>VIBL01000004.1:1362500-6288920 GCA_008271625.1 Lutraria rhynchaena | reverse complement strand
AGAACCAATATAGGACAAACATAGGACATTTCCACAATTTTGACAATAAATTTAGGACAAATTTGGCTAAATATAGGACATTTCATGCTCTTTTCTATATAAAAAGGAACAAACTTATAGTCCAAAACTGCTAACAGTTCAAAGTTTTTAAAAGAAAACTTACTTTACTGAAAGCTATATTCATTTTAAGCTTTTATACTGCTACATACAGATTGATCCCACCAAATTCTGTATCTTGAAAACCTAATCTCACTCAGTCTTTGATCTTTGTCCCAAACTGCCTGTTCAGGGGGCAGTATCAAAGAAGACAGTTTTTACAAATCTTCCAGAAATCGCGAAAATATAGGACACAAGGCCTAAAATATAGGATTTATAGGACACTTTCTGATATATAGGACACAAGGCCTAAAATATAGGATTTATAGGACACTTTCTGATATATAGGACACAAGGCCCAAAATATAGGATTTTATAGAATTATAGGATGCGGTTGACAGCCTGGAGATATAATAATTAGATTATAAAAATGCTTAAAACAAACTAAATTAATGACACACCATTAAGTGTAACTGAACAAATACATCAAACAAGGTTTTATTACTGTTAGACTAAACATTCATTTACATTTAAAACTGCTGACTATTCAAAATATCAACTTCTAACAATGTACTTGTGACCACATCCTTAACACAGTATGGTGACACAGTTATGTTAAATCATGGCAGAGAATACATCAGTATTTTACTACATCTTAATTACAATACTGATATTTAATCTCAAACAATGAACCGATTGTTTATAAAGTACATTAATATGCAATACAAAGATTGAATTTCAGTACCTTAATCAATATCAATACTAAATGTACATTATGATGAAAAGCTAAAATAATTGAGTATAATGTAATTTTTTAAATATTCCAAACTTGACCTACATTGTATTCAAACATGTCCCAAACAGACAAATCATTCGATATTACATGGATCAATATCTGTATAACATCATACAAAATCCCCTACCTGTGATCACATGAAAAATAAAACTTCCTTCATAACTGTGCATGTACATGTGACTGTATTTATAATGTGCAATGAAGGTCAGTATGGAACATGATATTGAACATTCATAAATTGATATATGTATTGTGTATGCTCAGCTGATTTAGCATTGCACGACATGTTAATTTTCTCACAGGAAAACGCAACTTACACAGTTACGATCACATGTGACAAGACAGTTTTTTCTTCCTCCATATTTTTTTCTATCAGGAGGGAATTGTTTCTTTATTTTGGGGAAAAACTATGATTCAGGAGGAAGGAATTCAGAACTGCATTTCAGCCCCAAAATCCAACAAATGACCCGGCCCTGATCATTTATTTAACATTGAAATAACATCTTTTAGCCTGGACTTAGTGCGTATAATTAGAATATATTGTAAAGTTACAATATATACTAATTATATATTCACTGAAGATACATCAATTTGTAGTCAGATCAGAGTTATTTCAAAGTAAGAGGATACAGAAAAACCACTGAGGAAGATTTGCAATTCTAAGTAAAAAATAGACAGCATCAGGTGACAAATCTTGTAAAATGATAGGAATTCTTAGTAATTAGATAAGATACATATGTAGAAAGTTAAAAATATCACATTTTAAAGGACATCAATAAAAAGTACACAATTATTCCAATTCCATAATATCAAATTATATTTAACAGTATACAGGTCTCAACTGCAAAATGAAACAAGGCAATGTTTACTAGTACAAATAATAAATACCGATAAATCACTACAAATGAAGTATGTTGATCATAGACAGGTGTCATAGTTTTTGTTTCAATAGAATACTTATAAATACAAATATCAAACACCAAAGTAAGGTCTACAATGAACTTTGTTGTTGTTTCGATGATCTTCCTACTGTATCACAAGTATGGAGACTATGGAGAATTGGTTTTTTTGCATGTTCACATATATGTCAATCATTCTGTATTCTGTTATTATACACACCAACAAAAATCCTTGGATTTTTATGCAACAGAATCCAGTAAAACAATACTTCTACAAATAAAAGTTACACTGTACAACAGTGATTTTTTCCCTTCTTTGTTTGGGTCCGGTAAACGGACCCTTCCCAATCAGAAATGAAGACATTTTTTCCCAATGCCAGACCTAAAAATTCTCAAGTTTGCCTTCACACCTCAAATATTTTTCCAATTGGATCGGACCCAGAACCTCTCCCAAAATTGCAAAAAAATCACTGTAAAATTATCTTTGTGAGTACAAACATATCACAACTTACATTTTGTGCATCACAATATCACAATTACAAAGTAGTCAAAAATAACTTGTAAGTTTTTACCAGTTAAAAAATGATGTCTAAAACCAATGATGGAGTCAACTCCTTCGTTGCCTTGAATAATGAACTCTGGTATTTATAACACACGAACACAGTGTCCCTGTCTTTATAAAATATGCAAATATTTTAAAACCCGAGTTTTATTTCTTCACAAACACAGATCTATTACACAGAACAAAATTCAATTTAAATAATAATACAGGAAGCACATCCTTTTAACACACAATAAAACTTCCTGCAGCTACCAAATCTTGTCACCATAAATCTCCACTATGATTTAGCAAGTACCACAATACTGTTACATGTATTATCTAATCAGTCACACACAACTATACCCTCATAGGTGAAACAAATAGTACATAAAGGTATACAATAATTTGTTACAGACTACATCAATTGGTTTGTAGTATTAATTGTACCTACTTCTAGCTCAGTAACTACATTGTAGTAACATTTTGGACTGCCATTAATCTTTGGACTTCACACTATCAAATTCTGTAATGTATGTTTGTTTGTTTTATGTGACTTACTGTCACTGGTGTTTAATGCTGTTTTTTCAACAATTTTTCAGTTACATATGGCAACCTGTTCACCTAACCAGTTTTCCTGGAATGCAATCTAACCAGTACTAACTTACCCTTCCACAAGGAGCTGACAACTTCTCCACATTTGGAGCAAAATCTACATTTTTGTGAATTTCATAGAAGGGTATGACCTGTCACAACCGGTATTCGAACCCTGATCTCCAGGTTACAAGTCCAGTCCTCCAACCACTGGACCGCAGCCTCTGTAATATAAGTATAACATTATCATATATATTACCCAACATTTAGCTGCAGTAGAATACAAGTCATCAATATCCTGTATATAAAATAACAAATACAAATAACTTAGAACTTTAATCAGTTACCATATTAACTTTTTTCACAGCAATATCAACTAAACCCTAATAAATACTGTACTGAAAGGATAAAGAAACGCAGTGTAACATTTGTTCCGATATTATGAAAACGCGTTCTCCAAATAAAGTGAAACTTTGTGGATTGAGTAATTAGGTCATATTACACCTTGCCATGTATCGAAAATTTAGTCACGGTACAGTGCGCAGCTCTGGTAAATGGAGGAAGGAAAAAACAAGAATCTCGTGCACCGTGTTGTTCCGGTCTCATGCAGCGTTGGTCAAGTCACTCTTCGTTAGTCTTTATACAGACCAACAGCTTCCCTAAAATTAATTGAGATTTTGATTCGTTTTAAGAATGGCACGACTCACAGAAGTTCAGAGGGGTCAGGCCATTCAGATGCTGATGCAAAGACAGCTGCAAAATCAGGTTGCTTGGCACTTTGGTGTTAATGTTTCCACCATAGAATGTCTTGTAAGATGTCTTTGGGAAACTGGGTGATTGGCTGATCGACCTAGGTCAGGACGTCCGCGCATAACGTCACGACGTCAGGATCTCTATATCTTTGTCACTCATGTGCGTAATCGGCGCCTTATTGTTGTTCAGAGTGCACTTAATGTTCGTGGAAATCATGGGCATCCTATAAGTTCAAAAACTGTAAGGAATCGATTATGAGAAGTTGGTGTAAGAGCACGTCGCCCCTACATAGGTCCACACCTTACCCCTGCTCGATGTCAGCGTCGTATGGCCTGGGTCGCTGCACATGCTCCACGACGGTATCCCCTGAGGTAGTGGAGACAAGTTTTCTTCACAGACGAGTCTCGATTCTGCCTTTATTGATCTGACAGCCATCAACGTGTCTACCACGTCGTGGCGAACGTTTTACGGACGCTTGCGTTGTAGAGAGAGATAGGTTTGGGGACGGTTCAGTGATTGTGTGGGGAGGAATCTCACACTGGTTAAAATCACAATTGGCTGTTATTGATGGCAATTTAACAGCAGCTAAGTATAGAGTTGAGATCCTCCGACCCCATGTTATCCCTTTCTTACAGCAGCATAATCTAACCCTCCAGCAAGATAATGCCAAGTCTTCCTGGCCAACAACAACATTCAACCACTAGATTGGCCGCCATATAGCCCTGATTTGTCCCTGATCGAGCATCTTTGGGACCAGTTGGATAGACAGGTTTGAAAGCGCCAGCCACCCCCTGCTACTCGAGAGCAGTTGACCAGAGCTCTGATTGAAGAGTGGGACAACATCCCCATAAGACGGATTAACGCTCTCATGAACTCTATGACCAGAAGAATAAGGGCCGTCACCACAGCAAAAGATGGACAAACAAGATATTGATGACTCAGTTCAATTTCAATTTCAAAATCCTATAGGTCCATTCAATTCAATCGTCAGTACCTCTAAACCAATTGTCAGATGCAAAATACAGACTTTGAAAATTTTAAGCATTAATTTATCTGTAAGTATACAAAATTTCGTTTTAAATAAAGCCCGATATCATATTTAATTTCTGGTTTAAAGTTCACCCTGCGTTTCTTTATCCTTTCAGTATATATAAAAAATGATTCTTTTTACAATTATTTTCACAAAATAAATTACTAGTACATTAACATAGGACAGTTGGATTAACATAAAAATTATAATCAGTATCAGATCTGGTATCCCTCACATAGTTACCCAAAAACTAGTCAGGCCTGTACAAGCTCAAATAATCTAGTCAGTATCAAGACAAGGTCTCCACTAAAAGCAATTCATACACTCAATTGATCATTATAATCAAGTTATCACAAAAGTTGGACTTTATATTCTGACCATATGTCTATATTGTTAAGATACAGTTCCCAAGACAATACTAGATACTGTATGGGAATAAATACAATACATAATTGATCACTGTCTGGTATCTGTTACAGCATTATAGTGATACAATGCACAAAAACATTCCTAGAAAATGAGTAGTTAAAATGACTGTCAATTACATTTTTTCCTGAAAATCAATTTTTTACAAATAAACTACATTAGGCCAGAAAAATAAGTACCTAGTTGTGTGTCCAGTTAACCTACTGCCCCTACTTTTTGGTGCCGCATAATAAATCCAAAGTACAAAAGGTGTGTTTCGAAAAAAATTACAAAAGTTTTGTGACCTACGTACCCTTTTTGGTCAATTAAACAGAAATACAACTATCATTTCTTAAGGTCTTATCATTGATCTTGAAATAAAAAAAGAGATACTGATAAATAAGAGTATATCTATCTATACAAACTTGAAACAATTAATAAGAATGAATAAACAAGAATTGTCACTGAATGTGACATACGCCCCTAAAGTTGCAACACATTTTTAGCATCAGTTTCCTTGACACTTTTCTCATAACCCACTAAGTAGGTTATATTCATACGACCAAGATTAACTGTGAAATGTATTGGAACAGACAGCATACAACAAATACAACGAAAAATTCCATACATAAAGCATACTTGAAAAAAAATAAATATGAACAAAAAAACTTTCTTTATATCATTTCATTATAATTCAAACAAACTTAATATCAGCACATATCTAACCAATAGGAAATACATATATAATACATAAGTCAAGATTGATTTCATCAACTTTTCACACAATGAATACTATATGAATACTGAGAATAGATACTGCTTTGGATAGTTTTAATGTTTGACAGAGAAAACTTGACGAGGTACAGTGACAAACAATCAATCATGTAAATGAATAATTGAAACAGTACAAAATCAATGTAAACAGGAAACTTGACCATTGCTCAAGAGAGAATATAATGGTACCCTTCAAAGAAATAATTAAGTAACAGAGAGACTGAAATATTAATATTATAGAATACATGACATACATGTATTCAAGACAAACATTACGTACTAGCATTCTGGAAGAAAATGAATGAAATTTAGTAATAAATTGTAGTGAATATTACAACAGGGTTTGACTTCACATTGCACATGTCTCCTAAAATCAAAGATTGACTGTTGGTAGATCCATGAACAAGGAATTCTTAATGTGAAATAATAATGAAATGACCAAATGTTGTACAACAAAGAAATTACAGAAGCTACTGCATCAAAGAGCAAATACATTGCATGACAAGTTTTCTTATCTGACCGTGAATGGTCTATAAACATGTCAGTAGTATACATCAAACAATTAACAACACTTTACAAATGTACAGAAGTTACGATGACATGTAACAGTTTCCGTTTCATACAAACGCTGTGTCTTCACATTTTATGACAGAATCAGAAAACAAAGTGTTAATCAGTGAATACACATGTGGAAAAGGAAATATCAATACATGTACTTTTCCCATTTAAATTAGCCCATATTTTACAGCCATCACTAAACACTTTATATTAACATAATAATACAGTAAGGCACTATAAAAATTTCACCATATTAGGTGAATACACTGTCCATTAATTATCACATAGTGACAGTAATGTCAAAGTATGTTATGAATTAAAAAGAACCAATAGTCAGTTAAGTAAAGCACAGAATACTATCATCAAATGAAACTGAATAGTAAATATACTTATGTAATAATACATGTGATACTACAGTGACAACTCATCATATGTTGAAAGCCAAAATATACTTCATACACACTATTGTCTATGCATACACTTAAAGGTTGAAGAGTGCATAGAGCAACAGGATTGCCCTTGCAAAGATTTCTGCAATAGACATAACTTTTACACACAATGTATTACATCCCTAATGCTGTACTATCCTGGCTACACAAATGTTAACATTACAAAAATAGAAAAAAATACCTTAGGTAATTTATTTACAGCACATTCAGAAAATTCTGTAAGCATCATTGCCCTTGTTGAAAAAAGGCAGAAAAATTATAATTTCTGTAGATAAAGCATGGTGACATACATGTTTCTTTATGAAATTAAACTGATAGTGTCAATGCATCTTTTTACCATGAGTTTTCATTGAAATGGATCTTCTTTTTTCTTCCATCTTTGAAAAATGGGCTACTCCCATAGACTTCAATGCAAATTTAAAGGACAATTGTCATTGTTTTTGAAAAATCCCTAAGTAAATAATTTTATATCACGGAAACCTATAAAAAATATGAAAGTTTCCAAAATCAGCCTGCTCTATTTTGAAATATTTAGGCCAGACATTTAATTTGTAGCTCAGATTTTGCCTAGGCTTATTCACAAGACACACAATTTTCTTGGGTTGTGTTGTGTTGTTTGGTATGAAATGAAACAAATCTTTTCCACAAACAAATACAAGTGGTAATTAATTTTTTGTTGGCTCTCATGTTTAAATTAACCCTGTATCTTGTTGCTGCAATATTCATTTATGTATTGAGAGATGTTTTTATGAATTTGAAATCCTACATAAACTAAATTATGATTTTCATAAGACTAAATGGAGATTACTACTACTACTGAATGTAGCTGCGGCCGTGGTCCAGTGGTGAGTGTGCTGGACTTGTAACCTGGAGATTCGGGTTCGAATCCCTGTCGTGGCAGGTCATACCCTCAATTTTCCTTTACATGTGGAAAAGTTGCCAGCTCCTTGTGTTAAATACACAGTAGATAATAGATGTCATGTGGTATCACCATGTAGTGCTGTTATACAAAATTTGATGTCCAAAATTTGAATATTACAAGGTGATATAAGTGTAATGTCTGTTCTTGATAATTAATGAGTTTTTGTAATTTTGTTGGCTTAATACATTTTGCAGTAAAGAATCAGCAAAGCAATGGGAGATATGGAACAGACCGTACTGTACAAACCATTCAATACAACTGACAATGAAGAAATGAAGTATTCATGAAGGAGTTGACAAAACTAATTGGATTAAATTGCCATCTGCATCATGAACCATGGCTTGGGCAATTAAAATTGGTGTTGATAGATGCAAATAAACAACAGCAGGTTGAACTTAAGACTGACACATAGTCAATTTATATGCATTTCATACAACTTTATTACTCTTTTATCAAGTATCAAGTGGCTGATTCTGATTGTATTGCATTCATTTAGTATTCAATATACATAGTTTTATTTTACATTAGTCATTATTTTCAATATTTTCGTTTCTAATTTGCAACTCATTTGTTCCTCACTACCAAAGAAAAATCTACTTGTCTGAAAATAAAAAAAATCTTTGGCCACTGACCAAATGACCTCAAAATCAATAGGGGTCATCTAATGGCCATGGGCAATGTCCATACAACCAAGTTACATAAACCTAGGCTTATTCCTCCTCAAGTTACAGATCAGAGAAAGATAACAGTATCACCTCATCACCCCACTTTGTATCCAAAAATTTAAGAATTTTGGACAACAGATTTCAGATAATAACATAACATATATGTCAACAGCATATTTTATAAAAATCTGCCCAAATGTAGCACGCGTTTGATAGTTCATAATATGATGCACAACAATTTTTTTTGGACAGGAATTTTTTTTTCCGGACAGGCAAATTTTTCAACTTGCCTGGTGGATAGCAATTTTGTTAAAGCTGTTACCTAAGTATGTATAATATAGAATCCTGCACTACAGTTGACTGGTTGACATTATTCATAATTCACTAACTGATAGAATAGATTATTGGATCAAATCATGCTTTCACTCACAATACAACTTTAATAATTCAAGTCACCAATGACAGTGTTTTTAAAGAAAAAATGTGCCAATAGATAGAAGAAAGGTACATTAGTTCAATTGTTCTCTTTTTTTTGTTATTGAAACATGATATCTTAAAAATAAAATAACTCAGTGTTGGTAGAAATGACTATATCAATATCATTATCATAGGATGGTCCTTGCTGATGGAAGTCGTCTGCTACATACGTCATATCCTGTTCGAAAAAATCTACAGAAGTACTGCAGTACTTAATTTTGATGATAAATTACGATAATTAAAAGAAATTTCCTGTATTAATTTCTTATACTGAGATGAAATGTGGCATCTTAATTATCATTGCACGTAGCCATCAAATTTAAGTCAATGAGTTAGAAAAAATATGTAGGTCAAGCTGCCATGTTTACAACAGGTGCTTCAATGGAGTCCGCTCTGGTACCACGGTAACTTTTGTTTAGTAAAATATGGTGGCCATGTGGGCGTATAATTTAAAATAAATTCACTTAAAAGCTCTCAACAAATTAGTCCATCCAAACCCATCTTGCTTTCTTCGCTTTGGCGTTTGTTTCTTAAATAATAATATAAAACTGCATAAGATGAGGTAAGCAACAGAGTTTTTCTACGACATTTTTTAAAAATTTAATGATGACCTTTTTTGGCTTCTGTAGATTTTTCAGACAGGATATGACGCATGTAGCAGACGACCTCCACATGTCAAACTTCTGCTTTCGATTTCATGGGATTAACAGTGGATAGATGTTGCTACGAATGCAAATTAGCACATTTTCGGATTACCATGGTATCATCGGGGACGCGGTACCAGGGAGGACGACTATGATTGTTATCACTTCTGAATGGAGTCAACAGAATGCAAATTGTTACTCAAGACATACAAGTACTATTAGAATAAAGTACAATGAAGTATAAATATCACTGGTCTTAGAGCGAAACATTTTTTCACACGAATGTCGGCGAGTGACAACAAAACCTATCAGTATCACTGTAATCGCAACAGCAAACGCAGCAGCTTCCCTTTGTTGTCAGCACACGAATATTGCATGAACAGTGAACACGCCGAATGACAAAAATTCATAAATGAGCAATTGATATTTACCTTTTCTCGCTATGAATTGTTATTCTTAAGTTTCTCCTGGATTCTACGAACTATCACACAACTAAGAAAACATCAACATCTATCGCAGATGACATTCGAGAATCAATAATTTAACCGAACAGCATCTAGCCGGAAGTTGTTACGAAAATGAAGTAGTTTCAAAATATTTTTTATACCAAAAGTAACTTTATGGGTAAATACAATAAATACTTGTCTACACTTTAGAAATAATAATTTATGGAAGCGTTTTTAAATGAGGTATATCGACAACGTTTTAAAAACAAACGTGATATTCATACACTCGTCTGGTATAAAATCCATACAAACACGTACAAGTACCGGATCATTTAGTAACACGCCATATAAACTGGTCCCCGTTCAGAGGTCTGAACAGCCAGACTCAACTGGAACCAGCTAACGTCTCTATCATCAAAGGGAAGTAACCACAACAAAAATTCTTCATTTTTCAGCAAAGTTACCTCCCATCTGTGAAACGATACAAGAATTGATTTCTTGTACAATGTAATTGTTATGCGCATAAAGACTTCACGCAAAATATCAAGATTTCCAGAAGAGAAATATAAAAAATTTAGGTGTTTTGGAAACCTAAAACTTTAGCTGAATCCGAGTAAAAATACAGAATATAACAAAGTATTGGAAGCAATTATTTAGTGATTTCTGAGACCATTATACACATATGTATATAATGGTCTCAGGTGATCTAGGAACATGTGGTTTTGTTCAAGTAAAATACACAAAAGTTACATACTAATATTCCTATGTATAAAAAGTACTCTATAAGGATAATAAATTCCTCGTTCGACAATGAAACTTAGAATGCTATTACTGATGTCATTTTCGTGCATAACGGAACAAATTATTTCTTTGATTCGATGACGTGAAAATGTATGTTTACTGCAATTAGTATTCTCAATACGTATGCGGAACAATTAATTCCTCATTTTAGAACCTTATCACTTTGACATTTTATATCCACTACTAGTATATTGCGCATGTATATATCACAGTTTACAGTTTATTTACAGAAATCGGCAAGTGCTTGCCATTGTACATACACGCACAAACATACACACACATATATATACAGCAACACAAAACAGCATGACATGAAACGGGAATAACATAATCTATATACTATCCATATAAAATAAAATAGGTCAATAGGACCATATTCATAAATGAGTATAATGTAAATTTGTTATGTGTAATTAAGTGAATTATCTCGTAATAAAAAAACTTCCTTTAAGTATAATGATAAGTTTAAAAGATTTCTTTTACTATTTGAAGACATGATAGAAACAAATTTACCTAAAGATGGCCAGGAAGTGTTGGATAGATATTTTCTTCTAATATCACTACATTTTGTACAGGACATTAAGAAATGATACTCAGATTCATATCAGATATGCATGTATAAACATGAAAATCATGACATATTAAAAATATCGCAAGATTACTCGTAATTATTATATAAGGGCCATATTACTATAAAACTTTACTATTTACATAAAGCATAGCCACTGTGGTCCAACTCATCCGAAATTAAATGGATTTAATAATCTCTGCTGGCCGGACAATTAATGAACATAGTACGCTTGTTCGTTTCCACACTCAATTTTCAACGCAAAGTGACTTTAGTCACGGACATGATATAATTCTATATTATATGTAATACTGTATGTGATGTATTTCTGTATAACGTTGTAATATATTACACAATATAATTCTACATTACATAGTATTATATTACATCACATAATTTTGTATTACATGTAATATATTACATAATATAATTCTATGTTATATTGTAATGTATCACATGATATAATTCTATATTATTTGTGTATGGAATCACTGCTTCAATTCATTACCACAAATATATTTGTCATAGCTGGGACCAATGTGTATATTGATGTTCAAAAGGAATTCATCACGAATTTCATTTTTTCTCAAATATCAAAGATCTATATATACTATATAGTTATTGTAGTATAGACATTTGCTAATATGTATATTTAAGATGACTTTTCAAACCGGAAGTAAACCTTCTATTATTAGACATTGAACAGAAAAGTATTCTTCGAAAAACTTGTGTTCTTGTGTTAAAAATGAATTGGTTTTAAATGTGAATGAATATGGAAACTCTCTTCTAGATCATGAAATTACAAAAAAACTGTAGTTTTAAATGTTAAGATGGGTATCACAGATGAGGATACATTCTTTGTTCAGATGAAAACTTGCGGTAAATGAAACGTGCTTTGCATCTGGTTACTCCCTAGTTTAGTTTCATATTTGAATGTGACAATTTTACGTGGTATTACTGTTTCAAATATCTGTACGAGTGTTATGTATATACAGTTTAATCAATCACGTAATATGTTGTGTATTTGGAGAGCGTGGGTCCGCTATGTAGACCTACATTTCGAACCGCTACGTGTGGTTGTTGTCGGCGGCCGAACTATGATTTTTATGGATGGTTCTTAAAGCGTTTTTCTCCATATTTAAATTCGATTCTATTTGTGAGAACACGTAAACATTACGACCATATTTAAGGTCGTCTCAACATCATGTTTTCCTGTATTTTTTTATGATGAGATATACTTTAAATGATTAAAATATGTCGATGAACAAACTCACGGTGGAACATAATTGACAAGGTGTCCACTAAATCACATTTTTATAGGCGGATCCAGAGCGAAGCCCTGGCCAGAGGTCCAGGAGGCCGGAGGTCCCCGGAAGCTCTTGAGTTTTGGTAATTTCTAAGGGATTCAGGCACATTTCCAGAACCTCACCTATCCTCTCCCAGGGTATACAGTAAAATGTACGAGAGCTCTAATCTACTGTGTATTCGTTACTTATTGCACGCGTAACGTGCGATTTTTTTTTCACATTTATATATATTTTCATGTAATTATCATATTTCATGATAGAAAAAAAACTTTTGCTTGGACAATTTTAAGGGGAGGGCGCGTACGCCGTGTCCGCCCACCATTGGATCCGCCCATGATTTTTATACCACTTTGTGTCATGTAATATATATGTGACTCTCGTTACTGAAAAGAACACAGACACACTTCAGCATTAATTGAATGAATCACTAATATGATAACAAATAATTTTTATGATGATCAAAATTTGCGTAATCACGTTAGTATATTAGCAATAGCATAGATTAAGATTCATTAACTGCTGAAAAACGAAATTTAAGTCGCACAAGGTGTTCTAAATTTATAGGTTTGGCCTTTTATTGCTAGTACAAGTACCATATAATGGTCATCACTGGTTACAGTTAATTGTGAATTGCAGCTTGTTTGGGGATATTGAACATTGATTTAGCAGATATGGTATGTTATTTTTTATCATTTTCTTATCCTTCCGTTTGTAAATTTATATCGTAAAATCCAGTAAGTCTTTCAACCAATGAAATGAACTTGTGAACGGAAGGCACTAAGATGAAAGAAAAAATATGAATTTTACACATGCTAATCTTCATGGTCAGGTTAATTTACTCTCTTACATGTATATTTATTAAATTTATAATCACTGATTGGGTATTGAAGATTGGCCGTTGTTACTAGGTGACCACTACGTACAGGTGACCGTAAACTCACGCTGATGTATTACTGTGATACACGTATATATGTTCTGCGCCGACTAAGATAAAGTATTGGTTGATTCCTACATGTAAATACATGTAGAGTTGCAAATCGTGTAACAAATTAAAGTAGAATTTCAATATATATGTTCTTTTTTTTGAGCAAATTTTGTTTTCTAAAACAAGATTTGTTCACTAGTAATCAATCGTTTTTTATTAGGCTCGAAAAATTTCAGAGAGGGAAACTAAACACTCTCACATCCATCCTTTCTCACTCCCCCCCCCCCCTTCTGAATTAATCAATGATCAGTGATTTTGTTTCAGGTTAGATCTACGATCTTCCGTGTTTTGTTAGGAAACTTAATAGTTATAAAAGGTAAATATATTGTGTCTGTTAACTTAATAGTTATAAAAGGTAAATACATTGTGTCTGTTAACTTAATAGTTATAAAGGTTAATACATTGTGTCTGTTAACTTAATAGTTATAAAGGTAAATATATTGTGTCTGTTAACTTAATAGTTATAAAAGGTAAATACATTGTGTCTGTTAACTTAATAGTTATAAAAGGTAAATATATTGTGTCTGTTAACTTAATAGTTATAAAAGGTAAATACATTGTGTCTGTTAAAAGTATCGTTATGTGTATCTGAATCG
This sequence comes from Lutraria rhynchaena, assembly GCA_008271625.1. NCBI lineage: Eukaryota > Metazoa > Mollusca > Bivalvia > Venerida > Mactridae > Lutraria > Lutraria rhynchaena. Next base: position 6,274,617 of record VIBL01000004.1, on the reverse strand, counting down.
ATTACACTTATCACTGAAAATCGGCAACATCGTAACCAAATTATCAATTTCTGTGTTTTTTACATCTGAAAAAAAAAATATATTACTGAGTCAAATACCAAACCATTCACTACTATATTAAACTTTCAAATGGTAAAATTGCTTTCAATGAACAAATGGCATGTGTATGTTACCTTCGATGAAGAAATAAATAGATAGATATTAGTTCTATAATCATCAATTTGTGGAGCAAAAGCAAGGCGAGAAACCTTTTAACAGAAGTATACATGTATATACTTGGTTCTTATCAAAATTTTATATTTAAGAACGAATCTCTTCCTCCATTCACAGCTTGTGTGGTTGCTTTAACAGCTCCTACCATTACAAGTAACTATACATCAACATTACTGAATAGCACTTCGCCAGCTTCCACCGGACCCACAAATCCAAGTTCAACAGAGATACAGAATGTACCCACATCAAATCCCGTCAATATGTCGTCAGCATCAACAACAGGATATACGAGTATGGCAATACAAAATGAAAGCAGTAAATTTTGTTTCATATTGTATACTGTTATTTTCTTTTTAGTTTTTTTTAAATTATGCTTCAAAGATACTTTTTTTGAAAAAAAAAACATTCAAGCTAGTTAAACTGATGTTCTCACCGAAAGGTTGTTCTTACACACACGTTTTATCAGATCTAGTGACACAGAATTTCGCTCTTACAGATACAACGATGGACGCCACCAACGCCAGCCCAGACAGACAGACAGCGTTCTTAGAATTGACGGGGTCTACGAGCGATTCGACAGAATCATCGTATATTACCTCGACGCCGCCAGATTCACCAATAACTAGTTCAGAACGGGACCTAACGACCGCCACATCGGACAATACTCCTTTGATGACCACGCATTTAACTACACATCAACCGTTCACAGACGATCGCGTGATAACACAAACCACAACATCAGCACCGGCACTACCAGAACAAACTTCAATCGATCGGCTTACTTCTTCAATGACATCACCAGCAACAACGACATCACCAACTGTGTCTTACATCACACAACAAACACCATCAACAGACTCTTTAGTCTCTACAAGGTCGTCAACTGCGACATCGTTACCTGACTTATCTTATTCTGCAGAAGAAACATCATCAATAGGCTCTTTAGATTCTACAAGGTCAAACACTGCGACATCATTACCTGACATATCTTCTTCTGCAGAACAAACACCATCAACAGAATCGTCATCTTCAACAAGGCCTACCACTTGGACATCATCACCTGACGTATCTTCTTCTGCTGAACAAACATCATCCATGGACTCTTTAGATTCTACACGGTCGACAACTGCGACATCATTACCTGACGTATCTTCTTCTGCAGAACAATCACCATCAAAAGATTCTTCATCTTCTACAAGGCCTACCACGTGGACATCATTACCTGACTTATCTTATTCCGCAGGACAAACACCATCAATAGATACTCAAGTTTCTACTAGATCGACAACTGCAACATCATTACCTGACGTATCTTATTCTGCAGAACAAACATCATCAACAGACTCGTTACCTTCTACAAGGTCGACAACTGCGACATCGTTACCTGACGTATCTCCTTCGGCAGAACAAACATCATCAACAGACTCGTTATCTTCTACAAAGTCGACAACTGCGACATCGTTACCTGACGTATCTTCTTCTGCAGAACAAACATCATCAATAGACTCTTTAGATTTTACAAGGTCGACAACTGCAACATCATTACCTGACGTATCTTCTTCTGCAGAACAAACATCATCAACAGACTCGTTATCTTCCACAAGGTCGACCACTTTGACATCATTACCTGACATATCTTCTTCTGTAGAACAAACATCATCAACAGGCTCTTCATCTTCTACATGGTCTACCACTTGGACATCATTACCTGACGTATCTTCTCCTGCAGAACAAAGACCATCCACAGACTCTTTACTATCTTCAAAATCGACAACTATGACATCGGCCTTTTCTCATGGTGTAATAGAATCTTCCACTGCTTCGTTAAATGCCAGCAGTTCAATTGCAAGCACTTCGTCGACGGAGCGTTCACCAGCAACAAATCAAACAACGACACAGTTGCTCAACAACACATATCCAGTTGCCAATTCCTCTTCAGAAATTAGAGCTTCAACATCAACTTTCCATTCAGGTACGCTGAATCAGCGTAATGCATCCACCGTAGCGACAGACGCTGTGTCAGCATCAACTTCCAGTGAATTTAATGCCACCATAATTAGAAGTTCTACTACTGCACGCCCAAGCATGGCAGAAAACGGCGGAGAAAGTAAGTGGGCCGCTTTACTAATGTTCAAACTGTAAAATACAACTAAAGCACTCCACAATAATGTATGAGGCTTGTTTTGGTTAGGATGTAAATGCAGATATTAACTATTGAATAAGACGGTCATTAATCTGAATACCGGTATAAATGATAAGGTCGGACAAAAATGATCGTGCTTACGATTACCCGACCGACCCGAAGTTTTTTAACGGCAAATGCAAAAGTACGAAATATTAGAGATGAATCGTATCTCCTATTCTCATAAAAAGTAGTTTAGAAAAAATATAGGAAACTTTTCGAACTACCTTCCATAGGTTTTGGTTAAGTAACCCCGAACACGACGTTTCTAGCCTGATCAAATTTCATGAACATTTATCCACCTTCTGCGTTTTAGTTTGAAATTATAAGTACAGTTATTAAAATGTGGCTGTTTGTGAGTGTATGGTGATGTTTTTTTGTTTATAATAATGTTTCGTATTTTTACACCTGAAAAATCGAATAAAATATTCCTATATCAATATACATGAAGATTAATATTTATATGACATTTCAGGCATCGCTGGAACTCTCAGAATATGTCTGGCACTTATGTCTAGCCTCATAGTTACTATGTCAATGATGGAATGAATTTTGTCGCAGCCTGAAAACGTATACAGTCTGTTACCTGGGGGAGTATCAGTTTCCATTATACTAAAACAACACTTGTATTATGATTCAAATATACCGAGAGCATGTTGATGTTTGTGATAAAGCTAAATTTTCTTTCAAGTTTTATCTCAGTGTTTTAATATTTTATGTTTTCGCCTTTTCAAATATTCAACACAATTCTGTAACTATGTATTGTTGTGTTAAGCGAGGAGCATTTTAAAGGTTCTGATATGAGCGCAGACAATTCTGCGCAGCAAATAGAAATCGATTTTTACAAAATATACATGCGTGGAAAGCGTGAACTCTGCCGGTTCCATGAATGTCCGGATTTCCGGTTTTACATGGGTGTAAATTACCGTGACATATCATGTAAGGCAAGGTTTTATGCATCGGTTGTATCTGTAATCATGTGAGTAATCATGACTAAAGAACACAGTGAATTTGAATTTATCAAAACTTTTATAATGTCCCCAGTCTTTTTACTGTAAGAATAAAATATAATTATAAATGTTGGCGATATTCGTGTTTCATTGTCCTGTTTTCTGTGATTATGTTATGAAGTGATGTCCGCCGTGTTGTTCTCCCAAGATTTTCTGTTCAATTCAATGAAGAATTAGTTCTGAACCATAGGGTTTTGTTTTTAAGAATAATTTCAGACAACCTTAGATTTCTAAAAAGAAATATGAAGCTTCTTTGAGCGCAACAATTTATTTGTTATCCCTACAAAGCTAAGACGTTCCATGAAACATAATAATATTTGATACATAGTAACTAGAAATATACAGTTATTATATAAAAATACGAGCTAAAATTTGAAAAAAACATGCACTAAAGATAATAAAATATAACCCGACAAAATTTACGAACAATGGGTACATTTTACAAGTAGTCATTCGTATATTTATAATTGTTTTAACTGATACTTTACTAAACAAATCTGAATAAAATAATACTTAAACATATGAGACGTAAACATTAAGTTTAAGTTTTTAAAAATCTTAAAAATTAAAGAATTAAAAAGTGTCCATGAGCGTCACAATTTATTTGTTATCCGTACAATATACATCTACGAATGACCGCATCAAGGAGACTCAATCGATTTTAAGATTCAACAAATTAAGATACTAACATATAAAAAACCTTGTTACAATAATGCTAATTAAATAAATTTAGACGATATGAAGATTCGAACCTGCTAAGGCTTGGGTTGACTAAAGTCTGAAACATCTATTGTTCAATTATTATCCCATAATGTACAACTACATATTTGGACTAATTAAGTGAATCCGATCTACCTGTTTGAGACTACAAAAGTGCGCCAAAATCAATAAACAATTATAATTATATAGTGTTTGTAATTTGGGCAAAAGATCAATAAATATCTTTACAATATCCAGCACACATGACATTGATTGACACGTAATACTTAAAATGCATGTAAAAAATTAAGATAAATGCAAATGTACGTAAAATATTTCAAAATTATCGCTACAGCATTTTTTTCATTTTATGACATTTATAACGATTGCAAGATATAGTACACGATAAAATCAAACAAATTACAGCATCACGACAGTCTTTTCAGATGTCTTGTTTCTCAAATTTGAAAGACTCTCTCATTTTTGTTGCTCCTTGTAGAAAGGTAAGTTAGAAGTGGTTATTATTACAGTCCAGAAAAACTGGCTAGATGAACAGGCCGCTGTATATAAGTGAAAAATTGTTGAACAAAAAACGTCGTTAAACCCAGCGAAAAAAATCATATTTGTTTGTATTACTCCAGCAAGTAATGAAATAAGATAGTATCCTGTGTAACTTTATATCAGGATATATCCATGCTGCCAATATTACATCTGCAAACAAGATATTGATATATTGACATGAAATACTGGGCACTCGTGTCATAGGAAACGTTGAAACAATTTAGTAAGGTATCTCAAAAGGTAAACTTGAAAGGATAGAATCAATTCCCGGATCTCGCAATTCCTCTTCTGTTCTGTATACCCCAAACCCTAAGTCTCGAATAACATCTTCGCATTGATCTTGTATGGTACTTACAATGTGGAATGATAGAGAATCCCGATACCCGAAATACTTAGGAAAGTTGGAGGAACGATTAGAAACCTTCCTACCATCGAACTTTTTCCTAGCTGTATCATTTATGAATGTTTCAATACTCGGAAGTCTGTCCGCACCAATAAGTTTATAAAGGGACCTGATTTTCATTATGTCCTTAGCAAAGTCTTCATACTGTAAAAGTCGTAATCTATTTGGGTATCGCGCCATTAGCTGTTTCCCGTACCTTATATCATCCCGTAATCTACGACATTGTGCGGCGGCATCACTTTTTATCGCGTGTATGTTATTTTCTTTCAGTGGGTACCAGCCGGTATAGATATGACTGTTGATAATTGCACGTGGATCACGTAGTAATTGAAAAATGTACAAGTTCGGGTATGCCTCAAGGAGCTCTCCGACATCTCGAATTTGAAAACGAAGAGCCTTGATCACGTGGTATGAAGAATTTGTACATACAGTTTCCATGACACCGAGGCATTTATCTTGAGTTGAGTTTCTTTTTTGCATGCATGTCTGGAATGCTTTCCATTTTAAACCTGCAATAGATAAATCTGAAAAATGAATAATAGGTGGGGAAGGTCGAATGACCTTAAATATAACGTTTGTCAATAATAAATCTTGTCACAGAAAATGTCCCAGGCCCGAGGTTCGAACCCTGGAACCCGAGGTTATTCGATCTCATGCTCTGCCAATTAAGCAAAGCGTTGGCTGAACGAGTATAGATATATCCATCAGTCTATAAGTCGTACGTTAGGGAAATGTGGAGGTTCACGCTTTTCTGTGACAATTTACTATATCGTATCCAAGATATTTTGTCCTTGGCGCCGATTCTTAAGTTTCTAATGACAAAATCCAGGGTACCCATATTCATGAAATTAGAGATGAATCGTACCCCGTAGTCTCACAAAAGGTGAAAGAATTTAAAAAAATAGAAAAGAATTCTCCGACCTACCAGCCCTAGTGTTTGGTCAAGTAACTCCAAATATGACTATTTTGTGTAGCCTTATGTTGGTAAATAAATATGGTCTTGTTGTATGGCATAATTCAGCTAGCGTCGTAATATACCATAAATAATAAATAACGCAGTTATGTGACATAAAAATAGTACAGAAACAATGAAACAAGCGTCATGCTTACCAAGGTGACCCCCTCTAAGGTGAATCGATGGACTGTATTTTTTAGAATTACGCCTTAATCGACAGTTGAATATATCAGAAATAAACTGAAGACTTTCATTCCTGGTTTTGGGTCTGAAATTATATAATTAAATAATCGATAAATAATAATAAATAATTATAATAATAAATAATTAAATAATAGATTTTTTAAAAGAAAAAGAATGTCGATTTCTTTTACCTACAAGTATTATGCCGCCATGAAGTGATCAAATAAATTAACTACAGTGCTCTGTATTATCAAATAAGTATAACGGGACTTGAAATCCGCCTTAGTGTGTGTATACATTGTACTTCTTCAATTTACAGCATCATGTGGGTTACTCACATACGAACTCACTGTGTACAATAGTCTACTTATATATCATACCTTTTTTAAGACCCGGTCGTGTTTCTGAAAATGACGTCAGAGTATAAAAGTAAAATTATTCCCATTATCATTGTGTCTATATCTTCGTAGACATTTGATATAAGAGTTTCTTCCAAATCATTAACATGTATAGCGAAAATGGCGCTGGAGAAATTCATGTATCTTGTCTTGCTCATTGTAAATATTCAAAATTTTCACTAACATTATTATCAATTTTAACGCTTGAATTGGTGTACCCCTGCATGCTTTTAATAACGGTTAATATCTTATGTAGTTACTAAATTACGTAGCTTTTGTAGTTGATAAAATTGGTCGAACAAATGAGTCAAAATCATTACTAAATCAATGAAAACACAGTACAGTTTTTTTTATTGTTAACCAGAGTTATAAGACCATGTAAAACACGACGTTTATCCATAGTGCCCATGTGCTTTCTAAATCCGGCTTGTGTCACAGTTTAAATAAAACGGTTCTCTTTCTAATTATCTATTACATGTACTCAAAATCAAAGGGTCTCCCAACAGTCCTTAATTAGGTAATTCTTTATTTTGTTAATATTTTTTTATCGACAGGAAAGGTAAATCTTTCCGACAAACTATCTGAGAAAATGCCACAGCTTAGATTAAGCTCAAGGTCTTATTAAACAAAGCACATAAACAATTTACCAAACGATTTTTTTCTAAGTATAAAAGACTCATTCAGCATAGAATCAGGACGTGAAGTACGGCCTGATTTTTATGAATTAATTGCATACATGATCTAATCAATAGGGCCTACTTACTGAGTCATGTAATTCGTTGAAAATAACAAGAAACTCATTAAAATATGAAATATATTCTTCTGGTGTAAAAAAATTGACCTCACGGATTATTAATGTATTTTTATAATACTCTTGAAAAGATGAAGTATTAACATTGATTGTATTTGTTTTCGTACTGGTTGAATTTTTAACAATTTCCAATAAATTTTCGCATTTTGGTACCATCACATTTCAAGACGACCAGTGTTGTTGCGGTCATATTCTAGTTTGCATTGTTTAAAAGTATTTTGTGGTATTTTTCAGTAGTTTTTTTTTTCTACATCTTCAGATTTGTCCATTCTACATGTGCATTCATTTAATGCATCTAAATAATTACCCCCCTTTACTTTACAGTCTTAGTTATCCAACAGTTTATCATTTAACATATTTTTAACAGCATTTGGTTTATTCTTAAAGTATCGTCTAAAGAAAGGTGCATCGGCATCTTGTATAATGCTATCATCATTTCCCACAAACATATTTATATCATTCATCAGCATCGTTTCGTTTTGTCGCCAGGAGAGACAGGCGATCATCAGAACAGTGATGGCCGAGGTTTTCAATTTTTGTATCTCAATTTTTGTTGGATTGAACATTTTATTTTGCAAAGATTATGTACATGACTGTATTCTGAATTCAATGAAACAATACATGTATAACTGAATAATGATTTTAAGCGGATTGATTAGTAATTGCAACTGAACATCAACAAAAAGACAACTATTGATTTAACCAATCCCTGTGGATCGCTCTGTATGAATATATCGATTGAAATCACTCACCCAGGGTAACATAAGGACTTAATTCGTTATTATAATCACAATTTATATACTGTTGAGGAATTATTCATATAAAAAAAATACAGTATAGAACATTGCGGCGTAGAATAAGAAACAACGATATCGATGTTTACTCTAGCGATTCCGACCATGACGTTCAAACAATTCAATGTAAAGGCCCACAATGGAAATATGAGTCCTCTCTTTTTGTGTATAGTCTGGTGCCGGTGTACATGGCATTTTCTTATTTATATTTTAGATATTGTTTTCTTACAATTTATGTATTTCACCATTTGACATGTGATACCAAAGTCGAAATAAATCTATTTATGTGTATTTGTCTTTGTAACGAACACAATAGTAAATCGTATATCTTTTGTGATCTATCAGCTACGACCATATATTTCAGCGTATTTAATTATTCAATTTAGCAGATAATTGCTCTGTGATTGGGCTTTACGTAAAACTACATTTAATTCAGTTTATATTCAGTGTAAGGATGGACAGACCAGATGATGAGAATATCTCAAAGTTAAGACCGATTCTTTGGTCTCAAAATCCGGAACAAGTTCATAGATATTTAAAACAAAGAGAGTCTTTGCATCATTATACAATTAACCACCGGGTATAATCAGGACAATGCAAAAATAAAACGTTACAACCCAACAATAAAACTGAGAGAACAACACATATACGCAACACTAAGATTTTATTTACAAACAAGGACAACACAACAATAAAAATTTAGAAGTTAATAGGCTATTCTACAATAAACATTTTGGGACAAAACAAGGGTTACATAACACTTAAACACCACGCAATCTTGTTTTCCTGTCTTGACGTTGAAAATAATATTTATTTGACCTCTGTAACAATATAAATTAACAATTTAACTTGCTTTGAAGTGTGCTATTTATATCTTTTGATGACAACTATTCCCCAACACATGTAATTTTTACGAAAGCTTACCTCTCACTACAGTGCGGTGCCGTATATTCGCACAACTTTGTTCCATTAATATATCGAAATGTTTGAATACGCTGCAGCGGTTCGTAAAAGTAAAACGCGTCGTCATGGTGACCTAACAGACTCCCTAAAATTGTTGAACCAGCCCTCATGTAGGTGTTTAGCAAAATGTATTTCGTGCCGTACACTGACTCAGAGTCCTCTGATTTCTTGAGTGACACCTCTGTGTCATGACTTGCTTTTCTGTCGAGTGCCAATACAACGTCAGGTTTGCGGACAGTAAATCTCTGCGAATTTTGTCTCAGAAAAACAACGGATAGAAATACAGTTAATAGAAAAACAATTTTAAGTTTAGTTCCTCTTCGAAATCTTAATTTCATTTTCCCGTGGTGATACGCCCGCTCTATTCCAATAACCAATACAATATGCGCACATACGGGCTACTTTAACGTATATGTTATTTATGAATTTCAATGGACTTGACGTAAACTTACTGATGCATGTCCTAGGATATTGTATACTGACGATCTTGATAAATGATTTGTTATAGAACGAAGGTTCATTGCGTAATCTTATCGGACGTAATCGATATCAGACTTAAGGTAAAACAAAAGAATTGTGTTAATGTTGGCGCTACTTGTTCAATCAAAGTATTGAAAGAAATACAACTGAGTCAATTGGTAATAATGCGTCAACACATTCATGCCATAGGAAATTATGATATCTTGAGTATCCCGTTTCTGTATTGAATTTTGCACAACTTGCTTGCATTAGATTCAATAAGGCCAGAAACAGTTGCTTCTGGTTACTCGACAGACCGTTTTTTTTGCGCCGACCAACAATCAAATCCAAAGCAGGAAAATATTTTAGGATGAATCTTACCGCCACGGTACGGATTGTATTATTATTATTACTTATTTTATTTGATTATGTTAAACATATAATGTAGTACAAACAATACATAGACATAAATAAAGTTTAGAAATGTAGTTTTATCATTAAAATAAATAAATAAATAACTATAAACAAAGTTATTGCACAACTATACCAGCAACATAAGCAAGGGCAGCACAAAAGGGGAATTAGCATTCTCTTATATCCATCGTGGCCCTTAAAAATTGTCAGTGTCGCATAAATGCAATATATTGTTTCTATATTCCATTTTATAGTGTTTTGAATTCATAGGAACGATATTCTTACCAAACTATGATCGAAAAAAGTGTGTCAACTTCGACGAAGTTTTCCCGGAAAATGACGTTCGATAGTTATGGGACAAAATGTCATGGCGCGTCACAAATACATGTATATAATTAATAATAAGATTGCCTATTGCTGTACATATCTTAAGACGTGATGGCAAACTATTCCATAAAATACAACCATCATATACAAAAGATTTCTTTCCAAATACTTTAACTGCTGTAATTCTAAAACAAATCAGAACTGAATCTTGTATAATGGCTATACACTTGCACAGTGTTTGCAGAAATTAAATATATTATTCAAATATGTTGGTGGAGAACCTTTGTAAACTTTAAAAACAGGATTAAGAGTAAGCTGTTCCACCCTTTTCTCAGTTTGTAACCAACACAGCTGTACAAAATGTTGTAAGCTAATGAGGCTTCTATAATCAAGATTATAAATAAGTTTAATACGTTTGTTCTGTACAACTTGAAGTCTTTTTTAATGTTGCTATTGATGCAAAAGTACCAAACAGAACAAGCATGGTCAAAGTGACATTGATTCAAAGACATAACAAGAAGTTTCTTAGGAAGGAAAGATAAAAATAGTAGTATAAAAACAATATTCTCGCGGCCATTTTGTTTAGTGGGATAGGTGGGATAAGTGGGATGTACCACCAATCCAACATTTTGATTGGTTAATGAGACCCACGTGATCTCGCGGTCATTTTTTTGGTGGTTTGTCGCAGGATAGCAGGTGGTATCATTATGTTTTGATGGATCCGCTATTTTTTAGCAGACGATCTTTCGCGGCAATTTTGTTTGAAAGCAGACGGTCTTTTTAAAACTAATCGATAACCGTGATGGAGTTTCTAATTCGTGATTCAATGGTTGATTTTTAAACCAGCATTCGTCTTAATGACAATATGTCTATGTACAAATGCATGATTCATTTTGGATGAATGAAGAAGAACGACAACCATGGGCAGATGATGAATTGCTTATTGATTTTTTTCCATTTATAACAAAATGTTGAAATCTTTCTTTAATACGTTTCATCACACAAGTATTGTATTTTTCGTCTTTTATGTCCATGATCTTTTCACAACCATAGGGAATTTGTGAATTACATTAAAGTTGACTCGAGCTTGTAAATTTTGTTTCGTTCGTACTGAAAAAGCAGATTATAATCAATTTCAGAAGTAAATTATCTATTTAAATATCCAGTTTTAGTATAAGATAATTAGTCTGACTGTAAAACCCATAGTGAAAGGATGTCTCAAACCAGTGTCGATTCTGGCTTTGAAATTCATAGCCTATTTTCAAATGAACAGATTACATCAGAGAGCGACGAAAGTGTATCAAAAATATTTATAGAATGTATACAAGCAATCAAAAAATGTAGTCTTCTATGCATGATGATAATCACTTGTATAACATCGGGACTGGTTATAATAGCAAGTTCACCTCATTCTATGAAATAACTAGACATCACACAGCTGAATGACATCATTTTCAGCCAAACAGCGTGTGATTTCATGAAACAATTCTACCTAAGTGAAAGTATTTATCTCACAGTTTGTGATCAAACAACTTTGTTCTTCTTGATATTAGATGCTTTTGCAATCAAACAATAAATTAAAGCAATCTATCCACGCCATCGATGTTGCTATTTCACAAGCAAAGAATGGATATTAGACATTTGTGTTGTCAATGAATTTACTTGTGTGACGTACTATTGCATTTTTAATGATACCTCAACAGAATTTTTAAAAATAAATACATAATTACAAGAAATGATGTTTCTCTTTTTTTCACAGGTAAACACCTTTTATTAACAAAAAATCGTTGCATACTTATTAATGTCTCGTCAATTTTTTAACTGTTTTCATCATAAATAAAAACAAAAACAAAACAAAAAACAAAAACAACACCTGCACCATATGTTTACCACATTACCACATTACTGATGTAATTTTCATACTTTTATTTGAAGTGGCGTTGATTCACTTATGAAACAATGGACACAGGTGAAGATGGGATACAGAAATCATAACTGGTATTTATCAGTAAATTTATTGAACATCTATTTAATAGGTGCGGTCATGTCTTCTTTATCAGATGGTCATATTCTATCACCGTTATAATAACAAAAAATGATGTATCTCCTTACAAACTGACTCTGGGTCAATCACACTACATTTACCACCTACAGTCATTCAAGCAGATATATTTTCATGGACCGTCTTTCAAAAACGACAACACTTTTGTTAATTTTTCTTTTTTATTCATAATGAACAACCATGTAAAACATAAACAAACTTTATAAAATAGTTTGTCTTTAAAATAGATTGTATAAAAATATTTAATAATGGAAATAACTATGGTAATATCAACTGGGCTGGGCATGTTTAACGAATATTAGATGATATAGGTATGTCAAACCTCTGGTTGTCCCTAAATGAGGAACTCGTATCATTACAGACACTTAAGCAAAGAAAAAAATTATTTATAAACAATCGTGGGCCGCTGAAATTAGAAATTCAAATAGATTACTCTCTTACAGTTGGTACAAAAATGAACTATCTCTAGAACGATACTTTAGATTACTCTCTTACAGTTGGTACAAAAATGAACTATCACTAGAAGGATACTTAGACGCAATACAGAATGACAAATTTAACACAACATTAAGCAGATTTAGACTTTCTTCTCACGATCTAATGATAAAAAAATGAAGACATCTGAATATTCCAAGACATGAAAGATTATGTACACAATGTAATATGAATTTAATAGAAACCGAGTACCATTTCCTCTTAGTATGTCCGAAATATGAGGAATTAAGAAAAACATATTTTAGCCCTTATTTTTGTCATTGGCCTACAAAGCAAACATTTAAAACACTAATGTCCTCAGAATCTGTCAAAACTATTATAAATGTTAGTAAATTTGTATATAATGCTCCTTGTATGCAATAAAAGAGACCATACTATTGTTAAGGAATGAATATCTATTTTTTGTATCTTGAAATTATGATTGTGTCCACTTAACCATAAATAATTATTTCAAATATTTAAAATAATATTTATGAAACATTTATATAATTCTCGAATCATGTATTTACACGTAATATGTTTATAAATGTGTAATTTCATATGGCTATGAATGATGTAACATTTAATGCCTAATAAATATTATATTATGCTATGCTATGCTATGCTATGCTATGAATGGCATTCCTGTATCGTTTCAGCTTTTTTATTCTTGTCAGACATTGCTAAATTTCCTGCCAGAGAATTATAAATCAATTATTACATCCATTCATGATTTAGTTAAATTAGTCATCAACAATTTTTGTTGATTTTCATTCGTTTTTTTTAATAAAAGTCTTAAAAAGTAACCTTCTTTTTGCAGTTTTTCATTCACATTTTTCCTTTTCAGGACGAAACACAATCAATGTTTGATAAGGAAATATGTCTGTACGAAGTTTATATAGTGGATTTGAATGTGGGCTTGTATCCAGTGGTAAGTAACAGTATTCTTTTCTTGTAGCTTTCTTGTAAGCATCCATAAAGTATTTTGTTTCACCAGGAACATTTGTCTTGCTAATGTTTGAATTTGTAGTTGATCTCTTTTGTTAATAAACAATACAAAATAATGGCTTTTTAAACTGATAGTTCGAAAATATTTCCCTCCCAAAAATAAATTCTAAGCCACAAAAAAAATGCTGAAAAGTTATGATGGTGACTGTAAATGGCGAATAAGTTGACCATATCAACACTTTCTGAAGCCTTTTGAGCTAGATCATCAATTACCAAGACCTTAAATTCTGATTCAAATGACCACATTTCCATATCTTCTTTGCATGGAGGACCCTAAAAAATTCTCTATTCTCCACTTGTCTTTTTATGTCATCATATAATGTTTAGTAGAATAGCAATTTATGATCTTCTTTGGAACGTGAATAAACGTAGACTTTGCATTTTTAAACATTTCAAAAAGAAAGGTTGACTCTCCACTTTCACTCGCCCCAGCTACAATACATATAGCTGGACACTCAAATTTAATTTGATTTTAAATCAAAAGAAAAAAACTATGTACAATATCATAAAAAGACATTCCACTCAATCGTTGTAGTAGAAAAATAAACGATACATTCCACATACATCACTGTACCTACTTTGTAATTGTCTAGAATTTACATTTATATCTGAAAAATTGAAAACATATACAGAAAAGTATGAGTTGAAGTAATCTACAGGCTTTCCATAACTATCAAAGTACTCCAATTTGGTTGGATTTGGAAAGAAAAAGCGCACTAATGTGTTCCTTCCTTCAAATGATCATCAGTGCTTGCTATAAATACACGTGGAAAATTCAAGTTTTTGGGTAATCGATCTGCTGCAAACACTCCCAATGATGATTTTTAACAATGCATTGCAATCTATATAGCATTGAAGTTGAGATGTATTCATTCTGTTATAATGTCTCTGAGAGTTGATTTGGAAAAAGCTTGGTGAATTACTATATACAAATACAGCTAGTTGCTGCTGTTAGAGCTGTTTTAAACTGCACTTCTAATCGCACGTTACCAGTTTTTTCTAAAGATAAAAGGTCAGCGTCAAAGATGGGTTCTAACTGAAACCTGAATAGTGCGGATGTATTAGCATAATCTTGTCTATTTATATCAAGTCCTCTATCTTTATTCCATGTACCATTAGTTAGAAACATATTTGTCTTGGCCCTCATAAAACTTCCTCCTTCCGTTTTGTTAAATTTCAATGCTAGTGGATTTCCCCACACAGGAACACCATCAGCATACAAACATATACTTTGAATATCACAGTTAAAGAAGTGAAAGGGATTTGCTGTATAGTCTCCATATAAAGCATTTGATTTAACGAAAGCCACAACTACTTTGTTAGGTTTTTGTCCCTGAAATAAATTATCCCATGTACTTGTGTGTAATACTGTGCTTCCAGATGCTATAGTTTGTGAACGACACTCAACTCTATCAAATGGATACTAGGCAGTGCTGGTCTTCAACATCTCCGAATGGGCGACGATGAGGCGGGGTGGACTATGATTTTTTTTAGCTAGTAAGTAAATATCCATCATTTTTACTTTATAGTTTGGGGATGAGTCCCCCGATGACAGGCAAAATGCTGGTGAGCTCTAATAAAACTTCAGTTTAACATCCACCTGATTTAACACGTATCTCTTAATTGTAAATACTAGTAGACTGTGATAGATAGTTCCGTGTAACTATACTGTTTTAGATTCACTGATGTACTTTGCTCTACGATACAAACCATTGTTATCCCCTTCAGGATCACAATCTTCAGGACGATCATTGTCATCTTTGATAAGCAGTTGAGATAATAACTGGAGGATGTAGAGGATGTAGCATCATGTCCGTTATTGAGTAAAGTTTGAATCATAGCGATATATGGGTTATAATTGGATGAAATGTCCGCTTTGTTTTGTAATGTCACCTCTGTAGCAGAAAATAATGCTTGTAAAAACAAATTGATAGGACCCACTTTTTTATTGATAATATCGGTCCCATCTGGGTTTGTTATTTTTAATTTCACACATAATCACATAATTGTGTTCCTCCGGGATCAAGATAGTCCATAGAATTCTGACCACTAATTTGAAACTCAATAGGTGTGTCATCTGATACTTGGGATAATGACCGTGTCTCTTGATAGTAAACATCATCAACAGCTACTTGAGTAGGTGGTAAATCAAACAATAACAACTCATCAGGCACACCTTCTATAAAACCATATTGTGTGAAATATGACATCTTTAATTTCCAAGTCTTCACTATACTCCAATTAATAACAAACATGTTATAGCATGGCCAGGAGGATTATGTAGACAATTATCAAAATAACGGGCTGGTGAAATACGTACTGCGATGTACGCTAGTATTGTAAATAACTAAATATGCAAGCTCTTATTTTAAACAATTATTTTCTTATTTAAAAATTAAACAATCAAAATTAATAATTAAAGACCTAAGTGCTTAGATACGTCGAGCCTCTCGTCTAACGAGTCATCAATGTAACCGTCCTTACTCAGATCTGTCTTCCAGCGTCCGTGTCTTTTTAAACACCAATCACTTACGCCAGCGTTTGCTGCAGCAGTTGCGCCCCCTGCTCGTAGTGAATGCAATCCAAAATTTTGATTTCCAGCGACTTCTCTTAGTCGTGAAATCAAGGTCTCTCTGGCTCGCGTATAACTTAGTGGTTTGTTTACATAAACTAACTTCGAAATATGCTTAGATCTAAAACATGGCCTAAATAAAAACGCATTAAGCTCCGTGGACTGACCGCTAAGTTTTAAGTATCTCTTAAGCATATCATACGGACAAGCAACTGAATCTCCTTTAGAAATTACAAGCTCTCTTCCTCGACGGTATTGGTCAGTTTTGCTTTTGCTTATTTTTAACGAAAAATGGTCAGCAAAATGTTTATATCATTACATCGTAAGTTTCTTATTTCATCGAATCTTAAAAATGCGACGAAAGCTATGACAATCATACACAGGTCTCTAACAATCAAAACATCAACACAATTAATATATTTGTTACATAATTCAATCAACAATTCGGAAGTCACTGGCTCCTTTTTCTTCACAGGTTTAGATAAACTTAGTTTAGCCGAATCAAGTAAGTTCTTCACGAATGCGTTGTCCGTTGGATCGGACAGATTCTTCAAACTATGTGCCCACTTAATCGCATAAACATGCGATGAAATAACACTGTGAGAACACTTACGGTTAATTAAGTCAGTAATGAATAAAGCCACGCAAATTGGTGAAGCTGGTGCTGCCGACTGACCTTTCGAAGTAATGAATTTCTCCCACTTCTTATAATAGGCGAAATATTTCATGTTTGTATCGTCACTTCTGGAACCAGTAAGGTGATATGTCATACTATCAACCAAAGACTTCAGATCTGGATCATGAATATCCTTGTTACAAATCTCGTTGTCTATCGTCTGCTGGATAAATAACATATAACCATTATACATACAGCTATATCAAAATCTGATCGCCAACATACTGATTTTAAAGGGTCTTCCATCAAATATACCATTTCTAACCTTTCCTCTTCTGGTCAATGTGCCGGGCCCAAACGAAATACAATCTTTTATGATAGTTGCGCCATCAAGCCTGCTATCGAATAATAAAGGCCAGTAAGGCGACAATCGCCAGGCTGGAATAATTAATGTTCCCGAACAATTTCCGAGTTTGATTTTGGTGATGCACTTTGAGATCAATCTCGGTGGCGGCACCAACCAATTGTTTTCGTTTGACCAGTCTTGATCAAAGGCATCTATACCGCTGGTACCCGGACACCAATATCTTGAATTGAATTTGACGCATTTCGTGTTATAATCTTGAGCAAAACGATCGTACGTGTAAATGCCCCAAATTTGATTTAAATGTTTAAAAACCCAATCTATAATCGACCAGTCGTCGCTGTCACAGCACCTACTGAGAAAATCTGCACTAACGTTATTGGATCTAGGAATCCACCGAGGCACTAACTTTATGTCAAGCGATTTACACGTCTCGTGAATTTTTAGTGCGTATTCTTGCAAATTCGGTTGCTTGCTACCTATATTTACAATAGAACATACGTTTTTATTATCTGTATGCAACGTAACGTTATGACCCTGTAGGCTCTATGCTGATGTCAGAATTGTACGACGGGCTGCTTCTAGCTCACGCCAAGTAGAACTAGCACGACTTTCGCACTCAGAACAAATACCCAAAACCTCGCTGTCAGCCATGCCATCTATATAACCACCGAATCCAGATCCACTGGCGTCCACAAAGACGTTGGCATGCTTATTGGACATGTCAAATAACATGGCGTCTCTAGCGCCAAAAACCTCTGCAAAACTGCGCATATTCATACGCTTAAGGTTATCTAACCAGAACAACAGCTCTTGTAAAGCTCGGTCACTGACCGTCACGGGAGCATTCCAGCTTGCTCTACCGTTAATGCACTCATACATTGCTCTAGATCTGAGCCTTACAATCGGACCAAATACAAATTGCATCGATATCAACTGACCCACAATGCATGCAATCTTTCGCACAGATATCAGCGTCTGTCCGTTTGTAATAGTTCTAACCAATGTCGATAGCATACGCAGCGCACGTTCGACTCTGTGATCGGTCACTTTTATACTTCCGTTTATCATGTCCCAATCATAACCTAACCATGTTATATTTGACGTTGGCTGCCAGTGGCATTTTTCTGTTGCGATCAAAAAGCCAAACTTTTTTAATTCACTTTCAACGAAATTGCTACAAAACAAACTTTTTTGCAAAGTGCTATCGCCACCTAGGCCATCGTCAAGGAATAAAATAATCCTAAAACCCATGTCTCTCCATTTAGCAACAGTGACCTTCATTAGCTTTGTGAAAATGTAACCTGCAGTTGACAGACCAAATGGTAAAACGTCAAATACGAAATACCTTTTTTCTGTACCAAACTGCCAAGCAAACCCAAGGTATGTTCGATGGCCGGGAAAAATCATAATGTGATGATATGCACTCCTAAAATCAAATGAAAATAAATAGTCTCCTGTTTTGAACAATTGACCGGCTATTGAGTGGTTTTCAACACAACATCTGTATTTCATCAGTTCCAAATTAATGTGCCGACAGTTTAGAACCAGTCTTGGCTTACCATCTCGGTTAAATGCTACAGTCAATGGATTAACAATATCTGGCTTTGAATTTACTTCACTTATGCAACCTTTCTCGAGCAATTTAGTGATTTCATCAAAAACAAAACTTTTGTTTTCCATAGCAGACTTATTATTTTTCATTTCACAAGAACTTGGAATATTCTTAAATGGGAGTTTGTAGCCGTTGCGTATTACGTCTATTATATAGCCATTAGCACCTGCTGAAACCCAGTAGTTAATACAATTTTTCAATCTGCCGACTGGAGTAGGCTTATAAGTAACTAATTGTTTATTTTCTTGTTCTAATGATTGGTTTGAATTTAGTTGCACTGACTGCATGTTTGCAACAACTTTATCACTAGCGCTATTAATCAGCGTACAAGGTAAATAAATGTTACTTATCTGCATGGCATCATTTTACTAGCTTCTGAAGCCAACACCACTTTACACTCTGACCGCCAGTGCCCGGCTTTCCCACACCGAAAGCATGTCCCAGGCTTTTTAAGTTGAGGTCTCGTCCATTGGTCCGTAGACTGCTGCTGAGTTCCAAAGTTCCCTTCTCTGTATGGGTGGTTTCTGCTCCCCACTCTGTATCGTCTAACGGACTTGACCTTACGACCGGCTTGCATCTGGGCTCTATATATCTTTTTCTCATCTTCTGAATCGTCTGCTAGCGGATGGGCTTCATATTCTTCCACTACCTTCCAGCCATGCTCTGACGAATCTGCCAGTTTGATAATCTTTTGACGGTGAGAGATAATGCGAGTACCTTCAGATATCTGGTGCCTGGCTCCTGTGTAATCTTCGTCTTGGATACAGTCGTCAGCGTGTTTCAATTTTTCCATTACTTGAGCATTATGCTGATACTGACGCTCATGTCCTTTCTTCTTGAACTGATAATTGCCTTGTAGTGACAAACTATCTTGAATTGCGTTTATTTGTGCCCTCGCTGTCTCCTTATGTGAAAAACGCATTCGCTGTTCAAAAGACATCAATTTGTTGTCTATCAGGCTTTCTAACTTCGATAAAAGTTCGTTTTGTTCGTCCATATTTTAGGCTGCCTGAGTTGAACTTCTATAACTATCGATAATTTTGACGTGTTAGCGTAACAAATCCGTCTGTTAGAATGATCAATACCTTAACTATCAACACAACCGTCAATTCCCGTGCAAATCTCAACAATCACTGTAGTGAATACATACCGTGTAGACAAATATTTCACGCTATACTACGTTACGCGTGAAATTAATAATATTTCCCAGGTTGTAATAGGTTTCTGTTTTTTTTATTTTTCCTTGTTTTATTTCTTTTTTATTCACTTTTTGTGTGTTTTTTGTGACGCTTTTTCTTGTTTCTGAGCTTTTTTGCAGTTTTCTGCCCTTTTTTGTTCAATTTGGATACTTTTTTCTCAACACGTTTTCGAGGTTTAGATTTTTTCCTTCTTTTTTTGTTTTAATTTGAACATTTTTTCTTTCCTACTTTCGGACTGTTCACTGTTTGAAATGGTTCTGCTTTATGCGGAAACAATGGCATCTCTGAAGTATTTATACTATCTCGTCTCAGCTCGCTTTTGGCTTGTTCTACTCTCTGTTTTTCTGGAGAAACTGTCTTAAAAGTCACGTTATTACTTTCAGCAGAATGTCTCGAAGGTATGGACAGTCCTTTTCCAACTTGACTTTTCTTTTAAAAACATGTATCCATTTTTGTGGATTTGGAACATACGAGTATAATTTAGATTGATTCATAATTGGAGTAAAACGGATAACGTTTAAAGTGAAGTGTTAAATTGACTGGTGAATTTACAAATAAGGCAAACTCGCCGTTTACTGTTTTTATAACAAAGTCAAGTTCATGAATTTCGGGTTTTTATGGGAAAATAAAATGGAGCATCAAACGCAAAATTCCAATTATTCGTGTCATTTTTTTTCAATTCTTCGCAGCAGTGTATGCTCACTACCATTGACAATGCTTTCCTGACATATATTAAAATAGATGAACAGGGTATTTTCTGAAGTTTTACTACGTTTTTATTCTTGGTATGTAAACTGAGTTCACATAAAGCTACTTTCCAATACCCATCAAAATGAAATGGTTGCTTTAACTGCACTTTAAAGTTATAAGGTGTGATATCACTGAAAATATGGTGACTTTCGCTATCAGAAATAAAAACATATCGCTCTATATTATTTTTCTTGAACTTGATCCGCATCAATCCAACTATTGAATGATTTTGGGAAGCTTTCCCATCACACAAAATACTGAAGTTTCCCTTCGAAACCTTCCTTTTTTAAATTTTCTCAACGCACCATAGACTTTCTTCATTTTATCAACAGGAACCGTTTCCTGCTCCTTCACATAACCTTTAATTAGGTCATTATTTAAGTCAGCAATTTTGTACAATGGTATTTCTTGTTGAAACACCCTGCTTTTAATTTTAAATACCTCTGTGGTATATTGTTGCTGATATGCTTGTCTAAAAGGGTGTTTTATATAACTCAATCGAACCAAACTACCAATTTCAAAATTAAACTTTTTTTTAAAATTTTTGGGTTTCAAGTACTGTTTACTCCAAACTTGATTCTCGTTCTTTTTTTTTTTGTTATTTTACTCGGGATAAACCGCCAAGACTACGATGTGGACAATTATTGTAGTTGTTGACAAGATCTTGAACATTTTCAATATATCTGTAATTTCGTTGATGTCTTAGCATTCTGAACATCATGCTTCGCAATGTACGAATTACCCTTTCTGCATAGTTTGCTTTATTGTTACTTTGTGTGTTAAATAAATAGATCCCCTGTTTTTTCATGAACTTTTTTATTCCATGATTGATAAATTCAGAGCCTTTGTCTGTTTTTTTTTTGTAAATTTTCTTCACGGAGAACATCTTTAATTGCAGATAAAACTGTTTGGGTTTTAGTAAGAGGTCTTATTAAAAGAAAACGTGAAAATATGTCTATAGTAATGAGTAAATACTTGACTCCCTCATTGTGTTTTGAAATGTTTTCAACTGACGTAAGATCCATGTCTGCTTGATCATCTAAATCAGCTACCTACACTCTGGGTGTTTTGTAGGAATGTCTCACCTGTTTTTGCACAGCATACGTTTAGCCATTTGTTAATGAAGTTTATAGTAAATATTCCTGGATATTTTATTTAATATTTTAAGTAACTTTGCAGCACCTAAACAACTCCCAGGATGTTTTGCATTAAAATGATATTCGGTGAGAACGTTTTGACAACCTTTTATAAAACAAAATATAACAAAAGCTTGATTAACTTCAATTTTTAATACAAACACACATACAAGTAAAATAGCTATTTATGACTTTATTTAAAATATAACTTTACTTTATGTTTATAACAAAAAATGACAACAAGAAAAAAAATTAAATCAAATATATTTAAAATTTACGTTGGTACAATCATTGTCTTTGAAATCCATTTTTAATTAAAGTGAAGAGGGAAATAGTCGATCTTCCAAACGTTCAATTGTTAACACCATTCTCATCATTTTGGATTTCCACTGTTCATTTTTCATTAAGTCTAAAAAGTCCTTACTGGTAATCACTCGTTTATGTAGGCAGATCATTTTAGGGGAAATGTTTGAAATCTGCATTACATCCTCCTTGATTGAATAATGTCTTGTTCATTCACTTCTTTCAATATCTCCTCAAAATAAAACCTAATTTGATGTTCATCATCATCAGTTTCCATGATGCAGTCATATTCTTTTTGTGAAGGACGATTTCTTTGACAGCCATAGCAATATTTCCTCACCGTTAAGCCTTTTACCTCACTTAATGCTTTTGCATAGATAAAGTCGAAGTAAGAGTTCATCAACTTCATCAACATAACACTCGTTGATGGTGAAGTTGTATGATCTAAAAGGAGGTGTTGTAAATTCAGACTCGTCTACATTGACTGTCATTGAGTTACATTGCACATCTTCTAATGAATCCCGAGAAGAGTTAATACAATCCATTATTTAGTGTGGTGTATTCACTTTGCTTGGTGATGACGTAGTGGTACAAACATTCAAGGAAACAGTTACTTATATGCACTTACATAAAACATATTTATAGAATGTATAACGCAACGAAACAGCACAGAACAAATACTTATCACAATAACAACAATATATGATATACAACAGATAACGCTTAATTGAACAAACGCACACGCACATGCACACTTACGCAGTTCAACAAATACGAAATATGATAAATACATAATACAATGACAGGAATCATTTGAAACAAAAAAATGAATAACAAACATCGACTAAAATCTGTATGACTTATAAATTATAAATGCACGAACTCATGGAACAAGATATCGATTATGAGGTTATACATGTAGTCTGAAACATTCATTATCAAATATAACCACGAACAACAAATCCGATAATCACCGCAATGTAAACTATTCTAATTATTTACACATATACAATGGTAAAATATGGTTGAAATTTAAACACAGTAGTACTTAAAAATGGCTTTGTTCGGATTTTGTACAACTTGATCATCTTTTTTGCTTGATTATATTTCTAAAAAAGGTTTTTTTTTCATCACCAACATATAAAAAAAGTACAAAAATGTATCATGAAAACCAAGAGAACACAAAAGCTCTTTAACAAGCTAACATATTGCAACCTTTCCAGAGCGGCCCTCTCTTGAGCAACAACCTCCCTCCAACAGAAGCATGATTTTTTCACATTGTACGAATTAACTATTAATGTAACTTCCCTAGAGCAACAACAACATAACTTTGTTACGCCATAAGGATGTTGCTTTAGAGAGGTTGAACTGTATTTGCAAAGATAACTTATCAATATAGAACTATAGAATATCATTAACAAAACTTAAGAATGATATTGATTTCTGACCATTTCTGGATAGCAATTGAGTCATAGTTCATACAAACACAGAGACACCAGACATTATAACATGCAGATATATACATTTAGCTCTTACCTTGACATGCAATAAGTAACTAAAAACTGTTTACTGAGAAATTGTTAGATATATACTACAGTACAATAACTATATTTGTAAGTATAATGAAAAAAACCCCGAACAATCCTCATTTTAGAAGAATGTTAACAGCACGTGTCCTCGTACACATGGTGTTACATGTGTATAAGATTCATCTTTGTCATCTAGTTGAAATTTCAGAAACACATTATAATTACATATATGTAGATTCAATCAAATAAATGGTATCGTATAGCTTCGCATACTTTTTACATTAAGTTACACTCAAACCTGTGTTTGCAGCCACCACCGAATAAAGACCACCCTGTGAATAAAGTATATTCTTTAAAAACCGTCACTGATTATTTAGAACAAACTGACCTCCAAATAAAGGCCAATAAAGACAATATTTTGTCTTTCCCAAGGGTGGGCTTTGTTCACAGGTATAACGGTTGACCAGGATACCACTGTTTGACTCTCGATTGAACTTTGTTTCCGTTTTCCCACATCCATGTAGGAACGTCAAAGTTGATCAATCCGATGAAGATATCATCGCCAATCTGTTTTCCCAAGCTTGTGTTCAACAGAACATCTAGAGCAACTGCTTTGGTCTGTGTGTCCAATGAAATTATTTCCGAATTCTTTTCGGCGCAGTATTTGCGTGCGTTAAGGTAAGAAGATTGTATCGGAGACAGATGTATACATAAATCAGAAGTCCGAATACGTACGAAACCTTCATTTACAGGACAACTTCGATCATCATACAAATAACATCTCCAGCCTTCGTCGGTTAAACCATCACTTGTCTTGTAAAATCCTGAACTGTGTAAACGACATACTGTCTCAACGGCATTATAACAGAAGGACACACACTCAATTATGTCCTGACAAAATAAGGTACAATCCAGGAGAGACTTCGTACCTTGAAGTTCTTGTAAGAAGTATTCATCCGTAAAAATCAAATTGTCAAGCGTTTTCTCATTATATGCTCTTATTTTGCCATTCAAAGCGTTTACTTTCGTAAAAGTATTCAGAAGAATAAGACTATTGATAATCACAGAAAAAACTGCTTTAAACATTTTTGTTTCGTTTGTACTGTGTTGCAAAAAAGATTTTTTTTTTGATTTTGCTAGTGTAATCACTATCCACACTTTCATCCGATATCTACTCCCGGCTATTCAAAGATTGTGAAATTATGAAATACATAGCAATTTGTCTATCCCATTACGCGCTGCTCAGAATGTCTGATGACTGAATGCGTGCTAGTCGCGGCTTTCGACGGATGCGTCATGTTGTCATGTGAACACGAGCATGCGCAAGTTCGTGGCTGATATCTCTCCGCTTGTTGCTTCCTGGCGTGTCTGCCAATAAATGATTTTGATGATCTGAAAGCAGATTATGTAACATCAATAAAATGTTAAATACGCATGTACGTCTAATGAACAATATATTATTATAACAGTAGTAGTAGAAATGATATAAATGCTACAGTAGATGGTTTTACCAGAGTGTTGAGAAATGTTGCCGATCCGTTATTTGCTAAGCATTGCACAGTTAAAAAGGATTATAATTATGAGAGTGTATCATTTTTAAAGCATTCTGTTTGGTTTGACAATATGATTGTGTAAATGCTCGTAATAGGTACTTAAATTCGTTAGCTTTGTATAATGCAGATAAATGTGATATGAATAGAACGCAATTACATGTATGTGAAAGTAAATCTTATTATAAAAATTTATACGTAGAAAAAAGAATGCTTATTTTAGAAATAGAATGTATGGGATAGAGAGACTAAGACAATGTAAGTCAAGGGAATTTTGGAAACATTTTTAAAAAGTTCTGATTTTACGAGTAATAACATTAGTTTGGATGAATTTAAGAAATATTTTAATAATCTATGTTAAAAACAATTTCAATGTCAAAATGAGGCTGCTGAAGATTTTTGCAATAATAATGATTTTAATGCTTCGAATGTAAGTTTCCCAGAGTTAGACGAACCTATTACAGAGAATGAGGTTTTAACTGCTGTAAAGTCCATGAAGCGTAACAAAGCCTACGGGTCTGATTGTATTTTAAACGAATATTTGATCGACTCTAATGATATTATATCAGGGCACTTATGCGATCTTTTTAATAATATTCTTAATTCGGGGTTTTTCCCTGATGCATGGACAGAAGGTGTAATTATTCCTTTGTTTGAAAAAGGTAATAAAAACGATGTAAACAATTACAGAGGTATTACTTTATTGAGCTGTTTATCTAAGTTATTTACTACAGTTGTAAATAAGCGTATAGAACAGTTTTGTAATAAACATAACACTATTTCGGACGCACAATACGGTTTTAGAAAAGGCAGATCAACAACTGATGCAATATTCATTTTAATGTCTCTTGTTGAGAAATATTTAAATGATAATAAAAGATTATATGTTATCTTTGTTGATATGATGAAATGTTTCGATTCTATTTATAGAAACGGTCTCCGGCTAAAATGTATAAATGTGGAATATAAGGGAAATTACTTAGAATCGTGCGGGATATATATAGTAAAGTTAAATCATGTGTTTAACTATGTTCGAATTTTTCTGATTATTTTGAGTTTGCTGTATGTCTTCGATAAGGGGAGGTTATGTACCCTTTATTGTTTTCTTTATTTGTCGAAGACTTAGAATTATTTTTGCAGAATGATGTTAATAGTGGCTTACATATAGATGTTATAGTTATTTTGTTATTACTGTTCGCCGATGATATGGCTATAATAGGTAAATCACCTTCTGAAGTACAAAAACATTTGGACAATTTGTTTGTATACCGTAATACATGGGGTCTTAAAGTAAATACTGATAAAACTAAAATTGTAGTTTTTAGAAAGAGGGGTGGATTATTGACAAATGAAAATTGGACCTATAATGGCCGCGCTATCGAAGTTGTCAATGATTTTAATTACCTTGGTACTGTTTTTAATTACACCGGAAGTTTTGCATTAAATCAAGAACATTCAATAGGTAAAGCCTTAAAAGCCATGAATGTACTTTTTTGTATATGTAATGAATTTGATTTTAAACCTAAAATACTATGTCAGTTATTTGATTCCTTTGTAGTTTCTATACTAAACTATGCTTGTGAAGCATGGGGTGATTCGAAGTCTAAAGAAATAGAAAGATTTCATCTTAAATTTTGTAAATGATTGTTAAAAGTTAATACTAATACATGTAATGCAAGTATATATGCTGAACTAGGCAGGTATCCATTGTATATTAACCGTTACATAAGAGTGATTAAGTATTGGCTTAGTATTGTTATCACAGATAATATAATTTTAAAAAATGTGTACGAAGAAACCTTGAGGGATTGTAACAATGGCAAAATCAATTGGATGTCTAAAATCAAAAAGTTGTTATGTGACTATGTTTTTTTGTATGTATTTGATAATATAGATTCTATGGAGAGCGATGTGTTTCTAAGTGAATTTAAAGTCCGTGTTATTGATGTATTTAAGCAAATTGTTTATTCCACTATTAATAGTAGAACGGTTCTGAATATTTATAGATACGTTAAAACAAATCTATATTATGAACAATATTTAGACACTCTGCCTAGAAGCTTTAGATTTTATTTCTGTAGACTCAGATTAAGTTGTCTTCCACTTAGAATACAAACTGGTAGATACGCCAGAAATAATGTACCGAGAGAGTTCAGATATTGTTTGTGTTGTAATACATTAGACATAGAAGATGAATTTCACTTTATTTGCATTTGTCCTTGTTATGAAGTTATAAGAAGAAAATATATCAAAAAATATTACTACGTTAATCCATCAGTATACAAATATACGCATTTGTTAAATTCTTGAAATAGAAATGAAATTATTAACTTGTCTAAATTTATTAAAGAAGCTTTAAGTATTAGAAATGCACTTATTACAGAAGAAAGATAATATGTTCGTCCTCCAATCGTATGTATGTATATGTATTTGTTTTTGTAATTTGAACGCCTAATTTGTCACGTGTTATATGTATGTGTGTATATATGTGTGTGTGTGTGTGTGTTTTTAAGTCGATGTACTATGTACAAGACTGAATAAATAAATATAATAATAATAAACATATAATTATAGTTTGCGAAAGCGCCATTGAAATGGTATAGTTATAATTATTTCATATACTTGCATAGTGTGTTTCATATTGTCATATTTATGAGATGAGCAGTGAAATTGCTCTGAAACCATGCAACTATTTTTTGTAAATTACATTTTTTACATGATTTATGACGTAAGGAAAACGTACTCCACAATTATATGTATACAACCATTAGGCCTACATAGAACTATACTGATGGGGAAAAAAGTTAAGCAAGTTCAGAAAGGACTGACTTCTGGGGAAAGGGTAGGTACGAAATCATAAAGCCAATACATTTTCAGATATTTGATTCTTATCACCAATGATTCGCATCGATGTTATTCCATGATTTTGAGACGTTTAGTCTCCGGCGTACGTGAAATGAACTAGGGGTTCAAGCGTAAAAGTTCGGACACGGCTCAATACCTAGTGTGCCCACCATTCGCAGCCAAGACTGCCAGACAACGACGTCGCATGCTGCAAATCAGTTTTCCAATGACCTGCAATGGAATCCTGACTCATTCAGCTTGCAGGGCACGTTCAAGATCACGGACGTTGTTGACGTCATGGCGCTCTCTCACCTGACGACCTAAGTGGTCCAATAAGTGCTCAATGGGAGAGAGATCCAGTGATCTTGCAGGCCACCGCAACGCATTGACGTTATGAATGCGTAAAATGTTCTGGGTATGCCCCGCTGTGCGTGAACGGCATTATCATGTTGGAAAATCCCAACGTTACGTTGTTGCATATACGGTACAACAACAGGTTCGATAATTTCGTCACAGTACCTTTTAGCAGTGAGATTACCAGGCACTATGACGAGATCCCATCATGATGTATGCCCGACCAAACCATCACACTACCACCCCCATAACGGTCACGTTCCACAACATTATCTTGGTCCAGCCTCTCACCTCGTCTTCTCCAAGTTCGAACCCTGTCATCAGCAAATGACACGTTAAACCTAGATTCGTCCGAAAACAGAACGTCGCGCCATTGCCTGCGAGTCTAATCCTGATGAACCCTGACCCATTGACGTCTTGTTTGACGGTGTAGCAACGTCAGCGGAATGCCAACGTAGGGACGGCATGCTTTCAATCCAGCGGCACGTAGCCTATTCCTAACCGTCCTGTCCCAAACTCTTGTGCCAGTAGCATTCCTCAGCAAACGACCTAAGTTTTGACTAGAAAGAAATCTATTGCGTCGAGATGACGTCGTGAGAAAACGGTCTTCCCGCAGCGTGGTTTTACGAAGTCTGCCTGATCTGGGTCGGTCTGCGACGTTCCCAGTTTGCTGAAATCTGTTCAGCAGTCGACTTATTGTCGATTTGTGGCTATGGAAATGTCGAGCAACGTCTCCTGTCGACTCTCACGTTGCTCAAACGTCATTCCAGGCCGACGTCCCACCATTGATTTTCAAGATTATTGTCGAGCAACGTTTCTTGCCGAAATGCCAGCGGTAAGCACACCGATGGCTCTCTCAAGTTGCTCAAACGTCATTCCAGACCGACGTCCCACCATTGATTTTCAAAGATTATTTTCCAGTTTATGTGCTTACGATAAGAAAGCTCTCGAACTGTGTACTTTGTGACCCGCGGAGGATCATCCGATTTGCACATACTGCTCTTGATTTTCGTAAAAGTGACGTTTCACGATTACATAATGGTCTAGTGTACAAAAACAAGTGAAATCATGCTGTCAATGAATGGGCACAATTGTTCAATACGGAAACGTTTTGGTGACATTGTTTTATATACGAAAACCAAAGGCTTAAAAAACTTGCTAAACTTTTTCAGTATATTGTATGAATACAACTATTACATGTATTACATGTACCCTATGTTGGTCTGGAACCCGCAACCACCTGCTTGCAAGTCAGATCTACCAACTGATCTGATCGGGCTGGTACTATCACAAACAATTTATTTGCATAAATGCTATATACAATACTGCTACAGATACAAATCAATTAACCTCTCGAATTAGTTATCATCACATACTTATCAGTCCGTTGGATAAATGACAGAGCATTTATCGGATGCGCCACTCGGACTTAGCGTACACTTTACTCCTTTGGTGCACCGCAACATGGAACGAAGTGCAGTTTACATGTTGACATGGGAGCGTGCACCAGAGTTATCATTGTGGATGTGTTCTTCACCTCCAATAACAGCTAATATTTGTTTAATAATAATGATAATAATGACTTCATTTTGAGTGGATAGCATACTTGATTTAAAACCAATTTTGAGTATGGTCCACCTGGGACCAATATACACATTGGTCCCAGGGTCCACATACTTTGACAAATTACAAACACAGTTACAAACAACATAACACAACAGAATACGAATAATTATTCAAAATATACAAGGAAGATGTAATTTCAAAAATAGAAATGGTATAATTTGATTGTGTGACATTTAACAGCAGTATGTACACAAAAATATTAGTAAGATCTGCATGTTGATATCTCCACAATTAAAGAATTGTACGTCTTACCACAGTACATCCACTTAATGTAAGATTTGTTTATTTGTGGTGAAACGAAGAACATAACACTTTGAAAAAGTATTTGACCACTCAAAGTTTTTTTCTGTATTTGCTACATTATTATTGCTGGTCACTACTTGCCTCTTAACATATATGTAGTTCAGAGCAGGCTTTCCGGTTGTTACTAAACTACAGGATTTAGCCTAATCGATTGCTATTCTCACGGTAAACCTTTTCTACTGGACGCCGTTAAAATCCGCGCGCTTAGAATTTTACAAAATGCCATCTAGTAGAGGTTCCGACGTTAAGATTGAAACAGACGGTGACGAAACTATCGCAACAGAAAAGTTTATTTGCAAAGATGCTTCGCAGTGGATTTTCATGATAAATGGTGTTTATCTGTTCTGTATTTGTTTTCCTGTGCCGAGGGGTTTGTCACACATATATTACTATCAGTTGTTTATCAATGTCTGCGTGACAAACCTCTTTTTCCCCGTGCATTTTGAGTCCATAGGGGTTAGACGTTGTAGGGATGGTGTATAATGGTGTATTAAGGCTTAAAATGGTCACATGGACCAAATAACACATTTAACACATGTATACATAGTAACATATAACTTCCGAAATTATTTTTACACCAAGTTTGTTTAACACCACGTAATCTTTTTTGAAATCGCACAGATTTCTAATAACTCATTAACTGGTATCTACATATAGCTAATACATTATACTATACATAACCAATAAGCACTTTGTCCAGTTCAAGCCTTGCAGCAACCATGTGTGGGCCTGGCAACATGTCCTCAGAAAATTGTGCATTGGGTGCATGATCAGTGTGCAGGGATTGTGCAATGCCTCCTGCATCATGTCTACTGGCTATGGGCTTATGATTTTGTCTAATTTGTAGAACATTTTGCTAAACAGAATTGCAGATACTGTGGAGCCCATTAATCTGTACGAAAATCATACTGCTTTCTCCACATGGAAATGAGGATACGGGCAATATACGACATTATTTGTAGAAAGAGGGTTTTTCTGTTTTTCTTTCTCTGTGATTGTAATTCATGTAATGCTATACATTAATGTTTATCTTGACTTGTTTGTCAAGTTGAAACTACTGTTAATCGTTCTTAATATGAAGCATGATTACGTGGTTGAACCATTTCATTGCTTCTAACTCTTAGTATACTGATTTTTCTACCTGTCAGTTTGAATATTAATTCATGAAAAATGTCCAAAGTAGACATCCAAATATTTGTTTCAGTTCCTGTTTGTGTGGACTGGGCGTACATTTCAACCTTACATATAGTAGATAATTTTAAAACGTATCTATTAAAATGAGTAATATTTTGTAGATGAAGTGATTCAGCATGATCCAAACGATGATAATCGACCTTTAATTTGTGCCATGAGGCACCCAAGAACAGGTTTGTGGAATGCTGTGTTTTACTTTCCTTTGTGATTTGCAGGGCTCATTGAGCAGTATTGAATTGAGTACTAATAACTGTAAGTCATTGATTAAAACTACACTGATATTGCTGTGGATAATTATCATAAAGGCTGAACTAATGACATCATAGATGATCAGTACTTTTTACCTAATTATGATAATTATTAAATCATACATACAGGGTTTTCCCTTATGCAGGATTTCTGCATCCTTATGGCAATTTAAGAACAAAATTGGCCATGGGACCTGTTTTTTCCAAAACCTTGGGTCCTGTGGGACGCGCATTGCTGATATGTTTCTCTTTCACATAGTTTTTATCCTTTGAGCAAAACATGAAATTATTTCAGAAATGGAGATGGTCATAAATAAGTCATTGGATATTGCATACATGGGACCCTTAATATTCAAGGACCCCAGAAATATTGTATTGGGAGACTCTGGGACTCTTAAACAGAAACTCTTAGGGAAAACCCTGTCCTTATGTGGTAAACCTGTTTTTTAGCAAGTTGTGATGATACTAACTCTTATCTGTATTTTGTTGAAACAGTAATCTTATTATGATTACATGGTGTTTCAGGGAAGAAATGTTTGTACTTGTTTCACTCTGGAAACAAGAAGGTTTATGAGATAACTCAGTTTAAAGAAGAATTTAGATCTTGGTTTATAGATGAAACTGTACAAAATGGTAAGTGGCACCATTATATGGTACTATTACAGACTATCAAATAATCCCTAAGTTACATGGTACTAATACAGGCTATCCATTAGTCCCTACATTATATGGTGCTATCAATTAGTCTGTACATTATATGGTGCTAATACACGCTATTAAATAGTCCCTACATTATATGGTACTAATACAGGCTATCCATTAGTCCCAACATTATATGGTACTAATTTAGGCTATCAAGTAATCCCTACATTATATGGTACTAATACAGACTATCAAGTAATCCCTACATTATATGGTACTAATATAGACTATCAAGTAATCCCTACATTATATGGTACTAATACAAGCTATCAAGTAATCCCTACATTATATGGTACTAATATAGACTATCACGTAATCCCTACATTATATGGCACTAATATAGACTATCAAGTAATCCCTACATTATATGGTACTAATACAAGCTATCAAATAATCTGTGCATTATATGGTACTAATGCAAGCTGTCAAATAATCCCTTCATTATATGGTACTAATACATGCTGTCAAACAGTCCCTACATTATATGGTACTAAAACAGGCTATCAAGTAGTCTCTATATTATATGGTACTAATACAGCCAATTCAATAGCCCCTGCTAACCTTCTAATTGTTTGTTTAGGAACTGTGGCCGCTTTTCAAGCTAACCCTTTGCCTCTTTATATTACATTTCCCTGCATCTGAAGCATGCAATTTATGAAAACATTGTGGCAGAAAAAGCCTCTGCATATAATGAGTAATGGCTTCTTTATCAACAATGTTTTCCACTCTGTTAGAGAGAAATAACCTAATTTTCTTAAATAAATTGATGTTTTATATATTTGCCTTGAATTTGGAAGAGTCCAAAATATACTTATGAGGCAAAGTGTTAAAAACTTACAAGATTTTAGTTGCTGATTTTCATTTTGACAGGTTGTTTTATTTTTGACATTATGTCTTGAATAAGTCTGAAATTCATCTTTAGTGAAAAATGTACTTTCTTCTGGAAACCAGGATTCACAAGTAGTAGATGTGCATCAGTAATAAGAATCTACAACAGTACATTAAATATTCTAAATTATGCCTGTTAATGACACTAAAGATGTTAACTTTTTTCAGATGGCAGTTTGTACATCACAACACAAATTGATCCAGTGTTCTTAATATTGCCATATATGATAAACACAGCTCAGGTTAGTTCAGTTATTCCTTTGTGGCAGAGATGTGATTTAGTTTTTGCCTCTCAGCCATGAGAGAACACATACAAGCCTTTGTATGATCATGATCAAACATCCCAGTCCTTTCGTTTAAACTTCATAAGCTTTTTCCTCATAACATTTTAGCCGTAATATTGGTACACTGTATTTATATTACGTGTCATTACATGAACACTCCTGAGATCTCAGAAATAATGATACAGGTTTGTATTCTTAAAAATTCTCAAGCCAGCACTGATATGATAATCAAGGTATCTGTGTTGTATAAGGTTTCCTTAAAATTATATTATGGTTAAAAGTTTTCCGGAATTTTCCGGAACCTTCGGTTTTTCCCGGGTTCGGGTTGGTTTTATTGTTAAGATTTCCATTTGTTTTAAAAATTTTCAACTTTTGCCCATGGAAATATGCTTATTTCTTTGTTTGATGTTTTTGTAAGACTAGATTTTAGAAAAACAAATCTGGACTTGACAAAGTGTTTTAATAAATTTGGGGTATCCCTTGTAACCCAATTATCGGTGAATACTAAATACTGGTGATTCTATAAATAGCCATAGCATACACGCATGCGCAACTTACCATTGTCAACAAACACTGCGCTTTGTTTATCTTGGTTCATGCCAACTGTCATCGCAGAAACAGAGGTAAAATGTCATTTTTGAGGGTGAATAAACATTAAAATTAGTTAAATTTAAAGAAAATGATTAAAAATATTCATGATTCAATCAAAAGATTTCATGTTATGTTGTTGTTTTTTTTTTGAAAAAAAAAAATGGATTTGTTTCACTGCCGTTTGCGTTTTGAACGCAGGTGCTCACTTCCGTTATAAAGATACTATGTTGAACTTCCTACCGATATTTTTTCCTATTCAAAATGTAACTAAATACAAAACTATGTATGGAAACAAAACAGGAAGTTGTCAGAACACTATAAAAAGTGCCCAGTTGTTGTTTTTGAAACATTTAAAGTTGTAAGTTTTGCATTTGAAACTGTTACCTCTTATATAACTCATTTGTATAGCTTGGAAGTTTAGCCCAGAAAAATGAGTGCTACATGATGACGTCATGTGACATTGAGAGATTTTTACTTGATCACAGGTATTTAGTATATTTGAGGAAATAGTGATGTCACTAAACAGCATTGTATTCATTGGGTTGCATGCACTAGATTAATGGAGATTTTGTACATTTGACTGTTGACATTTGCAAAAGAGATATGTACTGATAAATCACTATATTTATTTATGGGGAGTGATTTGTTTTCTTTTTTCAATTTCCGGTCTAAATTTAGCATCACCGGTATTTAGTATCACCAGGATACTTAAAAAGAGAATTTCTTTCAATTGAGCAACATGGTCTTGTATAATTTCACTGAAGTGTTTATAATAGTGTGTGACTTCAAGTAGATTAAAATTTTGTTGAACTTTGCAGAGCGGTAAGTTTATGACATTAGATCAAACTATTGTGGATGAAGAGTTTCCAGATTCTCACAGATTAGTGGATTGTTGTTCTGACAGAGACCTACAGAAAGTGTCTGATGTAAAAGGTGAGCTGGTGTATTATCACAATAAGTCCATTTGTATTTTGCTTAATTGTTTAATATTTTAATTTTTGCAATGAGCTGTCGTATTATTACGATATCTAACTGTCCATAGTGAGCTGTCACACTTTTATGATATGAAACTGTCCATAGTGAGCTGTCACACTTATATGATATCTAACTGTCCATAGTGAGCTGTCACACTTATATGATATCTAACTGTCCATAGTGAGCTGTCACACTTATATGATATCTAACTGTCCATAGTGAGCTGTCACACTTATATGATATCTAACTGTCCATAGTGAGCTGTCACACTTATATGATACCCAACTGACCATAATGAGCTGTCACACTTATGTGATACCCAACTGACCATAATGAGCTGTCACACTTACATGATACCCAACTGTCCATAATGAGCTGTCACACTTACATGATACCCAACTGTCCATAATGAGCTGTCACACTTACATGATACCCAACTGTCCATAATGAGCTGTCACACTTACATGACACCCAACTGTCCATAATGAGCTGTCACACTTACATGATACCCAACTGTCCATAATGAGCTGTCACACTTACATGACACCCAACTGTCCATAATGAGCTGTCACACTTACATGACACCCAACTGTCCATAATGAGCTGTCACACACCCAACTGTCCATAATGAGCTGTCACACTTTACCCAACTGTCCATAATGAGCTGTCACACTTACATGACACCCAACTGTCCATAATGAGCTGTCACACTTACATGACACCCAACTGTCCATAATGAGCTGTCACACTTACATGACACCCAACTGTCCATAATGAGCTGTCACACTTACATGACACCCAACTGTCCATAATGAGCTGTCACACTTACATGACACCCGACTGTCCATCAACATTCCTTTTTATATGACTTTCTAGACACTATTGCATTTCCTGCTTGTTAACATAAAGACTGTTCTAGTTATGACATTGACTTGGTGGGGGGGAATAAAAACATGAAAGACTGGTTAGGCCTAAAAAAGGTTTGTTTTGGGTTACTTGCCAAACAAAAATCCAAAAAATATTGGTGGGTAAGTGGGGATTTTTATTTTATTTAGTATTTAGTTTTTTTACATGTATCGTCAACACTGTATGGGGATATGTGCGCTGTAATTTTGAGTTGTGAAAATTACAATATAGCACTAAGATTTTGATGCCGTAAAAATTTTGGCAGGTAAAATATTGGTCGGTTTATGCCTTTTCAGTCCGATAATCCATTCATAAAAATTAGAGAATATGAATACAGTAAAATTTTGTTATTACGAGCATCAATATCATGAGTACTGGACTTATCTCAAGGAGTTCTTAAAGTCTTAACAATTCTTTAGTGATTAGTTTTGTACAGTTTTCAACCAAAAACAAATGCCTCGTTATCTCATGCATTTAGTCTGTTCCAATGACCCCTCGAGATAACAAGGTTTTACTGTGTATTACATAGGTACTGTCATAAGATGAATAAAAGTCAAAGGTCACTTTTTAGCACATTTAGTTCACTTTTAGTGAATTAATAAACCAAATTATTTTCTTACTGATGGTCACATGTGTGAAGAAGCAGCCATTGTCAAAAAGGTTGACTACAAAACTTTTTTTGCTGAAATAGTTGAAATTTTCTAATGTACATATACATTTGATGTGCATATAACGGTCATTTGACATACATGTACAGTTCATTTGACATACATTTACATTTTAAGTACTTATACATTGTACGAGGGCTGATCTGGAAGTTTGTGGATACTACGAATGATAACACTAATAAACTAGATATTTTTGCAAATTTTGACTTTGTCAAAATTGCTACTGCACTGACTATAGTAATGTACCTTATTATGATCATAAATTCTATTAATTTAAGTGTGTCAGATATTCTAAAAACAAAGATGATTGAACAATGTGTATTGATCTATAGTCACGCAAAATTTTGACTTTATTACAGGCTGTATTTATTTGTAAAAACTTATGTCCACAAACTTTTGGATCAGCCCTCATACTTATACATGGTTTATATTGTAGGTGATGGAGATATCAGGGCCTACAGATACAACAAAGAAAAAACTTTGTCTTGGCTGAAGATTAAGGTAAATATTCGGTGTTTGACTAAAGCTCTTAACACTAGTTGTTAAAGTTGTATAACTTGGTTATTTTACTGAATGTCTATAAATGTGAAAATGGCCATTTGTACTTATCCCCAGAAATCTTTTTGTGTCCGAGACTTTTATAAATGTGAAAATGGCCATTTTGTACTCATCTATAAAAATCTTGATATGTCCCAGATTGTCAATATTTAGGCATTTTTATGTTTAATATACATTGTATTTAGAAATGTCAAAACTGTTTTTCGATACAATTAGGTAATAATTTGTTTTAAAAATCATTGTCACTTCTTTATACACATAGGAAATTCTTACTCTGTATTTCAGACTGAGAGAGTTAGTGATGTATTGTTTCAAAAAGATGTTTGTGTGATTGCTGGAGCCAAAGCCTCAGAGTTAAAGAAAGCAAAGGCTTCTCATGGTAAGATTGTCCAATATTCTTATGTTACTATGGCAACTGTTTCTGATTAAAATGTGTAATTCTATTTTTCCTACTTTTATGATATTCAATTTTCATAATTCATTAGAAAATCCATTTTCAGTCAATTTAAGAGAAGTAATGATTTTTAGACAAAAATGTCCTTGAATTATTTTTACTTTAGGTTCAATTTCTGAAAACACTCATGCTACTTTCTGCTTGGAAATTTATTGGAATCGTACATACTTGATAAATTTAGTTTTCAACATAACCCACTAAAGCCCATTGCAAGTAAACTTTCAAAGTGTGTGTGTTTGGGTTGTTGTAAATTACGTATTTTCATAATAATAATAATAATTGATTTATAGTTTTGATGCATTATAACAGTTTGTTCAAAGATTGCAATTTGAGGAATGAAATCTGTTTTGGTTGGTAAGGGAGTCATAATTAAGCCCCTGTGAAGTGCGTAAAATAAATTCTACAGTTTAAAGTTTTTAATTAACTGAATGCAAATATAAACTTTCAAACATAACATGAAGTTATTAAACCTTGTAATTCTGATTATAAAAGTCACCAGCATTACTATATTTCATTATGATTGTTATTAACAATAAAGCATGTGTAAAATATAAATGAGATCTGTTATTAATTCTATTGATATTGTACAAGTCACATGAATCATACCTTTCAAAGCTTTATAAATAAATAAACATTTGTAGTGCATTATACAATTATGGTTATGCATAAAATTCATTATGCTTTTCCTTGGCAAATAAAGTGATCAATATATTATTGTGTTGTTGAAATACTTTCTTAAATAAATCAGGGTTGCCAGCAGACTTGAAAAGTCAGGAAATCTGATATTTTTTCATGGTCTGGGAATTTTGAAAATTGGTCAATGAAAAATGAAAATCCTGAAAAGTCGGGGAAAAATTATTTTGAAGGGCATAAAGAATATTTTTCTGTTGTAATGGCTATGGCTATCTTCTTGTATTAACAATCACTGCTTGGATTTTTTAGCTCACCTGAGCACGTAGTGCTCGTTGAGATATAGTCATCAGTCAATCTACTCTGTCTGCAGTCTCCCACACCTGGGGGACGTTAATGCTCTAGTGGTCACACTTTTGAGTGAATCATCATCAGGACTGGTCAGAGTGTTCGTCTCAATGATATCTTGGACAAGTTCGAACATAGGTCAATTGGGGTCAAAAACAAGGTCACCAAGTCAAATAGAATGGAAATTTTGTGAACCCTCTAGAAATCAAAGGTTTGATTGGATCTTCATGAAACTTTGTTGGAATGTCTGTATTATTGATCTTCTAAAATTGGGCAAATATGGGTCATCTCTGGTAAAAAACTAGGTCACTAGGTCAGTGCACCAGAAAACCTTGTTAATGCTCTTGAGGTCGCAATTTTGATTGCATCTTCATCAAACTTTGTCAAAAGGTTTGTTTGAATAATATCTTGGACAAATTTGAACATGGGTCATCTGGGGTCAAAAACTAGGTCACCAGGTCAAATCATAGAAAAACCTTGTTAACACTCCAGAGGTCACAGTTCTGATTGGAGGTTCACCAATCCTCGTCAAAACGCTTATCCTAATAATATCTTAGACAGGTTCAAATATTGGTGGTCTGGGGTCCAAAACTAGGTCACCAGGTCAAATCGCTGGAAAACCTTGTTAACCTTCTAGAGGTTGCAGTTTTGATTGGATCTTTCTCAAACTTTGTCAGATGTTTGTATTAATGATATCATGAACAGGTTTGAACATGGGTCAACTCAGGTTAAAAACTAGGTCACCAGGTCAAATCACAGGAAAACCATAGAAGTTGCAATCTTTACTCAGGTGAGCAAAAAAGGGCCACCTTGGCCCTCTTGTCTTTATAATTCTGTAATATAAAAATTCTAATAATATAGACAAGGTTGCTTGAAGACTGAAGGCTTTGCAAACCTTGCCTCCTGAGCTGACTAACATCTTTTACTAACTTGCAGATGCTTGCATGGTATGTAGGAATGCTTCATGTCAATGAGCTAAATATACTAAATTTCATTTTTTGTCAAGCCTGCTTGCGGTGAGCTCGACATAGTTGTCAAAATGGTGGTTATGTGTTTGTGCATCAGTGCATACGTCCTTGTGTTAGTCCGTCTGACTGGACTTTGTCTGGACCATAACTTCCCTATGGATCAATGAATTTTGAAATGACTTGGCACAATTGTTCACCATGATGAGACTATGTGTCATGTGCAAGACCTAGGTCTCTATCTGAAATGTCAATGTCACACTGCGGGCTCGACATGTTGCCATTTGGCGACTTCTAGTTTCTTTACAGAAGGAAGAATGGATGCACTTGCATAACGTGATTTAAAAAAAAAATATTTTCAAAGTTTTGAAATAGCATATTTGTACTTGCAGATTGTCTAATTAGTGTGGGACAATTGTAGTGATTAATAGCGTTTGACTGTGATTTTTTCTTGACAGTTGTTCTAGTCAATAGTGCATTATTGATGCTTCAACTTCACTTTGGACAATGTCTTGATTTTTTATGTTGTTTTTCATAATTGTTTGCTTGCTTTATGATGCTTTGCACCTTTAATTCTCTTGTCAAAAATACATAAATAGCCAATTAAGTCAAATTTAGTTAGATTTACATGCTTATTTTGTATACTATGTAGTTCAATATTTCACTGTACCTAAAATTACCAAACTCTGTATGATGTATAAAGCATGTTTTAGCTTTTAACTGTCTTCAAAATGCAATACCATGTTGTTAAGGAATAAAAAGTGATTTTATGGGTGGATTGGACAGCTGTAGGGGAGGTGGAGGTTGTTAAAGTTTGGTAATTTTGGTCAGTGAAAAACTCCATTTGGTCAGGGAAAAGTCTGGGAATTTTATTCATCTGTGGTTTTGGCAACCCTGTAAATGAATGAACACATGTACTGATCACTGACAGCCCCATATTTGGCCCCTGATTTGTAGTCTGTTGCTGAAGTAAATGATCTTCCATACTTCGTTTTTAGTGAATTTCATAAATAATATTCATTTTACATGGTCGAGTTATCAATTCTTTATTGACTGATTTAGTTGTGTTGTGTGTTCTGTTTTATATTACAGAGGAATACATGAGGTATGCTCACGGCCTGGTGTCTGATTATTTACCAGTTGAATTATCATCAAGTCTTAGAGATTACCTCGGGTATGGTATTCAGTATATATAGATACATGATATGTTTGCCTCTTTAGTGCAACAAAGTTATGTCATACTAATTATTGTGCTGAA
Organism: Lutraria rhynchaena; assembly: GCA_008271625.1. NCBI lineage: Eukaryota > Metazoa > Mollusca > Bivalvia > Venerida > Mactridae > Lutraria > Lutraria rhynchaena. Next base: position 6,233,271 of record VIBL01000004.1, on the reverse strand, counting down.
AGGAGAAATTGGTCTGTTTTGTGACTGTTTGCTCAATATGATAATTCTTTAAGCGGTCAGCTTTGGATGTAATTCTTATGGAATTTTATGTTTTTAGCTTACCTGAGCATGTAGTGTTCATGGTGAACTTGAGTGATCGCCCTGTCAGTCATCAGGTGTTGTCAACAGGCATTTCAAATATATTCTCTGAAATCAACAAGAAAATTTCAGTCAAACTTCACAGGAATGATCCTTGGATAGTCCTCTCCCTAGATTTTACTAATGATGCCACCTGGGACTAAAATTAACCAAGCCCGGGGGGGGTCACTTTTTTTTCATAGATTATATTGAGAAAACTTTAAAAATCCTCTTTGGCCAAAACCGTATGAATTATAACTTTAATATCGGTGTCTTGTGTTGTTTTGTGGCTCTCTGCAGGGAATGTTGAAATTTTGCCCCTGGGATTGAAATTTGCTCCGCTCTGTAGGTTTCTTTGTTTTATATAGACTTTTGTAGGGAAAACCTTTAAAAATCTTCTTGGCCAAACGTACCTGGCCTAGAGCTTAGATATTTGTTATGTTGTATTATCTTGTGATCCTCCGTTATTGTTCAAATCATGCATCTTGGCTTGAAATTGGTCTGCCACGGGTTTACTTGTTTTAAATAGATTATTTAGGGTAAACCTTTGTTGAATTGCCAAAAGGGTGTTTGCCTAGAGCTTAGATATTTATTATGTAAATGATGTCCAGTGGTTCTGTACTAAGATCGATGGAATTATACTCCAGCGTCTAAATTGGTTCTGCCCTTAAGAGTCATTTGTTTACCAAATAATCTATTCATCACTTGATTCAGGTGAGTGATATATAGGGCCATCATGGCGCTCTTGTTAAACCGATTTCATGAGCAAATGAATTTATAAATACTATATTCAAAAACTGTTTTCATTGACTTAATGCAATAAACCACGGAAAAATTTAGCTGATAACCCTACCAAATAACTATTAATTCTATAATATCCTTGACAAATGAATATTGAAGTCAACAAAGTTTAGTACTGTAGTCTTTTATTTGTAGTATTCCTGTTCTAGCAGAGAAAAGATCATCAGATGCTGGTAATCCTCCTAAAAAGGTAAATGCATGTATACAGGTTTTCTTTTTGATGCTGTGAATTCTGTTTCGAAATTAAGCTGATGCTAAGTCTGTGAATTCAGGCCTTCTTTATAAACAACAGCCATTCTAAAGCGCACATTTATTACCAGTAATAGACTAGCTGAACCTCAAGATAAAGGTTGACTGAGGATAAATATCACACATTTTCTGTCCTCTTGTTTGTGGATTTGACTGGACTTCCGAGCTTTTACTAAAATATTAAGTGTTTAATGTTTTCGTTTGTTTGTAGCGTTTTGTCTGTAGTTTTGTAAACCTTGGAGGATACCATTGTGACTGTTTGTTCGGCTTTTATTTATCTGATAAAATGTCTCATAGTGTAACACAATTAGTAATAGCTCATTTGAGATTTCATCAGTGCATGATTATGACTTATATTCAACTCCGTAAAAATAAATATCCACTGTTTTTGAAGGTCTGCATTATGTAACACTGGCTGAATGAGTGTGCTTGTGCTGTGATTGATACAAATTATGTTTTCAGAGAACAAAATTAGAAGTTATAACTCCTAATGAAGATTATAGCAAGAATGTTAAACTTGAAGAAAAATCTGGGAAGGTAAATACACATTACGTAACCTATTGTGTTCAATATGTGAGTTTTACATATTTCTTGGTTACAAACCTGGTGTAGTTGTGGAGGAATTCCTCTATAGCCATAACATACCATATTTGTTTGTACTGACTTCAAGTGAATGTGTCTGTGTAAATGTATTACTATATAATTTTCTTGGTAACAGTGCTAATTGTTTAGATCTGAAACATGTTTTTTACCATTGTTTATTTACAGGGAAAGCAGAGTACAGCCCAGAAGAAACTTGATAAAGTTGACAAGAAAGGAATGAAGAGCATGATGAGCTTTTTTTCACCCAAAGCTTCAAAATGATGCAAGACTGTTGTTTTAAAATTATTGAATCAGCTTAATGAGTTCTTGATTTTTTTTGTTCTTTTTTGATAGCTAGTGTATATGGCATTGATGTTTTAATAATTGAAATAAAGGGCTACCGTTCTCATTTTTACTCAATAGCTGATGTGTATGTCCTTATTTTCTACATGAATGAATCAATGCAAAGCACTGAAATCTTTCAAATTGCATACATGTATTTACTTTTGTATCAAATAACCAGCTTGACATTACCAGCCGTGTAGATTCATGTTGTTCGATATTTTGTAAACTCTCATTTTCAAGCTGTGTCTCATATTTCTCACTTTGAAAGCTCGAATTATTAATATTTTATGACAGGATTTGCTGTGTTGAAAATACATTTCTGATTAATGTAGTTTGTGTTTAAACAGTAAGCTTTTATTATGTATGAAGCTGTATTAAACACAATATGTCATTGTTAACTGTTTAAGTGAAATCACCCAGTTTTTTTTTGTTTGGGGATTTATTTGGGATCATAGTTTTCCTTCTTGTATAGCCCCTTGCTTTTAGCCCCCAAATCAATGAACCCTCTGTGTAATTATAGCAGGTCAGATAAACTGGGTACACTTTACAGATTATCAAGAAAATGTTACTGTTTGGAATCTTGTCTAGTTCATCACTTGATTACTGTATTTATAACTTGATAATTTGATTATTGTAAATCTAATTTGACCTGATTTTGTTACTTAGTTACAATGCTAAATAATTTTTGTTTGAAGTCAATAATTTTGGTGTTTAAATTATCTTTCTTGTGATGAAAAAATCATGTTGTTTGGCAGACAATTTGGGAATTATTTGGAGTAAAAACTGACAAATTTATTTGTTATTGTTGTTGTTGTTGTTTATATGAACATCTCATTTTTTAGCTCACCAGAACTCAAGGTTCAGGGTGAGCTGTTAGGATGGGCAGGTGGATGCTCCGACGTCTGGCGTCAACAATGGTCTTCTCAGAAACTACCAGTCAGATTTACTTCATAATTGCTGTGCAGAAGTCATTTGACGTTTTAACTGCAAATTTGCTAAAATTATACCAGTTGACCCCTTTTAGGGGTCACTAGAGCTAAAAATAGAAAAAAACTTTAATCATCTTCTCCTCATGAACCAATGGATGGATCATCACCAAACTTAGTCTGTTGCATCCTTATATGGACTTTTATCAGATTTGCTCAAATAAAAATGTTTGGCCCCTTTTAGGGGCCGCTAGAGCTAAAAATAGAAAAACCTTTAATCATCTTCTCATGAACCAATGGATGGATTATTACCAAACTTGGTATTTAGCATCTTTAGATAGTGTTCTATCAGATTTGCTGAAAAAAAAAGGTTGGCCCCTATTAGGGGCTGCTAGAGCTAAAAATAGAAATACCTTAAAATGACCTTTTCTCATGATTCTATGGATGGATTATTACCAAACTTGGTATTTAGCATCTTTAGATAGTGTTCTATCAGATTTGCTGAAAAAAATGGTTGGCCCCTATTAGGGGCTGCTAGAGCTAAAAATAGAAATACCTTTAAACGTCTTCTTCTCATGAACCAATGGATGGATGATCATTAAACTTGGCCTGTAGCATCCATAGATGGTCCTCTTTCAAGTTTGCTCAAATAAATATGGTCGGCCCCTTTTAAGGGCAGCTAGAGCTAAAAATAGAAATACCTCAAAGTGACTTTTGTCATGAACCAATGGTTGGATCATCACCAAATTTTGATCTGTGGCATCCTTCAGTCATCATGAATATTCTTTTGTAGTATCCTTTGATGGTCCTTTATCGAGTTTATTATTGTTCCCCATTATTTGCCCACAAGTGTACCTTTATTACTTTTTTAGTAACAAGTTGATTAACATTTATTCTGGTGTGCGATGCAGGGCCATCATGGCCCTCTTGTTTTTAATTGTAATGTGGTAGGTTAGACTTGTAACCCGGTGATCCAGGGTAAAATTCTGGTCATGGCAGGTCAAACCCTTCTATGAAAATTTGACAAAATGTCCATTTTCATCCATATGTGGAGAAGTTGCTGGCTCCTTGTGGAAAGGTAAATTAATAATGGTTAGTATACAGTCCTGGAAAACTGGCTATGTGAACTGACTGCCGTATATAACTGAAAATTGGTGTTAAACCCAGTGACAATGTCACATAAAGACAAAACAATCATTTTATTAATGAACATAATGAAATATTTGTAATGATACTTTATATTTTATAAAAGATAAAAGCTCCTATTTTGATGCATTTATCATGTGCTCTGAATTAAGGCGAAATCATAAAATATTTTTGTCTTCATTCTTCAGTTGTAATAAAATATGATGTATTATGGTACGTATGAAATATTTTGTCCTGTTCTTCACTAAATGAACTGATGAAATTGAAAATATAAGAATCAAATTTTATAAATAAAAATCTTTGCTGATTATTGTTTGAAGCAAGTAGTGTTTAGCCACAGTCAAGGTCAACATGACTGAGATGGTTAATAATAAAGTGTGTTGATGTTTTCAATGCAAAGAATGGTGTACTTTTTGAAGACAAAAATATTTAAATTGGCAAAACTTAATTTGTTAATATTTAAACGTTAAGTACAACACGTATGGTTATGGGTAATATTGCTGCTCTTCAATTTTAGGCTTGTTCAGGGGAAGATAAAAACTGTGTGTAGATTATTCTAATACACTGTCACATACTAGTATTTCGCTTGTAGAAGTACCATTAGACCATATGCCCAGAGTTACTCCCATTACTTCTTTACTTATTTCCACTTTCTTGCAAACAGTTTGGGACGTATGGAAACCTAGTAACGACAGGAAATTTTCTATGCTACTAATTTGGTTTTTCAGAGCCAATAACGATCTACAAATGAGGCACATTAATAATTCCACATCAACACACAACAAGTAATAAAATATATAAGCATAAATTTTCAGTATAAAGATTGACTTTGTATTGATATGATTTTAAGACTTCAAATGATCATAATAATATTTACAAAACATGATATGTATCTCAAATTTACGTGGTCAATGCTGATGTACTGATATTGATTATGATTCATTTTTTCTAGCTAATTTCGAGAAATTACATTAATTAGTAACACATAATTCAGTCGTCTTATATAGTCATTTAAGTCTTCGAATCGTCCAGACAGATAGGGGTTGAATTGTCTTGACATGAGGGGTTGTATTGTCTGGGTTTGAATTGTCTCACGAAAATAGGGGTCCTGATACCGTTTCGAAATGACCAGATTCCGGTCCGGCATGGTGTGTGTTTTAGTGTGGAGTGATTCCGCATGGTGAGAATTTATCTGCAACCGTCAACAAAAACGAAAATCGAAAACGTGTGTTGCACGTTTTAAGTAAACATTTAGTTCATGTAAGAGTGTCATCATGCTGCTGACTGATTCTGCTGTTCCTGAGTCTGGAATCAGACATAAAGAGGACAACACGAAGGCTTTTATTGATGGAAACGAGATTGGCAGCGGATCTCTCTACATTGCTGAAAGGTAGATTCACCGTTTAACTTTAAGCAGATGCGGGTTTATTTACAATTACGTTATCAATGGTCTGTCACTCTGTGTTCAATATCAAAAATCTAACAACAGGCCAATGTGCGTTTTTAAGGACATTTTGATCAGTAAATGAATCTTTTGTCTTAAGACTCCCCTATAAATTTTGATTATTGATAACATAAAGCATAAGAAAGAAAGTAGTTGGCTTGGCTAAAAACAATAGATGGCATTAGTCATATCAGATTGTCTGCTGTTACTTGATGGTTTGTTGTATTTGTAAAACATCTAAAAATGAAGTTTTTATTCATTACAAAACCGTTTAAAGAAGACTGCTGTTTTGTTAAAATCACCAATTTGTTCCATTCAGACTAGATTTACCTTGATATTAAATTTGTCAATTTTTAATTATTAATTGTTTTTGTATTGCAGTCAGGTGACATGGGTGAGTTCAGCAGGGTCTGGTTTCTGTCTAGAATATCCAAAAATATGTCTCCATGCAATATCTAGAGACCTATCATCATTTCCCCAGGAATGTATGTTTCTACAAATTGAAGGAAAATTAATAGGTGAGAGATATTTTTCAATATATTTAGTGCATCTTCTTGATGTCAATGTTTTCTCTTCAGGACTTTAGTAAATGCAGTCAAGATAAAACTTTGTCAATTCAGAAGTGTCTGGTAGTATTTTCCCATGAAATGTATTAAATCATAGTTTGTCCATATTTAAGATGCTTTATTAGTTAATTAATGCTTACAAGGAAGGGAATTTGTCACCTACTTTTGAAGACATTTTGTTGTCCGACTTTGACTGTGAACAGTAAATAATCAAAAGATACTTCATTTGTTAAACTTGAGTTATCTTCTGTTCTATTAATGAACATCATAATTTAATTTTGTATATTTTAGAAGAGGACAGAGAAAGTAATTCATCATCTGATGATGGTGATGATGATATGCCCACAACAGAAGTAAGATTTGTACCTGCAGATAAAGGTGCATGTGAGTATCTGTTTTTTAGTCTTCATCAATCTCATATTGGAGCTAGCTAGTGTAGTACATCTATCGGGAGAGTTCTGTGTTAGTACAGTGAAACCTATATATTCAGACCACCGTTTGGAAAAGACCAAATAGGCTTAATATCAAGTCTAAAAATATTGAAGAGAATTGAATACTACTAAAGTAAGAGGTTATTATGTAGTAGTCTTAATATTGAAGTGTATACTGTGTGAGGTTTTACTCTGTAATGTAAATGCTTAGTGAAGAGAATGCTTGTATGAAATTGTAACTATGAATTAAACAGTTTAGTAACTCCTCGATAATGAAAATAAACAATTTCTTACAGTTCCTTTTAACATATTTACCATGAAATAGTTGCGTTGTGTGTTTGTTGCTGGTATAATCTAGAAGTATGAACAATGATAATTTTATACTTTTCTAGTTGTTCTGGGTTATCATTTTTTCCAAGATTTAACTGTAACATTATTTTCTATATTTCAGTAGAAGCCATGTTTTCAGCATTATCTGAATGTCAAACGTTACATCCAGACCCTGAAGACGAGGATTCTGATGAAATACAAGAAGATGGTAAACTTTTACATTTTTAACTTAGGGCTTCAATATTTGTCTTTTATCGTAGAATCTATATTTGTAATAGAAAGTAATTAAGTCATCATACAGTGTAACATGTCTAAAAACTCATTTTACTTTATTAAAATTAGAATATAAACAAATTGAATGATTTGAATTATTTGTGAATTATTACAAAATATATTTCATTTGAGCAGTATAGTATACAAGCCTACAGTATTTGCCCTGAAAGATCTGTTTTACCCCTTTGCTTCATAAGCATATCATGGATTATTCCAGAGTCAAAGCAAATATACAAAATATCACCTTTTTTTAAGAAAATGGGTTATTTCTCTCTGACCAGATGGAATACATTATAACAGGGAAGCCAATTTCATCAAATTACATTGTAGACTGATTTATACAGATTTCAAAACTTATCGGAGCACTTTTGATAGGGAAAAGCAATAGCCAAATATTTATATCTTAATCTTTTGAGTTCTTGATGGAAAATCAATGGTGTCAAGCATTGTAAGGATCTGCAGAATAAAAGAAAAATACAGGAAGTAGTGTACCAGAAACAACGACAACATTGTAGCACTATACAACAATTTAAGGGACTTAGAGATTGAAAATATGTCAAACTGTGCACTTGCATGGTAAGGAAAACCCTAAATTGTCATCATATGTTTTATTATAATGTACAAATTTGTTTCAGAATATTTCTATGCACCATTAACTTCTGTAAAATCTGTAACCATGGATACATTGTCTGTATTTTTATCTTAACAGAAGAATATTATGAAGGAGAAGAGGGCATTGAGAATCTCACAGAACAAGGGCAGATGAATCTACAAAGAATGGAAGCGATGTTACAACATTCTGGAGATGGGGATAATGTACAAAGTGGAACAAATGGCCATGCTGAAGGTATCAATCTTCTCTACAGTTTTTGGGAATGTAGCCAGGGGTCAATAGGAGCAGGAATTTTCTCGTCATTTTTGACGAAAGGGGGAATTATATGTTGTTCAGGGTTTTCTGTAAGAACCGATTGCTGATTTAAACTATACATTAAAAACACACTTGAATCAGTTGTTTTTGCAAGATTTTTCAAAATTTTTGCCAAAATATGAACTATTTTTGCTAGATTTATCTGTTGCTTTGGCAAAAACATAGATTACTTAATTTCTTAATGAAAACCCTGGTTGTCTAGTTACAATTTCAATGATCCAGCAATTCAACTCTTGTGATCTCACATGAATATTCTGCAATAAATTACATAAGTATTTACTGATTTATTCACAATCATATTGAAATGGAATAAAAATAAAAACATGTATATTTAACTATTTAATAGTATTTCATATTGATCATCTTAAAAGTCAAAGGGAGGTAACTCTAACTGAATAAACACATCTGGGTAACTCAGATACATGTATTACATATGTCAATGTTACTTGGTTTGACAATGTTTTTCTACAACTGTCGTTACTTATTGTTACTTTGTCATTTGTCCCTATTGTCATTCACCAGGGGCTTGATAAAACTATGTAGTTAAATCAATGCTTGTGTCTAGAGTGTTTTTTCTTGGTTCATAATTTTTTTTTGGGGGGGAGGATTTTTTTCATTTTTGTGAAAAAACTATTTTGAGGGGAGAATGTGGAATTTTGGTGTAACTACTTCCCCACTGTTAAAAGTTTGAGTCGTATTACTGCAAACTAACGAACAGCCTGGTATTTTTTGTTCAGACATTAATCACAGAATTATGATAGCTGTTCTTTAATTTAATGGCTTTACTATTACTACATTAAAAGTTCATATACATAATTAAACACTAAACATAAATATATCCTATTATATACATCATATTGAGATGAAAGTTATTTCACTCATGGGCATTGATTGTGGTCCAGTGGTTAGTGCGCTGGACTTGTAACCCGGCGATCCAAGTTCAAATCCCGGTTGCGCAATATCATACCCTTCAATGAAAATTGACTAAAATGTCAATTCCCTTCATATGTGGAGATGTTGTAGAAGGGTAAGTTAGTACTGGTTAATATACACTCCAGAAAACTGGATAGGTGGACCAGCCAAGGTATATAACTGAAAAAATGTTGGAATATGGCGTTAAACCCAGTAAAAAAAATGTTTCTTTCATACGAGGATGATCAAACTGTCTATTTTTATGACTTTACAGATATGGAAGATGTGAATGAAGAACTTGGACAGTTTGATGATGCTGACATGGAACAATGATGTAAAAAATAACTTGATTGCAAATCTATAAATCAAGAATTTCTTGATACATGTAATTGTTTGACTGATGACCAGGAATCTTGTGGAGACATTCTTATAGGATGAGACAATTTGAACTCTCAGACCAATCGATTTCAGTATTCTGAGCAGCTAATGCCATATATGGATGTTTGTTCCTCAGAGTGACATTTTTTCATTCAATACGTGGTGAGGCAGAACATGTTTTTTTCTGATATCACTGAAGTTCAACTGCTGTGATGATCAGTTGTTGCATATCTGTTGACAATGTTTGTATTCATTGAATTTGTCACCTTGAAGAAACTTGTAATATTACATTTTGTTAGGAGCACTGATAGTGTTAAAATGATGAAATATTAAACTTCTGACAAGTTTGGAATTCCAGGTAAATTGTGTACATTCGTTGAATATCAGAATTCACACCTTTTTCCAACATGTTCTTATAAACTACATGTTATTCAACAGTTACCGTACGTTATATTACCCATTAATAAATATTAATTTTTGTATAACATTCTAGCATTTTATTACTTTTTTTGTTCTGATTTGTGTATGGATATTGTTTTGAGTTTATTCGGAGGAAAGTTGATAAAGTTAGGCTTAACTTTAATATTTTTATCAACTTTGAAGAGTTATTCCCCTTCGTTGGAGAAATCAAGTCACATGACTCTTACAGCTTTTGGAAAGATAAAATTAATAACTCGTTGTATCAAGTCTAGTGAATGCATGTTAGTTTTAGTACCACATTTGACCTTACGACAGCGGCTAGTTAACCACGCCCCCCCAATATTCAAGGGAGAGCACTCTGTTGATTATGTTACTACATTTATCCAAATTACTGCCCGGTTTTGGAAAAGATGCAAATATTACCCCACTAATATGCCTTTCCGGATATCGTGTATCTGAATTGTATGTGCGATAACAGCACCTTTTGACCATTTTACATGATTTCAATACAAATTGGTATAAACGTGTCGGACATCAATAGTTTGACAGATAAGATGGCAGCTTGCGAAGAGGCCAATCAGTACTCAATTCTGATTGGCTGTTTAGACCTGTCAATCAAAACCTGTCGTAAGGTCAATTGCATGGCTATCTGCATGGTTAAAATTTTGTGGAATTATTGGAACCTCTGGTTTTCCCCAGGGTTTTTTCTGGACCGTTTTGGTTGTTATTCTATCCAGGCCACTGAGGTTAAGATTTCCAGTTTTTGGAAAATTTTCAACTTTTAACCATGTAAGTGTCTCTTTTTGGATCATATGTTTCTTAGTTCACAAGAACCGAATGTTCAGGGTGAACTATTAATATAGTAAGGGGATGCTCTATCGTGCAGTGCTAACAAGGCTATAAGTTAAACAAACTTGTTACTTCATTATGCATCAATTTTAATTGCTTGTTTTATATTACATGTATATGTTTATATAAGAATGCAATAATTGGAAAAAAAACACTTGTTTTTTCATTGATAGTGAAGATGTATTGTTAAAACATGAATAAAATTTAAACCTGTGTCTGACTGTAAGCAGTACTAATAAGTGTCATTACAATGTCACAATACAAGTAAGAACTAACAAAGATTTGTACTTTAACATAATGTATTAGTACACTACTGATTGATAGAACTAACAACAGTTGGTTAAATTACTTCATCAAAATATTAGAAAATTCTTATTCAAAATCACATGTTACGTTCAGGACATATGACATATTTATACTCTAGTTTTATCATCATGAAATGAGGGATGTCTAAAAAGGTCATATTGCAACAATGAGATATCTTACAGACAAAAAAAAAAACATTGACGTGATATTCTCATAATCAGTGATGACGTTTTTGTTCAACAACCCTTGCATAATTTTCCAGCACCAATGTCTTGCTTGTAAATTATGTGAGTTGAATTTTTTTTAATTTAATAAACATATTTTTTTAGATTTATTGCCTGTTTCCAACAGTATTTCAGTTATATATAATGGCCGTCAAAAGAAAGTAACCATCATAAAAATTCGTCTATTTGGGCCTAATATATTGACTTTAAAATTTGAATGGTATACAGCAATTTTATGGTCAGTAATGGATAACAATATAGTTACATATATCAGTAGTAATGGTTGGTTGGCTTACTCGTGGCACACAAGCAAAATTGCTCTTTTTAAGAATAACTTTTATAAAATAAAATTTTATACCAGCATCACTTACTGGTTACTTTCTTATGACGGCCAGTATACCTGATAGCAGTTTACCCAGTCAGTTATCCTGTATTCTCTACCATTTTAAGTAATACTTCATTATGTATCACAGAGAAGTCCAAGGAAATATGCTGGTCGTCGTAAGAAAGTAACCAATAAGTGATGTTGGTATAAAATAGACAAAGCGCTAGTAATCATGATGAATTTAATTCTGGAAATAGCTGAAACATTTCATGACATGGTTTATTGTTATCCATTATTGACAATATAATTGCTGTATACCATTAACATTTCAAGGACAGTATATTAGGCCAAAATAGAAGAATTTTTATGATGGTTAATTTCTTATGACGGCAGACAGTATACAAGTTTTGAAAACTTGAAAAAAAGATACATGATCAGTGCTGGTCATGAAGAAAAGGAAATATTTTTTTTAAAAATGAGTTCATGTGTTTACAAGCACCACTTAGCCGGACAATAGTTTTATATATATGATCATGTGCACATGATTTATAATATAATTATAATCTTAATTTGAAAACATTTTACGTACATACCTGGTGTGAATTATTGAGACATTAAACTGTAACAAATGTCTGAAAAATCAATGAACCCAATGAATGAAATATTAGATGAACTAGTCAGAGACAAGACTGTTAATGTTATGATCTTCTTTGTTTCAATTACCAATAAATCCTGAATGTTATTTTAGGTAGGTAGCTAACTCCTGGAGGCTTAACTCTCAAAATAAAACTTCAGACATGCAATATGTACAGACAAGGTGACAAGAAACATGAAGACATTTAAGACCAAGCTGTCAGAAGTTTCTATGATTTGGTCTGTGCTTCTCATGGATTCATTCAGTACAACAAAATGTGAATGTGGTCACCATCCTTTTTAACACGTTACATGCGTCTGAAAAACGACTATGTTAAGTTAAAACGAGACTTGTCAACAATAGCCTCTATCAGTGCTTATTTTTGCTTCAAAGATTTCCATGAAACTGAAACATGTTAAAATTGAATGCATTCTTAATGTTTCTTTTCAAGTATAAAAACACCTGTATCCAAAAAGGGTGTGCCACTCTCATGAAAAATCTATAATAAACAAGTATACTTCTTGCTGATTCAGGTCAACTTACAACAGCAGCAACAACGACAATATAAACGTAGTTATTGTTCTTTTATAGGAAATATTCTATCACATTTCTTATTGCTCGCCTCAATTCAGTACGCACGAAGACTGTAGAAAGTAAAGAAGTGACTTCCGTGGATAAAGTTTCTGCTAACAGGTAAACATTCATGATGACATGCAGCACATGAAACTATTCGCGTTATGGTAATTACAGGTTTTGCTGTATTTATTGAAGAGGTAAAATAGTGTAATTTCACGCGCACTTAGTTAATCTTCGTACAAAATAACCAACAATTCCACAAAACGAGGCAAAATTTTGACAGTGAAGGTTGTTTATGCCTGACCCATCCTCCCATATTTTATAGCTTAATACAAAAGTTTATGTGGAGAAGTATATGAGAATGGATAAGTTAGTACTGGTTAGGATACAGTTCAGGAAAACTGGTTAGGTAAACCGGTCGCCATTATATAACTGAAAAATGGTTGAAAAATAGCGTAAAACCCATTGAAATTAATTAATACAAACGTTTTATCATCAATATCAAATGTAGGCATTAACCGGCTTATCTAATATGCGCACTGGAATTAAAACTTCTACTTATGAAAGATAACAGTATTGACATCTGATAATAAGTTACACAATTACGTAACACGCATTTGGTAAAGTTCAACATTTAACTACAGTGTAATAAGTTTTGTTTCAGCTCGAATAATTTGCACACAAAAGGACATTATACATTAACATAATGAAGAAATTGGAAGAATTTCTCCAAATGTGAAATTATCTTGTCGAAATATTTTTCCTGCTAAATAGCAACCTTACTCCTATTTGTTTGTCGTTTGTCTGTTTATTTAGAGTTTAAAAAATAATTCATTTACTCTCGAACTTGTGGTAGGGTACGAAGCTACGAAAATGCGCTCTCTTGTCAGACAACTCCTTAATTTCCATGATGCTCTTGACATTTTTAATATTATCAGGGGCAGCTATTAACAGTAACTCTGTGACATCACAAGTGTTATGACATTCTCTCCATATTATCACTTGTATTTGCGTACTAAAATTCTGTTGAATACCATTTTGTATATTGAACTGTTTTGAAGAGTTATCCAATGAGATAGTGTTTTTTCAGGTTATGTAAAATTTGATAATCATACTGACAAAAATGTTTTAAAACCTATTAAACAATTACAACTGTATATGGTGTTTGTAATTTGGACAAAAGGTCACTAAAATTTCTTAACATTGTCCAGCACACATAACATTGATTGACGGGTAATACTTAAAATGTATGTACGAACTTTAAAAGATGAATACAAAAAGTACATAAAAGATTTCAAAATTATTAAAACTCCCATTTTGAATGATATGTCACTAAATAATCATAAATACAAATTACACAGTGAAGTCTGAAAATCACAAAAACTTATCTTTCTGAACAATTACAAAACACCTTTGATACAATAAAATCACATTGTTCCGTAAAGTGAACCATTTTCCAGATTAGACAAAACGATTGATGACATTGTTTTTGAGTTTTCGACATTTCACCAACAGAAAGTTTCTTATTTCCCGAACGTGAAATCCGTAGATTACAGGATTAAGTAGAGAATTTAGAGCAAGCACCTGCATATCATACATAATTACATCGTTAGGTTGGTAAGTTAAAATACCACGAACAAAGCAAAACAGTAACACCAAATACGGTATGGTGTTTATATTAGCTATAACTAAAGCAACTAAAAGGTGCGTAAACGCTCTTCTCTGTGAAACATTCAACGGCCGTGTGTTCCTTCTACCCCCGTATTGGTGTCTGTTGTTCACAATAAAAATTCCATCATGATTTACTTCAATGCCATGTTGTGATATGTTTATTCTCGGATTTCTTGTATTTGGTGCAAGAAATGTTCTATTGGGTTGAATTCTTCTTTTTGTTTGATTGTATCTGTACAGAATGTACAGCGTCCGAGCACAAAATACGTCTAGCGCTAACAGAGTCACTCCATACATTGGTGGTACGTAATCTAAAGCCTCACGCTTATCGAACAATTCTGGAGATAAACAACCATTTACTGATGAATTTGGTGTAATTCCTGCTAATATGGGTAAATGCACTATAAGACTTATTCCCCAAGACAGGGATGTTGACATTAGTTCGGTCAGAGTTCTATTGTTCCGGGTCTGCATTAAAACTTCACTGTTGTACAGAATTTTCCACCTTTTTCCCGCTATAAAACAAAGATTTAATAATGTCGCGTACTGCGCCGTGCTGAAACAAACGCTCACAGTGGCACAAACGTATGTGTTGGTGTTTGCGGATTGGATCAGGGTTAAACACCACAGACCAGGCACTAAACCAGCGACTAAGTCGCTAATCGCCAAACCGGTAAGTTGTTGTTTAACAATAACGGGTAACTGCATTCCTTTACGTCGTACAACAGCCAGCAAACAGCTATTAAACAGAATTGTGCACACACTAATGACAGCATTTATCATATGAGTTGATAGACTCGCTTCATACACGATATAAAGTTCCATTGAAGACTTGTTTAGCGAGGAACTTATCGTATTATCATTTGCTGTCCGGTTACTTTCCATTGCCATCTTTCCTGCGACTGTTGATAGTCATCAAATAGCAAATCACTTTATCTTTATGAAATTATCAGATCACAGAATTTATGAATCATGACGTCAATCAGATTTTCAAAAAATGTTTTTAGAGATATTCATTTAAAAATCATATTCTAAAACTATTTGGAATCCAAAATTTTCATAATTCCAAATTATATGTATACTTTACTATATCTGTTGTATGATTAGAACATCTGTGCTATCCAGTGGTAGTATTGGGTGTGGTCATACTCAGCGAGTGATGTTCACATTTATTAGATTTCTGTTATAATTCGATATCATTCTTCACTCTGGCTCCGTAATCCACTGTGAAGTTCTACCAGTTATCAGCTTGTGGTAAAAATAATACCTATTATGACAATAGGTGTTATAGTAATGAAAAGCCTTATTGTAGCTATTTAAGTAGCATGACTGGCTAATAGGTAATATTCGAGTTTCACCACTGTATACATTTAAAATGTGAACCATAATTGTATACATTAATAAACTCACTATACGAAAATCCATTGCAAGTGATTTGAAACAAATATTATACATGTACTTGGTCGGTCTTCTATAAACCAATATTGCACGTAATTTACATATTCGTGAACAAAGATAACCACTCTATGTTGGGATACTTTTGAAGTATTAGACTTAAAACAACAGTAAGTTATTGCATAATACAGGAAATCCTGCCTCACAGTTTTGATAACGACCCCGTTCATTAGATATTTGACGTAAAAGAAATTCCGTAGCCTGAACCCCGCTGACAATTATGTAACGCGCCATAGATTAAAAACGAAAACAAATATCAAAATTCCGAGGCACGATTTCCTAGACAAGCATTTCGACCACAAAAAAAAACGAAAATATTGATTATGTAAATGAAGTATCGAAACAAAAATGTTCGTTTACTTAATCTTTCAGTATTAATATACTGAAAATTTAAATACGCTGAAGTTTGATAAATTGATTTAAAATGTTTTAAAACATAAATGATGCTGGTGTAGAAAGAATTCTTTAAACGAAATAAATCACATCAGTTTAACCACTTAGGTCATGCGAGTAATACTAAGTTATGTGTCGATTGATACTAATTTTTACCTCACGGAGCCACTCCCGGCGGCGTCCCCTGAATAAAGAGATACAGGGTTTATTGCAATAAAATGCTATTATTGCGCATTCGGTTAGTTTTTTTTATTTGCTGCATGATGCATAATTTATGTATTTAGTCTTTGTATATAACTTAGAATACTTTTTTTCACATAATAAGTTACGGGTTACGCTAACTTAAAATAGACATAGTTAAGGGTTGTGTATCAGTTATTTAACATACAATGAGTAAAAACACAGACGGTTATACATACATTCGCTAAGATAGCATATTACTGTGGTGAACAGTAAAAAAATTATTGTGTAAAAAGTTATATTGTCAAAAATAGTGACTGTAATACAAAAGGATTAAGATAATTGTATTAGTCACTCAAATGCATTTATTTGTATTAATCCCTTACATCATACCGATTCATGAAAGGAACAAAGTTTTAAAAAATGATGAAATATACAACAGCACTTTATGCGCATGTATACTCATTTACATTCATTAGGGAAAAATGAGCACACCCGTCTAAGTGTTAAATTTCGTTTTACCATGATTAATTCGTGTGCAAAATTTTACTTGTAAAAAGATACCTTGATTTTATATTTTAATTTGATATCTTTGTGATTTATGTTGATGGCTGATGATTATCACACTTTTGCATAATCGGCGCACTGTCTCTTTATTTTATCAAAATCTGCAGCTTTAATATCAGCTAGTTGTCAAATCATAGTCTGGGTGACATGATTCGTATTGATAGTAATT
Organism: Lutraria rhynchaena; assembly: GCA_008271625.1. Lineage (NCBI taxonomy): Eukaryota > Metazoa > Mollusca > Bivalvia > Venerida > Mactridae > Lutraria > Lutraria rhynchaena. The sequence continues at coordinate 6,216,074 of VIBL01000004.1, read as the reverse complement.
ATTTGAAACAGTATGCGGTCATGTTTATTACAACACCAGTTTTTATTATGGGTCTATATTCTTCTTACAGCAGTATGGGGGGTCAAACATGTTATATAATTAATCAAAATGTGAATACGACAGATTTTGCAAGGCAGATAACCTACTTTCTGAAAAAGTCTGTTACAGAAATTCTTTTGTCCACTAATGTTGATTTATTGCAAACTGAAGTGGATAGTTAATTAGCTTTAAATAATCAGCAGAGATTTTAAAACCATACCCATCTGACTGCATTCATACAACGTGGATATATTGCGACAATGTCAGAAAATCTGACTCAGGGTAGATCAATGAATGTATGCACGCTGAAGCGTAATGACAAATTTTCACTCCTTGCGCATATGAACAAACATCACATTATGACACAATTGTTTTTTTTTTATCTGTTGACACGGTACTATGTCAAAAAGTACTCATGGACGGAAACACTTCCAGATAAACGTTGGTAGTAACTTGCGGTAATGAAGTTTATTTCTTAAAGTGTTTGATATATCTAAAGGGTCTGCCTTATTTGTCTGCACCATAAGAAATGAATGCTGTTTATGGCGGCAAATTGATACACGAAAATAAACAAATTGACGGATGAAAAATGAAGTTAGCGGCAAATTGATACACGAAAATAAACAAATTGACGGATGAAAAATGAAGTTAGCGAGCCACGGGTATGAACAAATCAGACTTTTCCTCATGTAGATAAAGTAAAGATATTGAACATAAAGATCGGAGCTACTAGTCAATAATGGACATGAAACCTGGTTTTGGGATTTTGAAACAAAAATGAATGGGAGGCAATATATACATGTATAAGGAAGGGGAGATAAAACTAATGTATTCAATATAAATAGACTTCAAAGTTGTTGGTTTTTACTCTTTATGGATTAATGACTTTAATCGAGTATATAATAACATACAAGCTAATGAATACAGACTTAAACTTGATATTTAACAATGACTGATATAACAATGATCGGTTAATGTTACACGTTATTATTGGTTTTATTGAAAATAATGTGACCGTACAATGAATACTACATTCAATGAAAGTTTTTAGCAAGCTTTTCTTTATATTGTTTTAATAAAAAACATTGTTTTGTTCTAAATAATTGTTTACGACTAATGTATATTGAATGATTCAATGTATTTCTCCAAGGCTGACTTTAATTAAGACTGACTATAAGGATTAAAAACGTTTTCAAACTATTTTACTTGAGTTTTAAAAAATCAATGTTAATACGGGATTTAAGTTGCGACAGTGAAAATGAGTGCAGAAGAATTTTACCAATCAAAGGATTCGAAGAAAACGATCATAGGAACGCTGGCTTACAGAGATAAAGATGGAATAATTAAAGAATACGATGAAGGCCAAGCACCGACTTATTTAGTACGAAACGATTCAAGGACGAATGAGGAAACTGAAGAAAAGGTTTCAGGATATGAAGCGAATGAAACTGACAACGAATCAGATCCTGGTGAAAGTTATACATTAACAGGGAAATCTCACTTTGACGAGGTAAAATGTGCATAACTTCTGTTTAGCTTTCTTAATAGGTTTAAAATGTGTGTCTTTTTATTTTTTTTTCAATTAATCCTTTAGCTGTAGGGTTGTGGAATATAGATGGATAAACTGAAAACTTTTTTCACTGGCGTTTAACGCCGTTTTTCAAGAATTTTCAGCTATATACATCGGCCGGTTAACCTAACGTGTTTTCCTAGACTGTATACTGACCATTATTAACATAACGTTCCACAAGAAGCCAGCAAACTTTTCACATATGGAGGAAAATCGACATTTTTGTAAAACTTTAATAGAAGGATATGACCTGCTGCGACCGGGATTTGAACGCACGGTCGCGGCCAGGTTGAACTTCAAATCCTTCTGTAGCTGTATGAACGGTTGTACATAATATTTTATAATAACAACATAGCACACAATTTGAATAAAACAATGTACAAAAAATGTACTTGAAAATCTAGCACATGAGTTCATACTTCAACAGTACTGTTTTTCTACCTTTTCAAGTATGTTATTTAATACTTGGAGTATATTTTGGTGATCATATAATAAATCAGGGCTTTCACTTGAAGTCAAAAATTGAGGGTCAAACACTGATCCAGGACTGATAACTATTCAAGAGTCAACAAAATTTGCTTTTAATTGTATTGTAAACTTGACCCTTTGGTACAAATTCTCAAGAGTCAAAAGCTTTATTTCACTGATTTCAAGAGTCAAAATGCTGCTTTAAGGATCAGATGAAAGCCTTGGCAAATGAGTTGTTCATTATTGATATATGACACTGTTTTGACTTGATCTGTTTCGTAAGAAACTGATGTGCTAGGTACTCCTATTTTCCGTTAGTTCAGAGTGGTAATATAATTATGCACACTATTGAAACTCAACTATTTTATTTATATTTAGAAACATTTTAATGACATAGACAATGAAGGGGACGATCAAAATTATCACACTCCCGGGATTCCGTTACCTGGGAAACGAAAACGTGATCTTGTACCCGACCACATGGTTTTCAACTATATTGATGAACATTCAATGAAGGTAAGTCTTATTTCACAGGACTGTTATGAGAAGACCAAACGAATCCAATTATTGCGCAATAAGGCTCACTTAGGCCTAAACAAAAAAAGGTTTGTTTCCGGTTACATGCCCATAAAAATATGGATAGGTAGGTAGGGATTTTTTTCTTTTACTTTTTATATATACATGTATTTCAGCAACACTGGGATGAAAATTGCAATATAGCACTAAGATTTGGATGCCGTAAAACTTGAGAGTCGGCAGGTAAAAGATGGGCCGGTCGGGTAACCGGAAACAAACCTATTTTTACGCTTAAAAGAATTGTTAACAGAAAAGTCGCAAGTTCGAGTCGTGAGCGTGGTATGTGTTTGTCTGTGATAATTAGACTGTTAATGTTGCATCCAACATCAAATGTATCCAACCGCGGAATCAAACACCCTAATTATTAGACAGGAGAAAGTTGAAAATTGTTTACGGAATGAAGGAAACAGATTGACCCAGGAAACTTACCCTGGGGCACGGGAAGGTAAGCTGAACGTACGTACGAACGGACGAACGAGCCGAACCGAAGGCGTGAAACCTTTTATCTTTTTTTAAAGGCTCCATTCTACACAAAAGAAGACCTTGGTTCGCTGGTAGCTTTCCTCACGTCTGCGGCTACATCTGACCTTGAAAAAGTTCGGGCTTTCTATATATGGATCACCCATAACATAAAGTAAGCTTTACGTCTACAGTTATTTCTATCAGCAAAACAGAGAGTTTAAAGTAGTAAGATTGAAGCGAAAAAATGAACTAATTTTGGTCGATTTTATTTAATCGGAAATTAGATTACTATTAGTACTTATTCAAAAACTTTAAACCGGAATAGATCTGCAGGAAGTGAACCGTGTTTTACAAAAATACGATCAATGATTCTGTTTCATTTTATCGACAGTTATGACACGTCAGGATATTTCGGTCGAGCTGTTCCGAAACCTACCGATCCAGTCTCTGTACTCAAAACGAGGCTCGCTGTCTGTGAAGGTTATTGTAAGCTGTTTGAAGCCTTTTGTGCGTGAGTTTTTACATATATTTATTACATTTTTATTATGAGTCAACTTTCCTGATTTGGAAATTGTTTAGTGCACACATTTTAAACATTGATTTTTTTCTATTATATTTGCTGTTCATTTTGTATTGCAAACGTCCGGTTTATTCAATATAATAGGAATCATTCTTGTCTGCATTAGTTTGGCATTTTGCATTGTCGCGATAATTAAATATAAGATCCGCAGTTGTTTAAAGCGGTAAATTGCTGTTTTAGGGAAGCGGGCATACCTGTAAAAATCATATCTGGTTATGCCAAAGCTTATGGTTACCATCCCGGTAGTGACGTCACAAAGGATGTTCACAATGCGCATGCATGGAATGCAGTGCTTCTGGGTTCTGATTGGTTCCTAATAGATGTCACGTGGGGATCTGGCTATGTGAAATCCAAGGAAAAGACGTACGTAGCATCATTTAATGAAGCTTATTTCCTAACGGATCCGGATGTTTTTATAACAGACCATTTTCCAAGTTATGTTGAAAGTTTCGAACATTACGAAAGCGATCCAAGATGGCAACTGATAGAAGAATGCGTATCAAAAGAACAATTTTGCCGTCTGGTAAACTTTGACAAACATGGCAAGGAGTGGGGCATTGAAGCAATTAGCCACGAAAACGCTGTTATTACTGGAATAGAATACGAAGTAGATATAGTTTTGAGAGGAACACACGATGTCTTGTCAGATATTGTTGCATTTCTTTATGAGCAGGATCGAAAGTTGGAACAGTTTACATATTGTTGTAAACCAGCAAAAGAGACAATAAAAGTACATGTCTGCATGCCGACCCTGGGGTTGTTTACTTTACAAATATATGGTAAGCGTGAAAAAGATGGGAAACATTCAAACTATCAGCCTATTGTTAGGTACATGTTACATTGTTCTAAAGCCTACGAGACGACTATACCCTACCCAGCACACCATACAGTATATGGTCCAGTAACAGATATAAACAAATATGGCGTTAGCGACATTGGCGCTACCTATAACGAAGTTGAAGACGGGGAGATAATTCTGAGTGTTAAACCACAGCGTGAGGTGGACATTGTACCTAGACTTAGGTTCGGTGATCATAATATTGATTTAAAAGACTATTGTTTTACCGACTTCTCGGACTGCTTCAACTTCATCAACATTATTTTAAGACTCAGGTACGAAGGCTATTTTAAACTTGAATTACTCGCCGTTCCCGATAATTCAAAACAATACAGTACATTTATGACATATCTTATACATTGCAAGAAAGCTTGCAGCGATGGAATCTTACCTGTGTCCAGAGTACATGCAATGAAATACAAGTGTTGTATCCTAGAACCGTTATCTAAAATACTTCTGCCAAACCGTGATATTTTTGTGTGCGTAAAATCTCCCATTTTAACTGAAGTAAGATGTCTCGGAGTACAATTTAAGAAGATTGATGACGTCACATTTGAAGGTACGATTCAAACACCAAATGAAGGAGAAACGTTTACAATTGAAGGCAGTGCTGCTGACGGATTTTATCATTCACTGTACACGTACAAAGCTTCTTGTGTCACTGGCGATTTTGATACGTATTGAAACGTATTTATTATAAACATACATGAGTAAATAAAATGCCACACGTGACTGCTTCTGTACAATTTAATGTAGTTTATGTACATTGCAATAGACCCGTTACTTAACGAACCAGTCGGATTAGTTCGCTGTGCATCAGGTTTTACGATTCAGTAATATTTTTTACCGATATAAATTTGAACATTTCACATACATATGCATGGATTTACATAGAAGCATATTAAGAGCTAAATGTTAAAGTTTTCAGAGTACAATATACATAAAATTAGACATCACCAAGTCAGATGAGATGACATATCTTGTAGTATTACTTATTACATATATTGTCATTATTGTTATTTTACACTATTATTTATCATTTTTATAATTATTTTAGTAAACGACATAGCACAGTATAAATATGACAAATGTATATAGATCATTGACTAAAATAAACCATTTTAAACTTATAAATTTAACAAATATCAACAAGACAACAATTAATACAGTATAACCCCTGAAAACCGGACTCCCTAAAAACCGGAATTCTCTGAAAAGGGGATGATTTTTCAAGTTTCATTTATTCTCTCCGATAATCAACAGTAAGAGGGGTCCAGTTTTCAGGGGTTTTACAGTACATTAAAAATAAGAAATACTAAAAGATTTTGTACTAATACTTCTGATAACCTGACTGTGTTAATAAGGAAGGGAATTCTTCCTTTATTTCCACGGTGGTCAGATTGTAATGAAAAGGTCTAGCAAGGGACGAACAAGGTTAATAGTTACCGCATCACAGTAGAGATATGTTTATCACATTTGTTTTGTATTATAATGAGTTTAAAGAAAGTTCCAGTTCTTTCTGTGTTAAATTATAGATATTCAGATGCTGTCCCCGGGTTTTGTAAACATTATATAATAATATGACGCAAAAACGTTTTTATTAACGAAATATGATACTTTATGCGTCATTTGGTGATATTTTGGTATTTTATAACAGCTAAGATACCATTATTTATTTATTTTTGTCGTATTTTGTGAAGAAAATGTTGTGCTGTAAATTAGTTTGAGACATGATAATACGAAATTACAAACATATTAACAAAATTACAAATAAATGACGAGATATAATAATTCTGACACGCGCGTGACACTCGAAGTCGTACAGAGTGACCTTCACATACAGAGTGACCTTCACATACAGAGTGACCTTCACATTACAAGACTGCTTGTTCTTGCACGTCTTATGTTATTCTATGTTTGAAATATAAATATTCACGCATGTATGTACGCACCTCACACGCGTACAACCCACATACAGAGGTTCGCATTATTATCTTACCGAGATATTTCCATTATAGGGCGCACCTTACATCGTATGCAATTTTTGCCATGAACATACTGAGGTATTACCTCTTGTAGCAGAATGACAAGCTACAAGTTATTCGCACCCAGGTTCTTTATTGATGTACTGAAAAAAATCTAACTCAAAACTCAAGAAAAACTAAAAAACTGAAAACGGAGGAAACACTCAGAAAACTAAAAGAGATCGAAAAAAAAACTGAAAAAAAACCAACTACCTCCAGAGTGCGGCGATTTAAATACCGGATTATGGTCAGGTGATCAATTAAAATATGAATATTTAACTTTTTATTCCAAATTGCAAAAACTGACCAATAACTCCAAGATTTAAAAAGGGCTAAGGTCAAAAAAATATATTAATTAGAATAAAGCTCTCTGTCCGGGGTTTCGAGAAATTCGCTAGTTTTTCTGTCATCTATGAAATTTATCCTAGTTGAAACAACATGTAACACATAAGGAAACAAATTAAGATTAAACTAATTTAAAAACATAGCCATTAAATTGAAATCGCCTTTCATTACTCTGGAGTGATTAATATGTTAAATAAAAGATACTAAGTAAATTCTAACTTCACAACCTACAAAATGATATTAATACAGAATATGAAATAACATAAAATATATAATTATATAATTATGTAATATTATGTCAGTATGTAATACCAACTGTGTTACACTCTGTATGTAATTCATGGCCCTACCCCACCCGCTCTAAACTTTTGGGGAGTATTTACTGATAATAACCAATACTTATAGTCTAAATCTAACCCTAACTCTAACCCTAAATTTTTGTAAATGGCACCCTTAAAATTGTCATATTTTCAAGCAAAATGCAAAATCATGCCCATAGCATACTGATTACTTTTATATGCAACAAAGATCGACATATTGAGACACATAAGTTGATCAACAGGAAGTAAACACAGATTATCAGCTAATATCTCATTAAATTCTACATTTTCACATAGAGCCCACACATTTATCGACCAACATTTGTCAAAAAACAATCAACGGGATTCATGATAAAATGTACATTACAGCATAATTAACAAGAGCTGAGCGGGGCAAAACACGCTCTAAGGTTTTGTTAACATGAGTACCACAATAACATGCTATGTTGATAAGTTATGCTCCCTCTTGCACAGCTGAGACACTTTATGAACTTTGTGAAAGTTTAAGACAAACTCCTAATAATTGAAAGATGAGACGATTTGGTAGATAGATATTTGACCAAATCAGCAATGGAAATTATCTCCCTTTTACGCACCACAAGACATCAATTTTTATTATCTGTGAGAGTTTAAAGAAAATAGATCAAATACTGAAGGAGGAGTTGTCCACACAAGGAAAACGGACGGACAGACGGACTGATAAAATGTACGTAACAACATAATTAAAGAACATCAACCAACAACACATGTTAAAATGCATATTAAAGCATGTTTTAGCACCCAACATGGCTCATACCAAATTTAACATAACAAAATATACCATGGTTCTGAGTGTATTAACGTACTTGTATATCAAAATGTTTTGGACATCCAAACCTTAAAAGTCAATTGTCCAAATACGTGTATTAGTATAATACTCAAAACATGTTCATAAGCACGAACAGTGCATCACGTATAAGACCAGTTTCACTTTTCAAACAAATTACATTGCCTGCTTAAATAACATTTTAACACATTCATTTTTAACATACAGGTCAGACTCATTGTTTCAACGTACAGGTCAGACTCATTGTTTCAACATACAGGTCAGACACATTGTTTCAACATACAGGTCAGACATATTGTTTCAACATACAGGTCAGACTCATTGTTTCAACATACAGGCCAGACTAGATGACGTCGTTATATCGCTGTTTTTACAATGCAAGTGTGTATGTATGTATGTACAGTAGTCAATTTTCAAATGTCTTTATCAGTTGATCGGTAGTTATGAAGTTTTGTATTACAGCGCCTTTCCGAACAAAAGTTGAGTTCTTTCCTAGTTAGACCTACCCGTCTTTCTGTAGTTTTAAGTTTTTTAGTTGAATAATTGTCTATTCATTTTAAGATATCAAAACTTACCATTTTTTGGTGTTACATGATAAACACTCTTTTCGATAATTTTGTCTGAGCTGTTAGCAATGAAAATATTATGTCACAACGGCTTTACATCGAGTCCAAGGGAGATAATTACGACCCAAAAATATATCATAAAGTTACAAGAGTTTATGTTCATCAACCCCGGACCGAACAAGGTTTTCATTATATTTGTATACTGGTCAAAACCTTCATCGCTATGGCGTGATGCCACGTGAAAGTTTTCGATGGTTTCTCGCAAGAATAATGACATAAACTTGATCTCAAAGGTCTGATTATAACTAACATGACGCGCAAATTAACATAAGACTATATTGCCTTGAACTTTATCGTAATAACATTTTGAAGAAATAGCTGCCACTCATTCGTCTGGAATCTCTACATCTCTACATCAGTGGTGTCGTGTCGTGTCATGTCGTGTCGTACCGTGCCGTGCCGTGCCGTGCAAACCGACGGACCTTGTTCAAGACCATTAGTGAGAAACGAAGTATTTCCTGTCAGAAGAAAACACGGGAATATTCATATTGTAAAATTATGTAATAAAGACTGAAATCTAACTGACCTTTGACGAACACCAGAAACACATCATTGGTACGTTATCTTCGGTATGTAGTGTATATTGATGAAAGAAAATCATATGTCAGCATGTATGTTGATTGCGCTATACAGTAAATTTCTCTCTCTTATTTTTATAAGTATTGTGATGAAAGTGTATTCCTCATTCTTCATCTTTATCGAAATTATGAATCGTGTAATTATATAATTATGATTTTATCCTTTTTGATCCGTGTATACTCACAATACTAATGAGACCTCAGTCAGGTCGTTCATCTGGGGATTCGTGTAAAACAGCAGACATTGCGGGTATACGTACCTCAAGCTTTCTTACTGTCATAATGACTCAAAATGTAAAATACACCACACGACCTGATACACATGGAAGCATTATGTCCTAAGTTCGATTTGTAAGAACATTACGCCAAATGCTTGATACATTTATAGGGGGAACAGATTATAGTAACATAAGCATCGTTAAGTATTTGACTAATTGGAACAATCAACCAATTAACGGTCCAATTATCCTGTAAAACAATTGGTTGTCTATACAGCTTATTTCAAACACGAAGTAAGGTTGATTAATTACAGGTAAATAACAAATACCGTCTGTCGACAAACAAGTGTTTTCAGTAATAGGATGTTTTTGCCTGATCACGAGACATTTGTTTTTTCTCCCTCGCATGAATTTTTACAGAATTACAACACGTGCCAAAATTGGTGACTGTTCTTTTTGTTACCCTATAACAGAAAGAGAAGATGGGATTTTTGTGTTTGTTTTTTTTTTGTCTGAGAATCCTTTTCTTATCCATAACATCTTATTTGTGGGATTTACAAGAAAAAAGGTAAATTTTCACATAGAATATCTCATTTTCTGAACGTAGAAAATCATAAAATCGTAGCGAAATTCATCAACATACATGAACAGTATGATCAAACGCGCCGAAACTAAACCATTGTCATAATATCATATTTTCAAAGATATTTCTATACAAGGATATTATATAAAATTAACTTATATTGATCCCCAGGAGTAATTTATAATATGCAAATTACAAAAAATGTACAAAGGAAGGGAAATATGAAATATGTTAAATTAAACACAAATTAGTTTGACAAGAAACAGTTTTAACATTTGGAAAGATAATTTAGTTAAATTATAAAATGAATATAGAAACATAAATTGAATTACACGTCAATCCATTTTATCATTGTCTATTGTAATTATTGTTGTATGCACCTATCTATTATTGATGTTTAATAAATATCACTTTTCTACTGGTTTTTACTGAGTATAACGCCGTTTTCAGCAATTGTTCAGTTATATACGGCGACCGGTTCACCTAACCAGTTTTCCTGGGCTGTATACCAACCAGTACTAACTTACCCGTCCACAAGGAGCTGGCAACTTCTAAAAATGTGGAGGAAAATCGACATTTTGGTCAAATTGTCCTATAAGGGTATGACCTGCCGCATAAAAACACATAAAACAACAAAAAATATTTGCATATCTTTTGCCATGAAAGGTAGTTTCATGGAGTTTCTCCGTCTGAATGTATACGCATATTGTTGTTTTGTTATTTTGTTACATATTTGTATTAGACTGCTAACAATTACCACTTTACAACTGATTTATAGTCAATTAAAGGCTGTAATCGTTTAATTAATTCAACTGATTATCAATTATTGCACAGTTCACTACTGTGGTAATAAAACTGGCCCGTGTAAAGACTGTTGTGTTCCTTATTGATGTTGTACTCGGGTAAAAATCACCACTTCAAAGCCTTGTTACCTCACTGACAGTTTTTTATGGGTTATAATATATCACTGCCATATGGCTGAATACAAACATCCATGATTCTCTATGATCATTTATTCAGTGGTTAAATGGTTTGTTTACATTATTAATTGACAATCAATACAAAGTAATTCTATATTTGTTGTAGTAATTGACGTTGCTGTTGTTTCTGATTATACTCGGAGAATCAAAATGTTCTGGATGATATATCACAGCCTGTTATGAAACCGTGGTATAAAATTTGAAATTGATCTTAACACGAAATCTCCAGTTTTGTTTTCATTGTTCTCAAGCTTAAGTTGATACATATTTATATGTATATGAATAAACTGCTGAAACAGTGTTCATTATATGAGTTAATGAATAAAAATATCTACTTGCACATTTATCAAACTTGCGTATTGACCTGGAATAAGTTGAGATCGAAAATGGGTTTTGAGTTAGGAGACATATCTCAAATTTTATAACCTCGGGCCATGGTAGTCTTAAATGCGATGCCAGTCATATAATTATATCCATCACTTTGAATATAAGCTGTTAATATCAGAATTTAAAGCATTATCAAGTTTCATTTTTATCATCGTTAAGCGTGTCATGTTTATGCATATTTATGCAGTTTGTTTTCCAACATTAAGATTATTTCAACTGTTTCAATATTTTAAAGTAATCTCAATACACAATCAGCCGGACTACCTAATGCCTGATGGATGTTATATTAATTGTATGAATAATACATGTCATGCTATAAGTGATCCTCAGTAGAGGTACACAATATGTCAATCTCGTTATGCAATCGTAGAAAAACACTGATTACTTAATTGCTCACACTCGTGATGAAACTACTCCTCTTAAATTTCTTGTCTTGTTTTTTTCCAATCTTTTTTTATTTATATCTCTTCTGATGGTTTCCATAGATTTTCTTTGCTTGTCATTTTCATCTGCCTCCTCACTGATTCAAGTTTTATCTCTTTTATCTAAGCCCACGTGTCATTGTGTGATGAGATTCGATTCATTGCTTCACACTTTGAGTCGATATAATAATCGCACATTATGTTTCTACAAAATACATGTTGCTACTAATTCCTGTCACAGTTATAAAATATGGCCTGATATATACTATTTTATGTTTGCGTCTTCGGTAAGAAAAAATGTGGATAATATTAAACAAAAGTGAGCAATTTGTAAAAAAAGGTGTAATAGAAAAATGAGACAGTATAATTTTCATAGTCAATTGTGGTACCCCCAGTCAAAGAAACTCATTTGTTTTTCAATAGTCATAGGAGCAGTCCACGAGATAAAAATCCGTAATCGTAGTCAGTAACAGCGAGTTCGCCCATCTCTTCTCCCTAACTGACAGCACCTTGAATCAAATGATTTTTATCTCAATGGACAATTACATCACACGTTTGCAAAAACTGTTACATAATTCAATGCTTAAGATTTTGGAAGAAGCGTTCCGTAGCAATATATTTGCAATAAAGAATACACCGCCATTAAAAAGACATAAAATAAGATGCATCAGTCCTAGAATTGTTTTGTATTGTTCAGAGAAATCGTGTATAGAATCCAATATAACATAGAAATGCTAATGGGGCTGTTTTCTGTGTGTTAATGCATCGCTTGGGACAATTTGTTAGAAATCTCAGACGTCTGTCTGCAGTATTAATGTTTGTTTTATTTTAACTATTTAACATCGCGCTGGAAACAATGTCCAAATGTTTGAAGTGAAAGTTTATAATAGCTTCCCCATGCATAACAATGTCACCGGATGTGTTTGAAATGAAACGTGGTCCATTGAGTGTTTTCAAGAAATTTGTATCAATGTAAATAATGTGCTTAACGTTGTAAATACAATAAATATTACCGATCAGTTCCAACAACTCTCTGAAGTTGTCTGTTAATATATTTTTATATGAGCCTAAGTAATCTTTCAACACGAATTATGTTTAATGAACGAATTATGTTTAATGAAAACAGGAAAACTTTCAACAATAATTATGTTTAAATGAAAAAAAGATATGCGAGTACGGTGATAAATGTACACCGACGACGGGAATGTATGGTAACTTAGCAACGAAAACTTTAGGGGCTGGGTTAGAAGTTTTGTGTAGTAAAACATCTGTATTTATCTTTATCGTTTATTCCCGCATCTATCACGTTAACACGATAAATAATACCAAAACATTTGGTGCATCTTTTCGTGTCAAAACGTAGAAAAACATGCGATATATGTATAAATAATGTTCATTAGAAAACTTCATACTTTCAAAACAACAGTTTATGCTACCCACATAGATCAGGGGGTATATTGTTTTTCCTCTGCTTGACAGAGCTCTCATATTTCACAATATGACAGAACACATTAAGTAGATGATCCATGTAGAATCGCGGTCAAGGTCAAAGGGGGTTTCATGTCATATTCTTCAGCACTCGATAGTGATGGTGTTGGTGGTGTCTGGGGCATAAGTTTGCCGTGCATTGTGGGATTATAGTATGACTTGGGGTAAAACACAGTTATATATATGTGTTATATATATGACATATTCACATTAACAACAGTTTTACAATCTACGTGTCTAACTTTCTGGGAGGTAACGATTCTCAAACTGATGCGTGTCAGACATTAGACAAAATACTCAGACTTCAGACAAAACATTCATACATCATAAACAATAAAACCTACACAAACATAGGAAAACTGTGTTTTACGACATACAAATGTTCACACATTGACGGATTAGTATTTTTCTGTCCTATAGTTCGAGTATTTTATGATTTTGTTCTATACATTCATAGTTTAGAGCGCAATTAATTCTGACTGAATACTTCTATCTTGTGCTATGCAAAAGCTGACTGATTGCTCACCGATAATTAGCCTTTAATTACTCAAATTATACTCGAAAATTGTGTTTTACCTATGTATGTTTTCTTATTTGTTTTGTCAAATTTTGTGACGAATGCGGAAGCGTATATGTAAATATTCGTGACTTTGTTTAAAGATGCTACGCTTCCATTTTCTAAACAAGTTTAATCTATCATTTGATTTGCACTAGGAGAAAAATAAAAACAAACAATATATCGCAAGACGTGTGGAGTTTATTTTAGTTTCAACCCTTTTTAGAGTTAATTTTATTTCTAAAGTATAGCCTGTCAACAGAAGACCTAGTAAATACTTGTTACGTGATTTCCAGGGAACCTCTCGGTGTACACAGACTTAGCACTTTCCCAATTAACCATCGGTGATATATCTTTTTATCCAATCCATTTCAAAATTACAATATGACCGTGCTGTAGATCTAACTGTAGATCTACATATACATACTGTTGATCTAACCATACATACTGTAAATCTAACTATACATGATCTAACTATACATACTGTAGATCTACAAATACATACTGTAGATCTAACTACACATACTGAAATCTAACAATACATGATCTAACTATACATACTGTAGATCTAACTATACATGATCTAACTATACATACTGTAGATCTAACTATACATAATCTAATTACACATACTGTAGATCTAACTATATATGATCTAACTGTGCATACTGTATATCTAAAAATACATGATCTAACTATACATACTGTAGATCTAACTATACATGATCTAACTATACATACTGTAGATCTAACTATACATGATCTAATTACACATACTGTAGATCTAACTATATATGATCTAACTGTGCATACTGTATATCTAAAAATACATGATCTAACTATATATACTGTATATCTAACTATATATGATCTAACAATACATACTGTAGATCTAACTATACATACTGTATATCTAGCTATACATACTGTAGATCTAACTATACATGATCTAATTACACATACTGTAGATCTAACTATATATGATCTAACTGTGCATACTGTATATCTAAAAATACATGATCTAACTATATATACTGTATATCTAACTATATATGATCTAACAATACATTCTGTAGATCTACCTATACATACTGTATATCTAGCTATACATACTGTAGATCTAACTATACATACTGTATATCTAGCTATACATACTGCAGATCTAACTCTACATACTGTATATCTAGCTATACATACTGTAGATCTAACTATACATGATCTACTATACATACTGTATATCTAACTATACATACTGTAGATCTAACTTTATATGATCTAACTATACATACTGTAGATCTAACTATACATACTGTAGATCTAACTATACATACTGTATATCTAACTATACATGATCAAACTATATATACTGCAGATCAAACTATACATACTGTATATCTAACTATACATACTGTAGATCTAACTATACATACTGTAGATCTAACTATACATACTGTAGATCTAACTATACATACTGTAGATCTAACTATACATGTATTTCTTGAGTCGATTCCTTTTTTCACGACATGGATTGATACTTCCCTAACTTTATAGACAACAAACCATCTACTGGAACAATATCAATATCGATCCTGCATGTTATTTGATTTATCTTTTCCGTAAAACAATCATTTATCTAAACATCAACAGTGAGACCACGTAACCGAATAGAAGAGGAAAGCATTGAGTTACGAACCAATTCGTCCGCTAAAAAACTACATCAATTTTCATTTTGTGAATTTTAACAAATAAAACACGTGATTTATTTGGATTATCCGGTGGGAATGGAAGCATAAATTGACGTTAGGACTTATCCAAAGTGTTTGAATAATTCATTACAAAACCGTTATTTGCAGTTATTTTAACACAGCCGAAATTACCCACAGTATGAAACCGGAATAATTACACTTGGTAATCGACAGAAAACGTTTTTTTTTTCGCTCGTAAATTTAGTTAAAAATAAATTTCCAGCTTTCTTGAAATTTTCCAAGTCCATCTTATCGCTGTATTAAAAATAAGTATTCGTCCAATCAGCAGAATTTGTTGTCAATTAGTCGTTAATAGTTTCCAGGATGATCTTAAATTACTTACGGAAATGACGTCATTACATCAGAAGCTCTGTTAAAATAAATTGATTTAAATCTACCCAAAACAATATCATTTTAATGCATTTAAAAGATATAAGTGTTCAGAACGGAGGTTGTCATTTAAAATGACATAATAACACGTGTTCAAAGTGCAACCATGTAATTATTTGACACGTGACTATCCGTAAAACTGAGTCAATTATTTATTCAATCATTCATGAAATGACAATCAATATACAGAGGTTTTACAGAAAGTCAGTTCCATGCTGACAGACTTCTACTTGGAAATGCTGCTGATTTGTTTGAACAATTAGAGTGTTACACTGACAGAAGTGATTAAAAGTGATTAATGCTTTATTGTTTAAATGATCTATATATACTGGTCTGTTTCCGGTAATTGTATCGGGAATAAACACATATCACTCTATTAATCAATTGTAGCGTATTTAAACTATAGACAATTCATTTATGATAAATTTATCACAGTTTCTGTACAATGGTTTATCAATATATCTTCTTTGTTTCCGTCCTTATTGATGGCACTAATTTACCTTATGAATAAAGCTATGGCGGTCAATGGCTTCGTCAATAAAATATCAAAACCAGTTAAGCATCCACGGATATAATGTCATAATATGGTTAAAAAAATAATCGGATTTACGTTCACCCGATCGACCAGTCTTTGTTTTATGTGACATGCTGCAACCGGGATTTGAACCCGGATCGCCGAGCTACAAGTCTATCACACTAACCACTGCGCCACTGTCGCAGCTCGTAAGTTTCTAACGGCAAAATCCTAAGAACCAAAATATTTGAGATGAATTGTACGTAGTTTTCTCGCAAAAGACATGTTCAGAAAATAAATAGAAAAGGGGTTTTATGGCCTTCTTGCCCTATTGTTTGACCAAGTAACCCATAATATGATTCTTTTTTCTCCTTATTCAATTCTGTATATATTATTTATGGTATGAGCAAAACACGAACCAGTTAAAAGCACCATAACATTCTTGGATTTTTTAATAATAGATATGACAAATAAATGTTATGAAAGAAATTAAATTTATCAAATGGTCTGCTCGATTTACGAGATGTCAGAGAAGAGATACAACATTGTGAACCGGCTATCAGAAGAAAGGTGACATTGATACTAAATATACTTACATGTAGACCCTCGTACAGAAAGAAATGGGAATGATGTAAGTCAAAATTGTTTTGACAAAGAAGACACCCCAGCGAAACAACATTACATTTGAAAATTGTTTGATGATCAAAAATTATTCCGACCCTGTGGAATCATAGAGAAAGCAAACGTTCCTTTGAAAAATACTGGCCGACAGGTTCCATTGTTACTCGGATTGGTCTTTAGTAAAGGCCTCCACATCACATGTTTGTGTTTGTTGGTGCTTTAATCCTATTGTTATCGTTGTCGTAATTTTTGTTCTTAGTTTTAAAACGTGTAATTCATTTCGCATAACATGCCCGTTTTAGAAAATCATAATGTCGCGTTATATAAAATATAACAAAATTCAGAATCTTTTCTATTGTTGTTGTGATGATGGCTGGACTTATACATAATAATACGTAACAATCATCGCACAAAAATAGTTCTACAGAAAGAAATTATATGAAGCATTAATTGATAACGGCAATAATAATGTAATTGACAGATCTATTTTCAGCAGTCATTTTAGTGTCTGTATATGAAGAGCTCGGGATCTGTACTGACTTATATCCAGGAACACTAGCCCAAAACTCAGATCAAAGTTATCAAGTATATGACTGATGACATGCAGGAGATCAGTTTAATGGGTGAAGCCACGGTGACACTTAATACATCAATTTAAATGATTTATCACATTGCTATAAAAGCATGAAATGTTCCATTTTATCACAAAACAAATACATCTGAACAAAAGTATCACTTAATCAAATCAATAAAACAAAGCGACTGGTAACTGGGTTATAAATAGTGCTCAAGCAGCAACTTAAACTCTCTCTTTGAATATTTCACTCTTCTAAATAATGGTAATCGACGTATTAACTAATGAGTTCAGATCAACTGAATTTATTTGTTGAAAATAACCTCCAGGCGGTTCACCCTCTGGGTTTTATGTTTTTTATTGTTTTTTTATTTATTTTGGAATTATAAGTATATGTAGTCTTGTGGAAATGTCAAATGTTGTGCTTATATCAGTTCCGGGCAATCCGCTTCTTTTTCTATAAATACAAGTCGCAGATATAAGTACTTTAAAGGTTTTTATCCGAAACAAGAGTTTATGTATAATATATGCGACTAGAGTTAGACATTGGTCTTCCTAGACCTTGTTGTTGTTGTTTAAATTATTGGACTTTGTAAAGAAATTGTTCACGAAATTTTCCGCTGTCAGAACGGTTTGCTCAGAATTTATGATTGTGTGGGTGTTCTGGTTTGAACATCCATTGTATGTTTGAATGTATATGTTTGTTGTATATTGTATGTTTGTATGTATGTGTTTGTTGTGTATTGTATGTTTGTATGTATGTGTTTGTTTTATATTGTATGTCTGTATGTATGTGTTTGTTGTATATTGTATGTTTGTATGTTAGTATGTATTTGTTGTATATTGTATGTTTGTATGTATATGTTTGTCGCATATTGTATGCTTGTATCTTTGTATGTATGTATATGTTTGCTGTATATTTTGTGTTTGTATGTTTGTATGTATGTATGTATATGTTTGTTGTATATTGTATGTTAGTATCTTTGTATGTGTTTGTTGCATATTGTATGTTTGTATCTTTGTATGTATGTATGTGTTTGTTGTATATTGTATGCTATAGTTGTGTCATGTATATGTTTGTTGTATATTGTATGCTATGGTTGTGTCATGTATATGTTTGTTGTATATTGTATGCTATAGTTGTGTCATGTATATGTTTGTTGTATATTGTATGCTATAGTTGTGTCATGTATATGTTTGTTGTATATTGTATGTTTGTATCTTTGTATGTGTTTGTTGCATATTGTATGTTTGTATCTTTGTATGTATGTATATGTTTGTTGTATATTGTATACTATAGTTGTGTCATATATATGTTTGTTGTATATTGTATGCTATAGTTGTGTCATACATATGTTTGTAGTATATTGTATACTATAGTTGTGTCATATATATGTTTGTTGTATATTGTATGCTATAGTTGTGTCATACATATGTTTGTTGTATATTGTATGCTATAGTTGTGTCATGTATATGTTTGTTGTATATTGTATGTTTGTATGTATGTATGTGTTTGTTGTATATTGTATGTTTGTATGTATGTATGTGTTTGTTGTATATTGTATACTATAGTTGTGTCATATATATGTTTGTTGTATATTGTATGCTATAGTTGTGTCATGTATATGTTTGTTGTATATTGTATACTATAGTTGTGTCATGTATATGTTTGTTGTATATTGTATGCTATAGTTGTGTCATGTATATGTTTGTTGTATATTGTATGCTATAGTTGTGTCATACATATGTTTGTTGTATATTGTATACTATAGTTGTGTCATATATATATGTTTGTTGTATATTGTATGTTTGTATGTATGTATGTGTTTGTTGTATATTGTATGTTTGTATGTATGTATGTGTTTGTTGTATATTGTATGCTATTGTTGTGTCATGTGTATGTTTGTTGTATATTGTATCAATAAATGGAATGCTTGTATAATTCATTTGGTGAGGGACAAAGTTATATCATGCATAACTACAGCGTTATCATATTTTAAAAATGTTAACCGTACGATCAACCACAAGGATAAAAGATATCAGTTACATGGTTTTAAATTTTTAAGAATACGCTTTACCACAACTACGTGAACGAATGTCAAGTGTTGGTATATTGCCACATAGTCTGTAATGTAAGATGGTCTTTTTAGCACGTAACGTTTCTTTGGGATATATTTTTCATAATAATTTCAAAGTCTATTTTTCATAATCAAATTATGAACTATGATGGGATGATACATTGAGAATGAACTTAGATAACCTACTTTTTTGTCTCATCGTCGCTCGACGGTGTCTGGATTAGTTTTCATTTTACACAAAGTCGTGTTACGCCTGCATCGTGTGATGACACGGCGACCGTGTTACGACAGTATCAATTATACGTAAAACTGATGTATAATGCATGACTTTGGTAAATTAAATGTCAAAGTTAGGAATCAACTTTTATTGAACCCTGAACTATGAGTATTATCTTCACATTTATTGGTTCACGTGACACGCTGTCTTGGAAGGCTGATAATTAGAAAGTTGCCGACGTTTAATTGATTTAGAATTCCGGAGAGAGACAATGTGAAGTCTGATATTTCCGTCTTGTAAGTTCAAATTCACAGTTTTTCAAAAAATGCATTTAGTGTTGATCTTAGAGGTGTAACACAGTCACATTATGAAGGTACGTTACTAAAGGTACGTGTGCGAAGGTGCAAATGTGAAGTGAACAACACAGAACATAACACATTCAAAATATGTCGTCATTATATGAAGTTATTCATGGATACCAGGAAATCAAATGTAATATTATCTGTTATATATTGCTTCGTTGACTCTGATGCAAAGGATAAACTGACAAGATTGCTTAATACTACAAGTGGAGTATCCCAAAAACTCATAACAAACAATGAATAATCGCTAGATGCGATCTGATTAAGAAACACATTATGTTTATAGATCATCGACAAATACAACTGAAACATATTGCAATGTGGTATAAAAGCATATAGTAGATCTAAATTAATATTGTTAAGTGTAATCGCATGAGAGTCATGTATTGTATCGACCAACAAAAGTTAGACAGACATGTATTCGTTTTTCCTATCCAAATTTTGCAGTTTATTACCTTCTACAGGAGACCGAGCAATTGCAACATGAGTATAGAAATATGTAAGCAATAATTAACTTGATGTACGCTTGAAGGTACAGACTAATTTATTTTGTATTGTAAGCATAAATTGTCATTGCAAAATTGTATACGTTATGCAAGTCGATTGTGGAAGAAATTTGAGGGGGTCAAAGATTTATTGATATTATATTTTTCTCAATGTTGTATTTAAAAGATTCTACTTTATGTAAAGAACAAAGTACAGGCATATTTCTCTTTTAAAAGGCTGTAATACTAATTTCAATTTATTAAGAATACGCCAAAACATGACAAGAAATTAGGACGTGTTATCTCTGTTTCATCAAGTAATTGTCATCATCCAGGTTACAACAGCTTGTTCTATTGTTCTAGTGTCCTGATAGTGTCTATAACGGAGTATAGAAGTTAGTAAAGTAAGCCAGATTCCTCATGAGATTTTACTGTCATGGTATGTCTGCAAAAATGTCATAAAAATACACGAGCGCTTTGGTGTACACTGATGTGCACCGAGGTGAACAATCACCTTATTTATTCATCGGAAAATCTTATCACTTATCAGAAAATGTATTCAACAGATGAAACCATCCGTAAAAGTATAATACTGTAAACCTTTTCTCGGAAATTGAAAAATCAACGGATATTGAATTAGTTGTTATATTATAAGACAATTGAGATCAATTGCTCGTGTTAGCTGAGTTAATCTCGATCTTTGTCTTATTTAATCATTCATAGAATAACATATCTTGGGTCTGAAACAAGGATGAACTTGGTGTGTATTTCTTTATCTGTTTACTAGAATTTGCTCTCTACGTGTGTTTTTTAATTACTATGTGATTATTGCATTGTTGTTTTTCCATGATTAATACATGCTACTATAAATTACAAGTCTAGTTAACACCAAATAAGAAATATTTATTTTCTTTTCTCTTGACACTTCACGAAATAATTCCCAATTACTGTATGATATGTTTCACTGAGTTTTAATGTGCTTACATTTTTGCAGATTCATCAATTAATCTTTTAAGATTAAAAAAGTTCTTCGTTTGCAATGAGCGCGTTGCTCAACGTGCATTAACATTCATTTCCGTTCATGCACGTTGATATCTCGGTTGTTACAATCTGAGAATGCGGTCTGTATGCAAAAATTCGGTGATATGTCGTAATGATTCAAACCACAGAGTGTGGAGAAATGTGTACCTTATAAAAACACATACTATAATTAAAGCACTAATGGGACTGTTGTTGGCGAAAGCCAAGACTTCAAGACAGTACATTGAGCAAATTATCAGCGAGTGTAGAAGGCTTGTTTTACCCCTTGTTTTCGTACAAGAAGCAAACAATTACGATAATATGCTACAACGATCATTAGTTAACCAGTTTGTACACTGAATCTATTTACATACAGTTTTTCTAATAATGGTATAAACAGATCTCAAGATCTCATGATGTCTTACTGGTGCTATAAACATGTTTGGATCAATTTCTGATATTGTTTCCTCTGAAATGATAAGATAGTATAGACAGTTGGCTACATTAATGGCTGTTAAGATACAGCATCAGTTAACGAAGCAAATCATACACGAAGTAATTGAATTGTTCATATTCCATAAAATATCCCCATGTCTGTTATAAAATATTATTGACTTATTATTGCGGAATCTTCTAGGAGAATCTTGTTTGACGTTATTTCAAGGTATCATTGAGCGCCATTAGCTTGTCTTGGAATATAAAACTGTGACTTACTTATGTCTTTGCTGCCATTTTAACGTTATTCCCAGGGTGAAAAAAGAGACTATAGATTAATCAACATTGGTAAAAAGTGGTTTTGTCAAATTTATGTACGCGCTGTAATATGTAGATCAATCAATCCCCAAACTTTTCCCTTTTCGTTTTTTTATCACAAGATATAACATAAATAACTAGTTGGTGTATATATTCTTATTTTGACGACGATTTAATAAAAATGCATATATTTTACAGCGATTTTAAAGATTTCTCGTTTATCCAGTAGAATATACTTTATTAAGGAATCAAAAATGACCAAACAATCAGTTTTGATTTAGAACTGGACAAATTAAGCATCGATGTGGTAATCAAGAATCGTGTCATTTATATTCATCAATCCTACATTGACTGACATATTACATTAGTGTGCTCTGTATGTAACATTACACGCTCGTGAAAACTTCAAATAGTTTTCACGGACTATTTTCGAGTACAGAAATATTGTGTAAAGATGTCAATGAAAATATTAATTTATTTATTTGTAGTATTACCCTTTAAAACAATTTTAAATAATCTTACAGCAATAACATGGATACATTTTGTTTATTCTGACAAATGGCTTCAATTAGTATTGAATAGGATACAATACATAAAATACAACAGGCGAGTTATTTGACCTGCTCTGTGAGTCCCCGATGAATAAGTATGAATGTAAACAACGGTCACCCTAATAAAATCACACAGAAAGCCCGTCTTGGATACGAATAGAAAAAATGTAATGTCTATCTATACACAGGGATCTTTGCACTGACAATCTTCACCGTGCACACTCAAGATAATGAAACAAAGCAATTATTAAATTATTTGGTAATTCTTCAAATTTCTTTCAGGAGAGACAACCTTGCATTCATAGACTTTCCGAATAAAAATACACTGTATGAGCATTTGGGGTACATTAAAAAATTTGTTCTGAACGAGTTTTAATACATGCTTGAAGATTTTATTTTTTACACAAAATTTGTAAAATATGTTTGCACCCAACAGATAATTCAACCCATACCTTAACGAAGTTTTAAATATTCGCAACAAACGAGGATTCTGTTATTGTTTCATGTTTCTTATATAAGATGTAATCTTCAATTCACATATTGTTGTGCTGCTTTCTGAAGAAGCGTGCCTGTATGTTTGTTAGGAATGAAATAAAATGATATTGAATCTTGATAAAAATTAAAGGATGTGTTTATGTCACGCATGTTCATATCTATTGAATACAAATTGTTAGCACGTGATTTCACCGCGTGTTTAATTGATCTTTATGACGGAGATACCGTTTATTTACAATACGAGACATACATGTATTTGAAATCATTTTAAATGAAAATTCTAAAGAAAATGCCAGTCCTGAAGGCTCAGTTTTGAATGACTTGAGCGAAATATTGCTTGCTACGTTTTGAAGTCATAATGCAATATTACTTTGTCAATAATTAACTTGAAGTTCGTTTTAAAGTACAATCGAAGCTGAGTTTGTTCATTATGGAAGAAAAGTCATCCCTGGATGTGTACAAATTGATTCTGGTAGTAATTTGAGAAAGCTCTTGGCAAAAGTGTTTGGAGGAGATATGCACGATTTACGTTTGATTTCATTGAAACTAATTCAGTGTTCATCATGTACTGCGGAAACATTTCACTGATGTCAGGCTGACATGCAGCAAACGTGTATTCTTATGATTTGTCGAAGCAACTTATCAATGCAGTCATACACCAGTAGTTCAGTTTGTTGTACGAACAATTATCGTGTATTTATACCCTGAAAAAAATAAAAACAACAATAAACTTCAGGCTAAAAAAACATTATCATGTGGAAGGTTATTTGACCAAACATAGTGGGTAGGTAGGACACAAAATTTTCTTTTCTGTTTTTTTTTCATATCTTGGAGGAACTATATTCGTCACAAAATATTTTCATACATCGGATTTTGCTGTGAGAAACATCAAGGACGGCGATAAAAACTAAGGTAACCGTAAACACGGCTTTTGTGGTTTCACTTTATGACAAAAGTGGTCTTTATATACTTTTGGACATAATATATCACTCTCAATTCAACTTGAAAAACAAAGTTTTGAAACAAGAGTAGAATAAGATATTTACAACAAATATATCGATATAAATGTAAATATACGCATCGACTGAAATAAAACAAGTCCATTATTTTTGTACTTTTTCGTAAGTTTTCTTGTATTTTCACATATATTTGTGTTCATCCATATAACTATTTTACAGCTCATACATAAATGATAAAACATCCCATTACGATGTTAGGGCGTGTGTCTGTAATCATGAATGTACATGTTTGTGTACTATAAAATGTGACATTGGTTATTTGTATAATTAGCTTCCCACGTATGTAACACACGCAACTCTGGTATCATGTTATAACAGTAATATATATATATAATGACAGTTTCCTATGTTGATAGATGACGCACCGATTTGGTGTTGACCTTGACCTTAAGTAACTGACTCATGTGACAATTAAGGAAACCCATCAGTATGGCGGCATATTTCTGCATGAGATAATCAGAATATTTTCGCGAAAATCTTAAAGTAACTTTTCATAATAAACTTTCTTCACCTGATATTAAACGTACTTGTAAGCGGACGGTAAAATATTTTCTTGAAAATATTTCTTCACGAAAACTTAGAAAGCTTTCGCGAAAATAAACTCGCTAAGTATAAGCAAAACTATGCCACCATTCATCCGTTATTGAATTACACAAAACTGATAAAATCCTTGTTTAGTATTGTTGTGTGATTCACTTAGGAGGAAACTGGTACTGTAAATCTCGCTTATTGTATTAAATAATCTTACAGGATGGAGTTACAAACCAAGAACTGAGTGTTATTGGAATTTCTTGCTAGTTCATAATGTCTGTAAAAGTTGGTGAAGTTATCACGAGTCTGATATTCATATTGTTCATAAGATAAAGGAGTACATACAGATATCGTGTTTTGTTGTTTACACGACAGTGACAAGTTAATAACGTGGTAACGTATTTACACAACGTACAACGAAACCTGAAATAAATAGATTTCTATCTGGGGCAAATTCGGTGCAACCACTCTAGAGCGGCACTCTCTTGAGTAACAACAGCATGATTTTCCCGCTGTACGATTTAACTATTAAATTAACCTCGAGCAACAACCACTCAACAACAACATAATTTTGCCTCTCCAAAAGAGTGTTGCTTTGGAGAGGTTGCACTGTAGTCGATTTTATTGTGATATTTACGCTTTGAAGAGGTCGTACTGTAGTCTATTTTTAATGTGATATTTCCGCTTTGAAGTGGTTACACTGGAGTCTATTTTAATTGTGATATTTCCGCTTTGAAGAGGTCGTACTGTAGTCTATTTTTAATGCGATATTTCCGCTTTGCTCCCTACCAATCAGACTGCAGTATTCAAAACGATATGGTTCTGAATAATTAAGTGTGTTATAATTAAGGCCACTCTAACTTAATCTAAAACTAGGTTTTGGCCATCAGTTTATTCTTAATTTCAATAAGAATCATTTTGATAAGAACTAATTGATTTGAAAAAAATATTTTAAGATTAATATGATATTTTTCGATACATTATTGTCTCACATTTATAATTTAAAATTGTTTTTCATTTTATTGTTCTCAAGCGAATACTTAAACAGTATTACAGCTAATGGAATGACAAATGTGAAATATTTGTATATCATAGGAAATGTATATATTGATTTTCATAATGCTTCTACAAATTAAACACAATTCAAAAACAACACGAAAGATTTTTTCCAGTGATTATTGGATTATTCTGAGAATTAGAATGAATAAATAATGACTATAAAATACTACAACTGACGGAAATATCTGACAAGCTCTATGAGTCCTTGATGTTTCATTATGGATGTAAATAGTGATCAGCCTAATAAAATTAGATAGAATGTCCGCCTTGGATATCGGAGAGCTAATTTCATGCTTATATTCCATGTTTTACGTGCAGTAAATGCTTGGATGTTTCGGTTACGAGCGTCAACTCATACAATATAATCAAACTTGAAACAAGTTTGGATTGATTTTATGTACATTCTTACAAAAAGAGGACAATTTGTGCTGGATAATATTGCATTTCAGCTTTTTATGGTGTAGATATTTTTGGAAATACAGTTTAATCGTAAGTAGAAAAGTGGAATGGATTTCCAGGAAACATTTCATGTAAAATATTCCACATTACCATAGATAGTAAATAACTTCAAATCCACCATCACAGCACACACTTACGTAGAAACCCAAAGATTAATTAAAAGACAGTATGAGACCTTGAATCCGTCCACATGACCTCATGTCCTTACAACACAACTACTCGCCCCTACCAAAGCCACAAACAGCAGTCCGTGAAGCAGCTACCTTTACTAGGCTGTAACAAGTACTTCCTGAATTGTAACTTTTAATACTAGGCTGCAACAAGTACTTCGTGAATTGTAACTTTTAATGCTAAGTTGCTACAAGTACTTCATGAATTGTAACTTTTAATACTAGGCTTCTACAAGTAGCCTAAATTGTAACTTTTAATGCTAAGTTGCTACAAGTACTTCATGAATTGTAACTTTTAATACTAGGCTGCTACAAGTAGCCTAAATTGTAACTTTTAATGCTAAGTTGCTACAAGTACTTCATGAATTGTAACTTTTAATACTAGGCTTCTGCAAGTAGCCTAAATTGTAACTTTTAATACTAAGCTTTTACAAGTAGCCTAAATTGTAACTTTTAATACTAGGCTGCTACAAGTTGTCTAAATTGTAACTTTTAATGGTTTGCTGTCAGGATTGATTCATAATTAGGTTAAAGTATGACATCCCTAATGCTGTCCTTTTCTGGCGTATTTGCTCCATGCCACACAAAAGTGCTAATATTACAAAAATCGGCCCAATTATTGTTATTTCTTTGATAGTTACCTTAGGTATGTCAATTTATTTTACGACACATTTTTGAAGTTTTGTTAGAGTTGTCCTTGTTGAAAATAGAAAGATATTAATGTCTGTACATATCGCATGGTGACCTATATTTTTCAAATTAGACTGATAGTTTTATTGCATCTTTTTTGACCATGAGTTTTCATTGAAATGGATCTTTTTTTCTTTTCTTCAATCTTTGAAATCCAATAGACTTTAATGCGACTTTAAAGGAACAATAACACACAGGAATGTCATTGTTTTTTTAATCTCGCGGTAAATCATTTTCTATCATGGAAACTTGTAAAAATCATAAAAAAATTCCAAAATCTGTCCGCTCCATATTGAGATAATAACTTTGGGCATTAGGGAGGTAAGGGAGGTAATTCCTTTAGCGACAGAGTTACAACTCTTGATATTCTTGAACAACAAAGCTTTGTTTATGTGACTTAGGAATGTACTTCAGTTTAATAATATGTGTAACGAATAATACAACAAACATATAAATTAGTGATAGTATGGTATTAAGATGACATTATACACACAAAATTGATTGTATAAGGCATTCTAAGCAGTTGAGTTTTGATTTTATTGCTTATTTGATTTTAAGATAGAGTAGACTGATCTAAACAAATGTTTGTTTCCGGTTACATGCCCAAAAAAACATGGGTCGGTAGGCAAGGATTTTTTCTTTTATGTTTTTTTTTACATATATCGGCAACACTGCTGTGAAAATTACAATATAGCACTAAGATTTGGATGCCGTAAAAACTTATGAGTCTGCAAGTCAAAGATGGGGTAACTGGAATCAAAATTTTTTTCGGCCACATAGCTATATTACATAATTGTAAAGTGTAATACCGAGTTTTCTATAATCACGTTGATTTCATGATTGGAATAAACCATTCTAATCAAAACCATTTACGTTATCCGGCTGAACTCATAGGTTTTTAGTGTTATCACAAAAAGTGACATTACAGTTGCTTTATTGTCATAGAATGTTTAAAATAAAAAATAAAATTATTGTATTTCATCTCAATTGTGGTAAATACAAGTATCCATGTTTATTTAATTCCGAGAGGAAAAAGCAATCTAAACATAATTAAAAAACACCATTGATGGGACATTTACGGAATTTAATTTGACGGAACCAACTTCATACATTTTCATTCTGTCAATTTCAAGAAATGAAACATGTAATTTATTTGAATTATCTAGTGCAAATAGCGTCATAAATTGATGTTTGCTTCAATTGAGTATATCTGAATAATTTATCAGGAAGCCATTATTTGCAGTTATTTTAAAACTACTGAAATTACCCACAGTTTGAAACTTAAGTTATTGCATTCTGAAGATGGCTGTCAGAAGTTTCCGTATTTCAATCCCGCTTTATTTTCTGTGATTTTAGTATGAATTACGCTTTCCTTAATGCAGCTTTTAGCTTTAGCTTCTACATTTCATCTTTATTTTCACTGGGATTAACACTGTTTTGTTTCCAACAATTTTTCAGTTATATATGGCGGTCTGTTCACCTAACCTGTTTTCCTGGACTGTATACTAATCAGTACTAACTTACTCTTCCACAAGGAGCCGGAAATTTCTCCGCATATGGAGAAAAATTAATTGATGTCAAATGTTTGACCTGCCGTGACTAGGATATGAACCCTGATCTCCTGGTTTTAAATTCAGCGCACTAACCACTCATCTTTATTCATCTTTAAAGTATGAACATAGCATTTATTAATAACACTGAACCCTTCAGGCGATATTTTGTAATTTGATTTCCTCTGATTTCCTAATGTTATTCTGGAGTTGAGCCATTTTAAGATGAATTTTAGTTGAAAAAACACACCCTACGACGACAGTATAACTACACACAATCCTCCTTAGTACAAAGCTGGTAGTCATGAGAACTTTTAGTAAGACTGTAAGTTATATTTGAGCATATACATAAATTGTCGCACATTATCTATACAGCCATGTGATATATGACATATCCTCAATATTTCTATTTTTATTGTCTATTTTCTGATCAATTAAGTCGTTTTTTTATTAACAAAGAATCTATATAGGGTATTTCAAATGATATGAATCAAGGTATACTCCGCACCGACAGGTGTCTATTTTTGTATTTTTTTCTCTCAACTATTAGACACTGTTGACAGAGTTAATGACTAATGATTGATGCGCTATTATTCTCTATTATCCTGATGATCTTTATATACCGATCTGTTTCCGGTAATTGTACGGGAAATAAACAAATATAACACTTTTAATCAATTTAATTGGACTTAAGTGAGGCGTAATTGATTTATGGCCAAGCTGGCATAATTCATTACTGTTTTTACGTCACATTCATCCCACTAAATATACAGTGGTCAATATTTACACGTATTTACATCAATGGATATCAATTCATGATTTTGGACATCAAATCTTTCAGGATTATTGAATCGGTATCATGGAAGGCCAAATAGTGTTAATATCATTGTTAGTTAATGAGTTGACAAACGTTCTAATTTCATTGTCAAATGTGCATAAACATGTGAAATTGTTCGTGTACTCACTACTCCATACGTAGACATTCAAAGCAGAATAAAAACAATAATTATAATACGTTTATCCGTTATAACATTTGTGTGGTTCGCAGCATCATACCGACAGTCTTTTATTGGCTGTGTATGATTTAATATTGTAGCGTATGATTGTATAATTGTGTGTATGGTTGTATTTTTGTGATGTATGGTTGTATTATTGCTGTGTGTTATTATATAATAATACGATTGTTTTATTGTGGTGTATCATTGTGTTATTGTGTGTATCATTGTATTATTGTGTGTATGATTGTATTTTTGTGTGTATTATTGTATTATTCTGATGTATTATTGTGATGTATGATTGTATTGTTGTGATGTATGATTGTATTATTGTGTGTATGATTGTATTAATGTAATATATGATTGTATTATTGTGTGTATTATTGTGATGTATGATTGTATTATTGTGATGTATGATTGTATTATTGTGTGTATGATTGTATTAATGTAATATATGATTGTATTATTGTGTGTATTATTGTGATGTATGATTGTATTATTGTGTGTATGATTGTATTATTGTGCGTATGATTGCATTATTGTGATGTATGATTGTATTATTGTGATGTATGATTGTATTATTGTGTGCATGATTATATTATTGTGTGTATGATTGTATTATTGTGTGTATGATTACATTATTGTGATGTATGATTATATTATTGTGATGTATTATTGTATTATTGTGATGTATGATTATATTATTGTGATGTATGATTGTATTATTGTGTGTATGATTGTATTATTGTGATGTATGATTATATTATTGTGTGTTTGATTATATTATTGTGATGTATGATTGTATTATTGTGATGTATGATTATATTATTGTGATGTATGATTGTATCATTCTGTGTATGACTGTATTATTAGCTGTGGTTTATCACATTAAATATCTACAACAAACCCATCCGTTCGTGCGCTGTTTGATGTGAAAAAAATCAATCCAAAGGCAGAACTATGATGACACTTGATTAATCAATTTATAGTATTTACTGGGTCACAGTGAAAGCAAAAACTGTCCTATTTTTTCATTGTACAAATATGGCTGATTGGAACTATAAAAACTCGATCGATAAAAACAAAACTACAAGTATTCAGTCATAATGGAATTCTGTAGACGATGTTTACGTTGTGTGTTTGTATTAAGCTGTAGGGACACTCACAATGTATGATAGAATTAACGTCAATTGACTCCTGCTGGTTGAAACAATACTATACAAACTTTTGATAATTCAAAAATGCTTTGGTTAAAATTAAGATTCGAATATATGTTGCTCTGTTTGTTGTCTATACATTGAATTAAAGATTTGAAATAAAGATACAAAGACAGTATTTTGTTTCATGTCCTGATACGAATTTACTTTACATTGTTTCCAGTCCACTTTAACATCATTTTTGTATCTTGAGTCCACATGATAAAGAGAAACCGTGCATTGGTGCGATTTTTTAACTGTAATTATTTATTTGTTGACTCAGAAAAGTCACCCAAAATAAGTAAATAAGGTACATTCACCTAAAAAGAACTGGTATTTAGGTATAATTAGACTCTCTGGATGTCATACATTATACAATAGGGCTGTGCTTTATGTCTTATAACACAGCGGTGAAATACTTAATTAGAAAATACAAGGGGCCTCCGGGGTTGATGGTCTATGACTAGTAATTAATAGCCCCTCCCACTGTGAGTTCGTATCCCACTCGGTACCAAGTCTCACGTGAGAGGAAGATGTTCAACTACCTCAACGAAGGTCAATGGTTCTGCACAAGCCTTCCTTCAGCGTTAAAGCTGGAAAATGACCCTGGCTGTTGGTGCGACATCGAGCCCCACAGAAAAAAAGAAAATACATATATACAGACTTGTACAAAAGAAGGGAAAAAAGTTAGCGGTATGAAACTCTATTTGATGTAAGAAATATAATGTTCGTTACATATGGTTCTAAATGCATGCATTCAGTGTTTGATGACGTCTCTCATTGCAGTGTTCAGAATATATGGTTATTGTATTGCATTTAAGCGCGCCGCTACAATCCATTATTCAATAATTGTTTAATGCAATAGTTTCTTTCCGAAACAGAATTTATTATACTCTACATATGATTGGTATTAGTGACATTATCTGAAAAACCAGTGCTGAACATAGTCGCTAACAGATATCGGAATTTGTCTCAGTAAATGAGTTGTTTACAGGGAACCAGCAGCATGGAGATGTGAGTACTGTAGATTTTTTGTATGTGAATTCTTGTAGTGCCTGAATGTACAACTTATCATATTATACTGACTGAAGTAATTTTATCAGAGAAAACAGTTGACGAATATAACATAGATAAATGTCATCTATATAAATTAGATTCTTGCGGAATACATTGACTGAAAGAAATTATTTCTTAAATGGATGAATAGGTAAGATGAACAATGATAAACGTTTCTACATAACTAAATGATCGTAAATGTAACAATGTCACTGATTACCAATTAGTTCTGTATGATTAAGCCGGTCGTTATAAATATATGTGATTACTTGATTTATTCATAGTATTTTTGAATATTGAATTTCGATAAAATATCAAACTCTGTTAGTTTGATCACAACACATCCTTGTCTATTCTGTTTTAAACAACTTGTTATATATGTACAATGTGATTTTCACGTGATTAAAGTAACGTATTCAGCGTTCTAAGAACACTAAAAGACTCGTAAATTGACAAGGCCGTAAAACCTGTATATTTATGTTCACTTTTGTAGAAACCAAAAAATCCAAGTTTGCTTTATCAATGATTTTGCATTCGGTCATTATTTTGAACATTTGATTTTCCGAAACTTGAAGGAATTGAATCTATACATATACAATTATATCACCACTGCGCAGATATACGTTTTATTGCAATGTTATCATCTAATACTACTATAACAATGCATGACGTCCGTATAATTGAATTCCAAAGCAATATCAGAACTAATATTGAACGGTACAGGCTAGTCCATGATTAATTTTATGGTATGTTTGTTTATTTCAGATGATGAAGTGATCAGCAAAGTTATACAAAGGATGTAAGAATTATGTTGTTGACTCAGACAGGTCCTTAGGAACATCGGTCCAGGGAACATCGTAACTGGATAATAAACTTATATAATCGTAATCATATCAAATATTAATAACTACGGCATTATTGAAATGACTAAGTTAGGTGTGCGCATCGGTAACATTGGTCTTGGATGTAAACAATGCGCTTGTGATTCCACAGCGTGTTTGCTTTTTCAACCACAGCAGATGTATAAATGAAATTTATTTACGGATGCATGTTTTCTTAAACGAACTGTGTCTAGTGTGATTGATTTAATGGAACATCGATTTTGGCCTTTTTTGGCGTCAATCTGCGACGTGTGTATTATGTTGCCTCGGCAGTAATTAACTTGAAGTTGGTTTCTTAGTAACATTGAAATTAATTCCGCGAAGTAAGCAATAATTGTCATTTCTTAATGCGTGAACCTCAGGGTGAATTGAGTGTAACACTGACACAAGTGTTTCAATGTGATATTGCACCCAATATTTGATGATAGCACGTTTGTGTTTTGATGTAACAAAGAATATAGTATTCTAACACATTTGGTTGTGCGCGTTGTGAAAATAATTTATAGGTGATATATTCGTGAAGATTATATTATTTCGTTTTCACATAAATCTTTTCATGGCGACTGCGCAAGTAGAAATGGCGAACAATGTTAAATGTATTTGAAATTTCATAAAACTATCGTCGAAAAAAGACAAAAAAACGACAATAGTGGTAATCTATCATTCATATCTATACTTTTGTATGGAAATAAATTATACTTCATGATGATTGGAAATAAATCCCGAACATGTCGTGTGGCACCCACACCACAGAGGATAAGGTAAGCGCATTGTTTAATATGTTTATTTAAAAAATGAACATTTTTATGTCAACATTTCTTGCGCGACTTATAATATATTCGTCATTATGCATGGTGCCATTGTTATGTCCCTGATATGATAGAACGCCTTATCATAATGCTGACACTAATCAAAGTATTCTTGTACGGACATTTTTTTCAGTTTGGACATTATATAAACATAAAAACCATACACAATATTTTTGAAGTCAATAATGTTGTGCTAATATTTCCTAAGTAATGTTGGGATTTGTTGAATGTGTTCGAAACATTATCTTGATCTGATTTTTAACTTATATATGACAATGACAACAACAACAACAACAACAACATAATTTGCTTCTCCCAATGGGTGTTGCTTTGGAGAGGTTTCATTGTACTGTTAAATTCGGACTAGAATACATACGCCATATCATGCATTTTGCATGTTTACTCACAAATTTCGTCTATCACACGTAAACATTCTACCTAAACTAATAAAACGAGCCAGATCCCTCCTGAGGTAGTAAAATCAAGATATGTAGCGACAACATCATACATGATTCATTCTCGCTTTAAGGAATATTAAACCTAAGGGATTATTTTCAAGTTATTAATCGCACTGAAGAATGTTGTGATTAAATTATATTTGCATTGTTTCACTAAAACTTTGACATCTATACGAATAGTATTACTATCAAGATGTTTTCACTTCCGAGCTGAATCATGAAGAAGTATAGAAAACCTTTATAAATAAGTGGTCCGTATAATGAGGCTGCCGTAATAATAATAAAATAATAAAAATAGTCTTTGTACTATTCAATTTATCTCAATATTTTATAAAAATTAACAGCTTCATTAATCAGTGTATGTTTTCATTCAAACGTTTTTTTGCGTTGTTGTCTCATAGCAACCAGTGTGGAACTGTGTTTACTTTCTCCTTGACATTAATTTGAATGCTGAGGCAAACAGATGTTATAGTCACCAGACCGTCCGTTGTATAGCACTGAACCAAATGTCAGGCAACATTTAGTGCCAAAACGAATCATATACACTGTAGGATTGTCTTCGTGTGTTAGCTCATAATAAGATAATTTATGTAGCCACCAAAGAAAGTATTATATTTACAACGACCATCATCTCTACTGTAATGACACTTTACTTAATGCACTACAGCAAAAATACGATACTAGTAAGCTGTCTATAAGCTGCTGTGTGTCTTAAATATATAAATTATATCAGAAACTAAAAAGAACTATGCATATTATTATATCTGGCTCATACATGTTAAATGAGTTCCTTCTTACATGATCATAGTTTAAGCTGTGCTGATAATGTTATCACAGGAATGACGAGGAGACATAAATACCAGATTCAATCACCATCATAAAGATGCAGATTTCAATTTACAAAGCAAGCCATCCAGTAATTGAGTCTCTCAAATTCCACCAACAGTTCTCAGTCTGTTGTATAATAGTATTGACTTAGGGAGACTTATATCTAGACTTCATAAAATTGTTCCCGAGAACCGGAGCTGATGATATTACAAGCAAATATCTGAGCGTTATTAGAATGTCTTGTGAGGATTATAATGTCAATATATAGTTACAGCTTATCTCTTCCTTGATGCTCCAACATTTACGAATTCTAGAGATTAGACACCATTAGAGAATCATATATTGACAATTATTGATTTTTTTTTAATTCATGGTACATATTTGTGTTTATCGTCATAAAGATAAAGAGAAGAAATGTATTGTCGTAGAACCTTTTGTACCAGTCAATAGTACTGTCAATTAATTAAACGGCGAGCATTTTGAAGGTCTTTCAACTTTTAGACGTCAAATAAACTGAGCTGATTGATAAATATTTTACTTATCCGGGTCTTCGAAGTATTCAACCTTCTTATCCGGGTTTTCGAAGTATTCAACCTTGACTTCCACTCTGGTAATAAGGTCAATACTAACGCAGAATCAATCAAAGAAAATTGCGACGATGTAAATACAGACATTGAAGACGCAAAAAATATATAAAAAGTATTTATTCATCTATACAATATTCTGTACATTATGGATAAGAAGAAAAAAACTCCCAGAAATAACAACAAATAAAAAATCCCGCCCGCAAAGTATCGTATTAATGTCTTATCATTGTTCATGTCATAGTTTGATCGTTTGTTCTATCCGGATATTGTTATTTATTATTATATATGTGTCGTAAAAGGGAAAATAAAACATAAAAATACACAAATTGTTTCATTGCGTATTTGCATCGTTTTATTACATTTCGGGTATAATATTTAATATTGTCTCCAATCATTTGAAAACCGAAATTGGAAATATAAACAGCTTGTTGTAAAATCAATCAAATTATGGAACATATGGCAATTTTAAAACAACTTGAAGAAATGTAAGTGAGCGATTATAAAAATGATTTTGAACATTAGTCGAGCAAGGGGTTAAAAAATCAAGCACAACTGATAGATGTATTTCTGTGAGTCTAATGAGCTTATTGTTGCCGTGAGCAAAAGTCGTTCTAGCTGAATTAGACATATCATAATTGTCTTGGCTATCATAAACCCAATATCTAAATCCATTAGTTACACGTAATGCAAGTGAGCGCAAACAAAATGCAGTTTAAAATGGGTTTTATGCTTATTATTTCTACATTGTGAAGCAAAAACGTGAGAATAGAATATTTATATTTTAAGATTTCTACAAAACCTATCACCCTGGGATTTATAATGGTGGTCCGTGTTTTTGGATATTCATTTTCTGGCTTTTATTCGCCTAGAATTAAGTTTGACTATCGATGAAATCCTAACTAACATCATGCGTACATTTTCCATCTCACATAAAAAGGAATTTATAATATTAAAATCGCGTTAAAACGCATAACGAGAGAAACAATACGTCAAAGCACACGCTTACGTACCAAAACAGTAAGTTGCCTGGACAATTGTCTTATTTTTGTTAGCATATTGTTCCTTATGGTGACAATTCAATGCCTGCTCGTATACAGAAATTATCTGGAATTACCAGCGAAATCCAATTATATAATTTGTACATAATGTCATAATCTTATAACACATTTGTCCACGTCCTGACAGCCCGACAGACTAAGTAAAACTAATGATTATTGTTTTACTGTCTTACTCAGAGATGTATCCGACAAACCAATCACCAGCATGATCAATTTCCGGAAGCAAGCTTATGATAATAAAGAGAAATTCAGAGCCGCAGACGATGAAAGTGTGTCTATGTGCCATTTGTTCTTATTAGCACAGTCAGTGTTAAAAATGTTACACAAATAAATGTCACCTGTTAACAGTGGCACTTGTTATGTGTGACACTTTCAGAAAAAAACTATTCATTCTCTAAATCTGTTTAAACATACAAAACTAAGATAGCATCACCTTTATCCGAATATCTGATGTCTGGTGGATATTTTTGAGCAATCAATTTAACGTGACCAGATTAGGTACAGAATATATTTACCTGTCTACTAATGTTATGTTGTATAATGTGTATCACAGGCATTAGTAACGGATCGGTGATGGAAAAAGTGTAATAAATTCAATTCAAAACAACCAAATTTAGCACGGAATTACCTTAAATGAAACAAATCACATAATAAGACCTCGTTCATGTGGTATAATATTATATACCATTGGAAGATGAGAGCTTTTCGTTCCGATTGTAATGTACAATTAGCACATTAAAGAAAAAGAAAAATGTCATATTGGTGATTGTCCTTTACATCACTTCTTAATGTTTGTTTTTTTACGTGTTGTGAGGTTCTATGTCATAGGGCTGATTCGTGACTATGTTACTGTGCAACATGATAGTTCATTTCTCGGAACGTTGTCGGTATGGAGGGGTAGGTTTTTATAATGTGATGCTTCTTGGGAATCCATCGTTTTATTTTCAATTATTCATGCAAGGTATTGTCATAAATATACTATATACATCAATACTCCTGCTAATATCGAGAACGAACATCAAGGACTTTGCCCTAAATATTGTATTATTTCCTAAGAGTTTCCAGTGAATTGCACAGTTATTCATGCGTTTGTTACGACCTACACAATCAATATATATTATGCATAATACATGACTACAGTATAATAACTGTAATCACACTAATTTCCACAGAGGCAGTATAAAATCATTTACACGTTAATTATGTCACGTGGCTATTATTGTCTAACGGACCAGATAATTAGAATGTCGTAATTGCTGATGATAAATCTTTAAGAAATATCTTTCAACTTAATTTGATTATTTTCGTGTCTTTAATGAGCGGAAACGTCATATTGGGAGTTGGGTATAGTTACACAAGAACTATACTGACGATATATAGTGCAATGTGAAATTAGCGAGCACAAAAAGCGGAAGTGTCTCATCGAGAATTGTGTTCATCTAAAGTATTACGCGTGTATGGTAAAATGGTAACAGTCCCATTATAAATAACCCGAACTCTACAAAAACAAAAAGGGTAAAACCAGAGCCCTTGTGATCCTTCTGTTATATTTGTGTTCCTTCGTGATTTAATTACTCAATTAACTATTTAGATAAAACGATGCGTATTCTTTGAAGTTCTTGATGACTCATTTAATTGCCATAGATTGCGGAAGCATTTTGCCCGTGTTTTTGTTGACTCGAACGATTATGCAAAATGTGTGGTGTTATTTAGTAAATGAAACGTTTCCTGCTGTTTAATAATTATTTATTTCGTAAAAGCCGACTCATTGTTATAACTAAAATAAAGAGATTCGCAAAGAATGTCAAAAGTATAAATTCATGATTCTCACTTAGACTATTACATACATACATGCACTCGTGGTGCACATGAAACCAGTAACAAATCAATATCAATTACTAATTAACGTGGTGAGAAAATCTGATCAGAAATGGGATCAACTGATTGAATCCTCGTGATTATACTCCGAACGTTGTTTTAAATGAATATCGCAGGAAAAAAAGAACTAGAATTAATTTACAAGAAAGCTCATTTTTTTTACCAATATCATCAAATCATCTTTTAAAGGCAATGAAGGCATAAATAATACAATGTTCGAATGATACTGGGAACAGCTCGACAGATTTCAAGCATTCATAAATTCATTCTAACGTGTTCAAGCGAGAAGAAATCAACTTTAATTGAATAGGTTCCAAAATATGCTTCTTTATATGGTGTTTCGAATCAATTTAATCCGTACGATTAATTTCCGGTAGCGAAAAACTAACTAATCATATGTACGTCTCCGATATAATTAAGAAAATAGAGCTACATTGTAAAACATTGATGAGTGGAGTATAAAGTGTGTATTGATTCTGTTCTGAAAATGACTGGTATTGAATGACATAATAATTGTGTGACCTAAAACACACCTGCGTAAATAATTTGTACGCTTTGTACTGATAATGTACTTTTTGGTTAGTTTCCACGGGCATAAAGTATGAGATTGAGCCCTCAAAACAAGTTAAAACAGTTCCAAGGTGGTACCCTCCAGGAGACTGCGTCTTGTCCTTTTGTCTTTTGTGTTTGGGGGTTTGGGGTTGGGGGAATAGTGCTTTGGGAAAAATGGGACTTTTGTATGTGTTTTTTTTCTAGGAATCCTTTTGAGTGTTTTACCAAGATTTTGTTGTTTATGTGTATCTAATTATAATATATATGAATGAAACACTTGTATACTTCGTTTAACAACTCATGGAAAATGTTTACAAACATGTGGCATGCGTTTGATTGCTTTTGTTGATGATTTTTTCAATAATATCTGATATAGTGCCTGATCGTATTGATTGTAATTAGGCGGAGTTAGAGATTACAATTTATAATCAATCAATTGTGTAACAGTATAACACTCTTGATGGTATTGAAACGTCAAGTCGAGTTTGATTGAACTTAAAAGAGATTGTACGCCTTACAGAAAGGTCTGACAACATTGATTAAAACCATCTTCTGCAATGATCTAAGATTTGAATAAAGACCGGACAAGAATGTATAATAGGATACTGCATACGAAGACATATAAATATCACCAATGTTTATGCACAAATGTTTATCTACATGACAAAGGACAAGAAAAAAGAATATCTCCATTGAAAGTAAAAATAACTGCCTATCTAGGATTTGTTACGTAAACTATGTTATCGTGTATATTCTATCGATTCTAACATTAGTTTGTCCTATTCCATGTTTCTATGCAGTGCACGCGCATGTGTTCCTTTGGTGGTGCATTTCTGGCTTAGTTGCGTGTGAACTTTCAGGAAATCGTGTTTGCTTTTACCCATAATTTAATTGATGATCTTTGAATCTCCAGAGTTCTTAAGCTGCTGTACATCCAGTCCAACCAACAAAACGTGGATTGAAAACCATTGATGTTAAGTTCCTCTTTCCATTAATTTCTTTGACATTTTTTTTAATCAAAAAATATTTCAAATTGAATTCTATTAGTTTAAATGTTCTTTTAAATGCTCAATAAATCCAATAAATAATATGAGTGTGTTTCTTGTCTGAACTTAATCCAGATGAAATTGAGTTAAACTTTGTAAAGACATGCTAAAACTGATGTGAAGCCAAGATTCGTTCAGACAAAATGACTTAAAGCAACCGGAAGAGAAAATTGATTAGTTTTGTACTGTGTAAACAATCGGAACAGATTGGTCGGATAAATGTGATTTACATACAAATGTCTGATTTATTTAAGTATTTGCTCTGTATAGTTCTTGAGGACAGACTGAGTCGCTGTATTCCCAAAGTGGGATTAGAATTAAGTATGTACATAACACATTCTTAGTGTCTGTTATTTTGTCTTCAGTTCACGACCTTATGTCTGTGATTTCAGTGAGGGCAAATAATATTGTATTCCATTCAATGTCCAAACATTCCATCATATAAATTCATACAACGAAACATAACCAAACATTAGAAACGTGGTTAACCAATTAATTATATTCTTAACTTAATATATACTTTTTAGATTTAAATACGGTCTGTAATTGTAAAAAAAATAGTTATATCTGCCAGTTAGACAATATACCCATTCAGAAAGCCATCATACATGGTCAGGACGTTCATATAATAGTATTAACTATATTTATATTCAACAAATATTTTGTACGTTTTGATTGGTTGTACACCAATGTTTTACTTTGATGTCGATAG
This sequence comes from Lutraria rhynchaena, assembly GCA_008271625.1. Classification (NCBI taxonomy): domain Eukaryota; kingdom Metazoa; phylum Mollusca; class Bivalvia; order Venerida; family Mactridae; genus Lutraria; species Lutraria rhynchaena. Next base: position 6,174,849 of record VIBL01000004.1, on the reverse strand, counting down.
TTGGGTATTTCCACCATTTTAGTAGTGGTGATAATATCACCATCATTCCGTGTAAACATTTAGACATGCTTCGACAAAGTCTGATTTCCTGCCTTTCCAGAAAACACTAAAGTCATTTTCTCGTGTTACAAATGCTGTAGGCATTTTTCATCTATAAGATGAGAGAATGGTTTGATGTAATCGAATGGCGTTCTCATAAATGAGCACGGAAATATACAAAATGTTAATGTGCCTCTTGAGACTGTAAAAAAGAACAACCATCAGAGATATCCCATTATTTATGGAGGATACTTCCGTTTTATCGATGTTATCTGCCTTGTGTTTCACTCAAAAACTTTTTTACTCATTCAAAGCACTGATGTCTAAAAAAAAGTCCGTTTCTCTTTTATCAGTGAATTTAATCGAGTCTGATTAAACGATAAATCGTGAGCCTCAAACTTGTTATTAATATTGTTTTTTTTAGAGTAGGCATGATGATAGTGATCATTATTGCATTCTAGGCATAGAACTAATGATGCCTAATATCATATTAGCCACTTTGATTGATTTTCTAGTATCTCGTATTAGTTAGTTAAATCCTTGTAGTTATTGCTCTATTACGAAGTAAAACGTTTTTATATCTTGAGTATAGAGCGGTTAAGCGCGATGCTTTCGTGACACCAAGTTGGATAAAACCTCTGGTAATCTTACAGACAATTCAAGATTACAAGGTTATCGTTCTGCTTGTAGCTTTTCATGTTTTGTGATGTCCTTATTATTGACCCTCATGCTGTCATCATTTTTATCGTCTTTTATTTCAGCAAGGTATTTGAATACCAATTGTTTTTGCTCAGAGTGTACGAAATTAAAGTCCGTATATGTGGACGACATTGACTTATGAATAACTACGTCTTTCTCACTTTTTATCACCGCTATTACCTACGTAATCGTTGTTATCAAATACAAATTTTGGCATTTTTTTCACATTCCAAATGATCAACACCATTAATACGATTGTTTTATATAAAATGGACACTACCGAATATACTTGTACTCTCACAATGATCTGAAACTGTTCAATGTTTATATCCAGGAATTTCCTCGTTTTCTGAACTAAAAATCAATTTGCACATCCTGATTAAAACAAATTGTTCTACAATACATAACAACAAATTTCATCATACCAATTGAATTCCAATCTACAAGATTGTAATCTGATATGATTTTGTCAAATTCCAGTTTTTCTTTGTGTCTGTAGTAATTTACCATGTTATCGATTATATTCATATATATATCATCACACGCGGCGTTCACGCGAGCAAGAATATATCTGTTTGTCCTTATCAATTACATATTACTGACAGATAAATTACCGTACTGATTACACATTGCTTTAACTATTATCGCTTTCTAACTAACTATGATCTATGTCTGCTTATTATAACTTTCTGAGGCTTTTGGTACCTCTGTACTTAACATCAATGATGGGTTGTATGTCAGGATTCGTTGATTTTAACAAGGGTGTTTTTGTCCATATTGCTGTCTGATGGCAGTCAGCTTACTGTATTCATCTAAATTAAGAACAATGACTATAGGTTTTCACTGGTATTGCATGATACATTGTGATGGATTTTCGTGGTGATTTTATTGGCAAATGTGTGTTATTTCCTTATCGGCTCATGTGAAGAAAGATTTTGGTAAATTATAAGTGCCGGGCAATATTAATGGCTTGTTGAGTATTTTGAGTTAACCTCAAAGGTAAACATAGAACACATACATTAGAGGGAGATTGTGTTTTGACCTCCATTTTTTTGTATGCTCCTGTGTGTTGGGTGGGATTTTCATTTTCGGTTGGTGGTTTCGGGGAAGGTAGTATTTTGAAGAAGGAGATATGTTTGTATGTGTTTTTCTAGGAATCACTTTTTTACCTACATGTATAACCACATAACAATAATTCCCCAGTACTCAGTACAGTCATAATATTTTATATCACCAGTACTCAATACAGTCCTATATACCCAATACTCAATAAGTCTTATATCCTCAGTACTCAATAGAGTTCTATATCCCCAGTACTCAATACAGTTCTACATCCCCGGTACTCAATACAGTCCTATATCCCCGGTACTCAATACAGTCCTATATCCCCAGTACTCATTACAGTTCTACATCCCCGGTACTCAATACAGTTCTACATCCCCAGTACTCAATACAGTTCTACATCCCCAGTACTCATTACAGTCCTATATCCCCAGTACTCAATACAGTCCTATATCCCAGTACTCAATACAGTCCTATATCCCCAGTACTCACAATACAGTCCTATATCCCCAGTACTCAATACAGTCCTATATCCCCAGTTCTCAATACAGTCCTATATCCCCAGTTCTCAATACAGTCCTATATCCCCAGTTCTCAATACAGTCCTATATCCCCAGTTCTCAATACAGTCCTATATCACCAGTTCTCAATACAGTCCTATATTCCCAGTTCTCAATACAGTCCTACATCCCCAGTTCTCAATACAGTCCTGTATCCCCAGTATTCAATACAGTCCTGTATCCCCAGTACTCAATACAGTCCTATATCCCCAGAACTCATTACAGTCATTACATTATAATTAATTAAATCACGTGATTTTAATTGTCGTATCGTACATATAATAAAGATGTCGTAATTGCTAATTATACATTTTTCACCCGAGCTTGATTAATTCAGTGCCTACGTATTGTCTCGCGACTACGACATTAGCGCGGACAGTCTATGTCTATTCAGATTCATTTCAGATTTTTTCTCAAAGTGTTTCTTGTGATGGGAAGTCCGAATGTCATCTCTAATCAATACGTTTCACAACGTAATAACGGCTTTTATTCACGTCCCGGCATTCTTATAAATGGACGAGATACAGTTAGGAAGATAAGTAAATGCTTTGTATTCCCCTGAACAACGTGTTTCGTGGTCACTCATCAGTTTGCTTAAATTGCAAAATTTCTGACCAGGATATCTGTAATAAATACAATCACGTTTTTCAGTCATTTGTAATTTCGATTGCTATTCTGTAAAACCTCGTTATCTCGAGGAGTCATCTGAACACACTGAATGCTCGAGGTAAACATGGTGTCATAACAATGTATTTGTTTGTTGGTTGAAAATTATACACAACTAAAAACGAAAATTGACGGGACTTTAAAAACTCCTCGAGATAATTCGGGAGCTCGTGATATCGATGTTCGTAATAACGAAGTTTTACTGTATTTATTACGAAGCAAATGAAATTGGATTTCAAGAACATATACCAAATTATGTAGTACTTTTTCAATAAATTTGTTTCATTTAAACACGATATCATACTATAGTTAGACTCTTTGATTCAAATCTCTGCGATAAATTTCCGGTCTAGGCTTAAACCGATTAATTATCAAGAGGTTATTTTCCGATCATGTGAGTATAAGAGCTAGCGATGAGGCATGAACAAAGCAGAAAGGAAACTTTTATGACAGTTAAACCTGTGTTTGCGGCCACCTCTGAATAAAGACCACCCTGATTGTGAATAAAGGTCATTCTTTGAAAAAACCGTCACTGATTATTTATTACGAACTCACCTCCGAATAAATGCCATCTGCCAATAAAGGCCATATTTTGACTTTTCCAAGTTCACGGGTTTGACTGTGTATAGAGTGTCTCGTTCAAACGATTTTACTCGATATTTTAGGCTTGTCCTTTTTTCGTTCTGTTAAAATTAATGATATTAATGAAATGGCATTGAAGGATAGCTCGACCACTTTCATCGGGTTTTTATAATGAAGCAGAACAGTGTGGTAAGCATTCATGTGAAAATGTATTAAACCTATTCGTTAAAATTCCACGTTCCAGAACAGATAAAATACTGAATAACCTTTCGACTGTCACACAATATCGCGTATTTAATAATTTAATGTTTTTGGAATTCAAAAGCTAAGATAATTTTGAGAAGCATTCTACGGACAGACATTGCATGGCCATTCGATGATGCTCGGTCCAAATCATTTATGTTCCTAATGTACGGTGAAAGATACAAACGTCAACAATAACATCACATAATTAATGTTTCTATGGACACTTGCAAATTTATATTAACCATCCTTCATTGGTTTTCATGGTATTTGGTACATTTTGTTCCAATGTTTTTGCTTCCTTTTCCTGGACGATTTTACTGCAGTCTTTTAAGACGATTTTTTATGTGAGCGAACAGATAATGTCATAAATTTCTACGCTTTCTCTTAATGTGCCCCCCTCCTCTTGAGGTACACTATTGATATTCAATTACTGGCCGGTGCCGTAATGATCATGATGCGAGAAATCAATCAGTTCAAGTCAATGTAAGTGTCTAGTACAACACTTAATAACAGTCAATCACTCCAAATCAGTTTATATACATTTCCTGTGTGAGAATAAGAATGATGGACGCCACAGACCCTTCAATAGATGTAGTAATTATAGTAGTTTCATTGTCTGGAGATCATTATTGCTCATCCAAGTTTGTTTGTTTTACATCAATTGTTTCGTGTATATATTGTACACCTATTTTTCAATGATTGCTTCTGTGGTTAAAGCCGCTACTTTCACCTATTTCTGGATTGAAAGACTTGACAGAGCCTCAGTACCGACGTGCTTTAAGACTTTTACATCTTGCTGTGTGTCCTAAGCCTTGTATCAATATTTTATGATGGACTTATTAGATGTTCTTGGACTGTTTCCATCCTAGTCTCTCGCCGTATACGGTAAAACTGCATTTAGCCTCCACTGTTATATCGGGTATACAGTGCAACATCTCCAAAGTAACACCCTTATGGAGAAGAAAAAATATGTTGTTGTTGTTGTTGAGAGGCTGTTGTTTAAGGGAGGTTAAATTAATAGTTAAATCTTACAGTGGGAAAATCATGTTGTTGTTGAAGAGAGACTGTTGCTCAGAAGAGGGATGCTCTGGAGAGGTTGCGCTGTATCTCATTGCAACGACCACTTCTATATGGACCTGTTCTCACAACTTAATGATAAGATCACCGATCTATTTACTTTTATCTTCAGGTTTTACTGTGTAGAGTTTTAATAGATTACTGAAAGAGGAGACAAAACAAAGATAATCAAAACCAACACAGAAAATAAACAAAAAAGTAGGTCAGAAAGCTGAGCGAGCAATTCTGAAAATAATAACTTCCTGGGTGACTCCACCTAGAGTTCCGTGTTGTTTTATTGTATAAATTTCTGAAAAAAGGACATTATTACCGGATAAAGCATGTTATTGCTGGTGTGAAATTCATATAATTCATTTCTCAATTTTCTCACGTATTGCGTCTATAATGCAAAATCTACTCCAATAATTACCAATATGATACTGTGATATTGTTAGTACAGACTTATCTCTAAGCTGGCAGAACGAACCTACTCATACATTAATTATGTCATGTACAGGGCATTGTCTTATCGACCAAATAATAAGAATCTCAAAATTTCAGATGATAAATCATTCTGAAGGATCTTTACTACCGAAATTAATGCATCTCATGTCCACGAAGTTTGGTAACTTCTGTTCACCCTTAAATAAAAAATTTATTCCATCGCTTCCTTAATGAGTTCATGCATCACTTTGCCAGTGATGAAAAAAAATTGATATGATTTCTTCATTTTGTTAACCTAGCGCGCTGGCTCATTCATAATTAAAGCTGACTGGAAATGAATTTTAGAAACAAACGAGCTTTTATTTGTGGTTTGTAAACATAGTAACCAACAAATAATTAGTAGGAAGATGTTGACGTCATAATTGAAGCGATAATACGTTAGTTTTGAACGTAATAACACGTAATAATCATGTTTGTTAATACTGGAGGTAACTTTTCTGGTATTTCACGATACCAGTGCTTGTAAACCAATTCTCGCCATTTCATTTTTGTACAAACGAAATACAAATTCGTAATTAGAAAATAATTTCGTAAAAACGAAATGAAAAAGAATGGTACAAGTTAAAGAATAAGTGTAGAATCTCACTTTAGGGGCTCCGTATTTTAGGGGCTCCGTAGAAAGAATATCCAAAGCATACATTGCTTCTCCCAAAGGGTGTTGCTTTGGACAGGTTGTACTGTATACATGTATCGTCGTTAAGAAATAACAAAACAAAAGAAGGTATTCATCTTGTGTTCGTATTGATTCTGTGTTTCCGGTAGCTTGTTGTTAAATTATTACAGTAATTGATGTATAATTTACAACTTCCATACTTTTCTTTCTGTGTATTGGTACATTATTCAATATTCACGATTTTATTATCCAGTGGTATACACCACCACTCTTAAAGTTAATGAAAATACTATAATATTTGAGTATATAATTGTACAAGCAAACAGTACTATTACTATAAACGCATAAAGCCATTTTGTTTTAATCTGTGTGAGGATTTATTTGTATAAAAAATTGTGTTTCTATGACATCAACGTATCTCCAAATGTTTATATTATGAGGATTTCTGTTCCAAGTAATGCTTGAAAATGTATAAAACAGTGTGTTGTTTCAGACGTTAAGCATTTTCAATATTTTGTTGAAAGAAAATTCGATTAAAAGATACTTGACTGAAATATTGAAAAGTTCAATCAATTACCTAATTGTGTTATTTTCCACTTAAATTTTAATTTGAGAAGGACACGTACAGCGTTTTAACTACGTGTAAAACAACTTCAGTTCCTCTCGAACGTGTTTGCAAATATTTGAGAAATTGATTAGAGCAAGCAGACGACAAACAAAGCATGCATGTTTTGATATCTTCAGTTATTTTATCAAATGTTTTATCTGGTCAATGACGGTAATGCAAAATGCATTACAATTAATTTACAAATTCCAAAAACGTACGGAATACAAATACAACACGATTCCAGAGTATGATGTATTGAGAAGAGAGTGTATTGTATTACATGTATGTTGGTTACTGTGTAATAAGTGTTTCATCAAGAACATAATCAAATGATGTCGTTTTCTTGTTGCCGACTGACCAATGATTTACATTTCCTTATCACTTATATACCAAGATGATACAATGTGAACTTCAACTTGACAAATGTTATTAAAATGAATATTGCAGAAAACGAGGCGTCCCCTGAGACTTGAAAAAAGACATAAGCTACCATAAATGTCTGGTCTTTGTGAAAGAATATTACACGAGGCGTGTTTTATTACAAAGCTTCTTTCAGACTGTATAAAGCTTCTAAACACTCTAGAGAAGGTTTTTTGTTATTGCACGTAAAAACAAGGAGAGGTGAATGGGTTAACTCTTTATACTTTTGCACTGCCGGCATATCTCAATGTGAATTATTTATGTGTGCTAAAATACAAATAAAATGAATAATTGATAGGTGTTGTAACAATGGTTCATTTCATATCATTCATTTAATGTTAAATATAATGTTACAATCAATAAAGAATTCACAATAACTTTACTTCACACATGCATATTTATTGCATAGCAATAAACTAAAATCGTATGATTAGCAGATATTGACGCACGGGCAAATTCATATATCATTTGTTCTACGTAGAATATACCACCAATCGTATATGTTGGCACTTCGCATTAATTTAGAAAGTAACTGATGAATATATACGGTGGGTGTTAAAGTATTGAAGTTTAAATGCATATCTAAAGATGATGTATGCTGAATTATTATCTGAATGATGTGTGCTGAATTATGTATGCTGAATTATTATCTGAATTTAATGGTAAATACTGTCATATCTATGTTCTTTGTGATGGTTTTCTAAAAGCGACTCATCGCACATTGTCACGTCGGATCACAACCCTAATTAAGTACCGAACCACGAAATCCACGAAATTAAATCCCCGACGAAAATTAGTGAAACCACCGTATACAGGAGTGCTTCCATCAAACAGGTTTATGAGGAATTTAACGTTTTAAATGTGCTCAGTGTTTGAACTTTCTAGTAAATATCACTTTATGCCTTAAAAAAGAAAGACCGAGTTATTCCGACATGTTTAGTGATTCATATAGATCAGCGTTTTACTGATTTCTTTTTTCTAAAAAATGAAAATAAAAAAGTCGAAAAATTAGTTTTTGGTCTTGACAATGTATGTTTGGCACAGATTACTCACTAAGATTGTCGTATAGTGACGTCAGTTTGATTTATAATTGGTGTTAAATCCGCTGGTCGTGTCTGGTACATTTGATTGGTACACAACACCACAGATACTCTTATATGATCGCTATATAATTTCACTAAACAAAGTTCTCCCTCAAAGATCTGTTTATCTGTTTTGTTGTGTCGCTGATGGCATTTGATATTCAGATCTTAAAACTAATCGTAAAATGGTTCACAGTTGTTTCCCAGGAAATATATACGTGCTTGTGTTTTGCATTTTTAATTTTATGTCGAGGGAAAGTACATACCGTACTAGTATTGATTAAAGTTTTCCGAATCTTGTGATTAATTACTTCACTGTAAAAGTTCCCGTCTTAAACATTAGATTAAAACAAGAACAAACAGTTTTTAACATCGTGTTGAACTACTTCAAACTTCTGTTAAGTGTGTTTGCAAATACTTTATGTATTGATTAAAACGCGCAAACAAACATAAAACACGTGGTGTTTTGTCAATTAATTAACATGACGATTGATATTTTGTCATCTAAACACTAGATTTCAAACTAGATTATAACCATACTTTTATTGTCTGAAATTATGTAATAAAAAGTAATCTTGATGTTGAATGGATATTATATGTAATACATATAAAATTTCTGACTGCTAGCAGCAAAACCTCGTTTGTCTTTTATTATGAGTATGAATAGAAATGAGATAAATGCGAAATTTAAACAAATATTTCTAACCCTTATTAAATTTTATTATAAGTAGAACTTAATGTTTATTTTCTTATCATATAATCCACTATTAGTTGTCATGGTCCTCATTTCTAGTTTTTACGTCACTCCATTAGTTTGTATCATCTTCTTGACTTTTTTCTTTTCTCACTTTTGTGCTCAATTGTGAAATCATCATCATTTGATAGGTGTACTTATGAGATGGATTGAAACTTATACTTAGTTCATTAATTTACTCATAACAATATATTAATACTTATCGGTACATGCTCGCTCGTACACGTGCAACTTTTAGCAGGATGATTAGACTGTCTGGTTATATGTAAATACGTGTTTGCCATTAATGTGCCTACTTCGTTACATTATTCGTTGTCTAATACACTACACTTCAGTTTAAAACAACATGTGCTGATCCGGTGCATTAACTGGTACCAATAACACGTTCCTCATGGTTTTAATAGTTGTTTGAGCGTGCAATCATTCAATTGTAATTACCTGCATTGTCAGATGTAATAAAATAGTAGAGTACATACTTTTTTCGGGCACTGACGCTTCCTGCATTAGACCTGAAATGAACTAAATAACGCGGACTTTAATCACAAATAATGGCATCTCACGTGAAACGTCCTTCATTCAAATATTCTAAACATTTCCTCTCTCTGTTCTAAAGAAGTTCGGGCAATTAAGAAACATATACTGGTCACTAACATGCAAACATATCCTGGTCATTAACATCTGAGCATGTCCTGATCATTAACATGTGAACATATACTGGTCATTAATATGTGAACATATACTGGTCATTAACACGTGGACATATACTGGTCATTAACACGTGGACATATACTGGTCATTAACACGTGGACATATACTGGTCGTTAACACGTGGACATATACTGGTCATTAACACGTGAACATATACTGGTCATTAACACGTGAACATATACTGGTCATTAACACGTGAACATATACTGGTCATTAACACGTGAACATATACTGGTCATTAATATGTGAGCATGTCCTGGTCATTAACACGTGAACATATACTGTTCATTAACACGTGAACATATACTGGTCATTAACACGTGAACATATACTGGTCATTAATATGTGAGCATATCCTGGTCATTAACATGTGAAAAAGTGTCATTGTGTGGAGCATTCATGCTGGCTTTACGATTTGTAAGATTCAAGTTATGAAGATTCAGCATGGAACACGCCGTGACCTTCACCCAACATGTAAGGAACATTGAGCTAACCTCACCAATTATTACTTAATTATGGAAGTACATATACATATGATGGCATTTCCTCAACAAACAACATAATAATATCCCTTATATTGGACACCTTAATGTTTCCAAAAGGAGAACATCTATTTTGGCCGTGCTCTACCTACTGATGATATTGTTTCATGAAAATTTGGGAAGGCTCTGATAATTTGTACATCTGTTCATCTACTTAACTGATGTTACTCTAAACTAAACCCGTATTAATGTTTCCCTCGTGGCAGATTTCTGACTGAATACGACCGCCAGTCATCGTAGATAGACCAGTTTTGTGATGGAATTTTACATGAAGCTAGTCCTATTACAAGGTGTTTTTCAGACGTATTAAGCTTCAGTTTTCCCTAGGAGACCCTGTCGTTATAATACGCTTTAAAGGAACAATAGACGACGATTTTACCACAGTATAAAAGATGTCGGATTCCAAGTATTTTGGATTCGTCGAATTAAAATAAAAGATTCGCCTAAAACATTATTCTGTCAGAGCACACAGACAACAAATGCTAACGATGAAAAAGTCCTGTCAACTCGGTCTGTCCTGATGACTTGGTCGAAATAAACATTCTCCAAAATATTGTATTAATTTACCTGCAATAATTTCATGGCGATTTCAGTGCTCCTTTGTTTTGCGTTTAAGTTCACTCCATACCAAATGATTGTGTTAATTGAAGACATAGAATCTGTAGGATTTACTGTCACTAAATTTATACTTCTTAAAGTTTTATACTGACAGTTGTACTCATATATTTGAACACTCTGTTTGATAGTCGGGTAAATTGCTGTAACAGATTAATTTTGCTAGCACTATCATAAATATAAATTAGTCAAAATCTTCTAAATATATACATCCATGTCATCAGACGTGGTTCAATTAATGGGTTTTATGTAATAATAAAATGTGGATCTACTTTCCAGACGGTTCAGTAAAATGATTATAAAGTTCTTGATTACAATGTATTTTCATTAATGGATTCTAGTGGTTGAATACAGTAAAAGCAGTGTCCAGACATCTTTAATGCTACATTCATTTGAAACGTAAAGCCATATATTTTATTAGGACACTATATCACGTCATACGGCGTTATTCAGCGATCATAATGTCATAATCATCATTAATACCTTGATTTAAATGATTATTTTAATATAAGGAGTCAGAGTCGGTGCCATGATGTACTACCAGAGAACTACTCTAAGGAGCCCAGTAATGACAAACTAATTGTCACCGTGTTTAATGCTCTGTTAATTTTATCATCCGTTTCTTTGTTGTTCTCAACGTATGTTTTACCATTGATCCCTTTCGTTCACTTGGGGTGACAATGACATTCTATGGACCCGTTTCTTAATTCCATATTCTTTGCATCTGCGTTGTGGCACCGTTAAATGTCGCAACGTTGCCGTAAAATGTCGCACTTAGCGTTAAATGTCGCAACGTTGCCGTGAAATGTCGGTGACATTTAGCGGCGGTTTTGACATTCAACGGACACGTAGCAACATTTAACGATAAGTGCGACATTTCACGGCGATGCAACATTTAATGGTGCCTCATGCGTAAAAATTCCATGATGCTTGATGTCCGTCATTTCTGGGCTGGTGTCGTATAGTTCCCTGGTCAACACATACAACTGATGTAACATAAGCAGGTTTAACTGCAACCATAACTCACTAGGTAGGGAAGGTTGTTGGGTAAAGTTTTTATACATTTGAACTTCCCACATAGTTTCTATGTATCTCGAGTGTCGTAATTTATCACGGTATTGTTTCACTGAAATGCATATTGAAATGAATAATTAATATTCATTGTATTAATTGACTGTTGTTTTATGGTGCATTAATGTTTATACAGGATAAAGTTGCAGATAAATTGACAATATCTCGGTGTCTGATTGTTTTATGCATGATTAATTGATTAAACGCATTAACAATTTTCGGTATTATTGACTACGAAAAAAACGTTTTGCGATTTAGTAATTTTCATTGTTGCTTCTTTATTTTTGTTCCTTATTCTTGTTAAGGATCATAGGGAATATATAAGAGGGTAACAATATGTGACATTGTATGAAGTTATTATTTGTCTGTCCTTGTCCCATACTTTGTAATAATTCTCGTCTACTGTGAATGTTGCGTTGTTAGAATATGTATATATTTTATACTCGTATATTCATTGAATGGTATAAATTTGTTAAAATACTGTTTTGACAATCCATTGCTGTCACGTTTAGCGCAAGAATTATGTGAATTTTCTATCTAACGAACAGTGGACTGTTTGAAATATTACGTCCTGAGAATTTCTCCAGAGTGATAAACGGGGTTTGTGCTAAAGGTTTAAATGAAGAACATATTTAACGATAACTTCATTAAATCATTAAATTTTAGAAATATTGCTTCGTACTGTGTGAAAGAATTAAACACCTAAGAGTAATGAGGTATTAGACAGAAACGTCAGGTCATGAAGCCTGCTTTACCGCAAAGACAAATTGTCTGTCTTCGAAATTAATTACCAATACCATAATCTGTCCAAACCATACATGATATATTGTTACAGCTAATTCAGTCAAAGTGTAAAATCATTTCTGCGGAATAACAAGGGAAATGTTTATAACCGATGTAACAAATATACGTAGCTTGAACTTGTATGAAGGAGATCTGAACATTTGAATGAAACATTCTTTGATGCACAATCTTTATTTTAGTTACTGTTGACATTAGTTCTAATCGCTGCGTATTTAGTACAGGTAAGAATACAGTCCAGGAAAACTGGTCAGGTGAACCAACCGACGTTTATAACTGAAAAACTGTTGAGAAAAAAACGGCGTTAAACCCAGTGATAAAATGTGATTTCCTAAATATGATATAAATATTATTTATATTTATTTCTATAACTTGTATGAATGGTTTACAGCTGTATTATCCATTTATGTTTTATGTTGTTGCAAATACAATAATCGACAATAACTAATTGCATGTAGAGCCTTGTAATAAATGATTTTGACAATACAGAGGTAAAGTGCAACCTCTCCAAAGCAACATCCTTTGGAAGAAGCAAAATTATGTTGTTTTTTGAAAAGCTGTAGCTCTAGAAACTTTAAATTAATAGTTAAATCAAACAGTGGGAAAAATCAAAGGTTGTTGCTCTAGAAACTTTAAATTAATAGTTAAATCAAACAGTGGGAACATCAAAGGTTGAAGCTCTACAAACTTTAAATTAATAGTTAAATCAAACAGTGGGAAAATCAAAGGCTGTAGCTCCAGAAACTTTAAATTGATAGTTAAATCAAACAGTGGAAAAAAAATCAAAGGCTGTAGCTCCAGAAACTTTAAATTGATAGTTAAATCAAACAGTGGAAAAAAAATCAAAGGCTGTAGCTCCAGAAACTTTAAATTGATAGTTAAATCAAACAGTGGAAAAAAAATCAAAGGCTGTAGCTCCAGAAACTTTAAATTAATAGTTAAATCAAACAGTGGAAAAAAAATCAAAGGCTGTAGCTCCAGAAACTTTAAATTAATAGTTAAATCAAACAGTGGGAAAATCAAAGGTTGTATCTCTAGAAACTTTAAGTTAATAGTTAAATCAAACAGTGGGAAAAATCAAAGGTTGTTGCTCAACAGATGGCTGCTCTAGTGAAGCTGCACTGTAATGTATTGAAAGCTGATAAGCGATATACTGATATCTCACTTTAGTTTTCTGTAAAACTTAACAACTACGTCATTTATATAGCATGCAATTCCTATCATCGCGCACAGGTTTCCATGTACCTGGTTAAAATAAGTGTGTGTGTGTCAGTACGTCTCATTTTGAGGACATGATGTAAATTATTGGAATTTAATTGTTGAATAATCATCAGCCATGTTTTTGTGTACAGTAGCGATTTGCTTACCATAGCGTTGGTGTGTTCGGTAAATCCACAATGGTTTTAGGCATACACATGGCTTTTTTATGAGATTACCTGTTAAAGTATTATGTTTATAGCAGCGAAATGTTAAGAATGGAGATGCGTTTGTTTAAGGATAAAGGATAAACAAATATGACTCGTGAGACTTTTGATCGGTGAATATCTCCCGCCCCCACTCCCAAAAAGACATGTCTTTTATTCCTGGCTTCAAATAGGAAAACAATTCAAAACCATTTTGTTATTAAACTGGCGCCTCACTAACCTGCCATTTCAGAACGTGCTGTTATGTTTTGAATACCCGACAAACATTTTCGATGCGAAAATATGTTCTGTACTGTGTAATTACATAAATAAAACACATGAAGCCTATCAAGATATTTGTTCCCAGAAACTTTCTTGGCATAAAATGACAAATTGCTTGCCTTCACAAAAGTTCAATAATCTTAGATCAGTGTGCACATTGTAGACTGATAATTAGCAATATGACAATCACTATAAACTGTACATGATACGTGGTCACCATTAATTCAGATGTATATCACAATATGTCGTAGAATATGATTCACATATTAATTATTCCAAGTTATTTTCATAGTGTAATCAACCATATAATTAGAATGTCGTAACTGATGAAGATAAATCATTATGATCAATCCTTCAATCGGAGTTGATTCATCAAATGTCTTTATCAAGGGTGGGTGGAAATATCTTGCCTTGAGTTGCTGCAGAAATATAAAATATTAATTGCAGTCCGGATTTAAATTTCCAGCCAGTGTTTCATTAAACCTCACCTAATTGACTTGCGACAAACGATTAAATTTGGCTGCTTTTGTAATAGAACGACGAGGAAATTGTACCCCAGTCACCTATAGATTATCGAATGTGTCTTCCTTAAATAGCTTTATTCAAATTAATACTTAATGATTGCATGATTCCAAGACTGCAGTTAACTAATTGAGCATGTTGTAATGCTTTTAACGATCTATACCCACACTATCTCACTTGTAAGAAATTTCTCGACAGTCATTAAATTGTATTGAGCTTTGCGGAGCATGTTTGATGCTGTTTTAAAAGCATAAAGTGAATACAGTTTGTATTATCCTGCAGAACACGAATTCTTTACGTCCGTTTATGGTTGCATCATGGTGACAAGCCTTCTAAACTGAATTTTACTTCTTTCTTAGCGACATCATGCGTGTTTATTTAAATGGGTTCTCAAACCGACATTGGTGTGTCTGTTTTAGATTTATAACAAAAGTCTCGGAATGTTTCAAGCATTTTTTTATCAAAATACCTGCTCTGTTTATTTACAATTCGAATACGTAGTGAAGTCAATCTCACCATATTATGTAATGCTATGGTCGTTGATCACAAGATCTACTGATATACAGTAAAAACTCGTTATCTCGAGGAGTCATCACAACAGACAAACTGCTAGAGACAAATGTGGTGCTCGTAATAACGAGGTATTTGTTGGTTGAAAATTATACACAGCTAAGAACAAAATTGACGGGACTGTAAAAAGTCCTCGAGATAAGTAGAGTGCTCGTAGTAAAACTCGACATTCAAACGAATTCTCTAATGATTTTATCGATCCATTATTCTGTCATGTTTCTTCTGCAGAAATTTTCAAACGCATTCCAAATTTGTGTTAGTATCATTTTTTTTCTCTACAAAAAAATAGACAGTATAATGTTTGATCTGACTTCGGGCATACAGACAAACTACAAACACAGATGCCTGCTGTTTGTCATGTATTATAATTGGATTTAGAAATTAATCAAAGGCTTTTATCGATTACTTTGATCAACTTTCTATTCCAAGTTTCAAAAGGGCCGCTTCTGCTTGTGTTCATTTATTCTTTTTATATTGTTGATGAATGAGATGCAGTATTTTTCGACATTAATCTGCCAATTAGATTCTAATAATTCATTCTCTCATTTTATTAGATTTTCGTTTAATTCTGAGTTTACAGTAGCTAAGTGTTGACAATTTAAAGTTTCTCTATATGAAACAGTGCATATGTTTGTAGTGGAATTATTACAATGTAAGGGGGATTCAAATTGTGTTTTATTATACATGTATTAATATCACAGGAGCATCGCGCAATAGCTCATACCTAAGCATATTAATTGTGTTTTTACTTCTTTTAAGATTAAAATATTCTAGTTGTCCGTCCGTCCGTTCGTTCATTCGTTTGTTCGTACGTACGTGTTTTGTGTTGCTTACTTTTATGTCATCTTTTTGCAATCTTTAATTATTGATGACACTGACAGTCATTCTGCCCTCCTTTGGGGGGATTTTTTTTTGAAGTTTGAAAGTTGATCCCGGGAGCCCTTGTTATATGTGACCTCCCGTTTGTTGCGCTTCTTACACATAAACACAAGTAACAATAATTAATAGTTTTCAATCATGACATAAATTCAAATGTTTTTAAGTGTTCCGTTTTCTCCTCACGTCAAGCAACACTTACATTAGTACAGAATTATGCAGCCTTGTCAATCGCCAAGAAAATACCCCACCGTCAAATACTTGATCTAGACAGAACAAATTCTCCAAAGGGAACTAAAGTAACCTGATCTCCTGGATACAAATTCATCAATTTTAACATTTAACCTTAATACTTAATAAAGTGTAGCAATCATTTTCACAAATGATATATTAAGCCACAAATCACATCAATTTGTACACTTTGATTGGATTTAACTAGAAATAAATCTCCTTTAAAAAGTTATCTGATAGTAAAGGTGGCGCTATAAATTTGTCTGAGAGAAAAACACAAATCTTGTTAAAGCTATTTCCCATTTCCACCTCTCTGTTATATTCTCCCGATAGGTGAAGAATGATTCTAAACGAGACTTTGAATCTAGTGGTAGTAATATTGATGTTAATGTTTTCATCAGTTGTGCTCAATTATGCTCTAGTGTCTCCTTTTACATCAACACAGATCATTTTTACTGAAGATGCAGCATCCACGGGTATTTCTGACACCTGTTATGTTAAGAAGTTCCTTGTTCATATTCTGGTTAATTACCGACACCATCTTACTCTTACACATAACAAACATGCTGCTAATATTATGTCAGGAAAACTGAATACAAGCATGTGCGGAAATTTAAAACTGTATCAATGATTTTATTTAAGATATAGTAATGCGTGCTTATTAGCCACCGAACAGATGCATAATGGGCGAGAAATCCTGCCATTTGCTGTTTATCAACTTTGCCATTATTGATGATTATCGGACAAATTATGTGAGAGATAACACGCTTGTTAATGATTTGCGGTTAATCGTGTCTGTCCCGATTCTCAGTACAGTATGGAAATATCCGGGGTCTTATAGATGTCTCGGTGACAATTCATAACTTCTATTTCTTGCCTTTATTATAAATTTTACCATAAAAATCAACATCGCTCCCTTTTTCATCTCATTTATATCACCTGTATGTGCTGTTGGTGAATTCTTAATGAGCGAATTAAGATCTTGTGTTTTATGTTGTTCTTATAATCAGTACGCTTGTACTGTAATAACGCACTGTAGTCAAAGGGATAATGTCAACAAAGAAGAATTTGTTTGGAGTTTCTTGCGTGTCAGTCTAGTAATTAATGAATGTGAAATAAAAACAATTAAGATAACGCATTTATCTGTTTAAATTACGCGTAATAAAAAATAATACCCCAAAAATCTGTGATATACACGCGTGCAAACAATGAAATGACTATGTTTATGGTAAGTGGATGTAAATAGAAATGAAACAAATATGAATCAGCCGTTGTGGCGTGAAGATAATAACTGTATCACGTGACATTTGTCATTCATAGAATTCGCGTTTTTTTTATTAAGTTGTACGTCCTGGTTTTAAAATACGACTCGGTAAGAACTAACTTTGAGACCACCTGATGATAACGACCATTTATTTTGGGCTGGTTTTCAATAATTCCGTTTTTTTCCAATTTAATAATGAGACAACCTCCATATTTTGACCGTTTTTGTTTGCGGGGGTCCTCGAAGTTTTGCTGTATTATAATTTCTATGATACATTTTACAAATGAATCCATTAAAGCAAAATGTCCACTCTTAACTTGTTGAGTACGAACTGTTTCCTCATTAACACATGCACCATGTTACTGGTAAGATAAGGCCGATAGTATTTATAATGTTGTAATGCAATATAACAGATATCTTATTACGTAATAATCTGATATGAATTATACATTGTTACGACTTAATTATGTAATTATGATCAAGGCGAGTATAATTGATGCACGTGTATCCTTTGATGGTCTCGTGTGTGTGTCCGTGTGGGACTCCACGTGTCACCGCACTGTTTACCATGTGATAGAGTACTGTCATTATTTATACTGGAGATGAATAGCTTGGTAAAGTTTGCATGTTTCATATTCATTTATAAGGTATGGATATGCGTGTGTTTTCAATCATTAAATAATATTACCAATGTTAATTACATTTGCTGTTTTTTTTATTTTTATATCATTCGGTAACAAACAAACGTATTTTACTAGAAAATTAGTTTATTTATTTAATTAATTGTTTCTAATTTACTTACAAACTATACATATTCTTATTAACATGATGTCAGTTTTTATCTATTTCTGGAAATGAGTGTCACAAGCAGTCGAACACATTTGTATCATATTTGTCTACTAATCCATCATTTTTGGTACAGTGCAACCTCTCCAAAGCAACATCATTTTGGAGAAGCAAAATTATGTCGTTTTCGAGAGGTTGTTGTTCTAGAGAGGTCAAATTAACAGTATGGTCGTAAGAACGATTTGACTATCAATTTAACCTCTGTAGAAAAAAAAACAATATTTTGCTTCTCCCAAAGGGTGTTGGTTTGGAGAGGTTGCGCTATGCCACACTATTTTTACCCGATGAGGTAGAAAAAGAAATTTTAACACAGTATGTCGATGCATTATGTGTGTGTGTTAATTATAGAGCTGAATGTTTGTATCTTGTTATACTGCAGATAGAACGTACACATGATACAACTTATGATGATAATTAGATTGATGTATTAGTTGCAGATTGCGCTAACTAGGGAAGAAAATTGGTACTGATGCTCGGATGTTTCAAACAAGGATCATTAATTCCACCTCCAAACTCTTGTTAACTTTTGGATTACTAATAATTAACCCGTCTAATACCCCGCGCTATTATGCCCACACGCTAGGAGAGTCAATTAATGAGATTTTTGCTCTAATCATTGTCTTACTGGCAGAATCGGGTTTCTTATAAAATGTTGTGGTAAAAATAGACAGATAATTAGACATTTTTCTCACGCGAACGTGACAAGAAGTTTCCCGTATTCTTCTTGTACAAGTCATTTAAATGTGATTCTGTATTTTCTTTCTTGGATATATTCATAATTTTGTCGGATACACTGATATTGTACGGTATGTGGTGATTTTTAAGATAATTCTAAGTTCAAAGTGTTGTCTTGTTTGTATTATGTAAGAGATTCAGCATGCTTCAGTATTGATTAGGTGTGACTCGGTGCTAATATATCGATACGGAAATGTCTGCTGGGCATTTGTTTGTTGTGTGTTGTTGCATTGAAACAAGTTTATCTACTTTAGAAATTGTCTTATGGAGTGAAAAATGAGTTCTTGGGTCCTTTATAACATGTTAAATGTTATAGTTAATTGTGATTTCTGTTTCTCCATAGCTAACAGACTTCTTTGATATTTTATTCTACTTATTACTTCAATCAAACATGGAAAATAATTGTATTCGATTGTTTGTTTTCAAAATAACACTAAGTACATATAATTAAACTTACCTAATCCAAATTTGTTTTTACTTTCATCTAAAAACAAAGAGATAATCGCATCTTTTATGGCTATTGTATGTTTCTAAGGGTGACCCTGGATTTCAAGTACGTGACTCCATTTTAAATATATCCCATTACCGTTCAGCTCAGTAGGTAGAACGATGAACAGTTAATCTGGGAGTCATTGGCTAGAGTCCCTGTTGATAGTCTATACTTTATTTCTCTTTATCTGTTGTGATATGGTGATACAGTGCAACCCTCCAAGCAACAACCTTTGTATGAATGGTTTACAGCTGTACTATTCATTTATTGTTTTATGTTGTTGCAAATACAACATTCGACAATAACTAATTGCATGTCGAGTCTTGTAGTAAATTATATTGACAGTATAGAAGTATAGTGCAACCTCTCCAAAGCAACATCCTTTAAGAGAAACAATATTATGTTGTTTTTGTGAGTTTGTTGCTCTAGAGAGGTTAAAGTAATAGTGACCTCGTACAGTGGGAAAAAAATGCTGTTGTTGAAGGGAAATTGTTGCTTAAGAGAGGGCTGCTCTGGAGAGGTTGCACTCTTTGATAATATTCGCTACTTGTAAAGCTACATGTATTCCAAAGACAACTCTGGTATCTTAGTATGTAAGCCTCGTGGCTGCTGATTTAATTTTCATGGATTCGCAAACAAATGGAAGCCCATTTTAACTCTTGACAACATAACTAAAGCTAATAGAACATTTGGCATCCCCTTTTATTAAACTTTTATTACTCTTCTCTTAAATCACCAAATGTGGTTCAAGCTCTAAGAATCATCTGAGATGGCAATCCTCATATAATAAAGACATATTTCTAATGCTTTATATATTGAGCGTTTACTTTTAACAGCTTGCAAAAATATGTTATTTTTATTTTATATACAATTTGCCATCACAAAAAATATTCCTTTACAAACACGGAGCGTTTTCAGAAACAATATGCCAACTATTTTTTTTTTGTTTGGAGTTCAGCATCGCACCAATTGCTGGGATTTTTAGTGACCTTTCAAGCTTTAACAATGGAGGAAGACCCACAAAAGAATTTAAGTAGAACCACCGACCTTCCGTATGCTAACTGAAAAGCTTCGTCACATATATGTCTTGTCCGGGAAGAATTCAGACTCACAGAGGTGAGGGGCTGTTCAGAGGCCGTAACTACTTGAGCACAGAGTCTTCCTAGGTCAACTAAACGTCCTACAATCGTACGAAGACGATAACCCCAGACTGACATATCATTTTACTTTGATTTCACGCCATGATAACATCCATATAATCATGAGTATTCATCTGTTAATGAATCAAAATTATTCTGGTGATATTATTTTCATTCTCTGTAATCAAATTCTTTAATGATTCAATACACTTCAAAGTCTAATAATATTATTTTAAAATTTAAATAACGTATTTTGATACGAATGTCTTGTCAGATTCTCTAAATCAGTTTCACCGTGATGGATCGTAATATTTATGCATTTGTTCTTTCAAACTTAAAGTGAATTAAATGATACAGTCACAGCCTAACGAACAATATCTTTAGAAAAAGCAACCTTTTGAACACATTAAAGAGACCAAATTTCAGATTTTTTCACTGAATCTAAAATCTCTGTCCATTTGATTAATAGTAAGCTAAAACTCAACACTAAGGTGATCTACTTATTTTGCTTCCTCCAAAGGGTGTTGCTTTGGAGAGGTTGCACTACAATTGAGCGACTAAACCTGTCAGCTGAGATCCTCGAATCATAAAATGATGCTTGTTCTATGTTTCTCTGGTGGCAATTGTTCGCACGGTTCGCTATTATTTCCTCTTTGTTCGAGAATTGTTTTTTTTATTTCTCAGGAGAACATTAGTTACCTGGTGATGTTTGTATGATGTTTACAAAACAACTTATTATATTGCTGCTCCAAAACAAGTGTATCAGTAGTGCTAGAACATAAACATTGCACACTTCAACAGTTAGCCATCAACTAACACATTCGTTCTTTGATGTTCATGATGATGTACATGCCTAAATTATTGCTACATCACACCGGGGCAGTGAACAAAGTAAATTGAATGCCTTTATTTCCTTGATCATTGTAATTAACGAAATTCACTCCACGCCAAGCTGTTACGTGGTACTTTATGTTCAAGAACATGCTGTAAGCTTTTTAGAAGAAGAAAGGAATATAATTACAAGATTTATGTTAACTGGGAGGTGTTAATCTCTTGTTTACCTAGAAGGTATTCTCGCTGTAGTTTTAATCCATCTGTATGCATTAAACATCTCAGTATCTTATTAGAGTCATGCTCCCACTGGGATTTGCCATATACTGAATCATTCTGCTTCTCGTTAGAATCTATAGTATTAATCTAGTATCGTAATAAGTGCTTATCTCGCTCTAAGTAACTCATACATACAACATTTATTAACCTGGCTTAGTGATGAATAATTGTGACTTTGCTAACACAAAGACAATTTAGATCAAGATTGCAAATTACTGATACATTTTAATCATAATTCATGGGGCAATATGTGGAGCAGTGAAACAATGCACGTGTTAATAAGCCTTCCTGCTAAACGACGCGGCATTCTCATTCCATATGTGTCCGGTGATTTCATTGGTCTTAAAAAACAGGGATATGCTAGAGAGCGGTGTTCGGTCCCCTGACTGAAACGGGTGTTATCATTGAACCAGTAAGATTGTAAATATACTTGTAAAAAATTAAATTATGCATTTTCACCAGGGTTTAATGTCGCACCAACAGCATGGATATGTTGGTGATTTATCTTAAACTGCGGAGGAAGACCCCAGAGGTACACCTTGGTAGAAACACCAAACTTCCGTTAGCTAGTTAGATAGCTTCCTCACATGTGAGTTTTGTCTGGTTCCTGGCGGCATTCGAACTCACGGCGATGAGGGTCTTTTGATTACTAGTCTGAGATTATAGCACTCGACCACGGAGGTCCCTTTATGCGTGGTCAGTGTATTATAATTATATCAGATGATAAATTAGAGGATTGCTCGAATGAGAGCTTGTAACACAGAAATTCCAATGATATGATGTGTCGTCAGTAATAGATTCAGCAGACTCTATGTCGCGTGATATGAATGCTCTTAATTTCAAAGATTCTTAAATGCTTGTTACAAGAATTAGTCTTCTCTGAAAATTATGACTTTTAAATGCGGTATTTCCGTAGTGTTTAATGAAACCCATCATTTTCGATAGAGGGACTGTAATAAATACGAGCCTAATAACTTAGGATTATACTTTCGCATTTATAAGGGGTCGGCTATCTCTAAGAAAGAACAAAATTCATGTAACTGACCTTTGGCATTTCCGAGTGAGCTTGTGCCTTACAGTGTCACCAAAAATAGAAAAAATATTTCAAAGCAATTCTTGCATTTATTTCATATGGTCAGTTTTCTTTCTTACAAAAAATATCAAAGTTTATAAATAGTTACTAGTATTAAATTTAGATATCCGCACGTTAAATAAAATTTTTTGTTTAATTGATTTGTGGTACTCATAAAATGTGTTTGTAAGTTCAATTAATTAATTTACACGTTAGGAGTGCACAGTGGTGGTTTAAAGCTGGTGAGTCGCGGCTTCAAAAGTTTCAAAAAAGCTTCATGTCACCGCCGAAATATCTCCAGCCTCAGATCAAAGTGAATAAGTTAAATGAATTCTTTTTTCTATGAAAAATCTTCGATTCCTGACCATTTTCAGTATGATCCTAGACAGAGTATAAAAGTCAAATACCATCCACGCATAACGACCATCATGTTAACAAAGATTAGTCTTTAGAACATATTTATTGTTGAAGCTCACCAAATATGCATCTGAATAAAAGTTAACTGCACATAACGGACACATATTTTATTTTAGTGGTCCCTGTACGAAGGTTTGACTGTATATGTCTACTATATGAACATCTGTGATGATGTATTTATTACAAGTTCCCTTGTGATGTTGATAAGGTCACGTGTCGACTCGAACAAGTGAGAGTTGTTTAGTTGCCAAATGGGTTGTAAACACGAGCATTTAAGATGATTTTAAACCAGGTTCCGTGCAGCTCGTCTATTTATCCCTTCATCATATCGATCATTGTGCAAACTTATTCTGCTAGTAGTTAATTACTGCACAAGGTGATTGCAGTGTGCATATTGTGCAGTAGAAGACTGGTGTCTGTTGCATTTCTGTTGGTAACTCGATATACATATGAACACATGTGGGTTGCTCATTGTCGCGTTTGATATTTGAGCTCTGAAAGTTCGAATCACGTGACTTGACATTGCAGAATGCAAACTCACTTTCATGATTTCTACGTACACTTTCATGCGAGACAAAAGACGTGAAATGTCTTGTGACTTTGTAAGAACAAACGGATTAATTCCTTGACGCAGCTGGAGATGTGCAGCTAATTGGTTAATTAACGCAAATTGCGACGTTAGCCGTAGAGTTTTTTCATGTTCTAGTACGTTTGTATTTCATCTGTTGACGTTTATTATTGTGTAGGTTCTATCCTCAGTACTTGTTGAAAGCTTCGTTTTATTCCGAGTTTATTCTAAAAGGAAAAATAAAATTACAGAACATCAAATAAGCGTCGATATGATATCCTTTTAACTGGGATTTTCCATTTTACACGATTTAATGGAACTGTTTGAAGATTTCATCGGGAGAGGAAACTAAAGAAATAGTTTGCTTTTTAACGAACGTTTATTCTTCAGAACCAAGAAATACCTGAGGCAAACTTAATGTTGTCTGAAACATTCGTTCGTGAAATTACGCGTTCTTTGTACCACCAAATAACCATTTGTTTTAATCTTAGCTTGATTCATCATCGTGGAAAATTTGAATACCTAAAAGATTTTTATGTAATCCATGTATACGGCATGAAAGTTGACGACTCCCTGCTTTGTCTCATTTGATTTCTCATTCAGGTTTATTTATATTGTTTACTTTACGTTAAAGTCTTACAATCTCATTGTATACTTGATGTATTATACACGAGTATATCATATTATCTATGTGTACTAAAAGTTCTATCTCAGATTGAATGAAAAAACGATTGTATCGAATTTAAATGTCTTTATAATTGAACAATAAAAAACATTGATTTGTTTATTATCAGACAGACACAACATTGTGTCAGTTTTCGCTGATACATTATTTACAAGAATGGTGAAGAACCGAGTGTGTTTAAATACAATGTAATGTATCCACGCCACAGTATGCTGTAGATTTTGATTTTTGAGATCAGAAATTAGATTCTATATCTAACAGAATTGGATTTTTACTATCAGTTAATTAAAACTCACAGCTAGAATGAACAATAATTGGGAATTTACGAAACCAAACGCTATACCATACACTGTCAACTTGGTAAATGGAGAAATAATGTGATATTGCGAATATTATTATATCATTGAATTGATAAACATGTTAGTGAACTTACTAGAATCATATGGTGGAGTGGATATAATTTGACTGGTTAAATTACATGAACAGTGTCGCGTTTTTTTGCGATATTGTGAGATCTGATAGTTGTGAAATTACTGTAATAGTGATCATTACAAATATAATCCAAGGATAATGGATGAAGTAGAATTAGAAAATATAACAAATGATGATACAATTCCCTGCGAGATATCGTCAATATCAATACCACAGAGGTTTGTACATCATTCAATTATTTTTTGACAAATGTTATTCTAGATACAAGTTGTGAGCTTTAAAACTAAGATCAGATAGATAAATGGCTATTTTTGAATTCAGTCTTACACATGACTAATGGAAATACTTTATTTTGGGATTGGTCTCAGAAATTGTATTAATTTTATAACCTCAGACCTTGATATTACGTACTGGTATCCATCGTTCAAAGGAATCAGTTCTTATATAGTTGTAAAAAGTGGTTTAAAAGTTCGCACAGAAACGAGCAGACGATATTTATTCATGGATAATCATGAATCAAAATCATAAATCGTTTTAAATCCCACTAGTATGTTTCTGCTGACAGAAACTGTTTCATTCTCCAGCCTCGTTCTGTGATAATTGAAACGTTCAGTATAGTGGAACCCGTATAAACCGACCGAGCCCGGAACCAGGTCATTTGGCCGGTTTAGAGAGTATGCCAGTTTAGAGAGGATTTTTTAATTATACAATAAGGAGGTCGGGACTAGAACATTTGGCCAATTTAGAGGGAAAACAGGTTTATAGAGGAACCTGTTTAGAGGGTGTATTATTTTGTCTAGTAATGATACATATACTGCAAGTCCGCATGTACAATTGGCTAACCAAATGTTTCTTAAAGGACATTTTGACCGAAGTAATACATTTTACGTCATGTTTCTAATATATCATATTCACCTATTAATTAGTAGAGGTAGGTTGTTGTTTTTGAAATGAAATAAAACAAGGATAACATTGTTGAGAGCTGAGAGGGTCAGTGGGGTGCCCTGTTTAGGTCGACTTTATGCCGCGTGTAGTTCTCGTGAGTAACGACGTTTAACCAAATACAAAACAAACATACTGTGATATTGTGGTCCTTAGATTGATTATTTTGTTTAGATAGCGTATATTCATTATGGGGATCACTAAGAGTCTTTGTAAAATGTGTTCATACTCTTAATGTTCATCAGAAATAACCAGATCACTATTAATACATTCTTTGCAATTATTAACTACTTAATACCTATAAACTTAATTAATGGTAACGCATCTTTGTTGTAATTAGTGGAACTTTCAAAAGGAGTCAATTAACTCGTACATATTACCACATACGCACCTTACCATTCTTCATCAACCATCAAAAGTTCAGAGAACAAACAAATTGTGTGGCATCTGCCTGAAGGAATGCTAAAGGCAATAAAATGAGTTCAACTTGGTGTACAGAAACATTTCGCTTGTTGTTTCCTTCGAGCCTCGCATATTTCCGCTCAGAGGGCTTACATAGTTGATGAGTTTGTTGATGTTTATCTTTGACAAAAGTTAATTATTATTGTCTCAGCTCGTTCTCGTTTTTTTAATTGCGGTTAGGATTTCCTCAAATCATTAAATTATAACGCCGTGTTATGACATATATTTTTGGTTGCTAAACAGCGTAATATACAATATAAGCAGTCTGATCAAGGTTAATATTTTTCTTAAATTGAAATCATATGCCCCATCCGAGCCTTTGATGTTTTAAATGCACTTTATGACTGATTGTCTTTTAGAGCTAGATTTATTATTTTCAATAATATTGTACTTGTATACAACCTATAAAATAGATCCAAAATAAATGTTTCTTTTTTATTTCTTATCTGATTGTCATGTATTATCTTGTAGGCCTATACTCGTACATGCTTTTCATTGTATTTTCAGTTATATTTTTGCAATATTTTTTCAATATGTTCAACATTGCAATCATATACCGCTACCATTGTACATTATTTTACGTGGTATACAATTCATTTGGTAATGAACTGTATAGTTAAAAGCTAATAAAATATTTGACTTCACTGACTTGACTTGACTTGACTTGACTTGACTTGACCTGACCTGACCTGACCTGACCTGGCCTGGCCTGGCCTGGCCTGGCCTGACCTGACCTGACCTGACCTGACTTGACTTGACTTGAATGACTTGACCCGACTCACTTCACTGACTTGACTTGACTTGACTTGAATGACTTGACTCGACTCACTTCACTGACTTGACTGACTTGACTTGACTTGAATGACTAGACTTGACTTAAATGACTTGACTCAACTCACTTCACTGACTTGACTTGACTTGACTTGACTTGAATGACTTGACTTGACTTGAATGACTTGACTCGATTCACTTCACACTGACTTGACTTGACTTGACTTGAATGACTTGACTTGACTTGACTTGAATGACTTGACTTGACTTGACTTGAATGACTTGACTTGAATGACTTGACTTGACTTGAATGACTTGACTTGACTTGACTTGACTTGACTTGAATGACTTGACTTGAATTGAATGACTTGACTTGACTCGAATGACTTGACTTGACTTGAATGACTTGACCCGACTCACTTCACTGACTTGACTTGACTTGAATGACTTGAATGACTTGACTTGAATGACTTGACTTGATTTGACCGATGAAGAAAGGTCACTAACGAAACATAGGAAATATTCGTTTTATGCACAGTTGTGTTTTATTCTTTGATTTCTTTGATCTATGATAAATGCGTGTGTGTACTCAAGTGTAGCTGTTGTCTATATGCAGATGGACGTTCACTCATGGTTGACTACTCTGGGTAAAATGAACATGTTTAATGGAGCTACTTATCTCGTTTTTTAAATTTAATTTCCTTTCCGATCGATTATTAGTCATGAAATTTTCAAGGATCGGTCGTTTACATGTTGAAATGTACACTGGTTACAGTTCCAAGAATTATTATGTTATTCCGACATGCTAGTTTTATACGTTTCTACGTGGAATAGACTCTAGTTCAAAGGTATTACGATCCGGTAATTGAGTGGGTTGAATAAATTCATAATTGTCAACAATTTGAATAAAAAAAGATAATTTCGTGAAATCATGCTGAACTTTGACATGCGTAACATTTTTCTATCCATATAATGCGTCAGTCCGAGATAAGTATTGTGTTTACGTGGCTATAGACTTCCATTTCGATGTCTAGATTGTACCAAGTTTGTCAAGTCCAATCCCTAATGACGAACATGATTCCGATCACGTGGTAATAGTACGTTGGCTAGGACGACACGATTTGTCCACGTGACTGTTTCAAAATATAAATGATTCTAAATGCCACTTAAACAGCTGTAAGTGGGTTAACGTGAAGTTTCCACACAGCAACAATGGTTGTTGATAGGATGGGTAAGTGGAAAAATCCCATTTTTATAATTTTGTTAACTATCTTATTCTTATGACAATCGTGAAAGAATCGGTATGTTTGTTAAATGTAAGTATTGATTTATATAATAAGTTTGAAATGATTTGACGTCAGAGTTAAAATGCAAAACAACAAATTATGATGACGCAGTTTCCGATTACACCCTCTCGAGGTTACAATGAAAATATAACTATACGTGTGTTTTTTAAATGACAATTTATATAATATCAGTTAAGTGGACGAAATACGCTTGGAAAATACGTAAATACATAATTGTGGGATATTGACTGACATTACGGAACTCAGATATTGCCATCGCATTTTGGCATTGTATTCTTCAAGACATATAAGTAGCCAAATTACAAAATTGACATGTATTTTCGCGTCCAATTCTATTCGGTATTACAGATTGCGATATAAAACAAGAAAATGTGCTGAACCTCACGTCTTATGTTGCATTGTCCTAGAGGTTAAAGCGATGAACCGGTAATAATCTGATTTTGATCTAGCATTCTTCACACTTTTTTATTGTAACGCCATTACATGAAAGCAGAAATCAGAATTTACGGAGGTTTCTTTTTGCCTTACGCTACTTGAACTGTCACATTAAAGGCGAATATGCCATATTCCAATTCCAATTGACTCGCAATTTTCCCGTTTTTATCTAATCATTTGGCGTTAAAAGCTTAGATGCAAAAATTCTTTAATGCCATGTATGACGAAATATGTTGGAACGAACCGGACTCCGTATGTGGGGGATATATCTTAACTCTGTGTGGGCAGTTTACTGTTTAAATAGCATAAATCCTGTTCACATCCACTGTTCTGAATAAAAGTCACTAAAGTATAAGTTTTACTTTGTACTTTATCATTTTCTTCATGTACTAAACTTAGAGAAGCACATTCCTGTGATCATGTCCGATAATAATAGTATTGATCATCTATCGGAGGTAAGTCACGTTTGTGTGTGGGTTGAAATATAATTGCAATTAATGCGTGATATAATGTATATTATTGCACAATATGAGTAATTAAAACGAAAATAGTAATCTACATTGTCTCTGGGTAATATTGCCATCACTATTATCTAAAAAGTTCTAAAACGGAAACAAATATCAAAGTGAATGCTTCAGTTGTTAATCGTTAGCAGACACGTGTTCGTGTCATCCCCGTCATAAATAAATTATCTATCCATCTTTATACTGCGCATGTTCAATTGTAAGTACCACAGCTGGATGCGCCTCGTTTCAATTCAGTGCTCGACGAACTTAGTTACATTGTTTAATTAACATGTCGCATGTGGTTATTCGTAAATCATATTACACGCATGATTGAGATATAAACTTCACTGCACCAGATTCTCTACTGAAGTTATTGACCAGTGTATCTCCGTGAGGAACTTTTCCTGGTGATCTGCTTGAAGACCCTGGCGTCTTATTACGGTGATATATGGGTATAATAGTTACTGAGTTTAACTCTGGTTAAATTCACTGGAAGTAAGATCGGCACATGATTGATTTGTTTCAGACATTGAATAAGTGACCAATAACCAGTAAAACTAAATCGGGGCCTACTTACCAGGTTTATTTCGTGCCGTAGAATTTTTTTCATTGGGTTTAACGCTGTTTTCAGCTAACCAGTTTTCCCGGACTGTATTCTATCCAGTACTAACTTACCCTTCCACAAGGAGTCAGCAACTTCTCCATATATGGAGGAAAATCGACATTTTCGTCAAATTGTCATAGACGGGTAAGACCTGCCGCAACCGGTATTTTAATCAGGACTGACGGGTTACAAGTCCAGCGCACTAGCCACTGGGTCACAGTCGTGACACCAGCATTTTATTAATTCACTCCATGTTATCCATGTCGAACAAGATACACGGATGTCCCTCAGTATGACACCGGACTGGTTATAATCTCGCAATAATTTATCCAAACTCGAAATTACAAACGCAAATAATACTTATTTGAGATTTTCTTTATTTCTTATTATGTCGATACTCAAAATATGAATTAAAACTTTACGTGTACTAAACCTTGATGCGTGCATCTTTGTTTTCATAAGAAGTGTAAATCAAGTAGATCTGTACCCCTTAAGCAAAAAGGGTTAATTTTGCAAGATGGAGATAGTTTCTTCTCTAAGAATATCCACTATTTCTTTTGGGGGTATAATAGAAGCAAAGAGCTGTTTCGATGTAAGTATTGATGCAAATATACATAGACTTTTTCTGTGATTTTAACGTAAAACTCTCGTAAAACTCTTCAGTGCAATCTGCGAATTAAATGATAATAGCGCTAATATTTCTCACGCAGTATCGGACAAACATTCACTGGATTCATCCTTGAATTGTCTATAAATGTTTCCCAATCGGTCAAATTTAAGTTCATTATCCATCGTGAAATCCCACAGGAATCGTTAACTTCATTTAACACGATCTAAGTATGTCTTGGGACCGTGGTCTTGTCTGTTTTTGCATGGTTATAATTATTAGATTACTTGAAAAATGGTTTCGGATTGTTTTAGGAAGAAGGTTAATTCAGACTGTTTGTTTGTTGTAGCAAGTTCAACGGCGGTATTTTTTAGGTTTAGCTTCTGGTAGAATTGAGACAATCGGCTGACTTTGTGGTCATACGTCATTTTCGATAAAAATTATATGAGGGTGTAATATTTAGAAAAGGGAATTATTTATAGTATAGCTCAGACTAGTAATGCCGATAAGACTTTTATCATTACATGATTAGAAAGACAGCGACAATCCCAACCTTAGTAATACTTTACGACAGTGGTCGTTTGAAAAAAAACGTCTCATGATTGACGTGAACCGAAATAGTCGAAAATAAAGGGACGATGACCAAAACTATTTGACTAACATTTAACAAAGTGTGTGTAAATCATTACAACTAAAATAAAACGTTCTGTAATCCCACACATACAAAGAAGTATGAATTATTCTGTAGGGTTCAACTTGGTCACGTTAGATTATAAACCACTGACAGATAAATCCTTTCCGCTTTCTGTGTGATAGGGTCATCATTGGACACACGTTAATATTTCCCAAAGTGTAGACTGCTAGATTAGTTTTCATTGATTTTTTGGTGCTCCTATTGTCCGTTAGAATTAATACCACTTTTTGCCAGGGTATAAAATGGACACCATGTTTCATGTTTGAATGACAGCCTCGTTAAAACATGATCTATTGAATCATCAACTAGGCTTTGAGAATATTTATTTATTCTAATCTGACGCCATTTTTACCGATGTATGAACCTAAAGCAGTTTGCTAGGTACTTTTGTGTTTGTATATTTCTGAAGGATCATTCTTTCAATGGTCGTTCACTCAGAATTGTAACAAACTGAACACGTTTCTAGGAAATAAAATGCAGCTCTGTTTAGCCGTGACTGGAAAACATTCGGTCATGTAGTGATCACGTGACTGTGGGTGTTATCAGTAACAGAATATTGGGCAAAAAAACAGATTGTTAAAAAATATTGCACTTTTATTCAGTCAATACATGAAGAATACAGAAAAGTGCATGTAGTTATTAACGTTACTGACTGTAGTGGGGTTTTTTTTTGAAATTATTTGATATTTAGTAAGTCATGCATTCGTTTGAAGTATGCTCTGTTTTTCTCTATGTAAATTCTCCGATCCATACTTAATAACACTGAACTTGTTCACCAGTTTACACAACTCAACGTATACTTAGTACAAGTAGTTTCTTAATCTAGAACCCCTCTCACAGATGTACGTAAACTATTTCCCTGATCAAAAGAGTACTTGCTGGGAACCGGAGAAGTTGTTTACGAACGCAATCACAAAGTTGGCCAATGACCGGATTGTTTACTTTTTTATATTTTTAAAAAACCTCAAACCAAAAGTTAGGCCTCTGAAGCAGGTTTCAGTTTGACGCGAACTTCGCTCTTCATAATAAATAAATTCTTACATTCTGTTTGCTATATTCCGGACATGTTTTCACGAGTAAAAGTCGACGCCCATGAATAATTTATTGGTTCTTCCCTCTTTTTATGACAATTTCCGTCTTTTACTTGATCATACGGTGCGAGAAGATGTACTAAAACTGCTCGATTACTTTACAGATGATAGAATTAGAACCACAGCCAAACCTGTGTGCGGCCACCTCCGAATAAAGACCACCCTGTGAATAAAGGCCATTCTTTGAAAAACCGTCGCTGATTATTAAAAACAAACTGACCTCCGGATAAAGGCCACATTTTGTCCTTCCCAAGGGCGACCTTTGTTCACGGGCTTGACTATACCTGAATCTGTGTCTGTCTGTACTTCATACTAGCTGGCAGTGTCACTGAAATGATCTTCACCGGTCTAACATATTTCACAGACATATCAGAATTATAAATACAATTTGTCACATGATTTACTATTTATGATGTCATGAAAGTGACATTTGATAGGAAAAACAAGAGGTACTAAAATTATGAGTTATTACATCGTAACTTCGACATTGGAGGCAATTATTGCTAGTCAGAAATCAGCCTTGTCTTCCATATCATGCATTTTTGTGATACCATTTCCAGCTTTCTGGTCGTCCAATTACATCATGATCAAGAAATTTACCAGAATTAGTCAAGATCTTCCTAGTTAGTATAATTGAATGGACTTAAATAACGCGTGATTTTGGTGATCTTAAGTATTCATCTAGTTAATACAGTTACTTTTACCTCACCGTTACAGTAACTATTAAGTGGCTTTACTTGTTTCGGAGAATTGTCTATTCCGTGGTTTATGTCCTTTTATATACATTTTATGACATCAAAGCAAAGACTTAAAATATTTTAGCTGACAATTCAATACTTTTGTCTTTATTGTCATATGACACGCGGCTGATATGTTCGTTGTTAGAAATACGAGCCTTGTTTCCCGTACGACATCATGTGGGTGCGTTCAAAGCATAGTTACCTCACAACATGAAGCAGCTAACCGTGTATTGTTCATATAATCCTAGGCGTTCATGCCAATCTAAACTTCGCTGCCGACATTAAACAAATAATACTGATTAAAGCGAAACTCAGTCACTGCTTCAATTTATTGTCAGAAGACAAAACAAACAGTGAAATAGATTTTCCCGCGGGTCAGGAAGCGCATCTCATTTTCGCCTCCATTAGCCGAGCTACGTGAAGTCAATATACTTTTGTCTATGAGAGCGTTTGAAAAATGTCTTTGTACGTTATGACTGATGATCAATCAGAGGCATTCCGTTGATTGATAAGCAGTGTATATTCTGTTCAATATCAATGGGGTGGCAGTCAAACACTTGTTGAAAAATTACCGTGATTGGCGACATGCTGGGACATCAAAGGCGGCGCCTGCTGATGAAAAAATAGTCGCGTTGTATTATATCATCATTTCTGGACCTGTATCCTTGACTTGCTCGAAAATTACAGCATATACGATAGGATGAACCAATGTAGATGCAGAGGTATCGTGGTCTAGAGTAGAGCGTTCGACCTCTAATCCGATGGTCCTGAGTTCGAATCCCGACTTCGGCGGTTTTCGTTCATGAACTTCACAATCCCATTTTTCGGAAACAGTACTGGTGAAGTGTTCAGGAAGCGGACTCGGATTAATAAAGGCAAAATTGCTTGTTTCACAATCGAGCTAAAATAAAATTAATTAGTACAAACTATTGTAGAATGTTAGTACATGTATAGTCACATTACAGCATTAAGACCGCCTTTGTGGTCTTAATATTTAGACGGTCTCCTGATCAAACTGAGTTATCACGAAAATATTGAAAACCGGCCCAGAAAGAAGTAGTTATTATAATACGGGTGTCTGGATATCAGAGTCGTCGATATAATACGGGTGTCTGGATATCGGAGTGGTCGTTATAATACTGGTGTCTGGATATCAGAGTGGTCGCTCAGTGAGGTTTTACCGTAGTTATATTACATCTAATGATTGGAAGTTTATTATTTTTAGGTCAGTTGTTTTGTACTGTGTTGTATAAGGAGAATTGGAGAATTAAAAATATATGATGTCATTGAAAGCATCAACAAAAAGTGTACATTTTATGCAATTTAGTGTATTCAGTCACTGAAACCAGTAAATATTCATTTCCTCAGTGTGAGCCCGTGTGTGACAGCGTTTATTGTGATCAGCTCATGTGACTACATTTTGTTTGCTGGTTTTGTCT
Organism: Lutraria rhynchaena; assembly: GCA_008271625.1. Classification (NCBI taxonomy): domain Eukaryota; kingdom Metazoa; phylum Mollusca; class Bivalvia; order Venerida; family Mactridae; genus Lutraria; species Lutraria rhynchaena. The sequence goes on along the minus strand of VIBL01000004.1, from coordinate 6,139,982 downwards.
TTCATCTGAAGTGTACATGAGTGTATATGTTCCTGGTAGCAGAGTGGGGGAAACATGCCGACCCAAATATTTCCAGTTAAGCTGAAGTCATAGACACAGGTACAAAATATCAATGTATAGAAAATGATGCAAAATGAAAACAAGACACATTATTTTTCACTGAAAATTCTGTGAACTAATAGCTAAAGAGAATGATTTGTACGTAAAATTTTGAAGTGTATAAATGAAGCTGATTCTATCGGCAGTACATCTAGCTCTTATCGTCTGTACTGCTCTCTTCAGCTGTCGTCTGATACGAGCATCATCCGTCAATACATCGCACAAACTAGTTTCGTAATTAAAACTGATAATGCGATTTTCCCAAAAGGGGTTTCTACCATGAACCTGTGTATCAACTGTCGACGGATATGATGACATTACAATATACTGTACGATGAGGAATATCTAGTGATGAAATAATAGACACAGTGTCTATACCGAGCTGTATTTAATCAATCACATCAGTAATTTAATTCCGTAAAGTTCAAAGTTTTCACATCTTAGAGAAGGAAGCAAGCGTCACTCAAAATTAATTCAATAACATCCGGTTAAGTTAGTGTGAGTTTAGATGATTTTATGTTCGAGTATTTTTATACAAACATGGCAGAAATAAAACCTTGGAAGCAGTTTTGAGATAATATAAATTGTCGCATATTCTGACATTGCCGTATAGTTGTTTTTTGTTTGATTTTTGTATGAAACGCGCTGTGGCTACAGCATCATCTCTGTGTAAAATGGCAGGTTATCGTAATAAGGGAAAAAACTCGTGTATTACTACAAAGCATTTTTTGCAGTTGCTTCCCTTAGATATAATTAAGGATGAGGTACCATAGGGGGATTAATTTATAAGAATATCGCGTTTGGTGATGATTATCAATTTTATTCATGAATGAGATAGGTGTATTTAAATGGATTATATATTCATGCATTAATAAAAACCGTAATTATAGTTTATAGCAATTTTTACGAATGAATTCTGTTGATTTAATAGGCAGAAAAAAGCATTTAAAAAGTCCATTATTTAGGGAATGTTCAACAGTGGTTAAATATTTGTACTATGGTCGTAACAATACGACCACCAAAGTCGTGTTTAAAATTTATTGTATCATTTGTTTTTTTTATTTGTTTGTTTTTTCTCACCAGACTTTTTCCAGCAGTGGCTTACGTTTCTTATGAACGTATCTGCATCAACACGTTATGATAATACATGAATAAGCTAGTTTCAGAATCCCTGGTTTACTTAACAGATACGTACTGTCAATCAATTTAAATTCTTCATTCCTTAAAGTCACCATAAAAGTCAGGTTTTTGACTGCTTCAACGTGTTTCAAAACAAATAAAAATTATAACTTTACCCGAAATTCTCACCAAATTCGAACATCAGGAACAAATGTATCCCCATTTATGTACATCTAATTGGAGCGAATTTACTTAAATAATAACTTATCCTGTCTGATGATCATAATTGCCCATTTCAGTTTGGATCTTGGTGAAAAGGGAGTCAACATGAGATATTTTGCTGCCTTCACATCCATTCCAGGAAATATGAACAATTTCAGAAAAGAAAGTCGACGTTCGTGTCCAGTATATACAGGTAAGTTCACCCCATCGGTGCCTCTAATTAGGAATTCCCTTCTCTAATTATACGCAGCGGGATTTTCCGCGCGCACCTGTAACCTTGACCTTCTTCAAAACAGAACGTCAACACGAGGTAGAAATACATGTTTACCGTCTGAAAATTGAGGGGACGATATGTTTGCAAAAGGCATCGGAAAAGTAAAGGTGATTATTTTAGCTAAATGTGTTAATAGTTAACATGGGAATCAGGGTGTCAATCTTACAATAAACACATTAGAACAGAATGTGTAGGAGTGGTAGCTAAGTGTCAAAATCCAAAATGGCCGCTGTCACTTCCTGTGTGAACTCGGGTCACTTTTTTGCGGATTTCTGAAACGTGCGTTTGTCGCACTAGTAGTTATTTCCTTTGCAATTCTTGTAATTTGCGTGTAATACTCATTAGGTACTTTAAACCCACTAAGCTTGAATAATTCTTGTATCTATAACAATTTCTTCCAATCTCACCTGCCTGCATGTCCTGATGAGTCATGACTGACAGATCCGCGTATTTTTATCCATGCATGTTCATAATAAATCATTTTTCGAATTGTCAGTACTCATTACGGAGAATAATAACATACATTTCAATTGTTGTAGTATTGAACGGTATTTACTGTTCGCTTTATAAGTTGACAACAAAGTTGTTAATTAAATATTTTTTAATAATGAAATCATTACATCTACATGTTACTCCTGATCAATCAATCTGTATCTGGGAGGCACTTGTCGGGAAAACTGTGTTTAAAAGTATTAATTATTGAACTTGTCTACAGAATTATTGTATTCCGTTGTTCCTCAGTTGTTTGTATGTTTCAATTTATAATGTTGGAGAAACTTTATTTATGCCCCCCATGGTTGACAAATTATATGAACTGTATAACATTTTCATTATGGACAATTTCCCTACTTACAGACACTTTACCATATTTGATGTATTTCATGTTGTGTAATTCTGGAACCAAGTTAGTGAGTTACTAGTGCCATTTTCAAATTTATTGTAATAGTTTATCATTGCCAGGTATCAACATACACCTATCTGCACTCTAGACTGACTGCTCTGTTGAGAGACATTCTTCAGTTAATGTAGTTGAACTGTTCTTTCTTCTGTTTCTGGTTGTGATATATAGATCTATATTTCTTCCAAGATTTAACTTTGTGGTATTTAAATGAAATCTTCATGGTAAATCATGCCTTTATCACCAATAACCAAATAGAATTTGTTGCCTGTACGCTTTATGTACCCTAAAGGAAAGTGCATCCTCTTTAAATCTAGAATTACGTTCTTTGTTAAATCAAACAGAATCTAAGGGTAACAATTTATATTTCATCAGTGCATAAGGGCATCATTTATCATCCATTAATATGCTGTATGACAATAAATCCAGTTGTTAATATTTTCTTGTCTGCAATTTTGCAACATGAGAATACAAAATGTTACTAAAAAAATTCTCATGTTGAAGTCAGCATTTTCTTTATAGATTTTAATGGCGGTACCAGCTTACTTGTTCTGTTGTTTTACATTCTTAGTATATCTTGTCTCCATTCAGCTCAATGTTGAATTATTAATTCTGCCATACAATGCATAAATTGTTGTTGAGATTGTACCCTGTTCAATTATGCTGACTTGGTTATTTTAGACTGTATTGATGTTGTTATGGCTGTATATTTTCTGTATGATAAGTCATCCCTTTAGAAACTGATTAATTTTATTAACAAACACATATAGTGGATTTTGACGTGATGTAAGTGGAATCTTTTCATTTGTTTGCATTTTAATATTTGCAACTACTTCAGTGTTTGTTTCTTTTGTCACTAATTTTTTTTAACCCCTGAGATTTGTTTTTAATTTAATCTTCTTTCAAAAAAGATTTTTGGTTTGTGCATTGTTGATAGTTTAATAAAGAATATCAGATGTTTTATTTGATTGAGTGTGACTGTTTTATCAGTGGTTTGTTTTTGATGATTATCAAATATTTACAGATTTAATAGTTCTTAGACAAGTACTTTCTAACCATTTTTACTACCCTACATGCATACACTCTGCTTCTTTAACCATTTGCCTAATGTCCTGAACAGATAAGAATTGCCATTATGCATTAAGTATAATGTGAATAATTGAATTGTATATATTCATAGATAGGACTGTGTATCCCCCAAGTGGCTCGCGATTGGATGCGTACCACAATACAGGGGTTTTGATATGCAATACGGCACGATACCTTAGTACCTCCATAAGTTGAGTAGAGCAGTAGAATCTTCATTTGATCAGGGTCAATAGCTGTGATTTTTATTTGAAACTCAGCATGCTTGCTGTATTAGAAGCAGCAGCAATCTGTGCTGCAAATTATTGATGGAGTGACGCTTAGGTACAACTAAGGGGCTCCCTTTTAAAATTTATGTGAGGTTCATTCCCCCCACAATCATAAGGTACTCTATTGCACTTTTCTTGTTATAGCAGAATTTACTACTATTTTTGCGAACAAAGTACAAATAAAATTCTTGACTTGCAGATTATTGTTTAAAATAAAAAATATTTCATTGAAAAGGCTTTTTAATGAACAAATTAATTTCAGTTAAGTGGAAACTGTACAAAACTTTGTCATGAAAGATATTGTAATGTGTTTTTACATTTAGATCTACAATAGTTTCGCATCACAGGCCAAGTGATAAACAGTGGAGGTAAATGTTTAAGAAATTAATTTGACTAGATCATCTCCTGCCAAAAAGTGTAATACACGAATACAGGGGACGGCAATACAAAACACATTTCATTCAAAGTCGAACCACAATATACGGGTATATTGGATTCAGAAGCTGATTTTACACTGGTATATTTATGCTGTGTTATTTTCTGGCCATGTTGGAAGCCCATGTACAGTACAGTTGACTGCGTGCTAATTAATGCATATTCTTGATATTTGTTGTGTTAATATCATCAAAATGCCAGAAAAGACTTTGCCATGTTGTATAGGAAGTCAGTATTACTTTAAAGAAGTTAAATGTACATTTCACATTAAAATATTAATATAAAACTGTTCGTTGCACTTTAATGCATGAAATAATATCTTGTATCCATTGATAACCACTGCATAGTGTTTTTCATTGGATTATTTAGGCCAAACTTGTTCATTGAAGAGGGTTGAAGATACCTCTCAGATTACTGTGTGACCTAGTTTCTTTATTCATTCATAAAATAGTGTGAAGATGATACCAATATGAATTGTAAACAGGATGGTAACTGCAGTCTACTGTTTACTGAACCCATGATGTAAAGTTAGTGTACATGTTGTGTACTTGCAAGACTTACTCAAATTGTGACCCAAGTCCTTATCCATCCTAAATCAGTGTTACTTTTTGTTGAGTTAATTTATTGTCTTCCCTCTTTCCTATGTCCCTTATTTTATTTATCAAGTGTTTTATAAACTAAGGTCTCACAAGAATATTTAACCCCTGTGATGTAAAGTTAATGGACTAACAATAAATTGTTACCCTTACCCAAATTGCTTTATCTCAATAAATTCAAATGATAGGATCACCTTTATAGTTTGATTAACATTTTCAAATTATCTCCGTAGACAACCTTGTGTAAATAATTATGGACCAAAATTAATCTGGAATAAAAAGGATGCTTAAGCTAAAAGATGTATTACTGGCCGCAGTAATAATTATGGCAATGTTTACCATCCTTCAGGTAAGAATAAGATACACATCAAAGTCAACTACATCATAGGTGAACCTTCTAAATGTATAGATTTGTACTTAAAACTTCATCCCATTTTGCTTTGGTGAATTTATTAGTAAACCACAATTATGGACAGTTGTAAGATGTATGAAGGGGAAAGATGAGAAAATAAATGAGTTGTTTAGTTCATTGGGTTAATTAAGAAACATTCTATTTTGAATTTGACTGATATAAGTACTTTGAGGTATCCCTTCTAGAGGACTTATTTCATATTGATTGGAATTTTTTGTTTTACTTCGGTTGGTCTTAGGGTAAAATAAGATCATACATACTTCATGTACTGATGTAGACAAGACTTACACAACCACCTTCTTTGAAGAAGAAAAGTTCAAAGAAAGTCATATAAATCTTCAAGCCAGGTAAATATGCAGATATGAATGTTTTCAAGAGTGGTTAGTTTATGTGTGTGTTTGGGAGAGGGGGGGCAACGGAATGTTAATTATAATGCTGGTTGGCAAGCTGTCTGGGGGGTTTGTAGGCTTCATAAATCAGTGGTTATATCTATTGGAATTCAAACACTAGAGTTTTGTTTCATAATAATTGTTCATCATTTTCTAAGCAAAGGAATTACCCGCAAGCACATCAAGAGAGAGAAAGAGAGAGTATATGTATCAATATCTCTGTAGTTGATATAGGTTCTTGGTTCTAAAAACTTTTTATTATGCAAATAACCATTAAAAATATTTGGTTTTCCATTTTTCATCAATTTAACAGTGTGTGGGGCTTCTGTGATGATACGGAAACAAACTTTGCTAGAATGCTGTAAAAGTGTCATAAAGATGCCCCACCAATGATAAGTATGTTGGTATCTTGAATTCTGAGATTCTTTAATGATCCAGGAAACAGCCATGTTTCTGATGTTTTTCACTCTCAATAAATTTTGAAAGCAGGGAAACATTCACAGAGTGATTTTGATCAAAATGTTTGTTTTTATTGAATGTTATCTTTACTCAATGGATGAAAGCATAGGTGCATTCTATATACTTACAGGCCTTATCTTGATGCATCTCAGAAAATTTCTCAAGATTGACTTTTAAAGTGTAATGTCAACGACAGGCAATCCTTATTTGCAGAGCTTCACTTTCTAGTTGGTAAAACTGACCATGCACAGTGTTCAAAGATATCAAAATTTGTATAAAGGTTCATTGATATGTTATATACTTAGAAAATATTGCTGTATCCATCTCCGGCTTGTCCAAACCACTCCTTAAGTAAGGATTAAACATGAAAGTTGTTTTATTTCAGCAAATCTGCTCAATGCTTTGGCTACAACTTTATCGAACAGCAAGTTTAAAGGTGTTCCTGTTTACATGCCTACAATATTACTTCCAGTATTATTTTTCCAGTCACAACAAAGTCTGTATTTCTTGGCAATGTCATATAAACAGGAAGTTTGTGCTACACTTCATAAACCTGAGATTTGTCCAAAACCTTCTTAAGAATCATATGTATGTTGGGTGTAACATTCAGCCTACTATTACACAGTCATGTGGAGATAGTTGAATTATTTGCTTACTGTTGCTTACCACCAGCTAGTGTATCTATGGTGCTAACACAATGTGACTCCTCACATTTTGCAGTGTATGTGACATTTTACCACATTCTGTCACTTCTGTCAGCTTACCACCGAGCTAGCCACTCTGCTGGTACTATCTATCAAATATTTACAATTTGCATGTTGTTTATATTTAAGACTCAGTACAATTTTAATGTACATCTTAAATGTTCAGCTATAAAATTTATCTGAAAGAAGTAAATCCGGTACAAGGTGGCAGTAAGTTACATGGTGGTTGAATTCAGATACTCTGTGTTAGTTACATGTCAAGTAACTTAAGTGTCAGTTCATGTATATATGTAAATTACTAGTTAAAAAGTCCACTCCATCATGTGCTTTGATTTAATGACTTGTACATCTGTGTAACTGTTTAACTGAGAATATCAGTGTGACTGCTATCTAACAAAGCCAGAAAAAATAGTTGTGTCCTCTGTTACCTGACCCTAATATTTTGGTGTTGACCCTTAAGTTTCTTTCAGCAAAATCCAAAGTATGGAAATTTTTTGGAGAGGAAGTGTACTTCTTATGTATGAACTACTAGTACAATTTTGGGGGTCAGTTAACTCTACTATGATTATTTTTTTCTAACTTATGATAATTCAAATTGTGGTAAAGAAAATCAAAGAGATTTTAATCTGAATCAACTCAGAATTAATGCATGTAATCACTTGTAGTTTACCTGAATGTTTGTTCACCATCTTCATTCTGGTTATAATGCAGTCAAACCTATGTTTACAGCCACCTCCGAATAAAGGCTACCCTCTGAATGAAGGTCCTGCTATTAATAACCATCATTGATTATTCAGAACAGATTGACCTCCAAATAAAGGCCAACTGTCAATGAAGGTCACATTTTGTCTATCCCAAGCATGGCCTTTGTTTACAGGTTTGACTGTATACACTTTAGGATGAATAAACCTCATTTTCAATGCCTATATACACAAATTTAGCTCAGATTTACTCCAATTTTAGGAATTAGCACTAAACTATTGCATCCTCAGAGTTGTTGAAGAGGCAAGTAGAGCAGTTCTGCAAGAAACCTTTATAATGTCATCTGTACCAGTACTTATAGATGATTAATGTCAAAGTTACTTCCTGTCGAAAGGTTACTGTGTAATTCACCAATGGAAATTTCATACTTTGATAGAAAGGTCATTAGATTATTATTGCATGATTATCTATGAATTATCTCTAAATGTGTTCTGTTAAATTTTTTCTATACTAGATTGTACTCCACTAATGGACATTGTTAAGTGCATGCATAATTTATATTTTAAAACAATTTTTTTTTGTCTTTGAAATCACTTGTATCTATACTCAAAAGTGATTACTATACCCGTTTTACAGTATTCTTCCATAGAAATGATTTACTTAATTTTTTTTATCCTAGTTCAAAGCTACTCTTTTGTTTTTGTTTTCTCTGTGAGTCTCTTCATTATAATATAATAGGATTAATGGTGAATTTTTACTGAAGAGTTTTTGACAATTATGTTGTTATTAGTTTATGTGTATATTTTGTTCACATATGTTAAACTTCTGTGTAGAATGTGGAAAAAAGCGTGTGTCAGTATTCAAGGGATGGTCTTATAACATTAAAACATTTTAGTATATGCAAACAAGGGATGACTGGGTGTATTTACTTTAAGATGGCCCCTGTTATCATAAAATCTAATTATAAGGGTCTGTTGTCTATTATACCATATGCCCATGCAGTAAATTCAGCAAGTGCTGATAATTTCTATCTATTCATAAGAAAAAAAGGGGATACGCTTGTTAATGTATGTACAAGGGGGGGGGGACTGGAAATAACCCAGGTTCACATTTATCTTTTAAAATAGATTACTACGAATTCTTTTAAATGTGAACTCTTATCACTTCTGATAATATATCAGATTGCCTGTAATTTGATTTACTTCCTATCTGTTATAAGAAGATTGTTTTCCTAGGAATTCTGACATTTTCCATTGTGTGGGAAAAACTTGATTTTTTTGTAAAATGCTCTGAGAGAGATTAATAGTACGTTATAAAATAGGGTATTTACTGAAAGCATTGAATCATTGACATTTGAGATATGAGGTCTAAAATACTGTGTTGTACAATCTGACTGATCTGGAATTTTAATTAAATTGAGTGAAATTTTCAATATTCTGGAGGTTTTGTATTGATTTCTGGGTATTTTTTGTTTTTGCCATTATTTTATATACAAAATATTTCCAAAATGGTAGTTGTTTTCATTTTACTACTATCTGCATGCATTGTGTTGCCAAATTTCTTTCATAATCTTTTTAATATTTGTGATTTGGGAGGGCTTATTTGGGCAATTATATGGACTAACAGGACCTATATTGTGTGCCATAGGTTCAGCTCATAAAATGAAATATGATGTATTTAATATAACCCAATAATATTATTGTTTATTTTTTATGCTGACTTGTCCAGTAAAAATTCATTCTGTCTGGTAAAATACATTAAATCTTATGTTGTTAGATTTGTTTATTTATTTCGATGTATTTCTATGACTGATTTTTTTCTGGTGCCAGCTACGTAAACACTTCATCTGACCAGTTTTGACAAGTCTGCAGGTTTGTTTATCATGGCCATGCAGTAATAATACAGTCAAACTTGTGTTTGTGACCACCTCCAAACAAAGACCACCCTCTGAATAAAGGTCATTCTTTGAAACAACAGTGCTGATTATTTAGAACAAACTGACCTCCAAATACAGGCCATCTGTCAATAAAGGCCACATTTTGTCATTCCCTTGGGTAGCCTTTGTTCACAGGTTTGACTGTACAATGTATTGTCATTCATGTTTACTGCATACTTTCCAGTTCTCCTGTACTGACTGATAATATAACATGTGGGTCTGGCTCAGGATTCTCTTATAGCAGAATTGTCAGTGTACTTTATCATTCAGGTAGCAGACATATTCTGTAGACTGTTCCACAAAAAAAAAACAGACCTCCTCCAACAATCCTTTCCTGACTATATCTGGTGTGTTAATTATAAAATTTGTATTGACATGTTTGTTGGTGTATGTATTGTGAAATGTCTTTTTATGGCCGAATTTCATTGAACAGCTGGGACAAGTTGATGCCTTTATGCGACCTTTCCTATTGAATCTTAACCACTTGATAAACAATACTGAAAATAAAAGTGACTTGGGGATTTGTCAGGTGGTTTATTGCAGTCATTCAGCAGTCAATTTTCTGGTTTGCTACTAGAGACAGTATTGTGTATAACAGATGTCTAAAACATAGTATAAACATACCAACACTAACTTTGAAGTTGACTACAAAAATCTATTTCTTTACAATTAAGTCACTCAGGTCTGTATAAGTCACTGGGGTACTTATCCGTTGTTTTGGAAATAATGAGTCATAAGATTGACAAGTGTGTTGATTCGTTGATTTAAAAAAATCAGGTTCATTTTAAAAATGAATTTGTAAGACATAATTGTCAGTGGATTTTACATGTCTTATGAAGTCAATATTGTTGATAAATTTTCACATGATTTGTGTAAGATGCAATTAATGAGGTTATGTTCAAATTTTTCAAGAATTGAGATGACATTTCACGAAAACTTTATCTTGTTTAAATTCATAGGAAACTGAATTATTTCCAAAATGTAATCAAGTTTCCATGGCGTTACTTGCAGAATGTAATTATACATCATTACATCTGATCTGATGTGGATATATAGCAATGTTTCAATAGAATATAATGCACATTACTGTCCTAAGTAAATCCTAATGCACTGCCATAATGCATTATACATCATACACAGTCATTGAACTTGATCCATTTATCAATATGTTGTCTTCATGTTATTAGACCCTGTGTATATTGAGTGCTTTCAGTTTGAGAATTTCTATTTCATTTATATTATTATGCAGTAGGTAAATAGTGGACAAATTATCTAATTTTGTTATACTGTTCTGGATTTAGTATATATGGGACTCTGTGATTAGTTGGTGGTATGTTAATTTGTTCAATTATGGTTATATGTAATGATGTGTCACTTTCTTGATGTTTCTGTTTTGCAGTTCTTGACCAGAATTCTGAGAAAGTATTGCCATTATGTCATAATGAAAAATGGCATGCAAAGGCCTTGCTTTGTCTTGTTTTCTCCAAGCCTGAAAATATGCCTGTTTCTTATGCTTTTGATCAAAAAGACAAAATGAGATCCATGAAATATTGTTTGAGTTTCTCCCATTCTATAGTCTTAATTAAATCACAATGATTGTCATTTCTCGTAATGATGTACACATTCAGATAAACAACATATGGGATAACAATGCAGTGTAAATACTTGCTGATATGCCATAGTGGGCTGAAATTATTTCTGTGCATTAAATACCCACAAAATCAAAACTGAGAGACTGTTAATTTACCACCAGATGTCTAGAAATCTGCTTCACATTGGCTGAACAATTCTGGTATTTGCGAGAAACCTTATTTTTATTGAAGTGTGATGCTGTGAAGACTACACTTTCTTGTTTATTTTCAATCATAAGTCTATCATGTCAGAAAATGGTGTCTTTATTACATCCCTTACAGTGTTGGTGATTATCTGGAAAGATAAAACTATTAGATATGAAGATGCCATAATATACTGAGCACATAACTGTAAAGCCTTATGGCTTATCAGTCAACATGTGATAACTGTTTATGCATGTGAAAAATATATCACTAAGTATATAAACATACACAGCAAAGCTGAAAAATCAAGAGACAAAATAATAAGCTGCTTCCTGAATTTGATATTTCAACATTGGTTGTTTTTTATTTCAGCAAGAGCTAGTGTTTTATGTTTGTTTGAAATATTTTACCTTCAAATCCCTTGAGGAATTTTGTTACAACAGGGTTTTGTGTTAATGAGAAATAATTTCACTTATTGCCTGATTTCTTCGTACTAAGGACTATCTATTAAAACAAAAAAAAATCATAAACTTGGCTCTCCAGTGCATGAATATGTATTAAATTACCCTTGTTTTAACTGTTAACTGATCTACTGATGTAAGAAATGTAATACAATTATATTGTTAACTTGTAATAAAACTCGACTGTGTGAACCATACAAGAACATTATTTATTAAAGGATGAGCAGATGTGCCTGCATACAAAATATATTTTCCTGCAGTTTGCATGGTTTCTCAAGATCTTCTCCCTTCAGAAAAGCCTGCATCTGTATTTTTATAGATTTACTGCTTCAAAAACGCTCAGTGAACTAAACTCATTGTTGTAATTTGCCGGGGTAGCTGAATCAACTTGAATGAGGAGCTGGAGAGGATGTTATACCACACAGAAAGGTACAGACTGTCTGCCAAGTTGTAAATAGGTGGAATATATCTCCATTGATGAGTTAGACCTGATCTGTCATTCATCTACTATATACAACTAGACTGCTACAGGCTGTACTCCAAATTCTCAATCTATTTCTTACTATGGCATAGTGCTGTAATGCTGGTTTCCACATTTATATTTTAAGCACTTATTTAAGATGTCAAAAAGTTAATTAGTGTCGATATGCATCCACCATGTATCATATTATGATGACAGTGTAGCCAGTGCTCAGTTAGCTCGGGTTTGTGGCTAATATTTCATGTCTTTTTTCATCAGGGTGATGGCAACTGCCCAGTGCCTTGTATATCTCATTGTAGGGGCCATTTTTTTTTGGTTATTGTTTAGTATAAAATAATACATGCCTGTCAAGAAGGAAATCCTAAAACTTCATTGAATGTACTGTTGTTGTGGTGCTTATGGTATGACCCTGTAGAACAGAAGTATGCTCACTGTGTACACAGTATTATGTTGTTTTCCATACATGCACACTGGATTACTCATCAGTTAAATGTTTTAATTTTATTTCACAAATTTGCTTTAGGATATTACTGTATGGATGAAAGTGTGTTATATGTGTCTGCATTATAAACTCTGTGATGAAGATGCATTTGGTTGTACATGCATTTGGAAACACACTGTATGTGGCATTTGATTAAAACAAAACCTAAGACAAGATGTTTTCTCAGACTTACTACACAGGAGGTAATTTTCATGACAACAGGTTTTAATGAATTCATTGGCAAAGTTTTGTATTTTTAGGTAGTTTTTGATGATAAATAGACCAGCTGGCAGCATTTACCAATTGATTCTACCAACAAATAATTTTCTTGTATTTAAATATTTGTGGAAAATGAAAATTATTATATAGGTTGGCAGTGGATTGCTGTGATAAGGGTCCTCATGTTACAAGCTTCACTTCTACCTGTATCCAGGAATGCTTGTCTGTGTAATTTCCAGGTATTGGATGGTAAATAAACATTATTTTAAAAAATGAACAATTTTGAATATTGAATACTTTATTTTCAGCTCTTAGGAAACAGAATCCTAGAATTTTAGAATCATTTTTTTTGTTGTTGCTTTGAATTGAACATCGAATCGTTAACATTTCTTGTGTACATTTATGAATGACATTTGAGTTTTAATGATATTTGCAGAAATTCATGGAGGTGAATTACGCTGTTAAATACATGTAGCTCATTATGACAGAATTTGTTTGAGTTTTCAAACAATGATAAAGTTTATTATTATGGTCACTGTTTCCTGTTGACCCTGAAGTCCATTTACAGTACAAGAAATCTCTATATTCCATGTTCGCTTATAACTGTGGATTCACCAATCATCGAGTTCTATTTTTAACAAAACGTTTTGTAAATGCCAGTCTTGTACATGATACACTGTCACAAATTCTCTTATTTCCTCTAGGGCATGACAGCGCTTCTAAAAAACAGTAGGAAGGTTCTTTTACTTTGAATTGCTCATTAAATTGTTTTTAATAACAATGCAGAAATACGAAACACAGGAAATGCTGGTAATTATTTCTGTACGTTTGCACATGTTCCACTGTTAATTTCTCTGACAGAAATGTACAGACCAATGGTTCCTAGCTGTTGTAAGTCAATAGAGAAGCTTCTAGTGGTAATGTGTACATTCAGTGGCTAAATTAGAGTTTAAGTTAGATTTATGTGATGGATTTTTTTATCTATTATTTTCAGTGTGTTTAAACATTGATTTTTTTCTCTACAAATATGGCTGTGCTTGCTTTTGAAACAACTAAAGGGGAAAGTATGTGATATGAAATGCAATCTTTGACATTGACTTCATATTTTTTGCATGTAATAATTGGTACCATTCAGTTGCATGTATATACTCAACATTTTTATGGTAATTTTTTAGCCTTTGATTTAGTGACGGTGGTGCCAGTATGTCCTGTCATCAACTAATTTCTTGGTGCATAGAAATGTACCACTCACTCTGTTTCCCTAAAATGGTGAAACTAGTATGTTCAGCAAGAAGTGTTTTATGGTTATGCAAGCTTTAATCTTTTTTTGACCTTTCCATCCTTAAACATCTGATGGTTTGATTGTAAATGATAGAAGTCGTTGCTGAATAAATGTGGCGACAGTATAATTGTTACGGCCTCATAGCTATTATCATTATAGAGAGATTTCCAGGGTAATCATTACCAGTACCATTAGTATTGTATGGCATGGATTTGTTTCATAAATGATCTAGTGTAATTTAGAAAATTAAATTCAATGAATTTTAGTATTTTATGCAAATATACTCACACCTAGTTGGTGGGGAACTCAACATATTTACACTTGAAACATTCTTTCTTCAAGCTACTTTCAATATAGGTTAATCAGTTCCTCTTTTGGTAACTTAAAATTATAGCACTATTCTGAGTTTCTGTCCACAAGTTTCTATGGTATCTGGCACTGGTTGAGAGAACTCCTAATTATCCAAATTATCTATCCTGTAAAGCCTGTGGTATATTACAATAGGAGAACACAGCTTTACAGCCTGATCATCTGGGCTTAGTATTTCCGGAGGTTGTTTTTGGTACATGTGTTGTTGATTTAATTAACTCCCGCATTGATCTTACTTTTGTTGAAATAATGGCTTTTGAAGTACAAAGACTGCCGGAGATAGGTAATAATATTGCTACAGAAAGTTTCAGAGATAATTCCAGTAAACAGGGAATAGTGACTTAACCTAAGGTTTCATAGCTTTTATAGTAAATGGATGTCCGCAGAGATAATAATCCTTCCTAGTCTTCAGATTTAGTTCCTAGTTTTCGTCAAAAGAAGTGTAAGTATGGGAGTGGGTTTAGCATTTATGTTGTTTTTAAAGTACATGTATACACAAAGGTTGGTGTTGACATGTCGTAACTTATGTTGCTTAAGAACTGTAAGCGATCTGCTGTCCTCAAATATTGCGTATTTTTGTGCCAACTTATACACTGATCACAGACAAGTTTGTTAAATTTGTCTTTCCTAATTCGTTGTCTGTGAAAATTTAATATGTCGTGGTAAAGAAAAAATGAACATTAAAAAGTCACAAAGGAGGAAATATATTTCCTGTTAAGGACAGGCTGACTGTTATGATGAATTGTGGTAGACATAAAGTTTTATAATTTATCTTAAACTGTTGATTTCTATTGGTTTGTCAGAGTTTTGCACCATCCATAATGAGCTTACACCCGTAAGAAGCTTTTGGCTAATGGGTTTTGCACAATGCCTTTTAATGGCTCCAACTCAGGACTCAGATTGACTGTATCCAGGCTGTCTCAAGGTTTAGAAGATTTAGCTACTTTCAGTTCCATTAATCCCTGGATGTATCCATGATTTAGATTTGGGATTTTAAATGCAGATAAAAAAAGCTGTTTTCCATGACCTGACATGCATGTAAAATGTTATGTGTCTTGTATGAGTAATACTATACTGTCTTTCTGTTTCAAACCTCCTCCTTACTCCAGTTGTAAATTAATGTATTCTAATTAGATACTTTGCCTCAAACTACTGTACACAGGTTACATTGGTTTTCCATTCATATTTATGTTAATTCACCAATGTACCGGACACTTATACTTACCTGCAGCTTGTCAGTTCATTATGTTCACGTAAAGGGGAGTGTTTCACTTTATAAAGACCATGGTGAATTTTTATGTGTTTCTTGGTGGCATTTTTTTATTCATTTATTTATTTCTGTCTAAGTCTGTGGTAACTGCTTTGAAATGATCGGCTTTGGTTTTGATGAAACTAGTTGATCATTTCAATAATTATTATTTCCATTCTGTTGCTCCGTAATCTATAAACGTAATATATGAATGAAATAAATCTTGATAATGATGAGGCAAACATATCTCAGCCATCACTAAGAATAAATTCTCCTCGTTATATAATGATGGGTTCTTTCTTACTGCTAAGTCTTCTTCACTGTTAATTATATACTTCCTGTCTCTATAGTCCCCAAGTTGTATGTGTATATATAAGGTACCTAGAGTTGTATTGACTTGAATTTGTGTGAGAAACTAATAATAAACATATGCTGAGCCTAACTGATGTTCCCTTCTTCCCCTCCAGAAAGGAAGCGAGGCACATATGCTTTTTCTGTATCTTTATATATCTAAGATGATGGCGATGATAATTGCTTGATTATGGATTCTGACTGTGTTTTAGACCTGACCTCGATCATACTTCATTCATTAATATAACTCAAGAAGTCTCTGGAATGTGCATTGAAATAGGTAGCGGAAATATTATTAGTCTGGTTGCCAACTTTTAGATGAAACTCGCTTGCCAAGTTTTGTAGCTCAGCTGCATAAAATTTACTAAATATTGTAAGACAAAAAGTATTTTATCACAGTATATGGGCTCAGAAATCAATTTTCCATCCATTTAGAAACATAACATACGGAATAGAAAATAATGTGTTATTCGAAGTGAGGAAATGTGAACCATTGGATTGGTGTTTGTACCAAATGTATTCATAATAAATAGTGAAAGGAAAAAAAATGGAAATTAACTGTGGATTATTGATTAGTGATAAGTTTGTTTTGTGAATTTTATTATCTCATTGTCAGAAAAAGTTACAAATTTTTCTTCCATGTTTTTATTATATAACTGCATGTCTACTATTACTAATAACTTAAGAATTGACTGCAAATGTTATTGTGCCAGGTAATTCATTTTTAGAATTTACTTCATTTTATTTTCTAAAAAAGTTTTATTTAGTGAAAAAATTCTGTCTTTTCAATTTACTGGACTATAACTTTGTATTCTTGATATACGTACATGTAGATATGTTCTTGAATAACTTGGGTGTATTAAAATTTATATTTCTCCATGTGATAAGTTAGATGAATTATTTTTGAAAAGATATTAAATCGAAGAACGTTCAGCTGTATTGATTATACAGGTAAATTGTTAAGAGCATTTGAAATACTTAGTTACTAAGGAAACGCATTTTGAAAGATCATTTTTGTTGCTAATCTTGAACTATTTTTCAATTTGTGGAGGAAGTTGCTTTTTCTGTATCAATTACCGGGGAACAAAAAAATCTGAGATGAAAAAGTTCTCTTTTGCCATAATTATAATTTAATGAATACCACCATTTAGGTAACTTCTGTCTGGTAGTGTTTTTTTTTTCTTTTGGTATCATAGAAGCATTGAATGTTATCGATTAAGTCATTGGTCACGACAAGATACTGGGGAGGTACTTTCACTCGGGAAAAAAATGTCTCTGAAATACTATTTACTGCTATCTGCAGATTTCATATAACACATCTCCCGGGAGGCGTACAATAATTGAGTTTGCCCAATCCACAGTGGTGGTATGGGGGAAAATGGAGTATGGGAATTTACAAAAAAAATTGCCTAGAAATTATGGAATAAGGACAATAATTGCAGGCTGGCAATTGTTCATTATGAAGATATGTTGAGTAATTGCCTCTCGTATTCTGATGGAATTGAACGATATTATTTTCTTCCATTACCACCAACAGTTAGGAGAATGTTTTTTCCTATTCTCATGGAAACTGTTGTAGGCTGTGGATAAATTGCTTTACTGGGAAACACAAGCTTGACATCTTCATTTTTCTTCCTCTGTTGATAATTTCATTGAATCGTTTCTTGCAGGTTAATGTTTCTGATAAATTCAGTTAACAATATCTGAGAACTGTTTGAACATAATAGTATGAAAAACACTGAGAACAAAAGTTTCATAGTAAAATGTTTCAAAGGATTTATTTAACGTAGTTGGATACATATGTATTCTGTTCAATAATGGATAAAAATACTGAAAATAAAGGGAAGCGCAAAGTTTCTGTTGGAAGGAGTTTGACAATGCGTTTTACGAATTGTCGAAATCGGGGCAAGTCAGTGGATAAATGTGGACGGTTGACTGGTAATGTCTCGAACCTAAAGCCATTATCTACCTCTGTTTCTATGGGAGCAATGGATAAAGTGAATGATACAGACAATTGTTCTGATCCTTGTACAAACTGTGACATTACACCTCGTAGAGGCCTGTGCAGTAAAACAAACTTGCCTCTCGTTAAGCTTAAAGGTTTTTCAACAGAGAGACTTACTTGTGTTCAGTGCGAAAGTGAACGTTTGCGTAACATTGGAAGTAACACTCGTGATTCATCTGATCATAGATCAGGGGTTAGCCCAGGGCCATCAGGATGTCATAGAACGCAGGCCCCAGCAGATCTGCCACCGGCTTTACCCCCTCAAAGAACTCTTACAGATCCTCTAGCTAAAAGCTGGGATAGAATTTATGCCTCACGAAAAGGTTGGTTAATCATCATCACAGGGGAGCTTTTTCTGATGCTAAATATTGCATGATACCAGACAAACTTTTATTTATCAAATTTAAAAATTATAAAAAATCAACCTTTGATTTTGGTTTTTGGTGTTGCTTGAAGCATTTTTTATTAGAAGCTGTCTAAATGAATAATTTATAATCAATGTATGGTATTGCAAGTGTTATATAAAATGATATTCAATTTGCGTGATATTTTTACATTACTTAGTTATAAAATCCCATGCATTGGGACGCCAGTACCTGACAGTTTTGCCTGAAGCTTAAGACGAGTGGAAAGCTGTTACATGTGTTGGTTAAGCATGTTCAATGTGTTTTCAATGATGTCATACAATAAGTGCACGATAGGAAACCACACATTCTTCATTGTTTTGTTAATTGAAATTTTTCCTGTAGCGATGCAGTTATGTTTCTAATTGATTGGTTTCAGCTTGCCAGAGTGTCATTGTGATACCATGTTGCTTTTATTGTAAGCTTTTAGGCTGTTGTGTCAAGTAATGAATGGTTACATTTCCTTTAGACAGTTACATTGTAAGAGAAATCAGTATATCATGTGGCATCTAAAACCAGCTACTAACTTTGAACTTAATAAAATAATACTCCATGCATGGATGTTTTTGTGCCTTATGGTTGCAGAGCACTTTTGTGATCTGCTTCAATTTCCAGACTTTAAAATAATGAAACATCTGGTTGTTGCTTGTTGTAGTCTTGTAATTTGTATTTTTCGCATGATCTAATTACCTGGTATATGTACGAACATTGTACAGTTGTTTTAACTTCTTCCTTCAACTGAATTTAGTATGCAACTTCATTTCATATTGTAATTACTAGTTGTAACTAACATGTATATCTACATGTTCTGACACTGGTTTTAATACATTCACTTATAGACTTACTTTGTTAACTGAAGGTAGATGTAAGCTGACACAAAAAGTGCTTGATGTTTCCTGCAGTTAATTAAAAAAGAAATGAATTTATCTATCTGTTGGGATTTTTTTCACATTTGGGAATGGTACTTGTTTCTACGGAATTTGGAAATATTGCATCATTTTGCACTGAAATTTGGATTTTTTTACACTAGGACGGTTTTCTCAAACATGCAAATCAGGCATGAAGATCAATTATTTAGCTGTGTCTTAAGAATGATTTTCAGTTCATAAACAGGGTGTAGAAATGAGCCAGAAGCCAGAAAAATCAACTGGCTATTTAGAATTTTTGCCAGTTACTTTTTCCCCATGGGGCATTGCCCCTTTGCCCCCTACTGGGGGAGACTGCCAGAACCCCCTTCTGCTTTTAGTAGCTTACTATCTACATGAAAAACATTTTTACTCCCTTGCTTAAAGAGTCAAAAAGGTATTATCAAAATGGGCCCATCTGAGTGACATTATTGAAGAACTGTTGTGGAGTTAATCAGGTAAAATCGTTCGCAAAATTTTTGACAATTTTCGTCAAAAAGTGGGCTTTCTTTTTGAGAAAATTTCCTCCAACTTCGGGGAAATGGTCACTATTTTAGATTGGAAATCAGTGTGTTTACAGGTACTTTTTATGTTAAGTAAAACATCCCTGATCTGGTTTACCTGTTTGGAAAGCTCACATACAGCTTTGATTATATCAAACTTTTCTTCAATATTGTGTAGCTCAGTCTTACAAGGGCATAACTCATTGTAAAACTTTTCTAATTAACCACATATTTTGAATTATTGTTACAATTGCCCATGTAAGGGCAAGACGATGTATAACTGTAATAATTATAATGTAGATGAAAGTTTTTCAGTCAGAATGAAAATTCTCCTCCCACATTATACTTCCTAAATATTGTTATTGAATTTGATGTCTGGTTTCTTAAATCTAATACAAGTAACATACCCTCAGATGAACTTGTTTTAAATTCAATTTAGTTGAGGCAAACTTTCTCGATTCTTGTTTATTGCTACATTCTTTCTTCAACTTTTACTCCCAGGACTTGCTGTTAAAAAATGATGTTAAAGTTTGAGTAAAGATGGATGTTTTTCTCCTGAAAATTGAACTATTATTGTATAATTGGATGATTTATTATTTCTCCTGTCAAAGAGTTTTTGTGATAAAACTGTTTGCCAAGCGGCTTTAAATTATGGTGGTCTTGAGAATGTGAAAGGCTGAGCTTTATAATCATTTTTTATGTGTATTCAAGCTTGATAGTAATACAGAATGGTTAAGACTTTATATTCCACTTAGTTCTGTTCAGAATAGCATCTAAGATTGTAAATCATGATTTGTATACTAGTCTTAAAACACTTGTCTCTGGTTTGTCGATCAGTGAAGCTGCATTTTGACGTTTTAAGTCTATCATATAAATGTATTTACATGGTTAAAAGTTTTCTGGAATGACCTATAGTAATCTCATTGTTCAGATTTACACTAAAAAGTTTGTAGCATTAACTATAGTGTATGATTACAGAGTTATAGCAATATTTAGGATTAATCAATTGTTTTATTAAGATGTTTTACATAACAATTTAACACTTGTTTCAGTTTGACCCATACATAATACACTATTCTTGCACTGGTGTTATTTTTTGTGTTTAGCGGAAAAAAACTGGAGCAAAGTTAATGGTAACCACTTGTTTGAATGTCTGGTTTGGAGTTTCATAAACACTATACAGACATGTATGTGTTATAAGAAAAGTTGTGGATCGCAGGAGCTAGATAACACATGTGCACCACTGAAGTTTGTTAGAATATCTGAATGTTTTGTTGGTTATTGGTTGATACCTACGTAATGAAGTGTATTTTTGCCTGAGAATGTTATATCATATAGTTCAACAGTCTTTGTCTGTTGTTTGTTTTGTATACCTTCAATACAAACATGCCTGTCGAAAAATGAAATGAACCATTTGATTTCTGGACACTAGGCAAGAAAAAGAGTCATGTTTGGGGTTACTTAGACCAATGAATTAGGATAATTAGGTTGAAAAACTTATTTTTTCAAGCAGAGGTATGATTCATCCCCCCAAATATTTTGGATTTAGAATAAAAATTAAAATTTGTTGGATAACAATCAACTCTTCTGGCCGAATGATTTCTGGTCAAGTCCATGCTTCGCAGTTTTCCGTATTTTGTTGTTTAACAGGTGACAGACCCACATTTTCTTAGTTTACATTCTGATCTTCATCAGAAGGCTTTTACCCACTCCTATGAAATATCTTTGAGAACTTGTTTATGATAATTAAATAATTTTAAATACAGGAAGTCTACAGATCGTACTACCTGCACGTCTTGTGTAAACTTCTTCTAGTCATTTACTGGTATAATACTGCACCTGTTTAGAAAAAAATCGATGTATATTTTTTTTGTTCAGATTATTGCGTTTGTTTTTTAATGTATTGCTGTTATCAGAAGTTGATTTTGATTGACATCTGGCACAGTTTCTTGATGTTATATCATATGAAGTTACAAAATAATTTGATTAAATTTATGCATTGCATGTTTTTTTTTTATTTTAGAAGATTGTAACTGTTGCTTAATAATTATACATGAAATGATCACTTTAGAGAAAGATAACATGTTGGATGGCTCATGGATCACGTCTCTCTTATCATACAAGACTCGTCTCTGGAGAGGAGAGTGAATCAAAATAAACAATGTTATCCATTGCTGTAGATTTTATGTACAAATTGATAGTGAATCCATTGATTGATTATTACTGTTTATTTTATTTGTATATTTTTTGTATATTTTCAGAATGGCTAAATATGGCAAAGTCCCATAGTAGGTCAAGCCTGAAAGAAAAGTTACAAGAAGAATTCTTGTCATGCAAGATTTGTCTTGAGCCGTATCAACGACCTAAAGCACTTCCCTGTCTGCATAGTTTCTGTCAACATTGTCTACAAGATTATGTGAGACGTCATACAGGACATCGACCTGGTTACTTTCCATGCCCAATGTGTCGTATGGACATACGTGTGCCTGATGGCGGAATTGAGCAGTTTCAGGATAATTTCTTTCTGTTGAGTCTGTCAGATACATTAGAAGAGGACGATGAGGTGTCGGTATGGAAACAACCATACCAACAGCATATGTCTCCGCCCAGAAGTATAGCCCCACCTACTCCATTAGAACAGAAACTTAAACAGTGCGAGTAAGTTTGATCACGACTATATAACTAAATTGTAACAAAGTACATTTTAGTGCATTGTCTTTATGGCTTCTAGGCTGAAGAAAATTTAATTAGAAAACAAAAAATTACTTCCTAATTTCTGCTTAGAACTTAATTTTCTATTTTTTTTGTTGCAAATGTGATTAGCTTGTTTCTCACTTGTTATGTTTAAGTGAGTAGGTGTTCTAACTTTTATACTGAGTTTTCATGCATTGATACATATTTTTTTTTGCACTCAGTAAAACTGTGAATTTGTATGAATTATTTCAGAAAAGTTAACATTTTGTTCATTGCACCACATCTTGACATGGAAAAATTTGTGTCTCCTGACTGATACGTTGACTAGTGAAATGTAGTTTAAAGACGAACATCAGAATATTTTATAAGTTATCATTGAATGGATTAAAACCAGCCAATCTTTGGCTTGATGTCTTGAGATGAATTTCTTTTGTAAAATTCTGTGTAATCATTAAGATTACAAATATTGATTTTTCAGATGTTATTTTGGTAAAGTCAGTCGGAATGCGTCAGAAGAGTGGTTACTGTCCACAGGTTACCCCAAAGGATCATTCCTTGTACGACAGGGTGAGGCTTCACCAGGTAAATGCAAGACCTCTCCAGCATTACCATTTGGAGAATTTTGATCATTAAAATATTATAAAATATTAAGAGAAGCATTACTATGTACAAACTTTCTGCTATTCTTAGTTTCCAAGGAGACCTTCTATAATCTTTGCTGATATTGCTGAAAATGGGAAAAAGAACACTTGAGTTGTGCACTTTAATCCTTCTCTCCGTGTAAGGTACCTTAGAGTTTGGAAATTCAGGTAATACAAACCATTTTAAATGGAGTTTGTTACCAACATTTAAACGCTATTTTTATTTGTATTTCATTCTAGTAAATCTTTGATATCAATGTTATGAAATGGTTGTTAACCCTTTGCCTCATAATACCGCATTTCCCTGCATCTGAAGCAGACAACTTTTGAAAACATTGTGGCAAAAGAAGCCATTGCTTGTAATAAATAATGGCTTCTTTTGCCACAATGTTTTCCTCTCTGTCAGAGATAAATAACCCAATTTTCTTAAATAAATTGATGTTTTGTGTATTAGCTTTGAATTTGGAAGAGTCCAAAATATACTTATGAGGCAAAGGGCTAAGTCATGTCCGGTCATAATTTTTTTATGTATATCATGCCATGGTTACTGTAGCATTTAGTTCCTCTGTCTGATCGTTGTTCATGTTATAATCAATGATACGTACTACAATAGGAATTAGCCTGTACAAGATGAAGTATTAAGTCAGTTGGTACATGAACAATGTTGTATTGAATTATTTTATTGTTTTTACATTATTATATCGGTAGACTGTCTAAGCTTATGTACAATGTTTGATTTCTTCTGATGTGTTCAACATATTTTCATACATGCTTAAAAGTATACCTTAGTCTGCCAGATGGTGCGAAAGTCAATGTTTGATCTAAGTTTTATCCTCGGATCTCGTTAAACTGGAATGTTAGATATTCTATTGTTCCAGATAGATTAAACATGGGCTATTGTTTGAAAGTAGAACATCTGACATCATCCATTGTTTCAAATTGCTTCTAACATTCAATGAATGGTAAATTTGAGTTGAGATAGCCTAAGTATTTTCACATTGATACATACATTAACATACTGGGGTTGGTACCATCAAATACTGTATACAATTACTAAATACCACAGTATGTACCATGGTATACTGTCTACAGTACATAATTGATTATTACAAAAAAAGTATGCTAGGCACTTGTACTCTAGGATATAACACAGTTTCAAAGTGCAGACATTTCCTATTTCTGTTCATAAGTGTAACTTTACTCTTCTGATACATATATTCATTTTAGTATATATTGAGACTGCTGATCCATCTGTTGTTAGTGGCTTATGTAATGACTTTGGAATCAAAGGTTGCTATCCACAAGTTTGGCTGTGTTTAGTTTTCTCATACAAACTCTATTTTAGGGGGTGCAGTTATTGTGGCATATCTTGATGTAATCCTCGTATTTTCTATTTTTTTTTCTGTATATATTTCAGATACCCTTACTCTGTCTGTACGTGATTTAGATGAACTACAAGGTTACATTGTGAAACATTACAAGATACACACACAAAGAATGGGAAACCCTGTGTTAGAGTATTATTTTATTACTCAAACCAGAATGTTTCGTTGTTTGAATGATCTTGTTAAACATTATTCAGGTATGTATCAATGCAATGAAAATAAGGAATATTTCCTAATTAACACCCTGGAGGAGGACGTTACTTTTAAGAGAATATTTGAATTGTTTAAATCATTTTTTGATGTATCTGGCATACTTTGACAAATTATTAAAACAATTGATACGGTGAATCTCAATTTTTCATCGTTTTTTTTCTAGAAGGGACATTAGCTATGTGATTGGTGTTTATTAGGAAATACACGGTATATTAAACACAATAATGACAATCTGGTCCATATTTTTGTTTTAGCAATCCTTTAATTTGACTTATGTAGAAGGGCTGTTTGTTCTTGTTTGTGTATATTTGTTCATGGTTTAATGTGTTGAGTGAGAGTTAGGACCTATAAACAATGAATAATGTAAATAATAATTAGAAATTGGTTAAAACTTGCTAATTCAAATCCTGGTTGCAGCATGACATACCCTTCTATGAAAATTTATTTAAATTGTCGATTTTCCTCTCTATGTGGAGAAGTTGCTGGATCCTTGTGGAAGGGTAAGTTAGTACTGGTTAGACAAACCAGTCGCCATATATGACTGAAAAATTGTTGGAGAACGGCGTTAAACCCAGTGAAGAAGAAATGCCAAAGTCAACTTATGAACTTAGTATTTATGATATAAAGAGTTCTTCCAAATCTGGAAATTTAATGTACCATACAGTTTTAATTTATAGGCATTTAATAACATCTTATTTTGAAAGAAGTTAAGATTCATAAATGTTCAGATTTACTTATTAGATTCATTCAGTAATAAATGACCCCTCATTTACAATACTTAATCTAACATATGTATGTTACATGTAACAGATGGACTGTAGTGTACAATGTTTAATCTATGAAACAATTTCTTCTATTCACAAACACATTAATCATTTAGCATGTTATATAGTTGTGTATTGTGTGGTCCATGCTGCCTACAACTCATTGAGCTCTGTGTGCTGTGTGGTGTTGTATGTGTTTCTTATTTAAGATGTTGGGATACTAAATATATTTGCTTCAAGAATCCAAAATTTTTCTGTTACTATACCTGACCTGTAATATGCTTTCAAAAAGTTTTTTGTCTAAATTTGGTGGTTGCTTTCCCTATACAATGCATCTGTTGAACAAATTAGTGGTTTGGTGAAATCAGGATGTACTTAAGTTTTGGTTAAATAAAAGATGTGATAATTTAATGCAAAATTCATAACATATGACAAATTCCCTGCTCACAATCAAGTTTCGATAACCTTAGATACCATTAACCGCTTAAAAGTTGGGTTTAAATTGCATCACCTGTTTTTGTGATAAAATATCTGACTGAAATCTGTGTGTGTTATTATAAAATCTTTACTTTAAATCATCTTAAATAGTTGTTGAATCTAACCATAATTTTATTATCCTTGAACCCTGCTGATTTGTGTGGTTTTATCCCCTGATCAAATGTTCTTGTAATACAGTACAAGTTTCTATTTATAACAAGTTTGAAAGTCTGGATAATCTGATATACAGGACGATACTAACCAGATCTACTCTTCTGTCTGGGTATTTCCTTGTTCAATTTGAAATGAAATGTGCCTGGTTTTGTAACAGACTTAAGATAATTTGATAAACAATTTTGTTGGTGGTACATAATGAAATACAACTTATCGGGCTATTAGAAGCGGAGGATTCTTGATGCCATTATCCAATGATAGACTAGTAGTAATTGATGCAAGTTTGGCACTTAGTGACTTCCCAGTCTGGTTATTACCTCTCCACTCCACTAATATAAATGATTCATTTGTGGTAATAGAAGCGAAAGTCATTTTTCTTGTCAATAAGTCTGATCATATCATTTTTTATTACGTCTATAAATTGTGAGCGTGTTCCACAACTTGCATAATATCTCAGATATTGTCATCTCTCAGTTCTTTTCTCTGCCATAATTATTTCACAATGCAATTTATCATATTCACAATACTATTATTGGTCTGTTATATTTCTATTGGATTATTCTATGAAAGCTTATTAAAGTAGAAACCATATGTTGTGAGTTCCTAACTCTCTGTTGAATCTTTAAGTGTGTATGACAACTGAAATATTACCCAAGTTTTATGAATATAATTATAAAAGAATTCAGCCTTGTCTTTTTAGTGGCTTATTACTCTGTACACAATTTTAATATCTCAAGGCATAAGTTGGTCCTGTCTGTTTCTGTGTTTAAAATTTTGTGTTTCACTTTATAAAAGCCAGATTTGTATAAATTTTACTCATTTTAACAATTTGTGTATCATGCTTACAGGACAGTCATTTGACCTAAATTACAAATTTTCCAGTTGTCAGAGTATAAAATTGCTTGTTATTTTCTCTTTTCACTTTATGAATTACCTATTATTGTACTTAATGACAGAAAATTGATGTTGCTTTTCATTTTTCGGTATGATTACATGAATTATCATAAATAACATGAATTCAACGGTGGCCTTTAATTGTGCATAGAGACAAACTATAAAGAGGGGAATTATTCATAGACATGTGACATAAAATATGTGAAATTAATACTGTAATGTTTATCTGTTTGCAAGTTCTTGATTTCAATTCGTTTTATTCTAATTTACAATATTTCTGTCAGATTTGAATTTGCAATGGTTTTTCCTTCTGTAGCAGCAGCTGTTTATAGTCTTCCCCTCAGGAAAAATCCTTAAAATCATACAGTTTTCCCCTAAAATTCAGATAACATCAAGTTTTTTCTGCCCCTTTTTGCAAATATACTGTGTTTTTTTTCCCCAAATTTAAAAAAGGCCCCTTCCCCTACCTGTGGAAAAAGTCCCTGATTTGATTAGTTTTTGTTGCATTGGACTTACATAATAATTTAAACTTCATATTTTCCTTAAAATCAATGGCATATTTTGTCTGTTTCATTTTATTGTCATTCTTTTACGGAAAAATAAATATCGTAACTTAATGTTAATTGTTGTGCTTAGTGCTGGAATTTTGTTTAACAGATAAAAAAAACATCACAATTAGCACTAGAAGGCCATTTCAAGTTTTTATTGTCTTGTGCAATTTTAGTTTTAATACTTTATGTTGTCAGGAAATTTGTGTAAAATGATCAAACAATATCTCTTTGAAGTAATAAACGCTCTTAGGCATTCATTGTATCAAATCGGGAGATTTTCTATTATAATTACATGTTATACTTGCTGTAGGCAGAATAAGCTGAGTGTTGATGAAATGTGAAGAGATACCTTCTGGGGTATTAACATTTACAATTTAATAGAGATTTCCCATGTGAAGTGATGCTAGAGAAATATCTCTGTACTGGTAGCTGTATAAGAAACTTCCTCATTTCCTTCATTTTCTAATCCATTTATGTATCATCATAGGAAAAATTTTAAAAATCTATTAATTTGTGACTATGAAAAAGATTTTCAATTACACCTGAATGCCGCCTTATGATCATCCCCAAAATTAAGACCACACAGCTAATAAAGGCATTTTTTCAAAGAATGTATTTTTTCCTTCTTTGTTTAATGGTCTTTTCCATCTCGCTATTACTTAATACAACCACTTTTCTCCGACCAACTCATATATTTGTATGTTTTCTGACCCACTATTAAGACCACTCCCAGTCACACTTTGCATCACCAACTTCACACCTCAGATAATGAGATTGCTGCAACACTTAAATTGTTCTAGATTTTGACCTTGTATGGAAACATTAATGATGTTTACGATTAATCTGTTCAGTAGAGCTTATATTAATGCCGGACTTGAGACCGAATTGGGAAAATTGCTAAATTACTTCATTTTGCACGGATACAGGGAATATTTACTCTAATACATTTCACCATGCATTCAGTTTGTTACCATTACTGATTGAACTTTGTTAATCAAATAAAATTGTGTGCATAATATTCAAACATATCAGTTTGAAGTCGTCTTTAGTTTGCATTTTTTTTTTTGGAAATTGACAAAAATGGTCTCTATTTTGGATTAGGAATCAGTGCATTTAGTAGTGCCTATCATATATAATATGGTAAAAAATCCTTGCAGCAGAATATGTATATTGCTGATGACAATCTGCAATGTATGTTTCTGTCATGAATGTATTGAAGTGAAATATTTACCAGCTATATTTTTTTTTAATATATATATATATATATATATATACATATATATATATATATATATATATGTCTATGAAACAAAACTTTCAAAACTAAAGGATTTCTGTGGTTTCACCAGTAAAGCTGTAAGCAAATTCCTCTGTATGGTGAGAATAAAATAAGCGGTGGAATGCCTAGATGACTAATCATCCCTGATCATTAAGAAAAGTGAAAAAGTTTTCTACAGTTACTTTTTCAAAATCATTTAACCTTGAATGAATTGCTTTTTACCAAAATGCTAAGTTATCTTTCCTTGTATTGGCGAGAGGTCGATAGATATCTCATCTTTGTTTCCTTCATCTTGCAGAAAATGCAGATGGTTTATGCTGTAAGCTGACACAGGTGTGTGGAAAGCCACGGTCATTATCCTGGGCATTGGAACGTGGAAAGGAGGATGATTTTACAACGTCAAGGGAGACAATTCAGTTAACTAAACGTATTGGCAGTGGCCAGTTTGCTGATGTCTGGTTAGGTAAAAACTTTAAAATACAATTTTATTTTGAGTGTTTTGATTTCATGCATCATGCAAAAATGGCAAACATTTCAAAGTATTTACTAGTGTTACATTTTATGCATTTAGTTTTACAATTTAAATATTACCCAGTATTCAATAAACATGTTTTTATTAGTTGTTGGCTTTTTCCTTTAGTAACGACAAACAATGCTTTGATTTGCTCTAGTTACAAATCCTTGAACTGGTCAAATAAGTGCCTAAAAACCGTCTTGTATTTTTGTTCCAGGGAAATGGAACCAACGGGACGTCGCAGTGAAAATACAACGTCCAGATACTGTAAAAATGGCAGCTTTCCTTGATGAAGCACAGATCTTAAAGACTTTGGATCATCCAAATATTTTAAAATTACTGGCTGTTTGTAATTCTAAGGAACCTGTTTATCTAGTCACCGAATACCTGACAAATGGGCGATTATCTTTATATTTGAGGGAAGGAAAAGGCACAGAACTCAAGTTAACACAGTTAACATGGATTTGTGCTCAGGTGAGTTGTCCCCCTTTGATTTTGGATTTTGATGCACACAAGTTGTTTGCCTGAATACTGATTGATTGTAAATTTGTTGAATGTTGCTAATGTTTTGTCCTTGTTTGCACATACTCTTGGAAAGCGCAGATTTAAATTGTTTTTAATTTCTGTATTTAGAATTTCTTCATTGAAATCAGTCTAGTTCCCTATTTCTGAATTTGTGTAAGCATTCTTATTTGTAGTACTTTGTTTTTTTAGATTGCTGATGCATTAGCCTATATGGAGAAAGAAAAGTTTATACATCGAAATCTGGGTGCTCGGAATATAATTGTTGGTGAGCAGAATAAAGTAAAGATTGCTGGGTTTGGTATGACAAAATGTGCTGATGATCCGGACTTTAACTTTAGGAGAGGTATGCTGAATTAGTTTTAATAAATGATGGACAAATGTTGCTTCAACATGTTCCCAGTGTCATCAGTATCTAAGCCATTGTTTTTGTCTGCCTGTCTATCTCAATAATTTCTGAATGATTCATCGATAACATAGCCCTAGTTTGACCTTGTGAGAAGTTGTGTTATATGCAAAAGCTGGGACTATTATTAATTTTCTTTATTTCTTATTGAATTATTCTCTTGTATATACTAATATTAATATAGTATTCATGGTTACTTTAACTGACATTACTTGTATACAGCTTAACCTACTGTTAATGTTTACTTCTTTATTTTTTGTTAAGTTTGCTGCATTGTTCTGTACTAAATTTCTTTCATTTTAGGACTAAAAATGGCAATAAAATGGATGGCCCCTGAAGTGTTGTTATACAATAAATATAGTACTAAAGCTGATGTATGGTCATTTGGTATTCTAATGATGGAAGTATTTACACATGGGAAGGAACCTTATGAAGGTATTTTATCTGGAGCAGTAGTTAAAACTGTGTATTTCAATTGTCAGCCCCAAGTACAATATTAAATTTACAAAAAAACCTTACTGAGTGACCACTTCATTGTAACGACCATTTATTTTTGGACTGATTTTCACTCCTATAACATGATATCGAGACCTCCTCAATATCAGAACTGCTTGTTATGTACCAAAGTTGGTTAATTGTCAAGGTTTTACTGTACTTTCTGCTTTTACACCACTATTGAGGTATTTGAATAATGAAATCAATTCGGCTTTGAATGTATGAGTATATGACCATGAATATAATTTGTTTGAGTGGAATATAACTGATGTTGTATTCTCTTTATAGTATGCGTCTTTTATTAAACTTTAGCCTAAATCTGATTAATAAACGTCTTTGACAGTAACACTTGTCAAGACAATTTTAAATTAATCATAATTTTTTGGTCATTTTTTTTTTCAAATTTTTACCCTACATGCTAAATCAGTTTACTAATGGTACCAAAATTTTGTTCATTCTGATTTGCTAAATGTTTATTAATTTACAGGAATGGGCAGCAAGGAAGCATTTGAAAATGTGCAACAGGGATACAGAATGCCTCGACCGGACACTTGTCCATCAGAAATATATGATGTTATCTTATCTTGCTGGAGCACTAATCCACCATCGAGGCCATCATTTGACTTCCTAAACACATTTTTACATGATTGGCAATCGCCTTCATGACAGTAAAGTGACGCTTACTATGCTCATTGTGTTCTTGTTGTGCTTGAAATCTGTTGTTGACCACTGTTACTTTTCCAAATGTTGTGATATTCCACATACTGTATTTTGGAGTCAGAAAGGCAGAGCTTGCAGGCTGAGCCTCCATAGTGATTGATTGCCTAATGGGTGGAGCCTGCAAATTTAATAATGATACAGTGGAAGGAGCATGCATATAAAATTACAATCTTGGAGGTGGAGCCAGCTTGTTTAAATATGAAATGTTAGGGCAGAGTTTAAAATTATAATTGCACTTATAATGTGGGTGGAGTGTGCATAATTAAACATGGGGGTTGAAAGGTGGAATCTCCTAGGAAATAGTTAGATGTTAAGATAGACAATAATGTTTGTGTATGTCGTACAATGACAGAAAAAAGAAATTAATGATAGATAAAAACTTGTGATGAAGGAGTTCGGAGATGATGATTATGATGATTGAAACATCTACTATTTATGTCTCAATGTTAAATTCCAAAGGACTGCAGTGAATGTATTTCAGTATTGCATATAGGAGAGAACCACTGTATGTGCTGCTTGGGAACCATTTCACTTGTGTTCATAGGATATGTTGGAATTTAAGCTAAGAATGTGTTGGAAAATGTGATAAAAATTCTTTTTAGTACATTTATGTTGTTATCAATTGTACTTTATATATGATTGGTGTTGATATGTTACATAAATGACTTTTAAGCTTGAAATTCATTTTGTACTAAATTGTAGATGAAACGTGTTGTTAGGTTTTGTTGTGATAATGATTGGTATCGTTTTAACCAATTGCTTTCAATGTTTGAATCTGCTAATATGTTGTTTGAAATATTTCACTTATAATAGTCTTGATCTGTTTAAATATTTGGCAGTTTAGAGTGTAAGGTACCATCTAACTCTTGACTACTGTTTAATTACTTTCACACTCAAAGCTTCCAACATGGAACTTGATCTTAAAGCTAACAACCATTTTTTAACAATCTTGCTTTTAGTGTAGATTTCATTCAAATAAACTAATAAAGTTTGTTTTGCTTGTTTTACCAATAAATGCCTATTTTTACAGATTTTATCAAGATGATTTTCAAAACCATACTAAAACTAAGAATAGAGCATTTTGTTTTCTTCAATAGATTATGGCTTACGGTTTTTATGATATTTTAAAATTAAATAAGTAAAACATAAAGATAAGAATATTACCAGCTTTTTAATGCCATGTC
Organism: Lutraria rhynchaena; assembly: GCA_008271625.1. NCBI lineage: Eukaryota > Metazoa > Mollusca > Bivalvia > Venerida > Mactridae > Lutraria > Lutraria rhynchaena. The sequence goes on along the minus strand of VIBL01000004.1, from coordinate 6,106,984 downwards.
TGACACTGAAATGTGTCACAATTTAATATTTTATTTATTGATTAGTACTCAGTATACATGTTTGCACTGTTTGTGTCATATATTTTCTGATAATATTAAACATTATTTGTAATTCTGGTGGCTTGTTAACTGATTTTTATATGCTTGTAGAAAAAATTTTCTTTTTTTTTACACAAGAATGTGTCCTTTGAATTATCTCAATGTTGCAAATTGTAGATTTTTGTGCATAGGGAAATTTTCTCTGTAATTTTTTTATAAATAGAGGCAGCTGTGAAATATTAACCAGGGTTTTGTACAGTATGTGCTTATGAAATTCTGACTTTGAAATTTGATGATAAATACAATTTTACTCTTGCATGTCAATAAAGTGTCAAAGATTTACAAGTAACAGTACCTTTTTGGACTTAATACCAATAGGGGTTGGCAGATAAATTAAAATTCTAAGTTATTATCCACTGATAATTTTTCAAACTTCTCAAGATTTGCCTAGTGAACATATAATAAAGTATTCAACGTATCATTTCATGATTAGTCAACCCTGCCTGTAGAGACCACCTTTGTTATGCCCTTACTGTAGGGGGTGCCGTGTTTCCTTCTATGAGTAAAACTTAAGTATTGACTTTCGGACTAGTGAATGTTCCTTTCTTCATGTTAAGGTGAGAAAATTTATCATCCTTTGTAGTTATTGTTTCAAGCTATAATAATAATAATTCAGTACAAATCTAAGTTCAAGTTAATAGCACTTTTCTCCATTAAGATGTACCTGTTCAACCAAAATTTCAGTCCAACTTGTAAAGTTAATTTGAACTGATATTTAAAATTGTGCTACTAATGATTAAATCTTTGTGGAAACATTGATGTACAGAGTTGAGTGATTTTGGCTGATTTGTGGTGTTAAGGAACAAGTCGGACTTCCTTACATGATATGGTTGTATGTAATTTACCCATAATTGTTAAAACTTGTGTCTCTGGATTGGTATGTTGTTAACCTCTTATGAGTCAGAATTTAATTCTCTGTTACAATGGTTGGGGAACTATTTGTTCTAATATTTCTTGGTTGTTTTAAGTGCAGATTTTGGAAGTGTACGTTTTTTTTCACTCCTTGAATACCTTTACATTATTTTCCTCATTAATCTAAGTTACCATATTTCACTACAATATGTTTATATATAGACCATGCTGCATTTAGTTATTTTATGTTTTAACAGTATTATATATTTCTTATGTGCTTAATTGCTTCTCTTATAACCATATATAGAAGTGTTTTTGTGTGTGTTTCATCATGGACTTTCGGTAACAGGTCTGGTTTTAGTCTGTGACAGATCTGTAAAAATCTTCTCTGATTTTCTTCTTCAATAATTGATTTCTAACTTTTTGTGATTAAAGCAGTTCTTTTTAGAATTAATCTTGTATATGCTTCTTAGAAATACCGGCATTGCTGACTTTAAAATAAGAAGATTTGATTATGATGTTCACAATCTCTGTGTTAGGAACTATTACTTAACCCGCTCTTCTGCCCTTCTGATTTACTAGTCTAGTTGACCATTTGCCTCATAAGCATACTTTGGACTCTTCCATACTAAAAGCAAATATACAAAACATTATTTTTTTAAAGAAAGTTCATTAAGCAAAGGGTTAATAGTTGATATTTTATTGACTTGTCATTTGAGATGTTAATGATCTGTTGTCTGGTCATTAACAAATTATAATACATATGATGACATTAGATATTTATATTGAAAACATTTTCTTACTATTTGATAAAACAATGTTTATAGAATTTATAAGAAATCTTGTTTACACTATAATCTTATTTCAAAAAAAAATATCTTAGCCCTTATTCATGAATTGATATCAGATTTAATCAATGTTGTGATTGGCTGATAATGTGTTTCTTCCTTTTCACTGGATTTTATATATTTCACTTCTTAATGTCAGATGAAAATTGTCCCTGGTGGAATATCATGTGAAATCATGTCTGAGTACACTTTTAATTAACGTAATAAAATGTATTAATTGTTATATGTTATCATTGTATGAGTCTCCATTTGTTTATAATTTCATCTTTTCTTTTATGTCTATAAATGGTTGTGATGATATTGTATTGAAATCTTAAAACTACGTTAATGTATATTTAAAATCTCATAAAAAATATATATAAGGACATACTATAACTGCTTCTCATGTAGATTTATGTTATGTTTGTATAGATATAAAAGTTTTTCGATCATCACCAACACTTGTTTACTTTCACTGCCATTACTGTATGATGAAAAAGGCCAGATTTCATATTTGTTTGTTTTATTTGATCAGTTTATTGTTTATTTTAAATTTGTTTTAATTGTTTCATTTTATTTCCTTTGAGTATACCTTAAGTCAGCTATTTGTGAAATGTTGCTTCATAAATTTTGCAGTTTATACATAAATTTATATCTGATAATACGCAATAATTTTATTTTCATAATGCTTAATTTTCTAATCCATTAGTTTGTTTTCTACTACATATAATTATAAAAAAACAACTTTTTTTATGTAAGCTGAATACTTCCATTGAAAATGCAATTTTACTCTTGCAGTAAATTGAAAGCTGTATGATTGTTTTATAATGAATTTGATGAACCAACACAAGAAATAACCTACACCACTGTGCCCTCACTTAAGTGTAATTTTTATCAGGATGGTTTATTATATTGAAATACACTCCTTTTCCCAAGGTGTACAACTCTGTCTCCTTCTACAGTTAATGATTAACAGTATGCATGCAATTTGGTTGTGTAACTTATTATACGCTGCTCATTTATGTAGATTGTGAAACAAATCTCAAATCATTTTTTTTTAAATACTCAAAATACTTACATTGTATCATTTTTTCTTGAATTTGAATATATCATATACAAGTATGTACTCAGGCTAAATAAAGACAATTATCCTGCTAGAGAATTGATCCAGTAGTACTGTGTAGAAAATGTGTAAATATTTCATCTAGGATATATATGAGCTGGATTTTTCAATAGTCAAACACTTCTGATGGTCTGTGCAGAAATATTTACTGCCATGTTGAAAGACAATGAAAAACTTACAACTAATGCTGACACGTTATGGGTTGAAATGACATAATTAAACATGTTTAAGGATGTCTGTGTATGGTATATTGCTAAAATTTATTCCTTTATGTAATACAGAATCATAAACAAGTAACATTGGTGTTTTGCAAGATGTTTACAGAATTACTGTCTGACAGTTATGTACAATTTTCTGTGAAGTAACTCATCTGGATTATTTTCTGCACAGATCTGTTGAGTGTTTTATTTAGGGGAAGAATACACTTTAGAAGGACATTTTGAATATATTCTATTCTGTATCATGATAAACTTTCCCTGTTATATGATATAGAACTTACATTAAATCTTCACATAGAAAAAAATAAACGTTTTCATATGTGTGTCAATATTGCTACATAAGACCAGGGCACTGTTGAATTTGTTACTGTAGTTAGGTGTATAATCATCTGGCTTATTTATTGTACTACGCAACCTATTTACAATGAATGTGTTCAAATATTTTTTGTTTTAGTCAGGGATGACTTGCATCATGCATATACTGCTTTATTTCAGTTTTAAAGTGATCTCCCTTGATAAAATACCGCTATGTGAGTGAAGCTCTGGGGATTTTTTTAATCTTATTTGATCTAGTTTCTCATTGGTATATCATGGTGATGTTTTAATTTCAATCACTGTGTTAGTTTTGGGTGTAGCTTTTTGCATGCTAATTATGCCACATAAATTTGTTCAATCGCAAGAAGTGGGATACTATTGTCCAATCAATGCATATTTTATTTTATTTATAATATATTTATCATAAATGATTTAAGTATTTGTCGTTCTCATTGGTTTAGTAGACAGAATACATTTGAGAGGATTTTATCATGTGTCCTGATGATGGATCACTTTATTGTGTAATACCTGATACAGTGCAGGTATCATGTGAATAGATTGAAAGTTAAAAGTTGTATTATAACTGATTGATTCAGTCTTTACGATGGTACAAAATAATGAAATATTTATGTTGTCTTTCCTTGATTAGATTTACATATAGGGTAGATGGTGAACTTACGTGTTGCTTATGCTTAAATGATTTGAATAAAATAATGACTATGCCCTGTTTTTAAAAAATGGGGTTATTTCATTTGTTTGTAGAACTACAATTTATTTTGGGGAAAATTTGCATTACTTGTATATAAGACTTCCTAGCTGGTCAAAATAAGTTTTAAACTCAATCTCCGTAGTGTAGGAGTGGTTACAATGTCCTGCTGCTACCAGGGGTGATTTAAAAGTGCTCATCTGTATGAAATACAGTCCACTGTCTGTATTATGTTGTATGTTTTCCTCTTATTTTCATTGCATTGCAGAGTTTTCTTCTTTCGTTTTACAATATTTTGATAAAATTGTGTATCCTGTACTTCATATTTCTCCTAACTTTTTATTCTTTGTTATTTTTGTCATGCCATACTGTTAAAATAAATAAAAGTCGATGTAAAAATGTTTTGCTTATTATTTCAAACCAAATTTCATTTTACATTATCCAGTAAAAGGTCTTTAACTGCTGAAGTTTGTTATTTATCACCATTGAAAAGATAAAGTTTAAAATGTTAGAAGTTTCCTATTTTACTAAAAGTTGTTGCCCGAAAATGTCTAGACCCATCCAGGGAAGTGCCTTATCATAATCACATGCTGTATGCAAATTAAGCCGACACACCACAGAAATTAACAAAATTAATGCGGTAGTTTTCAATGGAGAAAATTTGTGTTCTTCAAAGCAAGCAATGGTATAAGAGATACCACTCCTCTGTTGTTTGATATTGCCATTTTAGATGCTTACACTCTCAGATATATTAACAAAATTATGATGCTCCCACCTGTATATATTTCTGGACCTTGTATAATCTGCAGAGGCTAATGTAAACTGTTTATACAACACTATATATTCATGATCTTACACACCACTGGTTAATTCCAAAAATAACCTTCCTGACTCATTCCACTAATGGAAATTTAAACCAATGTTTTGATAATATCATAAATATGAACTATGGCAGGTTCAGAATGTTAGAATCCATTTATTATAATGATTCGTGTTGACAAATGTTTTTTTCTTCATTGAACGATGACCAACATAACATGTCTGATTCATCCTTGAATATAATCTAATTGATAGATTATGAATAGTAATCCACAATCAGTATACTCCATATTACAACCACCTCTAGATAACCACTACCTTTCAACTGTAATAACTTATTACTACAGGCACCTCTTGATTACAATATCATTGAATAACAGTCTTTGTGATTTAAACATGTTAAAAGTATTTAATCCCCTAATGTTAGAATTGATTGACCCTGACCAGGTCCTCCTTCATGGGTTTATGTCCTACATATCAATATTGTGGTTAAATGTTGACACTAAATTTTCATGTTTCTTGTAATACTTTTGTGAAAAAAGTAAGTAAAGAGAACAAACTGGGCCACTTTTTGATATATTCATTGTTACCTCCCTTAAATTGTTTTCTTTATTGAGTTCCCTCCCTTCGTTAATCTTCTCACAAATTAAGAAGACAGCATGAAATATTGATAGTATTTTTTACGTTTTCTATTAATGTCTTTTTCTTAAAGATTATAGACAGTGTGAATCTTCAAATGAATCCAACTACTTGTTTCCATATTTGCTCCCATCAAGGTCCTAACTGCCATACGTCGTTACAGGTGCGTTGTTAATGTATGAGCATGTCCGACTTTATAGGTCCATCCACGAATAGAATTACAATGGAAAAGTGTAGGAAGACAATCTTTACATGATCATATTTCTTTTATTAATTAAAATATCAAATCCGCTCCAACGATGATTAAAAATTCGATTTTTCTTTTATTGATATAACTATACGTGATTGTCATTGACATATTACAATGGTCACGTGGTACTGGTGATAATAACGTGATCCACTAAATACAGTATAAAATCACATCAAACCTTCTTAAGATGCCTTTGCATTTAATATAAGATTTGTTGCAAACTAGAAATAGCCAAAACTATATCAATTGTACAATGTTTAATAAAAAAAATATGGCACAGCTAAAATCAAACAGCTGAAGACAAATGTGAACAGCATCAAATGAACAGAATGGGCAATTAAACAAAAAAAACATTTATGAAAGTTATAATGCAACAATAACTTCATCTATGATATGATAAAATCTGAGATCATTAGGTGAATAATGGTCTCAGATTAAATGGAAAAATGTTAATTTGATCAATTGAAAGGAAGTATTTTACATTCAGACTATAACAATACAATTAATAGAAAAATGTTCTGTTTTAATACTAGACCAACGCTCGTCTGTTTTATATGTCGGCAACAAATGCCACATTTGATATTTCGACTTTGAACACGATAAGGTATAATTTGACCAAAATTCCAGGTTAAAAAGGTTAAGTAAAGCATATCAACTAAAATGGAGGACGAGTTGACCAAGGGGGGACGAGTTGACCAAATTTTCAGGACGAGTTGACCAAATCGGGGACGAGTTGACTCAGGGACGAGTTGACTAAGGGACGAGTTGACTAAGAACCGTTAAAAAGGGACATAAGTCCAAAAATATAGCTTTCAGTATAATGCCTCTTTGTCTTGCAACTGCGCCTTGTCGGGATAATCAAGTATTCCAGGTGTTGTTTTGATATTTTTAAAAGTGTTTGTGTAATGGACTACATTAAAGTTTTTTGCACAACAACGACGACGACCATAATATCTTATAATATGGTTTCATTTGGGGACATTAGTCAAATAGTTAATGCATAACAGAAGTTCAAAGTTTCTTTTCCTTCTACAATTTACTATTTTATCTGTTGAACGCCTGTGGCACGAAAGTATGAACATTAGGCCTACCTCGAAAATACCATATGCATTTACCATCAATTGCGGTTTGGTGCAAACTATGCTTAAGCTATCAGGTACAGACCAGACGGTGTGTATTATCATGCAAGAGAGTGAACAAGATGTGGCAACCGGTTTTAAAAATTAAGTTGCGCAATTACAGTAAACATAACGCGTTTAAACATTGCAATACAAAAATGTGAAACAAGGACAACGAACAATTTATAATCCAACCATGCACTAGAAAAGTTCACATTTTTGGAACGACATTAAGCTTGTTGTACCGGGAAAACTCACATACCAGACTTGACGAGACCAGGTGAAAGACCGGACCAGGGGAAAGTCCGGACCTTGGGAAAGTCCGGACCGGGGAAAATTCTGGAATTGAGTTTTTTTCAAATCGGGAGCTAAAAGTTTGTCTGGACTTAGATGAATTCTTGGGGGTCCGTGCAATGGAGTTTCTAGAAATTTGAAGATTTTCTACATATACACAATGTGTTTGTGTTAGTCACTTTTTTGCTGAAGAAAGGGGTAAATAGTTTAATGTGCTAGTATATAACACTGTAACAAAGTATTTATTTATTTGGTGAATGTGTGCATGCTGGGAGTATTTAAAGCTTCATTGAGCGCTCTCTGCTAGACGTTAATCGAATTTCAAGAAAATACGTCTTGAATGATAATAATTCATTCATCAATACTTAGTCCACCTGCAGAACTAAAAATGGAAAGTGATCCTGTACTTCATACATTATTTATTGAGATGAAATCCAAATAAATTTGTGAACTCAATAAATAAGCCCAATGTTTACTCCAAACAAATAGTTTCACTGATAAGGAAGAATTAAAAGCCCAAAATTGAACTATCATTTTTTGTTCCTCTGAATCAAAATTGCTTCGTCCTTACAAGGTACACTTTAGGACAGAGAAATCTACAGCAATGTCGGACTTTTTGCGGTGTTATGATCAACTTCCTGGTATCTTAATTTTCCATATTTTCACAAGTTGTTGTGTTCAATTCTATCGTGAATTAGCTGTGGACTCTAACATCAGATAGCCCCTAATTTCTAAAAGAATTCGGAAGTATCTTTAAGCGTCACAATTTATTCTTTATTCGTAAAATATTCAACCATAAATGACCGCATCAAGGAAACTTGAAAGTTTTGAACATTCGGCGAAATAAAAAAAGTTACCTATCAAAAAAATTGCTATAAAAATGCAATTTAACTAAGTAATCAACCACTCTGTTTCACCACTCTGATTAAATAAACTCAATTCAATGCAATGATCTAAAAAAATACATTTGTAAATACAAAATGCGCTTATAAATTCTTTTGTAACGTTGAGAACTTTTCCGCTACCATAAATGCAACATCATAAGACCGCTCATTTTAACTTTCATTTTTTTTATTTTTTTTTATCTGTTCATAATAATTCTATCTGTATATTATGGTGGAATACTTCTGCCACCAGATAACCACTTAATCATCACGTTAGTTATGTGGTTAACGCGTAACTTATCTAGTTAACCACTTACTTATCGTATTAATTATGTGGTTAACGTGTTAAGCAACTAGTTAATATTTTAATCCTAGTAAACATCCTAACTGAAAAAAATGCATGATATTGCCAACAAACGCCAATACTTGCAGCATTTCAATAGGTAAATATTAAGTGGTAAGAGGTTATCATGTTAAGTATCACGTTTACCCACTTACCAATGTCTAAAAAGGACTGCTAAGTAGGTTAACGCGTTAAGTAACGCGTTAACCAGATAATTATCAGATATTTATCTTGCTAACATGATAAGTATCATGTTAACCTACTTGGCACTGATCCATTATGATTCAAGTAGATCCAGTGGCAGTTATTGGTACTTTCTTGCACTTTTGTCCAGTTAATATTATTTTGAATTAAAATACTAACTAGTTACGTAACGCGTTATTTACATGACTAACATGATAGTAAAGTGGTTATCTAGTGGCAGAAGTATATCACCATAGAATATTATACTGATTGATTTAGATCTTAGTCTCTTATAACTCTGAAGAGTGGCAATATTTTGTCTTTGATGTATGTAAACTGTTTTATATGATATGTAAATATTGATGAGACATGAATAAAGAATATTCTTCTTCTATTCCTCTATTTAGCGTATTTTTTCTGTGATGCCGTGTTGCTAGTATTTGTTTGAATGACTGAACACCAGTCTGACACCAGAAAATCAATTATTGAAAATCTGAAGACACAAATACGAGTTAATGAACAAAAAATCTGATTTTAATCTATAATTTTATGTTCAATTATAATTATCAAATCACGTGGAAGTTTCAAGATTTCGAAAAAAAATATACATGAATCTGCAGTGTAGCCTCTTTAATTAAAAACAAAATATCGCATATACTAGAAGTAACACAGAGGTGTGATGGTAACACCACTTCTTGAAATTATAAATAGAAAAAAAATATCCAAAAGATGATGAAGGAGTTCAGAGAGACTTATCTAGGAAGATGTGTAAATTTAAATAAATTCATGACATTACGTTACAAAAATATCAGATAAGACGGGCTTGTGGTTCATGATACGAGTAAGTAAAAGGGGGGGGGTTCGTTCCAAAAAATATTTCTATAGGTTTGTATGGGAACAGGATACTGGTGAATCCTAAGATAATACATGCATTTTAATATACATGTACATTAACGTGGATAAATAAAGAATAAAAAAAATCATGTCTACAGTAAAACCACAAATAGCGGCCACTTCGGTTATTTGTGGGTCTGTTTCAACATTTCCTGTATATTATCGTATGTCATTATTACAATATAAAGAAACAGTATAGATTTAGAGTGACATAAGAGTGAAACATAATAAACATTTATTAAAATCAACCGTTCTTTTATGATTCATTTGTTGTATTATCATCTAAAATTTGCTTTAGTAAAAACCTTCTACGTTTGTTTCTATTTGTGTAATAATAATATATACTACATGTAGTATGTGTGTATTTGTTATACCCATGTATTGCATTGCATTGCATTGCATTGCATTGCATTGCATTGTATTGTATTGTATTGTATCCTCATGGGCCATATGGCCTACAGGATTTTGGAAATGAAATTTATTTAAACTTATCTACATGTATCTTTATTTCAGCTTTATTATAAAAAATACCTCGGTATTAAGACGGATTTCTTGATCAGATGAGCGGTCTTAATATCGGGGGAATACATGTAGATATGGTTAATTATTCATCCGAGTATTGTCCTATTTATGGCTGTGGTCCACAAAATATCTGAGTCAAGACAGACAGCGCTAGGTTGGTACTTTAAGTAAGTTAACCGGGAGATCGACTGCTCAATTAAATTCAGTGATTTTTATTACAGAGAAAAGAACGTTTAAGACTCCATAAAGCACGGGAGTGTTGATCGACAAGCAGCGTAAACATGGATTAAACATGTTTCACGTGATAATTTGATTGAAATCATGGACAAGAAGGTGCTAGTGATGCTGTGAAAGTTCTCCTTACTTCACGCGCAAGTTGTCACTTCACATTCTACCATTTAAACTCAACAGCAAAAAGTTCTGTAGTGGTAAGGGAGTGACAGTTTAACGTGCATGAACTGATAACAGTGTAGCCGTGAGACTTCATACCGGGAAGTCATCTTGCCCGAGCAGACCTCAATAACCTTATATCAGAAACGTGCGCATGGACCACCTGTACATACTAGTAATAGAAATCATTCGTGTTAATTGAACTCCGATGGACAAGCAACAATGATTCGCACCCCATGATAAATAGCAGTGTGCGAAATGAGAGAAAACAAGTATTGACAGATGGCCTATGTGCATGTGTTACGTCAACTGACCACCTCACAATAACATGACAGCATTGCACTGACTGGTTATTTTTAGCCAATATTTTCACGCCAAATCACCTTTCTACTGGAGAGGGCATTTTATATGGAAAGTGGCTTTTTACATGTACTTTACACTGATGACCACGTCTTGATTTGTTAGAATATCCGTGAGTGCTAGGTGTCATACTAGTATTGTAACAGAGAAACTGTCATAAAAATACGCCAAACACAACACAGTACACAAAACATAAACACTAACATACACAATGGTAATCTCTGTATTTGACTAATTGTAACATACCATTTTAGACATTACTCTGAACCATTGTGCTTTATACACGCTATTATAAAATGCTGTTTTTTACAGCACCCGTGGTTCGCTCCAAACATAGTCGCGGTATGATTGTATTGGATATTGTTAAAATCCGAATGTTCACTTCCTGTACTTTGATTTTACACCTGTACAACAGCAGTGGCTTTATTGTAGTCTTATTTAAGTAGATCCAGTCACCCGTATAAAACTTAACATCTAAAATTGTATACAATGCTTTACAAGCCGTATTATATTTGAGCGTCAGTAAAATATCCAGTGTTTTTGACGACATATAGCGCGGATAGAATCGGGTGAAGCTACCCTGGGGGATAAAACCACACGGAATGCAAAAATATTAGATGTATAAATATTCTATGACAACATCTATGTAGTTTCGTGTACATGTTACAAAGATATCTGGATATATCGACGTGGTTGAATTACCAAGGGCCAAAATCAGCTAAACATGGTAAGAGAATTTGCTTTAAATTTGGTTTAAGTGTTTTCAAAAGTGTAAAGAAAATATATATCGCGTTTTCATAAGTGTAAACATATATCCTGTGCTGTAAGAATGAAGGAATAAATATTGACATTAAGAATATCTCAGGCAATTAAAAATCAATTATATTTTTTTCATGACGAAGTATTTTTACTGAAAGCATAAATAGTTCGATATTTTACTTTCTACATTTATTTAGGGACGGGAATTTTTACTATATTTAGCCATTGAGGGCAATACACAGAAATCATTAACAGATTAATACATGCGGGAACTGGATTTACGGGTTCACACGTACATGTACCAGTATTTAGTACACGTAAAATTATTGCCTGAATGAATGACTGGGATCAAGTTACTTACCAAATATTTAAACACAAGATGAGAAACTTCAGTGTTGTTTGACTGGTTGGTTGTTTCAGAAGCCATGAATTTCTACCTTGGTCAACCATATCGTTTTCTCAAATTACATTCAACAAATACCTGGATTGCCTGTGACAGAGAACGGTATCTTCATTCTAAATCACTGTAGCAGCAATGAGTATCTAAATGTACGCTCGGTGAAGCATTCATTGGTAAATCACAAAGCATTTATATTAAAATTACCCCTTCTTAAAGAGGCGATGATACTGCTCCCCGCCCAACCTTCTAAATAACACTTCATCTATGTTTTGAATATTTGTTTTAAATTTGTATACAAAGGGCAACCGGTATTATAATATTTTTTTTAATTTTGAAATAATGGTGTAAGTATAATAGAAACCAAATTAGAATTCTCAAGTTTTATCGTCTGCTTTCAACAGTATTTAAGTAACATACACACAGAAGTATTAATTTGACAATAAAATTATATTTACACACTGTGTATGTGGAAGTCACGGTACGAATACTTAATACCCTGTAAATAAACGAAATTGATCATATTTACAAAACAATTAATCCTGAAATATCCATGAGAACTAGCAACAAATTTCTAAAAACATGAGACAAACGAAACCTGTAACAATTATTATGAAAAAATTGAATAGCGTGTAACACATAATTCAGATCGATATAATAACTGTTGATAATTGAACGTACATGTGACGTATGATAATTCAGTCTCACTTGACCACTTGCGGACGTTAGTACTTGAGTTGATACGATACCAAGTGTTTTTACTTAATTGGGCATACAAAAATGTGCGTTAGTGTGCATTAACGTTTACAAAAGCAAAATGCATAATATTCTGAAACTAACAACTGTCTTAAGCTATTGATTTCGTAAGACAGTGCGCCATTGATTAGGTCGTTGATAACCAATCTTCTATCAACAATGAATGAATAAATAATGCTACAAGGCCAACAGTGTGAGGTTACCCGGCTAATGTCGCTCTGTTACGCCAAAGATGTGGAATGAAAGAATGATTTTATCACTGAACTACTGTAGAGAACATGTAGAGAACGAATGATTTTATCACTGAGCTACTGTACACAACATGCAGAGAAAGAAATGATTTATCACTGAGCTACTGTACACAACATGCAGAGAAAGAAATGATTTTATCACTGAGCTACTGTACACAACATGTAGAGAACGAATGATTCTATCACTGAACTACTGTACACAACACGTAGAGGAATATTCGTGTTTTAAATAAGCTCGACCACAATCATAGTATCTTCTAAGTAATTCACATACTGTATAAAGTATAATTCATTATAAACAGTTTATTTATAAATCATTACATTCTACGTTATTGTATGTCATTATTGTTTTGTACATACAAATGTATAGATCTGTATAAAATCCAGCGATAATCAAAATTCTTCGAAATAAAAAAAAAATCAATCACTAGATAGAAACAGTTGACGAATAATAATTAAATCAGCAATCGCAAATATGTCTGATCGAGAGAAAGGTATACACACAAGATATAAAAAAGGTGAAATTTGAGGCAGGTTATCATGTAGCTTAGTAAATGCGTGGATTTGGTACACGTGTCTAAAATTTCGTTTCCCTTTGAAAATTTATAATTTGCGGTAAGGAAAGAAAGAATTGAAGTCAGTCATTTGTCATTTGTCAATCTAATTTTATCCCAAGTTGATGACTAGGTGTGTTGTATTACGATCTATCGTAGAGTCATCATGTAGTGAAAGCAGAGATCTGTACTATACGTGTGTAGGAGAGGCGTTAGGTTAAAGGAAAGGCTGTACGGACCGATGATCATGATAAAATAAATGTATATTAATGATTCTTGTTTTGACAAAAGGTCCTGATCATAAAAGATGAATGATTGGTATGTATACAGTGATGTGGTCTCATGTCAAGCATTAAAGGAAGTGTAATATTTTTGTAATTTTGCACTATTATTTATTATTTGCTTGCTTTTCCGTTTATTTAAATGCGCGTTACATGACCATTAGTTGTTGATGCGAACCAAAACTATATAAACAAAAACTCATTCATATTGAATGGTGTGAAATGAGTTTTAACAGGATATCCTTTTATGGCCTGAATATGATTTGCTTGGGTGTGTACTATTCAACTCATAAACATTTCATATTACCATCCTAACTGGCATTGTGAACAACAGCCCGACGTTACAAAGCTTGAAAACCAGTCTCAGAACGCCGACATCTGATTGGCTGCCTTCTACGCTCATTTTTTTAATTGACCAATGGAAAGGCTGTATAAAACGAAGAGGTTATGAATCGGAGCTTTGTGACCAGTTTAAAACGCACATGACTGATTGGTTGTTTACGCTATGCTAAAAGTTATCGATGACAATGTTTCAGGTTACATTGGAAATTATCATCAAAATTTGGCATAATAATCTTTGCAATCGATCACTTGTTTCATTCGGAATCCCAGTCTGAAATTCTATACCAGATAAAATCATGATCATCATCAGATCACTATGACCGAGAAAGAGTCAGGTTTAATGTGGTGTAAGGTGTTAAATCCATAATACTGTACATAATACTGTCCTTATCCTACTTTCTGCTCTTGCTTATCACTCCAGAATGGTAGCATTATAAAAATAGTATTCCACAATTATCATAACTTCTTTGATAGTTACTTTAAGTACTTTAATTTATTTTATGGCACATTTTGACATTTTTTTAAGAATTATTGCCATTTTTAGAAAAAATCATTTCTAAAAATATTCCACGGCGTTTTTGCATCTTTTTTTACCGTGAACTTTTCATTGCAATGGATTTTCCTTTTCCTTTAATCTTCCAAAAATGGGCTACTCCCATAGACTTCATTGTCAGATAAAGGAAACAATAACTCCAATGATTCTCATTGTTTTTGGAAAAACTCTCGGTAAATCATTTTTATCATGGAATCCTATAAAAATTATGAATGTTCCCGAAATCTGTCCACTCCTTTTGGAGATACTAATTTTGGACGTTATGGGTATAAAACCTTAATGAATAATTTGTATGTACACGTACTTAATCCAGTATGTCATCATTCACTTCTAGTCTAAATATATAAAGAAACACAAGTTTGGGGTAGTTCAAAACTGGTACCGTGTCATCTTTTCTTAGTTATATCTGTAAGTAGAAAAGGGGAAACAAATAAGCGGGGATAATTTTTCGACAGTTTAATCAAGTCTGAAGAAAGCCGTCTACATTCAAATCTTTATTTTATAAAATTAGTAAAATGTATGTTCCACTTCGTGTGCGCATGCGCAAAACTGCCATGTGTCATCATTATAAAGTCGGTTAATATTACAATAATTTTTTTCTGTTTCAATATTGGTTGATCTTCTATGTCACCAATCGTTCGATAAATCCATCTCTTATTGAAATATTTACATTAAAACGAAACACGATACGTTTAATTTTAAGTTTTGTTCTAGCGTTTAGTTGCTTTGTCGTCGAATCAATAAATCTGTGTATTTTTCCTGTATTGGTAAATATGCTTGATGTGTCGATAAGTAGACGGGTAGATAGATTGTTCATGTACACTGTCATTACTAGTTAAAAGTCAGAACGTTGGTATGAACTATCAGTGTATTGTGAATCCAATAATATACTTCTTACGCTTGAATGTATATTTATAAATAACAAAACCATATCCGCATTCTGTTGTATTTTAAGACCACCAAATGACAAAGATCGATTTTTTTTGGAACCAGTTCTCTTTACAAGTTTCTTCCATTTTTTACCTGAATTCAAATGAGTGAGACCACCTCGACATGATTACCCTATTTTTGGCCCCTCGGGAAGTCGTTGTCGATGTTTTATTGTATATCATATTGTGCAATGATAAAATACTAAAAATATTTATGGGGAGCAGTTAGTATAAGGTATTTACACGCAGTATGATCGAAAAAAAATGTAAAAATAATTAAATGAGGGTTAAACTAATAATGGAAATTTTGTATGTAAAAAAGGCTTTAGGAACGCTATTGTTGTGGTTAAAACTGGTTTATGTACGATTATATAATTATATATACGTAAAAATCTCAGGAATAGCCTTAATGGAAATAGATCAGGATTATCTTTTTTTCTCTTAATCTAGAAACTCCTTTCAACTGATAGAAATTATAATAAATAAAATTAAGGTGTATAAAACGTGTGCTTAGGGATATTTTTTACTGTTGAACAATTCAGAGCTTTAAAAAGTATAAATTACAAGTTTCATTTATGTAGAAAGTGATATGTAAACGTTCTCAGAATTCTCCTTCGCCGCATTTATTAAAAATCAAGAGTAAGTTAAAGTATTGACTCGCTCAAGTATGACTGGAATAATTTTAATTGGATCTTTTGTCGAAGAATGGTGTGTTTTGTTCACTATTAATACCATCTTCTCAGAAATCCATTTCATGCCAAGATGATGAATTAACATTATAAATGGAACTCGGATGTACCCCCATACACCCAAAGTGACTTTACCCTCCGTGAGTATGAGATATACACAAATATGCCCGTAAACGTAAAATGACAAAAAATATCACATTGATTGCATCACGTGAGAAGGTAAATAAACAAACGTTTATTATTAGTTGAGTCTTAATATTAAGACATCATAATATAAGGGATCAGTAAAGTTGTCTAATTTTTTACGTTTTTTTTTTTGTTGTTGTTTAAATTACCAAAATGTCCAGACACTGCGGCTTGCAGTTTTTCACGATTTTGCGAGGTTTACAAATGTGTGAAACCCAATTTTTTCATAGACAACGTAATAATAGTACATAACAGTTGTCAAGCGGGTATTTTCCCCGGGTAGATAGATAGAAAGGTAAACTAGTACTTATATATTCCAGTTTTGAAGTCAAAGCAGTTATACCAATAAAGGCGTTTTGTATCATAAATTTTATACTGTGAAATGCTTTGATGAACATTATGCGCATAAATTATAACTATTATTATCACCTTAGTTTAACATCTGAGATATAACTTATGGTGGCATATTTCTGCCACCAGATAATCACTTAATTATCACTTCAGTTATGTGGTTAACGCGTTACTTAACTACATGTAGTTGGTATCTTAATTCAAAAATGATGTCATAACTGGACAAAAATGCAAGATAGTGTCAACAACTGCCACTAGATCTACTTGCATCATAGTATATAAGTGCTAAGTAGATAACACGATTCTCTCATGTTAGCAAAATAAGTATCTGATAATTATCTGGGTAACGCGTTATTTAAAATATCAACTAGTTACTTAACACGTTAACCATATAATTAACGCGATTAATGAATGGTTAACTAGATAAGTTACGCGTTAACCACATAACTAACGTGATAGTTAAGTGGTTATCTGGTGGCAGAAGAATGCCACCATACTAACATTTTCAGGCTTACAATTTCATGCATGACATTCATTGATAACTATAGTGTTGTTCACATTATATAAATATGAAACTGGGTGAAATAGTTTCATTTTAAATCTACACTTCTACGTGAGCTCTACATTAAATCACGTGACATGTTTAGCAGATTTTTTTGCATTACGTGAAAACTGGCCACTAGGCCTATGTGAAAACTGACCATTATTTGAAAACTGGCCACTATGTGAACACTGGCCATTATATAAATAAATACCACAATATGGATTATGTTTTTTCTCACATATTGCTATCATATACCACATTAACTTGTATATAAAATATTCTGTTTACGAAGGTAATATTTCTTCTGTGACGTTTTTACACATGTGAAACTATACCTATTTCTTACATGTGAAAAATCATGTCTACATGAGGAATTCATCGACACAACTAGATTATATTACATAAATCAAGCAGGTCGATATATTCTATTGTATCATGTTCTAAAGCCGGCCAGAATGATTACTAAGGATTGATTATTTTCCTTTACAATTAACGATAGATCGGGAAACTACGATAAACATTCACGTGTGTGAGTCATTATACAATAACCAAGTAATGGGTTTTAGTATAATTAAGACAATTTATCTGAAGTTGACGCCGTTTATTTTTGGTTTTTCAATTACGTCAATCTATCGACCTAACTAGTACTCATGGGATACCGGGTACATTTAACTGAGCGATGTCCGCAGTAACTTATTGTCTTATTTGAAGTTGTGAGTATTATGATAATACAAAAATGAATCAATGTACTCACCTCTTCATACCTTTACATTATAAGAAAAAACGCACATTATCACTTATAAAACATTTGGTTTTAAATTTTCAAACTTTAAAAAACGGGTGATTGCTTGTAGCATTGGACCCAATGCTAACCTTTCCCCAACGTGTCACATAACAACCATACAAGAAATATGGACCCGATCTATTCAAGAGTAAAATAAAAAACAGTTTATAGCCTAAAGATTATATTTCTCTACCAGTATTGATCAGTACATTTTATCAATTCTGTAAGAAAAATTCGCCAACAATCCACAAAAAGTCCAGAAACTAGTCGTGTTTGCGGTTACCTAACTGACCCCCATTTTTTGGCACGACTCTAAAGTTTCTTATACCAAAATCAAAAGTAAGAATATATCTGGGGACGAATCGCACCTCCAAAGTACCAAATATAGGTTTAGAAAAAGACCAGTAAACGTTTTTTTTATAAAGAAACTATAGATCTATTTTCCTAGCCTAGCCAACTTTTAATCAACACCACCACTATTTCCGAGTTTATCACATCAGAACTGGGAAATCAATGCTTTCAACAATGATGCCAAGAATAGCGGAATCAATATCGCCAATAATCAATACAATATGATCAGAAGTTATCGACAAACGCTAAAGAGAATAAAATGTATAAATTTTCAACACGATTACCAGCAACAATAAGATCGCTCTATACCATGTTATCTCATTGATTTCTTTTCTGCCATGGAAATATTCTAAGATTTATGTTACTGCCTCAACAAATGATATTTTTTATAAAACTTTGATTTTTACTTTTTTTGTTTTGTTCCAGCTTCGTGTTATTGAACTGTTCGTGAAACGAAATTTCCAGTAAGTAATTCTCACAGACATTAATACTTGGTTTTCATATACAGTCAAACTTGTGAACAAAATTCCACCCATGGGAAAGACGAAATGTGGCCTTTATTGACAGATGGCCTTTATTCGGAGGTCAGTTTGTTCTAAATAATCGATATCTGCTTTTCTAAGAATGGCCTGTATTCACAGGATTGCCTTTATTCGGAGATGACCTCAAAGAAAGATTTGACTGTATATTTTTATCCGAAATGCTTAAATAATATAAATGACTAGATTGTATTTCCAAGTTTTGTATCAGTGATGTATCAAAAGTTTTGTACACTACTTCTTGTATTGATATGTTTTGTCGTATCGCTGTATATTCCGCATCATAAAAGTAACTGAAGCCTTCCATTTTGTATGTTATATGAGACGACATGAATCTTTGCAGTACATAAAATTATGTTTTATGTAGATCGATGATTCAGACTGCTTTTGAATAAGTTAATATATCAAATCAGATCATTCCTCGCGTGCCAGCGTTTTAATAGGGCTGTAATCTTTGCTAAATCAAATAAAATCGCAAGAATAAAAAGGATAATTAAGGCGAGCAATTATACATGTACAGTGGAACCCCTCTAAACCGGTCGAGCCCTGGAACAGGCTATTTGGCCAGTTTAGAGGGGATACCAGTTTAGAGGGGATTTTGGTTTTGTATAGTAATAGAATCGTAATGAAATCGTTACCAGAACATTTGGCTGATTCAGATGGAAAACCGGTTTATAGAGGAACCGGTTCAGAGGGTTTCCACTGTATCACTAAATAATTATGTTATTTATACCTGTATCAAATTGGTGTATATTTAAATCTACAGGTTGATTCTGGTTATTATTATATTATTTGCTGTGCTATCACTACGTCTGCCATCATCATCAACCGTGAGACGACCATACACAGCGCCTGGGGACTTTTACAAACACTTTGACCTGAAAAACGCGCCTTTTCAGGTAATGTATACGAGTTATCCAAAATATACAAAGTTCGTCACCAATGGCGGTCTCAATCAATTCAAGACTGGTCTAATTAAAAAACTTTTATACCTGACCAGCTATAACTGGATATGTCAAACTATGAGACATATTTAGTATTGTTACTAAATGTAAAGGTTTCAAAAAATCTGATGTTATACAAAAACATAAAATTGTTAATAGAAGATGATACCAAAATAACGAAATCTGATTGGTTGGTTCTGAACACTATTTAAAATTGACCAATGGCAATACTGCGATTTCTGATTGTATGTATATTGTCATTGTGTATGTACGCATTGTATTTGCCATAAGTTATTGCAATTATAAATGGTCAAAGGCAAATGTTTTAACTTTAAACTTATTTTATTAGGTTATTCATAAATTTCAGATTTTAAGAAAAGATGAACTTGTGAAAGAAAAGACCGACAAGCAGTATCATGTCGCTTTCTTAAAAGTTCATAAAAGCGGAAGTACAACGGCTCAAAATATATTTCTAAGGTAAATAGAACAAAACAACGAACATAAATAATGAAAAGGCTTGATTAAAAGCTAGAAAACATCAAAATTGCTCACTAAATAATTACTATACTTCAAACCCGGGTTAACAGCCATTTTTTAATAGACTAAACTTTGTGAATAAAAAACATATTCCAAAGTTGAGCAGACATTTAAGTGATATTAAAGAATAAATAAACTTGGATAAAGTCCAACACCGAATCTTTCTCCACTTCCGTGACTTTTGTGAGCAAAGTTCATTATTTGATCTTCCTAAATACGAACGATGGTACGGAGAGAAAATGCTGAATAAGAAATTTATCAGCATTTGGTTATTTTGTTTCAGTACGATTTTGATGTTTCTTTCCATGTAACGGTAATGATCTTTTCTTTTATAGATTTGGCTGGTATAATAATTTGACGTTCGTTTTGTCTCCCGCTCACAATGCGTTCAAATATCCAAACATAATAAGTCTGAGGGAACCAATGACAAAGAACAACACTCTAGACCCACCTGCAGGCAAGCATCACGAGATTTTGTGTAATCACGTGGTATACAACCGAGCGTCGTTCCGGAAGTACATGCCAAATGACACTGTCTACGTCGGAATCTTACGAGAACCCTACGAATTCTTCAAATCAACACTGAATTATCTCAAACCGGGCTACATCTACAATAAAATTAAAACATCAATTCCAGCGTCTGACTTTTTAAAAGATCCAATGAAATACGAGCCTAGAAGTTCTCTATTTTCATTCACAAACAACAGAATGGCTGTGGAATTCGGTTGCCCTGATAACGTCATAAAATCGAACGACAAACACAAAATTCTGGAATTCATCAAAGGAATAGACGAGGATTTCCGTGTTGTGATAATCGCCGAGCATTTTGAAGAATCCATTGTTCTAATGCGACGTTATTTGCGATGGTCTACGAAAGACATTTTATATAATGATAAAAATATATCAAAACGTAAAAATGAAACAAAATTAGTCGGACCATACGACAGACAAATGTACAAGCGTTGGGCGAGGATAGATTACGCACTGTATGAACACTTTTACAAGCGTTTGAGGGATCAGATAAGAGAAGAGGGTTATGATTTTGATGATGAACTGTTGCATTTTCGTGAAGTTCGTAGGATGGTGTCAGAATTTTGCACTGGGGATTATAAAAAATCCGGAGCTAAACTTGCAGTGGCCGCATCAAAGTGGAGTAAAGCTTTTGAAGTTGTCGGCGATGATTGCGACTTGATTAGAAAACAAGAAATACCGTTTGTACAAGATATAAGATTCAGACAGTACGGGTCACGTGAAATATAAAAATCTTGAATGCATTGTTTGTATATCAAACATTGAAGTTTGAAAAGGCTGTCCGAGATATGTCGAAAGAAATTCTCACATTATTGCTTGTATTTTGCGATGACAAAGGATCGTAGCATCATGAGGGAATGTCGTCTGACCAGGTCTGTAAGACTGAGGGATTCAAATAATACACGTGCAATAAAAGTCGTAAAAATAATGCTTTAAAAAGTTCAGTCATAAATTTATTTTGAACCGTATTCTTCCGATAGTTTGTACACTTACAGACTTTTGTGTTGAAAGGCGAAATACGATGACTATTCGGTACATAATTCAGTACATCTTTGAATAGATAATAACATTTTTTATCAACTGCTCTTAAGCTTAAAAAAAACACGGAAGAAATACTTAAAAATGTTATTCAGTTACAAGAAATATATATTATATACATTATTGCTATATTCATGAATTACAGTTTTTATTTATTTAAGGAGCCTAATTATAAAAATATATATAATATGTCATTTAGTGAGGCCGGACATTAAGAGGATCGACACGCCAATGATAATATCTATTCGACTTGACCAAATTTTGAGCTTTGTATTCATCAAAACGAGCTTGAATCTCTCAGTTGTATGTAGCTGATCATACATACCATTGTGAAATATATGTATGATAAACGTGTAGAATATTCATGACAAATCATCCACGTACAAACTGTGGGTGATGATACTATCGTATATATTGTATTATTAGTGTCTATTTATATTGCTCGCGGCCTTGGATCATGAGTGTATCAACTATTTTACATTTAATTTCAATATATAGATTCCGTCGAACGAATATCGTGCTAACCAGACAGGGAAGGGGTCAATGAAATTATGACAATCATTGATATCCTTGTACGAATGTTCGTGTCATGCTTCGCCGATGTTAAAACAGACGGACTCAGTGGATTTTACACTAATCATGACGCCGACCGTCTTCGAAAATTTGATTTCATATAATAAGAATTATTACTACATGCGTATTTAATCATACAATGGAAAATCTTCGCCTGAATTTTAATAAGTTTCATATTACTCAAAGCTCAAAACTACGTTTAACGTAAATTTCTGTGAAAATGCATTTTGTGATTTTCTTGTTTTAATTTCGCGTGCAGTATTATTTATCCTTTACAATGTTTTTTTCACTACTCTGTATTATATTTGTACCTCATGATTTGCTATATGTACTTGTATTATTATATAGTTTCTCTATGTCTAGATGACTTGGTGTATACTATGGTGTGCACAAAACATTCCATATGTTTATGTTCAATACTAAATACAGTGCAACCTCTTCAAAGCAACACCCTTTGGGAGAAGCAAAATTATTTTGTTATTGAGAGGTTGCTGCTCAAGAGGTTGAATTAATAGTTGAATCGTACAGTGGGAAAATTCATGCTGTTGTTGAAAGGAGGTTATTGCTTCAAAGAGAGAGTGTACTGTACTTGCAGTCATGTTTTGTTTTCACTACATATCGCTGAACAGTCTACACAGCACTGTATACATATTTCGTTATATGCCCCTAAACAATAGATTTTTATCCCAAACAAAATTAAGAGTTTATAGAAACTGATCATACAGTCGAGACAATTATGAGTTTTGTATTTGGTGTGCAGTATAGATTTTTTTCTCTTTGTGCGTTAACAAAAAAAATGTGATATTTTGACCATGAGATACAAGTGGCAACTTATGTACTTTGGTAAATACTGCATGTAGTATGTTTAACTGGTTCCCGTTAATGCTTCTTTTGCTGAGAAATCATGAAATGTTCGCAAAGAAGTCATGAAACGAGCGTTAGGTTGCATTCAGAGACGCGGGAAATCAGTTTTTGTCTTGCCTTTTGTGGATGTGTATAGTGTTAAAAAATGTTCATTGAACGGAAAGGTTCTATACGGGCTTTTAAACCCGACTCAATTGATTTGTGTTTATTTCTATATGTTAGTGAAATAAAAGAGTAAACTATAATAAGCGTGTTGTTATAAGGAAACTATATGTATAAACTATTTTTACAACTGGAAGGCGTCAGTACAGTGAAAAATGGTGGCAGCCTCTCACAACCGGACGTCTCCAGTCCGTCACATGCAAAAAATTGCATTTTTTAAATACTTTACTTTGATAATAAGACCACATCTGGAAGTGTGAAGAGGCACGCTAAAGACGACTTAAATTGGCGATATTTTTGTGTATAATTATTTAGCCCACATAAATTAAAAGTATACATAAGACACATACAGGAGAGTAAATAAAGCAAAGATAAATACTTCTTTCATAGTTTTATGCCTTCATTCAATAATTGGACACTTACTTACTTTTCTTTTAGTTACGACTTCTTTGTAATTCACTGACAGCACCAATTATGACAATTAATTAAATATGCACAAATTAAATGTAAATTATTACCGGTAGTAAAGTCTGGTACAATTACAGAATTTCGATATAATAAACCTGAAGTGTTCACAGCTAGGAATTTTTATTTATGAAGTATTTAGACTAGCTGTAAGTCTAAAATTCAATTATCACAATTACCCCCATTTTCCTGCACAGTTATAGAGAAATCAATTAAATTTAAAGTGGGAACTTACCGATCAAAAAATGTCCCGACGTAATGTAATTATAAGAAAATGTGCAATAAAATCTGCACCCAATTGTATAAACATTGGTTAACTTTAACCACTGGGTTAAATCATAGTTTTGGTTAGAATTTTGATTAAATGTTCGGTTAGCTGTTGTAGAAAATTTCGTTCAAGTTTAACCAAATTTGTTTTTGTTAAAGCTCAAATAAATCTAACCCAAGTCGAATATGCTGGTTAAATCTTAACATAAACGGTAACCAGTACCAAAATGGTAGCCCTTTTTAAATGTCTAAAAGACTTTTTTAATGATTAGTTAACCAAAATGGTTAAATTTAACCTTGGGTTAAATTAACCATTTGGCTAAAGTTAACCAATGTTTATACAATTGGGCGCTGGAGTCTAGAATTTAAACTTATTTCTTATACGTTATATTTATTTCTTCTTTCTCCTTTTCCTTTAATATTTAACTTAGATATTCATTCAGTTAGGTAAATAGTAGGTTTAAATATAACTCGCTCAAATTAAGAATAAAATAACCGATCATATTCACCATACTACAGTCGTACATGTATTTTGTTATTTTATCGGAGTTATCAAAACTGTACGTTTTCAGCAGACCGCATCGTGATTATTGCTTGTTTATCGGGATTTATATTACACTTATTCATTTGCTTAATATCTTTTGTTGGGTCGTATTGGTTCTATGGTGTAATGGTTAGCACTCTGGACTTTGAATCCAGCGATCCGAGTTCAAATCTCGGTAGAACCTTCTTTTTTACAGAAAAAAATGCCTTAGTTACAAACTTTGTGTGCACAATTTTTTTTTATTTTCACATTAATTTAACATGACGGCGTGCATTCTTTATAAATGTAAACTGAGGTCATCATACATTTTACATATAATTGTGTATAATGGTCTGAGATGTAGAATATCAAATTGTTTTATTTATAACACACATAAATACCTCTTATCATATAAATATACAAATTATGCATATTTAGCCGTACGTTCTTTGATGAATTTACGATGAAAGTATGTATGTAATGAAGTTCGGTAACTTTTTTACACAAGAGGGCCATGATGGCCCTGTATCGTTCACCAGAATAAATATTAATTAACTTGTTACCATAAAGGTAATAAAGGTACACTTGTGGGCAAATAGTGGGGAACAATAATAAACTTGATAACGGACCATCAAAGGATACTACAAAAGAATATTCGTGATGACTGAATGATGCCACAGACCAAATTTGGTGATGATCCAACCGCTGGTTCATGAAAAGAAGTCATTTTAAGGTATTATATTTTCAGCTCTAGCGGCCCCCAATTGGGGCCAACTATTTTTATTTCAGCAAATCTGATAGAACACTATCTAAAGATGCTAAAAACCAAGTTTGGTAATAATCCATCCATAGAAACATGAGAAGTCATTTTAAGGTATTTCTATTTTTAGCTCCAGCAGCCCCTAAAAGGGGCCGACCAAATTTGTTTGAGCAAACTTGAGAGGACCATCTAAGGATGCTACAAACCAAGTTTGGTGATGATCCATCCATTGGTTCATCAGAAGATGATTAAAGTTTTCTTCTATTTTTAGCTCTAGCAGCCCCTAAAAGGGGCCAACCATTTTCACTTCAGCAAATCTGATAAGTCTATCTAAAGATGCTACAGACCAAGTTTAGTGATGATCAATCCATTGGTTCATGAGATGATTAAAGGTTTTTCTATTTTTAGCTCTAGTGACCCCTAAAAAGGGCCAACTGGTATATCATGAGCAAATTGAAGTTAGTACGTCAAAAGGCTTCTACACAGCAAATTTGAAGTAAATCTGACAGGTAGTTTCTGAAAAGACCATTGTTGACGCCGGAGCATCCACCTACCCATCCTAATAGCTCAACCTGAATCTTCGGTTCGGGTGAGCTAAATTAGTACTCATGAATTGGAACATCAACTCTGGGAGTCAGTAAGACACTGCAGACTCGGTTAATTACCCATCAATTATATAACAAACTGTATAATGAATGATGTATAATATGAACTGAAAACAAAGAATATTGTTCAACAATCGTAAATGATATATATATGGTTTAACAGTAATCCTTCGTTTTTAGTTCCATTCTTATATCTGTGGACTGATTTTTTCTATTTTAATGTAACGCCTTTACAATGTTTTTTATACGCATGTTTACCCCTTGAAATTTATCCTCGTGTATCCCGCCATAGGGTTCACCAGTACAGATATATCAAGTTACGCCTGGGTACCCCACCACAGCCATAACCGTTCCCTCCCTCCATTAACACACCCCACAAGCAAACCGATCCCAGGAAAAACCAGAGAACACATTTTGTATGACATAAGTTTTTTTTCTTCATTTTTATAGCATTTTATGACATAATGTATACTCATGGTATTATCACATGGTAAATGATATTTTACAAGCAGTTAACAAATTGTCACAATGATAAATCAACAAAACAATCCAAGTTGTCATTTTTGACAAGCACTTTGTGCAGCATAAACACACATCAAGAATTCTTTTAAAGCACTTCAAAATCCAGTGGTCTTAAACATCACTCATGAATTTCCCCACATTCAAGTGTAAATTACAAATTTCAAAATCATAAATGCTTACAAAACACAGTTTCACAGTTTTTAGCATTTTGTAAAGTAAAATTGATATGCCTATTGATTATAACCTCTGTGTTTAACTTCTATTATATACATCAGTCAATAAAGATATGCAGGTAAGTGAACATGTTTATTTATATATCATCCACGCTAGTTTAAATAAGATCAGTTATTTCCAAGTATGTTAAAATACTGCAAGTAAGTTAGGTCTGCCTAAGTGGTTGAAAAGTCCTGGATTTTGATTGGCTGATCAAATATTTCATTACGACTATTTTGATTGGTGAATCAAATATTCCTTAGATTGCACTGGTTGATAAAATATTTCATGGACTTTGATCAAATATAGATAGACTGGATCAGTCCAGTTTTATTTTTTAGCATTTTCATTAGTTTCTGGCAGTACAGTAATAAGATATTACACACAGTAGAGAATGTGTCATATCAATAAGAAAATAATCACGAGAGGTCTTTAAACAGACATTGCAAGATTTTAAATATAACAAATAAAAATACATCAACAGAACAATTTGAACACTTCATGACTACAAAACCCAGCAACTACTCTTGAATCATGTAACATTAATACAAGTTTATGTGATAGAGAAATATTTCAACAAACAGCAACTACAGCAAATCCAAACCATTCTAACTGTTGTATGGTTACATTGAGACACTCTGTATGTTTTCTGTATGAAAAATAATTGGACTGAAAAATGAATGATTAGCAAATTTTTTTGAGAAGTTAAATACTTATCAGATAAAAAGATAAAAACTGAAGAAACAATATATGATGAAATTTATCATCAATAAATAGAATTTTAATGCACAAAATATAACTGAAGATACAGTGAAGTCTTGGGGATTATAACTCTCACTTGATATCAAAAAATTGTATCCAGAAAAACTGAAAATTTCACCCCATAGATAACAAGTGCTTAGAAGTGATGACAGAGGTGTGTTATCACCTATCATAATATGTGCTAAACCTCATCAAACAAAATGTTTTATAAACTTTCCCAACCCAGACTTTCAATTTGAACAAGTGTTTAACTGTTAGGTGAACATATTTTGTGAACATGGTGAGAACAATATTCAATTTGTCCCACCTATAAATAACCAGATAAGGCTTCAAAAATTTGTAATAATACTTTGTACAATTTTAATAAACAGACAATACTTATTTAATAAACTATTACACAGACAGAATCAACCGTGGAACAACTAACTGCATATTTAACAAGGCTTCATAATCAATACAGACATTTTCTCCAAATCAAGTCACACTGTGAGCATCATTGATACAATTCCACAAAAGGGTTAAATCAGGAGCCAACTAACAGCCACCAGTTAGGATTATTACATCGAAGAAAGCACACACCAATTAAAGACTAGACAAGTCGAACATAATTATATATTTTACATCTGCATATTTAAGGAGAGAGGGATATTTTGCAATTTTTACTACAACTTATGGCAAATATTCAACCACTTCACGCACACCTACAGCACAGAATCAATAAAATGATGCTAACAAAGTTACTAATGAGGTAATTTATAACAAACATGTACATTGGGTATATACCATACAGTGTTGCTTACATACATAAACCTTACTCCAAATAGTACAAGTTAATACAGCATGTATTATACATCATTTGTCATCAAACTTTTGGAATTCAAATCCATTTACAAATACTCAATCCCATACTACACACACCAGTAAACAGAGTCTCAATTTATCTGGCTAGATGAAAAAAGCAGTAGATATATCTCTATTTCATCATCATTACAGCTTTTCATTAATCCTGGGTTCAGATCAACTCTTGTAAATAGTAGCACTTTACATTAATCTCAGTAATCAAGTAGTCTTTCTGTACAACAGATTTCAACAATCACAAATGAAAATAACTTGTCATCTCATCAAAGACTGATCTATTCAGACAAGATTGACCATAGCAGATAATTCTTATTAATCATAAAAGATAAGTTTATCTTTTTACTGAAAGATTTTATTTATTTCATTCAATATTTTCATTTATCAGAGCAAATGCCTTATTTTCTATGATGCATCTTGTTCAAATTGGCCTTTAGTCAGACTTCATAAAGTTTTGTGACCAGTCGTAGAATTGAATAATTCTATTGGCCATGGCAGACAGTGATTCAAATATTAACCAATCAAAATGCAACAATCTTAGACTGGTCCACTTACTTGTTTTACAATCTTTTGAACCCAATTTCAAAGAAATAGAAGACCAAAGAAGGTAAGAAATATTACAGCATTATACTAATAACTTTTATAACTTTCAGCAGCAAGATCAAACTTCAAACTTTTAATTAAGAACATTCTGCACACATGACAAGTTATTCACAACTATATAACAGGAGACCGCCATGTATCCTCAACTTCGAGCAGAAAATACAGGTTCTATGTGTATTATAAAGCTATCTAAAACAAGCAGGAGTGTGTCACATTTCACAACAAACTGTTTTATTTTGGTCTAAATTTAGGATTTAGGTCATTGCGGTGGTTGAACTGGTTTAGAAAGTTCTGTTTCCAATGCTGATTTCTGTTCCTCTGTAAGTATACTTAAACATGCCTGCATCACTTCCTGATTGCCCTGTAAAACAATACATTCATTGTGTAATCATTGTTCATACATAGAAATCAAGTTCATTCAACTTAAGAATCCACCCTACCAGTCAATGCATCAGAAAATATACAAAACTTTTGAATTTAAGTTTTATACAGTGGATGAGATGAAAGAATTACAAAATATACTGTCAAACCCAACTTAATGACGACCTATGAATGAAAGCCACCTTGTTAACAACAGTCTAATCTTTAACATATTTAATTGACCAAATAAACTTCAGAATAAAGGTTAACTGTATGTGCAAACCATACATATGCTCTCTATGGCGATCTTTGTCGACAGGTTCAATTATTCCTGTTTGAACCACACCCCTGCCTCCTATGTAACAACAGGTATACATAACAGGAGCTGTCATAGCAACATTTACAGGGATCGAACCCCATATATTTATGTAAAGCAGCTGAATGGTACATCAGTCGGGCAGACCCATGACATGTCAAGTTTTTCACACTACATTGTACGTTAAAAATTAGTGAAGCCCAAAGTATAACATGGAAAGTAATAATTTAATCCAGCTTCCAAGTCAAAATAAAAGTACATGATCAATGAATGATAAATTATCATGGAATATAAATGAATGTAGAGAATGGAAACATTTACCACAATAGCCCTAGCCAGATTGAGTACTCGGTTCTTAACTTCTGTATCTTTCTCTAACACATTGTAACTGAGAGCCTCTGATATAATCTGTACAAGTATTGGAAGGTTACGGTTGTTTTCTCCGAGCACAAGCGGATTATTACTGAAATATATCATTTAAAGTATGAATGAAGTAGAAAATTATCAGAAGTAAACAAAATGGATCATATAAATATACATACTTTTGTGAGACCTACAGAAACTAGCACTTATTTTATTTGTACTATTCATAACTACACTAAAACCTCACAATCCATTTAACCCTTTGTCTCATAAGCATACTTTGGACTCTTACAAATTCAAAGCTAATATACAAAACTTAAGAAAATTGGGTTATTTCTCTCTGACCGAGTAGAAAATATTGTGGGAAAGGACACCATTACTCATTACAAGCAATGGCTCCTTTTGCCACCATGTTTTCAAAAGTCGTCTGCTTCAGTTGTGGGAAATGCGGTATTATGAGGCAAAGGGTTAAGTCATTAAAATTACAGTATATGACCACAAGAATTTAACAAAAACAACAATAAAAGTACTTACTTTTCCACTAAATCACAAAGATAGCCATATATATGACAGGCCTCATCTTCATCTTCTCTCACAGGTAACCATGACATCCACATGGGAATTAACTCAGACAGATTCACTTTATGACCATGGTATTTACAGATCTTGGTCACAGCAGATATAGCATTTTCTGTAGGGTTAATATTTTCTACTTCTCTAGAGTCTGGCGCTTGTATCACTTCAACCAATCTAGGCATTATATCTACAAAATACATTAAAATGAACAATTGTTTCAAAAACTAGGGGCCTCTGTGGTCAAGTTGTTACAGTGTCTTTGTATTGAAACCACAACCACCTCACCGCTGTTAGAATCTCACCAAGGACAAAATTTCATATGTGAGGAAGCTATCAAGCTAGCTTAACTCTTTCACAGTCGAATTTCAGATAAGACACATTTCTCAGTGCCAAGTATTTCTTACTTGTGCTCATCCTGTCCTACGCAAGTAACTGCAAACTTCTCCACATGAATTGTTTAAATTAGTGGTGAAAACACTACATGTTCAACCAAATCATCACAGAGAACATGTGTCACACCTATGGTTTGAACACAGAGCCCGCAACCTGTATACTTCATTTAAGTCTGTAGACTTCTGTAAAGTCCAGATCTGTACTGGTCGCTGAAAGGCGACACTGGCACTCAGCATCAAGTCGCTGCCCAGAGACATTGGCAGAGTAAGAGTTAAAGAAGGTTCTACATATTCCGGAAAACTTTTAACCCTTTGTCTAGGAAATGACCCTTGTACCTGGAAATAAGTGTGCATAGGAATCCCCGCCGAACATGGCCATAATACCAATACCATAAACAGCAGCTTGCCGCACTTCTGGTTGTTTATCACAGACACTAGTGAGTAAACTTTGTAAGAAAAACTCCTGGTACTTCACAGAACCCTACAATGAACAATTATATTGGTAGGTTTATGCAAATATCTTGCCAAGGGGAGTCACTCCTCAGGATAAATATTTGCTACATTAGGGGGAGTAACTCTTAACATAAATTAATCTGTCTTTTTTTACACACATATTTTAAATTTATTTGCCACAGAAACACTGATATGAAATGTAAGGTAGGGAAAAAAATTGAATATAAAATTATTTCAGGAAGAAATAAAATAAATGCAATTGATCATCAGTGCTATAAATGAAGATCAATATTGAAGGCCTTCACAACATGAACGCAAACAATATATCTATAACATGACACTGAATAATTATAGCACAAGACACAGTTAAACAGACACATGTCACATAAATCTATACTTACAGGTCCTACATGTTCTAAAACATCATCAAATATACATAAACCCCACTGTCTGTCTGGCCAGGGTCTATTTGGATCCTGAAACACATTGTGTATATACATACAATATAATATTCTTACAAGATGAAAGGAAATAAAGTCTTGATTAGAGTGAAGTTGTATCAGATACTATCTAGCAAGTAGGTACAGTCACTGAAGACATTATGTCTCTCTGTATCCCTGTGTTTGTATGCATCATATACAACTGATTAAATCATACAAATAAACATTTAATTTTAATTAACTATATACAATTCAGTTTCTAGACCAAAAAAAGTAGGTAGATTGAAAGACTCCTTTCTGTTTTCTAAACATACCTTTTGTATTTTGGAGGTGCAAAATTGCTCCCAAAATATTATCATACTTTGGATTTTGCTATTTGAAACTTAAGCCCACGGCCAAAACTAGGGTTGATAACTAAAAATAGGGTAGGTTGGGTAATCAGAAATGCAAATATTTTTTTCTAGCTTCAACATCAACAAAGTGAACACGAAAATTCCATCAAACCCTCAATAAGGTTCATTCCTGTTCATAATATAGAAATTTTAGACATGATAATTCCTAAAAAGACATAAGACAAAATATTTTGGCAAAACTTCACTTTGCTAAAAAACCAACATGGCAGCATTAGAACTAGTCAAGCTCATATTGTAAAGAATACCTCGACTAGGAAACACGGAGTAAACAATCCTTGACTTGACAATAATCACACCCAGTTGTATCAGATACTATCTAGCAAATAGGTACAGTCATTGAAGACCTTACGTCTCTCTCTGTATCCCTGGGTTTGTATCCATCATGTACAAACTAGGCATACTTCATCCATTTCTTTAATCATTGACTGATAAGACTTATTGAATGATAGAACTTACCACAAGTTTGACAACATATGGAAGTAGAGTTTCAAACTGCGGTGTGAAGTCTTCTTTGTAAGTACCATACAGGGCATGAATTAAATCTGATACTTTTGTTAAAATATACACATCTTCGTCATCCTACAATACAAACATACAACAAGAGTTATGTCTAAATACATGTATACCTATTAAAAAGATGATTTGATCAACATAAATTACACAGTCCAACCAGTATACAAAAGCCACAAATGGGAGAGTAGACACACAGCCTTCATGTACTGTTGGCCTCCATTCAAAGATGAACACATCCACAATAGTGATAGCTACGAGCTTAAACATACAGCTGTTTCAGTGCTCCACAATTTTTATAAAGGCTACTCATCCTACATGACAACCAAGAATTTTAACTAGTTTTACAGCAATTTCAGCTCATCCTTAGTCAATTTCTACTTGTAATTATAAGCAAACAAGTGGATTTGTCAAGCCTTCTGATCATAATTAACCTTAAAATAAACAAAACACTTGTTTAAACAGTTTTCAACTACGTATAACAACCACAAACAACCACAAAGTGTTTGTATAAATTACCTGCCATAATATGTCACAGGTGTTAAGTTTAATGCATGATAGAAAAATTATAATAATTAACAGATTAACAAATGTAAAAATAATCTATTAATTCCACTACTGGCTTTTTTCACCAGAACATTATTTTATTCACTAACCTCTTCTAACAGTTGTTCTTCAGTGACTTCATCATAATCCTCATCTTTTCTTTTCTCTTGACGTTCATTTTGTTTTTCAAAATGTGAGTCTAATTGTTTTTTAAGTATTTGTATTAACTGTTGCATCATCTCCGGATTCAAGCATCCTTTACCCAGAATCTCAATACACTAAATATGAAAACAGATACGTTAATTATTATTTTATTATTTTGCTTTTCATATTACTAATTCTGCTAATCTATAAGCAACTGTTTCCTTGCAAAATTCTCAATCGGGTTAGCATTGATCCTATTAAGTAAAGGAAATGACAGAACTGACTCAACAATTCTTTAAAAAACTCAAATCATCAACAACTGATACAATGACACTAACGAAACAGGCATACAAAGGCTGTTGTTTCTCACAGGCAATTTCTGTAGAAATAACACACCTAAAGACCTTCCTATAAAATAAATAACCACATAGCTGTAATATTCATCATTCAAAATCATCAAAACTTATTCTAAACAATTTCACAGGAATGATACTTAGGCCTTGCAAAACTATTCTGGGTAATTTAATTGACAGAGAAACTATGAATATTATTATAACTTATATACCTAAATAGTTTTCACATTATAATTGTATCAAGAAAGAGTAGAATGTCAAACTTGCCACCTACCTTAGCTAATGATCCCATATGTTCTGGTAAAACTGTTACTTCTGGCTCAAGCTCAATAGCTTTGAGGAGATTTGGACAAATGTATTTCCACATTTCTTCTACATAGTTCTCTCCTCTGATCTTTGCACATTCTATCAAATAAGGTAAGCTCTCAGCAGCTGACATTCTAACTTCTGTATTTATGGTGAAGGAAAACGTAAAATACTAGTTCATGAATTTTAACAGGAAATAAATATGATGTGAGCTCAATAATATATCCAGCCTTCACAAGACAATAAAATGTGGAGCAATCTCTCCAGAGAGGCCCTCTCTTGAGCCAGAAATCCCTTCAACAACAGCATGATTTTTTCCCACTGTGCAATTCAACCATTAATTCAACTTCTCTGGAGCAAAAACCTCCCAACAACAACATAATTTTGCTTCTCCCAAAGAGTGTTGCTTTGGAGAGGTTGCACTGTATTTCTATCTAAGTTAAAACTTGACAATAACCTAATTAGACTGTTTGAATGATTTCACAAAATACCTGATATTGACAAGCTTTGATAGTGATGATCCATGTTTGACTATGTTTAAGATTTATTAATTATTAAAAAAAACAAACTTTTTTTTCCATGTTTTTTTTTTGTTTGGGCAGCTGAGTTGTATCAGATACTATCTAGCAAGTAGGTACAGTCACTGAAGACATTATGTCTCTCTGTATCCCTGTGTTTGTATGCATCATGTACAACTGATCAAATTGTTTGCAATATACATGTATACTGTTTATAAGCTATTATCACAACAGAGAAGACAAAATAACTAACTTAAGTCTATTCCAACAATATCAGTACTTAAGACTGACCAACCGACCATCAGCTAGATTCAAGTATACCCTCGAAAACTTCGTTCACAACAAAATCGTACCTTTCGTGTACCAAGGGGTTTAAGCAACAACTGAACTGTCTATCAAGCAGACAGCAGTATAGATCGTACATAAATCTCACAAGCATAGTCCCCACACCACACAGAAATCTACATAACATAAGTACACATGTCCTCAAAAGGATACCATCATGAAAGAAAAACTTTAACAGAGGAACCATAATATTAACTACTTCTTCAGTATAAGAAGCAAATCCTTCCTTCAATTCTCTGGCGTAACACACCAGCATTTGACAAGCTGTAGATTTCTCCTCCAAACCAGCTGTTTTAATACCGAAACTTTGCTGAAATATAAAACCGCAAAAACTGTTTGTTTGTTTCGTTTTGTTTGTTTTTATGTGACTTATTGTCACTGAGGTTTAACGTGATTCTCTTCAACAGTTTTTCAGTTATATATGGCGACCAGTTCACCAGTTTTCCTCGACTGTATATTAACTTGTATTAACTAACAAGGTACCGGCAACATCTCCACATATGGAGGAAATTCAACATTTTTGTCAAATTTTCATAGAAGGGTGACTGGGATTCGAACCCAGATATCCAGGTTACAAGTCCAGCACAATTACCATTGGACCACAGGCTCACAAAAAATGTAATCAACATAAAAGATTTCAACCAAATTTCAATATTCTCCTCAGCTAAGTTTCCTTGAAATTAAATTCTTCAATCAATACCGAATATAAAGAACTCTTCAATTAAACATAAAGCAAATCTGATGATACAAACATACTTTCAGGAAAGCAGATTTCTTTTGAGTTCGTTTCATAGGAAAAAAAAATTCTAACACACAGTATTCACATACAACACTTCTGGTACTGAAGGGATATATCTAGTACCAGACGAATAAAAACATGACATACCTGGTCACTTAATGTAACAAATTGCCAGTCTGTGTCATTCTCAACATCAGGTAAATCTTCACCTACAATTTATAAATATAATCAGGGATTCATAAATATATGTTAACGAGTGTTGATGTTTTTCAACAAAAAAACACACACACACACATATCAATGACACAATCTTGATAAAACAATCACTGACAAGTTCTAAGGGTAGAAACTGACCAATTCTCCAATTCTGATGTTAGTATACACAGTCATATTTTGCTAAAGTAGACATGTGGTATGATGGAATTGTATATTCTATAAAATAAATCTCGACTTACTGTCTAAAACTGCTACTTCAGGTTTTAATGACGCAGCTCTTAACACCGGGCTCATAACAAGAGGCAAATACTGCTCAAAATCTTTTCCCAGGATCTTGCACATTCTGGCCCAGGCAGCAATCATATATGATATCTATAAAAGGACAGTACACGCAGTGAGCTAATGTTTTTCACACATAATGAAATCATAAACAACATAAATTATTCACAAGTAACAAAGCAAACCAAACAATGTACTGTCACAGTTTTTCTTCTATAGGAGGGACTGTTTATAGGAATCTTTCCCTCAGGAAAAATCTTTAAAATCAGGCAGTTTTCTCCTAAAATTCAGTTTACATCAAGTTCTTTCATCTTCTTTCTGCGAAAATATTGTGTTATTTTCCACTAAATTTAAGAAAAGGCCCCTTCCCCTACCTGTGAGAAAAGCCCGACTATACTAAAGTATTACACTAGTACTGACAACTAAGATAACATTTCACATATTTTTAAAACATTTCATACATAGTCCAACAATCAGCGACATTGTCTGTTCTTTAACATCGAGCTCTGCTATGAAATGATTAAACTCCACTTAAGTTACCTGAGGATCATCATCCGCTAAGTCTGTCATATCTGTCTGAGTCTTCAGTAACAACTGCATAACATCACTACAGTCCTGCATGAACTACAAAACAGAATACGGGTCATCAATTAATATCATAGAACCTCAAAGTGCAGATTAATTATCTCGCCACGTTCTGAACTAGAATTCTTGATAAGTGTTCCATGCCAGAATGATTTTGATAACATACAATGCTTTTTCTACCCATTCTTTATAATTGAAGACTCAACTTTCACCACTAAAGAACCACAGAACCACATATCACAAATTAACCATTGACAAAGTACTTATGTGGCAATAAAATGAATTAAACAACCCTGCACAATGTCCTCTATGATAGAAAAACATCAAATTTATCATGGAGACTGGTGACAGGTAAAACAAGAGTTGTATCAGATACTATCTAGCAAGTAGGTACAGTCACTGAAGACATTATGTCTCTCTGTATCCCTGTGTTTGTATGCATCATATACAACTAAGATATCGTAGTACAGTGGAACCCCTCTAAATAGATAGGCCTTGCCTGGGACCCGTCATTTGGCCATTTTAAACAGCATTTTTGAATTATATAGTAATGAATTCAGGACCAGAACCTTGGCCGATTTAGAAGGGAAACCAGTTGATAGAGGTACTGGTTTAGAGGGTTTCCACTGTATTAAAACAGAAGGCAAAAAGATTAAGAACGGCAGATTATAATTACCTTATCTCTTCCTACAGCCAAACCTATTAAACTTATACACTCAATAGTTTTTCCTCGTAATAATTTATAATTGGTATTATCTGCATGTTGAACAATATACTTCAATACTGGCATAAATCTGAAACAAAACAACACAAACTTTCAACCATACATTAAAAGTCAGAGATACTTCAACTAAACTGAAAATCAACAAGTAAATATCACTGATAAATAATATGCTTCATCAAATAAACAGTTTTCAAACCACTAATTAATGTCACTGATTAACAATATTAAACCAAATAATCAACAATTATCATTCATTAATGTGTTCCAACCTGTCATAGAAAGTGATAAATTTTTCTTCAGCTGTATCAGCCACTGAAGCTAATGTTGTAACCATTTGTTCTAGTACCATCTTCGTACCTTTCTCCATCAACTGTAAAAATCAAGAACAGTCCTTTATACATAGATTATGAAAAGAATTACACAAGTAAAAGTATCTTATTTTAGCATAAATATAGGCTTAGAATTAATGTTGGGGCTCAAAGAATGGTTTACACTCTGTCAATAATTAATGAATAATTTCAAATGTCACCAGACATAGTCAAAGGGCCAACATCTGCTGATTTTGAAAGATCAAGTCAAGGAAGACAAATTCACTACTTTTCTCTTTCAGCTAAGCAAACAAAATGAGAATATGACAAATATCAATCATTTCAAATATATGACCTTGATTATTAAACAGTGCTTGAAAATTGAATTCTGTATACAGTTTTTTCATAGCAAATTTGCGGACTTTGCCCAGAACCAACCTATCTGATAATTTAATTCTAATTCCTACAGACATATCTACATCATAGAAATAAGACTAATTAGTCTTATTTAACTTACTTCTTTGATTTTCACAGATAAAACTCTCTCCAGTTTGTTCATTATGGCATCAATATATTGTACAAGGATGGCTTTAGGACATTCTTCACTGAAGTTAACCAGTGCAGCAGCTCCGTGTGTTTGTACGCGAGGATTCCCATCATCGTCCATCACATTTAACAACTCCTGAACAATCTGTAGACAGACACAGTCGGTGCATATAAATTTTTAGCGATGAGCATAATTGTTAGCAATTTAAATATTACACTGACACAATTTCATGTTTTACCGATATACTGTTTATTCACGGTTTTATGACCACTGGCCCAAACAATCATACATTTAATGAAAACATTTTATTGTGGTTCTTTTGTAGATATGACTGCCATCCCACCCCATCAATCTATCAATGAAATGCTGTTACCACATATGTTAACAATCCTAAATTAAACTTAATATCAGTACTAGAAAATAGCAGGCCTGGTATTCACTACAGTTTTATTCCAGCAATTTTTTCATTCTTTGTTTGGGTCTGGTAAAGACATTTTTCCCAATTCCTGACCCAAAAATTCACGATTTTGCCTTCACACCGCACAGATTTTACCTTTTCCAAAATAGCAAAAAAATCACTGTATTCAGAGTAATCACCTTTTCATGGAATTTCTTCTGGAAATTGGGCCCGAAATCAGACGACAGTTGACCAATAGCATTACATGTAGCGTATCTTACTCTAGGATGCTGAAGTATAAATGTACCAAAATAAGTATTTAAATTACAGGTGACGAAAAATTTGATTACCAAGAATAGAGACTGAACCAAAAAAAAAAATCATACATACATTAGGAAAAAGGATTTACACACAAACATTGAAATGTTGCTGTCAACAGATTGAGAAGTTTCTAAAAGATGGCAACTCTGGCCAAAAATCTGCCAGTACAGAAAATGTCTCGTCATAATCTGAAGGACAAGCAGTTTTCTGCAGAACAACACTTGGTCTCAGACATTTACATACATTAATTTTCTGCATGTAAGCAGCCATCATGTCAGTTGGCAAGTGTACCAGTCTGAACTTAATGATGAAATAAACGCTGTCCTGGTCTAACAAACACCCAAAGTTAAATATATCGAACACCCTACAACTGTCTCTTTAGACTAAGTATGAACAGTAAATCTACTATCCTGAACCTATAAACAATATGAAGTAACACTGTTACCATTCTAAACTTACCGAGTCTTTCAAGAAAGGTAGAATTCCCTCTAAAATACTTCCCAACATTTGTTCCATCTGCGCATGACAACCTTCTCCAGATGCTGAAACAGCCATCAACGCAGCATGTCGGTACCTCCAATCACCTACAAGTACAGTGATTTCCAATTAGTGTAATAATTCATAGACGACCTCAATCTGATTTGTAGTTGATTTTTTTTGTATTAAGTACGACAATTTGTACCAAGTTCCATTTCTAGTTTTTCAATGTCATGCTTATGAATGATAGTAACTCTAACAAATCACTTTACTTACTCCAAGCTTAATGGACATATAAAGGAATCAACAAATATCAGCTACTTGGTTGCTTTACACTTTTGAACAACATACTTATATTAAACAAGTACATTTTATAAAAAAAAATTTCTTCAAAACATCATTAACAGAGATAAATACATTTGTTTTGGAAATGAAGCCCACCTGCTAAGCTTAAAACATAAGAGTTAGGTCTACATACAGACTTCGGTTCTGGAGATTGAACCCTGGGTATAGCATACCCCTGTAGCATTTAATAGCACAAAATGTGATGATAGAGTAGAAGACATTGAATCTAAGGCCATCCTTCCTACAATGCTAATCAAGTGATATAGTAATGAAGCTGGCGGTTAAATGAGAAGGGGGGTTAGTGCTGGAATAGAATCAAGCAAAACTGGTATGGTTAACTGCCAGCTTGTATATCACTAAAATTCTGTAGAGAACAAACATAAAAATAAAGCATATTACTATTTTGTAACATCTGTGGAACATTAGCAAGTACATGAGGTAACATCGTCTTTCCAGTTAAAGCACAACACAATCTATCCAGTGCACTCTCTCCTGCTACAGCATTACTGTAATTATAAGAACATTATTAATGTATAAAAGAACTGGCAAAACATAATTGGTTGTCACAAAGACATGGTCTTCATATTGCAATTTTTGCTAAGTGAAGTTGTACAGAATGGCAGAACAGGTAGTAGTCTTCAGCAAAAACTTATTTTTATTTAATTTATGAATTGAATAATCACACAAGTGATTCTCCATACAGAAGTAAAATACTCAGTGAGCTATCTTTTGAAGAAATAAGTTTTCATCCATATAAGTATGTTAAGTACTAAAGGAAAAAATAAATAGCACTAATTTAACAGCCAACATAAATCTTAAAACAGCTCATT
Organism: Lutraria rhynchaena; assembly: GCA_008271625.1. Classification (NCBI taxonomy): domain Eukaryota; kingdom Metazoa; phylum Mollusca; class Bivalvia; order Venerida; family Mactridae; genus Lutraria; species Lutraria rhynchaena. Next base: position 6,065,855 of record VIBL01000004.1, on the reverse strand, counting down.
TGGTCTACCTGTCTTCATCTTCATTATCTACTTCATCTTGTACAGCCCAATCTTCCTCTTCTTCTAAATCCACCATCATAGCTAATACTTGTGGTACTGTAATAGTGATTTGTTTATCAAATTTAATAAAACATTCATTGAATAATAAAATCTCAATTAACAATGGAATATTTATTGAATAGTATTTTCAGTCAAAAGAAATAATTGATACTTAGTGGTTAAAAACAGTGTATCAAATTGCGATATAATAACCTACAATGAATCAATTTTCTTATTTAACCTTTTGACTGGTACTTTCAGTTTGAAAACTCATCTTAAACATAGAGGCTTCTCAAAACTGCTGAAACACTTGCCTGATATTTGGTCAGGCTAAGTAAGAATTTCTGTCAGACCAAATGAAAATTTCTCTGACCAAATATGTTTTAAATAAGAGATAAATACTGTTTATCGTGCCCAATTCCCGCATATCTAGTCTGGTATTCACCGAAAATTTATTGGACCTGCTCAAAATTTGCCTGACAATTTTATAACTGTATAAACCTGGTGTCATTTTGAGAAATGAAATTCATTCTCGGTGGCTTAGGACTAATAAAGCTACAGGCACAAACATTGCCACACCTTTCAAATACTTTAACGGTATGTTCAGACAATGGACCTTTCATAATTCTAACTATTACAGGCAACAAGAAACACCTACATACCTAACATTGGGATGAGTTTATTACATTTTCTGAACATTCCTGGAGCAGACTCTGCCAAAGTGACGATAGCCTCTAAACCTAACTGTCTCCAACTGTCTGGTAAATTAGTATCTGAGAGTACCTGCGAAACATAAGTACATTCAACCAACATATATACATAGATGTATATAAATAATTATATAATGCAAATTGGTTATGCACATAATAGGAAAAGTCTTTCCCATTTCAGAATAATCAAGAGAAGATACATACATAAAAGCAACTGAAAACTGGAAAACTATTTCAAGAAATCTCTGGAGCTCAATAGAATTATCCTAATTATAAAATGACCCAGGGCTAACAGTATACAGACAGATTTTAGAGAGAATATCTAAATTCAATCATGTGATTCTTTTTATGATTATTTTGTAAATTTCCTAACATCTAGATAGGAACTAGGACACACTGATTTAAACAAGAAAGTTTTATCACATACCCACAATATCAGAAAATAAAAACAGCATTCAGAAAATGTATCAGGTTGGCTAAATATTTTTAGATATGTTCAATGAAATATGACATAATATTACCATATTTTCCATTTGTAACACAATGAAGCTCTCTATAAAACAACCAATTATCTTAACATTACAGACTCCTGTAACATATTGTAAGACCAGATTTACCTTCATTGAGAATGTGAGCACATTTTCTACTTGAGGACGGAGGAATTTTGGAACATTTTCAGCCAATTCAATCAAACATTTCAGTATTGTGTCATCATCTTGTTGATTTACACTTTCAGATATTGCCTGTAAATTGTTACAAGTATACAAATATTAGCATTTATTACAACATCATAAAAAAGAACAGCAAAATAAATACATAATTTCAAATACTCTTATATTTTTACTACTTTTATAGCAATAACCACATCTGCAAGCTCAATATCAAAACAAGTCATCTTGTAAAAGCACCTTAAAAGATGAAGCTCACTTAATTTACCACCATCAACACAAGATACATATTTCATGAGAAAATTAGTTCCATAATTTTACATGAACATCACAAATATTACACAATAATTCTATTTTATGCTCCCAGTTAATTCTAAATCACATAGGTATTTCATTTTTGCACACTTCTTGTCATTAAACCTTACCTGTATAACACCTGGTAGAAGATCCCGAAAATGGTGAACGATAGAGGCTTCACCCTCGTTAGTTGTAAGAAAAGCCGTCAAAGCTTTTACAGCCTCAAAGCAAACATTAGGTGCATCTTGTACAGATAAACTCTGTGACAACATCTGTTTAATTATATCCATGTACTGTGCCTGCTGATCACCAAATATTCCTGGTACTACACTGTTAACATAAAATATGCATACATTTACAATTTACATTAATATGACAATATCAGTCTTCAGTGAAAGATGCCTGTACATCTAAACACACAAGTAAAAAAATAAGTATCACATCAACTACTTTTGACATAAATAAATGAAAACCAACCTCTAGATCAAATATTTCAAAGAGACTAAAAACAGAATTTATGCTTGGTGCATAGAGCTGTTCATTCATTGAAATCCATCTTTAATGTTGCCACAAAACTGAAAACAATGTATATTCAGGTAAAAATAGATATTTTACCTTGAGTAAAAATGAGGACAAAGACACTTACCTAAAAATATGTAATGCACTCTCTTTCAAACTCACATCTTCAGAACTGGCACATTCAAACATGAATTTTAAGAAATCTGCCCACGTCTGTTGATTACTGTCATCTAAAATTATGACATCAATTTTTCAAAAACACATTTATAAGAGCTGAATAAACAATGAGAAATGACAACAAAGAAACTCCAAAATACTATATATTTTTGGACGTGAAAATAACACAGGAAAAAGGAAAAACGATGATACCTTTAAGTTAGTGAAAAAAAAATGGCAAAGTAGAAGAGTTTCTGAGATATTCAGTCTTTAATTCTCAGACTATTTCTTTAAGTCCATATTTATATCTAAATCTATCAATTGCATAAGTTGTAAGAAAACTTTGTACCTATCAAATTTCTGGCCAGTTCAGCCGTGGCATCACAGATTTTTCTTTTCACAGGTGGAGTAAGTTCTTCTTGAATGGCCTTCATCAATTCTGTTTTCAACCCGGATTGGAGTTCTGGCGCTAATAAAGGCCACCATTCAGAAAAATCATTACCAAACAAGCGACGTAACAATACAGCCGCTAAAGTACGAACCTATAAAAAATGTTACACTGTGTACATTCGTTTTGACATTTTAGAGAAATCAATGACTTAGTAGAGAACAAAATCACTTTTGTTAAAGGTTTAAACTGAACTGGAAGCTAAACAAAACAAGCTGTAGATGCTGATTTAAACCAATTTTACTCAACATATCAATTACCAAGGATAACCCTATAGTCAAAGTCAAGGTGCAAAGTTTTATTTCTATCTAAAAAATAATAGAATTTACATCACTAACCTCAATAGCATTATCAGCACTTCTTAAAGCTGTAACAAGGAATGTAATTTTCTGTGCAATTTCAATCTTTTCATACAATTCCTGAAATAAAAATATGTACAAAAGACATTATTATAAAAAAACCTTTAACATATGTCTTCAAGATGTCTGAAATAGGAAAACCAGCAACTAGTCACTCAGAAATTTCATCAGACTATATCATTTCACACACAATATACTTCATGGTTTGGAATGTCTAAATCTGTCACACTGTCCTTACTAACAACTTCAGAGAGACTAAATACAATATACCTCAAAAATAAGGTTCAGACATGGTTACAATGAGAAGTATGAAGAATGGTTCATAATAATAGAGCTATCATTTTTCTTAAGGCACAGGCCAAAGAAATGTTGCTTGGATGTATCACAAATCATTAGTCATCAGCAAGCTTGACAAAACTTACAAGTTTAAGGGCTTTTTCTCTTTTCAAATGGGTAAAGATATTTCAAAGTAGCAGTATTTCTAAATAAATTTCTAATTTCTAAATAAAGAGACTATAAATGACATATATCATTAACAATTTGCTATTTAACAATATTCTAAGAGAATTGCACACAATAGTATTCAATACTTCAAAAGAGATTTCAACATATTGATAATTCATTTTTAAGTAATTATTAACAAATACTAGGTTGATCGAGTTAATGGAATTCGTAAAATTATGCGGCCAACCTTTCATTAACATAAGTCTATTTAAGCTGTTCAGTCTGAATTCAGTCGTTTTCTAGAAAAATAATCAAGAATAATGAGTGATAGCTGTGAATTTGTGAAATTTACGAACCATAGGAAGAGGCATTATAAAGCAAATCTTATCAATATTTTCAGAAATGGTACATACAACGCTATGACAAATCAGTTAAATAGTAACGGGAGTGTCACTTCATCAGCATGTCAAATGCTGATAAGCCCAATCAGCGGCGTAAATGGCCGATGAATCATGCCATTCCCCACCCACTGTTTTTACAGCAGATCTTCACGTGGAGCTGTCAGATTAAGGGGTAAAATCCGAGTATTCCGAACACCGATTCGTGCATACGGTAAAGAAAGGGAAAGTCACCGTTATTTATTAAGTTTAGACAATTGATACTTGATTAAAATATTAAAACGAGTAAATAAATACCTCCGTCTGTGTTCTTGTTTCATTTTCAGGACTCATAAGAGCCTGTAACAAGGCTTCGAATTGTTTCTGATCACCAGCCATTTTCGATCCAATCCGGAAACTGAGTTTAACCTCTGACCCCAACATTCCCGCGAATTCAGTTACCTCCCCTGAAAATCTGAGGCCCGTCCCTGGATAACACAAATGTTATCCGTTACATGATCGCAAATTTCCACGAACCACATAGAAGAAAGGTGTCGGACTAGAAGGGACAGGGTGCCCGGTCACAATAAAATATTTGTAGTAGTACTTGTAGTAGCATTTCAATACAAACAAACAAAGACATTTGAACTATTATAAAATTGACGGTCATTACATAATACAATCTCGCGAGGTATTTAAGTCTGAATACCATTCACATATGAACATGTAACGGATATTCGTTTACTACATCAAACATGATAAATATGAAAGTATAATATCAAATCTTGAAAATAAATGCCAATTACGCAGCATTACATTTCACGTGGAAGATAACAACACGATTACAAAGCTATTCTGATTGCATTGTTACCACCGCTAATTGTTGTTATATTAAATTATACAATTAACAATTTATCTATCTTGATTAAATCTTTGAAATATGATTGTACCGCTCATCACCAACATATTTTTTTACAAACATATCTCCGTACATTCAAAAACCGCACATTTTCACAAATAATGACATTTTCTCAATCAATATCGTAATTATAAGCTTTATCTGCATACAATCATTTGAGTATCGACTATATGTTGGAGGTTACGAATTGACCAACAAACAATGTTACGTATTGACCAAAGATTTGAAAAAGGTTACGAATAGACCAGAAAATGGTTACGAATCGACCGAAAAAAAAACAGGTGACGAATTGGTTTGGTTACGAATTGACAGCAACCCATATAAACAGCACGTAGTGGTACATAACATAACACAGCCCGAGTATAAACATGCACATCAATACCAGGGATAACTCAAGAAAGGGTCAACCCTTATTTCCATAGTGGTCCCTTTGCAATGATGGCATGCCTTAGAGAGGCAATGTTAGTACATTTGCAATTATCACAATAAAATCACAATTAACAATAATTATCACAAAGTTATTTTTATCACATATTGACATAGTATGATATTGAATGTCACAATGAATAATAATTATCATATAGATATTTTTATCACATTAGGCCTAGAATGTTCTAATAAATACGCTTATACGTTTATTATCAAAATACATAAATACACTGTAGTATCTTAATTTGTATAAAGAAGTTTATAAATGTCCCTCGATCTTTAGAAATAATTCATCTTCGTTTGAACTAATTCGCTCAATAATTGTCAAATAAATTTAGATATTTCTATAAACACAAGAAATGCGCCACAAGACACACTTCTTCAAAGCTTATAATGTTCAGGACTCTTGTTCACCAAGGACTCCATATTATGTAATGTAGAGTCCTTGGGTTCAAGCATATTTTATTAGCAAAACTTGGATGACAGGCCGAAGTGGCCGACAATTATAAATACCAACTTAGACCATTATACACAACATCAAAGACCTTTAAAAATCATATGCATGTACAGGTGCTTGTAAGCACCAAGGCGTTCTCGGAAGGCATTATTATGTTGCATAGAAAGCAACATAGATCTACACAATTGTACAACATATAATAACTGCCACATGCTATTGTATCACAATGAACTAAACAATACAATTTCCATCTGTAATAGGAGGCAGAAAATAAAGTTCCCGATCCAGGGCGCGAACCCGCGGCCTTCTGCTTGCACGTCAGCTGCTCTACCAACTGAGCAGATCGGGCTGACGCTCATACAAACTACTATAAACACATATTTTATATTTACGACCCTGTTACACTATCATAGACCTACGTTATACATACGCGTATATGAAAAGTATATAGGTCTTTGATTTAACAAATCTTTTTTCTGCCTCTTGTTGCATTCAAAATAAGGTATTCGAAATTGATTGCAGGGCCTCTCTGTCGCTTAATGCATTTAAAGGGGAACAACTCTAAATGACTAATTTCACAGGTTAATTGACAGCGGATGGTGTAGTACCTGTCACAGTTATTCCAAGTGTTACTGGCGTTGTACCATCACAGAGATCGTTTTAGTCGTGATTAAACAATGGAATATTTTGTCAGAAGACGGACATTATTATAATTAAATGATTCTTATGTGTGGCTTATTAACAAAAATAGTTTGCAGTTTGTGAACGGTGGCGATATTTATTAGTGGAAAATGGCATCAGCCAGAGTTGCCAAAGTAAAGAAACAGACAAACCCTGTTTCTAAAAAAGGGTCTGAAAATACGGAGGAAGGGAAAAAATTATCAGATTATGAAATACTGTCAACAATCGGTGAGAAAGCTTTAATTGTTAATTTGTTTTTATATTGTACAATGTTGACGTTTCGATGTATTTCCATGGATACATGTATACAGTATATGTTTGGAAATTGCATCTTAAGTTAAATAAGTTTGAAAAATTTTCTGTGTAATTCTAAATAAATTTTCTTAATAATTGAATGAATGTGAAAATTGATTCCATTTTGGACATGTATGGGTATTAGTTTTATTTATTATACAATTTCTTAATAGGGGATACATATTATTGTATAGGAATGTTTCACTAGTGTATTGTATATTGAAGACCAGTCTTTTCAAATTCATGTCCTTGCATAGACATCCAGTTTTCATGTATGCTTTAAGTCACTGATTAAGTTGTTGAATCAATTTATTCCATGAATGAAACAAACGGTTTTAGTACAACTTTGCCAAATATTGAATTCAAAATTTCTTGGACTAAGTAATAAAATAGTCATGTGTAGGTCCATTTGACCAAAAGAAATCAGGATTTTCTAATTTTTCTACACACATTTTGTGAGAATATGAGGTACAATTCATCCCCAAATATTTTGCCATTTTGAACTGAAGGCCAGCATGCAAAAAGATAGTCCAACTAATTAGACTTTTTGTGACAGCGAGACATTTTTTATTTGGCTCTAACCCTCACAGTCTGAGAGGATGACCCTTCTGAATTCATTTATGAAATCGGCCAACTGGAAAGCCGAATAAGTAAGGCTAGCAAAAAGATAGCCATTGGAGTGGTCTGGTAACCATGAATAAGATTTTATTTCTGGCCTTAAAATGTTTGCATTTATAAGCTAGAAAACTTCTATCATTGTGTCGTAACAACTAACAATAGGTTTTCATAGAAGATTCTCAGTGTTTGGTTATCTCTTGTGATAAATATTCTCATTCAGAGGATGACAGCTTGTAAACATATTATAAATATGCCCCATCTAAATAAGTCCAATCAAGTACGACTTAGACCATGTGTATCCCGAGTCATTCAGTATCTACAATCAACAACCCTCTTGCTTTCACACAAATCAATTACAGTGATTTTTTTCCTTCTTTGTTTGAGTCCAATAAACAAACCCTTCCCAATCAAAAATAAAGACCATTTTTTCCCAATGCCTAACCTAAAAATTCCCAATTTTGACATCACACCAAACATTTTTCCCAATTAGACCAGACCGGGACCCTTTCCTAAAATTGCAAAAAAATCACTAAATTACCATTATTGCATGCAAGGTGTGGCTCACATTTACAGTGTTAAAGTTTCAAATGATCTAAGAGCATATAGTATCAGCTTAATACCAGAAGTTGTATTTATTGTAGCAGATCTTTGATATGTGAGGTAAATTTATCATGTTTCCATTCATGAGTTTGTAAATATCAGCTTGTTTATGTTTCATGTTATGAAATTATTTGGTGATTTGTCATCGTACAAAAACAGTAATCTGTTAATCTGACTCACTTGTCTTGATAGTCAGCAGCATGCTATTTTTTGTGGCATTCTTGTAGTAACATTACAAGTCTGGCATTCTTAAATACCTCTTTGATGAATGTTCTATGCTTGTTTCAGACAATTATGATTTAATAAATGCTGAAAGATGTGATGGAAGTCTGTTTTGGACTATCTTCTTGCATGTATACTTCAGGTAGCTGAAAATACAGTTATACTCCTAATACTTGCATAAATCAAAATTGTGAACTATTTCTATTAAACTCCACAGATGTGGAAGTTGGGTAGGAAAGGGTGATTCTTTCCCAGATATTTCAGCAAAATATTGTTATGAGGTACAAATAAGCATGTAGATATCTTGTACAGATATCTCCCACATCCACCTTTTCTTTGCCTCGAGGTTCTCTGTACTGTTGACTCTTCTTTAAACTTAAGTTAGTACTGGTTAGTACACATGCTGTCCAGGAAAACTGGTTAGGTGAACTGGTCAATGTATATAATTGAAAAAATGTTGAAAAATGATGATAAACCCCAGTTACAATAAGTCACATAAAAAACAAAACCTTTAAACTTTTATACAATGGTTGCATGGGCCTTGGTAGGGGAAGGTTCCCTTGAATTATATTTTAAGAAATGTTTTCTTAAAGCTTATATGCCACAGCTGGAATACATTTTGATCAGACTGATGTTAAAACCATTTTCTCTCATGTGTATAGACTCATATCTTCAGGCATCAGTAATTAATATTAATGTACTGAGGAAACAATAGTCATACTGTGAAGTAATTACCCAGATATTTAACGTAATGACCTCAAAAAACATGTGTTTGTTTTAGTTTATGAGTTATGACATAAAACAAAACATACATTCTTGATAAAAGAGTACGTACATAACTTTGAACAGCATTTTATTGTTATATGAATCTTTGTAATAAAAAAGGCATGATGAGGAAGTCTTTAATAAGATTTTGTGGGAATTCTTTTTATTTTATTTTTTATCTTTACATTGTAATCTTATTAGTTATTGATTTTTATAATATTACTATTGAGTGCTAAATGCTGTTTGTATGGACTAGCTTGTTATATCTGATGTACTGAGTCTGTGAATACAGATAGTCTGATCTCTGTAAAACATATTCAATACCAATCGCAGTATGTATAGCTACATTCAGTGGATTTGTTCAGCTCAGTATACCACAGGAGTTTGTTGCATTTTTTTATATTGAACCATTGGACTCTGTGAAACTTGAATGAATGTAAGTCATGAGGCAAACAATTATCTGACCCTGTGGTTGTAATGAATTATTTGATTTGTTTTTTTATGTGACATTATTTCTGTGATTTAACACCATTTTTCAACAGTTCACCCGACCAGTTTTCTTGGACTGTACACTAACCAGTACTAACTTACCCTTCCACAAGGAGTTGGCAACTTCTCCACATATGCAGGAAAATGGACATTTTTGTCAAATTTTTATAGATGGGTATGACCTGCCGCGACAAGGATTTGAACTTGAATCGCCAGGTTACAAATCCAGTGCACAAACCACTGGACCATTGTCACAGCTGCATTATTTGAGCACATTATAAACTTGTGGTTCATTTAGTTTCTGTAGTGTACACAAACCAGTCCACATGAAAAACTGTCATGTCTCAGTCCTCGAGTAAAAATTTTGATGATGTCTGGAAAAAAAATTAAGAACTACTGGTCCTCTTTTTATTTTTAATGCAGATTTAAGTCGGTAAAATTGTGGGCTGGTAATATTTTGTGTGTGCTTGGTCCAGTAATGTTTTCAAATTTGTAAGTCGATCTTTTGGTCCTGTGATTATTTGCAGTCTTTAAGATACACTGACAAACATGAACTACACTGCTTCAATATTCATGCAATATTTTCCAGTTATTCACTAACTTCTCAGATTCTCTACATGAATATGTAGTTCTGAATCAAAGCACTGTAATCCTCAACAGTATTGATTAGAGAATTATGACTTAATACATCATTATGATATTTTTCAATTTTTTGTCTTCAAAAAGTCTTCAGTTGTTTGTGGAAAAGTACGTAAATCTAAATTCATTTATTTGTTCTTAATTTAGCTTAAATGAAAGATTTCTGTATAAATCATGTATTTCAAGTTACGGTCACTATAACTCGGTCATTGTTCCCTCTTACATGTGTTTGTTTTCTTTATTGTTCTATGTTTCTTTGATTGACACAATTCTTCTAAATCTATTAATCTATCTCTAAATGATGTCAAAACCTACCACATACCTAGACATTTTGTAGACAAGGTAGAAAAATTACTTTTCAAGAAGATGATAATCTCATTCAGTGATAAGTCGTCCATACTTTTTAAGCCAGTCATGATCATTCTTGAGAAGATAATTGAAACTCTTAGTGTTATTAGTTAATTATACAGTTCATATTTGAAATATTTTGTTATGAAATTTTTGACAAGTTGGAAATTCAACTTTTAGCTGTGAAATCTAACAACATACAGTATACAAAACCTGTGAACAATAAACTGATATCATTTACAATCAGAACAATAAAGTCTGTCACATGCACTTACTTAGCTTTGAAGCTTGTAAGTGATTGTTAACATATAGGACTGACATCATTATGTCATTTTATGCCATACTTTAAGAGAAACTTTCCTAAATGTGATATAGATTTCACATACCCAAGTTAAAATATTATTTGTGATACCACTCTTATTGGTATGTCTCATGAATTTGACTCAATTGAAAATTTTAGTTGCTCTCTTTTTCGCTTGATAATCAAAGGGAAGGAAACAGTCAACCCTATAGGAGAAAGTAAAATCCTAACACTAACTGTTTGTAGTTCAGCAAAAATGGGTAGTACCATATGGGATACTTTATCTTTTGTTTTGATTTGTTTCCTGTAAACAAATGTCTGTAATTAATAAACAGATTTTCTCTCAGATGTTCATGTACTAGTGTAGATGATGAACTAACAGAAAAAAATGGGGATCATGAGGTTAGTTTTTCCTGGCAAGAATTCTAATTCTTTTCTGTTGGATGGTGGAGTTCAAAGCATACTTATCAACGAGGTTTGAACTTCAGGAACTTTGAACATAACCAGTATCCTGGCTGGCTGTAGTAATTTGAGAGATAAGAGATTTTGAAAGTATGCAAAAGCCAAGCTCCCACTGGTGTAAGTGAAGGCAACTAATTTAAGATAATTGATTTAGAAGTTGCTTTTGACATTGAACAGGGTGTGTTATAAATTTGTGATTGTATGAAACTGTAAAATTTAGTTATTTTTCTATATATATTATGAGGAAAAAGACAATTTTGAGATTCCAAGGGCAATGTTTACTTATTCCAGACACTTGGCATGTGACTTCATTTGCAGACTGAAGTAAAGTATTTGATTTATTAAGATTCATTACTATGCATCAATTTGTTATGTGTATATGTACATATTTATCCATTAAAAGATGAATCTGATCGAGGACATGTGCTCAGTGAACAGAAATCACCCAATTTTCCCCTTGATATAAACCCTGGAATTCTCATTTCTTCGTGACTCACTTCCAGATTTTTTTGTTCTGATTGCTCCTGTTTCACAAAGGCAGATATTTAACAGTGAATTATTTAAACAGTGTCCGGATAATTTTTTTTATGGGAGTAAATGAACTCTCAGTTTTTGAAATCGAGAGAATAAATGTACACCCAGCATGAAAAGCCTGGGGTAAATGTACTCCTATGTACTCCTATGTTTCAAAAGTTAAGAGTAAATGTACCATATCTGTGTGATTACTGGTGAATCTATTTTTAACATGTTATTTGATTCATGTCATGTTTATTTTATTCCATATGTAATAAAAGGTCTTAATTTCTGTGATTCTTTTAAAGGAATGCATATACAATTGAAATGAAACATATGATCATTTATTAAAGAAAATGACATTTTTCCTGCGAGTTGAAAGACGCTTGATCAATTTCGTTTGCTTGACTGCAAAATGTCTAAAAATATGTAATGGTATTTTTATAAAAAGGGGAAGAAAAAACTTGATGTAAACTGAATTTTAGGGCAAAACTGCATGAGATATTTCTTGATGGGGAGGATGCCTATAACTAGTATAAGCACCCCGTTCTATAGAAGGAAAAAAAACGTACAGCACTTATGACTAACAATTCAAAGGGTTGGTCTTACATGAATGTATTTGCAGGGTGTTTTATAGTAATAGTTCCTGGTACATTTTCATCTTCGGCTTTCTGATAATCTGACTCATAGACAATTTTCAGTATTATACAGGTGAGTTGATGAGATGTATCCAGTATACATTCTGACTACTGTCTTACCATACTTTGATCACTACCAACTGATAATACAGAAAAAAATCTGTTTTCATGTACTCTGGTGCTTAGTTTTTATTTCGTCTGATTGAAGCCAACAATAACGAGATTTAGGTGCTTGTTACTATAAATAAAACATCCAGCAAAAACAAGAAGGTGTTATTTAAACAACTGCAAGCAAAAAAACCCCACTCTTTGAGAATTGTGTTTAATTGCATGCTATGTGTTTATTATTTGAGTAGATTGTTCAAAATGTTTATAATACTCTTTAGTTGTCTTGGTTACAAAATAAAACACCGATATGATATTTTTAGAAAATGGGTAAATTCGCTCTCTCTGCCTGGTTCATACGGAGGTGGTATTAAAGGTGTGCAGATTATTGTACAGTATGAACATATCAAATATCCTGAACATTATCACATATTTTTATGGCACAATTTTGTTCGTATTGCTACTTTTGTTTTTATTTACACTTAACACTTAATACAGTCAGTATTGACCAATCAAAATTGTTCTTTCTTTGTTCATTGTACAAGTTCTAAGATTTTAGGCTCATGTTGTTAATTCTGTAGTCATGACAGATTGTAGTAAATATAGGCAGCTATTAGCAAACATTTGTAATTTTAAAAATATTAATATTATTTTTTAACTTGGCAAAATAACTCAAATGTATTTATATTTTTTTCCTGGCTTCAAAATAATTAATATTGTTGAAAACAGAAATTTTGTTATATATACTGGTAGGGATTTTTTTTGTACAGGTACTAACCTTGTTCAATCACTGGTGGAGGAAGAATAGCCTCAGACTCATGCAATGTCTCAACTCAATCATCCAACTAAGGGGTGTAGAAATGAGTCAGAAGTAAGGAAAAATCAAATGGCTTTTTGAACTTTCTTGCTGGCTACTTTTTCCCCACAGGGAGTGTTGCCCCTTTGCCCATTACAGAGGAACCCTCAGATCATCCTTCTACTTTTAGTACTTACTGGCTACATTAAAACATTTCTACACCCCTTAAACTATGCAGCTCACCCAGGGTTTGAACTCAAAAAACTTATGGTCTACGTAGACAATGTACTCTACCTGTTGAGCTGAGTTGGCAGGCTAGTTTGACTAAATAAATACATGTACCTTAGCACTGTATTTGACTATTAAATATACACATATATACAGTTTGGTTACATGTACCTTAGTACTGTATTTGACTGTTAAAGATACACATATAATATTACACAGTTTGGCATTCATCATTGTATTGTTTGTGTCATGGCTTGTTTATGGTATAGTAACTATAATGTTGTGTAAATGCCAAGTTTTAAATGTCTGCTTAATTCATTGTCATCTGTTAATTAAAACAATCCTTGTTTTATCTTGACATGAATGGTTGATTCATGTTGGTTTTTTTAATATTAGGCAAAAAATAGGATTGTTAATGAGGCCAGAAAAAGTGAATAGTTGGGTTAATAGATTCACAAATGGCCCTAATATTTTGCGCCAACCCTTAAGTTGTTAACAGCAAAATTTAAGGTTCAAAAATATATTTTGGGAGGAATCATACCCCTAAGGTTCAAAAGATGGTATGTTAAGAAAAAATACAAAAGTGTTTCAACCTAACAACCCTGTTGTATTGGTCAAGTAATGGTTAATGTGACTATTTTTATTCAAGCCCAATGAAAATCTAATGGAAGCAATTTACCTGTAGATAATGACCAGCACAGGGAGAGAAGAATGTGGTTCTTATGCCGAGATGGTCTTCGTGGCAATTATCAATGTATATAAAACAGTTGCCTTTTTCACTCTCTGATAGCATTATATATGCATATGCATATAGATTGATAGATTTGTGGCTTCAGCACTTAGCTCTATAAACCATTGATCAACAGTTTTAATTCACCATCAAAAACAAAAAATTCATAAATTGAACTTGAACTTTGAAACTGTTTCAATAACCTAACCAGATATTAGTTGTACTGGTGATATTCACAAAATATAAATTACTGATAGCACCTATAGATATTAACTTAATACCTGATCTATCTGCCCAGCCAAATGGTTCATCAGTCAGATGTGTAGTATTGATAAGGATATAAATAGCTGAATGTTTACAATGGTTAATCATGTTTATCTAGATTTAGCCATTTATACGGCACAGATTAATTCTAATATACCCAGTATTACCAGTATCTGTCTTATTTAGTTTTTTATGATTCTGGTATAAAATATTATTTTGTGTGTTAGATTTTTCAAGCAGATTGTCCCCTTAAATCAAAACTTAGTTACATAAAATGGTAACTGATGTTCTATACTAAAAGGAAGGTTTTCTTTTTCTGGGGGGATTTGTCTTTGCGAAAACTCTACATACAGCTTGTAAAATTGATTTTTCATTTATGACTGAATTAAGCTGTGATTTTTTTGAAATTTTGGGAAAGGTTCTGGGTATAGGTACAAGTCGGTCCAATTTGTATGGTGTGATGCCAAAATTGGGAACTTTTAGGTCCGGAATTGGAAAAAATGTCCTTATTTTTTATTGGGAAGGATCCGTTTACTGGACCCAAACAAAGAAGGAAAGAAAATCACTGCTATGGCATTAATTGAAAACAGTATGAAGACTGTATCATATGTACTTATCAAATACATGTACTAATGTATGTGTTTGTATACTTATGTACTGAATATTTGTCTGATTTATAGATCAATCTTCATGTATACAGAGTATCATGTTAAATCCTATCATTAGTTCGATGGTTTACATTTTATTACTTTGCCTACCAGACATAAGCCTCCTGGTTTTTGCTGAATTAACATAATTGTTCTGGAGAACATTTACCTGTTGTTTGAAGTATTTTAGAGCCAATATAGTTGTTGTTGTTGTAGCAGAAGTATCACTTCTCTCATATTCTTGTTGTGTGAGGTAAATTCAGACAAATTGGACTGAACTTGTGATGGCCTGTTGGGGTGTATGTATAACCAATTAATGATCTGCTTTATGTACAATGGAAGGGCGGGCTTAGGGAGGGGCTATTTGCTTGTGTCAATAATTTATAGTCTACTTCTGAGTGAACATGCACTTAAGTTGTTCTGTGGCAAATTATAGTGAAGCAACTGGTAAGCATTTACAGGTCATGACCATGGTTCAGTGGTTACAGTGCGCTGGACTTGTATCCCAGGGATACGGGTTCAAATCCAGGTCGCAGCAGGTCATACCCTTCTATGAAAAATTGACAAAAATGTTGATTTTCCTTTATACGTGGAGAAGTTGCCAGCTCCTTGTTGAAGGAGAAGTTAGTACTGGTTAGCCTACTGTCCAGGAAAACTGGTTGAGTGAACCAGCCACCATATATAACTGAAAAAATGTCGGAAAAACAGCGTTAAATCTGATGAAAAGGAAAAAGCATTTACAGGTATTTGCTAGCCTGATTTCTTCATCTGTTGTCTTTCATATTTTGTAAACAAATTATACATTCTCTCGCTCTTACTGTGAGATATAAATAAAATTCACTTTTCTGTTGTTTTATTAGATCTTAAGGTATTGTGTAATGGATTATTCATGTTTTAATTCAAATATTTACATCTTGTCTGTTTATTCTGTTAAGCCACTCCATTAAGTACTTACAGTGCTTTGATTTGATTAATGTTGAACTACAATCTACTTCTTTATCATTTATAAAATAATGTACCTGTATAAGTCTGACTGTTTACACCTGTGTGGCTAACAACAATTACTTATTACCTATATGCCTGTGTTCTTAGACCTGATAATCATTTTTCCTTCTAAAAATAGGTGAACATAATGTCATTTTACCTGGGTATATTCTTGTAAGTGTACTTGTAAATGTTATATCTGATATGAAGCTACAGGCTAATCTCTATCCTGAATTGTCCTTTGTTATCCTTCACTTACATTTCTATGAATGTCTGAAAATTCAATAGCTTGTGACCCCAGATAAGGTTAGAAAGAATAGTCAGAAACTCTAGTGTCAGTTCCAAAAAACAAGGTAAGTCGGGTAATCGTAAAAACAAGTATTTTTTTTCTAGCCTGATGACACATTACTACATGATCATGTTTGATCAGAGGGCTACCGTGGCAAAATCATTCATGAAAGCTTCATTCTCCATATTTTCATTATTTTGAATCCTGTGTTTTCTGTCCCAGATGCTCATATCGTGTTAGGATATGCAGTAGATCTATTGTGTTACCTTTGCCAGGTTCAGACTTTTTGTGATTGTAAAATATAACATATACAAGGTATACATCTTTTGTATTATTCTATATTTTCTTCACAATTTCAGGAACTGGTACATTTGGTCGAGTGGTCTTGGCTCGAAATCGAGAAACAAAAGATTATTTTGCTCTCAAGGTGATGGCCATAACCGACGTTATCCGATTACGTCAAGTAGAACATGTTACAAATGAAAAAGAAATTTTGTCATCAATATCGCATCCATTTATCGTCAACATGTAAGTTATTAGTTTGTTTTATTTTATTCAAAGAATATACTGCAAACAGAGAAATATTTGATCACCAACACAGAAAGGTGTATGCATTCACAGACTACCCCAGTACATGAATCTATGTTCCAGTCTAGTATCTTGTGTTCACCTATCTATCTGTCTGTTTGTGTCAGCAGTAATTAATGTTTACCAGCTGCCATTTGTCCTGATTATATTGTCTATAGTTCTGTGTGGTGTGGCTTTATTATACATTCATAATTTGGCACTAGGTGATTAATGTGACATTATTTCTGTAAGATCCAAAACATTGACACTTTCAGGAAAGTAACAATAAAAATAATCTAGTTTATTTCAGGACCTCTTACTTGTTGTTTATCAGTCAGCCGTTAATGTTGTAATAATGTTCATGATAAGATATGTTGATGCAAATTGTGTACACATAATGTTTTGCTGAAAAATAAACCCAACAAAATGAACACATGGTCTGTAATGGTGACCCAGTCTTGATTTCTATGATACTTTTACGGCTTACTCTTGTAGCTCAGTTGGTAAAGCAAAGTCTTAATTTGCAGTTTTTGGCAGTATAGCACTTGAATTTTTATTTATGTCATTGATTTATTCATCAAAAATGTATGTTTTAGGTTTTGGGCAAATCATGACAACACATTCCTGTACATGTTAATGGAGTATGTTCCGGGAGGCGAAGTATTCTCTTACCTGCGCAATTATGGACGCTTTAGTAATGCCATGGCAAACTTTTACGCCAGTGAAATAGTGTCTGCTTTAGAGTATTTACATTCACGCTCAATTGTTTATCGGGACTTAAAACCAGAAAATTTGTTACTCGACAGAGAGGGACATCTTAAAATTACGGACTTTGGTTTCGCGAAGAAATTGTTGGACAGGTAAGTGTTAGGTCACTGGAATGTTACGCAGACATAGCCGATAATATTTTAACGAGGGTTTTAATTGTTAACTACTAAATTAGGCAAATCTGGATTAGCCCTGTTTTTAAATACCTTGTTTAATAGTGATTGCTACCATTGACACTTTTGTCATATTAATAATTCCTTAAAGAGCTTTACACAATTTTGTAAAATACATCTGTAGAATACTTAAAGTGTTTAAATGGGCTTTACTTAAGCTTTTGTTATCATTTTATTAAATGATGTCATATTTAGGACTTTACATAAGCATGTTTCAAAACTGGTTTAAGGAGTAGTTACAATTGTTTTATTACAAACTGTTTTATTACTAGTGTATATCATGTTAGAAGTTTAGCACAGAATTATTGTAACTCATTTCTGAATAAAGACACTTTTACAACAAGGTAACAACGCAAGAGTTTCTGGCTTACCGAAAGTTGCCAGACTGTTGGACATGTCAGGCAAATTTTGAGCTAGTCCAATTACTTCAGCAAGTACCGGACCAGGTGTGCAGCAGTCGATTTATAGCATTTATCACTTATTTATGATATATTCAGTCAGACAAATTTTCATTTGGTGAGACAGAAATTCTAACTTTGCCTGACCAATTGTCAGGCAAGAATTCCAGCAGTTTTGAGAAGCCTGGAGTCAATAGGAGTAGTTATAACAATATTCATTTGTTTTGTCCTATTTTCAGTGCTTGAACTGCTGTTGGAATAAAATTGTTGTTTTTCAGTTTTAGACTTATTTATTGGTTATTACGAACATTTTTCGAGGCAATCAAAAAATGTCTTAGCTTCATTTATTGTATATTCTATTCCGATTTTTGTACAGGAAAAAAAACGGTGTTTTATCGTTCATTTTTAAATTCTTTTGTGGCATATTTTATTACCCTAGATTTTCTTAACCAATTTTAAATGACAAAATACAGTACTAATAAAAATCATCATGTCTGTATTGCCTGTTTAAACAAACTCTCTCCAGTTACCATACTTCTTTTATGAATAAAATAATCGAGACTGTTCTCCTCATTCCCTTGTGGTTTTATAATTCAACAAATTGTTTGAAGGGCTTCATTCCATACTGTCAAATAAATCGAATAAAATGCTATAACAAGTATTTGATCCAATGAACAAATCATGTTTATTTTACATACTTTTTTGAATTGCATTATAAAGTTTCTTGTTTCTGTCTATTTTAAGTCTATTTATGAGAGTTTCCAGTTTTTTTTATTTATTCCAGACATTAAATCCCGAGACTGATGAAGAACCTTTTACCTCTGGTCTTCATTTAACAAAGCAGAGTCGTTTGTCTGAATTTTCCTAATAAATGCTCATGTAGGTAGAGGTGGGGGGGTATTTTACAAGTAGTGATGTTATCAATTGACCGATTTTTAGTTTCGAAGAAAAAGTGTAGCTATTATGATTGCTTGGTCATTGTTGTCATCATCGTTGTAGTCATTGTCATGCAAAAACTTTGATGTTGCCCAATACTCAAACTTTTTTAAAGATATCAACATAACACTTGGACTACTTGATTATCATGATTAGGTGCAGTTAGCAGACAAAGAGCATTATTCTGAAATCTATATTTATGGAAGTATTACCCCTTTAACATACAATTTTGGTCAAAATTGCTTATTAAATAGAACGATGTAAAATAGACGAGCATTGGCGCCGCTCTGCGGAGCTCTTAAATTTCTTATTTTTTATTTGTTAAAGTATTGAATTTATTTCGAATTATTTTTTGCACTTTTGAATTAAATTTGTAGGTAATGCAGTTTGAATTATGAAGTATGCATGTCAGGCTCATTTTTCACAAAAATATTTTGTTAGCCAAAGAAGTCTGTTGTTATTGCTTAAAATTCGTAATATGCATAAATTTGCATAAATTACATCATAAAGTTTAACTGAGCACAATACTTATACAATACTCAATAGCATCAAGCTAAAGATTTTTCAATGTTGGCATTGTTCATATGGAATATAAAAAATAACTGTACAATTGTACAGTCATATACAATATTTCGGCTCAGAATAGGCTGTTCTCTAGAAATATAATGAAAATATCTTATTTCTTGACTAAGGCCTAGTTAGACCAAAATATTGAATAAGAGTATTAATTTGTAACCTTTTAAAGATTTTTAAATTTAACTTTAAAAATAAATTTAATTAATAACTCTAATTAAAAATTTTATTTTAAATTTGTTTTCGTTACTTTCTAGATGTGTTGTTGGCAATAATAGCACCAGATTATTGTGTTTATTTGAAACAGGAAGTACAGGCGTGATAATTTTTTTGTTATTTTACCCATGCAGTATTTTAATGGGTAATTCCCAGATGATAATTAATTCCCTTTCATGACGTCAGTCTTAAGAATCAGACAAGTTGTGCTTTAAAATCATTTTTGCTCAATTTCCTAATTAATTTGCTATTAATTCGGTTTCCTATTGTTAATTGAGCACTTTATTTCATACAATGAAACTTTGAGCTGTAACCTGGTGCAGAATATTTAAATATGTCTGTTTTCAACTTTGTGACAATAGAACCATTGTTTTGCGGTTATAGTTGAGACCTTTAACGTCTAGGCTTTCAAGTCAGTCTTGTTGGCAAAAAAATCTTTCGTATATTCAAGTCCAGTTTCAATAGATTTGCGATTAGTCAAAGTTATTGTGTCTCAAATGAAATATATGTCATTTCAAATAGGTCATCATCGCACAATGCCAATAGGGGTGAGATATAAATACATCTTCAATACCATTGTGAATCCTAATCTTAGTGTATATTGTAAATATTTTTTGTATTCTAATTGTTCTCGTACTTCGCTTTGTTAATAAATACATCCAAGTGTCGATTAATTCAATATTGATGAGATGATAAGTCAGAATACATTTAGAACAAGGACTTCGGTTGAATCGGGCAATTTATATTTGATATGTATTGTCCAAAATATATAATGTAAACAATTTAATAAAATGTATATTTATTCAGTACTTACAATCATTCAATAGACTTCAAGATTTTCAAAAGGCTTATTATGTAATTTTTCAGCCAACCTTTGTGTTAAAAAAAATTTGTCATGTCATTAATCAAATATTACTTGAAAGTAATTTTAATAGTTCTTTGACATATTTTTTTTTAAAATATTCTTTGATGTAAATTTAAATTGCATTATATTAAAAAAAAACACTTTTTGAGTTCATATACTGTTTTTATGAAATTATTCTATAGTTGCTGTTCCATCCTTGACTGAGATGAGTAGGAATTTCTGCCTCACTTTTTTTGTCTATGTCAGCACTAAGTTTAGCATCTAGAAACATCAATTCATAAATTCTCACAGTCTAAAATGCTCACAGTCTAAAATTCACTATTTAACCGAGGCCCACTTTGTCCTGTTTCATAACTATTGGCTAAAAAGAATAACCGCAGGGGTAGGAAATGTAGGTTAAAACTGCTGATATGATGTAAATGATTGAAGGTTTATGTGTGTGCTGGATTCTAAGATTTCTCACAAGTTTCAATGGTACTGCCTTGTTTACATGGTATGACTAATTTATCATGATTATGCAATGTTTACTCATAGCTTCAACAGCTATTGAGATATTATAACTTAAAGGAATCTTATATCAATACTTTTTGCCTGCTTTGAAAATTGTTTGGCTTTTTAATTAAGGATATGGGAGTTTTGTAAAGTGTTAAATTGATCAAAAGTTAGTCCTGGTTTTGTGTAGGACTTTAGACTGTACTTCTATAGACCATCACCGAATGTTGACTTTTACTGGCATTAATAAGTTAATTTACCTGCACTTAGAATACAGTAAAACTTCTACCATATATTCCCTTATAAACGCCCCTCCCCTAATAAATGCCACCCCCTTTTTCGCCAAGAAAAAACAAAAGTGACTTACCATGACAGGCTATTTTAAAGCTTAAAGAATCTGACGTTTGGAAACTTTCATAGGTTAGTCCATGGTTTATATTTATTAATACATATTTGGCAACTTGTTTCAAATTTTATTTTTTGTTCTCAATTAATGCCCCCTCTTTAAAAAATGTAAGGCCCCCAGGGGCATTTATTAGGGAATGTATGGTAATTAAATAAATGCCATCAAAAGGTTGAGTTTTACCATACTCACAGCCCAAACAACTCAACCCATATTTTTTATCTTTGATACCACACAGAAAAGGCAATCTGGGTTTGAATCCTTGTCGCGGCAGGCCATACCCTTCTATGAAAATTTGACAAAAAATGTCTTTTTTCGTCCATATGTGGAGAAGGTGCCAGCTCCTTGTAAAAGGGCAAGTAAATACTGGTTAGTATACAGTCCAGGAAAACTGGTTAGGTGAATCGGTCGCCGTAAATAACTGAAAAATGTTGAAAAACAGCGTTAACCCCCAGTGACAATATGTCACATAAGAACAAACAAAACAGAAAAAGCAGACAGTCTACTTACACAGTTGGTCACAGGTTCTTTTGGCTTATCGTAATAATAAATTAGTGCTAACGAGTTATATTTTTAAATGTATTAATTATGTAAGGGGGCATGAGAGGTTACTGGTATAATATGTATACACTTGGCTCCTTAATTACTTTATTGATCCAATAAAGGAGGAAAATGAATTTCCAACTAGGTAACAATAGCACTATGTTCAAATTGTGATCATAATTTCACTTGACAATTCAATTTGTAATATTTAATATGCAAAGCTGAATTATTGAATACATTATTGTGATGGGAAACGTTTGTTCATACTTTTATCATTTGTCTGGTGTAATTTTAATTTTCGTATACGAAGAAAAATCAATGTTGTAGTGGAAAAAGATGACCTTGTAAACTGGTACACTGTTCATCTTTGCTTTGAAACTCGTGACAAGATTTAGACAATTAAGAATTATGCCTCATGGTAAGCATCATTCCTTGTTTTCTCCCATTAAATGCTGGTATTTCCATTTTATAATATCTTTTAAAAGGAAAATCATACAACTTATATATACTGAAAAAAACCCACTTGTACGTAAGGAATGTTTTATGAATTAGTCTTTTGGATTTTTTTTAAAAAAAAAGGGAAATCAAAGGAAAGTCCTATAAACTAAGGTATACTATTGTGGTATCATTATTGTTCGCGCAGGACGAATTTCGCGTATTTCGCGCTACGTTTGTTGCGCGAATTTAAGACCGCGCTAATAAAACACCATCCAGAAAGAAGTAACTATCCAAAATTTTCATTGCTGAATACTATGTCACTTAAGATGTGTATCTACTTCCGGCTATATTATTACCGATTTGCGAGATGTTAAGCTTTTTTCAAGAATTAAAAAGGAAACGAGACATACCTTTTAGGAAAAACGTTAATGATATTTTTCCACAGAGAAAGAATAAACATATTTAATTACTTTTATTCTCTTTCGGAGTTAAAGCATCGGCTTGGTCAGGAAGGCCCGGTTCCGGCGAAGAGCGTGTAGAACAGATGAGAATGAAACAAACTATAAATTGTATGTTTTAAAACCATTCCTAGTGGAAGGGATTATTCGCACCTTTGACTGTTGTTTTTTTGTAATTGCTCGAGTGCCATAACAAGATGTGGACCCGATAATTGTCTAATTTACATGCTAATCTATACTTTGATCTCGGACACGCTTTATCTATATGAAGTGACAATTAACAAGCAATTATCGGTGACAACTGTTTTATTGTTTATTAGTCATGGTGACAAAGGGCACCGCTGTGATAAGCATGTATGTGGTCCAGTGATGACACGCGCTGTTGCGAACAACGGCGTGATTCGCAACAGTATCTGGATTTAAAAAAAAATCTAAAATTCAAAATGCGCGAATTTACGACCGCGCGAATCTTCCTCGTTTGCGCGAAATTTCATGCCAGCGAAATTAAATGATACCACAGTATATTATATAAGGTATAATTTTCAATAGGAGCTTAATGCGGGCCCAGGTACATGAGATTTCTCTGACTTGAAAAGATTAAACAGGAAATTAATGAATGAGGAAGAATCAGTACTGTAACAAAAATTAAACAAAATAATATCAGTTTATGTATTGGCTTGATTATCTTGTTTACGACTATTTCAGTGTTAGTCACAGCAATTTTTTGTTTGCTGTACAAAACATTTAGGCGTAAGTAAACAACTCGTAAACATCTCGTGTAGACATGCAATATGCCGTTCTATTGTCCCGGACATATTCTGTCATTTCACATGCGGAAGTCACAATACCTAAAGCCATCCCAGGCCATTCTGTTTTATTATTTTGTTAAGCATTCGCAAACGCTTAGGATTTGAGCTCTGTCAACAAAAAAAAAAACTCCATTTTTTACAAGTTCACAGTTTCATGATTGGATTCTACTGCTTCTAAGATTTTAATGTAATCATGTTTTATGTAGTCTTTGAATTGTGATCTTTTTTAATTCTTAAATTGTTGTTTAGTATTCTAGTGTAGGATACAGTGACTCACAAAATCAGAATCAGATGTGTTGGATTTCTACGTTCTGAATTTTTAACTTAAATGTTGACTGTTGTTTTTTTAAATATGTTTAATATGATGTTTCTGTTAAAGTGAGTTTGTGTGTGTTGTTTTTTTTTTCAAATAGGTAGCTAGGCTTTATAAAATGAAGTTGACGCTTAACAAAATAAAAAAAAAACAGAATCATCTTATGATTTATTAGAACTTTATGTTTCTAACTGATTATTGCTTACCTTTTTTTTACAGCTCTATTATGGATGTTTTTGTTTAGAGCGCTAATTAATTACATGTCTGGTTGTGTTCCTCATATCACTCTGTGGATTTATCACAAGTTTCTTTCACCATTGTTTCAGAATTGTGTGATAAACGCAGGAAGTGTGTGGTATAGGAACAGTTTAATAATTCTTTTAATTTTCAGTTTGAACTATTTTTATGTTTTTCCATCAATTTTACATGTATTGATTTTTTATTTGTATTTAATAACCAGGAAGTACTGACAACTTTTATTTATTGATTTGTATTTTATATTCATTTGTTATACATTGGCCTTGCAGGGGATTTTTTTTTATATATAACCCACATGATGGCAATTTATCATGCATAATTACCTCCCCCTATTGTATGTAGGCAATTACCTTCCCTGATTGTAACTTACATCAATAATTACCTTCCCTGATGGTAATGTTTGTAGACTATTACCTCCCTTCATATATATTTACGTGATAAGTTTCCTCCCTGGCATAAATTTATTAATGTACTGATAGCTCATGATATTTTTGTGAACAATGATATTAAATGCATCAAATTGCAGTCAGTGTGCTGATAAAAAGATTATCAAAGTCAAGGAATGTATAACTCTCTTTTGAATTATGTGTATAAGCAATAAACATACGCTAACGCTATATTTCTCAGAACGTGGACACTATGCGGCACACCAGAATATTTAGCTCCAGAAATAATACAAAGTAAAGGCTATAACAAGGCTGTAGACTGGTGGGCTCTAGGAATTTTATTGTATGAAATGTCCGTAGGGTAAGCCATGATTGTTTTAATGTTACCGTGTTTCCTGGTGTAGTTTTCTGTTCACTCACTCAAAATGTGCAAGACTAAATCTGTCATAACACCAACAGTGTTTGGCATGTCCATTTCTTTTGTCAAGATTTGCTACCTTAGTTATATTTTATTATTTTGTCCTTTTACCTGCGAATTTAACAAATTAATCTGACAAATATTTCATATTGTCAAAAACTGAACACAATCTCAAGTTACATTTACAATTGGCTGCTCCTACAGGTCAATTTCCTTATCATCTTCTGTTTGTTAGGTTAGACACCACTAAAACTGTATTAGACAGTCAGAACTGAGGTGGCAAATTGGCTTATTGCTTATTGTAGATAAGGTCGTAAATTAGTGTGTATAGTTGTTCATTAACCTATAAGGAAGCATATATTTTGTTGCAGTAGTCAATCTGCTTATTGTGATCTCAGTGTTAAAATTCAGTTGCTTTTTGTTTTTTGTTTCTTAGCCTATAATGTCTATCATCCTCAAATGCATCTATTGAACCTTAAGACCCTCAAACGTTACTGTATTTAGAACAATGAACACCATGACTGCATCATTCTTCACTCACATGTTCACCCTCATGGCATGAGATTTAGATGTGGACTATTTAGTATGGAACATAATTAGTACAGATTCTGGACAAAAACATATAATAATAAATATAGAATAATAAATAATATAAAATGTTTTGCTCTTATAATTAGAAACAAAACACTTTGTGACATGGCAGCGATATTTTTTCCTTCTTTGTTTGGGTCCGGGCAACAGACTCTTCCCAATTGAATATAAAAACATTTTTTACCAATTCCTGGCCTTAAAGTTCCTAATTTCACATCACACATTTTTTCTCAATTGGACTGGATCCAGACCCTTTACCAAAATTGCAAAAAAATCACTGCACAGACATTTAAATCATGCTGGAGTCTTTTCATGACAAGAAAATTAATTATTCATTGTAATCGAAATGGTACCAGATATCTCTTAAGTTTCTGTATACTTAGGAATATTTGATTAATTGTCTCGTTATAGTAACATGAATAAATCAATATACTATAAATTGTTGTTTCTTCAAAGACCTATTTGTAAATCCATAATTAAACATTCCAAAACATTCTGACTATAATGCCTGTTTAAAAAAACTTTCCTTCTTTGTCAAGTACAGAATATTTTCCCAAACTGAATCCAGTTTTACCAGACAGGAAAGGAAAACCAGTAGTTTTCATGAACTCTGTGGCAATAAAAATTCTACCCGTTATCTGCATATTGGCTTAAAAAAGATAGATCCAAATTCTGATCCATATTTGGGGCATAAAGTAACTGACTAATCAAATTGTAGTATTAAGGAAATCAGAAATAAATGGTAAAATTATAGTGTTATATAATACTGTCTTATGTAACATATATAATATTCAGCAGACATTTTGTTATGGTTCTGACATTAATCTTGACCTTAACCTTCTGTATAGGTTGTTAAGCTTTTGCCTCATAAGCATATTTTGGACTCATTCAAATTCCAAGCAAATATACAAAACATCAATTTATGAAGAAAATTGGGTTTATAATTTCTCTCTCACAGAGTGGAAAACATAGTGGCAAAAGAAGACATTACTCATTACAAGCAATGGCTTCTTTTGCCGCAATGATTTCAAAAGTTATCTGCTTCAGATGTGGGGGAAATGCGGTATTATGAGGAAAAGGGTTAATGTATGTGAAAAGATGTTAACGTCTATGACTGCAGCAACCTTGTTATAAGATAACAGAATTTAATAAATTGTCTGTGAGAATGTCACTGAATATACAGGTTTCTATGCATATAAATTGTAATAAATTTTAAAACTGTTTATATTTAATAATACATGATAAATATGTTTTGCTCAGACTGAGCTTGACTATATGCACCACCCCATCAATGTGCTAGCTCCTTATGAATAGAACAATTTGACTAAGAATTAAAGTTAATTACCTCTGAAGAAGTGGATCAGTAATTATTATTTATTTATTTTTTGGGTTGTTGTTGTTGTTGTTGTTGTTCATCCCTTAAAAATGCACTTCTATGACAGTATCATTACTTGTCTTATTATCAAGATTTTGTTTTCAGAAAATATACATTTAGATTGTGAATATGAGTTATCTAAGATTATTATCAAAACTGTTCCTGTTTATACAAATGCTAAACGTATCTACTGGTTTTATTGAAATCTGATTTCTTATCCCTGAATGTTCTATGAGTGAAGTTTACTGGGTGAAATATGCGGAATATATCATAAAATACTAGTTGATATAGATGGTGTGATGGTGTAAGTTCTAGATTTTAATCAAAATGTGCTGAAATGATGTGAATATTGGAATCATGCTGAAGTAAGCTGTTTTAAACTACGTGGGGCACCCTTAAATGTGGTTTTTGTCTCGGGTTTAACTAAAATTGCAGTTATCATTTCTCGAACATACTGGAACTCATGTTGATCCTTTGTGTTTACAAAGGTTATCACTAAATTTAAAGTGAACTATCAGCATCATACAATCATGTGTTAGCATCAGTTATACTGATCACACTTTGATAACTTTATGAAGGAAGTTTTGGTAATTCTATAATAAATAAATAAAACATTGATTCGAACATTGTCTTTTTGTTATTGCTCAGAGTGAGTAATGATGTAGTTTGTGTTTTCAGGTTTCTTTGTGTTTTCAATGTGCCAGATTGGTCTTTTATTCACTAACTTAAAGGTGCAGAACCCTTTTTATATTTTGTCGATGGACTTATTTATTTCCATACTTTTAAAGTTTCCATACCTCATTTCCCAACATGAAATTTAGTTTGTTCGGAAATGGTAAGAAAACATTCTGCACCTTTAAAGCTTTATGATACAGTTTGAAGTTAGATTAACATGTAGAAATGATTGGAGTGTGTTCTGGAACCAGCCATATTGACTTCTGGTAGCAGTGGCGACTGGAACCCGCCATACTGGTTTCTTGTAATGCTGGAGACAGGAATCAGCCTTATTGGTTTCTTGTAGCGATGACGACTGGAACCAGCTACAGAAGATATGGCCATTGCTCCATTGACAACAAATTAGTTTAATTAACTAACTTAAAGTGCTTTTAAAGATTATTGAGAATGTTTAAATTGATCATCCAATCAAAATCTTTGTAAGTTTGGTTGACCAATCAGACAAAGCAATTCTGATCAAGCCATTCTCAACAACCTTTGAAATGATGGTAGCTTTTGCTGTATGTTATTTGTTGCTTTTACATGTGAGTGTCTTTATGTTTGCTTAACAGGACTTGGACATTGTGCGGAACACCTGAATACCTTGCTCCTGAAATTATACAGAGTAAAGGTCACAGTAAGGCTGTTGATTGGTGGTCATTAGGAATTCTTATTTTTGAAATGATTGTAGGGTAAGTTTTTACGTGATATCCCAATGTATCCAACCATTAGTCACATTTTACCTATTTAGCACGAGCTCTTGCATTGTATGATCATTTCTGTTGCTGTCATTTGGAAGTAACATGACAGGTTATAAATTGTTTCATCATCAGACTGTATTATTTATCTTCATCCTACAAAACTACATTCCGTGTTTGTGAATCATAAAAATCAGATGGCATGCAACATGACACATTTTCACATGCACTTTTATTGCGTTATTTAGATTGTTAATTCCTATCATTCACCATTGTCCCTCATACTCAGTATGGTGCCCTGCATTGTTCCTAGTTTCTCCATTTTGTTTTCTGTCAGCCTGTTTTAAACTTAGACTTTCTCTGCTTGTTTTGGGAGGCCCCGAAGTTTCCTCATCATGTCTAGTTGATGTTCAATCTTCAACAGAGTTTTCCTTACTTGTTTTATTCATTACATAATCATGGCTTCCTAAGCTTTTGTTTTACCTGATGATGTTTTTCCAGTCCCAGGGTGATCTATTCTTGCACCATGCTTGCTTTACATACATCTCTAACATAATTATGTACCCACATTTATCTGTGATAGAATACCTGTCACACAACTTATTATGATGTATATTTTATTCGTTTTGTCTCCCTGTGGCTTTGCTGTGAACCATACCAAGGCAGCACCTTTCAGTAGGATTGTGTTTTGTCCCCATTTTTTGTATGTCTCTGTTTGTTGGTTGGGTTCCAGGTTAATAGGCTTCTGGGGTCTTGTGGTATTTTGGGAAGATAGATTTTGTAGTGTTAGTTTTTCTTTAGGAATCTTTTTCTTATCTAAATTTTGGGAATATTGTGTGTCTGTATGATGTGAAAGTCCAACTTGTGTATGAGATATTGTGAATATCAGGGCTTTCATTTGACACTTAAAACAGCATTTTGACTCTTTGAATCAGTAATATAAAGGTTTTGACTCATGAGAATTTGTACCTAAGGGTCAAAATAAATAATAAAATTAGAAGGAAATTTGTTTGACTCTTCAAATTATCGTTAGCCAAGGGTTATTTTTGACCCTCAACTTTTGACATCTAGTGAAAACCCTGTACAGAGACCATCTGAATCTTGCAAGATGACATTTTATTACCTACCATATTTGAACATGTGCAGTTAGTTTAACCTCTGAATATAGACCACATCAAAAACAAAAGACCAATGGTATATTCTCATATAGGTGTTTCTATCAAAAGGTCTTGTCTGTTTCTGTCAATATCATCATACAACCACACATGCCAGTTTCCATGCCAACAGTGTGAGAGTCACTGGGTTGACTTTTTGTACAGTTTCTGCGTTGTTTCTTACTGGCAGTCAGACAATTGAAACAGCAATTGTACAAAATGATTTGAAACCTAGTTTGTGGTATAGTTCATTTTATGATTAGGTTTTACAATTATTATTTTATGTGATTCTGTCATACATGGTGTGATCAATTTAGAGCCTCTTCACATGAAGGAGCAACAAGCATTCCCTTGCAGCAACAAGCATTCCCTTGTAGCAGCAAGCATTCCCTTGTAGCAACAAGCATTCCCTTGTAGCAGCAAGCATTCTATTGTAGCAATAAGCATTCCTTGTCTCAAAAGTGATTTACTTAACATATTAAAAGCAAAAAACATTGGTAGACTGCGAAGCATAATATAATTTTATGTACCATTTTGTTGTTTGCTATGAATTACCCAGTATGAAGTGTGATGTCCTCAGACTGGTTATATCAACTTATGTGATCAACATAGACTAATTCACAGCCACACTCACAAGAACAGTACAAATTGTGTGTCTCATTAATAATCATTTCTTCTGTGATATCATAGTGTCTGCTGGTTTATAAGCTATTTGCCAATATTTTACCAAGCTAATTTGCTTCATTTAGGTTTGAAGAGTCCCTATTTTGTCTAATTAATTAGCAACATGTCACTGACATCTACAAAAGTTCTGATTTATTTTTGGGTAACTGTATTACAAATATTGGGTTCATTGAATTCTTATTAAGAAACAACTAAATTTAGCTTTAATATTTGTTTTGTTTCTAGGAAACTGCATACAGATAAAAAAGAATGTCTAGAAGAAAAAAAAACATACAAAAATCCACCTTCCCAAAAACCCACTGACTCAAAATCCAGCAAAAACATAAGAACATGTGTAAAATGGAGGACAATACACATTCACCCTTTGGGTATTGCCCTGGAACAATGTAGCAGAGCTACAGGGGGGGGGGGGTAAATTTGTGGGCCCAACCTCTCGTATAATGATTTAAAGAAAAATTGCATTTTAAAAAAAGATTGTCATATGCATTACCTATGAAAATATGACTGAATGATAAATGCTGGCCATTGTAAAAGTAATTTAGCAACATGTTATATGAAAACAACTAGAATATGATGTAATATTTTCATTTCTTGTACAAGTATTTGCCTTATAGAGGTGACATAAATCCACATCCTTCACTTTCCAGTGTACATACAACCACTTCAATTCTCTACCCATCACACTCCATTCAGTTTATAAATGTCATGAAGCAATCATCCATTTCCAATTTCCAAATGTCACTGTTTTCTGTGTTGTAGCATTCACTTCAATTTGAAGTCGATTTTGTGCATAGGTTTCTATAAATACATCTGCTAGTTGTAAGCTCCGATTTATGTCGATTATGTCGGCTTTAGTCTGCCAGAATGTAGTATTATGTCTAATTATGTCCGCATCTATCGCCAACTTGCAGAAGGATTGTTGTGATTGAAAATCAAATTATTGGAAAACATGTTACAGTTATAGTGTTTTGTGGGAGGCATCATTAGGCAATAGATTGTAATTGATAAGTTTGCACTTTAACAACACATGATGTAGGAATGAGACTTTTTGTTGAAATCCGGAGATTTTTGACAGATACCAGCCCCAAGGTTATGAACCTGAGAACAGTCTTTGAGCCCAAATTTCAATTCCGTTCTCGAAGTATTGTGTTTGAAAAGATAAAGATGACTTATGTTTAAATACATATTTAGGTCAATCATGCTGTCAGAATAATGTATCAATAATATCATTATTTTCTGATCATAATTAAATGTGAACATTAAAAGATAACATATGAGATTTGAGCTCAGAGACCAATCTCAAGTTTTATAACCTCAGGCTCTGCCTTATGTTGATTTACAGTAAACTTGGTGACCACATCAGTATTTTGACCATCTCATGGAAACCTGCCATTTTCTGACTGGTGTTCTAATGTCTTGTATTTTTCAACCTGATGTTCAAAATACCTCAGTATTAAGACCATTTTTCTCTGGTTCCAAAAGTAATCTTAATATTGACTCTTCAGTGCGTATTTTTGGGGTGATTTCAGCGCATCTTTCCTGCTTTACAGTGCAACTTAGTTTTCAAATACCTCCAAAGGGAATAATGGGAAGCATTCATGTCTCCCAGTTTGCACATTTCTCTCATTTAATCATTTTCACATTTATTCATATTTTATATGCTATGTATATCAGTATTAAGGCTAAAACTGTAGTCGTACATTCTTTGTACATATCTTATGCTAAGTTTTAAAGTTTGCCATGTGTATACATCAAATACATTTCAGTTTGAAACTTTTCTGTCTATTAATGTTCAATCAGTTACTTTTCAATTGTTAAATAATTATTTAATTAATGAATACTTAAAAATCTATAATTGTGGACATAAATATGTACTTAGATTTTATGATATGCTCCAAGTTTTTATTTATTTATGTAATTTTTATTAAGTGTTTGACATAATTAAGTAATGTTCGTGAATAAATTTTATATTAATTAGATGAAGCTCATTTTATTACTTATATACAAAACACGTCAATTTGTGTAGAATTGTTGAAATTTCTTTTCTTTAGTCTGCAATGATCTGAAAATTTTATATGATTTTTGTATAAGATTAATTCAATGCTAACAATATTTTCTTGCCACATTTTCAGATTTCCTCCATTTTTTGATGATCAACCATTTGGCATTTATGAAAAAATTCTGGCAGGGAAAATTGACTGGCCAAGACATTTGGATCCAGTTGTTAAGTAAGTATGCAGTAATGTAAGTAAGTATGTGGTAATGTAAGTAAGTATACAGTAATGTAAGTAAGTATGCAGTAATGTAAGTAAGTATGCAGTAATGTAAGTAAGTATGCAGTAATGTAAGTAAGTATACAGTAATGTAAGTAAGTATGCAGTAATGTAAGTAAGTATACAGTAATGTAAGTAAGTATACAGTAATGTAAGTAAGTATGCAGTAATGTAAGTAAGTATGCAGTAATGTAAGTAAGTATGCAGTAATGTAAGTAAGTATACAGTAATGTAAGTAAGTATACAGTAATGTAAGTAAGTATACAGTAATGTAAGTAAGTATACAGTAATGTAAGTAAGTATGCAGTAATGTAAGTAAGTATGCAGTAATGTAAGTAAGTATACAGTAATGTAAGTAAGTATGCAGTAATGTAAGTAAGTATGCAGTAATGTAAGTAAGTATGCAGTAATGTAAGTAAGTATGCAGTAATGTGGAGATGGTACACTGACCAGGTAAACACCAGTCTCTGAGTTAAGCCACCTGCGAGATGTTTGTAGAAAGTACAAATTACCTTAGTCATAATTAACCATTTTTCTTATTACAATATGGTTCAATAACAGAATTTAAAGCTCTCAAAATGCCAGCTGTTAAAGCTGGTGTAACAGTTTGTGTTTACACATATGTTTGTAGTTTTACCCTATCCATGCTATGTCATAATAAATTATATCTTTAGTTACCAAATGTCTCACGGCAGAACATTTTTACTCTGCATTTTTATGAACTTTGCACCTGACATATCTGCCAACCACTTGTAGAGAATAGGTAATACTTTGCTGCTGCCGATGAGCAACACTTGTCAGAGTCGCAAAAAAGGTGTTGTTGTTTGGAGGGAATTGATACATTCACGACAGGTGTTTTTTATTATGTGTATTTGTGCCTTTTACTGTCATTTCTTGGAGAGAATCAGTCTTTGGAGATGACATTACTGAAGGGAGCACTGTACTGTTTTTCTGTATGGACAAAACTTCTCTGAAAAGAATATATTTGCTTCTTACTAGTATAAACTTTGTTGTTAACAAAAATTGTACCTCGCCTCGGTTGAACAGCATACATTGACTACTGGTCACAGCTAGGGTGCTACCTGTTCTATATACAGAAAACAGTGGACAGACTCCTATTGCTAATTGTTCAATCACTGACCTGTTGTGTTGTTTATAGAACATTCATATATTGACATATCACGCAAAACTGGAATGCTCTTAAAAACTTGTATGATATTTTTGAGTGACATTTTTTGTCCTTCCTTTATGAATTGAATTTTGTCATGAACAAACAAACTTGATGATTTGAAGGATGAAATACAGATGTATTGATGAAAAACAACAAAGAGCACGTACCTTTGACATTTTAAGAAATTAGTCTATGTTCTGGAAAATGATAATTATAGATATTTCTGTCCTCACATTAGCACACATATAAGTTGAGACCCATGACTTACTTAACTATATTTTACCATTAACCAACCAGTCCTAATTTTTGACGCTGATCCTGTTTCTAACAGCAATATCCAAAGTACGAAAGGTATGTTTAGAATAAAAATTGTAAAATAAAAGTTATGTGACCTACCTACCCTGTTTTTTTTGTCAGGTAACTGGAAACATGACTATTTTTTCTAACCAAATCAAAATTCCAGTATAGAAGTAGAGAACATTAGGAGCTCGTGGGGACTCAGTTCTATATTTGATTTACTGATAATCTATAACAGCCATCAGCACCTCACTAGTGATCCATTTACTTCATATTAAGTAGTAAATTAGAAGTACAATTATTTATAATTATTACCAATTTACACTCTGCTATAACACAATACACATAATTCAGAAAAATATTGCTATATATGTATAACTATATACATTATTATGTATTGTATAAATATCTTGGTTGTATTGTACGTTTTGTACTTGGCATTTAGTGCCAGGCTATAGTATATATCGTGTTATTTTCAGAAACTGGTGCAGTAGTTTGGTTTTAATAGTACTAAGGTGATTCTGTAACGCTACATAACATTAACTGTATCTATACTTACTCATGGATTTCACATCAGATTGAATGCATAAGGCCAATCATATTATCCCTTTTCCTAGTACATATATATTTTTGGACTTTTCCAGATCAAAGCAATTATACAAAACTTTATTTGAGAAAATTGGATTATTTCTCACTGACAGAGTGGGAAACATTGTGACAAAAGAAGCTGTTACTCATTACAAGCCACAATGGCTTCTTTTACCACAATGTTTTCAAAAGTTGTCTGCGTCAGGTATTATGAGGCAAAGGGATAATCATGCAATTAAACGTAACAGACCAAATAGTATCATTTTCTTCTGTGTTAAAATTGTTACATTGAAAAAAAAAGCAATGAAAACTACAGAAAAGATCGCAGTATCGAGGCTCATAAAACCTTTAACTTCGATGTTAAGTAAGTCTGACCAAGTTTTTGATGGAAATAAATTCCATTTTGAAAATTTTAGTAAATTAAAAACAATCATATTAAGTCTTAAATGTGTCTTTAAAAAACAAACAAAGCCATATGGAAAACTTGCTGTAGTCTTGCTGTTGTATACAGGTATGGAAAGTTCATCATGCATTTCAAAACTTTGCTTTCCAAATCATTAAACTTTACATGTAAGAGGTTTCGTATGAACCTATCTTCCAAATTTTCAGAATCTTAGTAACAAAGATCTACAATGTATAAAATTCATATTGTGTTAAGGTCCTTAATGGGGGTTTAACATTGCACACACCACGCCGGGTCATTTAATGACTTTTCCAGCTTTAACAGTGGATGGAGATTACAGGAGTACACCTGTGTTAAACCACAGACCTTCTGAAAAAGTTCCATCAACAAATTTTCATTTAGAGTTGCCTAAGATACTTGTTATAGTTGGCACAAATCAATCAATGATGTTTGCTAATCCAGGTAACAGAAACTGAAACCAATTAACCATATGTCTAATCCTTAATCTGAGGAGAACTGATGCTTGCGCTAAACATTCGTAATTAAATTATGGTGTAAAACACAATGTTCTGTTGCTAACAAAACCAGAACTCTTCGTGATATCACATGTTTCAAGTGTAAGGAACGAAACTGACGTAATTCAGTGTTTGTGAAAGAACCTGTAGTCATAGTTTCGCATTTGGACACCTTCCCTTTGAAGAGTATGATATTTGGAACATGATGAAATGCTTTTGCAGCAATTTGTCTGTGTTAATTATATTTGATACTCATGATCTCTGTTAGGTATTTCTTGCTAGCAATCGGACACATACCCTAACATAATATTGCTCTCTCAAGCAACATCTGGTTATATTTTTGTTTACACTTAATGTTTGCCGATAAGAAGGAAAACAATAAAGACTATATTTATACGGATTTGATTGTTGGGTATTCCCACCTTCCCTGTCTGCAAAAATCAACAAATATAAAACTTTGAAGCCAACAAATAAACAAATAAAACAGCATTATTATACATCCTGGCAAAAATGTTTAAATAGGTTTTGAGTAACCTTGCACATTTGCATAATGATTCATTAATTTTGTTAATATTTGTTATAGAACGTGATAAATAATTTTGTTTGTTCTTTGTTATATGTCTCTTTGAATTTGCCTGCATTTTGAATTTCACATATGCATGTGGATTAATACCTGCAGAGATCATGGTGAAAGACTTTCTGATGTTTGTGGACATCTTTATTACTAATACATGTATTTATAAATCCTTTCATTCCTAATTTCATTAAAACCTCAAATAGCGACCACCTCAATTTTATGACCACCTTGTTGTAACAACCACTTACGTTAGGACTGGCTTTCAAGAACTCCCCTATAATTCAACTTGATAATGTGACCACCATTATAACAACCAATTTTCTGGTCCTGAAGTTGGTCTCATTATAAAGTTTTTTTGTTTTTATGTGACCTATTGGTACTGGAGGAAAATTGGCATTTTTGTCAAATTTTCATGGTAGGGTATGACCTGCCGCTACCAGGATTCGAACCCGGATCTCTGGGTTACAGGTCCAGCGCACTAACCACTAGACCACTGCCACGGCCTTATCAAGTTTTACAGTATCTAAAAAATTGTAAAAAAATGCTGATCTTCCTGTTGTTTAAAGGGATATAGAATGTCATGACTTTTATTTCATGTCAAGATGGGTAAGGAATCAAACTATGGCTAGAAGTTTGATTTAAAGTTCCTGTTGCTAATTAGATACTGGCAGGTGAACTAAAAGCTTTGGTGTTGATGTTTGAGGGTTGAGCTACCGTGGTACTTTTATGATTCTTCATAGATCTCTTGAGTTCCTTAGCTTTGAATATAATGTTGTAAAAACATGAATCCCAGTACAAGTATCTTTGGTAACTAAGGTGTTGAGAGGTGTTGAGATATATGGTATTACATAAAACAAATAGTTGTGTCCAACCCTATTCTTTTGGCACCATCCCTTAAGTGTCTACCAGCGAAAGCTGCAGTACAGAATATTTGGAACAAGTCATAGATCCAAAGTACAAAAGATATGTTTAGAATGAAAATGGAAAAGTTTTTCAACCTAGCTATCCCACATTTTGTTACCAAGTAATCATAAATATGACTATTATTTTTTTGCTCATATCTTGTGGTTATATTAGATATGCCTAATGTAATTTACATTGAAGGTCATCTGTTTGTCTTAAAATTGTGTTATATGTAAGTTAACTGGCACAGTATTTTGTTCTGTTTCACTGTTACATAACTTCTCTATGCATGGTTTATTTTTATCTGGGATTACTTTATTAATAACTTGGATTAATTCATTCATTCATGTTTCTTTCAAATTCAATTATTGACATGGTTCATTGAATTAAACCCTGTTTAATCTTGCTGTAGTTTTTTTATGTACGAGATAAATAGGATAGAAATGATTGAGTAATACCTATTTTTATCAGGCTTGTGGTGATGTCACATAGACACGCTCGTTTTATATGCTTCTTTCATCATTATACTACAGTGCTCCCTCCAATAGCGTCATGTCATAACGACACCTTCTAAGACCGATTCCCTCATAGAAATGACAGTAAAAGGTACACATACACATAATAAAAACAACACCTGCCATGAATGTATCAATTCCCTCACAAAAACAACGCCTTCCGAAGAACGACACTTTTTTGTGACTCCACCAAGTGTTGCTCTTCGGAGGAAGCACTGTTCTGTTCTGAAATGATTGATATGAACAAATTCTTAATGCTTTCTAGCTACACTAATCACCCTGTCTGTAGTCCATCATTGTGTGTCTCAACAATTGTTTCAAATAAAGCGTCCACTAAAACCACGAAGCTGATTTAAATCAAACCTCACAAAAATGGACCTTGGATGGTTCTCTAGCAAAAGTTTATGATGCCCGTTGTGTCAATAATCGCTTCATCCAGGAGTCACTTGTTTTAATTATATTGAATAGGGAAAATCATTTGGTCAAAACCTTATTGGCTACAACTTAGATAAATGGCATATAGCATGGTCTTGTAGTTCTCTACTGAGATTGTTCGAATTATGCCCCTTGGGTTGGGTCACTTTTACGTATATTTTTATAGGTAAAACATTTGTAGATCGACGCGACAAAAACTGGATAGGTTAACTGCCCATTCATACATAACTCTAATACTGTTTAGAAATGGCACATAACTAGTGGTAAAATTGAAAATTTCACTTATGATGTTAAGTCTGGGTTTGGGATGGGGCTGGGGTAGATTTTCTCATACTGATGATGTACTATAATTGTACGGTCATTTGACATTACCAGCACCAGGAGAAAGATGAACAATATACTGCTGTTAATACAATATGTTTTTCAAATTGACTTTTTTAATTATTTGATATTAGCCAAGTCCATTTATGAATCATTTCTGTAAGTATGTGTGTCAGCATTTAAGGAGTTCAAAAAATAAGTTAATATTGATGATAAGTTAATAACAATTATTAATTAATTAATAATTATCGACCAAACATATTATAGTAGATAGGTAATAATAAATTAATAACAATATATTTTGTATTGCTGTACTTTAAAGGTATAACAGGTAATCTTAGTTAAGTATCCAACCGTGCATGGTATGTCATTGTTTTAAGATTGTAAGAAATAAAGATGGTATCATTTGAATGTCGCTAAATACAACATCAATATGTAGTCTATTGTTTCTGCTAAGTGCATTGTTCTGAATTGTATACATTTTTGTTCTGATTGTATGATAATAATTTACCTTAGGCATTGCATTATTGTCACATTAATATAACAAGTAGGTTATCATATTCAGTGTCATAAATACCTACATAATGTCAGCCGATTTCTTCATCCGTTCTTCTGGTATATACATGTCAAAAATGGTCTTAAAAGATTTAAGTGGAAATATCAATAGAAATTGGAGAGATTTTTGTGCTACTGTTCATTCATAATCATGGCCATGATATCAATAAAAGTGATGATAATCATGATAGTGAGAATGATAACAATATTAATATTAATTATATTTATAATAGTTATGAAGATTGTTATGATAATTGTAATAATGATCATAGTAATAATAATAATGATGATAATGGTAATAATTATAATGATAATAGTAAATATTATAATGATAATAGTATACTAGTAATTGGTATAATGATAATAGTAATTATTATATTGATAACAGTAATAATCTTAATAATAATCATATCACTTATAATGATAGCAGTAATATTTTATTATGATAATAGTAGTAATCATTATGATATTAGTAATGATTATCTTAATAATTGTAATAATCTCAAAAATAATCATATCAATTATAATGATAATAGTAATAATTATTATGATGATAGTAATCATCATAATGGTAATATTAATTATTATATTGATGTAAGTGATCATAATAATTAAAGTTAAAATAATCATTGTAATAGTAATACTACTGCTTCTACCGATGATACAAACTTTATTTCATTGAGGCATACATCTATATTGACCTGATTGACTTAATGTCAATATTGGCTTCATCATCATATAAGGTATGTTCACATACTAGATGTTATCTGCATTAGATGTTACCATGCACACAAAGTACAACATAATGAACTTCAAGAATTAGGGTATACAGTACATATTTGTGATGGTATTCAGTCCACGCTATGCACTTAAGTATGGATTGTTTAAATGCTGACAAATTAATGCAACTGTTCTAAATTTGAGAAAATCTTAATTTGTTTGAAAGGTCACATCATAGTTTTTTCTCATGAACTGCAATCTACAAAATTTCAGTGAAGTTGTTCTAAACCTTTTCTGAAACTTCTTTAATTCTTATATCATGTTCTAAATAGAGATGACAAAAGCCGCAACCGTGGTTCAGTGATTAGTGCGCTGGATTTGTAACCTGGAGTTCTAGGTTCAAATTTGGGTCGTGGCAGATCATAC
Source organism: Lutraria rhynchaena (assembly GCA_008271625.1). Classification (NCBI taxonomy): domain Eukaryota; kingdom Metazoa; phylum Mollusca; class Bivalvia; order Venerida; family Mactridae; genus Lutraria; species Lutraria rhynchaena. Next base: position 6,025,491 of record VIBL01000004.1, on the reverse strand, counting down.
CATTCTATGAAAATGTGACAAAAATTTCGATTTTCCTCCATATGTAGGGAAGTTGCTGGCTCCTTGTGGAAGGATAAGTTAGTACTGGTTAGTATACAGTTCAGGCAAACTGGTTAGGTGAACTGGTCGCGGTATATAACTGAAAAATTGTTGAAAAATGGCGTTAAACCCAGTGACAATAAGTCACATAAAAAAAACAAAAAAAAACTACAACTAGTCAGAGCCAAAAAAAAGATCGAGTGGGTCAGGAGGTGAACATCACTATTTCTTCCTGGCATAAGCTTTTTAAAATGGTTTTCTGAGATTTTAAAACTTCTTTATTGTACTATATATTCTAAATGTGAAAAATGTCTGTTTTGTGCTCGTTGAAGGCTTAACTTTTTCTCAGACTCAGGGCAGGAAGCATGTGTCACAGACTGGTATAAAACTAGACTGTTCTTAAACCTTTTGTCTTCAATTGTCTTTAATTGTACAATGTCAAGGTTGTTTTCATAGAATGGTCCCTATCTCAGTGTCACAGGACAGGCCTGACTTGAGACAAACTTCTGATTAGTGGGTTTGGAGAACCGTCTTGAAATTGACCAATAGATAGACAGTATTCTGAAACTGGCTAGCAAATGCAGCATTATGCGTCATGCTTAGATCTGGCTATATATTTGTAATTATAAGTGTGATTGTGTGATATGTACTTTATTTTCAGTACAATAGATTTGTAATATTGGACTGCAGACATTTTTATCAGAAGAAAGCAGATTAACTTTCATGTATCATTATCCTGGAAGCTGTTGTCATCAGTTTGTATTTCATGTATTTGTAGGGATCTCATTAAGAAGTTACTGGTACCTGATAGAACGAAAAGACTTGGAAATATGAAGGTATACTGTTATTTAACACTTTGCCTCATAGACATATCTTGTACTCTTCCGAATTCAAAGCTAATATACAGAGCATCAATTTATTTAAGAAAATTGAGTTATTTCTCTCTGACAGTGTGGAAAACATTGTGTCAAAAGAAGTCATTACTCATTACAAGCAACGGCTTTCAAAATTGTCTGCTTCAGATGCGAGGAAATGTGTTATTATTAGGCAAAGGGTTTTAAGTTAATGCTATTATCATTATCATCTCCCAGTTGATTATGGTTGCTATTTTAGTAACTGGGAAAGAATTTATAGGAGTCATTGAACGAATGATTACGATATATAATTACATACTGTCAGATATTTCTGTCTCCCATACTCTGACATTCGGTATGCATGTTATGTTTGCTGGCTTGTGGCTATGATATTGTCTCTTCTTCATCATCAAGACCAGACAAAAATAGTCTCTCATGTCATGATCTGATTATAATTCTAGGTATGTATCAGTTGACAGCTGACATGGATCTTTCCCTCACCCTCATAAAACCTCGTCAGCATTGTTATTCTATGACATTGACCACTAAAAGAGTAAAAAATCATCCAATACTAGGCGTAAAAAAAAGATTTGTTTCCGGTTACCCGACTGACCCATCTTTTACCTACCACCTCAATAGTATTTACGGCATCCAAATTTCAGTGCTATATTGTAATTTTCACAACAGTGTTGCTGATATATGTAAAAAAACGTAAAAGACAAAATCCCTACCTACTGATTCATATTTTTTTGGGGGCATGTAACCAGAAACAAATCTTTTTTTGTTTAGGACCTAGTACATTAGATTATAATGATTATAATAATTAGAACAGTCAAACCTGTATTAGGGGCCACTGGAGAATTTAGGCCACCATGTGAACTAAGATGATAATTTGTCAACATTATAATGTCAGTGTGTCTAAAATAACATGGGTCATATTTATTATCTCTGGTAGTCCAAAAAAAAAATAACCTCAAAGAAAACCCGGGTTGGGTCAGTGGAAACACAAATCTTTTTATTTCTTGCTTAATTGTGTCTTTGTCTTACTTATAGAATGGTGCCGAAGATGTGAAGAAACATAAATGGTTCAAGTCAATAGACTGGGATGATGTCCTAGCTAAAAAACTAACTGTAAGTTGTTGTTTTTTACTGGTGTTATTTGATCATCATTGAGATTTTTAGTGGTAATTGTGTAGTAGTTTTATGATAATATCACCAGGGTGTCTTGTCCAGGGTTCACATAACAGTGTTCAATTTTAATTACAGTCAAACCTGTGAAACAATGCCTTCAAAGAGAAAGAATAAGTTTAGTTTTAATGCACAATTAGCCTTTAATCATAGATGGCTGTTGACACAGGTTTGACAGTATGTACAATTCTACATTCTGATCTTAAATGCTTTAGAAAATCAATGTTCTCTAACTTTGTGTATTGAATACTTGTGTTTTTCTTATATTTAATTGATGCTAAATTGTGAACATAGAAACATTTTAAAAACTTAAAGCACATTGTGTCCATTGTCTGTGTTTGAACGTGTGATCATCTTGTTTTTCTGTGTTCGTTTTATATTCATCACCAGTTCTTGGCGTCTTGAAATTTTTATATTTGCATGTCCTAAGATTTTTTAAGCTGTCCACTGGCTTCCTATTTCTCCCTCATATTTTGGCCTTATCACCGGCCTGTTTTGTAGCTAATGACAATAAATTATAACATCTACACTTTACGAGTTTAACTTATTTGTTTAACACAATTATTTGTGAATTTATCCAGCGTGCTGCTTTAACTGTGTAACCTATTTCTCACTTTAACAATAGAAATGCAAATTGATTGAAATTAATTGCTTTTTTATGGAACATTGAAATCAATATTATGGTCATTTTTTATGAATGACTTTGTGTATTTTGTCTGAAATGGTCAAATGGAGTTCATGTGGTTCTTTACCAAGTATAAAAGAAAATATAAAATTGTATTTGCATTCTTCTGTTTTTGTATATTTTCCCAGACCTTCTCGTTATATCACTAGTTATATCACGGTTTAGAAATGTCTTATACATGTAATATATTTGTTATGAAACAGATGTTTTACCTTGTTTGAAATGGGTGAAATTCTGAATTGATTTGGCCAAAAAGAAATAAAAGCCTGGCTTTTGCGAACATCTAAAAAAATAGCGGGTCATTAGATTGGCAGAATTTTTCTTTTCAAACATTTATTTTTTAGTTCCAAGATTAAGGAACTTTTTGTTGATACCATGGAAACTTTCAGCCTTTTGCTGGTTTCATCCAAAGATGAAAAACATTGCTTCGAGCTGTATTTTGACATTGTTATTGGCTGGTGTAACAACCCTAAAAAAAACATGTCAATGTCCTCGTTATTTTGTCCTTAGGTACAACTCAAATCTGTACTTAACTGGTTAAAAGGCACCAACATAATAATCTTAGAAAGACATTATCACTATTTCTACGTTATTACATCAGTATGAAAAGAGCAGTTTAAATTGTCTAGACTTGCTGTCTCCCTCCTTGAAAAAATAACCACCCATAAATTGTGATGATATTAAAGTTTTCGAACTATCATAAAAAGGTCGAAGTGGTTTATTTTTTTAATACCTTTAATCTTTTTGTTTACAACAAACAGTAGCATTCGTTGCAAGTTGGATTAACCTGTTTATAGTAATAAGGCCAATATAAGAATGTTTTGTTTTATCAGTACTTTGAGTACATTTGCTATAATTGTCTTAAATTCATTTACCAGATCAATTAAATAAGAATTAAATCACGTTTGCCTTAGCCTTTTTGTAGGATTATTTTTTCATGGTTCTAAGTCTCTGCTATTGATCACATAAGTACTGGTCATTGAATTAAGAATTGTGTGCATTCTTGCACCCTGTTTTATCCCATATAATGACTTTGTAGGGTATAAGTATAAAACGACTTAGTCATTTATTTATTATCTGTGCGTAGTGTTAGGAGCCTCCTAAAAGGAGGTGTTATACTGTTACCTCTTATGTAAATGGTGGCACTAAGTCTTGAACAGTAGCTCTAAGTCCTGAAAGTCATTTAGATTGAAATTTTAACGACATAAGATTATTCCTTTGAACCTCAAGTAAAGTGTCCTTGCCTAAAATAAGTTTTTAAATCATTGTTTAATCATTGTGGTCTGGTTATGGCATAACTATCATACTATGGTACATCTCATTCGTTGTCCTTTTTTCTTAATTCTACAATATAAACAAATCATTCCGACTTTTTCTATGTCAGTTCTACATTCGTTATCTATGGTGACACTTTTTCTTATTTTGTAGTAATGGATTCATCATTTGTTTTTCAAATATTTATGTGTTTGTCATTTTGTCTGTTTGTCTGTTTGTTCATTTCATTCATTCTTTTTCACTTGTTCATTCTATCGTTCATTTTGATCTATCATTTTGTTTCAGCCTCCCATTAAACCGGAGGTTATGTACGCAGGAGATATATCTAATTATAGCCACTGTGCAGTGAGTAAAAAACTGGTCTATCACAGTTACTCCCCTTTGATATGCATTTATGTATATACCTACCTTTTATGCTTCTATGGGAATGTGGTCATAGAAAATGCTAGTTTAGTGACATAACAGTATTTAGATTTTCGAAGAAAATGTTATACATTAACCAAAATTTAAACTACAGGCTTTAGTATTATTTATATTATTTTTATGTCTGAATAAAACACTGATTTCAGTATTGTGTCTTCTTTTCAGAAATAATTCTTAGTGCTTGAATACTTGTACATTTCTCATATATACATATATCTTTTTCTTACTTTTTGCTCTTTGCTACAGTTACTGCTGCTTTGGCTTCTTATCTTTTGGTGACTGTGCTATACAGTCTAAAACTGACAGACTGAATGATTTGTACTTTAAATGAAGAATTCAAGAATTGTATGCTTTGTTATCTCACACAGAGATTAAAATCTTTTGAAATTATATTTTCTGTTGACATTTTGATGAAACACATGGATGGTATTTTTTTAATCTGAGATAACCAGTAACAGGTTCCATGATTCACTGATTTTTGGTTTCTGCAGATTTTGTGATTTCAACTTTTTGTTTTGTGGTTCAGATAAATGATATGAGTCCAAAAATTGTTCAGCTGTGTATGAGAGGAATTTTATGTGAGCAGTTTTTCCTAAGGATTGACATGGACACTAATGATTCCACATTGATGGATTTAAATCTAATTAATCTCAAAATTCTTCTTCAACTTTCTAAATCAGACTTAAGCATTGGTTTGTAAATCCATGAAGTGGTCACCAAGAGTGATATATTAGGACGGGTATACCCTTCCGCCCCAGTTTCGACATATTTGCCTACGGGACGGGTATACCTGTCATAGTTTACACGCACCTGACGGGGACCCCTTCAAGAAACCATGGAAACTGTCCGAGAACATTAAACACCATATAAACATGGGGCCTCCCAGGATAGGCAATCCCGTCTGTCTCACTTTTGGCATATTTGGTCAACAGGAGGGGCATACCCGCCCTGGGCAACCTTGCATGGCACCACTGCCCCCAACCTACCCCCGCAATCCTCCAGAAAAATCCCTGGCAGATGTGTGTAAACCATGCAATAAAATCCCCTTGCAGCGAAAGGGTTAATAGTACAAGTCATATAAACCTTTTACATTGTAGGTTTAAAACATGTACGTTTAATTATTATTTCAATCTATTGAGATTCTAATGGCAAAGTCATAGTGAAATCAGTTCTTTAATATTCATTACATTGTTTTGATATTTGCTGGAGACAGAGAGGGAGAGAGAGAAAATGATGCTGTGGCTTGGTGGAGTAATTAATGATAAATAACCAGTAGTAATGATCATTTTATGTGCTCTAACAAACAGTGCAGCTTTGTTTGTTTGTTATGTGAATGAAAATTGTTTTTGAACATTCACAGTTTTGTACTTTCTATTTCTCTGACTTAATATAATTATTATTCTATTAACATGCATGGTAGCAAAAGGATACAAAAGTTAACATTATTAAAAAATATGCACAATTACATGTCGTATGCTTTGGGCAAAAATAATAGCATGGCATACTTGGACATACATTGGGGCAATGTGTTATATCTGTGCAATGTGAATATTGGTTGTTGTTGTTGGTGTTTTGTCTTTACTTAATATTTCTCAGTTAATTTCTGCCTCTGCCTCTTGCGATGGTTTTTAGGCCTATTTCAAAGTTTCTGACAAAATGACTGCCTCTAAATTATACCCTGATTTGGAGTGCCTTGTACTAATGTTAAAACCCTGTACATTTCCAATCATTTCTAACTGTTCGAATATTCTGGCTATTTGATCTTTATTATTTTTTTCACTTCTTCAATGCAATTGTTTTATGTTACCAAGTTGATTTATTCATCTGTTTTTGGTCTTTGATTGCTAGATGCCATCCTTTTACCAAATTTGGATGTCTGTATATTTATTTGGTATGTATCAGACACAGAGTTGTATAAGTTGTTTCCCAAGCTTGTATTGCTTTTTTAATTGAAGCTAGAAACATTTAATCATTGTAATTATATAATCTCTGTGGGACTACTTACAGAAACAATATTACTGAATCAAATTACAGGATGCCAAAACTCTGTGAATATCTCAGCTGTATTGTAAATTAGTCGTTAACAGAAAACAGTTAACAATAGATTGGTCAGCATGTTGATTGAGCTGGAAATATTTCCTGTTTGTGTACAGACGGTCAACAAGACCACTTTGCTGGTACAAACACATGTAATATAAATGTGATGCTTTTACGCTGTCAAAATACAAACAACTGCCATAGCTACACTAAGGCACACCAAGGCCCATGCCTTGGTTAAAATTTGGGCAGGTAATGGGGAAAAATGGCACGTTTTAGTAAAATAAATTCTTGGGGAGCATGCCCCCAGACCCACCATGATTGCAAATATGGGTCTGGCTACGACACTTTAAATACATGTTACATAAATGCGATGCTTTTACACTGTCAAAATAATGAATATGTGGCCACATGGGATGTTTCTGTTGGTGAATGCAGTCATACTTTTTAACTGTTGGTGAGGTTTTGGCATATAAAAAATGCAAATTGTAAAATTGTAATTTTTGCTCAAACTTAGATAGATGTTTATCAGATCTATTTATAATAAATGCTGACGGCTTAACTAGTTTTGTAAATATCATACTTGAGCGCTAATATGAGTCTTAATGTACTTTTGTCAAGCAACAAATCATAAAATGTATTGGCATCATTTTGGTCTGTTTTAAGCCTGTGTTTGAAAACTAAACACAAACTTGAGGGTTAAAATTTGATCAAACTTGGGTTTATAACCAGTCTATAACGGTAGCTAATCCTGTTTTTAATGAGGTTCAGTTATTTTTAAAGAATTTCTACTTCATTGTTTTCTTTACCTTAATATTCTGTTATTATTAGGTTTCGAAAGTCATGACTTTTAATGTTATGCTACTGGTACTTTCACTGCTCATAGCATTCACTGCTTAAATCTTTTTTCTATGGAATCCTGATTGTGCCATTTATAACGTCGCTGTTGCGTTTTAGGGCTGAAGCTGGACAATGCGAAGCAACGCTAGACAATGCCAAATGAAATATTACATTTTCTTATAGCTAAAAATGCATGACATTATTCAAATGTCACTTAACATTGTCAAACATCGTATCACATTGTCACGATGTCACTTCGCATTGCCGTGTGTCAACCCTAAAACGCGACGGCGACATTATAGATGGCACGATCAGCATTCCGTTGTTTTCTGGCTGTTCAGACTACTTATGGTTATTCTGTATGCTGGACTGGTTGTTCAGAACTTAAAGTCTATTCAAATTGCAGTTGTTTCTTGTAGTGGCAGGCATTCATGCCTTTAAACATGCAACAATCATCATCATCTGAATGTGTAGTTTATGAAAATTCTACAACTGATACACAAATCATGCTCTTGGTTTCCTATTTTGTAAATAAACATGACATGAACATCCTTGGTACACCATTGTGTCACTTGTTCCTATGTGAGAAAAGGGGGTTTCCTGAGTCTGTAGTTCTTTTGACCCATAATTTATTGTCTTGGTTGAAACAATTCAATAGTAGTTATGGCTACTCACACTGTCTGGAGCTCAATGGTTTTTTTACAAGCTTTAACTGACATCAGTGTACTTCTCTAAACACATATCCTTCCTCTGATTTGGGAATGTAAATTGCCCAGTATGAAATTGCACGGTAATCATGCAATACCGCCATCAGTTTTGAGCAACCATTTTCAGTGTATTCAGAAAATACAAGGATACTACTTGCTTCATATCATTAAACATGTTAAATCATGGATATTGGTTTTATTTTTCAGCCTCCAATCATTCCGAAGGTTGCTCATGAAGGTGATACTAAGAATTTCGACACTTATCCTGAGGATAATTGGCAGAAAACTGCAGCTGCTGGTGAAAAAGACATTGCTTTGTTTGCTGAATTTTGATTGGTTGAATGCTCATTGATTGAGAAGTCACGTGAAGCTGAATTGTAACTGATGGATAAAAATGCAAAAATTGATTGGTTGAATTTCTTATCCTTAATGCTCCAATAACTCATTGGATAATGCAGGTCACATGACCTACTCTGATATCCAATCAAAAGACTGAGTTTATTGTTGACAATGGAATTTTTATTATAATTTCATTTGAAGAAATTATTTGTTAATTTCATTAAGTTTTGTAGTTACTACAAGTTGGTATTAGTTCTATATTTGAATGAGGATGACTTGTAGAAGATGCTTGAAGATATCTCCATTGAAATCCACCTGGTGAATGAATGATCAGTTTAGTGCTACCTCTAATACAAGCATGTTACTGGAATCATTTTATATACCAGTATTCTTGTTTAAAGAAATATACAGCATAATGGTAATTTGAGGATGTTATTACACAAACAAAGGACAGAAACTGTGTGAAATTGTTTTTTATGAAAGCTGTTGTCTTGAACATGCAAGACATTGTGTATTATAGTACCAGTAGTATTAAATATGTTTGTTACAGAAGCATGTTTTATTGTTTTTATTATATATGAAGTTATTTTTATCATTAAGGAAATAACACTGTTAGTTACCATAGCAACTATAAGAATTGTTGAATTTGTTGAATATATACATATTAGGATAACAGTGTTGTGTATAATTTGTTACAATTGTGTCTAACATGGTATTTCTTGAACATCCCACACTATTGTAGACATTTGTAAACATTCATGTACATGTGTAATAAGATATGAGAATACAGTCACTTGCTTAACCACCACTACAAAAAAGAGCAACAATGAAGCCTCTAATGCGCTTTGTGCAGTTAGGACCTGTGGACAAAATCTAAATGTTCAGAGATTTTACTCTGTTTCTATTTAGAAATATTTTGCTAAAAACTAATAAAATTTCTTTTTATCTAATTAACTTCTTGTTACAAAAATTTGGCTGTTTTCTTTGTTCAACTGTGTCATAAATTTTACCTACCAATATTCACAATGTTTGGATATTTTTAAAATTCTACCTTGTGGCCAATAATTGTATAGTGTGGCTCTTTTCCTAATGGGAAAATTGAATAAATTTGTAGCTTTTTTTTCTAAATTGTGACCTTATGTTAAGTCATTAATAGTCAAAGTTCTATTATGTGCGCACCTTATATTAAGTTGTACAATACTGATAGTGTAAACTGAATTTTTAAAATTTTCATGTATGATAAATTATTAGTTTTGAATTAATCTTCCGTATGGAAATAGATAGTTTTGATGAGGAAATTGGATGAATGAAATTTATGATATATTACAAGCCATTACATTTCTGTATCATTGTATTTGTTATTATAGTAGCTTGTGTTTGTATATCAACTTTTATTCCCAATCAATTTGTTATCAACATAATCATTTTGTTGATTACCCCACCCATTTTAATCATGCATCATCAGAAAGTTTATCCCCTTGATGTTCTATATTTGATACTATCTACTATACTATATCATGTCTATCATCACTCTAGTGTTGTTGTAGTTTTTTTTAGTTCTAAATAATTTGTTACCCCTTGAGATTAATTCTTCGAAACATAGAGCCAATTTGAGTGAAAATTTGAAAAAAAGAACTAGTTTTCGAATACATTAAAAAACAGTTCCCCATGATATTCCACATACAATCAATTAAAAAAATAAAAAATGCTGATTTTTAACTAAACAGTGTACTTATTTGAAGTATGAATTGTTTCATTTTTTATCATTTCATTTTAATTCATATATGATTTTGTAACCATGGCACCTGACGCCTGTACATATCAATGTTGTTTCCGTCCTAATTCAGATAAAATTGCTCACAGCTTATGAAGGTATTAGTTTGACAGTTTTATCATCTCTTCCTTACTAGTATGCTTCAAAATAATCATTAATTTAAAACAGTAATTCAGCAATAATGAAAGAGCGTATCTACATAATTTCCAATTCAAGGTAATTAATTGCCAATTGCAGATTGGCAGTAACCTATACTGTTTGTTAGTATGTAATCCAAAATCTCATAAATGTGTGACTGTCTTATTTACGTTAATGATTACAGAAAACTGGAGGAAAAGCAATCGTTAGTTTGAATCAGATATTAAAGAAATGCAATTCTTGAACAGAATTTGTTGCTGCTTTGGGTATCTCGATACAATTTTTTTGAATTATGAAGAAAACTAGTCCTAACTTAAGTACACATTAATTACTCAGGGAAAGTCACTTTGTGGAAATATGGCTTCAGGACTCTCAGTTACTTTAAATATACAAATTGGGAAGTAGATTAATAGATTACTACAATTCAAAGATGTTGAAATTTTGATGCTTTCATACAGAGGAAGTTTTCTACCATATCTCGGACATGCATTTTAGATTTGTGCAATTGTGAAAATTTACTCAATATTCAGCATGAAAAATCATTGATTTCATGTGTTTTGAGGGGATTAATATAAGCCAATATTTTTGTATTTAAAATCATATATTTTATTTGTACATTTATTTGTTTACCTTACTGCTTAATTGTCTTTTAATTAGCTTTCAGTAAGATTTGATTTTTCAGTTATTGTAATTGCATGTTGTTTATTTTGAGCATTTATCATTTCATAAATGAATTATTTGTCAAGGTGCTGTTTGCTTCGTGAACTCTTACAGTGACACCTAACTTTGATTGTAATTTTTACATCTTGACCATTTTTTGCTGTATGTGAAAATTTATGACTGTTTCCACAGAAACTGTAAATTCAAACACCAGTATCTGTACTTGTTTTAATATTTCATTAAATAAACCAAAAATCTCACTAGATGTTTAAATAAACTTTTGATAATTCAGTTTTAGTGTTTCATTGTATCGTGCATATATTTTGAAGAATGTCCAAAATAAGTGCATGTAGATTCTGTTGAGAACTATACATGTCGTATACATGTATATTCAATGGTTTCTATAGTAACAGTTTGCCATAATTGATGGCCTATAAGACATCAGGAGTATGTTTATTATTGGGATTTGCATTCAACATACATAAGAAAGTAAAATAGAATTTTACAGTAAACATGATCTATAAATCAAATCTTAATCTAAGGCCAGACGTAAAACGTCATGTTTCCAGGTACTTGACCAGAAAATTAGGAATGTTGAAGAACTGTTTCCTAAACCTTTTTAAAGCATACTGGTACCTTATATACTGTGGAGGTGTGATTTGTTCCAAAACAATTTCTGTCTCTGGATTTTGCTGTTAGAAACTTAAGGATCTGTACCGAAAAATAGAGTTGGTCAAGTAACTGGAAAGACAACCTTTCTGTGTTAACAATTTGCCGCATAAGCATATTTTGGATTCTTGCAAATTAAAATCTAATATACAAAACATCAATTTATTAAAGAAAATTGTGTTATTTCTCCTGAACAGAGTGGAAAACATAGTGACAAAAAAAGTCATTACTCATTACAAGCAATGGCTTCTTTTGTCACAATGTTTTCAAACGTTGTCTGCTTCAGATGTGGCGAAATGCAGTTTTATGAGGCAAATGGTTAAAATCCTATTTTTCATATGTTATCATTCATTGGTGTCCGGTACATCTGTACTTAGTTGTTTATATATCACTGTATTAAATTTTGATAATATAGCCCTGAATTTTATTCTCCTACCATATCTCTATACAGTCAAACCTGTGTTTATGGCCACCTCTGAATAAAGACCACCCTGTGAATAAAGGCCTTTCTTTGAAAAACCATCACTGATTATTTAGAACAAACTGACTTCCAAATAAAGACGACCTATCAATAAAGGCCACATATTGTCTTTCCAAAGGGTGGACTTTGTTCACAAGTTTGACTGTACCTATAGTTCATATCCAGAATTATCATACATGTAATGATTATGGTATACTCTGTTTAAATCTGTTATGAGGACAAAAGAACAAGTCTTCAGAATGTTGTATATTTAGTTTATTAAGTTTTCATATTTGTAGTGTAGGTATAGTTGACATTCGATTCTTTTTTGCCATCATGAAAATACTTGTGTAAATCTTGGTCCAGACATTTTTTTTACAAATATGTAGAATGTTTTGGCATATTTCTGTTACTGTATAAACTGTTAGTGTATTTTATGTTAATGATAGTTTTATTATCGTGTTTAGATCGTTTAAGTGTAGCCACTGGCGATCCAAAACACATTACCTTAATACTAATACTTAAATTTTATTTTATATGCTATTTAAGATCTGTTGAAGTCTGAAATTATAAAATTGAGCATAAACTGTTTCTTTGTTGTTATAATTAACATGACATACAATTGTCTTGTACAAGACAATGACTCTTATGAGTTTTACCTCTCATATGATCAAACCCAAGACCTCACATATGCCTAATTACTCGGCTCACTTCCAAGGCTACAAAAAAAATTCAATTCATCCATTACGCACAATTTTCATTGTATTATCATTCCAAATTATAAAATTTTCACAGAGATAAAAAGAGACAAAACATTTAAGCACTTAGTACTTCAATGCTACATGAAATGCATGTTTACAGTGATCAATTTAACAAAATGTCAATGTAAAACAATTTGAATAATGTGATAATTATGACATGGAAAAAAATGCGTAAAAATGTTTGGTCCTATAACCCAGAGGGCTGACCAAGTCATGAGAAAAATTGTTCACTTTATTTGTGGCTCTTGGAATATTGTCCTATGTGTAAAATTTTGTTTTAGATTTCTCAAGCACACAAACTTCCTACATTTCAGATTGTTTCCTTAAATCTTAAAGGACAAAATAACACCTGAAACATTTGAAGGACAATAAAATCAATCATTCATTGATTATTGTAACAAAACAGGTTGTCTGAATTAAGAATTATGTACGAATGTTTAACATAATTTAGACTTAGTTCTTCAAAGGAACACATAAAACACAATGAAATCTTTTGTTCACATTATTTGCAAATATTTCAACATATAACATACCAACAGTTAGTGATAAATCTTAACAGCTTTTTACTAACTGTTTAAAGAACAGTTTCTGCCCATGATTCAGTGTACATCATAGCGTAAGATGATCAATCTAAGTATGCACTTATAACTACAAATCCTCCCACTAAAGTCAGCCAATCATGGTCCTCTAACTGTAGAATGACCTTGACCTTGAAACTTGTAGATATGGTGACCTTTGACCTTTATTATTACTAACCTATTTCATATACAAGTATGTTAACTTCACAGCACCGTGGATAACTTAGGAAATGGATTCTGTTTACTGACAACAAGTTTTTGATGTTGGTATGAAATGTATCCCTTGATTTTGTTCTGAAAAAGATAATACAAAGATTAAACAAAAACAGGCTTCTGTATACTGCCAGTATACTTGCCTGACATTTGGTCAGGCAAAGTTAGAATTTCTGTCTGACCAATAGAAAACTTTCTGACCAAATATATCATAAATAAATGTAAATCATGCCCAACTGCTGGACATCTAGTCTAATACTAATGCTATTGGACCTGCTCGATATTTGCCAGACAAGTCCAACGGTCCGGCAAACTTTTGGGAAGCCTGCAAAGAAAAAACAGACAAGCTTAATTTATCAAAGGAAAACTTCAATTTTTACAGATGCTCTCAGTACAATCAGAATTTTGTCCCAGGTCCTAAATTGAATAATTTGTCTCCATTAAAATAAAGCCTTGAAACCTTCTCCAAATCCATTCAGTAAGTACATGACAAGTGTAATAAAACTTACATCACATATTAAGTTAGCGATAATGCAAGCAGTTTCATCATTATCTACTTCCTCAACCTCCATCCACTGAAGAGCTTTTGTAAAAGCTTGAATAGAAAGCTGGTGTGTCTTCTGTATTAAGTACCTAAAAAAAGGGGAATCAACTATTGTTTTATACTGAGAAATGGCCCACTGATTAATGATACATAAAGTGCCTTTTTTCTCTGATATTTCATTCAAAATTAATGGTAAAACATCATATATTGACAGGTATTTTTATCCTGGTTGTATACTATACAGAAAACAATGCAAGTAACTTATCATCCAAAAGAATTATCATTACATATGACAAGAATCAGGCACGTACACGGGTTAAATTGAAGTGGATTCAAGAATATGTTATGTTCTGAAAGTAGCTAGTTTAACCCCATCACAGCCATGAACTTGATTGATTTTAATTTTTTATTAAAGCCATTCTACCATCCCTATATAATTTATACTACATATTTTCATTTTGTTTTATTTATTTTTTTAAAAAAAATGCTGTGGACTTGGCTCAGTGCATTTGTGTATAGGTAGGTACGCGCCTGAAAACACAAATATCTTTTCACCTGACAAAATGTTTAATCAATACAGACGAGATTGCAAATAACATTCAATTCAATATTCAGTCTGTATCACAAAATTGTCAAAATTAAAAATAATAGATGCCCCAAAATAATACCTATTAGACTGTAATTAAAGTTATTTTATTATCCAAACATTAAAACGACCTATCTAAAATTAATGTCCTGCAAACTAATTTAAATAAATCTATTCAGGTACTATATGATATAATTTTTTCACAGATGTTTAACGTCACACCAACAGCTTGGGATATATTAAAAATATTTCCAGTTTTAACTGTGGAGGAAGACCCCAGGCATATACTGTAGTAGAACCATCAACCTTCTGTAAGCAGAACAGCTTCCTGACTTATGAACTTTGTCTGGTCCTCCATGGAATTTCAATTTGCAGTGGTGAGGGTGTTTGAGATTACCAGTCTGAGACCTTAACCACTCAACCATGACAGTAAATAATACAAAATGGAGACAAGTGTAAGAAAGACAGGTCAACAAAGACCAAGTCACAAACAGAAAGTTTACATTTTACTAAGATTAGACCAACTATTTTTATATACTTACACTTTCTTAAAGAGATTTCTGTAGGCTATAATCTTGAGTTTTTCCAGTATAAGATAAATACCACACTTTATAAAATACTGTTCATATTTCTCCATAACTGCATTCAACTGTTTTATGTTACCTGAACTGTAAATTATGCACAATTAACATCAATAAACACTAATTAAACCCTTTGCCTCATAAGCATATTTTAGACTTCCAAATTCAAAGCTAATATGCAAAACCTCAATTTATTCAAGAAAATTGGGTTATTTCTCTCTGACAGAGCTGAAAACATTGAGACAAAAGTAGCCATTACTCATTACAAGCAATAGCTTCTTTTGTCATTATATTTTCAAATGCTGTCTGCTTCAGATGCAGGGAAATGCGGTATTATGAGGCAAAGGGTTAAAGCAACAAACCAAATATAGCAATGAAAATAAAATACGCTAATAGTTAACCATTAAACTATATATCATTTATTAAGCTTGATTAAGCTTAGAAAATATGGTGTTAATTTCAATCAATTACCTTCAGCTGGTAATAAGACCTAAGAACAATTGATTTTACGTTAATTCTTCTTCGTAACTAAGTAGTTACATGATTAATTTTAAAAGTGTATTCCATGTTATGTACTGGGGTATCATAACTATTTGCACAAGATAAATTTTGGCTTAATTCATGCATATTGATGCGTGAATTTACAGACGTGCCAATATTCTCATGTTATACAAGTTGAGTTTTAACTAAAATTGAACACGCACAAAGACCATGCCATCAAAATTAAATGATACCACAGCATTACTGAAACAGTAAGATATTTTTGACTAGTTTATCTGAGAAAAGTAGGTATAAACAATACTTACCACACTGATTTTGAGACTTCTAGGAAAGCTAGCAGATCATATTTCCTCAATAAATCATGATTAGGCATCTGACCCTGAAACAATTCACACAGTTACGTAAATAAAGATATTTATTAGTTTAAAGGTGAACTCTAGATGATTTGAGATACATTGATGGAAGTACAGTAAACTGTCTTGGCACAAGCTCTCTCGTTTTGTACAACTGAAGTGACTTGCAAGTATTTAACTTTTAACGTTCCAAGTACCGGTAGGTGAACTAGAGTTTGGTTTGTACACATCAGTCTTGAAATCACTGCATCAGTCATAATAAGTTTGAGTCTGAGCTTGCTGCATTAACTCTTACTAGAAAAATGATTCAACCAAGCAATTCTGCCATCCAGTTTGAATAGTTTAACAATCTACCGACCTCGTATTGTGCTTAAAGGTTTATGTAGTTCATTTCAATTTTACTTCATGTTTGATATTTTAATAAAATGATAAGTTATCACTGCTAAACTGTACAATAATTCCACTATCACAACTTTGACTTACCAATAACATTTTCACTGGAACCAAAAACTGTAAAATCAATCTTTTATTTTTCGTACTGTTTCTATGGCAATGTTCAAAAGCAAACGTGAGATACTCTTCAGCTGTGAAGAAGGAAATACAATTCAATAATAAATTGTGGGTAGTATTGACAATAAATCACTGCTTTGTAAAACATAGATCATCATCACAGACTTAATATCATTATCAGTCACGGATCAAAAATGATGATTTATAGCACAGCTGTTAGCCTTCCCCATGCCTTTCATAAAGTTTTTTTTTTATTATAAATCAATATTATCTGTAAAACTATTCTTAAGTTGTTTTATGTTGCCTCAATAATAGGATCAATATTGTATGCAGCTAAATATAATTTATACAGGTGAGTACCTTTTTTAAAGTCCCCATCAAACATTGCTTTTTGTCCAACATAATATCTGCAATGGAAAACAACAGCGTTAAATCCAAACAAAACATACATTTATACGAGACACATTTTTTACACCTTTTGAGTCAACAAAAATTTACATACATAAAAAATTACCAGAAAATTTAATACAACATTAACACAGTAAAACCTTGTTATCTCGAGGAATCATCAGAACAGTCTTACTGCTCGAGATAAACGTGGTGTCGTAATAGCGAGGTGTTTGTTTGTTGGTTGAAAATTATACACAACTAAGAACAGAAATTGACTTTAAAAGCTCCTCTAGATAAGTTGGGTGCTCGTGATATCGATGCTTAATAACGAAGTTTTACTGTAATCCCTTCTAATAAACCCCAACCTGAACGTGATAAGATGAGCCAGGCTAAACTTGTCCTTCATTGGTAAACTGTCTATTGCACGAATCAATGGCTTACACAAGTGTAGTTTGTTTATCTGAAATAAACAGATAATTGTGTGAACAGAAAATCTTGCATTACAGTTATACAAAACATTGATCAATTTATTGCATACATGTTTCCTTAATTTCAATATGAATACAGACTTCACCAAAGTTGCCAGACTGTCGGAAATGTCAGGCAAATTTCGAGCCGGTCCAATTACTTTTCAGTGAGCACGGGACCAGATGTCCGGCAGTCGGGCACCACTTACAGCACTTATCACTTATTTATAACGTACTCGGTCAGACAAATTTTCATTAGGTCAGACAGAAATTCCAACTTTGCCTGACCAAATGTCAGGCAAGAATTCCAGCAGTTTCGAGACGCCTGTGAACAAACAATAGAAACCAGTACTATGTTAGGACTGAAAACAATTAATTTTCAATCAGGCATGAAAAAATATGTTGGTAGGTAAGATGAAAAACTACTTGTTACTTAATATGTAACTAAAAACACACATAAAATACCTTGAAGTAAATTTTGAACAACTGATTTACAATATTCAACATTCCCCATTTCTTGGTGTCTTCAATAGCAGCACGACTAAAATAGAAATTAATATCACAACTGCATTAAAGAAACATCAACATTTATGAAACAAATATGATAAATAACAATCCTTAGATCAATCTTAACACAGTCTAATCTGTGTTTGCAGCCACCTCCGAATAAAGGTCACCCTGTGAACACTGGCAATTGTTTGGAAGAACGTCATTATTTAGAATAAACTGACCTACGAATGAAGGCCACCTGTCAATTAACGCCACATTTTGTCTCTCCTAAGTGTAGCCTTTGCACAGAGGGTTGACAATATAAAATGTGCCTGTGAAAACAAATGTTCCAATCAACCTTAATTCCCAGCTCTAGCTTGAATATCAGTAAAATTGGAACAAAACCAAACCACCTTTAACTTGATCAGTCATAGGTTATCTTACATATATATCAAACATTTTTCTCACGTCAATTGTGATACAAATCCTACTTCTATCAATCAATGACTGCTTCCTGGCTTATTCACCAGTACTCACACACCAATTTGGAATATGTATGCGAAAATGAGCAAACATTCACCCTGGCTAGAAACCAGCAAGTTACATCAAGAAGATGGTGTCAAATGAATAGAATGTCTGAATTAAAAGAACGACAAATCTTACTTATCACTAGCGCAGACTCTAAAACAACCCATCAATATTTCAGCAGCTTTTTCCAGCCTCTCACCATATTTACCTCTACCTTGTAACACAGCTTGATGATCTGCCTGTATTCAAACAGAGAAAAGGATCTACCATAGATAGTTCAATTGTTGGACATTTTGTGCACCAACTACCTCACGACCCAATAAATATATCAATAAAACCTAGCCCTATAAAAAAGTGACACCATAATAACATCTTAGTATATAACAATAAAGTCATATTTAACTGACAAAAAAATTATATGTGATATAAAATCATGTTTGGACGACTCAGTGAAAATCATAAGTATAGAATTGCTATTTATGCAGTTAGAAAAACATGTTCATGATTACAAATACTTGACAAAAAAGTAGGGTAGGCAGGTCACATTTTTTTCACAGAAAACAACTTTTTTACTTTGGAGGTCCCACTCGCCTTAAATTTTCACTTCAGATTTACTAATAAAAACTTTAGGGTCAGAGCTAAAATACAGGGTCCATTGGGTCAGCGTAAACACAACTTTTCTCTGGCTTAAGCAGTAATTGTTTCAAGAGGAGCCTAATGTACATTATATTGTATATAAGTATAATATATAAGTTGCTAAACGTACTAACATATTTCAGTCAGTTAGCAATGATTGTCAACTAATTTTATCCCAGTTTAGTACTAAGGTCATTTAGTTCACAATGATCTTTGTTCACAATGTAGTAGTCACTAAAACAATTACCTTTGTCCAATATGTGGTACTCCCTAAATAGTGTAGTCACTAATTCATTGTTACTGAATGTATTTATTTCCATCAATTTGATCAAACAAAATACTGATGAAATTACTGCTAGCAAACAGTAACGTATACACTAAATGAATTCTTTAGTTTCGTAGGTATTAAAACAATACAGCAAAAATAGACTGATAAAATTAGCAGCCATACAAAGGCTGCGGCAAATGATTGAATCATTTCCTTACCTTGTTGCCAAACAATCTGAGATCAAGACAAATTGCAAACAGTAGAGGTAAAGACCAGTTCTCATCTTTCTGAGACTGAAATATCTTAGTAAAGGATCTAAAATCATGTTAAGGATCAACCAATGCATAAAATACAACAAATACAATAAAATCCTTTCAAAGTTATAATTGAAGGTTGCTCATATTTCTCAAACTTAAACATAAAATATAGGATACTGAACAATGAATGACTGACAACTGTATGCTTCAACAAAGTCATGATTTCCAACAGCCCAGCAACATCTGAAAATAAAGGAAAACATGAAGTAATGAACAAAGATTTTTGATTTGTTCGTTTTTATGTGACTCACTGGGTTTTAACGCCATTTTTTTCAATAATTTTTTAGTTATATACGGCAGCCAGTTCACCTAACCAGTTTTAACGCCATTTTTTTCAACAATTGTTTAGTTATATACGGCAGCCAGTTCACCAAACCATTTTTTTTTTACTTTATACTAACCAGTACTAACTTACCCTTCTACAAAGAGCCGGCAACTTCTCCACATATGGAGGAAAATTGACATCTTTGTCAAATTTTCTAGGAAAGGTATGACCTGCCACAACCAGGATTTGAACCTGGATCGTCAGGTTACAATTCCAGCGCACTAACCACTGGACCACAGTCAGGAATGAAGGTTTTTGAAGTCATCAGTGAGTAAGGAAAACAAGCCATCCCTCAGCTAAGATCTCAGACAGAGATGACCAATATGTAAGTACACAAGGAGTCGTTACTACAATGGGTCTGAGTCAAACATCAGGAGAATATCCATTTGCATTAAACTTACTTTAAAAATAACAGGATCAATTTACAGATCACTTATTCCGACAGTATATGAAACACCTTAAGCTACATACAATACCTGGGATTTCCTCTCTCACAATATCACATTCTCTAAATGCTACACTTTTACTAGCATTAACTTGTGGCAATGAATAAAACAAATACAGTGGAATTGTGGTTGTACAAATGTGCAACAGACTGAGCAAAATATATGATGCGCATGACATTTATGAAAGCTGTCAGCTGTGGACTGTCTGCTCCTAGATGACCTGGCTTTACCTTAAATGTGCAGCAACAATATCCTCCCATGGCGATTCAAACACTCGACTGACAGCAGATTCTGGATTCTCCAACTGTAGACGCTGGTTAGCAACATGCGGATGATTGAAACTCAACAATTCCTTTAAGATAAATAAAATTCAGGGTTTTCACTAGACGTCAAATGTTGAAGGATTCGAATGACCCTTGACTGAAGAAAATTAGAAGAGTCTACAAAATTTCCTGCTAATTTCAATGTAAATTTCACCTATAGTGTATAGATTTCACCAGTGTAGATGACAAAGCTAAAAGTCAGAGGAAATCCTGTGAAATAATATATTTGTGTATAAAACCCATATAATTATTTTAGGAAAGAAAATGACCAAAAACAGACAAAAAAAATGAAGAAATGTGCCATTTTGTTTGTATCTGTGTTACAAAAGTAGTACGAAAACAAGATAAAGACTCATGTAGTATAACACCACTTCATTTTCTCTTACTGCCAATACAATCACAGTATACATACTCAAATTTCTCAACACCTTAAAGTTTATCTTATTTTACTGTTTACAAAGATACTTTCACTTACCCCAGCCTTATCACCATCACACTGCTGCAAACAATCATACAACTGAAAAGGACAAACTTCATATATGATATTGTCTTCTTTTACTGATTGATCTACTCAATTCAACAACTGCAAAAAATAACGGTTGGGATATGCCAATTTATGCAGTAACAAATCAAATGTGTCCGTTAAATTTTAAAAAGGAATTGTCATTTTAGGATAACAAGGCAATATGAGTTGATATATCAAATATTTTAATATGTATGACGTAATTAATTTCATTTATACAAAGATGTCGAGAAAACATGAAAACCACAGCAATCAATGATTTTCTTACCACATTAAAATATTGATTTAGACTCCACTGTGCCATTTTCATCGGATAACAATTAACTGTAACGACCGCAGTATGTTTAACAAGTGTATTTGCGCAAAGCCAAAGGCGGAGCCAATATTACTCCGCCTCCATTAATTTAGGATGGAAAATTGTTGCTTGTAAAACATATTTATAAAGTGGTATTTCGTAGCACGTTAAATATAAAAAAAACATGCATTCATAAAGCAAAGACGGCATTTAACATTCTATATTAAAAATACTACAGCAGAAATGCGTCATATTAATTGTACATAGCAAGGGTAAGTACTTTACTGAGACATAAAACATGTACACAGCGAGGGTACGTAAATCCTTCTATGATGTACATGGGTTGGTACCCTTCCATGATATAACACATGTACACCGCGGGGGTACACCAACATGATATTATACATGTACAAGGCAAGGGTAGGTACCTGTCCATGATAAAATACATGCATACACGTATACAGCTACGGTAGGCACCTTACAGTAATACAATACATGTACACAGCGGTGATAGGCACCCTGCTATGGTATAATACATGTTCTTGGCGAGTGTAGGTACTTCACACTGATATAGTACAAGTACAAAGCGAGGGTAAGTAACTGTTCATGATATAAAACATTTACGGTAGGCACCTTACAGCACCTTATATGCTTTATTTTCCTCAAAAACTTAAATTCGATGTACGATCTGAGACCATTATTATGTGTATACATTGGAGAATGTATTTAAACAAAAAGTGGACGAATCAACTAAGTGTCAGACTAGTATGAAATCAGAAATGCTTACATTTCCACCCGATACGCTCTATGAAGTCATATTAATGTGCGCAAAATAATTATTTTCCTGACTTTCAAAACCATAGTACTCATTTCATTTCGTAGAAATCATATAAGAAAATAAGCACAAGGTTGATCTGATTTGGTCTTAATAATGGGATGGTTGCTAAGTGGCGTTTCATGGTGCTAACATAGTATATACTTATGGAAAAAAGTTTAGCAAGTTCAGAAAAGATTGACTCCTGGGGAAAGGGCAGGTTCGAAATCATAAAACCAAATACATTTTCAGATATTTGATTCTTATCACCAATGATTTGCATCAATGTTATTCCATGATTTTGAAGCGTTTAGTCTCCGGCGTATGTGAAATGAACTAGGGCTTAAAAGTTCGGACACGGCTCAATACCTAATGTGCCCACTATTCGCAGCCAAGACTGCCAGACAACGACGTCACATGCTGCAAATTAGTTTTCTAATGACCTGCAATGGGATCCTAACCCATTCAGCTTGCAGGGCACGTTCAAGATCACGGACGTTGTTGACGTCATGGCACTCTCTCACCTGACGACCTAAGTGGTCCCATAAGTGCTCAATGGGAGAGAGATCCGGTGATCTTGCAGGCCACTGTAACACATTGATGTTATGGATGCGCCAAATGTTCTGGGTAAGCCTCGCAGTGTGTGAACGGGCATTATCGTGTTGGAAAATCACAACGTTACGTTGTTGCAAATACGGTACTACAACAACAGGCTCGATTATTTCGTCACAGTACCTTTGAACAGTGAGATTACCAGGCACTATGACGAGATCTGTCTTCCCATCATAATGCCCGCCCAAACCATTACGCTACCACCCCAATAACGGTCACGTTCCACAACATTATCTTGGTCCAACCTCTCCCCTCGTCTCCTCCAAGTTCGAACCCTGCCATCAGCAAATGACACATTAAACCTAGATTCGTCCAAAAACAGAACGCCACGCCATTGCCTGCATGTCCAATCTTGATGAACACTGGCCCATTGACGTCTTGTTTGACGGTGTCACAACGTCAGCGAAATGCCAACGTAGGGCCTATTCCTAACCGTTCTTTCGCAAACTCTTGTGTCAGTAGCATTCCTCAGCAAACGACCTAACTTTCGACTAGAAAGAAATCTATTGCGTAGAGATGACGTCGTGAGAAAACGGTCTTCCCGCGGCATGGTCTTACGAGGTCTACCTGATCTGGGTCGGTCTGCGACGTTCCCAGTTTGCTGAAATCTGTTCAGCAGTCGACTTATTATCAATTCGTGGCGATGGAAATGTCGAGCAATGTCTCTTGCCGACATGCTAGCAATAAGCATACCGATGGCTCTCTCACATTGCTCAAACGTCATCCCAGGACGACGTCCCATAATTGATTTTCAAAGATTATTTTCCAGTTTATGTGCAAACGATAAGAAAGCTCTGGAGCTGTGCACATACTGCACGTGATTTTCGTGAAAGCGACCAAAGGCATAAGAAAACTTGCTAAACTTTTTTTCTCTCAGTATATTGCTCTGCGAATATAAAAGTTTATATGTGGCATTAAAATCGGACTCACATTGTGATGGTTTTTCTAGGCTATCGTTAGAAGGTGGTGATTCTGGAGTACGTAATCATCAAACATTGACTTGAATGTATCTTTTACTACTGACATGTTTAATAATGACAATGATTGAAACATATTCTACCATAATCAGGCATTATACATTGCATCGAGTTCCTACTATAATTCAAGTTTATTTGTGGATAATGCACTATTCAAAACAACAAAGCTCTAAGACCATATCAAATGTAGAAATGCATAATATCTGTATATATCTACCAGCAATTTAAATATTCGTCTACAAATGATCAACCATACAAACAACAGAGCGCTCTTTCAGCATGCAATTATTGATATAATCAATCAATTAAACTTATGAACAAAGATTGACTGAACATATGGGCCATAATTAGTTACGAGTATTTACTCTATCTGTGGTGGTGTCAGTTAACCGTAATGTTTACATATTTTAAGCTTTGTTATCAACTGTTTTAAGGTGATACCCTTGTTTCTGTGTTAAGAGGATCTTTGGTTCACAGGTTTTTGGAGAGTTACTATTTTGGGGAAGGTGGATTTTTTTGTACATGTACCAAATGGCAAAATTGCTTTCCCTGCAGTGCCAAATATGCTTCGAATACATGTTATGTAACAGAAAAATGTAACCACTGAATACCCGCCAACGAAATGCAAAAAAGTCTTTCCAAAACTGCTTAGACAAAAACCTTACACTGAACAGTAAACAAATATGACTAAGAAGTCTCCACACAATGGATGGGCAGGGATTTTATGAGCTATGCATAGAGATAGGCCCAAGGTCAGTTGAGTTAACAACTGGTGAACAACAACGCCAGATGATTACCGATACCAATGAAGCCAAACATTTTCAGTGATAATAAGTTTTTTCGACCCTAATTTCCATTATAGAGGTGATTTCTTGTGTGCATCACACATACGAGGGCTGTTCGAAATGAATTGCTTATTTTCGCATTACACACTAGAAACTTAAATAAATACCGATTTCTTTACTTCATACCTTCAAAGTATTCCCTGTGACTAGAAATACATAACTTCAGTCGATAAATTCATTTCTGAAAGGCGTCACGGTACGCTGATTTGGATACAGCGCGCGCTAAGGAACTGGAAAAAAATAGGACCCAATGCCTGTCTTGACCGATATTTTCGACCAGCTAGGTAATTTTTCAGTTTCGGAAAGAGGAAAATGTCGGAGGGAGCAAGATCTGGAGAATATGGGGAATGGAGGAGAACATTGACTTTCTATTGTTTTAAATGCTGGAAACTGTTGTAGATGTATGGGCCGGGGCGTCGTCGTGAAGAAGACGAACGTGTTTGCACCCTGTGACCGGACGTCGTTTTTGGTTGTACTTTTTCAGTTTCTTCAGCACGGCGTCTCAGTAGTACTTCCCTGTTATGCTTTTACCCCTTTTGACAGGGATTTGAATTGCAATGCTTTCAATTGAAAAGAAAATTGCGTACAAAACCTTGGCGCTTAACGTGCGTTTTGCAATAATGGGACTTTTGTAGTTTCTAATTGCCCATATTTCATTATTATGTTTTCGTACTGACTCAAAATCGTGAATCCAGGTTTATCTCCAGTTACAACATTGGCTAACTACCATAAACAACCTTAATTTTGCTGAAAATATCTTTCAACGAACAACCAAGCAATGTGCAAGCTTTTATATAAACCCGCATTTCTTCTTCCTTATCAACGCTTTTGCCAACCATTTTCAAATACAGTAATCTGATTGTGTGTCTTCAAATGAAAAATTTGCTACACATCGAGAAATTTTGTCGGTACATGTATATATCATTGTAAAGGTATTGAATAGAGCTATCCAGTCGTATCGAGATTTGTCAAAATTTCCTTGTGAATATCGAATTACAGCGCAATAAGCAATTCTTTTTGAACAGCCCTCGTATACACTCTAACTCGGTACCATCATAAACAACTTCACATACAGACCAGTATTTTGAGTAAACAGTATGTTTTTCACAAACATGGCAAATATCAATTAACAGCCATGCTTGTGTGCCAATTCATATAGAATGATCATGTCTTTAAAGCCATCAGGATGTTGACAATACATTCGAAATCAAACTAGGATCAGGGGTTTAGAATTTGCTCAATGTCTCAAACCTTATTTTCAAAGCTTATTTTTTAAGACATTTATATCAAACAGGGAATGACAGCAGTAATCTGGAATAGAGCTGCTATCAATTTTATTAGTGTCCTTTCTTACAATGAAGTAATTTGATTGGTTCAAAAAATAAATATATACTGTGTTCAACTGTATATGCCATAAAAC
The DNA here is from genome assembly GCA_008271625.1 of Lutraria rhynchaena. Lineage (NCBI taxonomy): Eukaryota > Metazoa > Mollusca > Bivalvia > Venerida > Mactridae > Lutraria > Lutraria rhynchaena. The sequence continues at coordinate 5,999,101 of VIBL01000004.1, read as the reverse complement.
ATTGATATTAAGACCACCTTTGGGACCAAGAGTACTGGGTCCAAGGTTATAAAACTTGAGATTGGTCTCTGAGTACAAATCTCATATTTTGTCTTTTTAAGTTGCGTTAGTTATGATCAGAAAATAATGATATAATAGATATATTATTCTGACAGCATAATTGACCTGAATATGTATTTAAACATTAGTCATCTTTTTCTTTTCAACCATAATACTTTTAAAATAGAATTGAGACTTGAGCTCGGAGACTGTTCTCAAGTTTTATAACCATGACTGATAGTGGTTGGTAAGATTTTCCTGACTGATTAAAATTCAATATCGAAGCATCAACCATTGAACTGAGCCCTTCAAGTAGAGATGATAAACAAGAGGGCCATGATGGCCCTGCATCGCTCACCAGAATAAATATTAATTAACTTGTAACTAAAAAGTTAATAAAGGTACACTTGAGGGAAAATAATGGGGAACAATAATAAACTCGATAAAGGACCATCAAAGGACACTACAAAAGAATATTCGTGATGACTGAAGGATGCCACAGACCAAATTTGGTGATGATCCAACCACTGGTTCATGAAAAGAAGTCATTTTAAGGTATTTCCATGTCTAGCTCTAGCGGCCCCTAATAAGGGCCAATCATTTTTATTTCAGTAAATCTGATAGAACACTATCTAAAGATGCTTAAAACCAAGTTTGGTAACAATCCATCGATAGAATCATGAGAAAAAGTCATTTTAAGGTATTTCTATTTTTAGCACTAGCGGCCCCTTTTATTTGAGTAAACTTGAGAGAGGACCATCTAAGGATGCTACAGACCAAGTTTGGTGATGATCCATCCATTGGTTCATGAGAAGAAGATGTTTAAAGGTATTTTTATTTTTAGCTCAAGCAGCCCCTAAAAGGGACCAACCATTTTTATTTGAGCAAATCTGATAAGATTCCATACAAGGATGCTACGGACCAAGTTTGGTGATGATCCATCCATTGGTTCATGAGAAGAAGATGATTAAAGGTTTTACTATTTTTAGCTCTCGTGACCCCTAAAAGGGGTCAACTGGTATAATATGAGCAAATTGCATTAAGAACGTAAAAAAGGCTTCTGCACAGCATATTTGAAGTAAATCCGACTGGTAGTTTCTGAGGAGAAGACCATTGTTGACGCCAGATGATGGACGCTTGGGCATCCACCTACCCATCCTAACAGCTCACCCTGAACCTTTGGTTCTGGTGAGCTAATAAATAAGCTGTCGTCTTCTGTTTAAAAAGCATAGTTATTTTCCTAAATAATAAAATATAAGCAAAAATCTTTCCTTTCCTCAAAAAATCATTTATTATTCAATATTTCATTCTGTGACAAATTCACTATTTATATATACACAAGAACAGACTAAAATTGATCTACAAATTAACAAACACACAAATCTAACATTTAAACCATACAATCGCAACAACAAAAATAAAATCATTGAGAAAACCCTTTCAACTACAAGTTTAAGAAGTAAAAATATGTCCAAATTAGAACGTACATTTCAGCATAAAATTTTCAGTTTTTAGGTTACAGGCCATAAAATGATTCTTTTTTTAACAGTATCCTGAAGTACTACAATAGAGAACCTTAATTTCAAATGTGGCTAATCCATCTAGGACCAGAATCCCCTAGAATGTGAAAACACTCAGTTAATGAAAATTATGAATCAGTTCAGGAGCTCCATGTAAAATTACCTTTGAACCAAGTTGTAACTTCAACAAAGCAATATTATAAAGACTCACTAATTAACAAATCTAAGATAACGAATACTTTCCACAGCAGAGGCAGTTATTAGTTAAAATCATTAGTTAAAACTTACATATTTACACAGGCAAAAACAGTCTGAAATCAAACACAATTTGTTAAAAAATATCAGATTAAAAATCTGAATATGCCTTAAGCTGAACTGTCAGATTTGACATCAATTTCTAGACAAAAAATGTAAATGTATTATGTAATATACTAACGGACATTCAATGCTAAGAACATTTCATGCAGTAAAAATATGAACTAAAAGAGGGATTTGAAACAAGTTTTGACTACACATACAAGACAATCAGCTCATGCTCAGATAAGCATAGGAAGATAGAATTCCCCTTGTAACTGATATATGAGCATGCCTTAATATCATTTATTTAGTACAGTAAATGGCACATCATAAATCTTATTGTTGGATGGTAAAAATCATTCATATATTAATGGGAAGTGGTTACAAATTAGAAAATCAAGACATTGTTAAGAAATACAGTCAAACCTGTGAACAAAGGCCACCCTTGGGAAAGACCAAATGCAGCCTTCATTGACAGATAACCTTTATTTGAAGGCCAATTTGTCCTAAATAATCAATGATGGCTTTTCAAAGAATGACCTTTATCCATACGGTGGCTGTTATTCGGAAGTAGCCTCAAACACAGGTTTAACTGTGAATCAAATAAAATCAATCAGCAGATCATAATTCCAGTTAATGAGTTATAAGAATGTGGTGAAGTGAATCGAGATATTTGATTTTTTCACTGGGTTTAACTTTTTTTTTCAACAAATTTTCAGTAATATATGTCAGTCGGTTGACCAAACCAGTTTTCCTGGACTGTGTACTAACCAGTACTAATTTACCCTTCCACAAGAAGCCAGCAACTTCTCTACATACGTCAAATTTTCATAGAAAGGTATGACCTGCTGCAACCAAGATTTAGATCCGGATCGCTGGGTTACAAGTCCAGTGCTATAACAACTGGACCAGGGTCACAGTGTGTTACATTTGAAGTCTTTCACATTTCATCAATGTTAACAAATAAAACACTGGAAAAGAAAACCTTGTCAAATACAAACTTATCTTATTTCCTTAAAACAATACAATTTGACTTTTACACCAAACCAATATGTTGCAATAAACCATGTAGCAAAAAGAATACATTTTGCAAACCATTCTACACATAGAACCCATTTTTATTATTGCACAAACAGAAAAATCTAAAATGAATGTTAGGAGCACTGACATAAATTTGTGTAAGGAAAAAAATTCTTAAAGCAGGTGCCTTGTATATCTATCTATGAGATGAAGACACACACCGACACAAAAACTTGAACAATCGTTCATTTTTGTATACACATGACAGGGCTCAACAATTTTTTCAGGTGACTGGTCCTGCAGGGCAACCAGCTAAGAACTTTAACTAGTTCTACTGCATTTTCAACTTGCCCTGAGTCAATTCCTACTCATAATTATGGGTGGACGAGTGGATTTGTCAAGCCCTGCATGAATGGACCATTCAGAACATTTTGTAGTTTTGAGCAACATATAAGTTTAACTGTATACACATATATACAAGAACAAGTAATTCATGAACAATCGACTTACTCATCAACAACATGTAGTGAATAAAAAATGTAACCGACAATAATGTACAAAATAGGAATTATTCAGAAACAATATCAGGAAATAATAAACAATAATAAAGCATATAAATCTCTCTAATAATGGTGGTAAAAATATGATCATAAAAATCTGCCACTTGAAAAATGAGTATCAAAAGATATCAATTTTAATCATAGAAGTATGTTTTAATTACAAAGTATACTTAAATATTGAAAGGAAGAACCCTAAACTTCATTACAGAATCAAATTTATAAGTGCTTATAATATCTTCAACATAACCTTTAATATAACCTGGCTTAGCTTATGGTTTGGAGAAGACCACATAAGCATTGTCTACTAGCGAACTATTCTATGTCTTTACATAAGAGTAGAAAAATAGTCGAGTTCGCAATTACCTGACCAAAATATAGTAAAAATTAGGTCACCAAATTTTTCTATTTTTTTAAAAACAAGTTATTCATATTTTGGAAATAGATTCATTCCCAAATATTTTCATATTTTTTATTTCACTGTTAGAAACTCTTTTTCCAACAAAACAAAATGCTTAAAATGATATTTGGACCCAACTAAAGCAACATAATATCCATTTATCAATAAATGCCAAATTCTAAGACACAGTACATAATCTCTACAAATATTTGTATCAAGAGGTATATTAATACTTATGCCTATATTTTGACTTTTGTAGAGTTCAGCCACGCACACCAAATGATAAACTATGAGGACGTCACAACATTTATGTGATAGTTAAGGAAACATTTTCTGGTCCTGTGACATTTGACATTTTATCAACTTATACACATGTATACACCTTTAATCTCTTCCCTGTCTGATCTGCTTTGTATTTTGTTACATGGAAAACACTCGTGTTACTGAATTTTCATTTTTGCACAAAAAAGTAAGACAAAACAATATTTAACAGAAACATTTTTGTGTAAGATGCCTCAACAAAAGATTAACACACCAAAAATATGAAGACAGCAAGATTTTAAAACATTAACTAAAACAACAAGTTTAGCCTGTAAATTAAATGTGAACAAAGAGCTCAAAGAACAAACAAAATGCCAAAAATTATTACCATAATAGTGTTCTAACCAAGTTTTTAAGATAGGTTGTCACAGATTGTAAAATTCAATTTTCATATACATATTTACATGTATATATGTGGGTGTATACTTTGTGTAAAAAGTGGCAGTTCTGTGCTTATGTGAAGTAATTTCTGACTTACACACAATACCATGATAGATATAAATGAAGTAATAGTTGAATTTTATTACGACAATAAAGTTATTGACAAATATTTAAAAGGTTTCTGTATACAATTTGCTATAAAAATATCAGAATTACTGAATGAGAATTAAGCAAATACATGTAGTTGTAACTTTGAGAATCTGCCAAATTACAAAGATGTCATATTCTGCCAAACTAACTTCTCTGCATAAATAACCTGCAATAATATTCTATTAAAATGATGTTCAAGGAAAACAATACATAAAATAAAATGAGAACCTCACTTAAAAAACTCAGTAAAAATCTTTTAAAGAACAAGCCAGTATGTTAACCAACTTAGTACACAAGTTATTCTAAAACATAAACAAATTAGTGAAGTAAAAGGTACAATCACAGCAAAGATTACTATCACTAAGTATCAGTCAGTGCTACAATAAGAAATGCTTCCAAAAATCGATTTCACTGAACTTGACATTAGCATATAACTGAATAACAAGTTTCGTTCACACATGCTTGAGTGTAAATTAAAACTTGCTTGCATGAGTTGTAGGTTGTGAACAAATGAAAGAGTATGGGGTATATAATTCAAATTTTAAATATTTACCGTAATCACCATTAAACAGAACTAACTTTATTTGACCATTCCCAATCCAAAGCATTTATGTCAATAACTGAAACTGCATCCATTACTTTAAATCTAATTTACACTGCCAAGGAAATAATTTAAAGTTCTAATGTTAAATTTGCTGTTTTGATACAATATAAATTAGAATGATCTTTTACAAACCATAACCATGTCATATTTTTCACTGTAAAATAACAGAGGCACAGAATGGAGTATTTAGTAACCAATCATTTAATATGACAAACAATTTAACTATAATAGACGAACATGCTAAAGGTATGGAAAAAATGTATTCGTATAACAACAATAATAGTAAATACTTAAATCTGTCTTAATGTTACAAAAATATGAAAGCTCACAGAAGACTTTTGTGGGAGGAATCCCAAAGTCAGATCACCACACATGTACAACAGGTGCTCTTCTTTAGAACATATAGAATCAATTATTCATTGTGTCAAAGTTGTCTATGACACAGACTAAGTTAAAACACAGGGCTTTGAGTAAAGTATGGAATAGACGTAATTGCTAACAGTTTGAACATTGCCAGCTGAAAAAAGCTACTGTGTGTGTTACTGTTGTATTGTTCTCTTGGAGTTCAAGCAAGAGTTATCCTTCATTATCTTCCAGCTACCACCTTATCACCAGCGACTATAACCAGCAGAGTGTAAGCAGTATTTCAACAACCAGAATTTTGCTCCAAACTGTAGACTTGAATCCTATTTTCGTCACTGATACAATAGCACTAATTTCCATATCACAGTCTATGTAAAGTTCAAGCATCAATCTGCTTCATCCATTTCAGAATCCTCGTAATCACTGTCTTCTTGTTCTACAACCTCAACATTTTCATTGAAAAGTTCTCGACGGAGTTCAACAACTCTTGTTGCCTGAAAATACACAGATGAATACTGAAATGTATGCATAAATCACAACAAACAAGTGCGACTAAACTTACACTGTATACAATGTGCGTCTATAACTAAATAATCAAAATATCAATGTCAGCGACTTTTTCCCTTCTTTATTTGAGTCCAGTTAACGGACCCGCCCCAATCGAAAATAAATCATTTTTGCCCAATTCCTGACCTAAAAATTCCCAATTTTGGCATCACACCGCACATTCTTGCATCCCTGATGCAATATTCAGCTGAGGGACTCACATTGACAGTGACCACCGCATCCGCAGGACGTGTTCCAAACTGGACTTGCCCTTGGCATTTTCTGTGTGGGACCCTCAAAAATCCCAAAGGACACTCTAAAATGTTGGACGTGGGAGTGCCGGGGACCCTCAGGTGAAAAATCTTAGGGAAAACCCTGCAACCATCAGTGAAAGTGACAACTTGTTAATTTTAGCCCATCACAAAGCATTAAATCACATATCAATGCAACAATATGCACAAACAATAGACAGCAAAATGCAATATTATTATTATTACGGCACCTAGCTCTTTCAACAACACTACATTTCAAATTCAATTTCAATCTATGTTTGATTGTATGACTTATCCCAGATCAAGGTAAATAAAAAAATACCAATCTCATCTAGTCATTAAAGTCGCGGCCGTGGTCCAGTGGTAAGTGCGTAAGATCCTGGTTCGAATCCCGGCTGTGGTAGGTCATACCCTTCCATGAAAATTTGACAAAAATGTCTATTTTCCTCCACATGTGGAGAAATTGCCAGCTCCTTGTGGAGGGGTAAGTTAGTACTGGTTGGTATATAGTCCAGGAAAACTGGTTAGGTGAAATGGTTGCTGTATATAACTGAAAAACTGTTGAAAAACGGCATTAAGCCCCAGTGACAATAAGTCACATAAAAACAAACATATCATCAAGTCATTGAACTTATATTTCATAGAACACAAACTTTTCATGTCATCAAAAACTTATTTTTATTATAGAATAATAATCCAAATTCATAATTGTAAAAAACAAGCACCTTGCACAATTAAACAGCTTTATACGATAAGAAGTTCAAGTCCAGTAGGTTCTATGAAGGTTAAATGAACACTGAAAGGAAACACAAAGAAAACATTACGATATAGTCGATGATAATTACCTTTTTATTGGCATATTCGTAGTACATATTTCTTAGGCCTTCAACAACAGCAAGTCTTAATCTCAATTTGTACCTAAACACTCGATGATTGTTTTTCTTAGCACAGTTATAACGTTTGTGAATACTTTCCATTTTTCTGTTCAACAAATTAATCTGATTGCAAGCTTTTCGGAATCGTATCTCCGTCTGTTGTAATTCAGTTTTCATATCCGCAAGAACGTCCGTCTCAGTTTTTGCAGATCGAGTGTTTGTATTTGTCGACCTCGTAACACGCCTCTCACTCCTTCTGGACGCCATTTTGCTATTCTGAAAGACAATTAAACTATATGAAATCCGTCCGCCACGGTATTTTCACTAATCTTGCTTTATTTTGTTTGTTTAGACAAGAATTCGCTTCAGGACACTTTTCTCTGTTCGACAACACTAATTTGGTCGTTAATATCTGGTTTCCCGCATATAATATCTTATGTTGTATCTAGCGCTCAAATATTTGCATGCGGGTAACCAGTAAAGTGTAAACACGTGATAAAGGTCTTTACGCGTGCGCACAAAGGAATATATAGCGGCTTTGCCGAAGGCGCTAAATACTTTCTCGAATATGTCTAGGCAAATCTATGGATTCTATTTTATCTACTTTTATCTATTAAGATAACATCCTTGTGAAAATTGTTTTATTAGACGGCATAAAATGCACTTTAGTAGATGTCTAGGTTAGTGCACAAACAGAAACATGTATATTTCGAAATTAAACTACCGCGTCTAATACAATTTTATAGCTATTATACATGACTGGTTTTCAAGATAATAAATCGGACTTGTTAGGGAATCTAGATCTATATCATGTGTAATATAGTTCCTGGTCATGTGCTAACACTATGTAGCGCTAAAACTAGTCAATCTTATTGTGTAAAATCAATTAATTCAATGGTCAATCAAAACAGAGACTCATCATTACAATGTAATGCAGAGTCCCTGATCAGAATTATAATTTTATTACCGCAGATCTTTTTTTTCAATTACATGAGACTATGACGAGTCTATGAAAATATAATGTTATCAAATAAATGTAAGTTTTATAGAGAAATTGTTATTGGTAGACCTACGATAAAGGCGGATCCAGGATTTCTAGTTGGTGGGGGGGGGGCGAAAAAACTGAACAAGTAGGCTTGGGGTACTGGGGGCTGGCAGGGCCCCCGGTAGGTCCAGGGCGAAGCCCTGGTCAAAGCTTGGCGCTAGACCAACCGGGTCAAGCCCTAGTCAGAGGTCCAGGGGGCCGGAGGCTCCTGAGTTTTGGTCATTTCTAACGGATTCACGCACATTTCCAAAACCTCACCTATCCTGTATCAGGGTACACAATAAAATGTAATTTATTGCACGCGTAGCGTGCGAAATGTTTTTGACATTTATACATGTATTCATGTGAATATCATATTTCATGATAGAAAAAACCTTTGCTTGGGCAAATTTAGGGGGCGTACGCAGGGTCCGCCGCCCCCTGGAACTGCCTATGCACATGATTCTGTAAGGTTGACATTTCATGAAAACATGCGAGACATTTAAGGGAGGCAAGTCTGTATAGACTTGTCTGAATGTATGTTTGAGTTGTTTCCCTTGAAAATGAAAATTGGTCGCACACTGGTTCATGGTCTCTGGAATAGATGTTGTATCGTATTTAATGAATCTATAGTTTCGGATAATACATGTATCGCTTTAAGAAATAAAAAAAAAAACAAGAAAAACACAAAATAGAGAATACCACCATCAATTTATGACACAAAAACGTGCCAATGACGCCAGCCCTGTGGAGAGAAAATGCCATTAAATTAGAATTGTACAATAAAAGTTAATCTTTGAATCTAATAGCAAATCTCATGATGAATTGATTCAAAGACTGGTCTTACCAAAAGAATATGTGTATCACAATTTGTCCGAGTGAATTAAGGGTCTAAATTCTCACGTGATACACATTATCAAATTTTTATGAATTATGAATAGTCAGGTATACATTCTGGTGAGCACAGTGTTCCTACAAATAGTATTATATTAGACTTAAATCATCAAGTTTAATGTATAAAAACGTTAAATTGTACGGTTCAAAAATGACGAATGAAAATTTCACTATCTTGATAGTCTGGAACGCGTCCTATGTTAATATACTTTGATAACCCGGGGAAGCATCCTTTTATAAATAGATATTACAGTCAAGTTAAGTTGAACTATTAGAGGTATTTAGAGTCACATCGATCTATGAACTTATTGATGTTTTTTATCTATCAGTTCTATTTAAATCTCCTGTCCGTAGGGTTTAAGGAGGAATCGCATAATACCATGTATTACGATAATTGATATTACATAATTATTCAATTAATTATATAGTAGTGTATGTGAACTACGTCACTGTAAATTACGTTACAAAAATAGTACCCTGATTTGAGCAAATGGCACTAAATTATGAATGATAATGTGAAAATATAGCATAGAAAAGATACAAAAGACCTTGAAGAAATCGATTTTGATTAATAAAATAACCTACTTTTTTTCGTGTATGTATTGTGTAAAAACATATTTGTTGTTGGTCGTTAAACATATTTTTTCTTTCAGTAGATTATCGTGTTCTCAATAATGAGAACTAATCATGTGAAAACCAAGAGTCTCACGACAACATAAAACCACCGCCATCACCAACACGGAGGAGCTATACTCCATTTATGCTTGCCGATAAAATACTGTGCTGTAATGAAATCGCCAATCGGAAGTGATTCTGTGGTTTTAATCTCGCACACATTGATTGATGCTTCAATGAACACTGGTATGTTTTCTTTGAAGCTTTCAATTTTCAGACATGTTCACGACAGCGGTCGTACTAAATCTGACGTTAAGAGCTTTTTATTGAACATAGCTTTTATGGAAATTCTTACATAGGGACATGAATTCACAAATGTTAAAATTCCAGTATTTTCAGAAAAGCTGAGATTGACTTGTTCACGTTTCTGTACCACACGATAATTTTATAGACAAGTAATATTCTCATTTTTTTAGAATTACCAATTCTCGGTCATCCAGACTTTGACATGTTAACAAAAGTTACAAATCGATTTCACTTAATATTTAAAGACACAACTTTGATCAAGTTTCATCACGAACATTTTTTCCATTTATGAATACAGTAACTACGCCTTTAGTCGCGATATCCGGCATAAATAGATAACTCTCTTGGTCGCCTTTGAAAATATCATTCAAGTATCCAGTCCCTGTGGTGTTATCGTATATCGGGTGATTCTAAATTACTAAAAGCCGATGGGATACTGTCATCGTAATGTTTATAATGCATTAGTGTCGTTGTGCTATGTTTTAAACAACATAACAGATAACAAACAGCGGCGTCTGTGACAATTCCTTGGAATATTTTGCAGTCATTAATACATTGTTTGTCTGTCGGTATGAAATTATCCGAGCACAATAATAGATTGATTGTCAATGCGTATAAAGTTACCATACCCTGAATGCAAAATCCTGACAGTACTTGGAGACTAGTGTTTTTTTTTTAATTTAACGCGTGGGTATTGTTAAGACTAGCATTTGAAACCATTTAACAAAAGGGAGGCAGATAAAAGTAAAAGTGAAATAAAGTGATTTATTGAATATGGAAGATGAGAAGAAAGCGGAACAATCAGGAAGTGAACGAAGATTCAAGCACGTGCTTCCAGGTAAGAGGGTAGTTTTCATTGTCCGTATCTTCATAATTAAATTTTAGAAAAAAAACTCGATATTAAGTCCAGCTTTAAATTCAAGAAAGAAATCCGACAAATTAACGTAAATTTACATTCAAATCTGTGTTAAGTCATACATATGAGGTTTGTATATTAGCAAGTAAATTGAAGCCATGAAGATAGATTACATAATCTAATTCAGACTGAAACCAATTGATAATCAATTACCATGTGATACAATGAGTCAGTTTGAGCTTTGATATGTACAAACTTTTTTCTCGGAGTAATTAAATCAAATAATTAGAAGAAATCTGTTTTTGTCAGGTATCGGCACAGAAAAAATATAATAGAAAATTTCAGTAGAAATATACAATAAGGCATTGTTCCCTGTACACAAAGTTTATCTTCATTGCAGGAGAGCACGTATATGAAGATATTTTGTTTTTCGGCTACTCGCCACCGGACATTCTGGACGCTGTGAAAGAATTTGAAGTCCGGGAGGACGACGTTTTCATAGCAACATATCCTAAAGCTGGTCAGTGCTTCAATGCTTAACGTTGAACCTGCATTTTGTACATGCTCTGTGGTGGTATAATTTGGTTAAAATACAAATCAAATATTACATCTGAATAAAGGTTTTGATGTCATTTCATTACGGTGGTCATGTGTGTGTAGTTTGAAAACAACAGGTTTGTTGTGTTGGCGTCCGATGAATCTTCAAACAATGAGAGAAATAAACCAGCAACGTAATACATTTGTTTCAGTCTATAATATTTGTGTATGCTAACGAATTTCACATATTTGTGCAAGAATAATTACAAATTCCTAAAGAATTCGGATTATTCTGTGACGTAGAGTATAATTGATAATAATAATCACACAAAAATACGAATTGTATAATTTGTCAGGAAAAATAAACATTTCCTTAATTACCGATGTTCACGCACTTATAAATGGCATTTAATTCAGATATCTGTACCAAAATTCTATGTAATAACCATTGTGCACATTAACAAGTAAATAAACACACAGCTCTTATGGTAGCAAAAAAAGCCAAATGGAAGTACAGTGCAACCTCTCTAAAGCAACACCCTTTGGGAGACGCAAAATTATGTCGTTGTTGAGAGGTTGCCGCTCTAGAGAGGTTAAATTAATAGTCAAAACGTACAGTGGGAAAAATAGCATGTTGTTGTTGACGGGAGGTTGTCGCTCAAGAGAGGGCCGCTCTGGAGAGGTTGCACTGTACATTTATTGGAGTAATAATAATGCTTTTAGCCGATGTATTTAAAGTGGTCGTGGCATTTATTTTTCATATTTATTAATTCTCAAAGCCGCGGCCGTGGTCCAGTGGTTAGTGCGCTGGACTTGTAACCCGGGGGTCCGGGTTCGAATCCAGGTCGCGGCAGGTCATACCCTTCTATGAAAATTTGACAAAAATGTCGATTTTTCTCCATATGTGGAGAAGTTGCTCCTTGTGGAAGGGTAAATTAGTACTGGTTTGTATAGAGTCCAGGAAAAGTGGTTAGATGAACCGGTCGCCGTATATAACTGAAAAAAATGTTGAAAAACGGCGTTTAACCCCAGTGACAATATATCACATAAAACAAACAAACTAATTCTCAAAATGCGCCTTTCATGATTGCAGATCGTTTTTTCAGAAGGTATGTTATACATGGGGGAGAATAACTGACCAGAAAGTAGCATGAAAGAATATTCTCTGTGTGGATTTTCCTAAACGTACGAAACTATTCTAGGATAAGACATTACATAAGTCTGCTGCTCTACAGACAGAAAAATCATAAATCAACTTACGGCTACTTTTAAAATATTATGCCGTCCACGAATATTCGTAAATATTCTTCATGGTTAGCTGTCAAGTAATATCATCCTAAGATTGATTGCTCTGTTACCTCCTCTCCTAAAATGATTGCATTTATGAAAACCAATTTCTGTTTATAAGGTCGAAGAACAAGAAAACAAAGAACTGTTTTAATATGATCTTGTAATCGATGTTTCCATTCGTTCGTCACTTTGGGCTACCGCGGAGTGAAAAATGTGGCCAAACTAATGATCATGTGTCCATTAGATGGTAAGACTACCGCGGAGTGAAATAGTGACCAAACTAATGATCACGTATCCATTAAATGGTAAGACTACCGCGGAGTGAATAATGTGACCAAACCAATGATCATGTGTCCATTAAATGGTAAGACTACCGCGGAGTGAATAATGCCATAATCCTCATTGATAGCATGAAGCAGTCTGTGTTGATATTAAATCTCACTTTCTCATAAATAGTTTAGTGGACTGATTCTCTAAATTGCAAAATAATAGTAACCCAATTCGCATAGAAGTGATGATTTATACGTACACCAATTTGATTTGTACAAACAATTGAATATTTGCCATGTTATTTCTATTTATTGGCTACAGACAAAGAGAAAATCGATGTTCGTCGCGAGACTGTTAATGGAACTCTGATGTTTAAGTTTTGATGTTCGCCACAAGCTACTTAAATAAAATTCTCATCAGAGTAACGGATACATTAAATTGTACTTTTTGATTTCGATTTCTGCGTTGCACGCAGAATAGTTCTCAAACTGGCTAGCTGAGACATCTTACGTTTCCCATAACAGAATAACGAACAAATAGATTTCAAATCTAACGGCTTTTGTCAGACATCGGGGAAACAGATCGAAATTGTATTACTTAAAAAGATAGTGTTCATTTACAAGCCGGTGTGTACTGTCAGAGGGGATACCTCTTCACCGAAATACGTATAGAATCTTTTTTCTTCTAAATCGTATCAATTTGAAGGCATGGAACAAAATAAAATACTGGAAATTATCATACCTGACCAACAATAAAAATATGCTAGCTGAGAATGACACTGAATGGAGAGTCATGTTAAGAATCTATTAGCGTCGACTTGCCGTATGCAATCATATACAATATAAAACACAAACGACACGAGATGACGCTAAATTACAATGCAACTTCTCTAGAGCGGCCCTCCCTTTATCAACAATCTCCCTTCAACAATAGCGTGATTCTTCCCATTGTACGATTTAACTATTAATTTAACATCTCTACAACAACAACAACAACAACAACAACAAAATTTTGCTTCTCCCGAAGGGTGGTGCTTTGGAGAGGTTGCACTATATATTCTTTGCCTACAATCCTTTACCACAATTTGCTCTGATGCGTTACTTTTTTAATGATGATGTTGAAAAATATTTATTATATGTGGAGCTGTCTCGTTATTGACATGTTATATATGATTCACGTTACAATTTTCAGGAACTACGTGGTTACAGGAAATAGCATGGCTTATCATGAGTGATGGTAACTTTGAGGAAGCATCCCAGACACAGGTGTACTTCCGGTCACCATTTTTGGAATTTAAGGATACTGTTCTAAATGAAGTCGGACTTGATCTTGCAAACCCAATGAAATCTCCTCGAGTCATCAAAAGTCATTTGCCAGTAAAACTGATGCCGAGGCAGATACACAAAAAGTCGTGCAAGGTTATTTGATCATTTTACCCTTTTCCTCATAAGCATATTTTATTGAAAGCAAATATACAAACCATCGAGAAAATATAAGAAAATTGGGTTATTTCTATCTGACAGAGTGGAAAACATTGTGACAAAAGAAGCCATTACTCATTACAAGCAATGGCTTCTTTCGCCACAATGTTTTCACAAGGCGTATGCTGCAGATGCGGAGAAATGCGGTATGATGAGACAAAGGGTTGAACAATAGATAGTGTCTTGTTCCAAACATACATTACAAACTGTATACTACGATGGAGACTTTGCTTATAGAATGGTTGGTGTATGCTTAAATCTATGTCATACTAGAATACATGTATATATATGTATTAATTACGTAGATACATTTATATGTATGATTTTAAATCTATGGTGATATCAGTTAACAGACCAATGCGATCAAATTTTTGTGAACAGAACTTGATTATCACCTGAAATATTGCATAATGATAGTTGTAAGAAAATTTTAAGGTTAAATTTCAGATTTTGGTCCTGTTTAGGAACCCTAAAGATTTGTGCGTATCATACTATCATTTCTACAAATCAAGTTCATCCTTTGGAAAGTTTACCGGGACATGGGAAGATTTTTTTGAAATGTTCATGGAGGGTCATGGTGAGTGCTTGGTCTCAATATTCCCATAAACGAGTCATGTTCCTGTAACTGCTATAATTTGTACAAGTTGAATTATATAACTAATTTGTATAACTTGAATTATATAGCCAATTTGTACAAGTTGAATTATATAGCTAATCTGTATGAGTTGAATTATACAGCTAATTTGTACAAGTAGAATTATATAGCCAATTTGTACAAGTTGAACTATATAGCATCACAAAAAATCATCCAGTGATTGGAAGTTGCAGGTGCTTGTGATTGCGATAAATAATACAAGTTGAAATATATAACGTATATGAATATCTGTATTGTAACTCGATGAAAAAACGGGGGGGGGGCTACAATAATTTGGCAATATTTTTGTAGGCTTTATGTATTCAAAATATACCTACCCTAAGTCAGTTCACAATTTCATCAAAACGTCTGTGCCCTATTTTTGACATCAATTTCGCAACTTGACTGGCTGGGTATCGTATTACTTTTCAGTTGATCATGGGTCCTGGTTTGACTATACACGTGGTTGGTGGAAATTAAGAAATCAAGACAACATACATGTTTTGTTTTACGAGGATATGAAGCAAGATCTAACTGCAGAAGTTGAAAGAATGTGTTGGTTCCTAGGGAAACAGTTACCAGAAGAAACCATCAAGAGAATTGTAAAACATTGTCAGTTTGAAAGCATGAAGCAGAACCCCATGACCAACCATCTAGATGTGTACTCTATAAACAGTTCAGTGTCACCGTTGCTTAGAAAAGGTAAAACTAGACACGTAATGAATCCACTCTATCCACAGGTTGTAAGATTGAATTTTACAATATTTAGCAAAATCACATCTTCCATCACTGGTTTCATCATTATGATATATAGCTCCATAGACGCAAGATCACACAGTATAACCTCTGAAAACCAGACTCTCTGAAAACTGGAATTCTCTGAAAATCGGATGATTTTTCGAGTCCCAATTTTTCTCTTCTATAATCAATAGTTCTCTGAAAATGGGAATTCTCAGAAAACTAGACTTTTGGCCCAGTCCGGAAGGGTCAGGTTTCAGTTATACTGTATATAAAGCACATATGATAAAAAAAGATGGTCTCCAGTTTATGCTCAAACATTTTCCATCTACAATTCTCTGACAATTACTTGACATTTATTTCAGGATTGGTTGGTGATTGGAAGACTCATTTTACAGTCACACAGAATGAAAGATTTGATAAACTATATAATGATATACTAGGTCCTGATAATATACCATTTAAGTACACGGGACAAATCAAAATATAGTGCTCCACTGGAATCAAGCTACTGAATTTACTGACAGAATTTAGTTGCAGAAGGAAAGTCAAGATTTTGTTTAAAGCCACAACTAATTGCATGAAAACGCTGATAAGTTGGTGAAAAGAAATTTCAACTGATTGCTTTTCAGGACACTGGTTATTTTGTGCTCGCACTTAATATTTAACAACTAATAAACCTAAACATCATTTCCATAATATGTTGTGGTAGTACATTTATCAAGCTGTTGTATAGGTATAGACTGTTGTTGTTATTTGCAGTAATCATTAAACATCTTTGTAATTCGTGCACACAACTTTTATCCCTTTCATTAGTGTACCCCAAGTGCAGGTAAAACTCTAACTTTACAATTGTTTCTAAATTATAAAATAAGATGTCAAAATGTAAGACTTTACTTTTAAAATTAATGACCACTGGGTTGATTCCTGACACTGCTAAGTTACAAAAAGGAGATTACGTTGTATCTCAGGCTGATAACTCGTCATTGAATAATTACTACAGATGCTAGAAAACTGAAAGAAAACTACAAGTTGTACATTAAAGTCTCAAATTGAGATCTCTTGTTGATTTTAAGAGCAATACACTCAACATGATTAGAACTAGAATACAGTAAGGGTAATGGTGACAGAAAAGGATCAAAATATGATACTGGAATGTGTAAGGTTGAAAACCACAACCAGTAAATATACACAAATGTAGACATTTTATAAATGTTTTATTACGTCCATTCTGGAAATATACATTGATAAAAACACAATTTGACGCTGTAAGGAAAAACATCATCAGTTTGGGTGACTGAATTGATGCTTTTGTGATGCTGATATTAATGCTAACAAGATATGAATTGAAGAAAATGAAATATGGACGTATGTCAAACAATGAATTCTACAAAATAAACATACAAATACACAACAAAGTCACTAACAATCATACCTTGAGATCAGGTACAATTGAAACAATTAATAACATACTAACAATTAATTTCTGCTGGAAAAATCTAATCTCAGTTATTTAAAAATCAGTCAGTATGCATTAACACACAGTCATCCAAGCAAACTTATATTTATTGAAGCCATTTTACATTTATAGACCTAGAAATCTTTCAGAATTTAAAATTCTTATTCAGAAAACAGGAAATGTGAAATTAGTATGATAGTTAGGTTTGTGAATGACAAATTGTACAAACATGTAGAAAATGAACTGACCATAGCACCTCAAATGATGGAGTTAGACGATCATTCTGTAGATTTATAAAGAATTTAGATACAATAATACAACTTCCAAGTTGGCAAAACATAGTCAGTTATCACACATACAACAAAAAGTAAGGCAATCCTAAAAAAATGTCTGCTTGTCACCTACATTGGGTAGATCTATTGTTACCAGTAATGCCTCTGTTAGTTCTTTGATGGCTATCTCAAAATGCAATTTTATGAATGTACAAAATGTATATCAGTATTTAAGAATTCTTTTTTAATACAAAAAACGGTAGTATATAAGGCATCTTCAAGACAAATCTTATTCATACAAAAAAAAATTACAGAACACAGCAATTTAATGAATTCAATTCCTGCTTTGCTTTTCTGCGCAAAAACAATACGTATTGCAATATATTGCAATATGGGTTTTGCGTATTGCAATATAATGTAACAGGGTTTTTACCGTAATGTTACATCCCTAGTATTAATCGATTCTAACCCAGTCAGGGCATCGCAAACAAACATTCTTTTAAAAATGACCTTTTTGACGGAAATTAATTAAGCACATGATACTTCAACATTTATATTCTGTGTATCTACTTCCACTGATGAACCACAGTGACCTTCACTGACTTCAGGAAGGTCAAGTTTTATAGTTGGATCTTTCGCTTGTTTAAGCATTTGTATGCTTAGTTTATATAAGTCTGAATCCATGTCCTGATTGGTGTACAGCTGGCTTTGATCTAACACCTGAAAAAAAAGATTTTATCATTTCTTAGTTTTTCAACTATCAATTTATCAATTTGTCTGAAATCAGGGATTTTTTTTTTTTGTTTCAATCTTTTTTTTCAAATTAAATCTTGCAATTTGAGAAAAAAAATACAGTGCAACCTCTCCAGAGCAGCCCTCTCTTGAGCAAGGGTGTTGATTTGGAGAGGTTGCACTGTATTCAAAAACTTATTATGTGAATTGTGACTAGTTCCAGAGTCCATACAGACATCTGTTACTCTAATTCCATGATCTTCATCAGCTTTCCATGATACCACAAAAAAGCCAATTTACATGATAATACATCGTCATTAATGGAAATGGTGTTGTAAATACTGCATGCTAGGAGGAAATGTTCTATTTCATCTTGAAAGAATTTGCACCAAATGAAATGCATGAATTTATCTATAGGGAATAAAATAATTGCCTTTGATAATGGACTTTTACAATAACTTCTGTTGGAATTTATTGTTTTAGAAGGTTTTAAAGGCTTCTTCTAAAGATTCAATGATCAATTAGCAAATTCCATGATATTTCTATGACAGAGTGGTTTTCCATAATATTTAGTCCTGTAAGTTCATTTTATAAATTTCGATCACAGTATAATACCTTATCAACTTTACACAGCTGTCTGCGAATTTCTAAGTCTCGTCTAGCACATAAAGCTCTTCGGAATGGTCCAATATTTGATAATAATTCACGTCTTTCTTTCAATTTTTGAAGTCCTGACGAATGAAACATAGCAACATCATGCAGGAATTCAAACTTAGGTTTGTCTGCAGTTTTTGAATCTTTGGGTTCTTTTTGAACATTTTTGTCACTTTTTGTATCGTCAACTGATTGTCTTGACTGTTGACTGGTTGATTCATTTTCAGCACTTTCAGCTGAAAAAAGATAAAGTTACTCAAAAATTATAATCAGTGTTCAAAGAATAAATTAATTTGTTAACCAAATACTGGTAGTAATTAATACAGGAATTTGTAATACAAAATATAGGATTTTGGCTATCAGAAATACAGCACAACCTCTCCAAAGCAACACCCTTTGGGGAAGCAAAATTATGTTGTTGTTCAGAGATTGTTCCTCTAGAGGGGTTCAATTAATAGTTAAATCGTACAGTGAAGAAAATTAATGCTGTTGTTGAAGGGAGGTTGTTGCTTGAAAGAGGGCCACTCTAGAGGTTGCACCGTATAGGTAAATTCATAAAAATAAAGAACTGTATGCAGTCTATGTAAAGTAAAAGTGATCAGTGTAAAGTAAAAATAGAGTAATAATTTGCAGAGGCTGCATGAAAACTCAGGTCCTACAGTTTTGTAAACAAAACAAAGACTTAGACCGACAAGATTTAGCCAAATACCAGCATCTTAGACATACAGACAGCATCAAAATTTGTTTCACAGAGTCAGCCTACAGAAACAAGATCATAAACATATTTTCAATTTCCCTTAAAATACAAATCATACCCAATTCCTCTTCTTGGTGTTTCTGACAAACATCCTGTACTTCCTTATACAATTCTTCACCGGCATATTGTCTTGATATACCCATCTGAGCAAACAAGGCGCCAGGTTTAAACCTCTTTAGAGCAGCACCAGTCACGAGTCTTGGACGTTCATCTTTCACCATACTTGCCCAGTCAATCTCCAGAGCATCAACAGCAGCTGAAAATAGATATTTACACGTACACTGAATTTCTAAATGTCCACCGAGTATTTTATAACACTGGAAGAAAATCTTCATTTAATTTGTCTTCAAAGAGAAAGACACAAATCTTAATTGTTAAAAGAACAGATTAATTTAATATTCTGAGATAACTCAAGTAGCATTATTTTAAAGACATAAGCTTCAACATATAATAAACTGTCAAAATTTGGATGTAAACTCTGCACAGATCAAGAGTGACAGAGAAGAAATGACCATAAATTCCCTTACTGAAAGTATATGACAGACATGATTAATTGGTGACTTACCCATCTTTACATGTTCGACCAAACTACCTTCATCAGAGGAGATTGATTCTAACTCTCCAGTCTCTGAAGAAGACAATGGTACAAGAATTAGGACCAGGCTGTCACAAAATGCCAGGTTCATGTATTAGTGTTAACACAAGAACACAATCCATAAAAATCCTACTACTCACTAATTATACAGAATTGTGTCCAAAATATATTTTCATATGGAAAATACAGAGCCTGAAGTTATAGAGTTCATTGGTTAGTGCCCTAGACTTGAATCCCAGCGATCTGTGTTCAAATCCAATAATGAAAATTTGAAAAAAAAATGTTGATTTTCCTCCACATGTGGAGAAGGTGCCTGCTCCTAGTGGAAGGGTATAAGTTAGTACTGGTTAGTATACAATCCAGGAAAACTGGTTAGGTGAACTGGCCACTGTATATGACTGAAAAATGGTTGAAAAACAGTATTAAACCATGAAAAAAAGGTACAGACTCAGAAGTTACATGAGTTGCTAAATTCTAGCAATTGTTTGATGAAAAGACAAGAGCTCTTAATACTGATTTTAGAATTTTAAGATTATTCTCAAGACACAGTTTTACAACTTTAATCCACTGCTTCAGTAAAAGAGCTCGGAAAATGAATGAACCAGTCCAATTTATGAGACTGGTTCAGCATATTTTAGTACCTTAAAGTAAGATTAGGGCAATTAAACTTGATTACGCTACCGACTCTGAAAAAATAGGGTCAGTTGGTAGGGATTTATTATTTTTTAAATTTTTTTTTTATTCCAGAAATTGACTGCCATTATTTTTATTTTGTACTTTAATAATTTGACCAAAGAAATAAATCATAAGGTCAGCCGGGGTAGCAGAAACAAGTTATCTTTTAGGCCTAATGACATAAAATCAAGGGAATCAAGGAAGTACAGTACCTTCACCGTCTGCTGATTTCTTTGTTTCTTTATCAGCATCATCTCTGTAACATAGAAATATAACATTAAATAATAAGAGTCCAAAATTTGATAAAAACAAAATCAGTCTAAAATAAAAATGAAATGTAACATAAAACTAGTTTAAAATATTAATTAAAACATGAAACCAGTCTAAAATATTTTACTTTACCAGCCCTAAAGGCCCTTAATTATTTTGATCTAAATATTTATCAGTTTCAGTGGATACTGTAAATAGGTCTCTTCCGGCATCTGAGGTCTCCGGAATTTTAGAAAAAACCCTCATCTCGTCTACAAATTTAATCCTCCCAACAAAAATATGTCAGCCACATAGAAGTCATAAACGTCACATCACTTCTGCAATGGACTTGCCAATTGACTGGCAATGAGATGGTTGAAGGATTCTCCTGACACGTTTACAAGGGTAGAAAGATTTGTTGGCAAGGGAGACAATTATTGATCATAACTACTGATTACAGCAGTGATAAATAAACTCACACTTCATCTTTGACTTTAGTTTTCTCACTATGTTTACTACTAACACTGCCATGTGGACTCTGGCTTCTCTCCTGTCCTGGAGGCTGATTGTCATTCTTTGGGGACTGTAATAAAACCAATATTTGTGATATAGATATTTTCCATTTATTTCAATCCTTCAACATATTGCTCATCTAGAAACCGTGGGATAATTTGACATTTCCACAATTATGTGCTAAATATAGACCCTTAAAATTCTAGGAATATTGTCATGTTACTAGTGATTTCCGCTGTAACATTGCCATAGAAATATCTTTAAATTCAGGACAATACATTGGTTCTGGCACAGTTGCGACGAAATTGCAACTATTTTCACTTAAACCCTGTCAATCTGAATTGAAAGAAACCTACAATGGACTTCAGAGAAAAACGTCTGAGCAATGACTATTCACAAATTTCAGATAATAGGTGTGAAAACATGCATGCAACTACTTGTGTGGACCAGAAAATACTTCAGATCACACCAAGTATTCAAATTATCAGTTTTGGGTGAGCCATGCTTTTTTACACTGAAATTTATGGGAGTGCAATCAAGAAATATACCGGATTTTCTAACAAAATGGGTTCAGACAAATGAGGTTGGACTGTAACACTATGTAAGTGTATAAATCTATAGGATATCTTACAGTTTCTCCCGGTCTGTTCAGAATATCATCATCAGAATCATCAGACCAATCACTGAAGTTCTGTTCTATGTTCTCCATGTTATTATCTAAAAACAAGATAAGAAATAAATACACAAAAAAACAAATACACAAAAATCAATCTATTTAAGACAATTGGTTTAATTCTCACTGACAGAGTGGAAAACATTGTGCTAAAAGAAGCATTTACTCATTACAAGCATTGGCTTCTTTTGCCACAATGTTTTCATAAGTCGTCTGCTTCTGATGCAGGGAAATGTGGTATTATGAGGCAAAGGGTTAAATGAAGTTTACCCTTTCACCTCAGTTTTCGATTTCATTTTAGACCAGCCTTCTGCACCAGTCTAAAATGCAGTTATACTGTACCTCTTTTTTTAATATTTTAATGACAGACTGCCAAAGTCTATAAGTTACAGAAGTAACAAATGAAATGTTCCCTTAAATTAATTCAACAAGCTAAAAAATCAATTTCTTAAACATGATTAATTGCCAACAATTATTCCAACAAAAACCTGATCAAATTAAAGAGAAAAATCATCCGTAGCTTAAATTTAGATGAAGCATTCATTACACATGTAAGCATTAGCTGAATATTTTACAGAAATAGAGTATACAGACAATTCTTTAGAAGATGAAGAGCGAATTTTATTCAACAAGTTCAATTCACAGGTGATGTTTACAGAAGAATCTCTATAAAATCAACTAAAGACTTTCTCACAACACACATACCTTCTCTGTCAGAACCAACAGTGTCTGTAATAACATAACCAGCCAATCCCACACCTGTTGTGTACATTAGATGGAGTCAAGAGAAAATATAGACAAATACGGAAATAAAATCTACCAGAGATAATAAGTTTACTCGATATTAAGAACATCATAAACATTTTTTTTCAAGTAAGACCTACATGAATAATATTAGACATTAATTTTCAAAAAAAAATGACAACAAACATTCAACAAGAAGTTTTACAGACTTGACATATAGGTAATAAAAACAATACCATCTTAAACAAAATGCTTTTTACAATGATTTATTTTGTCATACACATATTTTACAAAATGAGAGTTCACAAGATCATTGTTGTTTAGTCAATAGTCTCAGATTTTAACATACCTTCCTGATAATCAATTTTTCTCCTCTTATTGTCTCCGCTGTCTGAACCGTCTCTGGATAAAGATCTGGTTCTCTTCCTGTCCACACTTCCTGCATCCTGTACATACCAGACAAGTATACAAATGATAAGTGGGGCATATAAATGAAAAAAGTTCAATCAAATAAGAAATGTTAAAAGGTAGAAAAAAACTAACCAAAGCAAAACTGGGTTTTTATCCTGGTCTGACTTTACTAAACTAAGATAATTATACATGTACAAGAAATAGAACTCAAAATCTGCATTGGAATTATCAATTCAATCAAGGCAACTAGTCTTCATCAACTCATAAACATCCACTTAGTATTAATAGTTACCATTATTCAAAATGGGAGCCAAACCAGTGGAGGTCAATATTTCACAGAGTATAACACTAACTTTATTCTAATTGAGTATTCATAATACTCACACTTCCTTTCCTAGACCTTTTCTCTTCTTCTCTACGACTTCTCCGATTTCTTGATTTTTCACTTTCTGCTTTCTTTGACCTCTCACTTCCAGCAACACTACCCTGTAAGAACAAGAAAGGATTTGAAATAGTTTTATAATAGACAAAATTTCTATTGAACTTTTCAGTCAGCAGTGAAAGTGCTTGTACATTCCACAACCATCTTTCTACTATATACATGCAGGTTCAACTGGAAACAACAGGTCTGATACTAGTGAAGAAATGAGTAATTTTACACATACACAAACTGGATACAAAATGTCACATTTTATCACATGAATACATACTGGATACTGAATGTTACATTTTATCACATAAACACATGCTGCATACTGAATGTTACATTTTATCAAATAAACACATACTGCGTACTGAATGTTACATTTTATCACATAAACACATACTGCATACCGAATGTCACATTTTATCACATAAACACATACTGCATACCGAATGTCACATTTTATCACATAAACACATACTGCATACTGAATGTTACTTTACTGAATGTTACTTTTTATCACATAAACACATACTAGATACTAAATGTAATACAGAACTAAACATGCCCAAAAATACTCTTTTGTGACAAACCAGCATTGTACCTGATCATGATGTTCCAATGAAACAAAGTTTGGTTACGTTATGACATATCAGTAAATATTTACCTTTTCACTACGTGTATCGACCTCTGGTTCCCTGTCTTTCACAACATCTCTTGTTGATCTCTTACTGTGTGTTGACAGAGCTGGGGAACCATCCCTTGCTTTCTTGGTTGAAGGTGACCTTGAATCTTCAGTAGAAGCCCTTCTTTTCCTGTAAACATTATGACATCAAGGGTGATAATAACTTATCGTAGTAAAGGGTAAGAAAAGAAGAGCCACAATAAGGGACAAGGAAACTGCATGTTTTCAGAATGTTTTTAGGATCAACTAATCTGATGGGATTTAACTACTTAATAAAATATCCATTGTTAATAATGCTTTTTTATTTTGGCTGAGCCAAAGGGCATGAAATTCAAATATTGGCAATTATGACAGAAATAATCTAGTCATTTCCATTTCAGATTAGTAACTAATTATATTCCATGGTTACAAAATCCCTACATGCCCATAACAAGACAAAAAATCAGAATAAAAGACAGCCAGACTGCTACAACTATACATTTTAAATGGATATGAGTGATTTTTACCTTGACTTTTCTCTCTCCCTGTCTGAAGATTCATCATCTTTCCTCCTTTCTACATCCTTCTTTCTATCTCCACTGCTATCTTTACTAACTGTATCTGTCCGTTCTTTATCTTTCGTTCTGTCTTTTCTATCTTCATCTTTGCGGTCTCTAGATCTCTCATCATCCTTTCTTCGATCTTTCTTTTCCACATCAGACAAATCTTGATCACGACGTTTATAATCATCTTTTTCTGGTTTATCATCCCGCCTTTCTCGATCCTCTTTCCTGCAATTATTTTATTTACTTTGTTACACCAATAAATAAATACGAACTGATAAAATAACCCATCCACAACCTAATTCACTGAAAACATTAACTGTGAAATAATTGCATCATTGTCATTAATAATTAACTATGATTTTCTAAGCATGCACATATTTTCTGTTTTTCTTAGTTTTCATGGCTAACATATATTAATGCATCAGAAACAATGATAATTGACGATGAACTCATTAATATTAACTAAATTAAAAAAAACAACAAAAAACCCCCAGATTATTCACCTGTCATCCTTCTTGTCATCTTTAGATGTTCTCTTATCTTCCTTTACACCATCTCTGTCTTTGCCTGTATCCTTCTCTTTATCAATGTCTACTTTGTCATCTCTTTTTTCGCGACTCTCCTCTCTCGGTCCGTCTCTTCGATCTTCACGTCGGTTTTCGTCACGACGATCTTGCCAGTCATGTCGGTCTTGGTTGTAGTTATCATCAGGTCGTCTTTGATTCTCCCAGTCGCCACGACGACTTCTGTCTTCATATCGACTCCCTCCTAAAGTAATGTGACTTGTCATTAAACATTATTTCATGTATCAGTCAAATAGTAAAAAAATAGAATGACCATTCCACGTGTCTAGAAACACTACTTTAAATCATTAGATTACTAAAACAGATTAGAAAAGAGTTATGATACGTTTTTGCATGGACCAGAGATCTTGCAGCAAATGAATTAACACTTGAAAAAATAATGAACGTCACAAAAGAACTGATATACAATCCAAGCGAAATACAACACAGTTTCATTGATTAGTATGCATGTTTGCAGAAAATCATATTTCAACTATTTTGGATTGAACAACAAATAGTCAAATCATGTTTTAAATCAACAATACACAGTGTTATCTAGTCCTATGATTATAGACTAGTTAGCCAGTTTGCACAGAGCACATCAGATAAACTTTTCCAATCCATTACACCAATCTACTATTCCCATTATTTTTATAATACATAGCCTATAAACATCGAAGTACTTGTTAAATAAATTGATGATTCAAGGTTATATGGGAGCACTATGAAAGGAAATTCAACTTACTATCAGATGGACCTCCTCGGCCCCATCCACCTCTGCCTCGACCCCTACCACGTTCCCAACCAGGACCCTGATCTCTGTAATCATATGGACCTCTGCCTCGCATTGAATCTTTAAGTAGATAATATTATAAGATAGAAAGTTCAGATATGAAACAAGGAATATTAGTGGAATTACTACAAGAAGGCCATTATGGCCCTAAGTTTGCTCACCTGAATAACCTAATGAATAAACTAGTGACTCTAAGGGCAGAACCAATTTTGACCACAGGAACTTATTTTGATTAATCTCAGTAGAGGACCACAAGAAAATATTAAGCAGTAAATATCTAAGCTTTAGGCCATGTGTTTTTAGATAAGAAAATTTTAAAAGGTTTTATATATAAGTCCATATAAAACAAGTCAGCCCTGCACCAATATTGACCCAATGAGCTTAATTTGAACAATCTCTGCAGTGAACAACAAGACAATGCAATACATTGAACATCAAAGCTCAAGGCCAAGCAGTTTTCCCATGTATTTCCCTATATAATCCTACAAAAACAAGTGAGTTGAATTTTAATTATCCTGCAATCAGCAGTGTTGAATAAATGTAGACATAAATTAGAACAACAGGAAAAGTTACATAGGAAGATGAGAACAGTATAATCCTCATGTTTCTTTATACAATCACACTGGTCATCGAAAATCAACATTTTATTACATACATAAGAAAAGGTTTCATAAATATTATTGTATTATAATACATGTTAAACTCATGATGAAATAAAGTAGGTTATTGATTATAGTATAAAGAGTACAAAGGCTTAGTAAATTTTTACTTACTATCCCCATATCTGGGATCGCCCCTGTTGGGCCCATATCTCTCAAAGGGGACATCCATTGCTTCCCTTCTATCACCCGGATCCCTTCTATCCCCTGGGTCCCTATCAGGTCTACTATAAGCCCCTCTATCACCAGTATCCTGAAAATCCCTATCCCTACCATAGCGTGCTCTACCATCATAACCTCCTCCCTGAGGTGGGGGTGGGGGATATCGAGAGTCTTCATAGCGATCTCTTCTACAGTTAAAAGAAGTTAAACAAAATAAATCCTATACATCTATCTAACAACAAATAAAAAATACATGACAAAATTACCGTAGAGCTTATGTTATCATGTTATGACATGTGTGTGGCTTACAGCATCGGACGTAAATCTTTTTTCACGGAGCAACTAAGTCGAAACTATGTAGGAAATAGCAGCATATTTTTTATAGAACCCATTTTTTAAAAAAGAAATTGTAATAAATAGACTGTAAATCAGAACCTACCCACTTTCATCTCTGTATCTCTCATCAGGGTATCTATCCCTACGATCAGAGCTGGGATCTCTAGGGTCCCGACTGTCTCGAGTATCAAACTCCCTACCAGAACCAGGCCTGTCTCTCGGATCCCTATCACCTCTATCCCTAGGGTCTCTGATGTCCCTTGGTTCATCTCTAGGGTCCCTGTTGTCCCGAGTATCCCTAATGTCACGTGGGTCCCTCATTTCTCTTGGGTCCCTTTCCCTTAATTCTCTTTCTCTTGGGTCCCTTGAATCTCTGTCCCTCATTTCTCTATCTCTAGGGTCCCTGACATCACGTGGGTCCCTTGTGTCCCTTAATTCACGACCATCAGATCTTGCCTCTCTGACGCCTCGAGCTTCTCCTCTGTCTCTGGACTCTACCCGGGGTTCTCTCCCTTCCCTACCATCTCGATCACGAGGCTCTCTCTTCTCACGGACATCTAGGTCCCTAGGGTCACGAATATCTCGATCTCTGTCTCCTATTAAAACAAAATCATCTGCTAGGTATAATATTTCACAATCCCCTTTAAAACATCAAATAAGGACAATGTGAATCCAATACACAGAGACAAGCTGAACCAACCGAGCGAAGTAAATAAAATTCCAAAATAATATACACTAATGAATATTAAAGATTAAAGTGTATATAAAGATATACATTGCACCTTTAAAGTATTTATGAGATAAAAACTTGTATCATCATTCATGCAAAAAAAAAACTGTAGAGAATTTCAGTACTTAAAGCTCAACAATAATTTCACAACACAAAAAAATAGCTCTAAAGGTGAAAATTGGTGACTGACAGCAACAAACTGTCATTCTTTCATTTTTTTTTCATCAACCAAAAGGTTTGAAGACTTAAACACAAAAATCACTCCAACAAAGAGTTAGCTTAAAATATACCATGCAACAGCATGTAACAACTACATCAGACAGCTTTAACAAAAATAATAAGCCATACACTACCTCTGGGAACAGGCTCTGGAGATCTTGCTCTGCGATCCTGATATGTGTCCCGAGACCCCTTACTGCTTGATGGGGACCTTTGCCTAGTATCTACTACAAAAACATACATCATTATAAACAAAATAAAAGCCATACAGTATACAGTTTAAAGTTAACTAATCATTGCAATACATCAAATCATAAATTACTAGCAATGAAAATGATAAAAAAACTATTATTATTATTAAACTTGTAAACTGATCTTCCAAAAGGAGTATATTTAAGTTTAGAATTGCTTTAACCATATAAATGTAAGTAAAACAGATCAATAACAAAGAGATGTAAAGCTCAAGTCAAGTCAAGTCAGGTCAAAATATTTATTTGCACGAACAATTGTTCATAGCAACAGAATAAAAAGCACAATAAATAAACGTTGTGTTCGATTCAACAAACTCATACTCTACTTTTACTTAAAAAAAAACAACACGAAGCATTTGTAATAACATTATAGAAATATTCTCCCAATATTACCTAAATCTCGTCGAGAAGTTCTGTCAAGGCTTCGTTTGTCTTGTTTCCTTGTTGCTACTGGCGACTCAGAATGCTCCCTCTCTCTGTGCTTCTCTTTTTTATGTTTACGATCATCTTCTCTTTCCAGTGAAATTTCCCTTTCTTTCTTCTTTTTGTCTTTCTTTTTATCCTTTTTCTTCTTCACTATATCTTGGCCAGGGGAATTATCCCTGTAATCAGATGACGGAGTAAAGTCTCTATCACGAACTTCTCGGGGTCGTGACCTTTCATATGAAGGGTCCTTGACCCTTTCAATAATTTCTTCCCTTTTCTGTTTCTTTTTTTTCTCCAATTTCTTGCTTTTCTTACCATCTGGTGAAAAAGACATTGACCTATCCAAACTGCGTGACCTTGATCTAGTTCTTCGTTTTGACACCTTGACCTTCTCAATTTTTGTTTCCTTGACATATTCAGGTGACATTTTTCTTTCAGATTTCTTTTTCTTATTCGGGGTAATGGATCGTTTAGCCTTTGGTTTCTCAATCCTTTGTTCTGGTTCACTGGAGCTTGACCTTGACCTTGACCTTGGTAAAACAGGTAAATTAGGAATCATCCGTACTGGTGACCTTGATGGCATGGGCAAGTTCATTTTTGGTGCAGGGGGAGGAGCATCATCATCATCGTCATCGCTATGGAAAGCATTAATTGTTTTAGAAATAACTGCTTTCGTAGACTTCTTAAATTTCAGGGGACTCAGTAGTTTACGGGAACTCTTAGACTCAGGCTCTGGACTTCTCTCATAGTCTGAGAATGAATCTCTGTGTTTCTTATTCTTTGATTTTTTCTTGTGCTTTTTATGTGGCTCATCACTGTCGTAACTGGTAGTAAAATAAAGATCGTTCGATTTAGCTATATAAACATGACTGGAAAAATATATCAGCAAACTTCACAAAATAGAACAAACCATCAACAGATTGGAAAACAGAAAGTGGCTTGTTAGGAATTCATACACCAATATTTTCAGCATCACAGTTGTGTATTTCATACATGACAATTTTCTAATTCGTTAGTTCTTTTTTAGGTTATCAAGATGATATTTTAGACAACAAAGTTGATATTCAGATTACCAAGAAGATATTCAGATTACCAAGAAGATATTCAGATTACCAAGAAGATATTCAGATTACCAAGAAGATATTCAGATTTACAAGAAGATATTAAGATTTACAAGATGACACTTTTCAAACAAGATAGCATTTAGATTACCAACAAAACATATAGATTACCAAGGTGACATTTAGATTACCAAGATGACATATAGATTACCAAGATTATATTTCAATGACCAAGAGGATATTTAGATTACCAGGACACAGCTATAAATGACTTACCCAGGACTAGGACTTCTGAGACCTTTTACTTTTGTTGGTGACCTGGAATGTTTATTTCTCTTCTTCTTTTTCTTTCTGTAATGTAGTATTAACCATTTAACACATATGTTTGTTTGTTTGTGTGTGACTTATATTGTCACTGGGGTTTAACACTGTTTTTCAACAATTTTTCAGTTATATATGGCGACCGGTTCACCGAACCAGTTTTCCTGGACTGTATACTAACCAGTACTAACCTACCCTTCTACAAGGAGCTGGCAACTTTTCCACATGTGGAGGAAAATAGACATTTTTGTCAAATTTTCATAGAAGGGTATGACCTGCCACGACCGAGATTCGAACCTGGATCTCTGGGTTACAAGTCCAGCGCACTAAACACTGGAGTCTGGACCACGGCCCTTTAACACATATGACTAAAACACTTAAAACAAGTAACAGGTGTTGTTCGCAACACATGATGTCCCCTGCCAAGTCTGCCTTGACTCAATATGGTAATTAATCTGTGTAACTGTCATATATGTATTAAATGCAACACCATCAAATAATCAATACAGAATTTCATTCACATGGCCTGAATAAAGTTTGTTCTTGTAGTATCAAGATTTTGCAGCATGTTCTTTACTTTTAAATATTCCCAATGAAAACTTCAAAATATATAAATCAAGTTAAAATAATACTGCAAATTATCTCGACGATAAACACAATGTTAATTAGTAATATTATTTAATAATAATATTACTAACTCCAATATCAAATTTCATTCACCTATCTTGATCAGTGAAAAAGGTAAGACAGAATCAATACTTTTGTGGATATTTTTACTCATTCTGTTACCATAGCAACCACAAACTGGCTTGTTTAGTAATTGGGTTATCATTGATCCAGTTTTGAGTGGACAGATGGACGGACAGACAGATGGAGGGCAAACCTATCGTCACCTCCGTTATGAACTCTAGTAGGGGACTACTAATCTAGAAATACTTCAATGATTTCTTCCAGTTGGGAAGGGTCCATTTATTGGACCCAAACAAAGGAAAATAATCACAGTTCTTAAAATATGTCACAGTGATTTTTCTCCTTCTTTGTTTTGGTCTGGTAAATGGACCCTTCCCAATCGAAAATAAATACATTTTTTCCTAATTCCCGACCTAAAATTTCCCAATTTTGCCTTCTCATCATGCCTATTTTCCCACACAGACCAGACTCTTTCCCAAAATTGAAAAAAAAATAATTGTCAGTCATTGGGTATAGAATAAGATAGTGTGATATACCATAACCTACCCAGCTTTCTTTCCCCTATGAGTTCTTTCATCCGAACTGTCAGAATCTGAGCTGCTTACTTGTTGCTAAAATAAATGACAATCAAACTCATTATTCGCTTGTGAACACACAATGAACACTAGTATACATGCAGTATCTTCATAAATAGCATTAAGATAAATCCATTGACATGGGTCTTATTTAGAACTTTTGTGAACTCAATATACATTAGTAAAGTCTTGAACTGATACAGACAAACACAGTCAAAGTGAAATCTGATCTAGTGCAGAATCATTAACAGTGAAGAATTTTTTTCAAAATACATACTTATTTCAGTAGTATGGATATAGTGAAATATAGATATAAGAATTATTTGTGTACCCAGGAACTCCCTACAACCAAGTTATACTTTTCATTCAGTCAGCTTCACTTTTTAAACAAGTTTCAAGCACTTAACAAATAATTTGTCATATAAACTTAACGTAATTAAAAAGTCACATGCATGAGATATATTATGAATGAAGATAAAGAAAAGAATACTGAGAAAATAGGGAATCATCAATTCAATGGTCAGAATCATCCTCCAATTTAGGCCAAAAAATGTTTCTCTTTATGAACACGGGTGGAAGTGCAAAATCTGGAAAATTTATGCTTGTTGTCATGGAAACAATAAAACCAGATCAGTCTGGACTGGCCAAAGACTGGGAATTCTGACACATGCTGGAAAACAGAACTGAACAACAATATTTACCCTTAACAGTTTTTTCTCAATCTTAAAATTTTCACGTAACATTTCTTCATCACTGTCTAGTTGGCTTAGTTCACGTTGTAACTGTTGTCTTCTTCTCTCAAGCTCTAATTCTTTCTTGAAATCAAGATCTACAAGAAATAAGAGTGAATTTTTGAAGTTATTAATTTTATTTCAACATCATTTTTTTAAAAATACATTACATAAGATCCAACACCATATCTAAAAGTACAGCATTTATCAGTAAATTCTTTACATATTCACAACTATGGCACCACCTTTTTCATAAAGAATGTTAATATTTATTTAATTTTTCCTTTCATTAAAGGATTTTTAATGTATTGTTCAGTCTCTTATTTAAAATAAAAGTCTATGACCTTGATTAAATACACTCAAAATAATGCATCCATTAATTCATATCAATGTGATAACATTCAATATTGAGTGTAATTAATGGATTCACCTTTATTCTAAAAAACAAGTTCTAGGCTGTATGTCCTTCCACATAATGAATTGTGGTTGAATTAAAATAACTAATTTGACACTTTATGAGCACTAATTTGCTCTAATATTATTATATATATATTTAAGTATACTATTAGTAAGGCTGACATTATACAGTGATAGCAATATAAAATCATACCTTGAAAAATTTACATTAAATCATAAATACTAACCATCTCCAGACCACTGACTAGGAGATTCTGAATCACTTCCCACACCACCTTTTTTTCTTATGATGGCAGATTTAAGTGCAGCAATCTTTTCTCTCTTTGTTCGGCTCCGAGATTGTTCTTGTGAATCTTCGGAGTCACTCTTTGTATCACCTTTATGTTTTCTTGGTTTAACTCTAAGTCGTAAATCTTCCTGCCCATCGTCTTCCCTTCTTCTACAACAGGTTTCAATTATTAATATTATTTCATCTTAAAACCATTGTCTGAATGAATGCTCCAAAATATATAGCATTTCTTTATAGTTGTTCAAAAATATTCAATATAAATACCAGTGTTCTATCAAACTTTTAAAACTAAAAATAGGTTACTGAAAATATTCAAATTACCACCAGCCCAAATACACAATTATGAGAAAGTTCATCAACCAATACAGAAATTTACTAGACCCAAGCTTCAAGGGTTAATAGGTTAGTGCTGTGAAACAAATTTAGACAAAGAAATTCTTGCATGATCACAAAATTAAGTCATAGATTAAAAAAACATAGATTAGAGGCAAATTATTACCCTTTATGCTTGGATCCTGAAGTATATGGTCCATGAAGAAATTTACATTTGTTACCATATGGACAAGAACCACTATTAACCCAGTTACGACATCTTTGTACATACTCTTCTCTCTGCAATCAAAACAAAATGTTCACTACAAGCATTTTTATAACATATAATCAACATGCAACTTACTAACTTTTAATAATTAAAAGTATCCAAATTAGTGGCTTATCCAAAATTATGGCTACTCTTAATGACGCTAAGTGTTCATTTTTCATAATTATTCATTTTTCATAATTATCGATGAGATAGACCGAACTCGTAAAAACACTTCTGGCAGAAACAACTAAAACAAAGCTTCATTTTCAACCTGTGTATTATGTATTACAATAAGACATATTAAGAGTACCGGCATATCAAAAAGAGTCTATAAAAACATTTAATTTTCGAACTAATTTAAACGTAAGGAAAACTCACGTCCGAATCAGAATCGTCGTAGCGACGCACAGCGCCAGGACCTAGACGTTCGAAAACACTTGGCTTTTTCCTGTCATCTGATGGACCAGACACCGGGTCGACAGTCACCTTACGCTTTAATTTACTCATTCTAAAAAGAAAATTAGAGCTGCATCTTCTTGCGTACTAAATTACAACCGGTGTTAATGCTAATTATTTCTCGGTAAAATATTTGTAAATATATCGCTCCAAAGTAGTTCGTACCTGGGTGAGAGATATTTCAGATCTTGTCCGTACTGCAATTTTACACGATTTTAATGTCGAGTTTTTTTTTCAATTTTATATGTATATGCAAAAATGTGAGACGTGAAGCATGGGTTACACGATATGTACGTTACATATTCCGGTATGTCTTGTCAGGGACGTATTTGTAATCTACGTCTCTGGTCTTGTGAACATGACCTCAAGGGAGATATATTTTCTACAATTACATGCTCACAGTCCGGGAAATCATTTGTTTTCATGGTGAAGAAAGTAATTAAACGTTGTCTATATAATTGTTCTTATTTTCTGAACATATTTCATCGAATTAATTTTTACATTTTGCGGGTTGGAAAATCGACCCTCTTTTATTTTATTTCATCGTGATTTCATATTACAGTATAATTTTTGTTAGCAATGGCGGCTTTTAAAGTCTTAAATAGGTCTTATCATTATATGTGTATCTTTGAATGGTGATATAAGACAAAAATATCAGGACATATCCGCTTGTTTCAGTAATATTAGGACCACGGTGGAGATAAGAGGCCGCGACCAGGTCCAGCTTTATATTGTGCTATCCTAAACTTGTACTGTTCTATACAGGGACAATACATGTAATGTAAAGTCCCTGATGTATTTCAAACAATCGTACTGCATTGTATATATTGCACATGTTTAGATATGCCATTTACCTGAATAGAATTATTATTACCATCAACATTACATGCTTATACCGTAGGCAGGGGATCGGCCATGATAAGATTATCTAGGACCAATACTGGTCCAGATAGCAATAAATGTTTATTTTATATAATTAGCTAACAAATTTCTTGAAAACTGACACTATGCTGCTGCTGCTGCTGCTGCTGATGATGATGATGATGATGATCGTAATTATGACTACTGTTCGCACTAAACAGCTACGAGTGCAAGGTCTACAATATTCGCTTTTTTGTTCAAATATTTAACCATCTTCCGCCCTTACAATACTATATTGTGAAAAAGCAAACACAATATAAATGATACAGAAATATTGTATTCATACTTTCTTAAATTATATAAATCAATAATGAAATATACGTATATCCACACTATAACTGGGAACAATTTCATGTATACGATATAGTTCAATGCTATAAAACCGCAATAGAGATACCAGCCGTTACCAGAATGAAAAATGTCCTTTCTGGTTCATTGTATAATATATGAAGCGTTTACCAGACCAACAATATTGTAGCAGTTATATCAAACGGTCAGAAATACACTTGGCGATTTCAGAAGCTTTCAAAGAACGCCATGAGTCATTTTTGGCACATGCAGCAGACATGTACTTTTAGTTTCTCATGATTCGCTTTTTTAGCCGTTCCTTTAGGCAAATAAAGAAACAGCTGCAATGTAAATGTTTTAGGTCATTTTGTGTGAAACCTGATTCGACTGACAGTTGTGAATATGGATCACCATGTGAACCAATGGAACGGTTTAAGGAGCATTTATTGACATAATGTATACCAGATCTACTAAACCTCTAAACAAGGACCAACTGTGAGCGAAGACCAAATATTTTTTCTTCCATTGATGACTGTATATAACCACCTTATCGCAAAGCAAACTACAAACTTTGAGGTCAGCATGCGGACAAACACTTCTTGTTGACCATCCCAGTAAGGTTATTTAATAGGAAAATAAGTACAACTCAGTTCATTATTCTTATGTTTTTATTCAACTGCATAATATATATACAATGGCATAAAAATATTTACTGATAAAAGATGTCTGCACGCTTTATCTATTGTTGACTATTGTCGTAAGAATCAGAAAATCTCTAACCTACCGTCTCTTAGATCCTTAAAGGGAGCTAACTCCAGATTGACGTAAGAAAAATAAACTCTATATTGATAACCAAAAAATGCCACAAATGTCTTGTAAGTGTTGCACAAGTAAATTAACATAATAACAGTCTATGACACATATTCATAATTCATCTTTTGTATAATATCTATATAAAATAAAAGGGTTTTTCAGACTTACAACCGCATTGCTCTAGACTCCATACATAAAGATCACTTGCTCATTAAATTTGTTTTATTATTTAATTTTGGCTCACATTTTTTATTTTTTTCTTCTATTCTTTAAATTCTGTCTCAATATATCAAGGATGTCTCAAAGCATTCTTAAAAGCCACATTCAAAGACAAACATAATTATTTTCGTAACAGAATCATATTCACATTCAGTTTGTATGCCATGTAACTACATTTTTCATGAATACATATTTTTGTGTCTATTTAATGATGCGTTGATGATGTAACTTTACCTTGTTCACCATGTGTTCCATATAAAAGAATCATTGCCTTAAACGGCAAAAATTAGCGTTCTGAAGGGATCGAACTTAGTTCGATTGTTCGTAAGTCGGTAAGACTGTTATGTTAAAAAAACTCGTTACGTGTTTATTGTTCGATATTGGCAGATATGGACAACATCTAGGTCCACATGTACCTTCTCTCTACTAGATATGATAAAAATGGGTAATACATGTGAAATAATGAGCGCTACATGTACCTTCTCTCCATACATATATGTATGGTAGAGACAAAAACTAGTCACACATCTGTGGTTGCATGCGTGTAACTAATGAATTTATTACCAAAACAATAAATTGAATCGCAACAGCTGCTGCATTGGTGAACATTGTCTCAGGTCTGTTGTGTGTATTAGTGCGAAATAAGTCTTACAAACATATTCATTTTCAGGATCATATTCACATTAACGAACAGAATGCGCAACAGTCTGTAAATAAACCGTACTATAATGGCCTGAGGCATTTATTGAACAATACGTAACGGTTACCTTACGCAGAATCAGCAATGTGTGTTATAAAATTTAGAATGTCATAGTTTTGACAAGTTGTTATTCGATAATTTAATTGTTGATAAATTTTACGGAAGAAATACATTTCGTGGAGTAATATACCTATATATAACTTGTGATCCATGAGGGTTATTTACAAATTTACAAGGTAAAATGAAATCTATATACATGTATATATTTTAGACTTTGTATTGAACAGTGTATTTCCTACTTGCAGGGATTCGCCGTCATTATAAGCAATTAAGTTTTGACCAGCGGTCACACATGGTCTTACCTCTGTCCGGAGTTACCGGCCGGTACTCGTGCGTCCAACATCCTGTTCTTGTGCAGTATTGTCTACTTCTCCATATGATGTGTGAAATAAGGTGGCAATTAAATAAATATGTAAATGTTTTGTGTTATTCGCATATAGTTTATAAATATAACATTTGTTCCAATGAGGAGACAGCGATGCGTTTACTTAACTATCGAATATGAAGATTTACCAAAGATTAATACGGAAACAGTTGATAAAATCGATGAATTAAGTTTGCTATATTTTATGCAGATAATGCCAGGAGACGAGTGTTTACAAATTTTCAACCGAATGAATTACCTGACATAAATTCACTCATACACACCAAATTGTTATCTTCAAGCGCTCGCTACAACGTTTACACAAGTCCAGTTAAGTCTTTACTGCGTTTGACATCGTGGACATAGATATTGCCCATAGGCTCTGGTTATTTTCAAGCAATAACTTCCTTCTACATGTCCGTAGATAGCTTGAAAAATGGTTTAACAAATGGATACATACACGTCACGTGATAAATTTGTTTTTTGATTAACGGTAAGATATCTTCATATTACTATTTTGCGTTTTATTTTGCTTCTTTTTTTCAATGTACTGTTTGAACAACTTAAGTTGTAGACTTGGAATATGATTATAATTGTCTTGTAACCAATGATATAGTACTTTGTCAAGTGTTTCATTTTTGGGGAAAGGTATTCTAATTTATTTTGTATTCTGTAGAATCAATAATATCTTCTGACACATTCTTGATCAAGTTTCAGTTCATAAAATGCAGAGATGACAGTTTTACATGTATACATAATAACTACAACTTCTTATAAATAACATTACAACTTCTTAGTTCAACTTCAAATCTGAGAAAGCGTTTCCTTAAATTTTCTTAATTGCTCTTAATTGAAAGTAAGATAACACGGTAAGTTATCGTCATCCAATTTTCAAGCTGGAAAAAACCTGTTTTATTTCGGATCAAACAAGCGCTTGCCAACTAAACATTAACTGAGTTGTACGAACATGATTTTAAAATGTTTGTGTGTTCGCGCACACAATTGATTTACTTAATGGTCGGAATTACATGCATTATTTTGTCGCTCCTTCAAGGCAATGTTCAAACATATTCTTATCACCCGTATTTTACCACAGAAAACCTCAATGTAATATTGATTCGATTGATTTGTGAGTGGATATTTTAATATTTAATATGAACTTATATTGGTAAATAGCATCATTTATCCGGGTTGTGATAAAAGCTGGTTTAAAAGTGATTGAGTGTTCCTTCCGCTCGCTATCATTGTCCATTATCGGATGAGAGGAAGTAAATATACCAAGTTAGTAATTTATGATCAAATATCAATACTATAAACTTATTTCATGCATTGTAAAAACAATGCATTAAGCACGTGTGTGTATGATAGAACGTAATCATAATGGAATGCATTCATTTTAAACACATCACCTATTAATTGATACTTCAATTCAATGCAGTGAAAGCAACGACTTGGTTCGTGTTAACTAAGTATGCCAAAATACTAGAGTTAAGTATATAAACTCCGAGTTTAAAAGAACATGAAATAATTATATATAAGGTTTCATCCGTGTTTGTGCTCTGATACCCGTATTTGCATTGGAATATCTTGTTGATAACCCCTTTATCTACATAGAATCATGTAGGATCATGTGCGCTGATTCAACGATATCTGCCCTAACTTATCAACTATGCATTAAGTACGTATCTTGTTACTGCACGATTCTATCAATGTCTTTACTCGCTTCTCCACTCGGCTGTCCTACTCGGAAGCAACACCGTTGTTCAATACTTCGTTCGGTACTTTGTCAAGTTTCTTTCCAACTGCATTTCGTCCTGTTCTGAAATAATGTATGTTATATTGTATCAAATAATTTCGTTTTGTATCGAATAATTTTGTTTTGTATCGAATTATTTCGTTTTGTACCGATGTTTCGTACTGTGCCTTATTATTTCGTTCTGTTTCAAATTAACCGCCTGTCCTACATCAGTTGCAGGGTTTTACTATTCTGCTCATTGCTGGCTCGTCATTCCACATTTTGTTCAGTATTGATTCAACCCCTGTTTTCCACATGTTACGGTCACTAGGCCTGGTTTATTTATCGTACAGTTACTCCGGTTTAGCTCTGTTCCCTGCAACTGTATTTTAACCTGTCCAGATCCGCTCCGTATATTGTACCGTACCGAGTTTATGCTCCGCTTCAGTTTCGTAGGCCGCGACTGTGGTCCGATGTTAGCACACAGGTCTTGTAACCCGGCGACACGGGTTCAAATCCCGGTCGCGGTAGGTCATACCATTCTATGAAAATTTGACAAAAAATTCGATTTTCCTCCATATTTGGAGAAGTTGCCGGTTCCTTGTAGAAGGGTAAGTTAGTACTGGTTAGTATACAGTCCAGGGAAACTGGTTCGGTTAACCGGTCGCTGTATATAACCGAAAAAAAATGTTGAAAAACGGCGTTAAACCCAGTGACAATGTCACATAAGAACAAAAAACAAATCAATTTCGTATACGCACACATCGCCCTGTTAAGCTTATCCGGCTTTTAGCTGATAACAGAACGTTAATACAACCTGAACAAATCAATAAATTTAAGAGCTATGTGTGTATTTACAGTAATGAAAAATGTATAAAACAAAAACCTTGAAGTACCATTTGATTCTGTTTACAAAAAACTAATTTACAACCTTTGATGTTTACATGACAAACTTCGCCGGTGAATACACTTCATCGTTTCAGACTTGAACCAACTGTACAACAAAAGTAGTTTACGAGGCAAGAAAGCATTCTTTTACGCCAAAAACATTATTTACAACGAACATAGTGGCTCCCCATAACAGTGCAACCTCTCCAAAGCAACATCCAACACCCAAAATATGTCGTTGTTGAAAGGTTGTTGCTCAGAGAGGCTAAATTAATAGTAAAAAGATCGTACAGTGGGAAAATCATGCTGTTGTTGAATGGAAGTTGTTGCTCAAGAGAGGGACGCTCTGGAGAGGTTGCACTGTACATACAGTTTTCATTCACATTGTGCAGCTTTCAGTTAAACATCTTTTTATAATGACCGATCAAACCTAAATATTGTTCCATATTTCAACTTGCTGACAGACTCAATGTCAAAGACAGAATGTTCGGTCTTAAAGATGGTCTTTGTATCGAGGTTTACCTTTTGATAAGAATTTTATGACAAAGTACAAACACCTTTCGTAAGCTAGCTGGACAACTTCCTCACAAGGGAGGTTTTGTCTGGTCCCTGTGGGGATTTGGTGAGCGGTGAGGGGCAAGTGATTACTGAGATCATGAATAAACACTCGGCACTGATGCCCCTCTTCGTCGAAGATACATGAGGAAGTTTTTTTTGTACCATTTTGTAAATTTTGTAACACAACAACCCATTGATCGATATGTAGTACATACTGTTGTGTGGCCGCGACCGTTGTCCAGTGATTAGTGCGCTGGCCTTCAAAACCCGGTCGCGATAGGTCAAACCCCTTTATGAAAATGTGACAAAACGTCAATTTTTCTTCATATGTGGAGAAATCGCCGGCTCCTTGTGGAAGAGTAAGTTAGTACTGGTTAGCATACAGTCCAGAAAAACTGGTTAGGTGAACCGGCCGCTGTATATAACTGAAAAACGGCATTAAACCCAG
Source organism: Lutraria rhynchaena (assembly GCA_008271625.1). Classification (NCBI taxonomy): domain Eukaryota; kingdom Metazoa; phylum Mollusca; class Bivalvia; order Venerida; family Mactridae; genus Lutraria; species Lutraria rhynchaena. The sequence continues at coordinate 5,957,467 of VIBL01000004.1, read as the reverse complement.
TAACAATGTCACATAAAAACAATCAAAATTCGGCAATAGCATACAACTAGTGTACATACTACGTATTTACATAACACATATTACAAGGCCACACAGCGATGTAATCTTGACCAAGTTTAAACGCTGTGTACGTATTAATTGAGATAAGAGCATAAACGCTAACTTAGATAATCGCTGATCGCTATTTTATCCTTATAAGGGAAAAAACAAAAGAACACACATTAAGTACGAAACATTGACCTCCCTTTATCACCAATATCAAAGAATTTTAGTTTATAGACATAACATAACATAACTTATCATTCAAAAACACCTCTGTTAACGTCTGAAGAGTAGTTCAAAACATGTGTCCGAGTCTCTTATAGTTTCCACCTGATACACAAAATTACACTGTGGTCATTATATTTTATAACTTCACGACTTCTGCGTTTTGTCTAAATTTAAAGCAAACAAACACTTTCCGTCAAGGAATAGTGCGCTTGATAAACAAAATATTTTTTTGTGATTTTCTGGTAAATTATACCATCATTTGTCTCCTATGTATTGCACGAAAGAAATTGTTTCACTAAGTTGTAAAATTTGTACCTTTTGTAGGTTTATTTTTTGTTTAACAAGAATCTTGTAAAATACTGAGACTTTGGAAGAAGTGTGAGGAACAACGAACGACAATTCTGGAAAGAGATCGACAACCTTTCTACATAGTTTATAATTTTATGACTTATGCACTTGACATTGTGCTAGCTGCCTATCAATAAAAATATGCATAAGTCTGTGAGAAGTCATATAATTAAAAATTGTTCAACATAACGCTATTTATTTTAAATCTATTTCAGATTAATGACATCGATAAGGATGGTCTGGCAAAGACACGGAAGTCTGTCGCGAAAACTGATTAGGAAAGTGTTTGCATTGGTGGTTCTTTTGATCGGAATACGATTAGTATGGGTGTCATTTTACAACTGGAATGCACCAACAATAATCGAAGATGATATCGTGAAGTCCAATTGGAACACACACATTAAAGATTTGGAATCTCCAAAAAGAGATTCATACGAAGATGCTGAAACAGACAGCGGACAATCAAACTATTTACCAATACCTACAAAACATGAACATGTAGAAGTTCCATTTAAAGCTAAAACTGATCCTGGTCTACACGATGAAAAGCTAACATATTCTGAAAAAGAACCCAAAGAGGAAGTACTAAAATATGATGAAAATGATCCTCAAGGCACCTCCGGAAAAGCCATACTTAAACCAGTTGAGGAGAAGGAAACAATAGATATGGAAATAGACGACAAAGCGCTTCAAAAACCCTTCAACAACAACACTTTGAATACCCCAAATAAAATTTCCAAAGATAAAACTCAAAAGATTCCAAGAAAAAATCAAACTGTAGAAACTATAAAATCACATGGGAAACCAAAAACGCTAAAACCAGCAGTTAATAATGATATTCATGAAGAGGGCATCGGAGCAAACGATAAAAACGTGCAAGATCATAGAGTTGAAATATCCAAAATACTTAAGACTGAAGCTGCAGCTGGAACATGTAAAATGGTAAATGTATGGAATGAAAAAGTCCATACTAGAACATCAACGTTTGATTTGTTTGAAAATGTTGATTATTCCATGAATCCTGAAGGCGAATATCCGATACCAGCAAGAACTGTCGAAGAAATCAGCAAAAGCGGATCAAATAAATCGTTGTCAGTTATTTTAGTCCCATTCTCCCATGCAGATCCGGGGTATGGTTTGACCATTGAACAATACTACGCTCAAATGACGCATTCATCATTAAATAACATGATAAAGAAATTAATTCAGTATCCGAATATGACATTTCAATGGGCAGAGACTGTGTTTTTGGCTAGATGGTTCGAAGACCTCGATGAAAACGATAAACAGGCTGTGAGAAATTTGATACAAAGGGGTCAGTTTGAAGTTGTGCTCGGAGGTTGGGTCATGCCTGACGAGGCCAGTCCAAACTATATCGCGGTAGTCGATCAATTAATTGAAGGACACCAATGGCTAATTGAAAATCTTGGGGTCAAACCAACAAGTGCATGGGTAAATGATCCTTTTGGATACTCAAGCACAATGCCATACCTTTGGAAGTCCAGCGGTCTAGACAATCTAGTATTTCTTCGAATAAATCAGCCGGTTAAATCAAAACTTATGAAAATGAAAAGTCTCGATTTTATGTGGCGGCCATATTGGAAAGATACAAAGGAAATGGATTTGTTGTCTAGTCTTATGTCATATACTAACTATTGGATGGGCGATGTCTGTGGTCCAGACCCAAGAATTTGTCAACAATTTAACTTCCTCCATCTTGGATCAAGAGATTCTCAAGGTGTTCCAGTGACAGATTCAAATGTGGCCGAGCGCGCTCGAATTCTTTATGAACAGTTCCTTATTACAGGAGATCTTTACAAGTATAATACATTGTATATTGGTCTTGGGGAGGATTTTTCATACCCACAACCTCAACAATGGGACGATGTTTATTTGAATTATGAAAAACTTATAAACTACATAAATTCCAAGTCAGACTGGAACATGAAGGTGAAATTCGGAACACTAAAAGAATATTTTCGTGAAGTAAGAAAGGAAGAACAGGAAATGGTCAAAAACAAGGAAAGTAACGCAACGTTTCCTGTTTTATCTGGCGACTTCTTTCCATATACAGAGAGAAAGAAAGAATTCTGGACTGGTTATTTCACAACACGTCCTCTGAATAAGATATTTTCACGAGAAATTGAATCGTTAATCAGAGCTGCTGATATATTCAATGTTGTTGCATATTCGTCCTTTAAATACTACAACGTAAAATATCAGCCATATGAAAATATTGCTAAAAGCCTTCGATATGCGAGACGCGAGTTGGGGATGTTTATGCATCATGATGGGATAACAGGTAATTTATAAACATTGCCCTAGATTCATGCTTTCAACTTTTTTTGTTAACGTGCATACTTTGACTGCTACATAAAAATGTTTCTTCTTCTTGTTTATTCACAAAAGCTGTTATTTACAGAATTCATCGGAGTAAACATTCTATACTACGAAATTATTTCTTAATTTGAAAAATTCAACCATTTTTTTAGGTCTATGTATCTTTAACAGAAATAGTCTACGAAACATTACTACCGGTATTTCTGATTTCTGAGCGATGTTTAAAAATGGTTACGACAAGCACTTTCGGCTCTGAGATCTAAATCATGTACACTAAAGATCATTTTGAGAAAGGTACTTTTTTGGTTGATTGGGAACATATTAAAGCCACCTGCCGTGGCAAAGTTTCTGCAGCTTCAATAGCGATACAGAACTTAAATTTCATTGCATGTTATTTTGAATATATTTCAGGAACTTCGTTGCCGCATGTTGTTAGCGATTATGAGCAGAGACTCTTTCAGGCAAATGAACAGGCACACACGGCATTCAAGATGATCATATTGTCAGTGCTGACGAAAGGTAAACTCTCAGATCCGAAATTGCTCCAAGCCGTATCAATGAAACCCGGAAGCAAGATAATGAGCGGAAACCTGGTCATAAATGCAACACATGAAATTATCTTGGTAAATCCTTTGTCTAAGAAACGGAAAGAAATTATAACACTGCGCGTATCTTCGAAAAACATTTTAGTTGTATCCTCTTTAAATGCCAACACACCAATACAAATGGTAAATCATAAAGATGGCGGAGGAGTTCAAGTACCATATACAGTCGCTTTTGAGGTGACAATACCACCCTTTGGAATCGAAGTATACAAAATATCGTCTGCTGCAAGCACTAACAGTATGGTTGAGGTTTCTGAAAGTGTAAAAGAAGATACCGGCGATATATTATTCATCGAAAACTTGCACTTAAAAGTTGAATTTGACAAAAAATCAGGTGTAATGAGAAAGATTATCGACAAAAAGGGTAGAATGACGAACATTACGGCCCAGTTTATGGTATACCAGTCTAAAACAAGTGGCGCTTACATATTTGGACCTGCTGGGCCTGCCACTGCCTTTCGAATTGGCGAAAGTGTCGTCAAGGTAACGAAAGGTCCATTAATGTCAGAGGTGAAGGTTACCTCGCAAGGATTTAGTATAAGTGTTATTTTGTACAATACAACTGCGATTCAAGGTCATGGTCTTCATATTAAAACAGAAGTTGACATGAAGGAAGCGGGCATGTCTGAAATGGAAGTTATTTTGCGACTTCAATCTAACGTTAAAAATGGAGGAAAATTTTATACTGACCAAAATGGCTTCCAATTGATTGGGCGTCAAAACAGGCCACGTGATCCGATAGAATCAAACTACTATCCTATAACTACCATGGCTATTTTAGAAGACGACACTAAACGACTTACTTTGCATTGTCGTCAGCCGCATGGTGGCGCTAGTTTGAATAAAGGTCAACTAGAGGTCATGTTAGATAGACATACGTTCAGAGACGACGGACGGGGTCTAGGACAAGGCGTTTACGATAATGTTAGAATAAAAAGTGAATTCATTGTTCAAATAGAATATAAAGAAGAGCGATTTCAACCAACAGAGAAACGGTATACGTACGCAACCGAGGATAGCATTTTAATGAATGATATGCTTCAAAATGATGTAATCAAATATGTATCTATTGATTCTTCGGTGAAACTTTCAAAGCATTTATATCCACTAAAATCTGAGTTTCCTTGTGATGTATCGATAGTCGGGTTTAGAAATCTCGTGAAAAATAATTTAGAATACAACGGTACCAGTCTCGTTCTTCACCGGAAGCCGATTCACTGTGGATATAAACCAGTGAATGGACAGTGTAAGAGAAAAGATACCATCACAGTAAAAAGTCTATTTCCTAAACTTAATGTGAAAATTAGTGAAACAACTATTTCTCATTTGTATAACAAAACTCAGCTGACCACAGAATCAGATTTAACGCCTGATTACATGGAACTGAGGGCTTTCCGAGTTGGTTTATAGTTCAGCTTAGCTCGTGTTTTCCGTGATGTGATAAAAGTTCTGTATGAATCGTAAGCAGTCTGATGACTGCACTAACTGTCCATTGACAGCGGGCTATTTAAGTTATTTAGTTGTATATACATTTACAGCGCAACCTCTCCAGAGCGGACCTCTCTTGAACCACAACCTCCCTTCAACAACTGCATAAATTTCCCCACTGTACGATGTAACTATTGATTTAACCTCTCTAGAGCAACAATTTCTCAGCAACAACATAGTTTTGCTTCTCCCAAAGGATGTTGCTTTTTAGAGGTTGCACTGTAAATGCATTTTATTTGGTTATCGTTCCCGAACGAATGATTGAAATGTTGCTGCTTTGATGTTTATTATACAAAAGACGATGTGCGAATTTTGAAATAAATTCGTTATAATTGCTACGCTTTATCAAATAGTTAAATATTTTGTATTTTACATGATATCTGGGTTTATTATACAAAAAATGTACTGTTTGTATATATTTACTATGTGTGGTTTCATGTTTTAAATAACTTGTGCTTTATTTGAATTCCGGCTAATTAAAAATGATTGATAAATGTTACTTTATGTGTGCATTTTGTTAGCTTGTTTTTTTTTTTCTTCATGATATTGTACATGTAAGTGTGAACCATTAAATGGTATGTTTGCTTGGGTGCACATTGTATTTGATATGCTTAGACCTGACTATCTCCCTCTCCCTCGCTTGCACACCCTTACGTATGCCTTCACGTACGCACGTATGCACGCACGCTGGTTTTTATTTTTAAAAACGCCAATTTACTTATGGTGGTGGACTACAAACTTTTAAACTATTGAGTAAAATATTGCTCTATTTTATTCCGTCTACAGTTTATGTCGTTTTTTTTTAATTTTTGCAACTGTGACACTCTGGCTTTCATTTAAAACGTTTAAAATCTACACCGTTGTCTTCAGTTACGTGGTATAAGGGGAGATAACCTCTTGACTTACCGGACTTAAATTGGTAGTATTTTAATTATTGTGTCCCGTTCTCGCATATTTTGATAGTAGGGTCATCTTTAGAATATTGTTGGTTTGCAGTTACGCGTCCGACTCATTAAAAAAATCCCCCGTCGCCCATTTTTTTCAGCAATTTTACATAAACATTTTTCATTCATTTTTCTAGCTTTTCGTTTTCAGAACAAGTAAACAATGTTTACAAATAAAACATGACTACCTTCCTACACACTGTTCAAAAGTTTGGGTCGCGTGACTGCAAACCAACATTTTTTAAGGACGGCCTATTCTGATAATATCTACTTTGTATGATATCACTACATTAAACAGAAAATCGAAACTTCCCTGTGTTCTTTCCCTGTTAAATCAGGAACTAAATGTGTCTATAAGGCTAGAAACAATACATGTAGTCATGTTCAGGACTACTTGGACCATACACAATTAGGGTAGATGTGTCGGACACATTTCCGTTTGATTCTTTAAACAAACCTAAGTGAGAAAACGCCAAAAATAGGTACCTGTAAACACGACTATGTTTCTAGTCAAACCATGAAATGCAGAACGTTAAATATCTCGTGTTTCTCGAGGTGAATTATGTATGTGATACATGTATATGAGTACATAGAATTATAACGAAAATCATAATTAGAATTAAAACTTAACTTTAATAAAGTTAAAATACTCGTTAATATGACTTTTGTCTAAATCGATTCGGATTCTATACATTCTGGACATTAAAAACACATAGAACTCAACATTTTACAGTACAATCCCGTGCATAAACTCATTTAATTTCTTACCAATGGTTATGAAAATTAACCACTTAAATAAGCTATTAAACCATCAAATACTTTAATTTATATTCAATAGTACTGTGCAACCTCTCCAGAGCGGCCCTCTCTTGAGCAACAACCTCCCTTCAACAACAGCATGATTTTTCTACTGTACGACTTAACTATTTATTTAACCACTCTAGAGCAACAACCTCTCAACAACAACATATTTTTTCTTGTTCCAAAGGGTGTTGCTTTGGAGAGCGTATGACATAGCATACTAATTAATATAGATCATTTACTAAACTATGTATGTGTACATGTATATCATATCATATCAAACTTGTAAAGTTGTCAACGAGACAACCAATAAATACATTAAAAAACAATTTAAACTAGCTAATAATTCAGATTTGTACTAAGGCTAAAGATCACATGGCAAGTGTAACACAAAAGGGAATGATCATTCTTTTATTTCCATTGTGGTCCTGTATCACCAAATGCTCTTTTGAATGCGTGTTTTTTTTGGATACGATTTTATGATATTACTCCCTTTGTTGTTAAATGTTGTACAATAACCTTCGCGTGAACAAAGAATGTTCGCAGTCTGTCTAATGTCGGGTTAAAATATACTGTTTAAGTGCTCTTCACATTTATCTTGGTGTGTGAAGATGATATTATAGTCTGAGTGTTTTATGTTAAATCAATTACAAATAAACACTTGTTAGATGCAATCTAAGGTAAGGCTTGAAATAATAGTCATATTTACGTTTACTTGACCAAAAATTAATGTAGGCAAGTCACAAAACATTTTTTTTCTAGACATACCTTTCGTACTGTGGAGGTACGATTCGTCTAAATTATTTCCATTTTTTATTCTGCTGTTATAAAGTTTATGGTGGGTGTCAAAAATAGGGTTGGTGGGGTAACCGTAAACACGACTATTTTTTCTGGCCTAAACATACGACATTAATAACAAAAGGTTGGTATAGGCTAGATGTAATTACACCATGACCAATGATATATTTCCATATCTTCCGGAATTAACTAAGGAGACATAACAAGGTCAACGAGCTTTAAACCAATCGTGTGTGGAAGTTGGCACTTGGCTGGCTGACGGGCGCCATTTTACAAAAGAAGGGAGTATAACATGTTTACCATGTAAGTAATAAAACAACAACAACAACAACAACAACAACAATGATTAGCTTAGGTATTATCATCATCTCGTTGCTTGTGTCGAAAACGGTTTATACCCAATATCGCGGTCACCATTCAAAGTACGGACAATACCATTACTCATTCTGAAGATATTCAGAGAGCCGTTAGATTTTAGTTTACAAAATCATATTACAACCTTTTTTGACAAGTTTGATTCTTTCGTCTGATAATGTTTGTTGTATTTTTGCAAGCGATTACAATGTATAATTATGTCAATTTCAGAAATACATAAAATATACTACTTGTACACTTTTTTTATGGTAAAAATGTTATCTAAGGTAATGCATGTCAGTGAAACGACTCTAAGCTAATTAGTTCGAATTCTCCGTGCCATCTGTTTTCTTTGTTATTCCCGTTTTGATTTACTCAGTTAAAATGTCTGAGTTGAAACTGTTGACATGTTTAGAACTGGTATAACGTTCCAGCTCGCTAAGCACCAAGCATTTCACGTGTGGCTTTATTCATTTTGATGTACGGAAGTTTGGCCAGGATCTTAGACATTCAGCTTTGTAGGTTTTTAATTGGGAGCCATGTAACTCGCTCATTACACATTTTAGTACCACATTCGTGTAAGCACGTACTTGAAAACACAACAAAATAAGCTCAATAAACGCATTTTAGATTATATATTTATTTTTAATGTTACAAAAAAGACTCTATGTCCGCATGGGTTTAACTTTGTCCATGAAGAGGAGTACCTCCCGTTGCTTCGTTGGAATTCATGTAAACTCTTTATCTTGTGCAAACTGCACAAGGCAGTTCGCGGTTTTGTACATACTGTGGACAGGGTAGAGAACCACATTGTATTTCAACTCTGTAGAGTAATGCTCCATTCTCGTCTCGAAATCCAGCAGGGTCAGCTTCCGGTGCTTCGTCAAGACAGATATACTTACTTGCTGCCTTGTGGGAAAAATGACCAGCCATTACGTAACCACGGTACTCCAACTTCCAACCATCAAAACAAGCAAACTTTCCCGGAATCATCAAGGCGCTTGGTCGAACTTTACTTCGACATACCGCACAAGGCACGTTCTGATTTGCAAGCGTCCCTTGGATATTCGAATGGTCCAATATATTATCCATGTTATCCTCGTACTCCATTCCGTACATGTACGCAGAACCAGTGCTTCCGTCATCGAAACGACCCCATTCGGGTTCATTAGGTAGACATTGGACATCTGCACCTCCTTCGTGCGTATAATGGGATCCACCACCAATTCCTGAGGTATATCATTAAAATAAATATTTTGATTATTTTAATATGATGCTTGCTGCTGGTCCTTTACTATAATTTCTTTCAGAATAATATAGCCGAATGTAACAATGTACTTAAAGTGCATATGTCATTAGTTTTAACCTACATGAAATAAAGTTATGGCACGGTTACTCAATTTCGACCAAGAATTTGATTTCTAAGAGTATTGTTTTCGGCAAAGCGTTCTTATTAAAGTAAAGGCCTTTGGTTTATGATTTCAACATAACCATTACAAATCTGAATTTATGCATTTAACGTCAGAGGAAATTCAGATATCTCAAACATTTTCGGTTTTCGAACTTTATTACTAAAATAAGTAAAAATAAGTATACGGTCGTAGTATATCAATAATTAAAATTCAGTTTGTGTAAAGACATTTTATTTTCCTACAACTGTCATGTAATGTGTAATGACTTATTACCTTTATACACTAATTCTGTCTCGTTATCTAGTGGGCAGGACATTCTTCCCCATCTGATATAGACAGCTCCGCCCAAACCTGAAACAAACACGCCTTCTTGGTACAATATCATGTTACACATTTATTTGGTCAGTACTAGGCGACAGTCAAACATAATAAAAGCCACCAATTGTGTTTTGTTCTCCATTTTTTTGTATGTTTCTGAGTTGTTTGTGTTTGTGGGTTTGTGATTGGAGTGGTTTAGGTATGGTGGGGTATTTTGTGTCTTCTTTCTAGGAATCCATTTTTCTCTGTACCAATGCTAACTGTCACGGCTCGAGTCAATGGGTAAAGTCAAAACAAAAATGTACATAAATCGTGAAGCAGAAAGAATAATTTTGCTTTGTCCTTAGTACTTGTTCCTTTGAAGGTTGCAAAATTTAGGTTATTTTCGAGACGAAGTATAATTCTTAATTCTTTTGATGAACGTACAATTATTAATATCGTGTTGATTACGGACCAGTTTCACGCGAACTAAAATTGATCTTAATAATTATTGTTGTGTCAACTTGTGTGTACAAAAACTAGGAATTTATTTTACGGTTATATTTATCATGTGAAATAATCATGACAAATGCCTAGATTATGGTATAATGGGGTTATCATTACCTGAGTAATCATCTGTATGGCGTGGTTCATCGGCTGCTCTTCTCTTTCTGTTCGTTGGTTCGTAGGAGTGGTTGTCAACCTGTAAAATACAACAATGTTTCATTATATGACGCCACATTTCACTAGAGCATAGAATATATCATTAGTACATTTGGTCTACCGTTATGTATGAAAATCAGTTGACCGAATCAATAAACTCAGAAGACCATAGTTTTCGCACATGAAATTATCAAGATCAAAAACATAAACGTGTAGAGGGTGGTATACGAAAGAGTCACCCGCAGAATATGTTTTACCTCCCCAATTATTTTCTGGTAATTTTTTTGATCTAAAGGTGGAGAGCGCCTAACTCAACATCCTGAAGTCGTGGATCGAATCTCGTTTGTAAAGAAATTTTACGGTCGTCCGATTAAAATGAAACACATACATGTAAGTGATACAGAAAACATTCATTGGGAGTAATTTACGCGCATTTAGAAAAATACATGTATATAAAACATCAGCATTTACTTAGAAATTTGTTTGCTTATAGATTCTTAAAATCATATCAGTATTACGGTGGAATTTCTTTTTATTTTCCAGTCCAGTGCAGCTCTGTCATGACTTATCTCGATATTTTAATCAGAAACACGCTACTTACTGTCAGCTTACTAAGTTCTTCTTTGACAGCATCATGCTTTATCACCAATGCATCAAATTCACTTCTAAGGGCTTCTAATTTTCTGTCACGTTCTCCATTAATTTCCACAGAATACAAACTCAACGACGCAATAAAAAATAACACTAGAGCTAACCCCAATGCTTGCATCCACCATTTTCTCTGCTTCGGAAACATTCTATTTATTTCGTAACGTTTAAATTCCATGCCTGATAGAGCGCAGATCGCATACCATGACTCTGTCTTATATATAGACGTTTGCGTACAAGAAGCAAACTACTTGAAAAACTAAGGCCAGGCTGAGCGCATTCAGCATATTCAGATAACTATTGGTAAGTTGGTCAGGCTTTCTAGTTTTGTAAAAAAGATAAACGTAACATAATTATACCTTACGGACAATATTTTTAGAAATAATGGATCGACCAACGGCTAACGTGGGGCTACTGATCCATCACAAAATGAGGGATGAATATTAAATGAACAATCAATGCTTGGCCTTATTATTGACATTTTAATCGGACCAATGGTGTCACTGATATCACACTTGTACGAAGTAACGTTCGGCTTCCTTCTTAACGCACAAAAATTATAAGTGTTTGGAGTGGTTAGAATGAAGTGCTTAGTTCGAATTAACCACTCAAGCAGATCTAAAAATCTAAGCCAATGACAAGTTGTTGTCTGTAAAATCACTCGTCAACTTATGATATTGATACTCTTTAAATGGGAGAAGTACATAAATTAGTCCTGTATCTTGCTAAAACGGCGCGCTAACACATATGGTTATACGAGTACATGTAACTGAAGACAACTTGAAACTTAGGGTTGATCTTACTTACTCAGATATAAATTGTAAAACATGTTGATTATGTTGCTGGTATATTATTATGACAATGAAATGAATGAAGACATTAGATAAAGAAGATGGAAGGCAGCAATGTCATTTTCTTGCTTCTCGCATCGAGACATTCTAATCAATTTTTCTATAGGCCAATATTAGTATTAAAGGGATCAGCAGAAGATAGGTAACAATAAATTTCAGAAAGCACTATCAATACCACCATGCCATCCAACAACAGTCCTCTCAGTGCTTTGATTTCATTATAGCTAATATTAGGGTACAGATTAGAATCCCAGTAAATGGAAACAAGAACTGTCAATGGCTGGCATGTATTGTGCAGATCATGCATATGTGCCTAACCGAACTGTTTTCAGCAATCTAGGGAAAAAACGCCAACGCAACGTTCTGTTTAAATTCAGAATTCTAATTAGTATTTACGAGACGTTTGATCGATGCTATTTAAAGTGACACTAACACTATACAGTACGCATTTTGTATTTGAAAAAGAGATACCAAGTATGACATTAGAATACCTCAACTTTATACATTTAAAGAAATCCATTATCTGTAGTCAAAAGACACGAAACAAATGGGGGAAATGAAAGGTCGTTATAATGATATGGTCTTAATGAAGAGATGATCGCTTATGTGAATGGAAAATATTCTGATGATGTCATAAAATCGTTTCTTTCATGTTGGGATAGTCGTCATATTTTGTCTGTGAAATACATGTAAATATACTATGAATTTAGTAATTACGCAGGGTATTTAGATATGTCTGGAAAGCACTGTTGTTTTGGTACTAATGGGTTGGCTTCAATAGCAAGCAGTCTGGCATTTACAACGCGCGGTCCAGTATTGATATTGAACTACGTGGTAATATTAGACTATTCTATGTGAGACTATAAGGTAATTTTAGACTACACGATTCGACGAATCTGTAAACACATAACATCATGCAAATATATAAATATATATAATATATTCGTCAGAAGCAGATGTATGATACTCTCGAATTCTAAAATAAAATGACAAAAAATGAAAATGTGATAATTTCATCAACGAATACAAAGCTAATAATTATGTCATAATCATATAGTGAGGACCAAATTGAATATGCGCATGTGTTGTATGTCGGTCCCAGATTGATGCGAAGGAAATCGACAGTAAAATGCTAATAAGCAAGTATCTAAAATCTTACATGAATACTCATTTTGGTTGCCTTAGTGCCGTAATTCTTAAACTTACTCTACTTTCTCCAGAATATATAGACCGAGCGAGAATAATATCTTTATCTTATTATATAGTGACATCTATTCGTGAATCATTTAGTATCCTCTTGCCTAGAAAACCGGAAGTGATATGAATGCGCGCGCACATCTATCGAAGGATCATCTGTTTCTTAACAAATACAGAATACACAAAAATCGTCATATTGATATTTTTCCCCCACTTTATTGTGCTGTTCATCAAACAAGTATGTTGTTTTAACAATATTTACTCCAAACCAACATTTTCGTATGCTACACTAGCTTTATATTTGACATTATGAGTCGGAATTTTTCAACGTAGAACATCAGTCGTACGAAGTAAAAACAAATCGTATTTGCCCGTATAAGTCAAATATATATTCAATGTGTTGTTTGTACACAAATTTGAAGTTAAATTATACTATTCGGAGATATTTGTACGGATTGTTTTTTTTGTGGGTGGGGACATATTTCCTCGCTGACGGCTGTTGTTTATTGTAAATGGTGGGTGGGGGATGGGGTTTAATACTTAACTGTATTTTAATATTTTTAGCAAAATTCAGGCATTTTTTTAGTTTGCCGTATTGATCTGTATAGTCTAGTCCATATGTACAATCTAACCTGTGTTTGTGACTACCTTCGAGTGAAGGCCACCCAGTGAATAAAGGCCATACTTCAAAAAATCGTTGATTATTTGGAACAAACTGACCTCCGAATAAAGGCCATCTGTAAATGATGGCCACATTTTGTCTTTCCCAAGGGTGGCCTTTGTTCACAGGTTTGATTGTATAAATATGTCGGGTACAATTGCATTTATTTCAACTTCTATGATTATTTCATATTATCTCATCTGGGAAACACTGTTGATAATAATTCACTCTACTTATTGTCAGTTGACCTGTTTTAATACGTTCATGCTTTTGATACTTTCTGTTTTGTGCAAATGAAAGCTTGATAGGAAGAATATAATAATTCACTCTACTTATTGTCAGTTGACCTGTTTTAATACGTTCATACTTTTGATACTTTCTGTTTTGTGCAAATGAAAGCTTGATAGGAAGAAGAATTACATTTTTGGTTACTCATTGTGCTTGTCCTTGATATTTTATGATTGCAGCATATATTTTTAAATTATGCTTTAGCCATGACTGTGGTCCAGTGGTTAGTGTGCTTGGCTTGTAACCCTGGGATCCAGGTTCAAATCCCTGACACAGCAGGTCATACCCTTCTATGAAAATTTGACAAAATGTTGATTTTCCTTGTATGCGGAGAAGTTGGCGGCTCCTTGTGGAAGTGTAAGTTAGTACTGGTTTGTATAAGTCCAGGAAAACTGGTTTGGTGAAATTGTTGAAAAATGGCATTAAAACCAGTGAAAAAAAATTAAAATGGTAGAATCATTCATATTAGAGCTTATAAGATTTGCAATATTAGCAGGCTTCCCGAAAATTGCTGGACCATCAGATATGTCAGGCAAATTTCAAGCAGGTGCAATAACATTTTGCCAAGTGTCAGACCAGATATTGGACAGTTGGGCATGATTTACAGCATTTATCACTTATTTATCAGGGTTTTTTATTTTACTAAGAAAGTGACGCCGATAATTGGCATCTTCCCCTCGACATTTTTTCCCCAAAGAAGCATTTTTCCCCTGCTAAGATGCATAATTCCTTTTTTAAGCAATTAAAAAATAGGCAATTTCAGTTTTAGTAGATTTAATTCGGCCAAAATATCTATCAGACCAAGGTTGATCGATATTTTTATGTAGAGTTTATTTGTTTTGTAATGACTGAGCAAACCTATCAGGATTTCCCAGTTTTATAACAATGTCTGCTGAACCAATCCGAATGAGCTTATTACCTCCGATAGTAGAACGATATACACAGTGACGGGAACCAAAACCAGGCCCATGATGCATGCGTATATCCACGCTTATGATGCCTGGAAGCAGGCACATGATTCCATTTCTGGTAAAATGACGTACAATTGATAAAATTAAGAAATACAATATCCGACTTAAAGCATACTGGATGGGTAAACTCCTTTTTTGCTGTAGCGATTAAAGATGCCATCCCTGGGCCAATCGATGCTCGATTCACTCATGGGAATAAATCTTTGGCCAGAAAATCTAACTGATCAAGTCTGTGAAAGTACACCTGTTCATTTGTAGAAAAAGACAAAGATATGGACCTGTAGATTGTTGTTTTGAATGCTATTGTCATAATCATTGATTCATGAAAACTTTGGTTCTGGATACATGACAGTGTATTTAAATTTGATAATTTCCCCTTTCGCGTGATTTCTCCCCTTTTGACCAGCATCCAGTGTCTTCCCCAATCCCTAAAAAAACCCTGTTTATAATATATTCTAAAATAAATTTGTCTGACCGAATATATTATAGCAGTTCCCACATTATAGCAGTTTCGAGAAGCTTGTATTAGTATTATTACTGTATAGTTTTATTAATTTTGAATCTTTCAGCTACAATCCTGGCTAATCCTGGCATGAGCCAGATGAGGTGTTGTGCCTATGGCCGATCAAGGTGATTGCAAGTCTGGTGGGGGGAGTAAACAACACTCACGCAAAACAGGGGCCAGACACACAAACAGGTTTGTGACACATTTAAAATTAATATCTATGAATTGATAGTGAGCTGCATTCTTGTAACTGACTTGACAGTGTTTCTTATGTATTCTTGGCTTGAATAATACATTTAAATGTGTTAAAACTAATTTCAGGAGAAGCTTTGAGTTAATGTATTAGCAAAATGTGAACAGAGTAAGAAAATGTGGAACAATGTAAATTTGTGACCAGTTTTGGCTCTATATCAATTTTAATGTCACTGTACTTGATTGTAGGGGAGAACCAAATAAGGGTAGTATTGCGAGGCGTACGAGGAGTAGCGACCGTCAGTGTGAGGAGACTAGTGTAATTGTAAAAGCTGTCAGAGACAACTCAAAGGAAAAGGTATTTGATAACTGATATAATAATTTTTATTTACTTTTTCTGGTTTGTAATACTAAGGTAAAAGATTATACAATGTTTAATCATGTGTGCTTACTTTTCTGTAGATATTTATTTATTTTATGCAAAAAGGAATAAGAAGTGAATTACATGAGAATTGATTTGCTGATTGATGTTTGTAGCTTTTACTATGTGTTATAATAATTGTGGAGCTATAATCTAATGTAATGAGTTGTCCTTTTCAGTGTATAGACTGAATCAGTATTTCTGTTGTATGTGTATTACTGCATAATTGTTTTTTTTCTCTTGTAAACAGAAGTCTGTTGGTTCAACATCAAACCTGTCTCAAAACGCTAACCCATCAGAAAGTTGGTCAGAAACTGTACTTCAAAGGAGACGTCGATCAAGTTCAGGAGGATCTAAGGCAAAAATTCCCACTTTATCTAATTCTGATACCAAAGCAGACAGAAGTAGAAAACAGTCACAAGGAGAGGACAGTGGTTCAGTTCAAGGCCCCACTCCTAGTGGAAGTAAACATAAACTTCAGGATTTAGTGAAGGACAATTCAGAAACTGCCACTTTTGTGAGGAATTCTTCTCATAATTCTACATTGAAAACTGCTTCACGATCTAGACGTAAAAGTGCACCAAGTCCTAGTAGACATAGTTTTCCTAGTGAAACTGACTTGTCTGCGTCCATTGTTTCAAATTCTTCTTCAAAGTCATCTGTGACTTCATCGAAAACAAGAAGCAGTAGTGGTTCTAGTTTGACTTCAGTATCAAGTGAAAGTTTGCTGGGAGGCAACTGTGAAAAGTGTAGACTAGTGAAGAAAGGTGGTAGAAGTAAAGGTAGTGACTTGAAAGTAAAATCTACACAAAACTGGTCTGTAAGTGTGGATATCCATACAATTGATAGTGCATCAAAGATACAAGTTGAGCGACCATCTGTTATTCTGCCTTTAAGTGAAGAGGTCAACAGAAGGTCAAGAGAGAATTCAGTTGGGATAGGTATTGTTAATTCAAAAAAACAAAGTCTAAGACCAAGTACACAAGCGCAGTCGAAAGCTGAAGTTGGTACATACAGAGTTTCTCGTAAACGATCAAACACTACTAAGTCATCAAGTTCATCTACATTATCTGGGCCTGCTGCCAAGTGCAGCAAAGTGGAATCAAACACTGATAGTGACTTTAAATCTGAAACAAAAAAAGAACCAAGTGTAGTTAATCAAGGTATTCACGAGCAAGCATTACCACCTAGTTTCTTGATTGCTGGAACTAGTTATTCGAAAGATTTATATCCACAACCACCGAAGAAAAAAGCCAAGTTGGAAAAGAAGTTAAAGAAAAAGGACAAGAAGTCCCAGAGAGAGGACAGTCCGAAAGGAGCGACGGGTAGTTCACCTTCCAAGTCTTCAGCGCCGGAGCTCAATAGCTTACGGCGGCACACTCGTGCTAAGAAGACGGGCTCTTGTGCTAGTAGTAGGTGTGTAAGCTTAAGAAATCAAAGAATATAGTCATAGACCTATTTGACATTCACTTAGAACCAGGTGTTAATTTATACGTTTTGCATTTTATTATCTTTGCTCTGCTAAGAATTATAAATCAGTCTTGTACTTTGTTTGCAGTATTGTTATAAAGTATCTTAATGAAAATATTTCTGATTGTCACATTGACTAAAGAGCAGGTAACAAAAGGTCTCAAAGTGGGATTTAGCTTTTTTGCAGACAACAAATGATATTTATACCAAAATGTTACTGGTGAATCTGAACTTGATTGTTTATATATTGTTTGTTGTTATAACAATGAAGAAATTATGAGTTTTGATTGCTTTGGCAACATCAAGAGATTTACTTTGTTGTGAAATCTTCTTCAGTGGTCGGCAGTCCTCGTCACTTTCCAAGCGAAACCAATCTGGTCGTAGTAACCCTCCGACAGCCCAGGGATCTGGTTCAACTGTAGCTGCAAGTTGTAGTTCAAGTGGAGGAATAGCCAAACCACTAGCCTCACTCATGTCTGATAGTGATAACTCTGGTCCTGGTGGTGGGGGTACATCAAAATCCCCACAGGAAGAGAATACTCAGTCTACGGGACTTGGTATGTGTGATTATTACGACATTGTTAATTTCATCTTACTTGTGTTTAACTTTAGATCAACTCTCATTATTCTTGAAAGAAATACGTTTGATTTAAATAATAAGTTTGTTTTGTGTTTTTTACGTTGTGTTTGTTTAAATAAAGGAAGTGCTATTAATTTAAGAAACCATTTAAGATAAATGTTGAAATTCATTGTTATATAATGGGGGGGGGTAGTTTGGAGGAGTTGGTCACTCCAGAGTTATTATTAATTTATGTGTTTCAGCTCCTAACTCAGGTGGAGCTACAGCAATGAATTCAGAGAGTGAATCTGAAGAAGCTGATATGGGTCGTCTTCAAGCATTGTTAGAAGCTCGGGGACTGCCATCACAATTGTTTGGAGCATTAGGACCTAGAATGCATCAGTTGCTGCATAGAACAATGGGTAGCAATAGTTCAAGTAAGTCTGAGTTTAAAAAAAGTGATGTGTGTGTGTGTTTGTGTGTGTGTTTAACTATGAGATCAGTGGCTGTATATTGTTTTGCTTATCTTAGTAGGTTAAGTAGAAGATCGTTTGGTTTGGATGAATTATGTGTATAGTGAGTGTAATATTGGGCTTACAGTAGTCAACTTAATGTATGCACCTTAAGTTCACAAACTTAATAAGATGTGATTGCCTGTGTTCAAGTGATTAGCCCTGTGGGTTTTTAGGTCAAAGTAGTTCAGTTTGGCCTTTTGTCTTAAAACTTTTTTATCAATAATTAATGATGTATTTCAAACATCATGGTGTGATATGCTTCAGTCAGCTGACGTGTATGTGCCTTGGGGTCCGTAAGTCAAAGGTCGTGGTAAATAAGACTTATGCCAAGCTATGGTTTGTTCACTGTTTTGTCATTTCTTATCCTTCTAGCTTTAATTTGTAATTTTGTTGTTGATTGTTGAAGGGAAGAAGATAGAAAACATAGCTTAGAGATAATAAAAGTTTCGTTAATTTTGTTTTGCAGTGAATAAAGCCCAGCAGTTATTGCAAGGACTGCAGGCTTCTGGAAATGAAGATCAGCAATTATCTGCTGTTATAGAAATGTGTCAGGTAAATTTTTTGACATTTCTGGCATAAACTTGTAATTTGCGTTGATTCTTGCAATTTGTACTGTACTGTGTTCAAGATAGTAATCAGCTGTCATATTCTTTTTATTTCAAGACTTTCAAAGGGTTTGTTTGTACAAAATCAACACATTAACGAACTTTTGTGTTGTTTTCAGATGTTAGTGATGGGGAATGAAGACACATTGGCTGGTTTTCCAGTGAAGCAAGTTGTACCAGCTCTAATCACTCTTCTACAGATGGAACATAACTTTGATATGATGAACCATGCTTGTCGTGCACTTACCTATATGATGGAAGCACTACCTAGGTCATCAGCTGTAGTTGTTGATGCTGTCCCAATATTCCTGGAGAAGGTGACCTGCATATTTTGTATTTATCCATGTAATGGTACCTGACATATGTTTGCATGTAGCATGTATTGATTTTGGTACTATTTGGTGTAAAATTTGTTTCACAAATTATTCCTGTGAAGCTGGCTTTGTGATCCAGTCAAAATTGTAATTTAATAACATCTAAGAGAGAGAGACTTAATTTGCATAGTTATTTGAGGTTAAATAAATTTACTCTATTTGAATTTCCTTTTCTCTGTTTTGGGCAAAACTTCAACATTTAATTTTTGGTGAATGTTTGATAGTCTTGAGCGGAAAGTTTAGTACCAGTAATCCAAACTCTGTGTTCTTGTAACAAAAATTTAGTGAACAAACCTCTTCTGTATTATTTCTTATGTTAGTAAATACTCTCATTTCAGTTGCAAGTGATACAATGTATGGATGTCGCTGAGCAAGCATTGACTGCTTTGGAATCTCTCTCAAGGAAGCATAGCAAGTCTATTCTACAGGCTGTAAGTTCATTGCAATTATAAACTTTTATTTAAAGATCATCAGTTTTCTTAATTGTTGTATTTTAACAAGAATGGCTTAAAAATTATAGATCATATTGTTTGTCATTTAAAATCAGTTACCTATAGTCTGAAGTCTGTGGCATTGACTTTTAGCCAATTGGGCAAATACTATTATACTTAGAGATGAGAAAGTATGTTAGCAGTAAATAGAAATAACATAGTAAATTAAGTTTATTTAAAACTTCGTCTTACTTCATCAGTGCTAGATAATTGTCACACTAAAACTTACATGGCAGAATAGCGACTGATAATTGGATACATTTTAAATGACTTTTATACTGAAACTAGCTTAACTAATTTTATCCATTAGAATTCTTGAAGAATTTGTATTTCTTTCTCTTAAGACAGATTGAAGTTAGCATATTAAGGAGTATATTTGTTTGTTGGAATAGTTTCACTAAAGAATTACAGAATGTAAGTTCTGGTGTGCATAGATATTAAGAAATAGTCAGACAAATGTTCTGCTGCTTTGAATGTTTAATAGTTAGGTAAGGTAGCGGCTTGCTATAATTCTTACATTTTTATTGCAGGGGGGAATTGCAGCATGTTTGATGTACCTGGATTTCTTCAGCATCAATGCACAGAGATGTGCCCTGGCTATCACTGCTAATTGTGTGTTAAATATGACAAGTGAAGAGTTTCATTATATCCGAGAATCTGTGCCATTATTGAGTTCTAGACTGACTCATCAGGTAATGCTGATCTTTTTTATGTATAGCTGCGTAACTGGACTGTTACCCCAAATGTCCTATTTAAAATAGTTAATTTCCTTAAAAGGAGAATGGTGCTTTGGTTTTACAGATAGGTAGAATTTATGGTGGACAAAAATGCTTGATATTTGTGTACTGCTTTTTTGTATTTCCAAAATCTATGCATTAATAATGATACATGTGATTCTAAACATTTTAGATGTTTAAATATCTGTACTAAATACTCACATTAGAAAAATGGAGCATTATGAATTGTTAACTAGTTAGTTTGTGTTGGCCTTTGTTCGTAAAATCTGTTTACTGGTAAGGTTGAACATGTATTGCAGGATAAAAGGTCTGTCGAAAGTGTGTGCCTGTGTTTTGCTCGTCTTGTGGACAATTTTCAAAACGACAGACGGATACTTAAAGAAATAGCTGTACAAGGTTTATTAACAAATATACAGCAATTGGTAAGAATGAAATCTTGTTTCCTTTTAAGTCTGGCATTATAGATGAAACAAGCAGTAGGTGTTGCACAAGAGTTTTCCATGAAAACAAAATGCTGAGTAATCTGTATAAATTAAGAATTGATATGATTAGTGTACTATTATTTAAAGTATTCAACTAAAAAATATTTTAAGACTTTTTACCATGCATTGTTGTCAGCTGAATCTTCCATTTACTTAATTTGAAAAAGAATTAATGTGTTATTTTTTACCAGAGTAAATTGAATATTTTTGTATTGTATTTCAGTTGGTTGTGAGTCCCCCTGTGATAAGTACAGGAACATTTGTTATGGTTATTAGAATGCTAGCAATAATGTGTGGAAACTGTCCAGATTTAGCTGTGGTTCTCCTGAGACAGAGTAAGTTTCTCTTCAAGATAACATGTAAAAGGGAGATCAAAATGATAATTTTACATGTGAGGCATGGTTGCGTTTATCAAAATTATTTACATTGAGTGAACAGGTTTATGTCAATATAAGACCATTAATTATTTTGATTTGACATATTTTTATCCATGTTGTATAAGATTCAGGGCCTTTTTTCCTTCTATAATAGAGGCTTATATTCGGTGACATCCCAATTGCAAAAAGCTTCTTTTTTTACCAATTTGGTGAAAGAATTTCCCCATAATACAATGCTGAAATTCCCAATATGTTGAGAGATGATTCTGCCTTTTCCCAATTTGGCCTAAAACTCACATTTGAATTTCCCAAAATAGAAGGCTAAGGCTCCTTCCCAATTTTTTGGGAAAAAAGCCGTAAGATTCTTCCTCCTGGCTTCAGTATTTATATTGTAACAGGAGGCAGAAACTAAAGTTCCAGATGCGGGGCACGAACCCGCGACCTTCTGCTTGCAAGTCAGCTGCTCTACCAACTTAGCTTATCGGGCATATCAACTACTATAAACACATATATATATGCAACACTGTTACACTCCTTCTTCCTTCAATTAATTAAGCAACAACCACAGGTTCTTTAAGCTAACCCAGCCTTTGCTTCACACTAGCTCTAGGATTCCAAGGCTAGCCACACACTCATGGCACCAATGTAACATGAGGCAGAAAATAAAGTTCCGGATGCGGGGCTCGAACCCGCTACCTTCTGCTTGCCAGTCAGTTGCTCTACCTACTGAGCTAATTGGGCATACAAAGTACTATAAACACATATATTATATATACCACATTGTTGCAATACCATTACTCTTGAATATTGCAGAGGTGGCTGACACATTATGTTACTTGTTGGTTGGGACATCAGAGGAGGCAACAAAGAGTATAGAACTTGTGTCTCGTACTCCTCAGGAACTGTATGAGATTGTTTGTTTGATTGGGTAAGTGTTTAAACATTTTTCAGATCTTTATGATGTATAAATCTATTTTCATTTGTTGTACAGATGGTTCAAAGACCTTTTAACATAATGTAATTTTAAAGTTACACAAGCATATTGTGGGAAGATTCATCACTTTGTTGATAATTATCATCCCTGAAATGAGTGACTTAGATTATTGATACTATCATGTTGCCTCAAAGGTTGGGCTGTAGTTTGTGTCCTAGCTTTGATATACGCAAATGCACAGCTTATCTGTTGCTCTGAAACTAATGGAGAATCATGTTGCTATTACTAGTGCTCAACATTAGTGGGTTACTCAGACTAAATATTTCAATGGTATGGTATCTCACCAAATGTTAACAATGGTTATGGTCCTGCAATAGTACATCTCCATAAAACTCAACATTACTATTGGACTATAAAACCCATGGTAAACAGTTGGTTAGAACTTTTTACATGTATTTCAGGGAGTTGTTGCCTGTATTACCATCTAATGGTATATTTGCTATTGATTCATTGATGAGAAAAGGATCTTTGTCTCATGTTGATGCTGTCATCTGGCAGTGGAAAGATGATAGGAATGTTTGGCATTCATATTCTCCAATAGATAGTAAGATCATTGAGGTAAGGAAATTAATGTTGTTGGCTTCTAATTAGGGTGGTATTGAGACACCTAGAAAATAATTATGATAAGGGTTAATTGACTAAAATATGAAGGGTAGTTTAGTAAAAAAACTTCTTTTTAACATATTGTAAGAAAGGAGGTACAACTCATACCATATTACTTTTGTACTTAAGTTTTTCTGTAGGAAATTGTAGGGTCAGTGTCAGAAAATTAAGTTTGTCAGGTAACTGTTGACACAATATTTGTTGTCTTGGCCTAATCTATTCATTTCATTACTATAATGTTGAGTTTTACCTCAGTGTTTGACTAAAGGATAATGACTTGAACTTGATCAGTCTCTATATGCAGTCTCTTTAATGGTTGATCTGAAGTCTGTCAAAAACCATCAAATCTGATGAGACTGTTCTGATGATTAAGATGTACATACTCTGAATACTATGTCTGAATATTCATACCAAACAGTTTGCAACATAATGAATTTCATTATATGATTGGACTATGCTAGTCCTGTTAAAGCTAAGTTTTTTAGTATGAGCCAAGTACCTAAAAGTAAATGTACCTAATGTTATTGTTATTATATGAACTGTGTACCCATGTTATTAAGAAACTATATGATCTAGCATTGTGTACACATTTTGTGTAGTACATTTAAGTTTGTGTCTTTTTTAAGGCTGCACACCAGTCAGGGGAGGAAGAGGTCAGTCTGTCTGCCATGGGACGAGCGTATACAATAGATTTTAACTCAATGCAACAGATCAACGAAGATACTGGCACAGCCAGAAATGTACAAAGAAGGGCTTATCCCACCTCGTCATCTAATTCACAAACTAGTCAAGGTATCATATGTATTTCATTAATAGGTTACTTTGAAATACCTCACTGAAAATCACTGTAAGAGAATAAAAAGTTTTCCTTTTGATACGATACAAAGCTTGAAACAAATGAATTCAGTGTTGAACAAGCCAAAAATTAGTATGTGTTGTAAGTGTATGTGCTGGTTGTTAAGAGAAACATAATATTACATCATATGTGGGAGTGATAAAAAGTTTGAATGACCTTAATTAGTTGCCTTTCACTCTGTCTCAAGACTGTGATGCCTCCTAATTTAAGTTTTTAATAGAGATTACGCTAAATTTAATTTTATGTTTATCTTTTTAGGCTCTGGTTCTGAGACTGACCTTGAACGTTGTGACTCCAGAGCTGAAGTACTGAAGGAAGATGCTGATTTAGCTTCAGCTTTCATCAAAACATTGTTTGCTGTATTGTACGAAGTATACAGCTCATCGGTAATATGTCATTTATTGTACTCTAGCCATACTAATAATCCCTAATGTGATGTAAGGACATATGAATTGAGATATAGAATTTAATTGTTGGGAGTGTATTATTTATTTTGATATGCAGATGAATCTTGATACAAAGGTCACCTTTGGTGCCATAAAAAATTGTCTGGATATTGAGATGGTCACATTATCAAGTTGAAAGGTGGAAGAAATATAGAAATTTTCCCTGAAAATAACTGAAAATGCGGTGGTCTTAATATTGAAATGGTCTTCTAATAAGGTTTAGTTATGCTTAAATGTTAAAAAAATCCATTATGTTGCCTAGTCTTGGATTTATGACTTTATTTCAAACTGTTTTTTTTTTTAATTTAAACTGGATGAAACTTTATAGTTATTGTAGTTGTTAAAAGTGAATTCAAGTAGAATGTCTTGTGTTACAGGCTGGACCTACAGTTAGACATAAATGTCTGCAGACATTGTTACGAATGATTTATTATAGCAGTGCAGATCTCCTTAAAGATGTTCTCAAATCACAACCTGTCTCTAGGTACGTTACATTGACTGTATACTACTGTACAAGTTTCTTTTTTCTGACTGTATGCATTAGGCATGCATTATCTGTTGATAAAATGGAGTGAAATAATCATTTATCTGTTAACATAGCTGACAGTGGATTGTATTATAAAGTGTTAACATCAATTTTTATGATGTATTATGGTATTATTCCATTTTTTGGAAAATAGACTTATCTCTTAATTATGATTTTGGTTTATGTTTGTATTGTTCACAATACAGAGAGTTTGGAGGCTGCTGCCGTGGTCCAGTGGTTAGTGCGCTGAACTTGTAACCGGGAGATCCGGGTTTGAATCCTAGTATCTGTGGGTCATACCCTTCTATGAAAATTTGACAAAAATGTTGATTTCTTTCTTATGTGGAGAAGTTGCTGGCTCCTTGTGGAAGGGTATGTTAGTACTGGTTAGTATACAGTCCAGGAAAACTGGTTAGGGTAACCGGTGGCCTTATATAACTGAAAGATTGTTGAAAAACGGCATTAAACCCCAGTGACAATAAGTCACATAAAAACAAAAAACAAAACAAACAGAGAGTTTGGCTGGATACATTTGTAATATCATTATTACCAGGAAGCTTTACTTTGTGTTACTTTTTCAGTCATATTGCTGCAATGATGGCATCCCAAGACTTGAAAGTAGTTGTGGGTGGAATACAGATGGCTGAGACATTGATGCAGAAACTACCAGATATATTTAATGTCTTCTTCAGAAGAGAAGGTAGAAAATTAAGTAGTTGCTTTGAATATTTTTTATTGAAAACTTGCTAGCTCGTCTGTTTCGAAGAAAAAGTTTATCATAACAAGGAGGGTTGGTGCTGCTCTGTGATTGTTCTTTAGACTGGATTGTTCTAACAAGTGTTTAAGAATAATTACAGAATGTGGAAGTCATATCCAATGTTAACACAGTCTAACAGATCACTGTTGCATGCTGTATTTAAGATGCTGCCCGATAATTCAGACGATTCTGAAACATTTTGGAACTCTTTTCTATGATTTATATCAGGGTTTTCACTAGATGTCAAAAATTGATGGTCATTTTGATTCTTGGCTGATGATAATTTGAAGAGTCAACAAAATTTACTTCTAAATTTATTGTAAATTTGACCCTTTGGTACAAATTGTCAAGAGTTAGAAGCTTTATTTTTCTGATTTCAAGAGTCAAAATGCTGTTTTAAGGGTCAAATGAAAGCCCTGTATATGAACCCAGGTTGCGATGTAGAATTGATTTAATGTTAGGGTTGCTTTTTTAACGGAAAATCATGAATTCCCCCATCTTTTTCATGTTTAGTTTCCATCTTTTTCATGTTAAGTTTCCATCTTTTTCATGTTTAGTTTCATCTTTTTCATGTTTAGTTTCCATCTTTTTCATGTTTAGTTTCCATCTTTTTCATGTTTCCATCTTTTTCATGTTTCCATCTTTTTCATGTTTAGTTTCCATCTTTTTCATGTTTCCATCTTTTTCATGTTTAGTTTCCATCTTTTTCATGTTTCCATCTTTTTCATGTTTAGTTTCCATCTTTTTCATGTTTCCATCTTTTTCATGTTTAGTTTCCATCTTTTTCATGTTTCCATCTTTTTCATGTTTAGTTTCCATCTTTTTCATGTTTCCATCTTTTTCATGTTTAGTTTCCATCTTTTTCATGTTTCCATCTTTTTCATGTTTACTTTCCATCTTTTTTATGTTTCCATCTTTTTCATGTTTACTTTCCATCTTTTTTTATGTTTAGTTTAGAGATAGTATCTCTTGTTTTTTTTTTTTTTGTTTTAATGAGGCAAATTTACTGGTAAATTTTGTCTTCTGTAGCCATCAGCTTGTGAATGAATTTCAGTTTTTGCCATATCATACTGCCTTTAAGCCTTTGGTTTTCAGTTGTATTGATTTTATATTTAAAAGGTGTTATGCATCAGATGCAAAAATTAAGTGAGATTGACCCGCAAGCTGTGACCCCTGTCAAACCTCAACAACCCCCACATCCACCCGTAGAATCTGGTTCCCTTTTGAGTATCAGCAGTAGTGGAACCAGTTGTAGTTCAGCATCAGCTGATACAGATAAGAAAGATACTGATTCCTGTGTGAGCCTAGCTGAAGGAACTTCCAGTTCACACACAGATGATCATGAGACAGGTGCTGCTCAAATGTAAGTTTTAGTGAATGTTGAAGTACGTTAGTGAATTGCCTTATGGAATGTCATATCAAAGTAATTTCACGAGTCAAATTATATTCAATTTTTCAAATTCAGTTTTAGGTTAGAATTTATATATATCAATATTGATGCAGTAGCCATAGAACAGTCAAACTAGTGATTTTCTTTGGCTTTAATTATGATTTGTTAATCTATGTGCTAAAAGTTCATTGACATGTATTTAGTACACTGATCTGATCTTTTAAATTAGTTCTTAAGGAGATAAGCAGACTAATGATTATTTACATTATCAGGAGACTTAGTGATGTTCTGAAAAGAAAGAAACCTCCAAAACGACCCGCAAGGAAGAGTAACAAGAATGATGATAGTCCTGAAGTAACTAGAAAATCGTCTGGATCAGGACGTTCAAGTCGTAGTAAAGGTTCCTCTAAAGAAAAGAGTAGCAGCGGCTCATCATCTAAAATGTCTTTCTTGCCTAGCAGTTTAAATCCTAGAAGTTGGGGAAAATTGGGAAGTTCTTCATCTTCATCAAGTTCATCTGAGAGACCTCTCCTTCCTAAGGTATGACACACTTGGGGGATAAAGTTATTCAAAGGTTGCAGTCATAGGGTCAACTCCATCTTGTGCAATATTGTAAGGTTTCATCTACTAATAAATAAATAAGTTAAGAGAATGTTTTTTTTGTAACAGCCTTTAAGAATTATAGGTATGATTTTCAAAATTTTGTTTCACAACTGATATAACTGAACATTGATAACAATTAAATTATTGCTATGTTGTCAACCAATCAGGTTGAGAGGATCAAATTTGTTCACATTCAGGAGTTCCCTGATTATTTGGATTATCCTTGTGATAGAAAAACAGACACTTCTATGTTTATGGATGTCTTGTGAAGTTTTTTTTTGCATTTACTCAATAATTCACATTTATATATGTTGTTTTTTTATTATTTCAGTATTCTAGTCTGAAACCTGTTCAATCACAGCTACCTAATAACAAAGACAAGATTAAACAATGGATCAAAACACAAGGTAAACCTATATGAACATAATGGCCATAATTTTATGAATGATTCATAAAACTGCCCTCAGTTTGTTTGTTCAATGGCCAATAAATGTCTATAACTCCAAAATTAACCAGTTGTCCTAACTTTTGTACAAGTTAGAATGTATTAAAGTTACAAACTTGTAGCAGGATTTTTTTAGAACCAACCTGATAGGCCATGGTTATAGCTAAAAAACAGTCAATAACAGCATATAACATTACAGTTTTGATTTTCTGCTTTGTGCTGTCGATTTTGTTCCGGATTGATAATTCTACATCATTGAAATGTGTTTCATTTTCAGCTGCAAGATTTATTGAGCAATACTTCTCTACAGAATCCCAGCCTGGTAGTCATCCAGCATTATCAACTTTGAACAAACTTTGCACAGCTACTGAGAATCTCACAGTTGAGGTATGTTGTGTATCCACGTTCCTCGTTGCATTTGTTTGTGATCACATACATGATATAGGGATGTGATTTTTTCATCAATCCACAGAATATGGGGGACATTTTTGTCTTAATACATTCTTGTCATATTCTGTGCTGTAATAAACAGTTTCCTCCCCTCTTATCAGCCACACTCTACTTATCATATTACTGCGGTAAGATAATATGGTATTGTATATAAAAAGATTTACATGGAATGCTGCGAATCTGGACTTTCCGTACAAATTTTATTTTAATTGAAATATGTAGAAAGTATAGTCTTCTTTTCTGCAATACTCTGTGTATTGATTTGTAGTGGAGAGCAATTCAATATCATATTAATTGATGTGTAATTATAAGCAGATATCTTTTACCTTAGGCTAGAAAAACAGTTAAGTTTACAGTTACTTGACTAAATAAATTAGGGCAGAAAGGTAGAAAAACTATTATTGTCTCATTTTAAAAAAAAAACACGTATTTTGAGAATAGTAGATATGATTCATCCCCAATTTTTATTGTGATTTGGATTTTGCAATTAGATATTAAAATGTTGCAAACAAGAATATGGCTGGTCTGGTAACTCTAAGCAGTATATTTTTTCTGGCCTAATGCTACATTTACATAATTTGTTAATAAATTCAATGTTTTATGTTTGAAGGATGATTGTGGTTTAGATGCACTGACAGAAATATCTGTGATAATGAAGGATAGTGATGTATCACCGTTCGAGGTTATTCATAGCGGTCTGGTGAAGAAGTTACTGCACTATCTGACTACAATGGATGGTGTAGTTCCCAGGGATGTCCGTATTAGGAGATTTCTACATGTCTTCCTTAATTGCCCAGTAAGATATTTACAATAATCTTACTTTTTTCCACATATTATCTCCTGTCTTAATTGTCCAGTAAGATACTTACAATAATCTTACTTTTTTCCACATATTATCTCCTGTCTTAATTGTCCTGTAAGATACTTACAACAATCTTACTTTTTTTCCACATATTATCTCCTGTCTTAATTGTCCAGTAAGATATTTACAATAATCTTACTTTTTTCCACATATTATCTCCTGTCTTAATTGTCCAGTAAGATACTTACAATAATCTTACTTTTTTTCCACATATTATCTCCTGTCTTAATTGTCCGGTAAGATATTTACAATAATCTTACTTTTTTCCACATATTATCTCCTGTCTTAATTGTCCAGTAAGATACTTACAATAATCTTACTTTTTTTCCACATATTATCTCCTGTCTTAATTGTCCGGTAAGATATTTACAATAATCTTACTTTTTTCCACATATTATCTCCTGTCTTAATTGTCCAGTAAGATACTTACAATAATCTTACTTTTTTTCCACATATTATCTCCTGTCTTAATTGTCCAGTAAGATACTTACAATAATCTTACTTTTTTCCACCATATTATCTCCTGGGTCCAGAACATGGCCATAAAATTGTTGTAAATAAAATAATTTTTAAGCTTCATGTTGTCAACAAAACATTCCTGTCTAATTTTGTTTCACCATTTAACATTAAATGTTGGTATAGAAAACACCTTTAAACCAAGTGTACACCTGTTATACAAACAAAATCTGAATAGATGCCTATTGAACTTGACTCTGTTTTGTTATCACACTAAGTGTAATGCCTCATTAGCATTGAGAAACTGGTCTCTGGAGTATAACTGTTAAAATATTCATTATATGAGCTCCTAAACATTTTAGTCATAGCTTTATTGAGGAGTCAGTAGAATATAAATAATTTACGGATTCATTTTGGTTGTATCAGACACAAAAAATGGACAAATGAAAAAATACATTTTAGCACAACCTTGATGTAACACCACCCTTTGGCCTAAAAGAAACAGACATAATATTGAGGTGGTCATTTTATAGAGGAAGTATTTTATGCTAGTCTGTACAAAAATGAATCATGAGGTTGTTTTGATAATGATAATGATAATGTGGTGACTATGAGAGGTTTTACTGTATTATTCATGTTACGTTTCAGTCACCTGATATTGTTCATCTTAAAGATGTAAACATGCCTGATGCTGAGATACCATGTTCAATGTTACCTCTTGTACAGAAATTGATGGCCTGTATGCATCAACTGGAACAGTTCCAGGTCAAAGTTCACGACTTACCTGGGGGTAGTACGTCAACTGGTAGAGGTTCTAATGCATTGAAATTCTTCAACACTCATCAGTTAAAAGTGAGCAATAGTTATATAAAAACATAGAAATATTCTGTATTTTTGAATTACCCCTGTAATGATGAAATTAGTTTTTTTTGTAATGTATGGTCACTTGTTTCCTTGTATTTCAGTTTAGTGTTACATATCTGAACTTTCGGTCAATATTTACCATAAGCTCAGAAATACAAGAATGATTTGAGTTCAAGAACATATAGCATATGCAAAGTGGACAAGATTAATATGTACATTGTACTATTTTTAGTTAAAATAGTGTAAGGTACACAAGTTACAAATAATGACATACAAAATTTTACTGAGAGAAGTTTTAACAAAATTGAGGACTAGTGGTAATTATGTGTTTACTAATTTTAGTGATGGTTGACCTATCATTGCTGACATATTTGTTTGTTTCAGTGCTTGTTGCAAAAGCATCCATCATGTAGTACTCTAAAACAATGGAAGGGAGGTCCAGTCAAGATTGACCCACTAGCCTTAGTACAAGCTATTGAAAGATATCTTATCATGAGAGGTTATGGTAGACAGAAGGTATGTGTTTTAGTGTGTGATGCTACTTTTTATGTGTTATACCTTAAATGTGATAAATTATACTCTTTATCATTTTGCTCAACACCATCTATGCAGCTTAAGAATCTGCTCATTGAAAGATTGTGAGAAGGAAAATAATGAAAGTCATAGAGCATGAATGTCTAAGTACCTTTATACTTCCAGTACACACCGAAGGCATTGTACAGTGGTTTTTCTGGACCTTTGTTACTCTTTACTTTTGTGATATTATAAAATCATGCAGAAAATGTGTCATATTTCATTCGATGTCAAACTTATTTTGATTACATTTATGACATTTCCTACCAGTCACTTACTACTTATTTCAAAATCACTATTGAGCAGCACTTGAAGGATGTTGAATACACAGGCAGTAGTAATATGATGGTAAAATTATTATATATAGAAACGTGTATAACTCTTTGTTCTGGTGAATGCGCAGTGCCTTCACAAAATGCAAAAATAGTCAAAGAAATAGTGACAAATGCTTCAAAATAAAGTTTGCAGTGGTTTCAGTTATTATCTTTAATTTTATTCATGTATTGTCATATTGATGGTATTTCAGGATGCTGATGATGATGGCAGTGATGATGATAATTCTGATGAAGATCTTGATGATACAATGGTAAGTATATTTGTGTGAAAAACATTTTAAACATTACTTGACCAAAAAATTCCCGTTACATTGGTTGAAGAACTTCTCTTTTTTAATTCCTTTTTCTAAACACATTTTGTGAGAATAATAGTTTTGTGCTTTAGGTTTTGTTATTGGAAACTTTAGAGTTGTCATGCCAAAAATAGGGTAAAGCTGGTAAACATGAACGTGGCCATTTTATCAGCCTATGATAAATATCATTTAAATGTTCATTTATCTATTTTATGTTGTTTTTTCAGGCTGCAGTATTCATTAGCCAAGGACAAGCTCGTCACAGACTGGAGTTTTTGATTGGTGACCGAGTGTTACCATATAATATGACAGTATATCAAGCTATAAAACAGTACAGTAATTGTCCAGACAGAGAAGGTAGTGAGACAGACACTGACTCAGAGAATCCTGTTGGGCATGCTAGTATTTGGGTCCAGACTCATACAATATGGTGAGTATTCTCTGATAGACTGATCTTGTATCACCTACTGTCAAACATTGCTATATTTTGAAATTCTTAGAAATATTTTTGTGTATCGTTGATTGACACCTGTCTTCTATTGTGAGGCTTTATTACATTTTATAACATTATGTTATCAATACTATTGTGATCATTTTATATCTTATAAGTTTAATGCAGGAATATTCAAAATTACTAAAACTGCTTGTCATTTTTGCTTTAGGCATTTATCATTGAAAGAAAAAAATAATGCATGGCTGACTTTTTCATGTTCTGTTTATGGTAAATTTGTGATGATATTGTCTCTCTTTGTTCAGGTACCGTCCAGCGCCAGAAGCTGATGATAATGTCGTTACAAGTCCAAAGAAAACCAAATCAGAATTGAAAGCTGCTAAGTCGAGTCATAAAAGGAAATCTGAAGATTTATGGACAGGTAATTTGTTGTTGTTAATGGTATGACTGCAGGCTTTTCCCAATAGGGTCTGTCTTGAATGGAAAGAAAACATTTCCCTTCCTTGTTCACAGTATTTTTTTCACATATTTCCCGACCAGACTATTTTTACCTGACATACCTGTCAGACACATTTAACTCTGAAATAGTTTTAAATTGGTGATAACTCATCGCAAAAATCTTACAAAAATCTGGCTTTTTAGTTTTGTCGCTGGATTTAATTGAAATTGTCCAGCTATAGTCGAGCAAAATAAATATATAAATTGATTTATAGATTGGGATTTATGTGAAAGACAGTGAAAAACTTCAATCAAATGGTTTATTAAAGGTTTTTTCTGAATGTTGTTTCTTCGACCAGAATTTTTTATTCTAATGTTGTATATTAACTGGCTATTAGAGTCAGAAAATGTTGCTTTTTCAGATGGAAATTGTCCAGTGATTGTGCCTGCTCTGAATGCTTACCTGACTGATCGACTTCCAGCTTTTGTGTCTGTACAAGATCCATCTCTTGATGTTATTGCATTGTTGAGAATTCTTCATGCTTTTAACAGATACTGGTCTACTGTGTATGAGGTAAACATGATGCTACTGTATTCATAATTTGCTAAAGTGAGCCAGTCTTTACTATGTTGAGGATATTTTTCCAAT
Source organism: Lutraria rhynchaena (assembly GCA_008271625.1). NCBI lineage: Eukaryota > Metazoa > Mollusca > Bivalvia > Venerida > Mactridae > Lutraria > Lutraria rhynchaena. The sequence goes on along the minus strand of VIBL01000004.1, from coordinate 5,923,812 downwards.
CATCTTTCATAGGAAAAATACTGACTTCTTGTCAACAAATATTTGTTCAGTTTGTAAGTTTTCATTCTAGCTTTAAGCTGAATTTTATTTATATTGATCAATGTCATATGGCCTTGGATATTTGTGGATGTATTAAAACAGATCACTGCTTTGCTACTTGTATTGTGCTGTTAAGAATGTCTTGTTTGTTTCACTTAAGAGATCATATTTGTGTTATGAATTTCAAGAATTTTTGTTTATATTGACAAACTTAGTGTTGGTTAAAAATGTGTAACAGCTGATTTCTGTTATAGGTACCATCCTACTATGCTAAGCCAATACTGTCCAAAAGTGAATTTATTAGTACAAAATTGATGGCTAAAGCTAATCGACAGCTCCAAGATCCATTGGTTATAATGACAGGAAACTTGCCAGTTTGGTTGGCTGAAATTGCTGCTGCTGCGTAAGTCATTAAAACGGGACATTTTGTCCATCCTTAAAATAATTTTGGTTTTTGGTTACTCCACCCTTACTTTAACAGTGGATAGATAGGCATTATATGCATGCGATGCGAACAAAAAAGCTGAAATAAAGAGCAAAAAAATTGTCAAAATCCACAAAAAATTGTTTCGGGGGATTTTTCAATGAGTTGGCTGCATAATTTTAAATCAACAATTTTTTGCCTTACACTTATTGTTTTATAATTGAATTAACTGGTTTACATCTACAGTTGACTTGTTATTTTATCATTATTTACCATACATTATTTTGTTTACAGGCCATTCTTGTTCCCATTTGACACAAGGCAGTTGCTATTCTATGCAACAACATTTGACAGAGATCGAGCTTTGATGAGGTTGCAGGATAATTCTGTAGATACCACTACTAATGACTCAAGTGAGAGAGTGGCTCCTAGATTAGATAAAAGAAAGGTTTGTAGTTTCCTTTTGTTTTCTTCTATTTTGTAATATACAATGTATGCATTGTTATACAACTTATGGGTTTCAAAGATTGCTGCTTGAATACACTGCCAAGTTTCAGGTCATCAGTGAAGATTGGTAGAATTTTGCCATTAATTAGACTGAAATCCTCAATTAATTGGCCCTGTGTTAGCTCTCTAACCTAGGTAACAATGTGCCACTCTTGATTGCTTGAACCCAGAGGTAGAGTGAAGTACTATTGTGATGGAACTATTGTATTTTTACCACTATAATTGGTTTTATTTATTTTATTTTGACCAATACAATTTGTCCATTATTACATCACAGCGTATGGTTAGCAGAAATGATTTGCTCAAGCAAGCTGAGAAAGTGATGGAAGATTTAGCCAGTTCAAGAGCAATGTTAGAAATACAGTATGAAAATGAGGTACAGTATCACCCTGTAATACCAGCACTACAGCTTTTTGTGTTAGTCTTTTGGGTGGAAGGGGGGCTTTCCATAGTCCTTGAAAGGAATATAATGTATATTTTATGGATTTACCACGCTTTAAATCTCCTTTTTTATCACAAACAAGTATGTCATGTTGTGTAAAGCTTGTATGATTAATTTAATTTCAATTGATTATATATATCTACATGAATTCCAGCATTTTGTCTATTTTCAGTTTCTTCATTTCACCACCTTATTATCAGATCTGAGCTTTAGTATATAAAATAAAGCTAAAAGACTATTTTCAAGATGCGTTCTTTCATTGGTCAACTCAAGCTGGTCTCCTGGCTTAATGTTTAACATCAGACTGAGTTAATGGTTTATCATATAGCAGTGTAAGATACATGTTGTGTTTACAGGTTGGTACTGGTCTTGGACCTACTCTAGAGTTTTATGCCTTGGTGTCTAAAGAACTTCAAAGAGCAGATTTAGAATTATGGAGAGGTGACCATGTGATGGAGAAGGATTCTTCAGGTAACTTTTCATCTTGCTGTTATTGTACATTTAATAAGGTATTGATATGCAGAGTTGAACTTTTAAAGGATTGCATATTTTAAATGCTTCAGGTACAGTTTTATGGGTTTTTTTTTCGAAGTTTTAAGTTGCTGACTATAAACTTTTAAAGGAAGGAATTGTTAATTTGATATTAAAGATTTCTTTTGTAATTTTTCAATATTTGCAAAAGTTGTTTGTAAATAATCTGCTGAGGCTTTAAAGTTTGTATTATCAATACAATTTTAATCCATTCTTAATAAGGTTTCTATGTGATCTATTTAAGGCAACGAAACAGGGAACCAGTATGTATATGCTCAGTGTGGCTTGTTCCCAGTTCCGTTAGCAAGAAATACAAAAGCTACTGTGGTTAACAAAATGAAAGCGAAGACAAAGTTCCTTGGAAAATTGATGGCAAAATCACTCATGGACTCCAGAATGGTGAGACAATATTCATTTAAAATTATGTCTGTAAATTTGTTGTTTTTTTTAATTACATTATCTTTTGTTAGCAAATCCTTCATTTCATTGAACTTGCTAACTATGCTTATAAAAGGTTTGAACGAAAAAGTCCCTAATTTTGACAGATATACAGGAGTTTTGGGTTGTTTTCATGTATATCAGTTTGTAAATGTTAATTTATATTTTTCTGATAATGATTGTACTGTATTCATAGGAAAATCACTTTTATCTACAGGGCATTCATTTGACCCTTAAAACAGCATTTTGGCTTTTGAAATCAGTAAATTAAGCTTCTGACTCTTGAGAATTTGTACCAAAGGTCAAATTTACTATAAAATTGGGAAATTTTGTATACTCTTCAAATTATCATCAGCCAAGGGTCATTTTTGACCCTCAACTTTTGACAACTTTTGACTTCTAGTGAAAACCCTGATGTATGGAACAGTTCCGAAAACCTACTTTCAATGTTGCCATATGGATGGATTATTTTACATTAATTGAAGTTTAATTTCTCCATTACAGCTGGATGTACCCTTCAGTCAGGTGTTCTTTAAGTGGTTGTTAGGACAAGAACATAGCCTGACATCTAGTGATTTACAGTACATAGATCCAGTTGTCTCAAAATCCTTCAATCAACTAGAAGATGTCCTCAGACAGAAGCAAAGAATTCTTGCTGACAAATCACATGTAATTGATTCATTTGAATTTTATCTAAAAATTTGGTATTTTAATGCATTTTATGAATTTTGGTTGAAATCTTTTGACTCTAGTGTAAAAACTTCCATCTCTGAATGCCATTTTTCTATTAAAGTGATGTTGATTTTATACAATATTAGAAGGATAAAAAAGATCATTAATAAATCATTAATTGTGTTTGATATTTCTTATTTTTTTTAACTTTTATAGAATTAAAGATCATTAATAACTTGTTAATTGTGTTTGGTCTTTTTGTATTTTTTCTGAAGTTTATAGAATTGAAAGCACCTGATAGTCCATTTAATTTAATACACATGAGGTACTACCTAGGTTCTTCATTTGTATATGAATTTTTTTGTTTCATTTGCAGACTGAAGAAAGTCGACGGTTGGCATTAGACAATCTTACTGTTGATGGATGCAATATTACTGATTTAGAATTAGACTTTACCCTTCCTGGTTATCCTAATATAGAACTGAAGAAGGGTGGCAAAGATAGAATTGTTACATTGGAGAATTTGGAGGAATATTTAAGGGTAAATGATAATTAGTTTTTTGTCACATGTTGCAGTTGAGTGTTAGATGTTGATTTCTTAACCAAATTTTCCGAAGGAAAAATTCTGGTTATTAGATTGGTGAATGTCAGCGGATTGGCGGGCCTGTGTCCACAATTTCTATTGTGTGCAACTATTCCTACATTTCTTGAGGAATTTTGACCAAACTTTCTCATAAGTATTGTCATCAAGTACCACAGCGCTTATTGTCAAAGTTGTTTTAAGTGTAAGAATAATTATTTACTGGAGAACTTCATATCATCAAAATGTAAATTTATATCATTGTATAATTTTTCATCCATGCTTACATCATATAACTAGTGTTTTTATTTTACATAGTTGGTCACACATTGGAGTTTAGTCGAAGGCGTTTCTCGACAATTTGAAACGTTGAGGGAAGGTTTTGAGTCTGTTTTTCCACTCTCTTCTCTACAAAGTTTTTATCCTGATGAGGTAATTATGTATAAATTTTGATGATATTATTTGTGAAATAAAGTCTTGTGCAAAAGGAATGTTCAAACAGTGTATTAGCTTGGTATTCAGCCTAAACAAATTATTTTTACATTTATTAAAATGTATGGTTTTTGAAACAATCATCTATTAAGGTTGGTAGACTTTACATCATACTTGTGTCATTTCTTCATGATTTTATCATTTTTTCCCTTGTAAAATTTATAAAAAATGTATGTAAGGATTCAGCCATAGCCCTTAAAGATATTTTACATGAACCATTTTCTGATCAATCATGATATCATCTTTTAGTTGGAATTACTATTCTGTGGACACAACGAAGAACTTTGGGATACCAAGGTATTAATGGAATGTTGCCGTCCTGATCACGGTTATAATCACGATAGTCGAGCTGTCAAGTTTCTATATGAGATACTCAGTTCGTACACACCTGATGAGCAGAGGATGTTTCTGCAGTTTGTGACAGGATCTCCTAAACTCCCTGTTGGAGGTATCTATGTTTTATTATTTTCAGTAATTTTTTGTTAGTAGTAAAAAATGATAGGACAGTGATTTTTCCTTCTATATTCAGATAGTCTAGTTCAGCTTTTGATCTCCCATGTAGTATTAATTCAATCTTATTGAAATGTACTGTATTATCCACTATACTGAAGTTCCAGTTTCTATATGTTATGTTAAATAGCCAGAATGCTTATTGTCAGCAATTTTCTGTTTCAGGTTTCCGTAGTCTTAGTCCACCATTGACTATTGTTCGTAAAAGTTTTGAATCTTCAGAAAATCCAGACAATTTTCTGCCGTCAGTGATGACGTGCGTGAACTATCTAAAACTTCCCGACTATTCCACTGTGGAAATTATGCGTGACAAATTACACCTGGCCGCAAGTGAGGGACAACTTTCATTCCACTTGTCATGATATTACTGTGTTACATGTGAAGTTATGTGTTATCTCCCACGGATTATTAGTTTTTCCCCCTCCCTCAAGGAGATTTCTCTCACATGGTGTATTTTAAGACACAGCTAGTGTTTTTTTTTCATGCACTGTGTAAGGAGTACATATTGTTGTGTGGAGGGTGTTGCCTATATTCAGTTATTGTACTTTATTGAGGGGATGAAGTTGTTATGTTTGAGGATCGTCATTTAGCTGAGACTTTTTATTGTAGTAAAGCAAATGAATCTGTTTTTTTGTTTGTTTGTTTGGATATAATACTGTAAATGCAGGAAATTTTTTTCTTGCCTATGATCTGTCAGTTAGCATTAATTCTCCCATTGTCTTTGTTTAAACGTCTTGCTTGATTGTTTATATTAGTTTCATGATTTTCTAGTGTATACATATTGACTCTGAAATATTGAGTCAATATTAAGTCTTCTGTTCCTCATTAACTGGCTTCAAACATGTTGCATTTAGGATATAAACATGTATGTGATGGCAGTTAGTAGATAAAACTATTATTTCATGAAACTATTTGAATTTTTGTTCATATTTTAGAAATCTAGTTCATTTTCCTTTCTCTGCTTAAGTCGACTTTACAGCGTTTTATTTATAAAACTGTTGTTTAATGTTTCAGTTATATGCTAAAATGATTTTGCCTTTGAATTTATCCTGAACTACCTTATATCATATCAAATGTTTTCATTAATAACTTAGTTAAAGGATTTATTCATATTGACGGCAAAATATTTACTGGTACTTTATACGTGGTAAATTAGTACATGTAGCTGATGCTTTGTTATTGTTTACAAAATTTCCTGTATTATAAGCAAATTCCTATGTTTATGCTATTTTAATTTCAGCAATTAGTTTTTTTTTCAATTGATTGCATTATGCTTCTTTTATGCTTTTCTCCAATTTTCTCCCATTTATTAACATTCACAGATATTATAATAACATGTGTTCTTAATTTGCATCCAACTGTGTTTTGCCAAGTGTTTGCATAAAGTGTTTGGTTGCTTAAACATTCAAGCATTGATTTATTTATATTTATAAATTGTTGTATTACTGTATTATCTCTATGATGTTGTACTATTTGTTGTTTTTTGTTTATTTAAGTGTGTTTATTTTATATTTTACATGATGGTATCATGTGTTATGTAGCAATATACTGTTACAAAATCTTCTATGTTACCAAATCCCCCAAGTTCTACCAACTATTCAGTCGTCTAATAACATGTTCTAGAATTCCTGTTGATTATACGATGTTGTATCTAGACTTTATTCAAATATTCATTGATTGACTGCCTTATCTGCAGTCTGGATATCACATCTTTCTGAAAATTTCTTGAATAAATTTTGAATTAATAGATGTTATATTTTATTTCTTTTGAATGACTATAAAGACAATTGACCCTCTGTGCCTGGTTTGGCAATATTTTTTTTGAAAGAATTTATGTGTGCTGTATTGCTGATGTGGGGTTGATTGCTTTCTTTGATAACTGTGGTAAACATTGAATTCTTAACTGATTGAATAAAGGATATGGTTATACGATGATTAAATGATAGCTTAATGAGTTGACGTTGTCAATGCTTTTATTGATCTCGTATCTTAGTATTGGGTACTGTACATATGTTAATCTTGTATGATAGTAATCAGAGGTATGTGCTATTAGACTATACAGTAATGCTTCTATTTTAAGTTAGTTTTGTTAAAATTTAGGGGTCAGAATTAAAGTTTATTATGTAAACTTGATGGTGAATTTGTTAACAATATTCACACCTTTCCTGGAAATTAGATAAGCTATGAATTGCAATGAAACTGTTCATTGTTACATGAAACTCAATAGTATAACATCATGGTATCTTTAGTTGAGTATAACAGGTCTCAATTTGTTTTTTTATTTGATATTTTTGATCATTTCATTAGGAATGTATGAAATTATTCAATCTTTGAAGCATTTACATGCTTGGAAATCCAGAAGAAATGATATTTTTACGTTTAGACCTGAATATAGACCAGTAGGTTTTTTTAATAGAATTTCATTCAATATTTCATTTAACTACCTTGAATTTGTCATTTGCATTTTTGTTCACCAAATTTTTGTACTTATAGTTGTTTTTTCCATAAAATCCTTAACTGTTTTGTGTTCAATAATTTGTTTACTTCAGTTCATTATGTCCCTGCATTTTGTATCATATGTTTTCTTCTTGTTTTGAAAGGCTGTCAGTATTTGTCAGTGTATGGTGAATAAATGATACTTTTGACTTGAATTTATCTAGTGCAAACATGAACCAATCAGGCAGGCAAGTGCTGGCAATTTTGTTATATGAAATTTCCAACTGGTTTTGTTCATTGAGGATGTGTCCTCCATTTAAGTGAACTGTGATTTGAAATGTACATTAAAAACAGCTAGTTTGCATGTTACATGCTGTATGCTGCTTTTTTATGGACTTTTTATTTTTCACCATGAATTTGAGCTAGAAACATTGCATTGAACCTCTTCTCACTGTCATAATAAGCTCATAGACATTTTCTAGTTGTTTTAAGCCATGCAACCTGAAATTTACTTCCTGGTATGAAGTGATTGTACTAAATTGAACATGAACTCTATATGAAATAGATAAGTTTTGTTGACAGTTGTGTCCAGTCTTTTAACTTGCTCTTTGAAGTACTTTAACTCACTTAAGTTTAAATCCTCACTCAGTTTAAATAAATTGAAAACATTTTTGTGACTTAAAATGCTTCAGTCAGTATATCTTTGTATTAGTTTTTGTTTCAATGGTCTCCCGTTATTAGAATGCACAGTAAAAATGATTCTGTAGTGTAGTATGAAATGAATTCTGTACATGACAACTGTGAACTCTTGTCTGTATGTTGTTTCTGTTGATGAATGCTGTAACTTATCTAAAATGAATCAAGAAGTTTTGTTATCAAAAGTACTGTATCGATAAAGATAAATTAATGACAAATTTGTGTCATGGTTTGGAAAATTTGAGATGGTCTATACTTGGGTGTCCTGAAATATTATTGGAAGTTCTCTTTTTGTACAGTAGTATGGTGGTGTTTTTTTATCATTATAAGAGTGTGTTATTTTCAGTGTTATTGTGTGATAGATATTGGCATTAATGTATCAATGTATCATACTGTAACATGTCATTGTATTCTTTTAGAGACCGTGTTATTTTTTCACTGCAGTTGTATTACTCCATGCATTCAATGGTTATATGATGGCTGATTGTTTTCAAAAATTATGTGTTGGATATTTTGAAATGTTAATAGAGATATAATAAAGTGAAGAATTGTGATTTAGTCCTAGTTTTTATGTAACAATTTTATTACTATATATATTTCTACTAGCATAAATTTTAATAATGTAACTGTTCAACCATAAGAACTTCGTTCACAGTTATTTGAGAAGCATTATTGTGAGGGTGGCCTAAATAGCAAGGATTTACTAAGATCAAATATGGTAACTGAAGAATCGATGAGTTTCATTCATTGATGTAGTACATAAAAATTAAAAGCAACAACAGAATGTATATAAATGTGTATGAAAACAGTTTATTGAATAAGGCATTTCCCATTAAAGCACTTCACAAAATTATGTAGGTTTTCATAATGAACACATGTTAGTATTGGATGTAAAAGTACCCAGTAACCAATATAAGAATTTAATAACAATATGATTTCTCAGCAAAATGAAACCTTAACAAAAGGTGAATTTACAGTTGATTTAAAGCTTGACCAAAATACTTACAAGTAATATTACCATGACAAACATTTGAAAAAATAAAACATCAGAGAACAGTTCAAAACAATACAATTAAGTGGCTGGAGTACTTGAGATTATTATGATGTTAAGTTAGTAAGTGAACTATCAACTACTTCTACATAACAATTCTTATCACTAAACAGTAACAAAACAAACAATGGCCGGATATAATACGGGTATATCATAAAAACAAGATATGTTGGTTCAACATAAATTTTAGTTAAATATAAATACACATATAAGTATAAGACAAATACCAAAACTTAAAAGTTGAAGGATGTGGAAGTGAATCCATTTCATTGATATTCCTTTTTGAGAGTCCATTTTAAATCCTTCAGTTCTTAACAACAGAAGTAGAAACAATTTCAGAAAACAGAACAATTGTACACAGACCGCACAGTGAGAACACCCAGTTGTCAGACAAACGTTTGTCCTTGATAAATTATAATACTAAGGCATTTTGTAAAATATACCACCACCAATAATTAAGACTATAATGGACGGATTTCACTGAAGACAAAACACAATGTGAACAAATAAATACACTGTTGGCATAAATAATACAACAAGAGGAAAGAAAACATTGTATCACAAATTTGAGACTTAAAATAATTCAAGATGTATACATTCTTGAGCATTAAGTTTGTCTTCATGGAATGGCACAAAGTGGCAGGCATTGTTGCTAAAACAAAGTAGAATTGAATTCTTTCATTAAAAAAAACATTGCCCCTCGGATCTTCCTCCACTGCTTAAAGCTGGAAGTCACCAATTGACCCTGTTTGGTAGTGCGACACTAAACCCAAGTGAAAAAAAAACATTGCCAACAAATATATGAACAAATATATCAGCGACTTACTGTGCCAGAAAACACATCATTAGCAATATACCAGATAATAAGTAATTCAAAAACCCAACTTATATTTCATTACAATCAATCTTTACAATCCTATCTAAGGAAAGACATAATGTAGCCAGATAATTAAACGGTTCATTCATCATTAAGTCAGGTCCTGATTTATAAATCTTTCAGGCTAAGCTCAGACTATTGTATCTATTTGAATTCCTTTTCAGCAATTTAAACTTTCAGCAGACCAGCAAAGCTACTAATGTAATTTTCATGTTTTTGGCATATAAATAACACATTTTTTTTGATAAAACTACTTCTACTACTTAATAAAGCTGTCTACCCACATACAAAGTACAAGTATACTGAAGGAATAATGTAGCACACTGTGCATACTTTTGGCAACTAATGCAGACTATTTTCTCATGAATGAATAAATAAAAAAATATGAATATAAAAATAGAACTATAATGCTTTAAATGGAATGTACGATAATACTTCAACATGTAACATGGCCTTTGAAGAACAACGCAGCACGACTTATTACAAGTATTATCATGTAATGATAATATTTACATGAAAACAATGCAATCTAATTTATAAATTAACCAAAGGCTAATTTACACTACTTCTATTTAAGCACTGTACCCAGCTTGCGGTTCATACACTTGATACCAGTATTTAATTTCAGTCATTGAACAATATCATTAATCCTTCTTGTTATATTCCAAACTTTTGCAAAGAAACATTAAGGAACTCAATGCAAGAAGTGTGACAATCATTACCTTATTGTCTAACAAAAAATCAGATCTATGTATGGATTGTCATGAGGCCAAAATAAACAGGCTAGAATATAACAATTCACATTTTTATGTAATACAAACAATTCATTATATTGTAAGGCACAAATGTTTATATGTTGTATAACAAAAGTAAAGCCACTAAGGTCTTGTATATAAAACACTGTACAATTATGGTACGTATATTTTACACAGTATCCATTGCTTGCTGCTGTTCGGTCATAAACGCATGATCGTGACGCCTCTCTCTCCTTAACTGCATCTGTGATGAAACAAAATTTTAATTACTTGATGATTGTTACATAATGGCTACATGTGGATTTTCATACATTTGGACAAAATTTTAACACCAATAAAAATGGATTAGATTTAAGAAGCAGATAAAGAAAAAAAGTTGTATTTTGAATAAATACACAAACATTCATAAAATACAGTTAACCTATCCAATTGTTTGTAATGACTCACTAAAACCTCAGAATGTTCATACTTTGTATAAAAGCCCCAAATTGCACAATGTGGCTTATATACAACAGGTCCAAGATATCAAATTATAATATAGACAAATTTCTTATTTTTCCTCCATAACGTTGTTCAGAATAACCCCTGAAAAATGGAATTCTCTGAAAAACAGACTTTTGGCCCAGTTCACAAGAGGTCCTATTTTCTGGGGTTATACTGTAACTTAAACTGTCCTTGGAGAATCTATTATTTGTACAACATTTATGAGTTCATAGCATTGTCTACACTGTAATCTTCCACACAGAAGATAACTTCTTTGGCATGATTCATGATTTCACTAATATTTTAAACACACAGACAAATTCAATCACCAATTTCTCATAAAGAATGTCTCATTCAATTTACTACACATTGTTCTGATACTTTTAACCCACTTTGACAAGACAATAACTAGCATTAAACACCAGATCAAAGTTTCATTGTAATATAGCCCGTGTTTTAAATCATTTTATACTAAGAAAATATTGGGAAGTAAAATGAATCGACTGATCAGGCTAAAGTGGCATTGATGATCTTTTTGAAAATCCTGTTATCAATTATCATCAATGAATGTTATAAATAAAAGCATGCAATGTGCTGATTAGCTAGCGTTACAAGCAGTCTGTGAGTTAAATGAATTGATTCACTTTTAGTACATAGAAAATATTTGTGATACAACTTTAAAACTGAAAAATTATTATCAGAATATTATGGATGAATGTGACAAAATAATTTTATTATTAGAGTAAATGCCATGTTGGATTGTGTAGCAGAAATGAACTAAAATTTAGAGTTTTGCATCAAACACATGCAGCGAGTAAACCTGACAGGTTTTACATGTGAGGCAGATCATGTCTTCATAGCAAGAGGGTTGTAAGTTTTAAAATATTTAAAGAATGAGTGATAACATGTTTGTGCAGAAAGAAAAATTTATCATTCCATTTTAATACTCAGCATATATTGCTACACGGACAACTACGTCCAGGTTACAATGTGGTTTAAGCAAATTAACTTAAAGTGATAATGAAACTAAATCATCCTATAATCTAACAACTTCTAGTACCACCTCATTCTTTAACTTTGGATTCAATCGCATTTCACGTCTCAGTTGAACCTAAATTAAATACATACCAAAATCATGCATATATATTAAACCATGCAAAATTCTTACAGTTAAATTGCCAGGTCATTATCTCTGGTATCTGAATGTAGTACATGATACAGAAATATGAAGATCTAGGTAAAAAAACTGTTAATTGTTCATTCAAATTGATTGTGAAACAGGAAATTAGAACTTGAAAGTATTGATCACACGCGAAGATTGCTACCCTGGTCACAAACCAATGCACACAGTTAATTGACTGTAGAGACATGCAAATAATTGTACTGAAAGAAATTACTGCTGAATTAGAATTGGCACCAACTGATCACAGAAATTGATAGTTTTCTTAGTGTAAGAAGGAATATGTCAATTTTACAAAAAATGAAATCATGCCTTGACTATAAACAGTATTCCCATAGTCCGAGGTCTGATGTAAAAAAAAACAGCAACTTGATATTGGTCCCCAAGTGAAATCTCATCTCAGTCTATAAAATTAGATTTAAATATGGATTTTGCACTCAATTTACATACTGGGTAATTTCGAATTTTTTTTTTGAAAACCGTTTCCGTGTATATTGTATTTGAAAAAAAGTGTGATTGGTTAATTAAATATTATGATAATTGGTATCAAATGTCGTTGTTTTTTTGCTGAATGGTTTTTATGAGTAATTTGAAGACACTGAACTGAAAGTAGAAAGGTTTGTTACATATTATATCAACACATAAAAGTTGCTTGAATTAATTAAGCCAATGAATTATTGAGAATAAATAATAATAATGACTATTTGCAATCATTTTCAGCACATCTAACAAGTAACACATAACACAGACAACATAAAACAAATAAGTCTTCATGTCAGAGCTAGTGTAAGGCATGAGGTTATTTACCTGTAACTGAAGTTTGTTGGTATAAAACAAGCGTTTCCAGCCCTCCCTTTTCGCAAGAACTTCAAGCTCCGGGGTGATAGCAGTCTCAACCTCACGTCGGAAAATACCTTCCCATACATCATCGTCACTGCATAACTAAAATAGATTTCAACTAATAAGGACTTCTTATATCTAAATTAGGTGTGTGTGTGTACATCACTCCTGCTCACCCAAATTATAATATCTTCTAAGGGGATGACGTATTAAGCAGTTGCTAATTACAAAATCCTTCATTTAATATAAACGAGTCCGTACCAAATTTAAATTATGTAAGACACAATTGCAGGGCTGTAGAAATGTTTTCATGCAGCCAGTAGGCTACTAAAAGTAGAAAGGGGTGTCTGGGGTTTCAATGCAGCACTGTGTCCGTTGTTTTGGAAAAAGTAGCTAGCGGGATGCTCAAATAGCCAGTTGATTTTTCCAGCTTCTGGCTCATTTCTACATCCCTGCAATTGGCAAAGAAAGCATATTCCTTTTGGAGTAAGATCAATACATTTGTGTGCATCAAGAAATAAATCTGTCTGATTATTAATTTTGTATTGAACTGTTACTAATTTATTTTAATATTATCACAATTTATTATGAATGGTCATAAACCTGGTTGTAAACTGGGAAACATAGTAAACAATTCTCTTTATTCAGTAAATTAGGTTCAAATTGAACTGTATTAAAACTGCCCAGGATTCAATATGCAGTATTCAACTTGAATATGGCATGAGAACATAAAATATATCTATCTTGAGAACTCAATTTCTTTGGTATAAATCATAGACAGAAAACAAACATTCTTTAAAGTGATAGTCTTAATCAGCATGTACATTATTTATAGTATCAATTATGTTCAGAGATAAAACCAAAGAAGGAAAGCAGATTTACCTTTTTAAATCTGTGGCAAGTTGTGCCTAGTCTGACAATATCTACAAGATCTAAGTTGAGAATAATTTTCTTCAAAACATTGTCAGGCATTCTCAAAAGATAATCTAGATGACCTTCTGCAATCCATATAAGATATTGAAGGATATTTTGTCCGGCAAGTCTTTGAATCTCACCTGAAAAATGCAGTTATATATGTTTTGTATCTATTTAAGATTTTGAATCAAGTTTTTCCTGGTAAAGTGATTGAATCCTGACAACACACAAGTATAAGTGGAGTGATGGTGAAAATTAAGGCTAAGTTATGATAGAAATCAATTCGACCGTATAGCTGACTGGCAAAAGAGATCCGGGGTAATACAATATATATGTACTGCTCCAAGAACATACCACCATATAACAGTATACCATTCAACTAGAACAGTTCAAGTGAAATATGGTAGAACCTACCCACAGATGATGATGATTCATCAAAGGACACCAGTATTCAGGTGTACAACATGCTAAACTTCTAAGGTACCATGTTGTCACAAAGTCAGTACAATTAACGTGTAATCAAAGCATGTTATTTCTTCGTAAAATTGTTAAAATAATACTCACTTTAACTTAGGATTAATTTCATACATATCTACATGCAAGAGTCAACTGAAAATACCACAATTTTTAATAAAACATAGAAAATTATTCAGAATTAAGATTTTTAAAAATATAAAACCTTTTATAAAGATACATCTGATGACAGCCTTTCATTAGGAAATCAGAAAAACAAATCCACTTTCCACTGATATAACATTAACTTACTTCTTTAATGTAAAAGAAAGAGATGCTAATGAGTGCAAAGAAGAAATATTACCATGAAGTGCATCATCATGCAAAAAGTCATCATATGACTCACGCGTCTCAGAAGGATCAGTCTTGCAATCATGTCTGATTGGTGGGACAATTTTCCACCAGCGAAATACGAACTGAAAAAATGAACATAATGAGTACATTAATCACCTAACCTTAAGTTAAATAAGGGTGGAAATGTCAGCAAGGTTCATTCTAGAGTGTGCCCTTGCAACATGATGCTAAATTCAATCAATGGCGCAAAAAAATATGTGAATGGATGTAGAAACCTTGTTCAATTTTTTTTTTGTCAAAGAAAATCAAACATGATAACAATAATAAGGATGCCATTAGTGAGAGTGTCAAACTGAGTCAAAATCTATAGGTTTTAGTTCGACCTGGTTGAGAAAATTTTTAGTGGTTGTCCTACAATGAGGCCCGGTGTAAAATATTTCGCACATCATGCATTAAACATATTTTTTTTGTGATAAAGATATTATGATTTTCAATGTGTTATACCAGCATTCATTACTTGGAAAAAAATAATCAGACGACAATAAAGCAACTTTACTACACTGATTTGATATTGTTGTAGTCCCCAGAAAGATTCCAAAAGATACAACACAAAGAAATCAATAAACTAAAACTAGCCTACATGTTCTGAGAGTGAATGCACTTAATTAAGGGTCTGACAATAAACTAAACTAACTAAATTAAAAAAAAGCAAGATAATCTGCACCAGAAATAAGTAAACACAGTGTTGTTGTTCACTTGTGAGATATAAGTTATTTATCATCATGATCATTGTATTCAATATAAACAATGACATAATTTTGCCTCGCTAAAAACTTCACTGTACGCTTCTAACTGATAAAAATATTCAGAAACATCAATTTTCAATTCAGAGCGAAATGTGACGGGGACGAAATAAAGTTGTTTACATTTTGTCAATCATTCAGCTTTCTGTAGCAAATAGTATACACGTATTAAGTCTTAAAGAGACAGATATAATTACCTCGGTAGGAGTTATGAATACATGATAAAAGTCTTTGCATGGCGCGATAGCTGTGTCAGAGAATTCGACAATTGCGCCGTGCTCATTTAGCCAAACGTTACTACAAGTAGCCATTTTTAAGCTTTCTGAATCACCATCCCAACAACTTCTCGTACAAACGAGACGTCAATTTTGTTGCCCCAATTAAAGCAACGAAAATATCTTTGAATGAAAAAAAAAACAGAATTCTATATTATAGTAATAAAATAGCATATAAACCAAAAATATAGATTTATGATGATATTTTTCAGCCGGACGTGTCCGGAAATTACCGAAAAAACATGCGTCAATAAGGGAAATAACTAGTACATTTTTTTCTGGTAGTCTCGTGGTAGTTATTTACCTTTATATACCAGAAACTAGTTACATGAAGAATAGAAATTGACATAAATTATTCATTAAAACCCTTTAATAAGAATATATCATAAAGATACATTATGACATTATCAAATGTGTGAAAATATTAACGTGCTAGAGTCTCCATAATCATCCTTCTTAGCTTTATATCAAAGTTTATCATAAGTATATTAGCTCAGTATGGCGGATATTTTAACTAAAGTATTCCTTAATTGTAAACAATTCCCATGTACGTTAAGGGTATCAGCAATTTAAATAACAAATGCATTTTTTTTGTAAAAACAAAGAACAATTTCCTTGTCTCATGGTCATATGTGTACAGTGCAACCACTCCAAAACAACACCTTTTGGGAGAAGCAAAATTATGTTGTTGTAGAGAGGTTGTTGCTCTAGAGTAATTAAATTAAAAGTCAAATCGTACAGTGGGAAAATCATACTGTTGTTGAAAGGAGGTTGCCGAACAAGAAAACCACTCTGGAATGGTTGCACTGTACTAGTCCTACATTCATGTTGCGAGGGGCCGCGGCCGTGGTCCAGTGGTTAGTGCGCTGGACTTGTAACCCGGAGATCCGGGTTCGAATCACAGTTGCGACAGGCCATACCCTTCTATGAAAATTTGACAAAATGTCGATTTTCTTCCACATGTGGAGAAATTGCTGGTTCTTGTGGAAGGGTAAGTTAGTACTGATTAGTATATAGTCCAGGAATACTGGTTAAGTGAACCGGTCGCCGTATATAACTGAAAAATTGTTGAAAAACGGCGTTAAACCCCGGTGACAATATGTCACATAAAAACAAAACATGTTTACGAGGCACTTGTTTCCATACTTTTGATCAATATGAGGCAAACTAACTGTTGTAAACATTTTTATTGTGGTAAATCCTCGAACTCTGCTTCAATACCGTGAAAAGTTTTGACTATTGGAAGTCGATGTCGCTCCTCTTGTCTTGTTTCTAGGTAGCTGAAACTTGTTTTGTCACACATCTAGATTACTTTACAGTTGCTGCTAATTCAATCAGATTTTCGCACCACTCACGAAGAAAAATCCGGATTTGTTTTTTTTTAATTTGTATTTCCATTTTCGTCTACATTCCTGATGAACGAACAATATATCAGCCAATTATACAAACCTGCGAAATAACTTCGTTGAACCTTTGCTGTTTTTCAAAGAATGTTTAAATGGCGGTGTACACGTGCAGTGAATGCTTAAAAATATCACATTTTAGGGTGTTTGGCGGCAAATCTTTCAGGAATCAAGGAGTTCCTTGGCAAATTATAGACTCTATATATTCGGTAATTTTGTTAACCTATATCATTGCGATCTGTAAGTAAAATGTTAAAGATTTTAATGTTCATACAACAGAATTACACCGACTTGTATGACTAGGTAAACACTTAACTAGACTAAATATGTGCATTAAATATAAAACTTTTCAATACCTTCAGCCGCTCGTTTAAATCTAAACAAACAAAGCAACGACTTGCTGCGGTATACGGAGCATCAGTTCAATAAAAACATTTCCTTAACAGAATTAAAAAGAATGGCTAACACAAAAATCAGTTCCAAAGCACAAAAACGAACGATACTAAGGAACGGGTGGACGAACAGACCACACCTTTTTTGTCTTCATCGTGGAGATTATGTAAACACATGACTTACATTGCCAACTCTCCACAGCAACACTCTTTGGGAGAAGCAAAAATATGTTGTTGTTGAAAAGTTGTTGCTCTAGAGAGGTAGAATTAATAGTTAAATCGTATAGCGTTGTTGAAGGGAGGTTATTGCTCAACAGAGGGCCGCTCTGGAGAGGTCGCATTGTATAAAAAATTAATTAACATTTAAGCTGAAGAAAACTTGAACGGAGTCTCAGAATTTAGACGCTCCTACAAAACGATTTCTTTGTTAAAATAAACAACAAAGACATTAGAAGTGACGATTGAACATGGTTTTTCTATTCTGATTTCAGAACCAGCTGTTAATTCATATCGTAGTTTTGAAATCTCACGAAAGTAAATGAAATAAATCGAATGAGAAGTTTCTGTGACATGAGACTTTCGAAACTGAATTGAACAAAATAAAGGAATAAACGTTCTGTTGGGAATGTAATAGATTACCTTGTTCCAACCATGTTTGTTCTGTTGTTTGCTTGGTTGCCAGCAGGGTCCATTTAGGCATGTATTTATGTGATTATTTTAATTATCTCGTGCACTTAATCGTATATATTTTATTATGTGAGTGTTTGTGTTTGCTATGTCAGTGTACAGTACTTAATATAATGTTTGATATATCGGAAGGTAGCAACGTGAAATGATTTTAAATATTTATATTTCCACGTCTTCTCATACAATTGTTACTACTATTCATGTACCTTAAAATCGTCAGTAACATCTGTGTACGGGGACATACGTATGTAACAATACAGGTACCTACAGAGATAAATGTTCAAGTGGATAGCGTACTTGTACAAATGTCGCCAGTCAAGTTGTACTGCATTTTATTTCAGCCATAAAAATAACTCAGAATAATTTCTAGAAATGTAGCACAGCTTGAAGTTAACCTAGTCTGGATACTCAATACTTTTTGTATGTTCTAAAGAGTCTCATTTGTTTATAGGTGGTCTAAAAGTCAGTTTTGGCTGAAGTCCGGAGTAGAATGGAAAGAGGCATCAAAACGAAGTATAACCAGGATTGCAAACACTAACATAATATAAACACTAAATGTAACAAAATGAATTCGTTAGATAACTGAAAGCCCCTTGCTTCCTTATTATAGACATATACAGTGCAACCTCTCCATAGTGGCTCTCTCTTGAGTAACAACCTCCTTCGAACAACTGCATGATTTTTCCCACTGTAAAATTCAGCTTTTAATTTATCCTCTCTAGAGCAGCAAGCTCTCATCGACGAAATAATTTTGCCCAAAGAGTGTTGCTTTGGAGAGGTTGCTGAATAATTGTGCGCTGAAAATAAGTTCATGAACTGATGGGTAACTTTATAATTTATCTATAAATTTAAGTCTTACGAAAGAAACTTAGGGCCTATATTATCGCTCACATTCGTTCATACAATGTGTGTATACATGTTGAACAATAAATGTAAGAAGGCGAACCAAATAAACGTTCAATTAAACATTGCTCAACATGAACTAAAAAATTGACAAAAAATAGATATCATTCTAGAGTATTACCTAGTCCTGACTGCAAGGCATCCACTTTCTCTGGTGCGATAAAAATGTACAAATGTACTTAAAGCCACTTCCTAGACCTAATAATATTGAGGTGGAATTAGACTATCTAGTCTCACATATAGCTCTGCTTATCAAACAAATTCAATGATTTAAACTCAGTCAAACCTGACAATAAAGGGCATCTACGTGCGATAAAATACATGCATATGCTCTTTATTTTAGGCAGTCGTTATTTACAGTTTAAAATCTATAAATGCTTGTGTTGGAAATAGAATTACTTGTTTTAAAAGTCAGGTGGTCTTCAATCACAGATGGTCTTTAACTTAGATTTTACTGCGATATGTGATTTGTTGTAAAAACAGACATTTATTTATCAGTTTGCATCATAATTGCCACAGCGGATACTTTTTTGAACAAAAATCCCAGTTAGCGTTTAACGACCATTGTGAAATGGTGATTATAAAGATACTGTCTTATTTCGGGCTACTTATCGCACCGATTGACGGAAGTGACGTTATCCAGCCTGGATCCCGGCATTCCTTCTGAAATGCGTGTTCTATTCGGGAACCTCGCTGTTAAACTTATGCTAATGCAAGAGCGAGGTTCCCGAATAGAGCACGCATTTCAGAAGGAATGCCGGGATCCGGGCGGAATACCGTCACTTCCGTCAATCGAAAAAAAGGCGAGTGACTTACCTTTTAGTTTTTATGATACGCAGAGTAGCGAAATGACTTTTTCTTTTCTTGCCTGATTTTCGTTTTTTGATGAGTTTAGATTAAAACGTTAGGTCTGTTCGGGTATATAAATCACGGAAATCGACAATCTCTATCCAGAGTTGTCGTTCGTTATCTTTCCCATACACCTCTGTCAACGTCTCAGCGTTTTACAAGATTCTTGTAAAACAAGAAATAAAGTATCGGATGGAAATTAAAGGAGTATCAGATGGAAATTAAAGGAGACACGGACACTTGTTTTTTAACTACTTTCCAGATGTGGACAGAGATGTATGTGAGGATAACGAACGACAACTCTGGATAGAGATTGGGAAATCGAGTGTCTATGATAAAATACTGTAAAACATCACATAATTTTTTTGATTACATGCGAACGGTTGACTCACACGAAGCGATTCAGTAATAATTAGCTAGCCATTGATATCATGTATATGAATTTTTGCACACGATACTCGCTCTAAGTTGAAAAGAAACGACAAAATGCAGCAAGGGTATATTTGATCATTTAAGTGTCATATGCTGTTCGTGCTTAATTCTTTTCGCACCTGCTTTAATCGTGTGTTCAAAGTTTGAATATGCAACTATACAAACATGTTTTAGAAATGATTCAATCAAAGTCGTATAATATTTTCTCGATGCATAAGCAATATGCAGGCTTATAATTTTGTGTTTAAGTCGCGTTAAGCTTTGTGCTTGAACGACATTGGGTATGAAAATGAAAATGCTAATATTTTGAACGATAACACACTTGGATAAATTTTGATACGGTATAAAAATGTTGGATAAATGTCAAACTAAACGAAAAATTAACCCCGGCCATAGAAAATTGAAATCCAACAGGTTGTTTTTAATTCAAGAATATTCAGGGTCAGACCACATAACGGCTGCCTGTCTGGCACATTTTTGTAACATTACTTAAAAAACTCTGACCTGCGGCTGAAGCAGGATAGTATGTTGATTTTTTTCTTGAATAACCTCTGATGATGTTTGTCAACTGGAGAGTAAGACGAATTTGTTTCCGTAACGAACATGGAAAGAAATGAAGCATCCTTGCTGACTTTTTCTTGTTTTCATTTTCAGCGTTTTAGTTAAAATTGAATGTCGTTTGAAAAGAAGACATAGTTCGGTGTAACAGATGCATACGCTAAATTATACTCTTCAAAATTAATCAAAATTATTACAAAACTGTCGACCATTGAAATTACCATAAACAAACTTTTAAAACAAGTATTTTGTTAAATACTCCAATACACTAATAAACCTAAGATGAAGATCTACAATTTACATACATTTACACAGACTTGATTTGTTCAATAAAGAAATGTACCGAAAGACAAATATTACTTTCCATTTTTATTTTATTTGAACGAGTCATAAGGTTGATAAAATGAGGCTTGATTGTATTTCAAGCGTGAAAGAACGAATACACCTTCAAATGTATGACACACGCACACCTATATATGGACACTGTAGTAAAGTTAAGCCGTCACACCGTTGAACGTAGCTTACGTTGAACGTGAAATTTGACAATTGCATGTGGCTTATGACAGAAAGAATCTTAATTGGTGTATAGGGGATCACTTGTTTTGCTTCAGGACATAAAAATACATACTGAATATAGAACACTTACATCTTTGTTAATTGAATAACATGTACGTTCAGTGATAACTTGTAGGATTTGTTTGTATAGTGTACAACTTTGCGCGTCCATTACTTTTTCACCAGTTTTATACTCGCCTTATAAATTTAAGTATAAAAAGCCTGACTGCCACATAGTCGTGAGTTTTCAACAAATCAAAGATGTCGTCAGGACCTTATAGTTACCAAACGGGGGAGACAAAAACATTTCATATCGCGGATTATACTGTGTTTGGTGCGACACTCGCGATATCTGCTTTCATTGGAATATTTTACGCTATAAAGGATAGAAAGAAGAATACAACGGACGAATACCTTCTTGCTGGAAGGTCCATGCATCCAATTCCTGTGGCAATGTCGCTTCTGTCTAGCTTCATATCGGCGATAACCATATTAGGAACGCCAGCGGAAGTGTACGTCTACAGCACGATGTACTGGTGGATATCTGTAGCGTTTATTATAACAGCAATGGGCGCCGCACATATCTTTATTCCGGTATTCTACAACCTTGGAATCACCAGCGTGTTTGAGGTAAATAAACGTAACAATTTCAATACTAATAACACAGTTATAATACATGTACCGCACATTCATCGACATTGGAATACTGGTGTATTTGTAACTACAGTTTTGTCCGAAAACTTTCATTACATGTTCCCAAAGCCTCTTGTCCAATGTTCAGGACAAGGAAAATTGCTCCGACAAGCGTAAAATTGCTGTGTCCCACAGCAATTATGTTGTAAAATGACATTTCAGTGACAACTAGTTTCAGATGCATCCATTGCATAATGCATTTATAAAATAACCTTTAGCTCCAATGGTTTACTGATAATTAACCAGACGTGATTTCGTGACATGAATAAAAATAGCTGAATTAATTACAAATGGATGTTAATTTATCTGAATATTGTCAGTGACACACACAGACGTAAAAGTTTGAATTCTCAGAAATTAAACCAGCAAAAGTATGTTCTGAAGGGACTGGATTCAACATTTTTTTAAAAAAATAGAAACTTATTTCAAATTACTGTTAATGTTATCAAAAGAAAATTCGATGCCAATCAAACATTTAAATGCTGGGTTTATTTGAATAAAATCTTTACTCCAGATAAGTATATTTTGGATAAGCAGACGATAAAATAAAGTGCTTACAATGCAGTTGAAACATGATTATGTTGTAGCGTCATAAAGCTGGATTGTAGCTGCTCTCCATTTTCATGTTCATAAGGCTGGATAAAAATGTTTAGTATTTCAAGTCTCGACAAAAATGGGTAAGGTGGTTAAATTTGACGTACATGTATTACATCCATTATACTGTACTTTCCTCCTGTATCTACTCGTAGCCGAGGCCCTGGTCCAGTGGTTAGTGCGCTGGACTTGCAGCTCGGAGATCCGGGTTCGAATCCTGGTCACGGCAGGTCCATGAAAATTTGACAAAAATGTCGATTTTCCTCCATATGTGGAGAAGTTGCCGGCTCCTTGTGGAAGGGTAAGTTAGTACTGGTTAGTATACAGTAAAGGAAAATTGGTTAGGTGAACCGGTCGCCGTATATAACTGAAAAATTGTTGAAAATCGGCGTTAAACCCCAATACAACCAAAAAAATCCTGTATCTACTCAATGCTACACGAAAATGTTATCATTACAAAACTAGTAGAGTCAAATTATCGGTACACGTGTATTTCTTTGATAGTTACCCTGGATACTTAAATTATTTTACGACATATTTTGAAGATTTTGTAAGAGTGGTTGCCCTTGTTAAACAATATAAGAATTATTAATTTCAGAAGACACTGCATGGTGATTTTAGATTAATACTGTGTTTTTTGCATTTTTTACCAAGATATTTCATTGAAATGGATCTGCTTTATTCTTTAATCTTTGAAAAAAGGCCATTCCCATAAATTTCAATGCTTTAAATGGACAATAACTCAAATAAATGTCGTAGTTTTTTGGGAAAAAATCACGGTAAATCGTTTTCTATCATGAAAACCTATAAAAATTACACGTTTCCGAAATCTGTCGGCTACATTTTGAGATAATAATTTTTGGCAGGTAGTACCTTAACCATTTTTTTTATGAAACTAGGAGTTGGTATCATTCAGGATTTGGATCCAATAAAATCAACAAGTAAAGTTAAAGCAGAGTTTTTCAAATCCTCTAAGTAATGAGCCAGATATTATCGTGTTTTGGCGTATTGATGGGAAGCAGGGTACCATACAACTTGTATAAATTATCTTAAGTAATCTTTCCACTCATTAAAAGTTCATGGAAGAATCTGGTGTGATGTTATGACGATAAGTAGGTCAACAGGTTACGCCGCTTTGTTGACCAAATTAGTTCGATGTATCGTATACAATGTACGTGTGAAGCATTTAAGTAAATAGGGTGAACAACAAAGAATGACGGCGAAGATATTCATCGTTCATGAAGTATGTCTGTCTACGCTTGACAATGTAAACAACTTCAATCGATAGAAGAATTACTTTATACAAAATAAATAAAATTCGGGAAGCCTTTCTTATTTGCGGGGACGTAATACAAATAGTGTCGTGCTGCGGCTTCCTATTTTAACAAAACAGATTTTTTTCTTCTTTTTGGTTTGCGGCAATGTCGTCTGCTCTCAGTACGTATATCGTGTTATAATCTCATAATTACTAAGTGTACCGTCCTCTTACTTTGTATGATTCGTATTTTCCAATACCACGCAAATTATTGTAATGAAATTAACGATCGAATGGTAAAACAAGCGCTCCCATTTTATGATGTTTTAAATAATTTAATCAAAATGTTAGAAAAAGACACATTTACTTCAGAAATATTACGACTTTAGTTACGTCATGCATATTATTATTCATATCATTTCTGTGAACATGTTTCGGAAACAACGTAACGACGGTAAAGATGACAAGAAAGTATTGCATTTGTTGAGGGAAAAAGCACCACAACATTTTGTTGATTTCCCGCATGACGTGAAATTTTAGATCAAGTGAATATTGGCTTAATGGTTTTTCAGACGTACATTTGAACAATTTGTACAAAAATGAGCACAAGTGAACATCGCCTTAAGCAATATTAATAATTTCATTATAATTAAATGGTGTACAGACACTTTACATGGTTCAGAGTATACATACACGATATTTTTATAAGTTTTCATACTGTTTTAAGAGGGATGTTTAAAGCCGCCATCCACACTTAATTTAGCCTGCCTGTCGTCATCTTTACACAGTTGTCACACAAGCGTTGTGTAAAGACACGAAGAAAACTATTTTTCGGATTTGTTATAATTATGTTCATTTAAGATTTTGTTTCAGACATTGTCTGTTATCAACTATCATGGTAAGGCAGAATTAAAGACGTTCTAAATGATTCAATACGCTAGTCTGTGCTTGATATACTTATTTGAATTCAGTAAATATGGCCGCCTTAGTATGGTATGTCCAGCATTATCTTTCGGTGATTGTTGTTTATGAAACCAAACCAAGTTTTGACACAATATTGTAGGATTAGAGAAAATGCACCAAGTAGTAGGATCGAACATGTACCGTCCATTTTTGCGCTTAAATGACCAATACAGTATCTGCAAAAATATGGGCCCAGTAAATATATCATAAAAACGTGATACTTTATTTTTTAACTGATTCAAGTGGCAAACATTTCAGCGTACTAGCCGATGGGACTTGCGCCAGTGAAAGCTTTACACACATACCCTAAGCGTTGCTACTTCAAACTAATTGTCGGCTTATTTCTACAACCCCAATTTTTGGCAATATTGAGATTTTTGTATCCTTTTTTCGTCTCGATGAGCTGTTTACAATGATCATACTTACCTGCTTGTAGGGTTAATCCCATTTCCATAAACCCGTAACTCGCTTAAAGTTATTGCAGTTCAAAACAGTTCAAATGCGATTTTCTCAAAATGGGTAAAAATAACGTACGGTTTTGTAGAAATAACCGAGTTCGAAAACAAGTTGACACTTCACCGAGCTTTGTTTATTCGTCTTATATGTCAAGTGCATTCATCAAAATATGTAAACAACTTGTTAACATGTTGCTGGAATAGCCGATGTTTGTATCGGTGAACATAGCAATATTTGATATGTAAAGTGATATCATTAAGGTTTTTTAATATATATTAATTCAAGCGTATCAACATACAGCTGACATTGAATCAAATTGATACGGAATGGCAACTTCAGCGAAACATTTTGTTTATCGTATAATCGAGGTCCGTACGTGCGTCATAGTGGTAACTTTATTGTTATTATACAATAAGTTAAAATTTAATCCAAATTTCAAACTTGTAAACAAATTTATATGATCGTCTATGCATTCTTGGAAATTTAGTCATAATTTTAACATCAAGTGGAGTTTTATATAACTAAAACTCTGATTAAAACATGCGTAAAACCCGAATATTTGCTTCATTCAGAGGTTAATTTATGTCAATGAATGACTTGTCTGTAAGCTTCACCTCAATTAACACGATGGTGGTAGTCACAATATAGTAGATACGGCTTTGCAGCACACACGTGACACGCACGTGACGTACACGTGACGTAATTCTCCACGGCATATCTGTCTATAAGCCTTAAATCAAGTGTTCTTCGTCTCACGTGTGATTTAAACAACACATGTGAAGACGCTAGCCGCTTCTAGGAGAATGTTGTAATCAATGAATTTTATTAAGTCAATAGAAAGTAAAAAAAAAATGGAAAAAAACGGACGCCCTGGAAACGTCACATTTATGCTTTTCTCACCGCAACCATCAACCAACCATCATGGCAGGTCAACATTGCGTTTCTTTTTTCGCGGTATTAAATAAAAAAATAAATCATGTTAATATGTACTTCATCCAAACATCTTTAAAATTGAATCATGAAATTTCATTTACTGATGTATTATCTATCAATTATGCCTAAAATTAGCCAGTAATTGATCGATATACCTATGAACACATTAATCAAGCGTCAATGAGTGTACCAGTCTAAATAATGCCCGTTTATAAAGATGTACACTTGCGATTTCTTACCGCTGTATTCAGTGTCGACTTTAAAACGCGACAGCGACATTATAAATGACATTTATATACATATAAATTTATTTATCATATAATATTTGAAGTATGAACTATTTAAAATATTCAAATTGTTTCACGTTCAGCGTAGTAATGCATACTTTTTGAATTATCAATTCACCCTGTGAAATGCATTCGATAGAATTTAAATACACTCATATACACTTTATTTCAGTACGCAGAGATGAGGTTTGGTCGACCAACAAGAATTGTTGCTTGTATAGCTTATCTTGTATGGATGGTAAGAATACATATTTATTATATTAATTAACTGTCACTTGTATGCACACATTGCAAATTTCCATTAATCCAACTGAATGAACTTTCATGCATTTGTGAGAAAAAATCATGCTGTTGTTGAACGGAGGTTATTGCTCAAGAGAAGGCCGCTTTAGAGAGGTCGTACTGTATTATATGCATAAATCTATATCCACTCCACCTTGGCTTAGTTATTGAACTCGTGTGGTTGAAGGGAGGTTGTTGCTCAAGAGGAGGCCGCTCTGGGGAGGTTGCACTGTATTATGTAAATCTGTATCCACTTCACTTATGACTAAGTTACTGAACTCGGGCTGTGTTTTACATGTTATTTTGCTTCGTTTCTTGGGAGAGTCGTGTCGATTTTTTCCATTATCATGAAAAAATGAAATTGCCCTTGATACATTTTCTTTTCTGTTTTTTTTTCAATCTAAATGTATGCCTTAATTCGAAATAAGAGACCATAGTTTTGACAGGTAGTTATTTTTCTTCTTTTTACGTCTAGAGCGTCGAATATCCTTGCAACTGTCATCGTTTGCACGTGATGGCACATTATACATGTATATACATTAAAATTATAAAATACCAATTTACCAAAAATCTATTAATAGTAAAACAATTCCCTGAGCAGTGAAGTCATCCTAGTGGTCAGGCATAAAAATGTTTCTGGTTACCCGATCTACCCAATGTTTTTCCCCGTGACCCTAGACTTTTTATTAGGCTAAAAGAACGATACATCCATTGTCTCACTTTTTAACCTTACGACAGCGGCTTTTAAGAATAATAAAAAAATCCCTGACTACTCTATTTTTAATGAGCTGGTAGCCAGAAACAAACAGTTATTTACGTCTCATTTCTTGACACGTTTTTTTCTGATGCTTTCTGGGTGTAAATGCAGTGATACGTTTTCTATTTGCACGCAAATACCTTGAAAGTGCATCAATTTTCATTGAATTGAAAGGACGTATGGATAACCTCTGTGCTGTTTCGTGCATGTCGCAAATGAAACGACATACAAGGTGAATCAATGGTTGATATAAAGGTCTATTTTGATACATCAGAAATTCAAAATCAAGCATTAGGCCAAACTTAAAAATGTTGGTTTGTAGAAACGCGACCCACACTTTTAACAGTGAGCTGGTAGGTGGTATGTTTCTTTGTTTTTGGTCAAAATCGCTAAAACATTTTTGGATCTAGTGATTTTTAATGAGTCGGTTGCTTAGCTGCAAACGAACAATTTAATTAAGACTGACCTAAGGTAGGAGTTTTTGCACATGAACGCTATGAAGTCATAATCATACAATGACTTGACTTAATGATCAAAATTAAGGTTATAAGAAAATAAAAAATGACGCTTTTTAAAACTAAAACTTTAATTAACGCTACGTGAGTGTATCCTTGATCTTAAAGTTTAGCAAAAAATATAATTAAATTTTAGCCATTACACGCACGAATAATTCTACATTGAAGCGCAAGTTTATTTATTTTAATGAGAATATGTATAAATGATCAGTAGTTTGATATATAGCCAGAGGCACAGTCAAACACAACCAAAATACGTACACATAGAAAAAATCCAATTTTGAATGTCTAGATTTATCGTTTCGTTTTGTTCATTCGTGAACAAATTGTTAATGATGACATGAACCTGATATAACACTCCGATTCTCTATGAACATGGTCAACGCCAAGCAGGGACATTTTTATAGCCATCACCGGCGTTTTTTTTTGTAATTTTAGTGCTCTTGTCTGTCCGTCTTTCCGCCCGTCAGTCCGAGAATCATCCGGACTGTATCTTTGTTATTCATAGATGGATTTTAGCAATCGGTAGTGAGGGGACATACTTACTTTTTTAGTTGTAAATTATTTACTATTGATTAAACCATTTACTTGTGGTATAACGATGTATTCAACCAAAGCCTGACCTCAGTCAGTTCAGTCTAATGTAATTTATAATTTCCATTGTTTTCGGGGCTGACTTTTATCTGGGTAACGCAGTATTTTCTAAATTATAGTCTTCTTTTACAGCACGTCAGTAACTGTGTTTTCAGTAAATTGATAACTAGACATCTTTTTTTTGAAAAATGTGCAATATTGCGGAATTGAATATCACTGACGTACTGGTACATGTTATCGTAAGTTGATATCATTAAATATGTATTAACGATTCTAATAAACAACTTAAATATTCACCGCGTGGTTAGTGAAATAGAAAAACGCACGCCGTACTCGTTCGCGCCGATCGGAAATAAATTGACAGCAATTTCACCTCATACAAATTTTATTATGATACCCCCGTCCTATGTAGCAGTAGTCTCATGTTCAAAACCGCGTGTAAAAAGCTGATTTGTACAATATTGCACAGCAAACAGTTATGAATACTTCAAACGAACTTAAACTGCGATAAAATTGCCTTGCACCAATAGTAACCAAATATTTTCAAATACTGGTATGTCTTATGTTGAGAAATCAGTGCACTGCAAGCTTTTTGTTAAAATTTGCGCTGACGCTTAATACGAATGAATGCAGCATTGTTAAAAATCACGAACTGTATATTGACAAACTGAAATTTGGAGAATGAAGTGTATCATATTTCCGCAAAATAAATGTCATAATTGCATTCCATGTCTTTTCAAGGCTCAGGTACATCAACGGCGAGGGTCATTTGAGGACTTTTCCGTATTGAGAAACGAAGGAGAACCCCAGGTGTACGCCTGGATAGAACCACCGACTTTCTAACTGGACATGCCTCACATGTGCAATTTGGTTCTCGGTGGAATTCAAACTCACTGCGGTGATGGAGTAGCGTTTACTAGTCATATATTCTATGGCGCTGTCTAATGTTGTCGTTAACATCAATATTTTGTACCTATTTCTATTACATTATGTACCTTATTGTCCAATCCCATTTGTTTTTATATGTATACATATACAGTACCACCTCTACAGAGCGGCTCTCTCTTGAGCAACAACCTCCTTTTAATAACAGCATGATTTTCCCATTGTATGATTTAACTAGCTTCCTGCATTCACATCGTGTTTTCGTAATTTAGATGTTGCTATTTTTATTTCTACGAAAATCTCAATATTAACTCTTGATTTTAAAATGTAAAAACAGTATAAAGATAACTGTTGTTAATTTGATAATTCATAGCGAAGTAAACATAAGACATTAAGTAAAATAGTGAAAAAATAGGTACCAGTTATAAGACACGATTCCACACATGAAAGATCATCACGTTCCATTCACTCCCAAATATTTTCGTACTTTGATGCATTTCACAGAGCTCTCGGAATATTTCTAAGCCTCACAAAACGTGAGGACATTTATTTATAGTGTTTTTAATGTCATTAACACAAAACTTTAATTTTCCAGATGTTTTACATGGCCATTGTACTTTATGCGCCGTCACTGGCTTTAAATGCAGGTAAGTCCTAATAATGACTTAATTGCGTACCTTTTAAACAATCTTATAAAAATTCACATACTAGTAGTCGGATAGGTGCTTACAAAACAAGTATATGCATAGCGAAAAGAATCTTCTATTATTCGTTATTAATAATATAA
The DNA here is from genome assembly GCA_008271625.1 of Lutraria rhynchaena. Classification (NCBI taxonomy): domain Eukaryota; kingdom Metazoa; phylum Mollusca; class Bivalvia; order Venerida; family Mactridae; genus Lutraria; species Lutraria rhynchaena. The sequence goes on along the minus strand of VIBL01000004.1, from coordinate 5,893,279 downwards.
ACACTCTTCCGCATACTTGAATTTGTGCTTTTCTTTCTTTTTTGATGAAGTAATTGTCGCAATCTGAGTGATTGAGTCATGCTTTAAACACATTCACCGCATCAGAAGAAGCAGCTCTGGACCCGAAATCAACAATATTGAGATTGGCCCCAAATCTCAAATCTCACATTTATCCTTAGCTTATTTCTGACGAATATGCACAATATTTTGCAAGATATGTTTGTGTGTGTTGATATGCTGATCACTCGGATTGATTAACAGACTGCAAGTTTAAAATTAACACAAGAATAATCAAAACATAAAATTGAGACATGAGCAGTGAGATCGATCTTAAGTACATGACCTCTGACCCTGAGATAACTACTGACCTTCTTTCTTACATCAAAGCTGAGCATTAGAATGTTAAACCGTACTTATTGTCGTACTAATTGTAAAAAATGTAATCGTGAAACTGACATAATCATGATTCAAATTGCCTTGATTCAAGTAAAGGACAAGGAAATGTGAAATATTGGGCGGTGGTCCGTAGATTATACCAGCAATGTGATGTTACCTCAATATAACGTCGTGCAACAAGTTCAATGTTATAAATTCGCGAGATATTTATGAAACACCTATCTTATTACTTTACTTCATATGAGCAGTAACAACCATTTACATTTCAGTTACCGGATTAAATTTATGGGGATCTGTATTGGCTGTCAGTTTCGTCTGTATATTTTATACCACACTGGTAAGTTATGTTGAAAGAAAATTAATTTACAAACTGAATTGAATATAATCGTGTTATTTCACCACAACGACAAACTTTAAGGATTGTAAATTATTTTTCTAGAAGCGCTGCATATAAAATAGGGAATTTCCCTTAGAAATTCAGCGACTCTCAAAGCACAAAACACATCGCGAACTAATGGGATTCAAATAAGGGATTCACATGAATTGACCAGCTGAGTGGACAATCTTGGAGAGACGTTAAACCAATCAATTATAACGAATAAAAATTAATTACCACAAATTTATTAAGACTATGGGTACTAAAGCATTTGCAATATCTTAGATATGACATCGAGAAAACTATCTACGTTCAAAACTATTCAAAACGAACGAAACATTTGCATATTATAATCATTTGTCATCTCAGCCAGATTTCAGTTTTTATGCATTGATGCTTCTTCACAATGCATCCGATATATATACACATAAAATAACACAGCATGCAATGAACATAATAATTACAGAATAAACTTTGGTATGATTACACATGAATGTACGTACTTTATTAACCGGACTGAAAATGTGGTCTTATAAAAATGCGAACATGGTATGCGTCTCGTTGCCCTTTAGAAAAAAAAGGAACTGAGATGAGTTTGTGTGGTTCGTCTCCTTACCTGTTAATTACAGTTTGTTTTTTTAAATTTGTTCGAACTATAGAACACTAATAACTTACATATTATTATATATATAATTATAATGGTGACTCTTATGAATTTACCGACTGTCTTACAGTCACAGAGACACTGTTCCCAATCCAAAAAATATTCATGTTGTAGGTGAATGTTTGTTCAGTGCATAATGAAATCATACACAAGTAACGGTCGTTAAAAAGGACCGAGGCCTTGTTAAGATCTAATATGCAATCCATTTATTGCTTAATTAATTTGTTTGGCAGGTTTTACGTCTTCCATATTCCAAGTATTTAGACAATTATTTTCAAGCTTTCTAATCTACTTTAGGATACTTTAAATGTCTGTATCCTACAGGGTGGTATGAAGGCAGTATTGTGGGCTGACACAGTCCAGATGGTTATTGTTTACGCTGGTATGTTGACAATATTTATAATCGGATGCAATGTACTGGGTGGAGTAGAAAATGCCTGGAGCATCGCTGAGAGTCGTGACAGAATCGTTATCTTTGAGTATGTGAAATTATTCATTTACTATCAACTATTCCACGGCAATCTGAACAATATCCTTATTAATGAGTAACAACAACCTTTGAGGATAATAATGGTTAAGATGTCAACAACATATCCCCATCCACATATGAGTATCGTTCACTTCTAGTTTGTTTATTTTACTGTTTATTACAATACACATAATAAATATAATGAAATGTTAGAGCCTAATCGCTGTGTTTATCCATTCGTCCAATCACCAGGTTATTTCCCCCCTATTTTATCGTGGCCACATCAACGTAGAATCCATTTACTTACTTTAATAAATACACTGATGACGAAAAGTTCAGTACCTCACAATACGTTCGTAAATTCAAGTAAAAATGAAAATATTAGTTCAACTCACGTTTATACTGTCATTAAAGTTTCGCTTGATTCTTTCTAACTTACTGCTTCGGTAATCTTGACCTTTTATTAACTTTTATACACTGTCTTGTCTCGTTCATTATCACGTGACTTGATAAAGATTCAAATTTGACTGAACTTTTTTACCAGTTTTACATGAATTGATTTAGTGTATTGAAGAACGAGACAGTTCATGTTTTATGCGAAACACTAATCGTGCATTTTATTCTTTATTTTGAGTATTTAATCGCTATATTTGACTGGGTTAATTTGTTTGTATTATGAAAGGTTCGACCCTGACCCCAGATTACGTCACTCAGTATGGAATGTTGTGATAGGTGGGGGTATTTTCTGGTGCTGTGTGTTCGGGACCAACCAGGCACAAGTACAGAGAGCCATATCAGTGAGAAGTGTACAGCGATCAAGAATGTAAGTAACTGAAGTCAGTCGGTCAATAAAGGGCTTAGTTTAAGGTAAAGAAAACGTAATTATAGAGTTTGCAAAAGATGACAATGTCGTAAGTGACTAATCAGAAAGCGTTACGGAGTACGAGAAAACGGTCGCCGAATAAAGCGCTCACTCTAAATTACCGTCGTGAGAGAAATTTATCTTTAAGGGATGCTTTACCAATTTAACTACAGTTGGCCCCGAATCAAGTTACACGTTACCAGGAATTAAGCAACTAAGCAAAATTATACAAAAAATCTTATAGGGGTGCATGACCTACGGCGAAGGACCGTCAGTTGAACACGTGTAATTAATGTAAAATCGTAAAAAAATCACATAAATTCAAATAACCTTTCATAGCAAAGTTTAAAAAACATCATTGAATATAGGTACATTATGTATTATAAGACATGTTGCACTCTGCGACAATATCAGTTAATTCGATTCGCATAAATGAGTAGTTAATTGTATGTACATCAAATCAATTACTTTGTTCATCAGAGGCAATTCCTCCATCACCCTGTCGTGTTTGAGGTTGTTGACGAAGTGGTATTATGGTACGGTGTCGATGGACCTATGATATTTTCATTTATTTAGTGATAGTAATCTTTGAATTTTCGCTATTAAAATGATAATACACCGTCGCGTCAGCAATTTCGTGATGACCTCAACGGAACACCGTACATTATCCCTACTAACTGGTGAATCTTTCGCTGCTGGCGACATTAGAGTAAGAAAGTAGAGCAAACCTAATATCCGTGTCAACCTGTGTTTGCAAATTCTGTTTTAAATCATATTGTATGTCTGAAGATTAACATCAAAGATCGTTATACGGATAAGAGTACTGAAAATGAGTCAGACACGTTGCAGATAATAAGGACATACAGTGCAACCTTTCCAGAGTGGCCCTCTCTTGAGCAACAACCGCCCTTCAACAACGGCATGATTTTTCCCACTGTACGATTTAAATATTAATTCAACCTCTCTAGAGCAACAACCTCTCAACATCAACGAAAGTTTGATTCGCCCTAAGGGTGTTGCTTTGTACTACCTATCGTTTAAAAATACTGAGCACGTTAATCTTTACTCGGCTTCTTATGCATCATAATTTTAAGCTAGACAGCATCTGTCTTTGCAACAAAGTGGTTATAGGGAGTGTTTTCGTGGTTTTTATCATTGATGTACATCAAGCATGTCAAGTGCAAACAATCAGTCAACAACGTGTTTGCTGAAATTTTAGAGTATTGTTTTCGTTCATTCGGCGACCTTGTTAAATGACAATTGTTACGAGACCGTCTTCACTCTCTGAATCCGCGTCCCACCGACCTCATAAATACAACAGCTGTTTTTTTTCTCAATAAATATATTATTCTACTATTCATCTTTAACGAATTATATTTAGTCAACTTTTCATATCCAATTAAAATGTGTATGAAAGCTTGGGACGTTTAATTTACTTTAGCGTAGCTGCAGCAAAATGACTTTAATTTATCAATTCAATCTGGCCACGACATATCCGTTTCACCGACGTAATTATGTGCTCATATTTTCCCATTGACATTTAATACCAACTAGTTTTTAGAGTTTTAGATTTTCCAAGATTACTAAATAAAGTAAACATTTCGACGAAGAAGCGCATTAAAATAACTAGCGTGTTCAACTGACGTTTAATGAAATTATATCCGTGCATACAAGAATAAATCATCCTTTAGATCCTAAATCTTAGTTTTGTGTGAATAAAATAAAAATGTAGAAAACGGGTACAAAACACCATGTCTACACGCAGGTAAAGATATCACCAACTGCAAATTTGACGCACGTTTTTTAGAGGTAAACATCTGCAAGTCACCATGATGCACCATCCGCCTGTACCACAATCGAGTTAACAACATAACTCAGTAGAGCGGTTATGTAGCTAATATATGTGTGTTTATTATCATTAGCAGTGAAAAATCAGCTTCTTGCAATGAAAACATAAAGCTGGAATAAAGAACGAAGATTTTTGTCATCATCGCTAAATTATTTTTGGTCTGGAAATTTTTGAATGCGTCAGTTGCGTAATAGAAAACTAACAATTTTTTTAGCGATATCCTTTCCTTTACATGCTTTGAAAATGTGATTCTTTCCTCCGTTTGATGTTCACTTTATAAGTGTTTGCTTACAAACCCTCGATTGAGACAACTGAACACGTAACGTACTGTATCACATTCACTGTGTCCTTGATTGATTGGTTTATAGACTGATTGATTGATTGATTGATTGATAGGTAGATTGATTAACTGGCTGATTGATTGCTTAGTCATTGATCGGTCGATCGGTCGGTCGGTCGGTTGATAGATAGATTGATTAATTGGTTGATTGATTAATTGGTTGATTGATTAATTGATTGATTGATTGATTGGTTGGTTGATGAATGGATTGTTAGATTACATATTGCGCAGTCCCTTGTTTACGCATACAGGCCAGCACACACGTACCTAAGTTTTCTAAATACAGCTTGGTTCAATACAAACAATCAACAAATTAATATATACTGTTAACAAATAACATGTTTTGTTCAATGTATTAATCAAACTTGAGTTTTTTTATCAACATAGTACTTAGGGGGGCTGGCACTCCCGGTTAGTGTTGTTAGCCATTCGCGGTCCATGTGAGTAAACAACTCGTGTTTGTTCAATTCGTACTAAAAAATAACATCTTACCTGAAGATATCAAGACAAAATGAGTTAAAAAACAACCAAGATATTTGATTCTTTTAATACAAATAGGTGTACCTTTATTGGATTTATTCAAATACTTTTTACTGGGGTTTAACAGCCAGCGACTTTCCTGCTTTATTAGTTAAGGAAGATCCAAGAAGGAGTACACCTGGGTAGACCCATCTATCTAACGTAAGCTAGATGTACAACTTCCACAAATGTGAAGTTTGGTCCTGAGTGGTATTCGAACTCACAGCAGTGAGAAGCTAGTGATTCCTGGTCAGAGATTCAAACAACTCTACAACGGAAGTCCCTGAAATTCAATTAGTACATTACATCACAAACTTAGCTGTGATGAAAAAAGTAGTCTGTAGAATTATTGACCATTTCTATTCTTCCTTCACAGCGCACTCTGGTTAAATCTACCCGGAATGGCTTCTATTATAACATTAAGCTGTCTGGTGGGCGTGGTCATGTTTGCATTTTACGCTGATTGTGATCCAGTGACGTTTGGACTCATACAGAAACCCGATCAGGTATTTTTCTAGAAAAAAAAAAACTCAAAGAGGTCATGTAATATCACCAAGTGACATTTGTCTTAGGGCGTGAGTTTTTAGATTTCAGAAATGCTAAATTCCAAATGTCAATTTTTCTTTCAAAAATGATTAAAAAAGAAAGAATGAAGATGTATGTAAAATAACACTTGTATAAAATATGGTCATCTGGCCTCTATCGAATTCTACAAGCCATTTACATGGCATTGTGGTCTTAATTCCAGCCGTATAAATTGGAAATCCGAGATCAAAATTGGCATCCGATGAAAACTTAAAATCAGACAACAAATGTCAAAATAATTATATATGTTACGAAATCAGAAATATTTATATCATAGCAGACAATCATACCGAACACTTATTAATTTAAGTCTGAACTGTTTTTTGCAAGACTTCTACATAATCCAGTTACATCGTACACTATTTTTCATTTCAGCTACTGCCGCTGTATATGATGGATCTATTGGGGGATATGCATGGTTTACCGGGACTTCTGTTATCAACAGTTTTTAGCGGAAGTTTAAGGTGAAGGCCGTACTTTCCCTTTCGCTTGTTTGAAAATATGTACGATCTGATGAATCGCATAAAACCTGGACGTTAGGACAGACCATTTGTTTGATTTAGTTTGTTTTAACGTTGCTTATAAATAGAACCTTCCTTATTTTGTGTGAATTATATAAATCAAACCTGTGAACAAAGGCCACCCTTGGGAAAGACAAAATGTGGCCTTTATCGACAAATAACCTTTATTCGGAGGTCAATTTTTTCTAGATAATCATTGACGTTTTTTTTTCAAAGAATAGCTTTTATTCAGAGGGTGGTCTATATTTGGAGGTGGCTGCAAACACAGGTTTAACTGCACTAGTATAATACCTCACTGTCACAGTCCTGTTCTCCTATTCATACGTAAACGACTCCAAATTTATTTTCAAAATGTCTGAATCAGAGTCGGGAGACAGTTGATTGGGTGTAAGATCTTCAGTCTGACCGGAACATAGAGAACTCGGTTCTAGTGTCAAGCACGTGGCTCCTCGTGCAGAAAGTTAAAGATGTGCTAAACATACTCGTATAGGTATATTGAATGTACGCTTATATTTACAGCACCATATCATCAGGTCTAAACGCTGTAGCTGCTGTTGTACTGGAAGATTTTGTCAAACCAATGTGTTGTAGTAAAATCAGCAGTAGCAGAGCCACACTGTTGTCGAAAGGTTTTGGTAAGCTGTGATTTATATTAAGCGAGAATTCTACAAAAAAATACCAGCAAGTAACAACTACAGGGATGAGTGCATGAAGGGTCAAATCTCAATTCTGACAATGAAGGAGCTAGGAATCTTCTGTCACTGACCCCTTAAATTACTATAACACTTCTGTTAGAACAGGACTCAAAGGAGAATTACCGCAGCCATCAAATCCAAACTTCCTGGGTTGACCACAGAGCCCAGGCTCGAACTTATCCGATACTACGAAACGATATCGAAATCTGAATCATTTCAAAACAAAATTATTTAAAGTTGAAGGTCATTGACTTTCAAAATACAAAATTTGAAATTACATGTGTTGGGAAACTTAGTAAATATGCTTTTTCTTACTGTATTTAGACACTTATGTTCACTGTTTTTATTACAGTGGTTTTATTCGGACTTGTATCTCTGGCGTTTGCATTTCTCGTCTCACAACTGGGTACGATGATACTGCAGGTAAGGCTTGTTTATAGCTGAATGTATCATTAAATACCAATAACAGAATTGACAATTGTTTACAAAATTGATAAGTTATAAAATAAATTACGAACAAAATCCTGCTAATATTCTTAAATCGCAATACACAAAACATCTATTTGAGCGTAACTTAATTTGTCAGTCAATATGTTGAATTAGTCATGTATTGTTGTTATAATACATGCACACATGTAGAAGGCAACGCAAATACATAAATATAGCTCAGGTAAAAAATCAAACAAAATAAGTCCAGCATGAAGCGAATGTTATATACAAGTATTGTAAAAATATGATAATCAACGGACCACGTGTCGATCTTACCAGAGATAAAAAAAACATTGATTTGGGAGAACAAATACAATTAATTACCCTTACACGCACTTTACGTACGCATTACAAGAACCTGTAAGTTTATCAAGGGGAAAAATATGCCGTAAAATCTCGATATTACGATTCATTGTAGTAATAATCAGGTGATCCCATTATCAAGTTGATATAAAGTTTAGAAAACCGGTCCAAGAAGAAGTCTTTATAGTGAGGTGGTCTTACTTTTAAAGATATATTCTAGGTGTACTTAACTGAAGTTATAATTTACGACACATATATACAGTATAACCACTGAAAACCGGACTCCCTGAAACCAACTTTCTCTGAAATTCGGACTTTTGACCCGGTCAGGAGGGGATACGGTTTTCAGGTTTTTTTCTGTATATGTTTAAGAATGTAAATATATATTGATATCAATGCTTTACATTCCCAGTTGGCGTACGTATTGTTTGGGGTGCTGGGAGGACCACTGTTGGGTATGTTCACGTTGGGTATGCTGTTTCCATGGGCAAACAAGTGGGTGAGTATTAATATATTCACACAAGTACAGGTGCCGTACAACATTTTTTGAAATTAAAAAAAGAATTTTAGACAAATGTTTGAAACCATTATTGTGTCTCAATGCATATTGTCACTGTGATTATTATTTTTTGTTGTCATAACGTCCTAAAGTAAGCTTTGTCAAAGACCAGAATAATTATTCTTTTGTATATTGGGATATTTTGTTTTATTTTTCATGTTTTCAGGGTGGCTTTTTTGGTCTCTCTACCAGCCTTGCGTTTTTATTATGGATCGGAGTTGGAACGACAGTATCAAAAACAAGTGTTACCATAAAGCCGTCAGTATCTACCGCAAATTGTAACTGGAACATCACAGGGTCGACCGCCCCAACTTTAACAACAACCAGCATGGCGACTGTGGCAGCGCAAGCTGTGCAAACAACCAGTATCTATGACAAATATGAGTATGTACGAGTTTCTCATGTTTGTCAGTAAATACCAATACAGTTTTGTTTACATACCCCTGCCAGCACTGAATTTTATCACGAGTACATGGATTAGAAAAGGATTTCTAGAAAACAAACACATATAAAAATCCCACCTTCCCTAAAATACTACTATCCTCCCCTCCCATCCAACACGCATGACCATACAAAACTGGAAGGACAAATACAGTCTCCCGGAGTGCAGGGCTTTGAAACAGTCGGCAAAGCTTCCGGTGGTTTATAGGGCCAAATCTCACATGTACCTAACATATATACTACTCACCGACACAATTTTGGAAAGACAGACAGCAAAATGATGTAAGAACTGGCTTATACTTCAATTTAAGAGGTTATTACTACAAATGGATTAAACTTCGTTTACTCACATGCAGAACAAGCCGTATATTTGTAGCTTTGTTTCTTTCATATTTTCAGGGGTATAGAAAGACTGTACACTGTTTCATATATTTGGTACTCAGGCATTGCTGTTCTGACTGTTGTGTTTGTTGGTATGATTGTAAGTCTCATAACAGGTAAGGCAACGGTTCGGTCAGTTCAAGGACTCCACATTAATATAGAGTCCCTTGTTAGTTCAGTCATTTTAAGGACTCCATATTAATATAGAGTCTCTGGTTAGTTCAATCATTCACGTCATTTACCTACATATTACCTATCGTTTCTTTTGGTTGACTTAGAATTTTGGCCATTCTTCTGATGATTTTTAAAACCACCAAGACTTGGGAAATGTTTGGTCTTTTCTAAATTCATTCTATAATAAAGATACTAGGAGTGTACATGAATGAGTCTATCCTTTGGCATCTGTTTTGGTTTATCACTCCATGTTCTTTTTTTAGTTTGATGCAATCCTTATAATTAGCAACACTACAAAGTTCCTTACGTACATTTTTATTTTCATGCCATAACATTTGACACACAGGGTTCTGAGATATGTTTAACATCGACGTGATCCAACAACTGCAGACTTTCTGAGTACAAATAAACAACATTCTAGCACTCCTTTCATTATCGTTCCAGGCCCAACAGATCCTAGGAAGCTGAATCCAAAACTAATATGTCCATTTTTCGACATTTTCTTTCCATTTTTGCCTGAGAAATGGAGGAAAAAGTTACGATTTGGCGTGAGGCACGGGGAGGTAACAAATGATTGCTTTATGCGTTATGGCTTTATATTTTAATCAAATCTTAGCATGAAATACTCGTTGCTCTAGTATTCTGTTTACATTTACGTTTAGTTGAATGGATAACCATTTTAAGTTGTCGATTATGTCTTTGCCTTTGCCTCATAAACATATTTTGGACTCTTCCCAATTTAATATATATATATATATACAAAACATCAATTTACTTATGAAAATTGGGTTATTTCTCTCTGACAGAGTGGAAAACATTGTGCCAAAAGAAGCCATTACTCAATACAAGCAATGGCTTCTTTTGCCACAATGTTTTCAAAAGTCGTCAGCTTCAGACACGGGAAATGAGGTATCATGAGGCAAAAGGTCATCTCGGTATTGAATGTAAGACTGCAACATAAATCTACGAGATTCGTTTCGTTAATTGAAAGTTTATCAACAGAGGGGACAGTTTTATTAACTCTGATATAAAACAGAAACTATGATAATGTTCTCTACACAGGATGTGTCCCAGGAAGCTGACGGTACGGAAACCCGGAAGGAGCGCATATCCTCCCTACATATAGATGAAGAAATCCTACCGAACGATAAATCTAAGCAAATGAATGGCCACGAAAATATGGCATATGTAGAACCCAGATACCAAACTCGCTTATAACAACAGTTACGTTGAGTGCACGTATCTTGACAGACTTTCTGTGCTTACATCGTCTCTTCTACTAACTAATGTTAACTAACTAACTAACCTTTCTGGAGTGACGACCAGCATATAAGCTGTGTAATTGTTCATTGTTTCTGTTGTAAAGACAGAATGAAAATGATAAACGCTTAGGTTCTGAAAAATGCCGAACAATTCTCAGAGAAAATCATGTTTTATATTTGTATGAATCGACCAAAGATCTGGAGGTGTTTCAAAGAGAAAACGTGAAAGGAACGATGTATAACCTAATTTAGACTATATAATCAGACTTCATTATTTTACAGATCCTAATTTTATAAAAAATTAAAAGTTATTCAGTTTGAATGATATTTATAATTATATATATGGAGCTATCAGTAAACGATTTACGAAAACAAATGAATTACTAAATGATATTTGTGTATAGTTTTCATAGGGATAGTAACCGCGTTTTCACATAATGAACACATGATTGTTGATCATAAATAACGTTAACATCACGTTAAAGATGTAATGTATATTTTAAAATATCCCTCACGTGTTTCCTGTATTTACCTTACAGGAAATCTCCAAATCATCATTGCTAAAGCACATGTGTTGTGAAATTTGTGTTTTTTTTCTGTGTCGCGTCATTCATTTTCTGCTTTATTTCATGAGTTTTAAGTGAAACTTCATTTAGAGTACAACTATTTAGCGTAATACTTCAGTGACACGTTCATGTATCAGTCAATCAAATTTTTAACACATTTATACAAAGTACATACATTTAACGTACTTTAATTTCACAATTTATTATTAATGTCTTCTATTTTATTAAAAAAATAACCCGACCTGATGTTTGTCTTCTTTTTTTTAAATTTGTTATGGAAGGCCGCAGTCGTTCTTCTATCCATCATATTTTTTGTCAAGGGTTTAACGTCCACCAACAGCGAGGGTCATTTGACCACTTTTCCAGCTTCAATGGCGAACACCTGGGTAGAACCATCGACCTTCTGCCAGCCGAGGCCGTGGTCCAGTGGTTAGTGCGCTGGACTTGGAACCGGGAGATCCTGGTTCGAATCCCGGCCGCGGCAGGTCATACCCTTCCATGAAAATTTGACGAAAATGTCGATTTTCCTCCACATGTGGAGAAGTTACCGGCTCCTTGTGGAAGGGTAAATTAGTGCTGGTTGGTATATAGTCCAGGAAAACTGGTTAGGTGAACCGGTCGCCGAATATAACTGAAAAATTGTTGAAAAACGGCGTTAAACCCCAGTGAAACGCCCTTCTGCCATCTAGCTGGACAGCTTCCTTGCATGTACTTCTTACTGGTCCCAGTTAGGAAGTCGCAGCTGTGAGAGGCTAGTGATTACTAATCAGAGACGACAACCACTCAAACATTCAAGTGTTACTTGAATTCAGGTGTATGATTGCGTCACCATTTTATATTTAATTGATGATGTATATGTTGCCAGACTGATGTTGCCACCAGACACAGTGAAATCTCCCCTACTTATGTTTATTTACATAGTATGAATCAGAATTAGAGAAACGTTTCTTTTTGCTAAACAAAATAAAGAAAAACTTATTTACATTAAATAGTTTATCAAACAAGCCTGGTATACATGTATTTAATATTATATGATATCAAACAATAATCACACAGAAAAAAACATTTAAAAATGAAGCTAGAATTGTAAAGATTTTATTTCGTTTGACACAAATTGATTTACAAAAGATAAACTCTGGTAGTGATATATACCATTCCAAACTATTAAATAATAAGAGAATGAGGGTGAGGGGAGAGGTCAGGAGAGGGAGAACATTCTTTAACTATTTAACTATATAGCAGCTGATACTTCAATTCAGATTTTAAGTAGCTATAGCTACCTCCCTCAGATTAACCACACACTGTGTAGGAGTACTGAATAAATTTACATCTACTCGCCTCCTGTCACTTACTTGAACCTAAACCATGATTGACATCGTTTCAAAGGTATAGATCGTGTTACAGTACAAATAGCTCCGACATGAGCACAAAGGAGCCGACAACGCATAAGAAATGTCATCATAATTTAAGATGCAAATTCAATTCAGCCATTAGGAGAGCGTCTATATCCAAATTCTCAAGTGCATTGATTTTATGTCACCACATCCGAATCATTTATTGAAGTGTAGAGTTCAATATCCGAGAATGAACGCTAAATTGACCAGGAAACTGGATTCAATAAATCCGAGTGTTGATATTTGTAAGTTGAAATTTATACTATACAAAATTCGACTGTGTTAACGATAGCAAATATGGATGGATTTCCAGGAAAAGCCACATACACAAAGTTTCACTTACGGGATCTTATTGGTATGAATCAACCAACAATGTGAACTCGCTCCTAAAAATGACTCACACTGATCATTTGCAAATCCCTGAATAAAATAACTCCAACCCACTAAGACGCCTCACACTAATCAAATCTCTAAAGAAAATAACATCAATGAACCAACACGATTCACACAAACCACTTCTAAACCCCTACATAAAATGACACCAACCCACCAACACAACATACAATCACTCATCCATTATCATCAAACAACACAATCCAACCAAAACAATCAGCATAGGACATAATATCATCAAAACTGGATCTGTTGACTACTCCGACAAACTATGGACAGTTTGGCTTAATTTGGAGTTTTATTTTACACTCAAATAATTTTGATTACCAGGGCTGCTAAGGGGAATTTCACTTAACTAATTTCGAATCAGAATCAAATTACCTCAATTGAGATATTTATAACACAATTTAATAAAATAATAATTGATTTAGGAAATTAGGAGAAATTAAACGTATAAATTGCTGTTCAAGCAAATATGACTTTGCTTTCAGATATAAGTAAGCGCTCATGTGGATGACAAAATCAAGACAGATTGAATGAGATAAGAAATATGATTGTCAATGTATCTTAAAGGAGAAAGCTTCCACAACCACACTAGGGTTCCTATTACCTTGTACATTAAAGAATGCGGCACCAAATTTTAAAACATGAGTTACCATCACACATTTGAATCATAAGTCGTTGATAAAGATTTGTTAAAACAATTTGCAAAGGTTTCATTAAATGATATTTGTTTCAGCACGTACTTAGTATACTATAAATGTAATTGCAGAACGAAAGGAGGTATCCGGGGAATTATGTTTTTATATTTTTTTTGCAATTAATGTTTATGAATTTAATATTAAATTATAATACGATTACGATGAAAATGTATTTATAATCACTAATTACTGGTTATTGTTGAGATATATTTATGTTAAATTTACTATTGCCTTTCAAATAGTACTGGGGTTCCGCATTTACTTTTTTAATTATCAATACATGCTACCATCTATTTTTAAAATCCACCAATTTGTTCCTCCAACAAATGAAAAAAATCGGATTTCGATTTAATGACAACGGAGCAGTACGGACCATACACGAATATATCTTACATCGTACAGAATACTTGCTGTCAATTAGTTGAGCCGGGTCACGTGCTGCCGTAATATGTTCCCATATTAGGTCAGTAGAAATTCATATCCAGTCAGTAATCATAATTTCAAAATAAAAAACGGCTGAGATGGCAAAACAAAATGGTAAATTGATTTATGATTGTTTTTATTGTTTTTATGTGACTAATTGTCACTGGGGTTTAACGCAATTCTTCAACAAATTTTCAGTTCTATACGGCGACCGGTTCACCTAACCAGTTCTCCCGAACTGTATACTAACCAGTACGTACTAACTTACCCTTCCACAAGGAGCCGGCAACTTCTCCACATATGGAGGAAAATCGACATTTTTGTCAAATTATCATAGAAGGGTATGACCTGCCGCGACCAGGATTCGAACCCGGATCTCCAGGTTACAAGTCCAGCGCGCTAACCACTGGACCACGGCCAGTGACCACTGGACCACGGCAAATTGATTTATGAATAGTGCTCGGTAAGATGAATTCGTTACACGGCTTCTTACTGACATCGATAGGGTGTGATACAAGATGATAAAGAAAGCATGTAACTAATAATATGTGTCCGAATGTACTGTTTATGGCATTGTTACAGTCGCTATTAATTTTATTGATGACAGTGCAAATATTTCATGTAACAATCTCAGATGTCTCCCGATCTTTTATGAAGAACATTGATTGGCGGTAAATATTTTTTTCACCGGAAGATCAATTACAGCGTATAAATATCATCTTAATGTTGATTTCGAATCAACTGTCACGCGTAAATGTTAGAAGCCATTGATTTATCAGAACTTTGCTTCGTTTTTATGTACAACTATTTTTATATTTTACTTGACAAGAACACTGCTTCGAATCAACAGCCGACCGACCAGCCAAATCAAGAAACCATCCAAACCAATACCTTGTGGTTTTGGAGAGGATTTTTGAAATTTTTCATTTATAACCATATATATGAGCCATAGAAACGAATTTCTAAAAAATAATCAACCTTTCAGATTTTATTTGTGTCCTGATTTTGTAGAAAGTCTAAGCTTTCAAATGAGACATATGTCGTCACTTGACTGGACTATACAACCTGTAATTTTACACATTTTGTAAAAGGAATTCTTTGGACTTAATTTTTATTGACAGTACAAATATCTCAATGAAGGTCAAAATGTGAGTAAATTTATTATACTAACTCCGCCTATTATTTGATGATAAGTTATAAACCTACTATAATTCTTTAATAAAACGAATAACGAGGCTATAAAACCCCACTGAGCGACCATGTCAACCACCCCGTTATAGAGATCACGTTTTATGCACCAATATTCTACATGTACATTCCTTCTGTATTTAAACCTGAACTCAAGACCCTAGTGTTAATACCGCTCTGTGTGGTAGCGGAGGTCATTGATATTTTCCTATTAGTGTAAATCGATAATAAGAAGGAGGTACGCTTCAAGGAAATAGTTCAATGCTGACAAATTTCTTAAGCTAACTTGCAAAACTCACAATGACAAGTTTTAAAATAAATTTACTATTGTACAGAAACAATTGTGTTTCACTCAATGTTGCACGTGAACAAGCACTCGATGTACTGCACTAAAGCATGTTTGAAGTCAATTCATCACAAGAATTATATTCAGAAATGACTAGGGCTTGCTCATTGGCACTATGCCTATCATCCACTTTAATGCATTATGAAGCGCAATAAGGACTGCCCGTTGAACAACACCATTACAGAGACCTGAAATAATTTTATTCTAGACTGACGAGTGATAACAAGGTTACAGTTGTTATCTGATAGGATAAAGTTCATCAGGAAGAAAATAAATCAATTGATAAACAAACTAACAGACACATTATAAGAGTCCTAAATGTTGTAGTTAAAAGGTTTACATACAGTATGGATCGACTGATAAAATGCATAGATATTGCCACATTACTAATTGAAAAAAATCCTAAAAAAACACATTCAACAACATGAACGTCCTCATAATAACTCAATAAATTGTTACACGTAAAAAGAATAACATGTCGAGTAGTTTGGAGGGTATGAGGGGGATACACAAAAACAACAACACGACCAACACAGCAATCAGCATGACTCACAACAACAACAACAACAACAACAACACAACAATTAGCAAGACTCACAACAACAACAACAACAACAACAACAACAACAACAACACAGCAATCAGCATGTCTCACAACAACAACAACAACAACAACAACACAGCAATCAGCGTGACTCACAACAACTGCAACCCAGCAATCAGCATGACTCAGAACAACAACAACAACAACAACAACAACACAGGAAACAGCATGACTCACAACAAGAACAACACAGCAATCAGCATGGCTCACAACAAAAGCAACACAGCAATCAGCGTGTCTCACAACAACAACAACAACACAGCAATCAGCGGGACTCACAACAACAACAACAACACAGCAATCAGCATGACTCACAACAACAACAACAACACAGCAACCGGCATAACTCACAATAGCAACAAAGTAATCAGTATGACTCAAACCAACAACAGCAACATAGTAATCAGCATGACTCAAGACAACAACAACAACACAGCAATCAGCATGACTCACACCGACAACAACAGAAAAATCAGCATAACTCACAGCGACAACAACAACAACACAGCAATCAGCATGACTCACACCGACAACAACAGAAAAATCAGCATAACTCACAGCGACAACAACAACCACACAGCAATCAGCATGACTCACACAAACAACAACAACAACAACAACAACACAGCAATCATCATAACTCACACCACCACCTACAACAACAAAGCAGCTATGTTTACTAAGCATTGTGATATACCAACTGAAAAAAACAAGCGAGACATTTTACGAGGGTGGTATGAATGCAAAATTTTACATACAGTGTAAAGCAACACTAAAGTCTTTGAAAGTGTTATTGCGATCAACAGCGTTTTGGCAATACTTGATAATGCCCTCGGCTGCCTTCCAATTGTTCATAATGGATTTCTATCCACTTTAAGACGATAAGGCAATTTAAGTTATTATGAGTCGCTGCTCACATACGATTATCCTTGAATTTTCTCCAAATTAAGTCTCGTGTTGGTGTCAACTCTAGAGACAGAAGAAATTATGTAAGAAAGTGGATTTCCGTTTTCGCTTTTTGTGCAATTTTCTATTTAAAATCTTGACTGGTAAGTGTACATAACTGTGTTATACAATACAAACTGGTGTATTAATCATGACTGATTTGAACAAGATACTTATAGAATTGTCAATGAATTAGTTGAAAAAAAAGTGGGAGGCATTTTGTTCCAAGCTCGCATACAAGTACATGTACTCAATTAAGTTCACATACAATTACTTTGCATAGATAAATTAAATAATGTACAGTGCATCCTCTCCAGAGCGGCCCTCTCTTTAGCAAAAGCCGTCCTTTCAACAACATCATGATTTTTCCCACTGTATGATTTAATTATTAATTTAACCTCTCTAGAGCAACAACCTCCCAACAACAACATAATTTTGCTTCTCCTAAAGGGTGTTGCTATGGAGAGGTTGCACTGAATTCTGAAATTTAAGCAATTTTTTTATTTAAAACGTATTTCTCGACCAATATTCATACCGTTTTAGTAAATCGGGTGTAAACATCTTCCAATCTTGAGTACGGTTATACTAATTTTCATTAATAAATCAAGCTCCGTGAACAAATAACATTTAAACACATTTTGCATTGTGTGAATTTAAGGCAATGACTCATATTACAGATCAACGAATGAATTATATAGAGAGCCAATCAACGTTAAGATAGTTACTTATTTTAAACTAATTAACCAAAGTAATATATGTGTCAGAAAATATATTACATTCATTCAGAATTATGCTCTGTTTTGTTTCTTGTTGAAGTAATTCTGAAAAAAAAAATCCGAGTAATTCTGAAAGGAAAAGTTGTTTGTCCTCAATAACTGTTAATTGCTGTAAAAACCAGATAATATAAATATCATGACAATATGGTAACGACCACACATGAGTACAAACCAACACGGGAGTAAACGCTATTTTAAGAAAACATGATATGAAATTAGACAACAAATGGATTCCTAGAAACAATCACTTACTAAAGGTACCATCTTCCCCCAATTACTACCATCCTTAAAACACCACGTTCATTTCGAGCTGTTGGTCTGTTCATACGACTCTTTGAGATAACGAGGTTATACTGTATTCTGAAATGGACATATGTTTTTCAGAGATAAGGAATTTTTATTCGTCAGTCAATGTAAAAGTAACGAAGTAAATCACACATATTATCGCTAGCTATTCGCATTGATTTCCAGTCGTCAATAAATAACATGCCTCATTATTTTCTTATCTGATCTTATGAAAATAATAATTATCACACACGAATTTACGTCCATACAACGCCTATGGGAAACAAAAGAGCCTATATGTATTCTCCATTAATATCTGATTCAATATTATCTTGTAATTTGATATGAAATCTGTAGTCTTCAACGATCGGAAGGCTCGAGTAAGTGAATTGGAGACATTAATTGACCTACGTATGGAATTATAAGAAAGAGTAAAGAATCGTGAAAAAGTTTTTAATCGTAGATTAGCTGACCCATGTACTGTATAAGCGTATAGCCATCAGTTTGATTCCAGAACCATCATTTGGAACCATAAAGTTGTGCTGACACACAAGACGTTGATACCTTCACAAGATACACCCAATGACCAATAAACAATTCTCTTTCTTGCTGGGCGATATGGCGTCAAAGATCATTTGACTTTTAACGCACTCTCTCATAAAAGGTGTTACATCATGAGGAAATTAAAATACTGGCTTGTTCAGAATACACGTCTGAGAGCAGGATGGAATAAATTTTACCGACGTTGAAATGTTAATTGGCTAACCGAGCACCGGTCAACGGTTTGAAATAAAAGTACAATAATAAGGAACATGTACTTCTAGAGAATTGTATAGCATCTAACACGCTTTCAAAAGTTGGGGTTATACAATTCGCTATAGAAAATCATTGAAAAGAGGTGGACAAAACAAAGTACAAAGTACCATGTCAAATTTTAGAAATGGTAAAAAAACAGGGCGACTGAACAAATGAGCTTAATAAAAGAAAACGACACCCTAAAATATCTAGTTAAGACATTTTAAAGTCAATTTAGATTGTACATTATTCAAAATTAAAATATGCATTACCAACCGATGTTTACAAGAGTTTGTGCCATTGGTTACTATAATGTTATGATTTTGAAAACGACACAATTTTTTGCAAACCATGAAACTTCCCATATTGTCAAAATTTGGTTAAATGTGATCGAATCTATGCCGCTCTATGAACCGTATGTAAACTGTCTGATCTTATACAAAAATATAGTTTATTCTTCGCAGGTGCTTCAATTTAATTGGGGAAAAGAATTTTGAACATATTAGGGTTTGCAATAAAGGTTGAAAATTGTGGACTTATGCATACAGAGTCGACACCTGTCATGTATGCAATAAAAATGCTGTTTTCTTGCTTAATTTGAACCAGCACAAAACGATAAATATTCCAAATAGTCGAGCATATCGATATATCTTTCAAGGACCAGCAGTCTAATGACTTGCTCTGTGATGCATATCGTCATTATTTATATAAAAACGATCAATTGTGGATATCTATTGATAGAATTATTGTTTTATAATACTCGCGAACTTGTATCATTGGACACAGCGATGTCCATACAAGGTACACACCTCTAAATGCATTCGCCTGCGGTTACAATCCAGTAAAAATTGAAACACGTGACTTTGCGCAGTGCAGCCACGAGCCTGGTCTGGATTTCACTTATTGCTTTCGTAGAGAACCCCACTAACGGCATCAATTTAGCCTGTTTGATTAATTATTTTCAAGGAAATGTCAAGGAAACTAATCATGGAAAACAAGCATACAATAATCGTAACAGATGAAAAGATTCATACGGCAAATCTTAAAACACTTCTTATCATAGTACGGACGATAAACTATATTATTTCGTGATAAAACTTGAGAACATGATGAGAGACAAAGGTAATTGAGTGCATATTGTCAATTAAACAAACCATACACGTGTTTATCGCATTTTTACCCATCTTGTTTGCTGAACACTTGAATTGTTCAGATCCAGGACCGGCTCAAACATCAGGAGACATCAATGTGTTCGCAATTTGGGACCGTCCACGCAACAAATATTATATAATATAATTCACTCATTATTACTAAGACAACTATTTCCCGCAAATTGCTTTTTGACAATGTTGCCCGTCATAATGGATTTATTAAGCGTATAATTATATTCGGTAAATTGATTGTTTGTCTTAGTGACTGATTTTTTTCGGATGGAAAATCAATACATTTGCTTGAACTTGCTTGCTTGAAAATGTTGCCGACATTGTTCGCATTATTGCCAGGAAACGAAATCAATTCAAAACATTAACTTATAACCGTACATATTAATGAAACGAATATCTTTTCAATCCAAATCGTGTCAGATAACATTAACCATCTAATTTCTCGTTTGTCAATATATGAACTAGCTGAGTGAAAATCCGCGAAATGTTGAGAGAATATGCAATTACATTTGCATCAAAAGTCGGTAAAACAAATTGATTTCCTGCAACAACACCCGTGTCATTAATTGCTTTCAGCAAACTGCGTATTGGTGTAATAAATATACTGTTCTCAATCTAAATTTAAATATTTGATATTGATAGTTCTATGCAAAACAATTCACGTCTTTCTGACGTTGTTGCGAGGTAAAAAAGAAGAACATGACGTAAGTGGTTTTGCACGCTAGATTACGAATATCTAGAATATCTAATGTCTGTCACCGAACGGTGATTACCGAATAATTTCAAATTATTTCTGGCGTGTTGAATTAATTTTAAACCTAAAGAAAAACGAACGATGGGAATCAATGCGCTTTGACCAAATTACGCAACTGTTGCAATGATATATAACGCAGGTTATGGCAAGAGCTGGTATGTTTTAAATAAAAAACTAAATATGCATTACAGTTTTATCATCTGTAGTTCGAAAATATGGTTTATTTTCTTTAGAAAATATACGTACGCACACATACCAGTGCAGAAGTTTCTATGTAATGATTTTGACATTGACGATATGACAAATTTAGCTTATTTATACAACTACATAGTTACCTTACACAGTCAATACGCAAGAAAAAAATAAATATGTACAAACATAAACAGGTTTTATTTTAAACCTTATATATCTTTACAAGAGTGTTTGTCAATGCTTTTTACTTCTCACACGCAGAACTATTTTCTTATGGGAAAAATAGGTATGATGACGCCAATCTAAAATGTTTTCGATCGGGTAATTACTAAGATCTCCATTTAACCTGGTTCACGTTGCAGTGCGACAGTATCAACGGCAACCAGTATAATGTACATTTTTGGTCAGAACATAGATTAATAACTGTATAAGCATATCATCCGTATTTAACGTGTCAGAGATTATTGACCAACTCGGTGATAAAATATTTTTTTAAAAACAGTCTTAATGGTGTGGTTGCATGAATAGAATCAATCAGTTATTTGCAGAAATAAAATTTTGCTTGTCATAAATCTAGTTTTGTATTCTTTAGAACATTCACCTTTCTGTTAGAGGAAGACAGTAAACCATGCATTTACATTCAGACTATGCTATTACCCGATTGATAGAAAAACTGAAAAAGGCGGATGTTTTTCTAGGGAGACAAAGACTTGATCCAGTAGAAGTTTGTTTATCACATTGTAACATGAAACTGGTGCAATTTGTTGTATAGTTTTAGAATAACGACACCATAGGAAATACGACTAAAACATGTTTTGTATCCAGGCATCATAGCAATATTCCATTTTCTTTCATCTTTGTTATTTAAACAATTGCCAAATTCAAATATATCTCAAAATTAAGTTAGCCATACAAATATGTTTGTGGGGACAAACTTAGTTTATGTCTAACATTAGGCAAATTATTTAGTCACGTGTTTTGTTGATGGTGTTTCGTTGCAGTAAAAAGTCATAAATGTCTTCCAACCTGACAAGCAATAGCTCTACTTCCGGTCACATGACAACACGCTACAGAAAAACAATGTCATGGGCGCAATCATGCTATGACCGCCGTAGAACACACATCCGCTATTATCGGAGGTAAAGTAAAAGTATCTTAGATGTAAATCGACTGTACCACAAGTATTAGCATTTCCAAAAATGCTTGGAATCGCCGTTCAGCCAAGTATACGAGCTAAGAACAGAATATTGAATAAAGATTTCCTAGAGAATTCATTTCTGGTTTCATTTCTTATTGAGAGTTTGCAACACATTCTATATTTACTACGATATCAGACTGGTTCCCGTTGACTCTGGTTGTAAAGAGACAACGTTCCTTCGGTGCACTGCAACATGGAACGCGGACCAGTAAACGACGATATGAAGCGCCCCGAAAGAGGATATGTAAAACACATGGCTAAAATATCGATTTATCACATTCATAGGAAACAAAAGATATCATGATGAATTAAACTAGTATTCATATCTAAATATTCATCAAATAAAATCCTCCTTTTGTAGAAATAGACTGGTTTCTGAACAATAAAAGCTAATGTTTTAGAGTGAAATATTCGAAATATTGTTTACCCCGCAGGAGCCTACAAACTGGTTTCGAGCTTCATACATTAAAAAGCCATATCAATTTTACGAAGAGATAACCCGACAAAAACATGGCGGATGATGTGCCCTGTAGTAGACCGTTTTGAGATTTTTTTTGTCCGCCATTTTTGATAATTCTCCTTCTGATTGGCTTAGAGCAGACGGTGTAAGGGAAGAAATGGTCAAATCTGGTTAATTGTATATGTCGCCGTCCGTGAACAGCGACAATTAATGCTACAATTTCAAGCCATCTAGTGTGTTGTGTGAGCTGGAATCTCTATGATAGCGCAGCCTGGCATGACTATGTAATTACCTTCATTGAATCTGCAAAAATGCATTGTATTGGTCAACCAACTTGTAACAGTCTTGATAGCACGACTCACAATAACGTTCTCAGCAACTGGTCGCATGATTATGATACCTAACATAACTGAATTATATGGCCTGTCATATATTTACTTCAGATCTTCACCCAATTTAGTTTCTTTGGTATTATCCATCGTGTCTCGGGCGTCCATCTTCGGGTCCTTTCCCGATAGTTCTCAGCACAAAAATGAAAGGAGACTCGTAAGAGATTTGCAATCCATGTAACCGTATCATAAACTGTTCTTAATGACGTATGTTGCTTAGGGAACTAGCGTATTCGTATTACGAATCTCTTCATACGACAGGAACCTTAATGTGCTTCCGTCACGATATTTGCTTACTCGGGAATATTTATGAAGCTGCGATGGTTGGCGGTAAAACGGATGAAATTCAATCGTTGGAGGCAATTAAAATGTCCATAGTTTTACTGACTGGTCGGGAAAATGGAAAACACGTCCGGAAACAACTCGATCGCTAACAAACCAATTAACGACAAACAAGTTATACAAACGATTGGCATATCTCAAGCATGTATTTTAGAGCTTTTATTTGCAATGATTGTATGCTTTCAGCTGATTTTGTTCAGTAATTGTCAGTTCAGCAAAACTTCTTCAATTCTATGTACTCTTCCACGTAAGCTAAACCTTCATGTACTTAGTGAGATACAAATAAGGGTTGTTACCAGTTTGTTATGAAACTATGTATAGCATAATGTTCTATATATACAGTGCAACCTCTCCAGAGCGGCCCTCTCTTAAGCAACGGCCTGCCTTCAACTGTCGCATGATTTTTCCCAATGTAGGATTTAACTATCAATTTAACACCCTCTAAGGTAACAACCTCCCAACAACAACTGTTTCTCTAATTCTTAATTGTTTTGTACAGTTGCATCTTCATTGATTAAATTAATTCATAAATTAATTCTGTCACCTTTGATTAAAGACGGCCAAGTACAGAGGACTAATCATTGGTAAATGTTGATTAACTTATTATACATGATATAACTCTTAAATACCACTAACAGTGTATAACTATATTATAAGGGCCTCAGTGTTCGAGTGGTTATGATCTTTGACTAGTAATCACCAGCACCTCACCGCTGTGAGTTCGAACCCCACCCGGGACCCAATGTAACATGTGTGGAAGCTGTCCAGCCATCTGAGGGAAGTCGATTGTTCTACTTAGATCTACGGCTGTTGTCTTCCCTCACAGTTAAAGCTGGAAAAGTCACCCAGGATGACCCTGGATTTTATTGCGACTTTAAACCCCGATGAAAAAAAAAACATTTCTGTGCTTAAGGACTTTGACTGTATTATTATTATTAATCTTCCATTATCGAGTTCATTATTCTGTTCAGGTTATATAGACGTTTTGTGATTGCGTTAAAGTTCTGCTAATAGAACTGTAGGTTGTTTACATAAGTGACTACTGGTTATACAACATATACAGACACGTCTACCAAAGAATTATTAATTGGAATCAGTATGAGAGCTGTTACTAAAGGTCAAGATAATGAATGGTAAGGACAATGCAAGAAAGACGATGGTCATGAAATGATACGTTTCCTATTTATTGAGCTGGTTTACATCATGATATACCAATATATTATATACACGATAAGTGCATTATTTCCTTGCTTCGAAATGCTTTGACTTTATTTTGTAGAGCAAATTTGAAGATTTAATATCGTGTGACGAGTGATAGAGGAGTGGAAAGCTGTCGCTAACCTGATAACGTAAGATATTTCATTTTGATATTTACGTTAATATTTGTATTTTGTCTAAAACTAATTCCAAACAAAATTCAATGGGACAAGGACGGGAGAAAGCATAATGAATTATAAACATAATACAATTATAGATGGATGCCCCATTTGTAAACATACGTCATAATGACATAATTCAATGCATACACTGTGTGAGGAAAGGAACAACAGCACGCTCTAGATGACGTCATTGGATATGACGCATGATTTGTAGCCCGGCATCTAACAACCCTTGGATCAAACATGCAATATAACACTATATGTAATGGTTATACGTTTTATAGAATTGAATATGTCACAAAGTCAAATGAATACAACAATTTAAATTTTTATTTAAATGTTTATTTCAAACGTACAGCTACTAACACGAAAGTCGGTTTTCTAAATCATCCGTGGCGGTTGGAAAATGGAACAGCTACTCGATCAACCTATATATACTCGATCAAGACTATACATAAATGTAATAATGTTTATTAAATAACTTTCTACTGGCGGAAATAAAAAAGACAAAGATCTGCACTGAAAAATTTGTGTTTATTTCGTCATAATGTAATATTCCCAAGTTCGTTTGATATAATCCTTTTCTTAAAGAGCTCGGTGTTTTACATTTTCTAAAATAAACCACAAAACATCACATTAACACCACAAGCCGAAACGGTCTTTATTTAAGTGTTCGTGAATTTTTCATTTACAATGGTCAATAATTTGCCGCACAGAAATTGCAGGTTCAATTTTCCGTAAATATGAAATTCTGTTTTGTCAATGTTTTTCTTTCATAAAACCTGGGTGATATCAACTCACAACGATACTAAAACAAAACATGGGTGTGTTATTTCTCAGAAAATATTGCGCTTTCATGATTTGATAATTAAGCGATCAGCAATAATGTGTACATCCCCCCGTGGAAGAATATTGACAATAACAACTTAAACAATATGTCCTTTTTACAGGACTTATAGGGCGGAGAATCAATGAAACGTGTGGTATTATAATGCAATGTTTATCAATCAAGAAGCGGTAAGCGCTCAATGAGTTGACTATCGAAGCTGGAACAGAAATAATGGCATTTCTTGCTTCATGAGATAAATAATTTACATTTGCATTGCCTGACACGGTAGAACATTAATGGAATATGGTCTTAAATAGTTAAAGAGAAGTTTCGTGGCTTTAAGAAATTATAAAAAATACTAAGAAGAAACATTCCACAGAAATAGTCTACAGCAATACTCCACCAGTATTTGGGACTAGAAAGGTCGGTTTTTAAATTAGAAGCGGTTTTATTATCAAAATATCGGTCCGATTGTATTTAGAGGTAGCCAAACCTCGTTACTCTGCCTTTTTCATAAAAAGATTAAAATGCGGGAATTTGAATTCAAATTTGCGTCCTGTCGCAAAAGCTCCTATCCCTGCACCAAGTAGATTTCTGAAACTAAACATTTGATAACACCTACCGAGTCGTGGATCTCAGATTACGCTGAAAACGATAATTCTAATATACTGACCATCACAAGAGGGTAACCAGAAAGTGATGTTGGTATAAAATGGAAAAAGGGCAAGTAATTAATATGAATTTAATTCTGGAAATAGCTGAAACATTTCATGATATGATTTATTGTATTCCATTATTGACCATAAAATAGCTGTATACCATTAAAATTTCAAGGTCAGTATATTACGCCAATATAGAAGAATTTTTATGACGGTTACTTTCTTATGACGGTCAGTATATTTACTGAACAAAAAAGAAACTTCCGATACCTTTGACTGAATACAGGTTGGTGTAAACAAACAATGCCATAGTAGTGTTATATATGTATTAAAGTTTGTTTCTATCATGCATTATTTGATACAAATAATATGACCATACGTTTACTGACAATTTTGGGAAATTGAATAAAAAGCTAAAATCGTTGAATCCTGGACAGCCCATGTCAAGGCCGACGCTATCTAATAAATCTTGTTACATGATGCTTTTTAAAACAACTCATATGATGTACATAAGTCTGAAGTTTTTTTCCAGTGTCTATTTGACATGGGACATAGAATGAGTAAATTGATTAAATTTATAATATTTACATATTGCTTTGAGGATTAATTTGAACACTTCTGTGCTCTTCCCAGGCCTGAATATAATATTTGCAATATTATTATGATATTTTTATGACATTGTCCATTGGTTTTACTTTTATCATCCGGGCAATGTCATACTCCGGTGATGCTGACGCGGAATATACCAAGGTAATAACTATTCCAGAGTATACGTACACTTATTATGAATCTTATGATTGTTAATGATTATAATACCAAGGTTTCCTATTTAATCACAGTTCTAAGGCCTTTTCCCGTTAATAGAGTCCCTTTAAGTACTCGCTTTAAGTAAAAATGTCGCATCTGACAAAAACGAAATGGTCAAAATATTGTAAGTAAGAAATGAAAAGGTTGGCGATATTTATACACTGACGTATGTTAAACTGTTGTTTTATAACTAGGTAATTTTGTACTGGCTACGCTGAGAATTCTTGCAGAAATAAATAAAATAAAAAAATGGCCAGTAAACAACATTAGTAAAAGAAGCAACGTGTTATTCATCGTGCTCTACTGTAACGTACTAGTTTTCGCTGTAAACTTTTTTATGGTTTCTTAGTTGTAATTAGCGTGGTTCTAATGGCTTGTCATTGCCATCCACTGTTGTGTAATTTGCAAAAACAGGCTCTTTGTGCAGTATTAGTATCCACTAATGGACTAACTCAGACAAACCTTCAAAATTCAAAAAGATCCAAACAGTTTTATTGATATTGAAGTGTTTCTTTACAATGAACCAGTCCTGGGCCCGAGGTTACAAAACTTGAGATTGGTCTCCTAGCTCAAATCTCATATTTTGTCTTTTAATGTTCACATTTAATTATGATCAGGCAATAATGATATTATTGATACATTATTCTGACAGTATTATTGACCTGAATATGTATTTAAACGTTCATGATCTCTATCTTTTCAACCACAATACTTTGAGAACGGAATTGAGATTTGAGCTCTGAGGCTGGCCTCAAGTTTATGACATCGGGCCCTGTAGTTTGATATTTTATTTGCAAATTACATTTCTAAGCATATCTGTGTGTTCTCCGGTCGTAAGTTACATTAATTTGTGAGTTAATACAGTAGCCATAATGATCTCCGAACCATGGCTTGACCTTAAATAATGATAATCTTGGTTGCTTATCAGATTCTGTCATGCCTCATATATAGTTACATGGCACTAAAAATACAGATGTAGTTTCTCTTTGTATAATTACCAAACAAATCCTACGTTGTTATGTACTTATTTATTCATCTGCTTGAATATTCGTGCGCTGAGTTATTTTTGTACAATGTCTTACGACAAAACATCGACGACATTTTGGAATGAACACGTGGCTGTGTATTGTTGTGATGTCCTCTGCGGACTGAACGCCTAACCTGGGAAAGGAAATCTATTTCTGAATCTTACGTCACATGTAGAGGTAAAATTAACCAAAATAACAACAAAGAACTGACATTCACAGCACCTTGAAATCACCAATCACTGATTTTGATCACAAGTTTGACAGATAGAAATTATGAACAACATTATGTACAAATTCGATGATATGTTTATTGACTCTTCAATATGCGTACATTTATAAATCAAAATCCTAGATTTTTCGCATATTATTTGACTAGCGCATATTGCAGAATGTACACTGATACTTCAAGTTGACTAGATCATAATCATCTTATCCGGAAATAAAATTGCTCTGTCCATAAAAATGTTGTTTTGCAGTTTCGACTCAAAAAATTTTCATGACCAAATTTTTTTTCAGCGATTTTTGCAAAGTTTTTTTCGTTCTTTATTCCAGGCTGCCGTTTTTGAGCAAGCATTATAATGTAGCCTAAAATTACCTTCCTAGCTACCCACGATTAAAAGTTTGGGTCTCAAACCCGCAAACCAAAAATTTAATAGCTGATCTTAGAATTGTTTCATTAATAAACAAGTATGTTTGTAAATAGCAAATAAGTAAACAAGTGACAGAGCAAGATTTTCCAACTGTACAGGTTGTAAAACAATATAAAATAAGCAATCACAAACCAATTACAACAAAGAAAATGCCTGTAGCTGAAAATAAATACAGTAAAACTTCGTTATAACCAGCATCGATATCTCGAGCACCCGGCTTATCTCGAAGATGTTTTAAAGTCCCATCAAATTTTGCTCTTAGTTGTGTATAATTTTCAACCAACAAACAAGTACCTCGTTATTACGAGCACCGCGTTTAAGTCTGTCTCGATGACTCTTCGAGATAACGAGGTTTTACTGTATGTACATTTTTAAGCATTATTCATATACTGTGTAAACATTTATATCACAGTTTGTGTCAACATCAATTTCACGATATTTACAGGCAAATTATCAAGAATTTTTTATACAATGAAAAAATGTACACCTCTTTGACCAAAGTTGTAAAATATAGCATCTCGTACATTCAGGAGTTTGGTATGTATAATGTCTGTCTATATATAAAATATCAGTACACGTGAGGTCGCTTACGATGTCTCCTTTATTTACACGTGGTCGTTAGGCAAGTTAGATTCTGTTTCATATTGATTTGTTTTCAATTATAACATCATTAGCAACAAATTCATCGTCAATGAATGACGATGTTATATGTTTATATAACCAGTTAATCTAAATTACCCCATGTTACCGCACTATGCTTTGCGAAATTAATGTCAGTTTTTTTCGAACGTTATTGCATCTTTTCATTGATGTAAAGGTCATTGTTATTCGCCATTCATTTTTACAGAGCGTAGGTGATGGACACTCGTATCTTCGTTTAAGAAACAAAAAAAATACATAATATGTCATACACTTAAGCAAAGAATTTATGACAATCAATAAAACACAATGAAATGTTCCTTATTAGTATGTCATGAAATTAGATTATCAGTCTGTACGACAGTATCACCATGAAAGACACCCCTGAAGTTATTTCAAAGTATTTCAGACAAATAGTTTTATCGTACGTGCGACCCTTATTTGATACAAAACAGTGAGTAGAAGCACGTCTGTATTCTAAACTCTTAACAATCTCACGTTCACAATTTACAAGAACTGACTTTTCTCAGGGGAATATATTCATCAATCTGTAAGGCTGTGTTGTTGTAGGCTACGCTAGTCCGGTGCTGTATGAAAGAATTCTGTTCGTTGGGAGATTGCAAAGGAAATGATGCTTTTCTTATTTCATTGTCAAATAAGACATTCCTTTGTTGCTTTCTACCCAAGAACATGTCTTTGAATACGATTCTGAATTTGCTTCCGAATGAATAGTAAACGACAAAGTTGATTGCCAGTGACAGAAAGTAGAATAATTGGGACACCGACTGCACGGACACGTCCATGTAGGTTGTCATAGCGGCGCTGCCTTGAAAGAGAGAAATTACCAAGAGTCTGAGACGAACAACATGTGACGGAAAATTAAACAGAATGAATATTAATGTCACAGCGAGCAGCATCGTGGTGACTTTAGTCATCGGGTTTGTGTATTTTATAGATGAAGTGCTAAATCGTCGTCTTCGTTTGCAGGAAGCGACAGTCTTCGTTGCCATGGCAATCATCAGGACTGTCATTATCATCGTGGGGATGACTAGAGTTAGTACAGAATCAGCATATACCATGGCTGCGATAAAATCATGATAATGTGCATGAGGTTCGCAATTAGCTGACATTGTCCAGAATGGAAAATTGTAGCAGACCAAAGCACAGAATAATAGAGTGACCACAATAACCTTGACATTCGTTGGCTTGCACATATGATTCACAATAAAAGGTTTACATATCCGTATGTAGTTCTCCACAGTAACCAAAACGACGAGCCATACTGAGACACACCCGAACACGTAGGTAGAAAATATCAGAGACTGACATATCCCAAGTATCTTACTAAGTTTAAGATCAAAGGCTGATGAAAGCCATATCGTTAATAAAGTCAGGAGAAATCCATTGTCTGATATACCACGAACCGCAAGAAACAAACTGCAAGACTTCTTGCGCATTGATTTCTGTAGAAACACCATAGATGACAATGCATTACCAACAATGCCTAATGCGCATATGATGGGAACTGAGTACCGTTCAACCAGAGTAATTGTAGCATTGTCCACGTATGTTGAAATGTACATATTGGAGGAGTTCCGTACAATTGCGTTTTCATCACTTTCGTTTTGTTGGGCGACCAATTCGTTCACATGGACAGATTCCGAACCAAAAGCCATCTTTCTGTAACCTGAAAGTAAATCATAATGAAAGTTACTTTACTGAAATACAAACGGCAGAGAAAAATGCACTTTTGTTCTGAAAAGCGGACTGTCATTTTCTGTTGAAACAAGTTTTCTTTTCTTTTTGGCGTAAATTGTGAATTTAACCCACAGAGAAGTTGACGTAAACACAAACTATTAATTTTCTCTATACTTCTATGATAGTAGATAAATGCCCAAATTATTAGATTTCACAATTACTGTACACGCATATCCCAGACCTATTCATTACAATAAATCCTTAATTGTACATTGATAACATACAATGTCGAGATAATTCAGTACATTCTTGATACCATGAGATCCTTAACGCATCTGAATAATTAGTTCTTTCACTCAGTAATTCATTTATACCGTGAATTTAAATTTATTAATCACAACGCCAGCCAATTTGTTACTAATTACGAAATAATGGGTGAGACTAAGCTGATTATTTCTATTACAACTAATCGTAATGTACAGACAAGTTGTTTGTCATCGCTTTAAGCATAATTGCAGAAAATTTTTCAATTTCTATCTTTGTTACTGGTTCGAACAACTTGGAGGAAAAAAAGTCTTATGTTAAGTATAAGTCTGAGCCTCGTTGACGCCCACCGTTAAATGACTCTTACTAAGGCATTATTTGGTTTCATTCAGAGCTGAACGCCCGGTCCTTGTATTTATGTAATAATGTCAGTTATTAACCAGTCATGTCCCGGTCTTCTTTGTATTGATTTACTAAGTAGAAATGGTACTGTATCGAAAACGGTAGATGTTTAAGTTGTACCAAAAATGGTGGATGGGGATGCTACATTTTGCCAAAAATGTCAATATGAATAGACGATAATGTACCTAAATATTTAACAGCTATTACAAAGTGAATCAAGTCCACAATATAAATGTCTACACGATAGAAGAAATATTTATCAAATGTCATAAATGTACAAAACAAGTTATTTTGAAATTACGTGACCAGACCATGCAAATACAATGTACAAGATCTTTCATACGTTAGCATTTTTCAAAAATCTTTTTCGAAGTGAACTATACAATAAATTAAAGATATTGAATTTACTGGCGAGCTATTTTACCTTTTAAGAAGAATGTCGTTGATATGTTTCGATATGTTCCTGAATGTTTACTCCAAAAATAAAAACAACGAAAGATTCAAAACTGTTTGTGTCTATTCCAATAAATGTTTTCTTTAAAAACCAAACTTGTTAAATAAAACAGCTTTAGTTTAGATTAGTGAGATAACATTTTAGCTCCGCCACAACATCTGGTTAGACCGAACAATTCTCCAATATTACCATTCATTGCTTTAAATACGCGAATATGGTTTGTTAAGTCGCAACAGTGTAGAGAGAGAACCAATGATAGGTTAGTCAATAGAACGATGCAAGCTACGGTATTGGGGATTTGTGTATGAATCACGGCGGCTGTCAGTCACGAAGTTCAATTATGGTTCATCGTTCTATTCGCTACATTTAATGACTTGTGAACTTCACTTAAGATATTTTTGCAACTTTTCAATATACAAATGAAGCCGTTTTTCCTTCAAATGTATCCTTATTTGTTATTTGCCGAGGCATAATACGTGCATTTATTTCAGTTTGAAACGACAGCGGAGGAAAATAGGTTTTAAAACTAATAACGAGTTTTTGTACTGCGTATGAGTTACATGTATATGATTTTTTCGGACATTGTCCATAAAGATAACAAATCAACCCAACAAGTGTGGCCAGACAATTTTACAGCAAAACCTTGAAATTGAGACCATCTCTGTGTTTTTGTTTTTCAAATACACAAAACAGTAAGAATAGCGTCGAATTTAAGCCTTGTCAGTATCTGAGATAATGTAATAATACTTTAATTAATGATCACATGACTCGATATTGGTTTCTGTTTCCCTATTTAACAAAAATTAGAACCGGGATCAAATAACATACTAATTAATTACTAATATATTCTACAGATGGTGGCATACATTTCATATCGCATGTAGAATGTAGAAACTTTGCTAGTATGCACGTATGAATTTAAAACATCTTAATTAAACACGCTGATATCAGTAATTTTGGCAGCCATGAACGTAATTCTCAAAAATAGATTACATGTGCGTAAGTCCACTTAAAAAACAGCGTATCTAGGCAACAAAATAAATAAGCTTTTTATACGTTTAAGCGCGAATGTTTTAGGTGTGGTAATTATAAGGTAATTATGATAATCACTTTAATTATTTTAGAATAAATACAAAAATCTGACCCGATCATTTTTCGAGTTCATTTCTGAATAGCAAATCTCCGGCAAAACCACATTTTCACCGAATGTGTTATAAGATCGATTTCCGTTGCCAGGACACTGTTTACATCGAGATGGCGCTGTTGCTAGGAGAAAAATATTGGAATGCTTTGGCAGTTATTGTTAACTTTAATATTAATGAATGGAGTGTGCAGTTATTTCACATCTTCGATTAATAAACTTAGTGGTAAAATATTTACACTGTTTGTATGTACACTACATACGTTGCATTTATAAAAATGGATAATCAAATCAAGTTTAAATTCTTAGTTATTTTTGTATTTTTTCATTGTCTGTATTCAGCTAGAACCAATATGATCTATTATTAAAGAATACATTTACTTTGCTGTACTTTGCAATAACTGTGACCGTGATCCGGTGGTTAGTGCGCTGGACTTGTAACCCGGAGATTCTGGTTCGAATCCCGGTCGCGACAGGTCATACCCTTCTATGAAAATTTGACAAAAATGTCGATTTTCCTCCGTATGTGGAGAAGTTGCCGGCCCCTTGTGGAAGGGTAAGTTAGTAATGGTTAGTATACAGTCCAGGAAAACTGATTAGGTGAACCGGTCGCCGTATATAACTGAAAAATTGTTGAAAAAACGGCGTTAACCCCAGTGAGGCACATAAAAACAAACAAACATACGTAATCGTGTTTTTTCTGACAAAGATCAACAGGATAGTGATTAATTATCTAAATGCGTTTCTTGTTGATATCTTACATTGTTTCCTACAAGTTACCGCAGAATTCTTTGAGTGGACTTTGATAGTTTCTACTAATCATTATGACAAACAGATTTTTCATAAACGGATTTCTTGGAAACGCCACGCACATGAAGTATACAATCGTATTGAACTTCTAATAAAGTACATATGATTTAACCCTCTGATTACTATAAAATAGAGAAACCAAGCATTCTATGTGGACCAACTCGTACAATGTCGTCCAAGATCCTCCCTTTTTGAATCAAGGAAATTCTCTAGCATTTAACTTACATAATAAATGATGTATGTAATGATAACGTACATACCGATATCTTACATAAAAAAACGTTTATCAGCTAATTCAGAAATAATTAGCGCCAACTATTAGCGGCAACAATTATGTTTCATAAGCTATTGGTTGGTTTTGTAACCATTAGATAACAAATATTTTAGCGCATAATTTATCCAAACGAATGGTAGGCTTGTTTTAAGTAACAATAACTTTTCCAAATAGATAGAAAGTAAAAACAAGGCACCCATGAAATTCAACAATAAAATCCGCCTTTCCACATTGACTAATATATTTATACACCAATGTTCAAGGCTCATGCAAACAAACATAAAACAAGAGTCCAAAACATCGTACAGGAACCCATACTATCACAAACACAGTTCATATTAACTTTCCTCCCCTAACGACAACATCACTGAAGTCTTCGGCCTCGTTTCATAGACATATCTTCATTAAGACATCACCGAAGGTTCCTTTAACAACTGACAATAGATCTCCAAAAACAATCCATAAGATAAAACACTTTTTATTTACAAAAAAGGGATAGCAATATTTGCAAGTTCAAGAAATTATATCTTAACCAATAAATATCTATAAAAAGGGTTTTTGATGTATTTACGAGTTTTACTATGCTTACATGAGACAAAGTATCAACTCTTATTACGATGAATCTTTAATATCGAGGACTGTAGGTGAAATTTTATCCTCTACATTATACTTATCCTAAACTTTAGAAATACATAAATTTTAATTCCACTTATAACAGTTGGATTATCGCGCTCCTAACTTTATCGTTAGCTACAACTTATATTTGTTTGAGCAACAAACCTTTAACATTATCAATCTAAATCCAGAGTTGCCATTCCTTATATCATTTACAAACATCTCTGTCAACGTGTGAAAAGTGGTTCTCATCCATGTGCCCCAATCTCCTTTACTTTCCAACACATTCAAATGCATAAATAAAATTTCCCCTTAATGTGTATTTGCTGTCATAGTTTTCACAATCTCGTTCAACCTCTGCATCTTATTCGCATTTAATTGACTGGATTTTGTAATTTAGTAATTACTGAAAATAAACAAACACGTTCCGTTAAGAAATAGCACGCTTGATAAATTCAATATTTTCTCTGATTTTCCAGTAAGTTAATACATCTTTTCCGCAAAAGTACTTTTCGAGAGAAATGAGTTCTTCAGTGTTCTATTTAATGCTTTATTGTTTGTTTCACTAGAATCTTGGAAAGCTGAGACATTTACAGAACTATATGCGAGTGATAAGCAGCAACAACTCTGGATAGAGATAACATTATACAGATAAAAAAGAGAGCTAGGATTTGGTGAAGAATCGGACGCAGAATTCGTTTTCCATGAAAGGTGTACTTCTATATTTCATTGTTACGGATGTGATTAAACTGATGGTAAAATGAAGCAATTATTCTGATTCCAAGAAATTCATTATAAACGTGTTTTGTGATGTTATTATGAGACTTGTATACAGATATTTTCTGTCACCCGTTCTTGAAATTTGCTCCCCCGAGAGCTTAACACACGAAATAATTTTGAACAAATAAAGACATGCGCTAAAAATCAGCTGTAGTTATATGTATATTTATTTTCAAGCAATGTATCGACTTGAAAACTCGTGCAGCTCTCAGCGGAGCGATTATCCAAACACAATACAGGATTTGAGGGTTCTAACAATTATTGTTACTCCATAAAATTGTCTAGGAATAAGTGATTTACCAACTGCCTGGGTTCTAAAGTATATGTAAAACAATAAAAATAGCGATAAAAATGGGACCGCTGAGACAAGTTAAGCACATAAATATTCTTATATTTCGTAGTCGACGAGGAAATACAATTTCGCCTAAATTAAGAGTATTTTCTTTTATTGAAAAGAAATAAAATTACTCAACGGCATGGAATAAATGTGTCAGTCCATAAGGAGCTGGGAACTATAAAAAACCAACTCCCTGGAAACCGTCCTCATTAAATTAATTTGATCTTTCTAATCAGAGAACCAACATAACCCTGAAGCTGTTTTCTTTGTAATACGCGACAAAATGCAAAACAATGCATACACTACTATTACATCATACGTGACGGAAGTCTATGAAGTAATGTATGTCATGTGACTACTGAAAAAACATGGCGCTCAGGTTAAAAATAAACAAAACTAGGGCAAAATTGCTAGAGCTGAAGAACAATCGCTTGGTGTGAGCAGACTTGTCGAAAATTCGGCAACACCAAGAAACCTATAGTAGGGTGTCTTAAAAATCAAGCGCAGCATTTAATGACTTAATAAAAACTTAAGAATTTGACAAAGTTAAAAAACTGAAATTGCTTTAAAATAAAACGGTGCAATTTACCCCTCAAGAATATGAAAATAATCAAGTAACGCACACTTGGTAATAAATCAGAGATTCCATTATTTAACCACACTGGTGAATCGCTCAAATTCGAACATTGTTTAAGTTTTTAAACATTTGGCAAATTCCCTTTTGTAAGACAGTAGGCCTACTGAAATAATGGTATGAGTAGTGTAGGGAGGTACCCTGGCACCACGATTTTTCATATTTTTTGACTTCTGGCACCACTTTTTCCTTACTCGGGGAGGTACCGTGGCACCAAATTTTCGGAAAGTGGGGCCAGAATTTGTTGAAAAAAAGATGAAATTGTGAAAATTTGGACATTTTTTGGGGTTGCACCAACTTTTGTGTTTTATTTGTGCACCAAAAATGTGTTTTTTTTGGTGGGGGGGGGGCACCATGATGTTTTTAGACTTACCAGCGAAGAATTTATGTGGGAATTTTATTTTCAATTTTGTGTGGGAATTTTATTTTCAATTTTGTGCGGGAATTTTATTTTGTGTGGGAATTTTATTTTCGACAATTTGATAAGAAGTGTGTTTTTCGAAACGTAATGGTGGCCCTGAAAAGGGCCGTTGGGGGTGGTCATTAGACCAGTTTGGTCATAAAGAGGACCGTTTTATTTTTGTAGTAGTTAGAGTACTAGTTAGCAGCTGGCTCACAGCTGGGGGTGTAGAGCTCACACGGGCAGTTTTGTTGAGCATACCACTTGTCTGCATCCTTCATTGGGTTGGGATAGCAGTCTCGGCAGGTAGGGTCCTCGCAGTACCCTTCTTGTTCTGGGACAGATGGTTGAAAGTACTCTCTGACAGCTGTGACAATTAATTGCCAATGGTCTTCTTCTTTTTGTTGATAATACGCCTCGGCTGCTTGTCTTTGTTGTCTGATATCAGACTGAAGTTCGGCCTGCTCCCTAGCTGCCTGTTCCTACGCAGCTTGTTCTTTCTGTTTTAGCTCGGATTCAAACTCAGCAAAGGCATGTTCCCTCTCGGCCTGTTCTCTAGCATCGATTTCATTCATGGTCTGCTGCCTAGGTTCACGCTGCCTTAGTCTATTCACAGTTCGATCTCGAGCGACCCGTAGCTCTCGTCGGCGCCGACGGGGACTGGGTCCCCTGGCTGGTCGCGGCTCAGCAGATCGTGATGTCTTCTTTTCTAGGTTGAGAAAATGTTGTCTTATACGTATCAATTCATCTCGCTGATGAAAACGATCTACTTCAATCAAATTCATCGACTCCGCAATAGCCAGTTCTTGCTCTCGTTTTTAGCGACGTTACCAGCCAGTTGACGGATCGTCCGCCATACTCTAGTTTGCCTAGCCGTCAGTTGTCTAGCTGTTTCGAGTTGTTGCAATAGCGCATCCATGGTGAGTGAATGAGTGGAAATGACGTGACGCAATGCATTGGCTTTTTGTACTGCAAGCGCGAACCTTAGAGAGAGCATGTAAAATGACGTCACGTCCATATTTTTGTTCGTTAGTTTTTGTTTTTGTGTTTGTTTTGTGTTTCTTAAATCCTAATACCAAAAAAAAAAAAGAAAAACAAACACGTTGTATCATTTTTTAAAATTTTTATTGAACATGAACAACATTTTTTAAACATAGAACAATATGGAACAATATTTTTTCGTGAATAAACATATTCTTAAACAGAACAATATAGAACAACATTTTTTGTACATATTTTTTTTAAATAGAACAACATTTTTTGTACATATTTTTTAAATAGAACAACATAGAACAAGATTTTTTTAGAAAACAAATTAAGGTGTATAAAAAGTCATGTTTCTATTCATGATTCTATGATACAAGCGTCTTTCACCTCTTATTCTATCATGGCGTAGTGCAAACCATTTTTGTCCACATTCGTTCACATATTGAGCTTGTCCATGATAAATGCCATAATGTTGTTCAAACCAACTGGTCACATAAGTATCATTATCTCCTGGCCTATCCTCTAGAACTCTGAATCGAGTGAGAAGGATCTGGTTCAGGTTACATTCACGAGAAATAAAGTCCAGAACGAATAAACAACACACACCACACACAGGTAAAGTATTCCCTTTTATACTCAATGTATTACACTGATAAGTTTTTTAATGTTTTTTCACAAAAGAGAGAATCTCCTCGAAAGGTGGTAGTCCATAAGAATCAAAGTACACGATTGTATTGTCTTTGAGGTAAATAGCCACCCAGTGTTCTCCTGGTTGATTCACATTGTGTGTATTCACAATATAGGCCTTCACAATCATGAGGATTCTCCGAAGGTAACTGATTTTTGCACAAACACGAGCATGCAATGTAGATAACATCGGTGAATTATCTAAGATGTATTGAAGTTCATTCGACTCCATAATGCCAATTTCTATTCACACGTTCTGCCCATACACTTATCCAGTGATCGTTAAGTTCTGACTGATTCCGACTGAGTTCGTTTTTAAACTGAATCCATAATCGACGGGCATCTCCTTTTTCACTATCGGTCAAGGTCATGAGTTCAGGATACCACTTTTCCATGACCTTGAACACGTCCAAACCTTGAATCGCTTTTTGAATGTACAGTTCTGTCCACTCTGACGTGTTCGTGTATAAGCAGAGTACATGTTGTACTTGACTAGGATGTGCCACTTGACAACCGTAACAGTCTTTATCATAAATGCACTTGATCATAAATGAACGTTTGAAATGCTTCTGTCACATGTTGGTTCAACCTCTCTCGCAAGGATTCAGTTCGTTCACTTGTATCGCAAGGATACGCCAATAATTGCATTTCAAAGTCTTGTCCTTGTTACATGTTTTCTATGTCCAATGGATCCATCAATAGCCTAGAAGTACTTCTCTAAATTGGTTGATTTCAGTCTGATTATCGTATTCCGCATACACAATCACGTTAATGGCTTGTCCTAGCGCACTGGTAAAGTGAAATTCTAATCTCAGATCCCCCGTTTTTATAGGATGGAGTTGACCTTCCTCGCAATCTTGATCGGCTGTCAAGTCCAGTCCCCAGAGTGTGTAACCGTTTTGATAATCATTCAAACTCGATCCAAAGGAACGATTGAGTCCAAGAGCTCCTGTTGCTTGATAGAGTGACATGTAGGACCGTAGACATTCTCCCGTTTCTTCTCCGAACTCCAGATCGAACTAAAGGATTCAGTAAAGGCATGATACGTTTCATGGCTTTCTTAATCATGGATCCAAGCCCCTGTCCATACTGACGAGGTTGACCTTGGTACATAGGCATCATTGTCGTCGGCGTATGTGTAGCTTCACCATAGACTTCCCATGAATAAACTGAATGGGCTAATCTGTGTCACCCCTTATATGGATTGTGATGGTGTCAAAGTCAGCATTAGCCAGTGGCACGTAGTGCACATTCAAGAACTCGAAATGAATATGTGGATTGGTCCCTGCTTTGGTTCTCGGATCAAAAGGAGCCACGCGTAAGATGGGAGCTTCAATGTTTCCCAAATAGGTATAAGCCACCAGGTCAGAATAGACAAATTATTATGACCCATGTTCAAGTCTACCCCGTGAGGAAATGGATCTGGAATCTCGGTTAAAAAGATGGTAGGAGCACTATTAGGAGGCCCACCCAATTTAATAAACATATTAGGATGAAACTGAATGCCTAGGTTCTTTGAACTATCTATCTTAACATGTTTACTTGTTCCCGAGAAACCTGCAGTAAAACGGAGTTTTCTTTCTCTAAACAGTTGACCCAGGTAATCTTTAATGACTTGGTCCAGGGTGTCTACCAGATGTTGTGGTGTGACATAGGTCCCTTCAAGAATACACAGACGTATTCCTTTTTCATCATTATGGAAAAATGGGGAAAAGCCTCAAAGGCCTTGGCCAGGATAGGATCCCGCGTGACAATGGAAAAATGTCGCTCTTCCTCAGTGATATTGATCACTTGACTAGGCACATCATTTCAATTAAACCAATTTCCCAGTCTTGTTTATTGAAATGGATGGGTTTGGGTAGTTTGGTACGAAAACAGCATTGGGTATTGTCTGGGAACAGATCCATCGAACTGTCACTCATAAGGGTAATGTAAAACGAGCTCATGTTGGTTTTGATTTACTGAATTTCAAAGAGGGATTCGGTGGAATATAACGCAGAGAACTACTTAAAAGCAGGAGCCACAATTCACGATCGGGTCGTTGAAAACACAAATTAAATAGCGATACGCTTATAATTATAAACACCACCACAATTTGGGCAAAAAGGTGACCTTGTTCTTAGGCTCAATTGGTCTGACTTGCTCTGAGGCACTCACTGCCACACTGGCTGTGTCAGACTGAGACATGCTGTATTTAAACGAGATGGGATTCAGGAATCCAACTCTCAAATTTCGAAGGGTACCCTTTCCAGTGTACTTTAATTTCTCATCTTATTTTTCCGTCTATTTTCTCTTGCGACGAGCCAACGCTGATTCTATTTCATAGATACCATCGTCTTTTATAGATTGTATTTCAGAGAGATAAAACGAACTCAAAATGGGTTCTCCATCTAAGTCTATCAATTTGACGGTAGGAGGTGAAGTTCCTTTGACATGGGTCACTTTAAACACTTCAGTAGTCCAATTCGGTAGATAACCGTCATCAAATGTACGTTTGGTTTTATTGATACGCACAATCTCTCCGACACGAAGTTGTTGATGTTGTCGTGGTTGCTTTTTTGTGTATTCCTGTCTTTCCATACAAGGTCAAGGTCACATCAGATTCATTGTGTTCATTCACGGATGCAGGTGCCATTTGAATACTTCGATGAAATCAATGATTATAGGCTTGCACCAGATCAGGCAATGCATCGAAATTACTTTGATATTGGGTAAAATATATCCACATGTAGGATTTCAAAGTACGTTGAAAACGTTCTACCACACTGGCTTTGGTTTCTGGATTTTCAGTCGTGAAATAGTGAATACCTTCTTTCTCTAAAAACGCTTGAAATCTTTGATTCTTGAATTCAGTGCCTTTTTCCGTCTGCAGAACTTTGGATGTCTCGTTTTAAGAATAGAGCGAAACGCTTCAATCAAGGTGAGTCCCGTTTT
Organism: Lutraria rhynchaena; assembly: GCA_008271625.1. Lineage (NCBI taxonomy): Eukaryota > Metazoa > Mollusca > Bivalvia > Venerida > Mactridae > Lutraria > Lutraria rhynchaena. The sequence goes on along the minus strand of VIBL01000004.1, from coordinate 5,851,072 downwards.
ATCCTTGAGGGGAACGACCTAAGCATATTTTGAAAATACATCAATGACACACAACAGATATCGATAGGGTGTGCAGTGTTTGACCAGGGATTGCATGTCTGCCAAATCCGCCTGCCACTGATGATCGATACATCCCACCTTGGTTTTCCGTCTTGAAAATTTCCGACGGATAGGCTTATACGAGGTGTACGTCTTTTAAGCCAGGATCGCACTTGATGCAAAGAAATGTCGTGAGCTCGCACTGTCTTATAGAGGCGGCGTATCCCCCCAAAACCAGCAGGATGTAAGGGATCATAATATATCTTCTGTAACACGGTATCTACTTTGGGGTCCATATGGTCTAGTAGGGTTCCCACATGGGCTCTGGTTTGATTCGAGTTTTTTCTTGTTTTATAGGTTCCTCAGACGCAGAAGGCCCGACATAACTATCGTAAAATTCATCTTCCTCTGAGTCCGACTCGGGTTGTTACATCCATGACCATCTCCGTTTATTTCCCACCACTTCTTGTGGTACGTTGACTTCTCTTAATCCACGAGAAAATTGTTCCCATCCTTTTGGGCTAGACCCTTTTCTATGACGAATTACATCATTGACTAAATCTATATTGTTGGTTCCTTGTATGGGTTTTCCATCACATTCCAAAACACCTTGTTCATTCCATGACATATGGGGATGATTTTGGAGGAAGTGTAATAAGAGTTGAGTTTTTCGACGCATTGTTTGGGGAACACGTTCAAGAATCCTATCGGCCAATAGCTGGAGCTGCTGGAGTTGCTGCTGCTTGAGCTGCTGGAGCTGTTGGAGTTGCAGGTGGAACTGTGATGGTGGGTTCACGCGCTTTTTGATGTGACAATTGAAACTTTTGTAAGACTTGTCCATAGTGTTGTGCCTTTTCTGATTTGGACAAGGATTCATTTTGTAGTACTTCTCCCATTTGTTTCTGTAAATCAGAGGTCTGTGTGACTTTGGGGGAGGAGGTAAGCGTGGTCGCTGTCTGATTTCCATCGATTCATCTCTTCTAACATTTTGAACGGTACAATAGCCATTTTCTTCATATTTTTTCACGAGTTGAGTCATCCCGCCACTGAGTGCACCTGCCGCTACAGCTTTAGCAATGACTGGAGCTTGAGCCAATAAAGGAAATAATCCTCTCCTTTTGATTTAACACCCGTTTTTTTTAATCGATACTTTTTTATCCGCTAAGGTACGGAGATGTCGACGCTTGGGCTTCAACCTTTACTTTTGAGAGGGCGATAAAGCAACATTGCCTTTTAAAACATTGTGACAACACTCGGAGACGCGTTGAATCACTTCTTTATTTGCTCCTTGTATCATCTTTCTTCTCATTCCCTATTTCTAGATAAAGGTGATCCAATGGGTGACCCAATGGGTGATAACCCATTTCTAGATAAAGTTGATCTTCTAGGTAAAGATCCTCTGGAACCTAGTCGAAAGGTGATAAAACGTTCATCGATTGTTGGCGAGACTGTAAACGCAGGTGTTTTCTTTACTCGTTTTGCTGGGGCTCTCTTTGCTGGTTTTTGTTTATGAGTTCTTTTTGCTGGTTTTTGTTTATGAGTTCTTTTTGCTGGTTTTTTGTTTAGGAGCTTTCCTTTTAGGAGAACGTTTTTTTTGCTGGAGTTTTCTTAGGGCCAAATTTACGATTAGTCTTTTGACCATTTCGTATCATAACCCCTCCACGAAATCCACTCCCTCCTGGTTTCAATATGAGTTGATGTTTGGTTTCCACATCCACTTGATCATCGCCGAACTGTTGTAGTTCATTCTGATGTTTTTGCATAAAGTTTTGTGTTTGTTTAGGTAACAGCAATGTCTTCTGTAAAATCACTTTAGCCGCTACCGTAAACCATATGACCATTTCTTTTAATCCTGATCGTAGCAACTGCTTCCGTTGAGCAGGATGACGTTCCTGACTCATATGTTCTTGCGACTGAGCTATGGTGTTCATTCTGTCTGCCATGATGACTCCCTGAGTTCTATCTCCTTTATATATACACACCGTCGGTCCACGTTCCTCTCTAGTAATCCAATGATGAAAAATATCGGTTTTCAACCGGTAAGTGCCTGGTGTTTGAGGGTGAAAATCAATCACTAAATAACCATGGGGTGTAGAGATCATATCTTGATAAGCGGGTAACAAGTGTGGCAATTGAATTTGATTCGACAAAACACTAATTTGTCCTTATCTTTTGTGTTTTGATATAAGATCATGTAATGTGCATTTAAAGTCAGTGTACGACTGGCTTTCGATTGTTGAAACATGTTTTGAGTAATGTAAATGACACTGGCATTACGATGGTGACCTTTTCGTGTAAACCATAATTTAATTTTCTCTTCATCTTTATCCCCATGCACAGGGGGCTAGCGCGTTGAAAGGATTGTGTATAATGGTGCATTAGGCTTAAAATGGTCACACGGACCAAAAACATCTATATTACATATATACAAATACAAGGTTACAACTTCCGAAATGACAGTTTCTGTCCCAAGTTTGTTAACACTACGTAATATCCTGTAAGAATTGAATGTTCTTGTAACTTAGCATAGGCTGTTTGCCATTCTTTGTAACACTATACTATACGCTCAGGTACCACTTGAAACAGATCCGATTTGTAGGTCAACATTTTTTTTACAAATTGTGTTTTACCGGATCCACTAGGACCTGAGATAAACATATTACAAGGATGCTTAAACAATAAACTGGACTCCATGATGTGACAATCACAACTAACCCCAAGTGAATGTACAAAAGTATTTTAGTGACTTGGTTTTTACATACAACAACAACCATCATGTGCAATTATGTGTTATCACTAAACATACAACATTGTTTGTTTTTTGTTTTAGTTACACTGACACACAGTTACAGCACTGACAACAAAAGTCATGTAGTAGCAGTATTTTCAAACACACATTCTGAATGCCAATGTTCACTGAGAAAGGTTAACACTTCGTCCATGTTCACTACATTATGCGTGATTCATCCAATCCGTTTCACTAAAGTCTAGTGGCACTGTCTGTTTATGAAATGAATTCATCACATGAAGTCCATTTTTAAATTCTTCAAACAGTTCTGGTGTACTCAAGCGTTGTCAAATCCATTCTAAACTATGATGACCTTCAGGTATTTTAATGCGAAAAGCAAAAATCAATGCTTTTTTGATGGTATGATTTTCATGGTATGATTCATAATATCAAACTGTTCCATTCTTGAATGGTTTGAATCACTTTACTGTTATTCACCACGTAAGTGTTCCAATCTTTTCGATGGATAGCTTTCAAATTCAAGTGTGCAATGATCATCGCATGATGAATCATCCGTTTAAATAGTTCAAACGTATGCGGATTCAGAATCCATGCGTGAATGTCCTTAACCGTGACAAGGTCATCTTGTACGATACTGAATAAGGTCTCACTATACAACTCAAAATCCAAAATGTAAAATAAACTCACATATCTGGGTCGTCTTGATGGTCTGTCCATAATTGAATATCCCCAACACTAATCACAACCCTAGGCACATCCGCATGGAGATTATCAATGGTTTGTGCCACTTCACGTAAATGATGTTTTTGCTTAAAGAATACAGCACGGTAGGTTATATTCGATCTGACCTTGGTGAAAGGGATCGGTTCCTTTAATAACATGATACCACGTACTTTGTATTGCGAATACTGTCGCCATCCGGGTTCAGATATCCCATTGTCTTCTTCATGCTAAACCACAATCATGACATTGCAAGTAGGTCGAAATGCATTGGTTAATGCAGATATATCATTCACAGTTGCATCGTAGATACAAAATACCCATTCAGTAGATATCATGCGATCCAATTTTTGTTGAACCATATTGAACTTTCGTAGCATAGGTAATTTCTGACTTACAGTCCAATCCTGGCGTTGACTGACATCCTCTGTCTATCTACCCGTCCAGGGTCCATGCCTTGTAAACTATGAATAGCACAATGGGTCGCCTATGCATGTACTACGTCCATCTTCCATGGTTTAGTGTTAGCCTCTATCACATAACGATAAATTTGAAGTCTTAACTCTATAGGAAGTAACGGTATCCAGTCCATATTTGTTGTTTTGTTTTGTTTCTGTTTTATTTTTGAATTCTTCTACTATTACTTCATAACATATCAGAATATTTAAGTCAAAAAACAAGGTCACGGTTTTTTATGAATATTACAATACCAAAAAACAACAAGGTCAAGGTTGACGTTCAAGGTCAGTCATGCAGATATCCATAAGAGACAGTCATGTAATCCTCGACGATGATACGTTTGGTATACACAGGACGAAATGTTTTTTTTGATTTGTTTCTCACTCGTCACTGTTCTATCTCTATGACGTTTAATCCTGGAAGCATATTCAACCACGGTAGAATAATGTTGTCTGTCTTTCACACAGTCCACCATACTATTGAAATTCACTTGTTGAGACGCATTATAGTTTAACATAATGCCTTTCACTTTACACGCCTAGTGTCGTTCTCCATTTTCAATGTATTCGTAGCCATAGTTTTTTTAGACCTGGACTGGATACAATAGGCGCATTGTATTCTTGAGGGTCATAAATGTACATACAACTGTCTGTGTCAAAATAGAGCACCCTTTTTCCCAGAGATTCAAGCACTTTCAATTTGCTCTTGACTCAAAATTACGGGATGACCTAATGGATACTCTCTGTACTTGTTGACATAGGGATAGACTGAACAAATGTCCACATATTTGATCTCTTGGTCTTTTCCTACTTCGTGATACAGCCGGACGGCATTGGTACGACCTCCGAACAAAGCCTCCCTGTGTTGAATAGGGTCTTGACCCACATAAAATCGTTCCACTCTGGTCCTATACTCAGGGTCCTTTTGACAACGTTGATCAAATTCACATTCCCACATCACCACTAACGGATACCCTTGTTCTTTCAAATCCTCAAGTCTTTTTTGTGTATTTTCATAGGCTTGATGCATGCTTTCCAACGTATGTGGATTGATAGTACCCCGGTTGGGAAAGCAGGTGGGATACCCATGATACCAACATCCAATGAATTCATACACGGTGTCTGTCTCTTCACAATACCCATCCACATAATACGATCCAATTTTAACTTCTCCGCCTCTGTGATTCAAGGTATGACGAATATGAATACCTTCAGTCACAGCAGTCATTTGTAACCAACGTATGCTTTACACGGAATACCGAGTTTTATTAGGATATCCTGCATCAGAAATCACGGCTAAACTATGAGGTGGCATGGAGTTTTTCCACCAGGCTTTATTACACACTTGTGCTAGCGTTGTCACTTCTGTAAAGGGATCAATTTAATCACTGGCTAACAATTGTTGACGAAATAGACTGATGTATGAGATGCCATCGTTTTTTCCATTCCGGGGTTTGATTTTGATTCGCTTTACACATACCGACCACAACAGATCTAGCTAAACACATCGAGTCTTTACTATTGTCAATACACACAACACTTGTCTTTGACTTCACCATGTTGAGTAAGTTTGCTGACTTGAATGTTTTTTCCAGAGCCTTGTGGCATAGCAATATGTGTAATTTCCATCTGTGCTTCTCCGTCATGGATCTTAAACTCACGGTTGCTCTGTGCCACTCGCTCAATTTCTTCCAATACAACATCTCCATTTATACGTGATGCCATATCAAATGGAATATGAATTCCAAATTAGGATGCCGTATGGATACACGAACTCTATCATTGGATCTTACTTGACATGTCCGATAACGTTGATTCATCATATCATGAAACAACCGGCTTGTAAATTCAAACGATTGGTCGTGCGGTTGAAATGCCACATCATACACTCTAGACTGCATCTTGAATTTCCTTGATTTTCTTTCCATACGAGATTGTATTTGATAATACTCTCGTACATGCTCCAACTTTGTTCGTTTGGCTGGAGGCTCATGACTGGTACTGTCGGTGTCTTGACATGATTATGAACCCTATGGTCCTTTACACTCCTCTTTAGATAATATGTTCAAGGTCACACCTATAAGATTATGTTCAAGGTCGCATAACATTATAACATGTTTCAAGGTCGCATTCAAGGTCAAATTCAAGGTCACATACATCTTATAAAAGGGGTTGCTCCACACCACTCTAGTCATTCTAGTCACTCAATATGAGCTACAACAATCCTAGAATGGAAAAAGCTGACGATAATAATAGCATTTATCAACAATATTCTTTGATATATTCATTGAAGAAAAAATAAGAGTTAAACAGTGTAGTGGGTCAATTTTGTGAGCAGAAAAATGTCACATGGATCATATACAATGTTATCGTTGTGGAGAAAAGGACATTAAGCGACTATGTGTTCAGAAAAAATAGGTAAAGGTGAATGTTTTCATTGTCATGAAAACGGACATTTCGCAGCGAACTGTCCACAATAGAATCCTCAAGTACCACCGCAAGGAATGAGTGATAAATTCATTGTTGACAAGGCCAACCAAATGGATCCACCGGAAAAGAAACGGAAATACAAAAAGAGAGAGGACAAAAGAAAATGGACGATATAAACATTTGATGTGTTGGAACATTTGAATTTCTTGTGTTCTTGAATAGTGTTTTTTAGTTCTTCGTGGTGGACAGTATGCTATATATTGAACAATGTTCTTTGTGTGGTGGACAGTATTTGTAAGTTACTTTGTGAATTATATTGTAAGTTATTTGTGAATTATATGGTGAGTTATTTATTTTTTGCTGATTGTAAAAAAAATAATACATTAAAACAAATTAATAGTTTGTTGTTGTAGAGGTTATAAAACGTATCTTAAACATATAGTGGCCCTAAAAACGGCCGTTGAAGTAGTTTTTCTTCAATATTTCATTTCGGTTAAATACAAATAGCGCCAATAATTGTTGCGTAGCTCATCATCATAGTAGATGGAGAGATCCGGATATAAATTCCCCATCTTGATACGTACAGCGACACTATCTTCGTCCACAGAGATTTCTCTGGAAGCACGTAAACAATATCCCATGTTTTCAAAGGACTGAATGTAGAATACAGGCACATACGTTTAAATACACAAAAAGTAGGTCAATCCGATTTTTTTCTTTGTTGGTATTATGACACAAAACAAACACAAAAACACACAAAAAACAAACAAACAAAAATGACGTGACGGGACAATTGGTGTCCCGCTATATGGGTAGACGTGGCCAGCGCCATTAAGCCACTCTACCCAAACGGCCCTTTTCAGGGCCACCATGTTTTTCCGAAAGCACACTTCTTGTCAAATTGTCTTGTCAAATTGTGGAAAAGAAATAAGTCCTACACATACTCGCAAATAAATTAATAAAAAAATGTCCAAAACAAAATGTCTAAGTCCAAAAAAATAAAAAAGTCAAATAGTCACACCTTAATTTTTGTTTGTATTTTTTGTAGGTTTTGCTATGATAGTGTATTTTTGTAGGTTTGCTGGCATTTTTTCGGCTGTGATGGTGTATTTTTTGTACGATTTGATGTGATTATGTTTATTCTGTAGGTTGGCTGTGACCGTATATTTTTGTAGGTTTGCTATGATTGTGTTATTTTACTAGCATTTTTGGCTGTGACCGTATATTTTTGTAGGTTTGCTATGATCGTGTTATTTTTTAACTCGCATTTTTTACTGTGACCGTATATTTTTGTAGGTTTGCTATGATTGTGTTTATTCTGTAGGCTTGCTGTGTTGGTGCGTTTTTTACTTTGTTGTTATTAGGGCTTAAGAAACACAAAACAAACACAAAAACACACAAAATCAAAGAACAAAGATATTGACGTGACGTCATTTTGCATGCTCTCTATAATGTTCGCGCTCGTACAAAATAAGTATAAATTGCCAGGCGCGGACCCATTATTTATTATTTAACATGGAGACATACAACATGCCATATGACATTCAGAAAGAAGCATTAGAGTCGTCCGAGTTGATTGGTCAAAATGCTGTTGGACAGGTATATGGCACTATCAAGCCACAGTACAGTCAGCCACAGTACAGTCAACCACAATACAATCAGCCACAGTACAACCAGCCGAATCTGCAGGGGAATGGACACACCCATGGGCAACCTAATCCACCGTCTCAATCCACAGAGATGACTATGCTACAAGAACTCAAAGGGATCAGGGGAGAAATAAGGCAGCTAAAGCAAGTCATGCAACTCTGTCGTGAAATCGAGTTAAAAACAGACAAACTGATTGTACCTGTACAGTTTGTGACTGAAAAATGGGATAGCGAAGAACCCCCCAAAAACAGATGAGAAAACAGACTCTAAAACGTAAACATGAGACCACAAAACCAAAGAAACATGAGAAAAAGAAAACTGACCATGGTCGGGGTCATTATGGTAAAGTCATGAAGAAATACGAAACTGATTCAACTGGTCTAATGACCACCCCCAACAGCCCTTTTCAGGGCCACTATGTCGTTTCGAAAAACACACTTCTTGTCAAATTGTCGAACATTGTCGAAAATTAAATTAAAAATAAAATTCCCACACAAATAAAATTAAAATTCCTACACAAATAAAATTCCCACACAAATTCTTCGCTGGTAAGTCAAAAAAAGCACACTTTTTTGGTGCCCAAATAAAACACAAAAGTTGGTGCCCAAAGAAAACTCAGTAATTTAAAGTATTATTTGTTGCCTGGTGCTGTATTTTGTGTTGTTTTTTGTTCACTGAAATAAATCGCGCGTAGCTTGCCGTGTGGATTTGTCAGTTCGATTAATGATGTTACTCTTCTACATGTGACTGCTGACCTGTTATATCATTAATAACATGTGACAAAACCGGAAGTTACCGGAAGGAATTGTTATCATGCATACACGATGTAAAAAATCTAATTACCTGATTGTTAATCATGTAGGATTTGCCGATAGATTATTTAATTGTCCTCATTATTAAGTGAAGTCACAATTTGTTATTTGACAGAGAAATTACGGTGTGATGTAACAATAGAAATACTCGCCGTCACATTTTCTGGACATTTCTCATCAAATCACTGTCTAATTGTCCGGACTTGTTAATTAGCTTACCAGAGCATGTGGAGTTTTGTAGAAAAATACGCCATACAAACAATGAACTGTGATAATTACCATGGCATGCATATGTGGATTTCAATATGTCTCACAGGTATGCGAATAAAACATTGTGATTGGCTGTGATTTATATAGAAAAATGATTTTTATTTTGACATTTAGTTAGTCACAAATAACAACCTTTACGAAATACTTCCAGCAAAAATAATTTACAGTTTGTGAGAGAGCGCATATAAAACAATATGCTGGCTAAATCCTATGATACAGCGATTTTCAAAATTGATTTTATTTTTACGATCAAACATTTCTACAATGCTTATGTTATCAAATGACAAGTATATTAAATTACACATATCAGTCGGACATCCAGTTCATCTATAAAAAACTATCGTATATTTTCACAGGTTTTCAAATTTCATGATGTTTTCCCACTGATGTACCATATTTTACGTAAATTTACAGTTATTAATCGGACTTCCAGTCGAGATCAGCCAACTAGTATCGTATAAAGTACAATATTTTCAATTTTCCATCAGTATTCCGGATTACTAGTATTTATTTAAATTTTGATCTTCCACAGGTTTCGACCAATTATACAAAATATATATTTCATATTCTAAATATAGCGCTAACTTGGGTGTACTTAACAACGAAAGCTTTGTCCATATAATTCTGTACATTCTGTAATTGCTCTGAAATATGCTGTCACTTGTCTAAGGCCTGAAAAAATAATTATGTTCATAGTTACCTGATCGACCCTATTTTTTTGGCGCCGATTCTAAAATTTATAAATACGAAATAATCTAAATTACGAAAATATTTTGGCCCGAAACGGACCTCTAAAGTACCAAAGGTACATTTAGAAGTCAATTAGAAACGTTTTGCGGACTATACATCGTATTTGTTTAGGTCAATCAAGCGCAAACATGGATATTTATGTCCGGCCTAATGTCTAACATTGTGACTTATTAGCATAAGTCGCCAGGATGTTATAGTCTACATGCCAAGTTGTTTTGCATACATGACATTTCTGGTGAGACTCTCCTGTTTCCATATCTATTAATGTTCCGCTCCTAAACGTTTTCAAGAGGCACGTGTACAGTATTTTCTTATGTTAAGGTAGACGACCGTGGACTCTGGTGACTTTTATAAGTACATGTATAATAAAAACAGGACCGGTTTTCAGACTTATTAATCCAGCGAAAGGTTTTTTATACATAGATATATTTTTTCAAATACATTGAAACGTTTTGAAAATTACAGATAAGTAGTAAAAGTATTTATTGGCCTGGTCAAATATTTTAGGAACTGGAATTTTATATACTGCCAACTTCTTAAAAGGCCAGTGTATTGGGGTTATTTTTGTTCATAAATGTTAATATAATTCATATTTTAGTTCAAAAACTATAACTATATAAAAACATTTTTCCTGAATATTGCTAAATCCTTGTCCCAAAAAAGTATATTTGATATGTTCAATATGATGCACAAGATAAAAAACCCCATACATCAAGAATTCCTAAAGGCGGGTTGAAAGCAGTACTAATTATGCATTTAAATAAATACAAACCTCTTTTACCTATTTTATATTACAATAAATAAACGAGGATATTTTCTTTTAGTTTGTTATGACTACAAATCTGTAAAGCAATACAAAAAATGGCATTTTAGATTGTCATTTATACGAAGGAAACGACTTGATTTTTGAACAAGATTGTAAACCTATACTCTAACGTACACGCCCGAACTTAAAGGCGTGTTTATTTACATAGAAAATGCCACGGAGTATAAACTACACCGCTTTATAAAAACAATAACAGAAGTTTATTACTGATGAAATCGCACGCAACAAATTAAAATTTTTGACGTACTCAAAGTTCATTTTGGTAATTATTGTAATAAATCTAATTTTAATGTTTTATTACGTAATTATCTTACAAAACAAATTTATGCATGTCCTTAATTTATTGACTACACAGATGGTTTATGTCTTGTGTAGATAATGAACAGAAATGCCAAAGATTTTAATTAAGAAAACCAGCATGACTTGTGATTCTGTACAATATCATACGTATTATTACAATCATACAGGAACAATTAAATAAATTACGAGAAATAATTCATATACCCAGCTGATACCAGAGCCGTGTTTAATATTTTGTTATTTATGTCTACATAGAAATGAATTAGTGTCGCTTTGTATCTTCATTCCTGTGATAAAAGTTATAAATAGACAGTTACGGTATATCAGCGCTTTGAGAATTGTCTAGGGATGCATTAACGAGCCAAACTTACATAGAAACAATTGTTTTGTGTTGTTTATTAATGTGTTATTGTGATATTTCATTTGTGTTATTTAATTTTGACAAGTTCTAAAAACACATGATGACAAACATTGTTTGATACTCCTTTTTGTAAATACATATATAGCCTCGTTTTGTGATATTTTCTAAAATGAAAAGATTGATGCAGACAATGAGCGAAAACAATACATATCTAGAACATAATTTATATGTTGCTTTTATTAGCAAAAAACTTGCTTAAATCGTCTGATTCGCAGAAAATACTTTTCGTGTTTGTCAATAAATCCATAAAAAATGTATTGTGTGTTTTCCATATCATCATGATTTTCGGAGAATCTGGCGCTGAGACATTTTTTTGCATACTCTCCAAAACAAATGATCACACCCACAGCTCAGCCAGTGCAGCTAGAAGTATTTTTGGTTAATATGAAGTCGCACCAACAGCAGCGGCAACCAGGCGAGTATTCCAGCTTTTAAAGGTGGAGGAAGACCACAAGCGTACACCTGGGTAGAACCACCGCCCTTCAGTCATCTATCTGAACAGCTACTCCATGTGTTATTTTTCCGGGTTGAGGTGAAATTTGGACCCATACCAGTGAGGGGACTGTGAGTAAGTCCAGGGCGTCACAAAACAGTATACAATGATTCATCACAAACTTCTTCTGATGTAACTGAGTAAATATAACGGGCAAGTTTGTCGGTTAAGTTAATGCAATCAGGCAGAAAAGCATTGAATTTGACCAGACATCACGAGCACATATCTAAATATACGTATAATAATCCTCATTGTTTTCGTGATCTGCTGTATAAAGTATAACTGACAGATGGTGATTTCTTTAAATTAAGTACGATCTTATTTATCTGCCAAAGCATATTAAAACTGTTTAAGGACGATTTCGGTAGTTCGTAACGCGCAACATTTCTGCACATAAGGGAGACAATACAGCTCTTCACGGAAGAAACACTTGCATAGTTTTCGGACAACTAACGTATCCGCGAGCGCGCTAAATACGCAACCTATAATGTGTGCTCTATTTTTTAATAGTGACTAATTCATGTGAAACACTACATGTACAGTTCAAAATTGAATTACTTCATATGACTGTAATGGAGGTTCATCATTTATTGCAAATATTTGTTGATGATGTAGCTGATATTAGGACTCTGAGCTAACATTACCTCAAAGACTCAAGTGTTCTTTTAAAGTGAAATATGTGGTACGAAATTTTTCTAAGATATATATCAAAACTAAAACGTTTTATTGGATGATAAACAGAAAACTACACTTTATTAACTTCATACACACATTAAAAATTTAACTGAAATTGGCAAATATTTGTTGACGATGCAACAGAATTTAGAAGTTGGAGGTAAAATTAGCTCAGTAACCCCATGTTTTTATCTCTGAAATGTGTTTATTAGACATTGTTTCACGATATATATATATAAATTAGAAAGGAAAGTTTTATTGGAAAATAGGCAAAATCTTTATTAACTTGATATGCATATTTTTGATATTAATCATATTTGTCGACTATTTTTGACAATATAACTCAATTTCAGAGTTGAGACTGAAATTAGCTCGGTAACCTCATGTTTTTATTACTGAAATATGTTTATTAGACATTGTTCTAAGATATATATCAAAATTAGAAAGTTTTGTTGGAAGAATATTGGAAAAGGGGGAATAAAAGATGAAAAATAATATTTTTTTTGTCGAAATTGCAACCCATTTTTTCATGCATGCAGTTGAAAATAAAGACATAGTATGACAGAATTAAATCATTTTTGGTATACATTGTGTTAAAATAACACAATATATGCCAAATGAATACTTACATGTAAAAACAGAATGTTTGAGCATGATTTTATCATGATATAACAGTAATAGTATGTGTTTAGCGATAAGCTCTTTGTACACAGCAAATCTTAAAAAACAGCTGCACACCTACACAAAGTATGAGCTGTTATCTCGAAAACGAGTTCGGTGACCCCTGTTTTTCTTTCCATTTTTGGATTTGTTATACTTTTTTCTACAAAATATGAAAAAATGATCACTTTTCCTTGAATAAAACAAAATGCAGAAATCGTCCTTAACAATGATCGGTCAACAAGTATTAAATTGATTCCGGAACATATACACATATTATTAGTTGTAAAGAACAAACCGTTACTGTGAGTCCAATTTTAAACTTTACATGTTTTAGTTGTTCTGAAAGTATTACCCACAATGTCAAGGTAATATATCCAGACGTGATATTACTTTTTAATGAAGCATTTTTCGGCTAAAAGGATACATAATGTCATATCGCATTCGCGTAGAAGGTGTTATTATTAATATTGATAAAGGTGCTCTTGTTGATATTGCAGATGAAGCTGTTATTGTCGATATTAATAATGAAGGTGATATTTCTAATATTGATGATGAAGTTGAAATTAGTTACGTTTTCTTCAACGCGTGTGTAAAAAAGCACACAGCAAGATATTCACACAGCAGTTGTTTAACAATTTTTCATATTTATATATAGGGACCGGTACACCTAACCAGTTTTCCTAGACTGTAAACTAACCAGTACCAACTTACCCTTCCACAAGGAGCCGGCAACTTCTCCACATATGGAGAAAAATCAACATTTTTGTCAAATTTTTATAGAATACCCAGTTTGAACATACTGCAAAAAATTTAAACCACCACCTTTAATTGGAAGCGAAATAATCTACCAGTTAGCATGTTTACACGTCAGAGTGTTTTCCATTGTTAGAATGAATTAGCAGGGTTTTTTATATCCTGAAATTATAGTATAATTCAAAATCATGAATATTTTGGATTGTGTTGGCTACCTTTTCCTTTTCAAATCTAAATCTTACCACAGAATTTGTAATTGTTCAGTAACTATGCATATTTCATCATAAAAATACAACATTTGCCACTACATGTACACGGAAATTAAAGACTACGTGGTTACTCTTAATGTCGTTTTTTATTAAGACTATGCAAACAATCCCACAGCTACGTCATTAAAAACAATGGCAATTTTCGTAAGCAACAATTATCATGATTGTTATTTAAAACAGAAACGCAAATTTAACTATGTCAAATTATATTCTAATATAAATGATGTTTGCGCTCGTGAATGTTAAAACAGGTGTTCCATGTCCCATGTATTGTTTGGGGGGATCAACATTAAACACTGGTTTTGTAAGGTTCTTAAGATAAAAGTTATTTAATAAAAATCATCTCCAAATGATAAACAAACCCCAAACCAGTATAAGAGTTAAGATCTTTTTGGTTCTCAAACTACACGTATTTGATTTGTTCGTTTGCAATCTGCAGAAGTGAATATTTTAGTGTACGACATGTCAAAGTATTCTGCTTGAATTTTTGTAGTAATATAATTTTATAACATCTGAGAAGAAGAAATTTGATGTCTGAGATCTCAAGTTTTATAGCCTTGAACCTAGGTAATTGTTCTTTATCTGTTAAGAAACAAAATGAAAAAGACAAGTCATAAAACTGCAGGAGGACTGCTATTAGGTTTAGTTTCATCAGCATCTGTTTCAACCGTGGTGATATCTGATTTGGCTTAATTAAGGATGGCACAGTGATTTTTATATTGTCAGTTTTCAGACTGATTCCATGAACTAAGAAAAATATAAGTACGCTTATAACTTTACTAGATACATGTCCGCGTTGATGATAAAAAGATTATACAAGAGAATGTATGTTGTGGTGTGAAGATATTGAATACACTGACCAACCTGTCAACAAAGACCACAAATGAATGAAAAGAAATATGGTCTTTATGTACGGTATACCTTAATTCGAAAATGTATTTGGTCTATTAGGTAAACCGCTGTAAACTTTTTTTATCTTTCTTGATGGCCTTTATTCACAGACGTTAACTCGTTGGAGTGAGTGATTGGTAAGGCATCGTTAGTATCTCAAGAGCTTTGAAGACAAGTTTTAGACAATGAAAAAGAATCATAATTCGAGTATTTAACTGAGTATTAAGAATTTGGAGTTAACTACCACCACTCGCATACGGCACGCCAATCCTGCGTAACCTCACTGTACATGGCAAGCCGAAGTCTGAACTATTTAAAACTACCCGGATGTTAAACCGTCAAGTATTAGCATTTCCAAAAATGCTTGGAATCGCCGTTCAGCCAAGTAAAAGAGCTAAGAATAGAATATTGAATAAAGATTTCCTAGAAATTTCATTTCTTATTGAGAGTTTGCAACACATTCTATATTTAGGACAATATTAAACTGGTTCCCGTTGACTATGTTTACCAGTTAACAACGATAAACTGCCCCAATAGAGCATATGTAAAACATTACGATATATAAATTCCCCCAAAGAGCATATGTAAAACACATAACTAAAATATTGAAGTATCGCATTCAGAGGAAACAAAGGATTTCATAAATTAAACTAGCATTCATATCTTAATATTCATCAAATAAAATCCCCCTTTTTGTAGAAATACATTGGTTCTTAACAATATAAGCTAATGTTTTGAGTGAAATATCCGAAATTTACCCCGCAGGAACCTACAAACTGGTTTCGAGCTTCATAAATTATTAAAAAGGTATGTCAATTATACAAACAGATAACCCGACAAAAACATGGCGGATGATGTTCACCGTAGGAGACACTTTTGGGCTTTTTCGTCCGCCATCTTTTGATCATTCTCCTTTCTGATTGGCTTAGAGCAGGCGGTGTAAGGGAAGAAATGGTCAAATCTGGTTAATTGTATATGTCGACGTCCGTGAACGGCGACAATAAATATGGCGGCCTCCATAAAAGAAATGCCAGTCTAGTTAATTTTTTTTCTTTACAAACTGTAGTTTGCTGTATACTGTGTTCTGATGGAGGTATAAAGTTAAGCGGCATGAAGGTCAGTTCTACAATGAAAACTTTAGAAAGTCTTCGACAGATATCATTTAAAAAGTCAATAGTTTAGAGGTAACATTTCTTTGGCAGTAAATTGGTAGCCGCATCACAGATATAAGGCGTAGACATATATCAAGTTACTAAGCACATCCGAGGCTAGATGGAGATACGGAATTGACCGAGGTGTGCCGAACGGCACCATGTGTAGCTTTATGGTATTCGATCAGAGCTATTAATTAGTTCTCTTTTGGCACATGGTCAGGCACTCAGCAATTTATCTAAGCTGGTAACAGGTGAAAGAACAATGAACCAAACTTATTCATGTGGTCAGTGTTTTTCCAATTAGGACTAAAGTATCGTTGATTTCCTTCAGTGTCTATCACCGGAGAGAATTGAAAACTAATTAAAGCACTCTCGTGGTTGTTCGCAACAATTCTAGTGTTAGATAAAAGCTTGCACGTGGGTGACCGATAGGTTTAGTTCTCACCCTCAAAAACACTCTTTTGTGTTAGTTGTTGGCTGAAAATTGTAGTTCTAGTTCACAATGTTCAACGAGGAGCATAATGAGTTTGTTCGTCAATATGAAGATCAGTCATTAAAAAATGAAGACCCTCTAGAGGTCTCGAGCAGGCATGATCAACTTGTTTCATCAACATAATATCCACCAATTTTTCAAATAGATAAAAATTCAAAATTAGTTCTTGAAGATAGGTAAGAAAAAGATTCCTAGAAAAACTTAAAATCACACCTTTCCCCAAAGCATCCAAAAATCAAACAAATATGGGAACAAAACACTATCTCCGCGGAGGGCACTGTCCTGGGACTGTCTTCAGCAAAGCCACGTGGGATCCAACCTAGTGGACAGAATCCAATTAATAATGAGGACGCTTATAACGGATCTGTTGGTAGTATTTGATTGCACGGAATATGTGGTGTCTGACTAGTAATCACTAGCCTCTCACCGCTGTGAGTTTGAATCTGATCCGGAACCAGACCAATATTTCATACGTGAGGAAGCTTTCCAGCTAGCTTCTGGAAGGTCGATGGTTCAACTCAAGTGTACGCCTGAGGCCTTCTTCTACCGTTAAAACTAGAATGACATTGGCTATTCGGTGCGACTTTAAACCTAAGTGAAAAAAGTTCACGTTCGATAATGTTGCTTAAGATATTAGTATACTGCAAATAATTTGGTCCAACTCACAGCTTGGCTACACTTATAATTATACTGCTGGTAAAAAGTTTTTTATGTATTTGTTGGCAGACCAAGAACATTTTGGAGAAATTTGTTTACCAAAGAAGACGGTGACTATAAATCAACGGTTGATGACAAAAGACAATTCATGGAAATTTTTGCATGTTTACATCACCAAAAGACTGATTAAGTACTACATTCTTCATTTTATTTAAGATGAAACAGTCAGGCACGCTGAAAAAGTTTCGTCATATTTAGATTTTTTTCATAGCATCACAATGCCATTGTATAATGTTTATTTATTGTAAGCAGTATACAACACACTACTTTCGGTTGGCACTGATCGAGATGTCGCGGGTCCGAGTGGGACGAATACAAGTTTCCTGTGTTTCTCCTAATGCCTAGGTCACAAATAAAACGGGCGCCGGACGATTTCTTCCAACTTCGCCGATTCAAAGATTTCAGACATCCTCCGGGCGCCGTACGATTTCAAGACATTTTGCTCACGCAGTCACAAATCAAAGGGGCACCGGACGGCAGTTTTTTCGGAAATGCCGTGCGTGCACCTTTCATTTCAGAAAGGCACCGGACGGCACCCGGACGGACATCGGTCGGCGACCGGACGGACATCGGGCAGCAACCGGACGGCGCCCGGACGGACATCGTTCGAACTTTGAGCTTCCGTTCGGCTACCGTCCGGTCACCGAGCGTTAGCCGTACGATTTATGCTATCATTTCTATTCAACCGTTCGTTACGAACAGACGTATTGAATAATGCCTCCCAAAGGGAAAGGGAAAGGAAAAAGGACCCTCAAGGAAGGTGCACCCCCACCCTCCTACGAGTTGGACAGCGAGCGGTCACAAGTTAGCGAGACCCCGGGTGATGAAGATGACACCAGAAGAATGGAGGTTGAAGAGAAGTTAGCAGACTTTTTTGAAGAAAGGCCATTCTATTATGACCAGGCAAACCCTGACTACAAAAACAAGCGAAAGCGAAATACTGAGTTGGCGGAGTTGGCAAGAGTCATAGACCAGGGGCACACAGGTGAGTACCTCATGCCTATAATTGTTGTAAAATGAAAAACTTATTTTTCTATTATCGTTGATCAATATACCATATAATTATGAATATACAAATGTATATATGTTGTTTTGTTATTTTATTTGCAGCTGATAGCATTTGGAAGCGCTTCGTCTCCATACGCACTGATCTTGGGAAGCTTAAAAAGCAGGGCAAGTCGGGGCAAGGGGCAAAGAAATTGACGCAGCTACAAAGATGGAAGCTGCAGCGATATGCGTTCCTAGAAGCCCACATGAAGCCTAGGACTCAAGCAGAGTAGTTTAGTTGACTGTACAAAAAGGGCTGTGAGCTAAATAATTAGCAACCATTAAACAAATAAACAACTGACTCTGAAATTGAGGAATTTGTGTATAATTTTTCTAATCATATACATGTAATAATAATCTACAACCAAGACAAATCTGAAATGTCATTTTCTGTATTGAATGATTCTATCGTAAAGGCCTGTCGATGGCATTCTGTTGCCATGGGACGCTGCCGACTTCACTGCAGTAATAATGCTTCAGGTATGTCCGTAGCTGTTTTCCATCCCGCGTCTCCCTCGGACCTCTTCCAACCCTCTCCATGTCCTCCATCACACCAACGTTTCTCCATGCTCCAGGGATGACTTCTCCGTTGTCGTCCTCTTGATCCATGTCAGCATTCTGCAAGTTTGGATAACGGTCCCGCATCAGGTTGTGTAGTATCAGACAACCTTTGACAATTTTCTTTGCGTTCCTGTGTGTTGTCTGGAGTGTTGTATGGAGGCATCGAAATCTGGCAGCAAGGATTCCAAAGGCGTTTTCCACAACCCGTCTTGCTCTGGAACAGCGATAGTTAAAAATTCTTTCGTCATGGTCCAAGAAGCGATGGGGAAACGGTTTGACCAAGTAACTCCTCAGTGGAAAAGCGTCATCACCAACGATGAAGTAAGGGGTATCCCTGTCGTCTTGAGGAAGGGGCTCTGGGCGTGGCAAACCCAGTGTACCTTCACGGAGGGCTGGCTCTAAGGAGGAGCGATTGAAGACTCCACAGTCGGATGATGAACCGTTGGCACCAACATGCGCCCATAGGAACTTGTAGTCGGCATCAACCAGACCTAGCAACACGATTGAAAAGAACCCCTTATAATTATAAAACTGGCTGCCTGAATTCTTGGGTTTACGTATGGCAATGTGTTTTCCGTCGATTGCCCCGCAAGCGTGATGAAAGTTCCACCTTCTGCCAAACTTGGTTGCCACTTCTTTCCACTCATCTGGGGTTGACGGGGTTGTCATTAGCTCTTCTTGGAATTCGGCCACAATTGCATCACAAACCTCAGTCACGAAAAGCGAAATGGTGTTGTGTGCAACCCTAAAGTCAAATGCAAGACTGTGGTACGAGTTTCCTGTTGCAAGGAAACGCAGGGTGATTGCCAATTTCAATCCTGGGTCGAGGGCAGGCCGTCTTTCCTTACTCTTTGTGATACGAGGTGCTACCCTTACAAGTATTTCGTGGAACATCTCTGGCTGCATACGGAGATAAGCCTTGAAGTCTCCGCGTGACTCTCTCATTAGCTCAGCCATTAAAGTGTCATACTGTCCGAGGATGACACGCCTCTGTAGCCACGGTTTGACCCAAACAGTCCTCACTCTGCGGCCTCGCCCTGCACGCTCCTGATCGTAAACAGCAGCAGCTGCTATTAAAATTCTCTGCCTTCGGCGAGCAGCTTGCAATCTCTCTTGATGAAGGAGAAGATTCAACAGATTTTGTGGCGGTATAAGTGCCATCTTCACTTTAGAACTGATGAATTTTAATGAGGTTAGATATCAATATCCTCTTATAATATAATGATCATGTCGTCAAGGTATGTTTGCCGTCCGATCGCCGTCCGGGAAGAATTCATAAAGTCAATGCCGCCCGGCGATCTGATGGTAATCGTACGGTACCCGGACGATTATTTATAATCGAGCGGTACCCGCCCGGGCTCCGCGCGGCCTCCGTACGGCGAATAGACGGAGGCATTCCGGTCGCCGGACGATTTTGAGATGAAAGTTTTCATAAAAATCGTCCGGGCGCCGTCCGATTTCTGGAGGCATTGTCCGGTCACCGGACAGGGCCCGGACGGAGCCCGGACGATGAGTTAACGGGCTCTCTGATGGCCCAATAAATCGTCCGGTCGCAGTACAATTATAACTTTTTTCTAAACCTCGAACAGGCGCCGGACGGAGTCTTAAATTTGAACTGCCGCCATTCAAATTGAGCTGCCACCGGACGGTCGCCGTGCAGTCGCCGGACGATTGTGTCAAATTCTCCCGAAAAACTCACCGTCCGGCGGCAGTTCGTTATTTGTGACTGGGGCATAAATGAGTTGACTGAAGATCACCTCCTATGTCAAACACGCATATAGTGTATCACACTGGAAATTAATTAGTTTCAGTTTACCTATGACCAGAGCTTAGATATACTGTCCGTCATAAACAATCAAAATGTTGTTGATATATGGTTCCAATATTAGCAAATTAATGGAACCAGCGGAGAGACAGACAAATTGTTAAATGAACAAACGAACAATTGCGCAGATATAGGAGTAGACAGACAGGCAGGTAGACTTCTCAAAATATAATAGAATAAAATGTATTTGTATCACATTTTCTTGAGTGTGGCAATAACAATTTAGTATGCTTGTTTTGAATGTCAAAGCAATTTGGCATTGTCTAATACATGTATCCCCATTCAGACGACTATGTCTGGTTTTAAATAAGAATAACGTCTTTTATATCCACGAAACATTCTTAACAGCAAAATTAAACATTGTAAACTAGACAAGTTGACGTAATAAGTTTATCGGTTAAGGGCTTTGTTTGTGACTGCAAAATTTGTTTGTTCATAAATAAAATAATAAATTCATATACAAAACTGAATATGCGTACATTTGTACTTATACTTTATGAAGTCTCAAACATGGTTACTTTCTTATCGTTGGTGGCACAGATAATACATTCCATCTCCGATTTTTTGCTTCTGCCATGCTATAACATAGATTTGTAGCTATGTGAAAGGATTTGTGATGTTTCACAGTTGTTAATGTCAGTCATCTTTCAGAAATGATTGTTATTTCAACTGAATGGTTTCCATGAAGACAGTGGAATTGAACACCGTCAGGTTATTCAACACTAATCGCTTAACTTTGTATGATTTCATGTTAACCACCTTGACATAAGAACAGGCATCAATTGCGGACAAATAAAATAAAGTACTCAATGTTCATCTAAAGTGCGGCTTGTTGATGGCTGGGGCCGCGGCCGTGGTCCAGTGGTTAGTGCGCTGTACTTGTAGCCTGGAGATCCTTGTTAGAATCGCGGTCGCACCAGGTCATAGCAAAAATGTCGATTTTCCTCCAAATGTGGAGAAGCTGCTGGTTCCTTGTGGAAAGATAAGTCAGTACTGGTTAGAATACAGTCCAGGAAAACTGGTAAAGTGAATCGGCCGCCGTATATAACTGAAACATTGTTGAAAAACGGCGTTAAACC
The DNA here is from genome assembly GCA_008271625.1 of Lutraria rhynchaena. Classification (NCBI taxonomy): domain Eukaryota; kingdom Metazoa; phylum Mollusca; class Bivalvia; order Venerida; family Mactridae; genus Lutraria; species Lutraria rhynchaena. The sequence continues at coordinate 5,829,027 of VIBL01000004.1, read as the reverse complement.
CGGATGACAATAAGTCTCATAAAAACAAACAAATTGCTGGTGGCTGAATTGTTATGATAAAGACCTAAGATATCTGGCGGATTAGATAATGAGGATGAATGAAAACTAATCTGATCAAGTTCATATTTTACTCCGATTGTAATATACAATGCTTTTAACAAGTTGGGGGCGTATTTGAAAAAAAAAATATGTTTTCCGAACTGTCACGTTTGGTAAATAGGGGCGTCCGTAAAGAGAAAGGTCTACTTAAAGACACTGTGTTAAAATGTTATACTTCTTTCCTTATGAACAAATTTATATTTACATGATAAAAAGCGATAAGTATTCCCATTATGTGCTTCCCACGTTAAGTCTACTGTGCACAAGTTACTAGGCGGATAAATGCTGAGGAGAATCTTAATCGGATTCTCTAGTCTCTTCATCGGTAATAACAAGGCAGACAAATCAAATTATTTCATCAAATGGCGAATGCGCATGCGTCATAATGCTATTTGAAAGACAAAATACAGATAAAATAGAAACCACATAAGCTACAAGCTAAATGAATGGCTCATACTAATATTAACAAAAATACATTTCATTACAACATATAATACATAAAATTCAAAAGATAGATAGCGTTGTATAACACGTCGTCTGCCAGATACCTTAATGTAGACGAACATATTAAGTTCGCACTTTTTAGTCTTCAATTGTCTCAAAAGTTACATCAGTGTGGTGTGATAATTCATTTAATCTTCTCAGGCATTATGGGCTATTTTTATATCTATAACAACACTATCTCAGTAGCTTGTCACAGATTGTGGACGCTGACCTATCGTGTTATATTCGAATTGTTATTTCGACAACCTTAGAAATACCAGAAACCATCAACGAACCGAGTCAGAAATTTTATTGTACGATTTCCCGAATGACAGCATCACCAGACAAATAGGCAAAACACCTATTTTCAGAAACAAATTCTGTCTTCATATTTGAAGCTGTAACAAAGAGTTACGCGAGTGAAGTTCATCAAGTTCATAGCCAGTCGGCTATGTTGTACTTTCAAAGCTTTCTGAACAAGGAATCATAATTTAGGCGTCTGATACAAGAACAATGTTCAAATAAGACTTTAACGAATGTTGAGAAGACTTTTAAGTGGATATAAAACCAGTACGCTCTGTGGGCAAATGAAAATCTGTGAAGCGTTTAATCTTTTTCCGCAAACGAGTTTTCTACCAATTTTGCACATTTTTAGCTCACCTTTACGCGAAGTGCTCATAGTGAGCTATATTGGTCTCCGTGTCCGCCGTCCTGTGGTGTGTGTCGTCAACAATTGTTTGAAATGAACTCTGCTCGGAAGCTGTTGAATCAGTTTCAAATAAAGTTCACAGGAATTATCCTTGGATGGTCCTTTATCAAGATTTTACGATTGATGCCCCAGGGGTCAAGTTTGGCTTCGCACTGGAAATCATTTGTTCAAATAAGGAAAACCTTTAACTACATGTATCTGTTTGGCCTAGAGTTATGACGTCTGGCGGGTAACATTGTCTTGCGGTCATCTTCCGAGATTGTTCCTATGGAATTGGCCCCGTGGTTCACTACTAATATTTATCATGCTGAAGTATCAAAACTGATTCTGCCCTTAAAGTCATGTGTTTACAAGTCGTCAGGTTATTCAGGTGAGTGAAATATACGGCCATCATGACCCTCTTGTTAAACAACACACAGCATCGCGCCAGGGGATCATTAATTACTAGTCAACGACAATTTATTCGAAACAATATCTAGATGAACACCGACAATAATGTCCATTTTACACGCAATCTAGTGATGTTGTTGATTTGTTTTGCTGTGTTTGAACCTTATGTGCTGACATGTTCCATATAACAAGTACGGCGGTACTTTTTTGTATTAGTGTAGTTCTTGAATTACCTCTGTAAAGGTAAAAAATTGATGTTAAAATATCCTGAAATGTTGTTGTTGTTGTTTTAAAGAACAAGTGAGAAGCTTATCACTGCATTCTTACATTGTTGTTGTTTTTTTTGTTTGTTGTTGAAATATTTTTCATTTCATTGTAATTTTGTTAAAAAAAGAAAAAGGTAAATCATTGATTTTAGTTTTGTATTTACATTATAATCACAAAATATACAACACTCAGCTTTCATAATTTAAAACAAAAGGTCTTAAACTTTAGTAAGAAGTTGATGCAGCCAACTCTGAGATGAGCTTCCTTCATTTTCATAAGGCATTGACAATAATGACATTAATAAATGCCAATTAATTCCAGTAACAAACCTTTTTGTATGTTTTCTTTGTTAACGATATCATTACGAGTTTCTAGCTCATTATCTTTCTACAATTTGGTCTCCTCGGAGCTAAGCATACCATAATTATTTACGCTTTCTCAGTTGCTCCATCTAATTCTATTTCATACTTCATGGTATTACACGAAGACTTTTGATTCTCCTTTTAGGGAATGTAGTATTTATTGGGAGGTGGGGTATTTTGTATGCGTTTTTTTCTAAGTGTCATTTTCTTATCTGTGTACATAATGTTGCATATATATTCTTGTAGCGATTGACGTTTGCATGACTAAGAATGCATTGTACATGGTCAAATCTAATTGCACTTCGTAGAGAATTGATTTAATGCCAAAGATATTTTGTCGAAACTCATCAATAGTTGCTGATTAGCGAGAAATCTAAGTCGAATCCATTGCGCATAATTACACACCGGAAGTCAGCTATTTCTTCAATAATTGTAGAATCTCTTTTCCTGATTTCATTCCTCTCTCTTCACAATTTAGGGTCACGTGGTTTGAATCATGAAGTTATGCAATTTGTGTCAGACTTCATTGATAATACTTATGAAAATATTTCGTGAACTGCCAGATTTGGGCAATAATGAATACGCGTTGTACAAACCGACCCAATTCAGATGCAGTTTAAACTACTAATGAACGACAAACATTCCATTCCCATAAAGGGTCTAATTCCACATTGATGATTTAGTTTTCGAAACCAGGAAACTCATTTTGTTACACTGTAAATTGTTAACTTTTAAAAGTTATTCTAGATGTATCAAGGATTTAAATGTTTGAAATTACCGCAACACTTACTTATGCCTTCAGAATGACTCTCGTACACACATATATATATATACAGTTGAACCCCCTCTAAACCGGTCGAGCCCGGGACGAGCGAGGGTTTAGAGAGTATGCCTGTTTAGAGAGGATTTTTGAATTATACAGTAATGAAGTCGGGACTAGTACATTTGGCCGATTTAGTGGGGAAACCGGTTTATAGAGGAACCGGTTTAGAGGGTTTCCATTGTAGTGAATTGTTCATATTATTTGTTTGAGCCACGTTCATTAGGTTTTTAAATTAACCGTTAGCATATAAGGATCTGACTAACCATTTAAAAAGACGTTCTCCTGTTATCGTATGTGTACAATTCAACTGGATCTTGAGCGCATGATCAACAGAATTTCAGCAAGAAGCTACTTATATACTTCTCCCCCGTCTCATATTATCTAATACAGAAGTTGATATTTCAAATTAAATGACCGGTTAAAGCTTTTTTGGTTATTATGTGCAGTTATCATCTTCTGGTAGTTTATCATTGCAAAATAATTTCTTATCATTAAATAATGTAGATATGATCTATGCGTCATTCAATTCACTTATACACGGCTTACATAAATACAATATACGGTGATATTTACTGCTCAATATAGTTCTAGCACTATAAATATACTTTCTTAGCAACGTATACCTCCCGCTACGTGCAGGCATTCAGCAAAATTTCAATAAGTAAAATATAAAATTCTCAATAAATCAAAGTCGTTTTCCCCGCACCTTTTTGTTTCAATTAATTGGAAGCAATTCACCGCCATAAACACTTTACAATAATTGTTAACACATATTTATTGGATTCTACAAATGCTACGTGGCTTGAATCAAAAAGGTTTGCTTTGGAATTGTGTACGAACAGTTTACTTCAGCTTGATTTAGTGTACTGTAAATAATTACTGTATAACTAGACAAGACACGTACAATTAAAACGAAAACTCAAATTACAATTATTATTCATCTGAAAGTAATTACATCTGTAATACAGAGAAATGAATGTGTAACAAGAGCTTTAAGGATATTGTTATCTACTTCAGCTGTTTGTATAACAATCAGGGTGAATTGTAGCGCTGTAAACAGCTCATGCCGAATACTGCTCAGGGTAGCTGTATGATGCAGCATCAAGATACAGCAGTTTCGCGTACATGGTTCATTTTTGATAGTTCGAAATTAAAAAATCAACAATGTCTTTATTGCACACAGCTATATCACCATTATCGTCAACAAGATGATCTCCACCATTATAATCGTTGTCAACATCATCGTCAACATCATTATCATATAAGTCATCATCACTGTCATCATTAATATCACGATAACGACGACGACACCTGTGTTGATGACAGTGATTCAAAGACGTCGATGATCATAACTACAACGATGATGAAGATGATGATGATAACGATCCTTGTGACGACTATGATGATGATAATGATGATGATGAATGCAGACTTTGTTTATATTTTAGTTAAGTATAATCACAATTGGCGAATTACCACGCTATATAAACGCAGGGTAATATTATTTGCAATATCTTGCGAACGCGAACGAGTTCGCGCGTGACGTCACAACGTCAGGACAAGTTTATTCGCAATCGCCACCTTACTGCCACTGAATCTGCCTTTTATATGTAATAGGTACCATTTGTTCAAATACTGTAACAAAACGTTTACAGGGACGTCCTGAAGATCTGTTGTGACTTTCATGCTAACAAAAACATATGTTTTAATTAAGCTTGAATTTAGTGTACGAGTTTCTTATTCTCTTATACAAAATTAATTATCAGCAAAAGTAGGTCAGGATGAAATTCCTAAATAACATCACCGATATCGCGCGCCAAGATGAATTCAATTAACTCTTAATTTCTTCATTAATTGCTTAAAAAATGTAAATAGACGCTGATTGACATCAATTTCTTAAATGTTTGCATGAATTGCAAAATTTTAATTAAGCGTTTTGTTACGATCACTCGCATTCTGATACATTAAAAATCCATTAAACAATTGATAAATAACACGAAATAATAATTGTCAGGAAATTATAAAAAATGAATGGTAGTGGCGTATCTTCTGATTCTTTTTTGTTGATTGAACTATTTGAAAACCATGTAGATAACGATGAGTTTTTGGGGAACTGGTAATTAGATAGACAATACATGTAGAGTGTATGAAGAATTTCTATATACAATTCAGCTTGCTAGCGTAGTATATATTTCAGATGACCGAGTCTCCTGGCTGTTTATTCTTGGGGCCCGCCCGCAAAGTTCAAAACGGAGAACACTTAGTCTACGAATCTAGGGCTCGTTAGTTCGAACCCAGGGCACAGCATATGAACAATTCTTTCTGAAGCCGTTCGCTCTCCACCGTTCATTTAAATGATTCAGCCACTTTCGGAGGACGTAGTCAGCGCTGATACAGCTATTTACCACACAGGTTATTGTAGAAATGCACTAACAAATATCATTGAATTCAGTCTGGAAAACGAGACGTTTCAAATGAATTGCATATAAAGTTTTCATACATTTATTTAATTGGTAATTGTTTCCGCGTCATCAGACCTCATTTATTAACGGATAGGGATGGAGTAGAAGAGGAATGGATGGTGTTTTAGTTAAAGCAGGCAATTTCCGCTAAGCATAAGTAAGGAACAGAACAGGTAATTTCCGTCATAAAAAATTATGCTGAAATCGGGCAGATATTTTTTTCTTCAGACGTTGGAGTAATTCAACTTAAGCTTGACATAAATTTTGACCCGGTAAAATCATCCAAACAGCTGCTTTTAGCATTAATTTTTTTGCTAAATTCGACTAAATCATATACTAATCTCCGAACTAATAATTTGCTGAAATTATTCCGCGAGAAGAAGTTCGAGAAACTTTAATATGTCATTAAACGTAAAATTCAATTATCGTAATTCGGTTGGTGTGAAGGAACGGTGGATCAATGATGTCATGTCTAAATAAAACACTTAATTTGATTGTTTTAGTCTGTTTTATTGTCGGCTTAATGCAACCAGACTCTTGATACATGAAAGATTATCGTGTAAATATAGTGAGTTTAATCAAATTCCTACTTGACTGTGTCACGCTTTGACTTTAAGTGCTCTTCCTCGGATATTGATACTTTAGTTTGAGGAAATATCTTTTCATAAACCATCACATTGTTCTCTTTTCGTTTTACATTGTATGAAGCCCACTACGAAGTAAAAATTAAATTTGTATTATATTTAGCGTTCAAGTGAAATTTATAAGGCACTTTTATCTATTTCTGTAGGTGAGTCCTATTCGGTGACAACTGAACACAAACATACGAGTAACAGGTATTACAAATGTGATCACACATGTAGCGGAAATCAAGCACATATCTAGCATTTTTTTTTATTAATGTGATCACGTTTGTGCATAAATCGGTCACAAATGTGGTACTACACAGCGCGCACGTAATTTAACAGAGCTTTCTCGTGAGAAGATAAAAACGAACAGAAATGCACACAACAAATAGCAAACAAACACTATATATTCAACCTGTGGTGGAATAAATAAGGTAATTGATATAATAATTGGGAAATTCAAAATATTACGTAATTAAAAAGACATGCGACTAAAATACAAGCATCTCGGCACTATTTATTTCATTATAATTTGACAGATTTTATGTAACATGCATTTTGAAAAAGTAATTATAAATAATTATGTTTTACTAAAACGCTCAGCTCTTCGAATTGAATAAAGTTGCTAGCTGAATGAGAATTTTGACAAAAGTGAAGCAAACAACACAGAATATAAATTTCGGCACACACCATAGTGCGATAAGAAGGGGAAGCCTGACTAGTATTCGTTTTTTTTTTTGCTAAACTTCCAATGCTCCAAAACTTCCTTACAGAATTTGATATCAGTGAACTAGCATGAAGCTTTAAGTTTGCTGTCATTGAAATGCTGCTCAATAATACGGGGCCAGTTTTAAGGAAATAATGCGACAGTTTTTTTTAAAATAAATTATCGGTATAACTATGATTTTTATCGTTATATTATAAATAAACATTCCCTTACATGATAACAAGCCACGACGTTGTATAAAAGTGGAGGGTATTCTCAAAGCTCAAGTCATTCTCAAAGTATTTTGGCAGAAGAGATCAAACTGTTTAACATTTAAACAGATATTCATGCCAATTAAACCGTCAAAATAAAGTGACGTTGATATCACCATTGTTTCATCAAAATTGGAGACCAAACTGAAGTTTTTATAACTTCGAACCGAAGTTTCACTTTGGATACTATAGCTGCTGTATACTGGTTCTAATTATTGGAAGCGCTCACTTCGTTTAATTTACAATTCTTTGTTTCCAGACGTTTCTTGTAATTGTTGATTGAGGAAAGTAATTAGATTTTACTGAGTGTAGGACAATAAGATATTTATACAGTCAAGGGAATAACTCCTGAATAAGACTATGACGTTGGAACAAATATCTGAACGTGTGTAAGCCAATACAAGAATATCATATACATGAACAATAATTAGGTAATTTTCTTGTTCCGATTGAAATAACGAGTGTTTCGCAATCCTACAAACGATTAGTTATCATGCCTTCACCAAACTGTCATTCCGACCAATCCGGTTTGATGAAATGTAAAAATGTAAAATCTCGTTTTTAGAATCTGCTCAATAAGTATGTATATCATGATTATTTTCATTGTAGTAACAGCTTCATTTGACTTGGAAAAGTACAAATAAATTCTTCGTGTTTCTTCATTTCAGAAATATTCGTTAAAAGGCTTTTAACCCTTTTCTTCATAAGCACATTTTGGACTCTTCCAAATTCAAAGCCAGTATACAAAACATCAGTTTATTTAAGAAGCTTGGGTTATTTCTCTGTGACAGAGTGGAGAACATTGTGGCAAATGAAGCCATTACTCCTTACAAGCAATGACTTCTTTTGACACAATGTTTTCAAAAGTCATCTGCATCAGATGTGGGGAAATGCAGTATTACGAGGCAAAGGGTTAATGAGTATTTGACGTATGTAACTTCTAAAATAAATTAGAATAAATATTTTCTTCGCACGAACTGATTTCATTTTTTGTTGTTGTTTCGCTTTGTTGTTGAATTACACGCATTTAAATATTGCGTATACGGCTGTCATAAAACAGTTTGTCCTAGGCAATCTAAGAGAAATCAATAGTCCTTGGCATGACCTCGAACTCTCGACATCAATTAACGTAGAAAGGTAACCGTAACCATTACAAAACTGAACATAAGCTTCAGACGAAACAGTTTACTTAATCTCCCTGAAGATATAAATGTTCCATACATTTTTATCACTATTTCGTGATACACCAGCGTCTGGTACATATAACTTTTATCTTGAGATTCCCGGGACAGCGACAATTTTCCGTTTCATTACTTCTCTAGTTTTCCTTTTATCAGCGAGTTTAGTATTGACAGAATGGAATCAATTCTGTACTAACTGAAGTCATCATGGTTAAATGACCGAACTTGCGCTTAAACGCGTCCATGACTTATTCGACATGGTGTGAGGTTGACATTTTCAGTCGACATTAGGACGAATCCAGTACCCCAATATCGATTACAATACAAAATATTGCAGACAAACTTTTATCTTTATATAAATGAATTAGAGAGCTTAAAATTGACTGTATTCAGAAATTACTAGCATTGATCGTTTTGCGATTGAAGGCATAAGTAATCATTAATTGTTTTTTTTTGTCAAGCAGATTATGGTACTGAATTATTTTCATCCATAGACGTCGAAGAAAACGCAACATACGAAAACACAAACCACATTGTATAAACGGAACGCGCGGCGTTTAATATTTTTTTACAATTGTTCGATGTGGTATCGTAAAAGTAATATAATTCAAGGAAATGCAACAAAAGAACACAGCAAACAAAATTAAAAAACTTAGTGCGTAACAACGAAAACGATTTCCACAAAATTCTTTTATTATCTATGACATGAGTTAACGTTCTCATAAAAACGTCACTTGACATTGATTTTCTAAGAGGGCTCTATCACGTGATGTAGATGACTACCAATCAGAGAGGTTTAAAGTGGCGACTCTTCAGGCTTCAAGGTTGAGGGACGACCCCAGGCGTACGCCTGTGTAGAACCACTGACCTTCCGTAAACTAATCGGACAGCTAGTTAGCTAGTTAGTTTTGGGGGCCCAACCTCACACCTTCGGTGAAACAAAATTACACAAATAAAAAAGAGATCAATTTAACAGTGGACTTATGTTTAATGTCGATGATCAAGTAAAAAGTTGTAAAATACTCTTATGAGACTCAAATACTAGTAATTAAACGAACATGCTCTTTAATCAGCCATAACTTTGACATTAAATACGCCATACCTCCCCGATTAATTAAAAGTACTTTCACAATTACTTAAAAACTTGGGAGAATTTCTTCGTTTTGACTTTATTTCTGACAAGTCCAATTATTAACATGTTTACGTTTGACCTGCTTTGTGTTTTATTCATTTGGGTACAAATCAAACAATATTGTACTTTGGAGAAAGATCTAACTATAATGGAATGTATGTTAAATAATAAACGGACGTAACGGTGAACAAAAGCAAAAACCGACTGCAAAATTTCAAGAAAATCATTATACAATATTGTCCAACAGTACACTAGACGCAAAGCCGTATCTTCACCACAGGATATCAACATATGTACATAGTTAGCCAGATACCCATTGTTCTTTGAAACATCCAGAACATGGTCTCCATGTTGAGTCATTTAACACAATTACTAGTATATCATAAGTTTAATTGGTTTAAACCCCGAGTAATTTTATACAGATTCAATCCTTGTAACAAATATAAGGTTTATCTCTGTCCGAGACACAATATGTAAAAGAACAATCACGGCCTTGTGGAATTAGCAAGCTCATCTACAACTGATATCGTAGAAAATATTATATCTTCCTTTAAGTTATTCTTACTCCTTTTAAAAAGAATTCCGATCCTACTTTTTTGGAATATCCTACCCTAAATGGAAGTTCAGATTTCCTTTAAAAAACAAACCTAAAAAGGATTTTGTGACTAACGTGACCACTCCTGAGCTATATTTCACAGAATAATGAACATAAATGTAATTAACGAATAATGCTGAGCCCAGTATCATGTTCTCATTAAATATGCTCATTAAATTCTGCGCACATTCTTTTTGATAATTGACGTCACGTTTTCTCTGAAATAGTTGTTATAGAGCAATACACACATTTTTGTTTCAAATAACAGACAGGCCTCGTGTGGAAGGGTAAGTTAGTACTGGTTAGTATTCAGTCCAGGAAAACTGGTTAGGTGAAATGTCCGACGTGTAAAACTGAAGAATTGTCAAAAACAGCGTTAAACCCCAGTGAAAAGAAAACACAAGAGGGCCAAGATGGCCTTTTTTCGCTCACCTGAGTAAAGATTGCAACAACTATGGTTCACCTTTGATTTGAGCTAGTGACCTAGTTTTTAACCTGAGTCGACCCATGTTCAAACCTGTTCATGATATTATTAATACAAACATTCTGACAATGTTTGAGGAAGATCCAATAAAAACTGTGACTTCTAGAAGGTTTACAAATTTTTCAGGAGATTTGACCTTTTGACCTAGTTTGCGACCCCAGATGATCAATGTTCGAACCTGTCCAAAACATCATGAAAATAAACATTTAACAAACACAGTTTAACAAAGATCCAATCAAACTGTAGCCACTAGAGGGTTAACAAGGTTTTCTAGTTATTTGACCAGGTGACCTAGTTTTTGACCCCAGATGACCCATGTTCAAACTTGTCCAAAATATCATTAAGACAAGCATTTTGACAAGGTTTAGTGAACGTCCAATCAAAACTGTGACTCCTAGAGTAGAGTTTTTGATGATTTGACCTTGTGACCTAGTTTTTGGCCCCAGATGACCAATGTTCGAACTTAACCAAGATATCATTAAAACGATCATTTTGACAAGGTTTGGTGAAGATCCCATCAAAACTGTGCCCCCTAGATTGTTAACAAGGTTTTTCTATGATTGGACCCCAGATGACCCAAGTTCTAACTTAATCAAGATATCATTAAGACAAACATTCTGGTGTCAAAGGTGTCATGAAGATTCAATCAAAAGTGTGGCTTCTACAGGGTTAACAAGGTTTTCCAATGATTTGACCTGGTGACCTGGTTTTTGCCCCCAGATAACCGATGTTCGAACTAGTCCAAGATGTTATTGAAACAAACGTTCCGACAAAGCTTGATGAAGATTTAATCTAAATTGTGACCTCTAGAGCAAGGTTTTCTGGTATGTTGACCTAGTTTTTGACCAGAGATGACCAATGTTCGCACTATTTTACAAGATCATTAATACAAACATTGTGACGAAGTTTCATGAAGATCCAATAAAAACTGTGACTTCTAGAGTGTTAACAAATTTCCATTCTATTTGACCTGTTGACCTAGTTTTTGATCCCAGATGACCCATGTTCGAACAAAAACATCATTGAGACGAACATTCTGACCAGGTCTGATGAAGATTCACACAAAAGTGTGACCACTAGAGTGTTAAAACCCCCCAGGTGTGGATGACAGAGTAGACTGTCTGATCGCTATCACTCTCTGAGCACTACATGCTCAGGTGAGCTAAAAACGGCAAACAAGCAACCGTGTTCTTGTTTGCTTGATATGCCAGTACATGTATAAAGTTCACTGCATACTTAAAGCAATTAAAGGAGTGACAAATGTTTTGCTAATGTATTTTTAATATTCCTTTGTCTTCTCAGTTTCCAGAAGATGCATCCATTGGTTTCATTTTTTTTGTAATCATGTTTTTTGTAAACATGTATTTGTTTTCTTTGCAATGGTAAATGTAAAGGTAGAAATAGATTCTTCACTGTCGCAATGTAAAAAATCACAATGCATGTGAGTGTTCTGGCAATCTGAGTACATGTACCTATGACTGATATTTATAATTGGACGATATTTAAAAGAAGTAAAAGAACAAAGGAGCTTTAAGACAAAGCCTTGGAATGGTTAACCATTCTTATGTACAAAAAAGTCCTCCAATGAAACTAAAACATGTACCTACTGCAATTTATGTGTTAAATTAACAATATTTAACGCAATTCAAGAATGGATAATTACTACTGGTATTAAACTCACAATAAATGTTTACCAACTTTACAGTTTTCCATTACTGAACATTCGTTTTCACTGGATTAAACTTCACAACAACAGCCAGGGTCATTTGGTGACTTTTCCGACTTTAACAGTGGAGGAAGATCCCAGGCTAATGCCTGGATAGAACCATTAGCCTCCCATAAGCTAGCTGGACAGCTTTCTCACATATGAAATTGGTCGAAGGTTGGATTCACACTTCGCAATACGGAGCCAGTGATTACTAGTCAGAGACCATAACTACTCCACCACGGAGTCCTCCAAGTTACTGAACAATGAGATGGTTATCATCAGTTGAGACAAGTATCTTAATCATAAGAGATTAAATTATTGATTTAATCATTTAATTGGTGAACATGTTCAATTAAAACACTGCCCTCTTTGCATTAATAAAACTGGCGTCAAATATCCTGCAGATTTCACTGAAAAACATCCGAGATTTTCATTAAGTGAAATGGAATCAAGGAAATATGACAAATAAAACCTCAAAGTCAACTTAACAACTTTATTTCTAAACAATTAAAACAGAAAATTATTTCCTCTCCAAAATTTGGTCAATATCTTTAATGACATTAGATGTTCTCATTAAGGCTTCACGAACAGAGTTAAAACCTTCAAATGATGAAGATATAGGTTTTCTAGATGAACACGTACTATAACTGGATATTGTGGATGACTGACCAATAGGATTAGGTCTATCATATGGTATAGAACTTGATGAGCCAATCAAATGTGTCCTTGCATCATGACTGACTATAGAACTTTGAAGTGAGGTTCCAGAGGTCCTAGAATTCATAGACGGTGGTGAATGAATGTGGACTGACCTTTGGCTCTGTTCGTTATTATTTTGATAGTTTTTGTGCTTATTTTGATCAGATGTTCTCAGTATACTTGGTCTTGGTGCTTGATCTGAATTAGAAGATCCGTCCTGCCATTTATGTGTGTCAGTTGATGATTTTTTCAGTAATGTATTGTCAACAATATCTGAGAAAGTTGAGTTAAGGAAAATAAACAAACTAAATAGCAGATGAATTGTAACATAATTCAAAATGCAAAAGTAAAGGATTGTATGCGAAAATTAAATGTGTTGCTACAGCAATGGGAGACTAGATCAATCAATTACTAAGGTAATATCTAAACTCTACGCCATGCACTTTTAGCAATGAAGATTTTCAAAAGTTTTCTAAATATAAGTCTATATAACATAAGTGACTTCATAGAGAACCACAAAACAATGAATCACACCAAATATACACCATGAGGTAATGGCCGATAAGAGTTTTAAAGGCTTTCTCCACATAATCTATGTAAACCAAGTGACCCCTGTGGCAGGGCTAATTTTGAGCCAAAGGGCACCATTTGAGCAATCTCAGTTGAGGACCACACGGCCATACTACATACCAAATATCTTAAATCTAAATCATGCTGTTTCTGCCAAAAAGATATTTAGAGGTTTTCTCTATTTAATGAAGTGACCCCTGGGATGGGGCCAATCTAGACCCCAGGGGATCAATTGTAAAATCTTGATAACGGTCCATCTTACTATGAAGTTTGACTGAAATTGGCTCAGTGGTTTCTGAGGAGAATTCATATTCGAATCTGAAATAATTGTTGACGATGCATGATGACAGACAGGGCGATCACTATAGCTCACCATAAGCACTGCATACTCAGATGAGATAAAAATAGCAGAATTTTGCAAGATAATGGCTTTGTCAGTGAGTTTATTTTCTCTGAACATTTACAGAAAACAATTTTGTACAAAGATTAATGAGAACATAAATTCTTCACAGATTGAAAAGTAGAATATTGGTCTGGAATTTTATCAATATCATAACAATGTTTTCAACAGATCTCAATTCACGGAGATTGAATTATGAAGAAAATGTACAAGGAATCGAAACACAAGGAATCGAAACAGTACCGTCTCATTTAAAGCACCATGACTAAGTCTGTATGTCAACATAACATCAGATGAACTGGTAGCTTGATATGTGTCCGCACCTTACACTAGTGATGCAGCTACATATTTATAGCCAAGGAAATGTTACAACTACACATCTAAGTTTTTAAAATGGCTTTTGTTGAAGGTTGTACGATGTTTTCAATGCAGAATTGTCTGTAGAGAGTAAGCTCTCACTTTTTATGGTATATAATATACAACAAGAAGCAGTTTGTAAAAATAAAAAACTAACTTAACCGGCATTTCTTTTCAACGAGGCGGCCATATTTGTCCACTTTACATCTGAGAAACTCCAGACAGTTCTAATGTTAGCTTACCAGGTACAGCTGAGGTTAGACGCAGTCAGCCGAGGAGTGAAAAATGAGTAATGTCTGTTATAATGGCATGAAGTAATACTACAGTAAAGAAGAAATACTATCTTAAGAATTGTTCTTCAATTAACGATAAAGGATACAATTAAAACACTGAATCTTCTGTAGCTCTCGTTCTACAGACCTGAAAATACGGACATAAAAGAATACATTGACAATGTTTAAAAATGGAACGATGACATTCAAATTATCAAAAAAGAGAAAACTAGCAACATAATCTATTATCAACTAACCACCTCCAGAGTCCATAGCTTCACATTGCTTTTTGGGGGGTTTTGAGAACTAGCAATGAAAAAGCAATTCTGTCATAAGAGAATTGTAAATATCATTTTCAAAAAAAAAACATTCATACATTTGTATTCACATTGGCAAGTACTTGAACAACTCAAGGAGAAGATATGTTTTCACAACATGCATTATCTATAGACACTTTCACATGGACAAACAGAAGTTTATGTGACATATCGTCACTGGGGTTTAACGCCATTTTTCAACAATTTTTCAATATCTCTTAATTAAGATATAATTTCTTGAACTTGCAAATATTGCTATCCATTTTTTTTTGTACATAAAAAGTGTTTTATCTTAGGGATCGTTTTTGGAGATCTATTGTCAGTTGTTAAAGGAACCCTCGGTGATGTCTTAATGAAGATATGTCTATGAAACAAGGCCCAACACTTCAGTGATGTTGTCGTTAGGGGAGGAAAGTTAATATGCGCTGTGTTTGTGATAGTATGGGTTCCTGTACAGTGTTTTGGACTCTTGTTTTATGTTTGTTTGCATGAGCCTTGGCCATTGGTGTATAAATATATTAGTCAATGTGGAAAGGCGAATTTTATTGTTGAATTTCATGGGTGCCTTGTTTTTACTTTCTATCTATTTGGAAAAGTTATTGTTACTTAAAACAAGCCTACCATTCGTTTGGATGAATTATGCGCTAAAATATTTGTCATCTAACGGTTACAAAACCATTCAATAGCTTATGAAACATAATTGTTGCCGCTAATGGTTGGCGCTAATTATTTCTAAATTAGCTGATAAACGTTTTTCTTATATAAGATATCGGTATGTAAGTTATTATTACGTAAATTATTTATTATGTAAGTTAAATGCTAGAGGATTTCCTTGATTCAAAAAGGGAAGATCTTGGACGACATTGTACGAGTTGGTCCACATAGAATGCTAGATTGGTGTCTCAATTTTATAGTATTCAGAGGGTTAAATCTTGTATACTTTATTAGAAGGTCAATACGATTGCATAGTTCATGTGCGTGGTGTTTTGAAGGAATCCGTTTGTGAAAAATCTGTTTGTCATAATTATTAGTAGAAACTGTCATAGTCCACTTAATTATTATCCTGTTGATCTTTGTAAGAAAAAACACAATTACGTATATTTGTTTGTTTTTATGTGACTCACTGGGGTTTGACACCGTTTTTTCAACAATTTTTTCAGTTATATACGGCGATTGGTTCACCTAACCAGTTTTCCTGGACTGTATACTAACCAGCACTAACTTACCCTTCCAAAAGGAGCCGGCACTTTCTCCACATATGGAGGAAAATTGACATGTTTGTTAAATTTTCATGGAAGGGTATGACCTGCCGCGACCGAGATTTGAACCCGGATCGCAGGGTTAAAGTCCAGCGCACTGACCACTGGACCACAGCTGCGGCACACAAACAAAAGGAAGGCAAGCAAAACATAGTCAAGCTTAAACTTAGTTGATAATAAAAATGGGGTTGGTAGATTGCAATTCTTTTCACTCCTAATTTTGTTTCTAAACACACAATTTGTACGTTAAGGATACGATTGCTCCCGAAATATTGTCATACTTTCGATTTTGCAGATAGAAACTTTAGTGTCAGCATCAGATAATAGTGTCCATTAGGTGATCGAAAAAAACTACATTATGTATTTGTTTCAAAGCCAATAGAATTGAAGTACATGTTCAACAACAGTACACTATGTGTGCGGCCGGCAACGTGAAAAACATCACATTTACTGACCACAACACAGAAATCACACAGAGAAGAAAACAAGGTGGGGTGGAGTATATTAATAATATTGACATTAAAACCATCCCTCAACTCTGGGAACCACAAAACAGTCTTAATATCAAGATGGTCTCATAGTTGAGTTGAAAAATAGAGAACTTTCAAAACTAGCACAAAAAGAAAAGGTCAATGCAATGAGGTGGTTGTAATATTGAGGTGATTGTAATACTGAGGCAGTTGTAACACTAAGGTAGTTGTAATATTGAGGTGGTTGTAATACTAAGGTAGTTGTAATATTGAGGTAGTTGTAATATTGATATGGTTGACATACTGAGGTAGTTGTAATACTAAGGTAGTTGTAATATTGAGGTAGTTGTAATACTAAGGTAGTTGTAATATTGAGGTAGTTGTAATACTGAGGTAGTTGTAATACTGAGGTAGTTGTAATACAGAGGTGGTTGTAATACAGAGGTGGTTGTAATATTGAGGTGGTTGTAATACTGATGTAGTTGTAATACTGAGGTAGTTGTAATATTGAGGTGGTTGTAATACTGAGGTAGTTGTAATACTGAGGTAGTTGTAATACAGAGGTGGTTGTATTATCGAGGTGGTTGTGATATTGAGGTGGTTACTATGTGAGATTTTACTGTATATACTTCAACCATCACCTAATGGACACAATACTGCTTTCCAATATTGGTTGACAAAGTTTATACTTGCAGACATGGTCATTTTCATAAAATCAGCTCTTAGTTATAACTCATTTCTTAAAGGGGCTACACTTCAGGGTCCCATTCTATCAACATACCTGCACATTAAATATAATGTAATTTTGGTGCAAGTCAGAAATTGTATGTAAGTGGCATTCTATCAATACTGATGTAAATATATTTGTTGTAAAGTTGTGTGAGACTACAAAATATAGCACTATGGTGACAGACTTCAAGAAATCCAATAAAGTCGCAGTAACATAATATCTTATAAATGTTGATAAAAATTAAGTACAGTGCAAAATCTCCAAAAAGACACCCTTTTGGAGAAGCAAAATTATATTGTTATTGATGTAGTTGAGAGGTTGTTGCTCTAGAGAGGTTAATTTAATAGTTAAATCGAACAGTTGGAAAAAAATCATGCTGTTGTTGAAGGGAATTTGTTGCTCTAGAGAGGGACACTCGGGAGAGGTTGCACTGTAATATAAAAACTAAAACTTGTCATACATGTTCATATTTCTGTCTGCTTTATCATGGTAAAACTTAATTCTCTGTGATGGTGAACTGTTCACCCATTCTGTCCATTCTTTGGCAATATCAATATACCTGAAAGATAAAAAGTACTATTTCATCATAGAGAAGGTAACGTGAGTTATTTTACCACGCAGTAGAAAAACACGCTATTTTATAAAGGAGGATATAACATACACTATTTTACCAAAGAATAAAAAAACTGTTATTTAATGATGGCGTGGAAAATATGTTATTTTACCACCGGGTCAAAAAAATCTATTATTTTACCAAGGGGTAGAAAGTAAAATATGAGGTAGAAAAATATGCTTTCGTACCATAAAGTAGAAAATAAGCTATTTTATAATGGGGAAGAAAAAAAAACTTTTTTACTATGGTAAGTAGAAAAATAGTTATTTTACTACGGAGTAGAGAAATGTGTTATTTTGACCGTGGAGTAGAAAAATGTCTTATTTTACTATGGAGTAGAAAAATGTCTTATTTTACTATGGAGTAGAAAAATGTGCTATTTCACCGAGGAGTAGAAAAATGTGTTATTTTAGTTATTTGTTATTTGTTTATTTTAGTACTTTAGTTTTACCAATAGAAACATTAGGGTTGGAGTAGTATGTAAGGTAGGTCTTTATAAATAGGGTCCACCCAATAACTGTACACATGACAATTTATTTTCCTGGTCTTACCTTTTATACACCCCTGGATGTTTAACATTCACCATCTGGTATTGTCCATTTGGTAATAAAAGTCTGCAAGTATCAGCTTTCTTGTCCGCTAATATCTCAGGGGAAGTCTGATAAAAATACAATATATGAAACAATGGCATTGAATCAAAGAGTAACACAATCAGGAGATTACTAACAAATCATCAAATATGACAAAAGTTCCTGGTTTCTTCTGACCAACAGAAAACCCTACATTTCTTAAGCAACTCTACACTTTCAGTTTTTTTATTGCCAATATTTTCACTTACATATCAACTCTTATTCTGAATAAAACAAATATATTTCAACAAAAGTACTGCCGACCTACAGACTTTTTATTTTTTGGGAATGCTAATGGAAACCAGGATTTTTTGGGGTTAAACTAAATGTAGGGACAAGTTTTTCACACATGTAATTAAAAAAACAACATTAATCCATGCTGATTAGACAAAACTTCTAAATTTCCCTTAAGAATATCATAGAATGATCTACGATCAAAAAGACAGTAAAAGTAAAAAGATGGCTTACAGCTTAGAGACAAAATCACAATAAATGTAAGATCTTAAGTGTAATTACCATGGAACATTTATAAAATTTATCAGTAAGGACTGGGTTACAAATTTTTGACTTCTTCCTCCATTTCAGATGTTGTAATATCAATATTGTCCCACAAAAAAGTACTCCTTATATGCAAGGTATTCAATAGTAAGACTTGAAGCAGTCAAGTCTATAATTAACAAGGCGTAATTTAAAATCAAGTTTGTTTGCCTTTTACCGACCAACTGAAAAAAAAAATGCAGACACAAACAATTTTATTGCCGAAATCTAAAATCTTTTTGATTTTCATATTTACACCAATAAGATATTTCCTTGGTTTATCACAATTTAGATTCAAAAAATGACCTCTGAACAAAATAAGATATTTTTCTGATGGACCAACCGACCTTCTCTTAAAATCATGGGTCGGTAAAGGGCAAACAAAGTATTTTTAATTTTAGCCCATATTACAATATTAGTAGGATACAAAAGGATTTCAAATCTTCTGTAAAGGTGCCTAATATTCCCTAAGAAAGTTTTACCGCATATACGGTATGTAAATTAAACAACCATGCATTGTGAATGTTACTGACCTACACAAACTAGGTGTGTCTAACTCTGTGTCAATGACTCTAAAACATGAAAGGCAATAACTAGGGAGTCATATCTTCAATTAAATTGTCTCAGAAAAATATTAACCGAGTTTGTTCACCTCTAAATAAGAATTTCTAAACTCTACCCTGCACGTGTTTCCTAAGCATGTGATATATAGCCCTATTCTACAATATCATTAATTTTATATAATAAAAGGTAGCCAGATTGTAAGTGCATTAAAGTCTATAGGAGTAGCCCAGTTTTCAAAGTTTTAAGAAAAGGACTATTTTAATAAAACTCATGATAAAAAGATGCAAAAAAAACCCCACAGAATTAATCTAATTTGATAAAGAAAAATATAGGGCACCAAGCAATATCAACAGAAATTAATATTTTTCAATTTTTCAACAAGGGCAACAACTCTTACAAAATTTACAACATGTGTCATTAAATGAATTGGCATATCTAGGGTAAATATCAAAGAAATAACACTATATTCAGTCTATACTATTTTTGCTATGATAACATTTTTATGTAACACTGAGTAGATACACCAGGAAAGTACAATATTAGGGATGTAATACATTATATATTCAAGACATGTATACAACACAACATGATGACATTCATTATCTATAATTGAATTATTCCCTCATGTAAATTTATCATAGATGATGTATCTGAAGGTCAGAAAATACAGTCAAACCTGTGAACAAAGGCCACTCTCTGGAAAGATAAACTGTGACCTTTATTGACAAGTGACCTTTATTCAGAGGTCAGTTTGTTCTAAATAATCAATGATGGCTTTTAAAAGAATGACCTTTATTCACAGGGTGACCTTTATTCAGAGGTGGCTGCAAACACAGGTTAGACTGTATCTCATTTAATTGTAGAACATTGAAAATCGCAAGGAAAACTTGGTGAAAACAATTCCCTCAAAGCAGTCGGAGTTAACGAGTAATTTCACAACTAATTTCATTAGTGTGTCAGAATAAAACTTAACAGGAGATGTTATGGTACTAAAATTGAGAAATTTGATCTGGTAGAATAATGAATGACACAATTTGATCACATTTTGCTGAAGACGTCTGTGTAGCAGCCTTGACAAGTACAATTTTTTTTTCAGCAAATATTGAGAAATTTGCATTGAACAGGCAAGGATTTTTTGTTTTCAGTCAATATAACATTTAATTTCAGACTTAGTGTTGTTTCAAAGCAGGCTGGGACAAATTTATTTAAATAACATATTACCTGCACTGTTCCAGAAGAAGTCGTTTGATCACAAGACTTAGAAATCCGCTGTGAGAGGTCACATGTCATATCAAGACATGTACGATCTGCAAAAGCTACTCTAATCTGACCATTAGACAACGCAGTAAATTTCCCGTATCCTTGAATAGTACACTCCTCAAGTACAGACGTAGATGACGGTTCAGTGATGGCGAACTCTTCATGCTGGAGATAAGTATTGTCAATCATTAGACAAGAAAGAATAACAGTGATGATTGGGATAACCTGAATATTTATGTATACATCGTTAACAATAGAACCTTAGTCATTTAGATATATTTACAAAAATTTACATTAAACAAGCCAAGCAGACAAACAGATACTAATTATTGAATGGATGAGCAGTCCTATAATATGGAAGAGGATTTCAAAAGAGGTTTTCAAGACATGTGAAAATAAGGTAAATATAAGGTGTAGAATAAATTGTAATTATCTTACTTTCCAACAACAAAGTCCTACAGATGCAGGCAGAGTTGTTTCCTCTTGTCGTATATACCCTAGAAATCTGTGCGCTCGATTCATCAAATTCTTCACAGAGTAACTTCCCTTGGCAGCTGGTGGTGGAGATTTAATGGAGTATGTTCTCTCTTCCAACTGATGAATAAATGATAGACACACTATCTTCATTAGTCCAATACAAGATCGTATTGAATGAGAAAAATTGCACTGCAGTAGTTTAATCCTTAAGCATGACCAAACCAACACAGCCAATGAGGAGCATCAATTGTACTTTAGGGCAATCTGTCATGCAGTGCTGTCAACATTATATCATTCATGAATGATGACAAACTCTCCTGAAATTCACAGCAGAGCAAACCCACTCCCCCACACTCTACAAGTAATTTAGTACATCAGAGGTAGACTACAATGGAATTCAGACAAGTGGTCATAGAGAGACATGTAACCAGTCTAGCTAGTAACCTGACAGTGGCCCCTGTCTAGCCACTTTAAATCAACAGTGTAACACACACACAAATTCACTGAGTAAATGTGTAAACAGAAAGAGAGAAATTAGGCCAGGAAAAAATTGTTTATTGTTTATGGTTACCCAGCCAACCCTTATTTTTGGCACAGACCATAAAATTTCTAACACCAAAATCCACGCATGAATATAATTATGAATGAACCATATTTTGTACTCTCACAATAACAGAAAAAAATAGAAAAGAGATTCCTTAATCTATTTGACCGAGAAACACTAAACATGACTAAATTTTTCTAGTCTTACCTGAGAACCATGCGGTATCACATGGAGAAAGAAATGTGCGGACATTCCTTGTGACACTAAAACACTACCATCACCGGGATATATCTCTACAACATTAATTGTAGGAAGTCGAACAATGCTGAAAATATACAATCATAGACCTTAAACAATAAAGGCTAGGTTTGAAAATTCTTTGCATGCTGTTTTGTAACCATAAGTAGCATAAATGGATAGACAAGTATACAATAAATTGGCATCATATGAAGGGAAGCAACTCTTACAATTACGGAGTAGTAAAACATTATTTTTGTCATTTACGTTTACGAATTAGGCAAAAATTGAATTTCCTTGGTTCTCAAAGCTCCAATAGGTGTCGCTAGTCATTGAAATTTTGAAAATTTCATGAGCTTGTAGTTAGTGTGCAAAGTTCATTCAGTCCCAGTTTATAGACTGGTAAATATGTTTAGATTTTTTAAAGCTTTTGGCTCTGAAGTATGCTTTTGTTAACGTGAATACTTTAGTTTATATTCCATAAAAGCAGTAAACATTGTTTATGCATTAGTTTACTGACAGTCAATGTTTTGAACACTGCATTAATACATTTTGTAATGAAAGAGTAGAGGGTCATTTTGTACTGCATTGAATTATTTATATTGATAGTATGCATGTTTGTGATTTGATAAATACATTAATACAAGAAAAGTTGAAAATGAATAAAATCAGCCTGTCTGTTGGTAGCCATAAGGTTTACATGAAAAAAGTTTGTTTTTTGTTCTTTTTTCAGAAACTGAAGTCATGTGTTTGTTGGTGGTGAATGTAGCAATAGCATCCTGTTGAAGTTTGATGCTATGATAGCATTCACTGGCAGCATATCACATCTTATAGCTGTCGGAAGTGTTAGTCGTACAGAAAATTCAGTAGCTTACATAGTATGAGAAACGTTATTAGAAAATAACTATACAAAATATCTTTGAGACTTTTTCCCAAGAACGTTATTGTTCATTTTTCTCTGACTGATTTGCTGATTAAATCTGACAAACAAACCTGTTCTCTTATATACATAAAAGCAGATGCTCTCTAACTTACCGATAAACAATGCCATCTATAAGGAGGACTTTCAAACGACCTTGAGAAAAGGTTGTTGGATCTTCCAATGGATTTTTACCATCATCAAACGACTGTTTATGTTGTGTTTTATGTAGGTGTTGTCCAGGACAGGAGAGTGGAAGGGAAGGTGGTAACTCAGACATATGACAAGATTTACGATTAATTTGCCGTAATTTTGACGTATCTGTCTGCCTTGTCTTCATTTTCAAGCCAGTTTCTAAAAAGAGTTCAACAATTGTTATCACTGCTCATAACAAACCTTTTTATGTGTAACAGTAACCAACCTTTTTATGTGCAACAGATGGAAAATTATAAAAATACACAATAATATATCCACACTGTGCTGCTGCATCAATTGGTACTAAAAAGTATTAGAAATATATAGAGCAGAGACAGCGGTTTACCTTTTCCATCATCTGAGCTTTGAACGCCATTTGTAGCAGCTTCAGTAGCCATCTTGACGATGGAATTTAAGCCAACAGGACATTCATCACATGAGATATGCCGAGTTAACCATGTGTATCTGTATCTTGTCTTCGATTCAGTTGTACTTTCAGAAGTTGATGATGCATTGGAATTGTCATAACTATCATGAGAGGTTAACGTGTGATCCACTACTCTTTGTCCTGAATTGCTCTGATGACACAAAAACTCATCCCTGTTTATTCTGTGTTCATCAAAATTATTTCCTTTAGATTTTTTTTCTATTCTTTCTGCCCTGTCCACCTTGTCACAGCTTTTCTCACTGATCGGTTTAAATACTGTATCAAGAAAACTGCCATCTTTACCATCACCTTGAGCAAATCTTACAGAGTTGTTGCCCTTGTTTCTGGGGTAATCATGAAATACAGCAGTTTCTCCATATTGAGTGCAGTTAGGTGACTCTTCATCTAAGCCCTCGGTAGGTGTAGAGAATGGACGAAACATTGCATCTCTATCTTTAACAGTATCATGTGGAGTAACAGGACTACCACTAGCGTTACTCATTGCACGAGGGCTGTCAACAAAACTAGCTTGCGTAATAGGCGAAATGTTCAAATCTTCTTTATCCTTGCTGTTTTTCTTATGACTTGAAGAGCATAATCCCTCGTTCCATTTCATTTCTGAACCATAATTGTCCGACATTTTTGCACTACTTGCATGAGCATCTAGCTTATTGCTAACAGCTTTTTTATCATTTGTCTTACACGTATATTCTTCAGAATAATTTACGTCCTTCACAGTATCTTTATTACGTTTTCTGCAATGTTTCCTTTCTCGAGTTTTTTCTTGACTTGTAAGAGACAAATAACAGATCGTGAAATCTCTACGGTGTGGAGAAAGAATCAAACTTCCAAACTCATCTACAGATGTAATACACACACCACCATCTTCTTGTATTTCACAATGCTCAGGAGAACATATCTTTGGCCAGGCGATCTCTTTAATTCTCGCATACAGATGCTGGAAGTATGATAAAGTGTTTTTTTTTCTTTTCAGTTATCACAGTTATAATAATATACATATACATGTATTACACTACACCTTTTAATTTGAAACAATTATTACATATATATTAATACATGTGTGTATTACATAAAACAAGAAATACAATCAATCACCAAAAGTCAGCAATATTATTTTCATATTTGTTTTATTTTATGTAATTTTGGTGCTGTCTTGGGTGTTTTAAACCATTCTGTTCACAATCGAAGGTCCATTACCAAATTCAACTAGACTGTGCTTCAAGGCATAGGTGAAAATTGAAAATTTATAAAGAACTGGAAATCTCAACTTTGGGAAAAAACAGGTTCTATAAAATTCCGGAAAACTTTTAACCATGTTTTAAGGGCCAAATTTAAAAGAAATATCACATTCTTGAGTGATACGGTGTAAAAAAAAATAATGGTGCAAGAATTTTGGAAGGAAAATGCAAGTATTAAAGTACATGTATTTATGAAACTAGCACAATAAAAAATTTCACACGGGGGAAACGAATGACAAGAATGAACACAATATAAAGAAGTAGTGTTTTCTGGGATGTGACACCAGAAGTCTTGTAAAGAGAAAAAATACCCCACCATTCTTACGAAAACACCTTCTTCTGAACAATTGTGTCTTAACACTTTTGGAGCACACATATAGGAAGTCAACTTAAAGGAGGAGAAATAATATGTTTGTATTATATCATCCACATACAATAACTTCATCCAAATTACATGTGTGTTGTAAAGGCTGTACAAGTATTATCAAATACTTATATGAAATTGTATGCTAAGAATTGAATGATGCAGCGAATTTCCTTTTTCCGTTTTTTCCAAATTGGACCAGACCCGGACCCTTTCCCAAAATTGCAAACAAAATCACTGTGATGTATGAGTTCTGAAAGGAGTTTCAAACAGAAACACAAGTATGAAAGATTCTTACAACAACTTGGTCCATCTCACACAGATCCTCACACAGAAAGGGCCGTTCAGCAAATCTATTTCTGAAATCTAGAGCTGATAGCAGCATATTCCTGTAAGTACTTGTAACAAAGGCACACCGTTGTGTGATCATCTCCATGCCTACAAAAAGAAATCATTTTAACATTATTTACATGAAAGGTTAGACACAAGAATATAAACTGATTGGATTAATGTTATTAACTAATAGTGTTCTCATTAGGCGCTAGCTGCCGACCCAAAAGATTGGTTCAAAACGATTAATGGACTGGTTAATACTGGCAAAAAAAATTCTAAGGAGAAGGGGGCATGCCCTTGAACCCCCCTAGAAAGCCTGTAACTTTTCTATTTAAAAGCCTATTCAACAAATTCCTAATAAGAACCTTGAACTTGTATAGGGCTTGGCACTAGTAGTAAAAATAGAAGTCTTAAAATAATGCATCTCCCTTCAGTATCATAAAAATGTAACTAGCCATGTAAAAGAGGAAGTAATTCATTATTTTGGATTGTACTGGTCATCAATGAAGCCTGAAAGCCTGTAAGAAGCTGCAATTAAAAATATAAGTTCCTAGTGTCTTGTGCTGATGAATTACAATAAAGACCAATGAGATAGAGACTTTACCTATTGCAGGATGTGCATTATCTCGGGGTTGACTGTATGTAAAACTGGTTCCACATGGCAGTATGTGAAGCCTGGAACCATCTGAGTACCTCACTTCAACAGCATCATTGGTATAAAGAACCATTAATTGAGGGTGTACTGGCATAATGAATGTGCAGATGAGATCTTGGAAAATCTATCAACATAAACTTACCCTGTGAAAGGAAAATAAACAACTACTGAGAAATAGAAGGGATTATACCTTGTAATATAGTATTATATACTACTAATAATAAATAATAATTACTAGCTTAAGTAGAGTCCCTCAAACTAGTAAACAAAATTTTGAATTGATGAATTGCACATCACATAGTATCCATGGAAAACATTTTATGATTTGCCATTCAATGGAATGAATAAAATTGCTACAAATAATACAGTCAACTTTATTTTGGATATCAGAAGTCACAATAATAAAGCTTGATCTTTGTCAAAACTTAAATTCCAAATTCCAATTTTCAACAGATCAATCTTGATCAAGGAAAACGTAACATTAAACTTACTTCCGAAAACTACAAACAAACATTCTGTAAATGCATCAATGATCAAAGTATCAATTATAAAATACGTATAAGCGGATAAAGGCAAATAGCACAATAAATAACTAGTTAAATTACGAACTGTGTTGGGTACGAATAAAATGTAAACAAGAATTTCGCACCGATCTTTTATAAGACGCACATTTACAACAATTTGTAACAAATGAACAAATAAACACATAGATCATATTGTAACGTATTTAAATCACATGATTTCTTTTAGAGTTTCAGTTAATATGGTATAAGAACTCAAATCTACCGCTCAAGTTCCGACAAGCCATTATTATTTGTGAGTTGTTCCCCTTTGTAACTCTTCTTTCATTTTACAGGTAAACAAATTACAGGTGAGTTACATTTATTCTTTTCGCTCACGATCATTTTCTACAGGCAGGAGGTACATGTTTTGTTTACAATTTCTAAGTATTTAGATTATTTGATAAGTGTAAATGATTTCGGACTAGATAATAATGTCCGAAATAAAAATCAGTTAAAAAGTTATTTTGACATTTTGTAGTCAGTATTCTACAGTATCCTGGTGATACTAAATACCGGTGATGCTTAATTTAGACCGGAAATTGAAAAAAGAAAACAAATCACTCCCCATAAATAAATATAGTGATTTATCAGTTTATATCTCTTTTGCAGATGTTAACAGTCAAATGTACAAAATCTCCATTAATCTAGTGCATGCAACCCAACCCACTCATTTTACTGTACTGGGTTAAACTTCCAAGCTATATAAATGAGTTATATATAAGGTAACAGTTTAAAATGCAAAACTTTCAACTTTAAATGTTTCAAAACAACAACTGGGCTTTTTATAGTGTTCTGTCAACTTCCTGTTTTGTTTCCATGCATAGTTTTCTATTTAGTTACATTTTGGATAGGAAAAAATACCGGTAGGAAGTTGGCGCAAACCAAGAAAAACAAAGCACAGCGTTTGTTGACAACGGTCAGTTGCGCATGCATGTATGTTATGGCTATTTATAGAATCACCGGTATTTAGTATTCACCGATAATTGGGTTACAAGGGATATAATTCATTTTGGCCGTCATCGGTGATAATTATTTCATTTATTTGATACAGTTTACTAGATAAATAGTTAGTTTTAAATAAAGTGGTCATAAACTTCACTTATGAAAGATGAAAGTATAACATTCTATTTGATGCATATAAATCTTGTTAGAGGATAATTTGATAAAATTGGCTCAGCATATCCAGGGATTTCTGTATATTTCCTAGCACATTGTCATAATATATATTAATTGTGCCTTAAATGGTAAAAAGGGAAAAAAGTAAATAAAAAACCCATAAAAAATCATCAGAGATATTACAGAAGAGGACTAGCATGTTGTAGGGATGGTATAATGGTGTATAAAGACCTATAATGGCTGCACTAACCAAACACATTTATATACCATACTTTGAGCATGCTAGACCCCTCTGCATATTATGGTCTATCATGTTTAATCATGATTTTGTGATTTTATTCTGGTTTTATGTGTTCATCATGCTACAACTTATTCTAACTCATGCGGTTTAAACATTTTATATTGTGGGGGGAACATCCCACACAGTTCTGTTGTATGGCCTGTCCAAATTTAGCATGAAATTAAGTATTAAATGCTAATCTCATGGAACATCGTGAATAAATACTTTGCATGATAACTTTGCATAACCATGCATTATTTATGTGATTAATATGTTCTTTGCTGTAAAATTTGCAGTTTGATTTAAAACATGTCCATAAAATGCAAATATTTCAGGCAATAAATGCAACAATAAATGTTCCACTTGAAACACATTTTTGCGCTGTATTTATGACAATATGAGGAAATCCATACTTTTAACGCATTAACACATCTGTTTCACAAATGATCAGATTCAACATAAATATAGCAAGCTAGCTTGCATACCATTTTACTCAGGGCAACCCTACAATGGCCTTATAACCCATTTGGCTCAGATTGATTCTGTAAAATATTTTTAATCATTTTTTTATTATGATAATTCATGATATAGAAACATTATCCATTTTTCATATAAATCTATCTAGAATTCATATAGTTTCTCCTAGATTTTACTGTTAATTGATTAACGAATTAAATTTGTTACAGGTATGGACCTGCTTACTTTGGGCTTCCAGAAATTATTTGAGTGGCGTGCTTTAATGATGGTTTGTGATACCAAAGATGTTCAATAGCTGATGAAATATTCTAGTCCAGACTTTATGGTATTGTTCAGACATGAAATTCAAACCAATGTTTTTTGTTGTATGGTGTGTTCTTCAGCAAATGGTGAAGAGTAAGTTTCATTTTTTTATTTAAGAAATCATTATTAGGCCTAAAAAGAAGAAGAAATTTGTTTCCGGTTACCCAACTGACCCAATATTTTACCTGCCGACTCGTAAGGTTTTACTGTGTCCGAATTGTAGTGCTATATTGTAATTTTTCACACAACTCATTAATATTATGGTGCACATATTCTCATACAGTGTTACCAGTATATGTAAAAAAAATAAAAATAAAAAAATCCCTTCCTACTGACCCATATTTGTTTGGGCATGTAACCGGCAACAAACCTTTTATTTTTTAGGCCTGATAAAAAAACATTATTATGATTCTTTGGGTTAGATTCCTGAACTTTCGTAAACACCAATCTAGTGTCATACAATTTAACTATGAGTATTTCATAAATTGTGGTTAAAAGTGATTTTTGTTACTTTTTCTTGATTTTTAGTACCTATTAAAATCTGAATTTGGTATTTCAACTATTGTTAAATTTACCACTTAGTTTGTTACTTCTTGTTTGTTCTTGTTTTTTAAACATTTCTTTTGACCAGGCCTGTAAAAAAACACTCTAAAGGTTGAGGATAATTTACAAGTAATAATTTTTTAGAACATTTGAATTATTGCAATCTCATACTTGTTATAGCATAATATGAAAGGTATGCTAAGAAAACAAAATTAGAAAAGTTATGTGACCTTTTCATCCATTGTAAAGTGTCCATATACGTGACTGTTTTTTTTCTAGCTTAAAACCTTTATTAACTTTGATTTTAATTTCCATCAAATGGAAGGAATTTCTAAATTAAGTTTAAATTTGGAGTCTATTTTTTTTCAATAAAATTGTTATTAGACTGAAAGTTCCATTGACTAAGCCTTTGTGGCCAAGCTGTTATGGTTTCTGACTAGTGGTCAATACTGGTAGTCCCTTAGTTCTGTGAGTTCAAATCATGTCTGGGTCAAAATTCCATACATGAGGAAGCTGTCCAGCTATCTTATGGAAAATCATTAATTTTGTTCTACCCAGGTGTATGGAGGACATCCTCCACCATTAAAGCTGGAATATTAACCAAATGACCCTGGTTGTTGGTGCTATGTTAAAATCTAGCGCAAAAAATGAAGTTACATTGAGAAAAACAGTATAACTTTTCCCAATTATGTTATCCTTTAATTGAAAACGTAAAAAATTACATGTAGTTTTCTGTAAGAGTATTATAAAACAGCCCACTCTAATATTAGATTTTAGATATATAGCTGCTGCAGTCTGTGATTATTACTAAAAACTTAAGAGATTGCAAGTAAATGGTCTTCATGTTTTGTCTATTAGGAAATTCTGATTTTAATGAGAAATTATATCTTATTTATCAATAATAGGATGAGATTATTGGAATTAGACAAAAAAATCTAGCAATTGTTGTAAGATTACTTGGATTGTTATGTAAAGTAAATAATTTACTGAGATGAAATTGTTTCGCTTCTAAATTATGAATACAATTAGCAAAAATACTGGAAATATGATAAAAATACTTAAATACAGATTATTCCTTATTTCCCTAAAATACAACATTTTCTCCATAATGTCTGTTATTCTAACATTGCACATGGTTATAATGTAATAGGTTTTGTGATAAAAAAGCAATTAGCAAGTTTCTAATACTGGCTTCAGAGTTTACCCATTACTGCTGAGATACATATATTTTTTGTCTATTGCTAACCTTCCAGACACACATTTTAATGTGTTTGGTTTCCAATGCAGATTTTAGTATTTAATCATTTTTCATCCTGCCAAACTGACATTTTTATAAATAATAAACGTGAACAGTTTAACTGAACAAAAAAGCTAAAAAATTGTGTACCTGCTATTTATACTTTATCTGTAAATTACTTCTAAAAACTTTTAATCCCTAATCATTACACATTCCTTTAATTAACGTGAAATTCCAAGATTTTTTTCATATTGTTATGTTTTTAAATCATGAACAGTCAAACCTTTGAACAAAGGTCACTAAAACGAGAGGAGAATGTGTCAATTATGCTCAGTTTGTCTTTATACAGAAGTTAATTATGTCTATCGTATTATTGATCGAGGACTTCGGAGTGATTTTTGTTTTATGATAGCCTGTATTTACTTAGTGCTGGTTAGTATACAGTCCAGGAAAACTGGTTAGGTGAACCAGTCACCGTATATAACTAAAAAATTGTTGAAAAATGGCGTTAAACCCGAGTGAAAATTATTTACTTAGAGCAGGGCCCCCCCCCACTATAAAATTTAAGTTCATGATATAAAGCATATTTAGTCTGCCACAAATGAGTACTTAACACTAAAAAGACCCTAGAGACATTTATTTGTATTTTTTGTGTTTAAATATTCCATGGGATCATATAAATGTTTGTTTATTGCAATAAAGGTATTCTTGATTTATAACTTACATACATAAACAGCTTGTCAGATTTCAGGTAGCTTACTTCTTCCGTTCACTTCAGTTACAATATTTATAATCATGTGATTTTTAAAACTATCACTAAAAGTTGGAGATTGAATTTTGAATGCTAATTTGCAGAATGGAAATGTGCCAATAATAAAACAACAACATGTGCAAATTGAAATAACTGTGATTTTTATATACAGTAACACCTCACTTAGTGACCACTTTGATATTAAGACCATCTCATTATAAAGACCTTTGATTTTTTGTGAGATTTTAATATCACTCGTACTTTTATATTAAAACTTGATTTTAGAAGACCATCTAAAAACCTGAACAATGTTTGTCAGGCCTCAAAGATGATCTTAATGTTGAAGCTATCCTTGAAAGCACTTTACATATTTGATTTTATTCTAGACATTTGTAAGAACCAATAAGTCCTTGCCAATATAGCTCATTTTTGTTTTATACATATAAAGAAAAAGCAATTTTACAACCAGTCAGACTTATAATATATATATATATAATCATTTTTGAATTTCCACAAAGGATAAAATGAATGCCCTCCATATATTAATATAGCCACACGTTGTAACCAGCTATGTGACTAAAAAATATTTGTCAGCAAACATTTAAAAATGACCTTCTATTGGTACTAAATCAGTGTCTTCATAATCTTCTTGTGAAGTGTAAACATTGTATGTAAATATATTTAGTAGTTGCAATGCAGAAGTGGGTAATATTTCAAAGTTATAAAGCATTCATTTGTAAAGAAAATTTTTGAAACTTTAGATTCAGTTGAATTGTTGGTCATATAATATTTTATTACACTTGTTGTTCCAGCTACCATCAAATACTGTCAACACTTAGGCTATTAGATTCATGGTTTACTTGAAATACCCTTAAAAGGGCAACAAGAAAATATTCATGTTTACTGTTATCAGGGGCTTTTTTCCTTCCATAATAGAGGCCAATATTTGATGACTTCCCAATTGCAAAACGCCTTCTTTTTCCCAATTTGGTGAAAGAATTTCCCCAAATACAATGCTGAAATGTCCAATATGTTGAAATATGATTCTCCCTTTATCTTGAAAGTCTTTCTACCATTTCCCACTTTGGTTGAAAATCACATTTGACTTTCCCAAAATAAAAGACTTAGGCTCCTTCCCTATTTTGGGGAAAAAGATTGTTTTAATTATAACATATTGTCGTCTAGTGTTTACTCATTGTATGTTTCAGACGTTGTGGGACAACATGAGATATGTAGAATCTATACAATGGATTCTTCATGTATGTATAAGATCGATGGTTTGTCTCTGTCTTCTATTAAAATACGAATAAATCAATGCAGTAATCCTGTGGAAGTCACTTTTATCATAACCGTAAGTTTTCTCTTTATTTATATCACAAAGTTGGCTTATCTAAACATTTAAATGTATGATTTCCGTGCAATAAAATCATAGCTGAGACATCGTTATAGAGTCATAACTGAGACAAGTCATTTTATAATCTGCCTTGTAATAGATTCATAGATGAGACAATTCATTTGATAATCTAGTGTTGTATATGTATATTCATATGAGACACAATTCATTTTATGATTTATATCGTAATAGCCGAGACAATTATACATAGATAAGTTGAAAATTTGTGTAAATCCAGTGTTCCTTATTTCTAATTAAATTGATAACCTACGTACCACAAATTTTATGGTTGAAATTCATATAATTAATTTCGGCTTCATTTTTCTACTTTATACAGAACCATATACCTAGAGTGAATTTTCATCACACGTTTAACAGTGCTGATACAACAGTGTCTGTACCAGGGTTTACCACGGAAACCAAACTCAGAGTGAGACTGACAGAAAAAGATGATGATGTCATCAATGTTGAGGTGAGTTTAAAAACTTCTTTCAAAACATTGTTTAATGCATTTACCTAATACTGTAATGAATTAATATTCCAGCTGAGTTTTAATGTTCTCTGATGTCTAGACTTGGTTTTGTTGTATATGTATATTTGTTTTATAAGTGATCAAGGTAGGTAATGTTTGCATTCTTAACCCCTACTCCCACTTTTTGTTGCATTGAATTTTCATGTTAAATTGAATTCATTTAATTTGATTTACATTTAAAAACTTTACCTGAACAAGTTTTTGAGAATATGCCACTAAACTTTGTTGTCAGATGTAGTTGATCATTTGATTAGTCAAATCAAGTTATTTCATCAGATTTCTTACCAATCAGTTGTAAAATGTAACTATATGCTTACTATAATACAAAGTATTATAGTTATTGTATTTCTAATGGTATGCTATAAGAATGATCATTATGGGAAAAACAGTTGTATTTCTGTTTTAGTACAAAATCGCCATGGTAGACTATTAGCCCCAAAGACTGGTTTTGTATTTTTTATGAAATACCAGACAGCCAAAAGATTGCCACATCTTAATCCTGTGATAAAAGTTTCAATGAGGTCTGATAGAATTAAGAGAAATACTGGCCCTCTTGTCCTGTAAATTTGTTTAGATTTTAGTGAAGATTTATGTCAATATGCATTTTAGGCTTGAAACATTTTGTCCAGTCAAGTTATGTTTTCGTGTTTGTCCATTCTCTGGTCCAGTAATAGTTTATTGTCTTTATTATCATAATTCAAATAATTGCAGGCTGACTTCCATGTATACAATAGAGTGAAAACAGACTTTGTGAATGATGACATTAAACTATGGGGTGCCAATGAACACTGTCCTGGATGTAAGTGAGGGTTGTATGTTGTGTTGGGAGTAATGGGTGTGGTGTGAAATTGTTAAATTCAGTATGTAACTGTCTTGATCAAATTATAAGGGGCATGTTTTGCTGGGAAATCCCTAGATGCTATAGATGGTTCCTTATTGATTTTAAAATATCTTTTGTCAGTTATATACAGCAGCAGGTTCACCTAACCATTTTTCCTGGATTGTATACCAACCAGTACTAACTTACCCTACCACAAGGAGCCAGCAACTTCTCCACATATGGAAGT
This sequence comes from Lutraria rhynchaena, assembly GCA_008271625.1. Taxonomy (NCBI): domain Eukaryota; kingdom Metazoa; phylum Mollusca; class Bivalvia; order Venerida; family Mactridae; genus Lutraria; species Lutraria rhynchaena. The sequence goes on along the minus strand of VIBL01000004.1, from coordinate 5,794,379 downwards.
GTATTTTTTTAAGTTTTAAGTCCAGCACACTAACCACTGGACCACAGTCACAACTGATCAAAATATTAAGTATATAACAATGTCTAAATGTGACTTCATCAAAACCTCATTACTTCGGTTGCATTGATTCTAAGGAGTGTAAGAAGCCTAGAATGAGTGGACAGATACACAAATTAGGGATTTATATATGATCATTATAACATTCATGATAAATTAAACATTGCTTGTCTCAGTGATGTGCATTCATAAACCTTTTTAATTCTTTCTTAATTTTTTACAATATAACATTTAGAATTGCATTCGTTTTTTGGATGTATGTCTCCTGTTTTGGTGATTATTTAAAATTGAGAAGAATAAGTTAATCGTGTGTGTTTTGTCCTGTTTATCATTTATGTAAGCGGCTGCAGTTTTTTTTAATTTTTGTGAATAAAAAATTGACATGCAAATAATACTTGGAGACAGAGTGATGAATAATTTTGATGTTGGGATTTATTGAACCTATCTTTAACTTTGTTTTTATCTCATTTAAATTTTGATATTTAAGTTTGTACATAATTTAAACATGGTTTAATAATTCCGCTTTTAATGTTAGTACTATTTCTTTCACAGAAGTACATTTTGTGTTTTATTTATAAGGTTAAATGTTTCAATAGAATATTTCATATAGAGGGTCAAGGTCATTGTTAACATTTAAAATGTCTCATGAGAGAAAGAAGACTACGCAAGAATGCATGAAAAGAGAATAGTTTTACTGACAACAATGAATTCATTGGGTCAAGCATTTTACAGGGATCAAAGCTTGTCATTGTATGGGTGGATGGGACTAATTTCTACATCATACTCACAGTAACTGAATTAGAATATGCAAAGCAACTCTCCAAAGCAACACCCTTTGGAAGAAGCAAAATTATGTTGTTGTTGTTGAGAGGTTGTTGTTCTAAAGAGATTGAATTAATAGTTAAATCATACAGTGGGTAAAAATCATGCTGCTGTTGAAGGGAGGTAGCTGCTCACGAGAGGTCTGCTCTGGAGAGGTTGCACTGTAATTCTGCTTAATAAGTCTTCATACATTTATTGATGGACATAACAGGATTGTTCAATGTGAGAATGTTGTATTTGGGGCTAAGATGGTCCAACTGCTGGACCATTTTAGACCAAGATATACCATCTCTATGGGGTGTTACTTCCTTCTGGTTGGCGGTATGAATAAAGTAAATTTAAAATTTGAAAATTTGAAATTGAATACTGTATATTTTTGTTTTTGCGTGTGACCAATTTTTACTATATTCATAGAAGCATGAAAAAAATATAAAATCATGAAAATTTAACGATTAATGAAAATTAGATTTTGAAAAAAAATATTTTGATTCGAATCTGGTAATTTGGGGTATACTAAAAACAGATACTTGTACTTGTACAGAGTATGCTTATCCTCAGTATTGATGGCATTTTAAAATTTGTACTGATATCTTTTATACAGTAAATACAGCAGCTAAGATATCTGTCGGAGTGATGGGGACACTGGCTGTGATTGCTGGCATACTTGTTGTGATACTTATCTACATTAAATACAAACGCACTCATAAAGACACTCATGATGAGAACCAGCGTAGAAACAATTATGTGACTGGTTCCACGCGTCCTGTCAATTCTGGTGCTTTAACTACGAGTGATTGTGTTGATCAAAGAACTGAAACCCATGGATTTGATGAAAGAAGAGAAGAAAGGTATAATGAAGCTAGAAGAGTGATAACCAATAATCAGGAAAATTCTCGTGTTTCCTCTAATACTGAACCTAATTGTGGATTTGTGTCCGATCAAAGCAATAGAAGTGCTTCGCATACAGACATGCGTCAAACAAACCGCAGCAGAACCCGGCCTTTGGATCAGTCTGAAAACGTGTGATATACAGATTCTGTATGCAGGTGGTGTATTGGATGTAAAAAGGGGCAAAACAGTTTTGGCAATCTTTACAAACAACTTGTTCAACCTAGATACACAATGTTAAGTAAGTTATAATAAGTAGTTGTAAGTAATAGATAGTTCTGATACTCATCAGTGAATATTTTATAAGACAGGGCCCTACTCTGACTGCATGCATGAATGGACATGTCAGCATAAGTCTGTATCAATATCAAGGTCACATTTCTTCATGACTTGACTCTCATGATCTTGAATAAATACATGCTAATTTTTGTTGAGTTATTTCAGCAAAAAAGCTCCAATAAAAAACAACTAGCATTAGTCTGTCATTAAAAAATATTGGTTTGTGGTTAGGCAAGCCAAACTTTTATCAGTGGGTTGGTGGGTAGGTATTTTTTTGTTTACAGTTTTTGCTTGTAATGAAAATGAAAGGCTGGAATAAGAACAAATAAAATCTTTTATAAAAGTCACTTAAAAATAATCATAGGTAGGAGATTTTTGAATGAGTCGGTCGTGTAACTGAAAAACCAACAATTTTTAAGGATTGCTGCGGATAACTTGTCTAATGTTTGTTTTTTATTGGCAGAGAAACTTATTGACGAACTACATTATTGTTAAACTTTAACGTGATACATGTTACAACAGATCACCCTTTATTGCATGTTTATGAAGTTAATAAAAAGGCTAGCTGATAATGTACATGACAAGTGAAAATGATGTGGAACTATTTTTGTGATATGCAGACTGTAAACAGATTTCATTAATGTCATAAATAACTAAGCATGGTTGATATTATTATTGTGTTATTCATTTTACAAAGATTATTACATCCTACATATTCCATTAGCTAGGCTCACGTTTTCTTATATTATTAATGGTGCACACTCCTGATATTAGGTATTTTAGAATCTGTTGCGGCACATTATTATATTGTGCCAGAAAGATTATGGTATATTTCGCCTGGTTTTAGACAATCCATATAATTTTTTTGTACTTTTTTATTAATACTATAAAAGTAATATTAAAGATATAACAACGTTTTATGGGTGCAATGTTTAATCTTATATTTGTTAGATGAAACCTGTGTTAATAAAATACTGTACATTTTGTAATTTGATATCAAACTTCATGGTATTTTTTCATATCATTGTAGCAGGTAAAGTTCTTGTTTCCCTGCATAAAACATTTCATCATTTTATGAAGCTTTGAGAGGTATCAGATGTGGTGTTTTCTGTGCTGGTCACAGAATACACTTAATATAGATGTAGATTGGGACCTATCAAACCTGGGCTTGTTTGAACCAGGGCCTAGATGAGAGGTCTGGATTAGGGGCTGGATAAGAGGGGTCTTCTTTAGAGAGGTATGGCTGTAGTTTACATGATCGAGTGAAGCTTTTTCTGCATCCAAGCAAAATACAGACAGACTTGAGTCAATGATAAAACACGAATAATGACAGTCTGTAGATAAAAGTCACATGATTAGCAGTCTCTTGACAGTACACATCTGTAAATATAGACAATATAAAGAAACCTCTACATAAGGTCAACTGAGCAAGACAGCCATATTTCCATTCCTATTTTAGCAACATTGATTGTACATTGTATATATTTGGATGTTTTGCCATCAGGTATTATATTTTTGTAAAGTTTGTAAGCATAATTTTGTACTGTATTGTTGAGTTTTTTTGTTGTTGTTTTTGTTGTTATTTGTGTTTGTGATTAAGTTTTGTCATCAACATTTCATTACATGTGCAGAGTGGCTTATGTTTAAGTCACATACATACGCTATGATATTCTCATCAATACCACATCGCTTGTCATAAATCAAACGTTACTGTTTAGATGCATATATTTTATATACATGACTTTATTGATTTAAACATGAACTTTTACATTAATACTTGTATTTTATTTTTTCAGAATTTAGAATCACCTAACATTGTTGAAAGTACAAATGTACATGTATTTCTTTTTTACTTCTTGTAGTACATTCAGTTATTAAATATTCCAATTATGTCCCTGTCAAAAAGTTATGTTGTTCACAATGTATTCACTAATCTTTAAGTTTTTTTTTATTACAGTTTAAGGTAATTATTTTTATGTAGAATTATTGATGTTTTATCAATTTAAGCATTATTGTAATGGATGAATTTTATCATTTTGCAAAGCTTGGCTTCCAGTTGATATTTCTTAAAGTTTTATATTTTATACAAATGTTTTTAAAATACAGTGCAACCTCTCCAAAGCAACATCCTTTGGAAGACACAAAATTATGCCATTGTTGAGAGGTTGCTACTCTAGAGAAGTTAAATTAATAGTCAAAATGTACAGTGGGGGAAAAGCTTGCCGTTGTTGAAGGGAGGTTGTCGCTCAAGAGAGGGCCGCTCTGGAGAGGTTGCACTGTACTGAAATTACTAGTAAATCATGATTGTATGATAATGATAAACATACATGGAAAATAAGAGCAATAAATGGATATAAATAAAGATCCATTGTCTTATTTACTGACTCTTGGTGAAATTCCCGCTCATCAAGCATTATTACGGTCTTTGTGATTTTTTTCAATAATGGTCATATTTTTGTTATAAAAATTCAGATTAACAAAGTATCTACTGGCTGCAGAATGTTATTTTAATATCTGGTCTAAGTTTCTAAATAATTACTATATTGTCTGGATTTATAAGGTTTAATAAAGCAACCTATCAACCTGGAAAGTATGACTATTCACTAAGTATGTAAATCTGTGTAGTTGAATCAGTCATAGACTGGGGGCTTGTAAACAAAAAAACTGTTCTAAAGTAGACCTGACAGAATTACAAGAACACCTCAACAGTAAACATGTGATTTTTCCTCACTTTTATTTCTTGTGTACAATACAAATACATGATATCATTAAGATAACAAACAATTATTAATAGAGTTATATCATTTATGTCAAACAATTAAAATCAGAGCAAGAAGGTTACACCTGTAGATAAGTAGAGGAAAGTTTACTACCCTCTTACATTGATGATATGAACTGTATTTATTTCTTAGAATATTCAAGTCACACCAGTCAAAGAGAAGTAACTCTGATACTATGTTCTGGACACAGTTTTATCATATTTCATTTTATATTAAAAGAAAAAGAACAAAATTATGAGATTAAATTATTCATACCCTGATATGAGTCATATTTCAACAAAAGAACAACTGACTACAATGAACTCATTAAATAGTTTAACATTGATTGGTGTTTTGTCAGATTTATACAAAATGTATCAGCTACTCAGTGTCAATCAATTCTAACACTTTTATCAAAGTACTAAATTTGAAAAAAAAAATCATTTTTGTACCCACAAACAACAAACATCTGACTCTGTTTCAAGTTCCAAGTGGACTCATATGGTAAGATATTAACTTAACAGCATCAATAAGAGCAAATATCTACAATAAAGTAAGTTCAGTAATATTGTATGAACTTTATTCCTAACGGGCACGTGAATAATATGGAATGTCTTAGTTTGTGGAATTACATCCTTGTCTTTCTGTAAGCACATTCACTCAATTCATTATCACAATCAACAGACTAGCAAGTAAGAAAAAATAACAACATATGTACAAGATGTGATATATTATAAACCTCATACATCCTTGGATGCAAAAAAAAATCTTGATATAAAAAAAACAAGAAATCACGATCAAGTCTGAAGAATAACCAATCTCCTTGTTCAAAATACATGATTACTGAATGATGTGGGTTAGTGAGCGCATGTTTGAGTCAGTCAATCTAAAATAAACAATAAACAAATACAAACTTCCACAATTTTAGAAACGAAAATTTTTACAAACGTGAAAATTAACCTCAAATTACTGAAAATCACACAGTAAGAACTTGTTCAGGTTTTTGTCTCTTGTACAGACCAACACTATATAATGTATGTACAAAAAACTGGCACATCAAACTCGATACCATAATTTTATAATAATAATAATTACACACATTAAGTACACATGGATTTCATGCTGGGTTTACATTTGATTTAACACACATAACTATGGCAATGTTTCATTCACATGTACACACATATAAATCATTTCAGAAAACCTATGTTCAACTACAGTCAAAAAACAAAGTCTACACAAAACTGAAACATCTGCTCAGAAAGAGGAATTAACAATTGCAGCATTCTTACAGCAACAATTTCATGACTACACATATGTAACAAAACGCAACAAATCCTTGTTGAGCAGGTATCTCGTCATTCAATTAAAATCCAATCGAAATTTATTGCTACAAATTAAGATTATTCTAAACCATACAATCACTCAGGAACTTTATAACTCAAGAATAAATACAGACATGTCTTGATTATGGATACAACTATTTGTACGAACACACATCTCTAGCATCCAATGAGTACCACATACCATTCACAAAAAGTCCATTAGTATAACAACAAGTGAAGGAACAAAAGATCAAATGCATGCTTACCAGTACATCAGTTCATGAACTCTTATGAAGAACTTCTTCAAAATAATTCAAAATTAAAAGCAGACTAATTCCAAATTTTATATTCTGAGACTTACATGGGACTAGCATTTGAAGAAAGAAATACTCAAATAAGTTCAACGACATTCAACCTGTACTCATAAAACTTTTGTAGCATCAATCACAGACAAATTAACAGAAAAATGTGTGTGTTTATGGGTTCTAATCAAACAATAATCTAATGATAGAACACATGTCACTTCTAGACACACTACTAATAATATATGAAGTTCTTTATAATAATATTTAATAGGAGTCCTACACAGCACATACTCAGATACACAGATCTATAAGTCTACATCTAATCTTTCTTCAATCTAGTTGTTGTCATACGGTATATAATGCTATCTCGACCTGGATCCATGTTCCATATACCGTAACATACACCGAAGAATGTTATAGCCAATAATATCATCAACCAAAGACAAATGTTGAATATCACTGGATACATATCATTATAATCTGGAGCTAAGTTCAATCCAGTAAAATTTTTCTGTAAAAGAAATATATACATTTCATGATCATAAAACATCTTACAATTAAGCCATCTTCAAAAAATTCTTGGTTTGCCATCTCACAACAAATATTCAACACTCAATCTTCATTATGTAAACAAATGAACCCAAAAGAACATTTACTACAAAGCACCTTAGAACTAAGTAATATAAGTGTTAGGGGCAAATCTTTATTCCAAAGTGCAAAATGTATGTTAAAGAAAGTTTCCTATGTATAAGATGCACCCAATTTTTGAATACGATTTTTGGATTTTAAAAAAATGTACCTCATTCACAAGTGATTGCAGTATTTTTTTCTAGCCTAATTAACAGCTATTATAACTTACTCCTGATGCTTCCTCCACTGCTTGTAAACTTCTAACTTTTCTCATCAACTTGGCATTTGGTGGAGTTATCATTAAAATCTCAACCACAACATTGTCTTTGTACAATGTCTTGAATTGTTCTGTCATCTGAAAATAGGTGACAAGATTATCAGAAATCAATAGATGATGAAGGAAATTAATCTCGTGAAGATGAAATATTAATTATTACGATTTATCACAGTCTTAAACTTGAAAATAATGCTGTAACTATGGGAACGTTCTCTTGTTAGGTAATGAATAAATATGCCAAGTTAATACAAGACCTGTAAGCCTTTTTGAAGAGCAAATATTGTTCCACTTTATTGTTGATAATAGCCTAAATGACATTTCAATACCTGAGGATGTTTTTACCTTTCTGAGCAGATAAACAGACCTGATTTGTGTAGATAGAATGTAAAGATTTTTTTTTACAAAGTTGAAAATATCCTCTACATTTTTTCTGACAAACTGATTATGGTTGGTAATAAACAGTTTATCAATTGATAGTGAAAAACGAAAGTGAAATAGAATTTAAAAAAAGTGTACAAAAAAAAATAAATTGCACAGAAACTAATGGTATTTACCTGATGAAGGAAGTCTGTAACAAGGCTGGAAGCGTCTTTAACTTGTGATGAATCTTTACCATGTTTCTCTGAGACACCCAACAATCCAGACACAGTAAAACTATACATATCAGGTGTTGGTGAATTCAACATCGCATCATCTTGTTGCACCTGTATTATGCATGAAGAAAAATTAATTAATTTCATCCAACAAAAATCACTGTTGTCTTATAATTAGATGGAGATAAAAGAATGTAGATATAAAGATATTTATAAATGCATTACAAGGAAAATATTTCTGAGTGCTTACATCAGACAACAACAACAACAACAGTGGTTAAATGGTAGCAACTCCTGAATTTCTGCCTAAAGAGACAAAACACTCACTAGGTAAACAAAAGATTTTAAATGATGAAAAAAATCAGATAATATTGGTTCACATTAAACTTATTCTTAAGGATATGTCATATTACATATATTTTCTAAATGCACACCCATGAAAGTTGAAAATGTTTAAAAAAATGCAAATCTTAACCTTGGTGCTGTGGAAACAATAAAATCAGTTGGGTCTGGACCTGGCAAATAATGGAAGTTCCAGAAAACTTTTAACCAGGCATACACAATAAACCAAGAAAAACATGAAAACATGTCCATAATTTTCACTCACTGTCTTTAAAATATCCTTAATCATCTGAAGTTCCCCCATCAGTGATAGATCACTAGACATGCTTTTGTTTAATGTACCAGTGGCATGTTCTTGTACGACTGAGTCAGCATCCAGGAGACGGTCAGACATGCGTCTTAAAGTGTTTGGTAGTTTTCTGAATACATCAAACTCAGACTTGATATCAAATACCTGTAAACAGAGAAAGCAGTTAATTATCACCCATTAACAATCCAACAATCAGAGGACAAGTAAATTGTACATCAGGCCAGTTAAAATTCTTAAAATTGCTCACAAAATGTGCACAAGGACTGTATCATGTGAATACTTCTACAAAGTTAGGCCTGAACAAAAAAAGGGTTTGTTTCCGGTTACATGCTCAAAAAAATATGGGTCAGTAGGTAGGGATTTTTTTCTTTTATATTTTTTTTATACATATTAGTAACACTGTTGTGAATATTTCAAATCAGCACTACCATTTGGATGCCAGAAAAACTTTTGAGTCAGCAGGTAACAGATGAGTTGGTCAGGTAACCGGAAACAAACTTTTCTTCGTTAGGCCTTATGAATGTGACAAGTACTGGTTATTATGTACAGCTGGCCTGACTTAAATACACACATCATACTAGCTGTTTGATCACATTGGTTATCAATATCAACTGATTCAAAATCAAGACATGTACAAATTGGAATGTATGTAGTATAATTACTACCAGATTTGAACTGTTGTAAAGATTCTATTTAATGGGGTATTAAAAATCTATAATATTGATAGATACATAAAGTTATTCAAATGATTTGTAAATGAATATATCTACACAACAAGAACTTTCATATCATCAATGAAAGTGTAAAACAGTGTATCAGATAAATGAAGGTTGGTGACAACTTACACTGTTATCTAAACCAGCATCAAGGAGTAATGGATTGCTGTCCAGAAAATTTCCTTGAAGTGATGTCATTAATCCACCAACATCCACACCAGCACTGTCCTGTAATGTATTATAAATAAGTGTGCATATTCCTGTAGATATAAATGGGTATATACGTATAAACTTCAAAACAAAGTCTATACTTTTTTAGCTACTGTCTCAAATGTCATAAAAACTAATAATTTTTATGCAAAATTCAATTTGTATTTTGGTTTATTTTTGATATTTTAATTCAATCAGATGGATCAAAATTTTTGGTTTCTAATCCATAAGGAAGGTTACATGAAGAATTACTTCACATCAGTGCAGGTATGTCTAGCTGTGTTAAAGATGGTGGGTGGGCCAACACTAAGTTGTTTAGAATTTATTTAGAATATTCTACAAAAGTAAGTAACCACACTTGCTTCTCTATGCTTAATTCCAAAAAAAAATTCTGAATAAGCTAAAACAAATATGTAAAATCAAATCAACAAATCACTAGTTACAAGTAGATTTTCACAAACGCATCTTAATATTACAACTTGCATAAAATAATGTTATAATAATAACAGTTGCATGCATTAGAGTTTCAATGTGAATAGAAATGTAAATATTTTGTATGTAGATTGATGGAGATAAGATAAGGAACAAAGTTTACCAGGTTTACAGGAAACTCAGCCTTGCTTTGCAACTTTAAGTCTGGCTGACCTTCAATCATTTGTACAGTAACTAATACATTTGCTTTCGGTCTCTGGAAAAATGAGCCTTGCAACATCCCTTTCCAATTGATGTCCTTAAAATGTAAATTCATATATATGATATAAATTAAATAAAAATGCAATAATTAAATCTAGAGGTTAGGAATAGGGTTTTATTGAACACTAATCTGTGCTTTTATGGATAAATCTGAAACTGAACTTTATTATTTCTCTAGTCTTGCAGCAATATAGGAATGTGCTAGACAGGCTTAACATGACAGTAAGGCAATAATAACCTTATCTGCAATTTCAATTTGATTCTTTGTCATATGGATTTTGAAACAGAAAAAATAAATTTCTGGTGAAGGAATATGGATAACATACCAATCATTGTAGAAGCAAATCAGAGCTTTTGATATAAATATGACATTTTCAGAGAACAAAAGACATAGAACCATTTATAAATATTCTATGTTACAATCTACTTACAGACTGACTTGGAACTCCCAGAGTGTGTGAAATAACTTTGGACACATCACTTGTTTGTAATGGCTGTTCTTGTTCTTGGAATGTAACATAACTAGGCGCATGGGTGACAACCAATTTCTGTGAAATGGTGAGCCCACTCAAACAGCCTGTAAATAGTTGACATTACACAATCAATGTCTCAGAGAGTGATAGATTATCATACATCAATGTGGTACATGGCGTTCACATTAATATGACTTAAATGAGCAATAGAAAATTAGGAGCTCAATCTATTGCATTTATGTACTGAAATGTAATCCGTAGTGTCACTGTGACTGTCCATATTATGGTTCGAATTTGGATTGGTAGGGCATGAGCAAAAAAATCCTGTAATTATACACTGGGAGTGCAAAGTCATACATTAAGAAAATCAAATTTATGGCGATTGGGGTTTAAGCTTTAATTTGTGAGTTTTAATATGTTGAGAGGTAGCAATCACACAATCAACTAATGATGTTCTAATCGGGTTTCTAAAAGTCACCGCAGGTAAGAAATCTCAACCAAAAGTATATCAATGTGGTCCAGTAACAGTTATTGTGGCATATTTTACATTTGCACCGTTACTCCAGAAAAAATGTTAACACTAACAGTCTGACAGTTTTGCTAGCTAGCCAATTTTTGCAATCCCTAATCCATGGGTTAAAATACAATAATTCTGTCATTTGTAGTGAAAGTATAGTTCAAGCACTTCAAATTGTTCAATGGATTCTTGTTCCAGGAAAACGTTTCAGGGTACTGAATATTCAGAAAAAAGGCAAAGCTACTGATATAAGTATTTCACATACAATAATTTAACAAGAATTACACTATCATTGCACTTTGAATACTAATAGAATATACTAATTGTCAAATAACTGCATGAAAGGCTTCAGAAGACAAATCAGTCAACGTTCAACAGATTGACAGTTCATGATCATATTCATTTCATTTCAAATAGAAATAACTTTAGTAATTTACAGAAATTGTGATTAGATCAAGCACAAAACTGTATGAATTAGGTTTCTCCTTAATGTAAACAAACAAAAAGTAAGCAATATATTAGAATTTTATGGAATATAAATACAAACCAATAATAAATAAGTAAATTATCATTTTTGCCGGAAGATAGGAGTCCATTTTGTTTGCATGTGATTTGACGTCATAAACGGAAGTTATATTGATATATCCGGGTATGACTAAAATACGCAATGGAGATTTTATGGCAAAATGGGCGAAAAGGGCGAAATGGAGATTACATCGGGGCAAAATTTAGATTTATATCGGCAAAATGGAGAATTTATGCGGCACAATTGGAGAATTTGATACTACATTTTTTAAAGTGTTGACGTATATAATATATAAAAAATAAACAATATTAATCCAACAGAGTTGGCGAATTAGAGATATATATTTCCTTCGGCAAAATGGAAATTTCCTTCGGCAAAATGGAGATTTCCCTCGGCAAAATGGAGATTTCCCTCGGCAAAATGGAGATTTGGAAAAATGGAAGTAATGGGTGTTACTTCATATTCATGTTTTAATACATATAAAATATATTAGAATTAAACAATATCAATTACACAATCTCACAGGCTTGGCGAAATGGAGATATTGAAATGGCAAAATGGAGAATTATTGATGGCGAAATGGAGATTTTGAAGTGGCAAAATGGAGGTTTTGTGGAGCATTTCATACAAAATTTTGATTGAATAACAATGTTGGCATTTACAATATTTAAAATAAAAAATAATTATAATTTATGATATTTGTTGTATAGATTTTCCGCGGCAAATTAATGTTAATTTTTTATTATATGTGGAATTCTGTTAGTAACAAGAGCGTTCAGTTACCATTCATCGCATATACATGAATATCTATAGGAAAGATATGATCATAACCAGAAATATCTTAAATTTGCAAACATTGCAAAGCCAAGATTGTAATTAAACCAATATTTCAATGAAGTGCTCCGCAAAATCTCCATTTTGCCTATTTAAATCTTCATTTTGCCTATTTAAATCTCCATTTTGCCTCGATGTTATCTCCATTTCGCCCTTTTCGCCCATTCTGCCATAAAATCTCCATTGCGTACTTTAGTAATACCGGATATATCCGGTTTGAAAAAGTTCGACAGATACGTTCAATATACCGGATCTTATGAGTTATATTCACATTCGATTGAAAAGGGGCAAGAAGCATTAAGGCAACTCTCCAGATGTTAGGGCTTGCAAAAATGAATATAAGGCTTCCCATGGCAATTTTTTTTTATTTCATGTTCAATATTCAGAATTTATACCCTACCCTGCTATCTAGTTATCTGATTCTGGGCTTGAATTGACCCCTTTCCTGTTTCGCGCCCCCTAGCGGATTTTCCGATTGTGCAATCCAAGATGGCGGCGTATGGGGTCATGGTGTAATCTACGATATTACGCCAGTATTTCGTGTTTAGCAGTACTTTATGCAGATAGATCACTATTCTACGACAATTATTGAGAAGCTGTATTGATAATTAGAATATATGCGATATTCAAGCGATTTATATGTCGCCAAAATTAGGTGGAATCCGTCTTGTTTCCGATTTGTATGCACATTAAGTGGATGGGGCGGTTTTTAAAAAAAGTCATTTCAGAAGAAAGTATCTATTCTCTGACTTTATTTTTCATGTATCTATGCCTAAACAATTCGTTTAATTGTACCAGTATGTATTAATATTAATGAATCCGTGTAGATCTGGTACAAAGTACCAGAAATGAAGATTTAATGGGTGATGTCATGAACACAAAGTGGCATATTGCACAGTATTTGTGCCATTTTACAAAAAAAGATGTATAAATTCATTACATTAAAACCACTAAATTAATTTGCAAAACAAAACCCGAAAAAAAGCAAACATATATCTACATGTACATAGGTCTAGGTGTTCCAAAAAAAAATCTGGAAAAACCTTGAGTAAAAAAGTTAGGCAGGTTTTAAGATCCTACAAATGACCATTTTTGGGTGTAATATGTTCGCATCTGTTTTTTTTCACAATTTTCTTCCTTTCATTCTGAAACCATTACTTATTTTAAGATATGAGATGTTACATTTTTAATTGTAGAATCCGATGTTGTTTAATTTGGTAAATGGTATATAATGTTGTAGAACAAATACTTTTTATTTTAGACTAAGACAACCAAAATTGGTACCACTGTAACCAGTGATTTCACTTATTTATCTCTGATAATGTTTTACTCAAAATATTCTCATGAAAATGACTTCAAGAGTCAGTCATAAACTTTGAACAATACAGGGACCTGATTATGTAATGTTACGTAATACTGCTATCCCTTTGTCAGTGGACAGTTTCAGTGTTAATTGGTCCCTTTGACAACAGTACATCACTTATCAAATCACAGTGTGGGATCAGTATATATCCAATCAACCATACCATCATGTTGCACAGTGACAGGACGTATCCCAGACATGACCCTTAATATGTGAAATTATATAATCTCATTTTTAACTAAGCATTACTAACCATGAATGCCGATGCAATAAAACGTGCTAAAGAAAGAGATAGAAAACAGAAGAAAAATTGAAACATTTATTGTATTAGTAATTGAAAAATTGTAATTATGATAATAGTGATTTCATATCCATCTTTTAACCTCTAATTTGATATTTGATTATAAAAAAAACACACATTTATTCTGCTATTAAATTTATAGAAGGTTTTACAATCTCAATCAGGCAGATAGATAATTGTTGATATTTAATCATTACCAATAAAATTTGAAAATTAGTTGACTGTTAATACAATATAGCACTACGATTTGGATGCCGTAAAAACTTTTGAGTCGGCAGGTAAAAGATGGGTCGGTCGGGTAACCAGAAACCAACCTATGTTTTTAGACCCTATCAGCAAACATAGTAAATGTGTAATTTTGTTTTCCTCCAATTTAATTCAAGAAATATAATGTAAATATTTTATTTTTCACGTGGATCACATGTACAACTGGAATTTCAGTTAATTGACAAAGGAATGGAACTTCTAAAAATGTACAAATTGCAGTGACCTGTGGTTGTTTTAACTTGAAAAACATCAGTAAGAAAAAAACAATGTGAAGTGCTTACATTACAGCGGAAGTTGATTAATTAGTATACTGAATGGTGAACTGGATAAATTAGCATCATTTGACATTGATCTACATCATTTCAGACATATTTCTTCGTTTTGATGCTGTTTACGGCTGCGGCTGTGGTTAGAGTGCTGGACTTGTAACCCGGCTCCTTGCAAGTTAGTACTGGTTAGTATGTAAACCTGGAAAACTGGTCAGGTTTACCGGTCGCTGTATATAAGGGAAAAATTGTAGAAAAATGGTGTTAAACCCAAGTGACAATAAGTCACGTAAAAAACAAACAAAAACAAAAAAACATTTGATGCTGTTTAATATAAATACAGATAATGGCGATTCATGACAACCAAAAATGATAGCTTTCAATTTCACCGAGTGCCACATTACTTTTAGTTATGTCCATCCCAGTTTAGTGTAATGTCCATCCTGCTGTAAATAAGCTGCTATTATATTTTTCTTGGATAAGCTTTATTGTCTTTGTCGCCAGTGTGACGATAGTGAAGAATTGATGATCCAGTGTGATTTTGTGATAATTGATTTCATCCCAGAATTGATGATGAAGCAGAGAATTTGTCTTCTTGGAACTGCTGTGGTGCGGCACCTACACGATACAGGAAACTTTATCTAAAATAGATAAAATAAATAAAAGTACATATATATCATCATGTGTTTGGTAAGACACATGATGTAAGAAACATGGCGAAAATAAACCATAGAAAATATTTGTCCGGTACTATCTGGGACCAATATACACTGTGTATATTGGTCCCAGGTACTATCTTGCATTCCAGGGACCAGGATCGTTATTCATTTACTACCAGCACAATCCAATGTAAGTTAGGTGTACACACGCAACATATAATTTCGGAACGTAATATGATTATAAAGATCGCTATGATCATGTAATAAACCATTCAAAAGATAAGAAACGTAGCTATCGGCACATAAATATATTTTTATTACATCACCCCACCCACTAAATTCAAGCCAACAAATTTTGCATAAATAATGAAAATTAATCGATCTAATAATCGTTTAGGATCAAACTGATATTAAATATGCAAGAAAAGTTATTCTCTTACCTTACATGAAGTTTGGATGAAATGACATGAACATAAAAACGGTGTATTTCGATAAAAAAACGACTATGTCAGTTATTCATCGCATGACCCCATACGCCGCCATTTTGGATTGCGCAATCGAAAAATCCGCTAGGGGGCGCGAAACAGGAAAGTCGTCAATTGCCTCTGTTTTAATTGAATGTTCGTATCGAAAATCATTACTGATCACATCATAAAACTAATCAAAACCATTTTAAAGTTATAATTATAAGATCCGTGTGAAATAAGGTCATTTTGAGTGGCCCATTATTTAACATTACGAACTATTGACAAATCAATAATTTTCTCCTATGAACCAAATATACATGGGTCTTTGTGTAAACTAAAACAAGTAAGTGGTCCTCTTTTACTGTAGAGGTACAAGTCAGATATATTATGGTATTAAGACATATTTTTTTCATAATATAACCTGGCACAATGTACGCATGTGTAAACTGGTCCGAGATATAACTGAAAAATAATAAAGATATTATTTTTTTCTAATTGTATTTCAATTGTTGCCGTCATGATCGTATTATCCAACGCAAAACGTGTGTAAAATGATTTTTTTGGGGCAAATCTGAGCTACTTAAAAAATGATAGAGATATAGCAGAGACCTATATTATACAGTAGTATTATTAGTATAGGTCTTTGTTTATAACGAACCAATCTTTTATGATGTTCACATTTTTTGAAAGCTAACATTTTTTGAGAGCACCTTTATGGTGAGTCTATATATATATAAGCATTCCAAAAATTGATTTGTGATGAATTCACGTTTTTGAGTACTTATATATATATATATATATATATATATATATATATATATATGTATATATTGCTATATATTAACATATAACAATATATATTAACAAGTTTGAAGTACTCAAAAACATGAATTCATCATCATAAATCAATTTTTGGAATGCTTATTTTTTCTAAAATTAACTTTAATATGTTATAAAAATGATTGGAATATGTTGCGAAAAGAAATAAACAGCAGGTTGTGTAATTCAGGGATTCTACATTACATTGTAATGTACAGGGATACCCAATGTAAAGCCGCTGTTTAATTCAAACCCAAAAGTGAGTGAGCATTTTTGTAGATTTTTTGGTTGAAATCGTTAGATTGAAATATTTTTATAAGATATATCTTGGACGAGTATATACATGTGTTGCGAGTTTTACTTTTATTTTACATATGATTTATAAAGATAGGCTGCGAAATAAAAAAATGAAGGCCCAAGACCGTTAGATCAATTGAATTAGTGACGACTCGCCACAATAACGACTCGCCACACATCTATTAACGACTCGCCACAGAGTAATAACGACTCACCACAGAACATGAAATTAGTTATAAAGTTGATGATAATTGACTAAAGTATTATGATTATAATTATAAAGTATAATAATAATATTTTTTACTTGATCCGATTTTTAGGAATTACTTCTCGCTGTAGTTTTTTTTATCATATTTACACATTTGGTTGTTATTCTATATCATAAAATTTTTGAAAGATTTCGTTCATTGAAGATTTTTTTTTCATTTATGTTTATTCAGACAATAAATATCTCTGAATTTGATCTGGATTCGGCTCTATCATTTGAAGTAAGACATCAAAGTGTGTTTTGATATGAATATTAACACTCTTTAAATAGTCGATGTGATCTTTCAAAAGATAATCCAATTACCATTGATTAATATGTATAATTGTATGATGTGTACAGTCGTTGACAAGTCTATAGGTGTTAATCCCTTCATCGCTGATTACTGGGTGTAACTGTTAATCAAGTTGATAATAATTTCCTTCATTAAAATATCAACCTATGTTTAAAATGCATTGATAAGCATTTTAGACATTGTATAAATCATGGAAAATGCAAAGTAAGAATATATGAGTCATTAATGATAAACTGATAATTTTCCATAATGACTGTAGTGTTGGAAATTGAAGAAATGAACATTATAATATTTTCTCCGTTATAAAGTAATAATTAAGTTGTGCGTAAATAATTCGTCAGTGATGAATTAATTGAATAAAGATGAATTTTTACATTTCTTGCCTGCCCCAGCCATACATTGAGATTAATTGAGATTCAAGCTATCTATTCTTTACAGGACGTATGCCATCTATTACTCAACTTAATTACAAAAAAAAACGCTTTCATGACGCCGCTGTACAAGTTTCTCACTAATCAATTAAAGAGTGTTAATATTGATGCGACAATTAATCATATCAAAGCATACCCACTTTGATGTCTTACTTCAAATGATACTGCCGAATAGACATTTTTGGCCTAAATAAACTTTAATGGAAAAAATCATCAATGAACAAAATCTTCTAATAATTTTAAGATACAGAATAACCCCCATTTACATAAAAATGATAAAAAAACTACAACAAGAAGCAATTTTTTAAATCGGATGAAGTAAAAATATTATTATTATTCTTTATTATTATAATACTTTATAAATTACTTAATTATTATATACTTATAGATAATTTCATGTTCTGTGGCGAGTCGTTATTACTCTGTGGCGAGTCGTTATGTGGCGAGTCGTGATTGCGGCGTGGCGAGTCGTCATACTACCGATCTATAACGTTACTTTTTCTTATTTTACGACGCTGGGCCGGAAAGTACACTTTACTAAAATACGCATGCGCACGGCGCTTTGTTATGAATGTACATATTTGTTTGTATACGGCCACTTTCTGACGTTTGGTATGAGCTTGAATATCTTCATTATTTTTCTTCGTTTCCTTTTTACCACACAACATTTTAGTATCTTATCCTCATAGGCTTTGACTCTTTTTAATTTCTGACCAAGCATTTTCGACAATTGTCACTTGTTTTCGTGATGTCAACGATATCAAGATGATACTCCCCTGGACATTACAGGGTGACCCCCTAGTCGTTACTCCCTCTAACCCCCAAGTATCAATACTCTTTTGTTATTTCTCCAATTACAAGTTGCATGCAATTAATGAATGGTCCAAAAATGTCCAAACTTAATCATTTTTCTTTATCTAATTTTAAGATTATTCTGAATGAAAATATCAAATCTTTGTATATCTAATTATTTAATTTTGTAAAATTACATAAATTTTTCTGTAATCAAATGTCAACACAACAATTTTTTTTCTGTTATTGAATGATGCTGTAGTTTTTGTAGAATATAGATCACTTTCAACAGTCTTGCTGTTGGGTTACCTCTTTAGTGACATGGTTGAGTGTCCGCTCACTGTAATAAGGGTCCTAGGTTCAATCTCTGGTTAGGAACATGGATTTTTCTTGTTCCTAATTTTGATAAATCATAACATTTTTACTTGACTGCTTGGGGAAAAGTTCAGCAATGAAAATGTAAGACAGTCTGTGACAGAAGCCATTTTCACAACTTAGTTGTTTAGCGGTAATATTTCTTAAGCTGTAAATTGGCAACCACATCACAAATATAAGGGCATAGAAGCATATCAAGCTACTAAGTACATTTGAGGTTCAGTGTAGGTATGAATCGGCTAAAAAGTTATGATATTGTTATTGATAACACATACATGCCAAGTTTCGCAGACCCCTTTCCAGTAGATTGGTATTGGAATTCCAGGAGATTTCACACAATTCCGGGAGATTTCAAGTATTCACATTTATGACTATAATTAATAGAGTTTATGGGATGTTTTTACCACAGATTCTAGATAGAACAACTGCATCACAACTTAGACCATTTCTATGAAAACAGAATTTTATTTTCTTCTTTGTTCATCAACTTTTACAATGAATTTTTATTTCCAGTAACATTTTCTCTGATGTACAGATCAGTGAAATTGTTCTTTTGATCTGACCTACTTAACTACTGACTGAATAGGCTACAGTTTATCATGATCTTTATTCCACTGGAAAACAGATGTAACACCTACCTCACTTCATTGTTATGCAAACAATTAATCAGTATTGTAAATAGCCCATAAATACTCTCATGTCTGACCGCAATCAATTAGTGCTAATCCAAAAATTGCGCGAGGTATTCCAAAGCAGCATAAATTAACAGCGTATGACCTCGGTTGACCTTTTATCGATAACCTGCCTATATCAGCTGTTGTGTATGTGTATTATTTATATCCTTTTCCGTACGTCTGGGAAATGATGCCAAAATCCGTGAGACTCCCATAGCTTCTGATATGATAAGAATAAGATAAGTGATGCTCTGAATTATCTTCAAGTCATATACTTCTTTCAGTTCTCATGACAAAAAATGATGTCTGCTTTCACTCTCATTAAAATGATTTTTTGTTTCAGGTCAATATTGAACCACAGCAGTATTCAGGTCAGTGTGGATAAATTGCCCTTAGTTAGTGTGCTGAAAGTTTGACAATTATTCATATACAAACATCCATATTGGTACAGTGACTATACATGGAATGTAAAGTCCCTGATTAATATAAACTACAATATATACCTCTAACTTCTAAAGAGCATGAGCTTGCCTTGTAACAACAATCATTCTTTTTCTCACTCGTTAGTAGCCAGAAAAGGAAACAATGATCTAACATTGTCTGCAAGGAATTCAAGAAATAAAAATATTGAGTGTTGTAGTGATTTGTTCAATGTAAATTCATATGAACAGATGGGTTTAAATGATTCAAGAAACAAGCAAGTTTCATTCAGTGGTGTTTTAATAGCTTCCAATGAAACTGGGAATGCTGGAGATTCTGTTCAACTAGAACCTAGAACTCTGAATCATTCAAATGTGTTTCTACATGAAGAACCGAGAATGTATCTGTTATGTGATGTTCAGATTTCCAATCGAATTGAAACAGTTGTGGATGAATTATATGAAACTATGATCTCAGGTGTTGCACAGAGTACTGTGTCTGCTATGAAAGTACCAATAGTAAATAGGGATTCCCAGAATGTTCCCAGAACATCTGTAGAACACTGTGGTAAGTTGCCATTTTAAGTTAACTCTACTAAACTTGACATATGAAAATAATCTTTTATATTCACTTTTATCACGTGTAATTCATATGATTATGAGTCACTGTTTTGATGTGTACTAAAATTCTTTTGTTAGTAAATTAAGTAATATAGGATTCACTGAGTTAGTGAGATGCTTGACTACTTCATTCATTTGTTAAAATGTAGTAATAATTAGTGTTTAAAAAAGGACAACTTTATTATTATATTATCCAGAATTTGGTGTTTACATTTCAGATTTAAAGCCATCTAATAGATGTGAAATGCCTGAAAAGTTGGGAAAAAATCAAACAAAATCATGCTCCAGGTTAATTATTCATTCTTGCCTAAAAGTTCAGTAATTGAAATACCATTTATTTTCTCTGAAGGATTTAATGGGAGTCAATTGTTAACGTTCTGTGAGTTATAATCATTTATGTTTGTTTAATAAAATAGTTTCTTTAGCCATTTATACTATGATAATGTTTATTATGTAAGTAATTCTGTTTGTTAATTTGTGTTCTTTTATTTCAGAGGAAAAGTATCAAAAGGTGTTAAACACAAAATTATGAACCACGAAAGGTCCAAAGCAGAAACCAGGTCTGGTTTTGAGGTGTATGCTGGTGAGAGAATGGATGAAATGCCATACACTTTACCTCAGATACCAGGGGACACTTGTAATATTGATGGCACTAATTCTTTGGTTCAACCAAGAAAAAAGAGAGTATCTTTACCACTTGAATATTCTTTTACATCAAATGTTGACAATAGAAAAGCATTATTATCATGTGAACAAAAATCAGTCCATAGAGCAGAATCTTTGGATACAAGCGCTATCATGAAAAATGTTAAAAATGTAACGAAAAATGTTTTAGAGTCGTGTTCAGCTCCTGATGGTGACTTACTGCTGGAAAGTTCGTCTGAAAAGCACACTGAAAGAACTAAGTCCTATTCTAAGAAAAGGAAGAACTCCGTCTTTTCTGTTGATACAGATGATA
The DNA here is from genome assembly GCA_008271625.1 of Lutraria rhynchaena. NCBI lineage: Eukaryota > Metazoa > Mollusca > Bivalvia > Venerida > Mactridae > Lutraria > Lutraria rhynchaena. The sequence goes on along the minus strand of VIBL01000004.1, from coordinate 5,772,554 downwards.
ATTGCAAAAAATTCAAAAAGAAGACGAAATCAAGTGTAGATGAGGAAAATAGGAATTTTAAGTTAGACAGAATATGTTCTGAAACTAATAAAAGTAATATGCAGAGACATTGTGTTAATGGAGAACATTCATTCAAGAAAACTTTACGCTTAAAACGAAAAAGATCAGACAGGAAGAAAAAATCCTCCAGAATAAACCTGAATACTCCAAGCAAGAGCTTTCTGATCATTCAAAATGTTCATAGAAAAATAGCAAGATCAGGTGAATTCAAATGTTCAGATTTGGGAAATGAAGAAAATGATGAAGATATGTTATCTAAGTTACATGATATAGTTCCTTTACAATCTGTGATTCATAGACCAGTGAGATCTTTGAGGTCTTCTACAACTAGTGATATGCATACTTTACACAGAAAGATATGTACTGATGGAATATGGAACTCTGTGAATTCAACATACTGATGCTATCTAGTATTTGGTGTGATTACTGATTTATGATAATCATTATGTGATATTTGTTTGTCTTACTTCTACAGGGAACTAAAAAATTGTTATACTCCGAGATAAGGGAATTTTTATGATTTATAATATTATTGGACAAAATTAGCAAATTTTACCATTACTGTTTGATTACATTGAAGTTACTACTTTAATTTGTAATATTTTTTCTTTGTTGTACATATCTTTGTACTAATTGGTGACTACTCTCATAATGGGAACACAGTGCAGATTTTTAAATATTAATTTAATGTACTCTTCTTATATTTTCTTTTCCGTTGTTCAAAAAATAATTGACATTGGAAGAAAGTACATATTTTTGATGAAATGATTAGCAATTTGAGAGTTTAAGGAAGTGGCTTGTTTTGTTTATGAAAATGGTTTAATTTGTATAATTTGATGCAAAGTTCTTTGTTTTGTTAAGGCCCTTGAATTATGACAGAGGAGTGATTAAGTTTGTATGCCGTTTTGTTCTTTTTGTGTGGAGTTTTTTACAATAAAACCTCACTTTATGGACACAATTACAGGCACTGGACGGTTTTTAAAAGAACGGACTCATTGTCTTCATTCTTCAACTGACAATTGATTCAGAAATATTGACATCCAGCCATTCTTGTATTACGGACACATGTTTTTTCCAGATCATTATCTCAGTGAATACATTTCATATCGTAAAAAGTAACTTTATTGACCCCAATAGATATGAAAAAGCCAAATGTGCTTAGATATCAATTAGGATGTGTTTGTTGAGCATTTATCTAAGGTATAAATGACCCTTGTTAATTTGTGACAGAAAGGCACCTTAGTTTACAAATACTGGTAGATTTTGGTTTAAGTTGTCTTTCATTTAAGACGTGCAAACATTTAGTGTGTTGATCCATTTCAAGCAATAATTGTTTGAATCAAATTGCAATAAATCTCTCCCTACAATTTCATCAGCTGTATCAATAAATCTAACAATTATGAAAAAGATAAACCTGCACATACAATATGTACATCCCACTCATCCAGCTGATCCCCACTATTATGGACACCCCTCTATTTAGGATACTTTCCACCAGAACCTTTATTGCCAGTTATAGTGGAGTTTTACTGTATATAAATTAATAATTTGTTTTGAAATAAACAAGAATTGTGGATATTGTTTTTGTCATTGTTGTTTAATTATTTGATCTTAATTACATTTAATGTCTGAGTTTTTACTGTAACATCGATGAGTCACGAATCAAAGAAATCAAAAAGTGAGCATGGCTCATATATATAAAGGTCTTATATCAATTCTACAAGAATTGGACTAAAAAGTTTCGAGTCTAATACAACCTAAATTGTTGTTTTTGGAAGGCGATATATCATCGCTTTCCCATGTCATCATTTTTTATGGCTGTCCGACAATTCGACCCCTGGACAATTAAACCCCCATATGTATTATTGTCTCAAAGTGTTACATTTCAACTATTATGCATTATTTAATAGAATACATGCTACAGTAATATTTAGTTGATTTCTCGTCAAGAGTGTGTTTGAAAGTCAAACTTTAATAAGACAACTCTAGGATCGGCTGGATTCTTTGTGAATGTTATTTAATAATGACTATCGCACATCATTTATTTTAGTAATCCAATCCCTTGATGAAGAAAATATGTGTATAAAATTTCATGGTTTTGTATTTGTTATGCATACCAGTAGATGCAAAACCGTTACTGAGTAGTTGGAATAATAATCTTATACAGCCCATGTTAATGTCATTGTCCCAAATCTTGCGTATTTTTGTCCCAATACAGGCACACGTTTTGCCTTCACTCTCTCCCTTCCCATTCGATTCCATTCTTTTCCCATCTGCTGCTTCTTCCTCACTGGGTATTCTTGCATTCGCTGTAACTTTGATTTTTGCCATTTCACAAAATAAATTGAAAATATTTGTAAAATTATTAGGTCATTTAACAAATAGTTGTATGTATAACAGAATGACAAATGTACACATGCCTGGAAGCACAGACTGCATACAAACTAAACATTACGCATAAGTATTTGTCTCATTAACTAGCTGCTTAAAGGTATGATAATTTATGGAAAAGATTGTATACAGTCCTATTAAAGTGATATCTTGGACAAGCTCGAACATGTGTCATCTGGGGTCAAAAACTAGGTCACCAGGTCAAATCATAGAAAAACCTTGTTAACACTATAAGGGTTAATTTAAATCAGAATAGATGAAACAATAACACAGACCCAGCCGTATCTTTTTTATCAATCAAGTTATAAAATACAATAGTTAATTATAAGTTATATTAATAAAACAGTAAAACAAAATAGTTTTACCAAAATAAGTTAAGACTAGTACAACAAATAAATAAGATAAAATAGTTATATAACAAGAATATAGATCTCCCCTTTTTTTCTATTAAGAAAATAGTATAATAAACTAGTATGTTATAGTAGTTTTAACATAAAAGTCAGTAAAATAGATGCACATACGAACGTTCACTAAAATAGCCTACACCTACTACATTGTTTTAAAAATTGTTTTTATAAAAATAGGCTGTATATTATATCACAGTTTATTGTTAAAGATGTGAATGCTCGTCCATATAGGGATAACCCGGGGCGAGGGTAAACAAACTTAAAACTCTAGGGGTCCCAGTATTGATTGGAGGTTCACTAAACCTTGTCAAAATCTTAATGTTATCTTAGTTAGGTTGGAACATGGGTCTTCTGGGGTCAAAAACTAGGTCACCAGGTCAAATCACTGGAAAACCTTGTTGGCCCTCTAGTGGCCACAGTTTTGATTGGATCTTCCTCAAACTTTGTCAGAATGTTTGTATTAATGATATCATGAACAGGTTTGAACATGGGTGTATGCAGGTTAAAAACTAGGTCACCAGGTCAAATCACAGGAAAACCATGATTCATGTCCTCAAATTTAATTCTTACTATTCATTTATTTCTTTCTAAAATGTGTTTTCTGCTATTTATTAACTGTCAATTTGACAATTGTTCCAGTTGTGAGATAGAGCTTAGACTTATAGATATTGTGTCTGAGTTACGCCAAGATGCTGTAAGCCTTTTGAAAGTAAAATGCAGGTACATGTATTGGAAAAAAATCTTAAAGCTGTTAATTGTAAACTAAGTTATGATTGGTATTCATTTTTTTTACAGCAGCTATACCAATTTATGTGTCGGTAAAGTAGGTCATTATGTCAAATCAGTTGAAATCTTTACTCAGGTGAGCGAAAAAGGGCCATCTTAGCTCTCTTGTTTATATATTCATATGTGTCACGCAGTGACACAACAGTGATTTAGACAACAAGGAGATTAAGAATTAAGATATCACTGCCCTCCATTATTAATGCACATTTCTAAAGTCGCCTTCCATCAGTACTTTAAGTACTTTGATTTACATATGTATGTATGGCATTTAACTAGTGTACAATTTTTGTTTACGGAGCCCCAAAAGTGACCTTCTACACTTATATTTTAACTTGTAGCACTCCTTTTTTGTTTCGTTTTTACGAAATAACATTTCATACAAACGAAATAAAAAAGAATGCTGCTAGTTAAAATCTAAATGTAGAATGTCACTTTAGGAGTTTCGTAGTAGTTCAATACATGCCCAAGATCAAATGCTTAGAAAAAGAAAATTGAAAGCGCAAGTCGACCGTCGCGTAATTTATTGGTGTCTAACCTAAACTGGTTCCTGGTGACTCTCTCTGTACTGGTACACTTCAACATGGAACGGGAACCAGTTCAGCCACAAGCATGAATTCCGAAGAAGTGCAGAAATTTGATGTAGTTATAATTGGTGCTGGTCTGAGTGGCAAGTATTGCTTCACCAATTATTGTGTTGTACTTGCAATATAGTTACAGTTCCTTACAATATTTGTAGCTACATTGGTTTCACTTACGCATGCAAAATCAATATTGTCATATAATTTCGCGATATAAATAAAAGTTTCATTACAACGAATATGTAACAAAACGATCACATCGCTATGATTCTTTGAACAGTGGAAGGCTGGCCTTTAATCTGGCTTTTAGACTAATTTTTGTGTAATTTTATGATTGACCACACATTCATTTTTAGTTGGTCAAATAGATCTATTATTGTTACAGAATCTGTTCCAGCCATCACTATGATTGCCATAAGTATGATTAGGTTTTGTACCCATGATGTTCAAAATAATTGTCTCAAAATGGAATGTACCTTATTAAGTCAGCAGAAGGCTAAATGGTATAGATATAAGTCAGTAAAAAAGCAAAAGATAATATTTTCTGGAAAACTACACTACATATAATACTTCTGAACTTAGTTGTTGGTTTTCTTTTGTGCCTCGTAGACCCTGGTACGCACAATTGTTGTGCCATTTTTTGTTTATTTTACATGTAATTACAAGCACAAATCAGTACAGCAGAAATAAAATCAGTTTTTCCACAGATATTTAAAACCCAGAAGTTTCAGGAAAATTGCAGAATTTCAACCCCACAGAAATAACAACTCATATGGTATTAACATTTTTCAATATCATTGAGCAAAACATCAAAAAAGTAAAGTATTATGGATATAATTCCTATATTTATGAAACCCTGATATCATATATACTGTATAAGAATCACCATTTCACAATTTACCATCCATTGTTCAGTTTGTTTCCATATCAGTCTTACAGCAAATGTTTGAATTACAACATACTTGTGATATCAAGTGACATTAACCTTTTAATTATTGGCATCAATAAAACGAACTCAAGTGCTTATGTTTAAATCTTCAGACTATTGGAAAACTTTTTCTTCATTCATAAACTTTTCTTTAGCTTTCACTGTTTGAAACTTGTCAACTGTAAATAAAGTTTATCTTGTCTCTCTTATTTTAATGAAATGCATGGTTGTTTATTTTAGTTATTATTTAAGCTAAATGCATTACTTATCAGACCTTTCTTTGAGCCAGCATGTGGAAATACACAATTCTGATACCTTTAGTCAGCTACTATGGGCTGATATTTTCCAATTTTTGTTAACAATCGCTCTGAAAGAGTAAGAAACATGGTTTTAATCATTATTTCTCAGGTTTGAGTGCTGCCAGAAAACTACAGAATTATGGAGAAAAGGTGATTGTATTAGAAGCCAGAGACAGAGTAGGTGGTAGAACATACACAGTCGAGGTATTTACTGTAGTTTATTTATAACTCTAGATGTTAATTATGGTTAGGTTGTTTGTTGATAACTATGCTGCATTTTAGTCCTAGAAAAACATGTAAAACATCCCTCCTTCCCAAAATACTACTTTCCCCCAAATCCCAACCCAAAACTCCACCCAATAAACACATAGGACCATACAAAAAAATAGAGGACAAAACACAGCCTCCAAGAGGATACCATCAATTTACAATCAAAATTTCAGTATAGATATTTCGATCAACAGTATAATGCTTGTTTTTCCTCGGTTACTTGTAGATTAAAAAATAATAAGAATTTGTGTAAATTTGTTTGTATGATAAATTTTGCATGAAAAGCTCCCCGTGCTGATGACTGTATTGTCTGTTTTTAAAAATATGAATTGGAATCTTGTTAGTGCATAAACCAGAACATATGTATGAAATTTTAAAAGTTAAGCTTCTTTTACATTTGTCACAAGTCTTTGAACCTTATACTACACAATACTGATCTTGTCAGTTCTTTATTACAAAGTAATGAATATGGTAGTCTGTCAGTGATACTGTTTACTGGGCTGTTTTATTAGGTGTACAGTACATGCATTTCATAATATAGTCAGATTAAATGAGTTCAATGACCTTATACTGTACGCTTACAGGACCCAAAACATGGATGGGTGGATTTAGGGGGAGCATACTTAGGTCCAACTCAGAATAGGATGTACAGATTATGTAAAGAGTTAGGTCTTGAGCTTTATAATGTGGATGAAAGTGATTATACGGTGATGGATTTGAAGGTAAAGTGTTTCTTATATATTCTATACTACTTAAAGCCAGAATGGTTGCCAAATCTCTGGTCAGAGATTTGAAAACTTATCATGGAGACAAGTATGAAATTTCCAGCTTCTGATTGGTTGTCATTTAACTCAGTCTTAAAACTGACCAATGAAATGCTTTCATTTTCAGACTGGTCTACAATACTTGCAGTACAATATATTTCAAATCTCAGACTTTGGATTGAAAGTATTAAGATGTAGGACAGTATGAAGTGACAAAAGATGTCAGTATTTAATGAGAAATGTACAAAAATATAAGTGCAAAAGTTTCATTATTTTTATTTCCTTTTTGTGTATTGATAACCTGTTTTCCAGTCCATTTCTATTTATAATTGATTGAAGAGTAGAGTATTAATTCAGTTTATACTTATTATGACTTTGACATTTGCTTTAAGTTCTAGGGTACAATGAAGTCTTTGAATAGTGCAGTCTTACATGTTGCCATTATATAATACAGTGTGTTTTCTATGTTTCAGACATGTTATTCGAAGTTCAAAGCCAGTGTCCCACCATTCTGGAATCCCTTTAAGATTTTAGATATCAACAATTTTATCAGGACCTTTGACAGTATGGCCAAAGAGGTATTATATAACATAGATAGGTTGATCCTGAAAGATTACCAATACAAACGTAGTGCAATGATAATTAATGGTAAACTTGGATGATGGTAAAATGGTAAAATTGAATTTCGAGTTGTTTAAAATCCTTTAGTTTTTCAATGTCTGTGAACTGAGATTTAACAACTTAAAAAATCACAATTATTATTGGTTACTAGGAAAACCGGCCCTCTTGTCTTTATCAAGAATTAAGAATATGTGGAATAGACTTGAACCTATGACATGTGTAAGAGCTTGTGTTCTTTAAAACAATGAAACATGATTGTTGACATGTCTTTAAAAAGAATCATGTGTAAATACATTATGTATTATGTGAACTCTTTATTTCTGTTAGGTTCCCTGTGATGCTCCTTGGTCAGCAAAGAAAGCAAAACAGTGGGATTCAATGACAGTAGCAGATCTTGTTGATCAAATTGTCTGGACTAGGTGTGTGATATATTCAATAAGAATAACTCTTGTATTTTATTTCACTGAGGTCTAATAGTCCACCAACAGCCAGGGTCAAGCAGCGACTTTTTTTCATGCCTTAATGATGAAGGAAGGATTCAGGTGTACGCCTGAGTAGAACCATCAACAACTTCCTCATATATGAAATTTGTTCAGTCCCTGGTGGGAATCAAATTCATAGCAGTGAGAGACTAGTGATTACTAATCAGTGACAATAATTGCTTGACTAGATGACCCTTATATGTATTTTTAGAAGGTTTCATGTTTAGACATAAAATTACTTCGTCTATAGTCTTATAAATTTGTAACAAGACCTTTTGTTCTAAAATGACAAAACTTGCATCATAGAATAAGTGTTTGTCACATGAAGATGCACATGCATATTGTACTCAAATTAAGAGCGTAATTATTATCACGAATAGGGCCTTTTTTCCTTCTATAATAGAGGCTGATATTCGTTGATTTCCCAGTTGCAAAAAGCCTCTTTTTTCCCAATTTGGTGAAAGAATTTCCCCAAAATACTATGTTCAAATTCCCAGTATGTTGAAACAAGATTGTCCATGTATCTTGAAAGTCTTTCCTACTTTTTCCCACTTTGGCTGAAAATCACATTTGAATTTCCCAGAATGAAATGCTAAGACCCTTTCCCAATCTTTGGAAAAAAGGCCCTGACGATAAATACATGAAATGAACAAAAGTATCAAAAAAAAAATTATTTTTAATGCAAAGAAACAAAAAATATTACATGGATATTTTTAAGGCAATGTAAAAGCAAAGCAAGGATTTTGATACCCTCTCAATTGTCATTCCTTTATTATTTATTGACTTTATATAGTTTTCCTTTTATTTTACAGATCTGCCAGAGAAGTTATTGATGTGTTAATGAGGTGTATTTTTTGTGCAGAAATGTTCGAGATATCGTTACTGGGTGCATTGTGGTATTTTCGCACTGGAGGCGAAGTTTTGAGAGCCTCTTCAATTACAAATGGTGCACAAGTAGGTTGTGAAATGTTGTATAAAACCCTAATAATAATAAGACCCATTTTGGGACCAAGTCTTAATACTGAGATGTCCTCATTGTGAAGTTGAAGAGTTGAAAAAGTAAAGAAAACCAGTAAAAATATAAGTGGTCCTCATGATGAGGTTGTCTTTAATTCATCTCTGTCAGCATGGTGTCTTGATTTTCGCACTAATAATTATTCTCTGCATCTTTAGCAAATTTTTACTTTAATTTTTTAGAAATGATTGTTGGAATGTAGATGAATTGAAAGTCATTGTATTTGTATAAGGCTTACCAGCAGGGCATGGAAAATTTTGAAATCTCAATCGGTCCAGGCCGCGGACGCCCCCCTTTCCGCTCCCAATTCAATTTACCCCCCCCCCAGTTTCTGAATACGGCGAATATTTGTTCATAGTTAAAGTACAGTTAACAGAAACGGAATTTAAATTTCAACCTGATACTAGTACAATAGAATCACAAACACTTACTTGATTGAAATAGATAATATCAAACGAAATCCCAATTACCGACTTACGATTATTTTGCTAGACACAATTAGAAATATCAATCCACGATTTTAATCCTTTGACGTCATCAACGATGACGTATCACACCCGTGTAAATGTAATAGATGACGTATTTCTTAGTCACATGACCGCTAAACCAAAGGAGCTATAAAATGTAAACAGATGAGAAGGCGGAGCTACAACTTCGATATTGACAAGCGTCTTGCGTACGAAGCTGTCATTGGTTGATCGAGGAATTGCAATATAGTCTGCAAAATCTTAGCTATTAATGTCGGCTTCCTTTTTGATGTTACTAAATTTTCTTTGATTCTGTTTTCTGTTACGACTTCTAAAACAATTCACCGCCTTTGATTAAACCGAAACAATACAAAATTTAAAAATAACGACAATATTAATACACGCAGCAAACACATCACTCAACACAATTGACAACTGCAGTTAATTTTTTTCTGTTAACTACCACGTGTTTGGACTAATTACAAGCGACCCCTATATTGACAGACTTCCATTGATCGGATTAGCAGATGATCGCTCCGGGCTATTGATTATCTTGACATATTTATTAGGGTATTCAGAATCATGCGAACAACATACAGTAAGTTTTGTGACTTTTTGCACGTACTTAACGATTTCGGACCAAAATCTATAGAGCGTTTATGGACCGATTTTTTAACAAATTTTCGTAACTGAAATCGGTCTGGGAACTTGAAATTCGGTCTGGACCGGCGAATTTTCGGTTTTTCAGCGCCCTGCTTACCAGTATGCATAAATGAAAAAAAATGTTGAAAGCAGTAATATGTAACTTAGATAATTATTAGATAATTCTGTTTCTCAGGAAAAGAAGGTATTTGGTGGTACACAGCAGATATCAGAAGGCTTGGCAAAGTTGATTGGACAGAGTTGTTTAAAACTTTCAACACCTGTGATCCAGGTGAAGAATGAAGAACATAATGTGGTCGTGAAGGACATACATGGGAACTTGTACAAGGTAATATCATTTGGAACACCTTGGCTAATTCCATACCTCCATCTAAACTCAGGTATACTTGATATCTTGATATGGGTTTACACCATGCATTTATAGAGCAAGTGTACTAATTTACAGCTGAGATTAAATTACTGCTCAACAACTATGTTCTTGAAAAGGTGTCTATCGACTGAGGAATAGAACCATATGCATTATGTTAACGAAGTAAATACCGTGCTAATCAATCTCATTAAACAACTTATTATCTTAAAATGGTGTCTGTTGACAGACTGTTTAGCACTTTCATTGCAGAATTGTCCTTAAAGCGGAGTAATCTTTCACTCTCTACTTTACATAGCGTAAAACAAACAGCAAGACACAAAGAAAAAAAAACAAACCTAGCTGATGTTGCTTTCATGGAGTCTGTCATATTTATCAGTTTAACATACGGAAAATTCCTAGTACAGTAGAACATCATTATTAAGAGCATCGATATCAAAAGCAGCCGACTTAACTCCAGGAGTTTTTAAAATCCTGTCAATTTTTGTTCTTTGTGTATATAATTTTCGATGTTAATATTACAAGCATCATTACCTTGATATCTCTAGCACAAATGATTGTTATATATGTCTTAACATTAAGTATTAATTACCTTTTATCTAAAACAGAAGAATTTTGTATTAATTACCTATCATCTGTCTAAAAAAGCAGAACTTTGTATTAATTACCTATTATCTAAAAAAATAGAATTTTGTATTAATTACCTATTATCTAAAAAAACAGAATTTTGTATTTATTACCTAGTATCTATGGGAACAGAATTTTGTTTTTCACTTGTCGTGACAATGGAATATAAATCGTTTGTTGCAAGTTTGCACTCAATTTCTATTACACATGTATAAAAAATGTATGCCTAAAACTTATTATGTGAATTTGTTATTTACAAAGAATAGAATGTATGCATTATGTTAACGAAATAAATACCTTGCTAATTAATCTCATTTGTATTTGCAAACCATTTTTGAGATAATCGTCTTTTGTAAAAACAATTATGTTATTAAAAGAGTATGCATGCTACAGATTGCTTTCTCTTTTCTTCAGTACGTGAGTACTTGGCATAACAAAGTAACTTTCACGTTGTGTAACTATGATGTAATGAGTAAACCTATTTCTGGACATAATATGGTACTGTTGAAAATGTAAATATATTCATGAATAGAAGACTTTATCTAATCAATTAGCTTAATATTTTTTGATGATCGACAAACTCTCTTTGACTTCATGGAGTACATTTTACATAAGCATTTCGTAATATTTCCTAAGTACCGTTACACTTCCTCAAGCATCCATCACAAAACTTCTTCAACCAAATAACAGTTTATACTAATAAAAAAAATATCTTGTGCTGTAAGTTTGTTCCAATTGCTCCTTCAGATTTCAATGTCGGCTTGCAAGGTACAGCTGAGATTAGATTCGAAGGTGTGCCGAATGATTGCAATATAGCAATATTTATGTATGAGTATTAAAAGGTGTTGTTTTCAAAACAGCGATAAAATTATGTGAATAGTATTTCTCAAGAAAAATGCTGTGTACAATAAGTACTCAAAGTGCTAGACTTGGACAACAATTTCATGGAACCTACTGAATGACTATGGATAATAATCATTATGATTTTCTCTATTTTACGATACTAAAGGCCATTAGTATTATTTTTATTCTTAATGCAGTCTTATGTATTTATTTCTGTCTGTTGAAATATTAACGTAATATAAAAGCAAGGGCTTTTTAGGTATTCATTTTGTGAAGTTGTGTTTGTATTTCTTGTGTTAAGGTAAGTATATAAATATTTAGTGTACTATTGTGTGCATTTAGTTTTAATGGTGTTTCTTTAATTCTAGGCAAAATATGTTATAAGTGCAGTACCTCTCTCATTATTGAATAGAATAGTGTTTGAGCCTCCATTACCATGGGAACGAAATCAATTAATTCAAAGAATGCCAATGGGTTGCGTAATAAAAACTGTGATGTATTATAAAACAAACTTCTGGAGAAAAAAAGGTAAATTTGATGAGAGTTATATTTTTGTATTATATAAATTAATGTATTTGGCCATCCTTAAATAATTGTTAGTTTGCAGGTTCATTAAAATACCCGACCCAAGTTTTTTTTATTGTGATTTGAATGAAAAAAATTTGTTCTTCGTTTCATTTGTTCATTTCCAGTACCATCATTTAATGTTAACAAAAAATGCCCACCTGCTTATCCACTGGTTGGGGTCATGTAACTGCAAACCAACATTTTTTAAGTATGGCCTTATTAGCAAATTTTCATAAAAATCAGAAATTTTCATGACAGAAAAAATCACTATTTTTTCTGTGAAATTGACTGTTCAGTTTTATTTAATGTACTATGACAGAACGATTACAGGTTTAGAAAATAGTGGCTTTGAATACTAGGAAGAGGCAAGTTTGTGAAATGATCTTATTAAGATCTGAATTATGGCAAGACCATTATTTTCTGACAACCCCCGAAATATTGGGTTGGTAGGTTGGTGGACCTTTATTTGAATATATATAAATATATATGTTTGGAATTTTGACTGAAAAACATCTAGGGTCAGCAGTAAAATAAGGTCAATCACAGGACAACCAGACGATCTTTAATATCTAAATTTACCTTATTTAAGATTATGTTTAGAACAATGTATTTTTTAACCAATCATTATTTCATAGGTTTAAATGGTATAGCCATGTCTTCAGATGGTATATGCTCATATTGTATTGAAGATACAAAACCTAACGGAGAACATCCTGGAATCATGGGGTTTGTGCTCGCTGATAAGGCACGAGAGCTCGGGCATGAAACCCCTGAAGAGAGGTATAGTTCTTCAAAGTTTGAGTTGTATGTATGGTTGTAATATATATTCTTGAGATGTATAGATGTATGAGGGTAATGGATGGATGATTTGTATGGATGTATATGTTTTCAGATTTGGGATTTCATTGGGTAGTCTGATAAAGTTTTATTCGTGATGACATTAGACATTTTAAGACGTTTTTTTTTGTCTTATTATTTTGTCATATCTTTAGACATTTCCCTCAATTTTAAATTCAATTTAGATCTTATGGGATTTTGGGTTATAAAACTGAAGATTGCAAGGTTTGAGCCTCTTGTTCTTAGTCCCAGAATTAGATTATATTGGACAAGGAAGCATCCGAAGTGATTTAGTTATAGCTGATGTTTTTTCAATGGATGTTAACTAACCTACAGGGGGCTAGCACGTTGAAGGGATGGTGTGTAATGACAATATGATATATATGTGTTTTTGGTCCAAGTGGCCATTTTAGGTCTAATACGCCATTATAAACCACACCTTCAACGTGCTAGCCCCCTGTGAACTAACCTAGTTCAGTTATTGACTGTTCGGATAATCATCAATTGTTCAAAAGCTTTTTAGGGGTAATGTACTGTTTTGTGAAACTTTTCAACTTTATTTTATCTTTTACCTAATAATCTCTTATAAATATCCCTTGGACATCAAGTTTTATTGATTTTTTTCAAGTTTTCATGATTGTGTGTGCATGATATTTTGTACATTGGGTTTACTTTGTTTGAGTATCGATTGATTTATGGTTAAAATTGTTTGTGTGTTGCATTAATCAGGTAGGGCTTTTATTAGTGAAAATGCGGTAATGAAATGTTATGTATATGTGAATGTATTTTCTGTTGCAGGAAGAAGGCACTATGTGCTCACTATGCCTGGGTGTTTGGTTGTGATGATTTTCTACATCCAGTCGGATACGCAGAATATAACTGGATGTCAGACCCTTATTCTGGTGGCTGTTACTCAAGTGTACCTCCGATGGGAGTTCTGACACGATTTTTTAAGTATGCTGTACTCATTAGTGCTTAGTTCTTTTAAAATGTACACTGTATAATTATGTATGTGTATGTTTGTATTGTTCACCCATATACAGTGCAACTTCTGAATCTAAAACTCTCTAAAAATGGAAACTTCCATGAACTTATGAGTTTATTTTATAAATTTATTTGACCATTTGATTAATAATCTGTATGTATAATGAAATAGCAACCACCTCTAGATTAATTTCATGTTTCTTTGTAACTCTTTCCAGGTGTATAAGAGAACCCCACAAAAGAGTATATTTTGCTGGTACAGAGACCGCTACTGTGTGGTCAGGTTATATGGAAGGGGCTGTACAAGCAGGAGAAAGGGCCGCATATCAGGTGATCTTTTATTGTAAATCTTACACTTATCTGATCACTGTGAGCCTATGGCTTAGAGTTATCTTTATGCCATAGATGGGTGGCATATTGCAGTTTGACTGTCCGACCTTGTCTGTCCCATTTTCGTGTTTCAGCTATATATTATATACAACTATAATTTCTGCATGCATTTCAAAATGACACGGCACAGATATTCACCAAAACAAGACTGTGTGTCACGTGCAAGACTCAGATACAAAGCTCCGTAGTCGTATTCAAGATTATTCATTATGTATGGAATTTTCGTTTCTCAGCGATTACTTTCTAATTTATGAATGTACTCTGAAATTTCTTAGTACTGATGTTCACCATATGACTAAGGGCTAGAAATCACTAGTCAAAGACTATAACTACTAGATCATGAAGGTCCCCTTAACTTTTATTCGTTTCTGCTCATAAGTAGAACAAGTATTGACAATTTTTAACTCAGGTCTGTTTTGAAGAAAAAGTTGAGCCTTTATGACCAATACAGCGATGTTGTCGTTGTCATTGTGCAAAAATTTTAATGTAGTCTGATACTCAAACACTTATAGATATCAACACAACATTAGGTAACTTGATTATCAGGACAAGGTACAGTTGCAAGACAAGGGGCATTGTTCTTTAAGCTATATTTTTTGAGTTATGGCCCTTTTTAACATAGAACTTTGGTCAAAATTTCTTATTAAATAGAATGATGAAAAACAGACGAGCATTGCATCACTCTGTGAAGCTCTTGTTATAATGTATTATTTATTCTTTCAGATACTGTATGCTGACGGAAGAATTTCTGCAAACAAAATGAACCCCGTGGAACCAGAATCCTTAGAGTATCCGGCTGAACCCATTCCATTCAGTTATATTGAATATTACCTACCTAGTAATACTGCTCTTCTACGTTTTGCTATCGCAGCTGCGCTTGGATTTGTTGGTTTAAGCGTGTATTACTTCATGTTCAGTTGGAAAGGATCGGTTTTCTGGAAATGGTTCAAGTGGCAGTATGATCTTGATGATTATGACATGATGAACCTGTCACGATATTTCAAGATACCGTCACTGCTATATAATCATGGAAGCTCAAAAAAATGAAACAATTAAAAAAAATATAACGTGTGTGCTGAGACTTTTGAAAAATTCTTCGTTGTCTGCCTACTGACTGTGTTGTTAGAAGATTGGCCCATTCTGCTCACTATGTTTTAAAGAAGGACAACAATTTAAATGCTGACTCTATTTTATTTTTAAACAGAATGTGCTCAACCCTTGGTCTACATAATATTTCAGAATGCAGAATTTCCATTTGTTCATTGGAAGAGGGCATAACATATCACTAGTAAGACTGTCCTTAGAAAGATGTCGGTTTGCCGTTAAGCAACAGAAAATTATATCTGTGGGTAGTTAGGCATTTTTTCTTCTTAAAAATTTGATAGCATATGCTTTTTACTGATAATGAAAAGCTGGACTATAGAACACAATAAAATCTGCCTAAATTTTTTTGAAATCATGGATTTTTAAATGAGTCGGTTGTGTAAAGCAAATCAACAATTTTCTTAGGATGGTCTTTTAGTCTAATTGTGTATTTTTATATGATGCATGTGTTACTGAACAAATTTATTTTAGTTAAGTTGATTTTTATAATTTGATCCTCTGTTAAACATTTTTTGTTTTACATGTTCTGCTGTTATATATTTATAAATTGTAAGTTAGGCTGCATCATTCATTGTAGGGCTGCTTATTAGTGTTTCATTGTAATTAGTGCTTAATCTATTCTATTTCCATCTTATCATTGCCTTCAGTAATGATATTTT
Source organism: Lutraria rhynchaena (assembly GCA_008271625.1). Lineage (NCBI taxonomy): Eukaryota > Metazoa > Mollusca > Bivalvia > Venerida > Mactridae > Lutraria > Lutraria rhynchaena. Next base: position 5,756,445 of record VIBL01000004.1, on the reverse strand, counting down.
TCTAAAACTGATTTTTATCAATCAATTTGAAAGTAATTGAGTTTTTGTTTTTATCTTTGTTTTTATGTGACTTATTGTCACTGGGGTTTAATGCCGTTTTTCAACAATTTTTCAGTTATAACCAGTTCACCTAACCAGTTTTCCAGGACTGTATACTAACCAGTACTAACTTACCCTTCCATAAGGAGCCTGCAACTTTTCCATGTATGGAGGAAAATGGACATTTTTGTCAAACTTTCATGTAAGGGTTTAACCTGCCAAGACCGAGATTCGAACCCGGATCTCCGGGTTACAAGTCCAATGCACTAACCACTGGATCAAGGCCGTGGCGCGAAAGTAATTGAGTGTATAGCATACTAATTACAATAATTGATAACATTCATAAAATGGTTCAAGCACAGAGTGTAGGGGATTTTTTCACTAGTGTTTAGCGTCACTTTAACAGCACGCTATAATGACGGAGGAAGACACCAGGGATACCCCTGGGTAGAACCACAGGTCTTCATAGGCCAGCTGGACCATTTCCTCACTTGTGATTTTTTTCTGGTCTCGGGTGGAATTCGGACTCATCAATGAAACATTAAGCACTCAACCACGGAGGCCCCACTGTATGTAGGTTTCAGTTCGCAAACTTTCTCCAAAATAGTTCTTCTATGTAGGTTTTATCAGTGCATTGTTACTTCAGATATAATTTGTGCCATATTTAACACATAATAACCTGTATACTTTTACTATGATCTTTTTTGCCACTGTATACTGCTGTGCTGTCCTCTGTGTTGAACCTTCAGTTGCTGTTGTATATTTTGTATGGTTCTGCAGAAGACACTATATTTTGTCTACATGTATAATAATTATTTAATATAATGATATATTTCACATTTTTGTGAATAATAGTTCATTCCATGTTCTCAGTTGGAACAAAACTTTATAAATGGATCCTTGATTTTTCATGGTTTCATGGATGCTATATGTCAGATGTTTTCATTGCTGACTTCACATGTTTTCATAGAGAAATTTCATCTTCTGGTTTATTTATTATTTATTCAGCATTATTTTGGTAGAGGTATTTATCATCATCATCATATTATGTGGGTTTTTTTATCTGTTCATGTAATTTCATTGTGAAAATACTCTTCAGGGCTTGAAATGTACTTCAAAGACTTGTCTCCCTTCTAGAATATTTTATATATATAATTTATATATATATTTTGATAAATCAAGTTACTGTTACTATGATGTTTTATACATATATTTTATATATTGTTAAATAAATCTGACATTGCAATAAATCATGTTGATTTCAGACGCCAGAATTTTTAGTTGTGGCCCTTATATGGCATATAGCAGTTGCACTGTCCGTCCATCCCTTTTTTGAGTCTGAACCATTACTTATTTCTGCATAGACACAGACCGTAAGCTGCAAGGTCAAGGTCGTATTCAAGGTTATTCATGATGATATGTATGAAAATTTCTTGTTTATGAATATATTTTGAAATTACTTGGTTCACCATCGCTAGACGATGTGCTGCGCGCAAGACTTGTTCTAAGTTTTACTCTATAATTGACCCAACTATTACAGATACATGTGTTTTACTAGATTATTATCAACGTGTACTAATATCAAATCATAAATAGTAACTTCATTGGCTCCAGTAGGTGTGAATAAACTAAATGTGCATTGATTTCAAGTTGAATGGTATAAATGGCCCATGCTAATCCATGACGGAAGGCTGCTTTAGTTAACGAATTTATTTTGGTTGCAGTTGTCTTTCATTAAGACTTGCTAAAATTTAGCTTATTGGTCTATTTTGAGTAATAATTGTTTGAATCAGATTGCAATAAATCTTCCACTACGATTTCATTTGTTATATCTTAATAAATCTAACTATTATAGAAAAAAAAAATGCACTAACAATATGTACATTTATACATGTACATTCCACTCACCTCGAGATGAACCTCACTATTATAAACACACCGCTATTTAGGGCACTCTATCAGAACCATAATTGGCAGTAATAGAGTTTTACTGTTCATAAAATAAATAATTTGTTTTGAAATAAACTAGAAATCTGGATATTGTTTTTGTCATCATTGTTCAATTATTTGATTTTATAGTTTTTTGCTCACCTGAGCACGTAGTGTTCAGTGAGCTATAGTGATCAGTCAGTCTACTCTGGCGTCTGGTGTCTGTCGTCCGTCATCCACGCCTGGGGGTTGTTAACACTCTAGTGGTCACAATTTCGAGCGAATCTTCATCAGACCTGGTCCGAATGTTCAATGATATCTTGGACAAGTTCGAACTTGGGCCATCTGGGGTAAAAACTAGGTCACCAGGTCAAATAGAATGGAAATTTTGTTAACACTCTAGAAGTCACAGTTTTGATTGGATCTTCATGAAACTTTGTCAGAATGTTTGTATTAATGATCTTGTAAAATTGTGCGGATATGGGTCATCTCCGGTCAAGAACTAGGTCACTTGGTTAACACACCAAAAACATTGTTAATGTTCTAGAGGTCACAATTTTGATTTATCTTCATCAAACTTAGTCCTAATGTTCATTTTAATAATATCTTGGACAAGATCGAACATGGATCATCTGGTGTCAAAAACTAGGTCACCAGGTCAGATCACTGGAAAACCTTGTTAACACTCTAGGGGTCACAGTTTTGATTGGAGGTTCACCAAACCTTGTCCAAATGCTTGTCTTAATTATATCTGGGGTCAAAGACTAGGTCATCAGGACAAATCATTGAAAAACATTGTTAACCTTCTAGTGGCAACAGTTTTGATTGGATCTTTGACAAAGTGTGTTAAGATGTTTGTTTTTTATAATGTTTTGGACAGGTTTGAACATGGATCATCTGGAGTCAAATCTCCTGAAAACATTGTAAACCTTCTAGAAGTCACAGTTTTGATTGGATTTCCTCAAACTGTGCCAGAATGTTTGTACTAATGATATCATGAACAGGTTTGAAGATGGGTCAACTCAGGTTAAAAACTAGGTCACCAGGTCAAATCACAGGAAAACCATAGATGTTGCAATCTTTACTCAGGTGAGCAAAAAAGGGCCATCTTGGCCCTCTTGTTTTTTATTACCATGATGAAAGTGAGCTGGCTCATATAATGTAAAGGTCTTATATCAATACTACAAAAACTGTGCTAAAGAGTTTCGAGTCTTAATACGACCTAAATTGTTTTTTAACCAACTTAAAGGTTTTTGTAAATATGTAGACATTGCGTTTCATTGGCGTACAATGTGTTATTCATTACATGTCCAAGAACAAATGTTTAGAAAAATTACGTAGAAAGCTTGTGCAAGTTAACTGTTATTGGTGTCTAACCTATACTTGTTCCCGTTGACTCTGTCTGTACCAGGACACTGCAACATGGAACGGGAACCAGTTTAGCCCAAGAATGTTGTTAGATTTTTCCATAGGTGACTGGCCATAGATGAGTGATATCGACTTAAAGTCGAATTTACTGTTACCATAGGTTACCTATGAACGAAATTAATGTACCAACTTAAAGACGAAATCTCTGATTTCATCGATGACCGATGCTGGATACTGATACTCTTTCAATGTTGATAGCGACCTTCTATGACCGTTGATTCAATTGATTTAATCCAATTCTCTATTGTATCATACATATACAGTTACTTGTAAACAGCGACATAATTTAGCGGCGTTTAACCTGTCGCTTATGGCTTGTCGTCTCACTCTAAAAAAGCATGAATTCCGAAGGGATGCAAAAATTGGATGTGGTTATAATTGGTGCTGGACTGAGTGGCAAGTATTGTTTTATCATTAATTGTGTTCTACTGGCAATCTAGTTACAGTTTAATGCAATATTTTTGGCTACGTTGAAGATAAAGTATACTTACGCGTAAACTATCAGTATTGCGATTTAATTTCATGATGTTAATAAAAGTTACTTTACAACGAATATGTAACAAAATCTTAACGCAATGATTCTTAGTACTGTGGAAGGCTAGCCTTTGTTCTGGATTATAGACTAATGTTAGTGCATGGTTTTATGTTTGACAACGTATTGTTTTTTTTGTATTAAAGTCAAATAGATCTGTACCAGCCATCATCAACTTAGAGCTAATTTGGTATCCAACCATAAATACACACCATATAATAATCGCAGGATTGCATTACGGATTTGTACCCATAATGTTCAAAACAATTGTCTCAAAATGGATACAGAAAAAATTGATATTACCTGGCAAAACGAGATCTCGCCAGAACAGACGAATTTTGGGGGCATTTTGTTGAGAACACTCTGATCTGTAAATAAGCTTAATTTAAGTGAAAATCACAGGGGACTAGCACGTTGAAGGGATGGAGTATAATGGCGTATTAGGCCTAAAATGGCCACACGGACCAAAAACACGTATATCATATATATACATATACAAGGGTTACAACTTCCGAAATAACAGTTTCTGCACCAAGTTTATTTAAAATTACGTAACTTTTTAAGGAATCGCTCATATTTCTAATAACTGGTGTCTACAGGTAGCTAATACATTATACTACACATAACCAATAAACATTTGGTCCAATTAAAAACGATGAAGCAGGTATTTCATCTTTTTGGTGTTGTGAGGTCGCGTTCGACTAAACGAAAATGACGATTTTCGGAGGAAAAAGATGAAATACCTGCTTCATCGTTTTTAATTGGACCAAATGTTTATTGGTTATGTGTAGTATAATGTATTAGCTATCTGTAGACACCGGGTATTAGAAATATGAGCGATTTCTTGAAAAGTTACGTAGTGTTAAACAAACTTGGTACAGAAACTGTCATTTCGGAAGTTGTAACCCTTGCATATGTATATATGTAATATAGGTGTTTTTGGTCCGTGTGGCCATTTTTAGCCTAATACACCATTATACACCACCCCTTCAACGTACTAGCCCCCTGTGGTGAAAATAAAATGATATAGTAGGCTTACGGATGAAGCTACAACATTTGGTTATTTTATTGTTTTATGTGACTTATTGTCACTGGGGTTTAACGCCGTTTTTCAACAGTTTTTCAGTCATATACGGCGACCGGTCCACCTAACAAGTTTTCCTTGACTGTATACTAACCAGTACTAACTTACCCTTCCACAAGGAAAATAGTCAAATTTTCATAGAAGGGTATTGTTTTGTTATATGTTTTTTTATAACGAATAAGAACTACTGTAATGTGTTCTAACTTTTATTATTTGTAACTATATTAACTGAACATTGATGAGATGTTAGCTGGTAGTAAAAAGCGCTGGGCTTATCAGTGCCTGTCCTATTATACTGGACACAGGAATAGACTGGCAATAATGCAACAGGTATAACTGCCGCGACCGGGATTCGAACCAGGACCTCTTGGTTACAAGTCCAGCGCACTAAGTGTTAAATTTCTCCCATCGCGCACGTAATGGTGGGTGGGAAAGAAAAACATTAAAATGTCATAAAGGTGTTGTTTTCATTACTTATATGCTATCATTACACAATAGAACCAAATTTTGTTTAGTATTTTAAATAATGTCGTAAGCTGAAGGAATTATTTGTGGCAGAAAAATTTACACGTTTTGTCGTTTCCGCACATGAATTAAGGGGGTATATTAGTACGATATAGTTGGCTCTTTGAATAAAACTTTTTTCCTTTTTCACCTAATTTTTTTATAATTCATACAAATATACATTCAGAAGATACAATCTATCACATGATAAATACCAATAGCTTGTAGGCTAGATGAATATCTAATATACACGCTAGTTTGTGTGGACAACATTTTATAGTTATGACAATAACTGCAAATATCTCAAGGCCAATGTCGAAAATTAGCACATGTATCTCAAAAAGGAGGGAAAGATTTTGTGAACCTTTACAGTTTTTATAGGTTCCCATGATAGAGTATGATTTACAGTGACAGTTCTTTTTCGAAAATAAACCCAATGCCAATCATTAGACTCATTGTCCCTTTAATTTACATTTAAGCAAATGGGAGTAGTCCATATTTTTCTTGAAAATAGTAGGAAAATGAGCATTTTAATGAAAACGGTAAAACGTAAATATATTGAAACATATACATTTATTTACAACTCCAGGCACATGTCATCACATAATTTAATCAGAGTCAGAATCAACGTCACTTAGTCCTGAATCTATCAACCATTTGGGGTTTGGTCTGGATTTGGACTAATGTGATATTTCTTCAGAGTATGATATTGTCTGAAACACTGGATTGCATTTAGCTTAATAAATACAGTTTGCTTCCTTTTGCACGACTTTTTAATTTTGGATTACATACAAAGCTATTGCAAAAACAACCCGCTGCTTCTTTGTGTCAGGGTAAGGTCTGATGTGCTGAATGAATTAAACAGTTATCAATTACCCTTTAGCGATATTGTCACCTTTTTCATCATCAGACCACAGTTGATTCGGAACTTCGTCAACATTCGTTCTGCATTTCGCCAATTATCAGAGAACATATATATATAATGGTCTCAGCCATTATTAATATTTCGATACTGTATAGAACTCTGTATTCGCATGGTCTATAAATAGCAGCTTGTTAATTTCAAACATTTCGACGTACGATCAATGAAATAAATGCATGGCAACACAAAAGTAGAAGAAACACAAACCAAAATGTTTCAGGAGTTCACGTACTTCTTTACGAATACTCTTAACTATTGTGTCACGAAAGGCAATTGTCGCTGCCTTTGAGCGTTTTGAATACCATCTGAAGCCCGCTATAAACTTGTAATCCAGCATCTACTTAGAACCAGTAGTTGGTTGTTTATACACATAAATGCGAAAATCAGATCTCTGGCCCACGGTAGACAGCTGAAAAATACTGAATTGCGTAAGTGTCCCAGTTTAACGTTCAAAACATTTCAATTCATTATCCAGTGTAACTTATTTAATTAAAACTATAACAAGACGAATTAACCTAATTAGACGTGAACAAACTGTACAAGATTATTATATCGCTAAGCCGGTGAAGCATATTTTTATATTATTGATCAATTTTCAACATGGAAAAAATCGACCCCGAGAGGTTTTTCAACATTAAATTTTGATCAAACAAGAGGGCCATGATGACCCTGCATCGCTCACCAAAATAATTCGTTACTAAAAAGGTAATAAAGGTACACTTCTGGATAGAGAACAATAATAAAATTGATAAAGGATCATCAAAGTGTAATACAATTGAATATTTGTGAGGACCGAAGGATGCTACAAACAAACTTGATGATCCAGCCATTGGTTCGTGAAAAGAATCGTTCTAAGGTATTTCTGTTTTCAGCTCCGGCGATCCATAAAAGGGGCGAACCATATCTTTATTTACAACGCAATGCCATTTTAAATCTTAATCACATTAAGTACAATATGTACCTATTGTTACATAAAACATTTAATGATTTCTTGACCAATATATGATACGGTTCCTACGGTGATATTAAATGTACCCTAATTGATAATGAAATAAACCGTCATTAACTATTAAACACTATTAATTAAAAAAAAACCTGATGATAAATTGTTGTCATGAAAAAGGTGTGATGTGAAATTGAATGACTTCAAAATCAGTGGTAAAATGTTGATTCTGGTCTTAAATAAATATAATCATGAACGCCTTCGTATTTCAGTATCATGTGTACTTAAAAAATAAATTCGAATAAATATAAACATTTATATGCTGATTTTATCTTCAGAAGTATAAGATATGGAGATATCCGTACTATATATACATATTATGTACACAGTCAAGAATGCTAGCCTGTCATAAAAGAACGCGCGCTGTGCATGATGAGAGACGCTCTAAATAGGGGTCCGATAAGCTTCAATTACACTTTGTATAATTAAAAATATTCCACGTTAAAATATCTAAAAAATATAAAAAAGTGAAAAAAATCAAAACTTAATTAAAATAAAAAGAAAAAATGCATGCGAATCTTAAGACATTTAGCTTTTGATTGTGATTGGAGCGAATTTCATATGTTTATCGGAAATGCCTCAAATATCCCTTTTTTCCTTCTTATTTCAATGTAAACATTAGGTACCAACTTTAACCTAAAAAAAAGACCAAACGTTTATCATTTTACAAAAATAAAAAAATCTGTCATTTGTTAAGAAGAAAAATATTGATCATCGTTGGAGCAAATTTGATATTTCAATTAATAAAAGAAATATAATGATATAAAGATTTTCCTCCTATACTTTCACATTGTAATTTTATTGACCACTGACGATCATAGCTGGGCCTAAAAGTTGGACATATGAGCAAGCTTGACAGAAGACCATCCATTGGTTCATGAGAAGAAGATATTTAAATGTATGTCTATTTTTAGCTGAGAAATTAAAATTGCAATTGTATCGTTTATGTTTTAATTGATTTACGCTTGTAGGCAATGTTGCCATCAATTAAATAATTATGAATTATAGAAAAATAAGCAAACAATCCATGCTACTACTAAATTCATGAGGTTCGTAATAGTCGATACACAACAGGGGCGGATTCAGAATTTGACGTTTGGGGACGTAGTATAGGCGTATTTTCTGGCCCAACTAAGGATGTTCGAACCGTCCTCTTTAATATGCTGACATCGTATGATGACGGGGATGGGGAGTTAATAGAGTTGACTAAACAATGGATATTGTCTGACTATATTAAAGTACTTGTATGCACAATCGCCTTTGGAATAGGTGTTAGTGTACAAGATGCAGATGTAGCCATTCATCGGAGATCATCCATAAGTGTACTGTCCTACTGACTGGAAACTGGGAGGTGCGGACGATCGGGACAAGTATCTTATGCTGTACTGTATCCGTATGGGCATTCGCTAATGAAAATGACCACAGACCGCGAAATGATAAGTCTGTGCAGTGCCAATAACGAATTATGCAGATAATATAAACACTAGAAATCAGGCAAGTTTTATTACAACACTTTACAACAAATTGAATAACAACTTAAAAGGGGAAGTAACTCAAAACAAGGATAATTGCCAGTCAAGCAAAGGGAAATCACTCAGTCATTAATAATTATAATAACATATTGGCGCAGAACTAAAGTATCTATCCGTCAGTTTGTTTAAAAAAGACTCATGACCCAAAGTATGAAAGATGTGAACACTTTGTCCGTTTCATGTAAATCCAATTTTAATTACCAAAGATCTATCAATGAGCTTTATTGATCATTATAATTACTGGAATTAATATTACTGGTCAATGAAATACCGATAAATGGTACAAATAAGTACGACATTTTGTTAATGTTCATTTATATCGACATGATTAACAGTTGTGTGAAGCCTGAAATATTTACTTAATAATTCATGTACAAAAACATCATTCAAAAACAACAAATTAAACATTATCCTTGTTTAGGGCAAATATCAAATAGACTTCGCCGTTACTACAGATAGGACCTAATTTGCATAAACTCGCAATATCTCGTGCACCTGCTGGAATCTTACGAGACTGTACGGCATTTCGCGGAGAGTCCAATCTCTTGAAAGTATGTATTTGATGATACTCTTCGATTTGGGAGAACTTGAGATGTTTAAATATACATAATTTTGCGCGCGTACACAAAACTTAACTTTTCTAAAATGAAAATTGACCCTAATCGAAATAAAAAAAACTGACAAATATTACACTTGCTGAAAACATCGATGCGGTTACTTACCTTGGCTTGTGACGTCAGTTGACATAAACTGGTCCCCGTTCCATATTGCAGTGTACCAAAGGTATGGACGAAATTATTTGGCGCTCTGATTGGTCAATGTGTTTGAGCCATGTGATTGGCTGTCCATTCGTGAAACATCGGGGATTTCCGGATATCTGTTAAATATAAACGAAGATGTTACCGATGCCTGAATACTTTAGATACAAATTGCACCTTTTAATCAAAACAAGACAGCGAATGCTAAATTCAGTGACTCTACATGACATAATGTAGAGACCCTGATGTTTTGATCTATTTTTAAAATACGCGCGAAATATGCATCGAGTGAAAACATGGGAGGCGGTCCGAATGCGAAATGTCTCGCGATATCCTGCGGGCAGAATTCTGCCCGGATTTCGACCGCAATATTGACCAATCAGCGTCCATTTTTTTTAAATTTTGGGCCATACCAGTTGTCTCTGTACATTGGACGATTTCTTTGATCATTTGTTATAAATTTACGGAAGAACATTTCGTCGTACAAACATACCAGTTCGAGGCTGTAGACGAAAATAGCAATAAATTAGACACAGGTGGATCAACTGGCAATTTTTCGCTCACCTGAGTAAGGATTGCAACATCTAGGCCTCTTTTAATTGTATTGTCTTAGCAAATAAAGCAGGGACGCATTATTTCGCGTGAAATCCACTGGGTTGATCAATAAGCTTCTCTTTAGCTCATGTTTATCTCTTTGGAACTTGTCAGCTAGAGCTACGAATAAAGTTTATCTTGTCTAATGAAATGCATGGTTGTTTAATTTAATTATTGTTTAAACTATTGTCTAAACCTTTCTTTGAGCCAGTACGTGGAAAGACACAATTCTGATACTTTTAGTCGGCTACTATGGGCTGATATTTTCCAATTTTTGTTAACAATCGCTCTGAAAGAGTAAGAAACATGGTTTTATTCATTATTTCTCAGGTTTAAGTGCTGCCAGAAAACTTCAGAATTATGGAGAAAAGGTGATTGTATTAGAAGCCAGAGACAGAGTAGGTGGTAGAACATACACATTTCAGGTATTTACTGTAGTTTATATATAACTCTAGATGTTAATTGTGGTTAGGTTATTTGTTGACAACCATGCTGCATTTTAGTCCTAGAAAAACATATAAAACACCCCTTCTTCCCCGAATCCCCAATCCAAAATACCATCAATTTACCATAAAAAATTCATTATAGATATTATTACATATAGATTATTACAGATATATATAGAGATTTGATAAACAATATAATGCTTGGTTTTCCTTTGTTACTTGTAAATTGAAAGAATTAGTGTGATTTTGTGTAAATTTGTTTGAATGATAATGTTTTTAAAAATTTGTATTGGAATCTATGCATAAACCAGAACACATACTAGTACATGAAAATAAGAACATTTGAGCTTTCAAGCCTTTGAACCTTATACTACACAATACTGACCTAGTCAGTCCTTTATTACAAAATAGTGAAAAAGAGTAGTCAGTCACTAGTACTCGATACTTGGCTCTTTTATTAGGTATACAGTACATGTATTTCATAATGTAGTCTAATTAAATGAGTTCAGTGACTTTATACAATGTACTCTTACAGGACCCAAATCATGGATGGGTGGATTTAGGGGGAGCATACTTAGGTCCAACTCAGAATAGGATGTACAGATTATGTAAAGAGTTAGGTCTCGAGCTTTATAATGTGGATGAAAGTGATTATACGGTGATGGATTTGAAGGTAAAGTATCTCATATCTCATCTCATATATTTTATACTTCTTAAAGCCAGAAAATTGACCAATGAAGTGATTTCATTTTCAGACTGGTCTACTGGTCTACAATACTAACAGTACAATAGTTTTCAAATCTCAGACTTTGGATTGAAAGTATTATGATATATGGCAGTGCGAAGTGACAAAAGCATATCAGTATTTAATAAGAAATGTATTAAAATATAAGTACAAAAGTTTCATTATTTTTATTTTCTTTTTGTGTATTGATAACCTGTTTTCCAGTCCATTTCCATTTGTAATTGATTGAAGAGTAGAGTATAAATTCAGTTTATACTTATTATGACTTTGACATTTGTTTTAAGTTCTAGGGTACAATGAAGTCTTTGAATAGTGCAGTCTTACATGTTGCCATTATATAGTACAGTGTGTTTTCTATGTTTCAGACATGTTATTCGAAGTTCAAAGCTAGTGCCCCACCATTCTGGAATCCTTTTAAGATTTTAGATATCAACAATTTTATCAGGACCTTTGACATTATGGCTAAAGAGGTATTATATAACATAGATAGGTTGATCCTGAAAGATTACCAATACAAACGTAGTGCATTGATAATTAATGGCAAACTTGGATGATGGTAAAATGGTAAAATTGAATTTCGAGTTGTTTAAAATCCTTTAGTTTTTCAATGTCTGTGAACTGAGATTTAACAACTTAAAAAATCACAATTATTATTGGTTATTAGGAAAACCGGCCCTCTTGTCTTAATCAAGAATTAAGAATATGTGGAATCCTTTCACTAAACAGACTTGAACCTATGACATGTGTAAGAGCTTGTGTTCTTTAAAACAATGAAACATGATTGTTGACATGTCTTTAAAAAGAATCAAGTGTATATACATTATGTATCATGTGAACTCTTTATTTCTGTTAGGTTCCGTGTGATGCTCCTTGGTCAGCAAAGAAAGCAAAACAGTGGGATTCAATAACAGTGGCAGATCTTGTTGATCAAATTGTCTGGACTAGGTGTGTGATATATTCGATAAGAATAACTCTTGTATTTTATTTCACCGAGGTCTAATAGTCCACCAACAGCCAGGGTCAAGCAGCGACTTTTTTTCATGCCTTAATGATGAAGGAAGGATTCAGGTGTACACCTGAGTAGAACCATCAACAACTTCCTCATATATGAAATTTGTTCAGTCCCTGGTGGGAATCAAATTCATAGCAGTGAGAGACTAGTGATTACTAATCAGTGACAATAATTGCTTGACTAGATGATCCTTTTTATGTATTTTTAGAAGGTTTCATGTTTAGACATAAAATTACTTCGTCTATAGTCTTATAAATTTGTAATAAGACCTTTTGTTCTAAAATGACGAAACTTGCATCATAGAATAAGTGTTTGTCACATGGAGATGCACATGTATTTTGTACTCATAAATGCCAGTTTGATCACATGATTTGAATTAAGAGCATAATTATAATCACGAATAGGGCTTTTTTCCTTCTATAATAGAGGCTGATATTTGGTGATTTCCCAATTGCAAAAAGCCTCTTTTTTCCCAATTTGGTGAAAGAATTTCCTCAAAATACTTTGTTGAAATTCCCAGTATGTTGAAATAAGATTCTCCATGTGTCTACATGTATATTTTTGAGGCAATGTAAATGCAAAACAAGGATTTTGATACCTCTCAATTGTCATTCCTTTAGTATTTATTGACTTTATATAGTTTATTTTACAGATCTGCCAGAGAAGTTATTGATGTGTTAATGAGGTGTATTTTTTGTGCAGAAATGTTCGAGATATCGTTACTGGGTGCATTGTGGTATTTCCGCACTGGAGGCGAAGTTTTGAGAGCCTCTTCAATTACAAATGGTGCACAAGTAGGTTGTGAAATGTTGTATAAAACCCTAATAATAATAAGACCCTTTTTGGGACCAAATCTTAATACTGAGATGTCCTCATTGTCAATTTGAAGAGTAGAAAAAGTAAAGAAAACCAATTAAAATATAAGTGGTCTTTATGATGAGGTTGTCTTTAATTCATTTCTGTCAGCTTTGTGTCTTGATTTTCGCTCTAATAATTATTCTCTGCATCTTTAGCAAATTTTTACTTTAACTTTTTAGAAATGATTGTTGGAATGTAGATGAATTGAAAGTCATTGTATTTGTATAAGACTTACTGGTATGCATAAATGAAAAAAGTATTCAAAACAGTAATATGTAACTTAGATGTTTATAAGATTGTTCTGTTACTCAGGAAAAGAAGGTACTTGGTGGTACACAGCAGATATCAGAAGGATTGGCAAAATTGATTGGGCAGAGTTGTTTAAAACTTTCAACACCAGTGATTCAGGTGAAGAATGAAGAAAATAATGTGGTTGTGAAGGACATACATGGGAACTTGTACAAGGTAATATTATTTGGAACACTTTAGCTAATTCCGTACCTCCATCTAAACTCAGGTACACGTGATAGCTTGATATGTGTTTACACAGTACATTTATAGTGCAGGTGTGCTAATTTACTGCTGAGAAAATATTACAGCTCATCAACTATGATCTTAAAAATATGTCTGTTGACAGACTGTCTAGCACTTTCATTGCAGAATCGTCCTTGAAGCAGAGTAATCTTTTACTTTCTACTTTACATAGTGTAAAACAAACAGCAGGACGCAAAGAAAATAAACAAACCTAGCTGGTGTTGCTTTAATGGAGACCATCATGTTTATCAGTTTTACGTACGGAAAATTCCAAGTACAGTAGAACTTCATTATTAAGAGCATCGATATCACAAGCAGCTGACTTAACTCCAGGAGTTTTTAAAACCCTATCAATTTTGTTCTTTGCACAGGGGGCTAGCACGTTGAAGGGATAGAGTATAATGATGTATTAGGCCTAAAATGGCCACATTGACCAAAAACATGTATATCATGTATATACATATACAAGGGTTACAACTTCCGAAATGACAGTTTCTGCACCAAGTTTGTTTAACACTACGTAACTTTTTAAGGAATCGCTCAAATTTCTAATAACTGGTGTCTACAGATAGCTAATACATTATACTACACATAACCAGTAAGCACTTTGTCCAATTCAAAACAATGAAGCAGATATTTAATCTTTTTTCCTCCGAAAAATCGTCAATTTCGTTTAGTCGAACGCGACCTCGCAACACCAAATTGATCAGAATTACCATACTAAATACACCTTGAAACAACAGGTAGAGGAATGACAACGTGTGCTAACCATAAATATCTCTAAAATACACTGATCCGGCACAAAAGAATAATCCAAGAATGTTCTACTCACGTAAAATTAACAAAATCGTCGACTCCTTCATAGATTTCCACCTTGCTACGCCATTATGATTCAGCCAATGAAACGTCCGCTTACAAACAAATTACGGGGCAAAGGTCACCGCATCGTTATATTTGAAGTTTCAATCATGCGACGATTTTTGTGAATTGAACGTGAATAGAACGTTCCTGGATTACATTTTTACGCTGAATCAGTGTATTTTAGTAATATTTATAGTAAACATGCGTTGTCATTATTGTACCTGTTGCTTTAAAGTGTATTTAGTATGGTAATTCTGATCAATTTGGTGTTGCGAGGTCGCGTTCGACTAAACGAAATTGACGATTTTTCGAAGGAAAAAGTTGAAATACCTGCTTCATCGTTTTGAATTGGACCAAATGTTTATTGGTTATGCGTAGTATAATGTATTAGCTATCTGTAGACACCAATTATCAGAAATTTGAGCAATTTCTTGAAAAGTTACGTAGTGTTAAACAAACTTGGTACATAAGCTGTCTTTTCGGAAGTTGTAACCCTTGTATATATGTAATATAAGTGTTTTTGGTCCGTGTGGCCATTTTAAGCCTAACACATCATTATACACCATCCCTTCAACGTGCTAGCTCCCTGTGGTTCTTTGTTGTACATAATTTTGGATGTTTATTACAAGCATCGTTACCTTGATATCTCTGGCGCAAATGATTGTTATATGTCTTAACTTAAAGTATTAATTACCTATTATCTAAAACAAACAGAATTTTGTTTTTCACTTGTTGTGACAATGGAATATAAATCGTTTTTTGTAAGTTTGCACTCAATTTCTATTACACATGTATAAAAAACTTATGCCTAAAACTTATTATGTGAATTTGTGAATGCGAGAAATAGAATCGTATGCATTATGTTAATGAAATAAATACCTGCTAATTAATCTCATTTGTATTTTTGAGATGATTGTCTTTTGTAAAAACAATTATGTTATTGAAAGAGTATGCATGCTACAGATTGCTTTCTCTTTTCTTCGGTACATGAGTACTTGGCATAACAAAGTAACTTTCACGTTGTGTAACTATGATGTTTCAGTCCATGACAGTAAACCTATTTCTGGACATAATATGGTACTGTTGAAAATGCAAATATATTCATGAATAGAAGACTTTATCTAATCAATTAGCTTAATATTTTTTGATCAACAAACTCTCTTTGACTTAATGGAGCACATTTTACATAAGCATTTCGTAATATTTCCTAAGTACCGTTACACTTCCTCAAGCATCCATCACAAAACTTCTTCAACCAAATAACAGTTTATACTAATAAAAAAGAAATATCTTGTGCAGTAAGTTTGTTCCAATTGCTCCTTGAGATAAAAGTTTCAAAGTCGGCTTGCAAGGTATACCTGAGATTAGATTCGGAGGTGTGCTGAATGATTGTAACATAGCAATATTTATGTATAAATATTGAAAGGTATTGTTTTCAAGACTGTGATAAAATTATGTGAATAGTATTTTTCAAGGAAAATGCTATGTACAATAAGTACTCTGATCTCAAAGTGCTAGACTTGGACAACAATTCCATGGAACCTACTGGATGACTATGGATAATAATCATTATAATTTTCTCTATTTTAAGATATTAAAGGCTATTAGTATTATTTTTATTCTTAATGCAGTCTTATGTATTTATTTGTGTCTGTTGAAATATTAACATAATATAAAAGCAAAGGCTTTTTAGGTATTCATTTTGTGAAGTTGTGTTTGTATTTCTTATGTTAAGGTAAGTATATAAATATCTAGTGTACTATTGTGTGCATTTAGTTTTAATGGTGTTTCTTTAATTCTAGGCAAAATATGTTATAAGTGCAGTACCTCTCTCATTATTGAATAGAATAGTGTTTGAGCCTCCTTTACCATGGGAACGAAATCAATTAATTCAAAGAATGCCAATGGGTTGCGTAATAAAAACTGTGCTGTATTATAAAACAAACTTTTGGAGAAAAAAAGGTAAATTTGTTGAGAGCTATATATTTGTATTATATAAATTAATGTATTAGGGCATCGTTAAATAATTGTTAGTTTGCAGCTACCTCACAGATTCATTAAAATACCCAACCCAAGTTTTTTTTATTGTGATTTGGATGAAAAAATTTGTTCTTCATTTCATTTGTTCATTTCCAGTACCATCATTTAATGTTAACAAAAAATGCCCACCTGCTTATCCACTGGTTGGGGTCATGTAACTGCAAACCAACATTTTTTAAGTATGGCCTTATTAACAAATTTTCATAAAAATGAACAGTTTTCATGACAGAAAAGAATCACTACTTTTTCAGTGAAATTGACTGTTCAGTTTTATTTAATGTACTATGACAGAACGATTACGGGTTGAAAAAATAGTGGCTTTGAATACTAGGAAAAGGCAAGTTTGTGAAATGATCTTATTATGATCTGAATTATGACAAGACCATTATTTTCTGACAACCCCCAAAATATAGTGTTGGTAGGTTGGTGGACCTTTATTTGAATATATATATATATATGTATGTTTGGAGTTTTGACTGAAAAACATCTAGGTTAAAAAAATGAAGGTCAATCACAGGACAACCGGACGATCTTAAATGTCTAAATTTTCCTTATTTAAGATTATGTTTAGAACAACGTATTTTTTAACCAATCATTATTTCATAGGTTTAAATGGTATAGCCATGTCTTCAGATGGTATATGCTCATATTGTATTGAAGATACAAAACCTAACGGAGAACATCCTGGAATCATGGGGTTTGTGCTCGCTGATAAGGCACGAGAGCTCGGGCATGAAACCCCTGAAGAGAGGTATGGTTCTTCAAAGTTTGAGTTGTATGTATGGTTGTAATATATATTCTTGAGATGTATAGATGTATGAGAGTAATGGATGGATGATTTGTATGGATGTATATGTATTCAGATTTGGGATTTCATTGGGTAGTCTGATAAAGTTTGATTCGTGATGACATTAGACATTTTAAGACGTTTTTTTTTGTCTTATTATTTTGTCATATCTTTAGACATTTCCCTCAATTTTAAATTCAATTTAGATCTTATGGGATTTTGGGTTATAAAACTGAAGATTGCAAGGTTTGAGCCTGTTGTTCTTAGTCCCAGAATTAGATTATATTGGACAAGGAAGCATCCGAAGTGATTTAGTTATAGCTGATGTTTTTTCAATGGATGTTAACTAACCCACAGGGGGCTAGCACGTTGAAGGGATGGTGTATAATGGTGTATTAGGCTTAAAATGGCTACAAGACCCAAACACCTGTATTACATATATACATATACAATGGTTACAACTTCCGAAATGACAGTTTCTGTACCAAGTTTGTTTAATACTACGTAACTTTTCAAGAAATCGCTCAAATTTCTATTAACTGGTGTCTACAGATAGCTAATGCATTATACTACACATAACCATTAAACATTTGGTCCAATTCAAAACGATGAAGCAGGTATTTAATCTCTTTCCTCTGAAAAATCGTCAATTTCGTTTAGTTGAACGCGACCTCGCAACACCAAATTGATCAGAATTACCAGATTCAATACACTAAAACAACAGGTACAGTAATGACAATGCATGCTTTCTATGCTAAACTAAACGAAATTGACGATTTTTCAGAGGAAAAAGATTAAATACCTGCTTCATCATTTTGAATTGGACCAAGTGTTTATTGGTTACGTGTAGTATAATGTATTAGCTATCATTCAGCTATTAGACACCAGTTATTAGAATTTTGAGCGATTTCATGAAAAGTTATGTAGCGTGTAACAAACTTGGTACAGAAACTGTCATTTCAGGTATATGTGAATGTATCTTCTGTTGCAGGAAGAAGGCACTATGTGCTCACTATGCCTGGGTGTTTGGTTGTGATGATTTTCTACATCCAGTCGGATATGCAGAATATAACTGGATGTCAGACCCTTATTCTGGTGGCTGTTACTCAAGTGTACCTCCGATGGGAGTTCTGACACGATTTTTTAAGTATGCTGTACTCATTAGTGCTTAGTTCTTTGAACCTTTACACTGTATATGTATGTATATGTTTGTATTGTTCACCCATATACAGTGCAACTTCTGAATCTAAAACTCTCTAAAAACTGGAAACTTCCACGAACTTATGAGTTTATTTTATAAATTTATTTGACCATTTGATTAATAATCTGTATGTATAATGAAATAGCAACCACCTCTAGATTAATTTCATGTTTCTTTGTAACTCTTTCTAGGTGTATAAGAGAACCCCATAAAAGAGTATATTTTGCTGGTACAGAGACCGCTACTGTGTGGTCAGGTTATATGGAAGGGGCTGTACAAGCAGGAGAAAGGGCAGCATATCAGATGATCTTTTATTGTAAATCTTACACTTATCTGATCACTGTGAGCCTATGGCTTAGAGTAATCTTTATGCCATAGAAGGGTGGCATATAGCAGTTTGACTGTCCGACCTTGTCTGTCCCATTTTCGTGTCTCAGCTATATATTATATACAACTATAATTTCTGCATGCATTTCAAAATAACACGGCACAGATATTCACCAAAACAAGACTATGTGTCGTGTGCAAGACTCAGATACAAAGCTCCATAGTTATATTCAAGGTTATTCATTATGTATGGAAGTTTCGTTTCTCAGCAGTTACTTTCTAATTTATGAATGTATTTTGAAATTGCTAAGTACTGATGTTCACCATATGAATAAGGGCTAGAGATCACTAGTCAAAGACTATAACTTCTAGATCACGAAGGTCCCCTTAACTTTTATTTGTTTCTGCACATAAGTAGAACAAGTATTGACAATTTTTAATTTTGGTCTGTTTTGAAGAAAAAGTTGAGCCTTTATGACCAATACAGCGATGTTATCGTTGTCATTGTGCAAAACGTTTAATGCAGTCTGTTACTCAAACACTTATAGATATCAACACAACATTAGGTAACTTGATTATCATGACAAGGTACAGCTGAAGACAAGGGGCATTGTTCTGTAAGCTATGTTTTTTGAGTTATGGCCCTTTTTAACATAGAACTTTGGTCAAAATTTCTTATTAAATAGAATGATGAAAAACAGACGAGCATTGGCATCACTCTGTGGAGCTCTTGTTATAATGTATTATTTATTCTTTCAGATACTGTATGCTGACGGAAGAATTTCTGCAAACAAAATGAACCCTGTGGAGCCAGAATCCTTAGAGTATCCGGCTGAACCCATTCCATTCAGTTATATAGAATATTACCTACCTAGTAATACTGCTCTTCTACGTTTTGCTATCGCAGCTGCTCTTGGATTTATTGGTTTAAGCGTGTATTACTTCATGTTCAGTTGGAAAGGATCAGTTTTCTGGAAATGGTTCAAGTGGCAGTATGATCTTGATGATTATGACATGATGAACCTGTCACGATATTTCAAGATACCGTCACTGCTATATAATCATGGAGGCTCAAAAAAATGAAACAATTAAAAAAAATATAACATGTGTACTGAGACTTTTGAAAGATTCTTCGTCTTCTGCCTACTGACTGTGTTGTTAGAAGATTGGCCCATTCTGCTCACTATGTTTTAAAGAAGGACAACACTTTAAATGCTGACTCTACTTTGTCTTTAAACAGAATGTGCTCATTCCTTGGTCTACATAATATTTCAGAATGCAGAATTTCCATTTGTTCATTGGAAGAGGGCATAACATATCACTAGTAAGACTGTCCTTAGAAAGATGTCGGTTTGCCGTTAAGCAACAGAAAATTATATCTGTGGGTAGTTAGGCATTTTTTCTTCTTAAAAATTTGATAGCATATGCTTTTTACTGATAATGAAAAGCTGGACTATAGAACACAATAAAATCTGCCTAAATTTTTTTGAATTCATGGATTTTTAAATGAGTCGGTTGTGTAAAGCAAATCAACAATTTTCTTAGGATGGTCTTTTAGTCTAATTGTGTATTTTTATATGATGCATGTGTTACTGAACAAATTTATTTTAGTTAAGTTGATTTTTATAATTTGATCCTCTGTTAAACATTTTTTGTTTTACATGTTCTGCTGTTATATATTTATAAATTGTAAGTTAGGCTGCATCATTCACTGTAGGGCTGCTTATTAGTGTTTCATTGTAATTAGTGCTTAATCTATTCTATTTCCATCTTATCATTGCCTTCAGTAATGATATTTTCCTAAAACTGATTTTTATCAATCAATTTGAAAGTAATTGAGTTTTTGTTTTTATCTTTGTTTTTATGTGACTTATTGTCACTGGGGTTTAATGCCGTTTTTACAACAATTTTTCAGTTATAACCAGTTCACCTAACCAGTTTTCCAGGACTGTATACTAACCAGTACTAACTTACCCTTCCAACTTTTCCACATATGGAGGAAAATGGACATTTTTGTCAAACTTCCATGTAAGGGTTTAACCTGCCGTGACCGAGATTCGAACCCGGATCTCCGGGTTACAAGTCCAATACACTAACCACTGGACCATGGCCGTGGCCCGAAAGTAATTGAGTGTATAGCATACTAATTACAATAACTGTTTAATGTCACTTTAACAGCCTGCTATAATGACGGAGGAACACACCAGGGATACCCCTGGGTAGAACCATTGATCTTCATAGGCCAGCAGGACCATTTCCTCACTTGTGATTTTTTTCTGGTCTCGGATGGAATTCGGACTCATCAATGAAACATTAACCACTCAACCACAGAGGCCCCACTGTATGTAGGCTTCAGTTCGCAAACTTTCTCCAAATAGTTCTTCTACGTAGGTTTTATCAGTGCATTGTTACTTCAGATATAATTTGTGCCATATTTAATACATAATGACCTGTATACCTTTACTATGATCTTTTTTGCCACTGTATACTGCTGTGCTGTCCTCTGTGTTGAACTGTCAGTTGCTGTTGTATATTTTGTATGGTTCTGCAGAAGACTAAATTTTTTGTCTACATGCATAATAATTATTTGATATAATGATATATTTCACATTTTTGTGAATAATAGTTCATTCCATGTTCTCAGTGTGAACAGAACTTTATTAATTGATCCTTGACTTTTCATGGTTTCATGAATGCTATATATCAGATGTTTTCTTTGCTTACTTCACATGTTTTTATAGAGAAATTTCATCTTCTGGTTTATTTATTATTTATTCAGCATTATTTTGGTAGAGGTATTTATCATCATCATCATATTATGTGGGTTTTTTTATCTGTTCATGTAATTTCATTGTGAAAATACTCTTCAGGGCTTGAAATGTACTTCAAAGACTTGTCTCCCTTCTAGAATATTTTTATGTATATAATTTATATATATATTTTGATAAATCAAGTTACTGTTACTATGATGTTTTATACATGTATTTTATGTATTGTTAAATAAACTGACATTGCAATAAATCATGTTGATTTCAGACGCCGGAGTTTTTAGTTGTGGCCCTTATATGGCATATATCAGTTGCACTGTCCATCCATCCCATTTTTGAGTCTGAACCATTACTTGTTTCTGCATAGATTTTAAAACAGCATAGCACAAATGATCATCAAAACAAGATGATGTGTCGTGAGGAAGACTCAGACCCTAAGCTCCAAGGTCAAGGTCGTATTCAAGGTTATTCATGATGATATGTATGAAAATTTCTTGTTTATGAATATATTTTGAAATTACTTGGTTCACCATCGCTAGACCATGTGCTGCGCGCAAGACTTGTTCTATGTTTTACTCTATAATTGACCCAACTATTACAGATATGTGTTTTTTACTAGATCATTATCAACATGTACAAATATCAAATCATAAATAGAAACTTCAATGGCTCCAGTAGGTGTGAACAAACTAAATGTGCCTTGATGTCAAGTTGAATGTGTTTGCTGAGCATTTATCTAAGGGGTAAATGACCCATGCTAATCCATGACGGAAAGGCGTCTTAGTTAACAAATTGGTTTTGGTTGCAGTTGTCTTTCATTTACGACGTTCAAACATTTAGTTTGTTGATATATTTTGAGCATTTATTGTTTGAATCAAATTGCAATAAATCTCCCCCTACAATTTCTTCTGCTATATCTTAATAAATCTAACTATTATAGAAAAAAAACTGCACTAACAATATGTACATATATACATGTACATTCCACTCATCTCCAGATGAACCTCACTATTATATGCACACCACTATTTAGGACACTCCATCAGAACCATAATTGGCAGTAATAGAGTTTTACTGTTCATAAAATAAATAATTTGTTTTGAAATAAACTATAACTATAGTGATCAGTCAGTCTACTCTGGCTTCTGGTGTCCGTCGTCCACGCCTGGGGGATTGTTAGCACTCACGTGGTCACACTTTCGAGCGAATCTTCATATGACATGGTCAGAATGTTCAATGATATCTTGGACAAGTTCGAACATGGGTCATCTGGAGTCAAAAACTAGGTCACCAAGTCAGATCACTGGAAAACCTTGTTAACACTCTAGGGTCAAAGTTTTGATTGGAGGTTCACCAAACCTTGTCAAAATGCTTGTCTTAATGATATCTTGGACAGGTTCGAACGTAGGCATCTGGGGTCAAAGACTAGGTCACCAGGACAAATCATTGAAAAACCTTGTTAACCTCCTAGTGGCCACAGTTTAGATTGGATCTTTGACAAAGTGTGTTAAAATGCTTGTTTTCATGATGTTTTGGACAGGTTCGAACATTGATCATCTGGTGTCAAATCTCCTGAAAACATTGTAAACCTTCTAGAAGTCACAGTTTTGACTGGATCTTCTTCAAAATGTGCAAGAATGTTTGTATTAATGATATCATGAACAGGTTTGAACATGGGTCAACTCAGGTTAAAAACTAGATCACCAAGTCAAATCACAGGAAAACCATAGATGTTGCAAATTTTACTCAGGTGAGCAAAAAAGGGCCATCTTGACCCTCTTGTTTTAATTTCCATGATGAATCACAAATCCAGGAAATCAAAAAGTGAGCATGGCTCATATGATATAAAGGTCTTATATCAATTCTACAAGACTTGTGCTAAGTTTCGAGTCTAATACAACCTAAATTGTTGTTTAACCAACTTAAAGGTTTTTGTAAATATGTAGACATTGCGTTTCATTGGCGTACAATGTGTTATTCATTACATGTCCAAGAAGAAATGTTTAGAAAAAGTACATAGAAGGCTTGTGCAAGTTGACTGTTACCTATACTTGTTCCCGTTGACTCTGTCTGTACTAGGACACTGCAACATGGAACGGGAACCAGTTTAGCCCAAGAATGTTGTAAGATTTTTCCATAGGTGACTGGCCATAGATAAGTGATATCGACTTAAAGTCGAATTTACTGTTATCATAGGTGACCTATGAACGAAATTAATATAGCAACTTAAAGACGAAATCTCTGATTTCATCGATGACCGATGCTGGATACTGATACTCTTTCAATGTTGATAGCGACCTTCTATGACCGTTGATTCAATTGATTTAATCCAATTCTCTATTGTATCATACATAATAGTTACATTTAAACAGCGACATAATTTAGCGGCGTTTAACCTGTCGCTTATGGCTTGTCGTCTCATTCTCAAGAAGCATGAATTCCGAAGTGATGCAAAAATTGGATGTGGTTATAATTGGTGCTGGACTGAGTGGCAAGTATTTTTTATCATTTATTGTGTTCTACTGGCAAACTAGTTACAGTTTAATGCAATATTTTTGGCTATATTGAACATATAATCTACTAACGCGTAAAGTATCAGTATTGCAATATAATCTCATGATGTTAATAAAAGTTACATTACAACGAATATGTAGCAAAATCTCCACGCTATGATTTTTAGTACAGTGAAAGGATAGCCTTTGTTTTAGATTATAGACTAATTTTAGTACATGGTTTTATGTTTTACAACACATTCGGTTTTTTTTGTATTAAAGTCAAATAGATCTGTACCAGCCATTATCAACTTAGAGCTAATTTGGTATCCAACCATAAATACACACCATATAATAATCGCAGGATTGCATTACGGATTTGTGCCCATAATGTTCAAAATAATTGTCTCAAAATGGAATGGATAGATTTTGGAAATCTTCAAAATTTGTACCGGTTTCCATGATAAAAATGATTTACTGTGAGATTTTTCTAAAAACAATTATAACCCTTTGAGTTATTGTCTGTTTTCATATGCATTGAAATCTATGGGAGTAGCCAATTTTTCATAGATTAAAGTATGATCCACATCATGGTCAAATATGCAAAAACACAGTATCAATCTAATGAAATGAAGAATACTATAAGGTGTAATATCATCAGCAATTTAAGGTGATACCAAAGACATATACTGTACAGAGATTGGACACTTCCCGTTAACAATGAATGATTCCCGCTGAAATTGATATCACCTGGCAAAACTAGATCTCGCCAGAACAGACGAATTTTACGGGCATTCTGTCGAGAACGCTCTGATCTGTAAATAAGCTTAATTTAAGTAAAAATAAGATGATATATTAGGTTTACGGATGAAGCTACAACATTTGGTTATTTTATTGTTTTATGTGACTTATTGTCACTGGGGCTTAACGCCGTTTTTCAACAATTTTTCAGTTATATACAGTGACCGGTCCACCTAACCAGTTTTCCTGGACTGTATGCTAACCATTTCTAACTTACCCTTCCACAAAGAGCCGGCATCTTCTCCACATTTGGAGGAAAAACGACATTTTTGTCAAATTTTCATAGAAGGGTATTGTTTTGCTATATAGTTTTATAACAAATAAGAACTATTGTTATGTGTTCTAACTTTTATTATTTGTAACTATATTAACTGAACATTGATGAGATGTTAACCTTATGTAACCTGGTAGTAAAAAGCGCTGGGCTTATCAGTGCTTGTCCTATTACACTTGACACAGGAATAGACTGGCAATAATGCAACAGGTATGACTGCCGCGACCGGGATTCGAACCAAGACCTCCAGGTCGCAAGTCCAGTGCACTGACCACAGTACCACGGTCGCGGCTGCAACATTTCGTAAGTGGATATATTTCAACCTTTGCAGACAATACTTTGACGCACATCCATTTATTTATGTCATGTTAAATTTCTCCCATCGTGCACGTAATGGTGGGTGGGAAAGAAAAACAATATAATGTCATAAAGATGTTGTTTTCATTACTTATTTGCTATCATTACACAATAGAACCAAATTTTGTTTAGTGTTTTAAATAATGTCGTAAGTTGAAGGAATTGTTTGTGGCAGAAAAATTTAATTAAGGGGGCATATTAGGACGATATAGTTGGCTCTTTACATAAAACATTTTTTTTTCATTTTTTCACCTATTTTTATAATACATACAAATATACATTCAGAAGATATCAATCTATCACATGATAAATACCAATAGCTTGTAGGCTAGATGAATATCTAATATACACGTTAGTTTGTGTGGACTGTTTGGATAATTTATACGATGATTTTACAGCAATTTATTTACTTATTTATTTATTTTATGCAAGTAAAGATGGTTAATTGCTAGTGTTCTGTAGGGAAAATAGGGTGAAAATAACACGCAAACAACAAAACAAAATCTTTAATAGCCTGATAGCTGGTTAGATAATAGTTGTAAGTATACATTTATACATTGAATTATGGAAGCAAATGTCTGGAGGCAAATGTACAAAATTAGCACAAGTATCTAAAAAAGGAGGGACAGATTTTGTGAACCTTTATAGTTTTTATAGGTTCCCATGATAGAGTATGATTTACAATGACATTTCTTTTTCGAAAAAAAAACAATGACAATCATTAGACTTATTGTCCCTTTAATTTACGTATAAGTCTACGGGAGTAGTCCATTTTTTTTGAAAATCGAAGGAAAATGAGAATTTCAATGAAAACGGTAAAAAGTAAATATATCGAAATATATAAATTTATTTACAACTGACTCCAGGCACATGTCATCACATACTTTATTCAGAGTCAGAATTAACGTCACTTAATCCTGAATCTATCAACCATTTGGGGTTTGGCCTGGACTTTGACTCATGTGATATTTCTTCAGAGTATGATATTGTCTGAAACACTGGATTGCACTTAGCTTTATATGTACAGTTTGCTTTCTTTTAAACCCAGCGCAACTTTTTAATTTTGGATTACATACAATGCAATTTCAAAAACAACCCGCTGCTTCTTTGTGTCAGGGTAAGGTCTGATGTGCTGAATGAATTAGATAGTTATCCATTTCCCTTTAGCGATATCGTCACATTTTTCACCATCAGACTACAGTTGATTCGGAACTTCGTCAACATTCATTCTGCATTTCGCCATTATCTGAGACCATTATACACAATATATAAATATATTGAGTATAATGTATAATGGTCTCAGCCATTATTAATATTTTGATACTGTGTAGAACTCTGTATTCGCATGGTCTATAAATAGCAGCTTGTTAATTTCAAACATTTCGACGTATGATCAATTAACCAATGAAATAAATGCATGGCAAACAAAAGTAGAAGTAGTCGTAATCCTTATTTACATCTCATCATCGTACATACAATATATACAAAATTTATAGTACATAGAACACGCAATACATATGCACAATGCCACACCCGATGGAGTTATAAGAGATGATGACAACATTAATCACACATCTTATAAAAATCATATTCACGATATCAAGTTAAAACTGCAATATTCCTGCTAATCATTTAATAAAATCTGCACAAAAACAATAATAAGATTCTGAAAGACAAAACAGGTACTATTGCACACAAATAAAAAATGAGTATAAGAGATCAAATACCGTGTTGATCAGATCACCACGGTTCGGATTAGCAAGTATATTACAGGAGCATATAAAATAGTCATCGACATTTAAGAAAATAGCTACATTTGTACACTAAGATTTATTTAAGAATTGGCGTCTTTGTAATATTTTCAAAACAGGTTTTGGCACAAGTACGAATAACATCTGGGTTTGAAAATAGAAAACAAAACTGTTCTATATCAGTCAAAGAAGCATAATTTGCAAGCACAGTGTTAGCCTTAACAATCAAGTCTCATCTAAAGTCAGAAACTTCTTAGAAGAAACACTGACCAAAATGTTTCAGGAGTTCACGCACTTCTTTACGAATACTCTTAACTACTGTGTCACGAAGGACACTTGTCGCTGCCTTAGAGCGTTTTGGATATCATCTGAAGCCCGCTTTAAACTTGTAATCCAGCATTTACTTAGAACCAGTAGTTGGTTGTTCATTCACATAAATGCGAAAATCAGATCTCTGGCCCACGGTAGACAGCTGGAAAATACTGAATTGCGTAAGTGTCCCAGTTTAACGCCAAGATGACCCTGCATCGCTCACCAAAATAATTCGTTACTAAAAAGGTAATAAAGGTACACTTCTGGATAGATAAAGGGGAACAATAATAAATTTGATAAAGGATCACCAAAGTGTAATACAATTAAATATTCGTGAGGACCGAAGGACGCTACAAACCGAACTTGATGATCCAACCATTGGTTCATGAAAAGAATCGTTCTAAGGTATTTCTGTTTTTAGCTCCGGTGATCCATAAAAGGGGCGAACCATATCCATACTATAATATGTCATGATTCCTTGACCAATATACACGGTTCTTATGGTGATATTAAATGTACCCTAATTGATAATGAAATAAATCGTCAGACTGTTAATAAACAAAAAACCTGATGATAATTTGTTGTTATGCAAAGGTGTGATGTGAAATTGAATGGCTTCAAAATCACTGGTAAAATGTTGATTCTGCTCTACATAATATGCATGAACACCTTCTTATTTCAGTATCGCATGTACTTAAAATTAAATTCGAATAAATATAAACATTTATATGCTGATTTTATCTTCAGAAGAATAAGATATGGAGATATCCGTATTATATATACATATTATATACACAGTCAAGAATGCTATCCTGTCATGAAAGGGGTCCGATAAGCTTCAATTACACTTTGTATAATTAAAGATATCCCAAGTTAAAATATCTAAAAATATTTTTACAAAAAAAATGAAAAAAGAACAAAACTTCATTAAAATAAAAAGAAAAAAATGCATGCGACTCTTAAGACATTTAACTTTTGATTGTGATTGGAGCGAATTTTATATGTTTATCGAAAATGCCTCAAATATTCCCTTTTTTCCTTCTTATTTCAATGTATACTTTAGGTATCAACTTTAACCTAAAAAAGACCAAACGTTTATCATTTTACAAAAAAAATATCATTTTATAAGTCGAAAAAAATTGATCATCTTTGGAGCAAATTTGATATTTCAATTAATAAAAGAAATATGATGATATGAAGATTTTCCTCCTACACTTTCCCATAATAATTTTATTGACCACTGACGATCATAGCTGGGCCTAAAAGTTGGCCATATGAGCAAGCTTGACAGAAGACCATCCATTGGTTCATGAGCAGAAGATATTTAAAGGTATGTCTATTTTTAGCTGAGAAATGATCGTTGCAATTGTATCGTTTACGTTTTAATTGATTTACGCTGGTAGGCGATGTTGCCATTAATTAAATATGAATTATAGAAAAATAAACAAACAATCCATGATACTTCTAAACTCCTGAGGTTCGTTACAATCGATACACAACAGGGGCAGTCTCAGGATTTGACGTTTGGGGACGTAGTATAGGCGTATTTTCTGGCCCAACTAAGGATGTTCGAGCCATCCTCTTTAATATGCTGACATCGTATGATGACGGGGATGGGGAGTTAATAGAGTTGACTAAACAATGGATATTGTCTGACTATATTAAAGTACTTGTATGCACAATCGCCTTTGGAATAGGTGTTAGTGTACAAGATGCAGATGTAGCCATTCACTGTGGATCATCCATAAGTGTACTGTCCTACTGACAGGAAACTGGGAGGTGCGGACGGTCGGAACGAGCATCTTATGCTGTACTGTATCCGTATGGACATTCGCTGATGAAAACGACCACAGACCACGAAATGGTGAGTCTGAGCAGGGCTAAAGTGTCTATCCGTCAGTTTGTTTAAAAAGACTCATGACCCAAAGTATGAAAGATGTGAACACTCTGTCCGTTTCATGTAACTCAAATGCATGTGTACTGTGTACTGTGTACATGAATGGGATGTAAATGTTGCTGGTATTGTTTTGCCTTTGCAGTTGTAAAGGGAAAGTTGAACCATCGATTCGGTTTACTCTGTAATATACAGTTCGTTTGCATGTTGGCTATGTTGTCAATGTTATATTTATGCTGATCTAGAAACAACAAAAAAAAAAACAAGACGTTTTCCCAAAAACTTAACAGCATTATAAAACAAGTTTTACCATGATATCGGTAGACCTCTACCTCAACACCAGCAGTTGTCCGCTTTGGTGGAGGGAAACAAAACATTAGTGCACCTTTCAAAAAAAGTTATGTTGGAATATTTTGTGCTTATGAGTTTTCAAATGATTTTTTTATCTACCGAACGGTTCAAATTGTTCACAGACATAGTAGTTATCGTGCCAAGGTGTGTAAATTTTATTGATTTGTTATGAATTATGACCCATTTCAGTAAGTTTTATCAACATTATCACAATTCGGCTCAGTACGCGGCTTCACGACTTCGTGTCCGAGTTGAAAAATTTGACTATTTTTCGTGTAGAAAATCTTAAATATCGAGTTTTGCACACATTTGAAGGTACAAATGTTATAAATGTATACATTTTCGGTTAGTGTGTGGAAGTATATACATGTTGCACTATTAAATGAGTAAAATGCTTTGAACTGTGGTGAGATGGCAAGGACTTTAATGACATACGTTGGAAAAATACAATAGTCGAAGTTGTTTCCTTTCTGTTATATATATTATATATATGGTCTTTAATTGGAAGAAGAAAATCCTACATTGATATTTTTGTTTAAGTAACATGACAAACCCCTTTGATAAGTGCGACCAAAGTCTTTAGTGTGATATAATAAGTGTTTGTGACAGTTTTTATAAAAAAGATAATTAGCGGACACCTGTCGTGTATTATTTGTTAGCGAATAATGTTAATCTCAACAACTGATTGTACATTTTAATTACCAAAGATTTATCAATGGGTTTTATTGATCTTTATAATTACTGGAATTAAATTACTGATTAATGAAATACCGATAAATAAGTACGACATTTTGTAAATGTTCATTTTATTGATGGGACACGTAATTAACAATTGTGTGAAGCTGAAGTATTTAAATGTACGGCATTTCACGGAGCGTCCAAATTCTTAAAAGTATATGTCTTTGGTGACACTCTTCGATTTGAGAGCGCTTGAAATGTTTAAATATACGTAATTTTGCACGCGTACACAAAATTTAACTTTTCAAAAATGAAAATTGGCGTCAATCGAAAACTTCCCTTGGCTAGTGACGTCACAATTGACATTGATCAATGAAAACACTACATATCTACAGATATGTAATAGCCCGGCGTTTATACAACTGTCAAAAATGTTGAGAGTATACAATTTCTTTTACGGAGATGGACGATTGATTTGATCATTTGATATTTGCGGAAGAACATTTCGTCGTACAACCGTACCAGTTCGAGGCTGTAGATGAAAATAGCAATGAAATTAGACGCAGTTGGATCAACTGGCGATTCTTCGCTCACCTGAGTAAAGATTGACAACATCTGGCCGTCTTGTTTTAATTATGTTGTCTTAAAAATAAAGCTGGGACGCATTATTTTGCGAGAAATCGTGTTGATGAATATTAAGCTTCTTTTTAGCTTATGTTTATCTGTTTGGAACTTGTCAACTAGAGCTACGAATGAAGTTTATCTTGTCTATATTATCTTAATGATATGCATGGTTGTTTATTTTAATTTTTGTTTAAACTAAATCCATTACTTATCAAACCTTTCTTTGAGCCAGCATGTGGAAATACGCAATTCTGATACTTTTAGTCAGCTACTATGGGCGGATATCTCCAAATTTTTGTAAACAATCGCTCTGAAAGAATAAGAAACATGGTTTTATTCATTATTTCTCAGGTTTAAGTGCTGCCAGAAAACTACAGAATTATGGAGAAAAGGTGATTGTATTAGAAGCCAGAGACAGAGTAGGTGGTAGAACATACACAGTTCAGGTATTTACTGTTGTTTATATATAACTCTAGATGTTAATTATGGTTAGGTTGTTTGTTGATAGCTATGCTGCATTTTAGTCCTTGAAAAACATATAAAACATCCCTCCTTCCCCAAATCCTCAATCCAAAACCCACCCAATAAACACGCAGTACCATACAAAAATAAAGGACAAAACACCAGAGGATACCACGAATTTACAATCAAGATTTTAGTATAGATATTTTGATCAACAATATAATGTTTGGTTTTCCCTGATTACTTGTAAATTGAAAGAATTAATGCGATTTTGTGTAAATTTCTTTGAATGATAATGTTTTTAAAAGTATGTATTGGAATCCTGTTTATGCATAAAACAGAACACTTGTATGAAAATAAAAACATTTGAGCTTTCATGCCTTTGAACCTTACACTACACAAAACTGTCCTAGTCAGTCCTTTATTACAAAATAGTGAAAAAAGTAGTCAGTCACTAGTACTCGATACTGGGCTGTTTTATTAGGTGTACAGTACATGTATTTCATAATGTAGTCTAATTAAATGAATTCAATGACCTTATACTGTACGCTTACAGGACCCAAAACATGGATGGGTGGATTTAGGGGGAGCATACTTAGGTCCAACTCAGAATAGGATGTACAGATTATGTAAAGAGTTAGGTCTTGAGCTTTATAATGTGAATGAAAGTGATTATACAGTGATGGATTTGAAGGTATAGTATCTCATATCTCATCTCTATTTATACTGCTTAAAGCCAGAATATTAGCCAAATCTCATTGAGTATATAATCAGAGATTTGGAAACTTATCATGAACACACAAGTACAATATTTCTAGCTTCTGATTGGTTGTCATTTGACTCAGTCTTAAAATTGACCAATGAAGTGATTTCATTTTCAGACTGGTCTACTGGTCTACAATACTAACAGTACAATAGTTTTCAAATCTCAGACTTTGGATTGAAAGTATTAAGATATATAGCAGTACGAAGTGACAAAAGCATATCAGTATTTTATAAGAAATCTATTATAATAAAAGTACAAAAGTTTCATTATTTTTATTTCCTTTTTGTGTATTGGTAACCTGTTTTCCAGAATCATTTCTTTTTTTAATTGACTGAAGAGTAATTTCAGTTCATACTTGTAATTGATTTGATTTTTCTTTTCAGTTCTAGGGTACAGAGAAGTATTTGAATAACGAAGTCTTACGTGTGGCCATTCGTTCATATTCTATCTATATTTCAGACATGTTATTCAAAGTTCAAAGCCAGTGCCCCACCATTCTGGAATCCCTTTAAGATTTTAGATATCAACAATTTTATCAGGACCTTTGATATTATGGCTAAAGAGGTATTATATAACATAGATACATTGATTCTGAAACATTACTGATAGTTCAATGATGAATAATGGTACACTTTAATTGAATTTCTAGCAAGTTGTTTATAACCCTTTTCTTTGGTCATCTTTAATGGAATTTTTCTGCTTGTTTTCAATGTCTATGAACTGAAATTGAACAATTTATATAAATGACAATGATTATTGGTTGCTGGGAAGCAAGCTTCCTTGTCTTTATTAAAGATTAAGAGGATGTGGTAGAATCCTTTTACTAAAAAGACTTGAAATTGAACTTGCGGCGCGTGGAACATGTTTTATATACTTTAAGTCATTGAAACATGATCGTTGACATGTCTTTAAAAAGAATCATGTGTAAATACATTATGTATTATGTGTACTCTTTAATTCTGTTAGGTTCCCTGTGATGCTCCTTGGTCAGCAAAGAAAGCAAAACAGTGGGATTCAATGACAGTAGCAGATCTTGTTGATCAAATTGTCTGGACTAGGTGTGTGATATATTCAATAAGAATTAATCCTATAATTTACACTAATGTCGCACCAACAGCCAGAGTCATGTAGCGACATTTTCCTGTATTAATGGTGGAGGAAGGTCTCTGAAGTACACCTAGGTAGAACCATCGACCTTCCGTAAGCAAGCTGGACAGCTTCCTCACATATTAAATTTGTCCAGTCCCGGGTTGGAATCAAATTCATAGCAGTGAGGGGCTAGTGATAATGATTGCTTGGCTATGGTGACCCCTTCAAGTATTTTTATAAGGTTATATATCAAGATATAAAATTACTTTGTAAATAACCTTATTCGCATTTTCAGCTTTTGTTCTACAATGACAAACCTTGCATGGTAGAATAAGTTTTTGTCACATGAAAATACACGTGTATTTTGCACTCATAGATGCCAGATTGGTCACATAATGTGAATTAAGATCGTAATTATAATCAAGATAATTACACGAAATGAAGAAAAAGTATAAAAAAACAATATACCTCTAAATTGTTGATACCTCTAAATTGTCATTCCTTTATTATTCATTGATTTTATATTGTTTTCGCTTTATTTTTACAGATTTGCGAGAGAAGTTATTGATTTGTTAATAAAGTGTTGTTTTTGTGCAGAAATGTCCGAGATATCGTTACTTGGTGCATTG
Organism: Lutraria rhynchaena; assembly: GCA_008271625.1. Taxonomy (NCBI): domain Eukaryota; kingdom Metazoa; phylum Mollusca; class Bivalvia; order Venerida; family Mactridae; genus Lutraria; species Lutraria rhynchaena. The sequence goes on along the minus strand of VIBL01000004.1, from coordinate 5,722,061 downwards.
TGGTATATCCACACTGGAGGCGAAGTTTTGAGAGTGTGTTCAATCACAAACGGTGCAGACGTAGGTTATGAGATTAATGTTGTATAGAACCCTAATAATATGATCACCTTTGGGACCAAGTCTTAATATTGAGATGGCTTCATTGTCAAGTTGAAGCAAAGAAAAAATAAAGAAACCAGTTAAAAAATAAGTTGTCATTGTAACAAGGTTGCCATTAATTCACCTTTCAGCATGGTGTCTTGATTTTCACACTAATAATTGTGCATCTTTAGTACAATTTTGTATTATAGTATTAGAAATGATTCGAGGAATATAGATGAATTCAACGACATTGTATTTGTATAAGGCTTGTGTATAAATGAAAAAAATGGTAAAAACAGCAATATGTGACTTAGATATAGTGTAACACATGTATTAGCTTGTTCTGTTTCTCAGGAAAAGAAGGTACTTGGTGGTACACAGCAAATATCAGAAGGCTTGGCAAAATTGATTGGGCAGAGTTGTTTAAAACTTTCAACACCAGTGATCCAGGTGAAGAATGAAGAGCATGATGTGGTCGTGAAGGACATACATGGTAATTTGTACAAGGTAATATCATTTGGAACACCTTGGCTAATTCCGTACCTCCATCTAAACTCAGGTATACTTGATATCTTGATATGGGTTTACACCGTACATTTATAGTGCAGGTGTGCTAATTTACAGCTGAGAAAAAATTACCGCTCAACAACTATGTTCTTAAAAAGGTGTCCACCGACTGAGGAATAGAACCATATGCATTATGTTAGCGAAATAAATACCGTGCTAATTAATCTCATTTGTATTTGCTAACCATTTTTGTGATGACTGTCTTTTGAAAAAAACAGTCATGTTATTAAAAGAGTATGCACGCTATAGATTGTTTTCTATTTTCTTCCATACATGAGTACTTGGCATAACAAAGTAACTTTCACGTTGTGTAACTATGATGTTTCGGTGCATGAAAGCAACATAATATGTTACTGTTGAAAACACAAATATATTCATGAATACAAGACTTTATCTAATCAATTAGCTTAATATTTTTAAATGATTGACAAACTCGTCTTTGACTTCATAGATCACATTTTACGTAAGCATTTCGTAATACCATGTAAGTACGCAAGCACCCAACACAAAACTTCTTCAACCAACTAACAAATACCTCCTTTTTACGAGCACCTGGTTTATCTTGACCAGTAAGTCTGATTCCTTGATATAACGAGGTTTACTATAGTTTCAATGTCGCCCTACAAGGGACAGGTGAGATTAGGCTTCGTTAGTCCAGGTGTACCGAACGAATGTAATATAGCAGTATTTATGCATAGATATCAAAAGGTATTGTTTTCAAACTAGTCATAAACTTATTGTTGAAGATAAAGGCTGTGTACCATTAGTGCCATGGTCTCAAAATGCTAGACCGAGATAATAATTCTATGAAACCTACTGAATGGCAAAGCATGTAAATCATTTATTCATTAATGACGATAACTAGCAAGATTTTCAATGAAAAAAATCGGCTTACAGATTTGCGAAAATGATGGGTAGGGGTCCGGTGTCGTAAACGATTTTTGTCCGGAGTATTACTCAAAAACTCTTGCAGGTATCAATATGAAACTTTATTGGTAGATAGATAGGAGAAGTACAGTGTACAAGAACTCTCTTATGCGTATTTTAGATTTTTTTATCTTTTATACTTAAAGTTTGTCCGGAGCATTACTCGCAAAGTATTGCACGTATCCAACTTCATATACCTCAATGAGGAAAAGTGCTTTGTGCAAGAATCATAACTCTCTTATGCCTATTTTATCAGCCTCGGCATGTACATCTTTTTTAAAAAGCATCACAAAAAACTTGGCTTTATTGTGGGTTCCACATCATCCCCTTGTTAAGTATTTAATTTGCAGAGTTGTGTATGAAACTTGATTCATTTCTTGTGTTAAGGTAAGTGTACGAGGATTTAGTGTACTATTGTGTGGATTTTAGTTTTAATGGTGTTTCTTTCATTCTAGGCAAAATATGTTATAAGTGCAGTACCTCTCTCATTATTGAATAGAATATTGTTTGAGCCTCCGTTACCATGGGAACGAAATCAATTAATTCAAAGAATGCCAATGGGTTGCGTAATAAAAACTGTGATGTATTATGAAACAAACTTCTGGAGAAAAAAAGGTAAATTTGTTTAGAGTTATATTTTTGTATTATATAAATCAATGTATTAGGCATACTTAAATAAATGTTAGTTTGCAGTTACCTCACAAATTCATTAAAATCTCCTACCCAAATAACTTTTTAGCTCATCTGACCCTCTTGTTTGTGTTTTTGATGTCCTTTATTCCATCTTTTCGATTCCAGTACCAGCATTTATTGTTAACAAAAATGACCACCCGCGTACTCATTTTTAACAGTTAAAAAGGGTCATGTAGCTGCCTACCAACAATTTTAGCTCGTCTATTTCAAAACAAAGTCGAGCTGATATGATTGCTGGGTCGTCGTTGTCGTCCTTGTAGTCGTCATTTTCGTCGTTGTCGTGCGAAAAACTCTAATGTTGCCCATTACTCAAACACTTTTAAAAGTATCAACACGACACTTGGAATACATGATTATCATGACAAGGCGCAGTTGCATGACAAGGGGTATTATTCTCAAAGCTATATTTTCGGAGTTATGCCTTTTTTAATATGGAATTTTGATAAAAAATGTTCATTAAATAGAATGATGTAAAACAGACGAGCTCTGTGGAGCTCTAGTTTAAGTATGGCTATTAGCAAATTTTCATAAAAATCTACCTTTTTCCTGACAAAGAAATCAATGTTGTTTTGCTCGTGTAAATATTATCCAAATACAAATATGGCGCAGCCACGTGATAGTCTCTATGTTATTTTTTATTTTTGCCATAATTCTTAAATTGTGAAACTCCAAAGTATTATGATTTAGCTCTGTTTTTGTTATGCTGTCTCCTGATATATCCATATTATTATTTGTGTTATCCAACATACCTTTACAAATTTTATGCAAGCATTATTTTCATATCAATCTGTTATAGTAAATAAACTGAATAAAACTGAACAGTCAACTTCACTGAAAAAATGGTGGCCTGATTACAAGGAAGCGGCAAGAGTTTTGATTGATCTTGTCCTGAATAATGATAAGACCAAAAAACCAACCCTAGTTTATTTCTAAAAATATAGACCCCCAAAATATAGGCTGGTACGTTGTTGAGACTTATTTTAGATATATATTTTTTAGTTTGGAGATATACATGTTGTTCAAAAGGAAAAGAAAATGCCAAAGAGAAAAAAATGACTGAGACTGAAAAAAAGTCTAGGATCAGCAGAAAAAATAGGGTCAATCAAAGGGCAACAAGGAACACATTTATGTCTAAATTTACCTTATTTAAGATGGTGTTTATGACAATGTATTTTTTAACCAATCATAATAATATTTCATAGATTTAAATGGTATAGCCATGTCTTCGGATGGTATATGTTCATATTGTGTTGAAGATACAAAACCTAACGGAGAACATCCTGGAATCATGGGGTTTGTGCTCGCTGATAAGGCACGAGAGCTCGGACATGAAACCTCTGAGGAGAGGTATAGTTCTTTAAAGTTTGAGTTGTTTGTATGGCTGTCGTATATATTCTTGGGATGTATGAGAGTAATGGATGGATGATTTGTATGGATGTATATGTATTCAGATTTGGGATTTCATTGGGTAGTCTGATAGAGTTTGAATCTTGATGACATTAGACATTTTAAGACGTTTTATGTCTTATCTCATCATTTTGTCTTATCTTAAATATTCACTATAATTTAAAATTCGATTCAAAGTCAAATATCCGTATGTTTGTTTCAATAATATCTTGGACAAGTTCGAACATGGGTCATTTAGGGTCACAAACTAAGTCGCCAGATCATATCACCGGAAATCATTGTTAACACTCCAGAGGTCACAGTTTTGATTTGATCCTAGTTAAACTGTGTCAAAAAGTTTGTTTTAATATGGTCGTGAGCAAGTTTGAACATTGGGTTATCCGGGGTCGCAAACTAGGTCACCAGGTCACATATCAAATATCAGAAAACATTGTTAACACTCTAGAAGTCACAGTTTTGATTGGATCTTCCTCAAACTTTGCAAGAATGTTTGTATTAATGATATCAACCTAATAGGTTTGAACATGAGTCAACTCGAGTCAAAAACTAGGTTACTGGGTCAAATCACTAGAAATCTTAGAAGTTGCAATCTTTACTCAGGTGAGCGAAAGAGGGCTTTCATGACACCCTTGTTTTTCAAGTTTTCCAGACACTGTTTGTACAAAATTTTGCGCATTGGATTTAATTTGATTGAGTACCGATTGATTTATGGCTAAATTGTTTATGTATTGCAATAATCAGGTAGAGTTTTTATTAGTAAAAATATAGTGATAAAATGTTATGTATATGTGAATGTATTTTCTGTTACAGGAAGAAGGCACTATGTGCTCACTATGCCTGGGTGTTTGGTTGTGATGATTTTCTACGTCCAGTCGGATACGTAGAATATAACTGGATGTCAGACCCTTATTCTGGTGGTTGTTACTCAAGTGTACCTCCGGTTGGTGTCCTGACACGATACTCTAAGTATGTTCTTCACATTGGTGCTGAGTTCTTTGAACCTGTATATGTATGTGTATGGTTGCATTGTTCACCCATATGCAGTGTAACTTCTGACTCTAGAACTCTCTGAAAACTTGAAACTTTCAAAAACTAAAGTTTACATCTGGTTCCATGAGTTTATTTTATAAACTTATTTGACCATTCTTTCGCAACCATCTTTAGACTAATTTTATGTTTCTTTGTAACTCACTCTAGGTGTATAAGAGAACCCCACAAAAGAGTATATTTTGCTGGTACAGAGACCGCTACTGTGTGGTCAGGTTATATGGAAGGGGCTGTACAAGCAGGAGAAAGGGCAGCATATCAGGTGATGTTTTGTTGTAAATCATGTGATTATTTGATCACTGTGAGCCTATGGCTTGGAGTTATTTTTATACCCCCGAATGCTGGCATATAGCATTTGCATTGTCCGTCCTTCCGACCGTCCCTCCTTCCATCTGTTCCATTTTCGTATCTCAGCTACAACTCTATAATTTCTGCATGGATTTCAAAACAAAACAATGTATCACACACAAGACTCGGACACTGAGCTCCAAAGTTATTCAAGGTTATTCATTCTGTAAGGAATTTTCATATCCCAGCCATAATAACCCGATTTCTGAATGGATTTTGAAATTATTTGGTATTGATGTTCACCATCAGAAGAACTTGCGTCGCGCGCAAGACCCTGACCCGTAGGTCAAGGTCATATTTTAGTTCATTCAATATATATGGAATTTTCGTGTCTCAGCCATAACTTTCTGATTTCTGAATGGATTTTAAAATTACTTGGTACTGATGTTCGCCATCATATGACGGCGTGTCACGCGCAATACTATTTTCTATAGCGCCAAGGTCATGGTAACATTTAAGGTCATTCATTACGTATGGATTCTGATGTTGTATATTTGTGCCTTGGCTATGACGTCTTAAATTCTCAATGGATTTTTAAATTACTTGTCTAAAACTCTTAACTCCAAATCTGACCTTAAGTTCAAAGTCATATTTAAAATCATTTATGATGTACGGAATTTTCGTTGTATTTGGCGTATACTGGGTGTTAAAATATATTGTATGCAGCCTATCTTGGTTATATGAATACCTTCTTGGTAGGTTATGAGAAAAGTGTCAAGGATACTGAAAATATGTGTAACTTCGGTGGCATATGTCAATTTCAGTGACAGTTCTTGTTATTATGTATTTTTGTAGTTTTGCCGCTTTTTGAATATTTACAATGAGTATTTTAGCATGTCAAATGTTATTGCCTTCAAGGAATGTACTCAACTTTCCAGTACTTGTTACAGTAGAACACGGTTATAGTGAACTTGTGGAACTCTGAATAATTACTCTATCTGTATTTTACTACATTTTTATATCCATACCAATGAAAGTAAACACAGGAGTGTTAGAGGAAAAATACTTGATTATATTCAAATCCGCATCTGTATCTGAGTTCACTATAGCCACGGTTTACTATTAGATAAGGTTGTATAAGTGACTGGACTTCTATTCTGTTCATAATTCCACGGAAACATGGTAAGAAAATAGAATCATAATCTAAACCTATTTTTTTCACTGGGGTTTAATATCACACCAAAAGCCAGTGTCATTTACCAGTTTTAATGGGGAGAAAGACCCTAGGCAAGCACCTGGGTAGAACCACTGGCTTTTTGTAACCAGGCTAGACAGCCTCCTCGCATGTGAAATTTGGTCCTGGGTTGGATTCAAACTCGCAGTGGCGAGGGGCTGGAGATCACTAGTTAAAGACCATATCTACTAGATTAGGAAGGTCCCCTGAATCTATATTCGTTTGTGCTCCTGATCAGAACAAGTATCGACAATTTTTATGATGTATTATTTATTACTTCAGATACTATACACTGATGGAAGAATTTCTGCAAACGAAATGAACCCAGCGGAACCAGAATCCTTAGAGTATCCGGCTGAACCCATTCCATTCAGTTATATTGAATACTACCTACCTAGTAACACTGCTCTTCTACGTTTTGCTATCGCAGCTGCGCTTGGATTTATTGGTTTAAGCGTGTATTACTTCATGTTCAGTTGGAAAGGGTCGGTTTTCTGGAAATGGTTCAAGTGGCAGTATGATCTTGATGATTATGATATGATGAATCTGTCACGATATTTCAAGATACCGTCACTGCTGTATAATCATGGAAACCCCTCAAAATAAACAATTAAACGTGGGTGCTGAGACTTTGTTTTGAAGATTCTTCGTTTTCTGCCCACTGACTGTGTTGTTAGAAGTTTGGCTCATTTTGCTATGTTTTGAACAAGGACAATTCAAACTCTATCTTTAGACAGAATGTGCGCAATCCTTGGTCTAAATAATATTTCAGAATGCAGAATTTCCATATGTTCATTGGAAGAGGGCACCTGAATGTATCACTAGTTAGGCCGTTCTTAAAAAGATGCTGGTTTGCCGTTAAGCAACAGAAAATTATATCTGTGGGTAGTTAGTAATTTTTTCTTTTTAAAAATTTGATTGCATATGCTTTTACTGATAATGAAAGCTGGACTATAGAACACAATAAAAATCTGCTAAAATTTATTGTGTAAATGCAAATCAACAATTTTCTAAGAATGATCTTAGACTATAATTGTCTACTTTTATATGATGTATTTGTTACAAATTATTAGTTGATTTTTTATATTTTGATTCTTGGTTAACTTTTTGTTTCAATGTGCTACTATTATATATTTATAAATTGTAAGTTAGGCTGTATCATTCACTGTATGACTGCTTATGAATGTTTCATTGTAATTAGTGCTTAATTCATCTTCTGGTTTGAAAGACATGTATTATTAATTCAGTATTAATTTGGTTGAGGTATTTTATATCATCATCATCATCATCATCATCATTTTACATGTTTTTATTACCTGTTCATGTAATTTCAAAGCGAAAATACTCTTCAGGACTGTAAAAATACTTCAAAGAGTTGTCTCCCTTCTGGAATATGTTATATAATACTATTTTGGTCTGTGGCATCCTCGAATATCTCGAATATTCTTTTGTAGTATCCTTTGATGGTCCTTTATCAAGTTTATTATTGTTCCCCATTAGTTGCCCACAAGTGTACCTTTATAACCTTTTTAGTAACAAGTTAATTAATATTCATTCTGGTGAGCGATGCAGGGCCATCATGGCCCTCTTGTTATTCTTGAGATCAACACTGATGGATTTACGTAACACACAATTCAGAAAGAAACTTTGCTTGAAAGTATATTGTAATACATTGAAATACAGTGCAACCTCTCCAAAGCAGCACCCTTTGGGAAAGTAAAATTGTGTTGATGTTGTGAGGTTGTTGCTCTAGAGAGTTTAAATTAATAGTTAAATCATACAGTGGGAAACAATCATGCTTAAGGGAGGTTGTTGCTCTTGAGAGGGCCGCTCTTGAGAGGTTGCACTGTATATTTCAATAAAAGATTTTTTTGTTGATTTGAGCTCAAAGTAAAAATAAAGTGAAAATGCTGTAGAGAACTTGACTGATATTTCATTGAGACAAGCTAACTCAAATTTCTTTTATTGTAAGCGTATAAAAGTCATGTTAAGGGGTACTAGACCTAAGGTAGGTAGGTTTCTTATTTTTCTAAAGATACATTTTGTGAGAATATGAGGAAATTAAACCCAAAATATTTTCGTACTTAGGATTTTGCCGTTAGAACTTTAGGGTAGGTGCCAAAATATAGGGCTTGTCAGGTAACAGCTGATTAAAGGTGCTAATCCGGAAGTTATACATGTTCCCACATTACCATTTGGCTGAATATATGTTCTTTTACCCATCCCTAATTTGCAAATTATACAGGATTTTTTACAAATAATTATTTGAAGAGGAGAGAAAATGGTTAGTTCTGGTAAACCTTAACATAGGAGCACTTTTAGGTTGTATATCCGCCTTAGATGAAGTACCGTCGTTAAACTGTGTTTAACCCAAACAAATAAACTTAATATGCACGTAATGACGAAAGGAAACGCAATATAGCTTCAACATGAGGACATATCTGCACGACATGGGAGTCATTAAGGCATTGTGTTTCCACGATACTGCGTCTATGCCTTCTGATACTTGCTTTAGCTTCTTCGAGCATGCAAAGTTCCATTTTTCCGCACTTACAACGCTATTATGTACAAATCATCGATAGCAATAAAATATATGTATTTGGTTGTCAAGATACCGTAGAAAGTGACTGCTGATACAATCAGGTACATATATCAAGGATCAACTTATTCGAACTGGCAGATAACTGGAGTTATTCCACTATGTTGTGCGGTTTTGCCTATTGCGTAATCATGCAATTTTCTACCTGATACGACGATCTATTTTCACGTTAACAATAAGAAAAAAAATTATTCTGTTGTAAAGATTGGTATATTTTCCGCACCTAACAACTCGATGATAGGCGGAAATATAATGTCTAATGCATTTCATTAAGACGTTTTAATGTGTGGTCAAATTTCATTCGGAACCATCGTAATTGTGTTAATATTTCGCGCGTACTCAGACACTTCCGGCGAATTCCGTATGGACCGGATATTCATCCGCGGCAATTAGCTCGTAGGAGACTTTGATGGCTGTAATGTAAGAAAATGACACGAATCGTTCTTAATAGTACCCAAAAGCGTTCTTGCAGGAAACAGAAGTACTTAACAGACAAAAAGCATATTCTAGATATTATTAATTGCTGGTTGATTAAGCGTTAAATACCGACGTACTTATTTTGACGTCTTTTTAACAGGCTTTTATTTATCGAAGTCTAAAAGAAACGGATGGCCAACGTTCTACATTAAATTAACCAATGCCTCGTTGACATAAATTGCGTAACGTATTCTGGCACAGAGTTATAATCATTACAAAAATAACGCCATTCAAATAAAAATATTAACACCACAAGCAGGTCTAGTTGTCAAGATGAACGCCTTCTTGCCTTCCCAGGAGATTCGCAATCGTCGAAATTAAAGTAATTGTTAGTGTGCGATGCTTGAACCTTACAGTTAGCCAGCAGGGTCTCATTAATACCTAGCTCCATGTACTCAATAAATATCTTCACTGAACAGTCAAGGAAATACAGCGTGCCAAGTTATTAACCAACTTTACTCGTACAAACACTTCCGTTTCATTTACGAGATTGGTAATGAATAAGGATACGATGAATGTAGATAAGATTATAAACTGGAACAAGAAACGTGCTTTTCTGTATTGAAGTGATTGAATATACCACGTCTGTAGACAATAATGTGTCTCTTACGTCCTGAGTCACGCATTTTATGTAAAAAAGTACACTTCAATCAAATCTGTAATACAACTACCATATCCACGAATATTGACTACGTACACACTACAATACACAAAAATATGGCTGTCGGATTCTCTGCAACATAAGATTTTACGGCTTTGAAGAAGAAATTTGGTAAATCTATGCAGAGAAATTTCATATTTTTTAAATTAAACAGAATTGTAACGTTATGAGTAAGTTTATTAATACAGATCAACCTATGAAGTTGACATTTTATTGAATGCTCATTCATCTTCTTCTTAAAATTGTTTAATTATCAAGAATTGGTAGTATTCGTAATAAGTTAATTCCCTTATGTTAAAACATGAACATTACGCGCTCATTATTTCAGTCAGGATTTTATACTGACAATATTTTGGTGCAGACATAGCAGAAAAGATTTGAAAATGTGACATCAAAGTAGGAAGAATCAGTGTTATAATGTGTTCAGATCCAATGAGATCGTTGAGTACATATTTCAAATGTAATATATGGTAGGCTTAGTACAGTACTCATCCTATTATATGTTTTTTGTTATTATTTTGGTGTACAAGCACATAAAAACTGGTGTTAAAATACCCCTTTAGAACTAGAAATAGAACATTACAGCAATCAAGAGAAGAGAAGTACATCTAGAGCTGAGTCAAAAAGAGTCTCAGAGAATTATGTAATTATAGATCAAAGATATAATCAGATCCTGCAAAACTACAACAAACTAGATCCAAGAAATGATGAAAACGTCAAATACATGGAAAAAGTACTGAAAAAGAGACAGATCCAACGTATGATGAGATCATAAAAAGGGCAAAGAGCAAAAACAGAAGTACAGGAACAAAGAGAAGGAGAGAAAAACTGAACCCAACAAAACCCCAAGCTTAAGGGCCCCAGATTGAGAAGCCAAAGATGAAGAATCAATAAGAAAATTTCAGCGGCAAGTTGAAGGAGAAAGCGGCCAGAACGCTGAACTAGGATACTACCCAAGGATTTCGAAGAATGGGCTGTAAAGCTATATGTGTAAAAATGTAACTGCTACTAATTTTGACTTATAATTGTTGTTTTCATTTGGTTCAAACCGCTTTACAACAATTTTTCGGTTGTGATTGTTTTATTAATCTTAAATAAATGATAAAGTTTACATAGAAAGTGTAAGTGATGTTTGTGGGTTTTGGAGGGGTAGTTCTGAGCCATAATGACTAGTTTATGCATGCATGTGTATCATTTTTGCATGGGTCTGTGTTTTATGCATTCGTGTGCGAGTGATGATGTTTGTCGTGATATTTTGTGGCTATATTATTTGTGTTTTTTTGTGATATTTTAACATGTGCCATTTCCTTGGAATCTTTTGTTTACATTCTGTTGTGTATGACTGTGTGCGACGTTTAATATTTTTCTACATATTTCTATATTTGATTTTTTATCATTATTTTGTGAATACATGTGGTAATAAATAATAACAATGTCTACAGAAATAAGACGATTTTACGTGTACATATTAGATGTGACAATATTTATCTGACTTAATTGGAGCAACCAGCGGAATGAAATGTTCGCCATGATCGTCTTTAGCAATATGTCTGGAATGTATTATCCTCTAGAGGCCAACCAAAAATGTAAATAAATCATAAAATTGGCTTGCTGTTTATTTACTACAACTGATTAGCGTAATCCGAATGGTTTCCTGTCTTTTATCTAGCCCTGAATAATGAGAAACGTATTTGTGTAGAATGTGTGATAATATATAGGCCTACAGAATGCCACAACTCGACACAAAAATAGATTTATTTATTCACTCCGGGTTATGACATTTTTTTCTACAAGTTTGAAAGTTCTTCAATTTATTTGTTATTGTAAATGGGTTGTATTTTTTCTCTAGGGTTTAACGTTGCATCTAGGGTCATTTAGAGACTTGTACAGCTTTTAGCGGTTGCGGAATACCCCTTGGTAGAACCTACAGACCTTCCGAAAGCCATCTGAATAGCTCCCTCACGTGTGTTTTTTTTCTGGTAAGGGGTTGGGTTCCAACCCACTGAGGTGTGGGGCTTGTGATAACTAGTCAGAAACCCTAACCACTCAACCACAGACCCCACATATGAAATGTAAAACATGTTGACGCAGAGAGTTAATGTAGAGTCTGCTCATTTCTAATTGTTCAATTTGTACGCATTTCAGAAATGAAAAAAAAAACAACATAAAAACATGCGCTATCTAAAATAACGCTGATAAACATTTTTTGCTCAATCCCGAGCGCCCGCATGACGTCATAGTTATTCATCACTCGACAAATTAAATCTCTAATTAAGTTTTGGCGCGATTTGAGTCAACGATAGGAATTTATAATGAGAATGCGAGCAGTCGAGTTTAAAACAACGAGCTAACAAAAGCGACTGTTCCAGTTCAGTATAGTCATAAAAATTTCAACTTGCTACTGTTTATAGTACGCAGAATTTCTTTGTTGATTCGGTCAATTTAGCTCGACACGATACATTTCTCAAACTATTCGTTGCTGGCCGTTTATCTCCGTAACATATCTAGAACCTCATAGTTAATGACCAAAGACTTTTGACAACAAGTACTTCATGTGGAACCACGCTACAACATCAGTTGCTATGCACAAACAACTAATTTCCTGTGTTTCATAACCTCTTTTCTCTATGTTTCATAACCTCTTTAGCTGTGTTTCATAACCTCATGAAAACACACGAAACCAGATGAAAATCTGTGTTGTATTGTACAACATTTGTTGCACCATATGAAAATCTGTGTTGCACTGAAATCATAGTTACACTTTAAAAGAACACGATGCTGAATGTCGGTCACGTCAAACACCAAAGATTTTTTTCCTGTCCTTTAATAATTGCGTTGACCAACCAATCAATTTAATGGAGAGCGATATTTTTCAACATTGCATGCTATTAATATTGTTTGTTGCAAAAACGCACACCCATCAGGACTTGCTTGTTATTGGCGTCCCCAACCACATATATTTTGAAATACCTGGATACCAGTAGGCCGTCCCTGTCACGATAATTAACCTTAATGACGTTTAGATTTAATTAACAATTTTTGGTTATGAATAAGTGTAGATTTGATTTATATGAAATCCGTATTGACGCATTTCAAGCAAACAAGTGTTTGAATCTCATCGCTATGAAAATGAATTATAATATTATAAACAACCACGCTGAGCAAGAGCAACAACTTAAGTGGCATGCCAGCTTTTCCGTTTGTTAATGAACTGCAATATTTGACAAGTTCTTGTGTAATTGAGAACAAAAAAGACTTTGATATCACACTATGGGCGTTGATGTTCCTCCCATACACCGCACTGAGTAATCTTGGGAACAATTGGCTTTTTATGCTCGCAAGTTCTGAAAGTATTTGATTGGCTGATACCAAAGCACGCCACGCCAAACATGGCATATATATTGTTCTAAGCTTTCATTCATCTGGTTCATAGTGGACGTTAGTAAGGAGTTTTCATCGTGAGTAAAGATTAAGTAAGCAATTTTTATTTTTCTTCATAAAAATATCTGTTGTGTGTCACTTATTTTTTTATTTGGTTGTCTGGCAGGCGAGTGGCTGTTTCTTGAAATCGAATACTTCTCTTTAGTTGTATCTTTTCAAAAGTATTTAATTTGTAAAATAAATGTCTGTAAGCTATATGAATATAAATTTCTTACTATACTTAAAATACTAATATTGTCACTTGTATAAATATATTTTCATTGAGTATTCATGTAAATTAACAACGATGTAGGAAGTATCAATGTCATTTTATTTGTAACTGAATAAGATATCTTTTGGACTAGGCGTATTTCATTTAAAAACTATTCTGTTCTTTTCTGTTCTTCAAAGGTATTATTCATTCTGAAAGTATTAATGAATACAGGACTTTGTTTTTTCCATTATGCAGAAACTTAGTTAATTGAATATAAAAACATTCTAATATAAAACTTCTTTATTGGCTTTCACATTATTTTTTAGCCGCGTATATCTTGCAACCTGAATCCAGAAGTCTTTTTTTTGCGACCTTAAATTTGTCTTGATCTTAATTCAATAAATTTGAATCAAATGTATGACCTACATCAGTACATTATTCTACAGAAAGCATTTGGGAATAACAAATTCTTATCTTACTCAATAACTGACTGGTTCATTCAATTCTAATGGAGTTCAAATTGTCAATTCGGTACATCATTACAATCTCAGGAGTTTTCTTTGACCGCTTTTTTGTTGCAATGGAAGATCTTGTAAATGAATTTGATTTAAATAATTATGTTAACGGACCGGTAAATTATATTTTAAATGACTATATTTTGTTGTGATGTTTTTTTTATAAATTGAATTATCAGATCAAGTTCTCAGATCAAAATTTTGATGAGAAATTATTACAATTTTGTTGATGTTTTCTGATAATTTCATTAAAGTGTTAGACAATATTAAGTTTGTACTTAATACTTAATTTGCAAGATTCGTAGTGCAGGATTAAGTATTTTGGGCAACAATTTTCATACACCGTTCAAAACTATTTCAGGAGACCTTTGGGAAATGTTATTAAAATCGAAAAGAAGCTTTTCTTCTGTTTCAGTCGAACTGTGTTGGTCTGAAGTAAAGAAACCCTACTCTTTGAAATTCAAGGAAAATAATTTCAATTTTTACAGAAATTAGTCATTAATCAATTCTTGTCATATACATTTTCAGTATTTGATATGATTGATTAAACATGACTGACAGAAAAATATGCCTGATTCTCACTGATCAATGTCCGACTAATTGAATTAGAAATGTAATTTAGTTAGTTTATTAGAAATGTTCTCAATTTCTGAATGGACACAACCAGCAGCCAGTCTTACTTGACCAAAAGTGCAGCCAATAAATCATTCCACAGTGATGGGTTAATTATAGAAGTAATTTCAATTAAGTGCGAGAAGAATAGCTCTTAACCTCTATGTTTCACGATCTTTATTATCACGTTTCATTAAATCCATGTAATGATATACTCGTTACCCCACCCACTCGTTTTTAAGGTGATAAGCTGATCTATTTGAAAAAAAAATTGAATACTGAAAAATAGCCATCCAATAGAATCAGCACCGATTTTATTTCGCTAAATCTTTTTTCTATTATGCAACAATAAGACTAGGACCTGAAACAGCATTAAAGCATTAAAACTGTATATGTAAATCAGACATACAACAACAACAACAACAGAAAAAATAAAGAATGTCAGAAATCTATGAGGTCAGTTTAGATAAAACACTGCAAATTCTGTAATGTTATCCGCTAGTGATAAAGCATGGAGTGTACTTTTTACTTAGTTAGGGTAGTCTTACCACCTTGTCACACGTGGGTATCATTTAATATATGTATTTTTGCCATTATAGCACTTTTTAAACATATTATGGACACAAAACCTTACTTGCTATGGAAAAATGTCGTATTGGGTAAAATTTTTATCAGGTCTTATTATCAGGAAAAATATTAAAACTGGAATATATCCATGAATAGCGTACTTCAGTTCCACCGGTTCAAAACTTTTTTTCTAAAAAAATAGCCTAGTCCAAAATGACAGAAGCGTTCCTTGAAACTGGAGGCTTTCAAATTTCAAGAAGATTGGAATTATTTTTTCACAATTACCCTGTGGCAAATAGTTCAACACGGACTAATGTAACTACATTCCTGGGCTTTCAAACGTCTGTCTAATGACCACCCATACTTAACGATATCTGGACAAAGGCACATCAAGCGTCTAGTGTACAGCGAGTCCATTCAAAGTCCCTACTCAGCGACCTTGTTTTCGTCCGTGACCTTGAATTATTATCCACTATAAGGTCATCCATAAAAAATGTTTGTTTGAGGTTTGGCAACCCGCAACCCGAACTTAAACAATTGTTAACAATTGGGTTATCATTCTTTTTGTTGGCATTATAATAATTGTAATGGGAATGCTGGAATACTGAAAAAAGATTTTTGTCAAAATCGCTAAAAATGCTTTGGGCCATCTTTTCATAAATATATATATCTCCCATATAGTATCTATATAAGAAGTTGAACCATACAGCTCCTAGAGGTTCCATTTGTGAGATTGTGTTTTGTCCCTCGATATTTGTATGCTTCTGTGTGCTACATCGGGTTTGGGACTGCTGGATTTTGGGTCTGCTGGATTTTGGGTCTGCTTGCATTTTGGGGAAGGTGGGATTTTTAGTACGTGTTGTTGCTGGGAACTCTTTTCTCATTTATAGTTTTAAGTATTTATAGTTGTTTCAAGAAAAAAAACCAAATAGAGACAGCTCACTTTCATAATTAAGATAAATTGATCCACTGATTTGTATATAGAACAGTAAAAAAAGCACAAAAATGTAGAAAAGTTCGTTTGACGCTGGTCTGACTGACAGGGTGACTGTAAACGGGTCGCTTCTTGGCGTATATATTAACTGATTAAATAAAATTTCAATTGTCTTAATTGTTTCATTTGGTAAGTGTTATTTAGGTGTTTCCAAACTGAACATGGCGTATTTGTTGTACAAATCGAATAAAAAAGATTCAAGATGAAAAAAGCTCCAACCAGAGTTTCGTTTTTTATCTTAATATTTCAGGACTTGCAAATTTAAAAAAATGACTTCGTCAGAAAGGTTGGTGTCCCAGGGGGGAAATAGAACATATTTTTTACTGGGATAAAATAAAAACAATCAATTGAGCCAGTGTGATTTAGGGTTATTTTAACCTTTATTTGCTGTGGCGGTTGCATTCTAAAAAATGTCAGTACTTTTTTTTGTTATTTTCTAAAAGGAATACAAATTTCTAAACACAACTTAATTTCAGTAATTCTCAGATTGTTACAAACGTATTAGACACATTTCAACAACAGTTTCCTATACTAGATTAATGATTTAGTGTTCTAAGATGGTTTAAAACAGAGCCGGATCGTAATTATATTACGTATCTTCCTATTTTTTTCCCAACTAATTCAAATTTGAAAAAACTAACATCATTATGTGTTCAGACGTCTACATATTTGGTAATTCTAACATTTTCTTTATTATGATTTGTCCTTGTACAAGTATAGTACTGTCTTTTAAGGTCTATGTGGGTGTTTCTGGCAGACTGTTATTTCACGTGTAAAATCAGACCGTTTGTTCAAGTTAACATAATCTTTTGGCGGGTTCTTTTAAAGTGCTGCTATGATGTATACGTTGAAGTTCAGGGTCGGGAATTGTAAAAATACTCCACTTCAGATCTTTAAAAAGTCAGTTACTCTGTTGGAAAAATGTTACGTTCAATTAAACGGCATACCTTGGACAATATCTAGTAATCTAACATAATGATCACACGTGCGGAATACCTGTCATTTTGTACCATAATTATCACACATGTGGAATACCTGTCATTTTGTACCATAATGATCACACGTGTGGAATACCTGTCATTTTGTATCATAATTACCACACATGTGGAATACCTGTCATTTTGTAACATGATGATCACACGTGTGGAATACCCGTCATTTTGTAAGATAATGATCACTCGTGTAGAATACCTGTCATTTTGTAACATGATGATCACACATGTGGAATACCTGTCATTTTGTAACATGATGATCACACATGTGGAATACCTGTCATTTTGTAAGATAATGATCACTCGTGTAGAATACCCGTCATTTTGTAAGATAATGATCACTCGTGTAGAATATCCGTCATTTTGTACCATAATGATCACTCGTGTAGAATACCCGTCATTTTGTAACATAATGATCACACGTGTGGAATACCCGTCATTTTGTAACATAATGATCATACGTATAGAATACCCGTCATTTTGTAACATAATGATCACACGTGTGGAATACTCGTCATTTTGTAACATAATGATCCCACGTGTGGAATAATCGTCATTTTGGAAAAAAATCTCTCCTTTGTCTATGTTAGTACTTGGGCGTGTTCAGAACAGTTATAAAATCAATTACCCTAAATGTTTGCATCAATCAGAAGGGATTGATGGTGTTTGTGAGGAGGTTACATCATTCTAATATTTCCAAACAAACACAAACGCCTACAATTATGGTGATATATCCTATTTAATTGCAATTTACAACATGGTGTAATGGTATTTCACTATCATAAACGTAAACAAATTGGCATTTCCATGTTGTATATCATTGTTCCCAATTTGATGGATATTTGTCAATTTTATCATTTTATACCACACAATCATTTTAATCAAGTTTCATTCGTTGAATTGCAATTAATGTTGTGATTTTTCATATCCAAGGTTACATAAAATTGTAATTATGATCGGTAACACGAGCTGTTCCATTAACATAATGAAGTATCATTTGTCTTCCATCCTCTTCCATCACAACATGGAAACCATTTCGTTCTTTTGCACTCTGTATCAATGAACGCGCCTTGTTTAAAGTACACTTTCTATCAGTATCAAGAGAGAGGCCTGCCTATTCGTTGATTTTGTTGCTGCTTATTCCGGAGTTACAATTTTAATATAATATTTATACGTAATGCATGTGTTGTTGTAGGTTTATGGTCTCATTGTGTTTGGAGGTTTTACTGTACTTATTAAACTCATCTAAAGATTGACCAATAAAATGTGAACTTGATCGACAAACTAAATACATTTCAAGTAGTGTTCTATTATGTCATGACGCTCATTGACTTTAAAGAATGGTGCAGTATAACCCTTGAAAACCAGACACCCTGAAATCGAATTTCTCTGAAAATTGGACGAATTTTCAAGTCCCATTTTATTTCTCTTCTATTATCTCTAGTTTTCAGAAAACCGGAATTTCCAGAAAACTAGGCTTTTGGCCCAATTCTGAAGGGGTCACGTTTTCAGGGGTTATGCTGTATTCCACTTCGTAATAGACATCCTATTAATCTATAATTTAAAGAAAAAATTCTCAAAATCCTTACAATTCAATTAGCAAAACGAGTGAAAAGCTACATGAACTGAACAAATGTTTATAGTTAAACAATTGTGGCGTACATTTTGCGTTTGGAGAATGGGCCACAGTGGACAAACCAGTGATACTGAGAAAATAATATTTTCAAAGATTTCATTTCAGTTTCGTGTTCAGACACAACATAGCATTTATTGTTGATCTCTGAGGCTGTCTAATGGGACACAAGACTCATTCGTGTGTATCCAACAATGGTTCGACTTAAGATTTCTAAGTCACAATACATTTACAGCCGAAACATTCTCAGAATCATAAGATGTTCGATTAACGCATCTTTGCTCTGTATGTAATGTTTAAACGAATGTTTCACGGTTGTTCATTAGTGCTGTAAGCGATATCAATATTGAATGGATATTTATTCCTCCTTGTAATTAAACACATACTGACGTGCTTTAATGAGTTTAAGAAATAAATTTAATGTTCTCGTTTCGGAGATGAATCGTTTACAGCCATCAGCAATTATGGATAAAAGCTTATTGATTGAATTACTGACATTGATCATAAAACTAATCGGTACTGCATCAAAACGATACCAACAGAAACGATTCTCTTTAAAGCAAACCTTAGTTGCATTCCATATCTATTTGTGTTAAGCCATCTGCAAATAGATTTTTATGCTCCATAGTATAGTATAGATTGCGTTATGCAAGACTTCTCGATTTTAGCTTTCTCTCAATTTCCTGTACAATAGAATGGAATTTAAGAACAAGGAGGCAAGCAAGGACTCGAAAATCAGGTGACTAAAGAATGCTTATGCGTGTTATCATCATTTCTTGCATTATAATCTTCAATGATATGCTATTAATTGTACGACTGTGTTGTTTCACTAAATCATTTTTCCCATGCAATTCTAAAATCTCTTAAAAGATGGAAAGAAGAGATAGATAAATAATTTATTCAGCAAATTAGACTTTAAGTCCATGACTTCTCATATAGAAACAATTATTACACATATTGCATTATTCATAGTTATCAAACGTAAATAAAATCAATGCAGTATAAATTGAGGGGAAGCATATTAAACACATACATGTTCAATTTCATGCCACCGAAACTAGATACATGTTCAATTTCATGCCACCCAAACTAAATACATGTTCAATTTCATGCCACCCAAACTAAATACATGTTCAATGTCATGCCATCCTAACTAAATACATGTTCAATTTCATGTCATCCAAACTAAATACATGTTCATTTTCGTACCACCCAAGCTTTGTAAATACTTATACAATTTAGGAAGGGAAATACACCACGCGAGTGTTATTTTGAAACTTCTAAGGTAAACATGAATTGTAGACTTTTTAAAGAATCAAAGGTGCATTTTATATATTTTCTTATCAGCTTAACAACTTACTGCTAACTACTCAGTGAAGTACATTTTAACAACAACTATAACACCAAGGTTATTTAAATAAAACCACGTGGTATTAAAAATTTAAATATCATTTTTTTATTTCCATTAGTTCTCAAACTTAAATCAGACTACAGAACCATTTCCTTGAATAAAAAACAAAACGTCAATTTTAATGATACAATATCATGTTGTCTTTTTTCTGTTGTTCATTTTACGTTCTTATTAAACAAGATATAACCTTGCCATAAATGAAATTATTATAGAAAGAATATTATACCATGATGCATACAGGCCTTATTTCTCAACGACGCCGCATGTTAGAAGACTTTGTGGTACGTTCTTGTTCATAGCTCATACTTAGGTTTACTCATAATAAATCCCTTGGTTTTTAGTCAATGCAATTAAGACTGATCTTAGGGGTCTCCATGTTCGAGTAGTTATGATATCTAAATAGTAATCACTTGCCCGTCATCGATGTAAGTTTGAATCCTTCCCCGGGACTAGATAAATGAAGAAGCTGTACAGCTAGCTTACAGAGTGTCTATAATTCTATCCAGGTTATCAAAATATACGGTTGGGGTCTTCATCCATCGTTAAAGCTGGAAAAATCGCCAAATCATCCTAGCTGTTGGAACGACGTTACCCCCCCCCCCGCCCCCGACCAAGAATACAATTTCAAAGAGTGCTCGGGTTGATAGTGATCTCGAACGGCGACCCTCCATTAATAAAGGTTACAAAATTGGTGTTCGTGTACATTAGACTAAATTATTAACCATAATATGCTCAAAGATTCGTTGTAATTGGCGTATGTAATTTCTGAGGGGATTGTCGAAAGTCGTTCTACAATCGCATTAAACATCAAAGAGGTATTACATGTCTAACTAAATGAATATTTAGAAACTTAATGGCTCGTTGTACGTTAATGCTCTGCATAGTCCAATGTTCTGATTGAAAACGAATAGCTTTAGAAATAATGAATTAATTGATTTTGCTGAACTCATGAAATTATACAGACATTTAATACAACAGTTTGTCCTAAATGGACAAAATGTAATTTTGGATAACGAAAGAAATGGTGAGGTTCCGAAGAGTGGGAACAAGCACGTGGCGGCGGCTTTGTATAAGTTAACTGAAAGAAAAAGATGTGTGGTGGATAAACAATCGGCGTCCAATCAAAACGACCATCGTGAGTTAGAACCACAAAATAGTCACAGTCATGTATACCAGCATTGATTCTGTTGTTTTCTGGAAACTGACTCACGGTTGAGAAATGATTTTGTCGCAATATGACTTACATATGCTCGTATGGAATATTTCAAACAAAATGGCTTTTGGTGTTCGGATTGCATCCACCGCGGGGGCATATAGTATAACCATATTCTCGATATCTCGATTGTAAAATCAAATGAGAGTTACAAATTAGTTTTAAACGAATAGAAACTGCGTATTCTAGACAGACGGTCTCTTGACTTTTTAATTTTAATCATTTAGTTTATTTAATAATAGTCTATCCGTCAACACATTACCGTACTGGGAACTGAACGAGTGATAATGAAATAACAGCTGATGTAACATGTTTATCGTAATGTGTCTATGTGTGATAGTAATAAACACTCATAATTCTGTTAAGGAGAGAAAAAACTATTAAATGTTGGATGTCACATTTGTTTGTATTTATTTCTAAATGGATCCCAATATCACATTGACACCCTGAAGACATGGCAATAAAAAACCTGCCAAAATCATCCTGTTAGTTTAGGATCATTCCTAATTGTTAAGGCTTTTGCTAAGTGTAGTAAAGGCTAGAAAGTAGAAGTATTTGGGGCTACACGGCAAGAAGAAAATAGTAGGTAGGTAGGTCGAAAATCTTTCCTTTTCATTAATTTTATGAACGCCTTTTTTGGAAAATACGAGTTTCAGTTCATGCACGAATATTTTCCTATTTCAAATTTTGCCGTTAGAAACTTTTCTGTGGTTGGTACCAAAATACGGTCGGCCGGGTAACCAAAAACACAGTTATTTTTTTCAACATAATCGTGTGTACTCGTATATCCTCACAGGTTCCTTTGGTGTGATAATAATGATCTCACACAAATACTTATTGATATCATTGGTATTATAAGGTTAATAATTTCGCGAATCGTATTACTAAAAAGGCCAGACCATTAACTCTAACAGATACCAGACTACAATTTATCAAGATCAGTTATCAGTTTTTAAATAGTGAACAGACAATGTCTATATTCCAATTCTCTTAATCCAGTATTTTTTTCATTTTTCATATTTACATTGGCCTCCGACGAATTATTGAACATCTTCTCCGAAAAGTTTACTAATGATCTACTCAATAGCCAAATTGTTTTATTTATACGCAACAGACAAAATACATGCATACACTACGAGAGATGACTGACCTCTCCGTGTTTTTTCAACTTCTTTCACATTTTACCGCACGGATGCAACATGATCAGGTCATCCTTAAACAATATTGGTTCGAGGTTAAGTATTGGTAGGTAGGTAGGTAGGTAGGTAGGTAGGCAGGTAGGCATTTTTTGGTCCACGCCATAAGCTTATAATGAAAACGAAACGCTGGAATAAAGACCGATTTTTGTACAAGTCGCTTTTTTTGGGGGGGGTGAATTTTTGTACAAGTCGCCTTTTTTTGGGGGTTGAATTTTTGTACAAGTCGCTTTTTGGGGGATTGAATTTTTGTACAAGTCGCTTTTTTTGGGGGGGATTGAATTTTTGTACAAGTTGCTTTTTTGGGGGGGGGGGGATTGAATGTGTCTGTCGCTTAAATTCGAACCAACAAATATTTGAGGATGGCCTAACCAACTGATTCTGCGATGGAGTAACGAAATTAGATACATACAATAAAATTATGTATTAAATTAAAACATATAATGGTCACCTATGAATAAAAATCACCATGTGAACAACATTTACTCCTTTGAACAAATTCATTGATTTAATAACACAATTAACCACTGCTTAAAGGCTAACCGTGGAGAAAAATACTCTACCTCATTTATTCTTTTATTTTAGTGACATAAGTTCACATATTTGACAATTCCATTTTCCAATGGTTGCACTACAACTATAACGTGAAATATTTATGCTTAGGTCAAAAAATAAATGCATTGTTTCCCTTTAACATCCCCCAAAAATATACAAGTAGGGTAGGTAGGTCGACAGAACTTTTTTCCAAATATTTTTAGTTCGGAAATAAAGTTCGCATGAAAATGAAAAAATCGGCAAGAACAAAATGGACTGAGACCGAAATAGTCTGGGGTTGGCAGAAAAAATAGGCGGCGGTCGAGTCCGCGGAAACCAGGAACTTTTGTACGTCTTATGGGCAAAATCAGTAAAACCCGCCTATGATAAAATGTTACAAAACAAGATACAGTGGAACATATCTAAACCGGCTGAGCCCGGGATCAGGTCATTCGGCCGGTGTAGAGGGATGGCAGTTTACAGGGAATTTTTGAATTATATAGTAATGGAGTCGTGGCCAGAACATTTGGCCGATGTAGAAGGGAAACCGGTTTTATAGGGGAACTGGTTTAGAGGGGTTTCACTGCATGCGCATTACTGTATTGTAATGACAAATGTAAAATAAAACATAGACCGTCGCTCAATTTGCTTGAATTATTCAATAATTACAACAAGGAATATGCATAATTCATAAGCAGGTTATATTTAATACAATTTCGATCTAGATATGCGTGCCATACACAGTAAGAGCCATCGATAAAATATCTAGTTTCTTGCTATTTGCGTCTATTTAAATTATTACATTTACCAATGCATTTCAAGTAGTAAAGAGTCAATAGGATTTTGTTTTTATCCAGATTATCAGTGATCCTGTGATATTTGTATGCAGATCTTTCATTCTACCGCAGCAATTTGCTGTGATTTGACATTAAGCAATCTCCAAAGACTGTCAGAGAAAGTAAACAACGGCCATGATAAACACACAACCTTGTTGATGTGCATATATACATAGTTTCATGAGGAATTGCACCAGGAGAATACAATCAACCTTGAATAAACGACCACATGTGAATAGTGGCCACTTGTAAACAATTTTCACACTTCAATTAACTTTTTTAATTAACACACCAGATAAACTTCCCAAGATCCGTTGCGCATAACGGCCACGTTTCTTCTCCCATTGTGGTGACCTTTGTGCACGTTCTTGACTGTGATCGGACATAAACCTTGACCTTTCGTCAGGTAACTTCAAAATACGGCTGTTGCTTATTATTACTAAGCTCTTATTTTCTTTTTTTCAGAAATCAGGAAAAATGTTGTCGAAATATTTCACATTATTGGTTGAATGTTGTTTGGCTGCTCTGGTGTCTTCATCAATTGTGAAACGTTCATATCAGGTAACCTTAAATAAATATCTGGCAACCTTACATCAATATCAGGTAACCTTACGTCATTATTGTCATGTTCTGTGGTATTATGCGAACTAACAATGTTGGGAACATATGGTGTTACCCAAGCCTGTATGTGTGTGTTAGTGTGTTTACTAATTAATTAAGAAAACGTATGGCACAAATTATCACGATAATAAGACAACGTCCAAAAGACCATGTCGCCATGGCAATGGTCAAGGTCACAGTGACCCACCCATTGAACTAACAATGTTGGGACGAATGGTGTCATTCATGCATGTATGTGTGTGTTAGTGTGTTTACAAATGAATCAAGAAAACGTATGGCACAAATTATCACGATAATAAGACAACGTGTAAAGACCATGTCGCCATGGCAATGGTCAAGGTCACAGTGACCCACCAATTGAACTTGGCGCTTATTCACTAAATAAATTATATGTAGATAGTATTTTGTCGTGCCTGGTTCATAACACTACAATCAGGGATAGGATTTGGTACAAATACTCACCATAATGCGGTGTCGTGTCGAAATAATTGACCAGATCGCCAGCTCGTCAGGCAAGGTCACAGTACCACTTTAAACCTTGAGTATATTTACTATTAAAGTATAGAGATGCTCCATAATTTATATTACTCTTCTGTGGCATCACGTTAAATAGAAGCGACATTCGTGTCCTGTGGGCACGTTTACTGTTTGGGAATTCATAGTTGTTTGTTTATAGTATCGAAAGCGGATTTCAAACATATTAATACGTACAAACTAGACGGGACGTTTTTATTGTGTAAACATCTCCCACCCAGTCTTCATCAGTTAACTTGGACGGACATGCTATTGACACGCTCGTTAGCTTTAAAAAATTATCTCCAAAGAGGACCTAGAAGCAAGACATGTCACGTGATTAAAATATTCTGATAGTTCATTTGATTTCTTATGACGGTACTTTGATAATACAGGGCAACCTTTCCAGAGCAACATCGTTTGGGAGAAGCAAAATTATGTTGTTGTTGAGAGGTGGTTTCTCTAGAGAGATTAAATTGATTGTTAAATTGTGCACAGGGAAAAATCATGTTGTTGTTGAAGGGAGGTTGTTGTCAAAGAGAGGGCCGCTTTGGAGAGGTTGCACTGTATACGACGATGAATGGAGGAATCAATAGTAGTACATCAGTTATAAATCTTCATTTCTTAGTGATAATGAAATTACGAAAATGCCAACTCAATTTCTAAGTCACATTGTGAGTATATTTAGCGCAAGTTTAGTTTCATGGTATTTATTTCTTGTGGTTGTATGTGACTGACTTGAGGCCGACCATTTAGCTGATTACCGTTTTAAATTCTTCATTTCATAAGAAAAGAGGTTGTATATTTGGAAAGCTGTAGATGTTGACATGTATATATATAGCTGAATAGCGATCTCCCGGTTAACTTCGCAAAATTCTCCCTCCAGAGATTAGTAACATCACAAAGCAAACCAAATTAAGGCAATCATCATTTCCAATGCATAACAAAGGTGGTAATTGATATTTCCAAGCCATTGTTTAAGTCGGACAGGTCGTTTCCATCAAATGTCCAGGGGTCGTCCGTGACATTATTTTGTCTATGATCAATTTCAATACATACGAAAGGACAAAGACACGCATATTTTACATTTCTATATCATAACACCCCGTTTTCTTAATATAGTGTTTGTCTGATATTGCTGGAGCGGAAATTATTTTTGTCTGGGAATCTCCATTAACATAAATGGAGAAAAAAACACGCCTAACCATTCAATGGGAACACCCGGCTCATATCTTATCAAGTCTTCTAAAGGTTGGTGATGGCTCCAAGCGAGCATTATTTAACCAATTAACATTTCCAACCTTAGACAAAGATGGGTAATCCAGAAAGTTCAATCATTTAGTTTATTTTCTGAGAAATTTAATTATGACTTTGGAACAAAATTTGATATTTATTGTCACAGACATTTTACGTATAGCTAAGTCATTAGTCAATTACGCAATAGTATAATGTGATGTACGTCGTTGATATTTGTTGTTTACGGTAATACTAAAAACAGCTTCCTTGTGTTTTGAGGACAATTTATGTGGGTGTAAATATGTTTTTAACAATTAAAACGAAAACTGTCTCGTTTGAGTTAACTCGACTGAATAGCTTCCGTCTCAACATCTTATTTCAGCTGCACTAAAGTTAATAGGATTCTTTTTGAATTGCCAGCTGTAAAAGATTGCGTAACTGAACAAGTCACCGCGATCATGGTCCAGATGTTAGAGCGCTGGACTTGTAACCCTGCGAACCCGGTTCAAATCCCGGTCGCGGCAGGTCATACCTTTCTATGAAAATATGACACTCCATATGCGGTGAAGTTGCCGGCTCCTTGCGGAAGGATAAGTTAGTACTGGTTAGTATACAATCCTGGGAAAACTGGTATAGGCCGTATATAATTGAAAAATTGTTGAACAGCGGCGTAAACCCAGTGAACAAGTTGTCATCATTTGTTCTATAACAATAACAATTCGATTCAGCGAACATGCATTTGCATCGGAGCAACCTGCATATCATTGCTTTGTTGGAAACACGATATTCCGGTGTTGTGCATCATAATTATTTGTAAATTTTGTATCGCATTTCCTTTTCACTTGAAACAAAATTGAAGTAAATAAGTTATAAGCAGAAAGTCAATACAAGTATTTGAGAAGTTATAGACATTGCTGTATGATGTATCAGAGAAGAAACTGTATTTTAGATTAAAGAAAGTTTTTTTTCTAATTCTTAAAAATCGTTTTGATTTTAAATATTTTACGAATACATGCAAAATCATCGATTTTTTTAATGCTGTACAGTCAAACCACCAGTGAATGAAGGTCATTCTTTGAAAACCCGTCACTGATTATTGAGAACAAACTGACCTCCGAATGAAGGCTATCTGTCAATAAAGGCCACATTTTGTCATCCCAAAGGTGGTCTTTGTTCACAGGTTTAACTGTATTTTGTTGTAACACGTGCTCAGGTCTTTTGCGATGAAAATGAAAATATGCAAGATTCAGCCATGCCGTTTTATAAGTTAAAAATTAGGTCAAATTCACAAATTGTGCGTTGTATATACAATAAAAACCACACTCGTGTCGTATAATCGTGCAAACACATGAAATCTATTTATTTTGTATTCTATATATTTTGTAGGAATATAATGTTATAAAAAAGCTCAAAGTCGCTTAAAAATGATTTGCTTATTCTATCACGTTGTTTCCGTGTTGTTTAAAAATCTCTACACTTGTGTCCGTGGCTATATCAATTGTTACATTAGGGGTTCTTTTTGCCAACAACACAGTGATATTTTGTGTATAATACGGTTATGAAAGCAAGTGAGTTGTTGACGGCGTAAATAAGATTAATACAAACTTTTGATCTTTCTGTACTATTCCACTAGCCAGAGTACATAGAATTAATTGCCCACAGTGATTTGGTTAATTATTTATGATATCACCTTCTCCTTAACTTCGTAAAGCTACAACTTGCCAATAGTGGATATATTTCACTGAGCCCTTCCCACTATATATAATTATCAAACAAATAGGATGATTACCCAGTTGCCTCACGTCCTAAGAATATATACAATTATCTACTCTTTTAACACGTATTATTTAATTACTTCCTTTCTACAGACATCACACTTGATTGAATCAACGCTTGTAAAAAAATAGGGGCTAACTTATTTCGCAACTTCTTGTATCAAATTTACATTGGTGTTGATAGTGACCTCTACAAGACACACCCACGGGGGGAGGGGCAAAATATACAAACGAAGAGGTGCAAATAAAAGGCATAGAAGAGTAATGAAAGAGATATATTCGTAGGTCATTAAGTAGGTAAAAATTACCGCTAAACTAAAAAATTGAAGACAGAGTATAAAGCTTGCTTAATGAATTAAGTAAATCTTTTTACGGTAATATCTCATAAATAAAGAGAATGAATGGCATTAAACCCAAAGTAAAATGAACACTGATGACATCTGGGGGATTCAAACCCACGTACTAGTATACTAGTGGTGTCTCAAATCACACTTGAAATAGACAAAAACTGTCATTTTTGTAACAATCATCGCACGGCGAGACAATATTAAACAGCAACGGTGTACTATCTACCTTAGTATTGTCATCGTCGTCTTTGTAATATATGTATTAAAACTCGTATTAGTCTATTTTAGTGGCAATTACTTTCAAAGGATATTTCCCTGGAGCACCAATGAATTGTTGACATCTCAGTTTTACACAAATTAAGTGACTACATTGTCTCCTTTCAGCAATAACGTCTCTCCGTCTGTTTGGCTTTGGGATCTTTTCACATACGAGGGTAGTTCGTATAATTTTAAGTAATTGAATAAAGAGTAAGTCGTTTTGTGCTTTTCACATAAATAAATGTCATATGTTCCTAAAAGTTTTTGTTGAAATATTCTTTTTTATTAATTTATTTTTTAAATAATGCTTAACTACGAACGTATTTAACAAACGACTGTAATGTCCTCGCGAAAATAGAGTAAATTTGAAAACGGTTACTTGAAATACATAATTTTGTACCTCAAAATTTGAAATAATCTCCATGGAAACGCAATTATATTTATTAATATATTGACGTTATTTCCGCTAAATTCCTTCAGGTTTGTTGTATCTGTTACGTTTAAAAACAGTCATTTTACATGATTTCTGCAACATTAGCGAGTCTATTTTTCATACTATGATTCTTTTTACTGTCACTTTGTACATTTGTACATCTTTTCTTGAATACAAAACTCTTACATACAGATTGAACAGTATTGATAAAGTCTGCTACAGTTTTTACCTCATAATAATACGTAATACTATTTTGAAAGAGGCACTGTTACATAATAGCACAAATTACGCGACAACAATGTCCTTAAATAGTTATCACACGCGTTTCGGCGTCTCTTGTGGCAAACGAACTTTAGTGCTGAGAGTATGTTTTCTCTATTAGAGAGGGCTATGATTTAACCAGACAGAAAGATGTCCTCTGGTCTTTAGTCAGCGTTACAAACGTCTACATTTGTAGACAAACATTTCATTTAAATATTATCATATTGTCTACAATACAAAAGTAACGCTTTTCCTGTTACTTGATACAAAACTATAAATTCATTCACAAGGTGAAGTTACGATGGTATTTAAAAACTAGAATTTTCACTATCAAATGAATATCATTATATCAGATCACACTAATTATCTTGTTAATTATAATTTTTGCTCTCATCTTATTACTCATTTCCCTTTCTCTGGTCAGTATTTGGTCACTTGATTTGTGAATGTGACATTTCTAGTCGTATATCTCTGAACTTTTTGGAAATCGATCATCTGCTTCACCGAATATTTACATTTAGTTGGCATTTTGTTAATATATCTTAGGTTGATGTGAATGTTTTATCCATAGAACTGTCTAATATAAAGGGAGTTGACAAATGCATATTCCCAAAAGAATCATCCATTTTAATAAGGTTATGTTCAAAATTAGGGTATTAAATTTCAAATTCTGACTTTGACATACATAATGAAAATACTCCATGTACCGAGTTGAAGGCATCTTTTTTTCTCTGTGTTAACATTAAGAGCCAAATAAGGAGACGCCGGTCTATAAATTGAATTAATTCCTTTCTTGTTAACAACCTTTCAGCCACTAGTGTGTGGACATCAGGACAGCTTGTAATGTCTACCACAGTCTGTGTCATTTTATTATTTACTATTTACACAAATGTAAGATTAAGGTCTGAATAAATAGTCGATGACACATCAGCAAATACAGCCATCGAAGATTGGTCTCTTCATCAACAGAATTCGACTAAGAACATATAAGTGTATAGCGATTTGATGGAACAATTAATTGCTTATTCTAGTTATAATCTATCCTATCATTAAAATAGATAAAAACATTGCAGTGTATCTGTGTATGATTGTCTTGCTTGTTGGGTTTTATTTCTAAGCGGTAATAATTTGGATATGGGGGCGTGTGTGGTTTTAAATACGAGGTTTCTCTATCCAAATTTAACTACTCAGTTGACAAAACCAAATCTGCACCGCCTACTTCACCACAACTACAGTAACTTTACGTCAGCGAGTCTGTTGTTAACGCGATTGCTACTCACATATAACACGTTAATCTAATCTGTAACAATTATATTGTTACCACAAGTGAATTTTAATTACGTTCGTTATAAAAAGATGTGGGGAAAATTCAAGACCGAAATACTAATCAGTTTGACTAATGTGTTTAAAAAACGATCAAAGATTGGACAAAAATACCTGATTTGTCTTTGTAAAAAGTCCTATTTAAGCAATTACAGTCTAACAAAGGCCGCAAAAATTAGAGAAGAAAAATGGCTATATGCACGGTTTGTCTTTACTGTACTACTGCGCAGTTGGGAGTTCACTTCGTGACGTTTAACTTATAATGCTAATCTGTCGATTGTTACAATAGTTACTGCAAAAGCAATGTATCAATATGAATTAATTATGTATGACCAGTTTCCATGTTTTTTTGAAATTAGGAATCTTTCAATATAGCGTTTTAATATACTTCCGTCTGGTCTGTGAAAACTGAATTTTTTTTTTTGTGCCTTTGTTTGTCGCTCTAACTGACATTGAAGTCGAAATAAATAATGTTTCTAATCTTGAAAGGATGATAATTCAACATCAAACAAAATTATATCGAAACTGAATATTCCCGAACCGTTTATAATATTAATGTTTGTATTACCTAATTTATCTTGGCTGACTTTGCGGAGCGTGAGTTTTGCCCATGTGTTTACAAAGATGCATTAACAAACATGTTAGCCTTTAAGAAAGAGAAATAGTTGTAACACTGGACATAATTAAATTTAGGAATGGATTGTATTTTTCTTAATGTACATATTGTGAAACAATAGCTATACATAGCATAGTCTGGGCGAGCTCTTACGTGTACTACTTTAATAATAATATACAAATACCAGTATAAAAATGGAGTTTAATTGATTGTTTTAAATCCGTAGTTGTTGTCAGTGCAACCAGTTCCCAAGAATTTTATGTGCTATGCAATGCTTCTTTTCTTGGCTTTCGTGTTGCTTTTGTGACTATCTCTAGAAACGCGTTGATTGGATCACAGACCGTAGTCTGAATCGCAAAGTCAAATTTTGTGCTGATGACAAATCCAGCGATTCAGCTTTATTTGTTTTCGAAAATATTTTGTTGTGGACTTGATAACGATCTTTCTACTTTCACTTTTACATCATGTGACCTTTCTGATGTCTTTGTACATGGCGATCTTTGTCGTATTGTCAAATAAATACTGTCACGCCATAAATGTCCGAATTAATGGTCGCGGTACAATATAACATAGTAATATATTCAATTCAGATTGCTTCACTATTGTCTGTCCAATTGTTATTGATATACTGGAGACAATAGTTGGTGTCCCCACACATTATTGAATAGCAGACCATTTAATAGATATTTCCAACTCAAGACCGTTTCTTGCAATCCATTGGGATGTTTGCTGGTAATTCGAATTGGCATTTAATGTGTAAAATCCCAATTATATCATAATTGATTGGACAGAGGTGAGTCAAGTGAAAGCTGTTTGCGCCATCTATCTGTGATATTGGTGACACATAGCGACTTTCCTCCCTTAATAGCAAGAATCGTTAGTTCTCTGTCAGCGATAATGTTGCGACAACAACTGACGAAATTAGATGGTGCATGATGCGCCTTTTAATCTACGGACTAAAAGCAAGTAAACAACAGGTGTTTAATTAGTTACCTAATGACAAATTATTGTATTGCGTTATTTTGTTCTAAGACATTTTGAAGTAAGTAAGTTTACTTTTTTGAACATACCGACACGGCGTGAATCGTGTTGCGTTGTTGAAGCTTTGACATTTGTACCATCGGAGTTTATGTGACTGCGAAGGCAAACATTTTGAATAACTATAAATCTAATTAGAACAACGTAATTAGTAAGTTAGTTGGTGTGTTAAAACAGTAAAGAATAGTGAGAAGGGGCGCCATTGTCTCCCACTTTCTGTCATCTAAATTTTAATTACAATAATGCAAACAATAGATCCATGCAGCTTATCCAAGCATATTTGGTTTTCATGCGCGTGAATAACACGCTATGAGAAAACACTTTCACAGTTCAGTTTTATTTACATGAATCGACGAATGCATGTCTTGGGTGATACAATACATACATACAGAAAACAGTTCATATGTGATGAATCAGCATTATCAATTTACCTTCTTCTATTGTCAATGTTTAACTGTTCACTATATCGTGGCTTCGATGATTGGTGAAAATATTTGTTTTGCAATCTCGGCGCTGTTAAGCGAATTTAAAAATAGTTTTTATATCTTTATTGTGGATTTAATTTTTGTTTTTGACAGTGTTGTTTCAGTCATATACCGATACATAGTTAACATGATCCAGTCATCTTTGATTCTGTACCAGTACTAACCCAGTCCCCCGCAATTAACTGCTAACTCCTCCACATGAATCGCTCGGATCAGTGGTCAATGACTAATGTCTTAAGACGCAAGGTCTTCGACTTAATCGTATCAGGGATCAAGTACTGCGCGAGCGGGCCCTTATACTGAATTTCTAGATACAATGTGTCCGCTGATATTCGTAGGGGATATGACAGGTCACAAGGATGAATTAATAGAATTAGTCATATTCTGGGTATCCGGGTTTCTCTTCCATACAAATAAAACACGCCCACTCATGTATGAACATACATTTATGACATTAGGTGAAAAATGTTAATATGCTTATAAAGACTATGTATTAATAACAGATATTTTCAGCGTGGGTCAATACACAAAAGTATATTTCACTGTAAAACATGCATTTAAATCAAAGTGCCGAATTTCACATACTGCTCTCCGAAACATTACAACTATTATATTATTACAATTATTATATTATAACTAAAGCACCAGATCTTATTGAAAATTGAACGCCCATGCACGAACAAAGAAAGTGCGTAACACGAGACTAATCGCCATTTTATCATCAGGTCGTACACGATATGAGCGAGAATAACAAGAATACATATATGAACAAGAACAAAATAAACCACTCGTTCATCATTTTCAGTCTCCAGTACAGTGTCTTGTGACAATACCCAAAGGGTTCCATATAGAGGATATTGTATGTCAAATTATAATCTTTAACATCTACTATGAGAAATGAACAGGTTTATGTTTCACGATATTTGATATTTGGTTAGTGTTAATATGTATCGGAAATTATATTGTCATCAATTAATTCATATTGATTAGAATAATAACGAACAATGACAGCAAAGGGAAGTTCTTTGGTGATATTAGCAGGTCTTAGTTGTCTGTAAATCTAGATATATTTCCATTGAGGATAGGGAGACGACCTCACATTAAGTATCACAATAAACCAAAAGCATAGTCTATAATTGGATTTATTCCGTTATAGTGAAACTGTGTTGCCAAGCTTACAAAACTTCTGTTCCAGCTAACCAGATAAACTGACGAAATTTCAGTTCTCTACTGATAAAAACTTCAAGAATTGCATTTGTCGTATAATGTAATATTGTGTGTATAACTTTCTTTTACAGAGTTTCTCATATCAAGAGACTTTGTCGAACTCCAATTCCGGAGTTTTGCAGATTAAAATGCACGAAACAATTTATTGTTTTGAGTATTTTCAAAGTTCACTGCGCATGAAATGGTGTTCCTTTGTTCTAATCATGTAATTGATATTTGAGTAGTTTTAACAGCACTATAAAGTCCTTTCTTACTTGGAATAGTTAAGTCCAAAAATGTCAAAAGATAAAATGAATAAATGCTTATAAACGAGTCCCTATTCTTTGACAAAGTTTGTTCAAACTTGCTCCTTACTCACACATTATTCACATATGGGTAATAAGTTTCAGTCAAGATCAGCCAGTGACGTTGATTAAACGTTGATGGAGCCATCGTACAATTCATAAAAATACTCGAACCATTTCCATTTGGCCACCGTGTCTGAGTACGTATAATTCAAGAATGAATGTGTCGTTATTGGTCATTTATTCAGTCAAAATTCGGTCATGAAGTAATCTAACATTTATTGTTTCTCTGCTTAATATAACAACATAAATATTCTCGAGAGGTCAACCATTTGTCTCTCATCCCAATACAAATAACTGAACATGTGTTTGTATTATAGTTTATATATACACGCTCGAACGAAAATCTAAGCAATTTAGCATCACGATACTGAAGTCATTTCCTTGACTTATGTCTACAACCCCGTTACTCATTTTTTAGCAATATTGATATTTTGGTATCATTTTTTCGTCTTGATGAACTCTTTAAAATGATCATACTTGCCTGCTGGTAGATCTATCCTAATTAGAATTAATCCCAATTCCATAAACCCGTAACTCGCTTAAAGTTATTGCAGTTCAAAACTTCAAATGCAATTTTCTCAAAACGAGAAAAAATGACATATTGGTTTGTAGAAACGTGTCAAAGGTCGATACTACATGAACAATATATACGAATGTTCTTAAAATGGAATATATACACAAAAGTTTACACAAAATCGATTACTTTGTGCAGCACAGGAAAAGTCACATGTACGAATCCCAGTCACCTTACCCAGACAGGGTGTAAAATAAATGTACGAAGGACTCAGTTAAGATTATTGTGAAGGAGAAGAAAAATAAAAAAAGGAAAATGTGAAAATTACACAATGAAAATGATTTTAATGTACATAATTGCGGAACTACTTTGTGAAACATCGGATACATTTAACAATAATGATGAAACTATTGTTTGAAAATGATTCAAATGTGCTTTAACTCAAATGTTGGATATAGCCAGAGCAAAACTACTGTTTTGTTTAAATTCACCTTGAAGTGGATTGATTTTTACTGGATGTGATATTATGGGAGATATTCCACTGTAATTCTTGATTGAAATAATACGAATTTGAACTATTTGCCTGATAATGCTTAAAGGTGTCCCTCTTAGATAAAAGAGTGTGCCCTTTGGTCGAATAAGGGAACGTGGGAGTCATTATGTTAGCATGGAAAAAAAACAATTAGGTCCCTCTGATTCATTAAATGTAATTAAAACAGTGCAATTACCGCCCTGTTTGATGTATTCACTCCTTAGAAGATAAGCCTCAGGATTATTCTTTCGATTGTTTAATTATGTACATGATTGCCATTACGGTTTAAAAGCATTGTGTTCCATTACTAGTGACCCTGTTTTTATCAATTATACAGCCTGATAAACTTTGTTAATGTAATACAATGGTTTTGATTGAAGAAATCATACTGGCACTTTAAAACGCTTACAGCTCGGCTAAATTTCCTCTTATTATCATTAAATAAACACAGAATAAACTATTGTTTATGGGAAGAGATAACGTGACTTTAATTTCCGACACTGATGCGATCTTTAAAAGAAATGTTAGTTAGCGGTTACACGGTTACCCAGATTTTTAAATGTGGGTAAGTAGGTGGGTATTTTTGTTAGCATAATGTGCTTGTACTGAAAACGGAAACCTGGAATAAACAACAGAAAGAATGGTTAAAACGGGCGAAAACGTTTCTGGGTCGGGGACGCTTTATTGCAAACCAACAATTTCTTAGGACGGCCTTAGTAATTAATTTTAACCGGATCATGCGCTGTAAATCAGAGTCTCTTGGCTCATTAAACCAGAATATTAATAATTACATGTAATTAGAGATTTCACTAGTTTCTTTGTATTCGTCTACTAATATTGCAAAACCTGTAGACTACCTTTTGAACCAAACAAAACGAGCATTATATAAAAGTGGTCTCATTAAGGATTTGAAATACTGAGGGAATATTAAAACAGGTCCAGAAATAAGTGGTCGTTATATAGAAATGGTTTAAATGTTTAGGTGGACGCTGAATGAAAGACCTTGTATAAGCGAAACAAATTAGCTAAAGCGCCAGTGCTATAAACTGGTTAAGAATAAACGTCTAATACAGTCAGGCCTGTCTTCGTGGCCACCTCCGAATAAATAGCACCTTGTGAATAAAGGTCGTTCTTTGAAACACCTTCGCTGATCATTAAGAACAAACTGACTTCTGAATAATGGCCACCAGTCAATGAAGGTTATACATTCTGTCTTTCCCAAGGGTGGCCTTTGTTCACAGGTTTGGCTGTATTTGAAAACAGTCGCATTGGTATTGTGTCGCATTACAAAAAGTCTCAGTCATGGTTGAGTTATTATGAACTCTGACTTATGATCACTATAAATAAATGAAGAAATGTTGAATACGGTAGAAATGTAATAAGACCCTTTAGTAACCCGTACTACTTAAAAAATACATGATTGTAAATGATTAGCAGCCATCCACAAATATCGCAGATGAAATTACGCCGGAAGTTCAGATACACACCTGAGGCGTTTGATTCCAATTAATAACAAATCAATAAAATATTAATTTATTCCACCATTAAATAAACAAAAAAAACTTGTATAATTACACGCTTATACGAATAATTATGGATTCTACGATCGCACTCAACGTATGTTTCGTTCCTCCAAAAAATTCTGAAATTCTATTAGTGTCTGACTAATGTAAACAAACGTTTTCGATACATTCAACAACAACAACAACAACAGCATCAACAACAACGCTTGTTTATAGCAGCAAGTGTATACCATTACAACAGTCTGTTTCGTACCGTTACTAATTGAAAGTGTAGTGCTCATCCGCTTCGTACAATCTGTAAATCGTTTGATCTGCGGACCCTTGGGTCTGTAAAATGAGTCATTAAAGACCACTTAAGGATGCCAAGATTTGGTGTATAATATTTGCAAAGGTTACATGGTTAATTAAAAGTTTTGTTTGTTTGTTTTTATGTGGTTTATTGTCATTGGGGTTTAACATTTTTTCTGTTATATACAGCAACTGGTTCTCCTAACCAGTTTTCCTGGACTGTTTACAAACCAATACTAACTTACCCTTCTGCAAGGAGCCGGCAACTTCTCCACATATCGAGGAAAATTTAAATTGTTGTCAAATTTTCCTAGAAAGGTATGACCTGCCGCGACCGGGATTCGAACCCGGATCTCCGGGTTACAAGTCCAGTGCACTAACCACTGGACCACGGTTGCGGCCACTCTATTAGATGTATAACATAAAAGCTCACTCGACTGTGGTGTATATACACAATATAATCATTATTTACAGGTGATCATTCACTCAAGCATTACTAAATCTATTTTTACCCCCTTTTTCAGGATTTTCCTTTGCAGATGTGTCCTCAAGATGCCGTATGCTCCGAAATAGATAGTTTATCATCTCGCGGTCTTGGACCAGCAGCCTATATGATGGTGTTTAAATGTAAATGTCCGACAGGTTCCGAATGTCCAGCTGTTCCTGGCTCACAAACAATAAACACGGATACAGACAAATGGTAAGTTAAGCTTGTATAATGCTAAATGGTGCCACTGCTTGCGAGGATTTGTTTTAAAAAAGATCAGACAAAGTTCTGATGCATTTAAAATGATACACGTGATGTTGTGTGGGATTCAGTGTATTTGTTTATCTTTTTATGTGACTTATTGTTACTGGGGTTTAACGCCGATTTCAACAATTTTTCAGTTATATATGGCGACCGGTTCACCTAACCAATTTTCCTGGACTGTATACTAACCAGTGCTAACTTACCTTTCCACAAGGAGCATTCAACTTCTCCTCATATGGAAGAAAATCGAAAATTCTGTCAAATTTTCATACAAGGGCATGACCTGTCGCGACCGGGATTCGAACTATTCAATTGTGTACAACCACCGTAGAAATATAGAAATTTGTACAATTTATTACAATGTAACTTACAATCAACATGAGAAATATATATAAGATATTATATATTAAAAACGTCAAGTATGTTTGTATCGAGCTTTTAAATGAATTCAAATGGTTTGACTTGACAACTATACAACTACTATTCAAAGATGTGTGCTACCATTGGGATTTGTGTGCGCGAAAGCATTAATGCTAAAAATCCTTCCACAACGCTTTTACGTCTTGGCCGCAACATGGCTTGCTGCAAATCTCATGAAAACGGCCTTATGTGAGTACAAAAACTCATGAAATCTTTTTTAAACATCTTTTTGATGTGAATTCATTACGTGATCTTCAACAGTCTGATTCAGGGGAACACAACCATATTACTAGAATGCACAAAACCATTGATAATTTTGTCACCAAAAACAAATTAACAGAACTGAATGTTGTAAATTGCATTCCTCTTGGGACTAAATTAAAAGTCCAAATTCTAAAGCTGCTATAACTATTTGCCTGTAACCCTTTCTCAGACGTCGAAAAGGTAATAAATCTTAAGTTTTAATGGATTTTAAATAAATAAATCGCAGGCTGACGAAACGTATCACCTCGAGCATAAAGACGTGCAATCGTAGGGGATGTTTTGTCAATTTCTGTTATAACAATGCCACTTATTAACACTAATTCCAATTTCACGATTTGTCAATACAGTCTTCCCTTGCATTTACATTTTATGTTAATAAACGCTCGTAGAGGCGGAGACCTCCTTGACCATGACACCACCATTGTGGCGACTTTGTTACAGAAAATGTCACGTGCAGTTGATTAGTCAACCGTTCCAGTCTGACTAAAACCCAGAAACTAACCAGTACGGATTATACAATTATTAACATTACAAAGATTGAGCTCCAACCAACGAACACGCGTTACTATTATTATCATTATTATATGCCATATTTGTAGAGTACTCCTTTCATATAAGAATACACGTTCAACAGTGCTTAATAATAAAATGCACAAACAAAGCGATACATAGTGAAAAAAAGTTTTAAAAAAGACAACATAAAACAATGAACGGATAAATTTGGTACATGCATTAATTAAAAGATGATTAAATGCTAAACATAGTGATTAAAAATGTTAATGAGTTCACAATAAAATTGCTACTTTCACCACTAGTCACACTGCAACTCAAACAGGTTCAAGACAGAGCATCTCATAAAACAAAATCCGCAAAGTATCCCCCAAATAAAAAACACAATCTAAAGTTTCTAAATCTCGGGGATACCGCCTCTGAAGCAGCCGACACACAAAATATAGGTTGCCCAATGCAATTCTCCTTTATAACTTCAATCACAATACCAGAAAACAGTGGTAATTGTTTTAAATTCCCGTCAAATCAACATCTACAAGTCACAAATTACCATGATGACTTCCTAGAAACAACGGGCAATTAACGCCCTGATTATTTCACAGATACGCGTAATCAAAACTTCAAGGTCTAGCTTTGATTATTGTCACATTAAAACATTGTCGCCATATATTTCCATGTCACGTGTATGTTGCGCGTATTTAATAACTACATTACAATATCCGAACTTATTAACTTTAACTGCTTTACACGACATTGTGTTTTCCACTATGGAGACTTTAGTATGATTATTACCCATTTCTTGTTATAAAAAGTAAAAACCCATATTCGTTTTATTTGATTTCCACAGGGATGTTAACCCGCTTTTGAGTTATTTTTTTATTATACCAACGTAGGATCCAAAACAATTTATGCTTGTTTCACAATAGAAATATACGACGAATCGTTAACGTGAATAAATATTTTAAAATTTCACTGCTTTGTCGTTTTTACAAAACATCAAACGAAAAACAGACAAAGTGAGGGTCATAAAGCGGCATATTTATATTTATGTGAATAAATTGATTCGAATAAATTGATAGCGGCAGACGCATTGAACTTAGAACACAGACTTGTGGTTAATTTGGTAAAACACGGGAGTGGTTATTGATACCACGGTCGTGGGTTTCAGATTTAGTCCATTCCCCCCTCCTATGTTTTACACACTTTCATTGGGAAGTTGTCGATTTCTTACTGGGGTGGGCATTTTTGCGTTCAAACAAGTTTAATTACAATTTTACAGCTTTGGTTTGAAAGTTATACTTTCATTTCAATGTGACAAATTACCGAGTGAGGTTGATCTATAGCCTGTGTACATCTTTACATCAGTTATTGTGGTAACATACACAATTTTACCTGATCTTTTTACGCATAGTAACTGTCATATATTGATGTCATAAAATAGAATAGTTATAAAGTATATTCTTATTTTGCACGTAAATAATTAATGATTGTAGTTGTTTGTTTACCGAATTTCAAGACAACCATTGCTGAAATTTAACGCGCGTTCCATTAAAATGTCAATTAAAAACATTGAAAGTTGTTTGGGGGAATACAAATTATTCTACTTTAGTTTCTGTTTAATTATGTTGATTATGTGGAAACTCCATTAAAATCAGCTCTAGGGAAATTTCTACAATGTGTGCGAAATCTTATAACCTAACTCAGAAAAATTAACTTTTAATTGTTGCAGTAGCGCATGTCATTAGTCGGACATGGTGCGCCCGTACCGGATTGAAAAAAAAAAACAAAAAAATGTTTTAAGCTCGCTTAAAATGTATTCGTAATGAAATAAGTATACTGTTTGCTTTCTTGAAGTAAAAAAGCGTTGAAATTGTGTATAAAACTCCCTAATCAATCAATCAATCAATCAATCAATCACTTCTGGCAACCTTGTCCTCGTCGTTGGAACACCTAGAGGCGATTAATTACCGGGATTCTTTGTCATGTTACGATTATAAAGGATTTAAATTATTATTTAGAACTCTTCATTTTCTTGATTTTGCCTTTACTTTTTAAGTAAACTCCAAGTTTGGCGTCAGCTGTGATTTTGTGATCAATACAATTCTTCTATGGCTTTCAAAGTTTTTTTTCAGCCGAGCTCTTTGAATGAACATCCGTGTAATCGTTTGGTCCGTGAAGAATATATACATTGTCCAATCGCGGTATGGTTTAAAATTCCCAGTAAAAATGTCACCGTGTCCATTTTCGCCACATTCAATTTATTTCTAGTGTCATACCTTTTATGCATGAGATGCTTTGATTCCAAGCTAAAAATGTGATCACATTGCAGGTACGGGTTTTGTCAGCCAGTTGAGGATATACCACGTTGTCAGAGAGGCGACGTTGCGCAACAACTTATTGTTGAATCTCCCAAGTTCAACGGCTTATCATACACAAAGGTCTTTAATAATTCTTTCTTTATCTGTCCGTGTGTAACGCTCTACAGTAGCAATTATACGAGGGGTGTCCGTATACGTGGACTTTTGCTCTATTTCATTCATCTTACGCGTAATTCTGGGACCCCCCCACATATCATTACTCTAAAGATAACCCAAACCTAACCATAAAAGTCTACGAATTTATAGCGCTAAATGAAATAGTTCCATTCGTTGACA
This sequence comes from Lutraria rhynchaena, assembly GCA_008271625.1. Lineage (NCBI taxonomy): Eukaryota > Metazoa > Mollusca > Bivalvia > Venerida > Mactridae > Lutraria > Lutraria rhynchaena. Next base: position 5,680,007 of record VIBL01000004.1, on the reverse strand, counting down.
TTTCTGAATTTTCAGCTTTCCACCAAATCTTAAAGCACCGACTTCACTGAGTCAGACCGATTCTGAAAAAAAGTCAGCACGATTGTCTATAACTTCATACACAAACGGTTGTCTTTATGACCAGTCATATATTACGAAGCTATGATTGTATGTTTATTTTTATTGATTCAATCTCGCTATGATTTATGTTAGCATCTATTTAGTTCTCAAAGACGAAAACAATGAAATACTAGGAGACCAAATTGACATGAATCTTTCATAAGCGTCTGATCCATTACATACCCAATATTTCTTACGATGTTGTAGACGATTTTGGTATACCCAGTCTATTTTATCGTAATTACTGACAACGGCATCCGGGGACTTCAAGCAATTAACGTCACGTGACAGAACATGATCTAAACCGTTATGCAGTGATTGGTCTGTGATTTCATGTTGTAATTAGCAATAATTTTGTGATTGGAACCACTCGTGAAATCACAACCAGTCAGAATTTTTGTTTGTCTGGTGAGCAATCAAACACGCTGATATTGTGAAAACATGAATGAAAAATGTTTGAATGTTTGCTGTGTTTCCTCAAAAATAGTCATTGAAATGATTACCGTGACGTCATGGCTTATTACATATATCTACTTGTATGCCAACTAGATAGTAACAAGGCAACAAAGATGGCTATTGTAAAATTTTCCGAACAAGTAAATTTGGAAATATTTTTATTCTAAAAGGAGTCCGTATTTGTCATGATTTTAAAAGAACAATTTCAATCAATGTACAACTGAGGTTATTAAAACTGTATAAGAAAACGGTCAATACATTAAGACGGACAATGGTCTGTATTTGTAGTTATCAACTTAATGTATACATTAGTGTTTGCAAAATTAGACTTTCGTAATATTAGACTTGAGTAAAACAAATGTTCGGCTTTCAAAACAGACAGTATGTATTGAATACCAGGATCAAAATTTTGTCTACCGCACGAATCTTTCTGTGTGACATAATAGTCAGAATTATATAATATGACTTTCATTTGGTGTATAATTTTCTTCTGTTTTCCATCTTTTATACTTCTGTATTTCTATTTTTACACTTCAGGTTCATTGTTTATGTCCCAGTCATGTTTTGACACAAGCTAGAGCAGATTCAATCTGGTCCGGGGCTACAACTGACTCAGCTGGAACTAAATATATTGATTTACGTTGCGGAGGTAAGGCCAGAATAAAAATTGTCGTGTTTATGCTCACCCGACCAACCCTTGTTTTTGTTTTGCGCCGACCCTACGTTTCTTACAGCAAAATCCAAAGTACGAAAATATTTGTGGTCGAGTCATTCCTCCAGAGTACGATCGGGTACGTTTAGAAAACAATCGGACAGACATGTTTTTCGACCTACCTACCATATTTTCAGTCAGCTCATGGCCATTTGTTCTGGTCTAATCAAAATTATAATTGGTTGAAATAAACTTTCTACCCACTAATAGACCAATGATTTCGTATGTTTTGCTTGTTCGTACATTGTGGATATATAGGCATCGATTATTGTAACAAATTGTTGTCATATATGGCTCAATTAAGTAAATGCGATTACACAGGCACCAGCAAATAAATACCATGTGCCCATGAAGACCCAAAGAATAATAAGACCCAATCAGTTTTTTTCTAATACAGTCTAACCTGTGTTTGAGACCACCTCCGAATAAAGGCCACCCTGTGAATAAAGGTCGTTCTTTAAAACCATCGTCGATTATTTAGAACAAAATGACCTCCAAATTAAGGCCATCTGTCAATAAAGGCCACATTTTGTCTTTCCCAAGGGTGGCCTTTGTTCACAGATTTGACTGTAGTACAAAAATCACTGCCACAAATCTTACCCAAATGCAAATATTTGTATCGAAAAAAATTCAACTATCTAGTCTTGGCAGCCAAGATATACTATAAACAGTTAGTCATTGTTGAATAATGTTTAAAAATTAATATTTCAATACAAATGCTTAATTTTCATGCTTTTTATTTTCAGACAATGTCATATCAAAACGGGAACGTTATGGTGGTAGGAACAGGTCACGTGGTCGTTTTTATTTCTACAAAAAGTAAACTATCAGATTCTAAATCTACGTTCACACGTGACTACCATAATTTGGTTACATATATCAAACAAAATGGACAAAAACAACAATATGGATTTTATGATTAAATTTGTTTCCTGGTTATTTATTGGAATCCCTTCTTAATGAAACAGTATTTGACAACAGTATGATTCTCTCTCTCTTTCTTGGTAAAAAGGGAGCAACAGCTTCAACTGACAGCCAAATCTGATTAATAATTAAGCAAGAAACAGTGCCAATGCATTAACAACTTGGTTCTTTAGCACCAGTTCGTCAACTGTTAGGACTGGCTTAGCATGATGTGTTCTGTGTTACATAATATATGGAAACTATACCAAAATTCATTGATTATTTCGAGCTGATATTAAATGCAACAATACTTGTCAGAGTCTTTGCCTTATATATTTAACTCTCACTGTAAACATATTATACCATAAAACTTATATCATTTTAATACCCACTTGTTAATTTTTTTACATAATGGTATTACAAGCTTACCCTGGATACATTCCTTCTATTTCCCTAGTTTTCTTCACCACAAAAATATTTGAGGAGGCAATGCAATCAGCTAACTACTTGCCTTAATTATAAACACAAGTCACTGCGACTAAAATATATCAAACAGTATAAAATATATCAAACAGTATAAAGTTCAGCTTTTAAACAAACAGACACCAGCTATTATTTCAACATACAGCTCAGAATGTAAGAACTAGGGCGCAATACATCTGTACAAATATTCCTATTTTCTAAACCAGACACATCCACTAGAAAAAGAACAGCCAAGTTAAACAGCCAAGCTAATCATAAAACCAATTGTTGTTTATTGTGCTTCCAGACAAAAGGAAACATGTACTCCCAATTTGCAGAAATAAATTCAAGTCACAGGAAATATTCAAGGCCCCAAAAGTTTTCAGCAAAACATGGATTTTAGTCAAGGGATTGGAGACCAAAATAATACTACCATGTCATTGGTCAACTTGTGGTCTGTGCTCAAAAAATTACCAATCACATGGTTGAGTTTAGGCCCTGGTTCCATATGTTACATACAATACAACCTCCCCAAAGCAACACCCTTAGGGAGAAGTACAAATATGTTTTTGTTAAGAGGTTATTGCTCTAGAGAGGTTAAATTAATATTTAAATAATACAGTGGGATAAAATCACGATGTTGTTGAAGAAAGGTTGTTGCTCAAGAGAGGGTCGCTCAGGACAGGTTGCACTGTATATAATTTCACAGCTATTTAAAGCAATTTTGATCATTCAGGAATGCAATGAAAACAAACACAAAATGGAGTTACAGTGGATCTGTATTTTCTGTTGAACACAAAACTCCCAAGTTTTTAATTATTCATTGCAATACATATTTTAATAATCATTTATTTGTTAAATAGAATACAATTGTCATCACACAAGCTTAGTTTTAGTACCACAGGTTGTAGTCATCAAAGACAACCGTTCAGTACCACAGGTTTTAGTGAACAATACTGGCAGCTTATCAAATGAAACAAGTAAAACCACATTTTGAACAATCACTGACAATACTGAAGGCTGAATCTTTTAATGGTCATTAAATACAAACAAGCAACAACAGGAGAACTATAGCATTTGGGCTAAAAACAATAATTTTTGTAGTTCATAGTATTTTGTAAAATTTTGAAAATAATTTTGTGGATTTAAAATTTCAGTCCAACCACCCAAAATGTTATGTGTATGACATCAAAGCAATACTTTCATCTTGTTAAGAAGTTATATTTGAAAATATGACATAATTGTGAACCTAAATGTTAAATATAAATGTTTAATAAAACAGTATTACCCTACATGAATACAATTTTTTAAATATTGCCTACATAAAAGTTACAAGATTCATCCAAACATTTACAGAGAACATCAGATAAGTTAAAGACTCAGTTTAGACATTTTCTTCCCATTTCTATTTCTGAAACAAAATTCTATCACAAAATATAAATGTTTATGTATGCATGGGTAGTCTAACTCTCATTTAATCTTAACTACAATTTGAAAAGTACTATAATTTCTATCATAGAAATCAAACCAATAATACGTTCAACAATTTATAATTTGCAAGCAGTCAATTTATGAATTTAAATGTTTCCACATACAAAAAATCCAACACATCAGTGCAACAAGTCTGTATCTAATACTTCAGATATTTCAAGATACAATCTTGTCGTACAGAAGGACCTAAACTTGCACACAATACTAATAAAATCATTTTAAAAATGCTGATTTGAAAAGAACTAGAAATAATTAAACATGCCAAAAGCAACAATGAATTTGACTCACTCACCATAATGATCAATGTATTCCAAGTAATGCGTATACATACAGCATATCAATACAAATCAATTTTCAGAGAAAATGCAAGAATTGAAAACAAATAAATGAATTTCAATCAATCAAAATTTGTTCGTAGTAAGTAAATAACACATGATCATAGCCAACCCATACTAGTACATCATAAACAAGGAAATGATTCAACGTAAGATATTGTGTGAAAAATTATCTACCAATTAATGAATACAATTCACATGATGGTGTAGACGTGTAGATGAGTACTGTATGCTCCTAGATACAAAAATTTAAGTCTTCTTATCAGAACCAGATAAATGAAAAATGTTCGCAGCAAACTTTCTACACCTTTTATTTAACTTTAATAAGTCTAGTCAACTTTAAACAAAGAACAAATTTTCAACAAAAGAAATAGTCAAATTGATATCAAATATGTCACTGAAGTTAATTTATATATTGTTTAACTGAAAACCTACTACAAGTTTAGACTATACAGCTGAGACAGACAGACAAACAGTGATATATTGGCTTATCATAAATTAATTAATACAACTACAGAACATTAATTTTAAGGACATTATTATTACAATCTCTGATTAATATACTGAATATAATATAAAATAACTATATAAACATGATGAAGACATAACATGAGAAAACATAAAAATCTCACAACTTTACGTCTTAAGTTTAATTTCATTGTTCCATTATTTCTAGACAATTCAAATTTGAACCCTTTGCCTCATAATACCGCATTTCCCCGCATCTTAAGCAGACGACTTTTGAAAACATTGAGGCAAAAGTGGCCATTGCTTGTAATAAGTAACTGCATCTTTTGTCACAATGTTCTTCACTCTGTCAGAGAGAAATAACCCAAATTTCTTAGATAAATTGATGTTTTGTATATTTGCTCTGAATTTGGAAGCGTCAAAATATGCTTATAAGGCAAAGGGTTAACACAAAGAAGAGACACATCTTTTCGTATCAGATACAGTCATCTCTGTGAGCAGAGACCACCTGACTTTGAAGATTTTGAGTGATTCTCAGTACAAACATATGCACAAACATGGTCTTTATGGACAACTTTGTCTGAAGTTTCTTTCCAGTAATGTTGAACAAAACATCACATTATGAAAGGTAATATTAATGGGATAATTAAATCATACTGGATCTAACCAATATCTCATATTATCACAATCAAATGAAATTTGGCTACATTCATTTTGTAAGTTGAACAAAAAAGAGTAGTTGGTTTTTAAAATATAATTGATATATATATATATATATACTTAACTACCACGCTATTGAGAGACAACTCATGATAATGGATGGACAACAACTTGAATGACAGTTGAAAATTAAAAACGGAAATCTTAACCTCAGTGTTGCAGAAACAATAAAAACCAATAGGCTCCAGACCTGGGAAAAAAACGGAAGTTCCAGAAAATTCCGGAAAACTTTTGACCGTGTGCTTAGACTGAATGACTGAAATAAATTCTACCAAATTTCACATTCAACAAAAGCATCATCTCACAAATCAAGGTAGAAGAATGAAGCTAAAAGAATCAAAATGGACTTATAATGTAAACTATATTCCACGAAATACTTAAAATAGATATACATACAGATTTTTTCCATTAAGCTCTTAGAAATTCACAGAATCAGACATGAAAGTTCCAGCTAAGATTATTCATCGATTAACATAAGAATAGCACTTATAGTTGGAGTAAAAACGAGAAAATACAAAAGAAAATTGTGCTTTTTTTTCAAATAAATATCACATAAATTATCAAGATTGAAAATTAAGTAGCTCTAGATTCATTTCATGCATAATAAACTGATCATGATCAAACAAAGAACAGAAATTTTTGTCTCTTATGATTAATTTTCATTCTAGAAATTGTGTGCTCCAAGTTAAATTAGAATATGCAATGATTGAAATAAATAAAGGTATATGTTTGAAACAAAGAATAATTACATGCATAGGTCTATTGTTTAACACATTGGAAACTTATTAATAGAACAAACGAAGGTTAAAAATGTGGAGCTCTCAAATATGAGGCCATTACCAACAAATATTTTGTCTGTTTCATAAAAGCTGCGCAATATAATGAGATTCTGAAATGCGATTATAAACTTAAGTGCTTGTCAGAAAATGTCCACCAAAGACATATCATAACACATTATATAAATGTAAATGACTCTTGCTATATGCAGGGTAATTGAACATGCATCATCAAATACATTATGTGGTCAGCATGAGGTGTATGCAACTTCGAACAATTTGATTACCGTCAAAAATTAGGGAAGACTTAGGCATTTATCCTTTAAATAATGGTACAGACTCATAAATGCATGATTTTTTTTATACATATCTAAATCAACAACTTAACAATCTTTTAGCAAGTTAGATGTCTTAACAGATATGAAATCAACAACCATGAAGAAAAAATGTAAAGGGAAGATGATCACAACTCATTCCTCCAACATCTTATACTATATATGAGACACCAGGGCTTTTTTTGCAGGTAGGGGAAGGGGCTTTTTTGCTTAAAGTTGAGGAAAAATAACACAGTATTTTTGCCGAAAGGGGAAGAAGAAAAAATTTGATGCCAACTGAATTTTAGAGGGAAAACAAGCATGATTTTAAAGATTTTTCCCAAGGGGATGGCACCTATTAACAGCCCCTGCTATAGAAAGGAAAAAAGCCTGGACACTAATAAAACAGAAGACAAAACATGCAATTAAATAAAAACAATTACTACATTTGACTTCCAGTCAATTATATAGTATAATTAATGTCTGAACATAGGAGTTCATCAAAACATCTCATTTATAAATTTAGCTGACAGAATAAGTTCTCTTAACACGGTTTACCCATATCTGCCGTGCCATGTATTGTGAACATTACTCATAAGCAAGATTGATAAAAATAACAATAAAATTACACATTTAAACATCTGTAATGTTGAATACCCCCCCTTCGAAAAAAATAAGCAACCAGACAGACACTTGGAAGGAATTTTTCCAAAGATAAAACTTTAATACACTGGGAATAACAAAGGAATGATGGGTTAGTTCCAGATTACGAGAAGATTACACTAACAATGATAGACAGCAAATTACCAAATGATCTACAATTACAAAGGTGATTAACTGTCTCATACTCTATGCATGTTGAAGAACTGTAAATCCAAAAAAATGAGGTCTTTCTATAGACTCAGCTTGACAATGTACACTTTCACAAAACAAGACATGATAATGTATGATTTAATGACACAAATTATTACACAAATAATGCCACTGGCATAGACTTCAGACAGTGAATAACTTCTGGCAATGTTCTCAAAATATATGAACACTGCCTAAAACATCAAATACAGAATATTTATAATTAAAATATAATGGTATGAAAAATATGAATACATTGTACTACCACAGCAACAAAATTGCTACCAGAAACCAAGAAAGAAATGAGGACATATCCACTTGTAAGCCTGTATTTATCTCTTTACGTACTCAAGTAGTTCCTGGGTACAGTTTTCACATTTCATATGTCACTGAATATTAGTAAAAATGCATATCACATCAAAGAACTGTAAAGAATCGCCTAATTATGTAGTTCCTGTTATGTTTCCTCCATCGGTTTTAATTCCTTAATTTGTTTTATCAAGTACGCTTTTTCATCATTGAACTGTTCATCGTCCGAGCGATCAGTGTGAAACTTAGTAAGGAAATCCACCAACTTATCTTTATTACGTAGCAGTATATCCAGAATGGGCTTTGGTTTGTTCGGATTGGCAACAAAAACCTGGAAAAGGAACAATGATGAACGTTCAATGATACAAAGAAAAAAATATAAAATTTTGAGGGAGTTCACTTGATCAAAAAGGAATTTACTAGCCAGGGGCTTTGGACTAATGAGTTAGCATGAAGACTGAAACATCAGATTTTTGAGGTACAGAAAATCATAGCAAAGCATATTCCAAGTTTTTGCATTACTTGTTAATATAAATGAAAAAAAATCCTAGAAGAAAACACAAAAAATTCTGCCTTTCCAAAAATACTACCATTCTCAAAACCAACCGAACACAAAGGAACATAAACAATAGGGCCATGATGGGCCAGCATCGCTCACCAGAATAAGTGTTTATTAACTTGTTACTAAAAGGTAATAAAGGTACACTTGTGGGCAAATAATGGGGAACAATAATACACTCGATAAAGGACCATCAAAGGATACTATAAAGGAATATTCGTGATGACTGAAGGATGCCACAGACCATATTTGGTGATGATCCAAAAGAAGTCATTTTAACGTATTTCTATGTTTAGCTCTAGTGGCCCCTAATTGGGGCCAACCATTTTTATTCCAGCAAATCTGATAGAACACTATCTAAAGATGCTAAAAACCAAGTTTGGTAATAATCCATCCATAGAATCATGAGAAAAAGTCATTTTAAGGTATTTCTATTTTTAGCTCTAGCGGTCTCTAAAAGGGGCCGTCCAAATTTATTTGAGCAAACTTGAGAAAGGACCATCTAAGGATGCTACAGACTAAGTTTGGTGATGATCCATCCATTGGTTCATGAGAAGAAGATGATTAAAGGTTTTTCTACTTTTAGCTCTAGCGGCCCTCTTAAAGGGGCCAACCATTTTCATTTGAGCAAATCTAATAAAAGTCCATATAAGGAGGCTACAGACCAAGTTTGGTGATGATCCATGCATTGGTTCATGAGAAGAAGATGATTAAAGGTTTTTCTATTTTTAGCTCTAGTGACCCCTAAAAGGGACCAACTGGTATAATATGAGCAAATTGCAGTTAGAACGTCAAAAGGCTTCTACACAGCAAATTTGAAGTGAATCCGACATGTAGTTTCTGAGGAGAAGACCATTGTTGACGCCAGACGCTGGACGTTGGAGCATGCACCTACCCATCCTAACAGCTCACCCTGAACCTTCGGTTCTGGTATGCTAAAAAATGGAGTAACTTCAATGAAGGAGCCTTACTTTAAAGACATGGAACGCTTCAAATTGTATATTTCTGCTTTTCTCTCTCAACATATTCATCATCATCTTCAAGTTATCAGGATTACTGATATATCTTGTCATAATTGAAAAATTGTGACGATCTAGAAGTAACTCTCCAAGCAACTGAAATAAATAAAGACAAATAAATCAAGCCAGAAAAACACTTTTGTTTACATTTACCTAAATGACCCCTTTTTTGACGCTGACCCTCAAGTTTCAAACAGCAAAGTTCAAAGTGCAAAAACACTTGAGGACAAATTGTACCTCCTTTAAACATGACTCGTTTATCTAGCCATATCACAATACAAAACAAAATCATTATCATTAAAGACCAGTATTACAACAGATTTAAAGGGACCAGACTACAGACTAATGGAACATTTTTTTAAAATCTAAAAACCTTTGAGAGTAGGATATATCAGGATTCTCACCAGAATTTTGAAATAAGAGTCCTGTGACTCTTTGAACTGGAAAAATAGGAGTCCCTTGGGAGCAGCTAAGCAGCAAGGAGGGCAGGGTGTGTGTGAGAGGGTATCCCCCTCCTGCTAGGGGTTTTTGGGGGCTTCCCCTTAAAAATTGTGTGATTAAGAACCTTAAATGCGGCATTCTGGCTTAATCTGAGACCAAATTTTGAGTTACAAAGTTCTGTCAAATGCATTAAATACATGTCTGCATTCATGGCATTATATGATTTTGTGACAAACTTTTGACTGTTTAGTTTTCATGAAACAATATCACATAGGAAGGATATAAATCTTGTATCTTTGTTGTGAGATAAAGATTGACCTGACTTCTACCTGGTCAGATTCCTTAGCCATTCCTACAGACAGGTGATGTAAATTTTTTCTACATATCTGCCGTAAGACCTATTAGTGACCCGTCATCAAGCACACTGAAACTCCTTAAATGAAGCTAGCAAGTTTTAATTAAGTCATCAAAGTCTGTTGGCCTCGCATTACAGAAATCAAGTTTTAATTTTGATACTGAATTACATGTTATATGAAGAACAACTAGAGCCTATGTATGATTATCCTTTTACCTTTAGAGCTTGACGTCTTGTCACGTAGTTCTCTGAGTTAAGTAATAGTTGATACGGTACAAATACTCGGTCATAGTTTTGTTCCAGGAACACAGCGGCTAGCATCTTATGTTTGGTTAATAACTCCTGATAAAATTATCAATACAATCAGTAAAAGTAAAGTAAAAGAACGTATAAAAAATTACATCCATGAAAACTTAAACAAGAATTATTCGAAATTACGACACAGAATACTTGACCAATTAGTGTAAATGAAATTGAAAAGTTTTCATTCATGATAAATTAAAAGGCAATAAACTTAGCAAGAATTAAGAAATCTGTTTAATAAAGTCAATTTTTTCACCCCTTCAATTCAAAAACGATGGGTGAAAGTTGAAAATTTTTTAAAAGCCTGAAAATTTACGTGCGGTGACATGGATGTAATAAAAACTAGTCTGGTTTAGATGAGTGAATACAGAACAGGGCAGAAAAAAGACCAGAAATTATGGCACATGCTGGAAAACCTTCATCTATGCTTTTAAAACATCTAGTATGTACTAGATTTTGTACACAATAAACAGCAATCTTCATAATAATTTGGGAAGGGCTTTAACCCTTCATTTCGGGAAATTCAAGTGCGATTTTCAGCTGAATTGGGAAAGGCAGACTGACTTTCAAGATACATCAATAAACAACGACTGACAGGACAATTCTCCAAATTTGGAAAGTTTTTTTTTGCAACTGCGAAGTCACCAAATATCAGCCTCTATTATAGAAGGAAAAAAGGCCCGCTCTGTGAGAAAAAAGAAAATATTTTGAGATTCAGACTTCATCAAGCTCTTACCTTGAACGTAGAGAAAGCATCTGAAGCTACATCAAATGTTGAAACTTCAACATAGTCAAAGAACTTATGAAAATCATCCGAATACAATATGATCTTGGCCAACTGTTCATATCTACAACATTCTCTTAACATCATCCCACAATTCAGGGCAATATCTTGACTCTCATACCTAGAACAACAACAAAAAATATTAAATTTTGCTAAGGCCACGATAAATAAAATTGTTGTTGACGTAACCAACTCTATTTTGTATGCTGACCCTTAAGTTTTGAACCACAAACTGGGAACTATGAAAATATTTGGGGATGAATCATACCTCAAATTCTCACAACGTTTAGGAAAATATTAGAAAAGTTTTACAGCTGTAAACCAGACTTATCTAGCCTAAGCTATCTCCATGTTAACATGCTGCCATTATATACTATATGAACAGTAAAATATGCTGCATGATAAATAACAAAATCAAATTATTCTGACAAAGCACAGAGATTTTAAGAGTCAGGTTTTTTCCAACTTTGGGGAAATGGCCTGGCCTTTTTAGAGAAAAAATAAGCAGGAAGTAGATGATTTAGGGGAAAAATAAGCCCATAATTGGGGGGGGGGTATCAACAACTATACATATGACATAGTACATTGTATATATAACCTGGCCTTTTTGAGGGGAAAATGTAAACATACAATTGATGACGTTTCACCAAACTTGGCAGTCCATGAGCTAAACAAATAGTCTGAGGCTATGAGTATGAAAAATGGCCCAGACTATAAAATCCTCCTTACGTGTAGTCCAATCAGACTATTAAATCTGGGAAACCATGAAACTTGATTTTTTCATCAATAACTTATATAAATCTTTCACAGAGACATGTGAGATTATAGTTGTCATGTGACCGAGAAACGCATCATCAATTACATACAATAGATCATTAGCGATTAATTTCATTCCAAAGTAGGTTGCACTCAGCTGAATTACATGCTGGAATGACGTCATAAATTGTGGAATGTGTCAATATTGAGGCAACCGACGGGTCTTTTAAAACCAAATTGCCATTTTAAGATTACTATGCACGTATCATACATACATTGATAAATTGATACAGCACACACTTTTTACAATTTTTATCGGTTTCTCGGTTTATATAGTTGAAGGGATGATATCTATAACGAAATTTACAACGATGGGAGATCATAAGTATATGATCAAGGTTAAGGGGTGCAATATCAAAATCATACGATCTTACAATTTCATTTAAAGTTTTCCGTATTTTGTGCCTCATCATTAATGTGGGCCTTCTTTTACACGATCATGTTTTTCAGAAAAAATATATGCGCATGCACGTTGGTTTATTTACATTTGTTAGATAAATGTTTCCCTTGTCTCTGGCTGTACAGTGCAACATGGAACAGGGACCAGTCTAATTCGTAAGCAAGCGAAAACTTTACGGTATTTGCAAATACCATAAGAGCTCATCAAGTTTTAGTTCATGTTCATTATATCTAAGTATTTGTTGGGGAAATGTATCATTGGGGAAAAATTCGACTGAGGAGAAAAATATTCCCAAGGGGAAAGGGCCGTTATTCGTCAGGTTCCAAAGAAGGAAAAAAACCCTGAGAGTATAAATGATGTAATTTTATTTACAGCAAAACTATGCATATTTCAGATGGATAAAACTTTGCCCAAACATCCAGTGTCATTATGTAACTTTTTAAGCTCTGGGGGGGCACAACTTTAGGCATACACCTGGGTAAAACCCACAACCTTCCGTAAGCTAGCAGGACAGCTTCCTCTATAATCAAGTTTAGCTAGTTCCAGATTGTATCATGGTTAAACTGACAGCAGTAAGGTGCTAATGTTTACTAGACAGAGACTCTCACCACTCTACCACAGTAGCCCTCTGTAAACTTTTCAGTTTCTATCTTAAAAATGTCAAATACGCATTCATACAGTCATAGAAAATATACCCTTTCATTAGATCCAGGACAATTTCTTGTCTGGAACACAGGTACTCTGCTGTTGGGGCCCTGGTTCCTATCTGACGTCTCAGTAAGTTGTTGAATATCTGTGCAACATCTTTTCTCCCCTGTAGAAACGAGTGATAAACCAATTTACACAACATATCGTGGTAAGTGTCAAGGCCAAATAAATTCTTTATCATTATATTCATTATATACAGAATTTTGATATCAATGTGGTCACTATGTATGGTTTTACTGTAACTAAATTGGTATCCTATTAAACTAAGAAGTTTAATGCCTTTAGTTTCCTTTCGTTTTCAAGTGTCCACATGTATGTTACTAGATTAAGCGGTAGCAATACATATGTTATAAAATATTACTTTAAATTACAATTTGTAAGTAAGAAGTATGTTTGCTTCACTAATGTAGTGATTTGAAAAAGACTTGTACATGCATAGACAGTTTAAAGGATTTATATAATGGGTTAACGTAATCTCGAAAAATATGCTCATCCAATGTCTGTAAGGAGTTACCGCATTTTCTACAATAGTTTGGTGTATTTTTTGAAATATTACCAAAGAATACAGATTTGCTTAAGGTTTACAATGAAATAAAATGGTCTATTGATTATGTAAATGAAATATAGAAACAATCACACTTGATAACTAAATCTTACAGTATTTTTATTCTGGCAATTTAACAATGCTGTACTGCAATAAATTGCATTAAACTGAATTTAAAACATAAATGACACTGGAATAGATAAATTTCATTAAACATATACCAATTTAACCACTTAAGTCAATATTATGCAAGTGATACTAAGTTATGTATCAATTGATACTAATTTGCACCTTATGGAACCCCCTACAATGCTGTCCCCAGGTGATTCTCACTGATAAAGGGAAATAGATAAAGGGGTAATAAAACACTATTTTTGTGAGTTCGATTAGATTTTTTGTTGCATGTTATGAAAGAATGATATTTAATCTCTGTAAACAACATAAAATATTTTCATGTCATTTTTTTTTACGTATTAAGGCACTTACACTACCTTAATGACTATAAAAGCTACAGAACTATTGATACAATGAAATAATATCTCAACCAGTACGACTAATAAGACCAAACCATTGCATGTATGATAGGATAATTTCAGTTCAAATAGAATAAAAATTCTTGTCATCTTGTGATTTCACAATATGCAACAAGTCAGTACAAATAACACAGCACAGGTCATAATGTCAGCAAATTGAACAAGTGCACACAGGAATTCCACTGAATCCATCCTGATTTTAAATTTCATGTTCACAAGTAAGTGGACAATTTAATTTTGACAGAGGGGAACTGACATTACTTGCTTAAAACCTGCGGACTCTGATTCTTTTTTCTGGACATCTTCAGACAAAAATATTTAACACAATGTTACCTCAAAGTCAATTTTCCCTAGATGATTTACAAGAAGCTGCAACATATTATGATCATACATCTCATGAGCTAATTGTGCCACCTGGTCAGTCTGTGGCTCTTGGTTTTCTGTACCATACAACACAATCTTGATAGCAGACAAGTTCTTCGACACATCATCACTAGCCTAGATAACAAAATTATTAATTTTCTAAAGAACAAGAGCCTTAGTAATTTAAGTAAAAAAATTTTATTAATTTCTGTGGTTTCAAGATTTTTGAAAAATAAAAAAATCATCTGGAGACTTGTCATACATCATAAAATTTCATGTCATACTTTTATGTTATATTTCAATCCAAATGGTAAAATGAACTGATGGTAGAATGATAAAAATGGAAGAATGCTATTTAACATCTGCTACTTCATGTATTATTTGATGAAGAACAAAGATAACAACATGAGGTCAATGATCATTTTGAACATGTATCCAGAAAAAGTTAAAATGATTAACATTTCCCAATTCATATCTTGTAGAATTAAAAGGGTTGTTTAACAGGTCTTCCTTGAATGCATGTTCCTGGAATAGACAAAGGCAGCAAAGTAATGATATTCTTGAGACACTTTAAAACCTCAAGGTATCTGGCTTGTTTAAGCACACCAGTAATATTTTACCCTGACTTGCAGAAAAGTATAAATACCAAATTCATACCTTATCAAGTTTTTTCTCTCCAGTTTCTCTAGTCAGAGCATTAAGACCTTCACGTAGTGACTTTACCAATTCCTGTGGATTTTTCTGAGATTTCCCAAATAAAGGCATGATTTGGAATTAGTTTTGTTCGATCCTAGTAAACCAAGCCTTTCAATGTTTAAACCTGCAACAAAAATTAAGTTTGACGTTGACCCATTCCATTTATGATTTTGAATAAAAAACACAATAAATATTATTCAATTTACTGCAATTTTCTTATCATAAAACACACTAAATTATTCATGAGTAAAACTAACAGTTCTTCTCAAATATAAGTTTTGACATTGTCCTAATAATTTAGCTTTAATTTCAATACGTTACTGGACATCTGTTTAAATCAAATTCCACTCAGTATACTAGGTCAATTAAAATCATTCATTCACTGCTTGTTACAGATGTTTTTATTGAAGTTATTTATGAACAAGAAATTAGAATAAGTATCGAATAAATTCACTTTAACTCTCTTAATAAATAAATCAAGCACAGTTCTATGGTCGAGCAGTTTGGCATTTAACTTTTGGAAAATATGAGAACAAGGCAGAGTGCATGCCATGTTACTACCGAAACAAGGTCAACCAATCAGAATCCCCGAAAATACGAGACAGCTTCCGAGCGACGCAGACTGCCGATAGTGAAAGTAAAAAGATCAGAATTTCTTTTCAAAATGGACTTTTTCAAAATTTTAAACTGTCCAATGTTATTTGACATTCTTCATACTAGGTTTTGATTTTAGTGTTGGTCCATTTATTGGTATTTAGCACACGCTAAGTTGAAATTAAAACGTTAATCCCCCAAAAATACGGGTCGACGGCATACTAATTCTTTTTTTGTCAAATTCACTTCATTTAACCAATCTATATTGCATTTATTGATTTGAATAAAATTAAGTATACATGTCTGCAATATTAATGATAATTAGACAGGTTACAATGCCAAAAACAGCTATGGATCGAGAATAATAATACGTTTTCGTCTACGGTCAATACCGACTGGGGAAAACATGTTGTTTGTTTGTTCTGGTGTATAAGACGCACACCCCCCCAACTTTTTATATATTTCTAGGGGAAATAGTGTGTCTTATACACCGTTAAATAAGAGAGCTAATATTTATCAGTCAATGTAAAAATTAAGCAAGTGCTTTTTTCACAGGTAGGGGAAGGGACTTAAATTTGGAGGAAAATAACATGGTATTGAATTTTAGGGGAAAACTGTATGATTTTAAAGATATTTCTTGAGGGAATAAACAGCCCCTACTATAAATAAAAAAAACATGTAAGTGAATCACAGACTGTTATATCTAGTAAACTTCTTTAGTCAATATATTACAGGTTAGCACTATTTTGACAGGTCCGATTTGTTCAAGATTTTCTTGTCCAGTAATAGTTAATAGTCTTTTACATTCACTGATCAATTTGTGTCACATTCAACTTGACACATAAACATATAAGTCATAGTCACATGCATGCAATAGCCTCAATCTATCATTGTTTCATTTAATCATTACTTCACACATGTATATAACACATGATCATAATGATGATGATATTTAAATTTAGCAAGAATGCATGTCTCATTAGTATACTAGAAAAATGTTGTAAAAAAAGAAAATAACAAATAATATTCCAATTACTGGGTTAAAATTACGATGAAAGAACATGAGTAAGTGGGTCACCCAGTCCAAAACAGTGAAGTGGGCTGGGCCAGGAAGTCTGTCCATTTTACAACTGACCACGACAAACGGGCGCCAAATATACACTTACAAGTAAGAGGTAAATAAAACCAACATACTAGGTAGTTGTCAAGACGCGTTGGTCTCCTACAACTGGCTTGATTTTTCCATGAATTAGTAAAAGCTTGGTAAATTCAGTGCTCAACAGTTGACCGATTTTACTTTTTTACCGGAAGTGACGATAGAGAGTGGTAGAAAATTACTCACGACTAAAATATTTTTATATCGTTATCGTCCCATGCAGACCTGGCCTACATGCTAGATGAGGACTCAGCATAAATTTTGCCGCATTTATTTCTGATTTTATGTCCTTTCGAACTTACAATTCATTGTTCTAATCAAACTGTGTTTCACTTCGACTTTAATGAAAATATAGATCTAGTATCCATGATTGTGTTGCAAATGATTAGGCAATACATTTGTATTCAAGTTTATAATTAGCAATTGATAACAAGTATCAACATTACTGGGCCTTATACATCTTTATTTTACTTATTAAGATACCATACTGTAAGTTGAAGACAAATATTTACCCATCAATAACATGACCAGGGACTCTACATTACAGAGTCCCTGACATGGATAAGTATTTTATATCATTATATGAACTCCATGTTCAATCATGGTTATCACATTTCTGTATAAAGTTTTTTTCACTAAATCTGGTTAACTATTTAATCCCCCCTTTCCTTAATTCTTTTGTATTTTCGCATTTTTTTATGCTTAATACATGTTCATAAATCGGGTTGAAATGTCCTATTTCATACATATTTTATACCATGAAGTTACACGCTTAAATTTGTATTCGGTCACGTGTAGAAGAAAATAAATAATTCAGTATAAAGTCGTACAAGTTCTAATACTGTTCGGCGCTGAACTTATGTCTTCTCAGAATTCCTTTTTTGACAAGATAACTCAGTATTTCTTTGCACGTTTGTCAAAATGAGTTAGTTCCCTTGTTATCAATATCCGCTTGTGCCCGGGACACACCACGATACCAGTTTGACACATTTTTAACCCTTTGCCTGATAAGTATGCTTTGAACTCTTCCAAATTCAAAGAAAATATACAAAACATCAATTTATTTAAGAAAAGTGGGTTATTTTTCTTTGACAGAGTGGAAAACATTGTGGCAAAAGACGACATTACTCATTACAAGCAATTGCTTATTTTGCCACAATGTTTTCAAACGTCGTCTGTTTCAGATGCGGGGGAATGTGGTATTATGCGACAAAGGATTAAATTCAATTTTGTATTAAACATTTTTAAATAATTTTTCAGTTTGTCAGAATTCAAATACAGTTCTTGTAAGCTGTTTTATCGGAACATACAATACTGACCATTGTATTTTCAATTATAATTATAATTATATTATAATTTTATATATAATTATAATAATATTGTCCGTAAAAGTGGTCTGGTTTAATACCATTCGTGTTTTTAAAAAGTCAACTTGAGAAATTTTCGCCATCACTAAAACAGCATGAAAATATGGTCAAGATATTCATAAAATCTTCAAATAGATTCCTTAATAAGGCTATCTTTCAGACTCGCCCGAGGAAAGTCGAGCGTGCACGTGATCATGTTACTTAAACAGCAGACGTCGCCTGACAGGAACGGATAAATGTCCATCCGGGATATAGACTTCCGGTTACTCCGCGAAACTTGGCTGAGCTTGGTAATCGTTCTTTACATTTTATAATTAATTGATTAAATGATTTAACTTGTAAAATGATATATACATGTATACATATAAGTTTTTAATACATGTAGAATAAAGCTGCTATGTCTCATTAACCAACTCATTTTTATAAGGTCGTTTTTTTGTTTTTCATTTTGTTAAGCGTCAACCTCATTTTGCAAAAACTACGCGGCTACATATTAAAACACACACACGAGCACGCACGCACCCTCGCAAACACGCACGCACGCACGCACACACAAACTCATTTTGAAAAATATTTAACATACTAAAAAAATAAGTCAAGTGACTAGTTTAAACTCAGAACATAGAAATTTAACATTTCTGATTTGATTTTGCGTCACTGTATTCTCCACTAGAATAATAAACAATAATTTAAGAATTAAAAAAAAAATCACAATTTAGAATAAAAGTCTACTAAAAACATGATTTGCAAACTACAGGCGTTAATCTTGAAAGCTGTAGGATCAAATCAAGAAACTTTAATGAAGTGGGGTTTTTTTTGACGGAGCTCAAAACCTAGGCGCACACGGCAGTTCAACAAAATAATAAAACAGAATGACCTAACCACGCGAATATTTATCATATATATTACGAATCGTCCCTTTTGGAACCTGTAAACATTATATATGAAAACTTCCACGATAAAGAAAATTTACTGCATCCCGGCAATACCCCCATCATTCCTATTCACACCTAATAGTGACAGACGACGAAAAATAAATTTGTTTAACTCAGCGTATTTGTACGGAAATTAATATTCACTCCGATGTTCAAATGAAAGATTTGCATACGACAGTAGTAAATAATAACACGCTATATGAAAACAGACTGAACAAAAAAAACCCCGACTTACAACATTAAATACAGATAATGACGGGGATGAAAGACAGGAAAGAGAAAGACAAATTATTAAGAAGATGGTAGCACAGACAATATCGCGTCTAGATGAACAAATTGATACTTAATTGGACGCCGTGAAAATAAAATCGAAAATAGACGGAAGCGAAACAAATCGTTGAAAAAAATTAAAGACATGATAATTAGTGCATAATGCGTATGTCACGACTCCGACGCGGTAGCGAGACCAATAATCTCTTATTAGAAATAAACAGAAAAATAGAAGAGGATAAAAAACACTCTCCCCTGTTATAAATCAGTAATTCACCAACCGCTTTGTTTAAATCATTGGCTGGCTCGTATAGACACGGAGTCCGAACAACCCTGCCTCGATTAATGTCGTCACGTGACTTCATTTCGGTCGCGAGCCGATAGACACCGCGTCTGCCCGTAATGTAAGATCGCTCGTATGATACGAAGCAATTTATAGAAAGGAGGAGTCTTTCGACGAGCTTTCTATATAAACTATAGCCAAATAACGCAGAAATGTTTACGTACGGGAACACTACGCATTTGACTTATCTGAACGTGTTGATTAGCTTGCTTGATATCATATAACCGAAATTGAAACTGTTTTAACTTTATATGTTGACTGAATTAAATAAACGTCGTGCGCTTGTATTAAAATAGTGAAATTTCATTGAAGGAGAGAAACTTAATTTCAAAATATATCAACGCAACTGGTATTTGAAATTGAACCACTACTGCGAACGTATGCATTCAAGGTTTTTTTTTTTGGAAAATAAATTAAAGTGATAAGCGCAGTACAACTCATTTTAAACATAATACACCCAATAATCGGTGCTGTTAATTGTTTTATAGAGACAAATTAAGCTAACGCAGCAAATGATTTGCATTTAGCGTCGCGAAAAATGGTTAACGCTCGGGAAATGTTTCAAATGTGCATCACGTGACTGGAACGCTTATTGCGTGTAAATGGATTGATATATAAAGCGATGGACATGGAAAGGAACGAAATGTGACATTCTGAAATTGAGATTTTGGAATTATACAGCGAGCTTGAGTATTAAGAAATTACTAAAATTATTGGATATTTATAAATAAATTTGACATTATCCGTTTGGTTTCAACAATAACACATTTCAATATTAAGAACTCCAAGTTAAATAAATACATGCGGGTTTGTTCATTACTTAAATGATATTTTGTACTCATGGAAAATTTAGAATGTTTAGTTAACAACATTGGCAGCTGACTCGTAGATATGAAAAATTAGTGATTTTCACGTGCCTTGTAATAATGTACAAATTAGTGACGACAGTTTATCTATCACTAACAATGATGTGTGCTTTAGTCGGTAAGTTTTAATTTATTTACTGATAATATTTTTTCAATACTGAAGTGCATTTATTTACCAATTTATTCTGAGTTTGTAAAAACGACACTTATTTGTTTAGTCGTGTTTAATCCTACTTCTTGTAACTAAGTTTTTGAAATGTCATTCGTAGACTTTTTACCCCATTTCTTGTCCGAGCCCCTATTTGTAATAAAAGTACCAAGAGTCGCAATCAACTTTTATTTCTACGATATTTTGATACAAATATATAGAAATGGTTGATATTAATTCCACGTTTTACGTTTCAAAATTTTCAAATTAATTCAACAAACTCATTGTGTTCATTATAAAAAAGAACACATGCATTTGTGTTATAATTTATTGCCTTTCTTTCCTAAGATAATGAGTGTGATATTAAATTTGATGTAATGTTACAAATCCCACACTCACATCTGTATCACAATTATGTTAAAATACACATATCATCATCATTAACAGTTGAGACTCATCATTACTTTTATCATTCACATCGTTGTGGTTAAAATCACAATCCTGTTGGTAATTAAGGTGTTGTACAATTACTTTCAATTTTACGTCGTCTCCAATATTCTACCGTCGCCTTCTTGTTGTGATTTGTTTTATTTTTTGCTTGCCTGACGACAATTTACTCACGGAGAGAGGATAGACTTTGATTAATACTGTCTCATTATTATAATCGTTATTATCAGTATCATAACTTCAAGGACCGTCATCAGCAATGACATCAGTACCACCCATCATCATCATCATTATCATCATCATCAATGACATCAGTACCACTCCATCATCATTATAATCATCATTGATATCAATACTATCTCATCATCATGATCATCATCATCAATGACAACAGTACCACTCCACCATCATCATCATCATCATCATCATCATCATCATCACCATCATTGTCATCAACAGCATACATTAATTTCATTGTCAGCAGCACGCGCAAACACAAGCAACAGTCGCCAACCTCATCAAAACTGTCACTGCCACCACCATCATCATCAGTTACTCCGTCATCATTATTTTCATCATCTTCATCATAATCATAAACGTGATCACACCATGAGCTACCACCAACAGTAGTAGTAATAGCACCAGCAGCAACACAGCTCTCATCATCACCTTATCTTTATTCAGTTTTTATATCTACACTATCATTCAAAATTTAACTTTTAATACTATAATACCACTTAACAGCCCAAAAGCTTTATCTACGGGTATATACTAAAGATATTCGCGTGCTTCTTAGATAGAAAATCTCCTCTCACACCGGTACAATAACATACACTCACGTTACCTTTGAGCAAAAAGCTAAACGTCTGATGAAGACAGAGAGAAGGCGCTATTTTGTTTATTTACTAGTATTGAAGGAATGTGAAATCGGCTTAATTTTTCTGAGATAATTTTTTTCCAGGTAGACATTCGTCTATTTGAATCATGCAAAAACGGAAAGGAATTTTAACATGTTTTGTTTTAAATTGTACGTTTTAATAAATGCATTGAAGTCACTGTTGTCTGCAGTGGTGCTGATCACTACGTGTCATCAAACGACGGATAATAAGCCTTTCCGTTGTCATGATAACCAGACAGTGAAACGTCAATATTATGACCACCTTTGGGGCATAAAAACCGGTCTTAATGTAAGAGAGGTCTCATTATCAAATTGAAATGCAAAGGGAATAATTACAAAATCAGCAAAAGTGGTGGTCTTAAAATGCAGGTGGTCGCTATATGAGGTTATGTTATGCTTTCATTTTTAATTAAAGTTTTTACTTGTTTTTGATTGCGAAGTAAACGGCTACTCGTGGGATACTGATACCAGAATGTTATCTCCGCTTAGTCGTGTTTATTCAGTAGTAATTCGTCTGTACTAAGCGGTCACTTTGATCAATTTTCCTAAATTAAATCGTTCAATAAATGCATAGTAGAAATTGGTGATAAGGTTGTATGTCTAACAAAACTGCAGCTTATTGACGCCTTTAAATAATCAACCGAAAATCTGTGCGCTGTTGTGATTAAAAAACAATTAATGTAGTCAATTACGTTAATTCGCAAATATTTTAACGAGGCTGGCACACGAGTCGGTGCGTCTAGGGTCATGCAACTTTTAAAATAGGGTCAAAATTTCAGTGAGGCGTTCGTTCATGATAAAAATGTTTTCTTGATAATTACCGCTATTTTAGCCGACTAGCAACAACCAAGGGCCCTACATGTTAGTCTAAAAAGGCGTACACATTTGCATTTAAATCCTTTTAAATGATACGTGTCGTTAGGAGAATGTTTTTTTCACTAAGTGGCTTCAGAAAAGGTGCCGATTCGTATGAACTTAATTTGAAAATAGGGGAGAATTCTGACACCAGTGTGTATTAAATGTCCATTGCAAGGCGCCAAATAGTAAATTGCTAATTATCTATGTTTGTCAGAATACGACAAAAAGACACAAAAAAGACAAGACACTTGTCTCTACGTTTTAATTCAGTCTAGCTCGAGAATTTAACGATTTATAATTGAGTTTTTTTCCTTGATCTTTTCAGTCATTTTGTTAATGAGAATATTTCAGCATTAAGACGTAAATTATCACTCTTGATGGATTGGAAGCGGTGGGGTTTGGGGGTATGAATTATACAACAGCAAAAAAAAAACGTGCACTATGTAAAAAATATAATAAAATCACGCTGTTTTGTTAATTGATAGCTGTTTTATGAGCGTAAGTTTTCGACATGCAATCTTATATTAACAATATTATAGAACGTATAAAGGTTAAATCCATATCAATGATTTGAAAATCATTAAGATACTCTTTCAACTAATAAATCATTGTTAATACGTTTATCACAAAATCTCCTAACATGGCCAAAAATTACAGTACCTGAAAATTCAGACGGACGAAATGTTGTGTAGCAATTATATTTATTTATAAAGATTGAAGGAAATAGCCACCTAAGATTTTAAATCGATACGATATCAGGGACAACCGATCGAGCACCGCAAGCCTTAAATCATGGGTTCGAGTCCGACCAGAGGTTCAGAATCTCCCCATACCTCTCCTTTGATAAGTCTGGCATGCTGAATTACGACTTCAAAAAAAAACCAACTCTCCTAAAGCGGTTAGATAAACTATAAATGCTTGTTTCTCGTAATTGAGCGGAAAACGCGTCTTTTTTCGAATACATTCTTTTATGCGTGAAAATTCACAATGTGTGTTGTTATAGATAATACATTATCGGACACACAGAGTGGATTGCAAAATCTACACGAATACATGAACAGTTTAGTTTTCCAGCGAAAAGTAAATAAAATATTCAAAATTACTTGATAAACTCTAAGACAAAATATGCGTCGGTGTCTATTTCATGAATTCGGTAAATAAAAAGCAACTATTCACTGGTGCATAACGCCGCATCCAACAATTAATCTCTTTCTCTGATAAAATGTCGGATTGTATCCGGCGTTTCAAAACCGTTAAAGAACAGTGAAATATTTCTTCGCGTATCGATTCCAAATTATCGTCTGCTGATATGCCGTACATTCTACACCACACTATTATCTATATCACGGACCACACAATAATATCCCAGTAGGTGAAAACCAGTAAATAGGAAGATTAAAGTTAAATACATTGTTCCCACGACAAAAGGTCTGCGCATCTTCACGTAAGTAGTCGTAAAGATGCAATGATATCGCCGTGTGGTATATTACAACAACTATTAACTTGAAGTGTGATATAAGTTAGTCCGTTTGATTTTATACTAGTATACCATAAAACAACCTATCGCCATTGAACAATTTATCCGTCTGGATAATTAGTTTCACCAAACATACTTTTTTTAGAATTTGAATATTTAACAAATCACCGGTAAGCAGTACTTGATTAAAATCAAACCAGGTTTCCATTTCTTTTTAAATTTTAGATAACGTGACTTTATAGTGAAAATAATCATTTGATTTAGATATTTTCATAAACTTGCAGCGAGTGTCCTCTAAGCCCACTCAACTGTCCGTGGGACTGGCGGGTCGCATGTTCAAGACACGGACTGGGCAATTTTAGTTGTAAAAATGATTGCAGGTGTTAAAAAACACGTTCTTTTAACTCCCATCCCCGATCACATCAGGGACAGGGGAAGTGTCATTTCTTAATTAGGGTGCAAGTAATGATTAGTGGGTTGCCTGTCTGGATATGCTGACTAGAATATTGAACATTGGACGATTTAGGTGATATTGTTGCGAGGCAGCTTACACCCCAAACCGAATTGCAAGTTTAAAAATATTGTATCAGCGCTGATTTTTATTACTTTGTTTTGTTTATAAGGCGAACACTATTTTATTGGATAATTCATAGAAAAATTCCACATCTATTTTTTTGGCGGGAACTTGAGCTGTAGCAGCTACCTCTAATATAAATGTAATCTGCCAAACCCATGTTTGTAAAGAGAACAAGTCCTAAATGCATTCTTGTGGTAAATTTATGCATGTATTTATAGATGATTTGCGTAGTATAAATTCCATGAAAAGTCTCTTTTCAATTTATGTATACAAACAATGTTTTCTGTTTAGTCATAACAATCTCTGGTTAAGCAAAATGCACAAAAACAACGAGAACCCGTCTCATGCAGGATGCGCGTGATAGACCATTTAAGGGTCCTTTTTGCGCTGATCGTCACAAATGTTGATATTGGTCTCTTTACAGTTCGGTCGTCCTGTCGCCTGGACTGGTTTCTTACGACATTTTCATATCTTGTTAGTCTCCCATGATGGCGATCTTTATGTGCGTTACATCCGATATGAACATCTGTAGGTCTTTATTTATCTATGATACTTGAAAACTAATCTTCGCCGTATTTGCGCAGTACATACAGAACAAATAAGTTGAAAGAAGTCGATATGGAGGGGTTAAACGATACAAGTATCGGTAAGTGCTTTCTATGGCTGGGTCTTAATGTTGCAATTGATCTTAAGATGATGGTTGGTGATAAAAATCTGATACTTTGCCGCCGTATGCTTAAACGGTCTGGTACGGTTTCTAAGGTGACTTTTAACGCAGACCTATCTGTCTAGCATGGGCTAATCTGCCATCATATCATTTAGAAACAGAAACTGATAAATTTCGGCACCTAGAAAGACTGGTTTCAAAAATGAAGGGATATGCGCGATTTTCAGATAGTTACCGTTTAAACACATATTTTTTTATATGGACTTCGATATTTGAAATTATAAACAAACAATTTATTTTACAGGCCTTGTAAATATGTTAATATTGATATGATGCATTTAAAGTGTCAGACGGCCAGATTTGGCAGATAATCGAAACGTTTCAGTTGGCTCCGTATTTTCGTCTCCAACACTACTGGATATTTTTCAACAGCAACCTTAATCCGGTTAACTTTTTTTGAAATTGAAATCTCTAATACCATGCGCATAATGCACGATAATACGATCATATTGCGCAGAACATGCGCGTGAAATTGTTCTTACATGGGCTGGCGCTGTTAAGTAAATAGCGACCGGGAAATAGACTAGAAATTGGGCGCGGATTCGAATAGATGTCGATAAATATGAAAACAAAATTGACGGTCGGATAATTGCTATTTAATACAGATGAATTGTACCTTAAGATATCAACAGTCGCTGCGTGTGTACGGGTCGTGGACAGGTTTAATCGCGCTCTCTGAGTCCGACAAGCGAGCAATGACTGGTGAATGAAAAAGCAAAACGTAGAAAAATGGCGTCCCTTCAAAAAAGACGTATAGAAATGAAAACAGACCGCCCAAAGGGTTGATTAATCACTGCCGGTCCCCTTTCTCTCTTCATGATGACTGGTGTTTGATAATGATTGTTTAACAAGAAAAATACAATATTCATAGTGTGTAATACAGAAGAGACGCAGTCTTAATGACCATGATTAGGGCTACTAGAAATGAAACACGAGGACACTTGTATTCAGTTGTACTCGTTTGAGATTGACTGTGTTGTTGTCTCCACATTAGTCCAAGATGTGATAAGTTCTACCACCTTTATACTCGACACTGTCTGCTACTATATCACTTCAGACAGTAAAAAATACATAACGACCGTATAGTACTTGTATATTGTAATAGGTATTCACGGACATAAGCGTTCACCAATTTGTAAAAAGTAGTGTGTTAGTATTTACTGAATAAAGAAAGTTTACATGATCTATGCGCTTTTCGCCCTACTGCATTTGTTACAAACTAAGTTTAATTCGTCCAAGGAATTTTACAGCAAAATCAAAGCACTGTAAGTCCGTGAACTCTACGACGACGTTGTTACCCTAATGATAGCAACTCATAACTGTTGTCAAATTAATCGTGTTCGTACACAGGACATAGTTTATATGAATAACTTTATGCAATAAAGTCAATAGCTAACATCCTGACTATTTTACTCATAAAAGTAAAGCATGGAAGATAATAATCTCGTATGTCTTTGATTCCCGAAAAAAAATATGACAATTCCATTTTACATAAATAAAGCGACTGACATTTAAAAATATCGCTTGGTGTTATATTTATTTAGGCACGGCCCAGTTATCCAGTTTAGGTTTTAACCGTTACCAGACTGGTATAAAACCCAGTTAGTTAATAAAACGTCAGACGAAAGGGCTCACTGATGTTTAACAAAGATCAATTCACACCCGAGATTTTTAATTACCAATAAATCAAACTCGCTATTTTCGACGCGTCATAATAATTTCTATATTTGACACGATTTATCAACTATTTAATAATCATATCGATGTTTCTGTCGACTTTTTCATTTTCAGATATACGTGTTTGGTGTTTAATATGTCTCGAACAGGTCGTTCTATGGTGGTTACTGTCTCCTAAAATCAATTCAAATAGATCTAATCTTTCCTAGTATGGCGTGTAAAACGCTGTTAATAAAAGTCCGCATGTCTGTAATGCAAAAATAACGAACATCATTTATTATGAAGATATGGTATGAATGTTGATTTTAGGTCTGTTTGTTAAAATATACACCATTTGTTAAAATAGTTAACTACAACCCGAATGATGTCTGGAGCTTTCATATTCATAATCATAATCATCACCATTTACACCAACCACATCATCATCATCACCGTCGTCATCTCCACCACCATTGCATCGATACAATTACAACTATCATCATCATCATCATTGTCGTTATTATCATCTCAACCAACACCACCATTACAACTATCATCACCGTCATTATCATCTTCTTCTTCACCACCACCACCACCACAACTGTCATCAATATCACTATCACAACCACCACATTATCGTCGTCATTCAGTCTAGTCTAATCTAATCATCAATAAAATGAACTGACTTATATCTTCAGTCGTAATAAACCTGCAGACTATTGGAGAATGAATTCTTTGGTGCGTCATAAGTCTAGCCTAATAATCACAACACAATTAACAAAATGGTATTATTTACATCCATTGATTTGTAAAAAGCCGCTTCTTCATCATCTGTACCTAGGTAACCTGTTCGGTGATTGATTTATTTTAATATAATCTGAATATTAACCAACTCTCATACTAATCTGTATCGTTGTATTACTGAATTCATTCGATAAATGTATAACCTTTAGACGGTTGTATACATTCCAAAAGCATATAGTTGTAGTGTTAATATAGTGCAAAATGAGTTGTGTAAATACATATCTATATTTTACGTCCGTTTCATAATGAAATCGGCGCCTCGCGTTTCAATCGTCGTAATATTTCAATAAAGGCAAGAGTGCAAATTATATTCGGTTACACAAACAACACAGATTTCTGACTGAGTGTCAAATAATTGAAACATAGGCTAATCCACAATTAGATGGTTCGGAAAGCAAATACTTGTTACATTTCTGCATCATATGAAGCTACAATAATGGACTTCGCTAGCCAACAAAACGCCCTCCCACCTTGTAGGGAACATAAATAGCAATTTATTGCAACATATCTACGATATTAAACGATTGATATTTTCTTTTTGAAGCCCAGACTAACGTGGGTTTAACGAACTCAAAAATTCAAAATCTCATCAGACAGTTTTTTGTGTGCCAATAATTATTTAACAGCCCCACTCGATGTTATAGACGGCTAAATTAGTAAGTACACACACAAGCAATTATAAACTTATCTTATGATTTCTGAAGTCCCTAGTATTCAAGTCTCCAAAAAACAATAGTGCTTACATTTAAGTCTGGTTTTTCAGTGACAGAGCGTTTAAAATTTATTTTAACTGCTTCTATGTGATAATCATTTAAATGGCGATGAATTATGAATTCAGAACTCATTTGAAAAAAGCGAGAACATTTCGCACAGACAGGATAATTTTTGGTTAAAAAATTCAAATTAACCCCTAATTAGTTTTGGGTTTTTTATATTTAAATTTTACAACTATTTAAGAGACTCCCGACATTTTTTGAGGGAGACATACTTAACTTTACACGAGTCGAATGATGACGGGGCAAAACTGCGTCGGGCAGGTTTATAGGTTTATAATTGTCGTAGATAATTACCCTATCAAAATGTTTTGCAACAAGATTTCAAATCCCCTTAAAGGTAATATGACACTTGGCTAGCTTAAACGACTGTATGGCAATGTTAACTGTCTGCTGATGTCACACCTTCAATTGATAAAAGGCCTTCGGGTCTCCTTTTAGGCTTGTTCGATTGGCCGACTGGAGTCTTGTGAACACCTGGGAATAAGTTCTTACTTTTAATCGAGTACTTCGCCATCGTAATGAGTGATCGCTTGTCGTGTAGACATGTGTATATTTATTGTAGTCTCTGAAATAAAAACATTGTTTATTCTACCAATGTATATAATGCACAACAGACAGTTGGCGTTTACGTAAATATTTGATAAATAACTTTGAAGTTAAAGATGAAGGTCTATGGTATGTAAAGACTGATTGAGTGTAGCCAGTGGTCTGCTTGTTTGAAGTAAATTGGTCTTACAACACTTGTAAAAGTCTGAGGACGTCTATTAAAAACTTGCTCAATGATATAACGACCATATTTCATCGACTCCTTCTAATCGTTATTTTGGGACCATTTTAACACTAGTAGTCTGGCCAAACCAATTACTTCGACATTAAGCAATCACAGTCAATTAACGACAGTTGTAATTAATGACACAAGTAAAAACAATAACAGTGCATTACCAAAACGGCAAGTGACGTTGGTTGTTTCGCGACATCACATGCATGCATGTTATGCCAATTCTGTACTTTCACAACAATTTGTAATCGATATTTCCCGAACTTAAACATTTCTGTCATTTCTTTATTTTTTGTTTACTATAATTTTGATACATGCCAGTTGATAATGTCAGATTTATTTGAAGTATGTAAGAAATGGCATTATATGGTTACATGATAGGAAATTACATTAAATTATCGCAAAAAAACTTTTCCCGGTATTTTTGATAAGAGCGCGCATGCGTAATACGCAGGAAGTTGTGTACTATGGGGATAGTAGAGTCATATACATTATTTACCCTATGTCTATGTTGATACTAGCCTTGAAAAATCTATTTATGAAAGTAAGACAAATACAATTTCAATTACATGTATAAACATTCATTCTACTTTCATCGGCGGGGTATAAATCCTGTCCTGTCCGGTGCATGGGCTTATATAGACAGGATTTAAACCCATATTAGATCTGAAAGACCGAACCGGGCCTCAAAATAAGATCCAAATTTATTGAAACGTATTTTGAAAACCAATGTAGCAATTGTACTAATAAAAATCGGTACAAATGCTTTCATTAGTTCATGCACTTATCTCTTTAATAACGTTCGTCAAACTGCGAAATCATGTCACCATATTAGGGTCAGTTAGTGTACCGTGGTGCCACTTTAATGTGTAAGAAATATAGATATATTAAACTTATTGAAACAAACAAATATCTGGGTGTGCTGGCTAGTTCAGTTGACTAATAATTTCAATTATTAGGAAAACAGATAAATCATAAACCGTATTATATATTGACACGCCTTTACAACAATTCGATTGTAAATCACCACCTTTTATTGGTTGGAAAGTATTAATTTTCAAAATATTATGAACTTAATATGAAGTCTAGATGTCGGCTCTCTCATATCCCCTTTCATAATTCGAATAATGATTTATTTACCAATACATTAAAAGATAGGACGTTTTATTGTCTATTAGTTTGCGTCGGCGCTACAACCCGGCGACTCTCATTTTACGCTTATCTTAAGAGCCCAGCGCGCTCGACCGTCTACAACGTTTATGAATGAAAGTGTTCGCTATCACAAAAGTCGTCTGCTAACAATATCTGTATTGAAATCTATATCCCTGCGCAGTCATAAATATGAACGTATTTCCACTTGTGTACTATTAAGTCAATATTTTGCCTTCAAAATATCAAAGTGTTAAATACTAGTAATTTACTTTTTTCTAAATCTGTTTAAATCTATAATCTACAACAATAACATTGGTTTAGCTAAATACACATTTTATTCACCGACTGCTCTATGAACTAGATAGAGTAAACGACACGGTAAAAATTGACGATTCAAATCATACCACATGACCAACTTACTAATCATCGTGAACGGACCGGTTTTCTTTTATTTTTGAAGATACAAGAGTTGAAAGTGAAAAGAGATTATCGCCTTTATGAACTGAATCAATATTAAACCCGTTCCCTCAATCCCCCCATATTGATTTTCAGTTAAACTAATTTTCATTTGATTTTGTCGTTTTGCGGTTTATTTCAATTAAAAGTTTCACTGGCCTACCTACATACCAACACACGCTACAGCAAAGATCAAACACTCTCAATTTCAACAATTCTCTTTCAACTAGCACGAAATATAATGTAATCCAATATTGTGTGTGTGTGTGTCTACAGCGTACACTCGGGATGTTAAAATCGTTGTTGTTTATGTTTTCCCAGGAAGATAATCATGTTAAAATTTCAGATATCATTACTTTCTTTCGCATTTTTAAATTTTAATTTGAACACAATTCCATCATTTTCTAATACACATTTGTTAATGATACTTTGTATTAATATTTTGACGAGCCACCACTAGTGAGACGGTCAGCAATCAAAATCTAATTATATCAAGTATGTAGTCAACCCAGCCCTTGCAAACACATGTAGACATCATTTTTATCAAATGATCAACATTATTTCATTGATTCTAACTCAAAGGAAGATTAAAATAAAAGTTTCGTTGGCGGTTTTTTGTTGTCTAAAATGATACATCGTTACATCGTTGGAAGAGATACTATTACTGTTTCGAACAGACATGCCGCTTTTATTGTTATAGGTTTTCTAAAAATGGTGTATAGTTATTAATTATTGACACAAAATTCGATAATCAGATAAAAATTCATCATGTAATATCAGAGAATCAGACATGTTTATATCACTGCCCTGATATGAACCCTTGAATTTACGGCTGTCATTCATGCCGACAATCCCTATGTCAGAATTATTGCAGTTTAATCCATCAATATGCTAATCTAGAAACGTAATACTAGAAAGGACTTCATTTTGAAGAGTGTTCATTACGACCACAAATTGCTTCGAACCATCTCGACAAGTCTTTCCCAATTTCCTATTGTCATAACAGTGGCTGAATCTTATCGCTCTTACAATGGAACGGTATTTCCATGAAAATGTCGTCCTTGAAAATCAATATGATAAGAGATATTGCTCACAATAATTTCAGATTCGTATCAGGCAATTACAGCCTCATATGAATACGTGTGATAAATGATTCATTCTATAGAACCTACGCAATACAAGCATCACCTTACAAATTAAACAATCCTCTTCTATTTATTATATGAACCCCATTTTCGAAAGATATCCTATAATTATACGAACCATGTTGTCATCACCGTAATCTGTACATCTTAATAAAAATCTTGAAATTATTGCCTGCGTTATCGTGTTGATGACAGGGAATTGTCGTAAGGTTAACGAGTCAGCAGTCATTCATACGCCTTCCCACCCACCCAGTTTTGTACCTGCATTAATACACAAGTGGTTTGAATTGAGTTTAATCACTTAAAAATAAAAAAGATCCACGACCCACTGAGTTCCTTCCCGACCATAGTTTGCCAGTTATTTTATCCCAGTCTATTATCGTCAAAAGTCTAAAAGTAGAACCACTGTTAAACGGAGTACCAGCCTATAATAGCTAAGGGTAGGAGTCCCATGAACAACATTCTTTGAAACATGTGTACCCTGGTGTATGCTTCGGATATGAATTCAATACATTAGTTTTTATTCAAAGTAAACCTTGTTTATTTTCCTTGATACAGAGTGCGGTTGCGTATTCCAAGGAACTGATCATCCCGTGGGTGAAGTATGGCACCCTGAGACATTTGGTACTTGTGTTAATTGTACGTGCGAGATAAATAAACGGGTAAGTATTCAGCAGACGCCAGCTATGTAAGAAAACATTCAGTGAAACCCATCTAATCCAAATTTGTTCGGATTAGAGAAGGTTTCGGATCAGAGTGGTTTTCAAATTAAAAATGGTATCTGTATAAAGGCACACAGTGAATTATTTTTACAACTCA
The DNA here is from genome assembly GCA_008271625.1 of Lutraria rhynchaena. NCBI lineage: Eukaryota > Metazoa > Mollusca > Bivalvia > Venerida > Mactridae > Lutraria > Lutraria rhynchaena. The sequence continues at coordinate 5,646,340 of VIBL01000004.1, read as the reverse complement.
GCTATTCCGGAAACAAACGAGAAAAAAACGGAACCTACTACTCCGTTCACATCAGTAAAGTTTCATATGAAAGGGATCCAGTGAGAAAGGTCCCTGTGTCATTATAACATGTTTTTAATTAATTAACTGGTGTCTATAACATAGCCACATGTCCACTATAAATGTCCGTCTCGGCACGTCTTTCACTATTTGAAAACACACACAAGACAACAATAATGATACGGTGCGTCACGTGACCAGGGTTTTAGTCGAGCCTTTCTGAACAAAACTGGACTTTCGAAAATGATGTATCAGTTATACACCCATCTATCTTAGGTTTTTCAGGCAAGATCTGTATAATCCGGAACTGATTTAATCCGAAAAAAAATTATAATAATTTAAAGAAGCAAAATTGAACCAAAATGCTGAAAACCTTCAGTGATGGAACCTCATTGTGAAAAGTTAATGTAGGTAAACAGAGCTGATATATTCTTGGTTCAAATCAGTGGATTTCAGTGAACAAATAATCAGTGGATTTCAGCGAAGAAATTAACAGTCCAGATGAGGGACGTTTAATGTTCTATTTATCTTATTCAGGGTGAACCTGATGTACGGTGTGTAAACACGGCAGATAACTGTCCTAAACTTAGATGTGATACCCCAATAAGGGACCCTCATACTTGTTGCCCTTATTGTGAAGGTGGGTAGTATAAATGCTATGTATATATTGGGGTCCAATTTCATAATCTGCTTTTCCAACATAAAACTTAAATCAGTGATTTCCGTTTTTTTTCAATTGGAGGATTTTTATACAGGTTCAGTCAAACCTGTGTTCACGGCCTCCTCCGAATAAAAACCATCTTGTGAATAAGGTCATTCTTTGCAAAACCGTCACTGATTATTTATAACAAACTCACCTCCGAATAAAGGCTATCTGTCAATAAAGGCCACAATTTGTCTTTCCCATGGTTGACCTTTGTTCACAAGTTTGACTGTATACAAAGCATCACTAATTCTGATAACATCACTTATATTTATGGTTGCTGCTTTTGTTGAAGTTATTGAATTATATTGAAATTAGATTGTTACTTGTGTTTTGAGTGATTAACGTTATTCTAAGAATTGGTTTTATGTTGGAGAAAGTGGACCCTAATATACGGACACGTACGAACTGTTACAGTGCAACATCTCTAGAGCGACCCTCTCTTGAGCAACAACCTCCCTTCAACAACAGCATGATTTTTTCCCATTTTATGATTTAACTATTGATTTAACCTCTCTAGAACAACAACCTCTCAACAACAACATAATTTTGATCCTACCAAAGGGTGTTGCTGTGCAGAGGTTGCACTGTATAGTGATTAGTGTAAAGGCATTCTCTTTGTTTCCATTTATAACTGTATATACATCATGTATTAAAATCACTTTTACCGATTTCTTCCTCTGTCACACCAGTACTCGTGTCAAATTGCTGGAAATCTAAAATTGTGGAAGTATCTCTTTATGTACGCGACCGGAAACAACCCCGGAAGTGAGCCGAGCGTTCTAATCGAGGTCTTATGTGATTCAAGTTTACCTCGTTATATGTTTTTATCTTTCACAAAAGAAAATTCCCACTATACTGTTGATCTGTAACAATTTTTATGCGTTAAACAGCAAAACTTTATCCTCTTTTTACTATTATTACATAATGAATTTATAATACATTTATGATATTGCTAAAATATTTCATTACATACCTAACTAAGTAGGATTTATACGATTAACAATTCTCTAAATGTCATCTTCTGTTATTTCTATCACTGAAATAAAAAAATAAAAATAGTTTTTTAAACTGATCTTTTTTATCATAGATTGTATATAACGTATCACCTCAGGCCGCCTAAGTTTTTCATTTGTCTGGAAATGGAGACAAGAGTGGGTACCACATCCATAGCGGCGTCTGTAATACGCTATTTTGTGTAACTACGTTAAATAAATAAAAATTGATAAAAGAATCCTGGCTATTATTTTGACTAGTTTTCATTGATTATTGTATAATTATGTGATGATGAGTGAGCATGTTTATGATTTTATTTCCGGCTTTTATTGTTGTATTTCTTCGCTTTATTACGACATGCTAACTTATTGTTTTATTGCTAAGCATTAAAATACGGCTGGTTTTCGCCTGATAGGCGCTTCATTCTTTTCTCTTGAATCTCTTGGCAACTTGCAGCCATTCCTTACTCTATGGCGGCAGTCTTCCGTTGCTTCCAGCCAATCTAACAATTAAATATATCCATTTAAATTTATTTAGTGTACCAGGCGTCTATAAACTGTTTTCATGAAGATTTACGCAATGGTTCAATTAATTTTTACTCTCTGTTTGATTTTTCGATTTTGCGTATTAAATGCAATTGATAAATGTTTGCGACATTATAATACAGTGCAGCCCTGATAGCTTGTCCACCTTAATTCACACAATGTAATTCCATATAACATTTTAAATTTCTACCAGAAGATTATCGGTAGCAATGATATAGTAGCGAAGAAACAACGATTCGTTACCTGCTATTTCGTACCTTTTCTTATTATATTGTTATGAATAAGATGAATGAATGAAATACATGTAAATCAAATATGGCTCTTATTCATGGACACAACAATGGGGCCCAGGATGCTAACTCTCTACCTCAGTAAAACAATCACTTATTTCTAAAGTGCATACAAAGTTTCCGAAATTATTCTGTGCCTTACAAATATTGTGTGCTCATACAGTAAGTAATTCCGTTTATAAATATGGCATTAAGGGACTTACATGAACTATGACCCCTATTTCTGTCTCTCTGCTTCTTCTCTATTTTTATTTCTGTTTCGCCTTTTTATACCTTAGTTTCCTCTTCTACTTAATACCGTATGTTTTTTGTTTCTACTCTTTCGTGAATGAGCGCACTATTTTATCTAGATATCTCCAACATTCCTCCTACAGTGAGTGCGGATGAAGACGAAAGAAGTTCCAACGATCGCGCCAACTGCACGACGCCAAGCGGAAGAATATATAAAGATGGTGAAAGTTATGCGTCCAATTCAACGGGTCTCCGTCCTACATCAGACAATCAATGTGTCATGTGTATGTGCCAGGTGAGTTGATAAATCCACATTTCCTTCCAACGTAAAATTAAATAAATTAATGTTTCCTCAAGACAAAATGTTATTTGTTATTTCTCGTCACATTTTTACATTCTGGGTACCCATTGAATGAACCGTCTGAATTAATAAGTTTGTAGAAGAAAGTAATTTATAGAATGTAATAGAAACATACATTGTACTATATTCTATGACATTGCGTACTACATTAAACCAAAAGGTCAAAATTAAGCACGAAATCACCCGGAAATTCCAGTACAAATGTATTTTGGTCTATAATCAAATAGTATATATAATACATTATTTCTAATCTTAAAACGCAATAGTTAAATTCACGACACATTTTTTTTTGTTACAGGATGGACAACCACTGTGTCATCTGAAGACATGCGAGTTACCAAAAACTTGTTCCAAATTTGTACAAAAGAACAGTGACTGTTGCCCCGTGTGCGCAGGTTTGTTTAAAAACATTTAGAGTCAAACTTGGGCTAAATACCACCAGTAAATAAAGATCACATCTAAATGATGACCACCTGTAAAAAAGACCAACTGGTTGTAAAGACGGGTGTTGTTATTGTCAATATTAGGCCAGAAAAAAGTTTTTTTTATCATATTTTGTTTTGTCCCTGTCCTTTATGTTTCCATCAAAAAGATACGAAAAAATTTGAGGGCGAATCGTGCCTCCAATATACGAAAGATATGTTTTGAAAAATAAAAAAAAAACAGAAAACTTTTACGACCTATCTATCCTAATGTCTTTAGACAAGTAACCATAAATTATTTTTTTCTGGCCTTAGCATTTTAATGCATGCATATATGATAAATTCGGACAATACATATAATTATGATAATTTCGGTTAATACTTATTCGTATGATAACTTCGGATAATACATTCCAGATTTGTCCGAAGTTTCATGGGATGATCCGGCATTTTATCAAACCGTTCGTGCACTAAAAGACGAGAACGGTAAACAAATTTATACAAAAATGTATCCCTAGATCTGTGTTCTAAACAAATAACTTATAGCCTAATGAGTATCGATATACACATATACCAACCAATTCTAGCTTTACTGAACATGTCTAAAAGAAATGTATAGTATTACATGAATTAACACAAAATTATGTTACACTAGCCTTTTCTGTTGAGGGCTGTAAACATATTTACTTTTCTATGCTGCTTGTAGCGTCAATGATAACAAAAACGTAATCAAAGTTGATTCTTCAAAAAAAAATAAAGTGTTTTTTTCACTTATTGACATAATTAGATGTAATCTTTTTATCTAACGCTATTCATTATCCTATAACATGTAACGATTTGATATTATACTCTGTTGTCACCGACCTACTAAACCACTTCCAGTGCTTTGATTCTGTATTAACTTTTATTTGGCAGAGTGGATTTTGTGAGCATATAGATTGTTTTACCGATGTCAGACACAAGATAACTATAACTAACATTTATTATTAAATTTGATATTTAACATTTTTATACCAGTCCCATGTTTCCCAGATTAAAGTTTTAATTAAACAAACGTCTGCACCAAAGTCAATTAACTGTACAAATAATGTTCCGAGTGTCATTATTGATATAATACGTACAACCGCTTGTTAGCTTATTAATAATAAATATTGGTTAAGCCAAACTTTTACAGACACTTATGAAATAACATAATTGAGCTTAGTTATTCCCCCAGTTTTTTTTTCATGCGTCGGCTCGCAGTAAGTACAGATAATCATGTGAACAAAAGCCACAAACGGGATAGAGTAAAAAAAGTATGACCAATACGCTTTTATTCATATTTTAATTAAGTATAATAAATAAATAAAAAACGTGCCTTTATTATCATGATAGATTTTATTCACAAGTGGTCATTCATTCGAGTATTTGATATTTGCTCCTAAAGTAAGTAATTCGTAGTAAGGGAAAATTAAGTCTCGTGTGTACCACTGCATAATTTCAATAAAAGTGACTTTTATGGTTTGAATCAACATAATGTAAATTAGTTCAGAAAAATTGTCAAGTTTAGTAGTAATAATTAAGGTCACTTGACCAAAAACATAGGGTATGTAAGTCGGAAAAAAAATCCCTGTCCATCTTTTTTCTAAACACCTTTTGTAAAATTACCTGATACAGTTCATTCCTAATTCCCAAATTCGTAATTTTGATTTTGCCGTCTAAAACATTAGGGCCGCGCCCCAAAATAGGAACGATTGGGTAACCATAAGCACGGCTATTTTTTCTGGCCTTTTAAAGCAACGGATAGTAAAAGTCCAATATTCATTTTACTCCATTTGTATGTATGTTAACAGAGCATGGTTTATGCGTAAACATGTACAGTATAACCCCCGAAAAACCGGACTCTCCGAAAACCGGAATTCTCTGAAATTCGGACGATTTTTAAGTGCCATTTTGTCGCCGCTTCCATAATCAATACTTTGTGAAAATCGGAATTCTCAGAAAACCTGACTTTTAGCTAGGTCCGGAAGGGGACCGGTTTTCGGGGGTTTTACTGTACATGTATATGAAATCTATGTTTGTAATTTGACAGTATTGATAATATTACTTATATAATAATAGCATGATAACATCCTCAAGATTTGAACAAAATGACAAATATTATATATACAGATAGATAATCCGGTTTCCGGTATTTTGAGAATCCGGTATTTAGAGAACTTCTTACATTTCATGTATAAGAGAAAATTACGACCTTCAAAAGATTCCGGTTTTGGCGAGTCCGGTATTCAGGGGTTTTACTGTATTCCTTTTAGTAATGAGTGTTTACATTTAATATTTCCGCCAATCAGCCTGTCACCGTCCAAGACTCGCGTCACGTGACTAGTCATGAGAACTTATTTCGTACAAAGGATTCATCTTAGGTAGTAACTTTTTGCAATGCGCTATTTCTTTCCCGTTATTCGGAACTTTTCGGCCATTCTCAAAGAACGGGTTATGTTTTAATGGGAACAGTAAGTGTTCCAAAGATGAAAATTCCTAATGAATTCGGACCATTAGCTGAAAAAGACCGAGACATCCCGAAAATGTTGTGCCGCTTGTACTTTAAGTATTGATTCTCTCCCCTAGATTGTCCGGATGCTGGCGGTATCAGGATGAATGGTAGCCAATGGCATCCTTCGATAGCATCCATTGGAGAGATAGAATGTATCACATGCACATGTATGGTAAGTATTAAAACACTGGATTTTGGTAGAGCCACTGAATGTAGTTTTTTGATTGGTCAATTTTAAATAATTGCCAAAAATCCACCAATCATTGGTTAGAGATTTCAGGATACAGCCTTGCCATTGGTCAACTTCAAATCTGTGCAAAGGAATCAACCAATCAAAGGTTTCAGTGTGTAAAATACAGTCTTGCAATTTTAATATGTCTTTTTGTTGAATGTAGTAAGATACAAGGGGGAACAATAATAGAATGTACCGATAAGATCCGGAATAAACCGGTTCTCTGTGGTGCGGGTTAAAAGTAGATAAAATATGATTCTTTTTCAAATACGATTAATACAACTCGTGGACACACATATTAAATCAAACCGTGACAATGTAAGTATTAACACATTTCACAATCTCTATGATTGTAATATTTACATACCTCTGCCCATTGATGCACAGTTGCAATAAAATAATCTTAAACCTAATACCATAAAAGTATACAAACATATAACATCATAAAACTTCTGTTATGTTTCTTTCGGAGACACCGAATTCATTTAAGGTACAGATTTTAACTGCATTTTTGCGAATAAAAGCTACTTTTAAATTTCTGTCTTGAAAATAGAAACAAGACGCCATTTATACTGTCTTTCTTCAGCGGTTGATATTATCTATCACATTTGAAATTCGTAAATAAAGTCACTAGTCTTTTAGGAATGTGACTCAGTTCATAGACGCTTTTTTGTAACAAATTTCACCACTTTTACAATCCCCATCTCAAATTTTAATGACAACGAAGGAGTTTTGAGTCATAAAATTTTCTTCCGAACGGCCTTGTCAAAATTTTAATACGCAAGTTACATGAAGCAGTGACTAATGTTTTTACTGGAAGGTGTTAACGAAATAATTCTGAGAAGTGTCTGTGAGAAACTATTAAACACGTAGGTGTTTGTATACAACATACGTCAATGTAGGAGCCACACTATTTGTTATTTTTGACAGGATTTTTTTCAGGCGCGCTTTCGAACCCAATATATTTCGTACTCAATGAATTTTGTCTAGGAATGCGTTAGAACTAATTGGACTTGTGTTTATATTACAAATGCGTAAATTCCTTCTCTGAAAATCGTTGATCCGATTTCTGTACCACAGACAGCATTGTTTAGAAATATGGGAGCCGACAATCATTCAATTGATTATGTGTTTACTACAGCGTCTAGCCGTAGATGAAATCATTGGTGCCGAATTACAGAATCTCGGGAAAGTTTTTGGCTCTATTGTCTTGTACTATTACAGTTTATTTAGACACGAATGATTTTACCGGCGCTATTCTATCAAAGCAATAATTGAATTTATGTCATTTTAACTGATATTATTGCCAGACAATTGTGTTTCCTTGAAGAATACATCGTCGATTTTCTCTGTTCGTAATTCCTACAGGATGAAATAAAACGGGTTATTGGTAAAATGTTAATACAATAAACAATTAAACCGTACGATTTGTAATAACATAATTATTTCATTGAATCTTGGTATCAGACAGGGGGCTGATAATTGAATTCGATTAAACAGCATGAAATCGCATTCCAGTAGGTTAAAATGGAAAATTTCAGACTGGTTTATGAATTTGAAGTATTTAAATCCATCGCAGTTTACCCGAGGGGCTCAGTAAATGATACCATGAAATATTGAAATATTTGAAAAATGCATTAAAGGCACGAACAAGAAGAAACACTGTAAATGTTGGCATCCTGTGTAATTGGTTAATACTGATAAATTAAAAATAAGATATCATACTAGATGCGTAATGTTCAGTATTTCTTTTCATGATGTAAAGTCATAGACTCATAAAAATCACGGAGGTAAATCTAATATTTTTCATTCTCAGTAATTTTTATGAGCTCTACGCCAATAGCACTGAAGTACCTCGGTTCTTCAGGTTTTTCATACAGAGAATAAGTTGTAATAAGAAAACAAATGCTATATTTAACACAACCACATGCACTCATATATTCTCTTTTCAATGTTCGATCTTAAATTCTATAGAATGGTGATATAAAATGTCAGAAAGATTGCCTACCGGACCACGAGTTACCGTGTCGACATCCAAAGAAACCGGAAGGTGAGTGCTGCCGCGCATGCCCAGACCGTGATGAAAATGGCGAGAAAAAGAAGAAACGACGTCGTGACAAAAATAAAAAAGATAAGAAAAACAAAAGGCGGCGGAAGGATAAAGGAAGAAGAAGAAGGAGATGCAAAGGCGAAGAAAAAGGTAAAACATCACAATCACCAACATCACCTATATCATTATCATCATCACTATTAGCACCATCATCATCTTCGTCATCATCACAACATTCACATTCAGTTTCACTTCCATTATCAATACTTTTTTTCCGCAGCATTTAGAGTTACAATTTCTACATTTAAAATATATAAAAGTAGAACCTTACATATTTAGAAACCTGAGCTTTGATTAGAAATAAGTACCAATTCGTGGTGAAAAAACTGTTTAAAGGCGATTGGACGCTTCTTAGCATGATGCGAGATTTCAGGAGAAAACACAGGTGCAGTACTATTGTATGAATACACAGTTCAGAAAATCCCAATCACAAAATGGTATCAAAGTACACACCTACCCTTCCATGAAAATTTGACAAAAATGTCAACTTTCCTCCAAGTGTGGAGAAGTTGCCGGTTCCTTGGGGAAAGGTAAGTTAGTATTGGTTAGAATACAGCCCAGGAAAACTGGGTAATTGAACCGGTCGCCGTATATTACTGAAAAATTATTGAAAGACGGCGTTAGACCCCAGTGACAATATGTCACACAAAACAAAACAAAACTAAATATTACTATCTTTAAAAGTCAGCATCGCTATTCAGTATTATAGTTATAACTGACTATACGCTCCGAAATGGCGAACTTTTAAGTTAATTCATAATAAATTTAGTGATTTAATTTGAATAATTGTTTGTTGGTAGTTTTAGCTAAATTTCAAACTAGTATTCACTTTCTGACAAGTTAAACTGAAGATGACAAATAACAACTATTGAACGTATCGAGTTGCATGCCCCGCCTTCATTAACAGAGGATTGTCTTGTTTATTACGCGACATGACCGTGCATATCTGCGTCCTGATTTTAATTCATCACACACATTATTTTCCTAATTAACTTCTCTTTGCTTTGATAACGACTTAATTATTGGAGTCAAATAACACCGCTTTGATTTTCCACTAATGTTTAAAGGTAAATATCACTCTCAGACATAAACCTGTAACATAACCTGTAGGTAACACACCCCTAAATGATATCTTTGTAGCTTCTATTAATGACCAATGTTGGCTTTAGAAATATTCCCACTGTCGTCAGGAAATACTAAATCAACTAATGAATAATAGCTTGAGATTTGCCCTAAATGTGTTTATTATGTTGCAAAGATAACAATAAGAATTAAACTGTTTTATTATTGTTTTCTTGTACACAACATCTAAACACCTGTTGAATTGTTGAAATCAATATTAATTTGTTGAACCCCGAAATATGGGCTTGGATGCATAAGACAGTTGCTGAAAATCCAAACCTCATGTTTTATGATGACATAGAGGCTGGTAAATCTATCAAGACTTGCATCATACTGCACGTTCAATAAATTTTGTTACGTAAATAAATTGATATTTGGTCTTATAACATAAATAGATAAAATCTGTGTGTTCAATACCCATTCATATACAGTAAAACCTCATTGAGCAACATTTTCATTATTACGACCACCTCATCATAGCGTCCACTTATTTCAGACTGGTTTCCAAAATTGCCCTATGTTTAATCCCGATAATAAAACCACCTCTCTATCATGACTGCTTTTTTATCCCCATCTCGATTTTTTTATGATACAAAACACTTTTACTTATTAAATATGCAATTATCTACAGATAAAAGTAAGAAAAGGTGTAAACGTCGGAGGAGGAAAGAAAGAACGACCATACAGACAGTGAAACCGACGGCGTCCGTCGGCATTGCTTTGGAGAACCTGTGCATAAGGAAAAAGACAGCATATTTAGTATACAAGTCAATATCAGACACTGAAATGTTTATCGCTTTCGATGACATTTCTGAAAATGTTGTAGTTGTGCACACGTGGAAAGTAAATAAAGGTAGGTGATTAACGGAATTTTTTTATGTATGTGCATGAAAATGTCCGTCCTGGTGCCTTAGTGTTTGTTTCTGATGTCTATTGTGTCAATATAAGTGTTTCAGTCATGTTTTAAACACTTTACTGGACATTTCAGAGAGTCAAACAGTACTCTGCAAATGTAATTATATATGAAATTTCACAGCAAGAAACGAACAGCTAATTTGCTGAAAATAGTCACAAATTATGCTGTTGCGATATGTATGTGTGCGTGTGTGCATGTGCATAAATTAGTAATTTAATTTGATTGCAGAATAAATAGGGTCGTGTTTATACGTATACAAAGACAACAAATACTGGTATAATAACTGGCGTACAATGTAATTGTATACACATTAACATAAAAATGAATGAACGTTCAAAATATTTCAAGTACAATTGTTTTCAATTTAGTGATGCGTTAGTCTCATTGAAGAAATAATTATACACTACATACATACATGTACTAGAAATACATGAGCACTTCACTTACATAGTTGGTGTACATGAATTTTACATTTTATTTCACTTACTAGCAAATAATATGAACATTTCAAAATTTCAAAATATGAATAATAAATTTTGAACCTAGACCCTTTAAAAAATGAGATAAAGTATATTGAGACAATGATATCTGGGATAAAATGCTACACATGTTTGTGTGTTTTAGAGCATCACACAGGAGGTGTGGTCACATACACAGATGCCAAGGAGTTACCTTCAGTTGAATTCAGACAGAAAATCAACAATACTAATGTTGTTGGTACAGCCACAAAATGTAAGTACGGCAATCTTTAAACAAAATGATTCAGTTACGGGTCGGTTTTTATGTGACAAATTATCACTGGGATTAAACGCCGTTTTTCAACATTTTTTCAGTTATATACGGCGACTGGTTCACCTAACCAGTTTTCCTGGATTGTATACTAACCAGTACTAACTTACCCTTCCACGACGAACCGGCAACTTCTCCACATATGGAGGAAAATCGACATTTTTGTCAAATTTTCAAAGAAACGTTTGACCTGTCGCGACCGGGAATCGAACCAGGGTCTCCAGGTTACAAGTCCAGCTCACTAACCACTGGACTACGGCCGCGGTCTGGGTCGGTGAGTAGGTAGGCATTTTTGTTACGTCGAGTTTTAACTATACGACTCTAGGAAATTCAAAATAAAAACTAACAGAACTTAGTGACATAATTCATACTAAGCATTTGTTGATTTTTTATGTAGTGGACTAGTTTCACATTGACCACACATTGCATGAATGCTCGGTAAATGATATGAAGACATAATTACGATAACCGAAGATAAGATAACTGAAGATAACTTGAGATGACTTAAGATAACTTAAGATAACTGGATATTTTTTCATCTTTCAGCTCAATACAGAAAGTTCAAACGTCGATTAAAAGACAAGCTTGAAAAATGCACTGTGGAGTGTGAACCAGATTTATTTCTTAAAATCATGCACAGAGTTAAAGTGATTTTATTGAAGTTTGGTGACGAATGTTAACGGAAGCCTACGGAAATCACCGAAGCAATGTATCTTGTGAAACTCATTAATGAAACCGCTGTCATATTGAAGAACAAATTCAGTGGTCTAAACCTATTTTCAGTCTGACCCTTTTTATGATTGTTCTGTCGTGATTTATATGAAACACATTTGTAAGGTTTTCTTTCTGCTCGAAGCGGCTTCAACTTACTTTATTTGCTTTTATTTGATAACAATCTAACTTTGATGCTGTATGAAGTGAGATGTTGTTTGTTATTTCCAGTGTTGATTAAGTATGAGCTAAGAACTTCACAGTAAGTAAGTACAATGTGATAAAAGTGATCTAATCAAAGCACTGAAAGTCCTTTTTATTGTACATGTCCCAGAGACAAGTTGGTACTTTGACCAGCTGATAGACATGGAATATGAGGCATATCTACTGTTAAATCCGTCAAATTTAGATTACCTGAATAATTCTTAGATACTCTTACACAATGAATTATCTTCAACGGAATAATGGACGGAGTTTTTTTACCACAAGTTTTCCAAGCGGACAAATAAAACTGGTCCTTATAGTCGGAAATTGAAAAGCCAGGCAATCGTTTTCAGAAATTCTTGGAGGGAGAACAGGAATTCTTCTATTCGTTAGTAACGAAGTTCAAATACAGAAATTTCTGGCTTTCGTACATCGCAAAGCGGGCATGCAGACCGACAATTTAAGCTGATACGTGGAATGTATTTTTTACGATTGGGTCATGGACAACAGATGTCTATGGAATTTCTGTAACTGATAATAAAAATATATTGTTTTGTGTACTAGTATGTAATGCAGATTATTTATTGTAAATGAATTGTTTTGTTGCATGTTTTGCTTTTACAATCAGATGACACATCTTGAAATGATAACTGCACATACATAATGATTTCAAAAAGCTCCTAAAAACCACTGGATGCTGATACATTTGTTTTCATTTCCGTTTGTGTATTACACATCAAACTCACAGTTAAAACGATTATGGCATCATTAAACAATACAATGCAAATAACCGAATGAAATCAAAATATTCACTCTGGTAAAGCCAGACAAATAGTCGTGTTTCCGATTACTTTTACAAAATAAATGGGATACTAGTAGTTAGGCCGTAAAACTTTTCTGTTCTAATATTTTTTCTAAACATACCTTTTGAACTTTGAAGGCACGATTCGTCCACAAATATTTTCGTACTTTATATTTTGCGGTTACAAACTTCAGGGTCGGTCGGGAAACCTGACTATTTTTTTTTCTGGCCTGCATTTTATATACATCATACATATCAAAGACAAAACGTTTATTAAACTGTTGCTGACTGAAACAAAGATAAACAAAGATAAACAAAGATAAAGTTTTCAAAGAACTGAATAAACCCTATTATTCATTCGTATAAGAATGATTTAGATTTAGCGCAAATTAACATATTGTCGAAATATGAACATTGCTTTCTGCCAGATTTGATGTTATAAAATGTTGATAATTTAACCAATTGTTGCTGATATCAGAGCAGATTTTAAAGGGATACACTCAAAATTTATATTTTTCAAAATCTCGGAATTCGCCTCATTTGATAGTAATTATAACAAAAGATATATTAAAGGCATATTCGGCATTCTTTTTGTTTTTATCTTCAATTATGAAGAAATATGTTTCTAGCGATACTCGCGCAATAGAAATACGCTACAAATAAGTTTAGATCTAAATGTGCTATATTTCCATATTCGTAAAATATCTTTAACTTCAACATTCAAGAAAACAAAACTAAATATTTTAAGTGACATTTTTGTAAGTTTGCATAATTACGATTTTCCTTTTGTTCATTGGAGTTACGTCCCTTGAAAGAGCTGGAGAAACTTCTTAGTTGTGTATGTGTCAAGATTAGTGTATAATTAGCTTCTAAAACTTCTCATACTATATAATAACGCAAGTATGTTTTAGTATAATACATGTATCAACAAAGAGTACAAGTGTCCTCAACCGAGGACCTGGCCCCGAGGTTATGAACTGTTGAGAACAGTCTCAGAGCTCAGATGTCAATTCCAGTAAGTAGTAAGTATTGTGGTTGAAAAGATTCAGGTCAATCATGCTGTCAGAATAATGTATCAATAATATCATTATTGCATGATCGTAATTAACTTTGAAACATCAAAAGACAAGATGTGAGATTTGAGCTCGGAGACCGATCTCAAGTTTTATAACCTCGAACCCTAGTCGCCAAAACTGAGACAGATTGTTTATCTAACAATAAAAAAACACTAGTTAAATGTCGGTTTTGCTGTTACGCAACCTAAACTTTTACAGAGGTTAGGTATATAGAATTGTTACAGTATATGCTTGTATTGAAAACGAAAAAAAAAATAGAATAAGAAAACAAAACATATTTTGTCAAGATCGCTAATTCTTTTTTCGATCGGGGGATTTCTTTAACGATTCGGTCGCGTAACTGCCTACCAACAATTTTTTAAGGATAGCCTTATGTCTGTAAGATGTAAATAGATTTGTTCCACCTTATAATCAATCTTCCCAAACATTGTTATGATAATTATTTGGTTTTCGTATTATTGTGGTTATCAACACATATATTTATCAACCGTGCCGTAATAGCTATCTTCTAAACAGAGGGATTGTCAATGACATCTTATCACGTTCCTCATATTGACGATCAGTTTTCTGACCAAAAAAGCAAGGAGAAATTTAAATAAACACCCAGCTAAAATTTTGAGCGAACATAGCTATGACGGCAATGGTGCACTTTGAAAATAATCGTACACTTCGGATATGTTCTGTTCTGTTCTGTCGCTTCAAACACTTTGCTTCCGTCGTATTTCTGTTCTTACGAATATACTGATCTTTTTTCATATCAGATTTGCGTTACATGTATGAAATTCATTCACTTACATTGTTGTTTGTTATTTATGTTGATTTTAGCTTTAACAAAGAGCAAATTTAACAAATCGTTTTGTTGTTGTTGTTGTTGTTGTTGTTGTTCCGTTATATATCTACACGTTATCTTATCATCCACAACTCACATTCATTAGACGGGCGAAATATTTATAAAACATGTGTAACAATGCTTATAATAAAGTTGGTGATAATATTAGTGATGATAATGATGCTGCTGCTGCTGCTGCTGCTGCTGCTGATGATGATATTGATGATAATGATAATGATGATATTGATGTCAGTCATTATTATAGTTATTATGACGGTAATGATGAAGTTTTATTATGATATTTGATGGTGATGTTGAAATGATTATATTGATGAATGGTGATAATCAGTATGAACTTGCCTTTGAATGAGGCACGCTGTCTATTTTAAGTTAAGCCGTGAATATGAATATTAATATATACAATTATCACACTCAAACAAACACACCGTGTCACCAATAATGAATTTCGTTAATGACCTAAAATTCCGTATCACGGATTGTGAAAGAGTCAGTAATTTTGTCAGTGTCTGATCGATTCTTTTAGTGATTGAGTAAATGAGTAGGTAATTGATTGAGTAATTGAGTGATAGAATGCTTGGTTGTTTCAGTGATTTATTGTTTCAGTGATTGGTTGATTGACTGTTTGTTTGTTTGTTTGAGTGATAGAGTGAGTGATAGAGTGATAGAGTGAGTGATAGAGTGAGTGATAGAGTGAGTGATAGAGTGATAGAGTGAGTGATAGAGTGAGTGATAGAGTGAGTGATAGAGTGAGTGATAGAGTGAGTGATAGAGTGAGTGATAGAGTGAGTGATAGAGTGATAGAGTGAGTGAGTGATAGAGTGAGTGATAGAGTGAGTGAGTGAGTGAGTGAGTGAGTGAGTGATAGAGTGAGTGATAGAGTGAGTGAGTGAGTGAGTGAGTGAGTGAGTGAGTGAGTGAGTGAGTGAGTGAGTGAGTGAGTGAGTGAGTGAGTGAGTGAGTGAGTGAGTGAGTGAGTGAGTGAGTGAGTGAGTGAGTGAGTGAGTGAGTGAGTGAGTGAGTGAGTGAGTGAGTGAGTGAGTGAGTGAGTGAGTGAGTGAGTGAGTGAGTGAGTGAGTGAGTGAGTGAGTGAGTGAGTGCTAGTACTGGTAGTGTTGATGGTTGCAGTGGTGATATTGCAGCATTTGTTGTTCCTGCTGCTTCTGTCGTTGCTCCTGTTCTTGATGCTGCTGCTGATGATGATGACGACGAGAATTATAATGATAGTGATTATTGACCATTTACGTAACGTTAAAACAGAGCTGTTTATAGACTGATTTTGAAAGAACTGGTTCAGTTTTCATTGAGCATTATTAGAAAGTTGACCTCAAAATTCTTCGAAATTATATTCCATGACAGTAAATAGTTTAGAGTAATATATGAATTACTTTGAATGGCTTTACGTGAGTAGAATATGTAATTGTGTTGATACATATAATTAGGCAAGTACTCGATAATAACCGCACTGTCCATTATATGTAGTTCATGGTTATAACAATTTAACATCAGCACGGTGTCCCATAAGATGACATAAATTAGTGCTCACTGGACGGTACAGAAGCAGGTTAGTCGAGAACATTTTTACACAATATAAATGAATAATATTCATATTTTCTAGATTCGTAATTCTATTTATTATAATGCAATATTATTAATACGATTGTGAAAGCTACATGTTGTAACTGCATATAAATAAAGTTGCAGAGGGTCTCCGTGGACGAGTGGTTCTGGTCTATGACTTGTAATCACAAGCCCCACAACGTCTTGAGTTCGATCCAACTCGGGACCAGAAAGCTGTCCAAAAAGCTTACGGAAGATCGGTGATTCTACCACATGGCCCTGGCTTTTGGTGCAACGTTAAACCTTCGTGAAAAAAAATGATAAAGTTGTAATCACAATTAATGGATTTTGCAGTGCCGGGTGGAGCCAAACACTGAAAGATTATAAAAGATAAATAAGCATTTAAGCATTAAATAAGCATTAAATATGTATTTATTTAAGAAGTAAATTGTTTAAAGAATGATAAAAATAATAATAAATAAATTTTATAAAAGACGGGATAATAACTTGAGAGTCTTCCTTCAATATAAGTCTGAACTAATAAGTTCAAGTTTGATAGCATTATTATGGATTAAAGGACGCATTGTTTCGGTTGGTTGTTGGCAATACCAGTACTCATTGGTTACCGGCAAATACATGCCTACTTCGCCATAATCAGTAAGTATACATATTATTTCCCACTGAATAAGTAAATCTGATTGGATAAATGACTTTGAATGCAATATGTTTCGTCAACTTGAGATCAACGCATTTGTTATGTCAATTTAGATTCTAGTGACTCCTTTAAGATCTCATTACAACCATTCTGTTTCAGCCAGTCACCATGGTGAATCCGGAGCATTCTTTCCATATCGCAGATTACTGCATCTTCGGCGTTACAATCGTAGTATCGTTAGGTATCGGCTTGTATTATGCCTTATCCGGCGGAAAACAACGAACCACTTCGGAATATTTCGTGGGTAATCGGAAGATGACGATAATTCCGGTGGCTATATCATTAATGGTGTCGTTTGAATCATCGATCATGATGCTTGGTATTCCGGCAGAGGTATGAATGTATTTTTGAAAACACTACCACTGTTTCGTCTTGCCACGACCAAAACGTGTATATTCAATCGTAACCGACTATTTATATATACGAGCTTATTATAACCGTATATTACTGTATTTTTTGTGCGACTGTTACGTAGAAGAACTATTTGGAATATGATGCAGTAAGCTAGGCTCTAATCAAGTGTGAAAATGGCCGGCTTGGTTAAAATAGTATTTTATAATCTTTATGAACCATCATGTTGGTATTTAAGAAACTAATCATTGGCCAGACAAAACACATTACTTGTCAGCAATCAGCGCATTAAAGTTCTACTTCATCATTCATTAATGGAGAGTAATCAAATGTCACAGTTCAGGAACTTTTTGCACACCGAACCATCAAACCATATTCACGTGTTATTATAAATTCCAGGTGTATATTTACGGGCTCCAATGGTTCATAGGAAACTTAGGATTCTTCATCGCCAACATTTTATCCATCATTGTTGTCGTGCCGCTGGTACATCCGTTGAAGATTACTAGTGCATACGAGGTGTGTCTAAACATACTAATATTCGGACCAGTAGCCCTCTACACAAAAATCTTACGATCCATTTCAATCAAAGGCCTAAAAATGGCTTTTTTCCACTACCGGCTCTGAAAAACAGGGTCGATAGGTAGGGATTTATTTTGTTTAATTTTACTTTTTTTATTCCGGAATACGATTGACATTATTTTTATTTTCAAAAGTGTAATCTGGCCAAAAACATCGGGTCGGCAGCAAAAAATAGGGCCAGTCGGGGTAGCGGAAACAAGTTTTTTTTATGCCTATGATAAAACTCCTTTTCATAATAAAAGTATTGTAACTTAATCCAACTGCAACCCAATATCAAATTTGAAATATCGCACTAAAGAGCAAAAAATCAAATAAATATTAATCGTAAGTAAAAAATAAAAGTACACAAACATGACTGATGCATTTACTGTTTGTTAGAGGTGGATAGGACTGTTAAGAGACTGAACGTATATTGAAACTAAAAGTTATCCTTTTAGTAGTGATTGTGAAAATGACCTTAAAATAACTGACGACATTCGTAAGTCACAGACATAAGACAGAATCTTAATACGTTTTATGAAAAGGTTTACAGTTTAAACGACTCCTCTTTTATCAACGCGCTACACTAGCCCAACAATCACATATACCTTTTTATATATTTCTGGCTTATCATTAATTGCGAGAAGAAAAGTCAATAAGTTAATTACTAGTATTTGAGAAACACAATTCATGAATTTTCATGAAATGTATATACGGCTCCTTCCTGTTCACTGTTCGCACATTATTTAACCAAAATGCAAGAGTGGGGGTGAAGCAATCCAACATTATAACGACTGTTAATTGTTCTGGTGGTTCTTACCATTGTTTCATTGCTTTCATTTTCCGTGTTATATTTTCTGTTTATTTTTGTGATTTATTGACAGTACTTGGAGTTAAGGTTTGATTCACATGCTGTCCGCATCATGGGGACAATTCTGGGAATGCTGAGTTATGTAAGTACATATATGTGATATTCTTTCTCCGGAAAATATTCTTAACAAAACTGTCAAATACAGTCGAACCTCTCTAATTCGCACATTACCGATCCGGAATCCTCTCTCAAAACGAACACATCAGCTAGTCCCGACTTCTTATTACGTATTTAATGCTAACAAACCTTTGGAATCATTAATCTTCGTATTCCCAAACCTCTCTAATCCGAACATTTTGGGCTGTCCGAGCAAGTTCGAATTAGGTAGGTTCAACTCCATACACCGCAAACGTTCTATGAATAGAAACCACCTCACTGAAAAGACCAGTAATTATATTTTGATAATGAGGTTATCCTTAAAAGTATGTCCGTTTGCAATTACGTGACTGCCTCTTCAAAACCCCAACCAAAAACATTTTTAGCGATTTTGTCCAAAAAATATTTTTAATTTTTTATTACAACTGTTCGTTTTCAGTACAAACATATAACGAAATAAGATGGCCTGGATAGATAATTTAAACATTACATTTAAATATTATTTTAACATAGCGTGGTTATATGATACAGTGAAAGCTCTCCAAAGAGGTCCTCTCTTGAGTAGCAACCTCCATATTACAACAGCATGATTTTTCCCACTGTAAGATTTAGCTATTAATTTAACCTCTCTAGAGCAACAACCTCTCAACAACAACATAATTTTACTTCTCCCAAAGGGTGTTGTTTTGGAGAGGTTGCACTGTACATAAAATGAAGTAAACGTTGTCATTGCATTATACGACTGTCCGTTATTTGGAGACAATATTTCTGTCTGTGTGTTTATCTATGTGTATATCTATGATCTATGTATGTTTATCTATGTGTTTATCTATGTATGTTTATCTATAAATGTTTATTTATTCATTATTCCTATATCTATTTTTAGACAGCATACATGGGCATTGTGTTATTTGGGCCTGCAGTGGCCTTGGAAGGAGGTACGATTAAAAATTTTAAGGACCAAGTGTAACATTATTGTTTTAAATATCATAACAAAGTCATGCTGTCCTGATATGCTAGCAAGAATAGTTCACATGTTGGTTGTTAATACTTTAACCTAAATGTATGGCCTCTGGGACAACAATATATGAATGTTTCTCATACCGTACGATTCTCACAATCGTTCAGAATAGGCTATCGTCTGTTGGTAAAAATTTATAAGCTGGTGATAGTTGTGTGAGTCGAGGAGTTAATCAAATCGTAAAGTGTGTTATGCATGTAATATTTTTATAATCTAAATGATACTTTTGATTTTATTCAGTAACCGGGTTTCCACAATGGGGTTCCATCGTGTCTGTGGCCACAGCATCAGTTATATACACGGCTATTGTAAGTACTTGTGTGTTAAGCAATTAATACAGGTCTATACATTTCAAACGGTAAATAGGCCTCGACCGTGGTCCAGTGGTTAGTGCGCTGGACTTGTGACCCGAAGATCCGGGTTCAAATACCGGTCGCAGCAGGTCATATGCTTCTAGGAAAATTTGACAAAAATTTCCTCAATATATGTAGAAGTTGCTGGCTCCTTGTGGAACGGTAAGTTAGTACTGGTTAGTATACAATCCAGGAAAAATGGTTAGGGGAACCGGCTGTCGTATACAACTGAAAAATTGTTGAAAAACGGCGTTAAACCCCAATGACAATAAATCACATAAAAACAAACAAGCGGTAAATAGCATGACATTTCCTTTGCTTTTATCGCGAAAACAAAGAGACAATGGAGCGAAATGCCTATTTTGTTTCATCTACAGTAAAATTTGCTACAAAAAGGAAATAATGAAGGATTTTTTTATTAATAAGTTTGATTCTTAAGTAATTTCAGTTACAATATACGGAATAAAATATGAAAAATGTATTTATTTCATAGTTCTATAAAACTACAATATTCTAGGGTGGCATTAAAGCAGTTATATGGACAGATGTGTTTCAATGCATTGTTATGTTCACTGGATTCTTCGCTGTTTTGATCAAGGTACAGTGAAACTTCATTAACACGTGTGTGAAAAAGCCACATTGTGAACAATAGCCAATACATCTTTCTATAGAAGACAAACCCACCACAAAGACCATGTATCTACCTTCTGTTCTTTAGTAGCTTTTGTCACAGAGACATTGTATTGTACAAAGTATGTAATGCAATCTAAGATTCAAAGCCGCAGCCGTGGTCCAGTTGTTAGTGCGTTGGGTTTGTAATCCGGAGAACCGGGTTCGAATCCCGGTCGCGGCAGGTCATATCCTTCCATGAAAATTTGACAAAAAATGTCGATATTCCTCAGTATGTGGAGACGTCGCCGGCTCCTTGTATAAGGGTAAGTTAGTACTGGTTAGTACACAGTCCAGGAAAACTGGTTAGGTGAACCGGTCGCCGTATGTAACTGAAAAAGTGTTGAAACAAACAAAAACTAAGATTCAGACAGTGTAAATATAGAGAGATTGGGCCGATAACGAAGTCGTGTTTCCGGTTCCCTGACCGAGCCCATTTTTTGCGCCTAATCTAAAGTTTCTACAAGCATAGTCCAAAGTACGAAAATATTTGGGAATGAATCGCACTTCCAAAGTACGAAAGGTGAATTTACATGAAATTAAAACGGGAACGTTTTGCTACTTACTATCTTTTTAGTCAAGTAACCATAAACATAGCTAATATTTCTAGCCTTACGTAGATGAAATGAATAAACAGGATTTTACGAGAGCAAACTGAGAAAATGACATAAATTATGGAGCATTAATTCATCGATGCTAGAAAGACTTAGTTTGTCAAATGGGTCCTCCAATGGCGTCCAAGATGTGGTTCAATTAATATTCTATCAATAAAAATGTATTGAATGAATAATTTTAAACGCATGATCTGGATTCTTACCTTTACTGTATTATAGGGTACCATCCAAATCGGAGGGATCGGCAAAACGTGGGAACTAGCTTATGACAAGGGTCGGGTAAACTTGTTCAAGTTAGTATACACATTTTAACGTTGATTAATACTAATACAATATCCATGCTTTTCAAAATCTCCGGCATAATTACAGACATATTTACGGTGATATTCCTTCAACGAGACTCGAAATTATAACTTGCGTTATTTTATTTAAGGATTTAGCAACTAAATTTCAGTCAGTCCACATTGTCGTCGTCAATTTAAGCTTAGTAAGTGGAAAGTAAAATCAGGATTACCATAATAGTCTACAAAATATTCCATCATGCCACACATTGTTCATAGACATATGTCAACCATAAAAGAATAGTCATCGCTAAAATAAAAAAACACACCCCAAACTACTCATGAATCATAAGCCCTCCAGTCTAAAAAAGCAATACAATAATAAAAGTTTTCGCAATGCATGCTCCTTCTCTACCATTGGCATAATCTTGAGCTATAGTACATTGTTTTATCATGATTTCAGCTTTGATACCGATCCCACAATCAGACACACATTTTGGAATTTATTTGTCGGGAGCATAATTCGAGGATTCGGCCTTGTTTTCAACCAGTCTTCGATTCAACGCATCAGCTCAACTCCAACCATTAAAGATGCCAGGAGGTGAGTCTGCAGAATGTGAAAACGGAATCCAAGGAAAGGACATAATATGGAAAGAATTCCTCCATAATAAACATAAAATGTAGTTTGGTTTTGAAGAGTCGATGACTCATACAAAAGCATGTTTGTTCGATCCTGACAAGGAACACCACGACAGAAGTTCTAATTCATGGTTTTAACCTGCTGATTTAAATGATTGTAATGTTTTCCTAACATCCTAGTGTAACTTAATTGATGTAATGATGATTGCAATATTTCTAACTATCTTGCTGTTATATTGTTTGTCTGGTCAGAACTCTTGTCTTTACCGATACAGTGCAACCCCTCCAAAGCAACACCCTTTTGGAGAAGCATATTATGTTGTTGTTGGGAGGTTGTTGCTTTAGATAGGTTAAATTGAAATTTAAACCGTACAGTGGAAAAAATCATGCTGTTGTTGAAGGGAGGTCGTTGCTCAATAGAGGGCCGCTCTGGAGAGGTTGCACTGTACTATAAATAAAATATTTTAACACGATATTGTTTGACAGTTACAATTGATGCTTTAAACTTTCTTTTTAATACGAAATGTACATTTTATTACAGGGTTTTAATGTTAGTTGCACCGGGATTCTTTTTATCCTTGACCTTGGCTGGCATTGAGGGTATTATAGCATATGCTTATTACGATACTTTGGCTTGCGATCCTTTGAAATCAAAACAAATTTCAAATCCAAATCAGGTAATATTTTACAGCGACATAATATGAAGAAATAACATATTGTTAATATGCATACACATGTTATCGTTCTATTTTTTGTATATTTGTTCATATGTAAGCATAAAGCACACAATATTATACGTACAAGTACATGCGACTTATATGCATTTAAACCCAAGATAGAGATATACTGGCACATGATGAAGCTTAATGGATTTATTATTTATTATTTTAATACGATATCACGAGTATGCTGTATTGAAAAATACTAGCCTATGTTTCGGACATTGAATTCGACCGTTCAGATGATATACAGCCTAACCTGTGTTTGCGGCCACCTCCGAATAAAGACCATCCTGTGAATAAAAGGCATTACTTGAAAAAACATCACTGATTATTTAAAACAAACTGACTTCCAAATAAAAGACATCTGTCAATAAAGGCTACATTTTGTCTTTCCCAAAGGTGATCTTTGTTCACAGGTTTGACGGTATTTACATATCTATCATTTTTATTTGAAAAAGTAAAAACATTACTTAATATTTACTAACAATGTTTAATTCTACAGATTGTACCATACATGGTAATGGACATTTTCAAGGGTCTACAAGGCATGCCGGGACTTTTCATGGCATCATTGTTCAGTGCCTCTTTAAGGTATCTATTACATTTTTCATATTTTATTTGCCGGGGTTTAACGCCCTTCCAACAGTCAGGGTCATTTAGCGATTTTTCCCAGCTTCAACGGTGGAAGAAGACCTCAGGCGTAGAATCACCGACTTTCTGTGAGTCAGATTGACAATTAAATTTGTCTGTTTCCGGATGGGGCTCGAACTCACAAAGACGAAGGACCGGTGATAACGAGTCACTAAGACCATGGCAACCCAAACACTGAGGCACAACACAACATGTGTAATCATCTCATCCACATACTTCTACTCTGGTTCTCTGTTTATGAGGGAGTAATATATCACTCATATACAGTAGAACCCCTCTAGATCGACCGAGCCCGGGACCAGGTCATTTGGCCAGTTTAGAGGGAATGCCAGTATAGAGGGGATTTTGAATTATATAGTAATGAAGTCAGGAACAGAACATTTGACCGATTTAGAGGGGAAACCGATTTATAGAGGAACCAGTTTAGAGGTTTTTCACTGTATTTTGTAAGTGCCGCAGATTTATACATGCATTCCTTTTCTATAATTTCAGTACGCTCTCCTCAGGACTAAGCAGTTTGTCGGCTTTATTCTGGACGGATCTTGTAAAGCCGCACGTTAAACCAATGTCAGAATTCAAATCAACAGTCATATCTAAGTTGTCAGGTATACATTTTCTGTGTATATGTAAACTATTGTTTTAATCTTAATCACTGGGATTTAACATCGTACCAACAGCTATGGTCGTATGGCGACCGTCGCAGCTGTAACCGTGGAGGAAGACCCCAGACGTGCACCTTGGTAGTGGCTAGTGATTACTAATGGGACTTCATGAATGCTCAACCCTATATTTACAAATTTTGTATCTCATCAACTGCTAGTTACTAATACATGTTCTCTTTGTTCTAATAAGCATTATTTATTATGATTATTTTATTTCATTGTATTAAGTATTAATTTCTGACGAGAATCTTTTAATTAATATTTATAGTAAAATACATGTTCATAAATTTAACAATCGGAACAATTAACCTTTATTGATATAATCCGTATCTAGTCGCTTTGTAGGTGTGATGATATAGCTTAATGTACCAAAATATTATTAAGCTTTTATTTTTTTAAGTTGTATTTTTCGGCATACTGGCAATCTTGATAGCATTTATGATTGCTTTAGTTGGCGGAACCCTGATTCAGGTAGGATAATCCTTACGTTCGCTTATGATAACTGTAAAGTATACCTTTGCACAGAACATGCATGGCCACTACGGTACATCTAATTAAAATTATTACCAAAGAAACAATGTGTGGAGCACAAGGTTGACCACATTCAAGAAACATGACGCACAAACGCTAATTTCAGGGTTAGGTATCGATGGAAAAAACATCTTATGAAGGAGTGGATAGGCAAAAAGGGGGCAGGGATGGAGTTAAGATTTTGTGTATGGAACGGAAATCCGGCCACAACCCGCAGATCTCAACTGTTCTTTGTTGATTATTAAGCCAGAGTTTTTCTTAAAATGATTATCCATTATGATATGACGTGCGTGTATTCTTCCCTTATGATGGCTAGATTTTGGAGAGAGAATACGCCGGTCCCAATCCCTCTAAACCGGCCCTTCGCTGACAAAACAATATTTCAATTCATCCAGTTTCCTTGAATGCATTATAATTATATCGTAATACATACACGCAGTTTGCATCTCTTACATATTGTCACGTGTTTAGATTGCTGGAAGTTTGTTATCAGCTTTTGGGGCGCCATTAACCGGCATGTTCATGTTTGGAGCATTCTGTCCATGGGGAAATTCGAAGGTCGGTATTATCTTGTTTCAAATTGATAATAATAAAGATGGTTGTAATTATAAACAGAACCTGAGAGTGATTATTCTGAAATTCGATATTTGTTGTATGCGAGTTTTATCATGCTTCAAACATATCGAAATACAATGTAAATAAAACCCCGATATATGTTGATTTGCCTACGATTTTCTTTCTCTTTTTGCAATATTCTTGGCGGTACTAGACAGATTTGACACAATTTTGAATTGGAGTCGGGAAATCTGAATAATATCATGGTGCCCTAAACACGCATGAGGAAGCATGTAGCGCACGAATTGAAGATGAGATATCAGGAAGTAAATATAATGTTGTTGAATAATACAGTTTTTTATTATATTAATAGGGTGCTTTAGGAGGAACCCTCATATCAGCAGTTGTAACGTTCATCCTCGCTATCGGACAAATGAGCACCAAAGGTGCGGTAAAGAACACTAGACTTGCTCCCGCTCCAATAGACAATTGTCCAGCATTTGGAGTCGGTGAAATGCTGATTAACATGACTTCGAGCAATGAAACAATGGTATCTTACTTAATGAAAAACGCGACTGAAATGATGCCATTGGTGGCAACAACAGCTGCTAGCGTATCCGGATATTCAGAACCGTAAGTGTTTGTGAGGATTGATTATTTAGACCACATTCCTTTGATTATTACGATTAGAACATGTTTAAAAAGTGTTGGTTTGCAGTTATGCACCGACTCATCGACAAATCCCCCGACATTAACATTGTAGCGATTTTAATAACATGTTCTTTTTTTCTGTAGCCCAGCGTTTCGTTTTTAGCAATAGCATATAATAACTAATGAAAAAATGCGTACCTCCTTACCTACCTCCCTACCTCCCTCCCTATCAATTGTTAAAAGTTCGGACTCCAACATTTCAAAGATAGCCTTACGGTACACATTGCATGCTTTTGAATACAAAAGTGGTGATTTTATTACCTAATATTTATGTCATTCCAATCGTGTTGTTCATCGCCTGCAGTTTGTTCTTTGTCCATTGTGAACGGTATTTATTTTGTTGCAACCATCTATTTTTCTCAATTTTTCAGGACTGGAATAAGACGAATATTTATGGTATCTTACCAGTGGTTCGGGGCTATTGGTATACTGCAAGTATTTATCTTCGGCACAATTATATCGTTGTGCACAGGTAATTCATCATTAAGTATCCATGAATGTCGTTTAGCAAAAAAATGGTTTCCACTATCATGCTAAAAAACGTAAGGTCGGTATGTCGGTAAATCTTTTTTTTTAAATATATTTTTAACTCTGAGCCTAAATTTTGAACGTCCACCTTGTATTTTATGGCACTGGAAGAAAATCAATGAAAATTTCGTTAAGAATAAATTGGCTGAGACCGAAAGGTTTTCATGAGAAAAGTGATCAGCATGCTTCATATTAGATAACTGCATTGCCATAAATATATGAAACTCTTCAGTGTGCCATTTGGTTAAGTGCAATTGTTTGGATATTTGAAATTTTTCATTGTGGAATAAATAGTTTCCTGTTCATTTTTAAATCTTAGGGTACAAAAAGCCGGGAGAAGTGGATAGGAAATATTTAATTCCATTTTACGACAGTTTATTCCCGTTCTTACCCGAGTGCATACTGAAACCATTACGATGTGGTTATACTTATGAAGAAAAGGAAGAGAGAATTAAAGAAGACAATGAAAATGTAAGTGAGACAGAAACCATTTTTGTAAGCTTTATTCAGTTTCGTTTTGTAGAATCTTGCCGTAAAATTGTAAGTCGGAAACAATATTGTCTTTGGAATAAGTCTATTAATTATTACATGCAATACAAATACAATATATGGTCATACCTTCAAAATTCATGAATTGGACTCAAGTGCGAGTTTGTATCCCAGGAAACAGTCACAATTCAAGGGTTATAAGGAAAGGTACTAAATGCTTATCCCACATCAGTGTGTTACAGATTTGTTTCACCGAATAAACAAAAGTTTCAGGAATGGAGCATGAACATCGAATTTGTCTTTCAGGCTGAAAAAGATGACGCACACACGATATATAACAGGTTGGATGAAAACGAAAAGGATATGTTCAACATTGATTTTGAAGTTAAAGCCCAAACATCTCATTCTGAAGCTCCTGTTGCCACCAATGGTGATGTCAAACATACGGATGTTGAAGACAATGAAAATGTTTTACTTGTAAGCAGTAACGAAAAACGCGAAACAAGCGTGGCCATGTCTATGGATGATATTGCAACAACACGGGTGAATGTGAACGATATCGAACTAGACATTCTGAGAGGAGGGAAGAGTAGTGAATATATAGTAATGGATAAGTCACAGGACATAAGAATACCTAAACTGAAAGCAAAGAGTCAAGAATTTATTATAAGCCCTGAATAGTTATTAATGATTTTAGACCTTTTTCAAACTAATAGGAGATCATTTCATTTAGTAAGGGCAGACTTATTTTAAACTTTTGTATGATAAACAATCATTTATATGAATTTGAATATGAAATATCATAAGTAACGCAAACATTTCAGACTGCATTCTGTTCAGGCATCAAAACAAGTTATATAACTCTGTTATTTATATATTTTCTTATTATATTATCTATTCATTCAACGCTGATTTCAACTAGGCTACATAGTGCTCGCGTTCTTTATTCATAATGTACGCATTAAGTTATTCCGAATTTACTTACTCTAATGTATTCAGTAAAATATATACGTATATCGATATTTATTAAAACAATCAAATATTACACTCTCTTTGTTATATTATTGTGTAAGCTCCGTTGTTTTAGTTCATTGCTTTGTTTTTATGTGACTTATCGCCACTGGGGTTTAATGCCGTTTTTTCAACAGTGGTTCAGTTATATACGGCGACCGGTTCACCTGAACTGTGTACTGACCAGTACTAACTTACCCTTCACAAGGAGCCGGTAACTTCTCCACATATGAAGGGAAATCGACATTTTTGTCAAATTTTCATAGAAGGGTATGACCTGCCGCGACTGGGATTCGAACCCGGATCTCTGGGTTACAAATCCAGCGCACTAACCACTGGACCACGGTAGCGGCCTTTGGGTTCATTTATAATTATTTGGATTCATATAATCTTAATTGGATGCAAAAAAAGCAAATTGAGATAAAAGTGCATATATGAGATAAAAAAGACACAAATATTACGGTATATCTTTATACATACACAGTAGAACACAGTTATAGTGAACTAAGATAAAGTGAAGAATCGGATTCAGTGAAGTATTTATCTTTCTCGCTTGGTACGCCATTCTTTGTTTCATTGTTATGGATGTAATGAAATATTGATATAATACAGAAAATATTCGGATCCTCTGGATTTTACTATAACCGTGTTCAGCTGTATATGTATCAATGATGAAGGCTACTTCCAGTCCTTAAAGTGTTCACAGCTTGCGACTGAGGAAGAGGTCGGATTTGAAGGGTTTATAATTATTCGGCTGATTAACGGCTAAGATAGGCTTGTTTGTTTTTATATGACTGTTTTTATTGTCACTGGGGTTTAACGCCGTTTTTAAAAACAATTGTTCAGTTATATACTGCGACCGGTTCACGTAATCAGTTTTCCTGGACAATATACTACCCATTACTTACTTGCCCTTCCACAAGGAGCTGGCAACTTCTCCACTCATGGAGGAATATCGACATTTTTGTCAAATTTTCATAGAAGAGTACGACCTGCCGCGACCGGGATTCGATCCCGGATCTTCGGGTTACAAGTCACTGGATCAGGGTTGCGGCCGCTGAGCTAGGTTCTGACTCATAGTGTGTATGGTCTGTGTAACCAACATAGTTAGTGATTAATTAAGAGAATATACGCATAGATATATAAAGAAAAACTGGTTGGTTTTATATTTAGTTTATTACAATGTTGCATGTGTCTTATCATATGAACTAGAATAATAACAATTTCAGCTACTACAATATAAGCATAAATCATTCTTTTTTTATATTTGTTTAATAATACCTGGAGTTAAAAACTTAAATTTAACACAAACAGACATATACATGAACATCACAAGACAGTGATAAACAACACAAGGCAGTGATAAACAACACAATGTAGTCATAAATAGCACAATACAGTGATAAACATCATAAGGCAGTGATAAACAACACAGGACAGTGATAAGCTGCACAAGACAGTGGTAAACTGCACGAGGCAGTGATCAACTGCACAAGACTCTGATAAACAGCACAAACAGTAATAAACATTAAAAATGATTTTCAAAAATAAAATCTCCACAAAAGCAGTTTGTAACCCACATTGACATTTATATTAAGCCAGGACATTAACATACATGTAAAACACGCATATTCGGTATGTGTGTAGCAGCAGCTGCAATCAACCATTGGGGAAAATTAACTTTGCGGAACAAGCTATAAAAAGCCACTGATCTCATAATTTACAGAAAGACCAACATACCAACAAATGGAAATATAAAAGTGTCCGAACAAACTCTACATTAACAATTAATAAAGTACCAGGTTAACTATAAGTATCATTGTTACAGTAAGGGGAACATTGAAGGAACTTTTCGGTGGAATATCAGCCGAGGATGCATTATTATTATTACAATGACTTGTCGGTCTATTTTCTGAGAGCACTTTGTCAATCCAATCATCAACAATTCTTTCCAGTACATCTAATGGCATAGCTCCATGTTTCAGTACAGCGTAATGAAAGTCAGCCAGATTGAATAAATCACCTTGAAGTAAAGAGAATTAGACGAATGTTTAAAAAACACCAAACAATACGTCCAGTATTTGAGCCACTGAAATGTTGTATGAAGAGAGAAACAATTATACTTGACGGTGTAAGATCCAAAGTTCATCACGAATTCATATAAAACATCCGAATAGCAGACGAACAACTATATCACTAACAAAGCAAACATCATAATGAATATCGTGCAACATCATGCATGAAGCAACTCAATATGAACTGAATTCATAATTCAATAATTATACAAACGCTGTATAAGTACTTATTTTGGCGGGTGTTTTATTTTGGCTATATTGGCGGTCAGGGTCAGTTGCACCAATTCAAAACACAGCCAATTCAATGCACCGCCTTTTTATTTATATTTATGACCCCATGTCATTGTTGACGAGAGTTTAAATTTGGCGGTCTGAGAGCGTTTGCGCCAATAATGACCCTGTCAATTCAAAATACGTTAAAAACCGCTAACATTTGACACCGTAGATATATTGCGCTAAACTGTATATGATATTACAAACACTTGAATTATGACTAACAGGCATTGGCTTCCTTTTAACTGAGCGAACCAACAGAACTGTGCTTTTCTGTGGACCTTAATGTTTTCCGAAATTAATCTAGCGACACTCACTTGAAAAAACTGGATATTAATAAAGCATCTAAACTGATAGACAGATACGAACCTAATTTGTCAGAGGCCTTCTTACGAAGTTCCTTTATCTTGATTTCTCCTATTTTGTAGCCACATGCCTGACCAGGCCAGGTAGCATAACAATCTATCTCAATAGCAGCTGATTCTGAGGTTTCAGCAGTGTAATTCAACATGTAATTAATAGATCTCTCACGTGTCCAGCTGAAATTATACATAGATTGTTTGTATGGCAACAATTAACCGTATAACCAGTCGAATACCGGTCTAATCAATTAGACAATCGCTATACTGTATAAAATGCAAATATTTATACCCAGATTGAGACTCTATACTCTCTGTTTTAAAGCACAAATTATCAAGTATTCACAATATTAAAGTTGAATCGGTCATTACATCCATCTGATCTGATTGTGTTATCATATTCAAATGACTGACTGGTGCGTAAAAAGAATTATTCTCCATGTATTTTGCAGTTCGTAAAAATGTATATATAATATATTTAGAGCAAATTAAATAATTGCGACTCATTAATATTTTGTTAAACAAAATTTATATCAATGATTTTTAATGTTTTAGGCATAAGTTGATAATAATTTTCCGAAAATTTCAATGCAAAATGAAATTCATGCATTCCTTTCCAGTATAAGTTGACATTATTGATTCGCTAGGATCTTTTAATCAATGGAGCGTTTACAAATGTCCTAAATGGTATGAAAGAATGATCAAGGCGATGCTTAATATACCATACTTGTAATAATGTATTCCTGTATCTACCACCAGTCGTACCGCCCTCAACATTTCTTCACTGTACCTCCCAAGCCTGTTAGACACGAGAAAAGTTTTACGCAAATTATCAACGCAAAATTTTTCTATTAACCCTTTGCCTCATAATACCGCATTTCCCCGCATCTGAAGGGGCGTCTTTTGAAAACAGTGTGGCAATAGATGTCATTGCTTGTAATGAAGATGTTTTCCACTCTGTCAGAGAGAAATAACCCAATTTTCCTACATAAATCGATGTTTTGTATATTTGCTTTGAATTTAGAAAAGTCCAAAATATGCTTATTAGGCAAAGAGCAAAGGGTTAACTAACATGTTAAAGAACACTTAGAACCAAAAACAAATTTAAAACAAAAACAAAACGTCATTGCAGTTTGAGTTCACAGCAGGTTACGTATTACGTGCTTTAATTAACATAGTACAGTAAAACCCGTGCAAACCGGACTCCCTGAAAACCGGAATTCTCCGAAAAAAGGATGCCTAAACTGGAAGCAAAGAGTCAAGAATGATTTTTCGAGTCCCATTTTTTCTCTTCTATAATCAATAGTTCTCTGAAAGCCGGAATTCTCAGGAAACTGGACTTATGGCCCAGTCCAGAAGGGGTCCGTTGGTGAATTTCTTTTGGTCTATATAGGCAACATTTTTCTGTAATGCCTACATTTCATAATCGTCCTGATAAATACCCATCTCTTCTCCTAGAAATTCAGCATATAAGGCCCAGCCCTGAAATAAAAATACATTTCTTTTAAAGTTGAAATGATTCGGCGAAGATTATATTTTAACAATACTCACACCCGCGTAATGACATTTCTTTTCAGGGGTCGAAACAGACTTACATACTGTGATAAGACCCCCTGTATTTGAGATAACATGAATGCCTTTGTATAGTTCTATAAACAAACAAATGTCGCCCAATCAGAGTCACAATAAGTCTTTTATCATGACACTGTTAATTAACAGTGCTTATGAATTCACTTGAAAAATGAACCGAATGCAAGGTTTTGCATTTCACAAAAGTATGGTAAATGTCAATGAAAGAGAAAGCGACAATGAAAAAACACTATTTGATCATAGATAGTTTACAACAAAACGCATTCATTCGATCGAGCAGTGTGTGTGTTGTTCGCCTTTGTCCTCTATGAATAATGTATTGTGTTTATGTACATATTGTGTGTATCTTGCAACATTAAGTTCCTGGTATGGAAGATTGTCTCATTGTTTGGTTCTGTTTCACTCTTATTTCCATAACATGAATATAATACAGATTTACAATGTTTCTACATAAAATTCGGATAATTTACCTCCGCATACGCGTTGTAGAACGGGAAAAAATACGGTACACCATAACTCAGCCATTCAAAATGTTTACGGAACTCAGGGGCATCAGCTAAGATTCCGTAACTTTCCTGAAATTTAAATAATTACAAGTATCAAACTGTAATATTATTACCAAAATCAATAGACTTAGCTATCAAACGCCATATTTTTTACGAATATGGAAATATATTGGCAGCAAAGTGAACTGTGTATTTCGTTGTATAAAGTTGGAAAGCAATTCGAATCACGAACTGCGTACCAGCATGCACTCCGCAATTCGCTATTATAATCACGGACTGCGTACCAGCATGCACTCCGCAATTCGCTATTATAATCACGAACTGCGTACCAGCATGCACTCCGCAATTCGCTATTATAATCACGGACTGCGTACCAGCATGCACTCCACAATTCGCTATTATAATTACGAACTGCGTACCAGCATGCACTCCGTAATTCGCTATTATAATCACGAACTGAGTACCAGCATGCACTCCGCAATTCGCTATTATAATTACGAACTGCGTACCAGCATGCACTCCGTAATTCGCTATTATAATCGCGAACTGCGTTCTCGAATCGCGAACTGCGAACTGCATTCCAGTTCATATAATTGGGAATGTGTAATTACCTGATCATGCGATATTCATAGTTATTCAAATACAGATGTCAACATACACGATGTACTTGTAGACTTAAAATAAATTTACAAAGAAGACATTCGCTGAGTACTTACAGCTAGATGATGACCCGGTATAGCTTCATGAAGACTTAGTGCTACCATCTTATATGTAGGACTGAAACACAGAGTGGTTTTATCAATGAGGTATCGTAAACGTGGGACCCAGTTAGAGAGAGTATACATATCTAATGTACATATATACAACTCAGAACAGGTCTTCATTAACTGACAAGGTTTTGTGTAAATTTAAGAAACGACAGTGTTTTTTATTGGCAATACAGCCAAAACGCGTTAATTTTGAGATATCTAGTCAAATTGTATTCATGTATAAAACATTTATTTTATTCATTAAAATCAATTTTGGTATATTTTCCAGACTGTATTATCAAAACATACTCATTCATAGTTTAGTGTCATTTATTCAAATAAGGGTACTATTTTATTAGACACGTCGAGTGACGTAATTCACAGTACGTAATTCACATACACTACTAATTTATTGAACATGTAGTATCAATTATCGTAAAATATTATATGGTACTTTCTGATACATGGGGGAAAAGAGCTTTAAAAGAATTGAGAGTTAGATGGTTTAACTAGTTTTTCTGTTGTGTGATGCTTAGTAACGTAACTCACAAAACAGCTTGTTTTGCGAAACTCTAGCTTTAGCAAGAGTGCAGTACCTCTAACATTACATTTTAATTTCAAAATTACATGTACCAGTAATGTGGAAACAAGCGTTTTATCGACTGTCTGAATTGTTTTAGAGTACACTGTTAAAAAGTTTAATTTAAGCGTTAATTCCAGAGTATGCTGTTAGTATTTTTTCATACATACTTATATTTTGGTCGAAGTACATTAGCATAAAATATTCCAGGTCTAGATCCGTCAGCGGTACCGACCATGTAAAAGCCACCAATACCGTCCGAACTCGAACCTCGAACTCTGAAATGCAAGAACACAAAATACTTCACATAATACATGTATTGTGAGACACTCGCTTCAATATAAAACCCCAGGAAAACTGGTTAGATGAACCGGTCGCCGTAAGTAACTGAAAAATTGTTGAAAAAACGGCGTTAAACCCCAGTGACAATAAGTCACAAACAACCAAATCAATATAAAATCCATAACCATTAGATTTCTTAGCTTTGCGTTATATCACCACATATACTTATGTAATGTAAATTTTGTAAAATATCAAAACGATCAGCATGCCGTAAATAACGCGCTATTTGAAAATCAATACTGAATATCATGTATAATACGGAGTCCTGTAGCGCCCACATTGAATTTTACTAGTACCACGCTTTAAAACGATAATTACCGCATGGTACCAGCAAAATTTAATGTGGAAGCTACAGGACTCCGTATATGGACGCTTCCGTAACATTAGGATATCTGGGAAATTCATGCATTAATTGCTGAAATGGTTTTTTTCCCAGGAACCTATTCCATTACTCACTCAAGCATAGGATTCAGAAAATTAAAACACATTGCTCTCCTTATTCTGGGAAGTTGGAAATCTAAGTAAATGTGGCATGACTCACTGAAAACTGACATTCGGGAAATTTACGCATACACAATTCTCTTAAGTTTTGATGATGTTACTACACTTACTCTAGTGGGAGATCAGGAGGATGACTAAGATATTGTGGGATCTTTGGAGCTATTCTGTCAAATATGATGCTTCTGAATTTTGCCAACGTTTCATCCTAAAATGTTATAAGCAACAATAGCTGCGTAATAACATGCGTATTCCATTTTCATACCCATGTCAAATACAGGAGAATTGAAAAATGATGCGAAACATATCATAATTAACCTAACTACTGGGTTCGAGGTCATAAAACTTGAGATCGGTCTCTGAGCTCAAATCTCATTTCTTGTCTTTTAATGTTTCACAGTTAAATATGATTAGACAATAATGATATTATTGATACATTATTCTGAAAGCATAATTTACCTGAGTATTTATTTTCAACCGTAATTCTTTGAGAACGGAATTGAGATTTCAGCTTGGAGACTGTTCTCAAATTTTATAACCTCGGGGCCTGTATTCATTTATCTTTGTTCCAAATATTTCGATGAATATTTAAGATATGAGTACTGAAAATATCATCAAATGGATAGTCAGTATATTGATAATTACTTTAAGTAATAGATCGGCTATCATTGTATAAATCCATATAAAATCATCTACATACTGGGTCCTGTATCAGAAAACTTAACTTGTGAGATTTTTTGTATATTTCTCTTTTACACTTATCAAATATAACTCAAAAATAAACTTAAATTCAATTATTTGAAATTTTATGAAAATATCAATATTTGTAATGAAAATGTTTGATTTGATTTACATACTGGGTCCTGTATCAGAAAACTTGTATTACTCGTCAGATTCTGGTACATCTTCTGGATATTTGAATTTCTAGGAAATCCAACACGTTCCATTTTCTGTAAATAATCTGGAACTTAGTCACCACAGTAATATGGACTTTTATTCAACAACACAACTACATATTTCGTCGGGTTATTTCTACAAACCTGTATGCCATTTTTCCCCATTTTGAGAAAATCGTATTTAAAGTTTTGAATTGCAATAATTTTAAGCGAGTTACGGGTTTGTGGAATTGAGATTAACTTTATTTGGGAGAGATCTACAAGCAGGTAAGTATGATCATTTTAAAGAGCTCATCGAGACGAAAAGAATTATATCAAAATCATAGTATTACCAAAAATTGAGGTACGGGATTGTAGAAATAAGCCGATGAATTTCTAATACGGATCATTTTCATAGTAAGAGATGCAGCACATTAGCCTTAACTCAAAGGATATGTTTGCTAAACGTATTAAAACAAAAGTATCATATAATTTACAAGTCTCATAGTAGCTCCCCTTCTTTTCCGCTAAATTTCTTAGCCCCGATAGACATCCGTAAGCTGCCGCGCGATATACAATTTAAGTTTCATTTACAAGGCTATTCACATTATTTATCGGTATATGTATCTCAAATAAATAGAAATCATTACATCACGGATCTGTCTTTCAATCCTGGCAACTTCTTCTAAACCTGTTTGATGGACTTTTTCAGGTGTGATGTTAACTGAAGTATGGAAATACAAACAAGCCTGGTAATTCTCTTTTCCGTGTTCCATTGTTCCAATTCCAAATCCTGTCCTTGTATTCGGCATATATTCCTGTAATAGAAGTGCCGCCAAATGTAGTACACATGTACAAAGTAATTGAACGAGAGATACCATTCCTAGTAGTATGAATCAACTTGTGGTACTTTTATGTAAATAATTTTGATGTTTGCATTACGTCCTCAAGAGAACTAGGGTGTCACCAGAAAGTGGACATATCATTGTGCCCACTGGTGCCATGTTTACCTCATAGATGAGAAAGCAAGTTGTTCATCACCCAGGTGTGCAAATCATTGTAATAGTCTTACAAAATTAGACTTCTGTAATAAATTTGTACAGAATAGAATATGAAGTTAACATCCTCACCTCTTGAAGAAATTTCTTTACTTCTTTTAGTTTTCCCAGGAAATCTGAGATTGCATTTATCAACGTGTCATTTAGTATATCTCTAAAAAAACAAAACGGCGTGAAAACATAACAAAACAGTGAAAAATTGTAAAACAATGAACGTAGTATAACAACTGACAGGGTAGGTAATTGTAAGAAAATGTTAAATAACAGGAGAACAAATGGCAGAAAAAACGACTGAACAGAATTCATAATAACAGACATACTTATTTACGTATACGTAATACTGTAACAACGAAAGAAATCCAAGGATGGTATAAAATGACTATGATATACGTCTATCTACAAATTGTCTTAACATAGAATGAATTAATTCAATACAAGCCCCAACTGAGGAGTAAGAAACATGGTTCTTCGTACATTAAATGATACCCATGTACATTATTGAAAACATCTCAAAGACGAATAAAACGAGGAAGAAATTGTTAGTATTTACATGTAATTTGATGCTTGCGTACCGTGTTTATGGCTTAATTGCGCATCAATACACGAGTAAACACTAATTGATACTTACCTATATCTATTAGATACAAAAAGTTCGCTTCCTGTTTTCTTGAATGGAGCATAAAGCTTCGATTCCTCAACTGTACCATTTACCATAGAGTCAATTTGAGCAGGTATCCGCCACTACAAATACACAAATACAATGGATGTTTTTGTCCAGTGAGGCATATTCTTTCGGCTAGACCAAGAAGACAGGATGTGATGCATTCACACGGATATAGATAAGAAACGGATTTCTGAAAAAAGAACTGCACATGAAGAATCCCAATGACCAAAAACACACCCAACACATGGGAACATACTCAAACATGGAGGATAAAACGCATTCTTCCAGCTTGGAACGGTCAGTATAATGGCTTGTTTCAATTGCCATTTATTTCATACCGTCGTTAGAACAAAGTACAGATAATAAACAAAGCCAGTTACCTACCACTGATGCATTATTACTGACATGGCCTTTTTCTATTGCGATCCTGGATAAATTCATCATTTCGTCCAGCTGGAAGCACAAATGCAAGTCAATTTCACCATCGGAGTAAATAATTTTTGTTTCGATTTAGTCTTTTGTGGCATATATGAATATATCATGGTGTTTATATAAATATATACAATGATTGACTTTTCTTTGTTTTGATTTAATCCTTTGGAATCGAAACATTTGTCGGGATCAAATGTCCCAAAAATTTCAAAGCAGCAATACAACACAGGACGAAAAGCACCGAAACAAACTTTGCAGTTGACAATATAATTGAAATAGTTTATTGTCCATTGTAAGATTGTCTATGATACCTGGTTAGGAGCTAATATGATTCTTCTGATATAATTTACGAAGTCTCCCTGTGTGTTGAATGATGTAACAGACACAAAAAGATCAAAGCCTACAAACCAACCCTCGAGGAAATTGATTGGATTCAATGACTGGTAACTGGAACAACAATAATTCAATGAATGTAATACTAGTATTTACCACACAATTACGTCATTACTAATATTGTTCCTAACTTAAGCATAGCAAAAAGTTATTCAGTGTAATTTCAACTTTTTCTCTACAAATCTAAAATCTTTTGAGAGTGCATCCAAATTTAGCAGTACTGATTGAAGGTCACGATACTTGTACATCTAAGTTATTTGTAAATACTTATTACGTTATCCATAAATACGTGGAATTTGTAATGTGTTGTCAAAATGATGCTATTTCGGTCATAACTCAGTCGCACGAATTTCATACAAATACGGACTACTTGCACATAAATGACCTCAACTTTTGACTTACTCTTTCCATTTGTAACCTGCTAGGAAAACATCCAGCATGTTCTTCAAAATATCAAATGATACTTTTTTGTCCTCAGTCAAAGTTTTCCTGTCAATATTCGATAGTCTAAATGTGAAACGTGAAACAGCAATCTGAAATTAAAAACACGAAATAAACATTCAGATAAAATGAAAACAAGAGTCGAAATATTCTTTCAAAGGCTTTTGCTATGCTGGCGATTATGGAGTACTCATTCTATTTGCTTGTTTCATATTTCGGCATGTTAGATGATTTAGATTGACTATCGATTATAATTTTGGTGTTTGAGACCCGAGCGAAAGTTTTCTATAGTAAGGTATAAAATGTTTTTGTCAGTACTCAGCTGAGTGCAGTGGGACAGGTTAGTAATTGTTGTCTCCCTTGAACAATGACTGGTTATGTCAGCTGATTTTGTCGACAGCAATTGTTTTCGTAATTACAATCATGGTTTAGAGTCAAGAAAAGAATTTCCGAAATAAAAACACATACAAAAATTCCAACTTGTGTTAAACCAAAGAATACCCCTACAAATCACATATAAGCTTTGGAATAAAGGCTTTGGAAATAAACTCACTCGATCTGTATCAAATTTTTCATATTTGTATGAATTCAGTTTATCGTTATATTTGTAGTTATTAAGCGTTGAAGCAAACTCTGGCGAATTCTCAAGTCTCCACGCCCAGAAATCACTGGATATTTTCTCGAGAGTGTCTGAAAATACAAATACGAGACACTTATACGCAATGAACCTCACAGCATATTTGACAATGAGGAATAGTCATATGAAATATATAACGAACTTTAGAGGTTACTCTCCTTGAATTAGTGTTTAAAAAGTCGTTTAAAGGCGGTAACTCGAAAAACTATATTTCAGGAGTGTTTTTTTAATTTCTTTTCTTTGTGTGTGTGTATGGTTGCTGACGTGGGATTTGCTGATTTCTGATATTTCCTGGTAATTCGCCTTTACTTTCGAATCATTGACTGATCTATCCAGTTTATCATCATTTTCCAAAATTTAGTTTACTAACAAACCGAATTGTCCTGTAAATAGTACTTATTAAATTCTTAAAATTATCATTTCAGTGGAAATCAGAGTATAAACCGAACTATCTCCAATCTCACCTTTTTCTTGTTCTACCCATTCATGAACTCTACGTTCCAGTATTTCTAGCGGTACAGCTCCACTGTTCAGAATAGCCGAATGAAACTTTCGAATATCAAACTTATCCCCTGAAAGCATAGCCAGACATAAATACACTTAAACTGGTACCCGTTGACTCTGGTGTGCACCATGAAACGGGGACCAGTTTAACATGCACTGTGCAATATGTTAAAACAAGTGTCTTGTTCAACGGAGCCTATTTTAACAGAATTAAACAGTTAAGCAGCGATGAAATACCATCGACCCTTGATTCAATTACACAAACGCGTATTGTGTATATGGTATCTTGAAAAGTTTTTTAATTCTTTTTCAGACTGAACGCCGTTAAGATTAGGGTCATGTTTTATGCACACCGTGATGCTCTTTGCTCAACTGCGTGTAAGAGTTTGGAGGCGAAGATTCCAATTGGTGGTTTCCGATAGTTGCCAAAATTAAGACAATTTTAATGCTCTATTTTATTAAGGTTTCCACACTTATTTTGTAATATAATATTAAGCCTCCACAACTATTACATGCATGTATTCTTACCCAGTGTACTTGTTGCGTAATTCCGTAATTTCTCAATTACCAATTCTCCAATCTTGTAAGCTGTTGCTTGACCAGGCCATGTTATATATCTATCAATTTCTGTTTCAACTCCTTGTCGAGTAATTGATGTGTAATTGAGTACAAAATTTATGGCTCTGTCTCGTGTCCAACTTGAATTAAGTAAAGTATCGTTGTCATTACAAGTAAACACGCGCAAATAATGGAAACTGTCATTTTTAATGTCAGCAATTGATTGGCTTACAATGATATTACACAGGATAGTGACAGAATTTATCATATTCACGGCATTATATTCTTTCGTTCCTTTTGTGTATCAAATCATAGTGTTATAATTATGAAACAGTGCTCAAATCATTGTGTTATAATTATGAAGCAGT
Source organism: Lutraria rhynchaena (assembly GCA_008271625.1). Lineage (NCBI taxonomy): Eukaryota > Metazoa > Mollusca > Bivalvia > Venerida > Mactridae > Lutraria > Lutraria rhynchaena. The sequence goes on along the minus strand of VIBL01000004.1, from coordinate 5,604,918 downwards.
GCTCAAACCATCGTGTTATAATTATGAAACAGTGCTCAAATCATTGTGTTATAACTATGAAACAGTGCTCAAACCATCATGTTATACTTATGATACAGTGCTCAAATCATAGTGTTATACTTATGAAACAGTGCTCAAACCATTATGTTATACTTATGAAACAGTGCTCAAACCATCGTGTTATAATTATGAAACAGTGCTCAAACCATCGTGTTATAATTATGAAACAATACTCAAACCATTGTGTTATAATCATGAAACAGTGCTCAAACCATCGTGTTATTATTATGAAACAATGCTCAAACCATTGTGTTATAATTATGAAACAATGCTCAAACCATTGTGTTATAATTATAAAACAGTGCTCAAATCATTGTGTTATAATTATGAAACAATGCTAAAATCATCGTGTTATACTTATGAAATAATGTTCAAATCAATATGTTATAATTATGAAACAGTGTTCAAACCATTGTGTTATAAGGTTAGTCTCAACAGTGACATTGATTCTAGACTACAGGGAAAAACTGATTTCTAGGATTCATTTCATATTAATTCTATTCTTCACAAAATCGTTTAACCACTGAGAATGAGATATAAGACAATGAGATATCACTTATCCGACACGTTAATCATTTGTGTGACAGTAAGTACAGTAACACCGCTTTTAAATTTCTCACTTTATTCCTCACACTCGCATAAATCACATGGTCAATTAGCATTATAAGGTGTATATTAAATGTTGCAGATACTTTGGTCCATTAAATGAAACCTTACTTCGAATTAAAAGAGATTAACTTAAAATGGAATAGTATTTCGTCCTGTTATTTCTAGAAACCCATATGTCATTTTTCCCGTTTTGAGAAAATCGAATACGAAGTTTTGAACTCGAATAACATTACGCGATTACGGGTTTGTGGGGTCAGGATTAACCCTAGTTGGACTGATCTATAAGCTGGTAAGTATGATCATTGTAAAGAGCTCATCGACACGAAAAAATGATACCAAGTCTTAATTGCAAAATATTAAGTTACTGGGTTATAGAAATAGGATGACGATTTGTTGTCACCAAAACTACTCAGCATTATACTCACTTATAGTGGTGCAAACCTGTATCAACAACCAGGCGACAAGCACGAAATATTTCTGAACTGTACCGACCCATTCTGAAATACAAATGGTGCAAAGATTTAGATACAAATCACAAAATTTCCGTCCACTAGTTAAAATTTGGGGTAGTTGGTAGTGGAAAATATTGAATATAAAGTAAATCCCAAGACAGTTCAAAGGCGGTGCTCCTCTAGCAAATTGTGTTTGTCTTCCATTTTTGTATGTTTCTACGTGTTGGTTGGGGTTTGGGTTAAGCAGCTTTCGGGGAAGGTAGTATTTTGGGGAAGGTGGGAATTTTGTTTGTGTTTTGTTTTCTTTTGTAGAAATCACTTTTTATCCGTATTTAACAAGATTGTTTTAATTTGATATGCTGTTAATCATTGTGTGTACAGACAATTGTAAGGTATAAATATCAGTTTTAAAATCAAGCCGCTGAATACGTGTTTCTCTGTTCAGATTAACCAATGGTACGGCTACATTATAACTTTTGAGTAGGCGGCGACCATGGTCAAGTGGTCTGTGCGCAGAACTTGTAACCCAGCGATCCGGGTTCAAATCCCGGTCGCAGCAGGTCATACCTTCTATGAAAATTTGACAAAAATATCAATTTTCCTGCATATGTGAAGAAGTTGCCGGCTTTTTGTGGAAGGGTAAGTTAGTACTGGTTAGCATACAGTCCAGGAAAACTGATTAGGTGAACCGGTCGCCGTAGATGACTGCAACTTTGTTGAAAAACGGCGTAAACCCGCAGTGACAATGTCATATAAAAATGGAACTTGAGTCTTAAAACGATCATAAAATTCATAATGAGAAAATGAAATAGAGTAATTGCGCCAAATATGACTGTATGCTTAGAATACGCACAATTCATAATCATCTTTGTAAATATCAAGTTCGTCTTTTTCGCCAAGAGATTCGGCATACAGCGCCCAACCCTGAAACATTGCAACAAATATGTTTGAAACGTTATGAAATATTTCAAGCTCATTATCAATGAAAAAAGTACCAATTCAAAACTGATGCAAAGACAGTAATACGATTTACATTGTTAAATAACACGTTTACCTGTCGCAAATAGACAGAGAGAATGTAAATCGAGTAAATTATCATTGAAAGTTTGGGTGTCCGAGATAATAATAATAATAGGCAGAAACGAGAGAGAGATATAAATGGACAGGCCAGGAGACCAATTGAAGGTAGGGTTGGAAATACAGGAAGTGGAATTAAGAACACCAAAACTGCGAAAGAAGACTAACAAGAAAAAATGAGCAGAGCAATTAAACAGTTGAAAAAATAAAACTACGGTAAAACCACGATGATGCTGAGACAACATACGGCACACAAAAAATGGGTCGTAATAATGAGATGGTCCCATTATCATATTGAATTTTAGGCGAGTTATTGAAAGCCGGTCTGAAAGTAAGTGGTCGTTATAACAAAATAGTCTTAATATTGAGGTGGTCGCTATTTGAGATTTTACTGTAACTGATTTGTTCCAAAGGTTCGTTGGATTTCTATTTTTGTTCTGATCTCCTTATTTACTGAAACCTGATATTAGGTTGGTCTGGTGTGTAGGTAGTATGGGGACGATGTTTTTTTTGTAATTGATGCGTTTTATTTTTAGGAATCGTTTTTTTATCTATGTACGTACGTATACTGGAATCATTGGAAAACATACCTCTGTATAGGCTGTGTAAAGTGGAAAACGTAAAGGAATTGTGAAATAATTTGTTAAAAGCTTGGCTCTCATAAAAACTGGAAAACCTTTCGCTGATTTTGAGTAGATGTCCTGAAAAAATGTAGAAAAGATTGTCCTGACAAAGTCGATGCATTAAAAACAGCGCAAAATGCATATGTAAATGGTTATCAAAAATGCTGGTGTTAAACAGAATCATCAAAGGTAGTTGTATTATTGCTTAAATCAGTCTAATAATGTACAGATCTCAAATAATTACATGTACTTCATAATTATGAAATCCTGTAATTTAGCAGTTGGATGTATATAAATTAATTTTGGTCACCTGTAAATGGTGTCCAGGAGATGCTTCGTGTAAAGTCAATGCTGCCATTTCATACGTAGGACTGTAAAAAAAGTTCGAGCCTTTTAAGCACTAGATTAACACGCTCATTTCACGGAAGAGATGACGTCACTAATTAGAGTCGATATATGACGTCATTAATAAGTGTCGAGCGATGATGTCACTAGTTAGTGTTAAGCGATGACGTCAATAATTACTGTCGATCGATGACGTCACTTATTAGTGTCAAGCGATGACTTCACTAATTAGGGTCGAGCGACAACAATTTACCAAGGATTGTTTTCTTAAAGGGCATTGACAGCATATGATGTGAAAACCAACACAATGCATGAGTAAATGCATGAACGATAATTGTAACAAATCTACCAGCGATATACGATCTTTATAGATATAGTTAGGAAGTAACAGTTGTTTAATACTAATATTAATAACAATAACATAATTTTCATAAATCTACTAATCAGAAAAATTAGCATCCTTCAAACATTTAACAGAAGCTCAATACAAAGAATTAACATATATAATACTTTATGTTGTTCACTCACTTTTCTTCCGGTCTGAAAACATTGACCCTAAACACACCAGGACGCTCACCATCCGGAGTCCCAAATGAATAAGATCCACCAGGTCCCGGATACGGCATTTTCTTAACCCTTTATGACACAAAAAGAGTTTCTTAAAGGAAATTCTTATGTCTTGTACTAGGTCACTATCTCGTGGTTATAAATATGTTATCAATACTGAGTCTAGACTTAGTGTACAAACTTGTTCAAGTCAATTTCACGGCTGCACCGGCCTAACTAACAAAACAGCCTAGTCTCAGATTTTCAATTTGGAATTTGGCCTTAGACCCGCTACCACGGATTTAAATGAAAATACTTACCATTTAGAAAATGTAACGAATTCGTGAATTTTAAATAAAATGTTAAATATATTTGTTTTGACGTACACAGGACAGCAAATCATACTTTATTTGACACATTTTCAAATTAGTATTACTTTGTGTTTTACGACAAAACAATGTAAAACGGTTTTGTGCTGCATTTAGTTGAATATGGACTGTGGATTATACTAATCTCAATACGTAATTAGAGTGTTAAATACTTACTCCAGTTTACTCTCGGGAATATCCATGAAGTATTTGTCAAGTTTAGGTTTAATCCTGTCATTGATGAGAGATCTATACCGATCTAAGGTCTCCGTCTACGAAGCAAAATCATTTTAATTTTACTACGATACCTTAACACAGGAAATAAAACTTAACAATTATATGTACATGTATATCAGAGATTAATACACGTGCGTTATATTGAGTTTTATATGACTCTGAGACACAGTATGACTATTATAGTCAAGTTAAAGATTTACATGCAAGATTAGTCATGTACCATGCGTCAAATAAATTGTCAAGAAATATTATTTTTGTGGTCATAATATATTTATACTTTTTTTAAGTGGCTTGTTCCGGACAATCGTGTTTCAAATCACTCAAGTGTTTGCTGATGAGGATCAGAGTCTAAACACCACATAAACCACTTTCTTGTTCAAACTTTGAATATGTTGCAATAATCCTAGAACCAGTCACTATGGTGATCACTTACCGGAGACTGAATAAGAAATTTGGAATCGTTTTTAAGAAACTCAAAAAATTCTTTGATAGTTCCTTTGAAATTCAAGTTGTCTAAGACCTGCAATAGAATGAAAAGTATTTGTGTTATCTAAATGCTAACGTTACACATACTCTGTTATGTTTTAACGAGCAAATTTTGTTGTAAAATAATTATTTTCTATTGCTAATAAACAAAATTAAATGAACAGTTTTAGTTACATGCATATAAATACGGCAACACTTTAATGATTTTGTTATGTTTATTTTGCATTAGTCAATAGTTTTGAATCTGAACAATGAAATAGCACTTTGATATTTTCGTTGCAGAACACTTTGTAAATAGTCCGCTAATCTGCAGAACGCTTATAAACTTTCTATCGAACAATAATTACTTTTCTCATTTCTCCGCTTATTTTCTCAATTTCTTTTAGCCCATCTTCGTGTATTTCTTCAGGTGTAATATCTATACTGAGATGCCATTTCAGGCATGCCCTGTAATAGTTTTCACCGTCAGGGAGTGAATTCACTCCATAATGGACTCTGGTATTTGGTAAATACTCCTGAAATACAATACCAAACAAGAATTCAGATTTTATGGACTCTATACATCATTTTTTCATATGTACATTTATGTTTGATTTTATCACTTGATCCAAATCATTAAAGAATTAACTATATTGTACTTTGTAGTGTATATAATTATTATACCTCGTTGATATAGTCTCTTAACTTTTGGAATTGTTTTCTAAACCCAGTCGTTGCAGAGTACACTCTATCACGTAAGATAGTTCTGTAAAAATAATAATCATATGAAGCGTTGAAAAAATGCATGCTCACTAACAAATTTAATATCTTCACTATATGAACAATTGAAATAATGCATGCTCACTAACAAATTTAATATCTTCACTATATTAATAATTGAAAAATGCAAGCTCACTAACAAATTTAATATCTTCACTATATTAACAATTGAAAAAAATGCATGCTCACTAACAAATATCGTCACTGTATGAACATCTTACACCTTTTCATTAAACACATCAGACCATCATTAAAAATGTTTGCTTGCTGTAACGCGATCCAATGTCTTTTTCAGTGAGTTGGTAGATAAAGAGTTTTAAAAAATACCAGAAAGTACTAAATAACCAAAGGGTAAGATACACTTTTTACCGGGATGGTATAAAGAAGTTGAGTCGCGGCGATTTTTATACGTGGGTCGCGTTACAATAAACATATTTTTTAATGATGGCCTTAACTCTGTTCATTTAACATGTACGTCAGAAACATTTGGTTGTTAAGTTTTAATCCAAATACTGCGCTTTGCTTGAATGAAAGAAAGTAATTAATTAATACACGGAAGAGCGATTTACACTAACAACACATGTTTTGTAAAACTGATGTTTACATGCATATTCTTGATGTATTAGAATTTAATGGTCTTTATACATGTTTAGATTTACATATTCAAATTGTTCATTTCACATTCAGTTTTAATTAACAATATTTGTGTTCATGTAACATCTTCAACTCATTAGCATGAAAACCAAGATTTTGTAAGCTTACTTATCTGACTCTGATAGAGATGAGTTACCAAGTTTTTCAACAAATATTTTGTACAGAACAACACCAGTCGGAGAGTCAGCGATGAGGTCATCGATTTGAGGCATCGCACGTAACTTGTGGTAAATAAAAACAGGTGTTACTACACAAAATTTTAATGCACTTTTAGATTAAATTCACCTCTTTAAGGTACATGGACGGCAGGCGTAGTCTTGTCTTTAAAGACACAGAAGTAATACAGTTCGAGATGTTGCTTTCGACATTATTCCAAAATCATGCATGTGGTCAATCCCATCTTCTTAGTGAGATTATGATGTTTAGGCACCAGGCAGAGAGCATGCGATGCGTAAGGATATTTTTCTAATGTACATTTAGGCTTCGAAATTTAACACTAAACATTCATAGGACATAAATTTTATTCGAGAATGGTCAAAAAACAAACTGGGAAAAGTGCCTATCGGTCAGAATAACGCTAAAATATGTAAAAATATGTGACAACATACTACTGTTACATTATGACTGGTTGTCTGGTGCTTTATGGCCACGTTCATTCTTGAGATTAATTCGTCAACCTGGAATAAAAAGCAATTAAATATTATAATTAAAGAATTATTTAATTAAGATCAAGTCAATGGCATCATGAACCATTGCCTTATACAACTGTACGCTGATATATTGTTAACATCAATATAAAAAAGCAGCGAACTTCGATATCTTACGAGAACAAAATGAATAATCATTTACCTGCAAACCCAACAGTACAATTTGGTCTACGAAGTTGTCGAAGTGTTCGAATGTTTCCATGGTTACAGGGACGTGGTAATCAGGATACCTCCAAATACCTTCTAGAAAGGTCACTGGGTTCATTGGCCCGTAACTGAACAAACAATTAAAGCAATTAAAAACAGCCTTTTGAACCTGTTTAACATCATTTGCTAGTGACACCAATTAGAACATATTTTACGTATTTTAGTTTTTTATTGTTATATTAATACGCTCAGACACACGGCACAAAACTTCCAACAAACAATAAAATACCTCGTTATTACGAACGCCCGGCTTTCCCGACTGTACCGATAACTTCTCGAGATAACGAGGTTTTACTGTATTGAAAAAATGCGCAAATAGATTCATATCAATAAAGCATGATTACAAAAGACTTTATATTAAATAAAAATTACTTTCTCCATTTGTGGCCTGCCAGATAAGTCTCAAATACATCCATTAATACATCATAGGCAATTTGTGTGGTCTGATTCAACATGGTTCTGTCAATATCCTTCAATTCATTCCTGAAGTCCGTGATTTTGTCCTGAAGTAGAAGGAATGGTGACTACAAAATTTTAATTATTATTTATTGGTTGAGGCGGTAAATATGTTTGAGGTGTAGGAATTAAATTCTCGCATAAAACACACCAGATTCTCAATCGTCAGTTTGTCATGTAAACTTGTTATGAATTACTTTGTTTCTGAAGAAATTCGTATTTCAACAGGTTCAGTTCAAGATTCAATACTCTTTATTTGTAATGTAAATATATACATGTTTCCAGTCATAAAATCCAATGTACTTTATGTACAAAAAAATCGGGTAATTTATAAGTTACACAGTTTGCATGTGAAGATTGAACTCGAAATTAATACGATTGTAAGCATGAAATACAATTCTACAAATTCAAGCGACATTATTAATTATAGCTACTAAATAAATACATTATAACTATTGCAAATGTGTGTTAAGTGATTAGTCACGGTACAAATTAATTAGAGCTATCATGTTAACATATATAAAATTTATATATGCATACACGTGACATTAATGCATAAAAATTAAAATTCATGTATTTTTTACATTGTTTGCAATTATTGTCTGCAAAGAGATTAATTAGTGAGAACAACTTCATTGTGTATGAGATATCTCAAAATAATGTCGGTAAGTACGAGCTGTAACGAACTTGGAAATAAGAAAATGCAATACTTACATTCCGTTGTTCCAGAATATCAACGGAGAAGCTTTCTATGTTTTCTCTATACTTCGTTATACCGATGGAATTTCCAAATTCTGGTGAATCTTGAAGTCTCCATTCCCAGTATCTGTTGCTTAAGTCATAAAAGTCCCCAGCAGCTTCACCTTTTGTGTTTCCTGTACAATACGACAATGTTGCAATTTGACATTTTATCAGTACAAATTATATAGACGTTTTATAGCAGTAAAATGTTTTCTCATAACACAAATGCCTAAAGTAAGATAAGATAGCTAAACTTTAATAATTATGAAAATAATTTTATTTAGAATGTAAACAATGCTTATTACACTGTATTACAATGTTATTAGGAACAGGTTTGCCGTATGGTATGAAACGGTTTGGATTGTTCATAAACTAGAACACTTCACTAACCAACAAGTAATCGACCAATCCCTTTTTTCATTGGGGTTTAACGTCGCACCAAGCCAGGGTCATTTAGCGACTTTCCAGTTTTAGCATTGGAGGAAGACCCCAGGCGTATACCAGGGTAGAACCACCGACCGTGCGTAAACTAACTGGACAGCATTCTCATATGTGGAATTTGTTCCCGTGTAGGGTCCGAACTCAAAGCGAAAGGGGGACTAGTGGCCGTAACCACTCAACCACAGTGGCCCCGACCAATGGCTGATATAGATTTGCGTCAGGCCCCTCTACTTCAGCATTTTCTACAAATATTTTTCGATGGTGTGTTTGTACAATGTACTTGTATCTAGTAAGTTTATTTAATGAATTGACATATAGGCTCAGAGCTGAAATTAGCGCGATACGTCGTTGAGTTGAATTACATACTGGGAGTTAATGAAATAGAATGAAATGCCTGAACTTACCTGTAATTACAATCGATAACACAAGCAAACGAAACATTGTTGCCATCAGTCAGTCTGAAATATTTTGCAGTTAAGTTTATTTATCTTAGATTATTCGTACATTGTTGAACTAATACAAAAATACAATGCACAGATTCGTTAGAAAATGTATTCTAGTTAAACAAATTGTTTTTTACCATTTTTATGACTTACATCAAAAAGATACTCCACAGGAATGTAGGGAGTGGGCATAAAATGTTTGACTAAAATTTTTTCATTAACATAATCGTGACCAAACATAGTCTCTTTCATTGCTAAAATACGTGTGTAAACATTAACATTTAATGATAGTTTATTCATTGAATGACAGGACAAAGTAATTATTGATATGTTGGGTCCAGCCTTAAAAAATAGAAAGAGAAAAGGGACAGTTTAACCTATCCAAAACAACAACAATTCGGAGCAACAAAATTATGTTGTTGTTGTTGTTGTTAAGAGGTTGTTGCTCTAGAGAGGTTAAACTAATAGTTAAATCGTAAAATGTGAAAAAATCATGCTGTTGTTGAAGGTAGATAGTTGCTCCAGGGAGGGTCGCACTGGAGAGGTTACACTGTACCTGAAATCAAACAATCAAAATAGATATAAGATTAGATCAATGAGATCTTAAGCTTACATTATCTTATTAAATGACTTATCATTGTCATCCTTACTTATCATTTGATGCGCGCTACATGACCATAGACGTCCATGCGCCATAATACACCAGAAAACAGAAACTGATCAGTAAGACAATGGTATTCTGAAGAAACAGAATTACAGAACTAGATACTGTTCACCATTAAAAATTTAAACGTATGAACACGTTTGTCGTGTATGTGTTCCCAAAATTATTCACAGACTTTCATTTCAGCATTTTCTAACTTATTGAACACCAGGCCGCAAAAAAAGCCAGGCCGCAAAAAAAACATTTTGACAACGAAACAATACTTTCACATTTGAGCAAAAGTATCTACATTCTCATGAAAAACGTGCCGAAACAAAATAGAGTGTTAACAGTACATATAGACTAGTTTTGACATCAGCGACCTCTCATTAAAAGACCGACACAAAAATTGTTTTAGCAGTTCTGACACATATTTTCGTCATTCTTCCTTCAAACATTGCCTGCCTAATTATCCACGGCTTAAGTAATGTTATGTAAACGGATACCAACATTTTAAGGATGTTTAATGATTAATAGTTATGCGGAATCACATTAGTAACAAATAAAATCTGTCATAATTGTGTTTGTCCGAAATTGGACTTGACACGAGAAACACATATAACAGGTCGGGTTATTGACTATTAATGTTAAACATCATTATATAACTGCCATCAGCACCACCTCAAGTTATCGTCGCCGTCATATCACTTCTACTCTTTCAACCAGCACTACCACTTTAAACTCACTACTACTGCCACTATAATTACTCAGCTAGCTGAATTGGTCTAGCCATATACTCTGGTGCCGGGTTCGCTGATTGAGCTCGTTTGCCGACAAAAATTTGTGGCTTACTTCCGCCATCACCAGCTGCTTCAAGTTGGGAAACTAACGGGAAGTTGGTATGTACTGGAACGCATTAGGTATAAGGACGAATGTGTTGATCCATATTCTTTTATAGACCGACTAACGCGTCACCTAAATCTCCTTTGTTTCGGACCATTGCACGCTGTCAGTAATGGGAAACTATTTCACTTGAAACAGATTTGAGTGTCAAAAATCGCTACATTTAGTTTCCAACCGAACTCGGACGCGCGACCCTCGGCTCTCGAGTCTATGGCTCTACCGATTGAGTTAGTCGGGTAGCTCCTATAGTCATACAAAACAAGAACACCTCCATACGACTGAGGACATTTGAGGTTGTAGCATGCTTATCTTTAAAATTCAATTTAATCAAATTAACGTCAGAGTTTTAAATGTGACATCTTTCACCTGGTGTTGCCATAGTTAGTAAATTAAGTTGTGTTTAAAGAAAACCGATTCGACGATTAAAGATAAAACTGGACTAAAATGAAAAACTTAACCAAACTTAACCAAAAAGAAGTTTTATAACCTCGTCATTTCTTGAGTTCGGTCTCATACTGAGCTGGAAGACCGAGCTTAAGAGTTTTATGACCTCGGGGCCTGGGCCCAAGGTTATAATACTTGAGATCTGTCTCCAAGCTCAAATCTCATAGTTTATCCTGCGATGTTTCTAACTTATTTATTACTAAACAAAGACGATTTCAATCCCATGTTATTCTGCCAGGTAAAAGGATCTGAAAATATATCAAATCATTAAACTACAATATCTGTCACTTACAAAATTGAGATTTGAGTTCGGAGACAGCAATTTGTTTATATCCTGTACCTTCGTAAATCGGCCAGGACATTTAATGTAAGTTCTGCACATTTGCTTTAGAGTTACCCCACCCACATGCAATCAATCTATTACCTTATGAACAATATTTCGTCGCTTGTACTACATTCAGTCACCCACGTTTAGTCCTAGCACGGTTGATGACCAATTTGAATATGCTTTCAGGTCAGCACTGTAGAGCTAATCCAAATGTCTTTAATGTTTTGTATGACACTGAAGACTAGTTACATTAATTAAACACTAAACATTTACTACACTCATACATTTATTAATTTTACCGCATTACGAGTTATGTAAAATGTTTGTTGTGGTAAATATTATTACGCTACGAATGGTTTTTAATGACTTGTATAACAAATTGCAAATGCGATTTAATTCAATACGTTAACGGTTGTGTATATGCGTTTTTGTAATGTATTATTTACAGTCACATACCAGACTTCGTTTCACGGCGGGTTTTGGTTAACCGTAGATAAAAAAGTTTCGTCGTTCATGCAGTGATGTATTTTACATGCATTTTGTTGCTAGTGACTTTGTCTGTACATGTTTTTAATATTTAATGCACTGATATAAAATTATGTATGTAGTCACAAATATTTGGTTTCATATACAGTATAACCCCTGAAAACCATAATTGACTGAAAATCGGTCGATTTTTCAAGTCCCATTTTTTCTCTCTTCAATAATCAATAGTTCTCGGGAAACCGGACTTATGACTTAGTCCAGAAGGGGTCCGGTTTTTAGGAGTTATACTGTATTGACTATGAAAATATGTGAACATTTATTTTTTCGATCGTCTTTATAAAATATTGAATTTACTAGATACTCGATAACTGATGTATAACTGACATTAAAGCGAAGTTATTGATGTCATTTAACGTTTATGCGGAGCCATGGACAAAGTTCTAAGTAGAATATTAATAAAGAGAATGTGACATTGTGAAACAAGAATTATCTCAAGTTTGTAATTCAATCAGAATGAAAAGGAATGCCACGAGGCTGTTGTTAATTCATTTATTATTGCAACAGTGAAATTATTGTTCAAACGTGTGTGCATGAATTAAGTAGATCCAAATCCGAAATTGTAGGTGGTCAGGGCTACATACACGAAATGAATGGAAATACAAAAACACACACATTTCCATAATTACTTAGTATATAGTGTAATATTCCACCACTATATGAATATAAAAATAACATCAATAACAAATAGAGAAACAAACGGAAAAGCGATCCGCTACTTAATGGCACTTTATTGTATATCCCTGCAGATTTATTTCAACTGCAATGTAATTGATTTATTAACGAGCGTGTATCAAAACGCAACGATAATGACAAGGACAAATTGGAGGAAAAAATCTGGTCAAATAAATCTCCACAAAACCACAAAACATTCTTAAATATACGGCGGATATGGTTTAAATCAGTTAAAGTTAAACAACAATGTTCGGAATGTACCGTATTTAAACAAGACTTTTAGGATAAAGATTCAATGAGTAAATCACTACGACTTCGCCGAGCTGGTGACATACAAATCCATTGATTTCATATCATTTATATCAAGTCCATTTGAATACTATGGTTTCACCAAATTTCGAGGAAGATTTAATTTCGTGGGTGAACTTATCCACGAATTTAAATACCCGTGGATTGAAATGTTCGAAAAATTATGAATGTATCCGAAAATACACCTATCCGAAATTTGAAAATCCAAGAATTTACGTACCTACGAAATTACCGATTTAGATAAATCCACGAAATTTGATACCAAGGAAATTAAGTGCAACTACAGTAGTTCCGAATGGTATTCGTAATTTTCAAAACTTGTTCAGAGCAACATAAAATGCATAATTGTTTGGACAAGAGCACACATTTTAACAAATAATAAAATCAACTATTCTAGAAGTGTCAGTACAACCATGCATATGAATGTAACAAACAGTAAAACACCGAATGATCTCCCAGACAATACTTCAGCAGAGGACACATCGTTATTATTGCATGGTTTTGATGGTTTATTCTCTGACAGCACTTTGTTAATCCAATCGTCAACAAGTGTTTCCAGAACATCTAATGGCATGGCTCCATGGTTCAGTACAGTGTAATGAAAGTCAGCCAGCTTGAATAAACGACCTGAAAATGCAAGGAAGATGCAAGATGAAGGTAAAACACTTCACATAAAAATCATTTCCGTTTGTTCTGAAAAGAACAATATCTAAATATGTGCTTGGCGAAATTAAGTGACAATTTCGTATCTATTTGATCTAACAATGATGTAGTAACCAGATTTACTTTTCACAACATGGTATGCAACTAAATGTTCATTTAGCAGGATAATACATGAACGCGATTAATCATGAAATGATTCCATTCCTGTTTGATACATTGTAGCTATCATTTCATACTATAATAAACATTGCATTCGCCAAAGCAGGGGAACAACTATGATGAAATTTGTATTTTGTTTGAAAGGGAACAGAATTAGTTTCTCTTAACCACAGCAAATATTCAGTGCATATTTGAAGGTTAATTCATTATAGTTCAATTTAGGATGCGAACCTAATTTGTCAGAGGCCTTCTTACGAAGTTCCTTTATCTTAATTTCTCCTATTTTGTAGCCACATGCCTGACCAGGCCAGGTAGCATAACGATCTATCTCAATAGCAGCTGATTCTGAGGTTTCAGCGGTGTAATTCAACATGTAATCAATAGATCTCTCACGTGTCCAGCTGAAATAGATATAGTTAACTTATGTACTGCATGACTGACTTCCAAATTGTATACTTTCGTACGCATTCATTATTCATAAAAAACTGGAGTTCAAATAAAATCATCATTCCTAGTCAACATGATAAAAAACTATTTAAATGGCCAAATCCAGTCATGAGTCCAAAAATTAAATATTTAGACCACTAAGTAATTTCAAAACAAATATGAATTCTCTCATAATCATTTAATGTACAAAATGTAGACTTACTTCTTGAAAATTGTGATTATAAACTGATAAGTGTTGAATTCCCTGCAGTTTACGCATTCGTTAACATTACTGACTGTTTAACAGAGGTTCTAAGTGGTGTAAACTAATGAAAAGTTCACAGGGTAATATTTCAATATACCATACTTGTAATAATGTATTCCTGTATCTACCACAAGTCGTACTGCCCTCAACATTTCTTCACTGTACCTTCCAAGCCTGTTAGACACGAGAAAAGTATGACGAAAAAATATCAATACAGAATTTTTCTCTTAAATATCTTGGTAAAAATGGCAAATTGAAAAAAAATGTCACAGTAGTTTGGGTTCACAACAGATAACATTCTACCCACGTCCATTTATTAACTTAATTGTGAACCTGTCCAAAAATCGAAATTGGTCTTATGACTTATTAATTGATGGAGAAATTTTTCAGGGTTACATTTGCAACATTTTGTTTGAAATTCTCACATTTCATAATCGTCCTGATAAATACCCATCTCTTCTCCCAGAAATTCAGCATATAAGGCCCAGCCCTGAAATAAAAATACGAAATGTACATTCCTTTATTGTTGATTACGACTAAAATAAACAATTAGCCAGTGAATCATACATTGTTTTATACGAGTACAGTGCTCCCCCCCCCGAGGTGCAACACTTGTTGGAGTCATAAAAGGTGTTGTTCTTTGGAGGGAGTTGTTTGGATAAAATTGATGCATTCAGGACAAGTGATTTTTTTTATTACGTGTATTTGTGCCCTTTACTGTCGTTTCTTGGAGAGAATAGGTCTGTGGAGGGAGGGAGCATTGTACACATAGCGTGTTACTGTATCGGAACCGATTGGCCAAGAATTCTGTTATCCATCACTTAATACAAGAGGTAGCGTTGTGCATAGATTCACACAAATCTAAAATAATACTAAACAAATTAATCAAATTCAATTTACCTCCGCATACGCGTTGTAGAACGGGAAAAAATACGGTACACCATAACTCAGCCATTCAAAATGTTTACGGAACTCAGGGGCATCTGCTAAGATTCCGTAACTTTCCTGAAATTTAAAACGTATACAAACGCAATTTGATAGATTCTAAGATGAATATATTTAGCAACACACGAACAAGCAACATTTCCAATTACTGACAGAGACAAATTTCGACAGTTAGAAGACAAGTATATCTTTATCACACACCTGTGCAACTAAAAATGATATCGCACAATATGCAATAACTATGCATTGAATACATGGAACTCGCCGAGTCTCGTATTAAATGGTGATATTTAACTCGTTCCATATATTCTATACTAACACTCAGTTGATATCCTCTATTTAATGATACTATAAGTTATTACATCTGCTGAATTGCAGAACGTGTTTCGTGATAAGTTTACAAGAATATGTACAAACATGTAATTATTGAATACTTACAGCTAGATGATGACCCGGTATTGCTTCATGAAGACTCAGTGCAATCATCTTATATGTAGGACTGAAATAGGCAATAATATGAAAGATTCATTTTAGATAATACAATCTAAGCGCAAAGAATGCTAGATTTTGGAAGTGAGCTTAAAATTTATACACTATTGTCGATTGACTAGAAATGTCCGTTATAATCGAGGTCAGTTCAAAGAACAAGGATTCCTGGGTGACTGAAGGGTAGAATTAGTTTATGGTCATACATAAAGTTCATTAACAAATGTTACCCAAAGACATTCGTAAACTTTGCTCCATGCATAGAGTTCATTAACAAAATGTTACCCTAAGACATTCGTAAACTTTGCTCCATACATAAGGTTCATTTACAAAATGTTATGCTAAGACATTCATAAACTTTGCTCCATACATAAGGTTCATTAACAAAATATTACCCTAAGACATTCGTAAACATTCCTTTGACGTCATTAATCTTGATATTTCGATTTTCAGTTGAGGATACTGGCTATTGGGTTGCCAGTGCATTCAATATTTTAATGTTTATTGTATGGCAGCCCCGTTCTGTTACTTATTGTCAGTGATTTACAACTACAAGAAAAGAGCAACAATGTTTGGTTTTGAACTTACTTATATTCTGGTCGATGTACATTAGCATAAAATATTCCTGGTCTAGATCCTTCAGCGGTGCCAGACCAGTATTCACCACCAACACCGTCAGAACCCGAGGCTCGAACTCTACAAATATCAGAACCATAAAACAATACAGTGCAACCTCTCCGAAGCAACACCCTTTAGGAGAAGCAAAATTATGTTGTTGTTGAGAGGCTGTTGCTCTAGAGAGGTTAAATTCATAGTTAAATCGTACAGTTGGAAAAATCATGCTGTTGCGGAAGGGAGGTTGTTGCTCAAGAGAGGGCCGCATGGGGGAGGTTGCACTGCATATATATATAACCGTGGCTTTAATTCAAAATTATTTTAAAAAGCTCTGAAGAGTAATCCATTAACACTAACTGAGTTTGTAGTTCATGTTTGCCACAAACACGTTACTCTCATATGTAGGTGATAGATTTAAGAAATTATTCATTAACTCAACCAAGGGGTGAATTAAGGGTGTTACATATTTAACTCAAATTCAGGAATTTGTTTCGCTCTACTGTCAAGTTGGAAGTGTATGTAAATGTTGCTTGACTCACTCGATTGGTAGATTGGGTGGATGACTAAGATATTGCGGGATCTTTGGAGCTATTCTGTCAAATATGATACTTCTGAATCTTGCCAACGTTTCATCCTAAAATATCAAAAGTAACATGGACATTTCTGTAACAATTAAACATACAGCTGAGTACAATATTGATAACTATGTATATACAAAATTTGTATAACATATGTGCGTCTAATAGGGATATCACACATTTCTCTCTTACACCTTTCTGTTATAATTCAAAAATAAACTTTCAATTATAATTCGAAATTTTATAAAAATATCAATATTTGATTTCATTTACATACTGGGTCCTGTATCAGAAAACTTGTATTACTCGTGAGATTTTGGTATATTTCTCTTTTACACTTATCTATTATAACTTAAAAATAAACTTAAATTCAGTTATTTGAAATTTTATGAAAATATCAATATTTGTAATGAAAATATTTGATTTAATTTACATACTGGGTCCTGTATCAGAAAACTTGTATTACTCGTTAGATTCTGGTACATCTTTTGAATATTTGCATTTCTAGGAAATCCAACACGTTCCATTTTCTGTAAAAATATACTGGCGCACATATTAGAGTATAAAATGAATTAACAGAATTTGATTAACTATCACTGTACTATAGATTGCTATAGATCTACATTGAACCAAACTCTTAGAGATCCCTCTTTTGATGAGAATCGCCATAATAGCGGGAAATCAGAAACGGTGCGACATTTATTCCACATCAGTGTCACTTACATTACCGCTATATAAACCAAGCACGTTGTCCTGAGATAAGTGAAGAAAATATAACTAACTTTAACTTCATAAGCTATAATTGAACTTCATTGTGACAAAAGACTAGTACCAGGTCACCGAGTTGTCTGTCGTGTATGGTTGAATGTTCTAAAACTACATTAAAGACAGGCAATCAAATCAGCCATCCAGTATGAATCTCTTTTGTTCAGTATACATTGTATATACAACGGGAAATAAATCTATGTAGGCATGCCACAAATTATAAAAATGCCTGTTATTGTGGCTCTCTTCATCTTTTATATGAATTATTGTTGTAGGTGGTGTTTTGAATTATGTTTTGAATATTGTTATATTGAGCGTGTTAGTGTCAGGAGTGATGGTTGGTTTATAGCTTTAGTCAAAAGGTGGACATTTCCTTTGATTTGGATCTGATTTTCAATGCATATTACAAGAATAGAATTCTTTGCTCCGTAAATCTATCTCAAATAAATAGAAATCATTACATCACGGATCAGTCTTTCAATCCTGGCCACTTCTTCTAAACCTGTTTGATGGACTTTTTCAGCTGTGATGTTAACTGAAGTATGGAAATACAAACAAGCCTGGTAATTCTCTTTTCCGTGTTCCATTGTACCAAGTCCAAATCCTTTCCTTGTATTCGGTATATATTCCTGTAATAAGACAACGCTATGACAAATACTAACAGTAAACCAAGATGAGATATCAGTTTGAAAAATCGGACATCATCCTGTGACAATATATACCTTTAAGTATAAGCTATCCTTCACCATTGTAATGATCACCATTGTCCAAGAAAAGAGCAAGATAATTATCATCCCTGCAGTTCAAACGTCTGTGCTGCTCATTTTAGATAGTTCTATGAAAATACTTGTATCTGTACGACGCGCTATAGGAAAAGGAATGTTAATACATTCTCACTCACCTCTAGGAGAAATTTCTTTACTTCTTTTAACTTGTCGAGAAAGTCTGAGATTGCATTTATCAACTTGTCATTTAGTATATCCCTACAAAACAGAACAACGTGATAATTTAAACTAGCAATTAATGTGTTAATAAAACAAGCATTAGATTTAACTAAATGTAAATAGCGGACTAATAGTCATTCATGTTACGAACACGCTTTAAACAGACCAAAGTGAAAATTTAACACAAAGTCTAAAGGGATTGAAAGAGGAGGATTTATCAAAGAAAAAAGTTAGACATAAATAATGATGATATTTCGTAGAACATATTTATATTTATCACCAGCATAGTATACATTTTGGAAGTATGAACTTGGTCCAAAACTAGATTACCCCCCCCCCATGTAGCTTTGCTAGTGGCCGTTCCATGACGGCACTGCACCAGGAGACTGTGTTTTATCCTCTGTTTGTGTATGTTTTAATGTGCTTGGTGGGTTTTGGGTTGATTGCTCTTTTGGGGAAGGTGGGGTTTTGCATTTTGCAAGAGTTTTTCTAGGTATCTTTTTCTAATCTATATTCATATCAATACAATTATCAATTAAGGATAAGCTCATCATTTAAATAGCACCCAAAGTTGGTTAAAGTAAATATCTCATTAGACTTGATTTTCTGTTTATTGCAAAATACAAAGAGGTAGACATGTTAGACATAAAATGTACTTCGTTACATGATGATATTACTTTTCTCATAAATATCACATTTACAACCATGAAAAGAAACAGTCATATCTTACCTATACTTCTGAGATGCAAATAAGTCTTTACCAGATTTCTTGAAAGGCGCATAAAGCTCCGATTCCTCAGCTGTACCATTTACCATTGAGTCAATTTGTGCAGGTATTCGCCACTACAAGTAAACAAACAGACTGGAAGGAGTGTTTATATAAGGGACCAGTGAAGCATACATTGTTGTTCAGACTACGAAATCCAGGGTAGTGTAAATCCAAGTATGTAAATAATGAAAAACAACATGTTTTTGTTATGATATGATCGAATTTCTTGTCTTGTTTTTTTTTGTTTCAGAATTATAGTAAGGATTCCCAGAGAAATGTCTTACAGACTGATATTGTAGAAATTGAATGCACCATTGTCCATTTCAGAAACATATTTTACTTTTTGAATAATAACATGTACCTGAAAGCAGGAAATGATATTGCTTATGTTTAATTTAGTGTCATTTGTCATGACCGCTTATTTAATTCGTCTAGAAGAAAAAAAGAAATAAATGATGCCGGATGCTTACCACGGATGCATTATGACTAGCGTGACCCATTTCTATTGCTTTTCTTGATAAATCCATCATTTCGTCAAGCTGAAAGTACATATACAGTTCAGTTTTATCATCAGAATAAATGCTCCTGATATTGATAGATCAAACTTAAAAAGCACATCGACATATTCATTGTCTACCACTGGATCAGCAGTAAGTAACCACAATGCCATGTTTAGATACTAGAACTAAATCAAAATCTACACTTCAGCAGTTTATTCCACGGAAATAAATTACAATACACAAAAGCAAATGGATGGAGAGAAGCGAAGCGAACATATTTTCTCCTAACTTCATTCATAATTTGACGTTCTTTGATTTCGTGCATTGAAATCAAGGGAAAAGTCTGCGTCACACTGTTCCTAGATTCAGAGGAACAGTACAAGATAACACTACAACATGCATTAAGACAAACTTCATATCTGGCCTGCAGCATGACCAATATTTTTTATTAGAAATCTCTAGTTGTTAAAATTCTGACACATTTCTATTGTAAGATTGTATATGTTACCTGGTTAGGAGCTGACATGATTCTTCTGATATAATTTACGAAGTCTCCTTGTGTGTTGAATGCTGTACCTGACACAAAAAGATCAAAGCCTACAAACCAACCCTCGAGGAAATTGATTGGATTCAATGACTGGTAACTGGAACAAATGGAATTCAGGTAACATATATTTACTAAATAAATGCGTCTGTACATACATGTTTAATGGGTAAAAGAATGTCAGCTGAGTTAGTTTTGTTGTGTCTACATCTATTTCTTTCAAGAAATCAAAAACCTTTAATATCTCTCTATAATATAGGCCTTTTCAGAAAGTAGGTTATCTCCCTTGAAAAAATCTGTCTCATTCGGATTCCTTCGGACACTGGGTAGTATTTTTGATGATGGCGCCTTGAGACTTACATGTGTTGAGATACCAAGGAGGACATTAATTGAAAATAATTGATAAACACATTAATCAACTATTTAAAAAGATGTTATATACTGATAATGATGGTTGTTTGAAGTCAAATTAATAATGCTACCTTGTTCAATGTGTTTTTGAAGAACATTTAACTAGGACAAAAAGTCAATCATCATATCAGAAAGGTGTAAAACATTTATGTTAAAATTTCCGTTAAGTTCCTAGTAGTACTTCATGAATGCATAAATGTTGGACCACATTTAGAATTGATTTAATAGTTTTAAATGATAATACCATCTTACTAAACACATTTCATTTGTGACACTATAACAGATATGAGCTAATACAAGATCAAACAAATATAATGGCGCACATATCTACAAGAATGCATTTAATAAACAATATTTATTACATAACACTTATTTTAAAAAGTGACAATATTACGTACTCAATCTAATGGTCTTATAAAATATAAAAGAATCGAAGTTTAAAATGACCAATTCTTTCTTAAAAAAACTTTTAAGCGTATAGAACCTGCCATTTTATTTTATTTTTATACGTGTTTCTCAACACGCTTAGAAATTTAACAAAACATTGTGAGAATGATAATTAGTGTTTGTCACATGCCATGACTGATTAAATATAGAACATGTTTGACCCCCAGACAGCTGTAAAAACAATGTAGATCCATAAAACAACGGGTGGTATAAATATTTATGACCGCATACTGATTTTCCGGTTTAATTAATTGCTATCAGTAAGGATCGTGTCACCCAGACTATGATTTGACAACTTGCTGATATTAAAGCTGCAGATTTCACTAAGATAAAATAAAAACACAAGTGCGCCGAATTTGCAAATTTGTGACCACAGCCATCAAGATATATCACAAAGATAAACATTCTTGTTTCGTTACATAAAATGTAAATCAATGCTTTTTATGGTTTTAACAAACAGTTCTATGAAGGACAGCATCGGTTTGCCTGACTGCTATTTACGAGAAAACTTTGATTACTTTATATTTCATTGAATATTTTGAAACTTAAATGTCTGAAGACACAATCGAGAAATGACTGAATCATGTTTTATCGGTAGGAAGTGTTAGTAAATATCATAAAGTATAAAGTACTTTGCATCTTTATCAGATAATGCCTGAAAAGTTGAACGTACATGTAAAAGATTGAATAATTTGCCGTAAATTTGTTGATTTTTCACTCACATCTGCCCAAGGGAACATACAGCCTGGGAGGACAGGGTTTCCCTTTGTTGGTCCAAAGTGTCAGACCAAATGTTTTTCACACAACATAGTTTGGTCACTGTTCCCAAACACAAAGTTGGACTGATTATTCTTACAATGCTGAATCCCGGTCTTACTTGCTCGTAAATCAGTTCGAAACCGAGGCATCAGTAGCTTTTGTCAACTAGTTTCCCTACAAAGATCTTTCATACCCAACAATATCATTGGAGAGATAGCATAGTTATTTTTGTCTATTAAATCAGAATGTTCTATCTTTTTTAATATCCTGTTCCCTCCGGGGATATTCCCATGTGGCGAAATTCACTATTTTTGACAGTATAACTTATTACACAAAAAAATGTGCTCACCTCAATAATAAGCTATCTTAGTGAAGGTTTGTGTCTATGATTTTACTCGTTGCATATTAGAAAAGTAATACACAACCTTTTGAGTATTTCTGTTCTAAATAGCTTTATAATAACACTTTCTTTGCTATTATAGATTTTTAAACCTGTTTTAATTTTTTTTTCTTCTATTATGACATAACAAGGATTGGAAACTACTATATAAATACATATACAGTAATTTTGACATTAGCAACCAGTTTGACATACATTTAATTAGGATACGATATATATGCAGTGTTAAAAATCATGCATCTAAGAAGCGCAGTACTACCCGGAAGTAGCAGGTGCGCGTTTTTTATCTCCTAATGAAGAGCTACCAAGGGCAGATAAATCATGTTTCTGAAAAGGCCTATAGGTAATGATTATTCGTTGTCATAGCAAACCAATATCTAAGCATTATTAGACAAGTTTACATTATATATATATATATAAATTTTCAAATGTAGAGAGATACAAATTAACTCTAAGTTACTCTTTCCATTTGTATCCAGCTAGGAACACATCCAATATGTTTTTCAGAATATCGAACGACACTTTCTTGCTTTCGGTCAAAGTTTCTCTGTTAATATTCGATAGTCTAGAGCTGAAACCTTGGACAGCGATCTGAAATAAAACAGATAACATTCATTTAGCATGATTTGATGTATATAATGGGATTGCTCTGTCGATCAACATCAGATTGAAAAGCGGAAGTGCCAACGGTACGGAAATTAGAACCCAGGACGCGGTACACGTTGTCTGTGATCATGTTGTATCTGGTTATCTATCACTGATCATTTTGTGAAATAATTGGCTGTAACTTGTCGAGAAAAGATTAGTGGTGATATACGAACCAAGAAAACTAGTTAACTGCCCGCCAGTATATAAAAAGTGAAATGTTGAAAACAGGCATCAAATCCGAGAAAAAGGGATAGGGATATTTTGTTGCTTACACTTCATTTGTCCGTTGCTTGCGACGAAACAGGTTGAAATGGTAACCTATCCTGGAGCACTAAATCTAGTAGAGTGAACACTAACTGTCGAATTATTACAGTAGTTTTTAAATTACTTTAGACCAACGATAATAAAAATGTAAAAAATCTATAGTATTTGCTAAATGCTAACTCACTCGATCTGTGTCAAACTTTTCATATTTGTATGAATTCAGTTTATCGTTATATTTGTAGTTATTAAGCGTAGAAGCAAACTCTGGTGAGTTCTCAAGTCTCCACGCCCAGAAATCACTGGATATTTTCTCTAGAGTGTCTGAAAATACAACCACGAGACATTTATACACCATGAAACTCACAGCATATTTGGCAATGCGAAATAGTCATTTGAAATATCTAACTATATCTAAATATTGAATTAATGTATAAAAAGTCGTTTCAAGACGGTAACTCGAAAAAAAAACTGTATTTTATGAGTGTTTTCATCTAAATTTCTTTTCATTGTTTGTGTCTGGCTGTTGATGTAGGATTTGCTGATTTCCTAAGGATGTTGGTTTATGGCTATGAAAAGCCTGATATGGTGATATTTCCTGGTAATTCGACTTTACTTTCGATTCATTGAGTGACATGTCCATAGTTAATTATTATCATTTTCCAAAATTTAATTTATAAATAATTGTCCTGTAAATAGTACTAATTAAATTCTTAAGATTATAATTCCAGTGGAAATCAGAGAATAAACCAAACTATCTCCAATCTCACCTTTTTCTTGTTCTATCCATTCATTTACTCTGCGCTTTAGTATTTCTAACGGTACAGATCCACTGTTCAATATAACCGAATGAAACTTTCGAATATCAAACTTATCACCTGAAACCATAGTCAGAAATATACTTTACAATATGTTCAAACATGTGTCTTGTCCAGCGCAGTTTAATTCTATTTTAACAGAATCAAACTTTTTAGCAGAAATACCATTTACCCTTGATTCAATTATACAAAGGCGTATCATGTAAATAGTATGTGGAGATGTTCTCCTTTTATGATTGAAACACGTTAAGAATAGGGTCATGTTTTACGCACACCGTGATGCTCTTTGCTCTTTGCGTAATTATGAGAATTTTTGGGGGGCGAAAATTCAAATTGGTAGTTTCCGTTAGTTGCCAAAATTAAGACAATTACGATGCTCTATTCCATTAAGATTTCCATACTTATTTTGTAATACAGTATTTAGCCTCCACAGTTGTGTTTAGCATTTTATATACACTTCATGATATTTACATGCATATATACATACCCAGTGTACTTGTTGCATAATTCCGTAATTCCTCAATTATCAATTCTCCAATCTTATAAGCTGTTGCTTGACCTGGCAATGTTATATATCTATCAATTTCTGTTTCGACCCCTTGTTGAGTAATTGATGTGTGATTGAGCACAAAATTTATGGCTCTGTCTCGTGTCCAACTTGAATTAAGTAAAGTATCGTTGTTATTACAAGTAAACACGCGCAAATAATGGAAACTGTCAGTTTTAATGTCAATAAATGAATGGTTGAAAATCATATAGGATAGTTACCGAATTTTCCATATTATATTCTTTAGTTTCTTTTGTGTATCAAATCATAGTGTTACAATTATGAAACAATGCTCAAATCATTGTGTTACAATTATAAAACAATACACGCATTATGTTATAATTATAAAACAATACTCAAAGGTAGTGTTATAATTATGAAACAAGGCTCAAATCATTGTGTTATAATTATGAAACAATTCTCAAAGGTAGTGTCATAAATATGAAACAAGGCTCAAATCATTGTGTTGTAATTATGAAACAATGTTTAAAAGTTGTGTTATAATTAGGAAACGATGCTCAAAGGTTAGTATCTACAGTGACATTAATTCTATACTGCAAGGCAGAACTGATTTCTATGATTTTCTATGAATTTCATACCAATTCTGTTCTTCACAAAATCGTTTAAACACTGAGAATGAGATATGAGACAATGAGATATCCCTTATCCGACACGTTGATCCTTTGTGGGACAGTATGTACAGTAACATCGCTTTTAAATTTCTCACTTTACTCCCCCCACCCGAAAACATCACATGGTCAATCAGCATTATATGAGGTGTATATTAAACGTTGCAGATACTTTGGTCCATTGGACGAAGCCTTGCTGCTAATTAAAAGAGATTTAGTTCTAATGAAATAGCATTCCGTCGGGTTATATCTAGAAACTAGTATATCATTTTTTTCCTTTTTGAGAAAATCGCATTTGAAGTTTTGAAATGCAATAACTTTAAGCGAGATACGGTTTTGTGGAATTGGGATTAACCCTATTTAGGATAGGTCTACAAGATGGTAAGTATGATCATTGTAAAGAGCTCATCGAGACAATAAGAATGATAGCAAAATCTCAATATTGCCAAATATTGAGTTACGGGGTTGCAGAAATAAACTGATGATTTGTTGTTACCAAAACTACAGCATTATACTCACTTGTAGTGGTGCAAACCTGTATCAACAACCAGGCGACAAGCACGAAATATTTCTGAACTGTACCGACCCATTCTGAAATACAACATTGGGTAAAGATTTAGATACAAATCACAAAACTTCCATTCACTTTTTAAAACTTGGGATAGTTAGATGATAGGAAAATATTGAAAATAAAGTAAATTCCAAGACAGTTCAAAGGCGGTGCCCCACTAGCAAATTGTGTTTGTCTTCCATTTTTGTGTGTTTCCATGTGTTGGGTGGGGTTTGGGTTAAGTAGCTTTCAGGGAAGGTAGTATTTGAGGGAAGGTGGGAATGTTTGTTTGTGGTTTTTGTAGAAACCCTTTTTTATCCGTATTTAACACGATTGTTTTAACTTGAGATGCTGTTAATCATTGTGTGTACAGACAATTGTAAGGTATAAATATCAGTTTTAAAAGCCTTAAAATCAAGCCCCTGAATATGTGTTTTCCTGTTCAGATTAACCAATGGTACGGCTACATTACAACATGAGTTGGCGGCGACCATGGACTAGTGGTCAGTGTGCTGAACTTGTAACCCAGCGATCCGGGTTTAAATCCCGGTCGCGGCAGGTCATACCCTTCTATGAAAATTTAACAAAAATATCGATTTCCCACCATATGTGAAGAAGTTGCCGGCTCTTTGTGGAAGGATAAGTTAGTACTGGTCAGCATACAGTCCTGGAAAACTGATTAGGTGAGCCGTCGCCGTATACAACTGAAATATTGTTGAAAAAACGGCGTAAAGCCGCAGTGACAATGTCATATAAAAAATGTAACTTGAGTCTTAAAACGATCATAAAATTCATGAGAAAATGAAATAGAGCAATTGCGCCAAATATGACTGTATACTTAAATTACGCACAATTCATAATCATCTTTGTAAATATCAAGTTCGTCTTTTTCGCCAAGAGATTCGGCATACAGCGCCCAACCCTGAAACATTGCAACAAATATGTTTAAACGTTATGAAATATTTCAAGCTCATTATGAATGAAAAAAGTACAAAGATGATGAATAGACAGTAATATAATTACATAATATGATTTGCATTGTTTAAAAACACGTTTACCTGTCGCAAATGACCAGAGAGAATGTAAATCGACTAAATCATTATGGACAGTTGGGACGTCTGAGATAATAAAAATATGCAGCTCGAGAGATACAAATGAGACTGGTCAGGAGACCAATTGAAGGTAGGGTTGGGAATACAGGAAGTGGAATTAAGACCATTGAAACTGTGAAAGAAGAATAAAAAGAAAAAATGACCCGGACGATTAAACGAGAAAATAAAACTACTGCAAAATCGCGATACTGAGACAACCCTCGGGACACAAAAATGGGTCGTAATAATGAGGTGATCCCATTATCATGTTGAATTATACGCGAGTTATTGAAGGCCGGTCTGAAAGTAAATGGTCGTTACAACAAGATAGTTTTAATATTGAAGTGGCAGCTATTTGAGACTTTACTGGAAGTGATTTGTTTCAAAGTTTCATTGGATTTCTATTTTTGTTCTGATGTCCTAATTTACCGAAACCTGATATTAGGTTGGTTTGGTATGTCGGTAGTATGGGACGGTGGCTTTTTCTATGAATCGTATACTTATCTATATACGTATGTATACTGGAATGATTGGAAGACATACCTCTGTATAAGCTGTGTATAGTGGAAAACGTAAAGGAATTGTGAAATAATTTGTTATAAGTTTGGCCCTCATAAAAACTGGAAAATCTTTCGCTGATTTTGCGTAGATATCCTGAAAAAATATAGAAATATCGTGTAACAAATGTCTGACAAAGTCGATGCGTCTAAAATAGCGCAAAATACAAATGTAAATGGTTATCAAAAATTCTGGTGGTAAACAGAATCATCATGGTACTCGTATTATTGCCTAAATCGGTCTAATTATGTACAGATCTAATACAATTACATATACTTCATAATCATGAAATCCTGTAATGAAACAGTAAAATGTATATTTACTAATTTTAGTAACCTGTAAATGGTGTCCAGGAGATGTTTCATGTAAAGCCAATGCTGCCATTTCATACGTAGGACTGTAAATAAGTTAGAGAGCCTTTTTAAACACTAGCGATGACGTCTCTATTAGTGTCGAGCGATGACTTCACTAGTTAGTGTCGAACGACCCCAATTTACCAACCATTGTTTTCTCAAGGAAACATTAGCAGCATATAATGTGAAAATTATCTCAATGATTGTTTTAAGGCTCTCTGTCGACTAAATGCATGAACGATAGGTTGTAACAAATCTACCAACAATTTATTCACGATCTTTATGGTGATATAGGCACTAACAGAGGTATAATTCTAGGGAAGAATATTAATATTAATAACAATAATTTCCATAAATCTACTGATTAGCAAAATTAACTTCCTTCCATGTATTAACGGAACATTAACAAAAAGAATTATTAGCAGACATAATACTATTGTTCACTCACTTTTCTTCCGGTCTGAAAACATTGACGCTGAACACACCAGGACGCTCACCATCTGGAGTCCCAAATGTGTAAGATCCACCAGGTCCCTGATACGTCATTTTCTTAACCCTTTATGACAGAAAAAGAGTTCTTATGTCTTGTACTAGGCCACTATCTCGTGCTTATAAATATGTTATCAATACTGAGTCAAGACTTGGTGTACAAACTTGTTCAAGTCAATTTCACGGCTGCACCGGTCTAACTAACAAAACAGACAAGTCTCAGATTTTCAATTTGGAATTTGGCCTTAGACCTGCGACCACGGAATTAAATGAAAATACATACCATTTAGAAGATGTAACGAATTCGTGAATTTTAAATAAAATGTTAAATATATTTGTTTTGATGTATACAGGACAACAAATCATACTTTATTTGACACATTTTCAAATTAGTATTACTTTGTGTTTTACGACAAAACAATGTAAAACGGTTTTGTGCTGTAATTAGTTGAATATGGACTGTGGATTATACTAATCTCAATACGTAATTAGTGTGTTAAATACTTACTCCAGTTTACTCTCGGGAATATCCATGAAGTATTTGTCAAGTTTAGGTTTAATCCTGTCATTGATGAGAGATCTATACCGATCTAAGGTCTCCGTCTACGAAGCAAAATCATTTTAATTTTACTACGATACATTGACACAGGAAATAAAACTTAACAATTATATGTATATTAGTGAATAATACATACACGTTATATTGAGTTCTATGTGACTATGAAGCATAATATGTCAAATATGTCCCCATTCAATCTCATGATTTACATACAAGATTAATCACGTGACATGCGTCAAACAAATTATCCAGAAATATTATTTTTGTGTTCCTAATAACTTCATACTTTTTTAAAGTGACTTTTATGAGAATCTAGTTTGAAATCATTGAAGTGTTTGCTTATGAGGGTCAGAATCTAAACATCACATAAACCACTTTTTTGTTCAAACTTAAATATGTTGCAATTTTTATAGAACCAGTCACTATGGTGATCACTTACTGGAGATTGAATAAGAAATTTGGAATCGTTTTTAAGATACTCAAAAAAATCCTTGACAGTTCCTTCGAAATTCAAGTTGTTTAAGACCTGCAATAGAATGAAAAGTATATGTGTTATCTAAATGCTAATGTTACACATACAGTTGTGAACAAAGGCTTTCCTTGGGAAAGACAAAATGTGACCTTTATTGGCAGGTGGCCTTTATTCGGAGGTCAGGTTGTTCTAAATAATCAGTCACGGTTTTCAAAGATTGGCCTTTATTTACAGGTAAGTCTTTATTCGGAGGTGGCTGCAAACACAGATTTGATTGCACTTTGCAGTATTTCAACGAGCAAACTTAATTATAAAATAATTATTTTCTATGGCTTATAAACTAAATTAATTGATTGGTTTTAATTACATTCAACGATACATAATAAATACTGAACACTTTTATGATATCTTCATGCTTATCTTGCAGTGGTCAATAGTTTTGAACTAGAACAATAAAATAGCGCTTTGACAGTTTGATATATCCGTTATAAAACAATTTGTAAATAAATGGCTAACCTACAAAACTCTTATAAACTTTCTAATGAACAATAGTTACTTTGCGCATTTCTCCACTAATTCTCTCAATTTCTTTTAGCCCATCTTCATGTATTTCTTCAGGTGTAATATCGATACTAAGATGCCATTTTAGACATGCCCTGTAATAGTTTTCACCGTCAGGGAGAGAATTCACTCCATAATGAACCCTCGTATTTGGTAAATACACCTGAAATACAATTCCAACAAAGAATTCATATTTCATTGATTCTTTATGGTGTTTAATTAGAACCCACAATTAAAACCCACAATCAACTGAAATACGACAATGTCTTCTTGGCAATTACTTCTTCATACATGTGCCATAGAATTTATGCATGTTTGTTGATGATTGTCTTTTATGTTTTTGCATCTGCCTGTTTTTTGTTTATGCCATCTTATTTCTTTGTTTCCCGGAGGTAAATGCGAGGTTAGCTCCTCCAGACTAGCTTAAACCCCCGTTCCTATGTTTCTAGATCTTCCGGAGACTGTGTCTTGTCCTTCATTTATAGTACGTTTCTCAGTGAATGGTTTTGGGCTGCATGTGTTTTTTCTAAACATCTTTTTTTCTTATCGGCATTTATGTTTGATTTTATTTCTTCACCCAAATTATTAAAGAATTAACTATATCGTATTTAGTTTGATTTTATGTGACATTGTCACTGGGGCAAAAGGCCGTCTTTCAACAACTTCAGTTATATACGGCCACAGGTTCACCTAACCAGTTCCCCTGGACGGTATACAAACCAATACTAAATGACTCTTCCACAAGGAACCGGCAACTTCTCCACATATGAATAGTTTTTTGTCAAATTTTCAAAAAGGGTAGGGACTTGCCGCGATTGGGATTTAAACCCATATGACCAGGTTACAAATACAGCGCACTAACCACTGGCCCAATGTCGCGACTGCTTGTACTTCGTAGTGTATGCCATATACTCGTACGAGTGTATTATTATTATACCTCGTTGATATAGTCTCGTAACTTCTGGTATTGTTTTCTAAACCCAGTCGTTGCAGAGTACACTCTATCACGTAAGATAGTTCTGTAAAAATAATAATGATATCAAAAAATACATGCTCGCTAACAAATATCGTCACTGTATTAACAATTGAGACATGCATGCTCGCTGACAAATATCGTCACTGTATGAACATTTACCCTCTTTCATTAAACACGTTAAGCCATACTTTAAAAATGTTTGTTTGCTGTAACGTGACTCAATATTGTTTCAGTGAGTCGGTATGTAGGGATTTTTTCTTTTGAAAATACCAGAAAGCAATTACTAGATAACGAAAGGGTAAAACACATTTTTTTACGGGGAGGGTTTAAAAAAAGTTTTTTTGTAAATCGGTCGCGTTACAATAAACATATTTTTAAGGATGACCTTAGCTCTGTTTATTAAGCATGTACGTCGGAAACATTAAGTTATTAACTTTTTGTCCGAATACTGCGCTTTGCTTGAATAAAAGAAAATAATTGATTAATTTACGGAATAGCGATTTACACTAACAATACTAACAAATGTTTTCTAAAACTGATGTTTACATGCATTCTTGATGTATTAGAATTTAATGGTCTTTGTACATTTTTTAGATTTACATATTCAACTCGTTCATTTCACATTCAGTTTTTTGTTAACAATACTTTGTGTTCATGTAACATGTTCAACTCATTAGCATGAAAAAAAATGATTTTGTAAACTTACTTATCTCCCTCTGATAGCGACGAGTTACAAAGTTTTTCAACAAATATTTTGTACAGAAAAACACCAGTCGGAGAGTCAGCGATGAGGTCATCGATTTGAGGCATCGCACGTAACTTGGTGGTAAATAAAAACAGGTGTTACTACACTACATTTTAATACACTAAGCTAAAGGGACGGTAGGCGTAGTCTTGTCTTAAAAGACACAGAAGCAATAAAGTTCGAGATGCGACAGACGACATTATTCCGAAATTATGCATGTGGTCAACCCCATATTCTTAGTGAGATGATGATGTTTAGGTACCAGGCTGAGAACATGCGATGCGTAAGGATATATTTCAAATGTACATCTAGGCTTCGAAACTTAACACAAAACATTCATACGACATAAATGTTATTCGAAAATGGCCAAAAAAAAAACAAACCGGGAAAAGTTCCTATCGGTCAGAATAACGCTAAAATATGTAAAAATATGTGACAACATACTACTGTTACATTATGACTGGTTGTCTGGTGCTCTATGGCCACGTTCATTCTTGTGATTAAATCGTCAACCTGAAATAAGAAGCAATTCAAATATTATAATTATAATTAAATAATTATTTGATTAAGATCAAGTCAATGGCATCATGACCCATTGCCTTATACAAGAATACTTGGATTATATTGTTAACATCAATATAAAAAAGAAGCGAACTTTGATATCTTACGAGAACAAAATGAAAATCATTTACCTGCAAACCCAACAGTACAATTTGGTCAACGAAGTTGTCGAAGTGTTCGAATGTTTCCATGGTTACAGGGACGTGGTAATCAGGATACCTCCAAATACCTTCTAGAAAGGTCACTGGGTTCATTGGCCCGTAACTGAACAATTAAGCAAAGCAATTAAAAACAGTCGTTTGAACCTCTTTAACATCACTTGCTAGTGACACCAATTAGAACATATTTTACGTATTTTATTTTTTAATATTATGTTAATACGCTCAGACACACGCCACAAAATTTTTCCAATGAACAATAAAATACCTCGTTATTTCCAACGCCCGGCTTTCCTGAGCATTTAGACTGTTCCGATGACTTCTCGAGATAACGAGGTTTTACTGTATTGAAAATTGCACGAATAAATTCATATCAATAAAGCATAATTACAAAAGACTTTTACATTGAATAAAAATTACTTTCTCCATTTGTAGCCTGCCAGATACGTCTCAAATACATCCATTAATACATCATAGGCGATTTGTGTGGTCTGATTCAACATGGTTCTGTCAATATCCTTCAATTCATTCCTGAAATCCGTGATTTTGTCCTAAAATAGAAGGAATGGTGACTACAAACTTTTGATTATTATTTATTGGTTGCAGCGGTAAATATGTTTGAGGTGTAGGAATTAAATTCTCGCATAAAACACACCATATTCTCAATCGTCAATTTGTCATGTAAACTTGCTATGAATTACTTTGTTCCTGAAGAAATTCGCCTTTCAACAGGTTCAGTTCAAGATTCAATACTCTTTATTTGAAATGTAAATATATACATGTTTCCTGTCATAAAATCCAATGTACTTTATGTACAAAAAATCGCGTAATTTATAAGTTACACAATGTGCATGTGAAGATTAAATTCGAAATTAATACGATTGTAAAATTAAATATAATACTACAAATTCAAGCTTAATTATTACGAGGTATGGGCTAAATAAATGTATTAAAACTATTGCGAATGTGTTTAAAGTGATCAGTCACAGTACAAATTAATTAGAGCTATTATGTTAACATATATAATGTGTATATATGCATACACGTGACATTAATTCATAAAAATTGAAATTCATTTATTTTTTACATTGTTTACAATTATTGTAAAGAGGCTAATTATTGAGAACAATTTCATTGTGTAAGAGATATTTCAAAATAATGTCGGTAAGTACGAGCAGTAACAAACTAGAATGTTTTGGAAATAAGAAAACGTAATACTTACATTCCGTTGTTCCAGAATAGCAACGGAGAAGCTTTCTATGTTTTCTCTATACTTCGTTATACCAATGGAATTTCCAAATTCTGGTGAATCTTGAAGTCTCCATTCCCAGTATCTGTTGCTTAAGTCATAAAAGTCCCCAGCAGCTTCACCTTTTGTGTTTCCTGTACAATACGACAATGTTGCAATTTGACATTTTATCAGTACAAATTATATAGACGTTTTATAGCAGTAAAATGTTTTCTCATAACACAAATGCCTAAAGTAAGATAAGATAGCTAAACTTTAATAATTATGAAAATAATTTTATTTAGAATGTAAACAATGCTTATTACACTGTATTACAATGTTATTAGGAACAGGTTTGCCGTATGGTATGAAACGGTTTGGATTGTTCATAAACTAGAACACTTCACTAACCAACAAGTAATCGACCAATCCCTTTTTTCATTGGGGTTTAACGTCGCACCAAGCCAGGGTCATTTAGCGACTTTCCAGTTTTAGCATTGGAGGAAGACCCCAGGCGTATACCAGGGTAGAACCACCGACCGTGCGTAAACTAACTGGACAGCATTCTCATATGTGGAATTTGTTCCCGTGTAGGATCCGAACTCAAAGCGAAAGGGGGACTAGTGGCCATAACCACTTAACCACAGATGCCCCGACCAATGGCTGATATAGATTTGCGTCAGGCCCCTCTACTTCAGCATTTTCTACAAATATTTTTCGATGGTGTGTTTATACAATGTACTTGTATCTAGTATGTTTATTTAATGTATTGACATATAGGCTCAGAGCTGAAATTAGCGCGATACGTCGTTGAGTTGAATTACATACTGGGAGTTAATGAAATAAAATGAAATGCCTGAACTTACCTGTAATTACAATCGATAACACAAGCAAACGAAACATTGTTGCCATAAGTCAGTCTGAAATATTTTGCAGTTAAGTTTATTTATCTTAAATTATTCATACATAGTTGAAATAATACAAAAATACAATGCACAGATTCGTTAGAAAATGTATTCTAGTTAAACAAATTGTTTTTTACCATTTTTATGACTTACATCAAAAAGATACTCCACAGGAATGTAGGGAGTGGGCATAAAATGTTTGACTATTTTTTTTTATTAACATAATCGTGACCAATCATAGTCTCTTTCATTGCTAAAATAAGTGTGTAAACATTTAATGATAGTTTATTCATTGAATGACAGACAGGACAAAGTAATTATTGATATGTTGAGTCCGGCCTGAAATAATAGAAAGAGAAAAAGAACAGTTTAACCTATCCAAAACAACAACAATTCGGAGCAACAAAATTATGCTGTTGTTGTTTAGAGGTTGTTGCTCTAGAGAGGTTAAACTAATAGTTAAATAGTAAAATGTGAAAAAATCATGCTGTACTTGAAGGTAGTTAGTTGCTCGAGGGAGGGTCGCACTGGAGAGGTTACGCTGTACCTGAAATCAACCACTCAAAATAGATATAAGATTAGATCTTCAGCTTACATTATCTTATTAAATGACTTATCATTGTCATCCTTACTTATCATTTGATGCGCGCTACATGACCATAGACGTCAATGCGCCATAATACACCAGAAAACAGAATTACAGAATTAGATATTGGTCACCATTAAAAATTTAAACGTATGAACACATTTGTCGTGTATGTGTTCGCAAAATTATTTTCAGATTTTCATTTCAGCATTTTGTAACTTTTTGAACACCAGGCAGCAAAAAAAAACATTTTAACAACGAAACAATATTTTCACATTTGAGCAAAAGTATCTACATTCTCATGAAAAAACGTGCCGAAACAAAAGAGTGTTAACAGAATATATAGACTAGTTTTGACATCAGCGACCGTCTCATTAAAAGACCGACACAAAAATTGTCAGCAATTCTGACATATATTTTTGTCTTTCTTCCTTCCAACAATGCCTGCCTAATTATCCACGGTTTAAGGATGTAAACGGATACCAACATTTTAAGGATGCTTAATGATAGATAGTTATTAGTTATTAGTAACAAATAAAATCGGTCATAATTGTGTTTGTTCGAAATTGGGGTTGACACAAGAAACACATATAACAGGTCGGGTTATTGACTATTAACGTTAAACATCATTATATAACTGCCATCAGCACCACCTCAAGTTATCGTCGCCGTCATATCACTTCTACTCTTTCAACCAGCACGACCACTGTAAACTCACTACTACTGTCACTATAACTACTCGGCTGGCTGAATTTGTTTAGCCATATACACAGGTGTCGGGGTCGCTAGTTCGAGCCCGTGTTGCGACAAAAATTAGTGGCTTCCTTTCGCCATCACCAGCTGTAACTAACGGGAAACTGGTAGGTACTGGGAAGCATTTGGCATAAGGATGAATGCGTTGACCCAAATTCTTTGATGGTCCGACTAACGCGTCTCATTAATCCCCATGGTTTCGAACCGTTGCACGCCATTATCCTGTTAGTAATGGGACATTATTCCACTTAAAACAGATTTGAGTGTCAAAAATCGCCACATATAGTTTCCACCCGGACTCGGACGAGCGACCCTCGGATCTCGAGTCTATGGCTCTACCGATTGAGTTAGTCGGGTAGCTCCTATATTGATACAAAACAAGAACACCTCCATACGACTGAAGACATTTGAGGTTGTAGCATGCTTAGCTTTAAAATTTAATTTAATCAAATTCACGTCAGAGTTTTAAATGTGACATCTTTCACCTGGTGTTACCATAGTTAGTAAATTAAGTTGTGTTAAAAGCAATATGACAATTTGACAATTAATGATAAAACTGGACTAAAACAAAAAACTTAAAACTTAACCAAAAAGAAGTTTTATAACCTCGTCATTTCTTAAGTTCGGTCTGGACCCAAGGTTATAATACTTGAAATCTGTCTCCAAGCTCAAATCTCATAGTTTATCCTGCGATGTTTCTAACTTAATTATTACTAAACAAAGAAGACTTCAATCCCATGTTATTCTGCCAGCTAAAAGGATCTGAAAATTTATTAAATTATTAAACTACAATATTTATCAAACCAGAATGCTTCACTTACAAAATTGAGATTTGAGTTCGGAGACTGTTCTAAAATTTTATACCCTCGGGGTCGGGGACTAATCATATTGCTTCTCAGGCATTGACAAAAAAAACTGAAATTTGTTTATATCCTGTACCTTCGTAAATCGACCAGAACATTTAGTGTAAGTTCTGCACATTGGCTTTAGAGTTACCCCACCCACATGCAATCAATGTATTACCTTATTAACAGTATTTCGCCACTTGTACTACATTCAGTCACCCACGTTTAGTCCTAGCACGTTTGATGACCAATTTGAATATGCTTTCAGGTCAGCACTGTAGAGCTAATCCAAATGTCCTTAATGTTTTGTATGACACTGAAAACTAGTTACATTAATTAAACACCAAATATTTACTACACTCATTCAATTATTAATTTTACCGCATTACGAGTTATGTAAAATATTTGTTGTGGTAAATATTATTAGGCTACGCATTGTCTTTAATGACTTATATAACAAATTGCAAATGGGATTTAATTCAATACGTTCACGGTTGTGTATATGCGTTTATTTAATGTAATATTTACAGTCACATACCAGACTTCGTTTCACGGCGGGTTTTGGTTAACCGTAGATAAAAAAAGTTTCGTCGTTCATGCAGTGATGTATTTTGTTGCTAGTGACTTTGTCTGTACATGTTTTTAATATTTAATGCACTGATATAAAATTATGTATGTAGTCACAAATATTTGGTTTCATATACAGTATAACCCCTGAAAACCGGAATTGACTGAAAATCGGTCGATTTTTCAGGTCCCATTTTTTCTCTCTTCAATAATCAATAGTTCTCGGGAAACCGGACTTATGGCTCAGTCCAGAAGGGGTCCGGTTTTCAGGAGTTATACTGTATTGACTATGAAAATATGTGAACATTTATTTTTGCGATCGTCTTTATAAAATATTGAATTTACAAGATACTCGGTCGCTGATGTATAACTGACATTAAAGCGAAGTTATTGATGTCATTTAATGTTTATGCGGAGCCATGGACAAAGTTCTAAGTAGAATATTAATAAAGAGAATGTGACATTTGTGAAACAAGAATTATCTCAAGTTTGTAATTCAATCAGAATGAAAAGGAATGCCACGAGGCTGTTGTTAATTCATTTATTATTGCAACAGTGAAATTATTGTTCAAACGTGTGTGCATGAATTAAGTAGATCCAAATCCGAAATTGTAGGTGGTCAGGGCTACATACACGAAATGAATGGAAATACAAAAACACACACATTTCCATAATTACTTAGTATATAGTGTAATATTCCACCATCATATGAATATAAAAAGAACATCAATAACAAATAGAGAAACTAACGGAAAAGCGATCCGCTACTTAATGGCACTTTATTGTATATCCCTGCATATCTATTTCAACTACAATGTAATTAATTTATTAACGAGCGTATATCACAACACAACGATAATGACAAGAACAAATTGGAGGGAAAAATCTGGTCAAATAAATCTCCACAAAACCACAAAACATTCTTAAATATACGGCGGATATGGTTTAAATCAGTTAAAGTTAAACAACAATGTTCGGAATGTACCGTATTTAAACAAGACTTTTAGGATAAAGATTCAATGAGTAAATCACTACGACTTCGCCGAGCTGGTGACATACAAATCCATTGATTTCATATCATTCATATCAAGTCCTGTTGAATACTATGGTTTCACCCAATTTCGAGGAAGATTTAATTTCGTGGATGAACCTATCCATGAATTTAAGTACCCGTGGATTGAAATGTTGGGAAAATTATGAATGTATCCGAAAATACACCTATCCGAAATTTGAAAATCCAAGAATTTACGTACCCTAGAAATTTCCGATTTAGGTAAATCCACGAAATTTGATACCAACGAAATTAAAGGCAACGACAATAGTTCCGAATGGTATTTGTAATTTTCAAAATTTGTTCAGAGCACCATAAATGCATAGATGTTTGGACAAGAGCACACATTTTAACAAATAATAAAATCAACTATTCTAGAAGTGTCAGTACAACCATGTATATGAATGTAACAAACAGTAAAACACCGAATGATCTCCCAGACAATACTTCAGCAGAGGACACATCGTTATTATTGCATGGTTTTGATGGTTTATTCTCTGACAGCACTTTGTTAATCCAATCGTCAACAAGTGTTTCCAGAACATCTAATGGCATGGCTCCATGGTTCAGTACAGTGTAATGAAAGTCAGCCAGCTTGAATAAACGACCTGAAAAATGCAAGGAAGATGCAAGATGAAGGAAAAACATTAAAATTATTTCAGTTTCTTTCGAAACGAAGATTTTTTAAATATGTACTTCGCAAAATTAATTCACAATTTCGTATCTAATTGATCTAACAATGATGCAGTAACCGGATTTACGTTTTACAACATGGTAAGCAACTAAATGTTAATCATGAAATGATTCCATTCCTGTTTGATACATGGTAGCTATCATTTCATACTATAATAAACATTGCATTCGCCAAAGAAGGGAAACAACTATGATGAAATTTGTATTTGTAAGGGAACAGAATTAGTTTCTCTAAACAACAACAAATATTCAGCGCATATTTAAAGGTAAATTCATCATAGTTCAATTTAGGATACGAACCTAATTTGTCAGAGGCCTTCTTACGAAGTTCCTTTATCTTAATTTCTCCTATTTTGTAGCCGCATGCCTGACCAGGCCAGGTAACATAACGATCTATCTCAATAGCAGCTGATTCTGAGGTTTCAGCAGTGTAATTCAACATGTAATTAATAGATCTCTCACGTGTCCAGCTGAAATAGATATAGTTAACATATGTACTGCATGACTGACTTCCAAATTGTATACTTTCGTATGCATTCATTATTCATAAAAAACTGGAGTTCAAATAAAATCATCATTCCTAGTCAACATGATAAAAAACTACTTAAATGGCCAAATCCCAGTCATGAGTCCAAAAATTAAATATTTAGACCACTAAGTAATTTCAAAACAAATATGAATTCTTCCATAATCATTTAATATACAAAATATAGACTTACTTCTTGAAAGTTGTGATTATAACTTGATAAGTGTTGAATTCCCTGCAGTTTAAGCATTCGTTAACATTACTGACTGTTTAACAGAGGTTCTAAGTGGTGTAAACTAATGAAAAGTGAAGAGGGTAATATTTCAATATACCATACTTGTAATAATGTATTCCTGTATCTACCACCAGTCGTACTGCCCTCAACATTTCTTCACTATACCTTCCAAGCCTGTTAGACATGAGAAAAGTATGACGAAAAAGTATCAATACAGACTTTTTTCTCTTAAATAACTTGGTAAGAATGACAAATTGAAAACAATGTCACAGTAGTTTGGGTTCACAACAGATAACATTCTACCCACGTCCATTTATTAACTTAATTGTGAACCTGTCCAGAAATCGAAATTGGTCTTATATTTTCTTATTAATTGATGGGGAAATTTTTCAGGGTTACATTTGCAACATTTTGTTCGAAATTCTTACATTTCATAATCATCCTGATAAATACCCATCTCTTCTCCCAGAAATTCAGCATATAAGGCCCAACCCTGAAGTAAAAATACAAATCTTTCATTGTTGATTACGGCTAAAATAAATAATCAGCAAGTGAATCATACATTGTTTTATAATAGTACAGATGTGCAACACTTGTCGGAGTCACAAAAAGGGGTTGTTCTTTGGAGGGAGTTGTTGTTTGGATAAAATTGATGCATTCAGGACAAGTGTTTTTTATTACGTGTATTTGTGCCTTTTAGTGTCGTTTCTTGGAGAGAATAGGTCTGTGGAGATGACGTTATGGGAGGGAGCATTGTACACATAGCGTGCTACAGTATCGTAACCGATTGGCCAAGAATTCTGTTAGCCATCACCTAATACAAGCGGTAGCGTTGTGCATAGATTCACACAAATCTAAAATACTAAATAAATTAATATGATTCAATTTACCTCCGCATACGCGTTGTAGAATGGGAAAAAATATGGTACACCATAACTCAGCCATTCAAAATGTTTACGGAACTCAGGGGCATCTGCTAAGATTCCGTAACTTTCCTGAAATTTAAAACGTATACAAACGCAATTTGATAGATTCGAAGATCAATATATTTACCAACACACGGACAAGCAACATTTCCAATTACTGACAGAGACAAATTTCGACAGTCAGAAGACATGTACATCTTTATGGCTATGCATTGAATACATGGAACTCGCCGAGTCTCGCATTAAATGGTGATATTTAACTCGTTCCATATATTCTATACTAACAAACAGTCGATATCCTCTATTAAATGATACTATAAGTAGAAGTTATTATATCTGCTGAATTGCAGAACGTGTTTCGTGAAAAGTTTACAAGAATGTGTACAAACAGGTAATTATTGAATACATACAGCTAGATGATGACCCGGTATTGCTTCATGAAGACTCAGTGCAACCATCTTATATGTAGGACTGAAATAGGCGATAACATGAAAGATTCATTTTAAATAATACAATCTAACCGCAAAGAATGCTAGATTTTGGAAGTGAGCTTAAAATTTATACCCGATGGTCGATTGACTAGAAATATCCGTTATAATCGAGGTCAGTTCAAAGAACAAGGATTCTTGGGTGACTGAAGGGTAGAATTAGTTTATGTCTATACATGAAGTTCATAAACAAAATGTTACACCAAGACATTCGTAAACTTTCCTTTGACGTCATTAATCTTGATATTTCGATTTTCAGTTGAGTATACTGGCTATTGGGTTGCCAGTGCATTCAATATTTTAGTGTTTATTGTATGGCAGGCCCGTTCCGTTATTTATTGTCATTGATTTACAGCTACAAGAAAGAGCAACAATGTTTGGTTTTGAACTTACTTATATTTTGGCCGATGTACATTAGCATAAAATATTCCTGGTCTAGATCCGTCAGCGGTGCCAGTCCAGTATTCACCACCAACACCGTCTGAACCCGAGGCTCGAACTCTACAAATATCAGAACCGTAAGACAATACAGTGCAACCTCTCCAAAGCAACTCCATTTTGGAGAAGCAAAATTATGTTGTTGTTGAGAGGCTGTTGCTCTAGAGAGGTTAAATTAATAGTTAAATCGTACAGTGGGAAAAATCATGCTGTTTCTGAAGGGAAGTTGTTGCTCAAGAGAGGGCCGCTTTGGGGAGGTTGCACTGTACATGTAACCTTGGCTTTAATTCAAAATTATTGTAAAAAGCTCTGAAGAGTAATCCATTAACACTTAACTGAGTTTGTGGTTCATGTTTGCCACAAACGCGTTACTCTTATATGTAGGCGATAGATTTAAGAAATTATTCATTAACTAAACCAAGGGGGTGGATTAAGGGTGTTACATATTCAAATCAAATTCAGGAATTTGTTTCGCTCTACTGTCAAGTTGGAAGTGTATGTAAATGTTGCTTGACTCACTCGATTGGTAGATTGGGTGGATGACTAAGATATTGCGGGATCTTTGGAGCTATTCTGTCAAATATGATA
Organism: Lutraria rhynchaena; assembly: GCA_008271625.1. Classification (NCBI taxonomy): domain Eukaryota; kingdom Metazoa; phylum Mollusca; class Bivalvia; order Venerida; family Mactridae; genus Lutraria; species Lutraria rhynchaena. The sequence continues at coordinate 5,562,381 of VIBL01000004.1, read as the reverse complement.
CTTCTGAATCTTGCCAAAGTTTCATCCTAAAATATCAAAAGTAACATGGACATTTCTGTAGCAATTAAACATACAGCTGAATTCAATATTAATAACTATGTATATGAAAAATTTATATAAAATATGTGCGTCTAATAAGGATATTAGTCACACATTTCCCTTTTGCACCTTTCTATTATAATTCAAAAATAAACTTAAATTTAATAATTTGAAATTTTATAAAAAATATCAATATTTGATTTAATTTACATACTGGGTCCTGTATCAGAAAACTTGCATTACTCGTCAGATTCTGGTACATCTTCTGGATATTTGCATTTCTAGGAAATCCAACACGTTCCATTTTCTGTAAAAATATACTGGCACACATATTAGAGTATAAAAATGAATTAACAGATTTTGATTAACTATCACTGTACTATAGATTGCTACTATCATCTACATTGAACCTAGCTCTTAGAGATCCCTCTTTTGTTGAGAGTCGCCATAATAGCAGGAAAACAGAAGCGGTGGGACATTTATTCCACATCAGTGTCACTTACATTACCGCTATATAAACCAAGCATGTTGTCCGGAGATAAATCAATAAATGTTACTAACTTCATGAGCTATAATTGAACTTCATTGTGACTTAAGACTAGTACCAGGTCACTGAGTTGTCTGTCGTGTATGGTTGAATGTTCTAAAACTACATTAAAGACAGGCAATTAAATCAGCTATCAAGTATGAATCTCTTTTGTTCAGTATACATTGTATATACAACGGGAAATAAATCTATGTAGGCATGCCACAAATTATAAAAATGTCTGTTATTGTGGCTCTCTTCATCTTTTATATGAATTCTTGTTGTAGGTGGTGTTTTGAATTATGTTTTGATTATTGTTATAATGAGCGTGTTAGTGTCAGCAGTGATGGTTGGTTTATAGCTTTAGTCAAAAGGTGGATTGTATTACAAGCGACATTTCCTTTGATTTGGACCTGATTTTCTATGCATATTACAAGAATAGAATTCTTTGCTCCGTAAATCTATCTCAAATAAATAGAAATCATTACATCACGGATCAGTCTTTCAATCCTGGCCACTTCATCTAAACCCGTTTGATGGACTTTTTCAGGTGTGATGTTCACTGATGTATGGAAATACAAACAAGCCCGGTAATTCTCTTTTCCGTGTTCCATTGTACCAAGTCCAAATCCTGTCCTTGTATTCGGTATATATTCCTGTAATAAGACAACGCTATGACAAATACTAACAGTAAACCAAGATGAGATATCAGTTTGAAAAGTGGACATCATCCTGTGACAATATATACTTATAAGTATAAACTATTCTTCACCATTGTAATGATCACCATTGTCCATGAAAAGAGCAAGATAATTATCATCCCTGCAGTTCAAATGTCTGTGCTGCTCATTTTTGATAGTTCTATGAAAATACTTGTATCTGTACGCTATAGAAAAAGGAATGTTAATACATTAATACATTCTCACTCACCTCTAGGAGAAATTTCTTTACTTCTTTTAACTTGTCGAGAAAGTCTGAGATTGCATTTATCAACTTGTCATTTAGTATATCCCTACAAAACAGAACAATGTGATAATTTAAACTAGCAATTAATGTGTTAATAAAACAAGCATTAGATTTAACTAAATGTAAATAGCGGACTAATAGTCAATCATATTACGAACACGCTTAAACAGATCAAAAGTGAAAATTAAATATAACATAAAAGTCTAAAGGGGGTTGAAAGAGGAGTATTTATCAAAGAAAAAAGATGATAAATAATAATCATATTTCGTAGAACATATTTATATTTATCACAAGCATAGTATACATTTTGGAAGTATGAACTTGGGCCAAAACTAGATTGACCCCCCCTGTAGCTTTGCTAGTGGCCGTTCCAAGGCGGCACTGCACCAGGAGACTGTGTTTTATCCTCTGTCTGCGTATGTTTTAATGTGCTTGGTGGGTTTTGGGTTGATTGCTCTTTCGGGGAAGGTGGGGTTTTGCAAGCGTTTTTCTAGGTATCTTTTTCTAATCTATATTCATATCAATACAATAATCAATTAAGGATAAGCTCAGCATTTAAACAGCATCCAAAGTTGGCTAAAGTAAATATCTCATTAGACTTGATTTTCTGTTTATTGCAAGATACAAAGAGGTGGACATGTGGGACATAAAATGTACTTCGTTACATGATGATATTACTTTTCTCATAAATAGCACATTTACAACAATGAAAAGAAACAGTCATATCTTACCTATACTTCTGAGATGCAAATAAGTCTTTACCAGATTTCTTGAAAGGCGCATAAAGCTCCGATTCCTCAGCTGTACCATTTACCATTGAGTCAATTTGTGCAGGTATCCGCCACTACAAGTAAACAAACAGAATGGAAGGAGTGTTTATATAAGGGACTAGTGAAGCATACATTGTTGTTCAGACTACGAAATCCAGGGTAGTGTAAATCCAAGTATGTAAATAATGAAAAACAACATGTTTTCGTTATGATATGATCGAATTTCTTGTCTTGTTTTTTTTTGTTTCAGAATTATAGTAAGGATTCCCAGAGAAATGGCTTACAGACTGATATTGTAGAAATTGAATGCACCATTGTCCATTTCAGAAACATATTTTACTTTTTGAATAATAACACGTACCTGAAAGCAGGAAATGATATTGCTTATGTTTAATTTAGTGTCATTTGTCATGCCCGCTTATTTAATTCGTCTAGAAGAAAAAAAGAAATAAATGATGCCGGATGCTTACCACGGATGCATTATGACTAGCGTGACCCATTTGTATTGCTTTTCTTGATAAATCCATCATTTCGTCAAGCTGAAAGTACATATACAGTTCAGTTTTATCATCAGAATAAATGCTCCTGATATTGATAGATCAAACTTAAAAAGCACATCGACATATTCATTGTCTACCACTGGATCAGCAGTAAGTGACCAGAATACCGTGTTCAGATACTAGAACTAAATCATAATCTACACTTCAGCAGTTTATTCCACGGAAATAAATTACAATACACAAAAGCAAATGGATGGAGAGAAGCGAAGCGAACATATTTTCTCCTAACTTCATTCATAATTTGACGTTCTATGATTTCGTGCATTGAAATCAAGGGAAAAGTCTGCGTCACACTGTTCCTAGATTCAGAGGAACAGTACAAGATAACACTACAACATGCATTAAGACAAACTTCATATCTGGCCTGCAGCATGACAAAAGGGACCAATATTTTTTATTAGAAATCTCTAGTTGTTAAAATTCTGACACATTTCTATTGTAAGATTGTATATATTACCTGGTTAGGAGCTGACATGATTCTTCTGATATAATTTACGAAGTCTCCTTGTGTGTTGAATGCTGTACCTGACACAAAAAGATCAAAGCCTACAAACCAACCCTCGAGGAAATTGATTGGATTCAATGACTGGTAACTGGAACAAATGGAATTCAGGTAACATATATTTACTAAATAAATGCGTCTGCACATACATGTTTAATGGGTAAAAGAATGTCAGCTGAGTTAGTTTTGTTGTGTCTACATCTACTTCTTTCAAGAAATCAAAAACCTTTAATATCTCTCTATAATATAGGTAATGATTATTCGTTGTCATAGCAAACCAATATCTAAGCATTATTAGACAAGTTTACATTATATATATATATATATAAATTTTCAAATGTAGAGAGATACAAATTAACTCTAAGTTACTCTTTCCATTTGTATCCAGCTAGGAACACATCCAATATGTTTTTCAGAATATCGAACGACACTTTCTTGCTTTCGGTCAAAGTTTCTCTGTTAATATTCGATAGTCTAGATCTGAAACCTTGGACAGCGATCTGAAATAAAACAGATAACATTCATTTAGCATGATTTGATGTATATAATTGGATTGCTCTGTCGATCAACATCAGATTGAAAAGCGGAAGTGCCAACGGTACGGAAATTAGAACCCAGGACGCGGTACACGTTGTCTGTGATCATGTTGTATCTGGTTATCTATCACTGATCATTTTGTGAAATAATTGGCTGTAACTTGTCGAGAAAAGATTAGTGGTGATATACGAACCAAGAAAACTAGTTAACTGCCCGCCAGAAGTGCCAAAAGTGAAATGTTGAAAACAGGCATAAAAATGTGATATTTTGTTGCTTACACTTCATTTGTCCGTTGCTTGCGACGAAACAGGTTGAAATGGTAACCTATCCTGAAGCACTAAATCTAGTAGTGTGAACACTAACTGTGGAATTATTACAGTAGTTTTTAAATTACTTTAAACCAACAATAATAAACATGTAAAAATTTATAGTATTTGCTAAATGTTAACTCACTCGATCTGTGCCAAATTTTTCATATTTGTATGAATTCAGTCTATCGTTATATTTGTAGTTATTAAGCGTAGAAGCAAACTCTGGTGAGTTCTCAAGTCTCCACGCCCAGAAATCACTGGATATTTTCTCTAGAGTGTCTGAAAATACAACCACGAGACATTTATACACCATGAAACTCGCAGCATATTTGGCAATGAGAAATAGTCATTTGAAATATCTAACACATTGTAGAGGTTTGCGTCTTTGAATTAACATATAAAAAGTCGTTTCAAGACGGTAACCCGAAAACAACTGTATTTTATGAGTGTTTTCATCTAAATTTCTTTTCATTGTGTGTGTCTGGCTGTTGACGTAGGATTTGCTGACTTCCTAAGGATGTTGGTTTATGGCTATGAAAAGCCTGATATGGTGATATTTCCTGGTAATTCGACTTTACTTTCGATTCATTGACTGACCTGTCCATAGTTCATTATTATCATTTTCCAAAATTTGATTAATAAATAATTGTCCTGTAAATAGTACTAATTAAATTCTTAAGATTATAATTCCAGTGGAAATCAGAGAATAAACCAAACTATCTCCAATTTCACCTTTTTCTTGTTCTATCCATTCATTTACTCTGCGCTTTAGTATTTCTAACGGTACAGATCCACTGTTCAATATAACCGAATGAAACTTTCGAATATCAAACTTATCACCTGAAACCATAGTCAGAAATATACTTTACAATATGTTCAAACATGTGTCTTGTCAAGCGCAGTTTAATCCTATTTTAACAGAATCAAACTGTTCAGCAGAAATACCATTTACCCTTGATTCAGTTATACAAAGGCGTATCTTGTAAATAGTATGTTGAAATGTTCTCCTTTTATGATTGAAACTCGTTAAGAATAGCGCCATGTTTTATGCACACCGTGATGCTCTTTGTTCTTTGCATAATTATGAGAATTTTTTGGGGGGCGAAAATTCAAATTGGTAGTTTCCGTTAGTTGCCACAATTAATTACGATGCTCTATTCCATTAAGATTTCAACACTTATTTTGTAATACAGTATTTAGCCTCCACAGTTGTGTTTTGCATTTTATATACACTTCATAATATTTACATACATATATACTTACCCAGTGTACTTGTTGCATAATTCCGTAATTCCTCAATTATCAGTTCTCCAATCTTATAAGCTGTTGCTTGACCTGGCAATGTTATATATCTATCTATTTCTGTTTCGACTCCTTGTTGAGTAATTGATGTGTGATTGAGCACAAAATTTATGGCTCTGTCTCGTGTCCAACTTGAATTAAGTAAAGTATCGTTGTCATTACAAGTGAACACGCACAACTAATGCAAACTGTCATTTTTAATGTCAATAAATGAATGGTTGAAAATGACATCATATAGGATAGTCACCGAATTTACCGTATTATATTCTTTAGTTTCTTTTGTGTATCAAATCATAGTGTTACAATTATGAAACAATGCTCAAATCGTTGTGCTATACTTATGAAACAATGCTCAAATCATTGTGTAATACTTATGAAACAATACACAAATCATTGTGTTATAATTATGAAACAATGCTCAGATCATTGCGTTATAATTATGAAGCAATGCTCAAATCATTATGTTATAATTATGAAACAATGCACAAATCATTCTGTTATACTTATGAAACAATGCTCAAGTCATTGTGTTTTTATTATAAAACAATGCTCAAATCATTGTGTTATAATTATAAAACAATACTCAAAGGTATTGTTATAATTATGAAACAAGGCTCAAATCATTGTGTTATAATTATGAAACAATGCTCAAATCATTATGTTATAATTATGAAACAATGCACAAATCATTGTGTTATACTTATCAAACAATGCTCAAGTCATTGTGCTTTTATTACAAAACAATGCTCAAATCATTGTGTTATAATTTTAAAACAATACTCAAAGGTAGTGTTATAATTATAAAACAAGTCTCAAATCATTGTGTTATAATTATGAAACAATACTCAAAGGTAGTGTTATAATTATGAAACAATGCTCAAATCATTGTGTTATAATTATGAAACAATGTTCAAAAGTAGTGTTATAATTAGGAAACAGTGCTCAAATCATTGTGTTATAATTAGGAAACAGTGCTCAAATCATTGTGTTATAATTATGAAACAATGTTCAAATCATGGTGTTATAATTATGAAACAATGTTCAAAAGTAGTGTTATAATTAGGAAACAATGCTCAAATCATTGTGTTATAATTAGGAAACAATGCTCAAATCATTGTGTTATAATTATGAAACAATGTTCAAAAGTAGTGTTATAATTAGGAAACAGTGCTCAAATCATTGTGTTATAATTAGGAAACAGTGCTCAAATCATTGTGTTATAATTATGAAACAATGTTCAAAAGTAGTGTTATAATAAGGAAACAATGCTCAAAGGTTAGTCTCTACAGTGACATTGATTCTACACTGGAGGGAAGAACTGATTACTATGATTAATTTCATACCAATTCTCTTCTTCACAAAATCGTTTAAACACTGAGAATGAGATATGAGACAATGAGATATCCCTTATCCGACACGTTGATCCTTTGTGGGACAATATGTACAGTAACATCACTTATAAATTTCTCACTTTACTCCCCCCACCCGAAAACATCACACGGTCAATCAGCATTATATAAGGTGTATATTAGACGTTGCAGATATTTTTGTCCATCGGACGAAGCCTTTCTGCGAATTAAAAGAGATTAAGTTCAAATGTGATAGCATTTCGTCGGGTTATTTCTAGAAACTCCTACATCATTTTTTTCCCTTTTTGAGAAAATTGCATTTGAAGTTTTGAAATGCAATAACTTTAAGCGAGATACGGTTTTGTGGAATTGGGATTAACCCTATTTAGGATAGATCTACAAGTTGGTAAGTATGATCATTGTAAATCATTGACGATTTGTTGTCACCAAAACTGCTCAGCATTATACTCACTTATAGTGGTGCAAACCTGTATCAACAACCAGGCGACAAGCACGAAATATTTCTGAACTGTACCGACCCATTCTGAAATACAACATTGCGCAAAGATTTAGATACAAATCACAAAACTTCCGTTCACTTTTTAAAACTTGGGGTAGTTAGATGGTAGTACAATATTGAATATAAAGTAAATTCTAAGACAGTTCAAAGGCGGTATCCCTCTAGCGAATTGTGTTTGTCTTCCATTTTTGTATGTTTCTATGTGTTGGTTGGGGTTTGGGTTAAGTAGCTTTCGGGGAAGGTAGTATTTTGGGGAAGGAGGGAATGTTTGTTTGTGATTTTTGTAGAAACCCTTTTTTTATCCGTATTTAACATGATTGTTTTAATTTGAGATGCTGTTAATCATTGTGTGTACAGACAATTGTAAGGTATAAATATCAGTTTTAAGAGTCTTGAAATCAAACCCCTGAATTTGTGTTTCCCTGTTCAGATTAACCAATGGTACGGCTACATTATAACATGAGTTGGCGGCGACCATGATCTAGTGGTCAGTGCGCTGAACTTGTAACCCAGCGATCCGGGTTCAAATCTCGGTCGCGGCAGGTCATACCCTTCTATGAAAATTTAACAAAAATATCGATTTCCCGCCATATGTGAAAAAGTTGCCGGCTCCTTGTGGAAGGGTAAGTCAGTACTGGTTAGCATACAGTCCAGGAAAACTGGTTAGGTGAGCCCGGTCGCCGTATATAACTGAAATATTGTTGCGTAAAGCCGCAATGACAAAGTCATATAAAAATGTAACTTGAGTCTTAAAACGATCATAAAATTCATGATGAGAAAATGAAATAGAGCAATTGCGCGAAATATGACTGTATACTTAGAATACGCACAATTCATAATCATCTTTGTAAATATCAAGTTCGTCTTTTTCGCCAAGAGATTCGGCATACAGTGCCCAACCCTGAAACATTGCAACAAATGTTTGAAACGTTGTGAAATATTTCAAGCTCATTATCAATGAAAAAAGTACCAATTCAAAGATGATGGATAAACAGCAATATAATCACATAATATGATTTGCATTGTTTAAAAACACGTTTATCTGCCGCAAATAACCAGAGAGAATGTAAATCGAGTAAATCATTATTGACAGTTGGGGCGTCTGAGATAATAAGAATATGCAGCTCGAGAGATACAGATGAGATTGGTCAGGAGACCAATTGAAGGTAGGGTTGGGAATATAGGAAGTGGAATTAAGAACTTCAAAACTGTGAAAAAAGAATAAAAAGAAAAAAATGACCCGGACGGTTAAACAGTTGAGAAAATAAAACTACTGTAAAATCGCGATACTGAGACAACCTTCGGGACTCAAAAATGGGTCGTAATAATGAGGTGATCCCATTATCATGTTGAATTATAATGCGAGTTATTGAAGGCCGATGTGAAAGTTAGTGGTCGTTATAACAAGATAGTCTTAATATTGAAGTGGCCGCTATTTGAGACTTTACTGTAAGTGAATTGTTTCAAAGTTTCATTGGATTTCTATTTTTGTTCTGATTTCCTAATTTACCGAAACCTGATATTAGGTGGGTTTGGTATGTCGGTAGTATGGGACGGTGGCTTTTTCTATGAATCGTATACTTATTTATACGCGTATGTATACTGGAATCATTGGAAGACATACCTCTGTATAAGCTGTGTATAGTGGAAAACGTAATGGAATTGTGAAATAATTTGTTATAAGTTTGGCCCTCATAAAAACTGGAAAATCTTTCGCTGATTTTGCGTAGATATCCTGAAAAAAAATATAGAAATATTGTGTAACAAATGTCTGACAAAGTCGATGCGTTGAAAACAGCGCAAAATACAATTGTAAATGGTTATCAAAAACTCTGATGGTAAACAGAATCATCATGGTTGTCGTATTATTGCCTAAATCGGTCTAATTATGTACATATCTAAAACAATTACATGTACTTCATAATCATGAAATCCTGTAATGTAACAGTAAGATGTATATTTACTAATTTTAGTAACCTGTAAATGGTGTCCAGGAGACGTTTCGTGTAAAGCCAATGCCGCCATTTCATACGTAGGACTGTAAATAAGTTAGAGAGTCTTTTTAAACACTAGCGATGACGTCAATAATTAGTGTCGAGCGATGACTTCACTAGTTAGTGTCGAACGACCCCAATTTACCAACCATTGTTTTCTCAACATTAACAGCATATAATGTGAAAATTATCTCAATGATTGTTTTAAGGTTCTCTGTCGAGTAAATGCATGAATGATAGGTTGTAACAAATCTACCAACAATTTATTCACGATCTTTATGGTGATATAGGCACTAACAGAGGTATAAATCTAGGGAAGAATATTAATAACAATAACAATAATTTTCATAAATCTACTGATTAGCAAAATTAACTTCCTTCCATATTTTAACGGAACATTAACAAAAAGAATTAGCAGACATAATACTGTTGTTCACTCACTTTTCTTCCGGTCTGAAAACATTGACGCTGAACACACCAGGACGCTCACCATCCGGAGTCCCAAATGTGTAAGATCCACCTGGTCCCTGATACGTCATTTTCTTAACCCTTTATGACACAAAAAGAGTTTCTTAAAGGAAATTATTGTGTCTTGTACACAGGTCACTATCTCGTGTTATCAATACTGAGTCTAGACTTGGTATACAAACTTGTTCAAGTCAATTTCACGGCTGACTGGTCTAACTAACAACACAGGACAACAAATCATACATTCTTTGACTCATTTTCAAATTAGTATTACTTTATGTTTTACGACAAAACAATGTAAAACGGTTTTGTGCTGCAATTAGTTGAATATGGACTGTGGATTATACTAATCTCAATACGTAATTAGTGTGTTAAATACTTACTCCAGTTTACTCTCGGGAATATCCACGAAGTATTTGTCAAGTTTAGGTTTAATCCTGTCATTGATGAGAGATCTATACCGATCTAAGGTCTCCGTCTGCAAAGCAAAATCATTTTAATTTTACTACGATACCTTAACACAGGAAATAAAACTTAACAATTATATATATATAAGTGAATAATACATACACGTTATATTGAGTTCTATGTGACTATGAAGCATAATATGTCAAATATGTCCACATTCAATCTCATGATTTACATGCAAGATTAATCACGTGAGATGCGTCAAACAAATTATCCAGAAATATTATTTTTGTGTTCCTAATAACTTCATACTTTTTTTAAGTGACTTTTTTTGACAATCTTGTTTGAAATCATTGAAGTGTTTGCTTATGAGGGTCAGAATCTAAACATCACATAAACCACTTTCTTCTTCAAACTTAAATATGTTGCAATTGTCATAGAACCAGTCACTATGGTGATCACTTACCGGAGATTGAATAAGAAATTTGGAATCGTTTTTAAGAAACTCAAAAAATTCCTTGACAGTTCCTTCGAAATTCAAGTTGTTTAAGACCTGCAATAGGATGAAAAGTATATGTGTTATCTAAATGCTAACGTTATACATACGGTTGTGAACAAAGGCTTTCCTTGGGAAAGACATAATGGTTTTAATTACATTCAACGATACATAATAAATACTGCAACACTTTACAGTGGTCGATAGTTTTGAACTAGAACAATAAAATAGCGCTTTGACAGTTTGATATATTCGTTATAAAACAATTTGTAAATAAATAAATAAATGGCTAACCTACAGAACTCTTATAAACTATCTAATGAACAATAGTTACTTTGCGCATTTCTCCACTAATTCTCTCAATTTCTTTTAGCCCATCTTCATGTATTTCTTCAGGTGTAATATCGATACTAAGATGCCATTTCAGACATGCCCTGTAATAGTTTTCACCGTCAGGGAGTGAATTCACTCCATAATGAACCCTGGTATTTGGTAAATACACCTGAAATACAATTCCAAAAAGGAATTCATATTTTATTGATTCTTTATGGTGTTCACTTAAAACCCACAATCAACTGAAGTACGACAATGTCTTCTTGGCAATTACTTCTTCATACATGTGCCATAGAATGTATGCATGTTTGCTGATGATTGTCTTTTATGTTTTTGCATCTGCCTGTTTTTTGTTTATGCCATCTTATTTCTTTGTTTCCCGGAGGTAAATGTAAGGTTAGCTCCTCCAGACTAGCTTAAACCCCCGTTCCTTTGCTCTAGATCGTTTCTTCGGGAGACTGTGTCTTGTCCTTCATTTATAGTACGTTTCTCTGTGAATGGTTTTTCTGTAAATGGTTTTGGGCTGCATGTGTTTTTTCTAAACATCTTTTTTTCTTATCGCATTTATGTTTGATTTTATTACTTAATCCAAATTATTAAAGAATTAACTATATTATACTTAGTTTGATTTTATGTGACATTGTCACTGGGGCTAAACGCCGTCTTTCAACAATTTCAGTTATATACGGCCACTGGTTCACCTAACCAGTTTCCCTGGACGGTATACAAACCAGTACTAACTTACTCTTCCACAAGGAACCGGCAACTTCTCCACATATGGAGGAAAATCGACATTTTTGTCAATTTTTCATAAAGGGTATGACCTGCAGTGATTGGGATTTAAACCCATATGGTCAGGTTACAAATACAGCGCACTAACCACTGGACCACGGTCTCAACTGCTTGTACTTCGTAGTGTATGCCATATACTCGTACGAGTGTATTATTATTATACCTCGTTGATATAGTCTCGTAACATCTGGTATTGTTTTCTAAACCCAATCGTTGCAGAGTACACTCTATCACGTAAGATAGTTCTGTAAAAATAATAATGATATCAAAAAATACATGCTCTCTAACAAATATCGTCACTGTATTAACAATTGAGACATGCATGCTCGCTAACAAATATCGTCACTGTATTAGCAATTGTGAAAAAAAGCATGCTCGCTATCAAATATCCGCGCTACATAAACAATTGAAAGATGCATTCTCGCTAATGAATATTGTCACTGTATGAACATTTACCCTCTTTCATTAAACACGTTAAGCCATACTTTAAAATTGTTTGTTTGCTGTAACGTAACTCAATATTGTTTCAGTGAGTCGGTAGGTAGGGATTTTTTCTTTTGAAAATACCGGAAAGCAATTACTAGATAAGCGTAAAACACATTTTTCTTACGGGAGAGTTTAAAAAAAGTTGAGTCGCGGCGATTTTTGTAAGTCGGTCGCGTTACAATAAACATATTTTTTAAGGATGAACTTAGCTCTGTTTATTAAGCATGTACGTCGGAAACATTAAGTTATTAAATTTTTATCCAAATACTGCGCTTTGCTTGAATAAAAGAAAATAATTGATTAATCTACGGAATAGCGATTTACACTAACAATACTAACAAATGTTTTGTAAAACTGGTGTTTACATGCATATTCTTGATGTATTAGACTTTAATGGTCTTTGTACATTTTTAGATTTACATATTCAACTCGTTCATGTCACATTCAGTTTTTTATTAAAATACTTTGTGTTCATGTAACATCTTCAACTCATTAGCATGAAAAACAAGATTTTGTAAACTTACTTATCTCCCTCTGATAACGATGAGTTACCAAGTTTTTCAACAAATATTTTGTACAGAACAACACTGGTCGGAGAGTCAGCGATGAGGTCATCGATTTGAGGCATCGCACGTAACTTGTGGTAAATAAAAACAGGTGTTACTACACTACATTTTAATACACTTTTAGATTAAATTCACCTCTTTAAGCTACAGGGACGGCAGGCGTAGTCTTGTCTTTAAAGACACAGAAGAAATACAGTTCGAGATGCTACATTCGACATTATTCCGAAATTATGCATGGCTTGTGGTCAATCCCATCTTCTTAATGAGATTATGATGTTTAGGCACCAGGCTGAGAAAATGCGATGCGTAAGGATATTTTTCAAATGTACATTTAGGCTTCGAAACTTAACACTAAACATTCATACGACATAAATGTTATTCGAGAATGGTCAAAAAACAAACTGGGAAAAGTGCCTATCGGTCCGAATAACGCTAAAATATGCAAAAATATGTGACAACATACTACTGTTACATTATGACTGGTTGTCTGGTGCTTTATGGCCACGTTCATTCTTGAGATTAAATCGTCAACCTGGAATAAGAAGCAATTCAAATATTATAATTATAATTAAATAATTATCTAATTAAGATCAAGTCAATGGCATCTTGACCCATTGCCTTATACAAGTATTCGTTGGTTATATTGTTAACATCAACATAAAAAAAGCAGCGAACTTCGATATCTTACGAGAACAAAATGAAAAGCATTTACCTGCAAACCCAACAGCACAATTTGGTCAACGAAGTTGTCGAAGTGTTCGAATGTTTCCATGGTTACAGGGACGTGGTAATCAGGATACCTCCAAATACCTTCTAGAAAAGTCACTGGGTTCATTGGTCCGTAACTGAACAAACAAGTAAATCAATTAAAACCAGCATTTTTGAACTTGCTAGTGACACCAGTTAGAACATATTTTACGTCACAAAACTTTTTCAATCAACAATGAAATATCCCGTTATTTCCAACGTCCGGCTTTCTTGAGCATTTAGACTGTTCCGCTGACTTCTCGAGATAATTAGGTTTGACTGTATTGAAAATTGCACGAATAAATTCATATCAATAAAGCATAATTACAAAAGAGTTTTACATTAAATAAAAATTACTTTCTCCATTTGTAACCTGCCAGATAAGTCTCAAATACATCCATTAATACATCATAGGCGATTTGTGTGGTCTGATTCAACATGGTTCTGTCAATATCCTTCAATTCATTCCTGAAATCTGTGATTTTGTCCTAAAATAGAAGGAATGGTGACTACAAAATTTTAATTATTATTTATTGGTTGCAGCGGTAAATATGTTTGAGGTGTAGGAATTAAATTCTCACATTAAACACACCAGATTCTCAATCGTCAATTCGTCATGTAAACTTGTTATGATTTACTTTGTGCCTGAAGATACAGTTCAAGATTCAATACTCTTTATTCGTAATGTAAATATATACATGTTTCCAGTCATAAAATCCAATGTACTTTATGTACAAAAAAATCGCGTAATTTATAAGTTACACAATTTGCATGTGAAGATTGAATTCGAAATTAATACGATTGTAAAATTAAATATAATACTACAAATTCAAGCTACATTATTACGAGGGATGGGCTAAATAAATGTATTAAAACTATTGCGAATGTGTTTAAAGTGATCAGTCACAGTACAAATTAATTAGAGCAGTCATGTTAACATATATAATGTGTATATATGCATACACGTGACATTAATGCATAAAAAATTGAAATTCGTTTAGTTTTTACATTTTTTGCAATTATTGTCTGCAAAGAGGCTAATTATTGAGAACAATTTCATTGTGTAAGAGATATCTCAAAATAATATCGGTAAGTACGAGCAGTAACAAACTAGAATGTTTTGGAAATAAGAAAACGCAATACTTACATTCCGTTGTTCCAGAATAGCAACGGAGAAGCTTTCAATGTTTTCTCTATACTTCGTTATACCGATGGAATTTCCAAATTCTGGTGAATCTTGAAGTCTCCATTCCCAGTATCTGTTGCTTAAGTCATAAAAGTCCTCAGCAGCTTCACCTTTTGTGTTTACTGTACAATACGATAATGTTGCAATTTGCCATTTATCATTACAAATTATACAGACGTTTTATAGCAGTAAAATATTTTCTCATGACACAAATGTCTAATGTAAGATAAGACAGCTAAACTTTAATAATTATGAAAATATATATATGAATATATAGTTGAATTACATACTGGGAGTTAATGAAATAAAATGAAATGCCTGAACTTACCTGTAATTACAATCGATAACACAAGCAAACGAAACATTGTTGCCATCAGTCAGTCTGAAATGTTTTGCAGTTAAGTTTAGTTATCTTAAATTATTTGTACATAGTTGAACTAATACAAAAATACAACACACAGATTCGTTAGAAAATGTATTCTAGTTAAACAAATTGTGTTTTCACCATTTTTATGACTTACATCAAAAAGATACTCCACATGAATGTAGGGAATGGGGATAAAATGTTTGACTAAAATTTTTTCATTAGCATAATCGTGACCAAACATAGTCTCTTTCATTGCTAAAATACGTGTGTAAACATTAACATTTAATGATAGTTTATTCATTGAATGACAGGACAAAGTAATTATTGATATGTTGGGTCCAGCCTTAAAAAATAGAAAGAGAAAAGGGACAGTTTAACCTATCCAAAACAACAACAATTCGGAGCAACAAAATTATGCTGTTGTTGTTTAGAGGTTGTTGCTCTAGAGAGGTTAAACTAATAGTTAAATAGTAAAATGTGAAAAAATCATGCTGTACTTGAAGGTAGTTAGTTGCTCGAGGGAGGGTCGCACTGGAGAGGTTACACTGTACCTGAAATCAACCACTCAAAATAGATATTAGATTAGATCAATGAGATCTTCAGCTTACATTATCTTATTAAATGACTTATCATTGTCATCCTTACTTATCATTTGATGCGCGCTACATGACCATAGACGTCAATGCGCCATAATACACCAGAAAACAGAATTACAGAATTAGATATTGGTCACCATTAAAAATTTAAACGTATGAACACATTTGTCGTGTATGTGTTCGCAAAATTATTCACAGATTTTCATTTCAGCATTTTGTAACTTTTTGAACACCAGGCAGCAAAAAAAAAAAACATTTTAACAATGAAACAATATTTTCACATTTGAGCAAAAGTATCTACATTCTCATGAAAAAACGTGCCGAAACAAAAGAGTGTTAACAGAATATATAGACTAGTTTTGACATCAGCGACCGTCTCATTAAAAGACCGACACAAAAATTGTCAGCAATTCTGACATATATTTTTGTCTTTCTTCCTTCCAACAATGCCTGCCTAATTATCCACGGTTTAAGGATGTAAACGGATACCAACATTTTAAGGATGCTTAATGATAGATAGTTATTAGTTATTAGTAACAAATAAAATCGGTCATAATTGTGTTTGTTCGAAATTGGGGTTGACACAAGAAACACATATAACAGGTCGGGTTATTGACTATTAACGTTAAACATCATTATATAACTGCCATCAGCACCACCTCAAGTTATCGTCGCCGTCATATCACTTCTACTCTTTCAACCAGCACGACCACTGTAAACTCACTACTACTGTCACTATAACTACTCGGCTGGCTGAATTTGTTTAGCCATATACTCAGGTGTCGGGGTCGCTAGTTCGAGCCCGTGTTGCGACAAAAATTAGTGGCTTTCTTTCGCCATCACCAGCTGTAACTAACGGGAAACTGGTAGGTACTGGGAAGCATTTGGCATAAGGATGATTGCGTTGACCCAAATTCTTTGATGGTCCGACTAACACGTCTCATTAATCCCCATGGTTTCGAACCGTTGCACGCCATTATCCTGTTAGTAATGGGACATTATTCCACTTAAAACAGATTTGAGTGTCAAAAATCGCCACATATAGTTTCCACCCGGACTCGGACGAGCGACCCTCGGATCTCGAGTCTATGGCTCTACCGATTGAGTTAGTCGGGTAGCTCCTATATTGATACAAAACAAGAACACCTCCATACGACTGAAGACATTTGAGGTTGTAGCATGCTTAGCTTTAAAATTTAATTTAATCAAATTCACGTCAGAGTTTTAAATGTGACATCTTTCACCAGGTGTTACCATAGTTAGTAAATTAAGTTGTGTTAAAAGCAATATGACAATTTGACAATTAATGATAAAACTGGACTAAAACAAAAAACTTAAAACTTAACCAAAAAGAAGTTTTATAACCTCGTCATTTCTTGAGTTCGGTCTGGACCCAAGGTTATAATACTTGAAATCTGTCTCCAAGCTCAAATCTCATAGTTTATCCTGCGATGTTTCTAACTTAATTATTACTAAACAAAGAAGACTTCAATCCCATGTTATTCTGCCAGCTAAAAGGATCTGAAAATTTATTAAATTATTAAACTACAATATTTATCAAACCAGAATGCTTCACTTACAAAATTGAGATTTGAGTTCGGAGACTGTTCTAAAATTTTATAACCTCGGGGTCGGGGACTAATCATATTACTTCTCAGGCATTGACAAAAAAAACTGAAATTTGTTTTTATCCTTTACCTTCGTAAATCGACCAGAACATTTAGTGTAAGTTCTGCACATTGGCTTTAGAGTTACCCCACCCACATGCAATCAATGTATTACCTTATTAACAGTATTTCGCCACTTGTACTACATTCAGTCACCCACGTTTAGTCCTAGCACGTTTGATGACCAATTTGAATATGCTTTCAGATCAGCACTGTAGAGCTAATCCAAATGTCTTTAATGTTTTGTATGACACTGAAAACTAGTTACATTAATTAAACACCAAATATTTACTACACTCATTCAATTATTAATTTACCGCATTACGAGTTATGTAAAATATTTGTTGTGGTAAATATTATTAGGCTACGCATTGTCTTTAATGACTTATATAACAAATTGCAAATGGGATTTAATTCAATACGTTCACGGTTGTGTATATGCGTTTATCTAATGTAATATTTACAGTCACATACCAGACTTCGTTTCACGGGGGTTTTGGTTAACCGTAGATAAAAAAAGTTTCGTCGTTCATGCAGTGATGTATTTTGTTGCTAGTGACTTTGTCTGTACATGTTTTTAATATTTAATGCACTGATATAAAATTATGTATGTAGTCACAAATATTTGGTTTCATATACAGTATAACCCCTGAAAACCGGAATTGACTGAAAATCGGTCGATTTTTCAGGTCCCATTTTTTCTCTCTTCAATAATCAATAGTTCTCGGGAAACCGGACTTATGGCTCAGTCCAGAAGGGGTCCGGTTTTCAGGAGTTATACTGTATTGACTATGAAAATATGTGAACATTTATTTTTGTGATCGTCTTTATAAAATATTGAATTTACAAGATACTCGGTCGCTGATGTATAACTGACATTAAAGCGAAGTTATTGATGTCATTTAATGTTTATGCGGAGCCATGGACAAAGTTCTAAGTAGAATATTAATAAAGAGAATGTGACATTTGTGAAACAAGAATTATCTCAAGTTTGTAATTCAATCAGAATGAAAAGGAATGCCACGAGGCTGTTGTTAATTCATTTATTATTGCAACAGTGAAATTATTGTTCAAACGTGTGTGCATGAATTAAGTAGATCCAAATCCGAAATTGTAGGTGGTCAGGGCTACATACACGAAATGAATGGAAATACAAAAACACACACATTTCCATAATTACTTAGTATATAGTGTAATATTCCACCACTATATGAATATAAAAATAACATCAATAACAAATAGAGAAACAAACGGAAAAGCGATCCGCTACTTAATGGCACTTTATTGTATATCCCTGCAGATTTATTTCAACTGCAATGTAATTGATTTATTAACGAGCGTGTATCAAAACGCAACGATAATGACAAGAACAAATTGGAGGAAAAATCTGGTCAAATAAATCTCCACAAAACCACAAAACATTTTTCACATACTGCGAATATGGTTTAAATCGGTTAAAGTTAAACAACAATGTTCGGAATGTACCGTATTTAAACAAGACTTTTAGGATAAAGATTCAATGAGTAAATCACTTCGACTTCGCCGAGCTGGTGACATACAAATCCATTGATTTCATATCATTCATATCAAGTCCTGTTGAATACTATGGTTTCACCAAATTTCGAGGAAGATTTAATTTCGTGGATGAACCTATCCATGAATTTAAGTACCCGTGGATTGAAATGTTCGAAATATTATGAATGTATCCGAAAATACACCTATCCGAAATTTGAAAATCCAAGAATTTACGTACCCTAGAAATTTCCGATTTAGGTAAATCCACGAAATTTGATACCAACGAAATTAAAGGCAACGACAATAGTCCCGAATGGTATTTGTAATTTTCAAAATTTGTTCAAAGCACCATAAATGCATAGATGTTTGGACAAGAGCACACATTTTAACAAATAATAAAATCAACTATTCTAGAAGTGTCAGTTCAACCATGTATATGAATGTAACAAACAGTAAAACATCGAATGATCTCCCAGACAATACTTCAGCAGAGGACACATCGTTATTATTGCATGGTTGTGATGGTTTATTCTCTGAGAGCACTTTGTTAATCCAATCGTCAACAAGTGTTTCCAGAACATCTAATGGCATGGCTCCATGGTTCAGTACAGTGTAATGAAAATCAGCCAGCTTGAATAAACGACCTGAAAAATACAAGGAAGATGCAAGATGAAGGTAAAACACTTCACATAAAAATCATTTCCGTTTGTTCTGAAAAGAAGAATTTTTAAATATGAGCTTCGCGAAATTAAATCACAATTTCGTATCTAATTGATCTAACAATGATGTAGTAGCCAGATTTACTTTTTACAACATGGTATGCAACTAAATGTGCATTTGCAGGATAATTCATAACTCAATCTATCATGAAGGCGATTCGTTTCTGTCATTTCATATTATAGCAAACACAGCGATTAAGGATGTAAGTCATTGCATTTGCCAAAAAGGGGAAACAACTTGAATACAATACAATTTGTATTTTGTTTCAAAGGGAACAGAATTAGTTTCTCTTAACCACAACAAATATTCAGCGCTTATTTGAAGGTAAATTCATCATAGTTCAATTTAGGATACGAACCTAATTTGTCAGAGGCCTTCTTACGAAGTTCCTTTATCTTGATTTCTCCTATTTTGTAGCCGCATGCCTGACCAGGCCAGGTAACATAACGATCTATCTCAATAGCAGCTGATTCTGAAGTTTCAGCAGTGTAATTCAACATGTAATTAATAGCTCTCTCACGTGTCCAGCTGAAATAGATATAGTTAATATAAGTACTGCATGACTGACTTCCCAAATGTATACTTTCGTACGCATTCATTATTCATAAAAAACTGGAGTTCAAACAAAATCATCATTCCTAGTCAACATGATAAAAAACTACTTAAATGGCCAAATCCCAGTTATGAGTCCCAAAAATTAAATATTTAGGCCATTAAGTAATTTCAAAACAAATATGAATTCTTTCATAACTACTTTAATATACAAAATGTAGACTTACTTCTTGAAAGTTGTGATTATAACTTGATAAGTGTTGAATTCCCTGCAGTTTAAGCATTCGTTAACATTACTGACTGTTTAACAGAGGTTCTAAGTGGTGTAAACTAATGAAAAGTTCAAAGGGTTATATTCAATATACCATACTTGTAATAATGTATTCCTGTATCTACCACCAGTCGTGCTGCCCTCAACATTTCTTCACTGTATCTTCCAAGCCTGTTAGACACGAGAAAAGTATGACGAAAAAATATCAATACAGAATTTTTCTCTTAAATATCTTGGTAAAAATGGCAAATTCAAAAAATAAATGTCACAGTAGTTTGGGTTCACAACAGATAACATTCTACCCACGTCCATTTATTAACTTAATTGTGAACCTGTCCAAAAATCGAAATTGGTCTTATGTCTTCTTATTAATTGATGGGGAAATTTTTCAGGGTTACATTTGCAACATTTTGTTTGAAATTCTTACATTTCATAATCGTCCTGATAAATACCCATCTCTTCTCCCAGAAATTCAGCATATAAGGCCCAGCCCTGAAATAAAAAAACGACATGTACATTCCTTTATTGTTGATTACGACTAAAATAAACAATTAGCAAGTGAATCATACATTGTTTAATACGAGTGCAGTGCTCCCCCCGAAGTGCAACACTTGTCGGAGTCATAATAAGGTGTTGTTCTTTGGAGGGAGTTGTTGTTGGATAGAATTGACGCATTCAGGACAAGCGTTTTTTTATTACGTGTATTTGCGCCTTTTACTGTCGTTTCTTGGAGATCTGTGGAGATGACGTTACGAAAGGATGCATTGTACACATAGCGTGTCGGAACCGATTGGCCAAGAATTCTGTTAGCCATCACTTAATACAAAAGGTAGCGTTGTGCATAGATTCACACAAATTTAAAATACTAAATAAATTAATCTGATCCAATTTACCTCCGCATACGCGTTGTAGAACGGGAAAAAATACGGAACACCATAACTCAGCCATTCAAAATGTTTACGGAACTCAGGGGCATCTGCTAAGATTCCGTAACTTTCCTGAAATTTAAAACGTATACAAACACAATTTGATAGATTCTAAGATGAATATATTAACCAACACACGAACAAGCAACATTTCCAATTACTGACAGAGACAAATTTCGACAGTCAGAAGACATGTATATCTTTATCATACGCCTGTGCAACTAAAAATGATATTGCACAATATGCAATAACTATGCATTGAATACATGGAACTCGCCGAGTCTCGCATTAAATGGTGATATTTAACTCGTTCCATATATTCTATACTAACACACAGTCTATATCCTCTACTTAATGATACTATAAGAAGAAGTTATTATATCTGCTGAATTGCAGAACGTGTTTCGTGAAAAGTTTACAAGAATGTGTACAAACAGGTAATTATTGAATACATACAGCTAGATGATGACCCGGTATTGCTTCATGAAGACTCAGTGCAACCATCTTATATGTAGGACTGAAATAGGCGATAACATGAAAGATTCAGTTTAGATAATACAATCTAACCGCAAAGAATGCTAGATTTTGGAATTAAGCTTAAAATTTATACACGATTGTCGATTGACTAGAAAAGTCCGTTATAATCGAGGTCAGTTCAAAGAACAAGGATTCCGGGGTGACTGAAGGGTAGAATTAGTTTATGCTCATACACAAAGTTCATTAACAAAATGTTACCCTAAGACATTCGTAAACTTTGCTCCATACATAAAGTTCATTAACAAAATGTTGCCCTATGACATTCGTAAACTTTGCTCCATACATAAAGTTCTTTAACAAAATGTTACCCAAAGATATTCATAAACTTTCCTTTGACGTCATTAGTCTTGATATTTCGATTCTCAGTTGAGGATACTGGCTATTGGGTTGCCAGTGCATTCAATATTTTAATGTTTATTGTATGGCAGCCCCGTTCCGTTACTTATTGTCATTGATTTACAGCTACAAAAACGAGCAACAATGTTTGGTTTTGAACTTACTTATATTTTGGCCGATGTACATTAGCATAAAATATTCCTGGTCTAGATCCGTCAGCGGTGCCAGTCCAGTATTCACCACCAACACCGTCTGAACCCGAGGCTCGAACTCTACAAATATCAGAACCGTAAGACAATACAGTGCAACCTCTCCAAAGCAACTCCATTTTGGAGAAGCGAAATTATGTTGTTGTTGAGAGGCTGTTGCTCTAGAGAGGTTAAATTAATAGTTAAATTGTACAGTGGGAAAAATCATGCTGTTTCTGAAGGGAAGTTGTTGCTCAAGAGAGGGCCGCTTTGGGGAGGTTGCACTGTACATGTAACCTTGGCTTTAATTCAAAATTATTGTAAAAAGCTCTGAAGAGTAATCCATTAACACTTAACTGAGTTTGTGGTTCATGTTTGCCACAAACGCGTTACTCTTATATGTAGGCGATAGATTTAAGAAATTATTCATTAACTAAACCAAGGGGGTGAATTAAGGGTGTTACATATTCAAATCAAATTCAGGAATTTGTTTCGCTCTACTGTCAAGTTGGAAGTGTATGTAAATGTTGCTTGACTCACTCGATTGGTAGATTGGGTGGATGACTAAGATATTGCGGGATCTTTGGAGCTATTCTGTCAAATATGATACTTCTGAATCTTGCCAACGTTTCATCCTAAAATATCAAAAGTAACATGGACATTTCTGTAGCAATTAAACATACAGCTGAATTCAATATTAATAACTTTGTATATGAAAAAAATTATATAAAATATGTGCGTCTAATAAGGATATTAGTCACACATTTCCCTTTTGCACCTTTCTATTATAATTCAAAAATAAACTTAAATTTAATAATTCGAAATTTTATAAAAAATATCAATATTTGATTTAATTTACATACTGGGTCCTGTATCAGAAAACTTGCATTATTAGTCAGATTCTGGTACATCTTCTGGATATTTGCATTTCTAGGAAATCCAACACGTTCCATTTTCTGTAAAAATATACTGGCACACATATTAGAGTATAAAAATGAATTAACAGATTTTGATTAACTATCACTGTACTATAGATTGCTACTATCATCTACATTGAACCTAGCTCTTAGAGATCCCTCTTTTGTTGAGAGTCGCCATAATAGCAGGAAAACAGAAGCGGTGGGACATTTATTCCACATCAGTGTCACTTACATTACCGCTATATAAACCAAGCATGTTGTCCGGAGATAAATCAATAAATGTTACTAACTTCATGAGCTATAATTGAACTTCATTGTGACTTAAGACTAGTACCAGGTCACTGAGTTGTCTGTCGTGTATGGTTGAATGTTCTAAAACTACATTAAAGACAGGCAATTAAATCAGCTATCCAGTATGAATCTCTATTGTTCAGTATACATTGTATATACAACGGGAAATAAATCTATGTAGGCATGCCACAAATTATAAAAATGTCTGTTATTGTGGCTCTCTTCATCTTTTATATGAATTCTTGTTGTAGGTGGTGTTCTGAATTATGTTTTGATTATTGTTATAATGAGCGTGTTAGTGTCAGGAGTGATGGTTGGTTTATAGCTTTAGTCAAAAGGTGGATTGTATTGCAAGCGACATTTCCTTTGATTTGGACCTGATTTTCTATGCATATTACAAGAATAGAATTCCTTGCTCCGTAAATCTATCTCAAATAAATAGAAATCATTACATCACGGATCTGTCTTTCTATCCTGGCCACTTCTTCTAAACCTGTTTGATGGACTTTTTCAGGTGTGATGTTAACTGAAGTATGGAAATACAAACAAGCCCGGTAATTCTCTTTTCCGTGTTCCATTGTACCAAGTCCAAATCCTGTCCTTGTATTCGGTATATATTCCTGTAATAAGACAACGCTATGACAAATACTAACAGTAAACCAAGACGAGATATCAGTTTGAAAAGTGGACACCATCCTGTGATAACATATACCTTTAAGTATAAGCTATCATTCGCCATTGTAATGTTCACCATTGTCCAAGAAAAGAGCAAGATAATTATCATCCCTGCAGTTCAAACGTCTGTGCTGCTCATTTTGGATAGTTCTATGAAAATACTTGTATCTGTACGACGCGCTATAGAAAAAGGAATGTTAATACATTCTCACTCACCTCTAGGAGAAATTTCTTCACTTCTTTTAACTTGTCGAGAAAGTCTGAGATTGCATTTATCAACGTGTCATTTAGTATATCCCTACAGAACAACGTGATAATTTAAACTAGCAATTGATGTGTTGATAAAACAAGCATTAGATTGAACTAAATTTAAATAGTGGACAAACAGCCATTCATACTACGAACGCGCTTTAAACAGATCAAAGTGAAAATTAAACATAACATAAAAGTCTAAAGGGGGTTGAAAGAGGAGGATTTATCAAAGAAAAAAGTTAGACGATAAATAATAATGATATTTCGTAGAACATATTTATATTCATCACAAGCATAGTATACATTTTGTAAGTATGAACTTGGGCCAAAAACTAGATTAACCCCCCTGTAGCTTTGCTAGTGGCCGTTCCAAGGGGGCACTGCACCAGGAGACTGTGTTTTATCCTCCGTTTGCGTATGTTTAATGTGCTTGGTGGGTTTTGGGTTGATTGCTCTTTTGGGGAAGGTGGGGTTTTGCAAGCGTTTTTTTAGGTATCTTTTTCTAATCTATATTCATATCAATACAATAATCAATTAAGGATAAGCTCATTATTTAAATAGCACCCAAAGTTGGTTAAAGTAAATATCTCATTAGACTTGATTTTCTGTTTATTGCAAAATACAAAGATTTAGACATGTGAGACATAAAATGTACTTCGTTACATGATGATATTACTTTTCTCATAAATAGCACATTTACAACAATGAAAAGAAACAGTCATATCTTACCTATACTTCTGAGATGCAAATAAGTCTTTTCCAGATTTCTTGAAAGGGGTATAAAGCTCCGATTCCTCAGCTGTACCATTTACCATTGAGTCAATTTGTGCAGGTATACGCCACTACAAGTAAACAAACAGACTGGAAGGAGTGTTTATATACGAGACCAGTGAAACATATATTGTTGTCCAGACTACGAAATCCAGGGTAGTGTAAATCCAAGTATGTAAATAATCAAAAACGACATGTTTTCGTTATGATATGATCGAATTTCTTGTCTTGTTTTTTTTTTGTTTCAGAATAATAGTAAGGATTCCCAGAGAAATGGCTTACAGACTGATATTGTAGAAATTGAATGCACCATTGTCCATTTCAAAAACATATTTTACTTTTTGGATAATAACACGTACCTGAAAGCAGGAAATGATATTGCTTATGTTTAATTTAGTGTCATTTGTCATGGCCGCTTATTTAATTCGTCTAGAAGAAAAAAAGAAAATAAATGATGCCGGATGCTTACCACGGATGCATTATGACTAGCGTGACCCATTTGTATTGCTTTTCTTGATAAATCCATCATTTCGTCAAGCTGAAAGTACATGTACAGTTCAGTTTTATCATCAGAAGAAAAGCTCTTGATATTGATAGATCAACCTTAGACAGCACATCGACATATTCATTATCTACCACTGGATCAGCAGTAAGTGACCAGAATACCGTGTTCAGATACTAGAACTAAATCATAATCTACACTTCAGCAGTTTATTCCACGGAAATAAATTACAGTACGCAAAAGCAAATGGATGGAGAGAAGCGAAACGAACATATTTTCTCCTAAATTCATTCATAATTTGACGTTCTTTGATTTCGTGATTTGAAATCAAGGGAAAAGTCTGCGTCACACTGTTCCTAGATTCAGAGGAACAGTACAAGATAACACTACAACATGCATTAAGACAAACTTCATATCTGGCCTGCAGCATGACAAAAGGGACCTTATGACCTTATCAATATCTTTTGTTAGAAATATCTAGTTGTTAAAATCCTGACACATTTTTATTGTAAGATTGTGTATATTACCTGGTTAGGAGCTAACATGATTCTTCTGATATAATTTACAAAATCTCCCTGTGTGTTGAATGCTGTACCTGACACAAAAAGATCAAAGCCTACAAACCAACCCTCGAGGAAATTGATTGGATTCAATGACTGGTAACTGGAACAAATAGAATTCAGGGAACATATATTTACTAAATAAATGCATCTGTACTTACATGTTTAATGGGTAAACTAATGTCAGTTAAGTTAGCTTTGTTGTGTCTACATCTATTTCTTTAAAAAAAATCAGAAATCTTTAATATCTCTCTATAATATAGGTAATAATGATTCGTTGACATAACAAAAAAATATCTAAGCATTATTAAACAAATGTGCGCACACCACAAATCACATACTAGTATATAAATGATCAAATGTAGAGAGATACATATTAACTAAAAGTTATCTAAGATCTAGACTTACTCCTTCCATTTGTATCCAGCTAGGAACACATCAAAAATGTTTTTCAGAATATCGAACGACACTTTCTTGCTGTCGGTCAAAGTTTCTCTGTTAATATTCGATAGTCTAGAGCTGAAACCTTGGACAGCGATCTGAAATAAAACACATAACATTCATTTAGCATGGTTTGATGTATATATAATGGGATTGCTCTGTCGATCAACATCAGATTGAAAAGTGGAAGAGCCAACGGTTAGAATCCAGGACGCGGTACACGTTGTCAGTGATAATGTTGTACCTAAGGCTTTTGGTTATCTATCGTTGATCATTTTGTGGAATAATTGGCTGTAACTTGTCGAGAAAAAGATTAGTGATGACATACGAACCAACAAAACTAGTTAACTACCTGCCAGTATATAAAAAGCGAAATGTTGAAAACAGTCATCAAATCATCAAATCCGAAAATGTGACATTTTGTTGCTTAAGCACATAATTCACACTTCATTTGTCCGTTGCTTGCGACGAAACAGGTTGAAATGGTAACATATCCTGGAGCACTAAATCTAGTAGTGTGAACACTTACTGCCGAATTATTACAATAGTTTTTTAAATGACTTTAGATCAACAATAACAAAAATGTAAAAATCTATAGTCATTTGCTAAATGTTAACTCACTCGATCTGTGTCAAATTTTTCATATTTGTATGAATTCAGTTTATCGTTATATTTGTAGTTATTAATCGTAGAAGCAAACTCTGGTGAGTTCTCGAGTCTCCACGTCCAGAAATCACTGGATATTTTCTCGAGAGTGTCTAAAAATACAAATACGAGACATTTATACAAAAAGTAAGTGATAAGGTTTAACAAACGCAGCTTTAATTAAATTCATTTATTGAGATCGACGAAAAGCACGCCTTTAATTAAATACATTCATTGAGATCGACGAAAAACACGCCTTTAATTACATTTATTAAAATCGACGAAAAACACGCCTTTAATTTAATACATTTATTTAGATCGACGGAAGAGTACAAATGAGTGTAATTCATGAGACAGACCTTGCATCCCTTGCCAAAAACTAGTGCATTTTTGTGTTTTTTTTTCTCGGGTGTTCTATTGTCCCTTTAATGCCGTTCTCATGGCTCAATTTTGTCTTCCAGATAGATAGCTTTGTTATGTGGTAATGGCAAAAATGATTGTGTGAGCTGTTTAGATTGGTATATAACTTTGTTGTCTCTCATGGCAAGGTGAATTTTCTGCAGGTGGACGTTCAAGAAATAGAATCCAATTTTTTTTGTAATCTATCTTTCAACTGTGGAATTCAACCTTTTTTCTAATCTATCTTTCAATTGTTTATAACCAGGCATATTAATGCCAAAGATTCATACCACAAGGTTCTACCATACTGTCCATCAAATAGTCACCAATATGTCATTGAAATAGACAGTCACATAGAGACATCATTTGAATGGATTTGACTGCAGTCTTACCTTTTTCTTGTTCTATCCATTCATTAACTCTACGTTCCATTACTTTTAGTGGTACAGCTCCACTGTTCAGTATAACCGAATGAAACTTTCGAATATCAAATTTATCCCCTGAAACCATAGACAACGATATTTAGAACAATTTTCTCAATGCATTTTTTACTACACAATCAAAAGCTTGTATATTCAGTCAAACAACATGTATTTATAGTAGAAAAATACATTACAGGAACATTGCGATTCGGTGCCAAAGACACGTGACATACGATTTTAGCATCCCAATGCATTTGTACATGTAGAGTATGTGGACGTATATTTATTCTTTATGTAAAGACAAACATTTTTGGAGAACATATTAATATTCAATGCGCATTGAAGCTGCATAGATCAAATAATAGTTTGGACACAAGCATCGAGATAATAATCTGATTGGTTGTTACTTGGGAGATGCGTCAACTTTACCTATTTTGGCTGTGATACTTGATACACTTTAATACACCAATTTCTTTAACCCCATCCATGTCTTTCTTACCTAAAGTACTTCTTGCATGACGTCGTAACTCTCTAATCTTTAATTCTCCAATCTTATACGCAGTTGCCTGACCAGGCCAGGTAATGTATCTGTCAATTTCTATTTCCATATCCGGTCGGGCAAATGATGTGTAATTGAGCAAGTATTCAATGGCATCCTCTCTTGACATACTTTGAAATAAATCAACTTCAAAATGTTATTCATAATATTAATTATATATTTATAAACTGTTGCTTCGTATTAAGACAAGGTAACCATAATAAAATTTGATATATTCGATCTTGTCATGTTTCGTAATTTATACTATACTTAACATTATCTAATACTAAAAATAAAATCCATTGTCTCACCGACTTGACTCTCATCAATTTAGGCACCACAATATTTTCAAAACAGGACATTGTACAAAACTAAGAAATTTACAAAATTTTCATAAAAAAGTCAAACCATGACACTTAAGTATTTAGAGTTAGTTCCCTTGGATTGTATACTCACTTAAAGTAATGGAGACCCGTGTCAACTACAAGACGGCAGGCTCTGAATATTTCAGCACTGTAGCGACCCATTCTGAAATACATAAGTTTAGACATAGTTTATTATGCTCTTGCGCCTGGAAATACAAAAAAACTAGCTCGTGTAAATCAACCAATATATCAGTATAAAACTACCTGTATTAAATATGGTATGCTAAAATAGCCAGTAAATTTGTTTGCGTAACAGAATTGTCAAGGCAAGCTGGTAACATAAAAAAAACTCTTTTTCTCTCTAAACACTGTTTCCTGAAATGATAGTCTTCACTTACAGTTCGTAATCATCTTTATATATATCAAGTTCATCTTTCTCTCCCAGCGACTCAGCGTACAATGCCCATCCCTATAATATACAAGTTTTTAACAAGTTTATGAGAGTTTATGGCGGTTTTGAACAAGTTTCAGGAAGTCTGAGGAAGATACAAATAAGTTTGAATAAACTTGAGCAGGTTTCAAATAGGTTCGAACAAGCTCCCAGGAACTTTCAAATAGGTTTGAACAAGTTTGAGGAACTTTCAAATAGGTTTGGACAAGTTTCAGGGAGTTTCAATTGATTGAGTTTGAGATAGTCTCAAATAAATTTGAACATGTTTCAGGAAGAATCAAGCCGGATTTAACAATTTTGGACACATTTATTGAACTTGTCCTTCTTCAACAAAGTCTTTCTACCCATATTTTATTGGTGCGTAAACCGCTGTATGTAAGTTTACGAGCCAACAATATATTGAGATGTTTTGACAAATAATGTCTTTCATAGACGAGCGAACACGAGTTAATATGGTACTGGCACACTAGGTACATTGTACCATGAAGAATTTGCAAAATATAACAATACCTAGAAAAATTTAACTTGCGATGCAGAAAACAAAATTACTTTTCGTGTACATCTATAAATGGACAGAGACAAACAAAAATCTACTCGTCTCAAGTTTTAAAATCTTGACCTCTAGTGTTCTTCAACTTGTCCACAAGTGATTCTCCTTGGTCTTTTTACATTACAATTAGATTCCCCACATTTGCTAAGCAAAAATCTATATGACAAAATAAATTTTAAACGGTTTATATGGAGTACCAGACGGAGATGACCAAAGAGGGCACTAATAAACTCCAATGTTTTCTTATTTAAGAACGTGAGTGATTTATACAATAAACTAATAGAGCAAAAACGCACTCCATCAGACCAAACTGAAGTACTCACCTCAGTAAAAGCTGTGTAAAATGGGAAATGGTATGGTGCAGAGAAGTATTTCGTGTAATCCTGAACCTTCAGGAAAATCGGAGCTCCTTTTAAAGCTTGAGCGTAGATATCCTGAGAAAAAAACGAGTGTTATCAAAAATACAAATCAATACATACAAAGAATAAGTACAAAAAAAGCATCAGAAAATTTGTCCAAAGTAAAAGTATATTTTTCAATGAGCAAATCAATGTTTTATTTGAAAAATGAAAAAATTATGGTCGTCTTTTCTATAAATGGAGAATCGTAGAATTTGTTATTGAGTATCATGCAGGAGAAGTTCTACAAAATAGATCAATGTTCAGAGTCATTCCGAAGAGGATCCATGACTCCTTTACATGAAATCAGCTGGTATTGTAGACACGTTCTTGTTTCTTGTCCTACATATATTTATTATGAAATTTATGTATATTCATTAATTTACTTCAAGCAAGTAACACGTTCTATTCCTAACCACTCATCTAATGCTACATTTATTTCATATTTTCACTAACCTGCAGGTGGTGACCAGGGTCTGTCTCGTGAAGAGCCAAAGCCATCATACCGAAGGTAGGACTACAATATTAACAAGAAATAATTAAGTATGGCTTAAAAAGTTAAACCCCAGAAATAAATCTAACATGGTGATAATACATTTAAATATTGAGTAGAAGATGCAGAATATACATTAAAATGTAGAAATGAACAGAGAACGTCTCATAATCTAAGTGGAAGTAGCACGACACAGGAATACACACAGTGAAAAATGTGTAACCCGTTACAGGAAAACCACACTGAGCGACCACTTCTATATTAAGACCACTTATTTTCGAACCGACTTGACATTTCCTCTAAATTGCAACTTGATTATATGACTGTCTCAATAGGTTATTAAGGCTATTTTTAGTGGGGGCCCAGCGGATGTCTTAATATCCAAGTTATACTGTATAATGGTAAGAAATCATCAGAGTAAGATTACAATAAAATGCAAAAAAGTAAACAGAAGACAGAAGATTCTTACTTGTTTTCTGGTCTCATTACATTAACATAAAACACTCCTGGACGTTCACCATTCGGGGAACCAGCAGAATAAGAACCTCCAGGTCCATCAAATGGCATTTTCTTCACTCTGAAAGCAATTTATTAGAATATTCTTTCACCGAGATACAATAATGCTCAACCCATTTCTGCAGACTCCATTAGACCAGGAAAATCAGTTACCCGGAGATCCTGGTTCAAATCCCGGTAGGTCATACCCTTGCATAAAAATTTGACAAGAATGTTGTTTTCATTCCATAAGTGGAGAAGTTGCTGGCTCCTTGTGGAAGGGTAAGTTAGTACTGGTTAGTATACAGTCCAGGAAAACTGGTTAGGTGGACCGGTCGCCGTATATAACTGAAAATTATTGAAAAACGGCGTTAAACCCCAGTGACAATAAGTCACATACAAACAAACAGAAAAATCAGTTTTGGGTTGCTTGAACAAAATACTTAGGGGCAAAACTTTCTTTTCTGTTTTTTTTTCTAAACCACCTTGTATTAGACAACGACCTACGATTTTCCCCCAAATAATTTCTAATTATATACTTCAGATTTCGCCGTTAGAAGCTTTCGTGTAACCCAAAACATTAATTCTGGTGTGTAATTAGGCACACCAGTTAAGACTCTGAAAATATGACCCCAGGGATAACTGTAAAAACCTTTCTTCTTGAAATAAGGGACAATAGTATAACCTCCCGCATTTGGAGCTAAAGAATTGTTTTCCCAATACAATTACCTACTTATTTATAAAGTACAATCCCTGAAATCCAGACTCTCTGAAAACCACCGGAATTCTCTGAAAATCGAAAGATTTTTCAAGTCCCATTTTATCTCTGCTATAATCAATAGTTCTCTGAAAACCGGAATTCTCAGAAAACCGGATTTTTAGCCCAGTCCGGAAATGGTCCGATTGTCAGGGGTTTTACTGTATTATGGAATTAAAAAGTATTCAAATAAGAGTCAAACTTACTCGACTTTACTCTCTGGAACATCTTTGAAGTATTTGTCTAGTTTAGGTTTAATCCTGTCGTTGATGATAGATGTATAACGGTCTACCGTTTCAGCCTGGAAACCAGTTATAAATACATTATACACAAGTATTCATAGAGAGGTTCGGACAATTGTTAATACCACTGAGTATAACGATGTTGTAATGGTTTTATTGTTATTTTATTTTTACGTAGTCTTAACGGGACTACAGTTTGGATTAAAGATTTATGTTTTGAAATCTGAAATGTCCGTACAAATGGTATTTTCTTAACTCTGGTCATATTAATTATGATTGCAGTGCAGCCACTCCAAAGGAATAGCCTTTGGGAGAAACCTTTCCTCCAGCCCCTCTATCAACAAGAGATAAAAGTCCGCACTTCACAAGTTGCTGTTGTTTTCAGAATAACAACTGAATAACAATAACAAATTGTTGTATATATATATATGCAAAATATCAAAAATATGTAGAAGACAATATGTCTGGTGTATAACCTATATTTCTATACTCTGTTATCATTATACTACAGTGAAATATTTTGTAAACTATTTGCACCGTTTGTGTTATGTACATGTATATAACAGTACTTTGAAGGTGAAACATTAAGTACAACATAATGTACGCTTGTAAATTCTGTATAAGTTCGGATTACTAAAGATTCACACTAACAAAGCTAACTTAGAATCTAACAATTTTTTATTATACTGAGCGAGCATGTATATTAGGAGACTGATATTTAAATATTATTACAGTCGCCATTTTAACAACATTGACGTTTAGTCATGTTTACATTCACAAATGAAAAGTGTAAGGTTGTAAGTTGACAATAAAAGAAAATTGTACCGTACTTGTTGCGCTAACAAAACGACAAGACCATGCAATAACATGTATGCAATCCATTTTGAATAAAATTTCCCCATCTGCTAATCATAATTAAACTACTGTTTCACCAAACACGCACATTTTCACTGTTTGTCTCTATATCACGCATGAATTGCACAGGTAAAAATAATTTCATCGTCTGAACTGTACTCAATGGAGTGGAAATCTATGGCTATTTTTAGAACAGCTATTACACCTATCACTGCAACCGTACACCGGATATTGCTGCATGTGTACTGTGCGGAGATACTGAATTTTATTTTAAAGGATGCGTAATATCTAAGAAAAATGTTTTATTACCTTAAAGATAGATTTGTTAAACTTGAATACCCGAAATACCATGTTAAGAAGTACACAATGGCAATGGGAGATGAATTTATAAATGATGATGGCACAAATTAAGTTGGTTTTATATGAGAATGCACAAACACGGAGATGTCTCTAAAATGACTTGACTGAATAACACTCTTTAGAAATAAACCTTTTCATTATTATTGGATGACAAAATTTTTAGCACCATCGCAGCAACAGGAAAATTTTATTTTTTTCTCCAGAATTTAACGTCGCACCAACAGCCAGTGTCATTTGGCTATTTTTTCAGCTTTAACGGTGGAGGAAGACCCCAGGGCGTACACTTAGATAGAATCAGGGACCATCTATAAGCTAACCAGAGAGCTCTCTCTCACATGTGAAATTTATGTGGTCCCGGGTGAGATATGCGCTTACAGCGGTGAGGGACTAGTGTTTCCTAATTAGAGATCAAAATCATCCGAACACAGAGCCATAATTTCTAATACTTTTTGTGTTATGAAATGGATATGAAATCAGTCATATTAAACCACAATGTGTAAAGTAGTTGAATATATTTTTACTTACTTGGGATTCGATGATAAATGTTGAATCATTCATAAGAGTCGCATAGAATTCTTTGATAGTTCCAGTAAAACCAAGGCGATTCATGACCTGAAAAAGAACAAAACACTTTGATTAAATGTATTATTTCACTGGCAATATTTAGGTTAATAAAATTATCTATTTAGTTTCATTTATACATGAGTCCCGTACAATTATTACATAGTAATGGCGTAACTAGGTAATACGCCTCCACTCAACCTTCTTGAGTCATCAAAATTATCAATTTGTAATTCAGTGGAATTTTCAATATTTTTGCATATCTGTTATTTTTCATTGTTTATTTATATTAAGGAGACATATATAATTATGATTTAAAAACATATGAATGTATTTAACAGTGCGTATTCTGACTAAACATTTTTCTTTAGCGTACGTGATGAATGAATTTACTAAATTTGGATAATTTGTAAAACCGGTAACCTTACTTCTTACATTTTATTTGCAGTTAATATTTTGATCTATTTGCGTCGGCTATAGAATATTTTCATGTCCGAGTAATTTACACCTGTCCTGAATGAATTATCAGAAAAGTATAAACATCATTTAAAATCGATAAAAAGTCTACTAATTGAAAATAACGTCCTAATTTCAACTTTACGATAATTACTTTGTGCATTTCTCCACTTATTCTGTTCACCTCTTCCAAACCTTTCTCGTGAATTTCTTCTGGAGAAATTGCGATACCTAGGTGCCATTTCAGACAAGCCTTATAATAATTTTCTCCATCGGGAAATGAGTTCACCCCGTATCCACTTCTTGTATTTGGCAAATATATCTAAAACGGCAAATTTTCAAATTGGTTCCACAAGTTAATAATAACATAATCATTGACTTCTCCCATTTTTTCTTATAAAAAAATTAGTCTAGGTTAAGAACATAGTAAAATTGTATGTTAGCCAAACACAACTAAAATCAATTCGGAATCTTTATCTTAACTACGTGATGAGCACTTCACGAATCTGGGAGCATTTTGCCCTGAAAATCCATAAGTGCATGACTAATTTCTTGTCTCTACTACACATACAGTTAAACCTATGTTTGCGACCACCTCCGAATAAAGACCACCCTCTGACTAAAGGCAATTCTTTGAAAACCGTCACTGATTATCCAGAAAAACTGACCTCCGAATGAAGGCTGTCTGTCAATAAATGACTCATTTAGTCTTTCCCAAAGGTGGCCTTTGTTCACAAGTTTTACAGTATATGAAGAGATACTTTATGTGTACTACGCACGACTTGCTACAGTCAAGTTTTCCATTCTAATGCCAATATTTCTGTTCGTAACACGTCTATAATAATTGGTCTATAACATGAAAACAGTTTTTGATGCAAACAGTGAATAAAACACATAAGAGTTTTATATATATTGTACAGTCAAAAATTGGTTGCATGTCTGAGATCAGTCAGTATGCATAATACTTTTGTTTAGTAATATGGAAATGACATTTCTACCCCAGGGGGATGACCTATTTTAGGTTGATAGTAAGCCGCGACCGCAGTCCAGTGGTTAGTGCGCTGGACTTGTAACCCGGAGATCCTGGTTCGAAACCCGTTATACACTTCTATGAAACTTTATCAAAAAATGTTGATTTTTCATACATATGTGGAGAGGTTGCCGGCTCCCAGTGGAAGGGTAAGTCAGTATTGGTTAGATCTAGTCCAGGAAAATGTTAAGGTGAAACAGTTGCTGTTTTTTTAACTGAAAACTTTTTGAAAAACGATGTTAAAACCCAGTGAAAAAAATCATCATAACAACATAATCTTATCGGGCTGGTTTAAAATATTTGAGATCATATTATTTTATCATCAAAAACAAACAAAGTTGATAGTTATATTTTGATCTGGAATTTCCTGAATGCTATTTTTAGAATTATGATAGTCATAATACGAAGATTAGATAAGTAATATACATGATACATTATGAGTGTCATGGATACCTCGTTCAGGTAGTCCAAGAGTTTCAGGTATTGTGTTCGGAACTCACTCAGCACGGCCTCCGACCTGGTACGTAAAAAAGTCCTGAAAAAAAGATACATGTACACGTGTTTGTAATGTTTGTGATGAGAATGTTTATGAACAGACCTTTAAAGGAATGGTAATTAATAACAGACCCAAAGTCCCAAAGTGGGATTTATATACATATATATATATCACTAAACTACAGTCATTAGTACATAAACACATCACAAGAACTAACTAGAGTATATACATAAATTATACACGTACAGGAACTACACCGTTCACGGGTAATAAAACAGAGTGTGGAGTCTATAAATAATAGACGCACCACGTCAGTATGTTATATGTATATATGATAATAAATTACATTATGACTGCCAATTATTATTATTATTAAAATATATGTATGTATGTATGTATTCTAACATTATCAATCCTCTACTTTGATGTCTTTGGTCGGAAGTTTATATTGGTATCTTATTGTTTCATCTTTGTCGAGCCGCGGCCGTGGTCCAGTGGTTAGTGCACTGCACTTGCAATCCGGAAATCCGGGTTCGAATCCCGGTCGCGGCAGGTCATACCCTTCTATGAAAATTTGACAAAAATGTCGATTTTCCTCCATGTGTGGAGAAGTTGCCGCCTCCTTGTGGAAGGGTAAGTTAGTACTGGTTAGTATACAATCCAGGAAAACTGGTTAGGTGAACCGGTCGCCGTGTATAACTGAAAAATTGTTGAAAAACGGCGCTAAACCCCAGTGACAATAAGTCATCTTTGTCATCTATGCATCAATTTAAAACCGGAATACAATTTGTACACGTCTAATCTTTATCTAATTTACTCTTTATTTCCCATCTCACAACACGAGCATAAAACACTAGAATTTGACAAGGGACGTAATTCGTCCGATTTAAATATTTCTTAAAAATAAAAGGCAATACAATCAACCATACTACAACATCTGAAATGTAATAATCGTAAAATGATAATGAAATATTTTATAAACTTACTTGTTTGTCTCTGGTAACATACTGTCATCCAGTTTATCACCGAATGGTTCGTGCCATACAATATTCGTTGTTGAGTTTGAGATGAATTTTTCTATTTGACGTATAGCAGGTATCTAGTTGGAAGAAAATGAGGACTAATTAGTCTTATATAAAAGCATTTGCCGCAAACAGAGGCGGATATTAGAAAAAAAAAACGATGTCGCCTCTATATTTATCGAATTAATTAGAAAGTTAGATCTTGTGGACAAATCAGTCACTAAAACATACATTGAAAGACTGTGTGTGTTCTTTTTCAGTCAGATAAAGGCCAGACTATATCTAATTTCCACTAAAGGGGTCAGTAATATTTTAGAGCAAAGACATAATTCATATGAAAATGAAAATATTGACCACAAAAAACTTCGAGGGTGGCGGAAAAATAGGGTTAACGGAAACCAGGACTTTTTACCCCTAAAGGGCAAACAACTCAAAAAAAGTTCGACTTTACTACAAGAATCGTCTTGAGATATTTTTCTCGATATTAAAATGATAAAAAAACTTTCAAGTGTTATTCATGTCAATCGATTCAGATTTATTTTGCAAAAAAAATCAAATTACACTTTACAGTGCATCTGTTTCAATGTCTGAGTGGTTTTATGAAATGTTTTCAACGGTGCTTAAATAAAAAAACTATGATGTTATCATGAAATACACTTAACAAAGACGATTTATAAACATCTTATCATTTTTATCATTGATTTTGATTCGTTATCCGGTAATAAAACTGATATCAGGTGCGATTGGCATAAACAAATAATATCCACGTTAGAACGACTCTTTGCTAGCGTGTACAGTCTAACCTGTGAACAAAGGCCAGCCTTGGGAAAGACAAAATGTGGCCTTTATTGACAGATGGTCTGTATTCGGAGGTCAGTTTGTTCTAAATAATCAATGATGTTTTTTCAAAGAATGGCCTTTATTCACAGAGTGGTTTTTATTCGGGGGTGGCCGCAAACACAGGTTAGGCTGTAATTCAATAGAAATACCACGCACTAGAATGGTGTGTTTTTTAAATGTAGGGTCTATGAAATGAATCAAGTACATGTACATACATTAGATCGCACCACGCAATAAAATTTAACTTACCACAGACACATTATGATTGGTCGTTCCAGTTGCAATAGACACATTCATTCTTGCAATGAATTCATCAACCTGAAATAATTATGATGCCTTTGTTTGTACTGTTTAACTTTTTAAATTCGTGCAATTTTGGGCAAAAGAACTGCCCGTGTATGATAGAACTTCAGAATTACAGAGTTTTCTGGATTCGTGTTCAACACTTCAATACAAGGTCCAAGTTCTTATTGGAGCGATGCATTCCAATTAAAACAATATAATTGACACACACTTGTATTAAATTTATAAACTTACATCTCGATATTAAGACCACCTTTTGGGCAAAAAGAACGTCTTAAAGTTTGGCAGGTTTTATTATTTCATGTAGAAATATGTCCACGTCCGTGCATATGATGATATTGAATAGTTCACGCATTTTAAACATGTAAATTTTGACTTGCTAGAATGAGCTTACCAAAGCTACTTAACAAGTACCAAATATCATGAATTTAGAATGCACGTAGTTTATTATCTCGTGTATTTTTTAAAATCATTTTTTCTGTATTATTGTATTCGCAATTATTACGTTACTTTGACCTGTATGTACGTGTGGCTTAACATCACTTACCTGCTTACCACGT
Source organism: Lutraria rhynchaena (assembly GCA_008271625.1). Taxonomy (NCBI): domain Eukaryota; kingdom Metazoa; phylum Mollusca; class Bivalvia; order Venerida; family Mactridae; genus Lutraria; species Lutraria rhynchaena. Next base: position 5,523,198 of record VIBL01000004.1, on the reverse strand, counting down.
AATTCTATTTCGTCAATGAAATCATTAAAATGTTCAAACATTTCTAGTTTTGATGGTATGTTGTAACTTGGGTCAGTCCATACACCTTCAAGGAAATTGATTGGATTCATTGGACCGTAACTGAAGAGGAAAACGAATTTCCGCACGTTTAACTTCTCGAATTCATTATTTTACATATACAGTAAAACCTTGATAATAAGACCACCTCCGGGAACCCCCCCCCAAAAAAAAACGGTCGTAATAATGAGGTGATCTCATTATAAAGTTGAATTATAAGGGAGTTATTGAAAGCAGGTCGGAATATAAGTGGTCGTTATAACAAAGTGGTCGTAATAATAAGGTGGTTTTTTTTGGGGGGGGGGTGTTACTATATATATAATCAAGCTTGAAGATGAATTACGTGTACCAATATGACACGACATATAACTGCTTGAAAAAATGATTTATTGCTTATTTTAAATTCAGGTTTAAGCTGGAACTGTTAGAGTCTTATTTCTAAATTCAAAAAAGTTAAAACAAGTTACCAGTTTGGTGTTTAGCCAAAGTACGAGTACTGCATACATATATATTTATATACATTTGTAATTAATGCTATCTTTATTAGGCATCAGATTACAAGCATTTCTCTGTCTTCACTACACTATGGTATATTTTTATCGCAAAGATAAGAATTTTTCATTTAGTATACAAGCATTGAACTGTTTGTATAAAATAATTACTTTTTCCATTCGTAGCCTGCCAGAAAAGTCTCAATTGTGTCTATTAGTACATCATAAGCGACCTGTGTTGTCTGATTCAACATGGTTCTATCAATAGCCTTTAGTTCACTCAGAAAATTAGAAATACTATTCTGAAAAAGACCATACACAATAATTCTCAACTTTTGATCGCACCATATAATATATTATAACGTCAACACTACATTCAAATTTGAATTTTCAAAAGGTGAGATTTAGTCATTCGACAATATATATTAACGGAAATGACGGGCGGGCATGTGACGGAACGTAAATTTGAAAAGGAAATATATAAAGTGTATAAAGTGTATTATAAACTAAGAATTATCATTAATTGTCATAAAGAAGACAAGATATTTTAAAATGGGTGAATGTATGTTAAATGACTGAAGACAAACCAGACTAGTTAATATTCACCTTCCTTTCCTCAAGTACATCAACTGAATAACTTTCAACTGCGTGTTTGTATTTCGTAACATCGATGCTTGTTGCAAATTCTGGCGCATCCTGCAGTCTCCAGTCCCAGTATTTGTCTATCAATTCATGAAAGTCGTCCACAGCATCACATCTTGCGTAACCGACTACTGTTAACAATGGTAAGATAAAACACGTTTCATAAGGCCAGAAAAAATCAAAATCGTCGTGTCTCGGGTCATCCGACCTACTCTATTTTTGACGCCAACCCAAAAGTTTCTAACACCAATATCCGAAGTGCGAAAATATTTAGGGATGAACCATGCTTTAGAAAAAAAAATGGGAAATAAAAGTTCTGCGATCTACCTGCCGTACTTTTTGGTCAAGTAACCACACACACGACTATAATTTTTCCGGCCTAAGTATATACCGTGTACTCCTGTAGGTCACATGACCAATGAGAAAGGCATACAAATAATAACTTCATGCGTTGCATTAAATAAATTTAAAAATAGGAGATATTTTAGGGTTTTCGATGATCAAAAGATGAATTATATTCAAGCGATGGTGATCAGTTTACTTTCATAAGTACACAATACAAATAATTAACTTTCTAATTGTGTGTATTCCAGCATCAGGTAAAGTCGCCAATTAGGTATGTTTTTATTGAAACAAGGTAATTAAGATATCTATGTTATTAGATTGACTGCTCTTTGAAAACCAGTCAAATCTTGATTTGAAAGTTTTTTCAACAATTAAGGATATCAGTTCTAGAAGCCTTTTATATAATTTGTTGCAGAACTATAGATTGATTGATTTTGAGCACAGCGATAATATTGGCCAATGGCGGCACCGAATTCTCGTCCTCATATGAGGGGTGTCCCAAAATTACGAGGACTTTTGCTATATTCCATTCATCTTTAAACAGGAATTGACTCATTCTTTATAAAATACGTGATCAGATATTTGTGGTAACGAAGAACAGAATGTTAAATATACAAAAGTTGACGTAATCCATCAGGAGTGTTGACAACTGATATAAGTTGAGACCGTAAATTGTTGTAAATGAATACTCGTGTATCAGTACCCGTGTACTTAATTATGTATTTGTCAGAGGAAAATATTTGTCTTCCAGCCAAATGCTTTGAAATGAGAAAAAAGATGAATTTGAAGCAAAGCATTCGGGAGTGTTTTTAGCTCTGTTTTAATATCAACAAGCAATAAATCACACTGTAGTTTCATTATTCTTCTTATATAAGTGGTTATCTTGAAAGATAAACGCATGCTAATGCATATACAGTAAAACCTCTTAAACCCGGACTCCCTGAAAACCGGACTTCCTGAAAACCGGAATTCTCTGAAAATCGGACGATTTTTAAGTCCCATTTTTTTCTCTTCTATAATCATTAGTTCTCTGAAAACTGGAATTCTAAGAAAACCGAATTTTTGAATCAGTCCGAAAGGGGTCCGGTTTTCAGGGGTTGTACTGTACTAACTGAAATCACAAGCGCGCAGTTTGTTTATCAGGAATAATTTACAGTAACTTGTCGGGCAGTGCCCTTAAGGTCGTTTTGGTAAATCAAACCAAACAGGACAAACGATTATTTAAAAAATCCAAAATCCCCGAAATACTTGGATCGCTAAGATTACATTGTATAATTGTATTCTTATCATCTCGCGTGTCACGTGATGTTCAATTTCATTACATGCACCATAAAGACGGTTATCTTGTGAGAAAAGGACCTTTGTAACCAAACACTGATGTACATAAACACACTGCTCACTCCTGTTTAGGAATTAACATTTAATCTTTTATTTTATGCAAAACAATCTCACAAAATCGCACATACATACATCTGTAATTGTACAATATGATTCCGATATAGTTTATTGTAGAATATTTAAGATTTTTGAAACTGACTTTATATCTACAGTATAGAATAATTAAAGTTTATAATTATGTTTACGGTTCATTTAAAAAACGCATTGAAGACAGTCTTAACAAAACAAGTAAAAACATGAGAGTGTAATACAGAACTACAACGTGCCCTTATCAATACGCTTAAGGTATAATCGTGACCTGACTACTAAATAGTCCATATTTTACACATTTTTGTTTTAACTTTTTTACATGTCCGGGACAAGTATTGCATGTATACATGCCATTGAATTAAGATTCTGTACCTAATTATTCGAGTGTTCCGACAACAGAATTCAGATGAGTTATATCAGGTCCATTAAACAAGTTAGTTTAAACCCTGGGTAGGTTTGCTGCACCCAAAGCGGTTATTATACTGGTTATTATAAAGAAAACTTTGAATTCGACACCGACAAAATTTTGTCTTTTCTCATAACTTATTTAAGCTAAATTTACAGCAGAAGATAAAAGAGTCATAAACAAAATTTTGTCAATCCCTATGGTCGTACTCTGTTCATGACGTGTGTGTTCTTTTTTTCAGATAAATAAACCGGTTTTGAAATGGTAAACTATGCAGCAAAAAAGAATTCAATCGGCGTTATAATTTTGTTATCTTTCGAAAACTGAAGTTCAAAACAGTGCAAATTCTTTGACGTAGGGCAAGGTCAAAGACAGCCAAGGGTATTTTTTACTCATTATCATAAGTTGTCTTTCCGAACGCTATAAATATGATTGATACCTAGTCATGGGCTAAATTTCAGACCTTGCAAAGCTCAAACAATAAGAAAATTCGATTTCGTGACAGGCAATTGAATCTTCAGAATGATTGTGCGTATAAAATGAAACTATATAATTTTAAAGGATATACTTACCAGAGAGTACAGTCACAAACACGATCAAACAATGCATTGTTTTTACAGCCGCTCTGAAATGTGAGTATAAAAATAATAACATAGTAGCAAGTTGAGATACCTCACCCCAAAATCTTATCATTTTCTTTACTTTTACCTTCTGATCAGAGCGTTTTCTTTGCTTCGAATCCAAATATGTAATTCAGTTTTTCAGAAAAGAAAAACAAATCCATGTACATAATAACTTCACAAACAGTCCGCTTTAACATTAATACCACCTCATTATTCAGACCTCTTATTTTGGGACCGGTATCTATACTTCGTCTATATTTCCTCTCGATAATAAGGCCGTCTTAATATCCAGACCGTCACTTTGCGTCAAAAAGGAAACGTTTTATATCGTATATCATTTTGCCAATCTGGGGTATCCATGATTAATAATACAATGATGCATTAAGAAACAATAATGTGTTTATGTATTGACTGTTTGATAAGCATAATGTCCACTTTTTGAAAGAAAAATGGAAACAATAGCGAACTAAACTGTCTACAATAGCTTGAGCCGATTATAATTTATATGCTTAAGGTAATCATTTTTGTCACAAAAATGCAGTTGAAACATTGGATGTTTGGTGCATGTATGGTAGTTGCCATTCTATATAAGGGGCTGTTCAAGATAGTAAACCATATTATTATCATATTTGTTTCTAGTCATCATTTTACATAAATTTCACTGAATGTTTACGTCTCTGCTTAATGCTACTCATTAATGTCAATATCATGATAATAGTATTGCTCAATTATCGTTATTTCTTTGATACATGTAATTAATTTATTCCACGACATAGTTTGAAAAGTATGCTAGAGTTGTTGCCCTTCTTGGAAAATATTAATTTCTGAAGATATTGAAAGGTGACACATATTTTTCTTTTTCTGAATTACATTGGTACTGTGTTTTTACATCCTTTTACCGTGAGTTTTCTTTGCAATGGATTTTCCTTTTTTTCTTTAATCTATAAAAATGACTACTCCCATAGATTTCAATGCAAATTTAAGGGACAAAAATTCAAAGGGTTATTATTGTTATTGAAAGACATTACATGGTACAAAACCTTAATACATGTACATACGTGTTTACAATGAATTTTGTGTAACGAACGCGCCACAAATTTAGTCGTTGGGTATTTGAAGAGGGTGACCCATAAAGTTAAGAAAACACCTGCACATATTGTATCAATATTTAGAAAGCCTTGGTTAATTTTTAGAAGCCGTTCTTGATTGAATTTTTTTTGCGAAACACCTCTTCTGGGATATCGTTCCCCGAACATAGATAGATAGCAACTTTTAAACATGAATATCATGGTAAATATTTACGATGTGACTTTAGAAGAATTATTAAATGATAACATCTCCTTCACGAACAATGAGTGGCGTGATTTGCTATCTGAAAGTGCTACCTTGCACCTTGAAGTACATGTTATTGAGACAAACATAGAATTTATGCGTTTTTTTTGCGAAAGTGACGTCTCGTATAAATACAAAATACCTCCAGTACCAGTAAATTGAGACGCGCACCTTACACAAAAGCAATTAGCTGAGACAAAAAAATTATAAAACCTTGATACATTTAATGGTAAGTACGATGCAAGTACATACTCTGATAAAATGAGTGCGATAGAAAATATTTTCTTGAGATCTGATCCAGGACGTCTGTAAAAGTGCTTAGACAAATTCAGGATGTTTTTATTGTTGTTTGGTATCTGACTTTGTGTTGTTCATCGTATCTGATTAATGTTCATTTTTGTTGTTATATCAAAGATTCACGAGATTATAAATATATCTTGATAATACATCTTATCAGTGCCCTAAATATCTCAATTCATGAAGAATGTTTCTTGATTACATCTTCAGGACAAAATAAATGATAGATACACAAGATTTTCAGATTGTTTTGTTATTTTTCGGCCAAAATTCTCTAGATACACGAACTATTTTGATGTTGTTTTATATGAAAATATTCGTCGCGTATTGCAGCAAGATCTACTACGGAATATGTGAAAAAAAACATGATACACACGTGTTTACCGTAAAATTATATTTGAACCGCCCTTGTGGTCAAAGAAAAATAATATTAAGTTAATCTCATTTTCAAGTCTGAATATCGACGAAATCTATATAAAGTCGGCTCGAATTACATTTTTGTATAAGAAGTTTATAATTATATTGAGTATAGTTAGATATTGAGGAGACCTTTTAAGAGATATTTTAAAGTACATGACTTTACAATAAATAGTGTAAAATGCTATACCATACTAAATGCACTGGTATACGACTAAGCTATGCATAAAATGTTTTACGTAAAAACGTGTGTGCATAAAATTGAATACTTCTGTCTCCGGGCACGTTGAATACGTAATATATTTTTAGTTATCTTGTTTCATTAAAAGTTACAATGATCTGCTACTAACAAGTTTTTGTATAATCAAATAAGATCTCTTCTTGATAATTTAGTGTTTATGGTGACACGTGGTTAAACTTTGACGAAAATGTAAACTGTTTTCACATTATCATACAGCAAATGCGTGATCATTTTATTCAGAACTGGGCACATTCTTTGCCATCAGTTAAAAAACTTGAATATCATATAATGTCTAAAACTAGTTTGAGAGATACTTGGATGTTAGAAAGTATGAAATAATAATTGACACGTTTTAGAACCTTGTCACATAATCTCCAAAATGAAACAGGTCGTTAGTCTGGAATTGAACAACATAATCACATTAGTAAACCATGCTCCTCAAAGATGCTTGAAGGGGAATATCATTTTCTTTTAATTTGCCCAGTGTATATAAGTATTATACAAAACAGTTAAAAAATTACTCTTGGAAATCTCTCCATAGATTAAATAATAATTATAATGTCATCACTGTTATAGAAATATTTAAATTTATATGAGCAGCATAAAAAAATGGAAATAACTTTAACTGAATTAACCGTGCAAAAAGTATTATACTCATGATTACTAATGATTAATGTTTATTGTTCTTTAAAATGTTATGTAAGCTCGACCGTGGTCCAGTGGTTAGTGCGCTGGACTTGTAACCCGGAGATCTGAATTCGAATTCCGGTCGCAGCAGACCATACCCTTCTATAAAAGTTTGGCAAAAATGTCGATTTTCCTCCATTTGTGGAGAAGTTGACGGCTCCTCGTGGAAGAGAAAGTTAGTACTGGTTTGTATACAGTCAGGCAAAAGTGGTTAGGTAAAGTGGTCGCCGTATATAACTGAAATATTGTTGAAAAATGGCGTTGGACCCCAGTAACAATGCTACATAAAAACAAAACGAACTATATTGGTATGTGATCAGTCACTTTGATTCGTCGATGTACCCGAAATAAATGAATGCATGACAAGTTTACTAAGTGTATGTTCTGTAAATAAGTTCCCGATTTGTTACTTGGCATCAATTTACATGCACATTTTTATGATAGAAAATTAGTACAAGTCATATGAAAAGTAAAATACATTTATTTCAGTCAAATTGATGTCACAAGCTATGTCACTTTTTTATGTCACAGTTATAAACTTCTACAAACCAAAATAATTGACGTCATTATGTGAATTAAAATAAAAGATGAACAGTTTCGTCAAGTTAAAACTTTATTCACGGTCCAAAAATGACGTAAGATCACAGATCAATTTTACAACGTATTTCTACCGTCGTAAAAATCCCACTTGTATAAAGTTGGAACGGAGTTCGCAATTCGCAATTCGAATCGCGAACTGCTAACTGCGTTCCAAATTTATCCAACCAAAAATACCCGCGTAGTAAAGTTTAACATATTTCAGCAACCGAGCACGATCTCCATCAAATATAAAACACCATTTATTGACAGAGTGTGTTCAGTCAAAATTTGAATCGTGCTCAGATAGTAATGAAAATAAAACTGAAAACGAGATGTTAAGGAAATTCTTACCACGTCTCACTTTTTCTTCAATCCACGAACTATCACTCGCGCGTTTAATAAAATTAATTACAATACCCAGTTTATGCTCGTCTGCAATTCTATGTACTAAAGTTCAGTACAAGAAATCACCTTTGATAAAGCTATGCAGCTCGCTGGAGAACCGTTACATTCCTCAAAGGATAGACAGACACTCGCTGATAAGTGATAACCAGGTTTAAGTGACGAAGACTAAGTTATGTAAAATGATAGTCGCCGTAATATAAAAACCCCAAGTACCTGTGATAATATTACAAACTGTTTTGAGCAGTTGCATTCAAATTGCATGCAGTATTTAGTTAAAATTTATGTTAAATTTGCGTATCTACACAAAAGTATTAAATTTTCGCAATTGAATAGATTTCGCTCAAAAATTGTTTGTTTCTGATTACATGCTCATTAAAAATAGGGTAAGCAAAATAAGGATTTTTTTAAAAAATATTTTTTGTTAGTTTTGAATGACGATGTTGCGATTATTATACACACACACTGTACTTTCACTTACAATCATGTGACATATTCGATAAAAATTCTTCATGAATTAATAAGTAATTATCTGTCGTTGTGAGAAAATGGAAATTGGATCCATCTGATTAGTTTAAAATGTAGAGCAAACACTAAAGTAATGTAAAATAGTTTTGATCACTCTGAAATACCCATGCAGGTAAAAGTCTGAATAAATTGTTTTCAATGACCTCTTCGCTCGGGTCCAAGTACAGGACAACTCGTTTATGAAGTGTAACGTCCTGATAAAGTAATGACACAGGGGCAAAGAGCTTTAACAGGGTAACATTTAATATATAATTGTAAGTAATATTACCAGGCACTCTACATTTCGTGTATATATATAGTTCCTGGTAATATACACACAAATTTCAACAGTTATTATTGGATTTTTTTTATAATTTGAAAGATAAAATTAATGGGTCTTAAGTTTTAGGCATTTTTAAAGATATTTATTACAATTTGTAAACAGGTGAAAGCATGAAAATTGTATCTATATAGGCCAAATTCTGAAATCAACAATTTTTTCATTTAAAAGATCTTGAAAATTGTAAAATCACTCGTAAATTAATAAAGAATAAGGCAGATATATTTCTAACTAATCCTCCCTTCAATTCTGACCTACGCACGTGGTCAGGTTATCTACAGCCGGATGTAAATATCACATTGCAATATTTCAGATTTTCGACCGTAAGGCCAGTATAAAAGACAGTTGTGTTAATGGTCACCTGACTGACCCTATCTTTGGCGCCCATCCGAAAGTTTCTAACAACAAAGTCCAAAGAGCGAAAATATTTGGGGATGAATCATACCTCCAAAGCACAAAGGTATGTTTAGAAAACAAAATTAGAAAAGTTTTGCAACTTACCTACCCACATGTAACCATAAGCATGACTATTTTTTCTAGCCTTATGGAGAATTTCATTGTTTATGTTTTGGGTGCGGATTAAACAAACCTGCATTAAAACCACACTCTCCCAACAAACATAATATATGGGATCCATAAGGGCCCCATCTGGGTTTCTATATGGGTCCAATAAGGGCAACCCATATGGGGCTCACATGGGATTCGCAAATGGGCAATGTAATGGGCCATGTGGGATTGCTATATGGGGCCCAGTATGGGTCCCCTGTCTAACATCTGTCGGTTATACGGGCCCAGTATGGGTCCGGCCCTATATAGGTCCGATGTCTGACATCTGGGCATTATATGAATCGCTTTGTGATATTTGCATGACATACAGACCCACGCATATTGGATCCATGTTCAAACATCAGGCAATAAACTGACTCCTTTCCCCACATGGTATTACAGGTCATTACAAAGTTCACAACAATATTTATATCAATATGCAACCAAGTTCTACAAATACAACAAAGATAAGAAATTTGTCCTAACATTTAATTACTTTAAAACAGTGAACGTATGGTTACAAGTAAATCTGGTAAAATATAGTATATACATCCCACCTAAACAGTCACAATAAGTCATGTACATCAAAGATTCTAAAACTGAAATTAACATAGTTAATATCACGTCTTGTAGTAAATATTTATAAACAAGACCATGGCATGGCCAAAAATGTGTCTTGGAATTTATTACAGTACATATAGTTTCCAATGGTCATAATTATTTTTAACAGCGATTGCTTTATCGATCTATTCTACCGCACTTTTGAAAACATGAAGATAATTTACATAGAATCAAAGTCTATTAAAGTCTTTTGCTTACAAGTCTAAATAACACATACAAAGATTTTCAAACTAGACTTAGCCTTTTTGTGTTTTATTTTGTGAATGATACATTTATAGGACTAAGCTATTGTAATACAAAAGTATAATACTATTGTTTTTTTGTGTTCAAGATGCATGTATTGACTGAGCATACCAAATAAACCACACAAGGGCTTTATGTTAAATATGTGTAAAATAGAGTAGGATTAGCATGAACAGCAGGAAAATGTAATTTTATCCTGGTAAATAAAAATATATGCAATTCAGACAGGACTTTTTTTTAAAGAAGCACAACTCATCAGTCTTTGTATGGAAAAATTGCAAAACTAATTTTTGAGGAAATTTTAATCAAAGCCATGATCAATTTATAAGAAGTGATGTAACTTCATGAGAAATAAATGTTTATGGTTTATGGATAGTCCAAAGTTACCAGATAATAGCTGATTTTGCTATGGACCACAATCACTTCTATAATAACAGTTCAAATTCATTTATACCCTTATATAACACTTGTATAAAGAGTACCTGCGTCTCTGCTTTTGATACAAGTGGATGAATGTTAAATAACAAACATAAAATGATAAAAAAATATATTTACAACAGAAATACTCCTAACAAAGTAATCGTCTTACATGTCAAGAAATCTCAATAATCATCATGTAGTTATGCTAATTATGGTTAAACAAAAACATCTTTAAACAAGTAGAAAGAGGAACCTAGATACGACACTATACAACTGACATTAGCAAAATCTAGTCAACCCATTATCTTTCAAGCTGGGGATGTAACATGATATTTTTAAACATATCATTAAGATAATTAATTGATGTCGGTGAAGTACATTTTTTTTAAATTACATCCTTATTTTCATACTTGCCAAACAACACTGACATTATACTTACCAAACAACACTGACATTATACTTACCAAACAACACTGACATAATACTTACCAAACAACACTGACATTATACTTACCAAACAACACTGACATTATACTTGCCAAACAACACTGACATTATACTTACCAAACAACACTGACATAATACTTACCAAACAACACTGACATTATACTTACCAAACAACACTGACATAATACTTACCAAACAACACTGACATTATACTTACCAAACAACACTGACATTATACTTGCCAAACAACACTGACATTATACTTACCAAACAACACTGACATTATACTTACCAAACAACACTGACATTATACTTGCCAAACAATACTAACACAAGTTTAAATTAACATAAATAAAATAAACCATATCATGCAGTTTGGTAAAAGTAACTTGCCTAAAAGTAATGACCAGGATATGTAGAAAAACAAGAAATTAAAAACAATAATAAAACCATATTATGCAGTTTGGCAATGGTAACTTACCAAATAATACTGACTAGGATACGTAGAGAACAAATTAAAAACATGAATAAAAACTTAAATTGTGTCCATTGCACATGGATCCCATTATGCTAATTCTGTCAATGAAAATTCCTTTTTTTTACAATGGTCTACATATTAAGTAAGGTTGTTCAAACTTGGAAGTTTGAATAAAATTTGCCAACTTGTTTGGGAGATGCGTACACAAATCATTTTTGCTCTTTTTGTGCAAGGTGAAAGAAGTAAGGAAGTGCCATAGTAAGTGATGCAGGAACTGTCCAAAATCATAATCTATTTTGGAATTGAATCTAACAAAATAAATTGATTGAAATCAATAAATAATTGAAAGTATTCAAACACGTCAATAACCTAAATGAAACAAGGGCGTACTGCAGAATTTCACGCAAAAATACACTTCTTTTCAAAACAACTAAGTTTAATCAACTAAAACAAATCAAAGACACCTAGATTTACATAGAATTTATCTTAAAAACATTTGTTTGCCCACCATTAAATGCGAGTTCTTTCATGTTTAAACAACCTATTTCGCTCCATGTATTTATTTAAAGCAAATGAAATGAAGACTGATTATTAGAAGTTAATCTTGAGTGCTGGGTGATCCTGGAGCAGAAATATCAGAAGGTGCCACAGCAGCAGACGTCCCATGCATCCTTGCCTTTCTTCCTCCATTCCTGTCCCTGGCCCCACCAAGCCATTTGGTAATGGCAGCTTCCATGTCCTTCAGGCTTGCCTGTCGTTATGCCTGTGTTATTGGATTCATGTACAGACAGCCTGATAATAAATGAAGGTTATGTTCACATTTTTTTACACGAGGAATGTTTAACAGACATTGGTGAGCTTCAAATGAATACTTTTATTTGAAGACTTTTTACCTATTAAAGCTGAATATTTGGAAATACAAGTTACATTCAAATGAATACAAATGAAGGTTATGTTCACATTTTTTTTACACAAGGAATGTTTAACAGACATTGGTGAGCTTCAAATGAATACTTTTATATGAAGACTTTTTACCTATTAAAGCTGAATATTTGTAAATACAAGTTACATTCGGATGATTCTATTTTCAGAGAAAAAGGACTCAAGTAAATATTAAATAACTGCTTTCAAAAGTAATATCATTTCAAGTGACGAAAAATAATACCTGTGACCTTGAGGCCCTCAAACCGCTTTTTCCCTTTAAGCCTTTAAAGTTGTACTGTCAGGCTAAGTTAGTGTCCATTATTGTGCTCATTGTTCGAGCAACAGTGTCCTGTATATCATGGCCACCAAGGTCAGCTAGGTATTTCATCTACAAAAAAGTCAAGTTCAACAAGGAGTTGTTTGCAACACAGGTGTCCCCAACTGGTTGTGCCTTGATTGTTAAAGTATCAATGTGTATTTAAAAATCATTTTTTTCTGCCAAAAAAGTGGACAGACGGACGGAGGGATAGCCCCCTCTTGCGTGAACAATGGTTGAGGACTAATAACAATATTTTCATGTCAGAATTTAGATGTACAAGTGTTCATACGGAGTTCGAAATTAAGCTCGCATACTCGCAAAATGCGAGTGGATTTTGAAAAATGCAAGTTGCTTTTTGTCAAGCTCGCAAAAGTTTGCGAGCGCTATTTTCTGTCAATTTCGGACCCTGTCATATAAATTAAACATGTTTTGTCAAATTTCTGCATATTTCAAATATATCAGCAGGCATTTTAGTGATTCACAGTCACTCACACAACTGCTAACAAGCAACTTTTAAATGATACAGTAAAAAATCTGGATAAATAAAATTCAGAACGACCTCTGGCAAGTGGCAAAACAAGATGATATAAGATCACTTCAAAATACACTCACAGAGTTTCTCAGAGTCTCATTCATGACTTCAAGAAGCGTGAATATTCTCATGCCTCGTGCTGTAAAACAGGTTTTTTTTATTCATTTAAGATCTAAGACTGTGTTAAGATCACACGTTCAGTATCCAAAACAATCTTACAACCAGGAATTTAATTAGGCTATAATTTTGCCCTAAGGCCAGAGTAATATTATTTTTAGATTCTCATCCCGCCTGCCCTTATTAAAAGATTCCATCCCAACACATTTTTAACCAGAAATCAGCTTTAAGAATCAAATATTTGAAAAGATTAATTACTGAATAACAAACATTTTGCCATCAAATATACCTCAGAATCATAAGTAATGGTGTTTCTTTTCGATTTCAGGTAAAAATATATGTATAAACAGAAGATAATTGCTAATTTCAAGCTCATTCTCAAACAAATAAAATGCGCAAATATTTTTTTCAAAATTCAGATGTGAATCTAAAATTATTTTTCTCTTGCCATACATCTGACAAAAGTAGAAATATGTCCTTAGGACGCAGATGCACCACAACCATCTCTGTCACAAAAAAATCCAAATTTGACTTAGTCTGAGACCATAACTCTATCACTACTGCGTCATTCTGTGAACAAAACCCAATGTGGAGACCCAGATATACTGACTAACATACCTGTAATGTTTAATAACTGTGTCACGTAAATACTTTTGTAGATATACACAACACAATTTGAAAATTGCCGATGTGGACTAAGTCAAGGGCAATAACACTGCCAGTACTTCATGAACCCACAAGCAAATACCCAGTTGCACAACAATTCATGGTGGTTAACATTTCTGTGAAGTTTCATGACTGTAGGTCAAATGCTTTAGGAGCTATGCGAAACACAAGCTGAAAATTGGCTTGAAAAATTTCATTTCCAGAGATCTGACCCGAATTCTCGTTTACCAGCTCTTTTCTTAAGTTGTCTGTCTTGAATTCTTTTCTTCGTTTCGAGAAACTCTTTTACCATTAAATCCCTTTTCTCGGGATCCGTAATCTTAAGAACAACATCTTTTTCTAATAAGATAAAATAGTTTTTAAGCCCGCAAAAGCGGGCCCGACAAAGTCGTTAACATGATGAACGACAAAAATTATCACAATTCTTGTGATAGTGTTTTACGCGATTTTCATCGCAGTTTTTTCACGGATTCTTTGAATTTAACTTATTTCGTTCTCGAAACTCGTCATCATTTTTTTCTATTTCTTTCCTCGTTATTCGTCTTACTTCCTCTTTCATTCGATAGCATTTATTCGATTCCGATAATATACGTTGAAACTCTTCGTTGGTGACCTCGCTGTCAGTTAATGTCTCCGATATAAACGAAGAAATAGTATTAAGTTTCGTCGTCGCAAGCGTCTTTATTTTTTCGTGTTTGTCGGATTTGACCTTAAACCTTTTATACGAGACACTCGTCGATAAAAATGACCCCCGTCGAAGCGAGCAAAAAGGAAAACGAAATTGAGGTTTGGCGAAATCTTTACCCGGACCATTATAAAATAAAATCTTTTTATCCGCGATTTTCGGTAGGCGATAAAGTGGGGATCTTGAAGAAAAAAAAACGTTCGAAAAGGGGTATACGCCTAAGTGGACTGAAGAAATCTTTACTATATGAACCGTACAAAAAACTACACCGGTTACGTATAAGATAACGGACTATAACGGGGAGGAAATACTGGGCACGTTTTACGAAGAAGAACTACAAAAAACTAGCCAAGAAATATTCAGAGAAAATAATACGCCGTAAAGGTAATAAATCGCTAGTGAAATGGTACGGCTATCCAGCGTCATTTAATAGTTGGGTCGATAACGAGCAATTACAAAGGCCATAAATAGATTTGGGAAACCGTGAACGGCTTTGCCGGGCGAACGGTGGGAAAACCCAGTTGATGACGCGCGCGGTTCGGATATGGTTAAAATATCGATTTTAACCACGGATATGGTAAAATGCGCCAGAACTGCCAATATTACCCTACTTTCAACAGGTGAAATTCTTTACGGACAGTAAAGTGGTTCTTGGGTACATACACAACCAAACCAAAAGGTTTCTGGTCTACGTAGGGAACCATATAGATCATATCAGGCAAAGCACTACTCCACATCAGTGGAATTATGTGCGAACGACGATGAACCCAGCAGACGATGATACTAGAGGCTTATCAGCTGCAGACTTGCCTAGTAGTAAATGGATAAATGGTCCGCCGTTTAATCCATCTGATCAGAGTGAACGTTCGTTTCCCTTGATTTCACCTGAAGAAGATATAGAATTGACGTCATTAAAAACTGAAATACCTACTGAAAATACGTACTGGGTTGCCATCGGTTTGAAAGATTTTCTTTGTGGAACAGTTTGGTCAGAGGTGTGGTGACGTTGAAGGCAAGAGTTAAATCACGCTTTAAATCGACAACTGATGGTGAGGTAGTTATAAGCAGAGAAAATGCATAGCGCCTGCTTATCAAGAGCCTTCAGCAAGAAAGTTTTGCTGAGGAAATCTACGCTTTACCCTATAACCATAGGCTATCCAGAAACAGTCGTATTCGGAACTTGTCCCCTTACTTAGATAAAGATGGCGCTGTACGAGTCGGAGGTCGATTGAAAAATGCAGGATTTGAACAAAGCTTCTCTTGCCCCATCATTATCCCCTAACATCATTTAAGCATGTTGCTTATTCGTTACTTTCACGAGGAGAACCACCACCAGGGTCGACACATTACAGAGGGAGCAATAAAAAGTACAGGTTTCTGGCTTCTTGGTTGTAAGCGCCAGATTTCATGATGCATATACAACTGTGTCAAGTGTAGGAAACCCTGTGATGAACCCGTAAACCAGAAAATGTCTGATTTGCCCCCAGATCGGTTGGAACTCGCCCCACCATTCGCCAATGTCAGTATTGATGTTTTTGGGTCGTGGCAGGTGATGTTTTTGGGCCGCGGCAGGTGACTACTAGAAAAAACGTGGAGGCCAAGCCAATTCAAAACGATGGGCGTTTTTGATCACATGCTTAGTGACACGTGCTGTTCACATTGAACTCCTTGAAGAAATGACGTCATCGTCATTCATCAATGCTTTACGTCGCTTTTGTGCTCTCGGAGGAGAAGTCAGAATCTGTGGAAGTTCTGACTGTGGAACCAATTTTGTGGGAGCTACTGGTGACTTAAGTGCAAACATAATCAACATCAATGATCGCCCGGTGAAGAATTACCTTATTGACTCAGGAATCAATTGGATTTTTAATCCACCTCACTTTTCACATATGGGTGGTGTGTGGGAGTGATTGATTGGTGGTGTTAGAAAGATCCTGGACAATATGCTGGCAGATGTTCGAAACCATACACATGAAGTTCTACAGACCTCGATGGCGAAAGTTTGTTCAATTATGAATGTCCGACCACTTACCCCAGTATCCCGGATGTACCATTCCAACTTAGCCCAGCTACGCTACTTACCATGAAGACTTGCCAGACTGTGACATCATTCAATGTGGGAGATTTTTGTGGCAAGGATCTCTACAAGGAACAGTGGAAACGGGTGCTGTACTTAACGAAAGTGTTTTGGTCGCGATGGAAGAATGAATATATTCATACGCTACAATACAGGAGGAAGTGTCAGGATAAGGTGACAAACACCAATGTTGTGTTGTTACGTGACAAATCGCTTCATAGAAATGACTGGTCACTTGGCGTTATCACAAATACTCACTTGAGACGAGATGGTTGTGTTCGTTTAGTGGATATTCATCTATCGAAGGACAAGAAACTAACTCGACCAGTCAGTGAAATTGTTATTCTCGTTTCAGAATAATCTGGACCTTAAGTACGGATTATGATAAGAAGAATTTGTAATAGTACTGTGTAAACAGGACTTACAGTTTCCTTGTTTTAATTATGTCAAAAACTGTTGAGTAAAAAACAAACTTTAATTTAGAGAATTCAATTTGTCATTCATTAGCAATTGTTTGAATTGACATTGATTATTTAAGACCAGTGAAATTGTTTAATTACAGGCAGGCAGTGTCATGTAATACGATTACCTCCCTTGTTGACTCTCCTTGCGAAGACATCAATTTCTCCACATATGGAGGAAAATCAACATTTTTGTCGAATTTTAAGGGTATGACCTGCTGCAAATAGGGATTTGAACCTGGATCTCCGGGTTACAAGTCCAGCGAACTAACCACTGGACCAAAGTCACAGCAATACCAGTACAGACTGAAGCTGAACAAACGATGTGCAAAATTGATAACTACCAATGTAAGGCTAAGTAAGGGTGGAGTTCTACAGCAATTCAACACAAAATGGCCAAATATGACAATAGCTCCAACTTTGTTGCAGGTTTTCAGGTATAACATACTTCAGTGAGTTTATACAAAAATTTTATTGTAATATTTGTATATTAGTCAGCTGGGTACCAAGTAAAAATTTAAAACAGGGCCAGTATATACATGAAATGTCATGAAATAGTGTGGCATATTTCAAAAAGGAATGCATGAACTAGTGCATATGTTTATATTCATAACATTGTATCTGTCTAAAAATAATCATCAACATTCTTGTAATTTGCCAACTTTTTGAACATCCCTCATACATATAAGACAACAGTATGATACATAAAATTTACAACTACCTTCGCCACTCTCTTTTATTAAGGAGTACCTCATCCCAGACTGATTGAACCATAGCTTACTTGTTTAACAAACAAGACAAGGAGACACTATACAGAAACAAACTATTATTAGTAGCTACAAAATTAGATGTTCTAATCATGCATCATCCATTAGCCAATATAGTCCAATACAATGGCTCTCTCTCAGACATATCATATCATGTTCAATGTCACAAAGAAATATGTCATGTCATCTATAAAATGTTCTACCTGATAGTTGAGCAAAGCTCCCTCACATATCAAAAACAAAAATGTATTCAACTCACAAAAAAAATCTACAGAAAACTGATTCAAGAGACCAGTCTAAGACAATAGCCCTGCCATTGGTCCAATTTCAGACATGTCTCAAAAGCAACCAATCAGAGGGCTGCATTCTGAGACTGGTTCAGAAACTTTGTTTCATAACCTCTGCTCAAGGAATGTAGATGGTATGAATAATGTTGTGTTAAAAAACTCATGAACATTTTATAAAATTTATGGCCATTATCATGAAGTAGTCTTTATAATGAAATTGCAGGTAATCAAGATTTATGGTAATGAAGCTTTATTTAACATAATGTAGCCACATGTATTTGCATAAATTTGCAAAACATTTAAGTTTTCATCTTAAACTTCATTACAACTAGATATGATTTCAAACAACCAATATCAATAAGATACGCTTCATCATACATTATATTTATATATCACACAATTCAGGCCATTATGAATCAATTATCAAACTTTCAATAATAATTCCTTATCTCAAAAATCTACAGTAATTCCTTATCTCAAAAATCTACAGTTAAGTCCCTCCAGTCTGAGGGAAAAACTTAATTTAACTTATCATACAAATTATCAACATAAGATTATGTACAAGTAGTTTTCTTTTACCATATTATAGTCTAAAAACTGGTCTAATTTCACAAACTAGTCAGGAGATATCAAACATGACCCCAGGATTTATTTTCATTTTTTAATGATGCTAAAGTCTCCTCAGTTTGAAATATGTGGCCATTTTTATTTCATTTGTATTAATAGTACAATTTAGGGGCTTTATTAGAATTAGGGGGCAGACTGAGATGATAAGCAATTAACCTATTACAGTAAAACCTTGTTATCTCTAGGAGCTATCGGAACAGGCTGAATTCTTGAGAAAAACCTGGCGCTCGTAATAATGTAACAACAAGGTATTTTGTTTGATGGTTGGAAATTATACACTACTACGAACAAATATTGGCACGACTTTAAAAATTCCTCAAGATAGGTCGGGTGTTTGTAATATCAATGCTCATAATAGCAAAGTTTTACTGTATTTACATAAAGTTCAAGAAGACGATACCGAAGATTAATGAATGATACAATAAATGGTAAAATTACCATAAACAATAGAATGTAGAGTTACCAATAACATAGTAATATGACAAAATGACTTATTAAGTATATGTATTTACAAAAACATACAATTTTAACAAAATTATTTCAAACTCGCTTACCAGTGATAAAACAGTTTATGACAAATCATGCAGTACGGTATAATGTTCATTTTCTGATGAAATTCTAAATGATACATAACTTATGTACAATTTTTAACGTCCCAATTCACCTGAGGACAGTATCCCACATTATATATACAAAAACAAATAAGTAACAATCATATTGCACCCATAGAAATGGAATTAAATTTGTTCTATTCATCTAAATATGTAAAATCAAAGTACATGAATACAGTACAATACAACTTGTTAGTGAGAAATTAATTTTTGCTGTTATTTTACCAATTTTTTATTTTATTCTTGCAAACGCATTTTTGCAAAAAGAATAATTATACAAGTTATGCGTAAACCTTAAATGTTAAGAAAATATCTAGGAAAAGAGATCAAAAATCATATTTTACAATCTCAAACAACAAGATGAATTATTTACAAATACATAGAAATTCTTTAATAGCAATAACAAATAAAACATGCGTATTGCTACATTACTGATGAGAAAAATGGGAACCAATTGGCAAAGCCTAGGGTTCCAGCCAGGGATAAAAAAAACTTGACCACATAAACTTTCTCACTTGATGTACAACATTTAGAATAAAAATGTCCAAATAATGTCCAAAAAGTTTGGCTATCTATGATAAATCTGTGTAAGACAAGAAAAAGAAATGTTAGGTTCAGGGTAAGTGGACCCAAAAAACAGGGTAAGTAGGTCACAGAGCTTTTCTTCTCTGGTTGTTTTCTAAACATATTATCTTTCCAACTTCAGATACATGATTTATCCACAAGTATTTTTGTACTCTTGATTTTGAGGTTAGAAACTAGAGTCGGTGCCAAAAAATTGATCCTACCAGTACCCATAACCACACCTATTTATCCGGCCTGTTGAATTAATTTTTTGAAAATAAGTCATACAGTCCAAATGAAATATATACATTATATACAAACAAATCAACAGGGATAGACTTTGGATATAATACTCATAAAAAGCTTCTTATAAACATAGAGTGATAAAACACAAAAAACTCATAACCTCACATTAACATTTGCAGTGTCTTATAAGCATATTTTGGACTCCACCAAATTCAAAGCTAACATACAAAACATCAATTTGTTTAAGAAAATTGGGTTATTTCTCTCTGACAGACTGGAAAACATTGTAGCAAAAGAAGCCATTACTCATTACAAGCAATGGAATCCTTTGTCACAATGTTTTTGAAAGTCGTCTGCTTCAGGTGCAAAGGCAAATAATTTGTGTGGAAAAATTGAACACAAAGTTTACAAAATATCACCTGAGCCCAGAAATAAAAACAACTATTGTTATGGTTACCTGGCCAACCCTATTTTTTCAGGTTGACCCTAAATTTCCAAACTGCAAAATCCAAAGTACAAAAATGTTTGGGTCATACTCTCACAAAAGCTATTTAGAAAAGAAAAATTAGAAAAGTTTTCTACTGACCTACCCATATTTTTCGGTCAGTTGACCACAAACATGAATATCTTAATAGCATCTGATCTCCCATCTTACTGAAAGTTATAAACGTAACTCATGGAAATGGATTAATGTTATTTCGAAAAAGAGATAAGATCTGAAAACAAGATAAATATCTTTTTATCCTATCAAACTGATATCCCATCACCATGGCAACTGAATCAATCACCATGGAAATGTCTTTCTACCAACATGGAAACAAATTTCTGTCCCAAAGGAACTTTTTAGCATTCCCATCACAAGCAAAGAAGGTTTCCATAGAAACGAGTTCCATTGCAACAACGATAGGACAAATCAAGTCCACCAGAGTCTGATGCTGTTATCAATACTGGATGTGTTTTCCGTGGTATCTTTTGAGTCATCATCATTATCAGACATGGATTTGAAATGCCTCTCACCAGACCCTGTGGCAATCACTGGCAATGTGGGATGTAAACTGAAAAAAATCATAAATACAAAATATCAAGTTAAATTCAAAGACATGCAAAATGCAGCCCTTTCATTGGTTAATATTATTACTGAGATCAAAAAGAACCAATCAAACTGTTGTACTGGTCTCCAGGGCCAACAATATACAGGAGACTGTTAGTGTTATGATACAAAATACTTAAGAATTTTTTAAAGTTTTAAAGTATTCAAACCAGCCAAACAATTGCAATAATTAAATCAAAGGGTTATCCAACACGTACCTAACGCTATTGACAGTTTCTGTATGAGCTTGAAATGTCATGGTTGGTTCTATTACTGGATCTAAATGTACACTAGGATGTTTTGGAGAAGCTGTGGTGTCCCATACTCTAATTATTCCATCATTAGACCCTGACACAACAAACACACTGTCACTGAAAAAGAGCACATTGTTTTCCAATAAGAACACAGCCATACTTTATATATCTGGTAAACACTACAGCAAAAAGCCACATTTAAAATGATTCTATGATTTCTGATGCATCATTACTTCAATTTGTTCTTTCAGTAGTACTAAATCAAATGGCGAAATGAGTGTTCCATAGTTAGAAACCATTTAAGCTTCACTACTTTTATACTCGGGTTTACTGGGACAACTACCGTAAAATAGATATTTGTACCATGTATGACACATGTTACATGTAGGAAGCAGGACTTTGCAGAATTTGAAATAAACTTGAACTTTCCTATACCATAAATATTGCAAATTTTATCAGCATCTTAATTCAGACCAATGCCTTGAAATCCAAATATGCATTCATAAGACCAGTAAAAAATACTCGTAAAAATGACCTGATTGACCCTATATTTGGTGCCAACCCTGAAGTTTTTGACAGCAATCAAAAATACGAAAAGCAATACGTGGACTAATCATACCTCCAAAGAATTAAAAATATGTATAGAAACAAAAATTAAAAATGAAAGGTTTCTCGACTACCGACAATATTTTTTAGTCAAATAACCCTGAAACATGATACTTTTTATCCTAAAGCTATGATCAGATAAAAACAAAAACTTTCAATACATACCATGTGATATCAAAATAGATCCGTTGGTTTGTTGTTACAGTTCTCTGTAGGGTGAACAATATCTGACCAGGATTTCTCATGTCCCAGCACAGTATCTCGTTATCCTGACAAGGAACATAGTTAGCACTTTACTTATGTATAAAAATCAACTGTAAGTAGGTAACACAGTAAGTTATGACAATGAAAAATAAAATCCTTTTTAAGCAATTAAAATACGCCGTAAGAGAAAAACCTGTGAAAAATATCGGTGTTCAATCAAGACTGACTAATGACAACCTTAGGTAAAAGGTTCAGACAAATCAAATGAACTGCCACCAGTCAATAAAAGCAGTTTTGTGAAAAATGGCAACACTTAAAAACACTTTTGAAATTCAGTGCTCCCTCCGAAGAGCAACACTTGTCAGAATTGCAAAAAAGTATTGTTCTTTGGAAGGAATTGATACATTCGTGACAGGTGTTTTTATTACGTGTATGTGTGCCTTTCTTGGAGGGAACTAGTCTTTGAAGGTGACGTTACACGAGGGAGCTCTGTAACTTGATAATACATGTATTTCTCTAAATAAAGGCCAACCACATGTAAAGGCTATATCTTCTTCTATCCCTACAATAGGTTTTGTGGGCATATTTAACTGTGTATTTTATAGTTCAATTTTACGGGTTAAGGCTGCCCTATATCACCTTTCTGCCTCCACTATACAACTTTGTACCATCTGGTGAGAACTTGACCTGAGTGACCCCACCATGTTGACCTTCAAACATACACACCATAGATCCCTCTGGCTCACTATACAAGGCAACTATAAATAATATATATATGTTTTATTAAACACTTGTTGATGTAACAGACATAATAAACGCAACCTGTGAACTCAGGACACATGTAAATAATGTTCATATTTCTTATCTCCCCTTGTTGGCCTCTGGTTCATCAGTTTGATCATATTCATTTTACATAAAATGAGAGATAAGCCAAGAGACAATGGGTAAATGCAATCATTCTAAAAGTGACATCTGGGATTCTACTCAGTATAAATTTATGTCTAAAATATCAATTATGAAGAGAGCACAGCCAACCAGCTTAAGTTAAAATTCATACCCATGACCTATGAATCAAGATTCCAACATTTTATTCTTAGGCTATGATTTAGTCTATTATTGGTCCCTGTACTTATTTCAGCATAATGATTACTTACTACTTCTAGAATAGGAACCAGCAGCATAGAGACCGGGCTCAAGGGGACTGTGCGCTATACAAGATATGATCCCACGCTGACCATCCTTAGCTGAAAATAAATACAACATAGTAAGAGAGTTAGTTTGTACTAAAAGAATGGCCGCAACCGTGGTCCACTGGTTAGTATGCTAGACTTGTAACTTGGTGACCCAGGTTCAAATTCTGGTCACAGCTGGTCATACCCCTCCATGAAAATTCTAAAAAATGTCGATTTTCCTCCATATGTGGAGAAGTTGCCAGCTCTTGTGGAAGGGTAAGTTAGTAGTGGTTAGAATACAGTCCAGAAAAACTGGTTAGGCCGCTAAATATACTAGTAACTGAAAAATTGTTGAAAAATGGGGTTAAACCCTGCAGAAAAAAATGTCAGCATTAAAGAAAATCTATAAAACTTGAGTTAACAGCCACCTGTGAGTAAAAACCATCATGAGAAAAATGGCCATTCTTTAGCACACATTAATTAATAGGTGGGTAGGTAGCCATTATTTAAACATTATTTGATGATATCAAAAACAAAACACTGGAATAAAGCTAAAAATTGCTAAAATAATTTTGCGGCCAAAGGATTTTTGAATGAGTTGGTCGCAAAACTGCAAACCAATATTTTTAAAGGGCAGTCTAGGTTAGACAATTTAATTGCCTGAATAAATGTGAACTGTACTTATAAACAGACAAACTACTTTTAAATAAATTGTGCTATTAAAGATTCATATTAATAAAGTCAATCATTTCAACAATCACAATGACACTACAAGCTCACCAAAGGTAGGTCTATTAACAAAACTTCTCCCAGGTCTGGTAACATCAAACACTCTGATCACCTTGTTAAAGCCACAATACAACTTACGTCCATCTGGACTGAACTCTATACAATGTGCAGCAACAACTTCATCCTGTACAATAACGTGTCTATATTAATATTATAGTAACTTAGTACAGTGTGACCTCTCCAAAACAACACCCTTACTGGCTTCTCGAAACTGCTGGAATACTTGCTTGACATTTGGTCAGGCAAAGTTAGAATTTCTGTCTGACCAAATGTAAATTTATTTGACCTAATAAATTATAAATAAGTGATGAGTGCTGTAGATCATACCCAACTGCCAGACATCTGGTCCCGTACTCGCCAAAAAGTTATTGTTCGTACTGGTTAGGTGAACCACTTGTTGTATATAACTGAAAAATTGTTGAAAACGGCGTTAAACCAGAAAAATGCATCATAGACAATAACTTACAACATGGTTATATGATCTGTAACTACACCTGATTTCACCAGTGAAGGCATCATATAAATGTGTTGGAGTATCTTTACTAGTAACAGCAAGACTGAAACATACATTTAATATACAGTGTAAAAATTTAGTTCTTAATACTAAATTAAATTAATATCAATCATAATCCAAAATTTAATTTCAAAAGCATTTTACAAAGGCATAAAAATCTACCAAAGTATCCCTTATAAAAAAAAATAAATAACATATGACCACATATCACTTGTTATTTTATTTATTGCAATATATGGCAAAGAATAAAAAATAGACAGTAGCAACCAGGTGTCAGAATACTGGTTACATTACACATATAGACAGTAAATTAATGATTTTTACAGATTTTGTTGCGAGATAACTTAAACCAAAAAAAAAAAAAATCCACTAATTCTTAATAATTAACCTTTGTACCACAACCATTTAATTAAATGAAGCATCAATTTGATTTTCTCTAAACCTTAACATATTTCTCAAAGAAATCTACAGATGTAACTATCCATTTCACCAATTCTACATACCATGCAGTATCTGGCTGAGACGATGACATCAGTGGATACCAACAGAAGTCGTACACAGTGTCTGCCTCTTTCATCTGAACAGCATGGCTCTATGAATGTGATAATAATTCAAGCTTAGTATCAATGTAGGAAGCATTTGCAGACACATATACCACTACCAACAGTTGGCAAAATGCATAAATAGCTTTCTGAAAAATTTAGCAAAGGCTGTTCTTTGCTATAACACTTTGAAAACAATAACTATTTTCGATTTGCACAGTAAAGTACAACATTGAAACAGAAAACACATTCATAATTTGTTTTGGTTGAATTTGCTACAATTTTAGGCCAGAAAATAAAATCTTGCACACAACAGGTAAATTTTACAGGATGAACATCAGTGGCAGATAAAAAAAAATAAGCACGATTTTTACCATTTCTGGAATAATTTTGTTTTCTCCACCATCATAATACAATTCATCAGGCAAGTTGAATATTTTCAGTGTGTTATCATTACTGTTTGTCAATAAGCATGTACCATCAGGTGCCCTGAAGACCAAGAAAAATGTTAATTTGTCAATCACAATGACTATGACAACCACTAACCAATATAATTATCTATGATACCAAATTTTTGGTCTAAATGAAGTCCACTTCAAAAGAAAATAATGAAAAAAAAATATCTTACACTACTTTAAGTGAGAGAAAATTATGAAAGAATAATAACAGGAATTAACAGAAAAAAAAACTAAAAATTCCATTTTTAAGTCCTACCATTTACAACCTCTAAGATAGTTTTTCTCATTTGGATCTTCAAAGCTCTTCCATGCCCCAGTCAGCTGTTTCGGAGAACCTTTGAATTTAAAAACTGACTGCCTGAAATGGATATAAAAAAATTCTGATCATTGTAATGCGAAATCTTAAGTCTACCATTTCATGATGATGACTAAATTTTCTTGGACTAATTTTTTTCTAGGCACACAATGAAATCCATCAAAGCATTATTCTCTCAGTGATATTCCTTACAACGAGGATGAAAGTCCATTTACAACAAATGAATGTAACAGACAACTTTGTAGAGAACTGTATTCAAATATCATGCGCAGTGCTCCCTCCAAAGAGCTACACTTGTTGAAGTCGCAAGTGTTGTTCTTTGGAGGGAGTTGTTGTTCGTAGGTAATTGATACATTCGTGACAGGTATTTTTATCATGTGCATGTGTGCTTTTTACAGTGAATTCTTGGAGGGGATCAGCCTATGGAGGTGACGTTACAGGTGGGAGCGCTTTGTTAGTGGTACCTGAAAAGATTGTGGTTATATTCTATTGCCTAAAAATTTATAATAGAGAATTGTATTATAGACAAATCAAGAAAAAAGTCCTTGAGAATATTCTGTATTTTAACATAATTTAGTATTTGACTTCAAATACAGTGCAATATTCTTAGGGACATGACAGAAACTCTAAGAGTACAGCAATTGTTCGTAATACCTTGTTGTGAATTCTTCTAGGTAAGTGTTAGGAGTTTCCGTCACAGCCACAACATCCTGAGATATGCAAGATTCATCAGTGACAGAATTTGTTTCTAATTCCCGATTGAGTTTTTGCTTCTTAGCCAATGGCTCTTCTGCATGAGTTTTAGGAACAAGAGGAACTGCAATAAACTTACTAAAATCATCTACTGATGTATGATCATCTAATAAGTTACAACTACTACTAATAGATGCTTGACGATTAATTTCTTGTGAGTCTGAATTGCTCATCAAAATATCAAGAGATTCTGATCCAGTCAATTCTTTAGGTGTATCAACTTCATCAATAGAAACACTGTCATTTAAAGTGTCGACCACATGGAATTGATCAGCAACTTGAGATCTTGCAATACCACTTGTTGAAAAGCTTTTAATATTGTCTGATGTTGGAGCTGAATCATTTGATACTGGAATGTTAATAACTTCATGATCAGCTTGCTCTAATACAGCAGTAGCTTGATACTGAGTTCCACTTTCAGGCAATGTTTCTAAACCTTCAACAGAATCCCCACTAACTGTTTCATCTTTGACTACAATGATTTGTTCTGAAGTATCAGTTGAGGAAACATCTGTAGAAACTTGATCTAACAACTTCAATGTAGCTTCCTTATAAGCTGCCAGAGATGTAGCTTGTAATGCTGTAGTATCATTGACTCTCGCATTACTTTCATCTCCATCTGTTTTTATCTCATCTCCAACAATTTCATCAACGTTAATTTCCTCTGAATCATGTTTAATGAGATTAATGTCTGCCGATGAAGTTTCATAATACATCTCAACATTGCTGTCCTTATTCTCTGACTTAGCAGATACTTTTGCAAGCTCCACAACAGGCGAAATAACTGAATCTACAAAGCTAGCATCAGCTTTGGAAAGGGATATATTATCCGACATATTCAAAATGTCTGAGATGATTGCGAATCACAAAGGCGAAAAATATGTATTCATTGTTTGATTAGATGCACAGAGTACACAAGACAATCCGAAAGCAATCAAAACTTTCGATTAATCACCGATGCAAAATTGAAAACACAAAAACACATGGGCGCAGACATATTGGTAGTAACTTACGACTAAATTTACTTATTATCGCTGTCGTCTGTAACGACGCTATATAATCACCTCATTCCATTCGTAGCATGAAAATCTGGGACCAGTTTGTACATGTATTGGTCCCAAATAAAAATTGATCATGAATTTAGTATGTGTACATAATATTTATTATATTGCAAGTTTAATTAAAAATAGTGTTTGGATGTTTTGGAAGAGTCAATAAAATGAACTTTAAATACTTGTGTACGTACGATTTCTCACGTAATATATTTTTTCATAACCAACTAATATGTAGGCTCTATGTAATTATTTGAGACTGTGAATTATAAATTATTATTGGAATTCAATAATAATAGTTCGATGGCATCACTTAGAACTCGAAAATCAGTTATGTATAACCAAGGACTCAACATTAGGCCTAATCATTATTACAGACGATGATAGTTATGTTTTGTGTTTTATTCCAGGAATCTTGTCGTATCTATACACATGCTGTTCAACTTTATTATTTGTAGGTGAAGGTTCAAGTGTCTGTTAAGTATAGATTGTCCAACTATGTCTGGGGTCGCTTATCTATAATCCCTGGGCATGGTCCTGATTGGGGTTTCGAGAGTGAAGAACATTCCCAGAGAAGCCCAGATGAAAAGTGAATTATACTTTTTATCATTTTAATTATGATTATTGTTCACCGTCCTAAGAAAACACAACCTAGATGTCGATAAATCAGTTACTGTAATAACTAGGGACTATAAGTTAGATACAATGTATAGAGTCCCTGATATGCCAAACAGTATAACAGGGTCACTCAAATGAAATTCATTTGAAAGACCCTGAGTATAACAAAAGCTCGAACTCAGACAAACAGAAAGAGTTTTGAACATATGACAGCAAAATAGAGTACAAACGATTGTGCTTTTTAACTTTTTATTTTTATTTCATAGAAAGCCAAAAGATCATAGCATTTAAGTACACGAACAAATATTTCAGTAATAAATTACATCATTCTTGCGTATACTGAAATGATAAGATTAAAATAAATTTCATAAATCTCTATCCAGATTTGTCGTTCATACACTATCATACCTGTAATAAACTGGTTCTCGTTTGCTGCTTCTAAACTTCGATGCATTGGTGTTTTGCATCCATGAAAAGGATACCAGTTTATAATTCAGAATGAAACAAGAACGGCAACTCTGAATACAGAATGACGATATATGCACAGGTTATGAACTGGTACCCGTTGACTCTGGCCGTACAGTGTAATGCAACATGGAACGGGGACCAGTTTAATGTATGTTACAATGTGAATGGAACAGGAAAAAACAAATTTACTGAAAACTACATAAATTCGACGCGACATCTTATTTCAGTACACGCACAATTATGTCAGCGTTATTAAGCTTCATTTTTGAATTGGTGTGTAATGAAATAATGTGGTTATTAAATAAAAAATCTAACATGTAACGAAATACCATAAAATCATTCAAAATTATTGGGCTTGCTCGTAAAACAAAATCACAAAATATATTCCAAAATTTATGATTTTACATCAATTTAAGCTTTTGACCTTCAAAGCCTGGCGACATATTTGTTCATTATGGATAAATTTATAAGCTCGATATAGAAAAAATAGTAATACAACATTTAAACAACACACGCGTTTACACCAAATTTAGTCTACTATATCCTATATCAAAGAAATTTAGACGATGTCTGTATATAAAGTTTATGTTTGAATTTTGATAGGTGAATAAGACAGAATACTCTAACTCTTGAATTTAATTAACATTCATTAGCGTTCTAAAAACGTATATCAACATGAACTTAAGTTGTGACTGAAAACGATAGTTTTCTAATGAATTAACTTCTTAAACTGTAAATATATTTTTAGAAAAAACGCTACAACATGGAAATAAGTTCAAACGTTTTCAAATCACAGAGGTCGCTTTTGTCCTTCCAGACAGAGTTACCGTTCCTGCGAAGCCAACAAATTCCTTTGCCTACGGCTAACAAGAAGGAGAACACAGACCAGAACTCGCATTTTGCGGTAAAAGCATGCTACGAATCAGTTTGGATAAATGGTACAACGAAACAATGTCTGCCACGTCTTTGATTAAGTCACGTAGTGGAGTTCTGAACGCATGATAACACTATACGGTAGTATTTATCGCACTTAGAATAATTTTTTGGATGAAGATCAAGTTAGGGCAAAGCATTTTTTTCCATAAATTAAGTGTCTCTCAATGTCTTTTCGAACAATCTCTGTAAGTATTTATCTAATAAGCTACAGTTTTGTATAAAGAAGCTCCAAACATTGTTCCATCTGTAGCGATCTTTTGTTTCCGAATATTTCGTCACTTTTCTGTTCCGTGATCTATCCAGATGTTCAATATTTCATCGCGACGCCTCTGAAGAATCGAACTGAAACAATAACAAAAAATGTGTATGTCTTGCTGGGATACTTTGTAATTAACAGGACGGTGGATCGCCTAGGCTCTTCTGATACGATGCATGCCGCGGTAGGTGAAGGTCGTTTCGCAAAATGTGCCGGGGCACGATGAAACATCTTCACTGTTACAAATGTACTTTGTAACTGTTTAATTAAAACATTCTGACGTGTGGTGTTTTACCAAATCAACCCTTGAAAGTAATCACCAGCTGAAAAGTTCTACGATATATAAAATAATTTTGCTGGTACAACACGTGCCTCATAGCTTTCATCAGGTCAGTAACATTCGCAGAATGACTTTTTATATAAATGGCGTGTTCTTTTGTATAATATATTACAATATTCTGTGAGTGAATGAACTTGATATTAATATGCTGCAGTTAAATGCACATTTTACTTGAAGAAGTCGTGTTAACTTAAAGGAAATTTGTTAAGATACTTACACAAATAGACTTTACATAAACATAACTGCCACCGACAAGAATGTCAGGACACCGAGAGCGGAGATCCTTTCAGCTGAGCTGGCTGTAAAGTTAAACACAACTGTTAATAAAAACCAACCAAGTTCATGATTCATCACAGTTTGTGCTGGCAGGTTGATCAACGCTCAGTAAACCATGAAGTATAGACTCCCATATTGAGTAGCATTTACTATTGTAATTCGTATCACATTTTTTATCAAAGGGTTACTGTAATTTTCATTTTTTTATTTGAAGTGTACCAGCGCTATATGATATGATTAATATCAGATGTGTTCATTAAGCAAACCGTTCATTTAAGAAAATAATTTTTTTAAACAGTCAACTATGCTTTGCAGTTGAACAATGAATGGCTTGATTTCCGATGTGTTAATATTGGCAATAGACAGAAATGTTGAATGATAAACTCACGCAGTCTAACACATGAACCCGCGCTATCCCCGGGACACTGGTGGCAAAAATGGGATTCACATTGGTTGCTGGCTGTGCATTGTGCCTTGGCGTCCTTAAGAGCCGTTCCTTGGCTCAGCTTGGCTTAAAGACAAGACGAGTGTTGAGATATCTATCATATTTAATGTCCTAGCATATATCAATTAAATAGTTTAATATGTTTACAATAAGAGGACAATACATGTACATAACTGTCTTCCATTAATTATCTTGCAATAATGTACAATCTTTCAAGAAGTCTTCAAGATTGAATCAAATATTAACAAAAGGACTGATTAATATTCATAAATACATTTGTATTGTATCCAATTACAGAAATATAAAAGTTTGCGTTTTATATTGCACTGGAGTAAAAGTTATCCGGAGAATCGGAACTTGGTATGTTTATGATAGCAATCCTTAAGTAATTATAAGTAACATGAAGTATGGTACTTACTGTAGCATAAATTATATGTCATAGAGTTCCGTTTTACTTGTATTTTTTCTTCCGTTGATGCACATTCACATTTCAAACTCGTGGTTCCACATACCTCATCCTTATGTGTAGCATCTATCAGACTAATGATAGAGGAGCAGCCAACTGCTGCGGTACACGACTCACCATAATGTGCTAGATAAGAGAATTCATTGTTATGTTCTGATAACTTCACTGGATAAGATAATTCATTGTTATGCGCTGACAACTTTACTGGTTAAGAGAATTCATTGTTATGTGCTGACAACTTTACTTGTTATGTTTTAGTCGTGTTTGTTATGGCACTAAACATACACAATTAATAATCGCACTAAGAGAATATACATTTGCATAACATTAAAAATGCCGATTTTCCTCCACATGTGGAGAAAGTAGCCGGCTCCTTGTGGAAGGGTAAGTTAGTACTGTTTAGTATACAGTTACGGAAAACTGGTTAAGTGAACCGGTTGCCGTATATAACTGGAAAATTGTTGAAACCGGCGTGACAATAAGTCATATAAAATAAAACAACAACAAAGTATATCACTATGGGAGTGTTGGATTGCTTCCCCAACCAATGAACCAAGATTGTCATGGGGATTATTAGAGACTGTTGCCCAAAATTTAATTCATTGATTGTTTTTTTTAATTCATATGAGCGTTAGAAAATCAAAGTACTGACGCGCTCTCTGTCTGTACTGTTATCTTCGTAAAAGAATTTACTTCAATGCTATGCAAAATAAGTACAAAAAGAAAAAAGACCTACAGACGAACAGATCGATTTGCGTATCTCATTTTGAAGTACAGGTAACTGAAACTATAGACATAAAATCTTATTCAATGTCTTTCACCATCTCAGTGTGATGATATTTTAACAAGTGAAATCACTGTAAATAGAAAGTTTAAACCCGTACTTGTAATATTGTACGATTTCCTCCAAAAAATATACGCGCCTGATTACTTATCTGTAAGAATGAGACGACGTGTAGTGTTACATATTATTATCAATAGCTTTTTCCAATCATTTCCTTAGTTTACACGTGCATGCAAATAGAGGTGCCTCTGTGATCCAGTGGTTATGATCCAAGATTAGTAATCAAGCCCCTCACCGCAATGAGTTCGAATCCCAACCCGGGACCAAAAAGAATTTATGAGAAAGTTGTCTAGCTGGCTTACGGAAGGTCAGTGGTTCTACCCTGTGCACGCAAGGGTCTACCTCCACTGTTCAAGCTGGAAAAAAAGTCACCAAAATAGCCATGACGTATGGCCTGATTGTATTTAATTACTTACGTTCACGACATGTGTACATGTCTGTTCTGTAGCCAGATTTGCATCTACAATACTTGGGTGTCGTTGTTCCAGAATTGGCGATACACTCAACAGCTGGAAATATAAGCCATCTGGTAAGAGACGTTCATTTACTTGTATTATTGACTTAACGGAGGTATAAACGAAACAAGAAGCTGTTTGCCAAAGACCTGTTGTACTATCTTTTTCTGTTCAAATATCCGATCATTAAGGCTTGAATAAAGAAAAATATTATGTAAATCGCTAAAACATTTTGGGTCGAGGGATCTTTTTAATGAATCGCATAACTACAAACCAACATTTTTAATGATGGTCTTAATATCCTGATCTTAATTATGTGATAGTACTCACAGTCTGAAATGGTGTAATGGCATTCAGAGTCAGATGTGCATTCTTCGCCTATTAACTTCATGCTGGCTGTTGTTAAACATGTCTTTAACTTAGTACTGTACGTCTGAGTGGTAGTACAATCACATTTGTTTGTCGTGCTAAGACACGTTAATCCCGTGTCACATAAAATATCCGCGGAACATGTTTCAGTTCTTTTTGCCACAAGCTCTGAAATTTATAGATCAACGCGGTAATAAATGCTCTGCTGAGTAGCGTAACATATATGTATCTTGATGTGAAATAGTATTTTAAACGCATGCGACGTTTAGAAAAACAGTATCTTTTCTTTGTTCTAAGCATAAGTGCCTTTTTATCCTAAAAGAAGATAATATTTAACTGAATTACACAGTTATGGCGTGATTTTTGAGCATTTTAGGTCTTTTCTACCCATTCTGACAATTTTCTGT
Source organism: Lutraria rhynchaena (assembly GCA_008271625.1). Lineage (NCBI taxonomy): Eukaryota > Metazoa > Mollusca > Bivalvia > Venerida > Mactridae > Lutraria > Lutraria rhynchaena. Next base: position 5,489,136 of record VIBL01000004.1, on the reverse strand, counting down.
GATATATCATGAAAACTCGTTTTAATCTCATCTTTTATAGTTAAAAATACGAGCTTACTACAAGCGGAGCTTTGTTCCACATAGCCATCCTTGCACACACATTCTCCCATCCCACAGTCCATGTATTCCTTGTAACATTTCGAATTGGCTACGCTACAGTCGTCGGATTTAGAACAAGCCTCATTCAGTACGGCTAAAATGACATGTAAGTTAATAAGAAATAATTATTCAGTCGTATAAAACAACGTATATATACATTTGAAGATGAAGCAACTCATTACGAGTTAGTGAAATATTACAATACAATATTCAAATAGTTCACGTCCATATCAAACCATAAGATAAGAGACTGAATGAAGTTGTCACTACAATATAACGGTAACAGTCTTCATCAAAGACAATGGCATTTTTTTCTTGATGGGTTTGCCGTGTATCAAATTATTTTCCGAATCAGGTCCTTTTTCATTGGATGATTTGGCGTTATTTACCTAAATATCTGACTAGTTTACGAGCCATCGACTACCAAACGGATCCCTCCAAGTGGAAATACAATTTAATTCTTAACTACTTGTTTGTTTTTATGCGACATTGTCACTGGGGTTTAACGCCGGTTTTCAACAATTTTTCATTTATTTACCGGTTATATAGACCGGTTCACCTGACCAGCTTTCCTGGACACTATACTAACCAGTACTAATATACCTTTCCACATGGAGCCGGCAACTTCTCCACATATGGAAGAAAATCGATTTTTTTGTCAATTTTTCATAGAAGGATATGACCTGCCGCGACCGGTATTCGAACCCGGATCTCCGGGTTACTGACCCTATGTTTTGCCGCCGACCTTATGATTTTTTTGGTCAAATTATAGTTTTGTAAAATAAAAATAATGCAAGTCATATTCTGGAATAAAAATAAAAACAAAATAAATCCCTGTCTACCGACCCTATTTTATTTTCAGAACCGGTAGCGGAAACAAGATATTTTTTAGGCTTTAACATACCTGCTTGAGACAGCTTCGCAAGCATACAAACCACTGCCAGCACAACCATGGACTTCATCTTAAATCAGAAATGAAACTTTACATAGACCCATGTTTGAATAAATATAGATACATCATTAATTTGTACTTATATACCGAAGAACAGAATTATGTTTTTACATCAAATCAGTTTTTTTATAATTTATCGAATTATTCATAAACATATATAAATGATAATCTTTTTTCGCTTGTATTTAATATCGCGCCAACAGCCAGTTTGACGTGTTTTTCAGGTTAAATCTCTGACTACTAATCACTAGCCCCTTTCCGCTGTGAGTTCGAATCTCGCTGGTGACCAGACAAAAGTTCACAGCTGTTGCAGCAATAGACAAGTTCATTTAGCGACTTTTCAGCTTTAACGTTGGAGGAGGACCCCTGGCGTACATCTGGGCAGAACCACCAACCTTCAGTAAGCTAGCTGGGCAGCTACCTCACAAATATGCGTTGTCCTGGGTGGAATTCGAACTCACAGTGGTGAGGAGCTAGTTTTAATAGTCAAAGACCATAGTCCCATGAGCACTGAGGCCCTTGTTTTCAACATAAGCCGTGCTGGGTTCAATATAATGTACATCTCACATACTACATAAAAACAAGTTAGTTGTACTGTTATAATTAGATTCATATCACACAGCCACCCAAACAGACCCGCCGACGAAGCAAAAATAATAAATATGATAAATATGAAATATTGACAAATATATAAAAAAAATAACGGAATATTAAAAAATGATCATTTTTAACCACATAAATATAAAAGATTTGCCTGGGTTTCTGAATAAAATAATTAATGTAAAATGGCTTACCTTTACTGAGGTGTTTCCTGGGACGCTCGGCAAACTAAGCTTGGAAGTCTGCATGTGGTGCAAGGATTGTCATTCCGATGTTGCTATGGTAACTACTCATCTGACCAATAGTGGAGCTTAGAACAGAACTTCCGATTTTAATTATTAACGCGCTGTTGTTTTAGTTTCGAATGATACGGGAACAGTTATCGCTTGGCAACGTGAATTTGCAATCACGACACATTGATTTGAAATGGGGTACAGAAGAAAGATAGCGTTTTGTGAGGTGCTCTAGTCACGTTAATGTCGCTGGTAACTCTATGATAAGCATTTGATCAAAGACAAATGATTCAATAATGTATGACCAACCTAATCTTATGGTAAAAAGTAATGAGATGAGGTCACGAAAAACGTACGTAGAGGCTTACAATCGTAGAATATAGTACGCTTTTAATTGCTAGGCGCTTCAATAAAACATTTTCCTGAATAATTAATGTCAGTATTTATACAAGATCTTCATTACATGGTACAGAGGGTGAGGATTATAGCCTTATTTTAAGCCCTGATTTCCTTTTACCGTTTCATTTTCCATGCCGTAGCAAAGATGTAATATAAAGTCATGTACACCATTATCTTGTTTTGTCAATGTCTTCCATTGTTACAGTTTTTAGATTCCCCTTTCACTTCTATTGCTTCAAATCCATTTTTTAGATTGTCAGGAATGGACAAGTAAACATGAATTATTACCAAAATTATAAATCATGTTCATAAATCATGAATTATTATCCAAATTATCATTATCATTTCTCAATTATACACCAATCATGTTAAAAATAAGTGCATGGAAGGCCCATTTCTGATGAACTAAGGTCATTTTACTATGGAGGTTATTCGTTGCCAAAAATTGGCTCCTCCCTTTAATCTTCGGCTATTTCCGTGAAATTGCCATATATGGAAATTGCAAAATCGTCTACAAATGCTAATCGCATAATTATAAATGTAAAAGTCAAGTATGCAGTTGTCAACCTGAGAGTGTTAACTGATGCAGTCCCATTCTCCTTACGTCGTGATGTACGGCATGAAACGTGTCGTGTACGTCCTATCGTTTACATTTTGTACATGTCGCAAAATTGAGTTTGCGATTTTTTGCACATTTATCTTAGCTGCATGATACCAGCTTACATGTTAGAAGTAAACATGGTACGAGTTAAATCGAGATAATGAATTCCAGTAACCATTTATATTTTTACAAATCTATTTGTCAAGTTTCCAAGGCTGGATTTTTGGCATCGAATAGCCTCCATAATTAGCAACTCCGAACCATTTCAAGTCCCACCTCAACAAACGCAGTTAAACTTCCTGTCTACTTTTTTCAGTTAATGAAAAGCTAGACTTTCCAGTTTTTGTTTACCGGGGTAGAACCACCGACCTTCCAATAGCCACATTGACAGCTTCCTCATAAGTGAAATAGGTCCTGTCCGGGATAGGAGTTGAACTCACAACAGTGATGAGCTAGGGCTTACAACTATGAGACTATAACCAATCGACCATGCTGCACCCTACGAATACATTCATCCCGAATAATTAATGAGTGTTCTACATACTGTGTAGTGATTCTTAATTGACTTCATGTTTACGATAGGATTGGACCAGGATTGATTGTAAGGAAGACAAACCGTTTTTTTCGTCATAGTGATAAATTAAAAATGATTTGGCCGGTAAAATATAACGTTTGCTATCATGTTTGGTAGTTGTGTCTCAATGATTTGTCCCCCTGTTGTATAAGTTTTTTTTTTAATTTCCACTACGTCATTTTTAAAGTTGACCGGCTGTCTCTTTATTTATCAGCAGCAAAACCTCTCGTACTGATAACTTAAATGTGAAGACCACTCTAATATAACAATTACTCATTTAGAACTGGTTTTCAGTGTTTTCTTTATAGTTCTACATTGATAATAAGAAATACAACAAAACTGAATGTGTTGAGTTTGATTTTTTTTTATTTCTATTGATAGAATGTGATCAGATCTGTCTGTTCTCCCGACGTCTCTGAATAAGTTCCCAGTTTTATGTCTATTCATTAGACTAAAATAACGTTTCAACTGAATTGATTTATCCATAATTGATGAAACAGGGTAATGATTTATCCAGAACACGCACCTTTTGAAAAACATCAAATTGTTAGCTTCGGCCTTTTCTTTTTACGATAAAAATACTTATTCTAGTGATATCTCAGTGCCTTTATTCTAAGTTTTTAGCGATGTAATTAGATTCATCAGTGAATGCAAACCGCTTACCATTGTTGAAATCGAATTACACTTATTTTCTGTTTGATAGTTATCTTTTGAGCATTTATTTCAACATCAGCGCATCAATACATTTATACAGTTAAACTCCAGAAAATTCCAAATTTTTCAAGTCAATAATTCTTTAAAAACCGGAATTATCGGAAAACCGGATTTCCGGCCCAGTCCGGAAGCGGTCAAGTTTTCTGGGGTTATACTGTGCTATCAAAAACCGATATGAAAAGAGCTCTACATGGCGAGACGAAAACGGCCTCATACCTAAGTGAACTATAGTGAGATGTTTATTTAGTATAGTCCGTCCAAAGATGGTTTCCCCTTGGGTGACGGTGATTTGTCCTCCAAAATTGTGTTTCTTTCTACGTGTTGGGTGTGTTTTGGGTCGGTTGGTTTTGGTATAGATAATTTTTGGGGAAGGATTGATTTTCGTATTAGCTTATTTTCTAGAAATCATTTTCGTATTTATCTTATTTGGTCTGTTATACATATGAACTATTGCTTAAGTGTGGCCGTGGTTCACAGGTGGTCATTAACCCAGATTGGACAATATATTCCGCGCTGTGAAATCAAAATTAAGTAATAACATTTAATTATTTAAAAAAATCTTAGTATTTAATATATTTCTTAGAGACTCGCCACAATATGTATGCGTACCTTAATTATACGGTCTGCGTACGTTAATAATGAAATCACGATTTCATTTATTAGAGTAAATTTCAGAATTTCTTCTTTGAATGTTTAAAACGGTTTTATGAAGGTTATTTTCATAAATTGCCCAGAAGTAAAACTTCACTTGATGATAATTTCAATTTCGTGGATAAGGATTTCTTTACCGTTCCTTCGTATATCGAAATATTAAAAAAACTACGATAAACATTGAGTCAGCGATCTACAAACCATTAAACACCGATTTTAGCATGAACTTATGTCTTTCGGTCATGTCAAATGGTCTGTGATGTATTAAAATTTTTGGCGGAACAATTGATGAGCGTACGTCCATATCGATGTTCGGCAAACGTTTTGGAGATAGGTCGAAGTTTTTCTTTCATATAAACAAATTACATTGCCGCGTGAAGCTTACTTTACCACCGGTTGAATCTTTAATGTTTTAATACAAAAAAAAAAAACATGAAAAGCAATTGCTCTACACCATGTATTGACATCCTTAATCGTCTGTATCAGTGAAGATATACGATTGCCCAGACCGCTTTAATTTAGTTGACATATCTGGATTTTCTTAATGTTTAGCAATCATATCGTCAGTTGCAGTTTTGTGAAACAATTAAGATAATTATTATAAGGCGCTGGTTTTAAACTGCGATTGGTCCCGTAAAATTCTTTATGCATTAAATTCATTTCATTTCATGGAAGAAAACTGATATTAATTTTTCATTTCATATTTATGCGTTCAACTTCAAACACCATTATTTATTCACCTTAATTGCAATTATACCCAATTGCAATCAGAGAATCGTTTGAAGTTACTTAATATGCTAGAGAGATCTATGTTTTTATCCTTCTTTCCATCATAACTCGTTTTGAAGTGAATGTGTATAAGTGATTGTATATCATTTTATTAAAAGTATGAAACCAGCTTACAGCACTGTGTTTCTTTCTTTGCTTCCATACCTGTGTCGCTATGGTACCGTAATGGTACCGAAGTGATAAACAGGTCGCTGAAGTCAAACGGGTTCTTTCAAGCCTATAATCCGAAACTGCCTATAAACTCGAATCAAAGACTCATGACTTGCCCATTGAATGGAGTAATTGGCGTGCCATTAGATGCAAACCACAAATATAAAAAGTGGACGCAAGCAATTACTTTTAAAACACGTGTATACTTTATCACATGATAATATACACGCATGTACTTTCACTTTCAGACCCATTTTATTGATGATTTGTTTGCTAATAATTACAAACTATTATATATATTTTCCATTGTTTATAGTTCGCAAACTTCATTAAGTTGGATTTATTGATATTTTAGCATATACGTGCCAAATAATTTCTTTCCAACTAATGCCAAACAAATGAAAATCGCAAAAGGAGCCATCGTGGTCGAGTAGTTATCTTCTATGGATGGTAATCACTAGCCCCTCGCCGCATTCAGTTCGAATCCAATCCGGGGCCAGACAAATTTTACTAGTAAGAAAGCTGTCCAGCTAGTTTACTGAAGTTCAGTGGTTCTAGCCAGGTGTGCGCCTGAGTCCCCCCACCATTAAAAAAGTTGCCAAATGAACCTGACTGGTGGTGCGACGCTACACCCCATCGAAAAAAATCTCAGACAAAAACAAATACATGCAGTATCGCAAAATAATCTCGAACAACACATACAATAACAAACTTATGAAATAAAGCCAATCACCGTATTGCAAGATACCGCAATCGAAATTTTCGCTTATAAAAATAGTACCAATCAAAAACATGAAAGAACGCTTAAACTGTCTTGTTTTGTAATCAAACAGGTTTGTGTATAGTTCTTCAAAATTATGAGTTAAAAAGTGTTCATGTTCAGACATTACTTCACAGAGCAGAGGGCGGGGGCACGAAATTCAATGATCAAAGTTCATTGAAAAAATTCAATGAAAAGCTATATTTTTAACGTCCATGGTGGAATTAAACTAACCGTCCCCATAGCAACTAGATTATTCTATCACAAGTTACAGTCTTAGAGACATGTCAATGTTCTGGTTTAGTATGATTTTTCAAACAAAAGAACCGGCTAGAATTGAATGGTGATTGAACATTAATACTGAAACTGCCAGTCAAATCTAGCGGAATTCACCCATCATACAATGTGAAAATTACTCAATAAATGGGCAAAACAAATGCACCACAAAAAGCATTGCACTTACAATATAGAACTAGTTTTGATTATATACAAATAATGCATACGCCCAAACTTAACTTTGGGTCTGATGTAACATAACAAGTTAGGATATCAAGACTGTTGAGATTTTTTATGCACGTTACATTAATATCAAACACTGACTTTCGTATCAAAACATCAGATTTATATCCAAAACAAAAATAACAATGAAAATTAAGAAAATGTAAAAAAAATATGTCTACAAATATTGGTTCCAAAGGATGCACTAGCTACGGTTAATGGATGGAATGGAAAATAAAATAAGATTTCGCATGTATGAAAGATGAAGCGTTTCAAATATTGTTGCAGATTTTTCATTGAGTCAAAGGCTTTTATTGTTCCTTATTGCAACTGGATCATAGCTTAGAGGTTAATATATAAACTAATATATAAAAAATGTGGCTGTTGGTGTTGCCATGAACATTATGATATGGACTTTGTAGGCTTTGGAAGGTTAAGTTTAAGTTTGTTTTGAGTATTTGTGTTCGGTGCGGATTTACAATGTGGTTTTATGCGATCAGTAACAGCTGGTTTTGCTAATAAAGCCAGCGTTTTTAGATGGAGTTATTTGTCCGTGTGATTTCCATCGAATCCGTTTTATATTCTAATATAAAATGACAATACAGATAACCCATTTATGACAATGCAAAAGATATTTTGAATTAATTTTCGAAGCGTTGCAAGTTGCAAGGTAATACAGTACACATGTATCTTTAAAAACCGTGTCCTAAGAATTTATGAATTCTATTAAAGTCTATTGGACTATAGTATAAGTATCGTTATTAAACGAATGATTTACACCAGACATTGTAATGGCTACTTGCTTTACATTTCATGACGCTTTCCTTAAAGGCGCTTATACAATCAAGGTCTTCTTTCTGCAGCACGAAACCAGCTGTACCATCAGAGAGCCAGCCACATTCGCACCAATCCAGACCCATTTGTCGAGCTTCGAGAAGGTCGTCTCTTGACGCTATGCTGCTTCCACTCGCTTCACATCGTGTCTTTGCATCTTCAAAAGTAAGAGCATAATTTTCGCCGTCTACCCCAGTTGCCATGAACACTGTAAATGATATAAAATATAGATAATTACGTAACTTGATTTTTGCTTCACATAATTAGGATATTTTCTAAAACAGACACGATGTGTTTGCTAATTAACATGAATATCGTCATCGTTTTTATTATTCATTAGGGATTTTAAATACTTAATTGTACATACATGTATGTAACATTCATGGTCGTTTTGCATTGGATTATTATTGAAATTGTTCCACGTATGACTTGAAAATTACAGTCGCCTTTTTTCATATGCTTGTTTTTATGAATGTTTGAATGAGGCATATAGCTCTCTGAATATCAAATTTCACTATTTGAATAAAGAATAAAGCTTTTGATATTAAACATAACTATTTGAATGAGGAATTCAACTTCTTTGATTATTAATATCATTATTTGATAAAAACATCTTTATTTAGACAAAAATACACATTTTACAGCAAATTGCTATTTAAAGAACAACATTGTGATTCTGATAAAAAAACTCTAAGTCATAAAGAATTCGAAGTTATTATATATATATATACCTGCATAGGTGATCCGACATGCAGTGATCCAGGTTGGATAGATTTCACTGTCTGGCCAAAAATACTCGAAGAGTCGATCATTTTTCGACAGTAAACAGATTTTCCCATTCCACGAAATAGTCTGACACAAGAACGATGTCTCTAACTCACAAAGATTCACGCACATTGCTAACGTCTTGGTAATCATATACTTGTGAATTCGATATGTGGACAATTTATCGTTTCTTCTTGCACGAAATCTCACAAATTTTGCTTCTCCAACAAACAGAAAAGCGCACAAATAAATTACATAAAAGCGACTGTGACTTTTAAACATTATCTACTATTAGTGTATGCTTTTAATTTTTTTAACTTCACAGTTCTAAAGCTATGAAACCAATGGCAAATTCATGTAACCTGAAACCCCAATATGGGTTGTCTGCGCATGATTCCGCGCATTTTAGCACTTAATTCAATTTGCATTAACGCACTTTGATCTTATCAAAGTTGTTTTTGAAAAGGAATGTATAATTACTTCATAATGTACCTTACGACATTAATTGAACTTATCTAGATTCTTAATGCCTGCCTAAGATATGACAAACTTTTCAAAGAGCACTAACATCGCCATGATGAAATCCCAAAAGGATATTGAGATGAAAACATTATATATTATTAATTATTATTCTTACCAAACTAAGGCTATTACAAGTTAAATTAGTCCTAGAGCAATATTGAAAGTTTCCTTTGGTTCACGCTACAGGTGGAAAAGCCATTATAATAGGCATACACACACTTATTGCTTGGAATTTTATCATTTGTTTTAGTCGATTTACCACCAGAATTTAATTCTCCAAATGAATCCAATGATATTACAAAACTTTGACATTAAATTACTTGGACTTGACTTGTATCTCTGATTCACTCTTCTCACGTAAAAAGTTACCAGTCGGGTACTCATGCAAAAAGTTACCAGTCGGGTACGATATGCTTAGCTTAGACTAGACCATATGTGAGATTAATTGATAAACAGTAGAAACATCCAAATTTTATCTCATTGCCTCTATCTTACCATATACAAGACGAATATTGCTTGTTTTAATGGTACTACCTCCATGGCCTTCATCAATTGAATACAATGTAAATGAGATTAGTCTCACAAACTTTTTTATTTTATTATTGCACATCAATTTTAACCTTTTCATTCTTTTTAATATAATATTATTATTATTAAAACGATTTATTCTTTTTGCTTTTCCCTTCATTTAAATGCGCACCACATGACCATTAGTTTTCGATGCGCCATAAAACACCATTAAACATTAACATTATTAATGGATGTATATAATTATCCAGATGGCTTCAAACGCATTGCCATTTCTGTCTGTTTTTTTTTCAAATGACATATCGACAATAGCAATTTTGTCAATTAGTTCAAATTAGTTTTATCAGGCACTAGTTCGGTCCTTAATCCCTTAAACACAGAAATATTTCTTTCCAACGGAAAAATGAATGTTCATTCCGGGTCCCGTCATTTCATACAAGTTCATTGTATTAAATAATTTTAACATCAAACACTATTTTTATTCTCATCTCTTGAGGCTATATGATACTTAAAAACAATTAGTGTTTTATTGTACTTCATATGTAAGGAGATATGTGTCTTAAGTTGCCAACATCAATAATAAATCATTTTAAATAGTGCTTATCTATTTATAAAGAATGAGATCTATTTTACTTAAATTTTGTTGTACTGTCATGCTTTCTCTTGGGATATCTATGCTCACATAAGAAACCCTCGATAACATTATCTCTGTTCAATTTCTGCCGTTCAAATTTGTAACAATTAATCAAAAGTGTCTTAAAACAACGCCATAAGCATACGAACGATTGTGCATTACATAAATATTTACGGTGTGATTACACATAAATTTTGTGCCATTCTGTACCAAATTACATGTTACCCTATCAATATATAAGCTGTTCCACAGATTTGGGGTCGCCGCTGCAATTACAGGGTGTTATATGTTTTTCATAAGATTTTGTTTATTTTTTTGTCTAGTTGCTTTGATATACAAACGTATTTCGCTTTAAATCAACAAAAATCATTCAAAGTGCATATAAAACCAATATTTCAAAGAGAACATATTTTACAATACTCAAACTCGTTGATCATGTTCGTAAGCATCAGAATGATTACATTGTTACAGACTACTTATTGCAGCTAAATAAGTTATAATTCGCATTTAGATTAACGTCAAAACGTTGGTTCAATCGGGTGGCTATGCTTGACTATTCATTTGAACAATCGAGACAATCAAACTAATTTGCCTGTTTGAGATTGCATGTTCCCGGCATGACTTATCGCCTCCCATATTAACATAAAAAGTCGGCTTTCAAATGTTCAAACAATCAAACGGGAACAAGGAAAACCCAATATTTCTATATGATTTTTGATTTTCAGGAGGATTGTAGCAAATGCTGCCTAAAACTAACTAAAGTTTCATCAAATTGAATTCTTCTAATTCTTTTATTTTGCCAGCATATATCACTGTAAAAAACAAAAATTCTTCCTCTGAAACGAGATCCAGATTTACAATTTGACTTCGGACGATGGCCAATAATATTATTATTATGGTAACAACCAACTTCACAAATGTCAAGATGTTGATACAGAAACACCTTTCTCCAGGTTATATTGAGAGGATCTACTACATTCTGATCGAGCGATTAACCTATATTTAGACCAAGGAATCGAAACAGAAATTTAACTGGATCAGAAAATTAAAACTAAGTACGCACGAACAGCGTCAATGACATTTACAACATATGCTTATGTATTGTTTTGTTTCCACCGGAAAGTGTGAAGTTTGGCCCGTTCAACAAGTTTAAACACCTGCAGCTTGCTTCTATGTTTTGGGATTTCAGGTTCATGGGTTTTGTGACTGTTTTGCATGTACATGTAGTTATTATTTAAAAAATCCTTTACTTATCTAAGCCCATGCATGTCCATAAAATTTGTGGTTGATCTATGGTGATCTATGAATTAAATCTATATTTATGTAGTCATTAAAACCAATATGGAATCCTTTATTTCCGCATCACACATCTCTAATAATTTACTAAAGGCGCAATGACGAACGATTGCAATTAGATTACCATTTGAAGTAATTTCATATATAAGGCGACATGTTTTGTTGCTGGCGTCATTCATAATTTAATTTGAACTAAGTATATCTACAGACAGAGTTTTGAGTGCATTAAGTACTTTTTCAGATAAGATAGCTGCATTATTTTCTTCATATGTGTGTCTAAGGTTGGCTAATATTTTCTAAACTGCCTACATTGGCAGACTGTGTTTTTGCTGATTTTTGTATGGTCCTATGAGTTAGATAGGCCTTGGGTAAGAGGATTTGGGGGAACACAGTATTTTTGGGGAAGGTTGAATGTTTTGCATGTTGTTTTTTTTTCAAGGAATCCTTTTCTTAACTACATGTGTATGTAGCACATATCGCGGTCATACTTTTTATCTTCTCTAACACCATTTCCCGTCTTTATTTAATTTAGGTCCTTTTTTATGACTGGTTCTTGTTCCTGTTTCATCTCTCCCTCATTTTTTTCCTGTTACTCTCACTGATTATTTGTAACCAACATAAAACTTCAGGTTTGACAATGTACCTTTTTGTTCCCGTGTTAACAGCATGTTATGTATGTCGTGTAGATCTTCTACAAATCGTTCCAAAGAGGCAATTTCCCTGATGGTCGTGTTTTGTCACTTCTATCAAAGTGCATACTTTAACTTAGACAGAAGATTAATAATGTAAATTTGATTACCCAAAAGAATACTGTTTGTAAACATCTGATAGAATATTTGGTTCGTAGCCGGCAGCTTATTGCATCTCAAATACAAGTAAGTCGTGATGTACATTAAGATTATGTAAAAACGTACGTATGGTCATAAAATGTTCACTACTTACTTATGAATTTTAAGATACACCGATATGATAAAATCGTAAAACAAATAGTTTTCTATGAAGGCAAATGTGAATTGAATATATCGATAAATTGGCTTGAAATACTAAACGTCATGCTAACATTATTTTAGTGTTCCTGTATTGCATTGAATTATCCCCCTCAGTTATTACAAATATTTACCTCCCTTTGCACATTGTTCCAGAGTGGATCCCCTTATGTTTTCTTCGATATTTCATGTGTTTCGGTGTGTTTAATAGGTTTTGGGGTTGCAGAGTTTTTGGACATGGCGCTATTTTAGGAGGGTAAATGTTTTGCACAGTGCAACCTCTCCAAAAGGAACAAACTTTGGAAGAAGCAAAATTATGTTGTTATTGAGGCGCTGTTGCTCAAGAGAGGTTAAATTAGTTAATTAGTTAAATCGTACAATGGGAAAAATACTGTTGTTGAGGGGAGGCTGTTGCTCAAAAGGGGATCCCTCTGGAGAGGTTGCACTGTATATGTTTTTCTAAGATCCAATAGTTTCATCTACGTATACAACTTTCTTGTAATTATCAAAAACTATATCAGTAAGTACGTAGCTTAGTCTCTTTGATCCTTCAAACGTCATCAAAAATGCTTTCGAGACAGAATATTACCTAATTGCCATTAAATAATTCAGACCCTGAACTATGAATATTTCTAACTGTTACTGGCTTCAATAAATTTCTTTAATCCATTTAAAGCAATTCTAATATTCTTAATGGCTTTAAGATGCAAGTTTTACATGAGAATTCCTGTCTGTTTAAAGGACACGAACACATTACCATTTCATGGTATTCCAATGAATTCAATTACATCATCAATCATTTTCAGTTAGGCGTCCTCTTTTTATATTGTTTTATAATATGACGATAACATTGTCACCGCTTTGTGTCAGGACAAATGCGGGACATCTAGAAACTAGCGTTTTTAAAAGTGTTAAGTATACATTTTTCATACCAAAACAGAAAAAATAGCAACTAATTGAGGGTGATATTTTATACATAAATTAATGGTATTAAGAGACATTTTAGGCATCAATTTCCACCTGCATCATAATTACAACTTGCATCATTCGTATGAAGAATTGATTACTGCTCTCAAAATAACCTCGCAAGGCATTTAAGTATCTTAAAGAGATTCAAAAATAAGAGCAATATTTATGACATAAACACGAATAAAGTCGGTCATCTGTGTGTTTATTTCAAGAAATCTGCACAAATTCATTCACGACAGTCCAGTCATTGGCTGATAAGATATGGTGACACACATTTACATGTTCGTTTGACCATTGTGACTCTTAAAGTGGGAAAGTGTTCTTCTTCTGTAAAGATAATGGTAAGATATAAATTTTCTCTATTTTCACTAAATTACATACAGTTGTTTGATAAATAATATACACCAAAATGTGGTATAAATGCTAATTAACAAAGTCTCAGAAACATACAAAATATGAGGATAAATCATCACCGCTTTGTAACAGTCGGCAGCCAAGTGACAAGGAAGTAAAATTTGTTGAACGTAGCCAATTCACACTTTTTCGTGGGAAACAAAAAAAATAGAATATATACAAAATTCTCACTTCTTTTACATAGGATATTTACAATGATCAAACGATTTGTGTCTATACATATAAAGTATCCAAAGTATTTTTTATAAATCGCGTTTTCAGAGATGAATTTTTATTCGTTCCAGACATCCTTGGTACTATTGATTCTTGGTGCAATAGGACTAATAACGGGGTAATATATTATGTATTTTTATTATTTATTTATTATTTCCACGCGAATTGCAAAGAATGGAGAAGATAGGGAAATATTTGGTTTCCGGACCCGGGTACGAGAGATCAAACCCGGAAAGCGGCATGCGTTTTCTTTGACGATATGATAGAAGGCGATGATACTTGGTCCATATGTCTTCAAACACTCAGTGTAGAGATTTACGTGGGCAAGTTGTGAACAATATATTTGGTATTGGTATTAATTTAATTGCAGAAACTCTAGTTTGGTTAAGTGATATTAGCCAATGTGTGATTTAATATTTCTTAAATAGTGGCGTAACCAGAATGATTTATCTTATTTTCTAAATACTGCAAACGAAGTGGTAACTTTGAAATGTATATATCTGCTGTCTCCACATCGTTTAAAAGGGTTTTGATGATTTGTTACACAGAGCCATGTCGTGACCTTGATTCCAGAAGCGTATAACTTCTTTTTTTTCGTTTTGAGAAAAGCGTTTAAAGATGGGGAGGTCATTAGAAAATAAGTGAGTTAGACGTTTGTGGCACAGCGATTTAGCCTGTTCATGTTAGAGCTACAAGCATGTAAGTTAGCGTATGTTGTAGAGACGTTTCGAGACGAATCCAACGATACCAAACTCTCCATTTTTATCAAACATGAAGTTAAACGCTTCTGGACTTGATGCGACGAGTGTGTTTAACTTTACAGTCAGCTGACGGTGAATCTTCCTCATGGGCATGATTTAAAAGTGTTGGTTGATGCGGGATTCGCTCGTTTAGACCATAACCCTACAGATGGCTCAGTCACAGAGAACGAGTTTGATTACATTGTGATGTATGATGATGCGAATAGTAAGCAATAACCTCGTTTTCAATCATAGATGTGTTTATACTTGAGTATAGATAAAGAACGGATTCCTAGGTAGGGAAACACATTAAAAATCTGTAAAGTGTCCGGATTTTGTTGCTGTTTCTTTTTGTGTTGTTTTGTTTTGTATAGTGCTAAAATACGATGAGCCCGAGGATTGTATAAAACATGCAAATCTCTAGTGATTTAATTTCGACATGTTTAGTATAAATCTAATCACATTAAGGTACTGCTAAGAATGTAATGTCAGTGTGTATATTACCAGAGGTTATATTATTTTGCCCCGCGTAATCATTAATGGAGAGAAGGTCATGATGTTGTAATTACACATTTTACTCTATGTAGCTTAAAGATTTCTTTTATATTTGCAGACGACTCCTGCGTTACGCTCACCGAATACACGTCATCTCACCAGACGGCGTCCCGTGAGGTCTCTGAGAAAATATTCCATCATTTTGACCATGATGGGGACAATTGTCTTAATGTCGCTGATATGGTCGCAGAATTCCACATCATTGATACCAGTGGTATGTTTATCATGACATTTCCTCTTTGCCTCAGATATTACATGTTTTCTCCGAACACATTACGTCATTTCCTATGTGCGCCGAACTCTATATGTCATTTCATATTTTATCTATACGTCATTTCCTATGTGCTCCGAATACAACGTGATTAGTTGTTTGCTCCGAAACCATTACGTCATTTCCGAGTATTAGAACTTAGCAACAGTCACTTACAGCTTGTGTATATACGGTGCTTGTATTTTTTTCTATGACATCCTAATTACGAGGGGTATTTTTTCATCTGGTTGAAAAAATGTTGTGTTAGGTATACAACAAAGAGGTGATTGTAAAAGAAATGTTTCTGTGTTAACGATTTTAAATCCGAAACAGACAATAGATATACAATGAACATTAATTTATAATTCCAAATATTATAGAACTATATTCGTTTATTCTAAGCTTATATGCAAGAAATGTTTCATTTGTGTACATACATTTACAAACATACATACAAGTACAGAAATATATTTTAGTGTGAATAGTATAGATTGAAGCACGTATGGTGATAAAATTTGTCTTTATTTTATTGATAATGGAAATAACTATTTTACATATACAGTATACCTTCATGAATGGATCCCCTATGGTACAAGAAACATTAGGATTAAATACTGAAGTGGATTCATTACCAATGCGAAATTTAATGATAATATTGAAAACCAGTTCCAAACTAAAAAGTCATTATAATGAGATGTTCTTAATATTGTGGTAATCACTAATTGAGGTTTTACTGTATCTTTGTTGCACCAGGAAATGGAATGATATCGTTACATGAATGGGATCATTACTACACGCATCTACTTGGTAAACTGTTTGGTCACAGCGGAGGAAACGGTCATCATGGATAAGACATACCTATCTTCACAAGCCATTTAGTATGTCAAGTAGCTTAAATAAAGACAATTGTGAGATATTGGTGTGTTTATGGTGTTTGTTAATGTTTCGGGCTCACGCCTGTTTTTTAGTCTTCTTATCTTGTTCTCCGCAAGTAACTTTCAACTGTTTATACCTGATTCATATGACTCTATGGGTGAGGACGAATAACCATAGAAGCAATGTTTTCAATGTTTCAATGTGCAATTCCCGGTGTTCGAATTCACAAACCCAAATGAAACATACATTTCAAGACAACTGTCCACATTTTTGTGCTTGGTTGTACATTTTACCCCTACCCAATTAGTGAGTTAAACTGTGGTATTGTCCTAGAGTTTTAATTGTTCACTTACATTTAATTTTGAAAATATTGAGAAAAATAAAGCAAGATTCCAAAAACAAAATGAGATACATATGAATGGCGACCATGAATAGCAGATAAGTGCACTACAGCCGCATGCACACACGAGAGAGCATACAACAGCTTACATACCCACACCCAGCACACTTAGATCTACACCCTCTGCTCATGAACTCAGTAGAACTAGAAAGAACACAAACACACGCGTACTCGCACATTGCATAAACACATACGTATAAACACTTATAGCTATGAATACTAAGGCATCTTATTTACAAATTCACAATCAGATCAATATCTCCTGACAATGGCGTTTTTTTTTGTTATAATCTTTAAATCATTGCCAGAATTCTATCAAACAAAACGATATTTATTTGATCAACAACTTTAGTCACGTGACCAGGTATAAATTAAATCTATGACTATACGTGACCTCGGAAACCAAAACCAGGATGTTCTCTTGTCCAAGACCCTGACCCACTTCCGTGAACCTCCGCTCTGCCACCACGGGAACCACCAAGAGGAGCGGAAGGTAGTTGTCTGTCGATTGTGCCATTATGGGGAAGGTATCTGACGGAGAGCGGATTACTTCCATTGCTAAAATCTCTATCTCGATCATATCGAATGGTGATTTCATCAAAGGATCCACCTGAAAAATCATCTTTCATCGAACCTCCGCTGATAGATTTAGCTACTAAATAATCATCGTCCGCATTAGCCGGATCGCGGCCATATGGTGAATGATCTGATCCAATGTTTGAAGCAGTTAAATACCCAGCGTTATATTCTGGAATGTAAAGTGAATGTTTTTTGTCCGATGAAACTTAAAATGAAACATGTGAACAATGGCCACAACATGGGCAGAAGAAATGTGGCCTTTATGCATAGATGGTATTTATACAGAGGTTTGTTCCGCATTATATAAAACTGAATGTGTGATGATTTTGAAAGACGGCCTCTATTCACAGATAAATCACAGAGAGTTTTAAACGCATGTTGATGTTGAATATCAAAATGGTTGGACAAATAGAAAAAGGTTGTTAGGGCAGATATGATTGGACCAAAGTAGAACATTGATCTGAGTCAATTCAAATTCATTTCCCAAAACTAGTTCTAGTGTCAAATTTTGCAACTAAATTAGAACAATACAAAATGAATGTCGCAAGTGTTATTTGGAATGTTTGAATGGTCCCGATGATGATTTTATTTGTTGGTACTTTAAAATAACGCAGCAAAGTTAACATCATTCACCTGGAAACTTGCTATATCTGTCACTTATGGAACTACTACGTCTGTGTTGTAATTTTGTATTCGGTTTAGTATCATTTGGTAGGTCAACTGTTAATTTAGATGCATCTACCATTTGTGCCTCATCTAAATAATGATATTCTTCTTCTTCAACTGGTTTAGGACTGTATCATGGGAAAAATAAGAAAATGTTATCGTTTAGCCGAATTTTGGTATGTTCGTAATTGTGGAAATAATATAAGCATTTTAGGAACTAGCATTCCTTAGTTAACGCCCATGTACTTTTTTCGGTAGAAAAAATACAACTTAATCGGAAAAAATATTTGCATTGCTTTAGTAGTCCATTGTGAAAACACAAATGAAATTACTTATATCTGATGTAAATACAAACACTAACCTTGGTGGAGGATCAGGGCTAAGACCAATATCAGTTGAAGCATATGGATCTATAATGCCATCCATCGGACGTCTGGAATCTACCTTATCAGCGCTGAAGTTAATAACTTCTAATAAAACTTATGGAAATAAAATACCAGTGGTTCTATTATTATGTTTAAATGTTAATTTTTTTTGTAATACAATATCCATACAATATCAGTTAGAGTCAGCTCTGATAAATGAATTAACACCATCAATGATACCAAACTGTTTTTTCCAACACGGTGCCGCAAGTCAAACGAGTTAGTACTTGGGATAATCATGGCGTACTATTATGGTTTAATGAGAATTACTTTCAAATAAATTCAAGGAGTCTGATATTACTTTTTGTGTATGATATAAGATATAAGATAGTTCAAAATTGAGCAAAGATATCGCAACACACACAAGTCGTATTTAATAAACTCTCTAAGTTGCATTTAACTTTTTACAAAATTCAAGCGACAAAATGACACCAGCGAGGCTTTTTTTTCGAATGTAATCTTTCTCACATTACTTATTACTTATATTTCAGTTTTATGACAATCCAGTTCTACAGACAATGGTTTAAATGAACAAAAGTATTAGAATCATACAAACCCCTTCTTTTTTCTACATACACAGACGAGGACTATGATTATGATTATAAGGGTCACCGCTCCAGCGCCTCCTGCTGCGATATAAATAATTGGAGAACTCTCAGATTCTGAATCTAAAAAAACAAACAAAGAGGCTCTCCACAGATTACCGAACAGAATACAGTAGCACACGGTTATTGTGTACTTTGATATAGTAAAAAGTACAATGTGAAAGAATCATTTTCCCTCACCAAGCCGTTCTCCATTTCAATGTCATGGGTATAGTGAAATATGGAAGTAATAAACAAGTATTTCTGGTGCTCGGGAGTTCGTTATAACGGTGTTCTATATTGTATCGTTTATATACATGCATGATACAGCAGTCATTTGAACATGACTTAAATAAGATACACTTGATATTACTGCT
This sequence comes from Lutraria rhynchaena, assembly GCA_008271625.1. NCBI lineage: Eukaryota > Metazoa > Mollusca > Bivalvia > Venerida > Mactridae > Lutraria > Lutraria rhynchaena. Next base: position 5,469,503 of record VIBL01000004.1, on the reverse strand, counting down.
AGATGTGGTGGCAATAACCCAATTGTAAACAAACAACAAACTGCAGAACCCTAAGAAACAGACAGTGGTTCTTTAAAATTTAATTATTATTTGAAGGGCTATAAATGGATTTAGGTCATATATGCCATGGAGACATCAGTTTCTTTGAGCACGTACTTACTTTTTCTACACACTTCGTTTAATGTCGCGTTCCATTTCCCAGATTGGCAAGCTACATGTGTTTCAGATGTTTCATAACCTGGCAGACATTTTGGTTCACAGACTGTTTTGTGTAAGCCACTAGTTGGGCAGCAATTGTCCAATAATTCTAACCCATCAATAACTGTGAACGTTTCTTCTTTGCACACGGCAGCTACAAGTGTATTAAATGATGAACTGTAAAAACGTCAATATTAAGACCAACTCACCATAACAGCCGCTTTCAATATTTTGTCTATATTTCAACATCGAATTGACAGCAACTGTACAAAGACCGCCAGCAGAAATTGAGAACTACGTGTATGATTTTCATGATTTTACGCAAACAAACACGATCATATGTTTAGCAATACATGCTTATATTATACATATTAAACCAAGTTATAAGCAAGAATTTGACTTAAGGTGGCCGATAAAATACGTGTTCATCTGTATCACAAAAGGACGAAAGCTTACAATGTTGACACGTGACATCATCGGCTAGTAACTTTGTACCGTCATCACACGTACATCGTCTTGACGTTCCAAGAGGCAAGCAAACGTTACTACAGCCACCATTACAATGACCACATAGTTTGTGTACTGCGAAAGAAAATATATATATACATGTCGATAGATACATAAAAAAGTAAAATGTTTACTTAATCATCACTATTAACATATAAATTAGTTAGTTCAATATTACCCCTTTCCCCAAAAGACAATATATAACCGATCGTACTAAGCTTAAGCTTCATTTTTATGAAGAAACGTAAGACTACACATTAAACAATTACAAACATTAATATGAATATTAATGATGAATGACAGCAAACCATGGAATGTCAACAAACGAGGAAGGCCATTTTACCTCTCAAAACAATCAATAAAAACAGCACATGGAGTATGAAATAAAACCTGTAACACTAACCTTTAACTTTATCTCGGAATACGAAGAAATTAGTAAATGAACCGAACAACGGAGACTCGAACACATCCGTCTGATCCAGGCCAGTGTTTTTATTCAGTCGAATTATCTTTCTGTATCATAGATAAGAAAAGGGTTCCTAGGTTCCTAAAAATCCCACCTTTGTCAAAATACTACATTCCCCAAAATCCACTAAAAACGACCCAACATACAGAAACATACAAAAAAGGACAAAACACATTCTCACAGAGAGCACCGCCTTAGAACGGTCTGTAGCACATCTACAAAGGGTTTTAACCAGTTTTAGGGGATCTAATCTCACTCGCGGGAAAACAAAAGATACATTAATAAATGATATATAAGCATAAAAGGTTATATGATAATTCCAATTCACATTATTGCGAACCAGTAATAAAAGGTTTTTCAAAAGTACGATATGACGTAGACGTATTTAAAAATTAAATATCCAGGAGTACGTCTTGATTTGAAGTACTGGTATTTAGTCAGGTTGTTAATGGTACTCGGTATCTTACCAGAAAATCTTGGTAGTATACGCTTTCTTCTTACATGTATTATTGTCACTGGGGTTTAACGCCGTTTTTCAACAATTTTTCATTTAAATACGGCGACCGGTTCACCTAACCAGTTTTCCTGGACTGTATACTAACCAGTACTAACTTACCCTTCCACAAGGAGCCGGCAACTTCTCCACATTGGGAGGAAAATCGACACTTTTGTCAAATTTTCATAGAAGGGTATGACCTGCCGCGACCGGGATTCGAACCAGGATCTCCGGGTTGCAAGTCCAATGCACTAACCACTGAACTACGGCCGCGGCTCCCTTACATGTCTAGAAATACAAGTAAACAACAATAAAATCACAATAAGGACTATTAAAATCTTCTAATAATAAAAAACTGGTAAAGCTACTCATTGAACCTACCTTAAATACTTTGGCACCAGATATACATACGAACCAACGACGTCCATGGCAATGGGATGTATGTCCCTTCCAGTGTAGACAACATCATTTGAGAGAGAATTCAAATGAATTCTGCTAACTGTGTCCTTCCTACTGTCGCACCAATACAGCCAGTTTTCTGTCATATAAAACATAAGTTTAACCAGTCTTCGACAAAAGCTACTAGCTACTGCACTGTTTTATTTTTAATACATTCAATTCAATACAATTCATCTTTATGTTACTTCGTCACGTGAGATGCCACGAGTTAATCATTTTATAATTTCATACAAACAAGTTTTATATTGTTTGTAATGTTTTAAATCTACTTACCATCTTCTAAATCAAATGCCAAATCGTCTGGATGTTCTTCATTTTGTGCATTTAATAATTCACGAGGTTTTGATCCATCCATATTGGCTGAAACAATTCGCGTGGCACTTCCAACTTCAAACCACGCCATACGCCTAAATGTATAAATACACCGGACACTAAATATTTGATATGAGGAATATCTTTCACTATTTAGATCAATTCGTTTATTTCATCTCTTAAATTGTTCGAACTTCCTGACATTTAAATACTAGATTTATTCTTGTCCAAGGGTCTAACCCCATTTGTTCATTAATCGGGCAGGTACATGTATAACATTATAGTTCAATTTTTTATAGCAACATTAAACATAAAAGTGTGAACTGGAAATACATGTCCATGCATAATGTACACAATTCACAATACAAAGTTCAATGTTGGTTGAGTATCCAAGAAAATATGTCTTCAGCTAGTGTTGCGTGCAGAAAATGTTTCTTTAGCGTTAAGAATCGTACCACATGTATATAAATGTTAAAATTGTCTTCTCGCAGACACAAACTATACATACCCAGTACTCGGCTCTAGTGTTATTTTTCCAACAGTTCCTTGTAAAAAAGCATCATCAACAATTCTTGTGGTGTCTTTCTCAGCATTTATTACACTTATTGCGTTATCAGTGGATACAAATATATTTCCTGTACTTTCATCTACCGCCACTGCAGCTTGTTCATCAACACCTGAAATGGTTTAATGTGGTAATTCATTGAACGCATAATGGTACATACTATATAATCCAAATAATACGGGATGATATAGCCTAAAGAAACATTTATACATCCGCAGAGAACTGAATGCAAAAAAAACAGAAAAGAATACTTCAATGGATCGAAACAGACAGATAATAAAGAAAGAACTTTGTAACACACAAATCTGCTAACATGGCTCAGATTCATCTTCTCCAAAGTTCCAAACCAAAAAAGAACTAACACACAAACTCGCTAAAATGACCCGCCACCTCCTCTCTCAATCCCCAGTCGGTACTAACATCAAACATACTGTGAAACAACACCAGACATGCAAATTCCTAAGCTTAGTTATAAATTTTTGGTATTTTTGACATAGTTTTATCACCTGTCATCATTGCGACTTCACCGTTCTTTCCCAAAATTTTCTGCTTTAAAACACCATGATTCGCATCAACCCATACTACTGTTCTTCCCGCTGAATCAAATGCAAACGCGGATGGACTATTACTATCGTCTATTTCAATAGAATGAGGTGTTTGCGTTGCTCTGTCAATTTGATACAGTTTCCCGTGTTTACTGTCCAATGCCACGTAGTAATTGGTTTCCAGTACCTCTGTAAAAACATTAAAGATGTGTAAACATTCATGTAATTCAATGGATTTTACTGTTTTTAACAATAGTTGACAATATTGCACTGGTTAACAGTGACTACCCCTACCCCCCATTTAATTGCGGCTAATTCTTACCAGCAACGCAAGACTTTCCGTCCGAGTCAAGAACATAACCTAGAAGACAATCACATTTCAACTCGTCTTCATTTGGAACACATATCTGTTCACAGCCACCGTTGTTATCTTGCTCACACGGTTCTACAATGGTAGTGAAAGGAACCGTAATTAAATTGCTCTTATTACATTATAATATGATTAAATAAAACAAAAACATCTAATATCGAGGCAAATTATAACGGATAACCAAACAATGACATAAGCAAATAATTCCACTTTACCATACACAGGGGCGGATACAGGATTTTTAGTTGGGGGGCGTGAAGTCTAAATATGTATGTAGATATGGATATAATCAGCGCACAACTGACGTTTTTTATGCTCGCTAGATGTTAGAGGGGGCGTACGCTGTCTACTACCCCCTAAATCCGCGCTTGACACAGACCACAATGCCACAAATAAAGAATCAGTCTGTTCATTAATCCTATTCGAAAAACATGCATCAGTAAATAACAATTCAAGACAACCAGTATCTGAACCCGTACTGATACCAACCACTCTTATCCGAAAATCCAAACTCCGGAAGCAGCTGTCACTACCGGAAGTTAGTCTAAATACTGGAGGTTTGAGTCTGTATTTATTTGTGTCGATAAAGTAAGTCTTCAGTCCAGTCTTATATCTGTATAGCTAGAATGTATGAATAACTGACAAAAAGTTCGATATAGTACAGAATACCACAGTTATCCGAAAGTCTCTCTAATCCGATCGAATCCTTTGGCAGAAATGCTTTTCGTTAACAGAGGAATACTTACCAAGATCTGTAGGTTGTAAACTAGACTCGTACACATGCAAGTCCTGCACCGCTTTTCCATCGTTGTTGTTAAGAGTGATATGGAATTCATGCAAGTCCAGCTCGTATATCACTTCGAAGTGTCTATTCTCTTCAGATGTTGACAAAATATAATGCTGTCCAAATGGATGTAAATGAGACATAATTATATAGCCACTATATAATTTATTAATATAAATGTGTTACTATGCACTTTAAGTTTTTCCGTCAGTATCGAAAGCCTTTAGTGAGAGGGTCATTATTAAGATGTATGTTAATATAACAAAGCCTAACAATAAAATCGAAGGATTAAATTGACTTCCAAAAAAGAACATAACCCAAGCCAAAATGGAAAGATTTTAAGTATCGTTTACAAATACCTCGATGCCAAATACGAGGTGAAATCTCTCTTGTAACCTTACCTTATACATTGTTACGGCCATTCTTTCCCGGCCAGTTGTTTGTTGTATGTCATACTTAGTTTCTCCCGTAGAATCAACATTAATCATGCCAATATAACCAGAGTTATCATTCCATAACAATCTGCAAAATAATAAAGTTGGTAGCTTCGTATTTAGACATATACGTACTTCGGGAAGTAGATTGACAATTGTCAACAAAAGTCTGCTTCCCTTTAAGCCTAATAGGGATTGTTAAAAAATATCACGACAAAAAAAACGTCTGGAATTACGTATGAAAGATTACGAGGCGCTTACTAATTGTGAATATGTATTAACAGCAAAACCAAGTTTAACACCTTGTTTTAAAGTGATTTTAACATTTGAAAAAATGCTACAATAATGTTAGTACCTCTTTCTTATTCGGTCATATTCCAAGTCCGTTGGTTTCGAAAGTAAATTTGTTGAAACTTCTTCTGCTTTAGTGTGACTTATATTCCATTTGTAGAGACGGTATTCAGTATCTGATAAATGTGCTATCCAAAATATCTGCCTGTAGAATCACGGTAAAACTGCGTTAGTTTCTTTCAAAAAGTTCATAATTTTCCATCCACAGTGAGTGCCACTTCAATATGTTCACTATACTTCAGTATTTGATGCGCAACTCCAGTGAAGTGAAAAGAGTTATTTCACACGAAACGCTCAATTCGTTTGAAACTCTGAGTAAGACGTTTTAAAGCATTGACTTTTACGCTGTGATAACCATTATTTGCAATGATAATTTAAGAACTGTTCGTTTTGGAAGAATTGAGGGTAGGAAATTTAGCGACTATTTTGTTGCCAAACATGCTTTAAAATGTACCGGAGAGAATTTATATTCGATTTACAGAATGAAACTTAGGATCTTGAACAATCCCTGTAAAGAGTAGGTCTTGAAAAGACAGTCCTTAGTCTTGGTAATGAAGTTACCCTTACCTGTTATGTGGATCAACAGCAATTGAGGTTGCATTTCCAATAGCAAAATCAGTTTTCTCTATTACTCCAGGCGTGTCGACATTTGTATAGTAGAGGTGCGTATCATCTGATTGAATCCAGTATAACAATTTTGTCTTCCAGTCATAATCCATATCTGAATCGAGTTAAAGCTATCCTCATAGTCACAATTATTCATAGATAAGAAAATTAGAATTAGAAAATTCCTTGGAATAAAGTAACCTTAGGCAGCAGATCGTAGGGATGTGAATTTAGTTACTTGATGGTGAAAAAAATTCTGAATAATTTTTAATCGACTCAGTGTTGGCCCTTCCACCTCCTTTTAACGCTTCAATTATATTTCTTAATCGTGCAGGATATTCGATGAGCTGTTTAAAATGATCATATTTACTTGCTAGTAGATCGATCCTGAATAGGGTTTATTCCAATTCCACAAACCACGCTTAAAAATATTGCAGTTCGAAAATTTAAATGCGATTTTCTCAAAATGGGAAAAAATGGCATACGGGTTTGTAGAAATAACCTGACGTAATGTATACTTTTAGTGTACAAGGTAAATGTTTAGATTTCTATTTTATTAGCAAAGATACCATTTACTTACCAATTACACTGCTCGTGGCGTTGTAAAGTGGTGTTTTATCTTGTTTAAATGCCTTCTGTTTGTAAATGGTACTTCCGTCAGTAAAAAATATGATCTTATTGATCATGTCCAAGGAGAACCTGCAAGGTAGAATCTTTCTCGTTACATACACACGGACGATTTAGTATTATCAGTAGTATGTATGTGTATTTTCATAACACTCCTGATACGGAGCAACAGGACATCGCAAAATTGCACAACAAAATTGAAAATAACTTGCAAGTAAGTTAACCTTATGATTGTTTCTTCACTGGTCACCACGTTACACACCGCTTGGTTCAATGGGTCAGCTTCTAGTCCAAGTACAGAAATGGGAATGGCACATATGTCATTCTTGTACGTGAACAGGATATGTCTTTGTATGATATCCTCATTCGCTGCAAGTATGAAACACATAAATACTTTGCGTAAATTGTTAAATATCAACAATAACACCATTGCAGTTTGCAGAATGTTTGCCTTACGTAAGGTTATACATTTAAGATTACTTTTCATCGATTAATACGTGGGTAATTAATATTATATTTATGCTCAATTTAATATCGTCAAGCAGAAAACACATAAATACTTTGCGTACATTGTTAAATAGTAACAATAACACCATTGCAGTTTGCAGAATGTTTGTCTTACATAAGATTCTACATTTAAGATTACTTTTCATCCATTAATACATGGGTAATTAATATTATATTTATGCTCAATTTAATATCGTCAAGCAGAAAACACATAAATACTTCGCGTACATTGTTAAATAGTAACAATAACACCATTGCAGTTAGCAGAATGTTTGCCTTACGTAAGGTTCTACATTTAAGATTACTTTTCATCCATTAATACGTGGGTAATTAATATTATATTTATGCTCAATTTAATATCGTCAAGCAGAAAACACATAAATACTTTGCGTAAATTGTTAAATAGTAACAATAACACCATTGCAGTTTGCAGAATGTTTGCCTTAAGTAAGGTTCTACATTTAAGATTACTTTTCATCCATTAATACGTGGGTAATTAATATTATATTTATGCTCAATTTAATATCGTCAAGCAGAAAACACATAAATACTTTGCGTAAATTGTTAAATAGTAACAATAACACCATTGCAGTTTGCAGAATGTTTGTCTTACATAAGATTCTACATTTAAGATTACTTTTCATCCATTAATACATGGGTAATTAATATTATATTTATGCTCAATTTAATATCGTCAAGCAGAAAACACATAAATACTTCGCGTACATTGTTAAATAGTAACAATAACACCATTGCAGTTAGCAGAATGTTTGCCTTACGTAAGGTTCTACATTTAAGATTACTTTTCATCGAATAATACGTGGGTAATTAATATTACAATATCAATTTAATATCGTCAAGACGAAAATTAAATGTCCTGAAGAGCTAGACAAATTCGCAGATGCCGCCTTACATATGTATAAAAAAGTTTTAAAAGACGATTGATGATCTTACCCGAACAATTTTGATTCAGAATCAATTCGTAACCATCGTTACACAGACACGTCCGACCTTGGTCCTGCGGCATATGGAGACATATCTGTTCACAGACAACTGCAGGATGATTAGTGTCGCATCCCTCTGGGAGAAAGTAACAAGAAATTAACAGCAACATTTTGGAATGCAATAATATTGAATAAATCCCCTTTAATTAAAGGAATTTTATTCACACTTATTATAGACACATAGGTTAAATACATCAAAACAGGGTTTGGGTTTACAAAAGGAACATTGTTATATGATTTTCTATGTTTCACTGTACAAAGTCTAATTTTCTATATGAAGTCTTCCCACTAATAACAATGAATCATAGACTCTGAACACATTTTGTATAAGCAATCTAAAGGTCAATCAACTACAGGGTAACCTCTCCAAGTAACACCCTTTAGGAGAAGCAAAATAGGTTGTTGTTGAGAGATTGTTGCTCTAGAGATGTTAAATTCATAGTTAAATCGTACAGCGGGAAAAATCATGCTGTTGTTGAAAGGAGGTCGTTGCTCAAGAGAGGGCCGCTCTGGAGAGATGACTCTGTATATATATGTGTGTGTGTGTGTATATATATATATATACCGTAGTCCTCTCTTGGTTGGAGATCTGTGTCGTAGACTAGAACGTTATAAAATGTAATATCAGTGATTCTCAGGACAGCTTGAAGATGTTGTCCCTCGTTGTTCTCTCTCAGTGAAACAAACCCTGTTCGGTTATCAACTGGGGCTGTATATATTAACGAATCCTGAAACATGAAAAACATGTTAATCGAATGAAATTGACCGCACATTTCTTCAAGAAATTTATGTCAAAGCATAGTTGTACAACAGACCGCTCTAATGTGGTATTCCTCCAGGAGACGTAGATTGTCCTCATTTCGTACGTTTCTATGTGTTGGGTGGGTTTTATGTTGGTAGGCTTTAGGGAAGGTAGTGTTTTGGAGAGAAGGGTGATTGTATTTTTTTCTAGGAATACTTTTTTATCTTTATTACAGATGGATTTTTTTAGTCGTTATGCACTCACGTATCCAAGGCTTACACCTTAATAAATAGTATGGAACAAGACCAGATAAAAAAGTTAAGCACCATTGTCTTGATAATGCTCGGAAAATATTGGGAAAAAATAGCCTTTCAGGGACATTTTCCATTTTTAAGGGAGACTATTTTCTGGACATTCATAGTCTAGTTACAGCGATTTAAACGGAGCTAATGAGAAAATGAACCAATGGAAAGCACAACTGGTACCTGGAATATAGCAATGCCGTAATAGTTCATGTCAGGATCTGACATTAGTATTGTTCTCCCATTGCCGTCCAGGTCAGAATATTCAACGGTACCACGACCAGGATCACTCCAGTATAATCTATCAGATGTCATATCTATACATAGTGTTGACGGTGATATCATTCCTTGCCATATGACAATCGTTCTGTGTTCTCCAATGAGGTCGGAGCGTTCAATCTTAGGAGATCCACCTTTGTCGGCCCAGAACAAATAACTGAAAAGATTGAAGGAAATGTTTTACGAATTGGAATATTTTGTCACTGCGTTATTCTGCGTAATTAGGAATATCTGAGTTTCCGTAACATGTACTCGTACTTTATTTATATTAATCACATAACCTGCGGTCCAGGAGTGCCGTAAACCCGTGCCGGAAATATCGTTCGGCACTGCCAAACCGTGCAATAAATATTCAAATTAGCCAAATCACTATATTTGCATATTTTGTATTACTGCGCTACTACGATATTTGTAAACATGGTCGACTTTCGATTCGTAATGATTTTATTAATGAATAAAATGATGACTGTGTGAATAAAATAACGATTTTATGTCTTTTATGTTGCATTTTATCGCCAAACGATCAATAGAAACATGCATTACTTTTTTGTGCACAGTAGTGAACAGTCTACACTAGACGTCATGTACTGACGTCATCTTGACGTCATCCTGTAGTCTGCTTCATTTTCTGTGGTCGTTTTTACGGTTATGTGATAAATAGAATCTTACACTCGTGTTCATCCATTACCATTTTTATTAAACTCGTGGGCAAAAACAATATGACACTCGGCAAAGCCTCGTGTCATATTATTTAGTCAACTCGTTTAATAAAAATGGTAAGGAATGAGCACTCATTCAAGATCCTCTATTAGTGTTTGAATAAGGTCATATTTTATACGAAGTATTTTCTAATAAATCTATTACAATCGGTACTGAGAGGGAAGATAATCAGGTGATCTGTGCGTCAAATATAATTAGTTATTTTACCCCTCAAAGCAGAACTGAAGAAATATCTTATGAAACAAATTGGGCCCTATATCAACTGGTTTATCTTTAAAGTACTTGCAATGAGAACAGATTGAATAATAGGTGAGCTAGACACGTACAACTTATGTGGATGTACCACTATTCCTGTTGGTCTTTGTAGGTATTTATCTACAATAACTTTGAGCCTATGGTCAGTACTATCATGTACGTTTGAAGCATACGGTAACTTCTTCATTGCTATCCAACCGTATCCAGTATCCGTCCAGTACACGTTTCTCCCGCGCCAATCTACAGCAAGCTGTCCAATGTCTGAAAACAGGATATGTACAAAGATTTAGGAGGAACATGTGGTACATATTTACTACACACAGTCAATGATCGTATTTTCGGGGAGGTGGTTTATCTTATACGATTTCTTCCAGGGTTCCTTTTCTTTTCTGTATGCAAATTAACCGAAGTTTTTTAGTACAAAAATATGAAATCAATTATTAGGTTCGTGATTTGCGATCATTGGACTTGAATGTCTATTAATGCATATGTACCACACATATGTTATGTACGAAAGGTAGAAGTGTATAAAAACCGTTTCTTTAAAAGTTGACCCAAAGTTTTCATCGGATAAATATATTTACGGTTATTTGTATATTCAACAAGGTGATATATGACGAATTCAATGACACTATTTACCTGGTGATGTTCCGATATGAAAGTAAACTAGATTTTTCTCTTCGAGTATTAGTATGCTGCGCCGCAATTTGTCTACCATCAGTAAATGTTGTTTTCTAACGTCCGCGGCCATACCGTATATAATGACATCGTCTGCATTCAATTGAGCAATTGTCTGGAATAGAGATTGGAGACGCGTGATGGAAATTGTAAAACACTCAAATAAAAAATGAACAATTTCGAAAAAGAACACAGAGTAACACTGGTGAAAATAAAGGGACGAAAAAAGTCAGGTGAACCTAACCAGTTTTCCTGGACCAGCAGTTACATTGTTCTCTGCAAATAACGCCCGTCTTCTTAGCATGAATGATCACCAGTGATGAATGTCTTTAGAGACCAGGGCTTGAACCCGCCAATCCGAGATCAGCAGATCTAACGGTCTAGTTTGATTTAGATCAACGAATGATATACAATTCTTTACATTACGAGTATTTTCGCCAATTCATTATTCCACACCAACAGTCTAAACCGGTTTTGTAAAATACATTATTCCCTTAAAATTATCATTGTAAAACCTCGTAGCCTTCAAATTGGAGTGAAGTCATTTTAGTATTTAGTGTACAAAAAACGACAATATTCGACTACATTAAAACTAGAAACATACCTCACTGAACTGACTGGGGCTCAACTCTGCATTAACCCAACTTGAAGCATTAGGACTGTGATCTATACGCCCAGTCCTTGTGCTCCATATCACACTTCCGTCCGGGATAGAAAATGCTGAAATAACAACATAATGTTCAATGACATACTAGTAATATGTTTTAATTTGCATTACGCTGTTGTTGTTTTCACAGGTGTTAAATGTCGCAACAACAGCCAGGGTCATTTTGGCGACATTTTTTTCCTTTTTATGGCGCAAGAAGACCCCCGATGTACCCCCTCGGCAGAGCCACCGACATGCCGTAACCTAGCTGGACAGCTTCCTCACGTGTGAAATTTGGTCCCGCCTGAGATTTCAATTTGCATCGGTGAGGGGCCAGTAATTATTAATCAGAGACCATGAGAACTCGACCACAGAGGTCCCCTGCATTACACTGTCGTCTTATATAACAAACAGAGCATGTACATCGCTGCAGTGATTCATACAAGTACAATAAAACCCCTGAAAACCGGACCCCTTCCGGACTGATCCAAAAGTCCGGTTTCCTGAAAATTCCGGTTTTCAGAGAACTGTTTATTACAGTAGAGAAAAAATGACACTTGAAAAATCGTCCGATTGTTCAGAATTCCGGTTTTCATGAAGTCCGATTTTCAGGGGTTTTACTGTAGTCAATTGGTTATCAAAAGGAGCACCACCCAACACACCTCCTCCTCTTGCCCCACCAAATAATGAAGTTCAGCCATCACACAAACAAACAGCATCACCTTGATTATCTAGTACAAGAACCGTGTATTTCAAAGGGATAAGAAGCCTTCTTATATATAATGATGTAAGTATTAATCTGGTCCTGAACTAATTTGATTGCTGGATATTTCTGTTTAAATTGTAGGATTTTATTTGTTATCGTGTACTTTTTCCCCTTTTTGGATCCGTTTTGAAAGGAAAAAAATACAAATTACAAATATGACAGGTGCATGTGGTTTGTCAACGTGAAAATAATATATAACTCTCTATTTCATTCGCATATATCTGGGTCTAATTACATTCCGTACATAAAACACACACGCTATAAACTTATGTACAATATACAAATACCTACCTAATGTATGCATCGGTCATAAAGTAGCTGTACATAATTGTAAACTGATTACTAAAAATATTATTCTACACCGACCTGAGGATGTAGACAGAATCATCCCGCAGAGACAAATCCACAGTAATATAGTCATCATCAAAAGTCTGGAATTACGATGTCAGTCAATGTTCTAAAACAAAAGATGAACAATACACATATTTTGAATAGCACTAATTTGTTTAAATCCTTCTATAATCAACATTTACGGTGTACAAAACAATCATTAACATTTGTATATTCGTACTAAATATTATAATGATGTTTTAAAGAAAACCCCCACTTAAGTTTCTATCATACGGATCACATACAACACCAATTACCAGGACTGACGTTCCTGGAGGTATGGACACTGATATTTTCTTTCACAAGCCAAATTAATGATCCGAAGAAAGATCTCTCTGTTGGAACTGCTAGTCCTCAAACTGCGAGTAAATCATTATTTTAGCTTAAGCTAATTTATGAATTAGTTCACAATGAGTTTTGTGGCGCAAATTTAAATTAGTTATTTTTTTTCATTATTAGTTTGTTTATCATTATAATAGGTCGTGTGTGTATTTTGTAAATAATTTATCATTACTACTTTATTTCTATTGATTCACGGTGGTTTAATTTATTGTTAACCTTTAACATCCGCGAAACAATTCAAATCTATTCACTTCAATTGAAGAGTGCTGTCCCTTTTCAACTATCTGATAAACCACGAAACAAATTATAGATCCACTAATTTAAAATAACAGATCATTTTCTACAAAAGCGTGTATATTAAACAGACAAATATCTAATCATTGACCTATATATCGTGACATCTACTTTTTAAAGTCTGAACTATTTGTATACACCTCAACACTATTATCACTTCCTGATTCTAACTTCAGTATGGAGAATTTAATTAGACATGTCAATGGTGTATGTTCTTTTTTTGTAAAATCTGGTAAATGATAGTTCATAACTCAAAGTAAAATGAATACAGGGAGATGGATGCCTAGTCTGTTTACGACAATACTGCCTTAGACATTCAGATATGAAGAAAACATACATTGGGTTGGTTTCCGGATGAAATATAGTGCACTTGGGATGAATTTAGACGAACTTCATTTTCTTTTTCTCTACAATATCAACAAAAGCAACATTTAAGTACTTTTTCTTGGGTTTTACTTCGCACCAACAGTCAGGGTAATTTGTAGACTCTACAGCACTAACAGTGGAGGAAGATCCAAGGTGTACACCTAGGTAGAACCACTGACCTTCCATGGGCTAGCCGGACAGATTCTTGTGAAACTTGGTCCCGGGTGGGATTTAAGCTCATAGCGGCGAGCGGCTAGTGATTACAAGACAGAGACCATAATAACTCGACCAGGAAGGCCCCGACTAACATTTATAAAAGATAAGTAACACCACCTGCCGCGCTTTGTTCTATTTTTTTTTTATTATTTTCATGATTACCTGATGTCAATCTTCGGTTTAATTCAAGGACTAAACATATCATTAATCATCAAACATCGCGGGTGTTTAAAGCTTAAGATAACCTCGATGAACATATTGACAAAGCATGCTATGGAAGACAAGGATAACACACTCCTATTCCGTCAACCTACTTCTACTGAATTTATGTACATACGTTAAGATTGTCAGCTCATAAGATTTCATGATGTGTAAATTGATATGATATGGATTTTAAGTTGATATTACACTCGAAAAATAAATTTAATGACAATATACAGAGGTTCTATACTTACACTTTAAATCGAATCTCGATCTTTGAGTAACTCCATTTATATTACCCGTGACACGTCTCCCATAATCTTTATAAGTTTGGAATATCTTTAGAAAGTTTATCAAATGCCGACTTAACTAATTTAGTTGTGCGTTCTTTTATTAAAAATCTGTAATTTTCCTTATATTGATTGTTGTGTAATAAAAGGTAAAATACATTATGTCAAGTTTTTGTCGTGTTTAAACCACTTACTGAGAATTTAGATAAACATCTGTGAAAATAAAATAAAATCAAGATTGAATTCAGCCCTTACTTTATTTACTTATAGTATTTATGTTTATAAAAACATAAGATTTCATTATTATGAATTTCTGATGTGGCTATGAACTTATTTTTCATTTGCCGTATATACTATCTGTCATGCAAGTATATATATATTATATATATATATTTCGTATCATACAAAATAACATTGTAATTTAATACACGAGTGAATGATGAAATGAAATGGGTACAGTATAACTCCAGAACGTTATATAGGCCCTACCAAGGGTAGAGAAAATATAGTCTTCATGTAAAGTTGACCTTGATTCAGAGTTTCATGCGGTCTATTGATTGATATTCATGATTTTAAATGTGATTCCTGTCCTCTTAGTGGTGTTAATTCACAGGATGACATTGACACAGGTATGACTGTAAAACTGTCTTTATTTTTTTTCATTTGTGTTTCACGTCGCACCGACAACCGGGGTTATTTGGCGATTGTCCCAGCTTTAGTGCAGGAGGAGAACCCAGGTGTGCACTCGGGTAGAACCACTGACTTTCCGAACATGTGATTTTTTTAGATCCCGGGAGGGATTCGAACTCGCGGCGGCAAGGGTCTAGTTTTTATTTAGTACAATAAAATTCATTTGGTCTGCTAAAAACAATACCAGCATGGACACTGTATTTACCACACACTACTAAGGCGGTTTTATAACCATCTTTTTTTCTTAGGTTAGGCTACTCTTAACAGATTGGACTGAAAATGCACAAATAGTACTGTACAGTGGAAACGGACTCATTAAAACATATTTAAATACTATTTCAGAGTTTCGTTATTATCATGTGTACATTCCTAGGTCTAAAATATCGTTCAGTATACATACAGTACCTCTTTCCTCAGGTAACAGGGGGTCAGAACAGTAACAAAAAGACGAAATAAATCACATTACATGTCATTTTATAAAATGTGCCCCTGAGTGACGTTCTTTATTAAAATCTCAAATAGTCTGTAATTAGTTTTTGTTTGATTTTATGTGACAATGTCACTTGGGCTTAACGCCATTTTTCAACAATTTTTCAGTTATATAAGGTGATCGGTTCACCTAACCAGTTTTCCTGGACTGTACACTGACCAGTACTAACTTACCCTTCCCTTCCACAAGGAGCCGGCAACTTCACAACAAATGGAGGAAAATTGGCATTTTTGTCAAATTATCGTAGAAGGGTATGACCTGCAATGATTAGATTCTGTTTATATATTCAATATTGCAAATGTCTAACATCCAGCCGGTATTTTTATAGGAAAATAACAAATACTGTATGGATTTACAAATAGATACTATATGTATATAATATACGCATAATATACAGTCAAAGCTGTAAATAAAAGACAATCTTTGGAAACACAAAATATGGCCTTTATTGACAGGCGGCCTTTATTGACAGGCGGTCTTTATTATGACACTTTGTTCTAAATTATCAATGATGGTTTTTCAAAAAATGGCCTTTTTCACAGGGTGGTCTTTATTCGGAGCAGGTCTCAAACACATGCTTGACGGTATTTCTTTACAATCACAAAGACAGAATACCCACGTGATATTATAATTATATACAGCAATTAGATACAGCGGCCTCATTACTGATCGTAAACAAATATCTAGGTTACAAACAAAAAATCTTAAATTGCAGAAATACCTGAAATAGTTTGCACCGAAAAAAATTGTTTTCACCGGGTCAGGTTCATTTCAAATTTTAGCGTGACATACTCGTATTGTCTAAATTTTTGTTGTACAACTTGAAGTTAGCGATTTTGACCAAAAGAGTGTCGGGGTTTTTTTGTTTACACCTTCCGTTTGCAAGCTGGACGGCTTATTTACATGCTATTTGTTTGGGATTCGCGCTCCTGGCGGTGAAGGCTAATTACTAATCTAACACCATGACCAGTCCACGAAATAAGCCCCGAAATCTATCACACCGTGAAAATACATTGGAAACTATTGCGCATAAATATTTATTATTATATAACCGCATCTTATTATATCTTATACAGTAATAACATTGCATGCGCAAACAAAGAGGATTTGCATTTCACAAGCATCGTTAAATATGTGTTTAATTGTATGTGCGTTTCAAAAACTAGTTACAAAATAATTTCATTAAGAGTTGAAATATTTATCAATTAACGTAAGTCGATTTTTCTCAAAAAAGGAAATGTGATTTTAACGCATTTTTTTAACCTGCACACAATGAAATAAATGGCATTACCTTAAGTTTTCACATTAAATCTGCAGTATATCCGAGTTATACTGATTGCTGGTAGAATAGCAAAACACTACAATAGTTTGTACTGTCGACTTACCTGAAATTTTATCTTCCGGGTTGATTAATCCGATCAAATATCAAAACTTTTGTTATACTCTAGGTCAACGTTAGTATTACAATACTGTCTTCACTTTATCGCAGTAGGGGATGAATCTAGCTTGCGATATAATTTATATAACAATAATATCAAATTAATGACAATTTATGAACATGTAATTGGAATTAAGTGAATTTAGTATAATTATTACGTTGAAAGTCATTCAAACTAGTTTGCGTGTTAATGTTTTTTGTACGACGCGTTTAAACCTCCATTCAGTACCCAGTCAACATGTATACACGTTTGCAAAACATTCATACCAAATTAATATGCAATACATGAGAACAACCTCAGTTTCAAGTCTCCAAAATGTCTTTTTACAGCAAACATTTATGTAAAGAAGCCTCAAATTAAACATGCATAGCACATTTTAATTATAGTCAAACCTGTGAACAAAGGCCACCCTTGGGAAAGACAAAATATGGCCTTTATTGACAGATGACCTTTATTCGGAGGTTTGTTGTTTCTGAATAATCAGTGACGGTTTTTCGAAGAATGGCCTTTATTCATAGGGTGGTCTTTATTCGGATGTGGCCGCAAACACAGATTTGACTGCATAATATATAAATGTATTTAAATTCAGCGAATGGCCAAATTTTACACTGTTCTTAGTAATCGTTTTTATAATTCCACGATATTTTTTGTTGGCCTAGTAAATTTGTTCTTATTTTGTAAAAAAGTTTAAAACAATTGGATTCACGGCAAGTTCTGGGTTCAAGGTTATAAAACTTGAGATCGTCTCCGACTTATCACTAGCTCCTCCCCGCTGTGAGATTGAATCCGACCCACATCTAGAAAAAATGAAGATCAAACCCCAGGTGTACGCTTGAGGTCTTCTGCCGTAAAAGCAGGAAAAGTCATCCAATTAACGTTAATGTTGTTGCGGTGTTAAATCCCAAACAACAGTATCTGTGCAGATCATACCTTTCTATGAAAATTTGACAAAAATGTTGATTTTCCTCCATATGTGGAGAAGTTGCCGGCTTCTTTTGGATGGGTAAGCTAGTACTGGTAAGTATATAGTCCAGGAAAACTGGTTAGGTGAACCGGCCGCTGTAAATAACTGAAAAATTGTTGAAAAACAAACAAAAAAAAACAAATCATGAAGTAACTCGGCAAATAATTAATTCGAATATTCGTATAAAAATTGATACCAGAGGATGATGTTAATAAAACACAGACATCTTAGAGGATTTTTCGGTATAAAATGAATTGTTTTTCTTCAGCTATCATTCTATTGCACAGACACTTTTTTTGTTTTTATGTGACATTGTCACTGGGACAGGTCAACTGTACATAAAGCCACATTTCTTCTCTTCTTTCAGAGACTTTTATTTAGAGTGTGGTTTACTGTTTGTTTGTTTCTATGTGACTTATTGCCACAGGGGTTGAACGCCGTTTGTTCAACGCTATTTTCAGTTATATACGGCGACCGGTTCACCTAACCAACTGGACTGTATCGACATTTTTGTCAAATTTTCATAGAAGGGTGTGACCTGCCGAGACCAGGATTCGAACCCGGGTCTCCGGGTTTCAAGTCCAGCGCACTAACCACTGGACCACGGCCGCGGCCCAGTCACTTCATGAGCAGCATTATTTATCTCTTATGTAAATGAACAAATTGGATCAACCCTTTTAATGGGAGATTACTCGTCACAAATTATTCAATAACAACATATTAATCTGATTCCCTTTAACTCTGAACCAGCTCATTAATGTAAAAGAGTTACCTTCCGTTATCCCGTCCCAAAATGCAAAGCGCCAAAGATTCTGCTGGTAGGTGGGTGGGTGAATACTTAATGTGATCGAAGGGGTTTAAAGTTTATGGGTTTATATACATTTAAACTGACTAGAATAAAATGCATGTTTCTTCTACATTAACTCCAAAGTTAGACAGTTCATGTGTACCCATGACTTAATTATATGTATGTTGGTGTAAACATTTTTAAGATTCCAGATCCCAAAGTCAATAAAAACCAAAATTATACGTGTTAGATTTTAGGCCGTCCTCGACCACGCCCCCACCCTGACTGCACTGTCACGGCCGGAAGGAGAGAAAATAGGAATTTAGTCAGGTATACAAAACAATTCTCCGATCTACATTCTGAAGTAAAATGGGGTTTTTTTACCAATACATTTCAAATTTTTGTCTGAATACATCCTGTTACACGTTAAACATATCTATCTTTTATTGTGTACAATAACATCGATACTTGAACAGCTGTCAAAAAGTTACGCAATACTTGTAAATGATTACTGTCTACCAAAATGCTGTCGAACCTGTATATAAGGGTACCAAACGAAAATAAGAAAATGTATCATTTAAGCACCTTTGGAATGCATTCATTCTGATATATCATTCAGTCTATTATAAAAACAAACGTGTGTTCCTGTGTTAATGAATGGCTGTTGTTCACAGACTGGCTCAATTTCACGGATCGCCATCAGTTCATGTTTGACAGTAAAAACTAACTATTAATTAATAGGTACGTTACATTGCATTGAGTAAATCGAACGAAAAGCTATTCAAACAATAAAAACGAG
This sequence comes from Lutraria rhynchaena, assembly GCA_008271625.1. Classification (NCBI taxonomy): domain Eukaryota; kingdom Metazoa; phylum Mollusca; class Bivalvia; order Venerida; family Mactridae; genus Lutraria; species Lutraria rhynchaena. Next base: position 5,449,616 of record VIBL01000004.1, on the reverse strand, counting down.
TGTTGAATTTATTTTAAATCCAATGAAGATAAAACATGCTTATAAATGTCAATATATATATAATATATGTATAAAAATATTGTTTTATCTTTGGTACCGTGCCAGATGCGGTAAATAATTGAAGCATACATGTGTAGTTTTGATTTTGGCAGCTAATTCGGTTTAGTATACGTAGTCGTCCACTTGAGTGTATAAGCTACTTTCATATCGAGTATAAGTAACAAAAATAATACAGTCAAACATGCGCTAAAAGCAACCTCCATACAACGACTTAACGATTTTACGCTACTGGCCGGAGTTTTTTTTTATTTCTACACATAATGCAAATAATTTATCTTCAACTGTTTACAGACAATATAGAATAAGACAATATTAAATGAAGATGACATTTACACTCATAATAGCGGTCTAAATATAGTCATTTTTTATAAGTTAGCTTTACTATCTAAATATTGATGGTTTGATATTAAATGCTTATTGAATCAATATATGATCGTATAAACTTTCATATGTTTGTATAATAGTAATCTGAAGTATGTAGAGTGTCTATTAGTGGAAAATAAATAAATCGGGCTACTTAATGAAATAACAGCTGAAAATTACTTCTTTTTAGTGGACATATATTCTAGGGATAGTCGTATTAGTTCGTTGGACCATGATGCTTATTGGCCCTTTTTTCAATTCCCGACAGATAAGCCTATAAAATTCAAATGCTCGCGTATTAATATTTCCCGTGGGTACATTTTTAGTCTGCTTAGGCTAGATTTCAGTGCAAGCAAAATCAGTCAACCATGTTTGTTTTGTTTTATATGACATTGTCACGGGGTTTTTACGCAGGTTATCAACATTTTTTTCAGTTATACATGGCGACCGGTTCATCTCACTAGTTTTCCTAGACTGTACACTAACCAGTACTAACATACCCTTCTACAAAGAGCCGGCAACTTCTCCACATGTAGAGGAAAATCGACATTTTTGTCAAATTTTCATGGAAGGGTATGACCTGCTTAGACAACCATGTGCTTTGGAAGAAGAATGTTATACATAAAACTACCTTGATAAACATGTATACTAGAATGGAAGCATAACCTGCCTGATTAAAACAACTTAGTTTATAATGTTTGACTCTAACATTTACAAAATTAATTAGGACTTAGATCTTTTATTTGCTGATAAAATACCCGGGTGTTTGTTTTCTTTTATTTGTGCATATACGAGTTTTTTTGACGCGGTATTCTTCTGTTTATTTCCTTATTGTATTGTTCGGCCGTTTATACCTTGTTCATTTTGTAAATTTTTGTTAAATCTTGCCGGTACTCTATTCGTGGTTTGCTCAATATGTCTGCCTTTCTGTATGTCTTAGTTGAATTAAAATTAGTATAACGTGAGACAGAAAATAATAGTAATTGTATCATATTCTCTCATGCTGACAATTTTTAATGCCGTACACGCATCTATAATAGATTTATTAAAAATTAGTTTAAAGGTAGATGATTTAACGCATCCATTATTAAAGGAATAGTTTCAATATGATAACGATATACAATTTATAACATTTAATCACGTGACCTAAGTGACATCAGCGCCGTACAAGATGGCGGCTTGAAAGCCTTTTGTCAACTATACTTTCCTGGCATATTTGTAATTTAATACCGTGACTAGATCACGTGTGATCTGAAATCAGTACAAAGACACTTATTTTCAGACCGGTCTCGAATATTCCCTCTTTACTCCCTGGTTACGCGACCACCACAACATTAAGACAATTTTATCAGGTCCAAAAAGAGGGTCTTGATATGAGGTTTTCGCTGAGTACCTTGCAAATTTAGTCGAATAACAACAGCATACATAGTTCAATAATGTTAAAACATGTATGTATAAAGCTTGTTAATGGTCAATTTTGCTGTTGATCCCAGATCTGGTCAATCAGATGCCCGAGTATTGAAATTGGTCTAAGGTCGAGTTAATGCTTCAAAGTCACATAGAAGTACCGGCGCATTGAAATGCATCACAGGCACATTCCTTTAACACAGGTATATTCCTTTAATACAGGCATATTCCTTTAACACAGGCATATTCCTTTAACACTGGTATATTCCTTTAACACAGGTATATTCCTTTAATACAGGCATATTCCTTTAACACAGGTATATTCCTTTAACACAGGTGTATTCCTTTAACACAGATATATTCCTTTAATACAGGTATATTCCTTTAACACAGGTATATTCCTTTAATACAGGCATATTCCTTTAACACAGGTATATTCCTTTAACACAGGTATATTCCTTTAACACAGGTATATTCCTTTAACACAGGTATATTCCTTTAATACAGGCATATTCCTTTAACATAGGCATATTCCTTTAACTTTGAATCAATATTGGCACGTTATGTAAAGAGATGCGCAGTTCAATAGAATATCTAGCATTGATTGTAGTTCAATTGTTTGATAGTTATTTTGAAGCTATATAAACGCTACCAAAGGTCATCATTACAGTGTGTATTTTTCACACGATTATAAAAAAGATTTTAGCGCAAATAGATCTAGTGTGTTATTGTGCACCATAATGTTTTAATATCAGTGCATGTCTAAACATTTCGAACAAGCTTCATATAAGCTGTATCCCTGAACCAGAGTGGATCGTTGGAGCTCAGATCTGCTAATCGAGATGTCGTGGATTCAAGATCCGGGCCATGTTCATGTATGTTCCAAGAGAATTTGATCGAATTAATTACATCAAATATGTCAGGACTCTGTCTTCTGTTGTAAATCCTAAAAGTGCCATTTTTCCCCATTTGTGTAGGTTTATCATTGTAACCTGTCATAACTTTCAACCAAAAAAAATCATAATTGGAATATTAGTTACCTTTTTAAAAAAATAAATGATGTAATTAAAAAATAAGAAATGTTGCTTATTAACAATATTATTGTTAGTGGTGAAACGCCATAATAAGTATAACTATGGGTTTGTGTTTCATACAAAGGATTGAAACTATTGGAATAAAAGTTTAAACGAACAAATCTGATCCTTTCATCTCCATGTAAAACGTATTTCATCATGACTGGCATTAAATATGACGTCGCAACAGTTTGTTTATCTACCATATTGACAAACAATCGAGTGAGGTTTAAATATATATGTCTGTTACATTATGGACTAAATAATCGATCAGGAAGACGTTGCCTAGATCTTCTGGATAGATTGCCGTGTTCACCGGACTTGAAACTATGCCAGAATGTACGGTATTATAAGTATTGCCAACTAGTACCGTTTAACCTTCTGGTATTTAGAAGACTTTGGTGTTCATGAAATTACTAAATTTAGATGCATCTGCCAAAAATATATAAACATGAAGTCCATTAAGACGAACACGCGGCAGAATTCTGGCTAAATAAAATAATTACGATGAGTGAACATACTTTCTCTTATAAATAAGACGAAGGTTTAAAATTGCATTATAATATGATTGTGGAACAGTTTTAAAGACCGTCTTTGCACAAATGAGAGAGTAAACAACCAAGAGGTGTTCCGAATTCAAACAGAACGCTTCAGTCGGTGCGCTTTTGATAACATCGACGTTTGTATTGTTCAGAGGCCGATAAGATCACATGTTAAAGATCATCGTTTACATTGTGTTTTGTCAGACAAACAGCTTTGAAAATATATAGAGTGTCGTCAGAAATTTTATCCCTATAGGATTTGTGATCAATAATTTACTATTATAGCAATCTATTTAAATAACCGGCGTATTGTAAATTCAATTAGAGACCTTGCCTCCTCTTGTATCATTGTAATACTTGACTTTTGTACTAGTTTCGTAAACAGTAATTAAATATTGTTACGCAAATAAAAGACAAATGGATGTTTCCTCAAATATTTACTTATGGGACAATTAAAATCGAACTGTATATGGTTCCGTTTAACGTTAATTTATACCCATTCGGGTTGGATTACCAAGTAGAATTGACATTTGGACAAATACGCTGCGGATTAAATTAAGCAGTTTTTTATTAAATAAATCACCGACCAGATTAGAGATCCGTACGACTTTAATCTGATGGCAAGATTGCTGGGTGCTGTATTCATTTACCATTGTATAATTTAAGTTTTCAAAAATCAATTGTTCTTCCACTGTGTACGAAACGGATTTGGTCGTAAGTTGAGTAGCGCGCATATTGGTCGAGGCTAAATGTGAATGACAGTGTAAGTTTAAAACTGAATTATTTCCGAACATTAAGGATAACGAAGTGAATTGATGATTTTGTTCATGGAGAATTAAGAGAAACAATACATACTTCTCTGATTTAATTAAGTCTGGATTTTATTCCGTTCATTTTCAAATCTGACGAGATTTAGCGCTGTATACAAGTTGATCATCGTTATTAACAATAGTTTCATTCGTTTTTTTTTCAAGACAATATTGCCCAGACCATAAACCATTTTAAGAAAAAAATATCGATTCCTGCTTGAAAGCCTGTAATTGAATATTCTGAAGTTCGATTAAATAAACATTACTCAGATCAACCGAACATTTGCATGTGCTGAATGCTCAATAAATTGGAATTATTACATGACGGTGTAAAAATAATGGACCCTTTTAACAATGGAAGTTTTATTTACCGACTAACGCTTATGTATTAACGCTTTTCTAAAATATTTATTGAAATTTCATCAAAGGGTGATTAAATTAGAATGTCACTGACGTGACTGGAGTAATTTTTGAATAAATTATATCTGTGACGTGAATACGGGGTAAAATACCTGTAAGTGTTGCGAAAGAACTAAAAACCAGTGCATTCAGGAATAAGAATGATAGTAATATTGACTGTGCTGTTGTGGTAGAAGAAAATAGAGCCTTGCGTATAAAAGAAGTTATAACCCAAAAGACAACGCGACAGGAAATTATAGGCGAAGAAAAACGTTGCCACAATTTTTGAATAAATTAAATGCGTGCATTGATGGGAGAAGCTATTAAGCATTTAATAGTACGTGAATTGGAGCATGGAAACTTTATGTTAAATATTAAAATATTGTCAGGGTTGAAAGCGGTGGTTTTACGTTAATATATTCACTTGCGAATACATCACATTTCATTGACAGTGGATTAGGGGTAAATTCAGTGCATTTGGGGTATACAATGTCCTTTAAAACAGACATTAAAAGAATATTTTCGAACTATACGGAGAGCAACTGATATAGTGTGCCTACGGGGCTTTTAGGTGTATTGGTCTTAGGTATGAAGCTGCATTTTCAGTAGATCTTTATGGTACATTGTTTTGCATTCTTACGGTCATACGGATAGTATAAAGATGGATATTTTCACCGCGATAGTGAATGGCAGGGTTCGACATATCAGTAACATTTTACAACAGAACGATCAGTGTTTGGAAATAACCACACACGATGGCAAGACGGCGCTCATGTTTGCCATATGTGAAGCAAGAGATGAAATCCGGACACACTTAGTGCGCATGCTCATACGACAAGGAAGTGACGTCAACGTCACAGACTATAATGGACGTAGCGCATTAATGTATGCGTCAATGGATCAAGAGAAATTGGATCTTGTTCGAGTTTTGGCAAGGTGTAAGGGCTGTGACCCAAATATTGTAGACTGTGATGGAAACACGGCCATTATGCATGCCATAATGTGCGGAAACGCGTCAGCGATTAAGGTACTCGTAAATTCGTCATCCACTAAATCCTCCTTAAATCTTGAGACAAAAAACAGTAATGGACTCACGGCACTCGAAATGGCAGTAAAATTACAAATGGCGGAATGTTGTAAAGTTCTTGTCTGCGAAGGCGGGGCTAACACAAAATGCGTAAAAAATCAAGTTGGTCTCATGAGACTTTTAGAAGATGAAAACCTTATTCATAGAAACAACACACCACTTTCCCGACATCCCTCACGTAACGCGTTCATAAACCGGAAGTTGGACTCCCCGATATTAGAAAACAAACAATTTGAAGGGTCTTATATGTCACGTGACACTACACCTAATTATACAGAAGATTTTATTAGAGGTTCACCTATGAGTTTGAGTTCCTTGTCACGGTCTAACAGTTTACATAGATCTAATAGTAACTTATACAAACGAAGACCGGAAGCTGGCAGTCGACCAAATAGTCTGTCGTTTGCCAAAGACGTTTTAGGAATTCTAGAAGGTCAAAGAAACTTAAAACGTGTTCTAACGCCCATTTCCGGTAGGAACGGATCTCCCATCACATCAAAAGCTGAAATCTCGGAAGATAACGGATTAGGTAGAACGAGACTACCTAGCATTCCAAGTGGACGGAAGTTGTATTTAGTTTCATCAAAGAACAATTTTAATGGGTATTCTGGCACGGACGGATGATTTGACTAAAGATGAAAAAAAACAACTAGAATCTGTCAAAACTACAGCAAATACAAACTGTGTCATTAAAAACGTGTCTGAGTGTTTGGCGTCACCAAAATGGATCTTAGTGAGAAATAACACTAACTTAAGATTTGAAATAACTTACGTATTATTTTTCACCCTTTTCATGGCGTTGATTTGTAAATGTATTCTAGTGTATGTATTTGACATTCATTATGACATGTACAGTTCATTGTTTATTTCCAATAACCTTGCCAAAGGAATGCAATATACAGCATTAACACGACTGTCCACAATGTATGTACATTGTATTTATTTACTGCTTCAAAGACGTTTACTAGGCTTATAAAACTTTCATCCTTACTTCCTTTCTGGACTCCTTGTTTACATTCAGCGAATGAAAAGGTTGTCAAATGTGTAAACAAAGACCACGACATGGAGTGAAGAAATAAGGCCTTCATGCACAGTTAATAGGGGTGTAACAATACGGCAAAAAACGTATTGCAATATATTGCAATAAGTATTGTATTCGCGCAGAAAAGCAAAGTAGGAATTGAATTGATGCACATGGATCAGTATTATATATATTTATACTTGAAATTCATATTTAGCTTCACAGTGAAATAGCCCGCAGATATGTCAACTAGTGTCGCAGATCAAACACGGGTAGGTATAACGGTTGCATCTTCCGGCATTTACGAAAATGTAGCGATCAAATTTTGTTTGCTTGTAAATTTGCCTTATTTCTGAGATATTTTCATCGGTGGTGTCGCCACGACTACAAAAACCGGTTCAGAGAAAAACGAACCAGTAATAAACCGTCAGAATTCGTATTGCAATATTGAAATGTTTATAGGTTAACCGTTACACCCCTAACAGCTAACCTTTAATGAGAGGTTTATATGTTTTATTATATTATTCACATGGTGGCTTTTTATTCACAGTTTGTCGTAAACTCGGGTTTAACTGTATAGTGATGTCTTTGGACTGACAATGCCACCAATTAGTTTGTTTAGACATATAGCTAAAAAGTTATGGGTATGAAAATTATGATATTGTGCCCAACATATGAATATTTGTAAAACTACCAAGCTTCAATAGGTGACCACCTCAATTTTAATAAATTCTCAATGTTGCAGACTCGCTATCAATATTCGACCAATGCATGACAATGCTATTTGCCAATGCAAACGTCGGTGATGAGATTCGCCGACTGTTTGTGTAGTGTGTACGACTTGCGAGTGGAAAGATATATATTTGTTCTAGTTCTTAAATGGAATTTTTGTATCATTGAATCATAACAAAAATATCTCTAATTTTGTAACTTTTCTATGTTTTGTTTGAATTATTAAATCACTCGTTGTATATGTTAATAATACGTTATTTATTATATCACAAGATGTCATTCGTTGTTCTTAAAATTCTTAAAATGTTCCGGAAGTTTGTTTAATTCTGATGTCCTTCTAACACACCTGTAAACTTACTACGCCCGAAAAATAAGTACTGCACTGACTTCTGACTTCATTCTGACGCGTATGAACACACAGATTTAGTAATACGGTAAATATTGTGGCTACTCTGACGTCATTCATAGAAATACAGAATTTTACGATTGTTACGTTACGTCCACCATCTAATGTGCCAGGGGCTTGGAATGTGGAGCAAAATAAAAACAGTTCGAATCAAAAAGTGTATTTGCACACCTGTCAAAATTTATAAAACCAGTCTACAAACTAAACAATTCGATTGACTGTCACAGTGCGCTGTTTTTATTTCGTAAGGCGTACTATTATGTCAAAATATGCTCATGAAATCATTTAAATATTACGTCGTTTTAAAAGCTTATAAAATAGACATTCTATGACTGATTTTTTATTTAATTTATGGATACTCGGAACAAACAAAAGTTGTCCGTACACTCCCGTTAATAAAAATGGTGGGGTTATTCGCATGAATTAGGCCATCAGAAACATATTTTGTTTGCGATTAGTATACGAGACCCAAAGTTTTAACAGTGGGTAGATAATTAAATTCATTTTTATTAACATTATATGTTGGCACTGATAACAAAACGCTAGAATGAAGAACTAAATTCGAAGTAAATTCTGTCGTAGGTGCTAAAATTTGTTTGGGTCGGGGGATTTTTAATGTGTCAGTCGCGTAACAGCAAACTAGTATTTTTAAATATGGCCTTAGTAATTAATTTTAACTGTATCACTTTTTGAACGATCTAGATGTTTAATCTATACATTTATCAGATGTCATCATTAATCTGTTAATCTTTTATGCGTATTAAGTCCGGTCGCCAATAATTTACATGTATTTATGCTATGAAAAAATCTTTAGTAAATCGTTTAAAAAAATACTGCTCGTTTAAGATCAAGAATAGCTATATGTCAGTGAACATAGCCTTAAATCGGAAGATTAAAATAACAGAACACAACATAACAGGACGGATTAGTCAATGATTACCACCTGATTTTATAACATCAAAATTAGCAGGGATAGTACAACAGAGATTTCAGTTAAATCCGCAAAATTGTCTCATACATTTTTTCATATTTGCGCACGGGAAAATTGATTTTCTATAATCCTGCAGAGAAATGAAACTTACCAGTTGAAACATTTTATGTTCCAAAAATTGTTATAGAAAAACAAACTTTTAGTCAAATTCTTCATAAAAATTCCTGACTTTCTGTTGAATTGTATACAAACAAACAATTCTGGATTAAAAACGCACTTTGAAAAACATACAAACTTGATGTTGAGAAATAGAACTCATTTTCGGGCTTTGGGGACACTAATAAACGTTACCCACACGACAGTTAAAAATATCATTAACGTTTAATCACATTCTATTAGCCCTTGTCCATTTTGGGCAACCTGAAAATATTTTATTTCTTCAAATTTTGATATGACCATGTAATTTCGTTAAATATACGACCATGCGTACGTACACAGAACAAATACATATACATTGACATTATGTTCAAATATTTATTCAAATATATGGAGCGGAAATGTCTATTTTTATTACCCGAGTGACGTAAGTTCAATAGATCAAACTTTGTTTATTGTGGATTTCGATCAGACGTTTGTTTATCTAACGCTGAACTTTAAACTTTAAAATAACACTGAACATGTCGACTTAACCTGAGTTCAGTCTTTGATATAGATCTATCTGCTTCGTCATACCATTTTAACCTGAGTAAGAAGTTCTTTTTGACGTAACTCAAACGTTCAAGAGTATACAGTGCAACCTCTCCTAGGCAACACCCTTAGGGAGAAGCAAAATTATGTTGTTGTTGAGAGGTTGTTGCTCTAGAGAGGTTAAATTAACAGCTAAATCATACGAATCATGTTGTTGTTCAATGGAGGTTGTTGCTCAAGGGAGGGAAGGTTGCACTGTATACGCATAATTAATACATTTAAAAATAATTAATACATTTAAAAATAATTAATAAAAGACGAACAAGTCAGCCAACTTATTCTGTATTCACAATTATTCTGGGTACATGTATTCTCTCAAAACAAAATAGATTAACTCAATTCAAACAGTATAACTAATGACTAGAAAATCACTAAAATTGCTTCGTTACATCACAGTTTCTGTATGGTCATGACAAACAGTAGCCATAGGTAGAGGCGTGTATAAAGAACTTGGTATAGGTGGCGCTGTGAGCGGCGGTGTTGATGATAATAATGTCGGTGAGGATTCAGTGTCTGGATTTGTTGATTCGATTGTTACCGTAGTAACAGAATCAATTTGATCATCGCCTGTGTCGAATGATGACTTTTTAGGGCGATGCCTTTTGTCAGCGCGGGATTTTCGCTTATGTTCAATGGTGTCAGTCAGGTGTCCAAAATGGCGTTTCTTATTTTTGGATAAAAGCTTAGTTTTTGTTTGCACAACATTTGACTTCAAGTTGAGATGAAAATCAAGATATTTGTCGTATACTAATAATTCCATGTACTTAAAAGATTTCATCTTCTGACGGACATTAATCAACAAATTCTTTGCGTCCTCCGCAGAATTCACATTTGAGTATTTCTTATAGAACACCGGTTCTCTAGTTTTGGCTTCCGTCTCAAAATCGTCTGGTACTAAAAAGTCAGAAATAATTAAAAAAATTACGAAGGCTATTTCATGTACAGTATAACTCCTGAAAACCGGAATTCTCCGAAGTCCGGATGATTATTCGAGTCAAATTTTTTTCGCTTCCATAATCAAGTTCTCTGGAAACCGGAATTCTCAGAAAAACGGACTTTTTGCCCTGCCCGGAAGGGGTCCAATTTCTAGGGGTTACACTGTATTTTGTTCTAATTTTGAATGTTGTTCGTTTGTTGACATAATATAGCAGAAATATTAAAAGCACGGCAATTCGTTAATATGGAGGACCGATGGAGAATTATCAGGCAAACCGCCGTAGCTGTTGAGTTTTAACCCCTTTTCCTCATAATATGCTTTTCCCCGCATATGAAGCAGACGACTTTCGAAAACGGTGAGACAGAAGATGCCATTGCTCGTAACAAACAATGGCTTCTTTTGTCAAAATGTTTTCCACTCTGTCAGAGAGAAATAGCCAAATTTTCTTAAATAAATTGATGTTTTGTATATTTGCTTTGAATTTGGAAGAGTCCAAAATATGATTATGAGGTAAAGGGTTAAACGTTCAGAAATACAGTAGTATAACAGACATAATGTTATTATCGAAATGTTTTGAGCAAACCAGTCAGATTTATCTCCCTCGGTAAACTTGTTATCGCGATTTTTTGTTTCTAGTACAAATGCCTTTGGTCTATTAATGGGATTTGTTCAAGTAATATATCGGATCAGTATAACTTTAAAATGCCACGAAACTTAGTGAAGATCAAATCCACCGTATTGATTATATGGACGGGGAGATTTCAGAATATCCAAGGGCTTCAACCAATGTCAATGTGTGACTCGTAGCATTACACTATACGTAAAACAGGCATCGTCGTTTAAGTTTTCATAATGCGCCTCTGCAAACCCTTTGCAGTTAATATTAAAACGATCATACCGTGATAATGCTTTAAAATGGATCCTGCGCTTTACTTGGATAAAGAATACTTACCTTCAGACAGTAAAAAGTTAAGCTCACATTTCTTGTTAAGAATATCGTCGGCCAGTGCGTTATTTTGAAATTTCACGACTGATATCAGCGTAGTGACTTGGTCAATTTCTTGATCTAAAGCCATTGATTCATTTTGATATCGTTTTAGTTTCTTTTCCTCTTTTCTATAACAAAATAAAATATATTATACAGTAAAACATCACTCGCGATTCCCCCACCCAATACGAATATTAAAACAACCGCTTATTTTCGGACCGATTCTTCATATTTTCTCTGCAATTTAATGATGAAACTGACGGATTGTTTTTGTTACTTATTCTTACCAATACGTAAGTCTGTTTTGACGGTATTTGTTGCTAATGGTCTCGTAATGTTGGTTCTGAACTGACAGCATTCAGATCTGAAATCCAACAATATACTTCTAAGCCATGGTGTTCCTTTTTTTTCTTTCATACCTAATGAGTCTCCTTGTGTCTCGGATTATCATTGATTTAGTACATGTACAAACTAGCAAGAAATGATAACAATAATAGCCTCCGTAATTCCTTTACCTCAGTTTATACAATCGTCTCTTCAAAACACGGCGTTGCTCTGATGTAGAACACTTTTCGTCTAGATCACTGTCTACGTCAGATAGCACAGAAGTTGCTGATCCATTTAACGATTGGAGCGAATCTTCGTCAGAATGTTTGAATGATTTGGAAAATTTCCGACGGTTCTTGGCATTATTTAATAGTGGGGTATCTTCACACGACGGCGGTGACTTAGAATCTAGTATAGAACTACCGCCCTTTGAAATCACGCCAACATCACTGCTTTCGTCATTTTTGCTGACATCTTGATTTTTCTTTGATTTCTTAAATAATTTGTTAACAAACGACATTTTAAATATTCCGAACCAGATTATAAAGCATTCATTAGTTCATTGAGAACACTTCCCTTCCTGTTAACACGTCAGAATGTCATATTTTTACGTCGGAATCGTGAGGCACTTAAAATACCGGAAGTTGTTTTTGGAATCGCGTCACTAGCACCGGAAATGGAGCAAGACGCGCGACGACGTCATCGACGTTTTGGCGTAATTTTTGGGATCGTGATTTTCAGTTTTTAGGAAAACTAATACATTTTCCAGAAAATAGACAATTATACTGATTTCTAGTCCTCACCAGAGACAAAGACAGGAATTGGGTGCAAAACAAAATTTTAAGTCTTCGTGACAAATACATCACAAATATTTTGCTAAAAAAATTAAGATTATATTCTAATTTTTACCAATCTTTGAAACTTAAAGACTAGATTTAAGTATATTTATTACATATATATGATATAAATTTAAGTACTTGGTCAATTGATCCAGGTCAAATTAATACCAGTTTAACTGGATGTTGTTAGTTGCTTTTAGGCAAACAGGGTGAGACACCACAGACCACAAAATTAGAGGGCTGCATTTACTATTATAAGGTTCTATTATTGATCTATTGCAAAAACACAAACAAATATAAACAACAAACAAAATGTGAATTTATGCATATATTTAGAGAAATACATAGTTTATGTCATAAATGACCCTAAAGCAATTAAAATTTGTATAATACGTAAATATTAATCAAACACAAATGCCAGTATTTAGATCACAAGTAAGAGGGTAAACTGGATGCCAGGCTTAATTTCTAATAAAATGTAGAAAGTTCAATTTAATCTTTTTATGAATACTACCAGCAATATTTAACATAATTTGCCCTATAATTTAAAAAAATCTTTGTAGTCAAGCTTGACAGCTAAACCAACACCTCACTTTATGAACAAATTATATTTCGAAATGTTGAAACAAACAAATGTAATTTTGTACTTTAATTGTAAAGTTCCATTATTATTACCATTTTCAGGCATAAAATAAAGTTCCTGTGGTCCACAAACTCAACAGACCTTGCTTTTCACTGCCAACCATAGATTTTTTTGTCCTTGGTTATTTTTTTTTCTTGTCAACATTTTTATGTCACATGAACTTTATCTCAAAACTTAGAAAAAAATCTTTAAAAGAACGTTTTGCAAACCTACAGCCCAAATATTTTTGGGGGATGTAAATAGAAACTTAGCATTATATTTGCTTTTTGCCTTATCAATGTATTATGTACATGTACAAATAATATATCTGGGATTTATATGGCAAGTCTATAACAAGAATACAGTTCATTGTCTTCTATGGAGGCAAATCAAGGGAAGTTTTGTAACATATTTTAATTCAAAAAGGATGTTTACCACTTTCAGGACCCAATTTGATGCATACATTCAAGTTTACACAATATAATAGAGTTTATTACACTCTCAGCACAGCATGTACAAGTTTAGTTTTGGTTCATTATTCTAGCATACAAAACAGTAACCTTCTAATCAATGATAATCATGGTCAATATTGTGGTGGGGGATTTCCATCATATTATCACTAACTACATTCAATCAAGTCACTAGTAATGTTCAAATAACATAGTTAAAAGGAATTCCTATTTAGTAAGAAACAAGAAAAAATACCGAATTTGCAATTAATGTTTCAACAACCATATGTTCAAGTTGAATAATAGTAACATATATGGTTTCTATTGACGATATGCATTGTATCGAAAAAATAACTGGTGTTAAAAAGTGCACACTTTTACCCTAACGAAGTCACACAGTAGATATTACAATGACAAAACAATGATAGACTATATAATACTTACAATAAAACATCATGTATGAAAGCTTGGTCCATAAAGCATTGTGATCACAATGAACAAGATTACCAAGATAAAAATTAGTGGCCAAACATACGTACAGTATTCATAAAACAGTTTGCTTATTTCTTTTAAGATAGAAAAATATAAATTCGATCAATATTTAACCAGTAAAAAGAGAAAGAAAATATTCACACTTTATTGGTGCCATTTTTTCATAAATTAAACCAAATAAAATAATTCAACCGATCTATGAATTTAATATCACTATAGCAACCATTCGCTTTTTTGAGAACTCTTCAAATTGAAGTAAAAAAAGTCTCAGGCTAGTTCAAATTATTTCATATACCTGGAGGTATTACATATTATGACATCAATAAACAATCTTCTATTGTTGAAAAAAAGGATATGTGAGTCAGGCTTTGAGTCCAATTATCAATTTTTCATTCAAAACACCACATGAAAACAACAATAATACATTTTATGATAATTCCCCATAATATTTTCATGTACACGATCAACTGGCCCTCTGTTCTCTATTTAAGATATTTACATAATTCATCACATTAATTAAAAACTATCATTAACAATTGAACAAAATAACAAGTACATTGTACAATCAACTTTTTATACAACAAACAATCTAGGTAATAAACTGCAAGTGTTTGATTTCAATAACAATAAACTTGAAGATGATAAAAAGTGTTCATAACAAACTGATACACTAATTTTTTTTCACCAAAGCAGGGCAGAAATTGAAGACATACCAATAAAGCATTTCAAACAAAGTGCAGTTATAGCTATACACCACATTATGCATCTTAAGACAATATCATAAGACTATTTTGCTTCATAAGCCATTGTGACAACAAGGTGGTGTATACAGAGGAAAGGGAGGTAAGTGCAATAAAACAGACACAAATTGCACAATAACAAACATAGTCAAAGGAGATAACTTGGTTAACAGGTCTGAATAGAAAACAACTAGAATACCAATTATTTCACAATTTGAGGAGTATTAATATAAAACAATCATGTATACTCCATAAAGAGTAAGTTGATAGTCATTCATACACTGATACACAAGCAGACAAAATCTTATAAAGCCAATTCCATATTGCAACAAGTTGTAGGTAGTGAATTCATCACAAGTTGAAATGCCTCGTGTAGTCATACTCTATAGTGGGAATCACAGCTTGTACAAATTTCAGGAATATCATTAAATACCTGTGTAATTGTTAAGGAAAACTCTAAACTGAAATCCCAGAGATTGAAGACAAAAATTTAAAAATACAGATGCAGTGCAACCTCCCACCAAGATTTCACATGTGAAGAAGATACCTACCTAGAGCTATTGGAAATTTGGTGGTTCTACCCAGGTGTGTGCCTGGGGCTTTCCTCAACAGTTAAATCTGGAAAAAGTTATCAAATAAACCCAGCAGTTGGTGAAATGTTAACAAAAGTGTAATAGAATATAGCTACTGGCCAAACAAAGCCTTCACAAGACAATGACCAACTTACACCAGCTCAATATGACTACTTTCAATATGACAATGTTCCATTAATGCCTGAAAATTGCAAATTTTGAACATTAGATTTTAGCGGTGTAACTGTTAACCGATATACTGGTTAATAATGCAATACAGATGCAAAATATTGTAATACGTTTTTTACCATATTGTTACACCCCTATTAGATATATTCATATTAGATATCTTACCAGTTTCCATGGAAACATTGCAGCACTAGACTGAATATCTGTTAAAAGATACCTAAGTGGACTATCCTGCATCAATATGAAATAAAAGCAACCCCGGAATGGTGGCTTTTATGAAATGATTAGAAGCAGGCCCAGTAGGTCATAATGGTGAGAAATAAATAAAGGATACATATGTACACCAAGATCTCCGCCTCCTTCAGCTACCATTTCAATAATTTTCTTCATTACGTCGGCATGTCTGCCATGAAAGAAAACACAACATGTAAATTACTCCAAACTTGAATTAAATTATAAACATAACAGTTCATTAAACTAAATTTCACATATCAGTCACCTAAAAGTCAAAGTATAAATTTCATACATTTTATCCAAGATCTCTCAAGAAAAAACATATTTTGAGAAGTCTGGTGTAAAAACTTTATATGATCAATTAAGCTGTTTCTAAGAGCAAATTGAAATAAAAACACACAACATTTTAACCTTAATTTCAAAGTGCACTCTTATTGGACATTCACAACCATAGACAGAGCACACACTACAAGCCTACAGCATTTTTATAGCTTGAGCAGAAAAAAAGGTTTTCCTTCCAAAACATACCGACAGGGATGTACGGAAGCCATGGGTGGTCCCGGTAAATGTGGATGTGTTTCCATGGTTACAGTTTTCTTTGCGTGGTCTTGACTGAAATCTTCATACATCTGTTCAACGGTCAATGGTGTACGATTCTTCAAAGATGATAAATAAGATATAAAATTAACAAATATTTAACATTTAAAATAATAAGTCACACCTCTGGACAATGGCCATATTATCACATGCTTACAGATACAACTGACCAAATGAACCTCTGAATAAAGGTTAACTGTACATAAAGTCACATTTCTTCTATTCTTTCAGTGACCTTTGTTTAGAGTGTGGTTTATTGTTTGTTTGTTTTTACGCGACTTATTGTCACTAGGGATTAACGCCGTTTTTCAACAATTTTTCAGTTATATACAGTGACCGGTTCATCTAACCAGTTTTCCTGTAGTATATACTAACCAGTACTAACTAACCCTTCAACAAGGAGCTGGAAACTTCTCCACATGTGGAGATAAATCGACATATTTGTCAAATTTTCATAGAAGGGTATGATCTGCTGCAACCGGGATTAGAGTGAGGTTAAACATGACATTAACAGTCAGGGCCATTTGGCAACTCCAGCTTTCACAGCCTGTGAAGAACCATTGAGTACACCTGGGTAGAACCATCAACTTTCCATAAGCTAGCTAAAGAGCTTCTTCACATGACATTGTGAAATTTGTCTGGTCCCAGGTGGGGATTCAAATTCAGTGGTGAGGGGCTACATTAGTTTCAATTATACAATATAACTGAAATATTTTGTCTAAATTAATACATTTATTACACTATTACTCAACACAATACAATAAACCAGTCTTAACCTTCCATGGGAATTTTTCCCTGCACAAGTTCATCATGGAAGTAATTGATTATTAATTAAGGAAGTACTTTTTCTGAATAGATTTCCCTAAACGAAAAATTTGGTATTTTACCTGAGGTCATATCAGACCAGATACAAGATATAAATATTCATTTATAGTCAGCTCAGAGTATAGCAATAAACATTAGCTATGAATAGCTATTTACCGACAACAAGTTTTCTGGAATCCATTCAACAAAAGCGAAATAGTAATGTAATTAGTCACATAAAGATTTAAAAATAAGAATAAATTGTCTCTTTAAGTTTTTTTAGGGGAAAATTCTCTTTTACTTAAAATCATTCAATCAAATACACTACCTCATCATAACCGTACAGCCATAATCTAGGAGTCTGGTAATATTTATCATATGATATGTTCAAGTCGTAAGTTCTAGTCTGTAAGACACCACTCTCAGATTCTGATACCTGTCTCTCTGTTGTCTTCGGTACAACCAAAGTAGCCTGTAAGAATTGTAGGTTTTTAAATACATCAGTAATTTAGGCAAGTCTTCATTTTCAAACATAGGAGTGTTTAACAAGGAGATATTGACCAAATATCTCAATGGATGAAGCTTGTAAAGCCCAGCATTTTAATATTTTTAAATATTGGTTTACCAAAGAATGGGTAAAAATGGGAGGGTCAATTAAAAGGGGAGGGATTGAATAAAATGGGAGGGTCAATTAAAAGGGGAGGGATTGAATAAAATGGGAGGTCAATTAAAAGATGGTGGATCAAACAAAGAGGGAGAGGTCAAAAAAGGGAAGGGGTCAAATAAAAAAGGGAAGGGTCAAATAAAAAGAGTATTAAATAAATGGGAAAGGATCAAAAACAAAAACATGATAGCCAAAAAGGAATAGTTTATAAGTGAAATAAAAAATTAATACAGAGACTTAATACAATTTAGACAAAAAAGAAACAACATACTGTGTCCTCTTCTTCTAACATTCCACTTTCTTCAAAAGCTTCCATATCCATAGCCTCACCATCATCATCATCGTCATCATCATCATCATCATCACCTTGTGCAGCTGTACCTGATCCAACTGATGAATCTTTTTTATCCTGAAATAAAAAACAGCCACAACTTCAATCATATTATATAAATCTGAATCAGGAGGTTAGAAGTAAATCTGAAGAGTCAAGAAGTCATCAGTCCTTTTGTCCATTTATCTGACTGACAGACAGACTGACCCACCGGTTCACTAACTCACAGACAGACTGATCCATCAATCCACTAACTCACAGACAGACTGATCCACCAATCAACTAACTCACAGACAGACTGATCCATCAATCAACTAACTTACTGACAGACTGACCATCAATCAACTAACTTACAGACAGACTGATCCATCAATCCACTAACTTACTGACAGACTGATCCACCAATCAACTAACTTACAGACAGACTGATCCATCAATCAACTAACTCACAGACAGACTGATCCATCAATCAACTAACTCACAGACAGACTGATCCATCAATCAACTAACTTACTGACAGACTGATCCATCAATCAAGTAACTCACAGACAGACTGATCCATCAATCAACTAACTTACAGACAGACTGATCCATCAATCCACTAACTCACAGATAGGCTGATCCATCAATCCACTAACTTACAGACAGACTGATCCATCAATCCACTAACTCACAGATAGGCTGATCCATCAATCCACTAACTCACAGACAGACTGATCCATCAATCCACTAACTCACAGACAGACTGATCCATCAATCCACTAACTCACAGACAGACTGATCCACCAATCAACTAACTCACAGA
This sequence comes from Lutraria rhynchaena, assembly GCA_008271625.1. NCBI lineage: Eukaryota > Metazoa > Mollusca > Bivalvia > Venerida > Mactridae > Lutraria > Lutraria rhynchaena. The sequence continues at coordinate 5,430,449 of VIBL01000004.1, read as the reverse complement.
CAGACTGATCCATCAATCCACTAACTCACAGATAGGCTGATCCATCAATCCACTAACTCACAGATAGGCTGATCCATCAATCCACAAGCTGACAGACAGACTGATTCACCAATCAACTAATTCACACACAGACTGCTATCAGGTGGAAATGAATATAACATAAAAGGCTGTAATTTCTGTTATATATCTTTGGGTCCTAAACAACAAGTCTAAATGACAAATCTACGGAAATATAAAATCGTTTTCGTAAACAAACAGTTCATGGTCATCACACTTCAGGAAATCTTGTTATCTTGTCTCAACAGGAAGAAGAAAATACAAATCTTAAAATGTTGTGACAAATTACTAGTAATTACTATCTAATGCCATGTTTAATTCAAGTCATACATAATTATAAAATAACATAAGCATTTTAAGATAGTATAATCAATTTAATTCTCAAAGTCATTTTTATATCAATAGACAAAGAAATAAATACAGTATGCTCTACAGACATACAATTATAAACAAAGCACACAAGGGTTTTAAAGACTGCTTATTAAGTGTCTTAATTAAAAACCATTGACCTTTCAAGAGCCTTCAACCACTAAAGGCAAATACAAGATGTGTGAAAAACTGCATAAAAACAAAACAAACAAATAGAAATAATAGGAAAAAAATACTTTTGAATCAAGAGTCATATCTGAGACAGTCTCCACAACATGACCCATCTGTGCATCTGAAATAAAAGTAATTCAGCTAATTATGTATATCATACAATTTTAACGTGTATATACAGTAAAATCCCTGAAAACTAGACTCCCTGAGAACCAGATTTCTCTGAAAACCAGACAATTATTCAAGTCCAATTTTTTACTCTTCAATAATCAATAGTTCTCTAAAAACTGGAATTCTCAGAAAACCAGACTTTTGGCACAGTCCAAATGGGGCCTGGTTTTTTGGGGTTATACTATACATTGCAGCATTTTCAATTCCATATTTTAAGATACACACTTTATGGTATTGTCTAGACATAAGCATAATCAAATGAATGGTATGAAAAATGTAAGGCAATACAATGTTTTTGGTTATAAACAAAGTGGATTAACTTGGAAACAGATTAAATATACACTGAACTCATACAACGAGAAACTATCATTAGAATCCTGTTGATGACCAAAGAAACATGGATTATGTATAAACCAAGTCAATAGTAATCTGACATTCTTTAAGATAAAAATTATATTCGATGTCTCAAAAACAATAACATTTTGGTACCACTGAAGTTTTACTATCCAGTACTTTCACAGACAGTTACATAAAATTACATAAAAACTCACTGAATTCTAATTTTAAAGAAGAAAGTAAATTAGACATAGATAAACTTCCTACTGGTCTAATAATCATACCAGGAAAGTGATGAGTATCTACCCAACCACCGTCAGCATCCTCCTCAATAACCTTCTCTTGTTCTTCCTGATGGTTGTCTACCTGTTTAACTCTCTTATAGCAGGGCACTTGAAGAATAGAATATATATGCATACAACAGAGTAAACAAAAGATTTCTGTGTACAAAGAGAAATCCACTCTAAAAGATATACCATTTAAAGAATTTGTGCAAAAGAAAGATGAAATACTTTTCAGCTCAACCAACTATGCTAAAAAAGACGTGTTCAGAATATGAATTTGTTCAATCTGTGATGATAAAGCTAAATGTTATAGTTATACACGAACAACCCTATTTTTTTCGGTACCCACCTATAATTTCAAACAACAAAATCCAATGTACAAAATATTTGGAGACAAATAGCACCTCCAATGAATGAATGGTAATATTAGTATACTGTATGAACATACATACCATTTTTTGTTATCAAGAACTGCTTTTCTGCTGGGAGATATTGTTTTCTTTTTGATTCCTCCCCAGCAGACCAATGCCATGTAGGACAATGATGAACCAGGTGATCACCAGCAGCAACGAACTGAAATATTGTAATACGTCATAAAACCCTTGTCTTTGACTTTTTTCTCTGAGTAGTCAGTTGTTAACATCTTAAACTTGACATTTTGAATGAGTTTGGTATGAATTAGAAGCTAAAAGTGCTAATTTTTCTCTTCAATACACGAAAACACCAAAACTGTGTGTCATAAATAAGTAACTGAAATATCAAAACTTTAAGCTTCTCTTGAACCAAATTAACATACACCCACCAAGGTCTGCCCAGTAATATAGTAAGTATGGAATTGCACAGCAGGGCTTGACAAATCCACTCGTCCACTCGTAATTATGAGTAGATATTGACTACCGACGAGCTGAAATTGCTGTAGAATGAGTTAAAATTCTTAGCTGGACAAGTAGCCTGAAAAAAAATTGTTATGCCCTGCATGAAGATATTTCTGTGCCTCAGGAAGGAAAATTGGCATCAAAAACATAAATCAATGTTTACCTCTTCTGGTGTGATCACGCCAGTTTCTTTGAACTTTGATTCCTGAAACAATAAGGGATTTATTTGCAGAGCAAGTGAACACTAATAATTACAGACAAACATGCGATAAAGATCAAAGAAATTATGTTCCAATCCGATATTGGCAAAACTTGAATTCGTATAACCAAAAAACTACACTAATATACGATACATGTATCCTGATTATACGCATTACTGCAAGTCTAATTTTTTACCCTGCTAAAAATTCATGACAGTACTACTATGCAATCATGATACAATTTAATTCTCATTAACCATTCTTCTTCATGTCAAAAAAACATGAAAATACTCTTATAAACAAATGAAATCATACATCGACTGCTATATTCTTTGACACACTGATGGCCATATTGATTTTTATTGTGTATACATATTACCGCAAATCTGCTAGTTAAATGCAAGTTAAGAAGTCACATGGAATAATACTGGTACTATACTAAACTTCCAACTAATATTAAGTATTTTCCTGAACTAAGATACCACAAGGGCATTTTCATTTAAATGGAAAACACGTTTTAACAGACTAGAATCTATGAATGCAGAAAATATTTGACATTTTTAATTTTGATTTGTTCCATTTGACTGTGTAAAAAATAATGGGACTAACACTGTTGAAAATGTTTGACAGTTATGTTTGACATAATGTAAACAATGCTAGGTGGAAACTGAAGTTGGGGTGATGTGCATATGCTTCAGTTATTGTAATTTTACCGGTACCTGCGGTAATATGTACATCATGGTAATAAGTATACAAGGGATATAGTATAGATCTTTGCTATGACTAATTCCTGTATGATATTTCAAATCATTTTTCACAAGCAAAAAATTTATGAGATGTTAATAAACCAATGAACTGAAAAGACCAGCGCTGTATATAGAATTCAGATGAAAAATGCCAATCAAAGAACATGAAATCTGTAGCTAATTATTAATTCAATACGTCATGATAATCAAATCCGAATCTTTACGTCCGAAATTCAGACACTTACATGCCAAACTTATATTAACATAAAAAATACTAACCTTCAAAACGGGGGTCAGATACTCTGCAACCCCTAGTGCTGTTCCTTTAACAGCGTTTACAAGATTTTGCATAGCCATGCTGGCTCAGCATTCGCAGGATAATGTCAACAAATCGAAGTCCAACTTAGCGGAAGTTGTCCTTTACCTCCGCCCGGAAGAGTTTTAGTTTCATTTTCATATGTTTTCGCGATATCTAAATTTCTGTACTCTATGTGTGATCATGGAAATTCTGGTGGATGTGCTCACACAACAGCTAATCCATCTGTACAACAAACTTTAGATGAACTAGATTTCAGCAGAGGTATATGGTCAGCTGCTTTAGATGGTTGTTATGACGATGTGTTGTCGTGTTTACAGAAGAAAAACATCTCGGTAGACACTGTGGATTCATCTGGGTACACTGCTCTGGTTTGTGTTTTGTTCTCTTTTCTGTGGTAGTTGTTCTTCTTATGCCTGTATTTCCATGTTTTTATATTCTTTTAATTCAGTGTCGATGTAATACTGTTATTTTCATTCATTCTACTGTAATAGGAGACAGAAAATCAAGTTCAACAACACTGTTACACTACATTGCCTAACATACATCCATGCAGTGCAGTATGTTGTTTATGCCTACTATTTATGGCTGAATAGAAACTGACTGTAGTTTTAATATTTTTTCAGCATTATGCCAGCAGGAATGGTCACTTGGCTGTGTGCCAACTGTTACTTCGTGAAAATGCTTCACCAAACATACAGACCAAATCTGGTGGTGTGACACCACTTCATCGAGCTGCTTACTGCGGCCATGCTGAAATAACTGACCTTCTTTTAAAACATAATGCTGATCCTCTCTTACCAGACGCAGATGGAAAACTGCCTTTACACAAGGTACATGCCCAGTATTTGTTTGCATATTACCTCATATTGTTGGAACTTGCACTTATTTTATTTGAAAAAAAAATACTTCTGTGATTGATCATTCCAGTGCTCGTTTGAATCAAGAGTTGTTACTTTTTCTATTCTCAAAGGTAGCAGCTTAAACGTTGTAAATTATTATGAAGAGAAGCAGTTATGTATTTAGATACTATTACTAAAAGTATGTTCATAAAATTGATATCTTTTGGGATTGACTTAATTAGTCGAGATTTATCTTTAACTTGCAGGCTTCAGAAGGTGGTCGTATTGAAGTTGTTAAAATACTATTAAAAGCATCTCCAGGGAGTAAAACTTACAAAGACATTAAAGGACGTACAGCTGCAGACTGCATTCCTGATAAGTTTATGGAAGTCAAATCATTACTTGCAGTGGGATGAAATAAAGAAATTTTTTTATAGTTTACAACATGTACATGAAGGCCAGATGTTTGTTCCTTCAAATGTCCTAAGTAGCATAGCAACATTGAAAATTAAACTGAAGCAAAACTTATGGTATAATTCTATCATTGTAACATATTACTGTGATAAAGGTGCAATATAGTTGATATCGTTCTTCTTGTTAGTATTGTAAAAATCCATCAAATTGCTGTATTTCTGGTTATTTCATTGCATTTTTCAACAGTATATCAGTCATATACCTGCTGGTAGATATCCTAACCTGTTTTCCTGGTTTCTGTACCTGTACTAATATAGTTCTGAGCAAGTAACTGCTAACTTATCCACAGAAATGGTAAGCTGTTGTGAACAAATGACCTTATACGCAATGTTTCCAACCAAATCACCACAGAGAATTCAAAACTTTACTTCATGCTGTTGTTTTATATGATATCTGAACAATAAAGTTTCACTAACAAATAGCTTTATTAAAGGGCAAATACAGTTTGTGATCTAATTCCAGTTAAAAAAAGGCAAGTCAATTTATCAATAACACTCTAAGTTTTAATTAAGTGTATGTTCAAATGAATACAAATTTTCATCATTAGTGCATTAATAATTCTTCAACATTGGAAATAAGATAAACAAATAAGAAGAGCAGTATTTATTACAAAATTCATTTGTAGCATTTATACATGTAATCTGTATAATCAGCTATTGTTCAGCTCTAATGATTGAATATCACATGAACAGACTCAAAACAACAATCATACGTCAAAATAATAAATCATTACTACATAAAATACAACTTCTTAAAGTTCTTGTTAGTTGCCTAACAACTTATAAAATTAACTACCAAGCCTTATACTTGCATAGAAATACATTAACAATACTTGTATAAAAATAGCACTGAAAATATAAGGATTTTTTATTAGAGCCAGCCATCTAAAGCTCAACGTGAAAGTTATTGAATTTTTCTCATGTCTATGTTCAACTAAAATTAATCGTTTCAAAAATGAGGAACATCTTTTCAACAGATGATTCATCACAAACGAAATTATGAGCAAACAAAAAATAAATAGGAGAGTACAGATCACAAATTATTAATTCTTTCATTGTCATTGAGAACATATTTCAATGATCAGTTAACAATTCACCATGTAATATGTTATTTGCACTTAAATGGTTTCACAATTTTCACATTCCAAATTTAAACAAATGGATATTTTCAAGTAAATTGTCATCAGAATCTTGCACAATGAGACAGATCTATAAATGTCAGTAATATACAATCTTCTATTTAATTTTCTTGTCGTAAAATCAAAACACAATTGAAGTTTATCAATCAAACATTTAGTAAATCAATCAAGTGACTTTCTTCACACGTTGGTAAGTCAGTGGACTGTGAAGCTTTGGTTCTTTTCCTTTGTAATGTTCGTTAAAATCAAGGCGGAAACTCAAGAATCTAAGACTGACATCTTGATGACTAGTCACCATCACGAGGAACTGTTGGACCATATCCTGAAAAATATACATGCATAATAATATTCACTATTCCTTTACTTACAGGGGAGCACATTTTCTGGTTTATACCGGATTTCTGGTTTTTAAAGGATCATTTTCCAAATTGTCTAAATCCATTGTTAAAATGGGGGGGTTGCATTCCAGTCAAGTGTCGCGGAGGAGTTATCTATCGTTTTAAGGAGACTAGAACGAAAGGGAGACAACTCTTGCGACATACTGCAAAGTTCTCAGTGAAGGCCCCAGCAATATTTTCAGGCTTTTAGAAATTTTCTACTTGTACTCATGTATTTGAGATTAATTCAAACCAAAGAATTGCTTTTTTAAATTTGAGTTTATACATGTAGTTGACTAACTGGAAGAACCAGTTCTGGTATCTCAATATTGTCATAATAGCAATTTCTATATTTTGTCTATTCAAATAAGATTCAATATAGGGAAAGAACTGCTTATCAGAATACAACATGTGTTGACTAAATGGATAAACTAGTTCTAGTATCTTGATACTTGTATTTCATCTGAGCTGAGCTTTGATGATTACCATTTTATCAAATTGATTCAATGCTTGCTTAGTGCCCTAATTTTGCAGCCAATCCCTTGTGAGGAGATGTATTCATTACAATGCTGGTTAACTTAGATTCAATACAATTTTTTTAAAAAATGAAAAATCCATTTCAATTAGCATATCAACAATAAACCTTGAAAGCTACACCAAACAGCAGAAACACACTCATAGATTTTTTTTTGGAATAAAAAATATCTATCCCACACATTTGTGTTTACCTGAGAAGAACCACTGGAAAGCTCCCCCCTTGAGTGAAATTTGGTCCATGAAAGAAGCCAGAGACCAAACCACTGAACCATACTCTTATTATAGCAATACATTATTGAAATATTCACAGACAAATTGAAAAATTGACAGAATAATATCAGTTCTAAAAACAGGTTGTTTCTTTAGCAGTTCAGTGCATATGCACTTACTTGGAATGACTGGGCAAGAACAGCAAATTTCGGTCTTGTAGTGGGTATCACAGTTTTTAAGAATTCTATTCTCCTCTTCCTTTCTTCTTCCTCCAATTCTTCTGTCAATCCCCAGTCACCCTGGCAACAGAAAATAATAATATTTGAAAATGTTCTATTATTTCAATATAACCCATGTTCTTACTAATTCTTGTGCTGCATCACACGCTTGACAGAATGAAACTACAACAACTGGCATGCAGCACAGAGTAAATAAAATGGTATATGGCAAGAAAAGACTACAAGAAAAGACCACAGGCAGTAGTGATAAACCAGAGATAGTAAATCTGTAATCAATTTAAAACACCCAAATTTGACTCAAAGTTACCTTAAATGAAACAATTGTCACAAAATACGACCCTGTTGAACTATAGAATATATATCAGTATTGAACAAGGTCATATTCTTTGACAAGGTAAATACACAGGGCCTTTTTTCCTTCTATAACTGAGGCCAATAATTGGTGACTTCCCAATTGCAAAAAGCCTCTTTTTTCCCAATTTGAAGAAGTGTAGGGTCAGTTGTTGTTTATTAATGTATCTTGAAAGTCATTCTACCTTTTCTCAATTTGGCTGAAAATCACTCTTGATTTTCCCAAAATGAAAGGCTAAGGCCCCTTCCCAATTTTCGAAAAAAGGGCCTGGTACATGTAGTTCACAATGAAGGTACAGAAATGTTGAATGGCTCATTTCAGGCATACTGCATAAAAATTAATTCACACACTGGTAAACACCAAAGAAAACTGTGTATGTCGTTCCATTTGTACGATTTTCCACTGCTGTGCATTAAATCTCGGGAATATTTAATTTATTAAATGACATTACTGCCATATCAATGCAATAAATATATATTCATGAACTAAACCTGTGCAGATCTTTGCTTCTGTAGTTTTGCAAAATGCTGTCTGGCCATCAATTCTTGCTGTGCTGTTTGGTAAAATGAATCCTGAGCTTGCTGGAATCCAATGATTAGATCAAAGATTGTACGCAACTGTGTAAGAATACCCTGAAAAAAAAACAACAAACAATAGATTACCATGCAGACAAATGATCAAACCTCATATTCAGGCAGGAGTCTAAAATTTAACACCTCTCCAGTATGCTAAATATATGCAAACATAAACAAATGACTACCATTATATTAAACAATGGATAAATTTTGTTATCATTCAAAGAAAAATCTGACTAGGTCATAAATTATCAATACTACTTTAACTATATAATCTAAAATGTGTCTATGTTAGCAGTGAATACAGTAAATGCACTCATTAAAATTTCAACATAACACGAAAATTAGTTTTACAGCAAATGATTAGGTGCTGTGAAAGTTCTGTAAACAACACAGAAATTACAAAAGTTAAGATCTTAGGACAGATTATACATAAATTCTAAGTCAGGGAAAAATAAAAAATCTTAGAAATATTTTAAATGAGAAATTTCAAGGGGTTCTAAGGTTAGGGAGTCTTAAGTTAAAAAAGTATGTAGAAAATATACATTTCAAATCTTTCAATATTAACAGTAAATGCATGGGGAAATGATTTTGTGATAATTAAATAAGTGATAATTAAAAAAAAATCCTTGAGAATCAACAACATTTTTATATCTTTGATTGAAAGTGCAAGGGTTTACAGTGAAGCAAAAATATTAAAATGTATCAATGATCAATTTATAACTTACAGGACCAGCTCTCTACAATTCCAAACAAAATTAAAATTTGATTAAAAGTTCATTTTGTATGACTATAGCACTCAAAAATTCAGCCAGCAAGTTAGAGCAAACACCTTATAAATGAATATTTTACAAGTGACATACCAAAACGATTGAAATATCTGACACATGAAATATGACAGAGGGCATGTGTGAAATAATGACGGCTTAGAGTAAAATTGAAGCGGCTGGTTGAAAGTTGATAAGGTGTTGACCTCTAAACCAGAGGGTGCATGGTTCAAACATCTATTAAAAACAAGCCTTAGTTACACATATACAGACTTAAAAATGATTAAAATAAGCATTATTATTTCAAATTCATTATGATAAAGCAACATTATATCTGTGTACTACAAAATGTGCTGATCAATACAGAGTATATTATAATAATAATGAACATTATAATTTTGCCTTCACACTACACAAAAATAGTGCACAATGCAGACATACTTTGTACACCATGAGAAATTAAATGCTTGTCAGTGGCCTTTAAACAACCGAAAAACACTTCATTATCATACAGGTTAAATATAACAAATTATCATATCACTTGAAATATAATATCATATAAATACTCAAACAATTAGTTATCTTCATGCCTCAAGCGATAGTACGAAAGACTAAACATAAATACATGATGGTTTGGTTTAATGTTGAAGCAGATATAATTTGTTGTGGTCAAAATGTATGAAGGAGCATAGAGGATCCACTAATTTTTTAATAAATTAGCCAAATTCAAGAGGCCATGGATGATGGGCCAATTGTCAAAGGGACTTTGATTGCAAACTTGTCAGGAAAACAATATACCCCTAGCCCAAAATAAGGACAGGCAGAGAAAGGGCCATTTCTTCCTACCTTCCCTAAGACCCTCTAAAAAAAGAGGGAGCCTGGCACACAAATTTGAGGTTTACTTTGAATGTCAAAAGGTGACTATAAAAGTCTTTTAACTCAGCCCATACAATACACAGCTGATTTCTAACTTTAACTAGCCAGACTGTAGCATAGGTAACAAAGTACCAGTATATCACTTCTTCAACATTTTATACATCAACATTTTTTTCTCACTTGGTTTGAACTTGAGGGATACTTGGCAACTTTCCCAGCCTTATTGGTGGAGGAAGTCCCAAGGTATACACCTGGATAGAACCAACAACCTTACATTAGCTAGCTGAACAGCTTACATGTGAACTTTGGCCCCAGGTTGGAGTCAAACTCACAGCATTGAGGGACTAGTGATTACGAGTCAAGAAACCATAACCACTCAATCACAATGAACCCTTACATATCTACTAAATGACAACTGACTTCCTGAAGTAGTATGCTACACATTAACATCCCAAACCAGTATATACCTATGGTTAGCTCGCTGATACACAAATAGAATAAGAGCAGTGCATGATAAAGCTGACTTCCGGAAAACTGCCTGACTGCCTGATGTACGACACATGCTTTAACTGAATTCAGCTCTAGTCAACAAACTTTTATATTTTTGGCAAGTTTAAGCAACCACATCAGGGCAAAAATGTCAAACAGTTTTGTGAAATCAATGATAGAAAAACATCAACCGTCACCAAGTGATTATTTAACCTTGTATGTTATATTTTCTCTTTCTCCGGACTGTTTAGTATAAATATATATAAAGATAAAATATAGTACACTCTAATAAAAAAGAACAGGGAAGTGAAAAATACAATTATCATGTTACTATGATCAGCTGATCAAATGGTTTGCTGTCACTATTGTATAAAGGACTTCAGCCAGCAATCATTACTGATTAACAGAATTGTTTGAAAGGCACAACTGACAACAGAACTAGACTTAGACAAACTTTATACACAGAATGTGTAGAATTCACTTTTTGTGCCTAGAACTCTTCAGAGCCCTCACAATAGGTATAAATATTGGCAGACAGACCTACACATATTAAGCAATCTAAACTAAGAATAATCAACAGACAATAATATATAATATAAATAAATTAAATAAACATTGTATTTCAAAGAAGAGAAAATGAGATCTTACTTCATGTAATTCCATGTTTCATTTACCAATGATGATAAATTATAAAAGGTCATGAAAATTTAAGATAGAAATTCAACAAGTGCATGCTTATGACAGCCACGGCCAGTCCATTCATAAACATATCAACATGAATTCTTGATCATTAAAAAAATCAATTCAAATCTTACGTAAGCAGTAACATCATCACATTGGAACACTGATAGCATTAATTCAAGCAACTTGGGTAACTAAAGAACTTTACATTGATATGCTATTTTATTTTATTCATGTCTAAGTAATGTTCAGCTCTATACTAAAAATATATGAAGCCTTGGCAACAAATACAGCTATGTTTAGCTTTTTTATTGCAGAAATTGAATGGAAACAAAACCTATATAAAGTGGTAAGTCTGAAAAAAGTAGAATTTAGACTTTTTCTTAAATTAGTTTTTCAGACTACTTAAGTATAAGTCAAAACTCATACCCTGGACTGCTCGTCAAGCAAACATCTTGTTATCACTGTATCGAGAAATGTCTCATGTGCGGCTATCACACAGTCTAAATCTTCTGCTTCTTGTACTTTGTTCAACAGTTCATGCCAGGAACATTCCAATACCTTAAATTATACCATGGTATTATACACACATCATATATGGTAACTATGGAAACAAAATAGTGGTATTAAAAAATTCATAAAAATATTACATTTATAGCGAGGATAATAAGTTACAGACTGTAAGAACTTAGTTTTACAAATGGCTGGTATATGTTGAGACTAAAGTATGTACTTAAACAAAAACTAAATATGTTTTCTCAATAGCTAACTTAAATATTGTAGATTCTTGCTCCATGGATCTATAACTTACAACAACACTATTTTACTAACAGGCTAATAATGCATATTTTACCACATTGTAAAAGACATAATCAATCAGTTTGATCAAGCTATCGATTTTAACATATAAAATACCTCAAAGCTAATATAGTATTGTGTTTGTTGTATAAAGTGTACCATCTCGCTACCCAGCATATGACACTGATGTAAGATTGTTGATAATTCTGCAATGGAAAGATCTCAGATGAAAAGTTTACACTCAAAAAAATAACCACTACAACTTCTCTCTGACCCCCCCACAATATCAATGGGTCCATACCTTTACCCAACAACTTATAGGATAAGTTCACAACTACAGACACACAGTACACACAGAACATTTTGTACTGAAGCCATTGATGAATAGATAAAATGTATAAGTAGCTGACCCATTTATTTGGAGACTTATATGCTCTATTTTATCCAAAAAAAAATGAGTTTAAGGAGTAGCCAAATTCAATTCAATTAAACTGTATTTATATAGCGCAAACATTATTACCATATTCTATTGTGCTGCACACAATACTAACTTAATTAAAACATTTCTGGATCAAATCCAAATTAATATAAATTTCAAGCAGATAAGGAGGTCACAAGTTAAGATTTACAAGTACAGAATGAATGAAGCATACCTGGTATAGATCTCAGCAGTTTGGCGTTAAAGATCTGGTTCTTCCATATTAGAGCCAGTACATACTCCATCCTCTTAGCTCTCCATAAAAAGTTAAATACTCTCAGATACATGATCATACATTCTGGTGTAAAGACCTGACAAATAGAAGAAAAAGAAACATGAAGAACTGTAATGTATACAAGATTCACTTAGCAGCCATTAAGGTCTAAGTAATAAGACAAAAAACTTGATATAGACAATGTAAAGAGTGTGCATGGAACCAACCAAATCAAAGTTCACATTTAAGACTGGTCCCTAGACTCATTTTTTTAACTTGAAACTAGGGGTTCCTAATTTTTTTAGTTTATACTCATGGAGTAACTATCCCAAATAACTTAGTTCAATCTGTTTTATTGTATCAAGTCTGAATGCATTTGAACAAGAGAAGTGTTGTTATAATTTAATAAGATGCAAACAATTTCTAATGTAGCAAAACATAAACGAAATCTATTTCACTACGTAAGCCGCAATTTTTAACCCTTTGCCTCATAATACCGCATCCCCCGCATCTGAAGCATACTTTTGAAAACATTGTGGCAAAAGAAGCCATTGCTTGTAATGAGTAATGGCTTCTTTTGCCACAATGTTTTCCACTTTGGCGGAAAGAAATAACCCAATTTCTTAAATGAATGGACTTTTGTATATTAGTTTTGAATTTGGAGTCCAAAATATGTTTATTAGACAAAGGGGTAAAATACACAAAGCAGAGAAGGAAGTAAAGGTGATTAATCTCCATCACTCACAGTTCTGATTGGTCCATCAACATGATAGTCAAGACTGAACACATCCCAGCCAGTGTCTCCCGGGGATACCTAGGAACAGAGTAAGCATGTCACAATGAATCATAAGAGCTCTCCTTGACATACAGATATTTGGGTGAAAGTCAAAAATTTTCAAAAAAAAAAACATACATCTTAACCTCAGTGCCGCAGAAACGATAAAACCATTAGGGTCTGGACCTGAGAAAAACCAGAGGTCCAGAAAAATTCCAGAAAACTTAACAGTGCAAATAGTAATGTCTTGTAATGTCTCTCAAAATGACCACAAAGCCAACCAAGTTTATACCAACACAAATAAGATGAATTATTCTTTTATACATCCTTAAACTGAAATGCCCACCCGCGTAATTCATAACAGCTTCTTAATAAATGCATTATTTTGTACACGAAACCAAATTTTCATGTTTTCTAATTAAGTAAACTTAAATAATTGCTTCAGTTAACACTGGCATTGAATACTGGTATTCACAATGTAATTACATACTAAAACTGTTTGTACGATACTACTTCTAATCTATTTTAAAGGTTCTAAATGGATGATAAAGTCGAGAGAGTAACACTGATTTATTCTGGATTAAATTGAATGACTAACCTCTAGTAATCTGACATCAAGTCGTTTGAGAATATCTGAATCATCAAACTGGGCATTGGTGCCTCTTATAGCTGTCTCGAGTATCCCAGTAAGATTATGTAAGTATAATGTTGATGCTGGTTTCGCAAGATCTTCCCTGAAATACAATTAATTTTATAATCAAATATAGAAAATATTTATTACAGCAATTATTATGAGATCAGATTTTAGCCGGGTTCAAATTTAGCGTTATTTTCTACCAGCTAAAATTAGCTTGTACCTTTTTTAGCTAAATTGAACAGCGATTAGCTAAAATTTTGAACACAATTTTATTAACCCATAATTAACAAATTACTAATGTCTTGGGTCATGGCCTTGGGCCTCTGACCACTTAGCCACCATACACATGTTAAAATATGCAAGCGGTTTTTATTGCCACTCGCTATTCAGAAATTTTACAAGCTATTAGGAAGTATGCGTGCCTAAATTCGAACCTTGTTTAGTAAGTTTCAACAGATTCGATTCAACAATAGGTTTAATTTGAAAATGTTCAAGAGTTTTTCATTCTTGATGAAGTTGGCATAATAGTTGCATATATTAACATCAATAATTTAAAATTTGTACACGATATAACTGAAAATACAACTAGATCAATGGTAAAACATACTGAAAGAAAACAAAATAAGAACTCATGAATATTTATTTTACATAATGCAAAAAGGCATTATTGTAAACATTTGTGTATAAGTCACACCTGTGTATAAGCACTGGTAAAAATCAGACAAAATTCTGAAAAAATACCTTCATAAAGCACAAATATTTTTCAATAAAGAAAATGACCACAACAGACAAAAAATTTATTTACATGTGTACCAATTTTGTTTGTTTTTTGTGTTACGTAAGTGTTACAAAACTGTGGGATTTTGCAGCGTAACACTATAGGCGCTCAGTTACAAAGTCCGAGTGATCCAAATGTTTTTTCAATGTTCTATATATAAAAACAACAAGGTTTCGCAGGTTTTATTACAAAATAGAAAGATATCTTACTCCAGTAGATCCATTAAATGTCGTATGAAGTCACCTTGACCTAACAATAGGTATCTTCTCATAGCCTGAAAATTTAAAATCTCTTATTGCTGTAAATTGTAAAACAGGTATATTATTCTTTTTTCTCTTCACTGAAGTTCAACATCACACCAGCAGTCATCAAGCAAGTTTTCCAGCTTTAACAATGAGAAGGTCTTGCTGTTTGTGTGACATTAAACCACAGACAAAAAAAAAAAAAACAAACGTATCAATGAAACATGTTCACTTACGATGAAAATTAGCTGCTTCCAAAATTGCAACATAGACAGAAATTAGACAGAAAGCATCATAATTTTCCTACAGAAACAATATGTGAAGAAACACAAAATCATCATGTACCTTTAAATGGTCCATAAATTTATACTTGGAATGCAGGACATCAAGTAGATGGCGACTTGTTTCCTTGTACACTGTATCTATCATGTCAAGAAAATTGTTGCTCAAATCTTGCGTGAACATCCATTCAGCTGAAATCATTTAGTATACGACATATGTCAGTACAACAAAAACAATTTTATCAAGATCATTAACTAAAATAGACATCATACATATATCACACTTATTAAAACTGACTAAATATCAAGAAAATTATCAATAAATACATTTAAAACAATTGAAAAAAAAAGCTGAGAATTTAGATTTGTACTATCACAATTATTAAAGGTATTGAAAACAAGTTCTATATGGACAGACAAAGTGTGAGCCTAGTAAAAAGATGAGATTCCCTTATTTACTGCATATAGTCTTTATGATATAAGATGTGTACAAACTTGATGGATTCACCTACACACACTCCATTTAGTACGATGTAACACCAAGTGACTCTGCTACATTAAGATTTAAAAAGGGCCTAGGGGTTGAATGGTTATGGTCTCTGACTAGTAATCACTAGCTCCTCACTACCGTGAATTTGAATCCCACCTGGAACCTCAATTCACATAAGAAGAAGCGGTCCAGCTAGCTTACAGAAGGTCTGTGATTTTACCCAGGTATATAAGCCTGGGTATTTTTCCACCATTAAAGTTGGAAAGTTGCCAAATGACCCAGGCAGTTGGTGCAACTTTCAACCCCGAGCAAAAATAAATAAGATTTAGGTAATGCAAAAAGTATTGAGTAATTACAGGAAACATCATCTCTGTGATGTGTATTGAAACATTATTACTTAATGGGAACTTATCATATTATAGAATTATACCTTGACTCATATCTATGGTCATGGCAGCTTCTCGTCCTTTTGTTGGTGATCTGTCCTGACACACTTGTCTTAAGTAATTGATAGACTTCCCTGTTAGTAATATCTGAAATATAAATCAAATGTAATCAGTCTGTTATACATTTATGTATATACATGTATGTATATGAATAATACATGAGTAAAAGTTGAAAATTCAGAAAAAGGAAATCTTTTATTCGGTTCTGCGGAAACGTTAAAAACCAGTAGGGTCCAGCCTGGGAAAAACCGCAAGTTCCAGAAAATTCTGGAAAACTTCTAACCATGATAATAAAAAATTGATTTTAACATGACGACATGTAAATATAATACAGTAAACAGCCATATTACAAAATTTCACAGGAATAATAAATCAGTGACAAAATGCATCCAATGTAATGCAAGGACAATTTCAGTCGATAAAAAAAACCCTATCAGACCTCAACCCTCAGGCAAAAATTTTGATGAGATCTAGTAAAATTGAAACCATTACTGGCCCTTACATCAAATACAATTCCTCCACTTTTCATTCAGTATTTTAGTCAATATAATATTATAGTGTTGGCCAGTAACTTTTTGAACAGCCCACTTGTGTTTTTACATTTGTCAGTCTTTAGGTTTATTACAGGCAATAGTACATTGTCTTTTGTATACACTGAAAGTTCAACTATTCATTTCAGTGCCTCTATGAAACATTACCCTTCTGGCTTGGTCTGTAGTGATAAATGTAGGGATCATAGATTTCCTCAGACTGTATTTATCATGCCAGAGTCTGTCATTCTTCACAGTGGGGTCAGCAGCAACAAAAAACTGAGAAAACAACATAGAAACATTTAAATAAACAAACACATTTTAACATTTTTCTTTTCTATACAAGACACGTATATACTTGTGAAGTAAAATCAATACAGAAAGAAGTTGTGGCTATTTTGTATACTCTGAACAAAATGAAAACTAATCTACTTTCATTTTCATAAAACAAATTAGCATGAGAAATGTAAGGATCACATTTTCCTCAAACCAGTTGCTTTTTGATGAACAGTGGATCATTGTATAAAAGTTATCATGTCAATCAGATATACACAAAGACATGGATATCTATTTAATCTAAGTAAGACATAACACAAACCTCATCATGTATATCTTCAAGCTCTCCATCATAAATCCATCGTAACAAGGTTGCATATATTGGTTGTGATACCTAACAGTAAAAGAAAGAGTAGAAATCTCGAGAGGCCTCAGTTTTCAAGTAGTTATTTATAGTCCCTGACTTATAATCACTAGCCCCTCAATGCTGTGAGTTCAAATCCCACACGGAACCAAATTTCACATATGAGGAAGAGGAAGTTGTCTGGTTAGCTAAAAGAAAGTCAGTGGTCCGAACCAAGAGTATGCCTGGGGTCTCCTTCCACAGCTAAAGCTGGATAATCATCACATGAGACTGGCTGTGAGTGCAAGATTAAACTCCAGTGAAAAAAAAAGAAATCTCATCTTTATCTAAAAAAATCTTACTGCTATCGTTCCTTCTTACAGTTGTATGATCAACCTATTCAAAAATCCCTTGACCCAATAAGGTACCAAATGACCCTGACTGTCGGTGTTAAGTAAAATCCAAGAATTGGGGTCGCATAACATCAAACCAACATTTTAATAGAGGATGGCCTAAAGATATAAATGTTAAAAAAGTGATGGAAAGGTATTCACCACTCACCATGGTAAGTACATGTTTGATGAGAGATCTAGTAAATGGATCACCGTGTCTCAGGTAGGAATATATCGCTGATGCCAATGCTCCTCCCTTCTTTCCTACAATATTGCAGTTAAGTCTTTATAGCAGATAGCAAACAATGCAGAGTTTTCATTAGAAGCCAAAAGTTGAAGGTCAAAAATAACCCTACACTGATGATAATTTGAAGAATTAACAAAATTTCCTTCTAATTTTATGGTAAATATGACCCTTTGGTACAAATTCACAAGAGTAAAAAAACTTTATTTTGCTGATTTCAAGAATCAAAATGCAATTTTAAGGGTCAAATGAAAGCCCTGTAATGACTAGTAAGCTTTGATTAACGTTAGGCAGTATATAATCCTTCAGCCAACTATATTTTATTGCCTTCTTGACTCTTGTGAATCAATAGAGATGATAAAATAACATCTACAACAAAAAGAAGTGCCAAAACCGACGACCAAAGTTGACAAAATGAAGAGATAGTACTTATTGATGTTCTCAGCACAAAAAGTAATATTCATTGAGAAACACAATTCCAACAAAACACGATTTCTATCAAATTCTAAAATTCAATAAGATCATGCATCAATTATGGATCAGGAGTAAATGTAGGAAACAATCATTTATAGGTATCATTGAGTCCCTTAATATAATCACTACCAGCTATATAGAAAATTATTCAACATATCTGATAAATATCCAGAAAATCCAGCTGCAGGTTCACAAATTTTCTTTCACTCTAACATATAATAGTTAATACCCAGTTTGTCTGACCAAATGCCAATAAACTTGCAAGTAATATCAGTAAGATAGCCCAGAGTAATTCTAGAGTTTGTATTACTGATACCTGAAGATGTCACACTATTTGATACATCATAATCATATTAAAACATCAGAAGCGGCATACACTAACCTTTACATATATCCACCAAAGCTGCCAGTTTCTTCAATCTGATCAGAGGATCAAATGTCCAGACTTCTAACCTTCTCAAGGTAACACCAGCTGTGTTCATACCAATACCCTGGTCTACATCTTCTTGTAACTACAGAAAATATACAAATATGTTAACCATCTATACTGGACAACATCTTCTTGTAACTACACAAAATATACATACATGTTAACCATCTACTGGAAAATTAACTTCCTAGCCTATCCTCATAGCCAGACACCATTATCTAAGATATCAGATCAGGAGGGGACAACCTTATGCCAGTGATTAGTACCAATCCTTCAACTACAATTGGTACAAGAGCTGAGAGTAATTAATTAAGAAAAATGTGAATAGAAGAAAGAGCAGAAAACTTAAAGCCAAGATGATCAGACATATGCTTTCCACCAAATATCATGGTAAACTGAAGAACTAAATCATTATAAGATCCTCACTCACAATAAAAATCAGAAGCAGACAGACAAAGTTCCAACTAGACAGCACAGTAACTTAACAATTATCACATGATTCATGTGGATACGAGTATTACATGAAGACCAAAAGACTTGAAACACTTACCTGAGATTCTAACACTGCGATCAGACGATAGTATTCAGTAAGCTCTTGATGTAAAGCTGCGCAAAAACTCTGAAAGAAAAAAACAAGAATCCTTACAGAGTGAGATAAAGTATGACATACACAAATTTTCTAAACAAAGAAATAATTGAGACAGATACCACCATATCTATCAAACTGAAATCGTATTTCCACAAGATATTGTATCAACAAAACTAGCAAAGTCATTTTGATTACTAGGAGAGAGTTTGTATTTTGTAACTGATTCCAACAAAATGTGTTTTATTGGTAATGAGAATGTAACACCATTTAGAACAACAATTACAATTTGTAAGGAAAACACAACAGTACAACAAATGCATGACTTTACAATTATGCTTAACTTGGAATCATAAAAAACTTTCAGTTTAACTAGTACGTCAATAAAAACGGACCAATAAAATTCCAATATTACCTAAACAGAAATAGCTGACAAAATGACAATACCTGACCAACAAGCCCAAATGTTTTATCAGCAGATCTTGTTTCCACATAATTTTTCACTTTATTAAATAACCATCCACACTCAGCTAAAATACCGACAAGTTGACGGATTGCCTGAGGTATTCCTGCCTGTAAAATACAAGATACAAAGTATCTCATGAAAACGATTACCTTTTTATAACATGACACTATATATGTACAAGCCTTAAAATTAAGAATTTATTAATATTCATACAAGTACAGGATTAATGTTAAAATGAAGTTTCATTGGGAATTTGAATATAAAATATTATTTTGAACTCATGGTACTAATCAAACATAAAATCCACAGACCTGTTTATCAGCTTTGTACGCATCTTTCGAAGCATCAAATCTAATCCATTTACCCTCTATACCTTGTGAGATAAATACTAGATCTTTCACTAACTCTGCCTCAGGAATTTCTAAACTGGCTACAATGAAAGAAAGAAAACAAAATGAAGGAGAGGTCATCCATAGTCAGGTGGCTATGGTATCTGAGAAGTAATCACTATCCCTCACCGCTGTGAGTTTGAATCTCGACTTGGACCAGAAAAAATTCACATGAAAGGAAGCTTCTCAACTGGCTTAAGGAAGGTTGGTAGTTACACACAGGTGTACTCTTGGTGTCTTCCTCCAAGTTAAAGCTGGAGAGTCGCCAAATGACTTTGGCTCTTTGTGCATCATTAAACCCCAGAGAAATTAAGACAATAAAAAAATGTTGAATAAAGCAAGGAGCATGACCTATAAGTGGTACCAGTATTGAACAACTGCATTTTGTTCAGTGTACAATCACCATTAACAGTTACAAAGCAGAAACTTTTGTGTGGTTTTCCTAAGTTGTAGGGTATACATTTTCAATTTAGTGTAATTAAATTTTCAACAACACCTACATGCCTAGCCAATACAGATATTTCAATGTAGAAATACAAGTCAACTTAACTTATACAATAAATCACAGACTTGAATCATGATTACAGTGGGTATTAGACATATACAAATACATAAATAAACAAGTAAAGGATGCCAAAATGCATTGAAAAGTCCACAAGAAACAGCCAGTCTACATAAAGTAACAAAAAAACAAACAAATCCTTGTCAGTAAGGAGGAAATTTTTTTAATAAGGGATTTTACCAGCCAAGTCAGACACACAGAGTAAATTCTGAAACAACTTACTATTCTCCCCCTGAGCTTTTATCATACCAGTCTGACCTCGACCAGCCCTCGGTACAACAGCCGTTCCTGACCCTATAAACAGGTAAACACAAACTTTACTAATTGAGTTAACTGTCAGCCGAGATATAAGACTCCTAGGATAAGTTCTGTTTAGTTATAATGTGAATCAAAGATAGGTGACCAATGACAGTGGTCAAATTGATGCTCAGAAGTAATAACTGTTATGCTTCCGTGGAAAAAACTGCTTGTTATCTCTAAATTTTCAATCGAGGAAAAAATTCTTCTGCATAAAATTTATCATCTGGAATATTAACACTATTTTTACTATTGACTGAGAAACTACCCAGTCATGGCAGGTCATCCTTCTATGAAAATTTTACAAAAATGTTGATTTTCCTCCCTATGTGGAGAAGTTGCTGGCTCCTTATTGAAGCTAAGTTAGTACTGGTTAGTATACAGCCCAGGAAAATTGGTAAGGTGAACTGACTTCCATATATAACTGAAAAACGGCATTAAGCCCAGTGAAATACTTGGACTGAAAAACTTACAAAGAGCTTCTTACATTCTTCTAACATAAAAATCCTACCTGAATCAATTTTCGAAATGACACCAGCAAGTCTAGATACTGGACCATGTCTATGAGTTCTATCTCCATCAACAGATACAAATGTTGTACTGAAAAATAAATAGCTAAAAATGTCATCCTCTGTCATCTCATTAGTAAAACATTCATGGATGATGATAGTACGATTAACTTAAAGCTTAAATTTTGGACACATCAGAAAATTGCATAAAAAAGACAAAAAAAACAGCACAGAAAATAATGTCCACATTATTTACAATCTTCGCTAAAAAAAGCTACTTTATCAACAGAATACCAGATAAAAGGCATCAGCTTACTAAAAATAGTATGCCCTAAAACTGTCTTATATTGGAACAACATTTACTTGAGTTATAAAAGCTCCTTAGAAATGAAAATTCAAATGAAAGACATCCATAGATTTATTCAATTCTTAGAACTAAAATTTGCCATATTGTTACAGTACAGATTATCACCCTCAACTAGCAGGAGACTGATTCATACAGTGGTAAATATACCTAGGTAAAAATGACTGTGGTACAGGGGTAGGCCCATCACTTTTCACCTCACTATGAATGCTGCTGATACCACTACTAGATGTTGTATTGTTCGACATCTGTGATGGTGTACGTCCACTGTCAGAGTGACCACTGAATGGACGACGCATGGCAGCATTAAATGGAGTAGATGTAGCGTAACCTGGTAATCCTCGAGCAAACAATGAACTGCTGGACTGAAATAAGAAACAAACTCAACATTACAGTAATTTATTGATACTCCTTTCAAATGTGAAAGAGGTTAGCAGAATTTTTATGTTAAAACAGAATGCTAAAATATTTCATGTAGCGACTGTTTCAATATAATATGACAGAAAAATACAAGCAGAAATCTTAATTTTAATCAAATTAATGACCACATTTTTTTATTGGTGTTCAATGTAGCACCAACATCCAGGGTCATTTGGCAACTTTTCCAGCTTTAACGGTAGAGGAAAATCTCAGGCCTATATTTAGGTAGAACCATCCACCTTCCATAAGCTGGCTGGACAGCTTTCTCAAGTTAAATTTGTCTGCGCCAGGGTGGGATTCGACTCAGTGGTGAGGGACTAGTGATTACTTGTTGGAGACCATTATCTCTGCCATGGAATCCCATTTTAAAGACAAGTAAAGAAATTTTACACTAGGGATTGTTTGTATCAATCCTTACCACTTCATTAAAAATATGGAAAGGAATAAAGTATGAGGTAAATTAATTCACTGGTATACCTTTTCTTTGGCAAGCTTGGATTCATTTTCACCAAGGCTCATGAGGACGTATAGAACCGCCCATCTATTCTTCACCAGACCTTGTGACTGTAACTTTCTATGTAACTCTGCAAACCTGACTGCATCTCTCTCCCTACCTCGACTAACCACTGAAATATCAACAAGGGAGGTAATTGTAAATGATGAATTGATTAAGATAAAAGACTTTTAAAGCTCCAACCAAAACATGGAGGCATTGTGCCAATGTCTGGTATAAATTTAAACATTTCAAATGATTTTAAATGTATTCTGCAAATTGTAAATTGTATGAAGATGTTAAAGCTAAAAGTCTTACATATTCTTCTAATTCTTTCAGATACTTGAAATTCATCACTCTCAGCTGGTGTACTGAAGTTACTGAAATTTATGAGGAAATTTCATAAAACAGTGGTTTACAGTTACATGAAAATATCTGATTATTCAAACAAAAAGAATGTATATTCTTTACTCATCAAAAAATGTTAAAACGGACATTGATACAGAGCACTTGCAAGAGAAAACTATCAGACATACATGTACAACCAATTTTCCACCTTCCTTCATCTTGCTTTTCTTTGAATCACCTCAAAATCATTTTTTAATTTTTTTTTCATGCTCAATTAGAAAAGTAATTAACACAGAATAAATAGGTTGTCAATAAGTACGTAGTGTTTTAAGTATCTTAAGCCCTACATAATACTTGGGCTTAAAAAAACGTTTGTTTAAGGTTACCAGACCGACCCATCTTTTACCTGGAGACTCACAAGTTTTTACGACATCCAAATGTTAGGGTTGAATAGTAATTTTTACAACAATGTTGCCGATATATGTAAAAAAAAGAAAAAATCCCTACCTACTGACATGGGCCCCTACTGGGCATGTAATCAGAAACAAACCTTTTTCGTTTAGGCCTTAAGAAAATGTGAAGGTGATAAACCATTTGGTTTTTACAGCATTTCAAACTTACCTGCCAAGAATGGTGCATGCATGCTGAAAGTAGGGCTGGATTTCCCCTGAAAATGATAAAAGAACAATAAGTCATGAAATTTCATAAATGACATTCATCACTTTTTATAAGAAAAGTCTACTAAAGTTGTCTTAAGTTCAATAAGATTTTTACAAGTAGATTAAATTTTTGAAGTTTTGAAACGCTAGATTGCATTTTGTCTAGGAAATTAGAACCATGATATCAAGGTAAACCAGTACACTGGTTGAAATAATTAAAGTGTTCAAAGTCAATTCAGTCAAAAATATTTTGGCTTAGTCTGACAACCAAATTTTTCCAAAAATTGCCACAAGAAATTAATAAAAACACAAACCAATATAACAATTCAGATGACATGGTTATTAGTGAACACATTCGAAACACTACTGAGAGTGATACATAAGTTGTCATGATAATCTCCACGCGTATAATATTTCAGCCGAACAGTGACTTTGGGTTAGAAATCAAAAATTTGATACAAGTTGTGTCCTGAAATAACCCACTTCAACTTACCATCAGGTAACCCCGTGATTTTACAGCAGAGCTTCTTCAATAATATTTGAACAGTACTAGAATCACCAGCACCACGACTTGATGGCCTGGAAGTCATTATAACAATGTTTTGTTTTTATTTTATCCGAATTTTGACATTTTGTTTGCCGCGCAGAGACGTGTGCGCATATTTATGTAAAGCTACTATAAATTTTAGGTTCGAATTAAGTTTATAGCGCGACGCAAATTTGAATTATCTACGACCCGAGGTACCAGACGATTAACAAACTTCAATTAGGTGTTTCCTTATTTATCTTGATGTTTGTCGATACTGTGAATTGTACATACTTTTTAAGACTAATTATTTAATGAATTCATCAGATCAATATTTCATTTGATGAACCTTATTTCTCGGAGCACTCCGGCCTCTAACTATAACGGTTGCCTGGAATACAATATTCATATTAAACGATTATCAGAGAAATTTAATTTTCTTTTTTAAACTAAATATCCGAATAGCTTAAAACAGTGATGCGATAGTCATCGTTCAAGCTTTTATAAGTAGTAAAATCGTCATAATGGAATATTAATGTTTTATTCAATGTTGTTATCTACGCGAATATACAATTCATCCTTGTTGGAACGAGTTTATCAATAACATTCTGATTTTTCGTAAACATGTAGGCCTATGTGTTTTTTATCTAACGCATTTAGCACGGATAAACAAACCTTTGTTAAGATTCAATTCGTCCTTACAGCATAATTTGTCTCAGAACTATATTTAATACATGAATTACATATATATGTATGAATCTTATATTTGCCTGATTCGACAGCTGTAACCGAGTAATTTCATAAGATGTCTCAAACTTGATTCAATTATCCAGAAGATATAGCGGTTCAGTGACAGCGTTGTGGCATATGTTGTTTAATCTTGATCTTTTTGAAAGTTTTGAGAGGATATAATAAGTGAATAAACTTGATATTAAAACCACTTTAAGGTGACACGAACAACAACGTGTCTTAGTTTGCCACAAGGCGCTAGTGAAGTGAAATGGTTTTGTAAAAGCAAGAACTTTTTCAGCGTCTAAAGTACGTTCTGTACCGAAAAATGCCATCCACCAACCTGGGTTTTGCAAATTTACATTTTGTACAATTCCTTTGTACAAACGCGGCTTTGATAAATACCCACGTTATTCTGAACAAAATTATAATAGATACACGTTTATTATTTACTTGTGACAGCTCCCTTTTCTTACCAACTTATCCCTAGGTTCGACTGTGACGAAAACATTACTGTTGTTGTTTGAATCAATGGAATAAAAGTGCGAATGTCTTAAGAGCGATATGACTGAGCCTGACCAGTTGGAACTTTGTACCTTGTTTGTCTTTTCTTTTTCACTTCTGTCTATCGTTCATATACGATTTTGTTTTGTTTTCCACTTGGGGATAAATGTGGAGTGTTGTGAAGTGTTGGGCCCACTTAACAACTAGTAGTAACCGCCCCCTCCCTGCAGCTTTTCTACAGATAGTTCCAAGGCGGTACTCTACGGGAAAAAGTGTTTTATTCTCCTGTTTTGTATGGTCTTATATGTTGGACAGGTTTTGATTTAAAGGGGTTGGAATTTGGAAAAGAAAGATTTTTTGGTGATTTGGGGAATCCTGATTTGTATCTATATTTATCAAATATGGTTTGTGCAACAAATGGTGGTTTCTGAGAACATTAAATGTATCTGCCATAACTAATTCACAATAATTTCAAATACATAAGATACATGTATAGTTATACTTATTCATATAACTTGATACAAATCATGTTTCACCATAAAATGTTTGTCCAAGACTACATTTTCTGAATGATGATTTTTCTATGATAGTTATGCAAGTGCAGTGAAACGACCATTTTCTCCAATGTTTCACATGATTTTAAAGTATTTCAGTCATTTTAGCAAGACTCACAAGTGACATAATTCCGGTGTTATCGATGCTCTGTCTCCTGGTTGGAAATGCACATGCGTAACTTTAGATAAATGTTGATTACAGAAAGTTTTCTGTTCCACGTCACATTCTAACTGATCCGTTTATGCATTTAGAGGACAGTTCCAAAAACACAATTGTTAATTTCTAACATGTGATCTATATTTTTAGCATTCCTGACACATTGTGTAATCATACATTACTGCGTGTTTTTCGTATGAGCCGCAATGTAATGTCTGTAGATGTGCCAGTCCGTTTAGACAGCTGGAACTTTTTCTTATGGCATCATCTCTACGTTTTTATCAAATGATTAAACACGAAAAGAAGACAACATACAAGAAACGACAATATATTTGATATGTTGATTACATGGCATTTATTTCACTCCGATAAACATAATGAGAAAGGAATAATACACCAATGTAATGACCACATATATATGTATATGTACAAAAATAGCTGGAAGAATTTAGTTTTCAAAGTCTGCTTCAAGCAGCAGGAGAGAAGTACATGTTTGATTATAGAATATTAAAAAAAAGCTTAGATTCTTACTCGTATCGCTTTATTCAAAATTGGCGCGACACTGTTGCTAAGCAACTACAGTATGGCGACAACTACGATATTTTGGCAGAAGTTAGATAAGTGTAATTTTTTACATTCCACAATCAAACACAAAAATATTGCCAAACAACATCAGAATTTTTATTCTTGCAGCTAACAACCTTTTAATTCCATATGAGTAAATAGTTATTTCTGCAGACATTTTTACTAATGGTGTAAATGTGATAAAAATAATAACATTGCTAAAACATGACTTAAATTAAAGCCCATGATCTGAAATGAACAATAAAAATACATTAAAACAAATGCTATAGAACAAAATGTGATCCACTTGTACCAAACTAATACATGTACATACAATTATTATTTCATTAAAATCATTACACATATAGATCTATTATGTAAAGTCTGTTACAATGTGTGTCAAACAAAACTTAAGTTATAAATATATTCATATTTCCATGGCTAGACCAGCAGAAGCAATTAAACGACTTTTCCAGATCCGGCCACGGCCCCGGTTTGAGGGTTGATTGCCTCACACGAACGTGTCCCATGATTGTAAAATCCAGTGGTGCATGTGACGATAGCGACTGTTCTGTTTTTGTAGCAGACAATATAGTACTCCGTGCCTCCTCTTCCGGGGAATATGTTACTTCCGTCTTGTTTACCTATGCAGCTTGGATAGTTTTGTTCACAAGGCTCACACGTGCCGTTGAAGCACTGGTTTTCGACATACTCACCTGGAGACAAACAAGGGCTTCATGAATACTTAAACTAACTTGAATTAAATCAGTTCAAACTAGATAGATATACAAATATTGCAGGATCGCGCAACACTTAGGCCCCCACTACCATTTCATGATGTGAGTACATGTATCAAGTATTGGAATAAAGATACTCTGTTTAGGAGAGCAGACGTAGATGCATTCCGGAAGTATTTTAGATATTTAAAGTTTGCAATCAAGCTAACAGTGAACAATATTATTTTTTTTTATATTTTTTTTTCAGGTGGGAATATAACCAGAATGATTTGATTTATAACTTACATGGCGCCTTCGGTTCAAACCGCTTCTCGCATTTAATTTCTGTGAACAATTTACAGTCTGTTGTACCATATCCGAACAAACGTGGATATTTGCATTCCTAGATAGAGAAAAAACGGTATGTCAAGCATAAGAATGAAAAGTACACGGCAAGCAAGTAGAAAAAAATACATGTATCTATTTAGTTGGATAACCAGTTTATATGACTGCCATAAATTTAGATAAGACAAGAATTCACAGAAAAAACACATACAAAATATCTACCCAACCCTAAAATATCACCAGAGCCAAAACTCACGAACACAAAACCAGCCCAACACACTGAACGAAAATAAAACAATGGGAGAAAAACACACAATCTTCACAAGAGGTTACGCCTTGGAATGGTCTGCAGTCAAAATTTTACTTGGAGATTATTTTGAAACAATAATGTAAATTAATGGGATATTTAACCGTATTCCTTAAATATTTTAAACTGATTATGCACAGTATATCTACTAAATTTCTTTATTAAATTTCGTGTTCTCTCTTATTCTTGGGCCATGGTTATTCTAACATTTTATGAAATTAATATTAATGTAGATTAGAAAAGGGTGCCAGACATAAACACGCGCAAAAAATTCCAACCCTCCCCAAACACGCCGACCCAACGCCCACACAACACACAGAAGCATATATAAAAAATAAAGGCAATACACACACTCCTCGGGGTGTACCGCCTTGGAACAGTTTGCAGAATAGCTGCCTGAGGTAACACTGATTTGGGTGGGGGACATCACACTTTCCTTCATTTGGTACCGACAACTAGTCGTAATATAAAGGGTTTACTCTATGTAATGCTCTACCTGCAGATGGGATATGCCGAGTCCTTGTTTTACAACACTATCACTACAGTTGTAATATCTGGCACAGTGTAGGGGATCAGGGATCAGAACAGACGGGTTCTCTTGACAGAATCCTTTCAGAACTCCTGCAAGAAAAAGAAACATTTTACTACTAAACAAACCAACAGCAAAATCTATTTAACACGCCAAAACACATTTAATGATAAAATTGACCACGTGAAACATCGAATGAATCGACTCTGAATGCCCAACATAGCAAGACAGCATGACCGTCATATTTCTTCTCTCCCGTGAATGACCTTTTGTTTATAGGTTTGACTTTATTTATAAAATTATTCCTCATTTTTCTACGAGCATTTATGTTTCAAGTTTTGTACAGAATACCAACTGTTAGTGCCTTTTGGCGGGCTAAATGATTGTATAGAAAATACCATAGAAAATGGTTCAATGTGGTTTGACCATAAATAGTAATCAACTCGACACGCTTCTGATAGTTCTCATGTATTTTGTTAACAAACATGTTTAAGAACCAACGTCAGTCTGCCACAAAATTTCACAATGCACAGCAGATAGGGAATAATTAATTAAAGAAAACCTATTTAAAGAACCATCAAACAAAACTTACATTTATCAAAAACTTCAACTTACTTGAGTCTATTACATTCGAACATTCTCTAGTAGTTGTATCAAAGAGAGACACTTGACATACTTCAACAGCTACAGTACGGTTCTGGAAGCATTTTACGTAATACTGGGACCTAGGTCTTGTTGGGAAGGCATTGTTGCCATCTGGCAGTCCGACACAACTTGGTAAACGTTCCGGACATGGTGTGCAGTTGACAGCATTTTGTAAACATTGTGTTTGTAGATATTCACCTAAAACAAATGATAGATCCATTATTAAAGGCATTAAAATCATGTTCTTATACATTTGTCTTTTATTACTACCGTAACTAGGTTACTTTCCGAAGTTCCTTAATTACACTAAGTTGCATAAGACTTCCCAGTCAAAACGAGCCGATTATTAGAACACATGGAAATACACATACATACAGTTACAATTGTTCTACTTTATCAACATGATGTGGATCAAGAAACAATCAATTTTTGCTCACTAAATCAATGTCTCAACTATGTGTATAAAAGCGAAAAACAAAATACAAAATAAACATTCCGTCAATGCAGTTTTGCTACTACGTACATGGAGCTTGTGGTTCCAATCGTGAGCCACACTGCACGTCTGAGAAGTTTCTGCACGTTTTGTTGGATTCCAAAAACAGCTGCGGGTATCTACATTCTCTCAGATAGCTGCCACCAACAGCTTGTCGACAATCATAATACTGGGCACAGTTTGTCTGATGGGCGAGTATTTCAGTAGGATTAGCCTTACAGTATTGGGTGGCCATTTCTGGAATAAATATTTCAACATAAATGAATATATTTAGAATAAGGTATGCGCACTTTTATTATGCAATGGACTCCCGTAAACTGGAACTCGGTAAATTCGAACACCCCGGAAAACTAGAACTCATTCTCTGGTCCCAATTATTTTGGTTTCATGTTTTATATAATGGTTTAACTCCGCATGGCAAGAACCACATAAACTCGAACGCTCGAACCACTAACCAGGTCGCCTTCTCAATATATACTCATTTATTCAAATCCTCGGCCGAACAATACATTTTCTCAACTTCGGAGTAATTGGCTGTTGAAATTCGCTGGGTATGATACGGTGCGTGTAACTGACACGCCTGTGAAGATAACATCGCGAACTTATGTTTTTATGCGAGTTCGAGGAAAATGAGAGTCCAATGTACATGTATATAATGTTTTTTCAAAACATCACGAGAGGTTGGTTAATACGGTGTGTGCTGCTGGTACTTGATAAAATCACTACATGTTTACTTAAAGAATAAACTGTCGCAATATGATTCATACCATTTTGAGCCATTGAACTTTGTACATGAATAAAACATACGGTATGGCAATAAATGTCCGAACAGCAAACTACTTAGGAGGTAAATATCAGTCCAAAACACACACGTATGGAAATGATTAATTGTTCATGATTTTATGATGTTATTGACCTTAAACTAAAAACAGTGTTACCACAGTGGTAGTTTTTTCATGATTTACTTAAATGTGTACGCGATGTAATGAGGGCGAACTTAAATGCTCAACTCCCACGATGTAAATGTAAAAACAAGCATCACCTTTGTTGTTAAAGCTGTATATTACAAAACAATATTGAAGATCTCAAGATAGCTGTTTCTTTGTTGTATTGAGTTGTTCGGGACAGAACATTTGAAATGTCAAAGGTATTATAAGTGCACATCGGAGGACTGATGGTATCTTTGCTGTATGTAAATTCTTTTTTCAAAAACATGAAACGGACTATTCAACGATCTCCTTAGGCAAAATATGGAAAACACGTTGTTTGTAGAGAGTATTGGCAACCATGGAAATTTAACAATTGTATTATCATAGTTATTACAAGGCCAATATCCTTACCCAACTTTGAATGATTGGACGCACAACAAAGGGAGAAGCCCAAGGGCAACATGTTGAGCCCGCTATTTTCAAGAGATGAATAAATTGTGTTATAATAGTCTGGCCAAACCATTTAAGACTAATTATTGACATTTGACCTTAAAGTGTGACCTTGACCTTTAAGCTACGAACATGTCGTCGCATCATTAAGAACTTTGTGCCAAGTTATTTCAAAATCCCCCTTCTTATGGACACTCAGATGCGGACGTGCATAATTCGGACGGACAGACGGACGGACGGACGCATATACACTGAAGAACAGCCATTGGGGCGACCATGTAGACCTCATCGCAAGCGGGCCCAACCACATTTGTCACGCACAGTTCCAGGTTTAAGTTTTATCTCAATACTTACGTTCATCGAGGACCACATTACATTCTCTTCTGTCTGGGAAGAATACACCCGTGGTACATTTCCTAGTGGCCAATGTCCTGCCTTTATCACACACCAAATAATCCTCTCTCAGTTCACGGCCTGGATAGGCGTTATCACCATCCGGTTTACCGTTACAACTTGGGAACTTCTGTTGGCATGGAACACATCCGGGTGTTCGTGGGTCACAAATGTTCTGAAGATACTGGCCTGTTGTGAAAGAAAGTGTGTGAGAACAGAGAAGCAAAAACAAGAGATATCTAAAAGCAATCCGAATATAGAGACTTAACACGACTGTTATAAATGTACTTAAGTAACTTATCAAATACATGAAAGAATCGGTTAAAGAATATAAATACGCAGAATGAGCGAGTACCAGTCAAAAGCATGAAATGGAGACTTTTGCTACCATAGAATATTCAACAATGGAGATTACACAGGTGTCTTAATTTCATACAACGAATTGACGTCTGTTAAATAACTATTGAACTTTTCTATTTTTATGGAGATGTGAATTAATTTAAGTCCATATTTCAAACAATTTTCCGGATTTACAAGACCAGCAGTCGCAAATATCCTTTAAAGAGAACAGTTTGTGCAGCGCTATTCAATATATTAACTATTTACCATGAAATCTACAGTGCAACCCTCGGAAGCAGCACCCTTTGGAACAAGCAAAATCATGTTGTTGAGAGGTTATTGCTCTGGAGAGGTAAAATCAATAGTTAAAGCATACAGTAGGGAAGATCAAGCTGTTGTTGAAGGGAGGTTGTTGCTCAAGAGAGAGCCGCTCTGGAGAGGTTGCACTGTACAATGAAACTGTAAATAATAGTACTTCAGTACGTACAGGGTTCAATTGGCTCCATTCGCAGACCACACGTGACATTGAGGAATTCCTGACAAACCTTCGTTTCCTCGGAGAACAACATTGGGTATGGACATTCACGCAAGAATGTTCCTTCTGTGAGACTCTGTGGACTACAGTCGAAATATTGAGCACAGTTCAATGGGTTGGCCAGGATAACATTTGGGTTTTGTTGACAGAAAAGTTGTATGGACACTGAAATAATTAGTATTTCATTAAATGGTGAACATGTTATGGCAGTCTCTCTCAAACACAATGAAAATATTAGCAACAAAAGTACTTTGGTTTAAGATTCTCTGAGCCTGCATTGTAAGTAATATTCATTAATGTTTTATAAAAACATGACTATAACCGATACAATACAGCTTATGACAACTTTTATCGAACATGAGAATATCCCTCTCCGCTTGAAAGTCATGAATGAAACTGATAGGATGATTTACTGACCTGAATCCAGTCTATCGGCACAGATTCTCCTAATAGGATCGAAATATCCAGAACTACAGTAACCATCGCCAACAGTACGTCCACTCTGACACACCGAGTATCTTGTGGTCATTTCTTGTCCCGGGTAACTATTGTTGCCATCCATGCGGCCAACACAAGATACAAACCTTTCTGGGCACGGCAAACAGCCTGGACCTTGACCCTGACATCCGTGAGCCTGGTAGTCACCTACGGATGTAAATCGCGATTTGATACAAAAAATATTGACTGCACTCCAATATCAAGCCCAAAACTATGTCTTATGTTTGGAGACACACCATGGAGCTGTAGAATCCTGCTTAAAATCATGAGTATTTTGTTTAAAACGCAGTTGAAGAAATAATATATATCCGACCTTTCATGTTGTCACATCCTTATTATCTGGATTTGGCTGCAAAGTTGACGTACTAAATCAAATATAATAAATACTCATAATATGCAATGATCACAGGTAAGGAAATATTCACATGACAAATAAAACAAACAAGAACTTTCTATTTAGCAGTATTAAATATCATGACGAAGATATGAAAGAAAGTTTCAAAGAAAAGCCTACATGCAAACAACGGACGCCTATAATAATGTAACGGGCCAAATAATCTCCAATGTACAAAAGGGTATGTTAATGATCTTGCTGTAATGGCCTGTGGCCACAGTATGGACTGTTAATACATACAAGGGGCGATGGGTTCCATACGCTGTCCACAGATGACTTCGGTAAAATCTAGACAAGATTTGGTGTTCAGATCGAACAATGCGGGATAAGGACATTCTTGTAGGTAAATCTCTCCAAATCTACTGTTTGGTCTCTGACAGTCATAATATTGTCCACATCTTGTTGGGTGCATCAGAATGTCATTTGGTAAGAGGGAGCAAAATATTTGAGGATTTGCTGGAAATTTGAAAACAATTATTACATTATAATATATCAAATGGATACCGTATATCATTTCAAATGAAAAGAGGCTCAGATTTAAAATGAAATCGATCTATTCGAAAGCTTAAGACTTAAATAACAACATCTTGCACGAAATCTAAAATCACCCAAATAATTGTTCTTAAATAGGGATGTTTTAAATTAATAAAAGAAAAGCGATTTTTATATCATAAATGGTATCAGACTCGTTTATTATAATTCAAGCTTTTAAAACATCTGATAAATACGCAAAAAAACACTGAATGCATTTATTAAGTCAAAGGTGCAACAAACTAAGCATTAATAATAATATCACGTTAAACAAAAAGTAGATAAATATTTCAAATATACTTACACATGTCCTGGCCACATTCCCGTCGGGTTGGTTCATAATCAAACTCACAAATCTCCATGGCAATAGTTCTCTCAGCAGCACACACAATATATTCTTTTGGACGTCCGACAAACGAATTGTTGCCATCTGGAAGTCCTATGCAGCTTGGCTTCAGCTGTTCACATGGTGGGCAACCATTTGGATCATAACATTGTTTGTTCTGAAGATAATCACCTATAGAAAAAGTTGAAAGAAAGAATTATTTGTTGTTTAAACTGACACCCACTATATACTGGTACGATTCAGACGAGCTTTCAAAGCGAAATCAGCGTGTTAATTTTAAGATTCTAAACAAAAAGTTAATTTGCTTTAATAACCTTTGACTAAATTTTGATAGGTATGTAAAACGAGGTAGAATTAGGAAAAAGTAAGAATTCTGAAAAACAAAAAAAATATTTTCATCAATAAGGTTGTTTTTTTATCTTGAACGAATTACATGTGCAGAAAAAAACCTGAAGAAATATTGAGAAAAAATCCAGCGGCTTTATTACTGTAGTTCTGCAACTGCAGTCCTTGCGTGGTGTATATGTCTTTTGATGTAATGTTGTTGGCGCTAAATGTTCATTTGAGGTTGGTCTACTCATTTATTTATAATGATATACCGGGATATCACATTTATATAATTGATAATTTGTTTGTTCGCATAAATGCACATGTTCTGGTGTTTATAGAACAAAACTATATAACTGAGCTTTCAATGTGTTCACGTGTACATCGCGGTCATTCTCATTGTAATTTAAGTATCACTAATGTAATATCGAATCACTTTTTTCATAAAACTTACTAAAACTTGTATTTCTGGATAATTACTTACATGGTGCTTTTGGTTCGAATCTGACACCACAGTTGACTTTTTCGAAGCTGTGGCATGTCTTGTCAACATCTGAATAAAGCTGGAGGTACGGACACTCTCTGAGAAAGTTGCCAAACATTGTGTTTCTCTGACGGCAGTCATAGAACTGTGCACAGTTTGTCGGGTTCAACATTAAAGCATTGGGATACACGCTACAATATGGTCCTGGCTGGTCTAAAATATTCGAAAATTATATCATGAAAATAACCTTTAAACTCACCAGTGTGACAAAATTTTTCTGATATTACATATAAACGTTCTGCAAGCGATAAAACTGTAAATATTAAGTCGTTTTAATTAAATGTGGTTATTTTGTGGTTTAAGTCTTTGACAAAGTAAATTGTGTCTGAGGTCATAAAATAGGCTTAAAGTCTTGAAACCCAAGCATTAAATTGTTTGTTTTGTGTGCAGTGTTACAATTGACCAATGAAACGATTGCTCTCAGAGAATACTCTCCATACGCCATAACTTTGGGCCGGTTTTAACTAAAAAGAGGTCTGCATAATTGATAAACGAAGCTGAGATTTACGTAGTTACCTGGATTGAAAGAGATCTGACAGCCTCCCAAAACTTGATCATACACACCACCACCAGCACATTGTCTGACTTCAATGGTACGACCATCAAGACACATCTTGTACTCAGACGGACGTCCCTCAATGGTGAAGTTGCCATTAGGATTGCTCTTACAGCTTACAAATCTATCTCTGCAAGGAGGGCAGGGACCAACGTCCAGGCACTGGAGGTTTGTTTCATATTCACCTGTAGATTAGATTTGATAATACAGTAAAACCCTTGAAAACCGGACTCCCTGAAAACCGGAATTCTCTAAAAATCGAATGATTTTTCAAGTCCCATTTTTTAATCTCCTACAATCAATAGTTCTCTGAAAACTGGAATTTTCAGAAACATTGGACTTTTGGATCAGTCCGGAAGGGGTCAGGTTTTCAGGGGTCATATTGTATTGCAATTTAATCTTAAAAAAGATAAGGCCTGAAAAATAGTCGTTTTACCCGACAGACCCTACTTTTTGGCGCCGACCCTAAAACTTCTAAAGGCAAAATCTAATGTACGAAAATATCTTGGGGATGAATTCCACCTCATACTATCTCAAAAAAGATATTTTTGTCTAACCTACCTGTCTTATATTTTCGTATGTAACCCTAAACATCACTGTTTTTCAGGCCTAAATGCTGCAATTTTTGCCATGGCAATACGAAGAACGAGTGAGTGTTCACTAAATGATAATTGCTTTGTTCAAGCCAACAATCTAGAGATTATTCAGTTTGTCAGTTCAATCCCTGATCAGTGAGAATAAGTGTACTGTATGAAGGTAACTGATTACCACATTTATACAGGAAAACCTCATTAAGCGACCACTTACCGTATACAACTATCTCATTATAACTGCCACATCTTTTCTCTAGAATTCAACATGATTATTTCAATTGTTTGATTTGGTTATTAAGGCGATACTGGTAATGATTTTATGGTAGTACATCATAAAACTCTTTAATTTATAGTTTTTACAAATCTATCTAGTGTATAGAAGGCCTAAATTCCAATAGGTGAGTTGAAAAGATACTATGTGCATATATATTATGACTTACATGGGTCGACGGGCGCAAATCTGACGTCACAGTTGACCATATGGTAAGGGAGACAACTCTTGCTTATAGCGTCAAACAGTTGTGGATATGGACATTCCTTCTTGTAGTTGCCCAGCCCGGTGAGCTGCATGGAACAGTCAAAGTATTGTGCACACGACTGAGGGCTGGCTATGATGTCTGTCGGGTATGCTGTACAGTATGTGATTGGCCGGTCTGAAATGAGAATAATAAACCTGAGTGAGGAACGCTTACAATACAAATGACTGTTAATATAAATCTGGCCAAAATTCATGAATTTTGACAAAAAAAAACGTCCATTTTTACATGTATGGTGTAACATGTGCCAAAGGCAATTTTGTGAATAAAGACAATTGGTTTAATTTCCAACACAAGTAAATGAAGTTTGTTGTAATGCCTGAATATAGACCATCTCCAAAATATACCATTCCAGTACTCTCAGAACATTGCGTAGATAAACTGGTTCAGCACTTTTTAGAAATGAGCGTCACAAAAAGCGCTAAGATACACATATAACAAAAGAAATAGGACAGCTTCGTCACATACGAAGTTTGTACCGGGTGGGGTTCGAACTCACAACGCAGAGGGGCTAGGAATAACTAGTCAGAGATCGTAACCACTCTACCAAAGAGGCCCCTGATCAAACTTAAGGAAGATGATAGGAAACGATAGGGACCAGCACACTTCTTTCACGCCAGAAGAAAACTATATGAATGACATTACAGCACAATTTTGTACGCTTATAAATGAATTCATGGCGAACTTACTAATATCAAACTCTGGACCCATAGGTATCTCCTTGCATACACGGCTCAGGGGATCAAAGGTTCCACCAACACATTCTCTGACAAAGATTGTTCTTTCATCTTGGCATACAACGTAGAAATTATCTCGTCCAACAAATGAGTTATTGCCATTCTGAAGACCAGCGCAGCTTGGAATTCTCTGTTCGCACGGCGCACACGTGCTAACTCCTGCTGGACACGCCTGATTTTGTAAATATTCACCTATACAAATATATGAACAATATTAGACATGAATGAATTTTCTGCAGACAATTAACTCAAGAGATTTCTTTTTTTCTCGTACTCCTAAATACAATTAAGAATACTAAGAACAGATGTCGTAATTTGTCAGAATCACATACACATATGCCTTTAAAGTTTGTACGTTCAGTTTTGAAATGTCGAGTAGAAGAATATTTAGGCCGCTGATTTTTATTCGAATGTTTGGTATCGAGAAATGTGTGCAAACAGTCACCTGCCAATAGCGGCCAATGTATCACTTTTTGACAGTTTGTAATACGATTGTTAGGCGGATAGTCAGACCGAATAAACAGAACAATGGCCAACTGAGTCATTAATGCTTCCAAACGGTTTTGCTATATTTCGATATTCTAAAATCATATCTAGATTCTTCATCAAGATTTGGTAAATCGGTATGGATAGTATGCTCCGACAGTTAACTTTGCAAGTCTATTATAGTAATCTTATACTTTCGTATAAACATTTTGCTTGTCAGTACTTACATGGTCCTTTTGGTTCAAATCTGAAAGTGCACTGAACACTTTGGTACGGGTCACATGTCATCGCGTCTAGATTGAAAAGTTGCGGGTATAGACACTCATGTTGATAACTTTTGGCACCTGGCAGAGCAGCAATTGTGCTACAGTTGTAGTATCGGGCACAGTTAGTGTAGTGTGGAATTATCCCTGTTGGATTCTTGACACAGAAGTTTTGGATTGACACTGAAAATGATGATTATGATGGGAAAGTGAAGTAAAATCATAACATACAAACGTAGATGGTGTGTACATTGAATTTGAGATAAATAATGTACGTTAATGCGACGTGTCGTTGATTTATATACTGATGTACTAATTATCTAGGTTTTATTTTTACAATCCCGCGTCTAACATGTCAGACACGGATTGATAACTTCGTCCACAGTAGAAATATTTGGCGAGTTGTGATGTAAAATTGTCATGTAAAATATTTATATACAATTAGACGTCGTTAAAAGGGAAACAAAACCTATTTCTCTGTACTGTTCATTAAGGTATCCCAACGACAGATAACTCTTATCAACACAGAATCTTAAACCAAACACTGTTCAACTTGTACTAGAGTACACGAGTACTTAGCGACTTTTGTAGCAACTGATCGATTTTTATATTTTATAGTTGGTGCTAATTGGCAACAACAATTAATTACCAATCTTAAATTGACCGGTGGAATATATAAACCATCGTAACAAGATAAGATATCAAACTGATTACCTGGATCTAGCTCAGTCGTACAGGCTCTGAGAGTTGGGTCATACACACCAAATCTGCATATGCCAACTGTCTGAGTTCTCTCCCCAAGACAGGTCATATAAAAGGGAGATAAATCACGTCCAGGGTATGTATTGTTACCGTTCACCATCCCAACACAGCTCGGTGATCTCTCCAGACACGGGAGCGCGCACAGTGGACCTTCACATTTAGTCGTGGTTGAGAGGTATTCGCCTAAGTACGAAACAATTAGAAATCATTGGTTGTTATTAACGCCATGAACTCATTTCTTTCTTGTCTGTTAAAATCCATGAGAACATTTGTCACTTCGAAATATTCAGAAGCGGAAATTCAGAAATCTGATACAAGTACTTAAGAAAGAAAACATACGTAATACAATTGTAGTAATTGTATATAGTCAAACACATGACTTCACAGAAGTAACTAATCATATAAATGTAAACATTTAGTATATCTAAACTATGCCGGCGGTAAAACCGAACAATGACTGGGTTACCAGTTTTCCAGCATTGTCAAAAAGTTTCAAACATGGAAATTAAAGCATGAAGTTAAAATCATAACATAATTTGTACGACCTTGAAAAGTCGGGCATGTCATAAGCAACGCACCACCGCATCCCAAATTTAAAATAGCTTCGCAGACTTTAGCTCACAAATTCTAAGTATTGAATAAATTATCAGTCAAAGCATTACGATATTAATTTGATTCTGACAGTGTTAGAAACCAGCCCAATGTCTTTACAGTACGCGAGTTTCCAGCCGGTTCTCCAGTTTCCTTTTCTATCTCAGAGCGCGCATTGACTAAGGTTAGCGACAAAAGAATTTAAAATATTACAGGAACGAATACTTACATGGTGCCTTTGGTTCAACTCGTTTTTTACATTTTACAATTTCGAAATCATCGCACGCCATTGTGTCCATATTAAACAGTAATGGGTAGTCACATTCAGCTTGATATTTCTCTAAGCTTGGCTGGGTGACAAGCTGGCTACAGTTGTAGTATCTGGCACAGTTGTTAGGGTCGGGTATTAGGGCGTAAGGGTTCTCCATACATTGTCTTTCAATCAAACCTACAGGAGTAATGACAACAATGTTTGTTACAGCGTCTCTAGTGAATAACATTATAATACATACATATATTTATACGAATATAGGAAGTTTATTTTATCACCCGTATATATAAGCTTTATGATACTCGGCACATTGGTTTCAGTACTGGAGGTCGGGTTTCCGTGAATGGACACTAAAATGTATGCTGCAGACAGTCAATGTGAGCGGATACAAGGTGCAGTAAAATCCCTAAAATCCGGATTCTCCGAAAACCGGTATTCTCAGAAAATCGGACTTTTTGACCCAGTCCGGAAATGGTCCGTTTTACAGGGGTTTTACTGTACAAACATTTGACTAATTGCGATATGAATCCATTTTCCTGATGGTATTTTCACTTATTCCGTGTTAATTGTGTACGTGCATGTATACTGTTAACACCACGATATAGTTGCACAGTATGTTATACTATTTACTCCAAACATGTATAACTATTTACTCGGAACATGTGCAACTATTTACTCCAAACATGTGTAACTATTTACTCCAAACATGTGTAACTATTTACTCTAAACATGTGTAACTATTTACTTTAAACATGTGTAACTATTTACTCTAAACATGTGTAACTATTTACTTGTAACTATTTACTCTAAACATGTGTAACTATTTACTTGTAACTATTTACTCTAAACATGTGTATCTATTTACTCTAAACATGTGTAACTATTTACTTGTAACTATTTACTTGTAACTATTTACTCTAAACATGTGTAACTATTTACTCTAAACATGTGTAACTATTTACTTGTAACTATTTACTCTAAACATGTGTAACTATTTACTCTAAACATGTGTAACTATTTACTTGTAACTATTTACTCTAAACATGTGTAACTATTTACTCTAAACATGTGTAACTATTTACTTGTAACTATTTACTCTAAACATGTGTAACTATTTACTCTAAACATGTGTAACTATTTACTCTAAACATGTGTAACTATTACTCTCTTTACTTTTACTATTTACTTTTCTCTTATTGAATACCGGGAAACGAGTATCAAGCATATTTTGTACAGGTAGGGATAAGATGGATGCATCAGCCAATACTAAGCTTTTACAGTAAAATTTCAATATTAAGACTACCTTTAAGGCCAAAGGAAACGGTCTTACCATAGAGGTGATCTCATTATAAAGTTATAATATAGAGGAAATATTGAAAACCAGTCCGGAAGTAATTGGTCGTTCCAATGAGGTGGTCGCAATATTGATGTAGTCCCTATAAGTTATTTTTCACTGTTCATACACCAGTATGTAATGGAATTTATTAAGAATTTGTGCATTGTGTGGTTTTAAATGTACCTCTTGATTCATGACAGCGTAACTCGTTTATTATATTAATTTTATCACGATTTAAGACGTATGACAATATCTCATATTGTTAACTAGAGACAATTTCTGGTTCCTGGCTACAGTTACAAGTCCTGATGACAAATTGTGTTATTGTTGCTGCAATTCAATTTATATATAAATATAGCATGGGTGTCTTAAAAGATAACAAGGTGATTCAAAACGTTTGTCAACAATCGAGATATGAAATATTGAACATAGTTGTCAAAGATAACTCATGTTAGAAAGTGTCGTGTTAGAAACGTAAGCTCATATATAATTGGGACATATAATTAATGTAATGTTATTGTCAAGTATGTTTTGTCGTAACTGTCACCTGCACATGTAACAGCGTAATATCATTATTTGTCGTATAAAATGAATACTAATTTTATTTTAACAACACGCTTCCGTTGGGGTGAATAATGGGAATTGTAAGGAAATGTCCGTATGGTTTGTGGTACTCTCTGCGTGGTTACTCAACAATTAAACTGTGATTTTCGTGATATTAATTGATTTTGTTACTGTTAGTTGTACTAAACTATAAAAAAGTGATAAGAAAAATATCAAAGTGAATAACGGATCCCAGAGAAGGCCTACTTATACACCATGGTAGTATTAAAACATTACATACGCAACCATACGAATTTTACAATTTCTACGACCGTAACGCTGTTAGATGTCATTATGTACCTTTTATTTTTTGGATAACTCTTGAATATATAAAATAATGTGCAATAAGAAAATTTCTAAATTTTTGAAATATATGAAACTGAAGTCTAGTCCCCACAATTGTCTTCTACTACTTTATGACTATACGAATGAATATTTGTTGTACCATTGTCATCCATAAAAAAATAATTAATTTAGACGAATCATTTTTTCACTGCATCGTTGTCATCTTCATTAATTTCTTACCTTGTCCTGTTGACTGTGAACAGACTTTCAAGTTGGGGTCGTACGTGTCCCCATTCGGACATGATTTCACATCCATCGTACGGTCAGCCAGACACATCAAGTATTTTGTACTTATACCCGGAATCGCATTCGGACCGTCTGGTAGTCCAACACAGCTGTGGTAGGTCGCCATACAAGACTGCATGCTGCTGCCTCCCAACTGACTGGCGTATTCACCTGTAAAAATACACAGCAATCACGTGGTTTAAAAAAACAATATCCAAAATATATAAGTGATCAACGGAAATGAAACCTCCGTAACCTTGGTTACAATGCTAAGCGAATTTAGCATATCCAACTTTTTACCGACTTGATTATCGCAACAACTCACTTCTGGAGGAATGTCACAATATACACATAATTAAACATTTCGCATCGTTCCAAATAAGATATGGAACAAAATAGCAATATAAACATATAGATATAGTTGTGGACAGACAACGTAAGACGCTGCCGCAAATGATCCCGTCATTGTACAGCTTGATTAACCTTTAACTCGCTTTATCTTTTATTGTGATATAAAACTTTTTTACTGGAGTTTAACATCGCTGTAACAACAAAGGTTGTTTGACGTCTTTTCAGCCTTAACAATGGAAGAAGACCGCAGGCTTACACCTGTGTAAAACCAAACCAACGCCAACGTAAGCTAATGGGACTGCTTCCTCACAAGTGAAATTTAGCCCGGTTGGGATTCGAACTCACAGTAGTGAGCGGCTAGTGATTACATATCAGAGACTATAACCACTCGACATAGGTGGCCCCTCAATATAAAACTTACATGGTGCTCTGGGTTCATATCTTGTAGTACACGAAACCTTTTGGAAATCCTCACATCTACGCGTACTGGCGGAGTAAAGTTGGGGGTACGGGCATTCTCCCTGGTGTCGCCCTAACTCGGGGTGGACAATGTTGGGCCGACAGTCTATAAACCTGGCACAGTTCCCTGGGTTATCAATTCGTTCATTCATATGCTGGGCACAGAAAATCTCAATGGATACTGAATTTGAGAAAAGAAAAGTCATTTATTAAAATTATAATCAATAAGTACCTGATATGTCTAAATTATATTACCGCACACGATACATTGTACCTTATGCTTGAAAACTCAATTACAACTGAATGTCTTAGCGGTTTCAAGTTTAAACGTAAAATAGCCTAATATGAAAAATGTCGTTTTCAAATACTAGTATATGAGTGGCAAATTTGCTTTGAACCATTGGTCCGAAATTTGACTGCAATATGCTAACGTTACTTATACAAGAACAAAACAGAAATTTGTCCCCAGAGAAAAAAGGTCCCGAGGTTATAAAACAGTCTCCGAGTTAGAATCTCCTTTCCATTCTCAAAGTATTATGGTTAGAATGATAGAGTTAGTGAATGTTTAAACACACATTCATGTCAATTGTGCTGTCAGGATAATGTATCAGTAATATCATTATTGTACGATCATAATTAACTTTGAAACATTAAAAGACAAGATATGAGATTTGAGCTCAGAGACCGATCTCAAGTTTTATGACCTCGAACCCAGTAATAGTACGTACATCGGTCTATTTCTTTTGTACAAGTCAACAGAATAGGATCAAACACTTGTCCATCAATACATGTCTTTGTTCCTATTGTCTTACTACCCTGACACATGAGGTAGTATGGTGTAAG
Source organism: Lutraria rhynchaena (assembly GCA_008271625.1). Lineage (NCBI taxonomy): Eukaryota > Metazoa > Mollusca > Bivalvia > Venerida > Mactridae > Lutraria > Lutraria rhynchaena. The sequence goes on along the minus strand of VIBL01000004.1, from coordinate 5,386,134 downwards.
GAGACGGCTAGGGTAAGAGTTTGGACCATCCGGCATACCATCACAGCCAGGTGTACTGATCACCTCACACTCCACACCTGTACCAGTATGCTGTACATAATCACCTGAAATATGAAATACAAAATAAGGATGGTATCAAATTATTGTTGTTATTGTTTCTTGGCATTTTTCTGGCTCTTGTCGCTGATGATGGTGATGCTCCTGCTGCTTTGGCTTTGTCGAGGCTCTTTTTGCTGCTGTTTTTGTTGTTGCGGTTGATGCGCCTCCGCCACCAGCACCACTACTGTTCTTGTTGCTTTTGTTGTTGATACTGAAGCTGATGATTTCATGATTGCTACAATAACTTCTGTCATTCTTTTTTACCGCTAAAGTGTGATTTCACTAATGTATGTGCTGCAGTTTCACGTATGTTTACATGGGAAATATTACCATTTTACCCTTTTCGGACAAGAAAAAATATTAAATTGTATATGTAACTAAATATCCAGGTATACCACATGGAGAATTTTGGAAACATGCTTCTATTAGCAAACAAGTGGACCATATCGTTTAGTGCTAAGTAATCGCGTACAGTTTTCCTATACGGATAAGGTTGAATTGTGTCACAAAACTTAATGGATTCATTTATGTGATGAACCGTGACCATTAAGTAAAGTTACCTCTCAAGTTAGAAATGACAATAAAATGTGTTAAATCTCTAGCACACAAGGTCTTCATCAGTCAATATCAAGGGCTGCTCCTATCATGATAAATTTTGCCCATGTGGATTGACTCGTTGACGAGCGTAATGAAAAAAATCCATCAAATGCGTTCAAACACATTTTTTCCATTGATCTTGTGTGTTCTTTTTCTTTTTATAATCAATTTAAATGGTATATCGATTATTTTAAGTTTACTGGTGATGTAGTGTTGTTTCTTTAAGGTGTGTGCCCCTGTTTTTGGTATTTTATGTTGTTGATGCAATGTTGTTTTAAACCGTTCATACAAAAAAAACAAATGAATGACTAAACATTCAACAAGAGATCGCTGTGACAACTCGATGGTTGCATGACCAAATGGGAACACAGTCATTATTACGCAATGATTTTAAGACATTTGTTTGAAAGTAATGTATTTTGTTAATTACAGTGAACACAAATGTCTTTGTATCATCCGAATAACGAATGTTTTACTTCAGTATTTTACAAACGTGAATATGTTTCATAAACCTGCCATATGTTGGTGCATTATTTATTAATACGAGTATGATATTTTGGTGTTTTTATTTACGTTGACAGAACACCAATGTTATTAGTAGCTATCCTTTACCAGCCTTGTAACACATAGATAAGCGATTGTTATCATATAATTATGTAAATATATTCGGGCGATTTCTTCAAATATGGAATGCATAACAACATAAATATGCGTCAAATTCAAAGACAGTTTTATAAATTTCGATCGAATTACCGCAAGAATGTGAACTCATGTCGAGTCAGTTTTACCGATCATACCACGTGTACAGGTGACGTCATTAGTTATTTGCAAGAAAGAATTGTTCCTTTGTGTGAACCAATAAGTTCAAGATTTTAGTTTGTTCCTGATTTAATAACACGATACATTTCGTTTATTACTAATATGTTTGCTTCATAATTGAACAGTTTAAACTGACCATGGTAATTGGTCAATAGTACTGAAATTATTAGTGCATTACTAGTCAGTCACGTCTTTATTCCAAAAGTAAAATACTACTAAACAGTTAGTTTGGAGACAAAAATGTTACATGCGACATCTCCAGACAAATTTTCACGGAATCAAAAATGTACATATGTATCTGGTCCAAGTCTTGAGTTTACTATTTACAATATATTATACTTACATTTAGTTTTGGGTGTGAATCTATCAAGACAATTCACGGTGGTTCTTTCAGCACAGATATTTGATGTAGGGTCATACAGCTGAGGGAAGGGACATTCTTTTAAAAAGGGTCCCATGCCCGCGGCAGAAGAGTGATCACTACAGTCATAGTACTGGGCACAATGGTCGGGACTCTGGAATCTCATCGTAGGGTGATCAGTACAATACGTTTGTATGATATCTGAAAATACAAGAATGTAATATTAGCGATAAAATGAAGGTAGTCATTAAGAATTCAAATAAACTGTAATCACTATCATTTTATAATGTACTTTCTACCCATATAACGGCGAACGTTCATGTACTTTGTCGACAGAATATTGCTAAGAAAAGGATTCTTGGGGGAAAACACGTACAAAAATCACACCTTCCCGAAATTCTATCTTACCCAAAGTACACCAACCCAAAACTCACCCGACACATCACCGAGGTATATAACACAATGCAATAAATGGGAATAACAAGAATAGGTTGAATAACATGACAACATAAAGAGACATAAACACGTAGAGATATTGTTACCATCGTTCTGGTATGTTACGTGGGTAGAGATATTGTTACCATCGTTCTGGTATGTCACCTGGGCAGGTTATAGTTACCATCGTCCTAGTGTGTCACGTGGGTAGAGACACTGTTACCATCGTTCTGATGTGTCACGTGGGTAGGTTATTGTTACCATCGTTCTGGTATGTCACGTGGGTAAAGTTATTGTTACCATCGTTTTAATATGTCACGTGGGTAAAGTTATTGTTACCATCGTTTTAATATGTCACGTGGGTAAAGTTATTGTTACCATCGTTTTAATATGTCACGTGGGTAAAGTTATTGTTACCACCGTTCTAGTATGTCACGTGGGTAAAGTTATTGTTACCATCTTTTTAGTATGCCACGTGGGTAAAGTTATTGTTTCCATCGTTTTAGTATGTCACGTGGGTAAAGTTATTGTTACCATCGTTTTATTATGTCACGTGGGTAAAGTTATTGTTACCATCGTTTTAGTATGTCACGTGGGTAAAGTTATTGTTACCATCGTTTTATTATGTCACGTGGGTAAAGTTATTGTTACCATCGTTTTATTATGTCACGTGGGTAAAGTTATTGTTACCATCGTTTTAGTATGTCACGTGGGTAAAGTTATTGTTACCATCGTTTTATTATGTCACGTGGGTAAAGTTATTGTTACCATCGTTCTAGTACGTCACGTGGGTAAAGTTATTGCTACCATCGTTTTGTATGCCACGTGGGTAAAGTTATTGTTTCCATCGTTTTAGTATGTCACGTGGGTAGAGATATTGTTACCATTTTTCAAGTATATAAATTCATGTAATATTTCAATGTATAAATTGTGTATAAAATATAACCAATAGCCTCCTCAAATTGGTAGGCAGGCAAGGATCAGAATAATCATATGAACATAGACATAAAATATACAAACGTACTTTATCTGGGCTTATTTAGGGGATGGGGGTCGACATTTTATATAAATAATGCTCACTTTTGTTCGTCTTTACATAAGTGGCATTGTCTACTTACTGTAGATTTATTGACTTATACGTTTACCAAATGAAAGAAATCAGTGTTTTGCATATCACTTGGAAACCTCTATGCATGTAAAATTACCACAAACGCTTAATCATAAAAGTATTATATGTCAGTTAGTTCATTATTCAAACAAAACTTGTCATGTTGGTTCATATTTTATACGTAAATCATCCCGCAGCATTTCAGTTCGATCATTGAATCTGTGTCAAAGAATATTTATTGGCTTTTTTCAAATTTAGTTTTGACAGGAAACTAATTGGTCCTGAATTTATTAGTGTAATAATTGTTATCATAATGAGTAAGTAGGTCTACAGTATGCTTAGACTGTCATGGAATAAGTGAACTTTGTCATTATCTGGCACACCTGAGGTTAAATATTTAAATATATGAAGAACGATTAGGAATATTTAAATATAAATTAAACATTAAAACGTCATTCAAATGTCTATCCGGAAATTAGACCTAATTTGACCTAATATTAGGGTCATTAATTCAAAACCTATAATTTTCTGTTTTACATAAATATTTTTAAGATACGATGTACATGTACAGTGTGTAATTAGTTTACACTAATTTATTTTAGCTCGATTTTGAAACAAGCAATTTTGATTATATTAAACCCTCTTGAGTCCGCTTCCTGGACACTACACCAGTACTGCGTCCGAAAAATGGGATTGTGAAGCCCGTTGAAGTCGGTATTCGAACTCAGGACCTTGGGATTAGAGGTCGGACGCTCTATCTCAAACCACGATTCCTCTTTAGTGTGTAATCAAAATGTTCATGTATAGTCGTTCTTATTTCATCTCAAAGAGGCGGTCACGTGATTGTGTAGGACAAATAATGCCCAATAGCAAAACAACATGTAAAATACATGTACATACATACAGTTACACACAATTGAACGACCATCTGTAAAAATACCGCTGTGTGAATAATGGCCACTCTTTGCATATTACGTAATATATTACTACAGACAATTGGACAAAGCCTCGAATGTATGACAATTATGCAAAAATGTCATATTCACTTCATGTTTCCTTTTGGTGGCCATTGTTAGCAGTTTTTGACTGTAACTTTTATAAATGCTGTAATGTAAACCTTTTAATTTTATTGATAAAAAACAATTTTGTTAAATTATGCCTCACAAAGCCTTAAAGATATTTAAGAACAAATGTCTGTTATAGAAGTATTGTGTCGTATAAAAAAAGGTCCCGTATATGACATCAGTAAACAAGGGCGTCAAAACAGTCGCTTGTTCTTACCACAATGAGTATTTGCATGTTGTTATAAATCTAAAGATGTCAACACATTTATATTAAAATGAGTACAATTGTCATTCTCAAGCAATGCAACAAGGTACAATTAAGTTGACACTACAATGGCGTCATCATCAAAGTCGTAGAACTTTGTCCTCAAACTTTATTACGTGAAAGACACAAAGGTGAAAATAACCAGTCATTGAAATGAAATATCTGACCATCCACACGTTTGTGTTTCATGCTGGTGTTTGGTGGGGAGCATTCATGGTTCGTGAATATTCTCTTGTCTTTTTTACCATTTTTACTTTATCTTATTGAATTTGATTTAAACAGGCTATCAGAAATGTTAAAGTTGGGTGGTATGTCATAGTCTATGCGAATGATAAAGTTTGGTTTTAAAGGGATGAAACATAATTGATAGTGCAGGATGAGCGAAATAAGAATATCTTTTGTCCAGACATGAAACACTGAAAAGTTAGAATTAAAAGAAATATAAAGAATTGAATCTGAAATCATTGAAAATGGAAAAACAAAAATTTACCAAATAACAGATTTTGACAGACAAATATTATTTACTGCACGCATGTAATTACATAATATGACGCATAAATGCATTTGCATTTCAGAACATGACTTCAAAATTCATGTTCGTCTAAAACAAAGTACGGTATGCAGTGATAGCATGTTTTATTACCGGTGTATCTAGGCGAACATCACCTTTATTTCATACTAACACGGAATGACGTATGAATTCATTATATCTCCAATTTACGAAGATGCTCCGTGACTGTCTTTGTTTTAAATCGTGACTAAATGTAAACATATATGTCATAAAACGAAATTTTCATAATTTGCAATGAAGTTGTCAAGTAATGTCTAGTTAATTGTTCGGTATGTATAATAAATACGCCTAGCGATTCGGTGCGAATGATTCCCCCATTGATGGTAATCTAATAAGTTGGTATTCTAAATACCGTATTTATTATTTTAAAAGAAACCAATTTTATTACAAATTCACATTATCAGAATATATGAATCTTAAAGTCATTTTATGTATTCTTTTAATCAGACTGGTCCTTTTGGAGATTGGAACTCATAATTTCAGTTTTCAGGGACCGACAATGCTATTTATACATGTTAAGTATAAATGGATCACTGTACAATTGTCAGGATTTTTTAAAGAATATATATAATTGAATTTGTCTAACCTTTTAAAGGTGGACATGGCTTCTGCATATCTTTTGGCCACATACAAGTCTGTGCTTCCATGCTGTAATATAAATTAGTTGGACATTCTATCCAGTACGCGTCCGGCTGTCTCCCTAAATTTGAACAATGTACATATCCGGAACAATCCCACGGAATAGCCACATAAATTTCGGGACCTGTACAAAATGGTTCCAAAAATGTATATTTTCCACGTTTCATTCGTGCGTCAATTGATACCGAAAACAAAGTCACGCATAGCACGAAAATTCGTGCACTCAACACACGTGAGCCGATCATCCTGAAACACAGAAAAATACCAGTTATATGCAAGTAGGATGTTTAGATACATTTTTTGTGTTTTTGTAGTCTTCATTTATTTGTCTTAAAGGTGTCATATTCAAATGCTGGTCATATACAGATATAACTTAATCAAAATAGTAACAATGTCCTGGCTTCAAACCTGTTCCTACCTGCTTGCTCTATTCTGGTGTGTAATGCAGTGAATAAAATTAGTTCGAATTTTGCCTTGTACTGGTCAACCGAAATGCCGGGGACTTTTTTGGCTTCTACTCGAGGCGGAGTTGCGTCCCTTTGTGTAAAAGTGAGTTCTAACCGCTCGAGGCTACCGGGTTCGAGCCAATAAGAGTCTACATATACATACGTTTTAGATTCGTAATATTACAATAGGCAATAATTAAGTCAGATGAAAATGTCCTGACATAAAGATATAATTAACAATAACGTATACAGGTGAAAGGCGACATCGAAATGTCTATCATTATATACATCTACTTTACTCCTCATCTACATATTCATCCGCCAAAGCAATTAAGTCTTCGTCAGATTTATTTAGATAACATTTCAAAAGTGATTTTTATTTTTCTTCCACAGAAACACTGGTCTGTTGGGCCGAATAGAGCTTACTCCGAATAGCGCTTACATATAAGCTCTATTTGTAAGGTGACCCGTTCCGTGCGCCGAATATCACTTATGGTAAAATCTATTCGGGGATAATGCACCTTTTGATTCGAATAGAGCTCACGTCAATTTTTCGTCGGATTTTCCAGATTAGTGTAACAGAAGTTTTGACCCCATAATGCTTTCGTTTATTTTCAGGCTTTTTTTCGCTATATACCATTCTACAAATGTTTAGCCATGCAATATTTGCATTAAACGATTAAATAATGATAACGCTGTAGACAGATGATGATAATGCGATAATACGATAACATTATAGAATGATGATGAATATTGGGAAATACGATGTTGATATCGCTATAGAAATATCATGAAACCGCGAAAATACGATTTTGATTACGTCAATAGAACGATGATGATAATAATGGAATATTGGAATAACTAAGATACAAAGATACACAGTATGCACACAGGTCGAATAAGTGAGAAATCATTATAAAACATCGTTTAATTGTTTTAATCGTAAATACGTAATGTATTTCAAACCGTAATAATTGTAATTAATAATCAAGTTATATACCAATAACATATCGAAAATTATTTAGCGCTATTCATAGAAAGTCTGCCTAGGAAAAAATAACAATCGCTATTCGTAGAGAGCGTGCCTCATTACTGAATAGCGCTTACCATCCGGCGTAAGCTCTATTCAGTGTGACACAAGTCCTGTCATGATTATTTTGGCAAAGAATTTTGCAATTTCATCTAAGAGCTGGTATCCACGGCGGTGTTTCGTGGTTTTGTTGATAACTTACCACGCTCATGAATATAGATAACGTCGCACGACCAGAATATGTAATAAAAACTAATTGTCAAGTAACAACACCTTAAACTTGTATTGTCAATACAGTAAAAAAACGAAACAAATGAATATTATCAATTAGACTTAAGATTAATACTAATAGGTCAAATATCATTATATCTTGGCAAGCTACGATTAATATCCTAGTATGATTTACTATATAAAGACAACATTACTGTGGTACATTCTGACCAGTGATCTTTAATCGTGCATTTATGGCAACAAATAGCCTGCAGTATCACATATATATTCAAACAAAACAGATATGGGGGCGTGTGTCAGTCTATCTGACGATGGATAATTACTTATTGAATTATACATAACTATCATGTCGCCGTGTTTTATTTGGACCATTCTTGACCATTTACTGACCTGACTGAAAGTTTGTGGCTGACACCAGAAGCAAGCTTCCAACAATGTCCCACGCATCCCTTACTAAAGTCATAGGGTGAGAGAAGACATTGAAAAAACCATGTGAAACAAGACCTCAACGACGAAGTTCACCAAACCAATTATCACTGAGAGATGGCTTTGTTTCCAAGGGTCCACTTCGTTAACTAGCTTGAATCTGTTTCTTAGTAAATCATTGTAACTAGCTTTAATGAATTTATTCATAAAAACAGACGATGATCAGACTGGAATTGTCTTTGCATTTTATAAAAGGTAGAAATGTATTTCTTCTACACGATATTAACAAACTAAAATACGGGTTGTTTTTACGCTATTAATAGCAAAAGAACTAATGACTAAATACTAATGACTCAAAGAACATAAATTATCAGAAATAGACAACTATCATCATCGACATACAACACAGACATTGCTTTCAAATAAATGTCAATATCTAATATAGATCAGTAACACTGAATTATTAATATTGCTGTTAATACTGACTTCATGCGCGCATGTTAGTATACATTAATGTACAAAAATACTCATTATATCTGATTTACACGTCTGTGGGATTACAGACCACTGATTTATGGGAACTATTTTTTTCAACCATGGTGGGTAAACCCGTCCCTGTGTACAATAGCACATCCCTCAGCGACCACTCCTACATAGCGACCATTTAATTTTGGATCGGTTTATAATATTTTCTTTTTTAAGTCTACTTGGTAATCAGTCCACTTCGACATTAAGATCAAATTTTGGTCACAAAGATGGACGTAAAATCGAGGTTTTACTGTACTGTGCAACATCTCCAAAGCAACACCCTTTGGGCGACGCCAAATTATGTTGTTGTTGAGAGGTTGCCGCTCTAGAGAGGTTAAGTTAATAATCAAATCGTACAGTGAGGGGAAAGCACGCTGTTGTTGAAGGGAGGTTGTTGCTCAAGAGGGGGCCGCTCTGGAGAGGTTACACTGTATTTGAAATATGGATTGAACAGCGATCCACATCAGATCAGATGTGTTACAAGGATTACCATTATAAACTAGACATATCCCTGACTTGTAATTAAATACCCCGCAAAATGGGGACAGACCTCGAGACCGACCACCAACCAACTAACAACCAGGGTGCTTCCAGTATATCCCCGAAAACTTCGTTTGCGTGGGTATAATAAGGCTTGTTAACACGTGTAACCTGTGTAGTTAGTTTGGACAGGTGATGTGTCCATTGTACGATACAAAATTTGTGTTATTCATTTGTCATGTATCAATATTACGACACCATTTAATTAACGGTTTAAGAAATGTCATGTTTTTGCCCTTAGCCCTGTATGTTTTCTTATGAATCACTCACGACACCTACAGACATGTCTCCGTCAAAATTCAAGACATCTATCTCAGTCTTGTACATTGTGTATATCAATTCTGTTGGATTTTGTATGTTTTATATTACAAACAGCATTATCCCATAATTTTAACATTCACAGACAGTTAGCACGCACTCATACACGAAAAACATGTTGTCACAAACGCATACAACTGTCAACTTCACCTGACTTGAACATGCATGATAGCGACGTAGATCCGGACTAGAATATTTCAAAGCCATTTAATAGTAAGTTTTATAATAAATACAGTACAGCACGTAAAAAACAAGCCGGGATCCAGTGGTTATGATAGTTCTTGGAGATGGATAAAGAACAGTTTGAAACCGTGCGTATAACACGCGAAAAATCACTCTCAAAGACAACATTTTAGAAAATCATAGTTTTATATGTATGTACATGTAGATATTTCTCGCTCGTATAGAAAGCAACATATTGAATACGTACGAAAAAATGAAAACTAGTTTATGATAAGTGTCCGTCATGTTTTACCTTATATTTTACATAAGCGCTTGTCATAGTAATTGTTTTGATTGTAAAACTGTAGTTAAAGTGTCATTCAGAGAAGATGTTTTGACAACTGGGGGTGTTGACTTCAAGCTTGAGAAATTTCTGCTCCAGCCGATAAATCACGAACTCATGTCAGCGACCACATAACATAATAAAATCAGGATTTTTACCTTAAGTAACCCGACACGAAAATCAAAGCCAGGTTTTTGCTCTATGAAAAGACGCGCTTGTCCTATGGTGTAATACGTATGACTCATTTTTGTAAAATATAATTCGTGTCATTATTATATATGTCATTGTCTGGTTACTGGTTTGACTAAAATGTATGAATGTTGCGCATAATTTGATCCAGTGTCCGTTTTTTCAAACGCTTTAACTTGTAAAATATGAGTACGTATCTGTATTTTAAATACATTGTATTGTTAGAGATTACATCATCTTCGATATAAACACATAACAAATTTAATGTTTAATTCTCAAATCTCAAGAGCAACAACCTCCCTTCAACAACAGCATGGTTTTTCCCACTGTACAATTTATCTATTGAATTGACATCTCTAAAGCTACAACCTCTCTAAAACAACATATTTTTGCTTCTCTCAAAGGGTGTTGCTATGGAGTGGTTACACTGCAAACTATAATCTAGCATATTACAACAGCACAACTAAAGAAGATTACCAACGTAGCGTAGATACAAGTTCATTAATATATCGTCATGAATATGGCGGAAATATCACGTACGTCATTTATGCACAGAAATATACAATATACCTGAATTCACATTCTACATAATTACTCATTTATCCGACAAAACATTTAGAAAATACGAGCATTGTTGTAGTTTGTCAAATTTTGCGTCGTCTTCGCCTGAAACCTTTTATTTCTGTTTGTATGTATTTGTAAAATTATGTTGCAGGGCTAACCATATATGAAATTATATGACGGAAACACGGCACTTCTTAACTTCTTAATCAAATTCATCAATTAGAAGATAATTATACAAAAGTATGGTGTACAATAAAACCATTAGACCATTCTACAAGGCCAGAAAAATGTGTTTACGGTTACCCCTGCAACCCTATTTTTAACGCCGACTTTAAAATTTCTAACAGCGATATCCAAAGTACGAAAATATTCAGGGAAAAGATTTTTTCGATCTACCTGATCTTTTTGGTCAAGTGACTGTAAACATGATTAATTTTTTCTAGCCTTACGCTTCATTATTTAATAAAGCGGGTTTCTTGTCAATAAACTAAACAGCGACGCCAAACGAGAGACATGTCACCATAATTGTCATTTTGAATAATGGACAATTAATGTGACTGCACATCTCTAAACATACATACAGGTACTTGCATAAACTACAGGAACAATGACCAGAAAACATGCAGGAAACATTCATTTAATATTTAATTGTCTCTCAACACTTTATTAGCATAATTCGCGCCATGTTGTAAGTAAATTATCGCGCCTGTATGACGTGTCGTGAGATCTTAGCTGTAAACATCGCATGTCACACAAGTAAGTATAATATATCCACAATATGCGTGTTTGTACGGCAAAAATTATCATGTTGTGAAAAAAATGTGATTTACTATCCAATGATGGTAACATGATTTTACTACAATAAAAACAACGGTCATAAAGTGGGGAAAGACAATCATTCTTCTTTCGGAGAAAAACATTGAAAAGTAAACATTACTGTACATAAAAAATCTTCAGTTGATTTATATAATGTACTCAAAATACAACAGTTTATCAGTTCCTTATTAGCACCGATAAAATGCATGCGCAGCAACTAGTAAATTCATATTTCAGGAACCAGGGATTTTCCGGAGTTGCGCAAACGTAACTGGCTTTATGTAAAACATATATTCTCCATTGAGATAAACAATTCTCTTGTACTATGATGATACGGGTGCGAATTCAACATACTGCCTCTACGAATTGTAGCATAAACGGTACGAAACACAATAAAATGAAATAATAACTATACATTACAAATGGGAAAATAATTAAGTTGAATAAGTGGAACTACAACCTGTCTATAAATCCTTAACAAGCAAATAAATCTCACACAGTCTCCAGCAGACACCGCTAAGAAAGACTAGCTCGCATTTCTTTGTATGTTTCCGAAGATGAAAAGTGCAATATGTTGCGCTTTAATTTATGAAAAAAATATACGCTTCAGCAAAAATCACAAAAGATTACAAAAAATATTCGCACTTAGTCAACCAAGGATTTCTACTCGTGGCCTTTTAATTAGGTTAATTGACATTCACATCAAAAACGTTCCAGGTAAGGAATTAATGAATAAAACATGACGCGGTCTGACAAGGATGGATCTGCGTTGAAAACCGGGAAAGGAATTCAAATCTATGAACAACCCATTGTTAGTAATTATAATCTGTAATCGTGAAATAGTTTATTATCGACATGATGACAGCGTGTTTAATTTTCTTTTCCGTGTCAATTCTAGTAATAAAAAGCCAACGCAACTACTTCATAGTGATTTGTCGACCAAACTATCGACGCCGGAAAAAAGTGCGGGAAATTAGTGACGAATAAAAACCAGTTTCCGTTCTAATGACGTTCGACTTACCACATCTGTGTCGTAATTAATTTAATTGGCATTTTTGTTTTCGTCATTCGCCAGATGACATTTGCTGTAAACATTTATTCCTTTTGTTACAGCAGTACTACAGACAAAAGCAGTATTTTTGCCGTTTAGTTTGGTGCAATATCATTTAATAACCTTTAAAACGAGCAAAAGTGGTATTTATCATTTGTACCCAGTCGAAAAAAATTGTCGTTTTTATCCTTCTTTATTCTTTTTAGTCACTCAGTGGTTGAGAAAAATATCAAACGCAAAAAGTGCCTACCTCCAGTCGAGATAATGTTTTTTATCGTCTGTCTGCCTGTTTGTTTTCTTTACAAATACATTTGCATGAAAAAATCATGATAAACTTTAACGAACAAATTTGATTGTTTTTCTGAAACAATCATGATAAACTTTAAAGAACAAATTTGATTTTTTCTGAAACAATCATAGTAAAGGTTTGATAAACATGATAACGATACCTTTATATCTGAAAACACGTACACACAAGATATTAGCAATAACTTTTGGTGATAAAAAGTTCTAAACGTTGACAAAGCTTTGTTTAACTCACCTTTTGCAAGGAATTAATCCTATTTTAAAATTCCAAGTACTATTCTATTGCGACTCCAGAGTATACTAACTAAGTATTATCTAACACTGTGCCCGTCGTTTTGCGCCCGAGGCTGGACTGAAATATATACCAAGTAGCTGATTCGGTTTTGTTCCGACTGTCATGCGTTGATTGATGGACAAGCTGGATGTTCATGAATTGATAGGGCCATGAAAAAAATAACGTGCGTCAAGAAAGCCCTGATCATAAGAATACAATGTGATTATGTACGGCTCCCGAGAACGTTTGACTGTAAAATATGGTTATTTTGAACGTAAAGTGATATGTTTTAAGATCAGATGACATTCGAGCGAGAAAAGCGACGTAATAGTTATGGAATGCACCGCGGTTTGTCCGAATACCGTACAGGTTTGTGCATGTTTTCTTAATGTGCCTGGAGTTGGTTTTGTTTAGTTAGTTCGTTTGTTTACAAAAGGTTCGCGTGTTGTGTTGTTCGTAAAAAATCATGAACTATGAAAGCGTCGCCAATACACATAATTTTATAGTACAGCGCATTTACAGAAAAATCTCCTTTTTAAAACATGATCGCCTTCTATAATTAATTCAAATGAAAACGGGCCAGTTTTCATATTATACGCATTATCATTAAAATGCATTAGAAATCATTGTTTTTTTTACGCGTTAAGTTCGAATATTTTACGTATTCAATTTTGCGACAACCCTTCTTAATACTTTGTCACGCATAAGGCCAGAAAAAAAAAACATTCCCAGTCACTTGGCCAAAAATGGGGCAAGTACGTCTCTACGTTTCTTTTCTTTCTTTTTCTAAGCATATCATACGTACTGCTGGGGCACGACTCATACTAAATAGTAATACCACGATTATGTGTTTGTTTTATTTTGCTCTTAGATACTTCGGTCTGCGCCAAAAATTAGGGTCGGTCGGGTGACCGGAAACACTGTTATATTTTTCTGGCCTTAACTATCATGCTCGTACGTAATTCGGTGGTGTTAGTAGTCCGCCATGTAGCCATTTATCAACATCGATTTCGTACACATTAGTGCAAAGAAAATAATGTGTCAAATCCTCAGTAGAGGCCTTTAATCAATCGTCACTTTAAACATAAATTGTGTGTGAAAGATGCAAACCACGCGCTATAAACAGTGGGTTAGGTCACTTCATATCATAGCGCAACTGTTGGCGGAAAATAACGATCAAGATGGATGTCTCAACCACTAGAGGGCTCTTGGTGTTAAATTTTAATGCGCAGTTATTTTTGTTTAAACTCATATTTGATGATTAAATATACGCCTAAAGTTACTGACTACGCCCTTGATATTGGTCACGTGAGTGCACGTTAGTTGTTGGCTGTATGAGGGAGAATCATAGGGGTTTAGTATATACTGGAGATGGTGTATCAGTGATGTTTTTGGCAGTTTTGGAAAAGGGTCCGGGTCCGGTCCTATTGGGAAAAAATGCACAGTGTGAGGCCAAAACTGGGAATTTTTAGGTCGGGAATTGGGGAAAAAGTTTATTTTCGATTAGGAAGGGTCCATTTACTGGATCCGTACAAAGAAGTAAATAAATCGCTGTGTATATTGGTATATTAAGGCCCAACAAGGCATCCATGGAAAGAATGTGTTGGAAACCCCAAATTTATCAACTGTCCGAGATACAAGGTTGAAATATAATCTTTACGAAGACAAGACTATCAACGACTAAAACTTCATCTTGAGTAATTTTAGACAAAAACTTTAAAGATTTTAACATGCACATATTTGCACACTTGATAGCGTAAATATGACATGTTTGTCATTTCATATAAATTATGATCATATAGAAACAATCTTTGAAATACAACAATATATTTCCTTGAAATTATTTCATTATGACAGCTACTGACAGATTCAGTACAGAACATTTGTTTGTACAGTATATGTATTCAACTATTCATTTATATACTAGTATATATTATATATACAGTGCAATCTCTCCAGAGCGGTCCTCTCCTGAGCAACAACCTCCCTTCAACAAAAATGTGATTTTTCCCACTGAGCGATTTAACTATTAGTTTAACCTCTCTAGAACAACAACCTCTCAACAACTGCACAATTTGTTTCTCCAAAAGGGTGTTGCTTTGGAGAGGTTGCATTGTATATAATTATAACTCATAATGAATAGAGGTCTTTTCCAGGAAGATTGTTGTGTGCGTGTGTTTATCTTGAGCACCCAAAATGGTTGTTGAGTAAAGACAGCCTTACAAG
This sequence comes from Lutraria rhynchaena, assembly GCA_008271625.1. Classification (NCBI taxonomy): domain Eukaryota; kingdom Metazoa; phylum Mollusca; class Bivalvia; order Venerida; family Mactridae; genus Lutraria; species Lutraria rhynchaena. The sequence continues at coordinate 5,370,726 of VIBL01000004.1, read as the reverse complement.
TCATCTCCAAGCAATAACTGACTCACTATAAAGTCCACTCATTTTTGGACCGGTTCTCCAAGTTGCTTTTGTATTTTAACTCGATGAGCTAGACCACCTCATCATTAATACCTTTCATTTGGTCTTTCAGGCGGTCTCAATATCGCAGTTGTACTGTATTGTTATTACAACATAATTATCCAACGTAAAGGGTTTTCCGACATTTATAAAGATATCTCGAATGCTCATTTTTATAAAACATGACATCTGTCTTTTCTATGACGTCAGTATCATCGTTGGAAGTGGTGTTTTTACTGAACATTTCAGTGTTGCTACTTCCCAGTCTTTCTCTGTTGTTTACTTTCTAACGACGTGTCGGATGTCCGCTTTCAGCATTAGGATTTCGTTCCCAGGTTTGGACCAGCAATTTTTCTTCCCCAATTTACTTTAAAAGAATTAGTTTGGACCTTAAAACATACACTGAACCACAAAAGAAAAAGTTTCCGTGGTCCGTTTTATGATAACCCTTTTATTGCTTCGGACTTAGTACCTTATAGTTTAAGAATGACTGTGGTGTTATTGTAATGTTGTACATGGTTTCATCTGTAAGTCCGTAACATACACCAACTGATACACCATACAGTACAGTAAAACCCCTGAAACCGGACTCTGAAAAACTGAATTCTCTGTAAATCGGATGATTTTTCAAGTTCCATTTTTTTCTCTTTGATAACAAATAGTTCTCTGAATACTAAAATTCTCAGAAAGCCTGATTGATTACACCGACTTACTTGAAACTGACTTGTAAACTTCAAAACTAAATTACAAAATGTCTGTGGATGACTAATTACAAGGAAGCAAATCTACAAGGAAGCTGTGTATCAGATTTTGACACACAAATCATAATCCATATTCACCGTGGTTAGCGACATCATACGTACATACATAAAGTTCTCGTGGTCCGTTTTATGACAATTCTTTTATTGCTTTGGACTTAGTACTTCAGTAATATTTTATGTACGATTGTGGTGTGTAATTTGTAATGTAGTACATGGTTTCATCTGCAAATCCGTAGCATACGTCAACACATACATGATTACTCCATGTAATGTGTAACCCCTGAAAACCGGACTCCGAAAACCTGAATTCTATGAAAATTGGACGATTTTTCAAGTCCCACTTTTTTTCTCTTCGATATTCAATAGTTCTCTGAATACCGGAATTCTAAGAAAACCAGACGGAAAGGGTCTGGTTTTCAGGGGTTTTACTGTATTTTCAAAACTAAAAACTAGTGCAATTTGGTCCTATAGCACGTACGGTTCCATGCTCCTAACGGATGACAGAACGGTAAGGCTAACTACTGAATATAGATCTATGGTTAATCTATAAACAATTACACTTAATCTGTGAGGTGAATGAGAGGATCGATTAAAATATTTAACAATTTGTATACAATGAACATTTATAGCAGCTGGGTGCGAGTTAGTCCAAACAGATTAATCTAAATCTATGACAAACTGGTAATGATTCTACTGCTTGGACAAAGAGATTGTTCATTGTTTTTTAAACTTATATCAACATCACTGCACACGCATTGAATAAATAAATACAATATTACCTATAAAAGCTATTATTTTCAATCAACATTGCGAGAACAATAGTTTTTTTTAAAAACCAAATTCAATAAACTAAATGCAGAATGCAGGTGCCAGTGATACTCAATCAACATTAATGGAGCGTTTTACAGTAGTCTGTGTATATCAATTACGCTCTGTACTTGCATACAAGGTAATCCCATCGTCCTTTGTTGACATGATTTCAAATAATTCGTTTTGAAGTTAGGTGTAAGCTGTTAAAAATCTTCTCATAAAAAATTCTGTGCACAAACCTTTCAGCTAGGATTTATGAAGGCCTTAGTAGTAGACCTTTTTCACATGGTGACCTTTGTTATAAGATGAACATTGTTCACATGGTGACCTTTGACTACATGGTGACCTTTGTTTACATGGTGACCTTTGTTCATGTGGTGACCTTCGTTCACATGGTGACCTTTGTTACAAGATGACCATTGTTCACATGGTGACCTTTGTCTACATGGTGACCTTTGTTTACATGGTGACCTTTGTTCCTTAGTGATCTTTGTTCACATGGTGACCTTCGTTTACATGGTGACCTTCGTTCACATGGTGACCTTTGTTTACATCATGACCTTCGTTTACATGGTGACTTCTGTTTACATGGTGACCTTTGTATACATGATGACCTTCGTTCACATGGTGTCCTTCGTTCACAAGGTGACCTGTTTAGTACGACTGTATATTTGCATATTGAATAAAAATGCAGTAAACAAGAAACTAAAAACAGATTTGTTTCTACCAGGGTCACTCACACTGAACAACCCTGTTTCTTTTAATTATTACATGTCGTTACAATAACACAATTATAAGTTATGGCACTCAGTACTATAAAACCAGTATAAACAGTGTTACAACATAACAAGAATCTGCAGAGTGGTACCAATGCTCGTCTTTTATATCATTCTGTTTAATAAGCAACTTTGTCCAAAATTTTAAGTTAAAAAGGGACATAATTCAAAAATATAGCTTTCAGAATAATGCCCCTTATTTTGCAACAGCGCCTGTCATGATAATCAAGTATTCCAAGGGCAGTGTTGATATCTTTAAGTGTTTGAGTAATGGGCCACAATAAATTTTTTGCACGACAACAACGATAACAATGTCAACCCAGCAATCATATCAGCTCAACTTTTTCTTCGAAACAGACAAGCTAAAAACGCATTGACTAAAATGCATGAACTTGCAAAAATAGGGGATATTAATGTAAAAGAAACATTTGGACTTACAAATCTGACTATAGAGGACCTTATTTTGCTGTTTGATGTCCTTGTAAATCGGAATACAGTAAAACCTCGTTAGCTTGAGGAGTCACCGGGACAGATTAAATGTTCGAGATAAATGTGGTGATCGTAAAAATGAGGTACTTGTCAGTTAGTTGAAAATTAAAGTGCATTAATTTACAATAAGATTAATTAGTAAGCGAAGATGAAAAAAGTACCATTAACAAAAACAAAACAATATACTGATACTGGTGTATATGTGAGGTAATGTATGGGAAAAGTCAACTTTGAAATGGAACCTTAAAAAATACCCATAAATACATATATATAAAGTCATGATTAGAACAGTAATTATTGTATACATATTATGTCAAAAAATCTACACAAAGGGCAACAACTCATGTCATAAATATTTATATACTGACACACTGTGGTTTTGTTTAAAGTCCTTGACCTCTGACACAGCAGTCATGGGTTCACAGAAGTGAAGGGGAATGTAAAAAATCCCTAAATCATGCACAAGTTCCTTTGGTAACAGATAAGAAAAATAAAAATAAGGTAAAAATCTATTTTCTTAAAGTATATAAAACTAGTTTAAACTAAATTATCAAAACATGGTCCAATTTGTTCCCAGAGAGGAAATATATTAAAATATTCATTATTATATCTTCAATGAATATCAAAATAAGTATATCTGGCAACAAGAAATTTAAGATAAGATTAAAAATATGCTTAATATGTCATCAGTCACATTGATTTCATAAAAAAAACAGGGACATCTCTATACAAACAAATGACAAAAACATTATGGCACATACATTATATGTAAATAATTATTGTAAAAATGATTTACAGTCATGGACTGTCAACAATATAAGACATTTTGATACAGTATACTAATTTTAAAAAAAAAACATACAAGATATGAACTGGTAGGGAATCCAGAAAAACTGGAAATACAGTCAAACCTGTGAACAAAGGCCACCTTTGGGAACAATAAAATGTGGCTTATATTGACAGATGACCTTTATTTGGAGGTTAAAATAATCAGGGACAGTTTTTCAAAGAATGGCCTTTATTCACAGGATTGTCTTTATCAAGAGGTAGCCTCAAACACAGGTTTGACTGCTGGTATAAAATTCAAATACTGTTTACATTTTTTTACCCATTTACATTTAATTTTAAAATGAGTTTAGTGTATCAAATAATAAGTACAGAATAGTACCAGACTCCAAAAAACTTACATCTACAACATACCATTAAACTATATGTATAATGAGCATAGGTTATTGTAAGCTTGAACGAGAGCACATGGTTGTCCAATAGAACTACATCCTGAAATCTTCACAAAAAAACAACAACAACAACACATTATGGATGAAAACACATAAATATTGAAATAAAAAAAAATTAACGTCAAAATTCATAAAACAAATGGCGTAGAAAGTGCGAAATAACACCAGTGATATATTTTCCATTTTGAAATGACAATGAATGATTTGATTTGATGATTGCATCTAAAAGAAATAGCTGCTATGTTAAGCGTTTTTTACTGGTACGATACATACCGTACCAACATTTCGATATTCGAATAAAATAACAAATTTGGTTCAATCAATTTAAGGAATGATTAAAGTTTATTTTAAGAGGAAAATCATGAAAAAACTCATCAAATCCTAACTGAAAATACTCGAAGACAATTCATTCAATAAATTTTGTAATTCATGTCTTCCAAAGCCAGATTTGATGTGTACATTCTCGGAATGCAAATCAGCTGATAAGCCACATTCAAACAAAAACCCCTGACAAGAGTTAGATAAGATTGGTCTGAAGTTTATATTAAAACAATCAAACAACAAAAATAACATTACATTAAAAGTAGCAATTAAAACAATGTTTCAGCACAGCCTTAGACTCTAAAAAAATCAGATCACAACAATGTCACAGCATTTTTTTCAGAAGATGGCAAACAAATAAAATAATTAAATGTGGCCTTAAAACAAATCTTTACTGTGACTGCTTGTTGAAGATGGTTATTTTTTCAATACACGGAACAAAGAAGAGCATGACTCCACTGACGCATATCGCCATGCCTGCTGTAATGTAGGATGCGACGTAATCTCTGGATTTATCATATATCCAACCTAAAATAACCAATAAAAACACAATAAGTAGTATTTGAGTTGTCATGGAAACAGAAAATCAAAATATTTTATTGAACTTCATAATTAATCTCTCCAATTTTTTTAAAGTACCCATTGGGCAATCATGTATGTGAAAGACAATGAACAAACACCGGACAAGAGGGCTGACAAACTTGAAAACATTACTGGACCAGACTAAATATTACTGACCCACAATATAAATTGACTGAATTCTTCACTTCAATGGTTTGGTACGATCATGATACCAAAATATGAGAATATGTCATTGTGTAACTGAATATTTAGGCATAAAAAACTGTTGGGTTTCTGGCAACCCGACCTATCATAGTTTTTCCCAGCTACCTTAGACTTTTTATCAGGCCCAAGGAACATTACATCCACAGTCTCACTTTTTTTTACCTTTCTGTACAAAAATAATCTCAACACTGGCTTTCAAAAGTAATAAAAAAAAATTTGTTGACCCATTTACACTATTTTTAATGTGCATGTAACCAGAATCAATTTTTTTATGCCTTACCAGCCAGAGGTGGTCCCATAAAAGATGCCAACCCTCCAAACAAGTTGGACACACCAAAAGCATCAGCTAGTTTATGTACACCAACAATATCTGAGAGAATCACGGAAGTCAGTGAAATGGTAACACCTGAAAAAAAATGGAAGAATAACAAAAATAAAATAAAACTTCTAATAGTGTCCACCTCAATATTACTAACAACTTTTTTATAAAAAAAAACACTTATTTTGGGACTGGCTTTCAATAACTCCCCAATAATTCAACTAGATAATGGGACAACTTCATTATTATAACCTATTTTTCAGGTCCCCAGGTTGATCTTACAATAGATGTTTTACTGTAGTTTCTTTTAAAAGTGAAGGTAACATATACATATATTTCATACCAATGAATGAAAAGTGATATAGTCAGACACAGAAACAAGTTACACAATGAACTAAGGGTTCCTGACAAAAAAGCACCATCTTGGCTTATAGGTAAATAGTGGCCACAAACTGATCTTATGAAATACAGTCAACTCATGTATGACAAAGTTTGCAGGCTAGTATAATGTTAAAACCACAGAGAAAAATAAAAACATACCACTGAAAACACCAAAGATAACGCAGTATGTCAACAGAAGTTCATAAGACATCAAGAATGGCCCGAAACACGTTCCAACACCACATATGACTAGAGCCGTTGAGTATAATGTCAGTCGATTTACCCATTTCTGATCTGACAGAAAACCAAACACCACACGTCCGACAGTGTTAGTGATCCCGATAGTAGATAGAAGAAATGACGCCTTCAAGTCATCAACCCCTGTAACAGAATAAATGTATGTCAAAAGCATGAGCATTTTTATTTATTTTCTTCCTAATTCCTTTATATTGCAGTAGAAGGAGATTAAAAAATGGGAACTAATTTACAGTTAACATGTTTCATTGTACTAAAAGCGAATTAAAAACATTATAAACATTTTCGATTTACTGTAGTTTCATATTAACTTAAAAGGATAAAAGTTCATGTAACAGTTTGAATATCAACATATGATAAAAAATGTCACTTTTTCATGGATGAGTCAAATTGGTTATTGGAACATTTCAGAAGATTTATAACTTCTCTGACTTCTTGTTGAAGAGTACTGGGTAAATGTACCTGGCATGTGACTGTTCTAATATTTTAAGTGAGGAAAATATATTCCCCATTAAGCAAATACATAATTCTTGAGCAAATCCTGACTGTGTCTGAACACTTCGGATTCATATTAAAAGAGTTCAAATAGAAATCCTCTGAGAGGAGGCAGACACATCACTGATACATATAACATGAATCACAATACGATACATGTAAGCTGATATCACTGATATAATATATAATATTATTTACATAAACTGGGTGAACAATTTTTGTTCAGGCTACTTGTCCTGCAGGACAACCAGCTAAGAATTTTAACCAGTTCTTCAGCAATTTCAACTTATCCTGAGTCAATTTCTACTTGTAATTACGAGTGGACAGGTAGATTTGTCAAACCCTGATATAGATATAAATAAGTGTAAGCTACATGTAGGTTGAAGATCACATGACTATGAAAACATACCTGCTTCCCGCGCTGTGTCAGGTAGATAAACGTACGGCACATAATAACCCAGACTGTAGAAAAATGTGGACACCAAAAACATGCAGAATGCGACATTTCTGAACATTTCCATGCGAAAACTTGACAGTATATTCTCCTTAAGCTGTTGTAACATTCCAAGATTCTCCTTGGAATCTGTGGATTTTGATCGATCCTCTGCTTCTGGTAAAAGAGTTTCAACAGCATCATGGGCTTTCTCAGACTTAGTTTCACAATGATTTAGGGGAGATAACTCTATAGCATTTGATTCAAAATTTTCAATACATGATTTATTGTCTTTTTCTTCCAGTAATTCAGTAATTTCACAAAAATCGTCACATTCAATATCTTTCTCATTTTCCGATAAACAAGGGGCAGGTAACTGATGCTGGTCTGAAGCAGAGGTAAATGTTGAGCAAGAGTTGTCTACCATGCATGGCACAGACACATCAGGAATTTCATTACAAGAGTTAGATCTGTCTTCTGCCTGTTTTCCAGATATTTTTTTATTACTTTCATCTTTCTTTGGATCAGCTAATTTGATTGGTCGATAGACTAGGCCACACACCAGGCAGTTCAGGACAATACCCGCTTGAATCAAAATCGCTCCCCTCCAGTTGTAAGTCTCTATCAAGAAGCGCATTAAAGGGCTAAATATGAATGTACCAACACCAGCCCCACTGACCCCTATTCCAGTAGCTAGAGCCCTACGCTTATCAAAATAATGACTTACGCAAACTATGGAAGGGAGATAAATCATACCATAACCTATACCTGAAACACGAGGAAACGAAATAACGTGACTAACAAGATAACAGGAAGTACAGTACGGTATAAAATTCTGCAGCTATTCATTCATATCACAGATAATGAGATATTTCAAGTATTTGAAAGGAATTGACCACAGGTACTTGACACAAAACCAAATTTTAGCTTCAAGAATCTTCATGCTGCAGACTGTGAATATTAAAATTATATTAAATGGCAAACTCTACTTTATCTGTGGTGAACTTTTATTTTCAGGGTAACTTTCTCCATGATACTGTAATAAAAAATACACTTCATCACTTATCTTCTGACTTGAGTTTACATTTTTGGGTTATAGAACGTAGTAATTGTGATAAGTCCTAAAACATTAACACCTGCCATGTGAACAAAAGCACTTCTTTAGCATATATTTATAGACAATGGTTGAGTGGTTATGGTCTCTGACTAGTAACTACTGCCCCTCACAGCTGTATGTTTGAATCACACCAGGAACCACAAAAGAATCACAGAGGAAGCTCTCCAGCTAACTTACAGAAGGTTGGTGGTTCTACACTTTCTCCACTGTTAAAGAGAAATGACCCTGACCTCAGTGAAAAAAATTCTAATAACCTCTACCAAGGGCCCACTGTCATAATGAGTCATGCATATTCTTTCCATCAGTTGGCCTTTATTCTGACATTTATTTTTTAAAGAAAATAGACATACCTAATGTGACACCAAGACTGAAGTAAAGGAACTGAACATTTGGAGCAAAAATGCTGACAATAAGGCTCCCTGAAGAAATGAATGTTCCAGCTATCACTACAGCACGGCAACCAAACTTGTTCATAAAGATGGCAGCAACGGGACCTGTAATATACGACAGTCTTACCAAACTCCAAAAGGAAAAAGGTGTAAAAACTGTGCATGCTTATTCCACTAGCCCAACATCTAGACAAAAAAATTGCCCCAAACAAGATCAAAATCAACTCTTTTCACATCAAATTACAGTAAAGTTACAAACTTACAATTTTGGACGACCAGATTCAACACTTAAGGTGTACATAAGCAATTACTTCAATAAAACGTAATTATGTGCATTTGAAAACGATGAACAAATAACAGATATACAGTGGTACCTAAGTAAAAGACTGCATGTAAAAAGATACTGCACATTTTATGACATAACAAAATTGTACTGCAATTTTAATTCCCATTAAATATAATATTAATCTCAAAAGAGTCAGGCTTTCAGAGCTCAGGAAATTATTGCTTTCTTAGAGTTTGTGGTTGCTTGGCCAAAAAAATAGGCAGATACTGATGGGTTGTTAAATTTTCTATTTTTTTTCTGAACACAAATGTTTCAAACTTCCAAAGTATTATTCATCCCAAAATATTTTCAAACTCTGGATTTTGCTGTCAGAAACTTGAGGAAAAAATAGGGTCAATTGGATAACAAGGAAAGGATTTTTTCTGGCCTTAGTTTAAGTGAAGTATTCCGTAGTAAGATACATAACTCACCTACCAGCAAGCAAATGCCTTGATTCAGAGATGCAATAACAGCAGTTTCTCCTTTGCCTCCCTTGAAATAATCTAATAATTCCACAAAAACCACACCGAATGAGTATAGCAAACCATCGACAAGAACATGTGACATAAAACAGGCAAAACATACAACCCAGCCCCATCCACCATCTGGGGCCTTGACACCATTACTTATCTGGCCACTGGATACTGATGATGTGAGCTCAACACATAGGCTTTTGTCTGTTTTTTCCACATCCTGATTTTCCTCATCCATACTGGCAACTCTAGGAACTTAAAAAGAATCAGAAAAGACATTAAATATCAGGAAGACAGAAAATACTATAGAAGTTCAATCTGAAGCATTGTTATTTAGAAAATATTTATTTTACAGACTTTCCAAGGTGTTTCAACATTAGTATCATTATGGACATTCGGTCAAGTGATTCTTTCATGAGCACAACAACGAATCAGCTTCCACTGAAAAAAAATCCTCAAAATAATGTATCTGCAATAGTCAAAAATAATTTTTATGCAGCAAGTTTCATATATATTCTGTAAGTATTTTGCCCTGGTGAAAAGTGAAGTAAATATAAGGTTAAAAAGTGATGTTGTAAGTATTTTTATATATTACAACTGTGGATTGTAAGTACAACAATATTAAACTAAATAGAAATATATATAACCATTTTTTTTATTTTAAAAATCTTCCAATATCACCAAACATTCAAACTGGGCATTCACAGGATTTTTTCCTGGACCGACCAAAATTTAAAAGGTCATGTTCATTGGACTGGGCCAGTGGCATTTTTCGAAATGTCTGATTTTACGTGTGTACTTGAACTTTACACTATATTATGTATATATAGTAATTAATTAAATTAGGTGTATGTAATATTATTTCGGAATCAAAAATGATTTGATGCATACTCTTTAACTTTAAATCGAATGCATGAACAATACAGAATCAAACTAGCCAGGAAACTATGCTGTGGTATATATTACAGTTCCAAAGCAATTATGTGCAATACTTTTTAAAAACACAAAGTACTCGGTCAGTGGTGTCACTGGTGATTAAACGTTACCTACCGGCATTAAACCCCGTATAATTGCTGTAGGTCAACTCTACCGATCTTCAATCGTCAGGTCATTCCCTTTTTAAAATGTGTCATGACATAATTTGAAAATTCTTATCTGACATAAATCTTATGTTGACCTTATAAAGCACGTGTTTTTGTATTTACGTCTAAGATATTGCGGGAGTTTACATGCCTAAACAAGTTCAAAACAGAAGGTATCCGAAACTGTTTACATCATGGCGGACCGACAACCTAAATTTACTTTCCGTTGTTCCGAAGGAAAGAAATTTGCTACTTTAGAAGAGAAGGATAATAAAGAACTCTTAACAAAATGGTGAATTCCGAATTTTGTCTCTATTTCAGTATTAGTTACAATATTATTCTGTTTGTCTATGTTTATTGATCATTCGCCTAATTGGAATATTATTCGGACAAACAGTTTATGGATGATGCAAAGTGCATATAATTATCCCGTTCTTCTAAATGCTGTCTTTTTGTTTGTGCTTTTTTTGATATTTATTAAATGTTGTATTATTTGAATTGATGTTTTTTTTATTTTATTATAATATCATAAATGTGCATTTATTTTGTAAAGAATTTACAAAACATCAACTATTGTTTACATTTTCTATTCTGGAATGTTCTGTTTAGGTATGATTATAAGACTTGTAAATTTATCTCATAATGCACTGTTTCCTTAAACTATGGCTCACCTTTTTTCTTTGTGTTTTATGTTAGCTAGAGAAGAATAAAATTTTCATTGATTATTTTGAAAGATATTTATATAGATTTTTATATATTGGGTGATAAAATTGAGATTGTTCACTAGTGTTTTCTTCTAGTATTCATTATGTTAAAAATAAACTGTCTTACCTGTTCAGCCTTTTAGTGTCTTCACTTCATTGATTGTGCTGTATGAAGAGTCTCACTGCCCTCTATAGTTAAATAACATACTGGTACTACTCAAAAGATTTTTTGCATATATTTCCACAGGGGTTTCACATTGCACCAACAACCATTTGGAGACATCAAGCTCTAATGGTGGAGGAAGACCCTCAAGCGTATGTCTGGGTCGGGCCACCGACCTTTTGTAAGCTCATTGGGCTGCTTCCTCACGTGGCCTCAGGTGGGATCCAAACCTATGGGGATGAAGGGCTTGTCAGAGACTATAACTAGTCAGAGATTATAACCAAGTGCCAGAGTCCTTGCATGAATATATTTGTATAAGTAAATGTTGATGTAACATATATTTATTTTAAGGTCTATGCTAGGGAATATCGCAGCCCAACTCTTCACCTTTGATCAATCATTTCAGCCATATCAGAAAGAGGACTTTGGCTTGGTAGTATTTTTTCATGCACATTTATATTTGTAATTCTCATTCTGTGACATATGTTTTATATTTTTTGTTATCAACCCATTCATTGTCAAGAACAGTTGCTGTTTTAGGTTAAATAATTACATGTATATATTCTAAATCTTTGAAATTTTTGGTCTAATAACACCCAATAAATTATTTCCTTGTTTGGGTCTGGTAAACGGACCCATCCCAAAAAAATAAGGACATTTTTTCCCGATTCCTGACCTAAAAATTGCCAATTTTGGCATCACACCATGCATTTTTTCCCAATTGGACTGGACCTGGACACTTTCCCAAATTGCAAAAAAAAATCACTGACACCAGAGTTAATGTTCCTCTCTTACCTCTCTTTCCCTGATTACTTCCTTCCTATAATTGATTACAATGTCTTGTATAATATGTAATTGTAATTATAACTTCATTTTTAAAACAGGATTTCATGAGAGATCCAAATGTTGTGTCATCCTTGTTAATGTCTAGTGGCAAAGGAAAAATGGCCCCAAGTGGTAAGTGATATGTGTAATTTTATTAAGTGCTTGAAAGAGGGATAAGTAAGCTTTGCCTTTTTTGCACTAAGTGTTCGAATGCTTAAACTCATCAAACAGATAGAAAAAAAATAGAATAAACTAAATATGTATCATGTGCATAGTGGACTAACATTTTCTTCAATATTTTTGGTGTGGTTGAATTGCTATTGAATTTAGTTGAAATATTTTTTCCTGGCATTGTCATTTCAGGAATTGCTGCGGAAAGTGTTTCTATAGAAGCTGTCCCCTGCTCAGTATTGTCAATGACATTTTTTGACCGTTTGTACGGTCCTGTAGTAAGAGATTCTGGATATCTTAAAAAATGTTTTGATGAATTTTACGAAGATTTTACCATATCAGATGAATTAAGAAAGGTTAGTGTTGGTCCTAAGGAGAAACAGTCAAACTATGTGTTTGTGGTTGTCAATAGCCTCTTGTTCTTTAAACACAGGCATTCCAGTGTTTCTCCTTTTTCTACTTTTTCCTTCTTTTTCCTACTTTTTCCTCAAAACCTCCTATTATTCCTACTTTTTGGAAAATTAATTCCACGAAAAAAAAAGAAAAATAATCTTGTGCTAGTTATATTTGCAGAAAATGGACAGAAGATGCTTGCCTGGCTGGTTTCCTTTGTTGGCAATCATGTCTCTCCTTGCCAGGCACATAACTTCTAATAGGCAGTACTAGGCAATTGCCTAGACTTGATTTCCAAAAATGATCTTTGACCATTTATATAACTAAAACTATTATTTTGTTTTCATTTCTGATGGTCATAAAATACCCCAAAATAACCGTGAAATGCACCTACGACGTTCTAGAATTTCAAAATTTTCCAGACACCCCCCCCCCCTAGAATTTTGCCTAGACTCTCTTTTTAGGCAAGCTACTCCTCTGCTTACTGTATATCATTTATCATATATAAGGTGAATATTTATGGTGAGTCTCTATAGAAACTGATGAAGCATTCAGCACTTAAATACATGACCGTTCTCAGTGTGGAACAGAGGATGGTAGGATTTTGCATTACGAATGGCTTCTCTTAGTAAGTTAAAATGCATTAGTACTCAGCTAAAAAATCTTACTTTTCCTACTTTTTCAGACAAAAAAGTTCCTACTTTTTCCTACTTTTTTATCAGAAAACCTCCTACTTTTTTCTACTTTTTGTGAATGGCTGCTGGAAGGCCTGTAAACACAAACCCACTGTTAAATTAATCTGTTTTATCTATTTATGTAATCTAGTTTTTGTTACCCGATGGATGTGAGGTTGGGCCCACAAAACTAGTTTAACCCCCCTGTTGCTTTGCTGAAAGTCATTCAAAGGCAGTACCATCCGGGAGACTATTTTGTCCTCCATTTTTTGTATGGTCTTGTGTTGGGTGGGTTTTGGGTTGGAAGATTTTGGGGAGGGTGGTATGTTTTTTTCAAGGGATCCTTCTATTATTTATATTTTGTAACCAGCACAGGTTTATTACAAGTGTCTAAGTGTTATCTATTACAGATGTTACTGAGTGAGGAATCAGATAATTATGAGTTATACAGTGATTCAGAGAAGGAAGAATTTCTGTTCCGATTATTTCGTCATATATGTCTGGGTGGTCAGATCTGTCAGTATGAAGATACATTAGAACCATATCTCAATATCACGAAACAGCTTTACAAGGATCTTGTTAGGTAAAAGCAGTCACTTAACAGTAATCTGGAATCTAGTTAAATTATGCAGCTTTCTCAAGTATAGAGCAAAATTTAAAACTCTTTTGAAAAGTTGCCCCAATTCTTTGTTCTAATTTGTTTCTAACAGTGTAACTTAGTCGATCAAAACTAAATGATTTACTTTTTAGTTTTTTTTTAAATTTACAATTTTCATGGATTGTTAAACAGCAATACTCTCATTTTTGTGTCTGCAATTTATCACAATTATAAACATTCATGCTGTATTTGGTGTCTTTTTTCCATTATAGTGTTCAGAAAAATGCTGAAACAAAAGAATTAAATATCATATCCAGTGTGTTCAAAATCAAAGCAATGGTAAGTTAGTGCTTTAATAGAAAGCATTAAAATTTGTGAGTGAATAGAGGCCTCCAATGGAAGCACAAACACAGTTGTTCACTTTGTTCCCAATAACTCACTCAAGTTTGACTTAGTATCTGTTAGATCCAAGGTGTGTCTACCTAACAAATATTTGTTAATAATTGATCTACTGTAGTGATAGATATAACTTTGCCTACAAAATTCATGTTTTATTTAGCTTTTGTAGTAGATACCATTTTTAAAAACAATATGTAGATCAGTGTGTTACAGCTAACATCTAGCCCTTACATGCCTTATCATTAATTATCTCAAGTATTATAATTTCAACCTTTGTAAATTGTACCCACTATTTTTTATGAAACTACCTACCAACTTTTCTTAAATCTTTTTTTGACAAGGCAGTGTTTTACCTTACGGTTTCTGTTATCAATTTTAAGCATGTATGAGCTATCATTTCTTTTCTTTCAGGACAAAAATGGAGACATGTTTTATCCAGATACAGGATCACATGAACAAACATTCTCTTACCTTATAGTTGATCCCATGAAACGTCATGTTACTGTGTTGTATCATGTATTTGCTGGCGGCATCTTTTAATTTATGGTGTGACTTGAGGTACAAGAATATTTGTGTATTGTTTAAGACAAAGAGCAGAAAGTTTACCTGCTGAAAAACCATTCCGTTATTAACATTGTACTGTTACCATGGTAACTAAATCAATATCATTTGATATATTTTTTGATGAAATAGAACAATCCATTCCAGTTTTGACTCATCATTTTATATCCATTATATACTGTTACAATGCTGAGATTATTAAATGTACCAGTTACACTGCTGATGTGTTCGATAGATATTTATTTACATGGGGAAAGTTGAACATTTTGAAAAAACCTGCCAACTTAAGCTCTGTGCTGTGGAGACAACAAACTCCACTCTGGAATAGACAAGAAAATGCAGAATTGGACAGGAAAGAGCCAGATATGCCAGCACAAGCCAGAAAACTACCATCCTTGTATTTATACCTATTTAGTTTTCCCCCAGATGTAGTTTGCATAGTCAAATATGTTTCAACTGTTGGTGCAAGTGAACTTTTTACCAGTTGTGTTTATTTTATCTGTTGGATGGTGTTTTCCACAATTTATCAACAGTCTGTTGTGTTTGTAACTTGGAGTCACAATAAATGTAAATCATCAAGTTTTATAAAGTGTGTACATGGACAATACTTCAGACTCGGGGCTCAGTCATAAAATAATTAAATGCTGCATTCAAGGCAAATGGTCAGAAGTCTTTGAGACTTCAGACAAAGAAACAACATGAACAATATTTGTAAAACATTGGTTTGGTTTCATCCTTAAACTTGGCTCAAAACTTCTTGAGTTTATTAAAACTAGCGGCACTCACTGTCTTAGGTGACTTGAGGCATTAAAAGAAACAAGATTTGTAGTTGGTCAGAACAGAAAAGTTACAAATATTACGTAAAGATGTCACAAAAATAAAGTACATAAACATCAATTTCAATGTTTCAAAATTCAGACTAAAATATCAACCCATGAAGGTACTGCATACTATAAATTGACTTAAAATTCATGGAAGTTTCTAAGTAGGGAGACTGAAGCAATAAAAACAATTTTTTGTGCAGTTTTTGAGATCCTCTCTCCAATTGTTTATTTGTAAAATTTCAATGACATTCACATTGATAAGATTATTACAGAGAAGTAGAATAGACACTCAAATCTAAGAGACCAGTCATGAATGAATAGTAAGTTTATAAAATCACATCGGCAACCTTACAGAAAAGTTCAACTGCTGTAAACTTAGTTCAGAGATGATTGATGATATTTATGGTTCACTTGTTTGAAAATGGCAGAGAAGGTTGTGAATCAATGTGTAGATCAATCAATGTGTATATCAATTAATGTATAGATCGGTCGACTCCAGCACAGAAGTCAATGAAAATAAAATAACTTTCTCAGGTTCAATGCCAAGTTTCAACATTATTTCAGTCCGATACTGGTAGGCATTTAACCTGACCAGTTTTTCTGTGACCAAATCGTCGCAGAGAACATGTGCTGTGCCAATGATTTGAACTAACAAACCTGCGGTCTGTAGACCAAACAATTTACCTACTGGTGTTTTAATTCAGTGATACGAATTTGTAATGGCTTATTTATCAACATTGAAATAATCCACCATTTTCACACAAATGAATTGACATAAAACGTAGTAAGAACCTGTAAGTTACAAAATAACTATAACTCTTAAGACATCATTTAGTTAAACGTGATTGAACTAAGATGAATAAAGTGTAGAGAGTAAGGTACAAACTCATTCAATAAATGTGATTCTTAACTTTCAACATAATCTAAATATGCAAAGTCCATAAAAATGTGGCTTTTAACATTCCTTAAAAATGCTTTTTTTTTAAATTGGATATTTTCTACCCAAATACATAAGGTGAGAGAATGTAACTTCATTTAATAATAAACTGTTGATATAAAACCTGACCAGTCAAGAAGATGCTAAAAAATCACAGGATAATAGGGAGCTTGTGAACGAATCAATACATTTCAAAACTAGACATATCTCAAAATGTTGAACCATATTTTTACAAAATGTTTATGATTTCCATTGATGAAAAATTTCAAATTCATTGTCTCTAACTATACAAAATGATATGATACATAAAATGTTGTTTTTATGACTTCATCGAACAAACATCGAAAACTCACAGAAGTTTAAAACTTGCAGTAACAGCAACATAATAATTAAATTTAGGCCAAAAAATACTTGGTAAATAGTGTTTGAATAATTCTACAAATAAATGTACAAAAGTCATACATGAGAGACGATTACATCACAATTTCGCTAACAATTAAATGGTAGTAAGCTATTGTTCTTTACACAAATACGGCAAGATTAGTAAAAAATTGTACAAAAATTGTAAATATCTACAAACAAACATAGTTCTAAAACTTCACAAAAAAAGAATTAAAAACTAAATAAGGTCACATACTGCTGGTAAAATCATATCTGCAGTGATTTGTAACTGAGACTTCTCAGAGAATAAAATGACTTATACACACAAGCGCTAAAATCAAACATCAATCAATGATACAATTAATGCATTTTTACCAATTAAAAGTCTTCTAATTTTATTAATAAACGTTTCTCATCATTTAAGATATGTCATCAAGTAAAATATTAAGGCCAAAGAATTTCTTAAGAAGTATTAAAATAAAAAATATTGGACTGACAGGGAAACATTCAGTTATTTCATTCTTGATGTACAAAATATATCTTGTATATAAAACACATGAGAGCAATCAAGACTTAACTATTTTTTGATAACCAAATACTTAAAAGATTTCAAAGAATGACGTACTTGGACACCTACAAATGGTAGAAGACCCATTTTACGGGCACTTAAGTATAGTTTTCATCCGAGAACTTTGCAATAGCAAACAAATATAGAAGAATATTTACTGGTCTACACGGAAAAAATACAATTTTACTGAAGGTTATTACAAAGAGTGTGTGTAAAAATGACTAGATAATAAAAGCATTCTAATACAGAACAGTATATTATACATACAACCTAAAAATTAAACTGAAGAATATGATACAATTATTTCAATTCAAATTTCAGAGGTGGTACGAACTGATTTTTTTTCAGAATGATGCTTCAATGTCATAAATGGAACGTCAACAATCATTTTTTAAAAATCTCAAAAACTTATTTCTATACTAAATGTACAATGTATAAAAATGATGACGCAAAAAGAGGATATTTGGCAATGATGGGTAAGTTTACATAATATACAAATGAGATGATTATTGTTATAACACTAGAAGTAAGTTCACTATTCCATATAAGGAAATAAAAACGAAACGAAACATACATGGAGGATAGTTTAGCAACTACATACACTGTACTATCATTCAACAAAAAAAATATTATATCTATGGAACAAATGAATTTAATTCTACAGTTTTGTAAAGGTGTATACAGGTAAAATGTTTAGCAATTAAGAAAACCCAGGTTTAGCTTAACATTACGTGTGTATCAGAAGTTGGCCCCTGACAAAAAAATGGCATTTCAAATCAATTTACAATGGTACAAATTCAAGGGCACATAGCTAAAAAGGTTTTACTTTTTTAAAAAATGCAACAATCAAATAAGAATACCCCATGTCATAAAAACATACTAAAGCTAGGATTTGAAATTATGTCCCATCAACATTTCTATATATGGTAATGATATACAATGAACATTACATTACATTATTGTGACATAGATATAAAATAGTTGCTACGTCATATTTTTTTGTTATATTGCACAAGTTGTCTATATACAACACAAACAGACTTAAACAAGTCACACTGATCCTCCATCAATGTACAAAATATTTCACACAGAAATGCTGTCAAACCCCTGACGATTTAAGCAGACTTCAGATCTCCATATTGTATAAATGCATTTTAAATGCAATCTTCTACACTGAATATACAATTTACTCTCTCTCCTTTTCTTCTTAACCACACAAAATGACAAGGTACTCTTTCTTTTAACACAATATCACACATTACCAACACAGCACGAGTGAATTATTCATAGAATGGTATGTTACAAAATAAGAATGTTATTTTAGCCGGCTGGAAATGATATCAAGATAATTCAAAGTGAAGATTACAAAAAGAAAACAAACAATTCACACAGCTTAATGCAACTGGCTATTCCTTTAAAAAAAACAAGCTTTCTAACTCATCGACGATGTTAATTATCAGATTTTTTTTCAAAAATACTTATGATATAATACTTATACATGTCTTATATTCTTTAGGTAAAGACACATATCTGAGCTTATAATGCACAATAAACACAGAGACTTATTTCAAATACATCTTGTTATTTGCCTGAAGTCCTTATAAGCATTTCATTAGGATTGATTGATTCAAGAAATAAATACAAGATCACAAGAAACAACCATCCTCATTCGTCAATCTCATATGGTATCAAATCAGTTTACTAAGCTGACTTTGATTGGTCAGAATAAGAGCAAGGCTACAATTGGTCAACCTCAAGATTTTGAATTTATAAAAAATGCCCCTGAAAACATTTTGTAGTGAATTCCCAACAAAGTTTACAACTCCAATGCACAATTTGGCACTGGATTTTGATACGAAAATTGAGCACTTAAGCGGAAATTATGACAAAACAGCATGAGACACACACAAAAAAACAAGGCATAAATAAGAATATAGTAATAGAATAAAGTATGAGTCTCCAAATTATGAACCACTAACATAGCGGTAAAACTTTGTATAAACCCTGTATAGTAAAAGATGTCTGGTGACTTTTTTCTCTAAGCATGGGGTATCTACTGGATAAGAAAAGCTTGGAAGAAATGTGTAACACAGCGTAGACTTAGGATTTCTTTCAACAATACTAAAGAGTTGTACCCACTAGGAAAAATACTGCGAGACTATTTCTTTTTTACCAGAAACAGCATTTTATGCTGGTAAGTAAAAAAATCAAATTTTCCCCATTTTTGTCCAATATTCAACTTATCTTAAGATGCTAAATTGATGAAGCTATTTAAAGTCACACTGCAGGAAGAGGTCGCAACATATAATAGTTCATACTGATGTAAGTAAATTAGTTATTTTTTCCTATTTTTTCTTGTGCCCATTTTCACCAGTTGGCCAATCCAGGTCGACTCAATGTCATGAAGTAGATCTGACAAGAAGACCCAGACCTCATTGATGAGAAAAACACCTGAAAATTAAAAAAAGCACCAAATAATGTCTCTTACCAGTTACATTCAATAAGAATAAAAGGAGAATTATCTTAGTTATACATCATCTATAGGTTTTCTTATCAAATTCCTAAAGAAGCTATTTTTATCTTCAATGAGTAAGGCCAAACAAATGAATATCTGGTTATCCCATACATCCCCCCATAATATAGGGACCACTGATAGGTAGAATTTTTTTTTCAAATATCTTCTCTTGGTTTGGAGATATAATTCATATGAAATACAAACAACCTCACTCATTAAATGATAGGAAATTGAGAAAGACAAATTACACTCAGGCTTTTTACTTATTTGATAAACTGCAAAAGACCAAAAGTAATGAAAATATTGGCAAGGAAAATGTACCAATACCCAAAATATCTAAGGTCACCAAAAAAAAAAAAAAAAAAAAAGTGTCCATCAGGTTAGTGGTTAGTGGAAACCAGTAAATTTATTACACCAAATCATAGTAGTAATGAGTAGCAAAACTGTAAATATTGTTTCTTGAAAAAAATATATAAAAAACGAATTAAAATAGCAATCTGGAAAAACTGCAATGAAAATTTCACTCAAAATGCAAACAGTACCTTGTCATTTCTTTCACAAAGAAATTTTAATTTCTGGGCTTTCTTGTGCATAAACACACCATCTAAGTGTCCCGTCTCAGCTGCCCGGATTTCTATTGCTTTGTTACCCCATCCCATGATCTGTCCAGTACCAATATATGCTAAAAGAAATAGATAGGATAGGTATAAGAATAGCATTAATAACTTACGCTACCCTAAAATTAACCTCTTTGTTGAAAGGAGGGCAATTAACATATAAAAGATAAAAAACCAACATCAAAACTACGCTGTTGTCAAACATCTGGATCAATAATCATATAGTTGAACATAATTCGATCATTTTTAATGAATGCTACATATAATTAATAAACCATTGACACAATTGACAAACCAATATTATTGAATATCACTAAATATTAATGTCAACTGGTAATTTACAATGCAGTTAATAGGCCATGCAAAGATACCCACCAACTGATGTAGGAAGTTCACCCCATTGTAACACCACATTCTTTGTAACCTTGCCATTTGAATCCACATATACACCTTCATCTGTTGAAAAAAACAATGATTTTTTAAATATGTAGCCAAACCACAATGCTAAACATGACAATTTGAACACCAGAATTTTTAGAGAGACAGTCACCTAACTTTGTACAAAAAAGGTCCAAATTTTCTGGACATAAGCCGAAATAAAGAAAAACCTAAAAGTTTGTTACTATTAAGATATCTGCAAAAGGGGCTGCAAGTGATGAAAGACTGACTGAGAAATACAAATACAAAACATTTACACACTTATGGCACAAAAAATACTTACTTCTGGCTCCTAGGTTATAAAACTTGAAATCAAGCTCAAATCTCACATCTTGTCTTTTAATGTTTCTAAGTTAATTATGATCATACAATAATGATATTATTGATAAATCATTGTGACAACATAATTGACCTGAGTATGTGTTTAGACATTAATTAACTCTATCATTCTAACCATAATACTTCGAGAATGGAATTGAGATTTGAGCTCAGAGTCTGTTCTCAAGTTTTATTACCTGGGGCCTGGATTAATGACCTATTTTGGAATTTATCTCCAATCAAGCAGACATGAAGCATGAAGAAGCACATCATGATATAATAAATATACTTACTGTCATGGAGAAGAAGCACATTATGATATAATAAATATACTTACTGTCATAGAGAAGAAGCATATCATGATATAATAAATATACTTACTGTCATAGAGAAGAAGCACATCATGATATAATAAATATACTTACTGTCATAGAGAAGAAGCACATTATGATATAATAAATATACTTACTGTCATAGCAGAGTAGTAGTTGCATCCCATTGGTGTTTGGAAGTATCACAATAGTATGTGGGCATAAGGGACCTTGAGCCTAAAATAAACAAATATAAGCCAATGGAATCAAATAAATAAAGAAACCCTATATTAATTTTTAACACCAAAAGCTTGGGTCAGTTGACCACTTTTGGAGGGAGACAACAAGCATAAAGTGGGTAGAACCACTGACCATCTGTAAAACAGCTTGATGCTGTATTCAAGCAGTCAAGTAATATCTGATAGGGTAACAGTATTCAGAAGTACTTGAAAAATGTGGTGACAGGTCAAAGGCTCACGATATACATTAAGCATACATTTCTGTGTGACAATTTTACAGGCAATATTACATCAAATGTTGTTTGTACCACACATCTGATTACCACATCATGTGCAGAAAATTGGCAGTTGCTAACGAAATGAGGAGGAACAGGTTTGTACTAGCAGGTGATCCCAAAACTTCCATTCAAGTTAGCTGTTTGACATACACAGTAGAAAACATGTTCAAAAACTGTTAAGAACAATAAAAATGAAAAAAGGCAAATCAGAGCAATGGAGTATTGTATACTTACATGCTGGGGAATGTATAGGTCATACTTGTTAGCTGTGTCAACATCCACTGCATGGAATCCGGCCTTTGACCCATAAAGAACCTTTAACCTCTGACCTTCCTCTACTGTCAGGTCAACAGTCAATGGTTTATGGACTAACTCTCCAAAAGACTGAAATAAGGAGGGAAAATTAATGATTCAGACTGGGCACAAACTCTAACAGACTGTTCTTAAAAAAAATATGGTAAGCAGTGTGTGACCCAAACTTTTTAAAAATGTATATAGGTAGGCATTTTTTTTAAAAAAGCATGATTGCTTGTGATTAAAACAAAAAGTTGAAATAAAGAATGAAATTTTTTGGTCACAATTGTTAAAATTTTGGGCCTGCTATTCTGCTATGAAGTAACATTTTTTCAAGAATGACCTAAGCAATCATAAATAGTAGGATTCCAAATAACAACTGATTACACTTTAACTTTACACTTCATTAGCTCAGATTAAAACATTTAATTGACAGAATGAAACTTTATCAATGATCTGTATATCACAATGTAAACAGAAATTTAAACAAATACGATTTAAGTCTCAAAAAATGAAGATATTAGAACTTCAAAACTTTCTAATCTCCAACTGTGACCATTACAGAAAAGTTGACATTTTCATTTAGCAGTAACATAACATCAGAACATCAAGTACAACTTAACCCTTTGCCTCATAAGCGTATTTTACACTATTCCTAATTCAATACTTATATACAAAACATCAATTTATTTAAGAAAATTGTTGTTTTTTTTCTCTCATTAATAGAATGGAAAACATTGTGGCAAAAGAAGCCAATGCTCATTACAAGCTATGGCTTCTTTTGCCACAATGATTTAAAAAAAAATCATCTGCTTCAGATGCGGAGAAATGCAGTTTTATGCGGCAAATGGTTAAAACCCAAATCACATGAGAGCAAAATACCCACATGTATAACCTTACCTTAAAAGCCATAAATTTATGATAGGGTTTTGGTGCCCAGGCATAGATTTCAATACTGTCCCTCAGTGCTATCACTAAAAACTTAATCTTCTCATATTTTACTGAAAACAACAAAAAAAAAACGTGCAGACATACTTCAGTAAAACTTCATATAGCGGCCATCTCAATATTACATACCACTTAATTTTCAAACCAGTTTTCAGAGTCATGCTAAATATCAAGATGACATTTTTAGATCATGAATGTTTTCCTAATATCACAGTTTCACAGTCTATTGAATAAGTAAGTTTCACAAATCAGAAGCATTTTTTGAATTCAATTCAGTACTAGACTGGTTTCCTTTTTTTAAAAATATTTTTTTATTCAAATAATAACCAACCTCCACGGGGGGCAACTCTGTAATTCGGGGCTAAAATGATGACAAAATATAATAACTCACCTATTTTAAAATGAACACAGCCTTCTAACTCACCAACATTTACCCAACCATTTCTTTTGTCATTCTGAAAGTCATACAACAACACTTTACATAATATATCCGTCAAATATTGTTCATATAATTATACAACCAACAAACATATGAATAATAATAATCTCTTCATTCTTAAATATTGACCAACTGGCAGATCTGATAAGCAAATGTCTTGCAATAATAAAACTGGGCCTGTTTCATAGATACAGCTTAGGTAAGACAGCACTAATTAAATTATAAAATCTTGCTATTAGAACACATTTCTGACATTAACCTTTAACAACTGACTATAGATCCACAACAAATAAATAGGATAAAAGAATTTTTAATAAACAACAAGCGGTAGCATGATTTTTAAGTTTAAAATCTTAGCTAAAATACAACGCAATTAAAAATATTCTGTGTAAATACTGGGTACAGTACAACATGTTTATAGTGAACTCAGATACAGAAAAGAATTGGGTAAGGAAGTACAGTAAAACCCCTGAAAACTGGAAATCTCTGAAAATAGGAAGAATTTTTTAAGTCTCATTTTTTCTCTTTTACAATCAATAGTTCTCTAAAAACTGGAATTCTTAGAAAACCGGATTTTTAGCCCAGTCCGAAAGGGGTCCAGTTTACTGGGGTTATACTGTATTTATTTTTCCCAGAACACTTCCTTCTTTATATAATAGATATGGACACAGTGAAATATGGATTTAATAAAAAAAAATTCTAGTCCTCTGGTTTTTCACTATAACCATGTTGTATTGTGTTATTACTAATCATAAGCATAACTCTCAAACTAAACTATCGTAGGACTTACCCCCTCAGATTTGAATATTTTAGACTTCAACCATGAGAGATAATAAACTCGTATTTTATTCTTCTTTCCGGATATTGTGACAAGAATATTCTGGTTTTCTAAAACTTCCATCTGTTGAAACCTTCGTCTACTTATCAAGGAATATACTGTATCAAAAAATAAAAAAAATTTTTTTTATAGAATTCACTTAACAGAAACAGTACAAAGATATTGAAAGGTTAGATAAAATTAATAACAACTTAAGATGTATGGTCTGCTTTCTGCCAAATCAGTATTTTTATTCTAGAAAACATACACACATTGAATTCCCTCAACCCGGAAAATTTGGTTAATATACAATGCCTGGTTATCATTGTTTAATAGTTCTATAAAGGAGATTTATCATAATTGTAATCATCAATCATTAATGAAATTTCTCACCTTTTTGTAATAGGAATCATGACTTACAAACTAGAAACATCTTTGAGTCTTACATTTTTAAACTGAGACAATTTTAACACTCTGCAGTAATAAACTTGGACTGCATGTTATAAAACTTGAGATCAGTTTCCAAGCTCAAATCTTACTGTCGTTCTCAACGTATTTCAGTCCTCCATATATATGTTTAAATTAAATTTAATTGAATAATTTGATTAATTGACTAGCACACAAAATACACAGGATTAAAACCTAAGCTTCTGTAATACAGTAAAACCTCACCAAGCAACCATCTCAATATCAAAACCCCTTCATTATAATGTCTGCTAATTTTCGGACCTGTTTTCAATATATTCTCTATATTCAACATAATGAGATCACTTCAATACCAACACCTTAGTAGCCACGGCTGTGGTCCAGTGGTTAGTGTGCTGAACTTGTAATCTGGAGATCCGGGTTAGAATCCTGGTCACGGCAGGTCATACCCTTTTTTGAAAATTTGACAAAAATGTCGAATTTTCCTCCATATGTGGAGAAGTTGCCAGCTCCTTTTGGAAGGGTAAGTTAGTACTGGTTAGTACTGAGTCCAGGAAAATTGGTCAGGTGAACCGGTCACTGTAAATAACTGAAAATTGTTGATAAACGGCATTAAACCCCAGTGACAATAAGTCACATAAAAGCAAAAACCAACACCTAAGGTGGTGTTAATGTTGAGGTTTTATTGTATTTATTTTCTCACCTTTCCCTTCTCCACTTCTGTCTAACAACATCAGACCACTGTCAGTTCCAATTAACAAGTTTACACCTGAAAGTAAGCAAAATATAATTCAATATAATTCCATGATAAATTCCTTCGTTAAAAGATAAACAAATATTTATAGTTATAAATTGTTGACGTGTAAACGAAAGTTCCTGGTTTCCACAAACCTGACCAACCCTATTTTTTCTGCCTATCCTGGACTTTCTTTTCAGTCTCTGGCATTTTTTTCTAGCTGACATTTTCATTTTAATACGAACTACATCTTCAAACTAAAAATAACTCATATATTTGGGAAAAAGTTCCATTCTACAATCCTATATTTTTACGGGTTGTGGAAACATGGAATAACTGTTTTTGCCTAAATATGTTGTTTACAGTACAAGGATAAAAGTGAGATAGCAACATAATGTATGATCCATATTTTATCCCATCAAATAGATAAATGGATAATTAGGATTTTTTTGTAGTAAGACCTTCCTGTGTGAGCTGAACCCAGAATATTCACACAAACAGCCTTTTTCGACAGTGTGGCTACAAACAGAATATTTTGGTAATGTCATCCTTTATGCTCATTTGTGATAATATTTCCGATAGTATTTGAAGTGAATAAATTTATGCTGAAATCATAAAATCAGGGAAATAGCTGTCAGTCTCCATTTCAGCACCTAAAAATGTTGCAGTATTTAGAAATAGGCATAAAGAGTACCATACTAATACAACTGAAATCTTAACCACAGACGATATTGACTGTAGAATTTAATACCAACTTAATGATGAAAATAATCATCTCAGACATCGTACATTATATATTAAGCCAGGAACTGACCCAGACGGTTATCAATTTAGTAACTAAGTTGATTCTAGGGAGAACTGCAGTTAGAAATACGATCCTACAAAATGTTCTGATGAAATAATTATATGAGAGTGGCTTAACGTCTGTTGGCTGGATACTGTTTAATACCTCAGAAATATTGAAGAGTTACACATCTTTTTTTCACTGGGGTAAATTTAGCACCAACAGCCATGGTTTTCCATCCTTTATGGAGGAACACCCCATGCTTACAACTAGTTAGAATCATTGACCCTCCATAAGCTATCTGGACAACCTCCTCACTTAAGAAATTTTTATGGTCCCTAATGGGATTCGAACTCAAGGCAGTGGAGGGGCTTGTGATTGCTAGTTGGTGACCATAACTGCTCAATCGAGGCCCATAGATGTATACATCTAAAGCAAACATGAACACAAAACATTCAGAAAATGACGCATAGTGTAAATTGAAGATAGCTCCACTCAGATAATTGTTAACAAACGGAGTCCATCTTGACACAGACAAACATTAAGAACCGTTGACTAATTGTCTATTACTACTACTATTACGTCAACAAAAAAAGCCTGGTTTACAGTTACATTCGCAAAAATACTGGGTTGATAGGTTTGCAGAACTCTTTACTCAAGCATATTTTTTAGTTTGAAGACGCAATTAATATAAAGATCAGGAATGTTTTTTATACATTAAATTTAATCCAACCCTCTTATGTAAGTCACACATTCTGGAATGACACAGATGAAAGTATTAAGAGTGACAAGTTAATTCTCCCATAAAAATTCTTCATGAAATTACTTCAAGATTCAATATTAACACAGATGAAAGATTCACAAGGAGTACAAAAATGTCAACTTAAAGCCACATCATTTAACAGAAAATTAAGAAGGCTCATGGACACTAACTAAAATCCTAGCTATCATATAAAACAGTCTCTGATGTAAATCATTGCAGCCTGGATTTTATAATATCCAGTGGAGCCATACATCAGCTAGATCTCTATATGTAATGTTTTAGTAACAATAATTGTTCTCCAGAGACAAGCAGTAGACTTTAATTATATAATACATCATGTGACAATGGTATACATGAACACTTGGACAATAAAATAGTCTCAATGACTGGATGTCTGTATAGTATCTCAAAGGAGACTCTGGACAAAAAACTACAGAATTTTGTGGACCAGTCAAAGTGTGGAGCTTTTCATTGGTCAGTTTACAGCTGAGAAAACTATGAACCAATCAGATGCTGACATTTTAGACTGGTCTCCAAACTTAGTTAAATAACCTCAGTATAGACCCTATTGTTGGCGTTTCCAACTGAAAATCCAAAGTACAATACATTTGGGGATGCAGTGTACTTTGTATTCACTCAGAAGGTATGTTTAGAAAAAATTTTGGGGTTAAGTAACCCAGAACATGACTATTTTTTCTACCCTAACCACACACTTCTACTCCTAAGATACCTACCCCATAAAGAAGCACAAAGAATATCAGAGTTAAATCTCTTCTTGTATTTTCTGATTTCTGGTGTGTCTGATGTCGATTCCTGTGACTGAGCAGGAGTCACGTTTACATTGATTTGAGAACCTCGTCTAGACTGACTCGACTGTGACCCCACTGTAGATCCACTGCTGGCACCAAAACCGAAAGCTGAGAATGACCTTTGGTGTCGCATCGATGGTGTCTTGCTTACAGCTTGACGATACTGAAACATAAGAAAACCTTCATGAATCATACTGCACAGTACATAGAAACAATTAGTTTTTTTAAACAACAATTTGTGATAAAATTCAGATAAAAGTAAACATTTCCAAGAATTTTTTTTAAAAAAATGCCATCTAAATCAAAATAACAGAAGAAAAGGTATATACATTTAAATAAAAACTGACTAGTCATTAATTTCCTTTATATATTCCTTGGAAAAGCACTCTATGCCCATATACCAGCATTAAGTTAGTCAGCATTTTAAAATACTAGTAGCAGGTATAAGCAAAGAAATGACTAGACAACAGTTCTGTCTCAATGAATGGGGGGGGGGTGAATATTTGATAAGACAATAACAATTGAATGGGACGAATATTCATGGGTGAAAGTTGAAAATTTTCCCCCAAAAAACAGAAATCTTAACCACGATGCCACGGAAACAGTAAAAAACCAGTAGAGTCTGGACCTGGGAAAACAGAGGTTCTGGAAATTTTCGGAAAACTTTTAACCATGAATATTCAATAAGACGACAAAAATATAAAGTCTGTTGAGTTATAACTTTGGTTTTGCATTTCTTGAACAAATCTACAAAGATAACATAGTATGATTAATATGACATATATACCACCCACAGCAATATAAGACCAAATATATTAAAAATATATATATATATGTGTGTCCCTGGCCATCGAGGTTAATCGAAAAATTGTAAATACAACATCATAAAACACGATCAGTACCAGTGTTCAAACTTGGTTTTTTTTTAAGCTCACTGCTAAATCATAAGTGGGTAATAAAAAATAAACAATTTACCACTAGCCCAAATAAGGCTGTTAGCTTGAATGAAAATTTACTGGCCCCGGACTATAGTCTAGTGGGTTAGCACGAAAACTGTAATACATTTGTACGGTTAAACTTCTTTAATCTATGCAATAGCACAGCATCTTTTCCTGGCATTTATGTAAACAGAGAATAATCACTGAATTGTGAAAGACATATTGCCAAAATCTTCTTCAAAGTTTATATGTTCCGAATATCAGGGATGAATATGAAGGAAAATTGAAAACGCAGCAAAATTATGAAGCCCTACTTGGACAGTTGTCAGATAGTTATGCATATATTTCTTTTTTTTCTCTCGAGTTTAACATCTCACAAGCAGCTAGGGTCATTTAGTGACTTTCCTAGTTTAAACAGTGGGAGGAAGACCATGTTTAATTCTGGATATACAAAATAAAGCAGAGCCAAAAATAAGGTTCCGAAGTAAGCAAGTAAGAAAATTGAAGTCACATGACTTCGAGGAACAATGAACCAATATTCTCCAATCAAATGAAATTTCTTTTACGTCAAGATATTTTCAATCAAATCTAATTATAGTAAACATGCAGAAATCACCAACATTGAAATACCAAGGGAATTAATGAGAAATCAAAGTGTGAAAATATTTCAAACAATCAATACAGACACAGATAATGCAAATAATGGATTTTGTGTTTTCGTCCACATAGAAAAAAAATTGTTTTATTCCCATAAATTTTCAAGTTCTATGCCTGGTTTCAACAGTATTTCACTTATATACCAGCAGGCAGTTAACCTAACCAGTGTTCCTGGATTCTGTACCAGTACTTACCTTGTTCTCCGCAAGTAACCACCAACTTCTCCGTATGAATGATCAGTAATGGATGATAAATGACCTTAGAGATAATCTCTTCAACCATACTGACACTGAGATCTTATGCCCTGCCTGGGGTTCAAACTTACAAACTCAACTGAATTATCCCTTAAGTTTTACCACTGAAAAGTTTCACATACAATCACAAATTCAAGGAGAATGTTACACCATAGAATAATAAAACTACCCATATGAGTTTTAAATCTGTGTAAAATGGACATGCATCAAACTGTCAGCCAGCACTGGTGTTCAGTTAAATCATATTCAAAGCTTTAGAGACTAATATAAGCTTTGCTTAGATGGTACACAATAACTTAAATGTTCTCATTCATGTGTTTTTTTTCTATAGTCAACTAGTTTAGTAGAATCCAGCTGGACCATTCAATGCTGTCTGGCATAAAATTCATGTTTACCAATACAATTAAAGTTTATGTCTAAGACCTGATGAAGTATAAATGCAGTATTTAACTGAGATTGTGTTGATAAATAATGTAAACCCCACAAAAATATTTCAGTCAAGGACACAAGAGGCTATGGTTCAGAACTAAGTGAAAATATTTGACACCGTAAGTGTAATATTAATCATAAATTAGAACGGCTGTGTACCCAGCTATCAATAATAAATATCAGTAACTCTATATTATAACGAGAAAAAAATATGAAACTATTGTATGCTTTATGGATTAGGGCAAAACATTTTCCTATCTATTATAAATAATTACAGTCTAATAAAAGACTAGATAACAAAAAGTCTATATAATCATAAACCATGAGAAGAAAATCGACAGTGAAACCTCCCCATTGGTCATCTCTTCGACCGCTGAATGAATAAATTAGGCCAGAAAAAGTCGTTATAGTTATGGTCACCTGACTGCCCCTACGTTTTGGTGCCAACCGTTAAGTTTCTGACAACAAATTCTGAAGTACGAAAGTACTTGGGGACCAATCGTTTCTCCAAAGTATGAAAAATAAGCTTTGGAATAGAAGATTAGAAAATAAAAGTTACCTACCTACCTACCCCCACCTTCATTTTCTTTGGTCATGTAACTACAAACATGACTATTTTTCACCTGCCATACCACTTAATAACATAAACAGTAACAAAATATGTAGTGTATGTTCAACCATAATAGTTAGCATTTTATATGGAAACCATAAGTAAAAATGAAGTAAAATGAAGCTTTACGCACACAAATGATGTTCAAACATCTCAAATTCAATATTTGAAAAATTTTGAAACCAATAAAAAGAAATAAAATAGTAATAAAAATGTGAAAAAAATTCTGCCTTTTTCTAAATCATAGAGCAAGCTGTCATCACTGACTTAAATCATAAGATACTGAATGTTGCAATAAATCAGGCCAAAACAAAAATGAAACTATCAGAGAGGCAATGAAGG
Source organism: Lutraria rhynchaena (assembly GCA_008271625.1). Lineage (NCBI taxonomy): Eukaryota > Metazoa > Mollusca > Bivalvia > Venerida > Mactridae > Lutraria > Lutraria rhynchaena. Next base: position 5,339,059 of record VIBL01000004.1, on the reverse strand, counting down.
TAAAATATAATAAAATATACGACCAAATAATAAAAAAGTTTTTTTTTTCTTCACAAGAAAACTCTGTATACTTCTATTATTCCACAAAATCTTCTCAAAATACCATGTTTTTATTAAGTTATCTGACAGACTTCTGGGCATCTCAATAAAACAGTGTCCTGGAAACTTCTATTGATTCCATGTGACATCTTTCCATTTCAACTAGTGCATTAACTGTTTCAGACATACTGGCTTTTATCAGTGAGATGATTTTCCATGTTTTAACTTCTACATTAGGCTAGGAAAAAAAACTGTCATGTTTACGGTAACTTCCCCAAAATAATTAGGTATGTGGTGGCAAAACTTTTTTAAATATTTTTTTCTTATATACCATTCATGCTTTGGAGGTACAGATTGGTCCCAAATATTTTCCAACCTTAGATTTTACTGCAAGAAACTTTAGAGTCGGTGCCATAAAGTTACGGATCATCGTAAACAACAATTTTTTCTCTTTCCAAACATCCCTTAACACTAAGGAGAAATTAGGTAAGCATTGATGAATAAATGGACCAAGATTCTTGACAGCATCAGGATAAAAACTCTAATGTGAATCTAACAACATCACATCAAAGGGTAGAGATACAGAGCACTTGAAAAACAGTAATGAATAAATGGACTGGAACTACAAACTTGCCTAGGGCATATAGCTCTGCTGTTCACACAATGACAGATTCTGAGCCAAAAAAACAATTTGCCCTTCAAATTCTTTGACTTACTGCGCCCAATTGTATAAACATTGGTTAACTTTAACCAAATGGTTAATTTAACCCAAGGTTAAATTTAACCATTTTGGTTTACTAATCATTAAAAAAATCATTTAAACATTTAAAAAAGGCTGCCATTTTGGTACTGGTTACCATTTATGTTAAGATTTAACCAGCATCTTAGACTTGGGATAGATTTATTTGAGCTTTAACAGAAACAAAATTTGGTAAATTTTAAACAAAATTTTCTACAACAGCTAACCGAACATTTAACCAAAATTTTAACCAAAACTCTGATTTAACCCAGTGGTTAAAGTTAACCAATGTTTATACAATTGGCTGCTGGTGTAAATTAATCCTGAATATTAAAACCACCTTTCAGAATGAAAAACTTAAGTTTTGATACAGAGGTGCTCTAATATTAAGTTTAAATATAGAAGAAATCTTATAAGTAAGTCATAATTATCATATAATACAGACTTCATAACTCTAACAAGTCAGAAAATGAGCCATTGTTGTAATGAGGTGATCATATTAATAGTTTGGTCTCTTAGTTAAGTTTTACTGAATACTGCTTCGTTAGGCACATTCTAGGTTACACATTCATCTATGCCACAAAGCTGGGGTATAGAAAAGCATAGAATTAACAATATACAACATAAAGCACACCATAACAAGTAAGGGAGGGTACAGACTTCAGTGTTGCATCCAGGATTTGAGACTGATGGAGGAATGTCCCTTAATATTCAATATAATTTGAACCCTAAAATTTTAATCATTGCTTATGCTGTGGTGAGCAGAGCCTGTGTAAAAAAGGTTAAATGCATAAATTATGAAACTGAAAGAAATTCAATAATTTACACACCTAAAAATATTCTTCAATACAACTTGCAAGAATTCTGGTTTTTCTGCCATAAAATTAATCTGTTCTAATTTTCTAATACAAAAGTCTAGCTTCAGAAATGACCAAGAAATTGCCATGCAACAAGAGGGAAGTTTAAACACTTTGGAGGAAACATGTAAACAATATTTAGACGTTTTATCACAAGAAAATGAGACTAGGATATAAAATACATGAAGAAGTAATGCATCTTGTCTATTCTGATTACAGTTCATGTACAAAATCACAGAAAAGGTACAGGAAATAAAACATCAGGCGAAAAAGATAATTTTCAATTTAATTCACACCATATCACTGTCATACATTATAAGATTGCACCATTTTAATACATAATCATAAATAAACCTTATTAACCAAAATAATTAGAAATTCCATAAAACAATATTTTCATATAAGTGAACTATAATAAATTGTTACAACAAAGATTATTCTTAGATTATTATAATAATTTCTTGTCCCAAAAATGTTAATACATATGTATTAATTATAGAAAAGGGGATAAAAATTAGTTGATACGATAATCAGTCCGTTAATTATGAAAAAAAGTTAATTATGAGGATGAAAAAGAAATAAACATCATTCCAGATCAATCCTGACATGTCAGACATTTGTTGACATTTTATCACATTTACACTAGAAAAAGGGAGACAACTTTCCCTTTATTAGAGTCAAAGGGAGGCAACTTTCCCTTTATTAGAGTCAAAGGGGGGCAACTTTCCCCTTTATTAGAGTCAAAGGGAGACAACTTTCCCTTTATTAGAGTCAAATGAAAACTTCAGAAAAAAGGACAACTCTCCTTCATCTAAGTCTTAAGGGAACTTCTTAGGAAAAGGGGCCACTCCATCAAAATTTAACTTTAAAGTAACAGAAGTACAAGAATGGGACAATTATTTCCATTCACACACGTATTAAAACAAAGTGTATGATACCCAGTTTAATTTAATTCATTTTAAAAAGTTTAAATTTTGTAGGCATAAATAACATTATTCTTTTCCAACGTATAATAGCGCGAGTATATAATGGCATTCTGTTTAAACAGGAATATATCAGAGTTAATAATGATTTTCTCTGGGATAAAATGTTATAGTATTAAAAATTAATATGAAGAAATGCAAAAATGTTATCATAATGATAGGTAACATTATGTATACGAGTAGATATATATACAGTAGTGCCATTCATAAATGTACGATGAATTTATTTCTGTGTTATATGAATTTACTTCTATGTTCTGTCTAAATAATTCTGGAATTTCACTTTTATACAAAGATTTGTTTTAGGCCATTCAAAAATGATTAAAGATACATAATTATATGACTTTTGTTAAAATAAAAGAAAATGTCTAAAACATGAGTTACAAATAAGAATGCGTAAATGCCACATAGAGAATTTTTGCCATCGAAACAAGAAATTGCTGAATCAGCTCTTCTCAATGGAGATAAAAAAACCCCATAAAAACAAGATACTGCTTGTTTTCTATCCCATAGAAAAAAGACTACAAGATTACAAATCGTCCCTAGATTTGTCCTAATTTGAACGATATTGGGTATGAAATCAGCACACTGGAACACTTATTGTTTCTACAGACTTTTTTATGTTAACAGACATCAATTTAGAGGAAATGATAAAATAGCATAATCAATCTGTATAAATTGATCTGTGTAGGCACTGACCGATGAATAAAAGGTTGAGCATTTAAAACGTTCCATTCCCCTATAATTAACAATCCAAAACGGTACAAAAAGCTAGTTTCAAACACCTCCAAAGTTTGCTTGACAAATAAATCAGTGGCTTTTTTACATTCTACGGCATGGGAATTCATTTAAAATCAATAGCATTTTAGAACAGGAGAATTTTTCCGTGCATGAAAGTCTAAGGGAAAAAATACTTTAGTTGGCTATTCCAGCCACCTCCCTGGTAAAAATAATTCATTAATGAACAGTAGCTATTCCAATCACCACCCCAATTTTATTAAGTTCATTAATGAATGGCATTTTATGAAGAAAAGCTAATGCTTCAAACCTTTGAATTGCTAGCTGCCAATTTCCTAAGCTGAAAAAATAAACAATTTTCAACCCTAATACAATTTCACTAAATAAATTATACTTTCAAATAAATCACAAAAAATGGTATCAAGAGATTTGCATGCATCAAAGACCTTCTATCTAATGAGATATGCATCGTTATTAAAGTTGGCACTTTAATAAAATATTGCTGATTATTTTTTCAAGGGAGAGTAAAATTGAATTTCAAAATGTGGGAAAATTATCTGACTGACATATTTTGTTTACGACAGATAATTTGTATGACAGATTAAGCACGTAAATAATACAATGAGCATGACTGTTTTCAGTGACCTTGACCAAATCACAAGGTGAAGGTCACCTGTTTGGAATTTATATAAAAGATTACAAAAATTGATAAAATTTATGTTTGACTAATAAACATCATACAACATGTAACAGGTATAACCTGAAAATTTTAAGTCATTTTGAAAGGGAAAACTTTCAGAGATTTCAGACGTTTTCAAGAAACTTGTAGTCATCTGAATACAGAGACTTTTCTAAACATGCCAAAATAAAAATGTTGAACAAAACATGAGCATTTCATTTTACGATAAGCTTGTTATAATACAACATGCCTTACAGAAATAATAAAATACTACTTTGCTAATACTAATATATTTAATTAAAGTCATTCTGGGCAGCAAAACAACTTTTACTGACAAAAAAAAACAATAAAAATATAACAATACCCAATTGATACTGAATAGAGTTGGGGCCAACACAGAACTGTCACATATTGTTTTTATATTTGATGATGTAGTTAAATTGATAAAGCAAGTTTTATAGAAGAAAAAAACCCATAAAATTGAAAATCTAAGCTGAGATAAAGCAGCAAAAAACAAACATTGAATTAATAGACACAAATATTATTAGGCAAAAATATTACGAGCTAATTGCTAAAACATTAATACTGACATGTTTTAATGTGCTGTAACTAAAAGCAAGGAGGCAAAAGAATTGTCCTGATCAAACTTGCATTTAATTCAACAACTTTATCAAATCAAAAACAATGATTTTTAAGCATGTTTGACAAACAGCCAAATGTATAAGACTGACCACCTGTGAAAACCCATTTAATTGAAAAATGAGGTGCGTGACATTTATGTTTTCATGGAAATAAATTTATACATACTTTAAAACATAGTACAAACTCTCTGTGAACATCTCTTAGCAAATCTGATGTTGATTGGACGAGTCTATGATATCTATTTGCAAACCGGTTTTTGATTGGACCAGTTTATGAATAACTGTTTGCAAACCTGTTTTTGATTGGCTGATAGAAGTTTTGTTAATTAAAGCATGCAGTAACAGAAGAAACAAGATGTTTATGAAATGTAGGCCCACAACCAGCGCTTGTTGTAAAAAAAAATACGAAAAGTGATTAATTTGTAATTAGTCGAATTAAGAACTTTACCTCATCTGATGTGGTCTTATCTTGAGGTCTCTGTCCAGGGGCTGGGGGTGACCTGGACTGTGGGGGTGTACGGGGAGGTAATAAGTCTGGTAATACCCCACTACTTGCACTGTGTCGTGGTGACTGCATTGCTGTAAAAGAACAAACAAAAGTTATAACAAATCAATCAAAATTACATATTTATACATCAAAAACTGTGAGCTACCAGTCACATGTGAGTGAAGGTTATTATGTGAACAATGGCCACTTTTTATATTATATTCAGATTAGTGCAATAAACCTCTGAATAGAGGTCTTAATGCACAAAGAGACCATACACTTTCCCTACCATTGGGTGGCCTTTGTTCATGGGTTAGACTTGCCTTTTTTCGTTGGGGTTTAATGTCACACAAACACCCAGGGTCATTTGGAGATTTTCCGTAAAAACCTTACACCTTGGTAGAATTACCAACCTTCCATATGCTAGCTGGGCAGCTTCCTCATATGTTAAGTTCGGTCCCAGGTGGGATTCAAACTCACAGCTGTGAGGGGTTAATAATTTCTAGTCAAAGACCATAACCACTAAGACACAGAGGCTCCCTAGACTTATTTAAATCTTTACAACATTGTTAACAATCTTATTTTATAAATATTTCTCTAACAGCTATGCTGACATAGATTTAGAGGTAGAAATAATCTCTGTTCACAGACAATGATTAAGGTGGCAGGATATTGGGCAATCAAAAAATAACCTGTCTCCGTCATATTGTACAATCTAATCTATTGGCCTCGGATACATTACAACACTCTCTTCCACATGAAACACTGAGCCCATGATTGTCAGTCCAAAGAACGGCAATACTTATTTACTTTTTTTAAAAAAAGCAGAACATCATTATTGAGACAATAGGAGACAGACATAACAGCTTGCAGTTTGCGCTGAAATCCTGATATTTAAAACATAACAAAGGTGAAAATACATTATCGATCGTCCAACACAATTCCTGACAAACGGCTTCAACGTTTCATTTGCTGTGATATAAAATAGAAATTAAATACAGAACTCATGAATTTTTAATATTTTCAATCAAATTTGCTGGAAGCATATTCAAATCTAGCAAAACATCGCCTGAAGAGGCGTATATTGCTGATAATACAAAGCAAAATGAAGCAAACGTTCCAGGAAAAGTAACAGTTACAACGAAATCTTGTACTGGCAAATTCTAGTGATGGGGTGGGTGGGGAGACAACATGTACATTATTATGCAATAACTGAAGACAGATTCTCAACAATCCGTCACAGGCAGTGACGACAAGGTAAGCAGTAATTAGTATGATTTAAAACAACCCAAATTTACCTAAAAAAAAATCACCTAATGAAAATCATCTAAAAGTATGGACCAGTTCAATTTGACTGAATCTCATGGGATGTTTGTGGTAAAAAAAATCAAAGATCCATAGGGTAGTAGGTATAAATGGTAATATATTAGCCAATAATTGCATTTCTCAGGCATAAATTCAGACCAATAATGATGGGGATAGGGCATAATTCTACGTACTTAGGATAATTTTCTGAATTAGTTGATGACCTGTTAGGGAAATGCTGACCATATGTAACATGGTAACTGGACCATTATAGTGCTATAAACTTCTAGGCTGCTCTCTAATTGAGTCCAAAGTGCCCCTCTTCACATTATCTATACCGTTTTGAGGAAATTTAATCCATGAAGTATTTCAGAACAGGACCAAACAGCAGAATGAATGGGCCTATGATTCTATTGGTTGGTTTCTGGTTTGTAGTAGAATCCATTACAAATAGGTGGGTGGCATCAGATGGTCAACGTAAACAAATGATGCTCGAAATTCATGCATTTTTTTTCAAAAAAAAAAACCTATTAAAACTCTCATGAGACAAGAACACATTAGTATACATCATTTCAGCCTCAAGCTGAAATACAATTCTATCACCATATTGGCTTACAAAGGTACACAACAACATCAGTGTCCCATTTGACAGCAGATTTTCAAAAATAAATATACATACGTCCACCTGCAAGTGCTCCAGGGAAGGAAGAATTAGATGCCATCTTCTGGGCACTCTTATGTTGACCTCCATTTCTCTGTATATCACGATCCGAATGGCGATGACGTTTTGGATCTAATTCCTGTTGATCTTGACCTTTGTTCTAAAAATAGAAAAACATTGATCTATAAATAGAAAGTACTATAAATAGGAAAAATGATTTTTAATTTGTACAATAAAAGAAAAAGAAATCAATTACTGGAAAGTTTGTGCCATAAATAGAAACAAATGATCTATTTATAGAAACTGAAGAACTCAGTAATAACAATTGTCATGGTACAGAAAAATACTTATTACCATATACAAAGTATTTCAACACTGTGAATTAGTAAAAAGTCAAGCTCAAAATATACTTGTCCCCTTTTATGCCTAGTTTCAATACAGCAACAACTAATTGGCCTCAATTGATAATAAGAAAAACAAAAAATTCGGAATAGAATATAACTCTGATTTAAAGTTAAGACCATACATTATACATATTGTAAATGATAATTTTAGATATTTCTATTAAAATGTAAGTATTTTATACAACAAGTCACACCAACTTCCTAACAAATTGCACTGTTCCTGTTACACCAATCAAGTCATTCAGGAAAAACAATGTTCTTCCTGTTAACAATATCGTACTTCCTATATCAGATTGATCGATTCCTTATTCATTTAGTAGAACAAATCTCAATACTCAACATCCTTTGAGTAAATAAATGTGTATCTAAGATACAACAAAATTGGATTTTTCTGATCTGTATATGTTTAGGATACAACTTATTTCTGAACCATCAGATTGATTACTGAATGTTCACAGCTGTTTCTATCCTGTATACATAATGTAAGTCTTGTACCAGAAGTATCATAGGACATCATGTAAATGGTTCACTAAAATTAATTCACTAACAACCCTCTATTATTCATTGTATGGTATCTATTACATAGAACAGCATTACCCAGTTTTGATGACTTGACCAATAAGAAAAACGTTAAATCTAGTTGAAAGAAGTTGATTTCGAGATTAGTAATACATGATCAAAAATCTTTCAGGAACAGACATAACAAAAAATCAAATACCAGTAAATAAGACAACCATCCAACTGATTCATGCATTTGTTTTTATTAAGTTCTGGTTATTTTTCAAAAGTGTCATTATTTTTTACAATAGCCTTATTAATGAACAGGAACTTGTTATAGAATTACGAAAACCAAGAAATGACAAATCCTTCTATACATCATACATTATGTTTGTTACAAAAAAAAACAAGGAATTGAAGCCACAGTGATACAGGACAAAGACAATAACTTATCTCTCTTGTAATATAAAACCATTAATTACTCTCATACTCTCTGCTCTGTAATAGTCTATAAACAATCATTCTGAAAGATTGGGGGAAAAACAAAATTCCAAAAGACTGAATTTACAATTAAGGGGTAACTGAAGGAATCTGGTGGGTCAAACCGAGTGCTTTATAAATATTAAAAAATTCATCGTTTCAAGTCATGTGATCTGGTTGACCTTTACAACTATCCCACAATGCATCATTTCAAGAAGTGTCATGAAACTGATGGATTCTGGGAAATAATGAAAGGTCATGTGACCCATGTGATCTGAACTAATCATTTAATTCAGAAACAGCCCCTTCCTCCCTCATCAAAGTATGGAGAAGTTATCAAGTAAATATTTGTCAAATTCATCAATCTTTCAACAAGTAGTGCTACCGAAGACTATGAAGGGTACCATCAAAATATTTGTCTCAACTAAGTAATTCATACAAGACAAATGACCTAAATACTTGACCATTACTTTCCTAATTGATTAATTCACCTTGTTTCAGCCTTATTAACAGGAACTGACAAAATACAGTCACTAAAACACATAAAAACAGACAGACAGGAATTATAACAGCTGTTTAACAATGCTGCAGATTTCTTTGCTGAGATCCACAGTCTTTGCCATCTTCAATAACAGAAACGAAGACAGCACTTAAAACATCTAGTCAAAAAAAATTCAGCCCTCTTGAAAGAATAAAACACAATATAAAAACCAGCAAATTTTGAGATAATCTGACACCTAAAGAGTAACATTAAAACATACAGCATTTTGTTTCCCAAATTAAAACTCCAAAAGATCAAGTTTCAAAGCCACAATGATCATTTACACAAAGCTGTAAACTATCCACAAATCTGTGGTTTGAAGAATAGGACTCTCACACTTGTGGAGGAAGAAATTTTGTTTTTTAATTGTAGTGTTTTTCATAGGGAACTTTTCCTCTAAAATATTCACTTTCAAATAATGTTTCCAGTCACTAATGTCAACCACATTTAGGGTATCAACTAAAGCAATCTGTAATGATTTCTATTTTACAGCTGACAATTAAAAAGCCAAACCTAGCACTGAACATGATCAATATCAACAAGAATTCCATAACGTCCAGCAAAATTATTTATAATGTGGTTCAGTGTGCTAATAAAAACAGGGTTCACATTTTATCTCATTCAATTAAAAATTTAATATACACGGTAACTTTCTGAAAGTCATCTCTCACATTTCAGAACCTTAACAAAGAGATTGGAGGTTTGAGAATGAAGGCCCATAATAAAGTATAGGTTACTGTGACTAAGACCTCTACAGTGGTCAGTGATGATCACACCTCTACATCTGGCATAGGCGTTGGCAGGAATGAAATGTTTATATGCACAGTGAGGCACAAGGTGCCAATGGGGGAGAGTGTGGGAGGGGTTTTACGACTTAGGTCGCAGAATTTTTTATATGTGCATGTGTATATGTGTTATGGGCACACATTCACAAGAACCTTTTTTCCTTTCAGAAATCCGTTTAAATGTGATTCAAATGAGCTTTTTTCTTCCCAAATTAGCCAAAAAAGTAAGGGTAAAAAGTAAGAAACTTGAGACATGTTATTGGTATAAAATTTGGCAGATTTGATTTTTCTCTGAAGCAAATTTAGTCAAAATATTACAATAGGAAACAAGGACTGCATATGGTCCCCTAAGAAAATAGTCATAGTAATACTCATTATAATACAGTGTGGGAAAACAGCAATATGGCAGTTTAAAAAATAATGACTCTCATGAACAATCCTTAAAATGTCTTGAAAATGAAACAAAAAGGGGCCAATAAATTAACATGTTTACACGAGTTATCTTGAGAAATAAACACAGAAGGGTAATTGAACTCATCCTGTACAGTGTAATGAGGCCAGAATAAACATGGACTGAAATAAAATGTCAAACTCAGAAACATCAGCAGGAACACTTTAAATAAACAACAATAGGATCATCGGATACTGGGCTAACTTTTCATGATACAATTAAGAGGACTCGGAGCAACTATTAATGACATCATCGAAGGGGCTTGCCCCCACAGTTATATCCATTGTTGCTGAAACATTGTAAACATTCTTTTGTAAGTAACTGTGCATGAAAAAGAAGAAATACATGATTTCATTAGTTTTTTTCAGTAATTAAAATAGCATGAAGAAAACTGATGTAAAATATAAAGGAAAAAGACCCTAAGGCATCAAATGAAAGCAGGATGAAAGCAGAACTTAAGTTGTACTGAATACTTCACTCATTACAATATTGTTTTGATTTTCAGTCATTGATTATTCTAAATACAATGTTACAAAGATACTAATTATGATTTTATAAAGTCCAGTAACATCAAGAGGTTATTGTTCCTAAGTAGATGGATTGTACATCAGTATGAAGCTTTGTCATTGGTCAATTTTAAGTCCAGGCATAGAACTGACCAATCAGAAGCTCTGTTTTTCTGATTGGTCCATGATAGAATTATAACACCAGAAGAAGCATCAATAAAAGAATAACAATACAGTCAAAAGCGGGTTTTTTTACCAAATTTTCGTTTTTATAAAATTTTCATGTTTCAGACCAATTAAAATGGTCATAAGCATCAGTGAGTTTATAGTGTCAATATAAAACTAAGTGTGAAAATGAAACAAGGTTTGAACTGCCTGAAATCAATGGAACACAAATAATCATTACATGACCTTGTGCGAGTAAATATTGAATCAGTCAGGACTTAAGTGACATCCCTCAGTAAATAATGAAAGTCAATAATAGCTGATAATACTAACCTCAACCAATTGATAATAATAATTATCCACAATTCTGTAATACTGGAATGTATCCTCAACACGAACAACCATGGCTACGATTTAATGTTTATCATATATCACAAACGTTTCAATAAATAAATAAATTAAACTGAATGGTATGATATCTTTATAAATATACCAAAACACACAATCCCTTTACTCCGCGTTTCTCCTTGCACTGCGCCCTAATTGTAGGGGCTTGTAGTTCACACTTTGTTCTCAGTGACTTAACAACACTGAACCACTAAGTGTGGTCTAATTGTCAACATGCTACACATGATTTTAATTGTTTCAAAATTTCCACAGCCGCTAATTGATAGCAGAAAAGTCAACCCACTTCTTCCAACATTATTTCACAACAATTTTACAGTCATAAATCTAGCTACAACACTCCTTATTAATGACTTTCTTCAAGTAAGAGATTTATGAAGTAGGGAGAATTTTCAACAATTCTTCATCCAACATCTGAATCACTTTATTGTATACTTTTAAGTTCAACAAATTGTTCCTGTTTCCGATATCTTCACAGTAGACAACTGTCAGGGCAAAGTCCTTGTTTTAAATCTGCACAAATCAGTATCTGCAGTAATTTGATTTTTCAAGTGTTTAATTTTTAACCAGGATTTTCGTCATTCAAGTACTTATGTACTAAAAAACACAATGAAACATTATACATGATATTCAACAACATTATTTTCCCCATACAAAGCTGACTTAGACAATACTGATGACAGCACATATAAGCTAAATCGTAAGGGAGGTAATTAAAACAGTTCAATTGTAACACTGATTCAGGGGGTGCAACTCCATCAAAGTTTCACATCAATTACGGAACACTTTTTTATAGGTGCTAAATCATGCAAGGGAATTAACCCATAAATCTATCAACCATCTACCAGTATGTCAGTAAATCTGACTAAAATCAACTTCAAAGGGGCAAAACTCAGTTTAAAAGCTGCATCAAATTAAAGCATTGGAACTATATAACTATACTCAAAAATATAAGAAATCAAGAGGTGTATAATCGATCCTAACTAAATTATCTTCCATTTCTTAATAAATCCTGAAACTCTCAAGATGATACAAGCATACGTCCAGAATCTGAAACCCCTTCTTTCTAGGTCAACGTACAAAATTATCACCAACCAAAATGAAATAAAAAATGACAAAAATGAAGTAACAACATATCATCAAAATTTCAATCTGTATAATCAGTAGATTGTAGACAGTTTCTCTCAAACACATTCTTATTTTCACCCTCAAATAACAACATCCAATATAATACAATGTTAATCCTATACGACCAAATAAGGGCATATTCAATTTCTATGCCCAATTATTCCGTAACATATTTCCTAATAGAATCGTGTTATTACGATAATATACCATTTACAGAATGGGTTTACCCTGCAGCAGCCAAATTGCATCTTCCAGAAACAGCAGATTTTTTTCCATACTATTATTAGTAGAAAGCTAATTTCAGCCACTTATTAAACAAAACCAATACTCATTTACCACGGAAACATATCTTAAGACCATCCCAGAATGACAAGCATTCCTTATTCACCAACTATTGTTCCTTAAATTCTCTAAAGAATTATTTCAAGGGATTGACACAAAATTTCCAAAAATAAGTCATCAGGTTCAGGACAAACTCACTCTGTACTAGCAATACACCTCAAAGAATAAAACATTTCATCATCGCTTAAGCTATAAAATTCAACTGTACCGGAAATAAAAAAAAAATGAAAAAAAAAATGAAAAAAAAAACAACAGATATTAAAATCCTGAGTTTAAAACCTGGCCATTTCAGTTAAAAAACTTGTCTCACTCTACCATCATCTACAAAACCTCTAATTTAAAACCAGGTCATTTCCTTTAGAAAACCTTCCACAATCATATTTCCAAGTATTCGAGAGCAATTACCACACTTAAGTATTCCACACGTAGAAACATCACTACAATCCAGCATTGGTTCATAAATTCCACAAAACCATTCACAAAAATCATTTTCTAAAATTCTCCACAGTTTTATCTTCTCCAATTAATCTGTTAAAATTCATCACATTAAAACCAGCAGACTGTCTGCAAGTCCCCGCAGCAACCCACATCATCACACTGTCTACAATAAATAAAATCAAACAAAAGCCAACGCCTACAATCACACACAAAAAAGTTGAAACCTGAAATCTTAGAAGCCTATATCCTAGAACTATTAAAAACTCTTGGAATTAAAACTACTGCATGATCTTGTAAGATAGATGATGATAACGATGATATAAGGAGAGATAGACAATATCAGAAGATCGTGATAGAGAAACACCTACCAGGCAATTAGCCATGATATACCCCTGGTAGGAAACCAGGAAACTCATTCAAATAAACAAATCCAATACTAGCACAAACCTACCCTTTCACTACATTTGCCAGACCTTTGCCAAAGGTTAATTTCCAGGTATACTGTCCAATGAATCAAACTTATGGTATTGAACAGTTAATTTCCTCCAACTTTTGAGAACCAAATCATTGGCTAGAAACTAAAAATCAGACTGGTCACTGACTCAAAAACATTAAGATCTTAAGATTTTTATTTAATAATAACAAAAGATAATAAAAAATGATAAAATCCAATAGTTACCAAACAACACCATCCCATATAAAAATTCTTAGAATGGTTCAGAATGAAATTTCATTGATGATTTAAATCAGTCTGAAACTGTACATTTACAAGATCTAGAATACATAAACATTCACACAGAAATCAGACAAAAAAGCATTACAGATAATAATGAAATTTCAGTGAGAAAATGAAGCTAACAAGTCTGTCAAATTACTTAACAATATCTACCAATAAATCATCCAAGATTTTATCCCCAATAAAATCAATCATTTCTCACATACCACACAAAAAAGATCCCATTACTGTAACACAGACCATTTAAACCAGTGAAATATTGGACCAAAATCACTCATGTTTTATGCCAAAACATATTAACTTACAACACAAAGCCAAGGCCTTCCATCAGGGGGAAAAACATAAAATATTTGAACCCATCAATTGAAGCTGTAGCTGAAACTGATGGGTGGAAAACATTTGCAGGTCAGTTCCCAGGGACACAGAACAACAAGTATCTCTGTCTATGCAGGCATTCCTTCACTCCTGATTAACAAAAGGAGTTCAGACTTTTTTCAGACAAATACCAGCCTTTTCCATACACTTGTCAGTCCTGCGACTTACACATTTCAGACTGCTTTGCATGTATGAAACGTCATTAGATGGAATAGGAGCTGAGACCATTGGTCAACTAAGAGATCTGTGCTCAGGTTGTTTTAATACAAACCATTACAAACAACACCATTACCCCATGGCTTCCATTTAATCTTCAATTTGATTTAAACAATGTCAATAAAACAAGCGTTGATCAATAAAGGACATAATGTTAAAAATTCAACATTTCAATTGAAGCAAAAATGTCAGTCAGAAACAAAAACGGCTAAAGGCAACGGAATACTGTGCTTTTTAGTGAGCCAGAAATTTCCCAACCATCCCCAATATTTTGGTGCCGACCCTAGGGTTCTAAACAACAAAATCCTTAGTATGAAAATATTTTGGGATGAACTGTACCTCCAAAAAAGAACAAAAAGTATGTTTAGAAAAAAAAACAGACAGTTTAGTGACTCACCCACACCATTTTTTCGGAAAAGGTACCAGACATGATTTTTTTTCTGGCCATGTATCAATAAAGAAGAATAATTCTGAAAGAATGCATGAACCAAAGCATTAAGCATTTATTCACTGTCATATTGAGCACATTCAACAAATATTGGTTAACAATGGACATCACTCGAATGCCACAACAATCCATCAAAATCAAAATAGAAACAAATATTTACACATTGTCAGGACACATTCCTGGAGCACTAGTACAGAGAAATATCAGTAATCATAATTAATACAGCAACATGATCAATTCTATGGCTCTAGTTTATTTTAAGCCATACAAATACATTACAAACAAAAGAGTTTATATATCCCAATGCGGCCATATTGTAGGTCGGTGTGTTGGCAATCATGGAGTTAATTAATTTGTTATGAAAATACTCACGACTGAAGAACCAATCCAATAAAATTCATTTCGAAATTGTAAACACATAATTTTTGCAGTTCCAATCACTTAATTACAGTATTACAGTATTGATTTGTTGATTAATAATTGTAAACCCATCATCAAAATAATATTACATATGGATTTCTCTATTATGAAGTAATCATTACAGCTGCAGTGAACAGTAAAAATTGTTTGTTACATCAGCACAATAATGTTGAATAAGTTCAGGTCTAGTTTCTGAACCTAGCTGGCTAAAGCAGTGGTCCAGCTGACGTCTGAGTGTCTCAACAGGGGTGTAGAAATGTTTTCATCTTGCCGGTAAGCTACAAAAAGTATAAGGGGAGTCTGAGGGTTCCTCCCATTAGGGGTAAGGGGGTCAATACCTCAAGTGGGGAAAAAGTAGCCAGCGAGACTGCTAAAATAGCCAGTTGATTTTTCCAGCTTTTGGCTCATTTCTACACCCCTATCTCAACATATCCACCTATAAAGCTTTACCCATGTGATTATCTATGGCCCTCTATGATTTTTAATTTACTTAACAAACCATCTGTCATCTCAACAATCATCATTCTTTAGAGTACTTACTTCAGGAAGGAATAATCTTGTAAATTTCACATATGTACAATGAAACCAGCTCACCATAACCTTACATACACACAGAATAACATATATCAATGTCATTATTTCATTCTATGTAAAAATTGGTTTTTGACAACAGAATCAATACTGTATCACCTCATATCATCATGAAAATATCCCTATTCATTGTGCCAAACTGAACGTATCACAACAGTAACAACAATAACGTTATTGATGATCTGTGAAAACATCCATCACCACAGCAGACTAATTTACCAGATCATACTGCTGTACTGTCAGCCACCATCAGTGTATGGTATATGTATGTATTTCCAGTTATCATTTACCAGGCCCTCATTTCACACTATGTCTCAAATTTGTTTAACACTCGAATCAAAAAGAGAGAAATCGAGGCCAGTAAATCAAGATGGTGTTTCTATGCAAAAACAAATTTTCATCGAAAATTTCCCATTCTGTGACGTCCACAGCTACGTCTCAGTGGTCTATGTGGGAGCAATGTCATGTGATTTTGGAGCTTTGGACATAAATGTAACATTTCGTATTAATCCTTTCTGTAAAATAGAAAATTTACCATTGCCATGGTAACCCATTATTTATACGGATGTGACATTTTTTTAGTCTGTTACACCTTCTGTTCAAAGGCACAAATTTCCATGTTTAAGTTCATATAGGGATACATCACTGGGGTTTAATGTTGGAACAAAAGCTAGGGTCATTTGGTGGTTTATCCAGATTTAATGTCGTGGGAGGCCAAATACGTGCACCGTGGTAGGACTGTCAGTAGTTCCTAAGCTAGCTAAATTATCTGGCATGGATTTCAAACTCACAGTGGGCAGGGGCTTATGATACAAACAGCATCATTTACCAAAAACCTTTGGAATTCTATTCTTTTAACAACACTACAGCAGAGAATAATATAAACAGGTAAAGCATTGCACTCTGTAAGATAATTCAAGACAAAATTACCGACAACTATTATATAATTATTAAGCAACAAAAGGCAATTTTCTGAAAAAAAAAATGAATCAATGCCACACAGACTCAAACACTAAACGATGCCTTGGAAGAAAACTTCAGAATATTTAAGCAGAAAAAAGACAAACATCATAAAAAAAACAACATCATAAATATATAACCAAGTCTACAGGGAAAGTGTTAACTAATACTATTTACTAGACTCGTGTCTTGGGAAGGTTGTTTTATGTATCTCGTCATGACAATATGTAAATTGTGTGACATCCCAAGACAGAAAAAATAACACAATCAGCATTTTTTTTATCTCCCAGTTTCCAGCAAAGTAGAACATTAAATACAGGAGACAGCCAAGAAGAAGAATTGTAGACATAGTTTAATATTCTCCCTAATTCACAAACAGAAACAAGAAGGGCATTGTGATGCTGTATCTCTCACCTGAATACATTTGAATCGAAGAAAATAAATTTGATCTGATTTTTCTTACGACTGACAGAGGAACAACTCAATTAAGATATTATTTTTTAGACTTTAAAATTTTCTTCCATTTTAATTGATAAAAATTGTATTACAACAAAAACTGGATTTTAACAATAATCGGAACTATCCCCAAACCATAACAAAGTACAGACAATTTAGTTAGGGGCCAAAAAGGGTCATCAGACAAGAGATGACAAGAGAGACAAACTTAACATCAATACCCCTATCAGGCTCTTAATGATTTCATCGCAGCCAAACTGGTGCAACCTGAAACTCTTTCATATGTTTACCACACTTTACTACAAAGGGACATCATTGTTAAATATTTATAGCGAGGTAATCACTGATATTTATCATCATTACTGAAAAAATGAAAAAAAAGCTTTTAAATTCATAGTGTGAATGCAGAATAAAGAGACAACCTGTAACTCAACACAACAAACCAAGGTTAACTGAGATATTACCATTTAATTACTCATCTTCTATATCATGAAGAAAGGAAGTTTTCAACTTTGAGTCATCGACTTGTCATTAAAAAGCCACTTAAGTCATTAAATTAAACAAAAAATAGTTACCATATGATATCGCCCGACAATGATACTTCAACTCTGAAATGGCCTGAGTTTACATTTAAATAACTACAACTAACAAGTTTTTGCTGACTGTGTAGACAACAAATTAAATTATCAGTAATTATTTCTTAACTTCTCTTTAACCACAGTGACAAGAACCATGAACCAAACATGAACAACTGAATCCTAAAATTCAATTATTGTTATTTCCACAGCCTGGAATAATTGTGCCATATTTAAAACAGTCAACTCAATGCACTCCACAAGATGCAGATTTGATAGTAAATTACAGTAATTCAATAATGGAAATGAACCAATTTACGACAATGAAGCACTGAGCACTTGAAAACTCTTAAAAACCGTACACCTTTAAAAGTAACAGATACCAAACATTTCCAAATTAATGCCCCAGGAGCATTATATTATACAGATTCTTCATTGAATACTTCCTCGAATAATTTTTAGATAAATAGGGTACCATTAGCAGGATTGACAGTGGATTGACAGTAAGGTATTATTTTTTTGCCATTTATATATAAAGTAGGAGGGGTGTTTATTAGGGACTGTTAGGTAGAACTGCACGCAGTATTCAGTACCAAAGAAAAGTTGAAGACTTTCATCCTCAAGGAATAAATAGAACCAGATTCTGATATTCATTACTATGGAAATCAATATCTTATACTACAAATAAACAGACATTCTAATATTCTCAGACCTTCATAAAATTTCTTCTGTGTGAGCATCAATATATCAATGCTGGTATCAGAGAGGGAGAGAAAGAACACAGAAATGATGAAAAAACATGCAATGTAGAACAAATGCTAAACTTTGAATTAAAACAGTAAAAATTAATCTGTTAGAAGGTACAAACCTCGAACAAACAGGTCATAACAAAGAGTAGGCTTACTTATTCAGCTTTCTGGTTGGCCAATTTCATAAATGAATCTGGAAGGGCCATCCTCTCAGTTTTACAAAGAACTGCATATTTACATGCAGAAATGCAGTTTACACAAAAAAGCATCATTAACTGGTAAAATTTTCTTGAATGGATAGAAATAACAATAATTTCTGTGAATGTGCCTTGAAAATTCCGTGTTGAACGTCAAATTTTATATACTGAACTTGAAATTTTACAATTTCTCTTCAGGCTACTCGCTACAACCAGCTAAGAATTTTAGGTAGTTCTACAGCAATTTCAACTCAACCGGAGTGAATTTCAACTTGTTAATTACGAGTGGAGGAGTGGATTTGTCGAGCCCTGGACACAAGCCCTGGACACGGCTCATGTTTGAATAGCTCAGTTCATTACAGCAAGTAGGTAACTTGCCTAAATTGTCTCTAGCCTGACATTAATAACATCAAGTGACGAATCAAAGGCCTGAAAGTACTGATGTAAATTACAGTAATTGGACACCTTGATAGCAAAGTTTCCTTTCTTTCCTTCTTGCAATACTAACTTCAATAGATATAGTACCATTACAAAAAAAATGTGCAATTTTTATTACAGATAACTAATCCATTTATCGCACCTTACGATGACCACAGATCAAAACGGACATACAGAGACATGAATCAGCTTCACAAACTAAAACACATAAAATGCTGCGTAAAAAGTGGCGTAATACAGTTCATAATTTATATGCATAATATTATATTCATACACGAACTGTGTAACAACAAAAAATGAGAAAAACTAAAAATAATAGGGAGTCAAAAAGGGTCTACAGAGTATTTTACCACGTCACCACAAAGTCAGCTTTTCAACAATACAGTATATGTGAACCCCTTCCCCCCAAAAAATGGCTATATGAAATAAACAGAGACAAACATTTCCTCTTAAAACACTTCGAAAAACATCCATCAATACAACCCTTAGTGTTTTGAAAAACAAATAAAAATCTGCTATTTATTAAAACTGTGCCCAGGGTGTTGAAACTAAATGTTGTAATTACTTCCAAATGCTTGAGAAAAAAACAAAGTCCTGAGGCTATAGAGGAAATTTTTACTACATTTGACAAACTTTAAATGCCAGACTTTAAGACCATTTCGTGTAATTATCAGAAATATTAATCTTTATTTATTAATCTTAACAATACACAAAGTGGTAAATATTGTTACCACCCATTAATAAAACATAAAAAACAATGAAACAATCACAAAGAACTTGCTCAATATTTAAGTACATAAAAATAATACCAGCGTCCATTAAAAATCAATTAGCATTAATTGTAACTAATTGCCAATAAAGAATGTAATCAAACAGTATTTTCTATGACTAGCAAGCATACTTCCTATAGCCATTAATTCATAATACATAAACAATCATTTTGTCACAAAAACAACATTAATAGGGGCAGTTATTTCAAAAACTAAACTTTACACCATAACTTTACACTGCTATCCCAACATGATTTATTGCCGTCAAAGCAACATAAAATAATCCGAGCCAGTAATAATCCACCTCATCGAACATAATCCAAACACATTGTAGTCATCATCATCCTCAAGCTAGAAGAATGCATTGGAAAATAAAACTAAAATGCCTGTGATAGACTTGGGTGAACTTTTGTAGTAAACTATTCTATACAATCAATACTAAGCGGGACTCGGTGAAAATTCTCCATTTCCCCGCCAACAACTTCCAATATCTCGGTGACATCACCTGTCTGACAGAATGTTATCATCCACGCAGTAAACTAATCACGTTAGATCAGCCCGCCAAATACAACTGTAAAAACATCGTTATTGTCATCAATGAACAAATACTACGAGGAAAAGTACATCATTTGAACAACTATCAGACATTAATCTAACAAATAAAACAAACTTTTGGTGTTTTATTTCATTATGAAGTGTGTTCAGAGCTTTTAGTCTGAGTCTTAGTTTTCACTACATTATTCATTAGGAAAGTTTCATATAAAACAACACTGTACATTTGTGTTTATCACAACTAATTAATTGTTCATAGTATAAGCCAAGAAACAATGAATACATAAACACACTGCCGAAAATGACTATGAATCCCTTATGGGGGTCCTTTCAAATCAATTCCCCTTTTAAGTTAAAACTTTCAAATAATAAAGGTTTTGTTTCAAAGCTAAGGGTGAGTAATTATGGTAATACAATGATCAAGTATTTAGCACATGGTGATGCTAAATGAGGTAGACTTGCATGGGGTACATTAATTTCCACTTCCCATGAATACAAATTTTCAGAATGGATCAACATCGTCCTTTTTTTTCATAAAATAGAAAACTAGTCAACAAACATTACCTACAATTGTTTTCAAGCAGGCACCACAGACATGAAAATAATACAAAAATTAGGAAATTAAAAGCACTTGAAAAAGTATTGTAAGTTATTTTATAGGTAAGAGGTAAAATCATAAAAAAACTTAAAATGAAAAGAGACTAATGATAACAATCAGCTAAATTAAAATTCTCATAACAAAATGGTAGGTAACTTGAAACCGTAAAAACATCAGTAATTGTTTTTCATTTAACGATATTCTCAAAGAGGAGAAGTGTTAAATTTCATTGAATTATGGATTATTTGGGGTAAATGCAGTCAAGTAAAAGCATTTATTACCGAAAGCGTAAAAAATTCAATGCAATGAAAGACTTAAAACAACTTAAAACACAGAGTCTCCAACTTGTGATCAACTTAAAATCTCCTTGAACCGTAAAAGCAGCAGGTGTTAGCAAAGCCTCTCAATTAATTAAGCTAAACAACAATTACAAACAGCCTTGAAGCACGTAAAAAACTTAAACTAAATCAAGCTAAAAAAGCCAGAATGACAACTTTTGATAGAATGAAAAACTTCTGAAAAACCATCATACAGCCATCACAAAAGAAGATTCAACTGTATCGTAATAATGACAAGATAAAAGAACCATAATTGTCAAACAAGACTATGCCAGGTAATGTGCACCTGTACAGTACAGAACAGTTCTGGCAGACCATTTGTTTACTAAGGCAGCTGGTCAGTTTTCTATTACCATGAACTTAGCACCAGGGGCTTTAAAAAAAATTAACATAATACGTTTTTCACTCTCTTGTTATTATGCTATAAGCAGGTATATATCAACAACATAATTACCAATTTAACACACTATGAAACAGACCACCCACAATAAACAAGTCCCATCATTTTAACACTGATCTCAAAATAGATGAAGCCGCAAAAGCATTCCAATAAAATCTAAGTCAACTTCACCTCAGCATCAGCAACATGGCATGAGGAAACAGACCTGTTTCTTGGCTTGTTTACGGAAGAAGAAAAATGCCACACACTACATATATTCCATGTTCACCAGAATTAATCCAATAATTCATTACTGTTTGTTAATCCAAGCCCTAAAGATATATCAAAGCAAGTGTTTGCTCCATAAAATTTCACCACAAGATCCAAAGACTTACAAACTATGTGGCCTGTCTTAATCATGTAATAATTACATTAGTAAAACAGGTGGGGAGTTATGTCAGATAATTTGTAAGGTAATTACTAACTACAGAAGAAAAATATTTCCAGAGGGTAAAAAGCATCTTTGTAATTCCAATGGCAAGAATTATGAGTACACTCAATATAAAGGGGGCATGGGTAATGCTATGCTATAATAAGGTTAAAGTCTATCAAATTTGACCTGTTCTTCGGTTAAACACCACAAAATATGTCACAAATCACAATAAATAAATCCATGTTTTTTTCAATTGAAATTGAATGCAAAAAGCATCAGAAACAACAATTCATACAAAATGTTTTGACTGTTCAACCTTTAGGTCAAAGTAATGACACATGGGAGTTAATTAAAGCCAATGAAACAACAAAATAATCCCACTAAAAGAAGACCAGGAGTGTTCACACCCGCCCAGATATCTTATGTCATCTAAAAAAAACTTCAAACGATCCTCCAACAGCAACACTATGCTATCCTTTCATTCATTATCAACTAATTCAATTGTTTGACAATTTTTTTATTACTACACATAAAATAACAACAATGACTCCACAATGACTGAATGCAACAGTCAATTATATAATATTAGCAATCAAATAAATTCAAACTTTCAACAATTTTACATTGTACTAGAATCCGAACTTAAAACATCATTCACTTTAATAACAAAATTATTATCACTCGTAAATAATTACAAACAAACCAACTCATTTATGAACTCATATCACAAGGATAATCTAAACCTCACTCATTCACTTTAACCCATTAGCTCTGATCACAAACTGAAAGTACACTACCGTAGTATATAGTATCTAGTGTAGTATATAGTATCTAGTATCGTGCTAACAGAAAGTGCACATAAATTTAATCTAACAGCCAATCAACACGTAGTGAGCGAGTCACATGACCTGCCGAGACCTCCACTTGAGGTTAATTGATATAGCTCTCAGCTGGTAATTCATGTTCTCTGCCTCAAGTTCCATGGCAGTTAACCTCTTGTCACTAAATGAAACTCAATATTTATATTTTACTTTGTTACTCTGTCAAAGGATCTCAAGGTCTTAGAGTTGTAAACAAACAGAACATGTTTATTCATATACTAAGTTAGTCCAATAACCAAGAAAAATGTGGTAATTATACAGCTTTGAATGAGAATGTATGTGGACTGAAACATGCTTTAAAATTAATGTAGTAAAAAAGATTAGTCAGTTGCAGAAAATATGGCAGTAAATAAGCCCTCCTTTTAATGAGAATTTTGAGATACATTAATATCAAAATAACCGTTAAATAAGAATTAGAACACAGAGACTGAGAGAGAACTGGTCTGATAATCTAGAAATTGCAATATAGAACTGAAAAACAAAACATGGCTTCTCAAGGTAACCAAACTGAATCAGATAAAAATTCTCTTATAAATCGATGAGCCAAAAATTGAAATGCACAAATCAAACAAATTGGACCAATGCTGTGTTTTTCAATAATGATAAAAATACCACAGCTTCACCACACTAAAACAGGATATTGTTGAAACAGCAGGTTCCTAGTTCAGACCTATTAAAACTCTAACGCAGAGACAAGGGGAGTTAAATGAGGAAAAAATGATGTAGCATTTTTATTGCAAACCTGAAGATACATTGGGTGAGGTACAAGTTTCTGCTTGTCTGAGTGTAGCTTAAGGCATGGACAATATAGAAGATAGAATGAGTAACTGAGAAACATTGCAATATTATGAAATAATCTGCTGAAATATTCCTAACTCAAAGCTAAGCAGTAAGTCTGTAATACTGCATTGTCAGGGGACTAAAACAGATAATGGCAATCATTTATCAATATGATAACAGTGGCCTAAGGAATCGTAATATAATAATTTGGATCTTTTACAGAACAAACTAAAACTAGCCTGAAAGAAGACATTAAATCAAATCATACATTGAGAAGATTTCAATATACAACAAACTAAGTTAGTATAGAAAATCTGTCAGAAATGAGTAATCTGTACAGAAATAAAAGATATAACGAAGAAGACTAGTATTGATTTTATTACTGATTCTGGTGATAAAGATGATGAAATTGCTATTATCAGTGATGATGATGATGATACTGCCGCTGTCAATGATAGTGAATAGCTACTGAAAATGATAATGATGATGATACATGATAATGATGATGAATATATTGCTGATGTTGCTGCTCTTAGTGATGATGGTGATGATAAATTGATAATACCGGAAAAAGATTGCATTGATCACATTTATGCCAAAAGCTGACAATCTCCAAACTGAGATCTCATTTAGTCATTTAGAAATACTACAAATAAAGAATTTTATAAACAATGGGTACATTTTAGAAAACCGATTTATAACAGTGACAATGACTTCATTGATCCTGACATATAAATAACTGATGATGATAATACTGAAAATGATGAAAAAAGTGATTATATAGACAATTACAGATCACTGAATGAACCTGACAGATGTATGCAATATATTTACATAACTGGATGACATTGACCAAATATGAAATGTAGACAAATACATACAAAACCAGTAAAAGGAATAGCACAAAGAAATTTGAAATGAAAACAAGAGACCTCGATTAATACTATAATGGAGGTAATTAAGTTACAAAGTGAGCTTATTTACAATTGTAATGGACTGTAATGGACAAGGCATGTTTGTTTTGTGTGATGTTTGGAGACCACAAAGAATCTGATATCAATATTACCACCATCTACAAAGTAAATAATCCGTCAACTAAAAATCTCAAATTTCTCAATACAAAAATCATTATATTATATAACACAATAGACTGGCACTGCGTCTATGTTATTACAATAGACTGTTTCTGGTTCAAAGTAACTCAGGCTAACAGCTGTATAACAATCATTTATACCCACCTTGCATAGTAATTATGACTCAAAATCTGAAAAATGATTTGCGCACTGAATGTACACGCAATGAAATTGTTTACAATTAATAAAAGTGAATTACAACATGTAACAAGCAATTATTTTATTGTTAACAGCCAGCATGCACACTGCATGACATTTAATCAATAACAAAACTTTGATTGAAATAAATTTTATTGAATACCTTAATTGTTGGAAACTGCAAGTTCATAGGATTTTAAGCAATGAATAATTGTAACTACAGTGTGAGATCAGATTAAAGTCTACAAAACTGCTTGATCAGATGAATAAGGGCAGTAATAATGATGAGACGGTGCTGGCTGCTCATCCTAGAAGGTTGTGAGTTCAAAATCAAAATCAGATAGACCTCAGTCTCCCAATAAGGCATATGATAACCAACTTGATAACCAATTATTCAAGGAAAAGGACTTAATTATACTGACTGAAATATGAAAAGACATATTTCAATAAATACAAAAGATATGTGTGCTATTACAATTATAAAACTGTTAAGGGCTTTAATTTTGCAAATCATAACTTCAACTCCTAAAAAGGTCACTGCCCGACGATATGAATTCCATCACTATAGAAACAAGACAGACAATTGTTACTTTAAATTCTGAATTAAGTTAAGAACGAAAAAAAACTGTGCCCCAGACAACATCTTTCATTTTGTAACTAAATTATGATAGAAACATTAAGGTAAGCACCTGTTTTAGTAATTTTAATCAAATTAAACCGCTAATTACAAGTAAAACACAATGAGAAAAGACATTTCACAGAGGGCAATCACACCTTTAAACACAGAGTTGATAAAATTGACCTTGTCAAAGGCCACGTCCACATATGTGACACCCCACCACCTACATACCATCATCTCAACTTTAACAAAAACGAGATGACTCGGCCTACACTTCAGAAAAGAAAACTGGAGAGAATGTAACACATTTCAAATTGAATTGCGTTACACTAAATGTCTCCTCCAAATGACATCATCACTATGCTTGAGAAATATGGCACTAAACTTGATCGTTAAGAGAATAACAAGAAACAGTGAATCACCGAGACCAGCTGTGGAGTCTAGTTATGTTAATTTCAATACAAATTCCGCAATTACTGACAGACACTTTTTCGTCTGTTAAAGGGAAAAATTAAGTTATCTAAGACACTTGTCAATCAATGCACGTCCTCCTTATCGTTGGTTACCATGACGACAATGGCGACAAAAGGCACAAATCATCGTCACAGTGTCTACAACCAGATTTAATCTATAACTTAGTTCAGAATGTTATAATAAATGTGACGCAGAATGATAACCATCTGTTGTTGTTGGCAGATATTTCATCCCTAAAAAAAAAAACATTGACCGCAGTGACATTTGTCAAATGAAAGTTTTATAATGATTGCATATCACTGATAAAGAATTTTATCAAATTTTGATTCAGAATTTCATAAACCATAAAATTCAAGAAAAATTTATGAATTATGTTCTGCACAATTTGACAAATTCTAACATTCATTATAAAGTTATAGGACAAAATGAACAAAATACACTGTTTTTTTTAAATATGGTCTGATAGTATTTAAAAAATAGCTTGCATCCTTTTTCTTAGTAGATTTTATATTGATGAGCTAAATACAGTAAATATAGTTTGAAGAAAAAGATAATCAGCATGTTGTTATAAAGAGGCTCATGATAAATATTGGTTTGTTTCTCCAACAAAATAAAAAATTGGAATTAATTTAGAGCAAAAACAGTCCATGAATCGATCTGCCATTAAAAGTACAACATAAACTCCACTAATGTCAAACTTATGTGACATTGAAACATCACATAACACTAAATGTCTGGACTTAAGTGTAAAAACCTTGATATATGACAATAGATTCAATTAATTCACAATTAGCCATCATATGGGTGTGTTTAACACATCCCACATATTCTGTATTCTATACCGATATCCATGCACTTTGTTTGAGAGACTGTGGAGGGAAAAAAATGGTGCACGTTACATTTTTTTATTATATAGCCGATGAATTACATTGCATTTAGTTAATGTAAATATAATTACGACAAAAACGCACGAAGTACCCACAGGTTTATGTCTGACTCTTTGATAGCACATGTAGACCAAACCAGATTCTCATGGCATCAAGGCTTAAATCATTCTAAATTACACAAACTGATCCTAAATAATACAGAAGTTTTTTTTGCATTATGTTTTCATGTTAAACAATCATTAGGCATGTGCAGTTACAGTTTTTGAGCAATTCTTTTAACATCTGCACAGAATCCCATCTGTTTGAGCTGTTTTCTGCCTATTTTACACAGACTTAAAGCAGACGTCAAAATAGCTGCTACATTATTGGTGTCTGGTAATAAGAATATTGCCAGGTCTATGGAACCAAAGCATACAAAGAATGTGATTTCTCATTCATATGGATAAAGTTCACTAATCTTAAGAGTTGAAAAATTAAATTCCTCGAAATTTTTTCATTGAATGAAATTTTGTGACACGTTTAATCCTGACACAGTAGCAAATAAAATTCCTCACTCTGAGACAGTTACCTGAGCAGTCATCATGGTTGTTAAAACAACCAGGCCTTGACATAAATTAATCTAATTAAGTATAGAAATTTACACAAAATGCAATAACAGATGCCCATCAGTATCATTTAAACAGTTAATACACCCCAAAAACTGCAATAGAACATTCTAAAATTATACAATGGAATAGCCCATTATGAAGACACAGGTGTCAATAGAGTAAAAACATGGAAAAAATTTTTTTATATATATATCCCACTTATTACAGCAAGCTGAATAGGGTGGACTTGAAGACTTGTCAGTACATACAAGTTACAACAGGTGAATAATTTCACCACTAATTATGTAAACAATTTAATGCTGAACGGCATTTTTCTTCCCCCAAACACCCACTGCTATAATGAGTCTATTACAAACAGGAATCTGTTACAAGACTCCAAACCCAGTACAAAAACAACAAGGAATCAGAAGGAGAGCCAAACAGAACACGTCTACAATTACAATGTAATTAACCAATTAATAAACCATCAGAGAAAGACAATATGGCAGAGATGAACAGACGCTTTCTTGATTAGAACAAGTTCAACTAACTTTGAGACAATCGTGCTAAAACAAAATAAGTTTAATTAACAGAGATATCCTACAGCGCATAATATCTAACTGTATGCACCATGACACAACAAAAACAACCTAGAATCTGAAATCAAGATTTCTAACAGTAAGGGTTAAAGTACAGTCATACTATAGCAAACTTTAAAATGGACTAACAAACAAATTATAAGTATGAAACCAGAGCAAGGTAAGGCAACTACATCCAGTTAGAATTTTAAAATAAAATTCATCTCATCACTGACTTCTTAAGCAAACAGAACAGCAAAAATATCCAGATAAACCATATGGTTTGGTGGTTAACACAAAAACAAATCTTTGGTCGAATTTTGATTCTGAAGTCAAGGAATCAAACTTAAAGTTAATATCTCGAATGCCATATTTTTCTTTATTTTCTTCCACGCTATACCAATATGTCAAAACACAAGAATGTCACTAACAGTAAAATTCTTAAAGATTGCTTATGTAGGCAAAAAAAATTCCGAAAGTGACATATTGAGAATTGAATGATGGAGATCTCCCATCCCCTATGAACTAAACCACATATGGAAGATATACAGTGTTCTGTCTGAGCTTCCCTAAGCCTAATGTGCTGAGATGACTGCTGCTACAATAGGTTAAAAGGTCACTGCTGGATTAGAATGCCAATGGAAGGAAAATATTTTCATTCTCTCATCATGATAAGCTAATCATGGTCAGATGTTAAACATGGGGGCTTGTTAGCAGTAAATGCTAACAGTTAACGAGCAGGAAAACATTTAAAGAGATAATTTACAATATAAAAACACAAATAAAAGATTATTTGCGCATAAAACTTACAGAATTTAAGTTCTCTGGAAAAAGTTTAATTAAGGGAAATGTCAGTATAATAGCTTTCACACATTACAGATGATAAGTTTCTGCATATTGTAACATAAATGGACTCTGAGAGCATTAAGTAGATAAAGCCCATCTCAGAGCCAATGTAAGTAAGCTGAAAAGTACTAGCTGATGGTTCTGTTTAGTTATTACAAAACTTATGACGAACTTGAGTGAAAACAGACCATCAGAACAACAGCAAAGTTCATAGCATTACGTCAAGATGCCAGCAAGAACACACACACACGCATACACAACTCAGTGATAATTATGAGTAAAAATTGAAATTCCTGCAAAGTTCTAACTCAAGAACCAAGACAGACGTTTAACATAACTCTCAGTGGAAACAGAATCTGCGTTATTTCACACTGATACTTAGAAAAATAAGGGAACATAAAACAATAATATAACACTACACCTGCTGCTACAGGAAGAAAGTTGAATTAAAGGAAATAATAATGGCTGAGTAATTACACTAAAACTCCTTCAGAAATCCACTTCATTTATAACCAAAAATTACTTGCTGGTACAAAAATAACCAAAGTAATTATCATTTTTGTTAATAAAGTAATGATTCTCTACTACAAAAGTAAGCATATCTTGCATTAACTTAACATGATTCAGGAAAATCAGGCCAGTAAGAACTTACATATCACAAACTCCTGAAATGTTATTCACCATCAATATAGATCGCTTTACAAACATGACCATTTATAATCAATATAGACTAGCCATCATAAACTTACTGGGCTTGTTATTAATTGACGTTTCTAGCCAATATACATCTAGGTTGCAAGAGGCATGAAATAGCTATTAACTGAAATGTAGACTCCTATAAATTAGGAAATCAATCAATGAAACAGAATAGGCAAGGAGCTCATTTCCCTGCGAAATTTCGAGGAGAGTTTGAATAACAAACTAAATAAAACAACTTAATGAAATGGCAGAACAGGAGCACACACGGCTTTGTCTGCCAACATCATGGGAAAAATGCCTTGGAATCTCTTAAAAATCACTGATAATACAAACCTGACAATTATGTTTAGTGGACTCAGTATCTCTAAGCAGGTTCCATGTCACAAATGACAGATTCTTTGCATGCTGACTCCGCCCATATCTGCATCCACATGGTCAACCATGAGGAGCAACTTCACTGCAACCATCTTTATTAATCAATCAAATCTGGACACTTCAGACAAGCATTTGAATATATTGGTATGTTCTAGACATGTAGATTGCCATGAAAGTTGATTGTGCATGCTGTATCATTGCTTACAGTCTACAAAGCATGAAGATTATTTTCTTGAGGTTTGGACATCACACACCTCCCTTGATGAATGCTTTATGGTGAAGCTAATCAAACTAAATGAATTAGCATCTTGTTAACCTAAAGTCGAACGGACTCAAATCAATGGGCAGTGTTAAACAACATGAGTAAGATACAGAACTGCATCAAAATACAAGAAATACAAGGATAAAAAAAACAGCCAGAATATTCAATATACAAGCTTTCCTACAAAAGCCAGGAAAGATGACAAAGGACCAAAAGGATAACTTTCCTAAACAACAAAAACATGCTTCAAATGACAGAAATAGTATTTGGTCTCAAAACGATCTTTTAATCAAGAAATATCCACCGGCTATGAACATGATGTACATCATCCTGAGCCATCCCATCAAAGGTTACATTTTTACAGCCAATACAAAATGGAGAGAATGTGAAGCTAGAGAACTGATCTTTTACATCAGCAATAATTCTGTCACAGAAAACATTGCAGGGAGGAAGAGTTCAAGACAATATAAACAGCAGGAAACTTGTGAAGAAATCCACATCTTGTATAATAAAATGTCACCTCCAATAAAAATCATAACCTAATCATCACAACACTGCACCAATCTCAGGCTGGAACTGGACTTAATTATCACAGTTTAAAAATGTTTAGCTTTTTTTTTAGAATAAACATCAGAACAAAAAGGAGTTGATGCAGTATCAACCTCACAATGTAAAATCTATTTCATGATATTATTCAAAAAAAGTTGCACTGTTTTTGTCAAAACACAACATATACTGTTTTTGTCAAGGCATAAGTTATACAGTTTAGTCAAAGAATAACTTGTACAGTTTTAGCCAAGGAAAAAGTTATACTGATATCATCAAGGAAGTCAAAAAAAACAAAACTTTTTCTTCCGTTGTGCAGGAAGAAACACAATATTATGACATCGGCCTATGTATGTGTTTATAATTGTGCCAGACACCACTCACCTATTGCACCAAGAAGTAAACACTATAAAATTATACTTAATAAAAGTCAACAATAAAACATGTCGTACCAGACTTATAACCAGGATGCATGGAAGATTTGACTTCATACTTCCAATGAGCCACATCCTCACTGAACTTACACAAGTTAACATGGTAAATAATTGATAAAATATCACAGGATACAAACTTGACACCATATGCCCCAAATCCTTGATAATGACCAGAATACCATTAAAATCATTGAAGTAATATACTATGAATTAAAATCTAGAATTTTTAACAACTGCTTATCATTTCAATGTCAAAATAATCAGAATTAGATTCTACAGATTGTGTTCAGTAAAATATGCCTAATCAAATCTCACGCAAACTTTAACTAAAGTAACAAATTTTAGGGAGGTAATTACTTCTAAAATAAACAATGGACCACAAAATACAATAACAAACAATAACAAAGTACTAGAACAATATTTGAAAGAAGTGAAAGACCAAAATAA
Organism: Lutraria rhynchaena; assembly: GCA_008271625.1. Taxonomy (NCBI): domain Eukaryota; kingdom Metazoa; phylum Mollusca; class Bivalvia; order Venerida; family Mactridae; genus Lutraria; species Lutraria rhynchaena. The sequence continues at coordinate 5,306,870 of VIBL01000004.1, read as the reverse complement.
GGCTTTCTGTTGGAATTCTCCACTAATGTTCCAAATGCTGTCAGGGATGTTTGAAAGTCCATAAATAAGACTTAGCAAATGAACTTTGGCAAGGATGTAACAAACACCATAACTGACACAAATGGTAAGTTCATGCACTACTACCAGACAAAACTCACAAAATATTAAATGGTGAACTTTTCATCCTAAGTCCATAGTTAGCAGCTGCAAGAGACTGTTGGTACATTTAGAACACAAGACAGTTTAATGATGGGGTAGACCATTTCGTGGTAACATTGCCTACCATAAAGTATGCTTCATTTCTACCAACATGCATAAATCTTCACTAATGGCAAATGAACTCGGAAAGGTTGTGACTTCTGCTCTCTGTTTAACAGTTATTAATGCGGTAAAATGCAGCATAACTCAAAGGCTGTGCCAAGTGATTAATACCAGGCATTCAAAATGACCAATCAAATAATGGTTTTATTACCAGAAAGACCAATCAAAAGCATTGTATGTAAATGCTAATAGCCACTCAAAATGCAGACTAGTCATTTAGATGACCAATGAAATATGGCCAATTAGTAACATATTGACCATGAAAGTGATTGATCAGTGTATGATAGTAAACACATCAGAGTGTAAACAAAATCAATTGTCAATCTCCTTAAATGTGAAACTCTTCAAGAATTTCACATCAAAGGGAGATGGGTGCTTAACAATGATCATTGAAATTGGGTTGAAATGTATCCCTTAAGAACAACAGATGTTCCACTCAGACTATAACTATGATACCATCCAGCATGAGGCATAAAATGTAAATGAGCTAAATAATAGCAATAGGATGCAAAACAGCTGATTAGCAAAACACACAGGGTAAGGAAATATGGGCAATCACACTAAATAGACCCAAAATAATCAGATAGTTTCCGATTGAAAAAAATAACAAACATCAGAATAAGGACCATTATTCACAATGTCTCCAAAATGTGACAAAATAGAAACATTAAATACATTTTTTTGACAAGCTGAAACCCCATTTCAACTAAGGTCTAATCAATGTACATGTGTAGGATGAAATTCAACCTCATAATGTTCTCAAAACAAACAGCATGATTCAGAAAATTTATTGAAAAGTTTAACACAATTCTTTCATCAAGATAAATCATAAGTTATTTATCATGAAAAATGAAATATTTTTCTGATACAAGATATCAAAATGATTCTGGACTGATAGGAAGGTCTCTTGAATTATTAAATTAAAGACTCATGAATTAATAAATGATATTTCCATCATATGGCCTATGCAGGTGCATAATAAAGTTGCAATCCAAGAATTGTGCACAGACAATTGAGCATATGCATCACACATGGCAAACAGAATACCAAATACATCATAATTAGACATCAATTCAATGTTTTATAATTCCTATTTGATATCAGTAAGGCATCCAACGCATCCCTAGACTGTATTTTTATGAACCCTGAATTACAACAATACGAATACTCTACAATAATGAATGTTTAGTATTAATTTTAATAGAAAATTTACGATCAACTAAGGAGTGAGAATTACTCTTTAGCCTACAGTGCATTCTATAATGCTGACTTTTTTCAAAATACCAGCATTTGTTTAATTGAGAAAGCGTGTCAACGAACCAAACGCAGCATGAAATCATGGTTCAAGATTTACTCTCGACATATCTTAATCTGGTTAACATTATTAGATACACATGTTTATAGAGGAATCCTCATTTTACATGTATTTTAATTGAAACCACACATAATCTGTTTTCTGCTAGTTTTTATAGTACTAAACTTCAGCAGGAAGTAACTATGAACTATGGGTAATTGAATCTTCATTCTGGAGGAAGTTCAAAAATCATTAAACTGAACCAAGTGACCAGGAAAAAGAAAGCCTTCAAGTCTGGAAAGTTCATTATCGCTCGTAAGCCTGAATCATTACTACATTTTGAAGAAAACATTCAGAGAATAGAGATTGTCAATTGCATCCATCAACCAACAAAATGGTAAAAATGAATATAGATAAGTAAATGATTCCTAGAAAAAAAATCCTTCCTTCCCAAAATATTATCTTCATTAAAAACCCACCGACCCAAAACCAATCCAACACGTAGAAACATCAAAAGAACAAAAAAGGACAAAACAAAGCCTCTGGGAGGAACCAACTTGGAATGGTCAGAGAGTGCAGCTAAGCTACAGGGGGTTTAAATTAGTTTAATGGGCCCAATCTCACACCTACCTGCAGGAAGGGGGGTATGGCTTCGTAAACATATTTCAAATTATACTTAACAAAGAAGCATATAGTTTTCAGTCTGGTAAAAATTAGAAAGTCCAATTAGCAAAACACATAAAGAACAGAAAAAAAGATTTTGGTAAAAAAAGACTGGTTCTCTTCATTCCAGTTCCTCTAGGAATCAATAAATAAGCACATACATTTTGTAATTGTTCACGACTTCAAACAAAATTGGGGTTTGATCCAGTTTTTTTTCTAATACGGAGTCAACATATCTAATTCTTAAGTTGAAATGACATAACAAAGAGCTTTCACCAAGCTGTATCATTTTATCTGAAAACTGGAAATTACCACATAGAGCATTATTAAGTACTGTAATCAAAATGATGAAATGATGAAATCAAGTAATGAAATTTATAATTGTGATCAAATCTCCACCCATAGACTAATAAATTACTGCCAGATTATTCTCCCAGTAACATGATATTGTTGATGACTGGAACCCACAAAATTCTCATTACGGTATAACAAACACAGTTATTATACAGAAAACTGCAGTTGGTCACATGCATCGTACATAAACCACCCCAACATCCACTTCAGTATTGCATGTCAAACCACGATTAGACATAAGGCATGGCTTGAAATCAGTAGTTTGCTCCATAACAGCCTTTATCTGTAATACAGACACTTTTATCTAATTGGATAGAAAAAAGTCTACTGTGATTGTGATATTCAAGTGTGTGGCAAGATGGAGGTGATCTGTCATTTTCCATGATAAAGTAATTACTACACAATTCAACTATAATTACCCACTATTTCAACCAATTTCCCACTTAGTCATGATATATAAGATTAGCACATGTACAAAAAAAAAACAAAGCTTTGTTCCAACAAATTAAATGAAGTTCAGGGCAAGTTTGTTTTTGCATCTTTTTCTTCAAGAATTCAACTCCTCAAATCAACCTCCACCCCCCCCCCCCACCCGCTGTTACGATTAACAGACAGACAGACTCAGGAAATGGGTTTTTGTAATAGGAAGAGATATTTTCAGAGAAACATGTAATTCATACTGAAATTTGAAATTCTGAGAGAGAAATCTTCCTTCTTGTCACATTTAGACAATTCTCTATTTGTCAAAAATGTCAGAATACACCAGAACATCACATACATAAATACATTTAGTCAATTTTAAACCTTTCAAATTTTCATAAAATTATGAGATACGACTGTAACCTTAAGATTTATAAAGAGCATAAAAAGATTAATTCAGCACCATTATATGGCAAAGCAATTACAAATCCAGTCTTGTTTCCAATTGGACTATTGCAATCCCTTTCCCCAACAAGGTTGTCTGTATGAAAAACAATGCTTCATGTAGTTTACTATAGAGATCCAGTCTGTACCATTATGGCAATAGTACTTAGCAATTACAAATCCAGCCAAACTACCCATTGAGCTTTAAAATGCCCCCGTCCAACAAAGTTTTTTCTATGAGATACGCTTACTGAGTACTTACTGAGTTACAAACTGGACAATAAATCACAAAAAAGAATATTAAAGCTAAACAGAAAAGGCTTATGAACCAGTTTGATGCTAAAGTCAACATTTTGCTTTAGTTAGTACAGTATAACCCCTAAAAACCGGACCGCTACCGGACTGGGCTGAAAGTCCAGTTTTCTGAGAATTCCAGTTTTCAGAGAACTATTGATTATATATAGAAAAGAAAAAAATGGGACTTGAAAAATCATCAGATTTTCAGAGATTTCTGGTTTTCAGGGGTTTTACTGTACTGGTATATTGTGGTTAATGATTAAACAGCATCTCCAAGAGAGTGGTATATGACAACTTTATCAAAAGTACCACAACTTGTGTGTCACAATGCAAATCCTGTAATCTTTCATAATCACAAAGTAACTTTTTAACTTTGACACCAAAAAAAAACCACTTGGAAACAACTGAGCAGACTGGTTGATCAATGGCAAAGCATATCAGAAGTCAGAACAGCATTCCATTGTACCATATGTCAACTTAGGTCAATAACTCACAGATGAATCACTTAAAACACTTGAAACAACAAGCAAATTCAGCAATAATTGATGCCTAGACTTCAAGAGCCACTTTTTGTTGACCAAATTGTGAACCCAGTCAATCTCATTCACATGGGAAAAATTGTTATTTCATTATCAAGCTACATAGCAACAGTGAGCCACAATCAAATAGTCATTACACAGTGACATTTTTGCAAACCAGTCTAAAATCCCACCTGGGACCAGACAAATTTGACATGAGAGGAAACTGTCCAGTTTGTAGAACGTTGGTGGTTCTACCCAGATGTATGCCTGGAACCTTCCTTCACCATTAAAACTGGGTAAGTCACCAAATAATCCTGGCTGTTGGTGCGACATTAAACTCCAGTGAATAAAAAAGGGAAATCCAGTCAATGAAATATTTACATCCTCTTTGTATTTACAATATGATTAGCAGCAAAATTGATAAAATTTATCTATTTACGACAGAACCCATTAAATCTACATACAGCAATTTTTGCAAAGCAGAAATATTTCTCCAAATAGAACAAAACAATATAAACAACATTAGGCAAAAAAAACAATAGCCCCATTCATAGTTACCTACCTGACCCTATATCTTGGTAACAACTAAAATTTCTGATGGCAAAATCCGAAATGGGAAAATATTTGGGATGAACACTCACAAAAAATGTTAAGGAAAAAGGAAGTTTTTTATCCATCTACACTAAATTTTTTTTGCTCAGTAACCCTGAACATGACTTTTTTTCTAGCCTTATAGACAGAACAAATCATGGTACTTATACATGTATTATAATCCTGAGGTCTTTTGACTGTCACATGAACAACATCAGGAACTCTTGAGCGTTTTAATATGCAAATACATAAAAGGCAATTTCTCTTGCAATGAATGAGACTTTGGGAGAAAGATATCCATCCATCAACAACAACAAAATTAATCACCCGATGGAAAACTTCACCAAATTGCTTAAAGTATATAAATGGTACATCCTGACATAAATTTTGACATGGCTAATCCATTGAACTTCAGAGAACACCCCCTGATAAAGTTTTTTTTCTTGGGAGGGGAAATGAAAAAAATATACATCATTTCTCTAAAGCTGACAGAAAATCAATTGAAGCCTAAAGTGATGAAACTGGAGAAATGTTTAACTTTAAGGAAAAAAAACAATTATATGTATAACTTTTATGACAGTGAAACATGACAATTTCAGTGGATGGGAATAATAACATAAAGACTGTTTCCAAGAAAGATTCCCTGATTAGGAAATTCAAATTTTTCACTCGCAGACATTAATCAGCCTGACAGACCAAATTATCCCAGTGACGAAAACACAAAACAACAAACATAAAAAAATGAGATATTCCAAATGAACGTCTTTTTTTACTTGAAATTGGCCTATTTAGTTCCAGCCAATGAATAAACACTGATTTTACAGAGGCCACTTTAGAACATACTTTTTACTGCCATAATTCTAGCAATGCTTTAACTTCTTATTATCAATTCCATTTGCAACGCTTTTAATCTTTCCTGAATTGTCTGATGTAATCGGAGATTTGTGTTTATTCTACTTCAACTTAAATTTATACAGCACAAAAAATGATCTAAATCACAAGATTGTTCAATCAAGATCTTGTACAAGCAGTTTCAATATTTAAAGCCTCGACAGAATAGATTGCAAGATGGGCAGATTCGATAATATGACAAGAAAAAACATCACAGAAAACTCCTCCAATAAAAATGCAGCAATCACTCCATAACAAACCAGATTTTAGCATTAGAAAGCTTAAAAGAAGATGAGATTCAAAGCTAAACTATATGTTATTCTATCGAAGACTAACTTCATACAGAGACAATTAAATAATTGAAAATTTATTTAAACCAATTAGCCAGACAAATATAGTTTCCTGATCAAGGAGATAAATAAACTGTTTTATATTTCACTGAAAAAATTTATACAAATAACACAAGATACATTTGATAAGATTTGAGTAAAACTATCAATAAGGAACCGTGATCAAGCAATGATGGGGCACTGAGAAACTGTACAACTTTAACAAAACCAATCACACTACAGATAAACACACAAATCCTGCATAAAGTACAATAATAGTTCCAAGGGGATTCTTTGAGAAATGGAAGAAGAACTATAATTAACTTAAATTAAGTTAAACCTAAACTTAAGTTCAAAACACAATAGTACAAATAAACACAATGAAAAAAAACTTCTCCGAAAATAACGACCCAAACCATTCCCATTTAAACTTTATTACCACAGAGGCAACAAAATTTAATTTACATCTTAAAGTCATATATCTTTCAATAACTATTAAACTCTGGGATACCATGCACAGTCACACACCAGGGAAATTCTTGAAATTCTATGAATTAGTCAACACAGAATTCCTGAAATTAGTCAATACCTCATCAAAGGAATTTGCAGAATCCTGTCCTAATAATTTTGAACACAGCAGGATCATTAATTATTCACGGGCATGTTTTCTCCGTATCAGCGCAAGGTTCAGACTTATTTAATCAGATTAAATGCGTTACCAAGTGGCAAGTGTGCCGCAAATTTTCCGAGTGGTTAATTAGCATTGATTATTCTGTTATCATCTTCTCATCGTGTCTTAGATGATTATTTTACACTCGTCCCTGACAAAAACCAACACATTCTTGTATAGTGTTTGGTTGGTATTTTTTCTATCTGTCTTTATGTTTGATAATGTTGACCCTGAGTAAGTGAAAAAATTATAGAAAATATACTCAGTACTTAACAAAGCTTGGTGATGATAATGAACTTACAATCATTGCACAGAAAAGATTTTAATTACTGGTATCTTAATGTTTGTGGGAATTTTTCCAGCTTTTTTTGTCAAATAGTTGATTCCAATTATTGAAAGCTTGTATTGAGTTGCTCAGTGCTGGAAATTACTCAAAATTGAAAATCTTCATATCAAACAGTACACAATATTTCTGCCTTTTTTCCCAGAATGATAAAATCTGTTGTTAGCAGAATAATCTTATCGTCTGTTGTTCTAAGTTTAACTGAGTTGTACGTTAAAGACAAAAGAAGTAAAAATAATAAATATACCGGGTAACCATTATGTACTGATGGATTGTGGTAACCAACTAAACTTTCAGCCTCCTTTACAATAATAGTGGCACAAAAAATGAGGGCAAAATAAAGGAGCTATTCATTATTTACATGCAGTCCAACCTGGCTAATTGACTGCCTGAAAATTCTGAATATCTGTCATCTCAGAGTAACAGTGGCAAAAATTTATTGATATAATCTATTGAACAAACCTCCCAATAAGGCTGAAAAAAAAATATTCTCGTTTCTGGTCCTCCGACCAACCGTTAATTTTTAACCCCGACCGCATTTTTTCCGTATACCGGGAAATAGTCCGCACTATCGTTACCATTGGAAACAGAATTTTAAGATGGCTGCACAACTACGATGCTTGCTCGCTGTAAAAGTAGATAAATGCGTCCATTTTTGTATTGTATTGTGTGTCCAGTTTGTTTGAATAAGCATGAAGCTCATCAAAATTTATCAAAGCAATGGCTTTGCATACATTAGCAGTTATTAAAAATGACGGGTGTAAAAAAAAAAATCCCGACCTACCGACCCACTTTATTTCGATGACCGTGACCAGAAACAAGAGTTTGTTTTTTTTTGGCCTAAGGACTAACTGTGCATTTAAGGGATGTATTTCTTCTCCCCCTATGGTGACCATTGCTCACAAGTTTTACTATGTACATAGATAAAACACTCCACAAAATATATTCATGACTTCCAATTATACTGTCACGTTCACTCATTATAATGGCCGTAATTACCCCAGATGTCAAAGTCTAGGATAAGTCCCCAAGTTTTCCTGTACTTCATTCACCAATACAATAATGTATTTATTTACAAAAGCCATTTTCCCTAACAAGAGATCTTCACACTTGATGGTGGGAGAGAAATTCTTCAAAGAGATGTTTATCATTGTATTTAAAGAGAACCATTGTGGCACTAATAGAAAGAGACAACTTGAATGATTATTATCCTTTGTATGGTACATAAATAATTTGTGCATAAAGTAGCAACAAACTACAGCAATTCAAAACAAACTTTTCAATAAATTACTTTCAAAGTGAATTCAAATCTTCTATTCTATTCATGGCATAATGCGTCAGTAACTGGTCATGCTTACCATTCACTATAAGGCAATTTAATTAACCGGAAAATCTATATACAGTCAAACCTGTGTTTGCAACCACCTCCAAATAAAGGCCACCCTGTAAATAAAGGCCATTCTTTGAAAAAACATCATGGATTATTTATAACAAAGTGACTTCCAAATAAAGGCCATCTGTCAATAAAGGCCACATTTCATCATTCCAAAGGTTGGCCTTTGTTCACAGGTTTGACTGTAATAGTAATAAAAATATAACCTCAACATTATTGATGTAATCTCTTTTCATATAAAAATCAATCTAAGACCAATTCTTCTGTAATAGATTTTTACAAAAGATACTTCCATGTAGTCAAGCCATCAAGACATGAGTACCATTTATATTGAATTAAAAACAGTTAACAGAGTCTCAGCTTGAATGCAGCACAGTGGCGTCTCATAGTGAACAATAACTCACAGTCGAACATTTCCCCCCACACTTCTTAAAATATTGAAATGCACAGGAAATTGAAAAAAAGGTCTTCAATAGCATATTGATTTCATTTAATATGTTCTTGTTAAACACAAAGTTTTTAGTAAAGAGAAAATGGTTTTCATTTAAAATTATAATATCACAAAAGTCATTACAAATTTATACTGGAGGCAATTGATTTTTTAAGTTATCTAACAATAAATGATTTTTATGATCAATAAAGCATGCACACATTAGAGGGACATTTATGTACTAAACTGGAACTATAGGTGTATTAACACTAATGTAAGAAATTTAAAACCATGAAGCTAAGTATATTGGTTACCATGGTAACAGTTTCTTGGAGGCTAACAAGATATCAAACCATGTAAATAGGGATGAAATCATTTATATTAAGATACAATTAAGCTGAAATTGATTTTTCTCAAACAGAAATACCTCAACAGTGATATCTTTAAGAATCATTATTCATCGACAACCAAGTTCAAGCAACTATCTAAGAGATTTAAAGAAGTTCTAACATTGGATTACTTAAGTAATATAAATTACTAATCAACCTGATTTAACAGTTACCTGAAAATATCGGCCACTTGTGAATGATGGCCAAATTTATTGAAATACAGCAAATTTTATAAGTATAGGCTTCCATATCGGGAGCTCCCAGAATATCTCAAGGAGTTTTTGAAGTTATTTTTCAAACGAGTAAATATTTGTTATTATGACCATCAAGTTTATTTCATCTGTTTTGATGACCCCTCAAGACATCACAGTTTAATTGTATTAGACAAAATTAACTTCTGAGTTAAGGCCATCATTGCATTGAGGTCATATTTCTTCTGGCCGTTTCAGTGGCCCTTCATTCACAGGATGACTGTAAAATGTCAGAAATGACAACCTCGAACATCTGAAACATACTTTAATATCAAACCAGCAAATGCATAACACATGCCTATTTTTATCTCAAAGATTCAAACAGCACAGTCATGGTGATTGCCAATTTTTGGAAAACACATAATTTCTAATTTTTGAGAATTCAATCAGAAATTTGATTTAAAAGGAATCATTTTAACCCACTATGGAACTGAACAGAGATTACGGAAATTCTTCAAAGGACAACATCTTTAATATTTGAACTTGCTATCAATAACTGAAGCAAAAAAAGGTGTATTGTTTTAATGTGACTGAATTACTTCAGTCCACTTAAAAAAAATAAATTAGCATTAATACTGCTTCACTGAGAAATCAATGAAAGATGTACATAAAAATATATATCACCTAAATGTTGACCCGATAGAAGAGAATAAAAAATCTACTTTCTGGATAATAAACTGTATGATATTTCTGAATAGTTTTCTGAAATTCTTGTTATAACAGTAGATGTGGAAGAATTTCAAACTTAACCCATTAATCCAATAGGATGAAATTCTTCCATGAACTCTCAACGGAAATCTTTACATTACAATCCAAAGTAAGGAGTCATTGAGTTCTAAGTAATTCCTGGAGTAGAACCCAGTTGATGGCAAAGACTGTCCAACCTCAGTCTTCTAACAAAATTTTTGTTAAGGTCCAGTAAAATTTAAAATTACTGTCATTGAACATCAAGGGGGGGGGCCTCCGTGGTTATGGTCCCTTGACTAGTTATCAATAGTTCCTCACCATTGTCAGTTTGAATCCCACCTGGGACCAGACAAATTTCACATGTGAAGAAGCTGTCCAGCTTGCTTACAGACTCTTGCTAAGCTAGTGATAATATGTCCAGTCAATTAAATGTTTTCAAATTAGTCAGTCCTCTGGTTCAGTAATAGTTCATTCTCAGTCACATAAAGTGCCATCTTTTCACACAAGCCAGCCAAACAATCTTCTTACATGAGGTGTTTTTTTTCTACAACCATCTGTTATCTACAATACTGATGTATTTCATACTGAGTACAAAAAGTTCAGTTTATATGGCCCTTATGCCTGTTCTATACCTTATCATGTATATGCTGAACTTTACTCTTACCACCACATAAAAACATGGACAAGTTTATAGGAGAACATCCTGTAATGACCACATCCTCCATACTCTGAGAATAATATACATATACAGTAGAACACAGTTACAACAGGCTTCTCGAAACTGCCGGAATACTTGCCTGACATTTGGCCAAGCAAATTTAGAATTTCTGTTTCTGTCTGACCAAATGAAAATTTGACCAAATATATTATAAATAAGTGATAAATGCTGTAAATCGTGCTCCACTCCCAGACATCTCGTCCGGAACTCGCCGAAAAGTTATTCACCTGCTCGAAATTTGCCAGACAAGTCCGTTGGTACGGCAACTTTCGGGAAGCCTGATTACAATGAACTATGATATAAAGAAGATTCTGGTACAGTGGTGTAATCATTCCCCAACCACATCTTTCCTTATTTCATTGTTATAGATGTGGTGAAATATGGATATAATGAAGTAATTATTTGGGCCTCCAGGAGTTCGCTATAACTGAGTTCTATTGCAAACAGTAAAACCTCGAATTTAACACTAACTCTGTGACTAAATAAAACAGCCTCAATATTCAGCTGGTCCCATTATTAAATAAAAATGAGGACAAAATTTTAATAAAAACAGGCCTGAAAACAAGTGGTCGTTATAATCATGGTCTTAATATTGAGGTTGTCGCATAGTGAAGTTTCGCGGGACATTGAAATGATGAAATCACATTCTTATTACTGTGGTTTATTAGTATATCTGATTTTTAATGGACACATAAACTGCAGGTCTGATATTTTTTTCTCTTACTGATAGCTTTGTAACAGTCCCAAATCAAACATAAGGAATTAATGTCATAAAGAATGCCATCTACTATGTATTTTTTAATGTAGTATTCAACATCTAAAGAAATCTTTAGACATTGAACAGAATGTTAAAGAATTTCCCCACTAAACATCTGTCTTTTCTCTAAAAAAGGCCAAATTTCTTTAAAAAAAATGAGTTCATTGCAAAGAATAGTTTCTCTGATGAATTACTGAAAATCAATTTTAACATGAAAAAAATACCCAGAAACAGTTCCACTACTTTAATTATAAAATTGGATTTTCATGCAAATCTGGAAACAACAAGGTTCATATCATACTATTAAAGACATCATCATCAAAATAACCACAGAACACAAGAATTTGAGCTTGACTTTTAACATGTTACACTGAGGAAAAAGTAGTCATGAATAAGATTACTTGAACAAAATAATTATGGTAGGGTAGATCAAAAAACTGATTTTTCTTAAAAACATACTTTTTTGTTAAGAACATGAGGTGCAATTCATCCAAAGTATATTCTACTTTGGAATTTATCAATATAAACTTTAGGGTCAACACCCACAAAAAATAGGGTCTGTCGGGTAACAGTAAACATGACTATTTTTTCTGGCCTAATTAATTTGGTATCCATTGAGAACAACAAAAAGGTACCTATTGGAAAAGATGTGTTATTCTTCAATGAAACATGAATAGCGTGTACTTACCCTCCGTAAAACTAATGTACCATCATCATCTTCCTCTTTCTCTCGGATATCACGATTTCTATTTTCTCTGTTACGTTCCTGTTCATGCCGAGATGCTGGGCTTGGCCCAGGTGGGGTCTCCACTTCTGGAAAGATAAACAGTAGATATAGATGAATCTTTTTACAACATGAATCTTTTTACAACATAAGGCTTGACATCCAACAATTAATATAGATCAAGTAAAAATAAAACATGATTATATGCAATAATGAGTTTTTTTTAGAATTTTCAACAATTTATAACTGCAAGGTACACCATGTAAACTTCATTATACTACATTACCAGAACATTTCATGAGATTATTATTGACAGGATTTAGAGCAACAAGATATATGCTTTTGTAGGATAACATCCAAGGTTACAACACACAAGATATTGCATGATATATAAAGTATTTCTCGTAGGACATGAAGACCTTTTCACATATGGGCCAAGGGAGGCCACTCTTAACTATCTAATTCTACCAATAGTCAAAATGATTGCTACAAAATTGCTGTCATTAACACTGACCATCAATAAAATTTTCCTACACAAATATTAATACAGTAAAACCTCCATATTATGACCACCTTTGAGATCAAACTAATCTGTCTTAATTTTGAGGTGGTCTCATATCAAGTCGAAATACAGAGAAATATTCAAACCAGTCCAAAAATGGTTGCTGCGAGACAGTCATAAAACTGAGGTAGTTGCTAAGTGAGTTTATACAGTATATAACATTAACAAGAATATTTTGTCACCAATGCACAAGAATAAATGTAAGTTTAAAGAAAACGAAAAATGGAGACATCTGTGCTAACTTTCATTAGGAGGGTTGTTAAGACATACCTTCATGAACGACCATGGAAGACAATGTTTCTAGTGTGTCTTTATTATAACCTTCCGGGGGTCTGAAAATATATACAATAATGGAACATCAAGTCTTGATATATCATAAAAAAAATGTGAATAAAACCATCCTTTCAACAAATATAACCTTATTACCTCCCTTAGTTGGCTCCACTTAATACAGACCCAGTTTCATCAATTACTTATTGTTAAGTTATGTCCCACAAGTAAATATAGGAAAGTCAAAAATGGTGACATACTTCTGGTGACATACTTCTACATCAAGGTAAGCTGAAATCTACATTTATCATGAATCACAGTATATTATATCAACAACATTCAAGTTAAATAATCCATGATTACTGCTTCATCAACATTCTAATTATCATATTAAAATTTGACAACAAATACATAAATCTTTAAATTTCAGAAATTAATCTGACTGAATGGTTATACATCAAAAACCAGAGTGCCGAAAGGTATCAGAACTTACAGGGGTCTAGCTGGTTCTGAGGCAAGCAAGGTACCATCACGGTTAATCACTTCTACTTCCTCCTCATCATCATCACTATCAGCTTCTTCTGGTACCACTACTGTACGAGCTGGTGCCCAAATCTCTGCTCCTAACTCGTTTAATTGCGCTGCTAAAGCATCCAGATCCTGAGAATGATAATAGTTGATGGTTTTGAAAAATGAATCATAAGTAATACTAGTTTGTTTGTTTGTTTTATGTGACATTGTCACTGGGGTTAACACTGTTTTTCAACAATACGACGACCCCATCACCAAACCAGTTTTCCTGCACTGAATACTAACCAGTCCTAACATACCTTACCACAAGGAGCCACCAACTACTCCACATATGGAGGACAGTCAACATTTTTGTCATTTTCATAGAAGAGTATGACCTGCCACGATCGGGATTTGAACCTGAATCTCCAGGTTACAAGTCCAGCGCACTAACCACTGGACGATGGTCACAGCTTAGATATACTAGTAATACCATAACTGGAATAAGCATATTTATGAAGATAAGATATAGCTGTGATGTCCTGAGGTCATAGACTAAGGGCTAAGCTCACCTGATATACAACATACACATAAAGGCCATCTTTATGTACAATATCTAGAAGAGCCATTACAAAGACAAACTGCCACAAAAATATCACACCTCTGATACAGTGAGACGTGTCTCAGTCAGATAAGCCATAGACTTTGACACATCACCAGTCGCAGAAAGGCGAACCCTAAACCTTAATAGATTCTTTGCAGGTACACACTGAATTTTCAAAATGTTTTAGGGCTTCTGGGATAATTTTCTGTAAATTAGACAAATGGAGTCTTGTGTCGTTGGTTTGAAATTTTCACAGTAACTGACACTGACATGTTATATAATGAGTACAGATCAAAGAGACTGATTATCATGGAAAACAGTCGACTGAAATATCTAAATATCTGCTGATCAAAGTTGACAACCAAGGTTCAGACACAAAAACTTATGAATAATAGATAAATATCAGTTGTGTAACATAAACTAAGTAGGACAGTTTCAAAATATAGCATATTGCTGTGAATAAATCTATACCATGCAGAAATAGAGTATACTATATTCAAAGCATTATAAAAGTTTCATCAAAATTGAATGTACAGTGCAACCTCTCCAAAGCAACACCCTTTGGGAGAAGCAAAATTATGTTGTTGTAGAGAGCTTGCTGCTCTAGAGAGGTTTAATTAACAGTTAAATTGTACAGTGGGAAACAATCATGCTGTTTTTAAAGGGAGGTTGTTCCTCAAGAGAGGGCTGCTCTGGAGAGGTTGCACTGTATATAATGGTTTTACCAACCAGTTTTTTGAAACGGTAAAAGACACATTCTGCAATAAGTATATAGTTTAGATGGATAAATTGTAGCGGTTGGTTAAAACCATCATTTTAATGTGTATTTTCTTTAACTGACTTGTTCTGAGAGACCTAAATCTTCAAAACTGCTTGATTTGCAACTTTTTAAGACTTAACTTAGTCCCAACATACACTTTTGATGAGGGATTCCAGTTCAACCAAAACTGTAAAACAAAGGCTTACTCTTACAAGCTCTAAGTTTCGTACAGAGGGTCAGTACTAAAGACTAATAAATCCATACTTTTTTTCAATCTACAGTACAATAAAACAAAAAAAATACCTCAGGTCTATTTGAAGAAGCCTGTTGTCTGTACATGCCAGAATTCCTGGCTTCTCCACGAGGTGACCCCTGTATCTGACCTCTGGATTCTGTAATAATAATAAAACAAACACATCAATACAAGCATAAAACAATTAAACAAAAGCAGTCTTAAAGAAATTTAATCATTATTCACATAAAAAATTATTTCCATGATTATTTTAGTGAGTTAAGTAAACATTTTCCCAGCCAAAAATGGAATTTTTAAGTCAAGGAAGAAAAGGTGGCTCAGCAAAGACTGCTTTTGTATTGACGTTTAAAAACTATGGGCGATTAGATCAAGGCCAAAATGATAAATAGTTGACCCTTTTTACATTAAAATACATTGAATAAGTATAAAAAACATAACAGTATTAATACAATAATTTCCTGAGCTGATACTGCACACTCAATACAGCATCTTTTCAAAGAAGAAAATTAAAGTCATCATTCCTAGTACCTCATTTATCTGAAGAAAATTCATCAATTTTATAAAACATTTAATATAGCACTATAACATTCAATTTTGATTTTCTGATCTATTACTTGTTAACAGTCATCTAAATGCATTTATTTATTTCACACTGTTTGATGAAAAGCATTAGAAAAATACATTAATAAGTAACTTGTAATTGTAATAATAAAACACATGTATAATAATAATAATAATAAAAATAGGCAATTTTCAATGGATTCAAACAGATAAAATTTATGGTTGGTTTGTCATTTTCCAAATTTTATTGTTTAACCATTTGCTTCACAAGCATATTTTGGACTCTTTCAAATTCAAAGCAAATTTAAGAAAAATGGTTTATTTCTCTCTGACAGAGTGATAAACATTGTGACAAAAGAAACCATTACTCATTACAAGCAATGACTTCGTTTGCAACAATGTTTTCAAAAATCAGCTTCAGATGAGGGGAAATGTGGTATTAAGGGTTAAAATATACTAAACAAAATTACATACATCTGCCTGAAATCATGATTTATAGAACAATCACTTAGCTTCTGAACAGCAAAATTTTTCAATTAAATTGTTTCTATGTAAACAATACAAGAAAAATATGAATATACAAGTACATTGTCCAACAGTTTGGACAAAAATATAAAGAATCAGAGGGAAAAAACGTGTTCATTTCAAAGGTGTGACATAATCATCATAGCTGGCTGTAATTAAAAATATTATCAGAGGTTATTTTCAAAAAAAAACAAAACATGAAAATAAGATAATTTAACTAACTTTGTCACTAATTCGATACAATCATGTACTGTTTCAACATGCAAACAGCTCTCAAAAGTCTAGAGTACATTATCCTATATATATCCATCATATACATTAAACATTAACATATTGTCTCAACAGTGCAACAATGATGTAATGTCCATGAAGGGGCGTCCATGTTCGAGAGGTAAAGGTATCTGACCAGAGTTCGAATCCCGACACAGACAAGATAAATTTCAGACGTAAGGAAGCTGTCCACCTAGGTTACAGAACGTCAGTGCCTCTACCCATATGTAAGCCCCTTCCATTAAAATGACCCTTACTGTTTGTGCGGCATTAAACCTCAGAGATAAAAAAATGTCCATTTAAAGGTCAAGTGAAGATCTTGTTGCATTGTGAGGATAAAGTAAGTCTCCAAGATAGAGTGGCTTTTAACACCATAACACGGACACACACATTAACTGCCCTATGAAAGCCCCTTTTGTACTCAGACATGAACATATACAATACCCTAGATGGCTCACCAAACCAGAAAACAAACATGCAATAACAGACATTCCAAATAATCATATCACTATCAATACAATGGTTAACCAGATGAATGTAAACTGCGACATAGCGCCGATTGCCGTGAGAACTTCTAATTTGATGCATTATGTCAACATAGCATAAACAATTAAGTTCTATCAACTAACAGCAAAATATTCTGATATGTAAATGGCATTTACCAGACTGTAAACACTTATACTCACACACTGTACTTAAGAAATGAGACACACTATAGCATAAATATGCCACTTAAACAAATAGCCTGTTACAATGAGTTCAACAATTCAAAGATTTTGCCAGACATTTCCCCAGACACAAAATGTAAATCAATTGCACTTGAAGATGTAAGCTTTTAGGAAATTGAAATACTTGCTCATCAAATCAAACTTGAATTAGTTTTCTTCTGAAAGGTAATTTATTAGTGATGAGAAATGCTGGCAACAATGCTCCGAACTTTTATGAATCTTTCCCCTAAGTCAAAACAAAATAACAATGTTTAAGATTTATCCACACCAATACTAATCTCGATGTGAGGCAATGATTGAATACACAAAATTTATACTGAAAAGAATCTTTTGAAGAATCATTATAACTGAATTTGTCAATGCAAAAACTTTCAGTGCAGGCTGACAATACAGGATTTGGAGACAAAATTTTGCCAAAATATCAGCACCTTCAATATATGTGCCAGTCAAGCAATTAACACATTTTTTTCAGACTTTTTGACATAGATTGAGATGATCATATTGTTAGTTTTAAGGAAATGGGACCATATCCTTTGAATCAATATATAAATGTTCAAGTGTTAGTTTTTTTGGATATATAATTATATAAAGGAGATAGGGCAAGTTTTATATGACTGTGACCGTGAGTGTACATCTATACTTGGGTGATTTTAGAAAAACAAAAGACAGAATGTAAACAATTAATTGTAAGGTAAGGTATCAGTTACGTTATTTCTTTAGTAGAAAATATATCTTCAGCACAGAAAAACAAAAGGGAACAATCAACATGGTTCAATCTTTTGCTGTTGCTTTTACTGATCAATTAGGTAACATAAAATACAAAATCATTGTACATGCATTACAAGCAATGAACGAAAAGCATCCTGCATATGAAGCATTGATATAAATGTGACCATTGTTCTATTGACTAACTAAAAAAGTTTGAAGACAAAGACTTTTCGTAACTCTCAAAAAAAAACTTGGGAGAAAATATCCCGGCAAATGAAGTCATTACATCAGTGTAGTAATTACTAGAGCATAGCAACCGTACATATGGTACATTAATTCACTAAACGCAAGTATACATTTTACATCTCCAATCCTTGAAGTCACATAGTTAGTTTAAAAGGAAATAGGGCTGTTCCCATAGCATCATTATCAACATTTTCACATGTAACAGTGAGGTATTGTTACAATAACAACACTGATTTCACATTCACTCAGTCACATGAAAATTACTGACAAGAACAGACATGACCATCTGACATGTTGAATAAAAATTTTATTTAGAGTAGCAGAAAATAAACATATTTCTTTTTCTATTCCAGTCTCGATTCAGCAAACAGAGGGAAATGATGTCACGCACTGCATCATCTAACATCTCATCTCCAACCTCAACAGACCTTTCAACACGCACAAGCTTAAAAAATCAAACCTAATTTTAACAAATGAATAACACCTTTAGTATTCTATACGGAAATTAAGCAGTCAGTGCTCTTCAACTAAGAAGGTATAATTTGTCTAAAAAGCTCATTCTTTTTCCAAATTGCTATAAGCTAAAGCACCCTGTTTATAGTTTGTTTAGTAGACAAGATTATCAACTGTGCGAACTACAGAATAGATACCGGGTAAATATGCAAAACATAGCCACCTTCAACATCTGATTCCGTGTCAGCATCAGGCTCGTTTAATGAATCTTTATCAAACTCATTTTCTGAACCATTCTCTTTAGGTTCTATTACCGAATCTTCCACAGAGTCATCAACTTTCTCTGTTACACCTTTATCTCCTTCTGTGATCTCATCCTTTTCCTCCACTTCAAATTGTTCAACAGCAATTAGTATTACAAAAAAAAATCTTCCATAAGATTAGAAATTCTGGGTGCTATTTTTGGTCAATTTTTCCTTTAAGATTACCAAACTATCAGCAGTACTCAACATTCTATTGAACACCAAAAAAATACTTTGAAGCGATATTATTAAAGAAATTTGTCTCATGGAATTTATCAATACAATTAAACATGTAATTTCTTTAACACATCATAACTGAGAAAAGATATGATTGTACAGAATTCACAAACAAAGTTGGTCCAAGGTTTTTCACTTTAATTATCATCTGATAGACTAATTCAATTTATAAGGAAAAACATTTATTTCCCAAGGCCCATTTTCAAGTGGTTAAAATTTGGGAGACAGAGATACTACAAAATACAAATTGCTATCATCACATGATGGGACACATAATGTATTACATTCATTAATTCCCAATGTCTCTCTCTCTCTGTATATATATATTTAAATAAATAAATTGCATAAAATAACAAAAAAATAACGCACTAATATACAAATTATGGTACATGCGAAACATTCAAAATTAATAGAAAGTAGCTGAAACACATGCAAGACCCTAATAAGAAGTAAATTTCAAATACTCATAAAATGAGCTGATATGAACAGCATTCCCTGGTTTTCAGAGAAATTATACAACCTCAAAATAATGTAAAAAAAGGCAAACAATTTTCTGAAACGGCAGTAAAAATCCATTAGATTTTTGCAAAGAAATAGCGACTATTGGTAAAATGAACCTTTAAATTATCAGTCTTATGTTTAAAAGAAGCTTTTAGCAGGAAGAAAGCTTTTATAACATCATGTGTTCAAGTTTGTAAAAATCATCATATTGATAAAACTAGATTGAACTTAACAACTATGAGTAAACGAATATATAATAAAGTAAATCATAAATACGCATTTAATTAAAAAGAAAGCCATCAAATATAAACAATTGATATTATTTAAGCATACTAAAACATGTTGTCAGTGAAATGGATATAAAAGTAATAAAGTACATCAAACAATGCGTTGTCATAGCGATTTGTAACAACAAAACGATAAATAGGGACATTAATAACATGCAGTATGGTGCAAATTTTGTTCAACAGAATATGTTAGTTTTTATTTGCCAATGTTCAAATAGTCTTGTTGTTAACAAAGGAAAGATAAGACTTGTTGGTAGATGTTTTGATGGTAAAGTTTTGTATCAAAATATACTAAGAAAGTTGGGCTCTTACTTATTACAACATTGGTTATATTATTTAAATTGGTAAAAAAGTTCTTAAATTTGATAAGAGGGGAGGGAAAGAGTGGGTCAACATACAAACAATGGAAGATAATTATCGAGGAAATGGGTACACCAAATAAGCCAAAAAAAGCTTACAAATACCATAGCATGTCAGTTCCATTAAAAAATAAATAAACCATTACAAAATTATAAAAAAAAACATTTGGTAAACAAAAAGTACATACAGAATAAGGGGAGATAAGAATGAAGCATACCTATTAATCGTGATTGCATTGGTTTGTTAGCCGCCTGCTCTGGCGCCACATGTTTCGGTGGTGGCTAAAATAAGACAAATGATAAAAAATATGAATACCATCAACAAACACTTTTATATGCTGGAAGATTCTGATCTTAACTATTAAAATTAAATGAGCTGCAAAGAAAACTAAAGTCACAGATCCCTAGTCACTAGTGCTCGCAGGAGGGAATCAGTATAGCTTTTGTGATTTAACATAAACCAAGCTTGTTTAACAATTTTTCAGATTTACCATCATCTAAATTAACTACAGTGAACTCCATATAATAAGATCACCTTTGGGACTGGAAAGTCTCCATACTGAGTAGGTCTTATTACCAAGTTCAAATATGTAGGAATGTTTGAAAGAAAAGTAATAAGATGTGGCCATTACATTGAATTTGTTATAAAATATAGGTAGTTGTAATATTGAAGTGGTTGTAATATTGAGGCGGTTGTAATATTGAGGAACCCACTAAGTATAGTTTTACTGCATTTCAGATCTTCCAAACTTTCCCAGCTTGTTTGGTTAAAATAACAATAACAAGTCTGTGTTACCTGGAACTGACTCGATGTTGGTCTTTGACCATGTGCCCCTGAAGATGGTCTCTGTGGTTGTTGCTGCTGTGGTGGCTGTCCCTGATGATGGTGATGATGATGGTGGTGACCTTGACCTCGGTCTCGCTCTTGTTGTTGCCGTGCCAACTGTTGCTGTTTGGCGGGATCAACTTGTGGATGAATGTTTGGTACAGCGTATGGTGACTTAGATTCACGTTCCTGAATTTGTTGGAAGTTTCGACGCAGCGTAGACTCTCCAGGTCCAATTTGTAAAATAGAACTGAAATATAACAATGATATTATATCAATCCCAGAAAGAGAATGAATCTAATTACCAAATTTGCAATTTTGACATTATAAAAATATACTTTTACAACAATATAATATCAGATATCAATCATGTAGTCATCAAGAAGAAGTTACTTAGTGAACAACCAAGCCTAAATGAGATGTTTAACACTATTAAACATCAAACCAAGAAAAGTTCTTAGTGATAAGAAATGCAAAAAATGTCTTTGTAAGGGAGACAACTCAGGAATGTGTAGAAACAACAAACTGTAATTTTACCAAAATTGCATAACATACAAAGGCTCTTATACAAACATTTAAGAGCAAAACTGTCAATATTCAAACAAAAACCTGACCCTGATATTTAGGGTAGATTCACCATGAATCTTTGGTGACTTTGTTCATCTAATTAGGGACACAACTATAAAATAATAGTACCAACCCACTAATGTATACTTGACAATATGTATAAACTCTAACCTTGGTTCTCCTGGCTTTTCTTCTTCCTCTTCATTATCACTTCCTTCATATTCATATTCTGTATCATGGTCCTCCGCTACAATCACAAAAAAAATTAGAAGATGAACTCTAACCATTTTAATATTAGATCACAGCCCTCATAAAAAGAAAATCAATTAAAGAATAAAACAGATTTTTGCGCACTTTCATTTTTTTCAAATTTACAGGACACAAATGAAAGCTCAACTAAGCCTCAAAATATGTCAATACTTGAAACTGGGAATTAAGAATTTTTTGGATTACTCTAAATTTAGCTTTCAAATTTAGTGGGATTCTAACTCACAGCAGTGAGGGGCTAGTGATTACAAGTCACAGACCATAAGCACTCGAGGCCCCAATGATACAATTGGGATCATTATTCACAATGGTCATTAAATCAGATTTTATTGTATAACAGGTATGCGTGAGAAAATATTACAAAAAAAAATGGTTTAACATGAAAACAAACCTTTTTTGTTCTTCTTATGTCTATCAATGTGGTCTTTGAGCTGAATTCGAACTTGTCTTTCTGTTGGTTGGTCTCGAATGAAAGGATGTTTTAAAAGATGTTCCGTATTTGGACGCTTCGTATAATCTTTTAGTAAACATGTCTCCACAAAGTTGTGAAATCTAGATGACCTGAATCAGATTATATTATACATTTCAAAATTCAGTTGTCAGAAAATTTTTAAAGAATTTTTTTTTTGATAATTTCTCCAAATGTTATTCCTTTTATTTTCACTACGGTTTAACATCACACAAAGCAGCCATTTGGCGACTTTTCCAGCTTTAATGGTGGATTAGGATTCAAGGGGTACACCAAGGTAGAGACATTGACTTTCAAAAAGCTAGCTGTACGGCATCCTCTCAAGTGGAATTCATTATCGCATAGAATTCAAACTCTTGGTGGAGAGTGGCAAATGACTGCTAGTCAGGAAACACAGGCTTGGTCTCCAAGCTCAAATCTCATGTTTTATTTTTCTGTATGTTGATTATGATAAAACAATGATACTAATCATGCGGTATACATGGATGAAAGTTGAAAATTTAAAAAAAAAACGGAAATTTTAACCTTGGTGCCGCGGAAGCAATAAAAACCGGTGGGGTCCGGGCCTGGAAAAATCGGAGGTTCCAGAAAAATCCAGAAAACTTTTATCCATGGTTCTGCTGTCAGTATAATTGATCAGAATGTAGTAAAACATTAAACATATGTTAAAACCAAAATACAATTAAGATGTAACTGAGACTTGAACTCGGAGACTGGTCTCAAGTTTTATAACCTCAGCGCATTTTGAATTATTCTAACTCACCATTTTGATGACTTGAGTCTGGGAGGTGGGTTCCTGGGAATTAAAAATAAGGCCCTCATTGGGTGCATATCACAGAGCGCTGAAATGTAAACAAAGTAATGTGAAATATCCTTCACTACAAGCAGTGGCAACAAGGGTTACATTAAAGACTCATATTTTTATCTTATCATAAAAACATAAAATATCATCCACAGGAACAGTGTCAAACAGGGTTTTCACTAGACATCAAAAGTTGAGGGTCAAAAATGACCATTGACCAATAATAATATGAAGAGTCAACCAATTTCCTTCCAATTTTATTGTAAACTTGACCCTTTGGTACAAATTCTCAAGAGTCAGAAGCTTTATTTTACTGATTTCAAGGGTCAAAATGCTGTTTTAGAGGTCAAATGAAAACCGTGGTCAAAGATTGAGCATTAAACAATTTATAATATGTAAAGAAAAGTCCACAGGAAGCAATTTGTGACAGGGTATACAGTCAAAATTGTTCTCATTCAAAGAGAAATTGTGTAAAATATGTGTAACTTTGTGTATGTAAACATGTACTGTGTGGCTAACTTACGTGGTTTTCCTTCAGCCATTTCAATAGAAGTGATTCCCAAAGACCATAGGTCACTCTATAAAATAAAGGAAGAAATGTTTAAAAGACATAAAATGTTTGCAAGAAGATGCCATTATCTTTCTTATGTCATATTTTGTTTTGTATTGGTCATTTTTTTGCTAAAACTCATGGCACGCATTTTATACATGAAGATAAAGTTTTTCCCCAGAATTTCATGCTGTTGTTTTTTACCTGTGTCTAATAAACTGTTTCTGCCAATATATAGGCAATTACAGTAACAGAGCAATTATATCAGAATGAATAGCAGTTAGTAATGTACATCTTCAAGTAAAAATGACAAAAAATCTTGATTAATCCTGATTTTTTTCAGAATTAAGTACCTATGTACTTAAAACCACTAACAAGTCTTTAGAGCTTGCACAGCAAATTACTATCTCTAGAAGAAGTAGATTTAAATTTAATTTATATTTTGACAGGTGATCATTTGGACACTCCATTTTTAAAAGTAAGCAACATTGAATACCAGTCACACTTCACATATATGAGCAAACATGTTCATTTAAAAGTGATCACAAGAACTCCCCACACATTTTTTTGCAAGATAAATCAGTAAAAATAATTTCTTGCAAAGAATGCCTAATTTACAAAACTTACTCTATTATCATATGTGGCATCAGGGTTTTCATCACAGGCAATTACTTCAGGTGCCATCCTGTAAAGTTTCATTAAATCATTCATGTAAACATGCCTCACACTAATATCAAAATCAAACTTAAATTGGAGTGATTTTAAAAAAAACTGAATCAATCAACCAATCAAAATCTGTAAAATATTTGAGCAACCAATCAGAGTACAAGAAAAAAGTAGTTTCAGAAAATAGAAAAATTCTACCAATCAAATCTGTGGAATATTTAACTGACCAATCAGAGTACATGGAAACAGATGTCTAAAAAAACAAAACAAACCAACCATTGAAAATCAGCAGAATATTTGATTGACCAATCAGAGTAAAAGGAGACAGTAGACTATACAAAAAGAAATAAATCATTCAATCAAAATCTGTGAAATATTTAATTGACCTATCAGAGCATAAAACTGAAAGGACAATTTATGAAACACCGTATAGGACTGATATATTCTTATCAAATAGCCAAAAAAAACAGCTTTGTGCATAAATGTTCTTTCAAGAACATGATGGCCCTTCAAGCCTGGCAAACAGGCATTGTGGGTAAATCTAGATAACTTATTTAAAACATTATTCTTGAAAAACAGCAGATGAAAATATCTGATATATTCAAGTCATAAAGACTGAACAGTAGATGTCTGAGTATGAAATACATAGGAAGTAAACACAAAATTAATTTGAACAATAAATATTGTCAAATTGACCACATAAAATTTATACACTTACTTTGACAAATCAACTTATCATGACAAATATAGCTTGAACAACTTACCAGTATGGTGTGCCAATGAATGTATTTCTCCTTCCTATGGTTTTGTCTAATTGAGCGCTAACACCAAAATCAACTGTAATATAAAGTATCAATACACAATAAAAAGTGATACACTAATATCAAATTAGTTAACAGTTTATATGATATAGTTATTTCATATTTATTTATTTCATATTATATGCACCTATAACTATATAAGTATTTTACAGCACTGGAAGAAAATCATTGAATACTTTTAGTTGGTTGCCAACAGGATTTTTAACATATTCAACATTTAATTCGAATACTCACTTTCTTTGTGTATACTGATTGTGTTGTAAAATGTAAGAATTAATTCACAAATTTCAGTTTTTCCAAGAATCAAGGTTTATAATGTGGACATTTAGAAATTTGACTCAGTGTGCATACAGAATGTTTAACTATTTATCTTTCAACCACATTCCAACTTGCTTAAAATATTTAAACACAAAAGACAATAATGTTGCAGTAGATATAATCTTTTAATATTACAAAATAAAGACTTTAAATAACATACCCAATTTAACCTCAGCATTATCTGTAAGAAGGACATTTTGTCCTTTTATATCTCTATGTATCACACGATTTGCATGTAGATGAGCCAGGCCCTGAAAGTATATATAATAACATTGTGGAAACAACATACATAAAATGTCAATACAAGTTTGAATTGTGCACATTAATATTCAACCCACTACAACACAGAATCAAAATAAACTATGAGACACTTTGACCATTGTAAAAGGCTTTGCTGATTATTTTAAATTTCTTAATTTTTTCCCACTAGGGTTTAACATTGCACCAACAGCCTGGGTCATTTAATGACTTTTCTAGCTTCAGCGGTGAAGGTAGACCCTGGGTAGAGCCACCGACCTTCTGTAACCACTCGACCACGGAAGCCCCTTTATCTTATAATAAGGAAGTAATCCCTTTGATTCATGTAGATATGCATAAAAAATGGCAACAAAAATCATTTGTTTACCAGCATTACATAAAACAAGTTTTCAGTTCTGACACTGGCTTTCATTTATGTGACTAGTTATAACTCTGTGACTGGTTTTCAATTCTGAGACACATTATCATTAATGAGAGTGGTTTTCATTTTTGAAACTGGAATTAACTTCTGTGACTGGTTTTAAGTTCCGCAATTAGGCTTCAGTTTCGTGATGAGTTTTCATTTTTTTGAATGGTTATCATTTTTTGAGACCAGTACTTGATTTGAGACTGTTTACCTAACTGAAAAAAACATTTGTATTCCACCAACCAGTCGTACTTACCCTGAGTATCTCCCTAGCAACATAGGCAATCCATTCTTCCTTCAAACAGTTACCTTTGGTTGCTGAAAGAAAATCCATAAAATCATTAAATAGTACATCATGTTTTGCATAATAATTACATAAATAAATAAATACATAAGTTTTTTTTTCAATTAGGATAATTATGCTATAGTATGTTGTTAAGTTATTTTATGTCAATCACCACACTAGAAGCCCTAGGGTCAGAGGTAATACAACTTGAGATCAGACTACAAGCTCAAATCTCTATTTCATCTTTTATTATGTCTAAGTTAATTACGATAAAACAATGATAACATGAATCATACATTATTCTATCAGCATAATTAGTCTTAATTTACACAGAAACATTGACCAGCCCATACCACAATACATTGAGAAAGAAGTTAAGATTTCAGCTCCAAGACTGTACACAAGTTTTAAAACCTTCGGGGCCTAGTCGCCATTTAGTTCTAACCCAGCCTAAGCTTATAAGCCTCAGCTAGCAGACCACCCTCAGGCTGTAACCAAACCATCAATCCATTGACCAACTCAAAAAGTACAAATCTGATCATTGAGTTTAGAAGACAACTATTTGAACATTTCTTGTAAAGATGGTTTGTACTCAGAGATAAATATTTCAAACACATTGTATTTTACACTATTCATCAACAGCATTTCAGCAACAGCCAACAATAAGTTGATCCAACCACACTTCCTATGTTAAGTAATGCAAACTCAAAATATTTCAAGTTGATTAAACTTCGTTTCTTTCACCGCAGTTTAATGTCGCACCAACAGCCAGGATCCTATGGCAACTTTCAAGTTTAAACTGCAGAGGCTTCCTCACATACCAAATTTGTTTGCAAACTCACAACAGTGAGGGACCAGTGATTACCAATTAACTTCAAAACTTATGTGATACAAAGATCTCTTTTGCAGCATCAAAAAACAGTTGTCATTTTCTTGGTAACGCTAAAAAGTCAAGACAGTTTTTATCTTAAGTGCATTGCAGATGAATATGTGTTATATGTAATAATAACATCATAAGACCAGAATTTTTAACATAATTTACCTTTGACAAGATCAGTTACTGAGCCTGCTCCACAGTACTCCATCACCAACTGAAATAATTAATCATGTATAATAGAAATCAGTTCAAATTTTCATTATTACTCAATTATGTTACTTTTAAAATAATTCTTATAAATGATCCTATCAGTCAATTAAAATTTTGTACTTATTCCTAAATGCATTAATTTTTGGAAAATTTATCTTCACACTAACAGCCAGGGTCAATTGGTGATTCTCCACCATTAACAGCAGAGGAACACCCCAGGTATGTACCTGGATAGCACCAATGATATTCCTAAAGCATGCGGGACAGTTTCCTAACATGTGAAATTAGTCTGGTCCCACGTATGATTTGAACTGCTACAGGTGAGGGGCTTGTGATTTTTGTATGAGGCCATTATCACTCAACCGCAGAGGCCCCTTAAATGTATTGAATTGTTCGTAAGCCATAAAAAATGCAAGATAGCACAAAAAAGCTAGACACACTTTTCCTCTGTATCATGTACATTTTTAATAGTTGAAATTGAATGCTTCACGGTTGAGTATATCTACAAGGGCTCCAACTTGATACTGATAATCTAATACTCTACTATCTACATTATTACACATTTAAAGAATTAATGATACAGATAAAATTATTATGCAACCTAGGCAACTTAGCGCAAAGCTTAAGTCATATGCTGCAATTTGTACAGTTTGCCTTATTTGGAAACAAAATCTTACCCAGAGTTGATCGTCTTTGCCAGGGGGGCTTTTCTTGATGAAAGCCCCATAATATGTGGCTATATTTCTGTGGTGAGAATACTGAAGTATAAAAATAAACTTTTATTATAAACTCATACTGACTATTTACAAAAGAATCATATCATAATAAAATTAGACAAATTTAGAAATAAAATGTACTCTCAAAGTTTCTTTATCACCAAATATTTGGCTCAACATTATGAAAATTGCTCATGACATTTTTTGTGATATTTTTGCAGGGTATGATTGAGGAATGTAATTGAGATAATCCTTAGTAGTTACATCAGCTTTCTAGATGGGCAGACTTTCGCTGACGGTCCTGTAAAGCAATTATCACTTGTCTTTCATCAGGTTTTATTGTACTATCTACAAACATGTGCCATGTGTATGTTATTCAGTCTTCATTTCAACACATATCCTTGCAGTAAAACCATTGAATATGTGGTTAATCATTAATGCAAATGTAATAAGACATCTGTCTGGTGTATAAATGTGGCAAGGAGTAGGGAGTAGGTTAAGGAAGCCCTTGATATAAGCCATACAAGGGTTACAAAGAAAACTAGGGCAAAATTTCAGTAGCATGGCTCCCCAAGACTGGAAGGTATAAATTTGATAAAAATACATTTCGTTCAAATTTAGTATAACTGTATATCTCCATTGGAGTAGTGGAAAAATCACGACCAACTTCTATGGAGAAGATAACACATTGGCCAATGAGGGACTCACAAGCTTCGAGTTCAACTGCTTAACCCATACGCTTCGCACAATCACAACCCACTTAGTGCGGTTGGTAAACCGATCAATGAGGAAAACATTCAAATATATTGTGGTGATTTCCTGTACATATAAGAGTCTGAATTGGTAACTAAGTTAAAAGATCTTTGATGTTACATTTGTAATACTAATTACATACATCATAATATTATGTACTTTTACTGTACGGTTAGTATTTTAGCCACAAATCCAAACCATCTGACATAAAATACAATTT
Source organism: Lutraria rhynchaena (assembly GCA_008271625.1). Lineage (NCBI taxonomy): Eukaryota > Metazoa > Mollusca > Bivalvia > Venerida > Mactridae > Lutraria > Lutraria rhynchaena. Next base: position 5,277,235 of record VIBL01000004.1, on the reverse strand, counting down.
GCACATTATATAGAGAAATATTTTGCTTGAGTTGGGCTTTAGATCAACCAGCGATTTTTTCCTTCTTTGATTGGGTACAGTAAATGGACTCTATCCAATAGAAAATAAGGACATTACTTCCCAATACCTCTAACAATTCCCAATTCTGGCATCACACAGCCTATTTTTTCCCAATTGGACCAGACCTGAACCCTTTCCCAAAATTGTAAAAAAATCACTGTCAACTATCAATAATATTAAGTTAGGAATACAGAAAAAACAATTTTTAACAGCCACCTGTGAACAAAGGCCATATCAGCAAACAGCACTTTTTGACATATATTTAACTGATTATAGCAGAAGAATTATAGTCTATGAATAATAGTCAACTGTGCATGGAGGTCATATTCCTTCTCATCATATGATGTCCTTCCTCCACAGATTTATCTGTACTTGAATGTTTGTACATATGTTACACCAATCCTTCTCAGTTTTATACATGATGTTTGAATAAACATAAATATTTGTCCTCATAGGCCATATCATGTCTTGTTGGACTGATAAGTAAAACTTAACTTAAAACAACCAACAAACCAAAATTTGTAAGGTTAGGTTGGTTAAGACTGAGTCACAGACACGTTTTTAGAGAATTTGGCTTTATTTACAAAATGAATCACTAATTTAGTAAGCAAGGTGGAGTCAGGGTATCACTATTTTGGAAAATTGGGCTTAAGAGTATCACAATCTTAGAGGGGGGTGGTAGGGCATGACTATTTTAGTAGACTGGGGGTGGGGGTGGGGGGTTGGGTATCACTATTTCAGTAGGCTGGCTCGGGAATCACTATTTTGGTAGGAATTAAGGGGATGATTATCACAATTTTGGTCAGTGGGATGGGGTACCATTATTTTGGTAAGTGGGGGAAGGAGGAGCTTATTCTGACAAATCCTTATCCATAACTGCGTAATTATTATCTGGTAAGCATGGAAAGAGAAAGTCTCTGGTGTGTTTAATCAATGAGTGCATTACCCTGAGCCCATTAACCACACTGTGAGACTAAAAGAAGGCGTAAAACCATCCATGACTTTCATCCCTTCTCTACCTTATACAGTAATAAGGCTTTAATTCATGTGTTCAGACCCTGCGGTTGTAGTCTAGACATTTATCATAAAAAAGTGACTGAAAAATATTTTTTATGTAAATGTCAATAAATTACTACTTAGTGAGTAATTTAGGTTTTTACTTGTTGACAGTTAACAGATAATTCACCCCAGCTGAGGACATATCACCAATATAAAATAATGTATCACACATATGTTAGACACTTAACACAGCTTTTAATGGGAATAATAAATACTGATAATTCCCAAAAATATATTTTGATAGACCAACTACAATATTTTTTACAGAATAACTCCTCTAAATAGTTTTATAGGCAAATTCCACTAAATACATCAGATGGTCAAAATCCATAACATATTTTTGTACAGGCAAAATCCACTAAATGTTCTTATGGACAAGTCTACTAAATTTTTCAACAGTATAAATTACAGAAAAAATCTTAAAAACAAATAAAATATGTACATAGATAAACATTAGTCATGGTAGTACAATAACATAGATATGAAAGTTAATTAAAACCATGCAGCTTGCTTTACAGGAAAGATACAAGTATCCAAAGATTATACATGTAAGAGTATTTAAGTGGAAGAAACTTATTTTCCTTCTTTAATGCCAATTAAGAATGTACTTCATGTTTGTTGGAAAAAAAAGACATTTTCTTTGTCTAAGCCGACCACAAATATTTCTATCTCAAGCCACAAGTGAGTTTTTTTTGAAGGAATGCAGTGTGTGTGTGCGTGTGTATACTGAATGCTCTCTCTTCATGATAGTAGTTTTGTCTTCCATTAATCGTTTCAAAACATAAATCTTGCAGAACAGCATTTATTTATAATTCATTTTATCTCTACAGCTCAGGGGTCACAGTAATTCTTGGACCCCAAAAAAAAAAAAAAAAAATTTAATTTAAATGCTAAACTATATAATAAATTACTAAATAAGAGCGGGGCATTCAGCTATTCCCCCACATACACACAGTGTTAGAATCTGGCATAATATGATTTCATCAAAAAAAAAAAAAAGAATTATACTATACCAGTAAAACTAGACAGTAAAAACAAAGTATTTTGGGGATTTTCAAAGAAGTACAGGATTGGTTTAACATCCATGATTTGAAAAGGAGAACTAAAAGGTTTTATTTGAGACAAAATAAGGCGAATACCATTCAAGTGCATCTTGAGAACTTAAGAAGAAGCTTATTTAATGCCTGAGTGTCTTTATAAAGATGAACAGATGTTATTCTATAATATGTGAATATAAAACTCCATTGCATAAAATGCTGCAGATTTGAATTCAAATACCATTAAAACGCAAATCATGCATATTTAGAAAAATTACAATATTATTCAATTTGTTTTTAACAGACAGATGCATTAGTCCATTTTCAATTTGTGATGGTCTTTTGAAGTAAGAATCAAACATTCCATTAAATGACATTATCTCAACTTAAGTTGTTAACAAATCATTCCATACATTAGGACAATTGTGTGCATAAATTAGAATAGCGAAATGTAGTGGCGCAGGCAGATGTATTCTCCCGATTTAAACAGAACAATCATTAAGCCCATTTCATCATTGTTTGCTTGAAACAGTGGAAAGAAATAGTTTTCAAGGTTAGAATCCATCTTGCAGTCGTCTGTGGAATTTTAAAATCAATTTTTAAAAAACTGAATATTTGTCATAACCCCACCCACTCAGAAGGTACTTGGGTAGGTTTTATATAGCCTTTAGTGTGCACTTCAGAGCAAGCCTTATTTACATGTGGTAGATTGTTAGGTAGGTAGACAGCCCAGAGTGTAATACTGAGTAAATTCGGGTGTATACTTTATAATTTCTTTTCTAAGGTGAGGACATAATTTTAACAAATCAAGTGATTTTAAGTATTTTATCTGTTTTTACCATTCGAAGGTGTTACATTTAGGGAGACAGAGAATTGTCCTCCATTTTTTTTTATTTCCTGTGTGTTGGGTGGTTTGGGTGGTGGGTTTGGAGGAAGGTACTATATCAGGGCAGGTGGGACTTTTTTATTATTCTTTCTTACCTACATATATATCCATTAATGTAACCAATAATGATGACAAAATAGTCCAATATATCTTTCATTAATCTCATTCTTTTTGAACAGTGTTTATTATGATATAGATGATGTCACAACAAAAGGGGCGTTCCGGCATTTAATGTTACGCTGCTTAGAATGCAAAAGTGATGATGTTTGCATCCCTAACATATCTCATTCGATAAAAAATTGGTCTTTTGCAAAAAAAAAAAAAATTATTAATTTCAGAAAATGTAACTCATGCATATGAGCACAAAATACAAAAAAAATGATAAAAAAAATGTGCCTGAAGCCTTGAAGGCCCTTTTTGAAGCGTCACTGGCCATATTCATGTAACTTTACCTTTTTTAAAACATTAATCTCGAGCTTGATTTCTTCTTCCTCCTCCTCTGTTACGTTCATCACCTTGATGGCGGCAAGTTGTCCCGTCTTTGTGTGACTTCCCTGAAAATATCAAATTCAATGATCAGAAGACAATCAGTGGATGATTAGTGGACGGTGGATTTATAGTGACCGTGATTTTTTTCTTTTATTTTACAGCCAAATATCAGCCGTTTCCCTAACCTAAAAATTATATTTTCCCCTAAAAATAAATAGGTGATAGCTTTTTTTCTAATTTTCCCCTTTTTTCTGATTTATCATGTTATATTTGGAAATTATTTCCAAAGTTTAGGGTCAATACCAAATAATAACTGTAAAAACAACTATTTTTTTGGCCTAAGTATTTACACAGAGCTATGAACTCAATGTACAGTATATTGGTAACCTCTATGACTAATCTTTATTCAGTACAGATCACAGTTTGAGTTCAACACATACCTCTGGCTGCATCAAGTGTCTGGTAAAAAAATAGAATTTTACAATGAACAAAGAAGGTAATGCCAAAACAATTACCTGGTTTCCACTAACAAAATGTAGGGTCAGTTGGCCAACAGAATTTTTTTCATTTAAAAGATATCTTTTTCAGTTTAGAGGTATAGTTCATACAAAAAAAATGTTGGCAAGAAAAAATTGACCAAACCAAAAAGTCTTAAGTCAGCAGAAAAAAAATGGGGTCAGTCAGGTTGGCAGAAACCATGAATTTTTTTAAAACTGAATATTTTGAGCTTGTTCATTTTAATTCTTATGTTAATCAAATCTGCTATTGATTACATCAAAATCTGGCAAATAATTGCAGTCAGTCAAAATAATGCTATGAACAGTTCATAATGTGGGCTGAACTTTTATGCAATCAACTATTTCTACAAAATTTGTTAAGAAATGATTCTGTATTCTCAAAACAAAGAAGCCATTCTTCTGCACCAACAAAGTCAACATTGAATTATAAAAATACCTAAATTCACGAATGAACTCTTCCAGTTTAAGTTAGTTGGGTCAGTTTAATTATAAATTAGGTAAATCACGTAATAAGCGTATAACATTATTCAAGTGCTTCTAAATGAACTGGATATAAATTTGTGACAATTAAGTTACTAATTCACTGCTTAATTAAATATGCTTTGTAAAGTGCAAAATACTGCATTTAGCATTTTATTTCATGACATAGATAAAATATTACTTAAGATCTAATACATTGCAACTTCCTGTTATATGTAATAATAAGGCTAATGTTTATGGTAACTTGGTTGGTAGGTAGGTTGAATATCTTTTCAAATTTTTTTTTCTATACACTCTTTTCCCACTTTGATGGTACAATTCATCCCTAAATATTTTCATACTTTGAAATTTGCAGCTAGAATTTGTAGAGTCAGCAACAAAAATATGGGTCAGTCGGGTAACTGTAAACACAACTATTTTTTTTCTGGCCTAATGTCCTGGACCCAGTTTAATTAAATAAGTACCACTACAACCTCAGTATAATAAAATTGTACACATTTTCTCAGTATAATTAAAATGTACACATTTTCTAGTTTGCCAATGTATAATACATTTATGACAGTACACACAATACATACGACCAAAACAGTCATTTTATGAGACAAAGAAAAAAATAAATCACCATGAATTGATCGTGACTGAGTACAAACATAGAAAAAGAAATCATGTTTAGGGCCAATTGACCTAATAAATTAGGGTAGGTAGGTGGAAAACTTTCCTTACAATTTTTCTAAATAAACCTTTCATACTTTGGAGGTATGATTCACACTAAAATATAATCATACTTTGGATTTTGCTGTTAGAAACAAAATAAGGGTTAATCTGATGACACATAAACACAATTATTTTGCCTAAGGTAAGTTATGGCCACATTGTAAACAACAGTCACTCTTATACACAAAAACATCAATATAACCAACTCTTTGATTTTGCTATTATGTGACTTACTGTCACTGGGGTTTAACGCCATTTTTCAAAAATTTTTCAGTTACATATGGTGACTGGTTCACCTAACCAGTTTTCCTGGACTGTATACTAACTAGTATTAACTTACTCTTCCACAAGGAGCCGGCAACTTCTCCACTAATGGAGGAAAATCAACATTTTTGTCAAATTTTCATAGAAGGGTATGACCTGCCGCAACCAGGATTTGAACCTGGACCTCCGGGTTACAAGTCCAGCGCACTAACCACTGGCAGGTCATATTTCTTCTCCCTTGGTTTATTGTTTACAGAACGTTCTCATATTAGCAAAACTTGAACCAGTTTTCTACAACTGTATGTAACAAGAACACATAGGAAGACATAATTCACACCAGTAGGTCAATTACTACACAAAATGTACTACTTCTAAATCATGCTATTACTCCATGTTTTTTATGTATTGCATTGCTTACATACTCAGACAAACAAAAATGTGTGTGCATGTCAATTACTGTAGGTTAATTAACAATCAGGTGGAAATAATATAAGAAAAAAAAATACTTGGGTACAAAAGGTCAGAAGGTACCATAAGAAACATGTCTTTCAATGTCACTTTTATACGATAACAAAATAAATGAATCTAAGTTTTCGTTTACACCTGTTTTCAACAGTATTTCAGTAGTTGGTATATAACGGTGGTTAGTCAACCTAACTAGTTTTCCTGGATTCCATACCAGTTATTGACCTTATTTTCCACAAGTACGAGCCGACTTCTCTACATGAATCACTCGAATCAGAGGTGGAGGCCAAAACAGCCTCAAATTGTAAAAGACAATATGAGCTGTGCACAGGGTATTGAATTCATGAGTCTGAGTTCTGTAGACCTAATTTAACTCTCTCTATGGAGAAGGCATGCTTTACTTAAGACTTTGATGTCAGGCAGGATACGAACTAATTGTTTTTAAGCACTAGACCAAACTAAAAGTGGGGTATTGAAAATGAACAATATACTACCAGCCCCACTACACAATTTCGAAAAAGTTCCCGAGCCCAAATAGAAATTTACTAGCCCCAGTCTTTGGGCTAGCGGACAGAGTAGCACAAAGAATGATAAAGCGATAGATTTCCTATAATTTGCACTTCCTTACACATAACAATGAATCAGTATAATGATGTTTCTGAGTGTTAACTTATGTTGAAACAGTTATATATAATATGATGTACCAGATGAGAAAATGTGAGTCATCTGAACCGTGGGAAAACCACAATACACAACAAAGTATTATTTGCCTAAGCACTCATACAACTTATCCCAGACAATACAGGTATTTTGTTGTGAAAAAAAATCACTCCATTTTAAATACACTGCCTTAAGGAAGTATGGACAAGTAAGGTAACAAGATAAGTATATTATAAAATATAAATTTTCACGTTTTGTTTTCACCAATTTCTCAACTTATACACCTGTTGGTAAGATGTTTTATATCCAATACAACTTTTTATGTTACATTTACAGGTGTAAGATTAAGTTGGAAATATCTAACTTTTAAGTATTCGAAAACAGTTAAAATGCAAATTCTCATTCTGAAATCTCAAAATGATATTAATCCTTAATGAGGTCATATTTTATATAATAAAGACAGAAGATTACAAGTGATTTTAAGTGAATTGAATATTAATAAAACATTGATATCATTATTGTTAATTCTTCAAATATAATTGATAATAAAACACATTGAGTGAATCAAGATGCACCAGTAAAGTACATGTGTACTTAAAAAAATAAGGTTGTAATGTCACACAAACATACGAATGCACGCACATACACTTGCTGTGGTTTAGTTTTTGTCTGATCTGTCAACTGTATTTAACATCTGGATGTAAATTCATTTAATTGAATTAATTACATTAATAAACAAGGTTTTGTGTTAAGTTATTGTTGTAGGGAAAACAGGTGAAAAACGAGAGATGAAAAAAATAATAAACTATGGCCAAAGGTCACATAATGAATTCTGATCTCATTACCAGAATACAATAAATGGAAAAATGAGAAGTATTCACTTAAAGAATAATGTTTGACCGGATATCCAAAATGGACAGGAAGACAAAACTTAACAGTGTTTATAATAATGAATAAATTATACAATGATTATAATTTATCAAAATACAAATTCCATTACATTTTTTCTTCTTCACTGGGTTTAACGCCATTTTTCAACAATTTTTTCTGTTAAATACGGTGGCTGGTTCACTTGTGTTCCTGGACTGTATACCAACCAGTACTAACTTACCCTTCCACATGGAGCTGGCAACTTCTCCACGTATCTTTTTCCCTATAGGGGACAATCCCCCTTGCCCCTACTGGGGGGAACCCTCAAACCCCATCTACATTTTGTAGCTTGCTGGCTACATGAAAACATCTCTACACCCCTGTATGTATGGGCAAAGAACATGATTCATGTAAGTAGACATACCAGTTAATCTCAATAAAAACATGAATTTAAATCTACAGTTTAAGCCCAACCTCAGGGAAAAAATGAAAAATAGCAGATATCAAATTAATCATTTTATATATTTTCTTGTTTTTTTTATACATCCAAATATAAAATCAATGGATCCATTGACTTAAGGTTATAAACTGATAGAGTCAGTCAACCTGTCTGTAAACTTAAAATGTTTCCTTTGTGTATCAAATTATAATAGCATGCATGTATACTTAACAATGAAGTCATATCATTTTACAAATCCTAGAAAATAATTTGGTCATATCACACGACAGTCATACAATCTACGAGTAAGGACACTGTTTGTTGACTGTTTGTTTCTCAGACCCATTGACCATATTTTTTGACAAAACCAAAACGAAATAAAAATTCACAAAACTGCAGCTCATTTAAAGCTTTTTTTCAAGTATTTCAAAAAAATTGTTCATTATTTTGTTCAAAACTTTAAATAACTTGTGTATCTTGACTAATTTTGACCTAAAAATGAACTCGTAATTTATGATTACATCACTAGCACATTGTTCAGTAGTTACTTCCCTTAAATGCATTTAGTTGTTTTCACAGACATTGCCAAAATGGCATCCCCCACTGGACATGCGTGGCTCGGTCATTCTTCTCATTATTTTCCTCCCCTACTACCTGATTTATTCGTAACAAAACTCTTAGAAACAAAAAAACTTAAACAGTGGCCTAAGCTGAGCGGTGACTGTTCAATTCAATGACTAAGTTAAACCTCCTGAATATAGTAAAATCATTGTGAATTAAAATGTCAATCAGTACAGTTCAGCCATCAATAAATCTGTCAACATAATGTTGTAAAAGTTTAACGCTTTTTGTGACAATTTACGCATCTCCTATCACCAATAATGTTATAAAAACCACAAAATTAATAGTATTCACAGAATATGTAAGAAAATCCACAACAACATGGGTAGATCCAACATGACTGCACTTCAATATGTACAGGCAGAAAAGATGATTGTACTAGTACTCATGGGTTACCAAATGCTGTAAACCCATTCCCTCACATTCCATAAGCAACAGCAACAATCAGAGATATTTTTTTACATATTTTCAGGTTTTACTCCCAGTTTTTCAACAGCATTCCAAACATATAAAGAAGGAAAGTTAACATAACTGTCTCCTTGAATTCTGTACCAGCACTAACCTTGTTCTCCGCAATAGCTGCCAACCACTCCACATGAATGATCTGCATTTGAGGTCAAAAATAATTATCAAATAATTTAGAAAGGACATATTTGTGCTATGTCCAGTGTTCGAACTCCAAACCAAAGATCTCAATACTTAATGCTCAACCAATTTAGCCAAGCTGGAAGACTCATGTACATCAGGACTTTGAGACAAATTTTGAACACTTTGGGCACAATAAATTCAGAAAAATTGTCACAAAGCTTCATGGACCTTAGTCAATTTTCAAACCATGGTACCAATGTAGACTATGGACAAAGTCAATCTAAATACTAACTTGTTATATTGCACTTAACACCAGTTACAGGTCTCAACAATTATTTTTCAGACTACTCGTCCTGCAGAACAACCAGCTAAGAATTAAAATAGTTCTTCAGCAATTTCAACTCATCCGAGTCAATTTCTACTCATAATTATGAGCAGACAAGTGGATTTGTCGAGCTCTGAGATACTAACACCAGTTACCAACAATATTTAAGTCACATAAAAAAGTCTATTCATCTAACCATTGCACCTGGGCTACCAAAAGCAGTCTCAATCTGCACAATACACTATAGTGACTATACATGTGCCAAGTCAGAACCATTAGAGTAAGTTATAATGATAAACAACCACTGAAAAAGGAAATACTATAATCAAATTCGTTCAAATTTGAAATTACTTAAAATGTTGTAAAACAAGTTACAATAATGACACAAATTATATTACAAGTGTAATGACTTAGCCCCAGGCTTATTACGTTGTATGCGCTTTTTGTCAATTAACAAAACCAATAATTCATACAGCATGTATCTCATCATTTTCAGTGACTAGAATTATGTTCAGAAAAAAAAACTTTTTTAAGTCTGGACTACACAAGAAAAGGGTGAAGATTTCACTACTGTACCAACCCCTATAGACCCGGTTGACCATACTGAAAAAATGAAACAAATGCCTTACAAATAAAACACCAGGAGTCCCCTAACTGTACTAAACGTACGACTTATCATTTCTTGAAAAAAAAATTATGACTGCAAAACCTAGAAGGGCCTTCTTTTTCACTTGCTATCCCCCTATATGAAAGTAACTTTTCATAGAGAGAAAACATGATCTAACAGCTTGGAAGGGGACGATGTAAATTGTGTTCAAACAAGCCAATTCTAGCTTACCATAATGTGTTTATTACATTAATACAAATTACAATAATGTTTGCTATCCCCAAATGTTTTAATTCCTCAAATTTAATACATTTACTAACATAACTGTTGGTGTTCAAACCAGAAACTAAAACTGTAAGCAGGGAAACACCTCATTTTGTTTATCTCTCTTTGATAGAAAAATATCTTCCTTCTTTAACAATAGTATACTTTTTTTCAAACACAAACAAACACCACTGGCAAGTGTTATTTAGAACATGACTGTATTTGTTAATACAACATGACATTTCACACAGTGTAATATTCATTTTGTAATTCTCATACTTATAACAAGTCAAAGGAAAAATATGCTTTGAGTTGTATCTATTTTCATTCTTCTGTATTTGGAAAATGTCAAGAAACAATAGAACAATAGAGATTTAATTTATGCTGACTGCCGAGTCACCATCTACATTATGCAATCAAACAATGAAAAAGGAGACTTCATACATAATTGTAGACTATTATTTCTAAAGAAATGATAGCCTGTGCTTTGCTGTCGAGCAAGTAAATATAAAATAACAGGCTAGTTAGAATGTAGACATTAGAAGCCTAATTTGTTTTAATAACATGATGATCGCACAGATACTTGTTCCCACAAAGCTGATCTGCATAACAGCATAAGTGCAGATTCTTGTACAAATTACCAGTCAGCATGTCAAAATATTACACCAGATTAAACAGTCAACCAGTCCAGATAGAAAACCAGTCAACGTAGTAAACCAAGACAGTAAACCAGTCTAGACAGAGAACCAGACCAGAAAGCCAGACCAGACAGACAACCAACAAAGACAGTCAACCAGTCATGACAGTAAAACAGTCACAGTAGAAGTGCAGATTGTTTTTCGTACAACCGGTCAACAAGTCAAGATAGTAAACCAGATTAAACTGTCAATTAGTCCAGATAGAAAACCTGTCCAGACAGAAAGCCAGTCTAGACAAAGAACCAAACCAGGCAGACAACCAGTCAAATCAGTCAACCAGTCACAACAGATAAACAATCAAGAAAATCAACCAGTCAAAACAGTAAACCAAATGCAAGATAAACATACCATACATACAACCAGATGAAAAGTAAATAATAAATAGACAATAAAAAAACACAGACTCCATACAAACAGCACTTGCCTGACCATACCAAAATACAAGGCTAATGCTGAAATACATATAAACCATAATAATCATGTCACCTTCCAGACAACAATTTACATACTTCTCATCTCCGGGCAATCATACACATCCAATGCGAAATAAATAACCATCAAGGTCATTAAGACTGCTGCTAAATGACAATTCATGTACCTGTTACTTGATTGACATATAAACCACACATTTCACCTTTTTATAGGAAAATTGACACTAGAAACAAAATACACAGCAACTGACAGGTCAAAAATAGAGCCAGATGACCATGAACCACAAACCATAATGGTCTTAATTTCATCTCCAAACTAAAGAAGTGAAAACAGATCCAAAGCAGGCTTCCCGAAAGTTGCAGGACAGTCGGACATGTCAGGCAAATCTCAAGGAGGTCCAATAACTTTTTTGGCAAGTAACAGACCAGATGTCCGGCAGTCGGGCACAATTTACAGCATTTATCTCTTATTTATAATACATTTGGTCAGACAAATTTTCATTTGGTCAGACAGAAAATCCATGTTTGCCTGACCAAATGCCAGGCATTATTTCAGCAGTTTTGAGAAGCCTGCCAAAGGAATAGCTCATTTCTCTGCCTTCTGAAATCAAGAACAAGGCCCTAAAAGGGCCAATCTAAAAGAATTGTAATGATTTTGACACATTAACTTGCATTATTAAAACCCCTAAACACGAACAGTGGAATGCTGTATGAAGACAATAAAGGCATTCTCTGGTATGTTAAGACAGAAATATGACCACAGACCCTTTCATAAAGCAACTCATGAACAAACACTGTAATTCTGTGGAACTTCACTTACAGAACACACAAAAGAATCTGATGCAAATTCATAGTTTCTTTACCAGCCAAACATGGAATAATTCAACTCTATAAACCACTAACTCATTTACTAAAAAATTTCCACACGCAATTAAATTACCAAAAAGAAAGAGAAAACTCATAAGTGAGATAGAAAACCACAAATCAAGTACAGCTTAAGACATTTATCTACACACCAACTCAATACAAAGTCTATAATGGTTGCCAACATTTGTTAAGATTGAATAATGATTTTCAGATACCTTCATGCAAATATCAAGTTGAGTCAGAGACTTGACTTAAGTCATATGATAAATTCTTCCCTGAGTGTGAGTAAACTTTTAGGGCAGACTCAACTAAAATGGTCAAAAAAGATACTGTATTCCATTCACCAATACCTTATATACATAATGATGACTCTGTTTCATACATCCAAAATCAATTCAAGCATTTTAACAACAGTGAGCACGTTTTTTACCAAGAGAAAATTTTGATATTATTAAAGTTCATGGTCTTGCAAGGATTTTGGCATTAGGGTCCTAATGATTTCTAATCAACCAAATGGATTTAGTAGGTTAATAAATAAGATAACATTTCAAGAAGTAAAAATAAAATTACATATCGTCGCTGTTATTCTAAAATGTCGAATGTCGATTTTGTCTGTTTTCGGGAAACATCAAAAAAAATTGACCAGTAATTATACGACAAAAAGTCAAATGACATAACTGTGTTAGCTGATTGGTTAGAGAATCAGAATCCTTCGCAAAAGACGTATAATGAGTTACCCTATACGAAGAACAAAAAAAAAATTTGCGCCAAAAATGATATACGTCATTTTAGAATAACGCCGACGATATTCATACAACACTGCTTACATGATTAAGAAGACTCACACCTTGAAAAAATTTTAACAATATACTCATTTTCACACTAAAAATTAAGCATTAACAGGGTTTTCACTAGACATCAAAACTTGAGGGTCAAAAATAACCCCAGTGGTTGATGATAATTTGAAGAGTCAACAAATTTCCTTCTACCTTTATTGTAAAATTTACGCTTTGGTACAAATTCTCAAGAGTCAAAAGCTTTAATTTACTGATTTCAAGAGTCGAAATGTTGTTTTAAGGGTCAAATGAAAGTCCTGATTAAAATAATGTTTTGTATACATAATCATGGTCAAGTTAAATTTCAGTCAAAAACAACTGGGCATCTAAATGCAGACACTATTCAAAAGAAATAACCGCATAATAAACCTTCCTCAATACAAGTTTTCCTGGTGCAACATATTTTAAAAAGAAAGAAACATTTTCTATGTAACCAAAATATTTCAAGATTTCCACACTAACTATCAATCTGTTTTCTTAAAGGTCAAAATAAATTATTTTTCAGGTTTTACGTCTGTATTCGACAATAGACAGAAAACCTAACCAGTATTCCTGGATTCAGTACCAGTACTGACCTTGATCTCCACAACTTACATTTCAAAATGAATGAACAGCATGGGAGGCAGTACAGTTTTATGTGCCATGCCCAAGGTTCAAACCAACTGAAGCTGAGATCTGCAGATCAAACACTGCCGGTTAAGCTAAGTGGCCTGGGCTCTCGAAGGGTATGCTGAATTGAACATTCTGAATGTTAAAAATCAATAGTCAGCCATGTCCCTTTCCATGGTGGGGGGGGGGGGGGCATCTCTTAACCATATTGAAATTTGGACGGCAGCAAAAACCATCATAAGTGCTAGGAAAGTGCCAAATCCACTAATCAAAAATTGGTTCTTCAAATGTACCTGATTTAAAAGATTTAATCCAATTAAGGATCAATAATTTTCAAGAATAAGAAACTAACATAACCCTTAGGAAATTACTGAAGTATTAGAACAAGAAACATCAGTAATGAAAGTATATGGAGAGAGATAAATGCACACTATCACACAAAGGTGAACATTAAGGACCTCACCTAAGCAAAAGAAGAAAAATATGGCAGCCTGCTATATACTCAATAAATGCTGAATTTGGCACAAAGTTGGATGAATGAAGTCATAATCCAGTTTAATAAGCCAATAATTTATCAATTCCTAACATATAATCATAAATTGAAATAAAAACCAGAGACTAGACAAAGGAGCGAATTTATCCAAGTGTCAATAAATATTCAATACTTCAGATAAGCTTGTATGCTGACTAGTCATGTCACAAAGGAGTGAAAAACCTGCTATGTGTAGGTATGTTAACAGAAATATTCCAGTTTTCATCAATTTTTCCACAAGCCAGAGATAAAAAAAACTACCTGGAATTTTGAAAATAACAATAACTCAGGCAGTGCCTGATAGAAATCGACAAGCTAAGAAGATAACTATCTCCTAGAATTAAACCTGCTGCCAGACAAGATTAAATATTAATCTTCATATGATGTTCAGTGCCAGAGTTCCTCTATAGTTCAGGTAGAAATCAGTTTTAAATATTAAGATTTACAGTCAATATGTAACCTGGTGTCAGGAACTATCCATTCCTCTGCATTTTCTTGACTTTAATGTCCCCAAGAGAAAGAACCATTAAAAACAACTGTGATTAAAAACTTGGGACTATCGATGAGATGAAACAAACTAGACCAGTATGTTTTTTTATTATCAAACATCAATCTAACAAATTAAATACTAATTCACAGTCTAATTAGAATCATGTATGCCGTAAAACACTTTTAATTCGTGAGAACATTATTTCACAAAATATGGAATAAGTAGACCAATTTATTTAATACACAAAATGTAAAATTCATTAACTAGAAATTTAATAACTAAATACCTATGTAATGTAATGTTAATACATGATAAATATGTCTAAATATATGTGCGCTAAGTAATTTTTAGTTTTACCAAATTTTTTACAAACTATTACCAATTCAAAGCATACAGAATGTAACACTCAAATAAATATCAATTAAATATTAACTGATCACAAATCATTAGATATATGAAAGTACCAACAAGTCTCAGTAGATTTTAAAACTATAAGTCTGGATTTGATGAAAAATGTTTAGTTAACATTTTGAATTGAACATGGAAGACTTCTTAATAAAAACATGAAATTCACAACAGATTAATGTTTTAAAATACCACAAGAAATCAAGGAGCAAGTACAAGTCCACTCCGACAAACAGAAAATGAAAATTCTTGCATTGCCTTTAATCACAGACTAAGCAAATATATCGCATTGTATGCAAAGAGAAAAAAAACTGCTAGTATTGGGGGCCCTGTGGTTGAGTGGTTATGGTCTCTAACTAGTAATCACTGACCCTCACCACTCAAATCTTGAGTTCAAATCTCAGCCAAGACCAGACAAATTTCACATGAGAAGAAGGTGCCTGTTAGCTTACAGAAGGTTGGTGGTTCTGCCTAGGTGAACACGTTTTCACTGCCAAAGCTGGAAAAGTCACTGAATGACTTTAAACTCCAGTGGAAAAGAACTAAAAGAATTGCTGGATCAGAGGGCTGACTAAACTTGAAAACTCAGCACAGAGCAAAATAATTCTGCCCAACTATGTTGATTTACTAAAAATCAAATGAATTTTACTGGACATGAGGGCCAATAATTCTCTAAATTTTACCTGACAGCTGGTGGTTCCAGAAAATTAGCTATTCTACAGGTTATTTCTTTTACCAAAAGTCTCTGATGAATAATAAAATTAATCTGAAGTGGAATTTCTTATGATTATGAAAATCATACTTTTCAGTCAGGGAATGGGACAAATTTTGGCTCATATCAGCCTCCCCCTCCTTCCTCCCCCCCCCAAAAAAAACACTGAGGACTGAGGCCTGCCAGTCTTTGTATTGACTGAAAATGTCCTTGGGATGCTTATTAGGAAATATTTGGTAATACAAACATATTTTTACCTTATACACTTGACCATATGTTCCATTTCCGACCACTTCAATCAGGTCAAATATTCCAGCAGGATCCTGTAAATAAAGAAATACTTGTATACAAGATAGAAATTCTCTCCAGGTTGCTCTAAATGAACAACTGAATCATTTGGCTACCATTCACAAAATATCTCAACAAAAGACACACAGAATATATCAATTGAAATAAGGCCAGGAAAAAATATATGTATATGGTTACCCTATCAACTTAAGTTTTGGTGCTGATCATCAAGTTTTTAGCAGGTAAAAGTATGAAAGTATATGGGGGTGAATTGTACCTCAAGTTCCTATAGAAGACGTTTAGAAAGAAAACAAATAAGGGAAAACAGCAGTTTGTAGCAAATAAAAAAGGGGTATTTATTGAATCTTAAAAAAAACAGAAATTTCAAAAGAAGGCATCAATCAACAGTACAAGATAGATAAATTTGAAGATAAATATGATAATAATTATGATACTATTATTTGCATTTCAGAATATATATCAAGAAGCAAGACCCTTAATCATTCAAGGCATAACAACCATTTATGATTATTACAAGTCCTTTCCAATGCCTCGATGGATGAGAGAATCTTCTGCACAAATTCATCAAGCCTATTGTGCCAGTGAATTATCCTTCAGCATGATACAGACTGGTCAATGACACCATGAATATATTAATGTTATTCAAGCCTATGTGAAACTGACTAAGAAGGTTCCTGTCAACAGACTGACAAGTATGTACAGGAAGTTAATTTTAGGGGAAAAGTCAGTCTGCATCATTGTTTTCATTAGTCCGTAATGAAGAACCTAGTAACTGACACGTAGGCTGTTGTTCAGGGGTGTAGATATGTTTTCATGTAGCCAGTAAGCTACTAAATACAGAAGGGGATCTGAGGGTTCTCCATTGTCCAAGGCAAAGGGGTAATGCCCCCTGTGGGGAAAAAGTAGACTGTGAGAATGTACAGATAGCCAGTTCAACTGTTGATTTTTTCACCTTCCGGCTCATTTTCTATCACTGGTTGTTGAGACAAAATAAATGATGTTTGTTCTCAGTCTTCTGACAAAGGTAGAAAACCTAGCTGGTGTATTATTCAAATCCGTAAGTTATCAACAAAACACAGGGTTTTCATTCAGAAATTAAGAAACCAATTTTTTTGCCAAAGCAGCAGATAAATCCGCTGAAAATTGTTCATATTTTGGCAAAATTTTAGAAAAACAACCAATTCAAACACTTTTTTAACCGATGGTTTCAATCAGCAATTGGTTCTTAATGAAAATCCTGTAATCATGTGTCAGATCCTAAGTTAAAGAAACTGATTAAATAAAACTGAATGTAGAAGTTTGAACACTGTACTGCTTCAGAAATTTATATCTAAAGAAAACAAGATTCGAGCTGAGAGGTCAATCTCTAGTTTATAACCACATACCCACTAACCCAGACGGTCAGAACTTCATCTCTAACTGAACATATATGGAGAACTAAAAACTCACGACTTTTCATTGGTTGGTTATGAAAACAGTCATCCAATTTAAAACATGCATCATATCAAATATCTAATAAGAGTAAAGAGAAATGACAAGGAAAATTCCTCAATACTTAGAATTCCATGAATTATTAAACTGATTTGTTTAGTAACCAATTTATGACCACCAAAGGTTATAAATATTATTACTACCGATAATAACTAATATTAAATTAGAATGGTGATTGTCAATATGGATATCTTTCATACTAAAGTAAATATAGTTAGAAAGGGCTACTCTAGCACAAGTGGTAGCATTCATTATACACACGCAGTTGACATTTCATCAACCATAAAAAGTTATAAATGAATAGATCTATTCGTGCTTATTAATTTTTCATTTCTGAAGCATTTGATGTTTTTACTAATTTTAATAATAATAATACTATTATGATAATGGTCAACAAAGGAAATTTGACAAACTACCTTACTGTTGTGAATAACAAATTATTGTTGCCTTGTATGAACAGATTTCAAATGTCAGCAAGACAGGTTTATGTCCGGATGTGAACATTTGACAGAGAGGGCAAAAACACAACAAAAGATTGGGTCTGCCTAATTGAAGACCTACATGAAATTGAAGACCCATGGAAGACCTACGGAAGACCTACACAAATACAGTATGTATACATCAAAACTAATGTTATTTTCGTGTTCAGCATCATCAAAATATGCATAAATGATTAAAAAAATGTTTAAAAGTCATCTAAAAAGGATTTTGAAAGCATTTATTGTGGGACTATTTTCTACCGAACGCGCGGAGGAAGACAACTATTGTGAAGAGTCGACGTTTCGTTTAAACGCCAGTTCGTCCAGTCACCTGTTTTAACGCATGTTGATATTCATTTAAATTTAGTAACACCTTTGTATGTGTATAATCATTTTAAAAATGTACAGCACGTATGAAAGATACAGTATAGCTATTAATCCAATCCTTTTATATTTAATTAAAATAAATACATATTAAAAGAACAATATAGATTTTCCTACTGAAGTTGGTAACAAAATTAGACACACGCCCAAACATTCATAAAAATAGCCTTAAAATGTTTTTATAAGAAAGGGTATATCACTATAAATAAATGTTTAAGAGAGTGAATGCTCTCACATACGGGAATATTCCGGAGGCGAGGGTAAAGTAACTCAATAACAGCACGTAAGGAATTAATTGAACGTATTATTAGCGCATGAATGCAAAAATATACGTAACTTTGTTTCTGTATGAAGTTTAATTCAAGACGATGAAAACAAGAGAAATGGCCGATGGGCACTCTTAATAATAAAGTAATTATTTGTATTATTGTGCATGTAAATAAATTGTAGACTGATGTATACGGGAAAAGTAGCTTCGATCGTGCACGTAAAATTTCATCCATTTTGTTGATAATAAGTTGTTTAAATATTATGCTAAACATCATTACGTTATGTAAGGAAATGTCAACTTTTGGTTTCAAATAATTAATAACAGAGATGTATGCTATTCAAGTTATTCGATTTACGTGATCAAAATGGTAGTTTTATAAACATGAGACTTCGATCGAACATTTGTAAAATTCCATAAATTGTGTGATTTAGCTAAGGAGAATACTACGGTAGTATGCTGTGAATAATATCCTTAGGCAATGAAATTTCACAGTGATAATTAGATGCTTGTATATTTCATTTAACACCACATCGCCACCGGACAATAGGTCAAACAGCAGGCGCCAATAACAATCGCTTATTAACGCGTGCAATAAACCAATATGCATCTGGACCCATTAATTATGTGCCATCTTTTGAAAAAAAACAAACAACAAAGGTGTTAAATGAATTTTTGCTGATGATTGCTTAAATAAGAATAAATAGGTTCCACGACAATGCAACCTTTGTTATTTAATATTGAGAAAGTGTTAATTAGCAAATTTGTTACCGTGTGCCAAAAAATGCGTTTAGCGAGAAGTTTTTCCTTTTGATCATTTGTAATTAAAATTGTTGCAAATTGCTTGGAAACAGAGAGAAGTTGATTGGTGCCGTTATCTTTTGATCATTTGTAATTAAAATTGTTGTAAATTGCTTGGATGACAAACTGCTACCAAGATTCGTTATATAAGGGATTTTTTTATAATCATGAAACACTTACAAAACTTAACATATTCAATTCTACACATGGTGAAGGAAAGTACACCGGCTTCAGTACCTAAAAGAAAACCAAAAATTCAAGTCACTTCACTCCCAGACTAGAGCTAAAAGCTGCCCTTGTAAACTTAGGCTTGGTTTTTAATCTTGAGAATATTCTCAATCCAAGCGGGGCAGTAAAAAGCTCAGTCTACCAAGCCTTGGAAAAATACATAAAATCTTGTCAGATGACAAATAAAATCTAAGGCCCCAGGTCCAGACATGTGTGCACAGGCAGCCCAAATGTTGTGGTTCCTGCATTAAAGATAAAGTATCTTTTTTAATTTTTTCTCTTTTTTTATTTTAAGTGGTCCTTGTTGACACATGAGTTATTTTAAACATGTTGACATTTATTTTAGTATAATAACAAACTATTCTAAGGAATAATCCATTTTTAACAACATGATACCCTCATTGATACAGGAATTATCTATATAAAATGGTATCTTATGGTTCATTATCAACAGAAAACTTTTATTATCAAATAATCATTTTTTTCTTTTAATTTCATGTTACCTCTATTCTTACATGAAATATTTTACAAATGCTATTAATCAATTATTTACTGCACAATCAGTTGGGCTGCAAAAATCTCTTTATTATAGATATCCATACGCAACAGAACGCTCTCATTACTGACATATGCTTCTGGCTTCTACTTAACACTACCACATCACTTAATATATACATGTATAGCTATAAGATACTAAGTTATTCGGTTTTAGATTTTTTCTATCTGTATTGCAACATTAAATTGAATATAATTGATAACTTTACATGCATTCCCAACATGAAGTATATGATTTTCGGACTCCAAATTTCGACCGAAAAATATGTCCTTTAAAATCTATTTCTGCAATATATCATGATGAAAATATTTAGTTTTAGCTCTTTTTCTAACTTGAAATGCGCATTTCGATGCATTATATAATTATGTCCCAGCTGACAGGAAGTCTCCCACTGAGTCGGACGCCAAAAAACTGTATGTCATGCTTATCTCTACAACATAGTAACATCACCGAACCGTATCGTTATTTGTCACCTAGTAATTAGCACCCGGTGAGATAATCTATGATGATCAAAGCTGAAATTGATGTTTGTAATAATATCAAGGAAATAAGAACTCATAGCTATAATTATGTCTTCGGTGGTATAGATAAATTATTACATAGAACTTTTTACAAATCGGCAAATACTTGCCTATGGTACACAAAACAGAACAAAAGCAGTACAAACACGACAAAAATATAAAAACCGACGACATGGATATGGTCCTTGTTTTTAATTTTCCTCAGGAAGTACTAAAGTAAAATATTTCTAAAAAGTAATAAAGAACAAACTTTTTGTATCACTTTGCCATCCAAGCATTTTACAATTATCATTACAAATAATCAAAATGGAACAAAATGTAGAGTCCCTGTACAACTAAACTTATCGCAAATCGCTGGAATTAACGCATGTTTTGCACACGGTAGCAAATTGGTATCAAATTTAAAAAAAAAACAATATTAATATTAAATCAAATTAATGAATGTATGATAGGATGAACGGGCGTTAGTGCGAAACGTAGACACTTCACAATTAAGAGTTGTCGTTCTTCCGCGCGTTCGGTAGAAAATAGTCCCACAATAAATGCTTTCAAAATCCTTTTTTAGATGACTTTTAAACATTTTTTTAATCATTTATGCATATTTTGATGATGCTGAACACGAAAATAACATTAGTTTTGATGTATATATACTGTATTTGTGTAGGTCTTCCGTAGGTCTTCCATGGGTCTTCAATTTCATGTAGGTCTTCAATTAGGCAGGCCGCAAAAGATTTCCAGTTTTAAGATGCTGATTCTTTAATAGTTTGGTCAGTGGCAAGATTGACATAAACTAGCCCGTGATCTATAAACACAACTGCATAATCAAGTAAGAATAAACACTACGAGAAAAATGAGTCACAGACAATATGAGACAATGCTGTGAACAACCTAACATCACAAGTCAAACTCTTTGTTGAAGCTATCAGCTGTTCTCAGAGCACTTAACGATACGATTCTAACTGATTCTAAACATAGATATCGCTTTCATTTAACTATCTTTTACACAAATGAATCCAGTCTAAGGTTCTAAACTCAAGAAAATAACGTAGAATGAATATTTACCCGTAGCCGAGACAAATCTATGTCATCTAGACTAACGTTAACGCTTTGGGTCGCCATCTTGTCAAATCAAAACATCGAAAGTACGTACTCTTCCTGTAACGAAATTTCTTAACAATGTCGCCGAGCGGCGTCCTATATTCACATAAGTCGGTCAGATAAAAGACCAAATGTCATGCTTTTAATTCTGTATGAGATAGTTAGCATAACTAGGGCAAATCACTTAAATATTTGCACCGAAATTGTGTGATACTTTCGCCGTAAATTCATAAAACTGACCCAGGAAGAGCGATTCCTCATGCATTATGGGTCGTGAAGGGGAGCAACTCTTGTTTTACTAAATTCTGACTCAGCAGCCGAGGAGTGGTACAGGGGCGTATATTTAACATGGGCGGCGAAGGAATGGACAGCATATGTCTGCTAATGGAATATAAAATGATGCATGTACCGAAAATGAATGTAAATGATGAGAAAATTATATGCTTAAGTATGGTTGTCCGGCACTTATAGACGGTGCGAGTTGCCTCAGCGAGTGGCTTATGATGTAGAAATCTGTATATAGATTGTACGATTGTCGCGGCTGCCTAAAATTACCGATTTACAACGACCTTTATTGCATAGATTTAAAATCTAAATCTAGATGCAATTTTCTGGGTACCACAAGATCAGGTACAGATTATAACATTCCTAATTTGTTAAATAAAAAGTTCGTTATTTAAATGTATACATACAACAGAGACATATGGACCTGTTATTAATCTGAAATAATTTCTGTAGAATAATATAGCCTATTACATTAATTGTTTCTGTATAGAAACAAATGTTAGATAAATAAGTTCAGTGTATCTTAATTAACTAATTAAGCATTTTATAAAGTTCTGTAATTTGAGACTTGAAATGGTCTTGTCTATTGAATTTGTTTGATTTTTTTTTACGATTTGCTAATTACACACTCCTTATTGCTGATCAATATACAACAACTAGTGTAAGCTAAAGCTTTTAAAGTTTAGCATTTGAAAGTTCTTGCCCAACTTGAACTAAATAACAGAGTTACTTATAAAATTGGCTTACTTCATGCTTTACAATTTTACATAACTCTGTAGATCGTGCTTTCAAATCAGTCAATTCAATTTTTTATTGTTCAGATAATGCGGTTAAATTGAAGTTATGATGTTTTCCCAGGGACTGCAAGTTTCCTTCAATTAGTGTAGGTCAGCGCCGTATTTTTTAACGCAAGAAAAGTAACCGCAACAAGTCACCGGCAGCATCTCTACAAGGTTACCTCCCTTGATTGCAGTTTTGAGTTCGCGCGATTATCGAAGTTTTCAATTCGGTTGCGTGCATTTTTTACAATAGAATAATGCATAGTGCAGCAATCAGATGAAAAAAGATTTGCCAACAAATTGAAGACCGCCATCTGCCCATAGTACGCAGATGTTATGGTAGAGCCATACTTGATATATTCTTTTTCTTTTAATACTACGCTGAGATGACTCTGAGAAAACTTTGAAAATTATTCACAATACATGTACAGTCATAAATGCATTGTGTCCAGACCTGTGCGACAATTTTGAATCGATGTTGTTATCTCTGTTGAAATTACTCGATATTTTAGAGTTTTATTTAAAAATGTTTTTTAATAGAAACACACAAAATGTATATGAATATTGTAAATTTTTGACACAGCGGAAATACTATCATCTTACACCCAGTCATTGTGGCATTTCCAGAAAGGCGATCATGGCAGTCAAGCGCCGTACTATACCTGTAGATTACAAACGTCTTATTATACCTGTAGACTACAAACGTCTTAATATACCTGTAGATTACAAACGTCGTACTTTTCCTGTAGATTACAAACGTCGTACTATACCTGTAGATTACAAACGTCGTACTATACCTGTAGATTACAAACGTCGTACTATACCTGTAGATTACAAACGTCTTATTATACCTGTAGTTGTACTACCGGTATACCTGTGAAAACGAAGTAGTAATTTTAATTGCTGCACGTAATATGCAAATAAAATGTGGAGCAATCGATGGACGAGTATTTTAATCTTCGATTTTTACTGACTATCAATTTTCTAAGGCTCATTTCGATGTGATAAGTTTTCACCATCACCATGTGATCGCGCAGATGAGCTAAACGGAAACAGTCCAGTGTTTCGTATCCGCATGATTTCTCAAGGAGACTACCCAGTCAAATTTACCAAAATAGTCCCACATGAAGAAGCAAAAATAAGTTTGCTTAGCTGCACAATGATCGTTTTTTACAAGATATGATTAAACAGCAAGCAAGGCGCGTAGCTAGGCCTTATTTATGTGGATTCATAATTGTGTTGGGGATCCGATTAAGGCATGCCCCCTGGAAAAATTGGAAACAATGGTGAAATCTGGGCATACTGAAGCGCTTTATTCGGGACTAAATATTGACATGCTGCAGAATGTGTAACTTTGGCAAAAAAGTTTGTTTTTGTAAGAATCATGCGGATTCAGCCGCGTACGTGCGTGTAGGCAGCTACGCCTCTGGTATGTGTGGTAGTATATCATCGCTGTAATTCACTCCATACAAATTCGTATACACTCAACAAATAAATGTAATATAATGAAATCTGAATTGTGTGGGCGTACTTTATTCGTTGCACACGACAATGCATTCAGTGAATAAAAGAGACGCAATAACAGAAAAAGCCCAGCAGGATACCCAGTGTAGTGGTAAGGTAAAACATACATTGTTCCCGAAAACATATCCTATAAAATATAGAGTTGACAGACCAGAAAAACTTTTTTCAAATGTTTATCTATTTAGGAAATGTAGATCATATAAAATGAAATTATTGACAAGAAAAAAAACGATTGAGGCCGAAAAGGTCTATGGTCGACAGAAAAAAATAATGTCGCTCGGGTCGGCAGAAACCAGGAACTTCTTTTATGCCTGAAGTTCCACCGTGCATAACCCAAAAGCTCCTGATATGTGGGTTAAACATCGAACTCTAAACGAATGAAACCGTCTACGGTTTCAAGGGAGATTAAGACTCTCAGGTTGGTGGATATTACTCGTATTGTGCTTTATTTAATCTGAAAGCAAACTCTTTATACAAATTATATATCCAACCAGTTTAAACTGAAACGCTAACCTGTTAGTTGTCAGTTAATTCGCCCCTGCAGTCACTCATCATGCAGAATACTGGATTTAACGTCGCCCCAAAAGGCAGGATAATGTTATTTTAGTCACTTTTCTAGCTTTAACAAAGGAAGGACATACCAGGTATACACCTAGGTAGAACTACCGACCTTCTGTAAGTTAGTGGGCCAGCTTCCTCACACGTTAAATTGTCTGGTCATGTACAATTAAAAATTAAATTAAAAACAAAAACGGAGAAATACATTAAATCTCTGGTTCAAGAAGTACATTTAAACTTATGAAATAGCCAACGTATGCATTAAGATATATGTACCATTTTTATCAATCATCCATTGTTGTTTAAATACATTAGTTCAAATCCTACTTTTGACAGTCACGAAATACATTAAAACTAATTACTTATCATAACACTGCCCGGCGTTTCCTAATTTTAAAACCGTTTTTTTTTGTTGAAAGTACATTAGGTTGTACTCGTGAATAGCCATACTTAACTAATGTATGAGATTTGTTTGCGTTAAATCTTACGTATCCATACTTCACAATATCATTTTTATTTGCCAATTTTTCTCATGACCGTAAATATCAGCTGATCAAACCATTCACAATCAATTAATACGGACTAATAACAGATCATAAGCATGAACGACGTTACAAACCTGGCGAAAAACAGATTAATTATTCAGCTGAAATCATTCTGTGACAGTATTACACAACAATAATAATTGTCATTTTCACTGATTTATAATAATGAGGCCTGAAAACAACCTCATGTTTACAGTAACCCCACTTTTTGGTACCGACTCTCAGGTTTCTAAACGGCTGCGGCCGTGGTCAGTGGTTAGTGCGCTGGACTTGTAACCCGGAGATCCGGGTTCGAATCCCGGTCGCGGCAGGTCATACCCTTCTATGAAAATTTGACAAAAATGTCGATTTTCCTCCATATGTGTAGAGGTTGCCGACTCCTTGTGGAAGGGTAAGTTAGTAATTGGTTGGTATACAGACCAGGAAAACTGATTAGGTGAACCGGTCGCCGTAATTGTTGGAAAAGGGCATTAAACCCCAGTGACAATAAGTCAGATAAAAACAAAGCAAATCTAACATTAAAATCCCGATTCCGAAAGTATTTGGGGCGAATTATACCTCCAAAGTACGATCGAAAGGCACGTTTAGACGAAAAATAGAAAAGGAGAGTTTTGCGACCTGTTTATTCTATTTATGTTCCAGTAACTGTAAACACGACTATTTTTCTGACTTTATCGGACACTAGCTATACAGAATACGCCAATGGTCAATTTTAGTTTTGTATTCTCAACGTCTTTTCTTTTATGGCGTAAGCTAGTCTGTATACTTCAAGAGTGTCCCTCGTAAGTCACGTTGTATACACATATACCTTATTTCAAAAATCTAAGTACAACAAAACTTGGGTTAACTACCATATTCGAAGGCCACCAAAAGTAAAATAGGCCAGTCTGAAGCCCCTGGGCATGGTATCGACAAATACCAATCTAGCGTTGTCAAAATGCAACCAATAAACATTCTACTAATTGCTGTGAATACATACCATGGTATTTTTCAAACTCTTGTTCTCAAATTTAACTGTTCATACATTCACTTACGTAAATTCAATTGCACACCCACGTTCCAGGACCGAATGTCAAAGGGGTCGTAATATAGGGTGTATTGTCATGAATTGTACGAGTGCTGTATCATAACTACTGACCCAAGGATTATAAATTATCCCTACTTTAAATAATATACTGTACCTATTGTATCCGTTTCTATTTACACCGCTCTGCAGACAATATATTTGACTAATGAGAAAGGGTACTTATTTTGAAGCCATTACTATTTTTATAAGATATTAATTTAGGTCGCTAAACATCACAGAGTTTTTGTTTGCCAATGAAGTATGTACATATTGTTATAACAGATTGTATGATCGTGTGAGACAAAACTCTGACCTTTTACATAATAAGCCAATGTCGGCATT
The DNA here is from genome assembly GCA_008271625.1 of Lutraria rhynchaena. Lineage (NCBI taxonomy): Eukaryota > Metazoa > Mollusca > Bivalvia > Venerida > Mactridae > Lutraria > Lutraria rhynchaena. The sequence goes on along the minus strand of VIBL01000004.1, from coordinate 5,250,075 downwards.
ATCTGTAGACTAAGTGAGGCCCTGCTCGATTTCCGACAGAAACAGGCAACATCGTATGCTTTGGAAAATGTTCGGCAGTTTTATATTAATGGCTGCATGGGGTGTTCGCAAAATGGCGTTGACAAATGTTTAGAATATAATCAGCTAAAAGTATTAATCACTTCTGACAAATGCGTCTTTCGGTTGCAAACCCTGGTCTACATTGACAACGTGGCTTTTTGTGGATACCTTTTTTGTACCAACAGTTTTATTTATCTAGTTAAACGTCTTGGAGTGTGTGTTTCGGCAAGGATCATTTAGAATCTGCAAAATCATTCGAATAAGACTTCGAATATGTGACTTCAGTTGCTATGACACAAGCACCTCTTGTTGATATCAGGACGCAAATGCATCAAAACAATCTCAAGTCCGCGATATATAAGTCGACCGTCCCGCGGTTTACTGACTTCTACCCTGGACAAACTTTCCGAGTAGGATCTTACACAGACTCGGTGATCACAACATCTTGTATTTGCAGTACAAACAATCTTTGACTGTTTCACTTGTTGGTCTTATTATTTTAGTGATTTACAAATGGATGCTCGACGAATTGGAGAAAAGTCTAAAAAGATGATCGGTAATACATTGCATTAACGAATATTGTCTGCGCATGCGCGTAACGGTTTTATTCAAGGTAGGTACTTCCAGAATTTGGCTTCATCTTTATATTCTGAGTCGGCACAACGAATATGGCTTAAATCTTGAAATTATTTAACGCAATTTTTTTTTTGAAAAAAAGTCTAACAAACGCCCCTAGACTGGCCGCACGAGCAACACTGTCGACTAGTGATGACGTCACATCATATGATCAGACACCCAGATCAGGAGGGTATAAAATCAGCACTTGTCGTCCACATTCCGTACACTCCAACTTTCGAAGGACGGAAATACTAACTCAAAATGAAAGCTGCATTCGCTATTCTTCTCGCCGTGGCTGTTGCCGGATTTGTGGAATGCAAGCCACAAGTGAAGCAGTCATTGCAGACAAAAATTAGCAACTTGAACAGCAAACGTGGTAAGTTTATAATTCATTAATATTTTACTTAAACACTTTATAATGGAATCATTTTATATCGTATCGTCGGTATCGGCGAAATGTTAAGTTCAAATAATTTCATTGTTTAGAGGACATTTTTCGGAATTTTACTCCAGACCGAGAAACTGAAGGAACATATACAGTTGTACATTTATTTTGTATTTTTTTTTACAATTTAAATGCCGGACTTATTCCAGAAAATTAAACTCGCGTAATTCTGAAAGTGTTTTTTAAATACGAATTCATTATTCATAATAGTACAAGTATCATTAAACGCCTTTTGTTTCCAACCAGTAATTTGTTGAACATAATCAAAACATAGATAATTAATGTTTTAACATAAAAGTATCCATTTAGAAACATTGAAGCTTTTAAAGAGATCTAAGTAGAAATAAAAAAATATTTCGGGCGAATATTTAACACGCTCTGAAGCAACGTGCGTACTTAAATCTATCCAGTCTTTTTTACGATTTTTAATGTCAATACTTATGTTACACGAATTTTGAATTCATAAATATTCATGTCACCAGTATTTTGAATTCATAAATATTCATGTTACCAGTATTTTGAATTGAATTCATAAATATTCATGTTACCAGTATTTTGAATTCATAAATATTCATGTTACCAGTATTTTGAATTCATGATTTATCATAATATATTATATTCTTTATTCATTCTTTTTAATTTAGCCGAAGGTGACTGGCCAAAAGGATGGGTTGAATGTAAGTATTTGTCTTAATTGTCTTAATTGTCAGATGCTATTTAATATGTTTGATAAAAAGACATCGTATAGAATACAGATGTATAGAAGATCGGACGATTTACATTTTCCGTACAAGTAACTATTTTTTTTATTTTTTTCGTTGTTCAGTTGCCTTTTTCTTTATTTTTTTTGCGTCCTTCAAGTAAGAAAAAAATAGCTGATAGTTTTGAAATCATTGTCATGTATTGTACGTCGTATATCTATATTCAGTCGATATGTTATTTATTTTTTATGTATACATGTAGTTTTTTGTGTATACATGTACTTCATTTATTTTTATGTATACATGTACTTTTTTGTGTATACGTGTACTTCATTTATTTTTTATGTATTCATGTACTTTATTTTGTGTATACGTGTACTTTATTTATTTTTTATGTATTCATGTACTTTATTTTAGTTGCTCAGCTCATCGGAAAATGCGAATCAATGAGAAACATTTTGGAAGCCTTCAACGTTACATTATGTGAGTAATAATGACAATAAAATCTTTATTCTATGAAATTATGCTTTTTTCACTGGGTTTAACGCCGTTTTCAATATTTATTTTCAGTCATACACGGCGTCCAGTTCACCTAACCAGTTTTCCTGGACTCTATTCAAACCAGTGCTAATTTACCCTTCCACAAGGAACCGGAAATTTCTCCACATATGGAGGAAAGTTGACATTTTTGTTAAATGTTCATAGAAGGGTGTAACTTGCCGAGACCAGGGTTCGTACCCGGACCGTTGAGTTGTTAGTCAAGCGAGCAAACAACTGGACCAGGTCGTGGTCAGGTTATGGCATTTGTTAAATGGAGACCGTTATGAGAATTTCTGTATTATGGTATAAAATTCAAGCACGAAGGCCTAATCGCCAATTGAAATTAAAAAGACCCGTAAAATTACACTTACACACATTAAATGATTTTCTTCGTAGCCGAAGACGATAAGAAATATTGCATTCTTGCTAGAGCTTGTCCAGAGGTCATGAAGATCGGCGAAGAAGCATGCGTAAGTTAATCAGTACATTTTGATCTGAATTTATTGCTGTTTCATTAAAATAAAATCACAGTAGAGTATTAAACAGTTATAGTAAATTTATTAGGGCCGGAATTTTAAGTTCATTATACCCATTCGTCAGTAAATCGGGAGGGGGTGTTAACTCATGATTATCTGATTATCTACTATATCCAAGTTCACTATAACCATGTTTCACTGCAAACGTGTTTATTAAATCTAATTTCAGCATATTTCTGAAAATATACGTATGCGTTAAAATAAAAGAACACATTGTTCTTAGTCCTTGTTAAGGAAGAAACAGATTATTTAGATTTAATTTATACATCAGCACCCAATTGTATAAACATGGGTTAACTTTAACCATTGGGTTAAATCAGAGTTTTGGTTAAAATTTTGGTTAAATGTTCGGTTAGCTGTTGTAGAAAAGTTTGTTTAAATTTAACCAAATTTTGTTTTTGTTAAACCTCAAATAAATCTAACCTAAGTCTAAGATGCTGGTTTAATCTTAACATAAACAGTAACAGTACCAAAATAGCAGCCCTTTTTAAATGCTTAAATGATTTTTTAATGGTTAGTAAACCAAAATGGTTAAATTTAACCTTTGGTTAAATTAACCATTTGGTTAAAGTTAACCAATGTTTATACATTTGGGCACAGAAGTATGGTCCTCTACCTGCTTACACTTTCTATGTTTCCATGTTTTTTACGGCAGGAAGCAGATGAGAGTGAACTTGAAGATTTCAGCGAATTCATTGATTCCAAGTTCCCTCTTTTCCAGTGTAAGTACATTTTTTATAATAGCACTGTAAGTTTGATTTTTCTATTTCTGCTATATAAATTTTGATTTCGGCATTGCCAAAGTGTAAATTTGATTTTCTAATCACGACAGTGTAAATTTGATTTCCCCATTGCCACAGTGTAAATTTGATGTTCTAATCACGACACCACAGAATGAATTTAATTTTCTAATCACGACACCACAGAATAAATTTGATTTTCTAATCACGACACCACAGAATGAATTTAATTTTCTAATCACGACACTACAGAATAAATTTTATTTTCTAATCACGACACCACAGAATGAATTTAATTTTCTAATCACGACACTACAGAATGAATTTAATTTTCTAATCAGGACACCACAGAATGAATTAGATTTTCTAATCACGACACCACAGTGTAAATTAGATTTTCTAATCACGACACCACAGTGTAAATTAGATTTTCTAATCAGGACACCACAGTGTAAATTAGATTTTCTAATCACGACACCACAGTGTAAATTAGATTTTCTAATCAGGACACCACAGTGTAAATTTGATTTTCTAATCACGACACCACAGTGTAAATTTGATTTTCTAATCACGACAGAGTAAATTTGACTTCCCCATTGCCACAGTGCAAAATTGATTATTCCATTCCAGCATGGTAAATTTGATTTCCAATTTCTTCAGTGTAATACTATTGTTTTTGTATCGAAACAATCGCTTATGATATTTGATTTCTTCTTTTCAACAGGTGCCAACCTAGAAGCTGTGAAAGAATCCGTCATGTTCTCTCTCTATCTGAATGACAAGGACGGTGAGTATTACACATATGATTCATCATTTCACTTTAACCCGATACCTGAGAATAAACGTATTGGTTATTGCTGAAACAGAGCAAATACTTTCATTAAGATAACTCTCTTAAGTACTCTTTAATGAATCATCACAATTGGTGTTGTAGATTTACTGATACGCAAGTATTACAGCGCGAAATAAACGCTTAAAGTAACAACGGATGGCTTATACAGTAGAACGCAGATATGATTAATTTCTGTTGGACCCGAAAAATTACTCTACTATATCCATAGTTCACTATCTTAATACCAATAAAATAAAGAGTAACGTGATTGGAGGAGTAGTAAATAATACACCTAATTTCTCCACTACATCCTTGTTGTCTGTACAATGTAACTTGCGCCAATACATGAAACAAATGTTGACAGACCTTACAAAGGGCGAATCAATAAAACACTAAGGTAAATTCAGAATTCGAATCATGAAATCAGTAAAATTTAAAGTATGACCAGATAGCTTCCATCAAGACAAGGCCATATGACTGATAAATGAATGATCTTTCTAACTGCTTTGGTGTATGGCTAATATGAGCCGCTCTAATTTCACATTTTTATTGTTTTTTTTTTCTGAATATGATCCTGGTAATACGTTGTGCTTGCAGTCGAAGAGGATATTTATTTGCAAGCAAGCCAACCTCTTTTCGGTATGTGCAAGGCGATGTTTGACGCTGTTGAGAAAGAGGAAGCTGAATTGGAGAAGGACTTGGAAGAAGCCGAAGAAAAACTTGGAGGTGACAAACGTGCACTTAAGAAACAACTGAGAAAACTCCTCGAGATTGCATCCAGAAAAGTATGTTGTCTGAGTTAAGATTTCTCTGCACTTTCGTTCCCAGTTTTTTTTCTTTTTTATCAGTAAACTTTAAGGTAGAAAATAAAAATACTAGCGCAGATATTTTTGTACTATTGCTATTGGTCTTATTGCCAAAACATAAAAAATGTATGACATACTTACATCGAACGTATCCATTTATCGTCCGTTTACATGAGGTATCCATATAGAACGAATACGTTTCGTATAGTGGTGGGCAGTATAGTTAAGTAAAAAGTCTGCTTAGATGATATAACGTCATAATTGCCCCTTCCTCGGATGTTTGAATGAAAGGCCAATTGGCCAATCAGATAACGGGATTTCGACACACCTACGGTAGCTCGCGGTGTCTGCCATTACCTTAGACAAACAGAAGGAAACTTTCGTCTGAAAAAATAGCTTTTGGTCGATTTCTTATAAGATAACTTGGTGTTCACGATATGTTACGTTAACCGGTTTTCTCGGAATGGGATTATTTTTATAAGAGGTTGGATATCGCAAATTCTTTTCAACAGCTTTGACCCATTTACCGGATCTCGTGTCATAATTTCTAATTGTGTCTTCAACTTGATCTCCATGAACTCAGTGTGAATGTATTCGTCCAATATCGAAGGCACACAAATGACAGAAAAAACCCTAATTTAATTGGATTACCATGTGTTTATGGTGTTTATACTTGCATATATATATATAATGTATATTTATTGATTTATTTATCTACTTCCAGTATTAGGCAGACTCCACTCTCAACATAACATGAGACGGACATATACAGACGTTTTCTCAAAGGATAAACGAACAGGACACCACTAAAACCGACTATGAACAATGAACAAAATATTGACCATCAAAACATGTCACAAAATTGTTTTTAAAAATACATGTACATGAATGTATAAACTCAATATAGATGTATTTATCGGAATAGATATTATATTTACATTTGTTACAACAAAAATAAATTGATTCAGCATTTAAATTTTTTTATCATTGTATCAATATTCCATCAATCACCACCAGTTCATCTTTGAGTTGATTGTTCCGGTTTGTAATATACCATTGTGGATCTGTGTTTTTGTGTTTACAGGAGCCAAAAAGGTGTGCTAAACCATATTTTTACAAAAAGAAATGGCTAGGCCAGCAAAAATAGTTGTGTTCCAACCTTCTGTACATTTGGCATCAATCCCAATGTTTCTGACAGCACAGTACAACAAATTGCAACCAATCGCGGCATTTCGAAAACATTTAAGGACGAATTATGCCTCAAAAGTATGAACAATATGGTTTTAAAAAATTAGTACGTAAACATTTTGTGAACTACCTACCCTATATTTTGCAAAGTAACCAGAAACACGACTATCTTTCTCGGCCTTATATTTATATGAAAATACAGCAAAACCTCGTTATCTCGAGGAGTCATCGGAACAGATTGAATGCTTGAGGTAAACCAGGTGCTCGTAATAACGAGCTATTTGTTTGTTGGTTGAAAATTATACACAACTAAGAACAGTAACCATGTAACGTATGGGTAAGTTTTTGATGGGTCCTTTGGGTTGCTTTAAAACAACAAAACTTTTCAACAGTAGTGTAATGTATGGAAGTAAGGTATGGAAGTAATGTATGGAAGTAAGGTATGGAAGTATAATGTATGGAAGTAATGTATGGAAGTAAGGTATAATGTATGGAAGTATAAGGTATGGAAGTAAGGTATGGAAGTAAGGTATGGAAGTAATGTATGGAAGTAATGTATGGAAGTAAGGTATGAATGAAAACACCCTGAAAATATACCATTCGAACTTAGTATAACCAAAGTTGCACTCAACTATTCAAATATGAATTACAGGCATTTTAATACAATACAACTGTAGCATCTCTAACAGATAATACATGTTAAAGAAACATATATGTACGAAACATCACACATTACCAATATACATTACATAAACATATACAGAGCCATACACATAAACAATTATACCAAATCACACGTTCAACTTACCAATCTGAGGGACTAAGTGTCTATATACATGTATAAAACTGCTTCTCATCCAAGCATACCAGTAACTGCTATCTGTGAATTAGATGCCAATAGTGAAAATATGATTAGTGAAATATTAGAATGCAATAGAATAGGACTATAAGATTTAGTAAACTGAACTTAATAATATGGTCTGGCTATACACAATTATGAATGGAGTACCTCAATACATTAGAAGTAAGAATACTAAATATGAACCAAACACATACAAAGACAAACTTCCATCAAATATTCAAATAAAACCATTAAAACTCATTACAGTAGAATAATATAATCAAGAGACAAATGACTAAAACCAAATGAACAGATACAAACCACAATCAACAACTTCCACGACTAAGAGTGGAAGCCAGTTCTTCCCACAAAGAAATCTATCAATCCACTGACTTACTGATCAAAAAGGCGGGAAAATGTCACATGATCAATAAAAAAAAACGGTCAAGCGAGTTTTTAATCCACTCACACAGAAAGACAACTCTTATACAATCCTAATCAAATCTTTCTAATCTCCCTTATCACTTATTTACAAATAATGACCCCGTTACACAACATATATTGACGGGACTTTTAAAAACTTCTTCAGATAAGTCGGACACTCGTGATATCGATGCTCGTAATAACGAAGTTTTACTGTGTATGGTTGATATCGTTCAGCCGATGCTAGACGATATAAAGTTTCAAAGTTTATTCAGAATAACTTTTAACACATACACATAAACCAAAAAACGATCTAAAAAAACAAGACGATATATACTTCTTTTTTTTCTTTTTTATTCAATGATCGTTTTTGGTCTGTATGTATATAAAACACAGTTTTGTTCTTATTAGGATCTTACTTTTTTATAAAAACAATTTCTATATAATATATATATATAAGCTAGGTTTTTTGTAGAAATGTGGTTTAATATATTTGTATATTTACATAAGTACATCTTTATAGAGTTTGCATTCAAACATAAAATGATACTCGTTTTCCAGTACTCCACAGGTTCTACAACAATGTAACATATACATTTTAAGTTTAAATTCTTACATAATGAAGATTTCCACTGTAAGACTGTAATGAAAGATATTTAGAGGTTTTAAATGATTATTGACAGATATTCACTGCACCATTTACATAATAAAAGTGTTTTACAGTCAAAATGCAAGGATATGAATCACCCGTCGGTATTTCTGAGACAAACAAAAATAACGAACAAGGCAATTAATTCCAGTTTTAATCGCAGATGTATTGCTTATGGTGTTACAGTGATACCCGGCTATTATGAATGATATAGTGAAGGATCAGATATAATGAAGTAAATATTCCCTCGACAAAGTTCTCCGGTATTTTAATGCAATGAATATGGCGAAATATGGATAATGGACTTCAAAGTCGTGTTCTCGGGAATTCACTGAAACCGTGTTCTACTGTATTTATGATACGCATACGTATTATAACAATCATAAGCGTAAACAATTCCTTCACATTCAAGTTTGTACGATCCGGATATGGCGTTAAATGATAAAATTTTCCATCCAGCGATTTTTAAGGGGCACAATCAAGGGCGAATTTTCCTTAGAAAAGATTGTTTACTGCAATTTTGCAGACGCCTATATCATTGTGGTTTCTGTCGTTTTTTAAGCCTTTGAATTATTAATTTATGGCATGTAAACGAAGCTAACCCCGGATTGATGTTTTGAATAAATAAGCGATATCGCATTTCCCAATATAAATTACATGCAATACGATATTTTCCAAGCATTTCATCTGTAATTGTGCAGATCTGTAATTTTGCAAATTTATTTTGCAGTCAAATATGTACATTGATAAACCCACACAATTCATGAAATAAGGCGTAGAAAAGATCGTGATGTATTTTAAATTACATCCACGATATCAAATAGTCGTGTATCACATAAATATATTAACAATAAATATGACGAGACAAGTCAACAATGTGATGTTAAACTTGCAGTTGTTGAAACTGAAGATGCAGCTGACATCCTTAACAGGGGACGTCCCCATAACGAGTGTTTCGACACTTTAATCCCCGGACGCTTTCCGAGCGGTCGGCCCGCAGTGGCGATAAGTCACGAAATGCTAGTCAAAGGCTTCTAGTTTTACCCCACCCACTGTAAAAAAGAGTCAATAATAATTATAGTAGGGTATTAGTATGGTACAGCGCTTACTCATCTTTTGTTCTGCTCGTATATTTTTGTACAAGGACAAACACAACTAAGGCTAAAAGATAGTCATGTTTAGAGTTACTTCACCGGAAAGAAGCAGGAAATATTTTCGTACATTGGAGTTTGCCGCTGGAAACTTAAGAGATGGCGCCAAAATTAGTTTCGGTCAAGTAACCGTTAACACGACCATTTTTCTGGCCTTTCAGGTTTGAATGTACGTCTAAAGGATATCTGGGAACAATGCCCGGATTACACAAAATAACTGCAACAAGTACTGTAAAATCTCGTTTTCTCGACATGTCATTGGAACATACTAATTGCTCGATATAAACGTGGTGCTCGTAATAACGAGGTATTTGTTTGTTGGTTGGAAATTATACACAACTAAGAACAAAAATTGACGGGACTTTCACAACTCCTCGGGATAAGTCAGGTGCTCGTGATACCGGTGCTCGTAACAATGAAGTTTTACTGTATTAGAAAACTGACATACAGGATCGTACTAAGCAAAATATGTTTGACTATCCATCTGTTGTCAGCGAAACTGTCTTCACCTTGGTTATCGTCATCGTTGTTAAATAGAGCGAGCGCTGCATCAGCTTTATCGTTAATACCCGTGGTTGAAAACTTTATTGAAAAATTGAATAGCACCCAGGATAACCTAATAAATGCTCCCATAACGTCACATTTTATAGCATTTTTCTGGCAATTTGTCCAGTTATATTTATCGATTTTTGGACGTATTGTTTATGTAATTCTAAATCATAGCTTATCGGTGTGTCGCGAATTTTTAATTCTAAAAATGGGCAGAGGCATTGATTTACTGAGGGGGATGTGTATTGGAAGATATTTGGTATTATTTCTTTCAGTCTATCTATAGAATATCACAGTTATTCAACTTTGTTTACCGTCACAGATTTTACAGTAGTTTGGTATCCAAAACTATCATGTGTCTTATTTTTGAATTCACATGACCTACGTTTTACTTGCCATTTGAGTTACATTTTTTTCGCTACTGAATATCATCTACAGAATAGAGAACTCATTTAAAATGTAAATTTATTGACGTGTTTATGCAGACATAAACAAATTGAAAAGCTTATACGTAAGTATTCAGGAAAATGTATGACAAAATGTATGAGCGAACTGTAAACGTGAATACTTAATAAAAAAAAGACTGAGCTAAATTTTGTACTTAAAAGAAGGTTTATAGAATTAATATGTATGCCCCTTTTTAATGTAAGTACATTTAGCATATTAAGCTTAGAAATCCTGACACATTAAAACGTCCCACACGAAGATGAACTTTAAACTTAAAATACTTTAAATCTTCATTCAATGTTTACCTAACATTGATGATTAGCCTTGGATGGAGTTAATGTACCCATGGTTTTCAAAATAGCATCGATCTGGGCCGTGCGTTACGCAATGATGATTTCTATCGCCCGGCGCTGGGAGTGTATAAAAGAGCCCCTGATGCCTGCTCTCCGCATACACGAATTTTCGACGTACTGGGCAGTATTTTCAAGATGAATTCAGCTCTCGCAATAATTCTTCTAGTGGCTGTTGTTGGATTTGCGGAATGCAAGCCATATTTGAAGGACACTTTGGAGGCTGAACTTAGCCAGGCTCGGGACAAACGCGGTCAGTAAAAATCACATTAACTATGACTTTGATTATTTACAAATTACTGATTGTTTTAAATCTAATTATTACTTATACAAATGTTTTATAACCGTTGTTTTATTATTTTCAAACGAATATATGTTTTAGGATCTCATTTAAAAATGTAATGTTTCATTATATATTTCCCTTTATTATGCTGTGTATTTTTCATTGTGTAAAAATCACACGTTTTACTATACCGTTCTAGCTGTATATTTCTATGTTTGTTATCAGATAAATTTAAGAAACTTAATCAATTGTATTCTATTCTTATCCGGCCCGCAATTGATTTTTGCTTAAAAAGGCGCCGATGTATGCCCACTTCGGTACATCTAATAACGGCTATTTTTATTTTATATGAATCGGGATTCATTTACAAGCACACTCTTCATTTTGTGTTTCATTAAGCTCTCTCTCGTTTATATGATCTACGTAGATTTTTTTACTCTCCCTATTTTTACCACTAACGTAGATAAACGTATTTGATCTTTCAAAGAGGTATCCGCGCTCAAACTTTTGACCTTGACATTCGATCAAGAGGTTCAAGGTCAAATAGCTTGAATACCATTTTTGCATTTTTCTTTCTATATGGTAAACAATTCTAAAATCCATTGGTTTATTTTTCAGGGATGTACAGTGGTGCGCTTTACGGTTTAGTTGGATACATGGAATGTAAGTGATGAACAATGTATTTTGTACTTTGGGTTTTGTTTTTGAAACTTTAGGGGTCCGCGCTAAGAAATACTGTTGGTCGGGCAACCGGAAACACGACCACATTTTCTGGCCTCAGTAACACAATACAAGAAACTGTAGAATGTAAGACAATGCAACCTCTCCAGAGTGGCCCTCCCGTGAACAACAACCTCCCTTCAACAACAGCATTGTTTTTCCCAATGTACGATTTAAATATTAATTCAACCTTTCCAGAGTATCAACCTCTCAACAACAACATAATTTTGCTTCTTTCAAAGGACGATGATTTGGAGAGGTTGCACTGTACCCTTTTGACGAAATTCATAAAGAATACAGTATTTTAACCATAGAAATACTTCGTTGTTTTTCAAACTAACATCAAATGAACGAACAATAATGTCAAACAATATTCAAATGATTTTTTTTCGGAATACCATAAAGAGATTTCATTCAATCACAGAGTACTTTTTAGTGATGAGGACATCTACTTATTTAATCGTTTCTTTTGTCTTAAAGGTGGTTCTATTTTCGGCGTGTATCAAACAACCGATGTATGGAAGTATTTGGCATATTTTGTTGCATAATGCGCGTATGTCTATGTAAGTTATGTTGATTTCCCCTTGTATGTTACAGTTCTGGTGATGATAGAGCACTGCGAGTTGGCTTGGCAAACCAATGGTACGGTAATATATTGTCCATTCTATCCCCTCAACGAGATTAGGCATTAAATCAATACAATTCTTCCAAAATGTAGAAACTGTTTTATTTGACAGTTATATGTAATGCAAACGTACCACATCCTGGATCCTTATAAAAATGCTAGCTTTGGCTTACACCAATTATTTTCTTTCATGACTCAAAGGGAGTTAACTCTACAATACTGATGCACTTATTTAATAAATCTGGATAATCCTTTCATTTAGTTGCACATTTACTCTTCAGATATGTAGAAAAGACATTAAATTTATGCGTTAGTCAGGCAATAGAAAAAATCAAGAATAGAGTGATGAATTGAACTGAACAATATTTCCATATTCATAACTTAAACATGTATATATTTGTTGATAGACTTATAAAGCGCGTGTTGTTCTGTTCAACTCTTTAAATTGGAGTTTCAACATAATTCCTGGCATTTTCTCCTGGCAATCAAATAAGATATCGTGTGGTTGTTAAATGTCGAAAATATATATATGTATATATTGGATTATCATGTTTTGTCGTTTTCAGATGTCTTGAACAACAACGATTATAGCGAATTCTGTTCATTTGCTTTCGGATTCAGTAATGAATTACACGTAAGTTTTATACAATACCAGTCTTGTTGTACCGTCAAACTGAGTTACCGGTAACCGAATTGTAACGAATGAATATATATATATATATACTGGCCGTCATAAGAAAGTAACCATCATAAAAATTCTTCTATTTTGGCTTAATATACTGACCTTGAAATTTTAATGGTATACAGCATTACACATAAAGGTAGTAATGGTTGGTTGGCTTACTCGTGGCGCACGTGTAAAATTGATCTTTTTAAGAATAACTTTTATAAAATAAAATTCTATACCAACATCACTTACTGTTTACTTTCTTATGACGGCCAGTATATATATAATGGAGGGTATCCATTATGTAAACAACCTTCGGTAAAAAAATGTAGATATTTGTTACCAAATCAACTTCCGGTAATCTTGATTCTATATGTAATGTACGAGCCTACGTGTACATTCTGGGAAAAAAATAATTAATATAAGTGAATGTACATGAACGAATACTGTTGTAAGTGCACCAAATTTACAAACTATATCTTCATGAATCTGTATAAATATTCGAATTATTACAGACAGTGGTTGGATCAGCTTATAAATGTTGGATTGTAAATAGCAACACAATCTATAAATATGTTTTGTTGTAGAATGGAAAACACGACGAGCAATACTTAGTCGACTTTCTTTCAAGCATTTCTCCTCTGATTCAATGTAAGTTTTTTGCACAGTTCCATTTTATGTACACAGTGAAACTCCTCTAATACGGACCGACTAATCCGGAAATCATCTTAACCCGAACAAATTTATTTTAAATTTATTTTTGCAAAAAGTTTTGTAAACTGGTTCCGTTGACTCTGGTTTTACAGAGACTTTGGTGCACTGCAACATGGAACGGGGACCAGTTTCAAAACTATATTTTGGTAAAAAAAACGGTCTAATCCGGAATTTTTCCAATGCGGACTTTTACACTGGCATGTATTGTCTAGAGTGGTTCTTCACTTCATTGTGGACAATTTTATTTCAAAGCTTGTTTAGAGTTCTGTAAGCTACTATTGTGGTCTTATTATAGCTTAGTAGTTTTAACTGTGTTTTCCAATCTGATCATTATTAGAAAATTAAAGCAAATTTAGTAAAAAATGTAGTTAAAAATAATCAGAAGAAAGTGATGAAATGTTATATTGTCATATCGACTTTTCTAGGTATAAACATAAGAATGGGACTCGATATTGTCAAGTTTTCAACAGAAGCATTAGATGAACGTAAGACAAAAACATTCATTACATATATTAGTAAATTAGTAAATGCAGCAATGGATATTTTCAAACATATCACTTCAGGGTGGGGATGACCTCTATTTAGTGACATTGTGATTTTGTACGACGAGGGTTAGATAAGAGCCACAATAAAGTGTATTCAGAAAATAAATACAACTCTGTTGAAACAATAAGATGTAAGAGCACATTATTACATAAAGTTTTTAATTGCTCGTGGAATTGTAATTTAAGCTTTCTACTCTTGAAATATTTGACACTTCGTGCTTACAGAAATGTACGTTGCCTACACATCACAAGCGGAGACAATGACCCATATGTGCGAAATAGTGTATGGAAGTTTTGAAAAAGAGGAGCAGGAGTTCGAATATGATATGCAAGAGGCTGAAAATGGAGGTGGTGGTGCGAATGGTGAAGGAAATGCTGAGGGAGAAGCTAATGGTCAAGGAACAACTACTACACAAGAAACAAGTACAAATGGAACCAGCTATGACGCTGAAGAACGTGCTTTCCTTCTTCATTTAAGGCGGCTCCTCAAGGGTGTATCAAAAAAGGTATATCATTATATAACTGGAGAATGTGCTTTATCCAAGTCAATCTTTGTAAATGTTATGTCGCGCCATCATGATACTTTATATGTAATTGAAATGCATTGGGAGCCTGTTATGCTAACGTACGGATAAGATTCGTTCTTTTGACAACCATTGTCGCTTTGGACAACTTTCTGTTATCTTCTTCTTGAAAATTTTCTTTTCTATTTAATTGTTTTATTACAACTTAATGGTACTGAATATGTGATTTATCCATGGTTTTTAATCTGGTTAATATTCAAAACTCACGTCTGGGGCAATCTATCTTACACTCTATCATTTCAGAACTAATTCACGACGAACAATGATGAATATCTAAAGTGTACGATCACCGATTATGAAGGACAACGGAAAGTCGAAATGTTGACGATCGATTTTGTGTGACCAAATTCATTCATTTCATTCATAGACATTCAATATATATCAAGCACCACGATTAATCACTTGTGTATTATGTTCATGCAATATTCAAGAAGAATAAATTAGCTCAATATATAATGCGTGCTTATCTTAATTTGGTTTTAAAATTGTTTTATCAGGTTTCCGCTAATATCCCCAGAGAATATAGAATAATCTGTTTTCTTTAGTATTAAAGCTATATACCGGCGGACAATAAACCTGCCCATTCTTCACGAACTCCAGTATTAATCTTCCTCACCGCAAGTAACTGCCAGCCGCCAAGGATTGTTCGCGTTGGCCAAGTCGTATTTAGAGAGTTAAAAACTCAGAAATTCAAAATCCCAGGAAGTGTATTTAATTATACAACTACATCAGAGTTTTGTCCAGAAGTATTTACACAAAACGCTTGATTAAAGCGTAAATATTCGACACTGTCAGTCTCTGTAGCAGAATGAGACTAAATGTACATATTCTGAGGTGTGTCACCTACTATAGCAGAATGAGACTAAATGTACATATTCTGAGGTATGTCACCCACTATAGCAGAATGAGACCAAATGTACATATTCTGAGGTGTGTCATCTACTATAGCAGAATGTGACTAAATGTACATATTCTGAGGTGTGTCACCTACTATAGCAGAATGAGACTAAATGTACATATTCTGAGGTATGTCACCCACTATAGCAGAATGAGACCAAATGTACATATTCTGAGGTGTGTCATCTACTATAGCAGAATGTGACTAAATGTACATATTCTGAGGTGTGTCACCTACTATAGCAGAATGAGACCAAATGTACATAATCTGAGGCGCTGTCACCCAGAATGCGGGCAAACGCACCAAATCTATCTTTTTTCACAGTAGAGAATGACCAATTGGGCTCAATACAGCAGATGGATCTCGTTGACTCTTACTACGTGCAGAGAGGTACACGCAAGAAAGAGTTTCAATATTTTGAATAAAAACACGAATAACAAGTAAAGTCCCTTTTATAATTAAATTCTTACAAATTAAAGTTTCATGCGCCAACTGGGTATAACTCATCAAAATGACAATAAAATGAAGTAGCTCTCCAGCAGGTGCTATATTTACTGGTTACTAACCATCATATCAAAGTAACGTTATTTGGGACATAAATAAAATATCTTACGTAGACCATACGAGATCAATTCATAACAGCGAAAACCATATTAACATAATGAAATTCAGAATTTCTGATATGACAGTAAAAAGATAATTATGAAGAATAAATATAAACACATGGCATTATAATACGAATATATTGCCAAACATTTGGGATTTGTAAAAATATGAAAGTTTACTAACATAGAACTTTGAGACATTATAATTATTATGTTTACAAAGTAATGCCATATTTTACAAAACAGACCTGTTATTTTACCTTACGTATGTTATTTATTGCCTCTGAATGAACATAAAATAAGGACAACACAGATATAGATGAATATCATGGCGATTAATATGATATTAATTCATATAATAATATATCAAATTAGGACATGAAAGTTGATTAAATATTTGTTACACTTGCCCAACAATCATGCACCACACGTCGCTAAATATCACAAGGATGCAGAGACCAATCTGCAAGAAATTTTTAAACGCAACAATGAACGTAGGAAAGTCGCACAAAATAATTCGGACCATTATCACGACCGACTAATCTTACTTTCAGTTTTACAAGTTATTTTTGCCAATTTTGAACTGCATTTTGGGTTATGTTCATATACTGAAAAAGGTCCCATTTCGCTAAATGAGAATTTAGCTAAACATTCTTTTGTTGTTCTTAATGCTATGATATGATTTTTTTGAAAAAAAAATCTAAGTTTTAACGGGTCTTTTCCGATCACGTCAAGTCCTTCCCGATTAGCCATATTCATGAATTCATTATCCACAAGATCTTAAAATAAAGATTTTCCAACAAAAAATTGCCTAATGTTATTATAATTCTATTATATGAAAATATCTCTCAAAAACACATTAATGAAGATTTCACGGGCCCATTCCGGCCGCTGTATGTCCTTTCCGCGGAAAGGGTTCCTTTCCGGTATGTATTCATACCGGGTTAATTGGATTTATCTCCGGAAGTAAACATTAGAGCGAAAACTTCCACAAGTTTGACAGCGTTACAAGTAATAAACGTGTGCTTATATTACTGGATCGATGATGTGTTGGGCTGGATTAACAGATATATTGGATTTTTTATTTCTGATAAAATAGTAGCAACTAGTGGATATGTCAGGGTTTTGGGAGAAAATAAACGTAAGTATGCTGCGTGGGTGGGTGTGGCGATGTTGCTTGGAGAACTTTTTCGTATCGAATGAAGACATATAAGTGACTCTATTTTAATACTTAAAGATTTCGTTGCTACTATACTTCTACCATATGAATTTGTTCATTTCTTTCAATTGAGGTGTAAACGCTCGATTGACATACTTCCATACCACTTCATTGTCATGATACATCATTATTCAATTTATTGTTTTAACTTATGTATAGCCATTGAAATGTTCTTTCACTTTTAATATAATGGTAGGTGGGTCATTAAAAAATGAAAATACAAATAATTCATTTTCACAATTATTAACAGTGCTTATGTATTTTTTCTGTGTGATAATATTTGTGTTATATAGCATTATTCTCAACATATTCGGTTGGGGGATTTTTTCCGGAGATTTCAGGAAAACAAACATTACAAATTTTGGCCCAATTCAGCATTGAATAACTGCTATTTTTAATTTTCACTATTTCAGCTTATGTGATTGATTATATGTCACATTATTTTTATGATTATCCATTATATGTCATTAAAATCAATTAAGAAGTAAACCCATTGTCAGCATTATTCCTTTTTTAACTATAAAATTTATATTATTGAAGTTTTAAAGTCACCTAGCTTTGAAAATAATGCAGTTAGTTAAGATAATGTTAAACATTATCTTAACTTATTGCATTAATATATATTATAACCATTTTGTTCTCAATATTATTCTAAGAACATGAGTATTCAGGGGTGTAGAAATAAGCTGGAAGCCAGAAAAATCAACCAGCTATTTGAGCATTCTCGCCAGCTAATTGTAACATGTTGTTTCAACTAGGATACACTCTAAAGTCAAGATGGTAATCTTCAGACATTGAATTTCTCAAACTGTTTTCTTCTGATATGAATACAGGATATGATTTATGAAATGTGAAATTTAAGCCATCATTGAGAGTGGAGTTTTTCCCTGTACTCCCATTCACAATTGGAAACAGACCATCACAAAATTGCCACTGGGTCTAATGGACCCTTTCTTAATTGAACAAAAATGGGTCTGGGATGTATTTTAGCATGTCACATAATAAATCAACATCCTGTTTGAGAGCAGAAATTATTTCAGCTTTTCATCAATCATTTTTTATGAATAATTCATCACATTTTAATCAGGGTTTCCGCTGCTATTTGCCAGTTTTGCAAATGGCAAAAAAAATCTGCAAGTAATCATATTAATATATCAATATAAAAATATCAAATTAAGCATACTTTTTTGTATCCCGGGCCCTCCCCTCTGTACATGTGGCGGAAAAAAGTAATGTCCAGTGGAAACCCTGTCAGGTATAAGCCACATGAAAACCAACCTATATTTTGTCTCATTCAAATGAGAACTAGTCTATGTTTCAGAGGAATGAAAACCAGTCTAAATATGAGTTATTATTATTTTCTATGCTATATTCCGGTGTGGCTGGATAATTGCTAAAATAAACTAAGACATTGTCTTTTGTATTCAAACTCTCATCTTGTTTATAGAAGTAATGTGAAAGTTGAATAAATAAAAGGAACAACACCCTTAGCCGGGCTGGACAATTTTTTTTCAGGCTACTCATCCTTCAAGGCAAGAATTCAGCTAAGAATTTTAACTAGTTCTACAGCAATTTCAACTTGTCTTGAGTCAATTTCTACTCATAATTGTGAGTGGATAAGTAGATTTGTTGAGCCCTGCTTAGTAGGGAGAAGTTTCCTTTTCTTTGATTTATTTTCCTATTTTTCCCTCGTAAATGATACTTCCCCCTTCTGCCGAAAATATTAAAAAAAAATTCTTCCATTTTCGTTTCTAATGATTTATCTGAATATCTTATTATTTTGGTTAACATTATTAGAGAGATCATGGTTCTGAACAAATTTAACTTGTTTCGCTAGGTGTAATGTCAGTGTAAGATTAAAGATAATGATAACTCTACATCACTATGTGTAATACCTCTAGTAAAAAGAGGTCAGGATGACCTTGAGAATTGCTGTCCATTTTTGCCCTAATTTTATTGACCATCTTCACCTCAGGTGGTTATCTTTCATTTCTTGTGAATCTTATCTTGACTGTTGACCGAAGGTCTTAATTACTTGTTTCCTTGTGTATTTAACCTGTGTATTAATGTCTGGAAACTAGAATAAAGGCTGAAAAGTTGTATCTTTGTGATATCAAATTGTCTGTTTCACATTCTTCTTCTCCCCCCCCTCCTGTTATCTTTTGTATTGGTAAATCTGTAATTAAATTAGACTCACTTGCAAACAAGCATGGAAGCTACAGATATACTCCAATCTTACTGCAGTAAATTCATATTCCATTGAACCAATGCTAACATGGTTAACAAATGTCTCGTATATCAAATCCTTAATGTTAGCATCTTCTTTAACCTCTGCACTAAGACTAAGACTTTTGTCTGGTTTTGCAAAGAATTTCATTATAAAAATATGTCCATGCAAAAAAAATTTCTGGACTGACCAGTAGATGCCTAAGACTGCTTGACCTTAATAGTCTGGCAAAAATTTGAAAAGGTCTGGTAAAATTTAGAGAATTACTGGCCTCCCATGTCCATATTGGTGAAGATTCAATTCGCTATATTTATATATTTTGGCCAGTAGTGTTTTGGCCAGTCTGGCAATGCTTTCAAATTTTTCTGACCTCTGGTACAGTGGTAGTTCTGCAATGACTTTTGCATGCGCTGAGAGCATGTAGAGTTGATAGTAGGGAAATATTATCCTTATTCTACTGGTGAGAGCCGAGGCTGTTAGACTGACAGTTTTCATGTAAACTGGAACATGTTTGAATGCTAGAAAGCCTGGAGAAAAGAGCCTGCTTTTAGCTTATTAGGAGTGTAGGTATAAGCCGGAAGCTGGGAAAATCAACCGGCTGTTTGAACATTCTCGCTGGCTAATTTTTCCTCAGACCCCCCCTCTACATTTAGTAGCTTACCAGCTTCATGAAAACATTTCTACACCCCTGGCTGATGTATGATGCATTAGACCAAAGAAATACCTAGTTTCGGCTAACATCGCTAGAAATACCGGACGTAAAGTAAAGGTCTGCAGAATACATACAGTTTTAGTTCAGAGATACCATTCATGTGAAAATGAAAATATCGACTAGAAAAAAATTTATTGAGACTGTAAAACACCTTGGGTTGATAGAAATAAAGGTCTGTCGAGTTAGTGGAAACCATAAATCTTTTCTTTTTGGCCTTAAGTATTAGAGTATGTATATCCTGAATCCTGGTATTATTCACCCATTGTTATCTGTAGGGAAAAAATCACCACATCCTTGATATAATTATGTATCCACTGCACAGACAGTAACCTGCCAACTGCTACTTGTATATCTGACCTGTCTGGTAAAATGCCATGCCATTTGGTAAACATATTTGAAATCTTATCATACATAATAATTCTAGCCTTGAATGTATGCACATGAATGTATAGTAAAGCCTCACCTAGCAACCGTTTTAATAATAAGATAATAATAAGTCTCATTAACAACCACTTTTTATCAGACCAATTTTCAATATTTCCTCTATATTTCAGTGTAGCAATGAAACAACAAACAACACCTCATAAACCCTTTGCCTCATGATACCGCATTTCCCTGCATCAGTAGCAGACGACTTTTGAAAACATGGTGGCAAAATATTATAAAACTATTGCTTGTAATGGGTATTGGTTTCTTTTCCCACAATGTTTTCCACTTTGTCAGAGAGAAATAACCCAATTTTCTTAAATAAATTGATGTTTTGTATATTTTCTTTGAATTTAGAAGAGTCCAAAGAATACTTATAAGGCAAAGGATTAAAATATCTTTTGGTCGTGGAGGTTGTCTTAACATCAAACTTTTATCATATTTTGATAAGACATTTTAGTCAACTTTTAAGTTCCAGAAAAAACCTTAACAAAATTTCTTTTATTTTACAGCCATGCAGAAAGCCGCCACGCAGAGCTAACAGAACTGTTTATGTGGGGAACAAACATCCACATGATGTCACTGTTACAGTCCCAGAGGTGTACCCTAAAAATAGGATTATTTCATCCAGGGTATGTCGATAGTTTTATGTATGACTGTTTGTTTTACAAGGTTGTTACTGAGGCCAGGTAAGTTGAGGTAACCTTCATGGTCAAGTGGTTATGGTCTCTGACTAGTAATCACTAGCCCCTCACCACATTGAGATTGAATCACACCCAGAACCACAAACATTCATTATTCACGACATCCTGGTGTAGGTAAAATTTTCTCTACATGACAAACACAAAGTTGCATATGAAAGTGTATTGCAAAATATCTGAATTCCTTCAGTGATTGGACAAAGTGTCTCTGTATGAAAATTTTAATACATTATGCCATATTAAGAGCTTTTATATGTATGAAGACATCATTATATGCGTGATTTTGTACCGATCTGGTCAAAATATTTATGACTCTCACAAATCTCCAAGTCCACCTTCATGGTGCCACTCACCCTCCTAGATCTGGTAAAAATAAGCTTTTTCTAACTCAATTGACCCTATTTTTGTCAGTCAATTTTTTCCTTTTCGTTATCTTATTTTTACATGAGCCATGTATGGACATGATTTTTTTACATTTTATAATGGAACTCTTTCTGAAACTGTTTTCTGATTTCTTGTTTAATATTCCATTTTTTCCAAGTTTCTTGGCATCTGATTTTTTTTCAGGTCCATTCTATTGTTTTTTTGATTTGTACTATTTGTATATCAATGCAACACAAAATTTGATTGGCTAATGATAATGCCTATTGTCCAATGAGTGCCCATTGTACATGACCAGCTTGGAGTATCAATTTCCATGGCATCCAGAGTAGTAGACTATGAATTTGATGCCAAAAAGTCAGATAAAGGTTTAAAAAACTCATGGAAATTAATGCTTTGCAAACTTTTTTATCTTCTCAGTATTACTTTCATGTTTTTCAATCTTGCAAAATAATCTGTGTATCTCTGAACAAAAAAAAATATTTAAAAAAAAATGTTCTGCCAGCCAACTGACCCTATGCTCTTTTCCGGATGTTTGTGGAAACCAGGTATTTATTTGTGATTTTTACCAAACCCCAACCTGCATATTTTGTGACTGCTATTTTTAGATGCATCTCATCCACGAAAGTCTGGATAACTATTCTTGGAAAATCAGGAGTGTTTGTTTCTTTGTAAACTAATGGATTGAAGTAGAAGACACATCAAAACTTAATGGTTTCTTTTATATGATTAATGATGAGGAAAAAAAAAGTTATATAACTTCGAAAATTTTGGGAGTGGGTTTTTCTTATTATGTACTGGTAATAGTTATTAATAACTTTTGTGTAAGTAAGACATTGCTTATGCCTTTAGAAACAACTTTGTAAAAACTTTGTAAGTTTCAAGGTCTGCAGAAAAACTGTTTTAAATAGATTTTATCCCAACTTTTCTGTGTTTTAAATAATTTGATCAGATATGTCAGTGTGTTTGTTTACAATATTTGTCAGATAAAATAAACAGTGATTTGTTCTGTGGTTTAGTGTCACCAGGCATTTAAAATGTGCCCAAGTCAAAATGAGTTCATAAATAAAAGTGAAAATGTCGGGCGTGTTTTGTATGTTTAAAAGCTTAGAAATTAGAGTTCAGTTGACTTGCACCCTTTATCAATGCATGATACAATTATCAGTCAACACACATGTAAATTTGTAACAAATCTACAAAAAATACTTTTGAACCCATGTTTGAGCCACCCCAGAATGAAAGACACCCTTTCAACATAGGCTATTCCTTGAAAAAAAATGTCATTGATAATTTAGAACAAACTAACCTCTGTATAAAGTCATCCGTTTACAAAAGCCACATTTTGTCTTTTTAAGGGTGGCCTTTGTTCACAGGTTTGCCTGTATATTAAAAATTATAATTATTTGCCTGTTGTGTTTAACAGCCCACTAATCTGATAAATATGGAGTTGAAAATAATTTTAACCAGTGCATATCACAAATTTAAGTTTTTAATTTAAAATTTTAAATGTACTCAACACCATTTATGCCATCAGTATAATATAATTTGCATCAAGGACACTTACAATTTTATTTGAAAATGGAAAAAATTGATGTGATGCTCCATAGAAACAAATTATGCATAAATAAACACTTATGTTCATGTGCCTGAGCGTGGTGTCTTATAACATACTTGATGCTGTTACACAATTTTTAGCTCACCTGAGCACAAAGTGCTCAAAGTGAACTATATTGATGGTCTGTGCCCACATTTTGGGTTAAAGGGTTATGAAAATTGGTCAGTGGCTTAGTTTTGATGATATTTCAGGTAATTATAAAAAGGGTGAGTCTTTCGGGGTCAAAAACTAGGTCGTCAGGTCAAATCACTGGAAAACTTTTTTAACATTCTAGTGGTCATAGTTTTGATTGGATATTCACCAAACCAAACAAGTTTGTACATGGGTCATCTGGGATCAAAATGTAGGTCATCAGGTCAAATCAGATGCAGTCTTTACTCAGGTGAGCGAAAAAGGGTCATCATGGCCCTCTTGTTTGATAAAATTTCAGTGGGCAAAATGTATAGCTATACTTACTTAAATTGGAAACAGAAATTGGATTGTGGTGATCCACTGATGCATGCAGTGAAGAGAAATTTATTTTTCATGACTCACAAGATGTATTTGTGTGGTATTTTGTGATATGATTGACTGAAGAGTTTTTCTTAGTGACTAAATACATTTCATCGGAAATGATGTATACTTATTTTCTCTCCTGTTTGCAGTTTGTCATGTATACGACGTGCAATTTATATGTACATGGCATATTATTTGTTCACTTGTAATTAATTATCAAATATTTATTTATAATCTGTGATGGCAAATAAAAGATCTGTTCCATTCTGTTCTTTATTAAATAATCATGTTAAGTTTAATTCAGCCAGCCATAAAAAAAATTGTTGGTTTGCAGTCACGAGACCAGATTATTAAAAAAAACTTGACCATATTTTTAGCCATTTGAGGAATGATTTTTTTTTTATTTTTTTTTTCAGTTTTTTTTCAGTTTTTTTTCGTTCTTTTTTTCCAGCTTTTCATTTCCAGTGCCAGCATTATCACAAAAAAATAAAAAGAAAATGCATTAACCTGTAATTTTTGCCACCTCCAAATAAAGACCACCCTGGGATTAACGGCCATTCTTTGAAAAATTATCACTGATTTGTCTGTGCCTACCTACCCACTGATAGGATGGCGTAACTGCGAACCAGTATATTTTTAATGATAGCTTTATGCATATAATTATATCAGTGTGATTAATTAATGAAATTTTTTTGATAGGTTTATGCGATGTACATTGTAATTTTGATTGATATTTTAAGTTTTCAGACATCAGTAATTAGCATTATTCAGTGTGAACAATCTGTGCTTTTGAATATGACAAGTTGAGTCATACAATAATTGATGCAGCAGTAAATGATGTTATATATTATCAGCAAAATGAATAATGTATCAATATATTGTAAATGTAAATTAACATACCTTGAGGCTAGAAAAAATGTTTAGTTTTACTTTACCAAATAAATCAGGATAGGTAGGTCAAAAAACTTTCCTAATTCTCTAAACACCATTTTAGAGAATACAAAGTACAATTCATCCTCAAATATTTTCATTCTGTAGATTTTGCTGTTAGAAACTTTAGTGTTGGCACAATAAAATAGCATCAGTTGAGTAACTGGAAACACTATGTATTCCACCTATTTGTATGGGTGGGGGGGGTTACAAATGTTCAAATGCCAATTTTTTCATTGGATGCAAATGTCTTGCATTCTGAGATACCTTGTTCAATTAAACTTTCCAGCCAATTTCCATCATTTGAATAAGTGCCCCTATTTCTGGCTGATATTTCTTCATGGGGTTTAACCCTTTGCTTCGTAATACCACAATTCCCTGCACCTGAAGCAGACGACTTTTGAAAACATCATGGCAAAAGAAGCCATATTGCTTGTAATGAGTAATGGCTTCTTTTGCCACAATATTTTCCACTCTGTTAGAGAAAAGTAACTAAATTTTCTTAAATAAATTGATGTTTTGTATTTTAGCTTTGGATTCAGACGAGTCCAAAATATGCATATGAGGCAAATTGCTTGTAATGAGTTAATGGCTTCTTTTGCCACAATATTTTCCACTCTGTCAGAGAAAAGTAACTAAATTTTCTTAAATAAATTGATGTTTTGTATTTTAGCTTTGGATTCAGACGAGTCCAAAATATGCATATGAGGCAAAGGGTTAAAGTTCAGTTATATTGATTGATTACCAGAAGGTTGTGTGAACTTGTTAGAAGACCAGTACTGATTAATGAATGTTGTTAAATGTCCAGTGTGCTGTGATCAACATGGCCAAGTTTTATTTAATATTCACACTGTGACAACAAGTTTACTGAAATTAGATATGCTACAGTTTGCTGTGGTATCAAATTAAGACAGATCTCCTTGAAAATGCAAAAGTAATAGTTTAGTTCATCATTTAGAGTCTGAAAAATCACATTCTACTTGACCGTATTCTTTATTATAACTTGAAAGTTGATACTAACTTTTGTTTGCATTGGATATTATCATGTGTAATGATTAGATTTGATATTATTTGTTAGTTCAGACTGTTTCTCAGCCCGGGAAGTTGGACTTGTACCTGACTGGGATCATTTGACACAAAATATCTGATTAACGATTTTTTGATACTCAGGCCAGAAAAAAATAGTCATGTTTATGGTTACCGGGCCAAACCCATTTTTTTATTGCTGACCCTAATGTTCTATCAGCGAAATCCAAAGCACAAAAATGAGTTGTCATGAATTGTACCACAGAGGAACGAATGGTATGTTAAAAAAAAAAATCGAAATGTTTTGTGAACCACCTACCCTATTTTGTATTGTTCTAGTGACTGTAAACGTGACAGTTTTTCTAGGTTTATGGTTTATTAGACATTGACTTGTACAATCACACACTGTTACAGTCTCATTTGTGGCATTATTTTTATTTATAAGTAGTACTTGCACATTGCTCTGGTTCATTTAGCGTGGAGCCTCAAAATTAAATTACTTAGACTTAGACTTAAGACTTAGACTTAGACTTAAGTACGATTGTTTAAATATCATTTTATTTAATGTTTTAGACATGGTTTAATTTTCAATTAATAAATTCTCAAATTCATATACCACCATATATTTATGTAGTATATTTAATACATTTAAGATTATTTTTTTCACAAATCCATCAATATTTAAATATCAAATTTATGTAATAAAAAATTTTAAATTTCTTATTGTATTTATCTACTTTTTAGACAATGCATTACTATTGAAAGATTAATAGCATTAAGATTATCTGTTTTACCAACATCTGCTGCATCCTTAAGTGACACTTTTGTTTTATTCTCTGTACATGTTTCATTGTCTGTGTAAGATATATGTATGTACCACGTTATTTACATTGTAAATATGAAATAAATAAACAAAAGAAAGACAGTTAAAAGTAGAATAAGTTCAGCATTTTTTTAGTTTTCTAAAACCTGTTTGGGACAGGTTTCTTTGACGTAGAACATAAATTTAGACCATTGTAGTGATGAGAATCTCTCAGACTGGCAAACTCGTCTCCTCTCTTAGGCAGTTCAGCCTCTCTAAATACAGGTAAGCCTGTCCTGTAAGCTGTGATAGGTTAAAAAGCAGAAGAGTCAGTCAAATGAACCTGGTTGTTGATGCAACGTTTTCCCCAGTGAATTGTATTCCCCCTTTGAGGTTTCCTACAAAATCCCTGCTCATGTCTACCATGAATTTTAAGGTACAATGTATATGTATTCATGACTTTTATGAGTCAATTGAAAAATAGCTAAGTTAAGAGCCTCTCTTTTCTTTTTCAAATCATAACAAGATTGAGAGCAGGATGAAAGTCACTTTTTAACTATTTTAGCTTGGTAGTTGAATTATTAGTTGTATGACTGTTAATGTTTTTTAACTCTTTTTTCAGTACACGTTATGGAACTTCTTCCCAAAGAATATGTTTGAACAGTTCCGTCGTGTTGCCAATTTCTACTTTCTTTTGGTTGGAATCAATCAGGTAATATTTTGGCTGTAAAACATTTGTTTATAATTCCTTTGAAGTTAATGTTCGTAATCATGTTTTGTCCAGTTGTGAGAGCACTTCACGGTAGCTGTAGAATGAAAACCTTATTCTGTTCCACTGACAATGCGGAAATAATGAATCTGTGGAGATGCTTTCGCAACTAATTGGATTAACATTCCAATCTGCAGTATGTGCCATGGCTTGCAGCAATTAAATTAGGTGTTGATGGATGCAAACAAACAATATACAGGGTTGTAAACATCGTTGAGGTGAATCACCAAGGTCATTCTTATGACTGATAAATTGGGCTTTTTTTTGTCACCTTTATTTAAAAAAAAAATATGTTTGCACCATGATCATTTGTCAAACGAATTATTTCTGTGTCAGACTTATAAACGGTGCATCCTTGGCTGGGATGTCGCATGCCAGTTTGAGCCCTGTTTCTGTTTGGTATGTCACATGTTTGATACTTGAATGAGGAACATGCTCCTCTTTGACAATTTCAGTGCGTCTAAAAGACAGAGAACTATTACTTAACCAAAGAACTGACAAACTTGTGAACATTACTGGACCTGATTAATTTTACTGGCCAACCATGAATTTTGATTTAGATCTTCACTAAAAATAAAACAACAATTTTACTAGACATTTGAGCATTCAGTTCTCTAAGTTTGACCAGACATCGTAAAACGTTTTGCTAGAAGGCTGAGGCTTGACATTCTTTTGTGTTGCCTGTAATTTGAATGGTGACTATTACATCCATGATCACATATCTCTCACTTTTTATTTGCGCTTTCCATAGGATAATAATTAGTTGTGTGTGTAGGAATGGGTTACTTCTCGTAGGTTTTTAAATACGTTTATAGTACCAAACTGTTCCTTCACATGTATGGCAGTTAAAAAGTTGAAAACAACTATCGCTTCATTCGTACTAATTGATGATATTTGTCTAGTTACCTGTATTTTATTGCATCATAATGAAGTCAATGTAATTAACAGATATGCCTGAACACTATCTATCTATGATCTAATTAGTCGAGCGCAGTGAGGTTATTAGTTGTATTCTGTTCAATAAATCTTCCTTTAAGTTATTGATTTCAGCGTTGGTGCTTTGAATCGAAGAATGCTTTTAAATATTTTATTAAGTAATTGGTATAAATCTATGCTTTCCCATCTTTTAGCCTCAAGTAGATATGTTTGTTTTCTATTCAG
Organism: Lutraria rhynchaena; assembly: GCA_008271625.1. Classification (NCBI taxonomy): domain Eukaryota; kingdom Metazoa; phylum Mollusca; class Bivalvia; order Venerida; family Mactridae; genus Lutraria; species Lutraria rhynchaena. The sequence continues at coordinate 5,221,094 of VIBL01000004.1, read as the reverse complement.
TAATTACCAATTATACGTTCATAAACTTTGTATGGAGTCCGATTTGACAAAGTATTATTTTAAACATATTGAATAATTTGAAAGGATTGTGAAGGTATGTTATGATGTCATGAGTTCAAACCTTTTTTGTCCTTCATTCCTGATCATACGTGCCGTAATATTTATCGTAGAGAACAAGGTTAGTGCTAGTATAGAGTCTCAGGAACTCCAGCTAGGTTAAGTGTCCATCAGTATATAACTGAAGTGATGTTGAAAACAGGCTTACCCCACAAATACAAAGAAAAATTCTACAGTCAAACCTGTGTTTGGAGCCACCTTTGAATAAAGACCACCCTGTGGATAAAGGCCATTCTTTGAGTGATTAATTAGCACAAACTGATTTCTGAATAAAGGCTACTTGTAAATAAAGGCCACATTTTGTCTTTCCTAAGTTTGGCCTTCGTTCACAGGTTTGGCTGTAGTTCAAACTTCTAGTTTTACATGCTTCTTTTGTTTACAGTATTACTTGTTCTTCTTTTGAATAGGATCTTAATATAATTGTTTAAACGTCGGGATTGTAACATATTGTATTGTATGGTAGTTCATGTATCTGTTACAAGCACATGTCTCTTTGGGCTTTTTTGTGAAAATTATACCCGGTAGTTTTAGATCCACAGATCCTGTGGCTATAATTATCAAGTCTTTGATTCATCTGTGCTTGTGTTATGCGTGTATATCTTGTTTAAAACAAGATAACAATTTAAGTATAAATCATGCAATGTGGTTAGTGTCACTGCTCATTTACAGCAAGTTTTTTGGCAATTTTGGATAAGGGCCCAGGTTGGGAAAAAAATGTGTTGTGTGATGCCAAAATTAGGTATTTTTAGGTCAGGAATTAGGGCAAAATGTCTTGATTTTTGATCGGGAAGGGTCTGCTTACTGGACCCAAACAAAGAAGGAAAAAAATCACTGATTTAAATCCTTTTAAGTTGAACAGAAAATTTTGTCATTAATTGGTTGTGTATAGAATCTGGAACATTTGAATTCTGCTTAATAGTTTGCATTAATCTAGTACTGAATATCAATATTAGCCTTATAAATATTTCCTATTGTAAATATTAGTTCTCACATGATTTTGTTACAAGATATCTTGATGCGTATCACATTAATACTGTGCGTTTTACTTGGAGACGTAGGCTAGGCGAGGTTAAAATTCAGCACATAAGTGGATTGTAATGATGTATATCATTACGAAATCCAAATTAATACTTGATTTAGTTTTCATAGGTACTCATTAAAGTGTTCCCTCACAAGTGGAGTGTGATTATTAAAATTTATGAAGCTCAGTTTTTGATTGCTTAATGTACCAATGAATTCAGATCAATGTTCTGTTTATGCAGTAAGTACTATATGAATATGAATTCATTCAGAATGTGGGGGTCAAAATCTATGATTTGTATAAATATACCCATGTATTTTGTACAAATGTATTCAATGGCAAGTCTGATTAGCCTATGAATGTGTATGGTTGTGATTAGAATCTAGTCATTGATTTTTAACTTTTAACCTACAAATGAAAGAGAGAAAGTATGAACGAATAAATGAACAAACACACAAACAAGTGAAGAAATATACAAACAAACAAAAAGGATTGAGCAAGGAAACAACCAAGCAGACATACAAATAAACATTGTCAGTTTACTTATCCTTGACTTTGTTTTGTAAATTTTGATAAGCTTTTTGGATAATAATATAATATGAAGTTTTATAAGTATGTAATCATTATTTCAGTTGATAATTGACACGCCAGTCAGTCCAGTGACAAGCATAGCTCCTCTTGTGTTTGTGATCACGTGCACAGCCATAAAACAGGTAAATTATACATGTATGACCGCACGTTATATTATCTCCGGTTTTATCAAGCTGTAAACTGTAAAATTACACAATTAAGGGACCAATTACAGTCAAACCCTGTTAACAAAGACCATTAAAATATTGTCATGGAAAGAAAAGAAATTTGACCTTTATACACATTTTACCTTTATTCAGAGCTAAATTTGTCCATTATTTTACGGCATAAAAGGTTCCACTTCCTGCTAACCCAATGACCCTACTTCTTGAGTCTAGTTTTATTTGTTTCATGCTGATATTTTCATTTTTTTATCTTTAGTGGTTTATAATGGAATTATGAAACTGAAATTAATTTGTTGCTCTTTGGTCACAAAGAAGGTCCTCAATATCTAGGTTTTGTTGTAGTTTGAATAAATTTATGTGTTCCCACAAAATGTCTAGTTGGTCGCTGTAGGACTAACAATGTAACCTCCTCTACCCTTTGATGACCAAATGTTTTTATTTGACTCAAGTTTTCTCAAGGGCTCTTATGTGATATATTAGTGGCTTTCACATCAAGCAGTTTTCTTGCGTGATGTATATGACCTAAGTCTTCACTAACAGTTTGTACAATAACGGAGTGAAGTAAATGATGTAGATCAAAGTTTTCATTACGAAATATTTTGTTATCATATATTATAAAGAAAGACTTTAGTTTTTAACATTGCTTTTTACACTTACTACAATGGTAGAAGTTTGTATAATGGCTGAGTGAAGTAACTTTTTGTACATCAAGCGTGTCGGATGCTACAAATATCTAGTTATATACTTATTTTATACTTATATACATTATTTTTGTTTTTGAATTTTAAATACATCTTCATTACCATTGAATGGATCTAATTATAATGACTGTTTTACTGATATACAGTCAAACCTGTGTTTGCAGTCACCTCCAATTAAAGACCACCCTGCAAATAAAGGCCATACTTTGGAAAACTGTCACTGATTACTTAAAACAAACTGACCTCTGAGTAAAGGCCATCTAATAGTAAAGGCCACATTTTATCTTTCCCGTGGGTGGCCTTTGTTCACAGGTTTTACTGTAAAGCTAAATATTACATAACCTGTAAACTTAAGAAAAGTTAGTATCATATAGGTTTTAACAAATCCTTTCATTTTGATTAATGAAACACTCAATTTTACGCAGTTAATTATAACCTAGGATCCCAAGCATTGAAATCAGTCAGAATGCTGCCCTGTGATTGGTCGATTTCAAATTCAAAAGAATCCATCAGATTCTGATGTATTATTCAGGTTAACATAAAATGTAGTATTATGATATACAAGGAAATCTAGTCAGTAATTTTTTTTATAAAAACTTGATAAGTTGTTTTAAGTTGTCTTTTATCAATAGTTTTTTTTTTATAAAAATTTGCTGATAACTGAATACATAACAGGAAAAGTACTGATTCATAGGTAATAGATTTCCTCAAAGTTGAGATAATTCAAAAACAAGGTTATATGTATTAATTCAGTAGAAATACAGTAGAACACAGTTATTATGAAGTCCTTGGGACTACCATAGAAAAATTGTTTCTCTGTCCAAGTTCACTATAGGCATGATGTACTGTAATGAATGTTTTCCTGGCAAACTTTGCTGCAATTGATTTTTTGTGAATATAATTTATATGTCTAAATTTTTTTGCCCATTATAAAGGGTTATGAAGATTGGTTACGGCACAAATCAGACAGAGAAGTGAATCATCGTGAAGTTCAAGTTATTCGTGAGGGAATGTTGATTACTATCAAATCTATGCATATCAAGGTAGGTAAATGTTGTTGATGTAAGTATTCAAACTTTCTATGATTGTGTAATTACTCATCAGGCCTGCTTTGATGTTTCTGGCATTTTATGGAGACTAAACATTTGATGCAGAATATATTCTTACGTATTGTTTTTAAAATGAGATTTTGAAAGTTCTATACAGAGAATATATAGGGGTAAAGTGGCTGTTCGTAAACAAAATATTTTCAGAAAAGTTGTAAATCAATGATTTCACTTTTAAATTTTTTGATTTTAAAAAATCTGTAACGAGGCCATGTTTTAAAAAATATTGATTTGCCATTATGTGACCCAAACATTGAACAGTGGGTAGGTAATTAGGTAGGTTGGTTGGTAGGCATTTTTTTTTTTTGATAACATTATTGTGCTTTCACTGATAACAAAAACCTGGAACTAAAAGAAAAAATGGTGGGGGGGGGGGGTAAGAGTTTTTGATGGATTGTATAACTGTAAACCAACCATTTTTCAAGAATGACTTAAGATATCGCTCACAACTTCTCATTTTCGTAACCGTTTTTTTGTTTTGTACAATATGTTTTGCTTTCTAAAATTGAAGAATATTATAACACTACCTTTAATTTCAGGTTGGTGACATCGTAAAAGTTGTCTCCAACAAAGGTTTTCCGTGTGATATGGTGATGCTATCTTCCTCAGATCCTGAAGGAAAATGTTATATTACTACTGCAAACCTAGATGGTGAAACCAATTTAAAGGTTAGTATAGCTCATACTCTGTATTGTCATCTGATTTTTTTTCAGTTTTATGCCTGTAGTCAACAGCGTTATAATTTTATATACAATCTTGAATGAGTGCTCATTCCTTACCATTTTTATTAAACAAGTTGACTAAATGATATGACACGAGGCTCTGTAGAACCATCACCTTTCTGTAAGCTACCTGGACAGTTTTTTTACTGGTGAAATTTGTGTGGTCCCGGATGGGATTCAAACTCACAGCAGTTCATGGCTAGTGATTACCTTTTCTATGAAAATTTGACAAAAATGTCGATTTTCCTCCATATGTGGAGAAGGGTAAGTTAGTACTGGTTAATATACAGTCCAGGAAAACTGGTTAGGTGAACCGGTCGCCGTATATAATTGGAAAATTGTTGAAAAGCGGCGTTAAACCCCAGTGACAATAAGTCACATAGAAACATAAAAAAACTGTGATTACTACTTAGAGAGCATAACCACTCCACCACAGAGGCCCCTGAACTCAGGTTTGACTGCACTTGGGGTTAACTATGTGTCTTATTATTTTCAGACTCATTTTTGTGTGCCAGAAACCAGACATTGTGTTCATGAGGACAATTTTCATAAACTCACAGCATTAATTGAATGTCAGCAACCAATTCCTGACCTGTACACCTTTGTTGGAAATCTTACAGTTGTACGAGACTCCGGTGAACATATTGTTAAACCCTTAGGACCTGAAAATGTTTTATTACGAGGTGCTAGATTAAAAAACACGCCATTTGTTTATGGTAAGAAACTTGAAGTGTTTGTTCATGTTGTGGAAAGAAAACAAACATCAGATTTTACAGAAATACCTCATGCAAAAAATTGAAACTTTGTACCTAATCTACCAGCCATCATGGTGTACCAAACAAGACATGACTGCATACATATGACAGAACATTACAGTATTACTATAACTTGTACCAATATACATGGTTCACATTAACATTCAACAACCAACTCTTGTAGTAACAATCACATAGCAACACAGAAGTTGCTAGACATTGTTCCATATCACTTTTACATGGAACACTTTGGCATAAAAAAATTGTTCGTTTCTGGTTACCCAGCCTGCCCTTATTTTCCATGCAACCATAAACTTTTTATTAGACCCTAGGAATGGTACTTTTACCTTTCTGCACAAAAATAATCTCAACAGTGGCTTTCTAGAATAATAAAAAAATTGTGAAAAAAAATTCTTTTCCTTCCTTCCCTAGTTTTAATGAGCATGTAACAAACAACTTTTTTACACCTTGTCTTGCTCATAGTAAAACATTTTACTGTTTAATTCTAATGATGTTTGCCACGATAAAACCTCAATATGAAGACCATCTTTGGGGCTTAATGTTGAGGTGGTCTTATCATCACTCTGTAATAAGGATGAAATATTAAATAGCAGTTCAAAAATAAGTTGTTGTTATAATGAGGTGTCTTAATATTGAAGTGGTTGCTAAGTGTGGTTTAACTGTTTTTGTTATTTTTTATACATGAGGTGAAATGCATTTTTTTATTTCCTGTTTCAGGGTGTGCCATTTATACAGGGCAGGAAACCAAGATGGCCCTAAACTCAAAATCCAAAGTTACAAAGTTCTCTCGGGTTGAGAGGTTTGTATGCAAATTGCTTCTTAAGATACCAAATGACATTGATCCAATAAACTATTAGTTAATTATTTATTTACCTTTCTTGTTGGGAGGTTTGTGTGCAGATTGCTTTTTAAGTTATTTGATGGCATTGACATAATTAAGCAGAAGTGAATTATTGAGAGGTTTGTGTGCAAATTGTTATTTGTCAAAAAAAGAGATGCAGTTTATTGACTTATAGATATAACATAGTTATAATGTATGTTTTTGGTTTACCATGTTTTTTTGTTTTCTTTATTTTCATAGACGCATGAATACATTCCTTTTAATATTTCTTGTGATATTACTGGTAGAGGCGATATTCTCTACGTGCATGAAGTACTGGTACGTGTTCAGACCTAGAATCGGTCAACCGTGGTATGTACCACAAATAGAAATAGATGCTCAAGTTACGGTAAGATTCTAGAACACTAAAACTCATGTTAACAGCCACCTGAGAATAAAGGTCATGATTACGACAACATACTGCGTTGATGTTAAAGATCAAATGAACCCCTCTTTTGTCTTCTCTCCCTCTTCAGTTACTTCTAGTTTCATAACAGACAATTTATCCCGTACAATTTATTAAATCATCAATGACATGCTTATCCCACCCTGTTTGTTACCCCACCCATTTTCTTTGCATAGGCAGTAGTAACAGACCCACCGATGATAAAGTCTTATTGACAACTTTTTCTTTCACAGTGATTTTGGATTTGATTTGAATGATAAAATAGATTTTATTACAATTTAAGCATCTGTTTCTGCTGCTTGTGCTTTATAACCAGGTTTTCCAAAGGAAAAGTCCTGGTGAATGCTAGTAGGAGTGTGGGTATCCACAATTTCTTCTGTGCACAACTCCTCTTACATTTCTCAAGGAATTTCGATGAAATTTTCACACATTTAACATCAGGAAGTACCCCAGTGCATGTTGTCAGGGTTTTGTGATTTGATAATTTTTGGGGGAATTATGGCCTTTTGTTTATTTTGTGCAGATGTATCATTCTGTGAACTTCTCAGGAAAACCTGGTTTTGTGACAATGCCTGTAATCTTTGATGATTGAATGCCCCATATTTTTAGTTATTCTCACATTTTTTTGTATTTCAGGTAAAACTGGTTGTAGAAGTTTTTTGTTTTAATTTGTAAAGTCACGTTTGTTTGTTTTTTTGTATTTCAGGTAAAACGGGTTTTGGAAGATTTTCTCGCTTATATTGTGTTGTATAATTATGTGATACCAATATCTCTTTATGTTACTATAGGTAAGTGACTGACTAGTTCTGTTTTATTCACATTGTGCACTTTGTCTTAACAGAACCAATTCTTAATTCAAAATTTTGTTCCTATGGATACAGAAAAATCTGACTTAGTGCCACCATCACCTCATTATCCTTACTTTCCTTGTCAGGCCTGATGCCATATGCGGCAAAGATTACCTCATTATTACTGCTATTTATCACCAAACAGGTTTTCAAAAAGAAAAATTTCAAGTAGAATATGTAGCACAGAATGCCTGATATAAACTGTATTTACAGTAAAACTTAATTTAGAGATTACAGCAATATAAAGACCACCTTATTACAAAGACCACGTAATTTTGTACGCCAGTTTTCAATGTTTTCTTTATTTTTTTTAAGTATTTAATGAGACAACCTCAATATTACGACCGTTTTATGGGTCCCAAAGGTGGTCTGGACATCGCAGTATCACTGTACATGTTTCTAGAGAGAGATTTTGTCAGAAATTTATGATTTTTATCTTAATGATACACCAGTATTTGAAGTATTTAAATGTTTCTGAACAACTATTATTCTGCTACGCTGGTCATGAAGCTTACAGACACACTGACATTAATTCGCTAATTTCCAAAATTCCAAAAGTTTCAGATCTTAATTGATGTTTACATATACTACTCCAATACTGAAACCCTGTTTTTTATTGATTACAAATGTTTTCGCTTGTAGCTTGTAGATGAAATTAGTAACAATGTCTTATAGAAAAATGTATTTTTTTAATTTGTGTACAAAAATGCTGTCCGTGTTTCTATTTTTAGAATTACAGAAGTTTGTCGGTTCCATGTTTTTTGGTGTAGATTTAGAAATGTATGATCCGGGAACCAATGAGAGAGCAAAAGCTAATACTTCTGATTTAAATGAAGAGTTAGGACAGGTATACACAGCTTGAACATTTATTTTCTATGAACAAAGTAATAATCTATTGTTTACTTTGTTTGGATTTCCATGGATCATGAATAAATTTTGAATTGCTTGACTTTTTTCTCAGGGGGGGGGTCAAAGGTCACATTAACAGTGAAGGTCATTCAGCATCTTTCCCATCATTAATAGTAGAGGTAGAACCTAGGTGTACACCTGGATGGAACGCCCAACCTTTTGTAAAGTAACTGGACAGCTTCCTTGCTTGTGAAATTTGTCTAGACCCTGGTGGGTTTTTGAATATTTGCTTTATGTTAGCAAGTAAAAATAATGCAAAAGAATAAAAGTGTAAATTTGATGACTAATGAAACTGAATTATCCCGTGGTAAATATGTGAAATTTTGATTGCAAAAAATCAGATTTTGACTCAAATCATGAAAGTTTTGCCAAACAAAAAAAGTCAAATGTACAGTATTGAAAAAATTTGTTTTTCTAGGTTGAGTATCTGTTCACAGATAAAACGGGGACATTGACAGAGAACGATATGCAATTTCGAATGTGTTCAATTAATGGTAAAAAATATGAAGAATTTGGAGGAATGCTGTGTGAGACCGTCCCCGGATATGCACCAAACCCTGTACCTTTCCTTAGTGTAAGATCCCTATTGCTTGACTACTCATGCTACGCACACTTTCAGATAAATCAGGGGTGGACTTTTCTGTAGATTCCCACCGATTGGATGATTATGGGGGTCAGTTTTGCGTGGTTATTTCAGAAATATTGAAGGTCTCAAACGGATGCTTTTCCTTTAGATAAAAACAGATGCTATTGGGAAAAAATACTAATGGGGTCATTTTAAATTAGGAAAACCTTCAAATATAGTTTTGGTCAAAACCTACTGACAGTCTTCAAATTATTCCTCAGAGATCAAAATTTACCTCACCAGGGGTTCGCACTTTATAGAATCTTTTTGGCCTAAACCATATGGCCTAGAGATTGGAGATTTAGAATGTTGCATTTTCTTATGGTCCTCGTGGTCAACATTGGCCCTGCCCAGGGGGAAGGGGAGGGAGGGGTGATCACTTGTGTTACATAGATTATGTATGGAGAACATTTAAAAATCTTCTTGTCTAGAAGCACATGACCTAGGGCTTAGATATGTGATGTGTAATATTGTCAAGTGGTTATTTACCGGTATTGATCAAGTTATGTTCCTGTGTCATAATTAGCTCTTTGATTCATTTGTTTACCAAGTTGTCAATTAATCAGGATATTCAGGTGAGCGATATATAGGCCCACCATGGCCCTCTTGTTTCGTAATTCATTTCCTTGTGTTTCTAGTTTACCTACCAAGTTTTTCTTTTTGACACTGATTGCATGTGTTTATTTTACTGCATGAGTATATTTTTTAGATCAGCCGATGTTCTTATCATGACTGAATCCCAGTTCAAGCCTTGATTTATTTTAAATTAATATAAATTATTCTGTCATCAACATTCTTATTTTTGTATTTTTTAAAACAAAACTTTATTTTTTCTAAAATGTTAGAATCATATGAACATTTGATAAGTTGGCATTTTTGATAAGTATTATTTAAGAAATAACAGATACATTCCTACCTATATTATATCATATAAGGTATGTGGAAATGATAAGAATTGAATTTGAAGGACTTAAGGAATGAAGTATTTAATCATAAATGTATTTGGCTGATAGTGTTCACAATTTATTTACAGGATGAAATGGAGACATTTTTGACAGTGTTAGCTCTGTGTCACAATGTTAGAGTTGATCAGCCGCAAGCTGCAGAATTAGGGGCCTCTACTATGTACAGTTATAATGGTTATGAGTACGATTATCAGGCTTCCTCTCCTGATGAAAAAGCTTTTGTTGAAGCCTGTAGAAGGTGAGGTTTTTATAGCTACAGGGTGATCCATATGTATCCATCTAATACCAGTTTGATTCTTGTAATATCTACCAGTAATTAATTAACGAGTCACTTTAAATTGCATCTCACAATTTCTTCATGCTTTAGTGTATCATGCTTATAACTTGGACTTCATCAGTATAGAGTTTCAATTTTATTTTGATGATGGGCGGTGGTTGGACATATTTCTTTGACAGCCTCTGTACTGAAAGCATGATGGAGAAATAATAATCCCTTCACTTTATCCAATTTTCATTGTGTCTGAGTTCAATATAACTGTGTTTTACTGTATCCTTTTTAACATTTAAAGTTTGTGTTATTCACTTGGTAATTATTACTGCACACCTGTATCTTATTCTTTATCAATAACACCTGACCTCAAGAGTGTTAAAATGTTTACATTTATATGATTAAAACACACAAGTTGTCTTTTACGCCCACAGATTCGGTGTTGTCTATCATGGTAACCACGACAACGAACTCCAGTTGACCTTTAAAGGTGGTGAAATGAGACGTTATACCCTGTTACATTCTTTAGAATTTGATCCTGTTAGAAAAAGAATGAGTGTTATTGTAAAAAATGAAAAAAGTAAGTTTCTTAAACATTGAATACAGTGCAACCTCTCCAGAGCGGCCCTCTCTTGAGTAACAACCTCCCTTCAACAACAGCATGATCTTCTCCCATTGTATGATTTTACTATTAATTTAACCTCTCTTGGCCAACAACCTCTCAACAACAACATATTTTTCTTCTCCCAAAGGGTGTTGCTTTGGAGAGGTTGCGCTGTATACATTTTATCATCTTTAGTTTCTGAAAAGCTTGTCTAGATAAGGATTTAATGAAATCTTTTCCATTTAGAAGGCTTGCAAGAAAGTCATGTTTAGAGTTACTTGGCAAAAAAATTCTGACAGGTGGGTTGGAAAAGTTTTTTTTTTTTTCTGAATATCTTTTGTTAGAATATGAGGTATGATCTATCCTTACATGTTTTCATACGTTGGATTTTTGTGTTAGAAACTTTGGGGTCACACCAAAAATTATGGTTGTGTAACTGAAAACACAACTTTTCTCTGTCCTAAACAATACCAAAGCTGAAATTGGAACCCAAGTTTGTGGTGTGTGTGTTTTACGTTTTTGACAAAAAAGTCTAGAGATTGCTTGAAGAAAAATGTATCATCCTTCATCCACTATTGACAGCCAAGGCTGATATTGTTATTTAAAAGTGTAGTTGTGTTTTTTTTTATAATACATTCTGATTATTTTGCATGGTATGTTTTCATCAAAAAGGTTAAGACTGTTTTTAATGCTTTCCCTCTAATTTTCCATTTACATTGTAAGAATCCTATTGCTTGTCTACTCCAGGCCTCCAGACTTGTCAAAATATGTCAAATGTATTCTTAAACATTTTAGAACTACTGGGTCTTGAAATTTTAATATATCAATATATAATAAAACATTGGAAATTAAATAACAATAATATTAGTTGTATTTTATCAACTGAATATGAGAAAACTTTGATTCAGGGTAACATTTTTAAATTAATAGTTTCTACTTGTATGTCATACTGTATTGATAAATGTAAACATTTTTTTTTAAGATGAAATCTACTTGTTGGTGAAAGGTGCTGAATCAGCCATATTGGATCGTGTTATGGAAGGGGACACATCATCTACATTAGTACATGTTAATGAGTACGCTGTGGTATGTATCTTTTACTGATTAGGATCAAAATTAACCTTTGTATACATAGTTATATTATGTTCATTAGAATTATTATTTTATATAATGATATGTAGTCCCTATTGTAATATGAAATATACAGGCACTCGAAAACTGCTGAAAACATTACCTTATATTAAGCCATATGTATTTACCAATTTGTGCTAAATTGTGAAAAATTGGTCATATTGAAGCTGACTTATGAAATGAATTTTGACATATCAAGTATATGGAGAAATTTGGTAGTTTAAAAAGTAAACGTAATGTAGAAGGAAAAAATGCTGGATAAATTAATGAAAAGTTTACTTATAAGTAATGAAGTTGATTGAGTATGGTCTTACAAATCGTAGAGGTCATTATTTGGGACAAGGTTTTAAAGTTGCATCGCTGGTTTTATTCAACATTTTTATTCAATGAAAAAATTATATGTCATTTTTCAGTACTTTGTAATAATGATATAGTGATATGTATACTTAACAGCTTTATTTTTTTTCTCTGGGGTTTAAAATTACTTCAACAACTAGGGTCATGTGGCAACTTTTCAAGCTTTAACAGTGATAGATAATCTCAGGTGTGCCCCTGGGTAGAATCACCGACTCATGTGACAGCTTCCTCACCTGTGAAATTTGTCTGGTGCCGAGGTGGATTCAACTCCCAGTGTTGAGAGGCTAGTGATAACTAGTCGAAGACCATAGCCACTCGGCCAAGAAACCCCACCCCTTTAAGAGTTTAAAAAATGTCTTATGTCACGTAAGAATTCCTGTTGGTTTGGTTGCTTTAAAGAAGGACAAAAACAAATTACTAATTTATCATATTACTATAAATTCTTTGACAAATCAATACATTCAGTTAAATGTTCTCATTTTACACCATTTTTAAACAGGGAGGTGTAGTCAGGCACATAAAATGCAACACAGGCATTTTTAAAGCTGACTTCTACTTGCTTTGTTGAATAACAAACTGTTAAGGTATATTTTTATTTGCAAATTTTGTTGTGATTTTTAGCTGGGGTTGAGAACTCTCGTTATAGCAATGAGAAGATTAGAAACTGAAGAATATAACAAATTTGATCAATTATTATCTGATGCAAGAAAGTCATTACAAGATCGGCAACTTAAGGTAAGCTTTTCGGATATTTCTGTGATATTTTGCATCAATCATTGGCCTTGCAGTGAAACCTCAATATTAAAAAAACCTTTGAGACTAAATCAAACAGTCTTAGTATTGAAGTGGTCTCATTATCAAGTTGAAATAAAGAGGAAATATTGAAAACTGGTCTGAAAATAAGTCGTCCTTTGAGGTTTATTATTATTGATAATGTTGCAAATGAATACAGAACGTTATTGTATAAGTTTGGACAAAATTTTGACAATTAGAATTTTTATTAGAATCAATAATTCTATGAGTTGTATTAATTTCTATTATTCAGCTTGCTGAAGCATTTGATTACGTCGAGAGAGATTTTATGCTTCTTGGTGCTACAGCTGTAGAAGACAAGTTACAAGATTATGTACCTGAAACTATACAAGCTTTATTGTTGGCTGGTATCAAGGTAAATGATTGGTTCCATCATAAGTATTTTTCTCTAAGGTTTTGCATCACACCAACAGCTAGGGTCGTTTGGTGAGTTTTTCTGCTTTAGCAAAGGTGACAGTCTCATGGTGTACACTTTGGTAGAACCACCAACCTGCTGTAAGCTAGCTGGACAGCTTCCTTGTATGTGAAATTTTCCAGTTGTGTGTGGATTCGAACCAGTCTCAAGGTGTACACCTTGTTAGAACCACTGACCTGCTGTAAGCTAGCTGGACAGCTTCCTTGTATGTGAAATTTTCCAGTTGTGTGTGGATTCGAACCAGTCTCAAGGTGTACACCTTGTTAGAACCACTGACCTGCTGTAAGCTAGCTGGACAGCTTCCTTGTATGTGAAATTTTCCAGTTGTGTGTGGATTCGAACCAGTCTCAAGGTGTACACCTTGTTAGAACCACTGACCTGCTGTAAGCTAGCTGGACAGCTTCCTTGTATGTGAAATTTTCCAGTTGTGTGTGGATTCGAACCAGTCTCAAGGTGTACACCTTGTTAGAACCACTGACCTGCTGTAAGCTAGCTGGACAGCTTCCTTGTATGTGAAATTTTCCAGTTGTGTGTGGGATTCGAACTCTCAGTGGTGAGGGGGCCAATGATTACTAGTCAGAGACCATATCCACTCAGCTACAGAAGCTCTATTGTACAGTCTTAAGTTTTTAATATTGTTCTAATGGATCTTTTGTTATATGCTTATCTTGACCAGACATATTAGAACATTGGAAGGGATGACATCCATGAAAATGGTTAGCTTTCCATTCAGTCTTCATCCAACCTGATCAAAATGTTTATATTCAAAATATCTAGACTAAGTTTGATTTTAAACACATTTTGCACAAGAAGTTTTTGTTATGTTGGCCCTAAAGCGCCACATTGAACAATTTGGAAGGAAATGTTTGTCTTGTTTCCGCAGCTAGGTCATCCGTTTAGTCTTTGGATACTCGTGACCCTTACTAACAAGAAGAGGAAACAAATTTCATATTGGAACTATTGTTGTATCATTTACTAAATCTCATATATTTACAGATCTGGATATTGACAGGTGATAAACAGGAGACCGCTGAGAACATCAGTCATTCTGCCGGACATTTCTCTCGAGATATGACCACATTAAAAATAACACAACAGACTTCTAGTATTGATTGTTCAGAATTAATAAGAAAACACACACAAACGTAAGTAATGCATAAAAAAATATCTGGGTCATGACCTTAATAAAGACACAATGATTGTATAAAGGTAATAACAATGTGCCCGTCCCTGAAACAAATTCTTAACTCCTTCCTATCATTCTTTGTACTTTTTCTTACATACAGTCAAACCTGCGAACAAAGGCCACTCTTGGGAAAGACAAAATGTGGCCTTCATTGACTGATGGCCTTTATTCAGAGGTCAGTTTATTCTAAATAATCAGTGACGTTTTTTCAAAGAATGGCCTTAATTCAGAGGTCAGTTTATTCTAAATAATCAGTGACGTATTTTCAAAGAATGGCCTTTATTCAGAGGTTGGTCTTTATTTGGAGGTGGCCGTAAACGCTGGTTTGACTGTACTTAAAACAACTTATTCATACACGTTGTATACATATTTATTCCAGACTGGAGTCACACTCAGGAGGGAAGTTTGGATTAGTAATAGATGGTGCCAGTTTAGCTTATTGTCTGACAGAACATTCGGATATACTCTGTGATCTGTGTCTGAAGTGTTCCGCTGTTCTGTGTTGTAGAATGTCTCCACTACAGAAAGCTGAGGTAACACATTACCAAAGTATACGAAAGTATTTTATATCTAACAATATTGAAGTACATGAAACATTCTTTATATCTAATGATTCTGGGGTCATTTCATAAATATATCCTTGTTTTTAATCTAAAAATCTTGCTGATTGTATAATATTTCAGACATTAACCTTTAACAACTGATGATAAAACCCAAAAACAATCTATCTAGTATAAAACACTTTTTATTAACAAATTAGGGGTAATATTTTTAAGTTTAAAATCATTAAATTACCTAAGATATGTCTTAATGGGCCCCAGTTTTGTTATTTGCCGTCAAAGGGGAGTAAATTAGGTCATGAATTCAGATAGAAAGTATCTCGTATGCATGAATGTATGTTTAAACTGTGTCTTACGTCAAGCGTTCAGATCAAGTCTTGCTTTTAACTCTTGATTCAGAAGATTTTTAACAGCAAGTTTCATATAAGCCTGTGATGCTTGTCATGGGTTCATCTGTTCCATATGAACTTGTACGGTAATTTTGTTGTACACCCATCCTGCTGTCATGACCTCTTGTACCACCGCTTTCCTTTGTAGACCTGAATGTGTCAAGTATTTATATTTTATTATACTGAGGTATAAATTATATGATAGTTTCAGCTATGTAAAAGACTTTGTATGTAACTCTGTTTAATATTGATCGTTTTGAAAATGTATAATCTTAATTTTATTGAAACACAGCAATGGCTAATTCTTGGTTTACAATAATAATATAGTCTTTAACATTTTAGTTGTTTATTTGTCGTACGTAATAATATCATATTTTAGATTGTGAAACTGATAAAGAACTCAAAAGCAAAACCTGTAACAGCGGCAATAGGTGATGGTGCTAATGATGTGAGCATGATTGAAGAGGCTGATGTTGGGCTAGGTAAGACATTGTTTTGATATGAATTGTTGATAAAATGTTGGACTTGTTGTTATTGTGCTTGTTGTTGCTGCTTTTCTTTGGGTTGAACCATGCACCACAACAGCCAGGGTCATTTAGTGACCTTTCCAGCTTTAACAGTGGAGAAAGACCCTATCACCTGATTAGAACCACTGACATTTTCCTCACATGTGAAATTTGTCTGGTTCCAATCAGGATTTGAATTCACAGTGAAGAGGGGCTAGTGATTACTTGTTGTAGACAATCAGTGTGGCATCCAGCTCCGATTTTAAGGGGTCAGTTTTGACCGCTTGTATCAGAATTTGGGGGTCATGGAAAATTTTAGAGGGCCATACCCTAAAACTGAATTTGGGCATCTGTTACAAAAACCCATCTCAGACTCTAAGTGGGTTGCAAGTGAACCCCATGCTCTATATACAGCTTCTTAGGTCGCATACGTTGAAAACTTTTTCTGAGTTTTCACTCTGTAAATTGTCAGTTGAAGTTGACCCATTTGGGAAATTATTGTCACTTGAAGCTTTCTTACCAGTAGAAGAATCATTATTACTACCAGTCTGTAGGTTTTCCGTGCACCCTCTGAAAGAAAACTCAACCTACGTTGCTTTGGAGCAGATTTAGCAGATATCCATTTACTTTGTGGAAGTTGATGTGAGGAAATTCAGCTTTTAGTGACAGTAAACAATGTCTTGATGTTGTTTAGAAATGTTAAAATTAAGATGCAAAAATATAAGTATAGTTATCATCTTAAAGCAATAGGTATTCATAAGCCTTATTTTATCATACCGTGCTTCAGGTCTGATGGGTAAGGAGGGACGTCAGGCTGTTAGACACAGTGATTATGCGTTTGCTAGGTTCAGATTCTTGATGCAAGCATTACTTGTTCATGGACATTTATACTACGTCAGGATTGCTAATTTAGTGCAGTACTTCTTCTATAAGGTATGTTTGTCATTCTTTTGGATTGAGTTTCTTCCGTCTTGACTTTTAAATATTTCTAATGCAAGCATCCTTTTTGTTCTGTGACCTTATGAATTGTGTTTACAGTAAAATTTGGTCAAAATTAAGTGATTGTTACAATGGGATAGTTTTAATATTGAGGTGGTTGCAATGTCAGGTTTTAACATGCATGCTCTTGTGGTGAGTTCGAGTTATGAAATATGGTAAAATAAATTCCAACCTTCTTGTTAATGTATCAGTATGAAATAGAATTGTAAGAAGTAGATGCAATAAAATGGATAAGAGAACTGGATTTTATTGAATTTTAATTGAATGTTTTTTTTGTTATTTTCAGAATGTTGCATTTATTACTGTACAGTTATTTTACACTTTCTTCTCTGCATTCTCAGAACAGGTAAAAAACTTTTACTTTCCTTATAATTATGTTAGTCTATTTTTTATGTTTTGTATGTGTGTGTACATATACTTGCCTCAAACATAATTATTCTTATGTACACCAAATATTCAAATGATATTTTAAATTATAGTGGCAAGCTATTTGTTACCGTTATATTTTTTCATAAGATCCATATATTTCTACTGTTCACAGTGTGATTAATTACTCACATCTCTTTGTATGCCTATGAAAATCCATATTTCCTCGGTCCATTGCTCATCTAATCCATAGCTTCCTCTGATGGAATACTGTTAAATGTGGATGTTTTTTTTTGTATTTTCAGACATTGTATGAAAGTTGGTACTTAATGAACTTTAACATGGTTTTCACAGCTATGCCTATACTTCTGTACGGTATATTTGAACAACATTTACCACCAAAGTTGTTAATATCCAATCCAAGATTATATAGGTAACCATAGCAACATACTTACTGCCATTTTTTGTTTAGATAGCAAAATTAGTGTACTCACTATTTGAAATTATTTTAGTATTTGTATTCCTATGACTTCTTTGAATATTTGTGAATTTTTGTTTGTGATCAATTTCTGGTGCTGCTTACTATACTTTTATTCTTCACTATAATATGTCCAATAAAAAATTCTGAGGATTTTGTTTAAATCTAGTTTCATTTATATACTGGTATATACAAGATTTACAAAATAACTTATAATTGTCTTAGAATTTAGTTCAGTCTAGCCTTCTTGAGATAGTACATCAGTATTATCTATTACAGCACATAGCCATGGATATTATTTTTGATAGTGGCATTTCAAGCATATACAAGCTAGAATAGCTCTTTTCAGACTTAATGCAAAAACATTGCAAAAAGAATATATTTATCCTTGTCATATGTCATTTACCTTTAACAAAATTAAATTGCTAAATTTTCCCCTAGAACCAGTGGTAGAAGGTAACATGTCTCATTATAAAGTAATTAGGTTGGTTTTATTTAATTCAAAAAAGTGCTTCGATTGTTATGATCTATTTATAATGACATTATTCTTATTTATATTTTAGAAAAGTTGCAAGGAATAGTTACTTATCATGGACCCGATTTATATTGTGGAATGGTTCAGGTAGGTGACGTTGATTAATGAAATTGCCTTAAATTATCCTGTTGCAGGAATCAGATATAACACTGGCTCACTTTCTCAGATTCTTATGCAGGTGATTTCATGTCTGTATTTTGTCTATATTCATTGATAAATTGGCTGCATTATGTCGACATTTTCAAAAACCAGAAAGTTATAATGAGATTAAGGAAAAAGATGATTTAAAAATCATCTTATTAATGTGACTTCACTGTTGTAAGTTTATAAAAAAATATCAAACTGTTATTAAATCTCAGATTCTTACCAGTCAATTAAAAAAATTCAAGTGAAGATTTAATTTTGAAAGTTACTTGTGGAAGAACAGGTTAGCCCTGTTTTGTAGTCAAGGAATGCTGGGTCAGTCATGTAACCACCTGTGCTGCACTTGGACTGTTATGATAAAGGTTTGAAATCCAACTTGAGACAGTCCTACATAATGGTAACTTGATGGATTTTATGTGTTGCAGGTTTGTGGCACTGTGTTGTTTCTTTCTTTGGAGCTGTTCTCTTGGTTGAAGAAACATCATTGTTTCCTGATGGAAAAGTAAGTTGTCTTAATGCCCTCCAAGAATTATATCATTTCTACCAGACACACTATAAAACTGTGAGCACTGTTATGCAACTGATTGTCCCATCCATACAACTCCATCTCTTCTTGTTTTCTGCAAGAAGTGTGGCTATTTTCACCCACCAGAGGGACTAGTATCAGTTCTCTTTATTATTTGTGTTTTGCTATTTTTTCTTTTTTTTCTGAATATAATGGCTGTATTTTGCTCTTTTAATCTCCATGACAATTGGATCAACTTTTTATTCTTATTTACCTATCTGCTAATTCATATGAAAAAGAGACTATGAATGGCTTGCAATTGAACATGTAGGTAAGGATGGGTAATTGAAGAAAGCTGTTTTTTCACCAGTCTGGTATACATAACCAAAAACTGTTGTTGATGGAAGGTATTCACTCAATATTAATGTAGACATTGTTCTTTTACTGAGTGAAGACATTACAATTCTATGTCATATTAGACACTTCCCTCTTCCGGAGATATTAATCGGAGGTAGAGATGTAGACTTTAAAGCTATAGCATCAATCAAGCAAGCTGTTTGTCCTTCTAATGTATTGAACAGCTTGAAACATTGAGAACCTAAGGCTTCCCTTCTTCCCAAATCTCTTCAATGATTCTGCATTTTTTTTTGGAACATACTAAGGGCAAACTTACTGTTTTCTTAAACTTTTGTTTTAAAATGTTTGAAATTAGTAGTTCACAACAATGTTAATCTGTATGTTATTATTTTACATATTCTTATTTTGACTGTTTTTTTTTTACAGATGATTGGAAATTGGACCCTTGGGTCGATAGTTTATTTAAGCTGTCTAGTCATAGTTACTTTAAAGGTATGTAGATTGTTATATATACTAAGCAAAATTTCTAATGCCCCCTGGTACTTACTTTCAAATGATTTTAAGCTTTTAGGAGATCTTAGGAACACCTGGGTATAATTTGTATTTGCAGCTTACCTTATTCTAGTTCTCTTCTAATGAATATGTGAACGATTTACAGTCAAACCTGTGTTTGCGGCCACCTCCAGATAAAGACCACCCTGCGAATAAAGGCCATTCTTTGAAAACTGTCACTGATTATTTAGAACAAACTGACATCTGAATTAAGGCTATCCGTCAATAAGGGCCACATTTAAATGTCTTTCCCAAGGGTGACCTTTGTTCACAGGTTTGACTGTATATTATCAATTTTGTATTCTAAAACTTTTTAACCATTTTATAATTCAAATTTTCAATTAATTATTTCTTTTACCTACCTAGATAATATATTTGCCTGTAAACAAAATACATCCTATCCATAATATCCAATATATAATATTTTTTGCCAATTAACAAACCTATTCATAGACATTTATACCTTGTCTGACTCTGGTCTGTGTATTTAAGACATTGCCATTTACGAAGGGTTTAAGGCAAATGATTTATCTGTTATGAATTAAAAATTTCAGTTAGCGCTGTCCATATACTACTGGTCGGCGCCAATATTCTTAGGATTTTTGTTTTCTGCAATTACTTATTTTGTTGGAACTGCTGTCTACAACACAGTATACTGGCCGTAAGTATACCAAATATCTGTGTGAAACCTGTCTCGCTTTCAGGCAGTAGTAAAGGACCTTTGATGGTAAAATAGTAATAAATTCTATTTAAAATCCAGAATCTAACCCAGAATTACCTTAAATAAAAATGTTGCAGAATATGACTCTTTTCAATTGATATGTATGTACTATAGAAAAGTTTTTAACTCTCCATTCTGAGGAATGCATGCCCATTTTACAAAATGTAAAGGACAAATGCTTTCAATAAATATTAGAATTTATTACAATGTTACTATCACTGGTACGTTACTACAGCCTGTGAGCATGCAGTTACTTTATTCAGTGCAGTCAAAATCTTTGTAAATGTTTTAATTGTCACTATATATAATTTTGTGCAAGTGTTTTACTTGAAATATGATTTATCTTTAAGCTCGATTAAATGGAAAGTAATTCTTGCTTAATATGTCTTAGTTTTCTCTTCTTTGTAAATCAGAATTGTTAAAAGGTGTAACATTAGGGAAAGGGTTCATGACCTTCACTAGATTTTAGGTTAAATAGTAATATTTCTTGATTGCGCCATTGGACCATTTATTTTCTACTTGTCCCTAAAAAATAGTTTGGTCTTGTGTTGTCTATGTGTGATTTATCCCTATTTAAACACTTGGGTTAGTTCGGTCAATTAAATTTTGCTTGATTTTTTTACAGTGAATTCTTCAGTGACCATAATTACCTGCTCTTTGACTGGAACACGATATTACAGTCAGTTAAAGTCTGGTTAGCGGAACTGTTGCTGATAACACTCGCATTGTTACCGGACATCTTGTACCGGGTCTACCATGATATCAGCATAAGCTCTGAATTCGGAAGTCGGCGACAGGTGTGTAATTGTACTATACATTAAATATTTGTAATGAACACCTGGTTATGTGAATGTATGTTATGTCACATTATATAACCCAAAGTCTTCATCATTGTATTGATATTCAGTGTTTTAATTTAAAAACCAAATTACCTCTGCACCATTTTGACTCGGTAAAAGTGGTGCATTTTTTTCATTTGAGAATGATTGTATGAAGACAATATTCTGAAAGTATTGATTAATGGCATTTTGAATATTTTGCAATTTTATGCTTTTTTGGTGTCCGTGGTTACTTGTCCTTACTCTATTTGGATTATTTTTTTTATCTTGTACATTGATGAAACCTTTGGGAGTGTTACCGTTGCTTTATATTGCGATCCCTAAATATGAATTGCCTTATGATTACGTTTCATTTAAAAATGGTATATTAACTGTGAAAGCATGCTATTCAAATGCTTGCAGATATCTAAAGAGATTTGATACTCATGTCCAAATTTTGAATTTTCAGCACCATTGCGCTAAGCTTGCACATTATACCAGTACTTTGATTTTCAGATTATTACCACATTGGAATCAGATGTTTTGATTGAAAGGTTTTAATCCTTGTATATTTTTTCCCTGTCTTATGTAATGGTTGATTTGAACTGAAACCCTTCACTCGGCATTGCTTATCTGTGTGATAATGGGTCAATATATGACAGCTTCTATGGCATTGGGTAGCCCTTTTTTAAAGTCTTTTGATCTGCTAATAGCTGATAATACAACAAAAACAATACACACAAAAATTTCGGACATGAATTTTGATCTTATTTCACCTTGTAAAATAATGTGTATGTTTCAAAAATGTGGATTTGGTTCCTTTCGTTCATTTTATAAAGTAGTCAAAATTTTGTTTCAAAGTGTCTACCTCTGTAGTTGATACAATAAAATTCCAGATATGATTCTAGGCCAATCATTTTATGGTATGGTCGGGGCCATGGTCCAGTGGTTAGTGTGGTTCAAATCCTGGTCACTGCTGGTCATACCCCACAAAAATTTGACAAAAGTGTCGATTTTCCTCCATATTTGGAGAAGTTGCCGGCTCCTTGTGGAAGGGTAAGTTAGTACTGGTTATTACACAGTCCAGGAAAACTGGTTAGGTGAACCAGTCACCATATATAACTGAAAAATTGTTGAAAAAATTAAACCCCATTGACAATAAGTCACATAAAAATAAAAACAAAACATTTTTCATGGTACAAAATATCAGAAATTTTATCCTAAAATATCTTTATTTCTCCCCTACCAGTGTGGATTTGAATTCAACCTGGAAGAAAATTTCACGTATGAGTTTGTCCAGCTAGCTTACGGAAGGTCGATGGTTCTACCCAGGTGTAAGCCTTGGGTCTTTGTCCACAGTTAAAGCTGAAAAGTCACCAAGTGACCCTGGTTGTTGGTGCGGATTTAACTCCAGTGAAAAAATAAAAATGTCTTCATTCTATTGTTTTCTGAGCTGCTCTGTATTTGATTTGATAACAAACAACTACAGTCAAACCTGTGTATGCAGCCACCTCCAAAAAAAAGGCCACCCTGTGAATAAAAGCCACATTTTGTCTTTCCCAACAGTGACATTTGTTCACAGGTTTGACTGTACATTTCTTTTAAATGAATTCAATCCATATTTTTCCTCATTAGAGCAATAGAATGTCCTTTAACTAAATCTAATCCAGTTATTATATTATATTATACAAAAGTATCTATATTTCTTCTATGAATTGATGAAAAAAAAACACATATCTATTGAATGGCTTCGCAATTCTGCCTTTCTTAATTGACTTCCATTTTTCATTTTGCAATTTTTGTCTTCCTTAATACTAAATGTCTGGTATGCTATCTTGTTATGAATTTCTCTGCAATTTTATTCTCTGCATTTAGAAATTAAATGTCAGAAAAGACTAAACATGTGAAGTCATTGTTTTTAGAATACATGTACAATCTAAAAAATAAATGTTTCTTTAAGCACCTTAGATTCTTAAATTTTATTTTTAAACTGACTTTTTCCAATTTAAAGTGATCTTGGCATCATGGTCTAGAGGTAGGGCATCCAACCTCTGATCTGAAGGTCTGGAGTCAAAATCCCAACTTCAACGGGTTTTCGTTCATGAACTTCACAATCCCATTTTTCAAACACAGTACTGGTATAGTGTCCAGGATGTGGACTCAAGTGGGATTAATATAAGCAAAATTGCTTGTGTCACAATCGACCTAAAATAAATTACTAAAAACCAAAGTGATATTTTGTTTTGTAATGCAGTTGATAAAGAGACTAATTGGAATTTAGAATATTCCCCCTCCAAAGAATATTTTATTAGAATTCTACCATATGACTTACTATTAACTTAATATTTCCTTTTTTTTAATATGCGAGCAATATGTATGAAAATAATGTATTATGGTCATCACATTTACAAATCATACCTGTTATAATAATTATTATTATATGTTATACATCTAGTTTGCTGTATAATGACTCATTAGTGATATTGTCATTCTAGCCCGCGGGTGCTTGAGTACCTCAATAAGATAATAACTTCTTTGATATTCATCTTAATTTTTCAGAAAAGAATTTAGTATTCTCCATTATTGGACTAAATTGACTATTTTTTTTTACAGATCTACCCTCGACAACTTCTCTTACCATTGAACTGATGTTTCATTTTATGACATGTTAGTGCTACGTTGTTTAAATGTGGTTATGTATATACTTAAGCAGATTGATGACATTAACAGATTTAAATCTTTAAAGCAGTGACATTTTATGTTGTAAGGCTAGATTATTTTTTGTTTCTTGAAAGATTTCTGGCCAGACCTTGTGGTGGTAGTGATAATAAATATAAAATTGCAGTATGTCCATTTGTATTATGTCTATTGTGAAGAAATCATTCTACTATTAATCATCCATTAAAACTTATTAATTTTCATCATTTTGTCTTGGTGTACATCTGTTTAAGTATACACATACTACATTTATGTTTTTAATTCTTTTTTTTTTTAGTTAAACATGTTCCATGGTCAGGTTTAGTGTTAATATTTGTACTATATTTTCCCCTGTTTCACACTTACTTTCACTATAGTTGTCAAACTGACCTTTTTTTTGAGTCAAGAATTTATTACTGCTAAAACAACAGATATGCCATCTACAGATTCAACATAAATTGTGATGTTGCTATGTCTCTATCTAATTTCATAATCACCACATTTCAATGACTGTGGAAGCCATAACAGAAAATATGAATTTCTTACCAACAAATGATATCTTATGTGAAATTGGGATGAGATAGTCTTTCCCGAGCCTTAAAACATAATATGCCGGTTCTAAGAACATGGAAGGTGTTTTTCAGTAGTGAAGGAGGCACCTGCAGATGGCGCTTTTGATGGAATTTAACCTGAATGTCACCTTGATTTCAAACGTCTTGTTGCTAATTTCTTTTCCTTTGAGGTAGAAACAAAAATTATTGGTACAAGATAGAAGTCAATGAGGAATTTTGTGTTAAACACTTTACAAGATCTTAGTTGTATATTTTGATATATTTACCATATTTTATTCACTATTTATGTTTTATTTAGCCATACGAAGGATTATATTAAACGAAGGTAAAGGTTCTACAAACATTGAACATTTTTTTATCCATTTGTTTTTGTTTCTCTGTAGCAGAATGAAGTGCTTCAGTATTTGGACAGTTTAGGCAAAACCTCTTAAAGCTTGGCTAATTAGTCCCATTTTCTTTGATACTGTGATGGAAATGTTCTCATTTTTTGGATAAAATGTTGTCTTTTATTTAGTAATTTGTCAATGCATCATTAGTGATATGAATATATTATTGAGAATGCTATTTTAACTTTATAAGTTACAAGCAGTCCTAAGCTGATTTGAGGTTGTGTAAAAAGTTTCCATTTTAGAGTCAATTTTTATGTTTCACCATAATGTGGTCCTGGGTAGAGAAAATGCCTGTAAGTTCAGTGACTAAAAATTGGTGAACAAATGCCAGTTTGTGTATCATATACAATTACATTTTATAAAAATAGACTCTACATTTTTCTTGACTTTACTTCTTGTATTTAAAGTTTGTATTGACAATTTGAGTGACCTGTAAATTATTATTATGGGGTATTCTTAATGCTTACTCATCACCAATGTAAGATGGAGATATCGTGTTATATTAGCTGGAATTATACATACTGCCAATGTATGGCATGGAAATTGTGTTGTGTTATTATGCAGTCAAACTTGTATGTAAAGACAACTTGCATGAGCCGCGACCATGGTCCAGTGGTTAGTGTGCCGGACTTGTAACCCAGAGATCTGGGTTCAAATAATGGTTATGGTCAGTCATAACCTTTTATGAAAATTTAACAAAAAATGTTGATTTTCCTCTATATTTGGAGAAGTTGCTAGCTCCTTGTGGAAGGGTAAGTCAGTACTGTTTAGTATATAGTCCAGGAAAACTTAGGTATATAACTGAAAAATCATTGAAGAACGGCATTAAACCCCAGTGAAATAAGTCGCATAAAAACAAAAAAGCAACTTACACGAAATCCAGAAATTTGTTTTTGTCTTCATCATTTTTGTTCAAAAGCTGTGAGGATCGAATCTTGTTTGACTGCATGAATTTTGTGTGATGACAGAGTTATTAATAACTGGGATTGTTACTTTGCATGAGTAGGGTATGTTGTTTTTATCCATATTTTTAGACTTAATTGCTTCAATATGAATGATAAAATGCATGTTACTGGTTTTGAATACTGGTTGCCAATTAGTTAATATTTTATTATAATTGGTTGTCATAATGTTGTTATATGTTCCGTACATTCCTTGTCTGGTATTTGTAAGTTCAAAACACACGATACAAATGTATTGTTTTCTAGCTATTGAATAATAAAGGTTACTGCATTATGAAGTTAATTTGAAATCTCACTTTGTGACCATTTGCTTAAAACATAGGACAAAAAGAAAGTTGATTTGAAGTTATAAGTAAGTTATTATAGGTATTTTTTGTACAAAAATAATTTGCTCTACATTTTGTAGGCAGGATTTACATAATCAATTCAATGTTTGGTTCTTAATATCTCTGCAAGTCGTTTCTATTGTTCCTCTGAGTATTTGTCAAATATTGCTGGAACATGAGGTGGTCAGTTCTGTGTACTAAAAATGTTATGATTTGGAGTTAATTTAACGTGGGGTGTACTGTTTGTGTGTGGTATGTATACATGTATGCTTCTGGCATGAGAGGAAATATGATTATATTTACTTTACATGGTTATAGAAATTACATGGAATAACGTTTATTCCAAGTTACAACCATAGTGTTGAATAATACTATTAATTAGTCAATACATTATTTATGTTTTAAACATTCTGATAATGAAGCCTACATAGTACGCTTCGAATGAATACTTGAAAACTTGGGTGTAAAAAATTTGTAAATTATTTAAAACAATGATCAATTTAGGTAATGTTAGCAACTATACATTTGGCATCAAAAAATTAATTAGAAAATGAAAGTAAACTTTTATATATCATTTATTATCATTTTCTTGTGATTTTTGTTCATTTTAAAGGTAACAGCTTGTAAGATATCAATTATTCTGACCTTTAGATACATTTTATAGACAAGCTTCGGTGTAGTTTATTATTGCAGAATCCCATTTGTTGCACTGATATATTGCAAATGCTATGTATACATACATGTATATACACATATTATGTATATCCTGCCTGTAATACTGACTTGTACATTACGTTAGTACTTGTAGGCATGTATAATTCTATTTACCGCACTGGATACTCAATATTTCTTAATTTAAATAAAACGTTAGCATTAGATAGTTGGAATCAACTCATGGGATAACTGGTGTCCAAATTCAACAATTTAGGAATCGTTTTACTTTATTCAACTATACTTTTTTTACCTCACTTTAGAGAGTTACAACTTTGTGGCATTCTGCAATAAGTTTCACAGAGTTACAACTTTGTGGCAATGCAAGATAGGTTACCCCCATCCATTCTAGTGGTAAATTTCCCAGTTGGTACCATAATCAAGCGTTGCCTTCTCTCTCTCAAAAATATGAATTTATGCTATATGTAGTTGGTTTTCATAATATGCTTAACAGGGCAGTTAGGGTGAAACCGGAGTTCAAATGCTAATTTCTGCGTAGCAACACATCTCAAGAAGTTGTTTACACTCTCCACTTTGCAATGCTATGCTTACGCATTTAAAACTTGAATTTAGTACAGTAATAGTTTTAGCCCAACTGTTAGAGCTCTATTGGTACCTCAAGTATTTCAACCTTTTTTACTGTTAGCTGTACAATTTGGGATCCAGTCTGCTTCATATTTTGCTGCTGATATAATATTATGTATGTAATGATTTTGTTTCCTTGCCAGAAATGTCCCCCTCTTAATTATTCATGTTCTATATAGTGTATAAGTACATACATATGTATGTATATATAGATATAGGAGACGCTTTTTTCTGAGTCTAAACAACTCCACTCAGTGACCAACAGATGGAGTGTTGTCCGCCTTCCTTTAAATGCTTGCAAAACACTTTGTTGTAGTCAATACTCCATGAGTGATATTTATATTTCAGTTCTCCTATATTGATGTGGCTTAGACGAATACTTTGCTGCTATATTTTCTATAACAAGGAAACTGTCTTAACTTCTTTTCTCCCGTTTAATTTAGCACAGGAAACCTTGGAAGGACAAGCTTACGATAAATTTCACTAAGTCATCCGGAAAGTTGACGATATCACAGATAAATATTATTGAGGACCATGATAATTCTGTTATAGGTAACTCAGTGAAAGTGTGAAATGTACTAACTGGTTTATTAATAAAACATACACTTGGCTTTCTTTTCTGTTTTCTGAGCACATGCTTATATTTCTCAATGTACATCCACTTTTCAGTGTAACATTTTGTCCAATTTGTTTATAGAGTTACGATTCTGTTGTTCTGTCTGGATGATACATTATTGCACTAAAAATTGAATGTCAAATTATAAACCAAGAGCATTTTGGTTCTGACTAAACATTTTAGCCTTTTGGCCTTCAAATCATTGGGTTCTTCTGTGCATCACCAAAGATAATTGATACACCTTTGTTTCTCTTTTATAGTAAAGAACATGTTGTTTAAATTGGCATATATTTGAACCAGTACTTATGTACTTGGGTTACAAAATCATATATCATTCATTGTCATGGACTGATTTCTTATTCTTTTGTATGAATAAGCTCATTTTAATAGAATTTGACATTCAATTGTTTTCATGCAGGTGTTTGCGTGATTGCACTTAGGCCTTTTATTTTTTATTCTTTGTTTTACGAACTGCCAGGACACAACATGGTTGTAAAAGGAGAAAACAAAATTTCAAAACAGATTGTTTGGTCGGAAAATATTAGTAATAGAATTTCAAACCCATTACTTGTTCATTTCTTATTGTTCTTGCTCTCTACGTTTGTAACAAGTTGAACCCACACAGATGCCGCCATTATTTTAACTACAATTCACAATGTTGATTTTGATTGGTCCATGATTGGTACTTTTCAGCCAAGTTTCATTTCAACCCAGTTCTCATTTTTACCGATTGCATCAATTCCGACATTTTTTAAAAAAGTTAATTCATTGAGAATGGAGGAAAAAACTTTTTTAAGCGGCCAGTTTGTAAAGTGAAAAGTAAAAAATGTTTAATATGCTTTTAATTCAATGTATCCTGCTATCAAAGCTTAACTTGCACACATTTGCTGCTTTGGGGTTGGGTCAAGTTTCTCTAAATTTTGAAACATATTATTTTAAGATATATTGTATTCATGTTGTCAAGTAAGACTTGAATATTTATTTTGGATCAGTTTTGCCTAAGATATTTTTGGCTGAAAAGAGTCACTTCTGTCATACTGAAGACTTTTGTATTTTAATGAGTAATTCATTGATAGATTTATTAGTCAATTGGCCACTATTCAGTGATAAATATTTTTTGTGCAACCGAATATTTTTGGGTTGGACTTAATTCTCAGGTCACAAATAATTAAAGAATTTCAACAGATTTGAATTGAATGGATATGTCAGTTTAAAATATTTGTTTTGTAAACCAAATAAAGACGCAATGGTATGCAGTGGTAACCATGGCACCATCATAGAAAACAGTCACGTAAAAGCATTATATTTTCTGAAATATACAGCATGTGCTTGGATTGTGTAATAGATAATTTTTATTTACATTTGACACAACTATCTGTGTCTTTTCTTTGCTATTCTTTCGTTTTTATTAATTGAACCCAAGTTTTGTTTTTTCGGACCTCGGTTATTTCTGGGACCACTATTATTTTCCAGGTTTCTCTATGTTTTTATTCTTTTAAGTTCATATAATATATAGTAATGTATTCTAATAATTCTGGTCAAGACTATATCAACTGTTGATGAACATGTATGAGTGAATAGTTGATATGGTCTTGCGCTGAAGCTTTCGTTTTGTACAAAATTCAGCTTGCATGCTTTGTGTAGTAGCATTTTATGTTATTTTATGACAAATTTTGAACTACTGGCAATGGTAACGGACTATGATCATAAAATTATAATCGGAACCAAATTCAAAAAATTACCTAAAATATGAACAAAAGTCAGAAATATGAAAGTAAACCGGTGCATATGTATCAGTTTAATGAGGTCATATCATTTGGCAGTTTTTTTTAGATAATTTTTGGGTTTGTATTCGGGAGTTTTAATCATTTTACTTTAGTTTTACCTTTTCTGGTCCATTACTACTGCCTTAACAGTATTGAACTGGTACTCATTAATATTCACACTTTTCATGTTTAATTGGTTATTTGAATGAGTGGGCGTGTCATAAAGAAAGTTGCTGTTTACATCGACCAATGAAATGATACCCTATGCATTATACTACATATTATATTCATGAATGCCAGTACATACTGTTAAACTATATTAGCCTGTAGTTTTGCTGTTGTTGATGGCTTGAAGTTTTAGCATTTACTGCTTAATTTTTTAATCTCTTTTACTCCATTGACCAACTTGTGATAGCTTCGAAATTCTTCCTGTTACATTTGTCTAAGTTGAAAGGAATTTACGAAATATCATTCCATATGTATTAAATAAAGGTTTGTTTGTAAAACATCAGTTGTGAAATTTAAATTTTCAAAATGCAGTCATCTCATTGGTCAATTCAAAGTTGATGCTCTGAACTTACCAATTCGAGGTTGAAATTCGGAATTTTCTAATGATGTGAAGAACGCCATTTTTCTGCGGACTACGCACTATTTTTGATCTCAGTGTTTTTCTTGCCAATATTTTCATTTCTATATGCACTATATTTCAGAATAATAAAATTATGTTAGCAGAAACTAGGTATTTATTTTTTGGGGTCTTAGGTACTCAGTGTGACCACAAACTCTGTGCTGTGAGTTATCACCTTAAAAGTAAGATGTAATGTTTGTCTCTGCAAGTTTGATAGAGATGTTTTTTTTAATGTTTATACTTAATATGTACACTAAAGGTTTTGTTACTTCCAAAAAAGTATTAAAAATGTTGGCTTTGACATAAGGAACATAAATTATAATTCAGTGAAGGGTTAGGAGAAGCATTGTAAAAATTTTGGCAATATTCTTTGAGCAATGACCATAATGCATGAGTTTTAGGAATTCATTTTAACTGTGTTTAACTGCATTTGGTTGTGCAAGATGATTAGGCTGTTTTACTAAGTCTATGATAAATTTTCTGTAGTCTGGGGAAACAGTGTCTTACCTTTCAATTAATGTCATACTTGTATGAATATCGGTATATAATCATTTAGTGTCATTTGCTCTGCATGATTTATATGTTGTTAGATATAACTGTGTGCTGTGAATATAGTTTTAACTAATATTTTCATGGTGTTGATAGTGTAGCATGCTTTTAATTGTTTGAATTATAAGTGACAGAATATCAAAACAATGCACCTCCAATATGTGTATATCAAGGTAGACAACTCCATTACAGTTTGTATGATTCAGGGGAGATAATGCATGCTAGCGAAAATACAATTTAGCATCTTTTCTGATAAAGATAATTCAATAATTTTATTTTTTGGGGAATAATATTTTACTGCAAAGTGATTCTAGTAAGATGGTAGAAATTGTTAGCTGTTTTGTTCGCTTTTGTTGTTGCACTCCCTTGGTTTTTGTATGATTAATTTATTATTTTTTGAAAATATAACCAAAATCTATACATAGGTTCTGACAGAAATGCTTATACAGAATATTTTTTATTATGAAATACAAGGATAATACCTGCTGGGTTTCTGTATTCAAATTTGCTAGATTTATACTTGATTCAATGTTATTTTGTTAAATACCAGTTAATATAGATTTTAACTCCGTTTACGAGCTTTTAGTTAGAATAAATGCTTCAATTTTAATTATAAATTTAATCTGGTTTCATAAGCGTGCTCCTCACGTCAGATAATTTACTGTTATTATACAACAATTTGATGCAAAATTGATGCCTGAATTTTTTTCATCTTTTTGTTTTTAAATAAATGTAGTTAGGACTAAAAATCATGTACACAAACATATAATACTGGTTCTAAAAGCCTCATTATAGAGAATTGGTTGTTTCCCTACAACAAATTTTATAAGCAGAACTTACACTTCATCAATATCTTATAACTTGTACCTAAACAGAATATCTAACTCCTCTTAAAAGTGATAGTCATTAATAATTTTCTAGGTTGACACAATTTCGTATGGAAGTTTGGATGATAATGTAAATGTATTTCATAAAAAGTAAGTATGGATGAATTAAAAACAAGATTCTAATAATGATTAATCCAGGTTTAACTTTGATTTTCTTGAAAGGTGCCTCCGTGGTTGAGTAGTTATGGTCTCTGACTATTAATCACTTGCCACTCACTTCTGTGAGTTCAAATCCCACCTGGGAACAGACAGGACACACGTAAGGAACTGTCCAGATACCTTATGGAATGTCCATGGTCGTACTCAGGTGTACACCTGGGGTCTTCCTCCTCTGTTAAAACTGGAAAAGTTGCTAAATGACCTCGGCTGTTGGTGCAACGTTAAACCTCAGTGACTTTCTTGTGTCTCTGTGTTTTTAAAGCATGTATGATGTATTTTTATGATGTATTTTTTATGATGTATTTTGATGCTTTCTCCTCTTAGGATGTTCAATATAAAATCCTTTAAAATTGTTCATGTAAACACAAACATAATTTATTGTTAGGCTGATGACGGTCCCCTAGGATTGCAACCAAAGATTCTGATTTTTCTCGGTTTTTGCTCAACTTTGGCCTGATAGCTGAATGACGGCTTATGGTTGTCTTGGGACAAATCCTGTCATAATTGATGTTTCATCAATTGTACTGATTTTTGCAACTGTAGATAGAAATGAAATAACTTGTGTTTTAGTTGCCTTATGTACACATTAGAGTTTAATGCAAAATCAACTCATATAGTTAATTTAAATGTTTGCTGATACATATATTTGTAGTATGTTTTCTGTTGTTAGTTGAATATGTGTACAAAAACCTGTTTTCTAGTACATGTATTTGATTTAGCTGTGGCTATGGTCCAGTGGTTAGTGTGCTGGACTTGTAACCTGGCAATCTGGGTTCAAATTGATTTATGCAATAGTTTAGTATTAACAATTTAAGGTCAAGGTCAGAAGGGTTGTTAAACATTTGTAGGGTAATGAAAGTGATTTTACTTCATATTGACTTTTATCATTCATTTGAAAATAAGATAAATCTATCATGTCTTTGCTTTAATATTAATCTGGATAAGCAATGAACATTTTTAACTGCTGATTTTAAATATTGATTTTTATTTGAAAAGACACCGTAGTTGCATCTGCCTTTAAAAAGTAGAACAAGTTTTCATTTCTGATCATCAACGTTTAATTGTCAATCAGTTAGTTTATTTATTTCTATTCTTAAATAAATGTGTACGAAAATCTGTAAATAACAGCCACTGGTGATCTGTAATCTTTAGCATACCATTTATTGATGTAATAGACTAAATAACCTTAAAAGAAAGGCCAACTGTGTGTAGCTATCTTATTCTTCTCCCATACATGGCTTTCATTCACGGATGTGTTCACAAATTGGTTTATAGATTTGACGGTGAATGATTTATGATTTCTTGAAGAACAATTTATAATCATAATGCTAGTTTTGTTTTCAAATATGAATGTTCTTCCTCTTAACAATTTCTTACATTAATGTAAAAAGCAAATATAAAATTTAACATAGTGACATTTTATCTTGTTAAAAAAATGAATAAAACATTCATTTGCTCTGGCAATCCATCAATAGAAATATTTGCTGTTTTCTGTTTTGAATGTAATTTCTCATATTCTTATGCAGATTCCACACGACTCTAGTCTGATACCTTTGCGGCGATTATCTCACGAGGAGACATCCAAGTTTGCGTTTCCAGTTTTTCCATTCAAGTACGACAAATCAGCATACAGCTGACAACATGTTGCCATGGAAAGAGTCTACAAAATTTCATCAAACTGAAAATCCACATCTTGCCTTAAGAAGTGAATTCCAGGAAAAACTGTTTGAAAATGTTTTGTTGCTATTATTGTGATGCATGTTGTAACAATTCATGATAATCTACTTATTCATATACAGTGGTGTTATTTTATTTAAAATCACTAAATGGTGTTATTTTAGGAAAACCACTAAATGGTGTTATTTTAGGAAAACCACTAAATGGTGTTATTTTAGGAAAACCACTAAATGGTGTTATTTTAGGAAAACCACTAAAATTGTGTTATTTTAGGAAAACCACTAAATTGTGTTATTTTAGGAAAACCAATAAATCGTGTTATTTTAGGAAAACCACTAAATCATAATTACTGCAATATCATTGTTCATGCCCTCAGTTTGCAAAATTTATTGTTTTCATTTTAAGAACACCCTGTTATACAAACTACCTTATTTTGTTTGGTGCCATATTTATTTGTCTTCGTTAAAATTTTTAATATTTCCTGTTAACTTACGCAACTCTGTTTAACTCAAATCAGCATTTGTTGTTTCACAAATGGAACAAATCCAAACGTATATGTGTATATTTGACTGAAGAATTTATCCTAAAAGTGTATCATGTTGTTTTTGGACGGGATAGAAAGTGATATAATTCTGATCATGAACTCAAAACCATGAATCTAGAGTCCTGAACTTTGTATGATACATTTTTGGTGAGGGTCTCCAATACATTAATTTCAGATTAACCCTTTGCCTCATAATACCACATTTTCCGCATCTGAAGCAGACGACTTTTGAAAACATTGTGGCAAAAGAAGTCATTGCTTGTAATGAGTAATGCCTCCTTTCGCCACAACGTTTTCCATTCTGTCAGAGAGAAATAACCCAATTTTCTTAAATAAATTGATTTTTTGTGTATTAGCTTTGAATTTAGAAGAGTCCAAAATATGCATATGAGGCAAAGGGTTAAGTCTTAAAATTATTTTAAGTTCATGAACTTCATATCTTAATATCATTTTGGTAAAACAAGTTGTGATCTTGAGGATGATATTTTAGTTCATAAACTCTTAGATCTATAATTTTTTGTTGGCAAATCCATAGAATGTTCCTCTGTCTCATGTTGTCTTGTGTTTGTGGTTTTGTTATATCAAATTTCCAATGACGGATAGGATACCATAGCTAAAAATTGCAGCTATTCCTTCTTTGTATCAACCTATGAATCAGGATGTTAATTTGTTTCAGTTGATTTAGGGATTGAATTCTTTAAGTTGCTTCATGAGTTAATGATTGTGATTGATTATATCCAACATGTAGTGCTATCATCTTGTTTCGTATTTAGTATAATAATGAAAACTCTCCATCCCAAGTCCATTAATCTTTAAATTTATTAAGAGAGATTATGAAATAATTTTAATCTTTTAAGCATTATTTTGTCACAGTAAAAATAAAAGTCCATCATAGATGACATTGTGATGTGTACATTACAAATTAGACATACATGGTTTTCTAGAATTTTCCAAAGCCTCTGGTTTTTACCAGGTCTGGACTCGACTGGAATTTACTGAGGTAAAGATTTCCAGTCTTTTAGCTCACCTGAGCACGTAGTGCTCGGTGAGCTATAGTCATCAGTCAGTCTACTCCGGCGTCCGTCATCTGGCATCCACACCTGGGGGTTGTTAATGCTCTTGTGGTCACACTTTCGAGCGAATGTTCATCAGACCTGGTCAAAATGTTCGTCTCAATGATAGCTTGGACAAGCTCGAACATGGGTCAGCTAGGGTCAAAAACTACGTCACCAGGTCAAATAGAATGGAAATTTTGTGAACACTCTAGAAATCACATATTTGATTGGATCTTCATGAAACTTTGTCAGAATCTCTGGTAAAAAAACTAGGTCACTAGGTCAGCGCACCAGAAAACCTTGTTAATGCTCTAGAGGTTGCAATTTTAATTGAATTTTCATCAAACTTTGTCAGAAGGTTTGTTTCATTGATATCGTGGACAAGTTCGAACATGGGTCATCAGGGTCAAAAACTAGGTCACCAGGTCAAATCATAGAAAAGCCCTGTTAACACTTTAGGGGGCACAGTTCTGATTTGAGGTTCACCAATCCTATTCAAAATGCTTTTCTTAATGATATCTTGGACAGGTTCGAATATGGGTCATCTGGGGTCAAAACTAAGTCACCAGGTCAAATCTTTGGAAAACCTTATTAACCCTCTATAGGTCACAGTTTTGATTGGAGGTTCACCAAACCTTGTCAAAATGATTGTCTTAATTACATCTTTGTAAAATTCAATCATGGGTTATTTAGGATCAAACACTAGGTCACCAGGTCAAATCACTGGAAAACCTTGTTAACCTTCTAGAGGTCACAGTTTTGATTGGATCTTCCTCAAACTTTGTCAGAATGTTTCTATTAATGATATCATGAAGATATTTGAACATGGGTCAACTCAGGTTAAAAACTAGGTCAATAGGTCAAATCACAGGAAAACCATAAATGTTGCAATCTTTACTCAGGTGAGCGAAAAAGGGCCGTCTTGGCCCTCTTGTTTCGAAAATTTTCAACTTTCACCCATGGATATATTTTACTATTTACACAATTATATTTCATGTGGACATGTCCTTTTTTATAAAGATAATTACTTCAATTACAGGGTTGTTTCTTTCAATTCTTTTCATTTTTTTTTTGTGTTTCATGAAATAGAATTAACTTTTATTTGCTTAGTTTTGTGTTTCACGGTTTTTCAGTGAAATGGTTTGCGTTATTTTGATACTTTTATGTTGATATTTTTTTATCATACAATGCACATTATGATATTTTTATATTTGCTTGTTTGTCTACATATATTATCAGCCTATAATCTATGCAATTGCTTTTGTGATCTTTTTTTGCCTTTACAAATGCTTTTGCCAAATTTAATTAGAAGGCCATTAAAATATTTTTCAAATCATGTGATTTTTGGCCTTTACGCAAAATTGGACATTTTGATGTTCTTTACAGTACATGTATCTGTATGAGACTTCCTGGAAATATTCATTTTGTATGTTACTTTTTTTCAGCATAATTACAAAGATATGCCATTGCTGAATTAATTTATTTAAATTCTGTCCAGTGACTCAAATTGCAAAATCATTTTTAGTTTTATTGTATTCTTACCATGCATAGAAATCCATATCATTTTTAATCATATGCGCATAATTAATTATACATGAATATTATAATTTACCATATCTACCAATCAGAAGTGTGATAATGATTTATATTTTAATTATGAGGTGTATATAAAATGCGCTCTTGTTTAGATATTTTTGGTATATTGGTTTAAAATCAATTTGAATATTTGACCTTATGAAGTTAATCTGATATTATAGCGTCAGTGTTTTATTTAATGTTTGAAATTAGCTGCTTTAAATTACAAAATTCTTGTATTTTACTAATGTTTAATGAGAAAGTGGCTTTTTGTTTTTGTCCCAGATGTCGGCCAAGTGGTATGTCTTACTTGCTGAGGTACAGTGGTGTTAATTGGCAATTATAACAAGCCAAAATTAATCTTGTTATTATACAGGGAATTATTTTGTATTATTGTGTAAATTCATATAGCATCTGTTTTGTCCATAAGAAACTTTGTGTGCACAACATTTCTACCTATTTCTGTCTAGTCTTTTGTCAGGTTTATCGAAGTGTTCAGTAAGTTCATTACCAGTGTCTGTTAATACCTCATTTAAGCCAAATTTGTATATTTTATGAAACAGAGTTTAAAAAAACCCTGCATGTTGAATTATTGTTACAACTAATAATACTGATTTTGTAATTGATCAATTTGTGATTATTTTGGAATTACTAACGAAACTATTCATATGGTAAACAGTTAAGGTTCTTATTGAGCAATTATTAGTATTTTTTTTGGTATCTTTTTCTCTTTTTGTAAGTTTCTTCTTGTATTTATTGTTTGTTTGAACATCATATCAATTGCCAGATAAAGTCAAAATCAGTTAAAGAAAATTGACGTCATGAATTAAGCCAATGTCTGTACTTTACGCCAAAGTTGTTTATTGTTTAATTTCTGTATGTGAACCATATCATGTGTGGAACAGTAAATCCCTTTTTTCTCATTTTCCCAAACTTATTTACATACAAGAGCCATTGGTATTTGACTGGTAATCGCTGTCCCCTCACGGTGCACTGTGAGTTCCAATCCATTTCAGAATAGAATTCCATATGTGTTGAAGTTGTCCAGATAGCTTACATAATTGTGATGATTCTACCCAGACGTAAGCCTGGGGTCTTCTTCCCGTGCTAAAACTGGAAAAATTGCCAAAATGACCACTGGTTGTTGGTGTGATGTGAAACTCCTGTGAAAAAAAATCTGATTGTTTTCTTGTATAAATGAAAGTGATATTTTTCTAGTAATATTTTTTTCATTGTTACGTTTAATATTGTACCTGTATTGTTATATATTTTACAATGTCAAAATATTCATAATTGTAGCTTATTTCAAGAAGTTTATTCATGTAATAGCTAGTGTCCATTATTTTTTCAAAATTAGAATTATATAGTCAGTTTTCATAGCATAACTCATTCATAATTATACAAGTCCCAAAATTGCAGCTTCGGAAAGGGTTTAAAACCTTAGCCATGGTCCATTGGTTAATGTGCTGGAATTGTAACCCGACAATTCTGGTTCAAATCCTGCTCGTAGCTGGTTACACCCTTCTGTGAAAATTTTGATTTTCCTCCATATGTGAAGAAGTTGCCGGCTCCTTGTGGGAGGGTAAATTAGTACTGGTTAGTATACAGATAGGTGAACTGGTTACTGTATATAACTGAAAAATTGTTGAAAAAAAACCAGTGACAATGTCACATAAAACAAACAAATCTAAAAAGGTTTACTCTAAATCATAATGGCATTACATTTTCTCTTTTTTTTTAAAAAAAAAATAAAAATAAAACTTTTTAATATGTTCCCTTTTTCTTGGATTTTACATTGGTTTTGTATATATTTGTGTAATTACTTTCAAATCTGTTTCATCAGCTTTAATCGTCTAAAAATCTATATTCAGTATACATGCTCTCAAAGATTCTCATGTGTCAAACTTGTATTATTTCATGATGAACTTTTTCCTTTCACTTTCATTTCAAACATAAAGTACTCTCAACTCTACCAACATAGATTTTTGACTATTGGCCTCAATGGCCAAGTGGTGCATGGTCTCTGACTAGCCCCTCACCGCTGAGTTTGAATGCCACCTGGGACTAAATTTCACTTGTATGAAGCAGTCCAACTTGCTTATGGTAGGTTGATGGTTCTACCAAACTGTACACTTGGTGTCTTCCTCCACGGTTAAAGCTAGTAAAATCACCAAATGGCCCTGGCAGTTAGTGTGACTTAAAACATCAGAAAAAAATAGATTTTTGATATTTCACAGAACTATGAACATCCATGAAGTTAGTCTGTAATAATTTTTTATTTGTAAATACATGTACTTAAAGACATGGCTGGCCAGTGCCTTAGTCCAACCCCTTAGCACGATGGGTAGAGCATTAGGCTATGGGCTTTGGGCTCGTGAATTCAAATTTTGGGCGTGGCACATGTTCTCTGTGGGGATTTTATTAAAGAGATTGCATGTAAGACCATTTGTCTTCCACCTCTGATTATTCATGGAAGTTGGCAGTTACTTGCAGAGAACAAGGTCAGCACTTTATAGAGAGTCCAGGAATACTGGTTAGGTTAACTGCCTGCCATTATATTACTGGAACATTGCTGAAAAATACTGGCCCAAAAAATATAAGTAATAAGTCCCAAAAAATTGAAAAAAAAAATTTCATTTACCTTTGTGTTGTCATGGCCTAACTTGTATTTAGCACTTAAGTGTAGTTATATGTTCTGTTTTTTAGTCATTGTATTGCAGGGAAATTATATTACTGTTTATTTAATTGATGTTCTTTGGTAAGTCAAAATATGTTGTTTACAAAAATCATGTTGTTTCTTTGACTATTGTTAAGTGTTCTAATTATGACTAATTTTTGTTATTTGATAGTTTCTGCTAAAACAAGCAGTTGTTTGTTAATTATGAACAGTCCTTTGTTGATGTTAAAAAGTTCTTTCATAATGATAATCATATCTTGGTTAATGATAAACGGTACTCTTTAAATGATAAACAGTCCTCTGTTAATGATAAACATTGTTTTGTAAATATCAATCATTCCTTTTAAAATGATAACCAGTACTCTATTAATGATTAATATTTTTCTGTTATGTGATATAAAATGCCCTGTAAAGTAATTATTAATGTTATATTAAAGAGTGCTCTGTTTTTTAATGATAGGTAGCCATTGATAATAGTGCCATGTAAATAAATTATGAATATACAGTATAACCCCTGAAAACCAGACTCTCTGAAAACCGGAATTCTCTGATTTTTCAGAACCCATTTTTTCTTTTCGTTAATAGTTCTTTGAAAATTGGAATTCTCAGAAAACCAGACTTTTGGCCCAGTCCGGGAAGGGTCCGGTTTTCAGGAGTTTTACTGTATGTATTTCACCTATAAGTTGATTGGCAGTGCTATGTTAAGTACTTGGTGAAATGAACTGTGTTAGTTTTAAATGCGAGTCTTTTGTGATTTGTTACTTGTCTAATAGCTTTCTGTTAATTGCAAAATAGTTTATACTGTTTATTATTTTTTTGTGGATTATTATTTGTTAATTGTGAAAGTGTGCCTTGTTAATTGTTTATTCTGTTGACTGATAATTGCTTTCTGTTAAATGTGAATATCATTGTTTTTCATTTTGTATTTTTTTATCAAATCTGTTTTATGAAGTCAGGATTATGTACATATATGTGCCTATATTAACCTTTTAAGTTTTCTTTGGAACCAAATTTTTGGCAACATGCAAGAATATATTTCAGCTTACTGGTATATCAGTATTTAATGGCCTACAATTTACTGGACTTTCATACGTATTTTTTTCACATATTTATGTCTTACAAGTATGTCAACATTTACCATATTCAGAATGACCCTGTGGCATGCGACCATACTGCCTAATGCCTCGAATGTACTTCTACAAACTGCGGTTTCCTTGTCTTTTTCTCACTAAACAAAAGGTGATCTTTTGTGATCCAAAATGTATGCAACAGTAGTTTACTGTGTAATTATTATATATCATTTTAGTTTTGTAAGGTTTACAAAAATATTAAATCAGAACTACACATCAATGCAACATATGTTTACACTGTGTTTGTATGTTTAAAAACTTTGTTATTGTGTTTTGATATAATATCTGATGACTATCAGTATAACACATGATCTTTGCATTCCAGAAATAAAACTGTATATTTACTAGATTCAACTTATTATTTGTTGGTTCAGTGACATATAATCTTATGGATTCATTCGCACACCTTACTTGATGTTTCATGGACATGATATATTTACCTTAGTTAAGAGATCTAGCTGTTGAAACCAAAATGTTGTGCAAATTTTGTATATATATGTACCTTTCATTGACCACCACCAGCTAGCAGTTTGGTGTTAACACAATTGACATATTACAGTAAAACCTCACATAATGACCACTTCAGTATTAAGACCACCTCATGAATATGACCCGGATGGGTTTTCAACTTATGTGACTTCCTCATGAAAAATGATCCGGATGTGTTTTCAACTTATGTGACTACCTCATGAAAAATGATCCGGATGTGTTTTCAACTTATATGACTTCCTCATGAAAAATGATCCGGATGGGTTTTCAACTTATGTGACTACCTCATGAAAAATGATCCGGATGTGTTTTCAACTTATATGACTTCCTCATGAAAAATGATCCGGATGTGTTTTCAACTTATGTGACTTCCTCATGAAAAAATGATCCAGATGGGTTTTCAACTTATGTGACTTCCTCATGAAAAAATGATCCGGATGGGTTTTCAACTTATATGACTTCCTCATGAAAAATGATCCGGATGTGTTTTCAACTTATGTGACTTCCTCATGAAAAATGATCCGGATGGGTTTTCAACTTATGTGACTTCCTCATGAAAAATGATCCGGATGGGTTTTCAACTTATGTGACTACCTCATGAAAAATGATCCTGATGGGTTTTCAACTTATGTGACTTCCTCAATACTAAGACTACCTCATTAAAATTACTTCATATCAGTTTTCAACTTGATTATGAAACAGACTGAACATAACAATCGTTAACTGGTCCCAAAAGGATGTTGTAATACAGTACAAACCATGTGCTTGCCACTTGCATGAACTGTGCTTGAACACTCCGCAAATTGGGTGCAAACATCGCGGACAGTGCCTGTCAATGCATGCCATAGGAATCCACAAAACGTCTTGCCAAACATTGGCATGCATTGTTCAAGACCTGTCCACGTTGTTGTTGTTGTTGTCAACAACAAAAACTCGCGCAAGGCCACAAATTTTATTGCAAGCTGAAAGTATTTACAAAGCATGAAAACATAAAGCGTATAATATTGAGTACATGTACTTGTAATTCTATGCCATATAATAACATTGTATAATCATCATTAAGGTATTACATCCCTAGTACTGTATCTTCCAGACGTATCTAATAAATGCTACACAAAAATGTTAACAGAACAAAAATAGAGCAAAAATAGCCCAATTCTCTTTATTTCTCTGATAGTTACCCTAGATACTTCCAATTTATTTTATGAAATACATGAAAATTTTGTCTGAGTTGTTGCCCTAGTTAAAAAATAGAAAAATATCAATTTCTGTAGATATTGCAAGGTGACCAACATTTTTTCATCATCAAATTAGACTGATTCTGTGCTTTTTGTATCTTTTTAACAGGAGTTTTTAGGAACTCATTAAAATGGATCTTTGATCTTTGTAAAAATGGGTGACTCTCATAGAGTTCAAAGCAAAGGGAAAATAACTTAAAGGATTGTCATTGATTTTGAAAACCTCTTGAAAATGACTTTCTTTCATGGAAACCTATAAAAATAATAA
Organism: Lutraria rhynchaena; assembly: GCA_008271625.1. Lineage (NCBI taxonomy): Eukaryota > Metazoa > Mollusca > Bivalvia > Venerida > Mactridae > Lutraria > Lutraria rhynchaena. The sequence goes on along the minus strand of VIBL01000004.1, from coordinate 5,178,059 downwards.
CATTTCAAAATCTGTCTGCACCATTTTGAGATAAAAATTTTGGATGTTTAAGATGTAATACCTTCACACTTTCCACGTAATATTAAAAATACAACATTTTGAATCAATAACAATCAAAAATGTCTGAATAAAAAATATATTGCAAGCAGATATAAGTATTAATAAACACCAATCTAAACCAGTATAAAACTACATGTATTCAGAGGCTACCATACACAACAGTACTCAGAAATAGTTTACATAAAACATTGATATAAAAATCACACACAAACACCTTCAAAGACTAATTATACACTATAAAAGGACCTTAGTCAATCAATGTACAAAAAGATAGAAAAATATAGGAAAATTTATAACAACTGAACAAACCCTGATCATAATCTGAATATTGTAAATGGACATTTGTACATTAAGTACCAGAGGATATCCATAGTAAGTCCACTTTGGTGATAAAACCTTCAATGGTGATTAAATGTCACTCCAACAGCCAGGGTCATTTGGTGACATTCCATTTTTAAAGGTGGAGGAAGACCCCAGGTGTACATCTACAAAGAACCACCAACTGAAATGCTTCCTGTCGTGAACTTTGGTCCCAGTTGGGATTTGATCTCAAAGTGGTAAGGCGCTAGTGATTACTAGTCAAAGACCATAACCACTCCACCACGGAGTCCCTCTAAAGCCTAAAGCAAAGAAATGAAAATTTAATTGATAGCCCAGAGAAACAAACAAAAAAAATGGTAAGAGGGGTGAAACTTGCATGTTTATTATTTAGACAGGCAGTGTGAAAGACCAAATTAGCTGTAAGGCATTTGTTTCTTCATTTTATCAAAAAAAATACCTTAATGCTCCGGAGATATGCGCAGCTAGAGGTATATTATTCTTTGAAATTTACCCTCAAATCAAGGAATGTTAAATACGGTATTGCAATTATCTAGAAATTTCCAATTGATTTAGGTTAGTACACAGGGTTCGACAAATTCACTAGTCCACTTGTAATTACAAGTAGAAATTGATTCAGAACAAGTTAAAATTGCTGCAGAAATAGTTGAAATTCTTAGCTGATTGTTCTGAAGCCTGAAAAAATACTGTCAAGTCCAGGTATAAAACCTGTCTCAAGCATCCAGGATCCTTCAAAATCTTAAAGATACACATACATACAACAAAAAAACACAGACTAGATATTATGGATGACAAATAAATGCTAAAAAGTAATATTAACGGACTACACATGTTAATTCATAATAACTAACACTAATACAGACCCCTATAAAATTATTTTACTGGCTAGTTACAGAATCACTACATACAAAGTACAGTTGACTCTCGTTATGGCAAAGTCGGTTAACACGAATTTTCCATTATGGCGAAGTATTTTTAAGTCACGATTTTTTTTTCTGTCGCTTAAGACGAATTTTGCTCTCCAAATTTTTCATTACCTCAAACTAATTTTGAAGTCAAAATGAACAACTGCACCTAATTTACATTGTTTATTACCAAGTCAGACATTTATATGCACTTGCCCTCAATGTTTTCACACCTCACTGAGCCAACGAGTTTGATTTAATTATTAGTCAATAACAATAGGGAGATTATTATTGTTTACTCTTAAATGCAAACATATCATCATATGTAACTTAATAGTGGACAAAACACTGGATTTGTAAAACATGTCATAATGAAAGATATTTGTAGTTTAGTATATTTTTATATTAATCGTCATACATGAAGTAAATATCATTTACTTATTTATTTACTAGTAAATAAAAATAAAATATCACAAACAAGTAATTCTTACAACACACACACCAATTATCATGAACTAGGGATTATAACAAAGGCCAAAATGTTTTATACAAGACCGGTATTCGTCCGACGTTTATGACTCATTTTCTCTAGGACGAAGTATTTTTTCGGGCCCGAAAAAATCGACATAACGAGAGTTGACTGTGTATTACAAAACTAAATGAAAGTTAGCCATTGATAGATACTTTGTGTAGGTGCAATATAATACTGATTACAATTTAATCCTGATTTCATAGAAAGTCCATATTGAATCCAACCAAAATACATGTACGTGTTGATGTACTATACGTGTACACGTGTTTGTGTACTATATGCGTACACAAGTTTGTGTACTATACATGTACACGTGTTTGTGTACTATATGTGTACACATATTTGTGTACTATATGTGTACGTGTGTTTGTGTACTATATGTGTACACGTGTTTGTGTACTACACATATGCATATGTTTGTTCGTGCGCTATACAACTAGCATGTACATAAAACTAACACCGTAATCTATACTGTGTTTAGAACATGCATAATTCTCATCATAACAAAACATGAAACATCTGTCCAGAACAGAATCTTAACTTGGTAATGCTCTATGCTTTACTTGTACAATTCCTGATATTGGGGTAAGCATAGTGCTATAAAATATTAACTACGAGTATATGCATAAGCATTGGCACTCTGTATATTTGTACATGCAAAATTGATAATGTCACTGTATTTAAGTCACAGAAGAACTAAGGCACCGTAACACAAAAGTACAGAAAATGCATGTAAATAGATAAGAAAAAATGTAATAAAAACAACACTTTACAAAAAAATATCATAATTCTATAGCATGTACTTTATGTAAAGTAAGTAAATGTTGCGGAACAAGGTGCAATGTTCAGGAATAGTAAATCAAAAAAATACATGATAGGTTAATTGGGCCATATTCATTTAATTCTTAGATATTTTTGTAAATGTAACCCAGTTGTGAGAAAAAATTAACAGGAAACTTGTATGGGAAATATTTTTGGAGTGGACCAAGCCTACATGTGAAATAGGATATTATAGAGAGTGAACAAACAAGATACATTTATATTAATAACAGTAGTAAATCTAACACATGATGAACACTACTAGTATATTCTGAACAGAAGTGAGAAAAATTTATCAGTTCAGGATTTTTTGTTGATGGGGGGGGGGCGCAATGTCTAGATGTTACTGCAGAATGTGGACGCAATCTGCACATTACTGACATTTTTATACTTATGCTTACCAGATTTTGGAAGGGGCACATGCCAGACTCTCTGCCCCGCCCTTAATCAGATCTATCATCAATACCCACAACAAGGGAAGTAAATGCAATAAAATCTCATTAAGTATGGCAACACAGGGGAAATAAGTCTTAAAAAAACACAATTCAGACTATATTTAGTCATAACCAGACTTGAAATGATTGGCCAGAAACTAGTAGAAGTACGATAAATTTATAATTTTAGGGGACAAATGAAACCAAATTTGAGAAATGGCCCAGTCCCATCATAAGTTTTTTTTCTACAGGTTTTTAATAAAAGAAGCCAACAATGGCATGAGAAGTATTCCAAATGACATTTTCAAGACATTGCCTGAATTTATCTGCTCAGCACAGTCATCAGGAACTCCCGGGAAAATAAAGTGAGTGTTGCGTACAAAAAAGTCAGACGCTTCCTCTCCGCAGTTTTCCAGCAGGTTGTCAGTAATACACATCTTGTTCATCACGTACACACTGAAACACATGACAAGCAACATAATGATCAAAGAAATACAACTATAGTATGTTACAGAAACTAAACTTTTTTCTACAAAAATATATAAAATACAATCAAATCAAAAACCATATTATGAATACATGGGTGAAAATTGATAATTTTGCAAAACCTGAAAAGTTCAGCTTGGTGCTGCTTAGAGAATGAACTCCAAAGTAAATACAGAATGGGATTGGAATGAGCCGGAAAACTTTCATCCTCATGAATCTGGATAAATTTTGATCAACATCTTTTAAAAACAGGAGCTAATACCCTTGTGCATTGAAAGTCACAAATACAGAAAACTTTTGCAGAGTTCAATATACAGCAGAGGTCAGTATAAATAAAATAAGGTCAGATGATAACAGAACAAACAAGATTTCTTACATTTTGGTCACCATAGAAAAAGCCAAAAAAAGGTTTAAATTTAAGATTATATTCTATTTAATTGGTTCAAAAAAGGGACTCTCAAAGACTTAAATGTTGCCACATCAGGGGTGTAGAAATGTTTTCATTTCATTTCATTTAGCCGGTAAGCTACTAAAAATAGAAGGGGGATCTGGAGGTTCAATGCAGTATTATGTCTGTTGTTTCGGAAAAAGCAGCTGACGCAAATGCTCAAATAGCCAGTTGATTTTTTCAGCTTCCGGCTCATTTCTACACCCCTGCACACTCTAATTATTTACAACCTTCCACAAGAATGAGAAGGAAAGTAATATTGGAGGAAAATGATACTTAATGAGACATAAGATCATATGCAGCACAGTTATAATTCACATTGACGAAACAATATTCAAGTCAGTACTATTTTACTTACTCGCAATTCTGTTCAGCATTGTAGGAATCTTTCACCTTTTGTGAACACTTGGTGAAGTTATTTTCAGTAAATACTCTCTGAACACACAGTTGTTGTGCTTGTACAGTGTCTACAATAACACAATCAATGTAGAATACGAATGCACGAAGTATTCGTGCGCATAAAGTGTAAGAATTAGGTGAAGTTCTAAGAGTGTAAGGATTTACATTTTTTAAACTGTCTGGATGCGCAGACGGGTGTTTCCATTTGTCATTCATTTGTTTATACAACCATGGTGTGCTTTCAATGAATGACATTTACACCCACTTCATTTAGTAAAGATGCGACCGTGGTCCAGTGTTTAGTGCGCTGGACTCATAACCCAGCGATCTGGGTTCAAATCCCAGTCACAGCTGGTCATACCCTTCTATGAAAATTTGACAAAAATGTCGTTTTTTCCTCCATATTTGAGAAGTTGCTGGCTCCTTGTGGGAGAGTAAGTTAGTACTGGTTAGTATACAGTCAAGGAAAACTGGTTAGGTGAACCGCCCGCTGTATATAACTGAAAAATTGTTGAAAAAAGATGTTAAACCTAGTTACAATGTCACATAAAAACAAACCAACAAACGATAGGATAATCCAAACAGATGTTATCTAAGAGAGGCCATTTGTCTAATAATCTCAGAGACATCAAAAAGTAACCACAGCCTTCAGGTCAACATATGACAACTTCATCCATTGTTTGATCCAAATGAATACCTTCTTTCTTTTCTTTATTTTTATTAATAATGACTTGATTCCAGAAACACCAAATACAATCCTAAATAAAGTTTCTATAAAGCCTAGCTCTATATCAATGAATGCCATAGGTCAGTATAAACTTAACGTTGCTGCCTCCTGTCCAACAACATGCCCCGATCTAATAACCAGAATTTTCAACTTTATTACAAAAAAATTTTCACAATAAGTAAAAATCTAAATAAGAATGAAATCATATATTTGAATGACCGCAAAAAATTTGTTCCGATTCTGTAAAACTTGATAACTCAATACCGTGTTTGGCACTAGAACTTAAAAAAAACATTTCAGGAAAAGTATAAGACAGCAATAATAGAAAGCAGAAAATAAAAACAACAAGAAGGTAAAGACTTACCTCTAGCTAAAAGTGGACATTCTGATTTAATGAAATGATGCGTATCCTTGAAACTCACAATTCCATGAGCATCAGGCATTGACATCTTTATAGCTCTCTCAAAATCAGCCTCGGCTTTACTGATAACAGACTTTGGACAAGACTGTAACTTTTCCATCATACATTCCATCTGTCCCTTCATTTCCCTGGTGACAAAAACACAACAATTACATACAAATAGTAAACATTGCAGTAGTTTAATGGCCAACTTCAAAAATTGTTCAATTCCTAAAAATGGCCAACTTCCAAAATTGTTCAACTTCCAAATTTGTAACCTACTTAACCTGGTTAGCTAATAAATAATGACTTCATAAACATGGTCAGTTTCTAAATAATTACCTCCTAAACCTGGTCAGTTTCTAAATAATTACCTCCTAAACCTGGTCAGTTTCTAAATAGTGACCTCCTAAACCTGGTCAGTTTCTAAATAGTGACCTCCTAAACCTGGTCAGTTTCTATATAGTGACCTCCTAAACCTGGTCAGTTTCTAAATAATTACCTCCTAAACCTGGTCAGCTTCTAAATAGTGACCTCCTAAACCTGGTCAGTTTCTAAATAGTAACCTCCTAAACCTGGTCAGTTTCTAAATAGTGACCTCCTAAACCTGGTCAGTTTCTAAATAGTAACCTCCTAAACCTGGTCAGTTTCTAAATAGTGACCTCCTAAACCCGGTCAGTTTCTAAATTAGTGACCTCCTAAACCTGGTTAGCTAATAAATAATGACTTCATAAACATGGTCAGTTTCTAAATAATTACCTCCTAAACCTGGTCAGTTTCTAAATAATTACCTCCTAAACCTGGTCAGTTTCTAAATAGTGACCTCCTAAACCTGGTCAGTTTCTAAATAGTAACCTCCTAAACCTGGTCAGTTTCTAAATAGTGACCTCCTAAACCTGTCAGTTCAAACCAGTGACCTCCTAAACCTGGTCAGTTTCTAAATAGTGACCTCCTAAACATGGTCAGTTTCTATACTGTGACCTCCTAAACCTGGTCAGTTTCTATACAGTGACCTCCTAAACCTGGTCAGCTTCTAAATAGTGACCTCCTAATCCTGGTCAGTTTCTATATAGTGACCTCCTAAACCTGGTCAGTTTCTAAATAGTGACCTCCTAAACCTGGTCAGTTTCTAAATTAGTGACCTCCTAAACCTGGTCAGTTTCTAAATAGTGACCTCCTAAACCTGGTCAGTTTCTAAATAGTGACCTCCTAAACCTGGTCAGTTTCTAAATAGTAACCTCCTAAACCTGGTCAGTTTCTAAATTAGTGACCTCCTAAACCTGGTCAGTTTCTAAATAGTGACCTCCTAAACCTGGTCAGTTTCTATACTGTGACCTCCTAAACCTGGTCAGTTTCTATACAGTGACCTCCTAAACCTGGTCAGTTTCTAAATAGTGACCTCCAAAACCTGGTCAGTTTCTATACAGTGACCCCCTAAACCTGGTCAGTTTCTAAATAGTGACCTCCAAAACCTGGTCAGTTTCTATACAGTGACCTCCTAAACCTGGTCAGTTTCTAAATTAGTGACCTCCTAAACCTGGTCAGTTCAAACCAGTGACCTCCTAAACCTGGTCAGTTCAAACCAGTGACCTCCTAAACCTGTCAGTTCAAACCAGTGACCTCCTAAACCTGGTCAGTTTCTAAATAGCGACCTCCTAAACCTGTCAGTTCAAACCAGTGACCTCCTAAACCTGGTCAGTTTCTAAATAGTGACCTCCTAAACCTGGTCAGTTTCTAAATAGTGACCTCCAAAACCTGGTCAGTTTCTATACAGTGACCTCCTAAACCTGGTCAGTTTCTAAATTAGTGACCTCCTAAACCTGGTCAGTTCAAACCAGTGACCTCCTAAACCTGGTCAGTTCAAACCAGTGACCTCCTAAACCTGTCAGTTCAAACCAGTGACCTCCTAAACCTGGTCAGTTTCTAAATAGCGACCTCCTAAACCTGTCAGTTCAAACCAGTGACCTCCTAAACCTGGTCAGTTTCTAAATAGTGACCTCCTAAACCTGGTCAGTTTCTGAATAGTGACCTCCTACACCTGGTCAGTTCAAACTAGTGACCTCCTAAACCTGGTCAGTTCAAACTAGTGATCTCCTAAACATGGTCAGCTTCTAAATAGTGACCTTGCCAATAAGGTTGCCTCCTTAGCAATGACCTCCTAAAAATTGTCGAAACTTGAAAAAGTGACAAACTTCCAAATAGTGCCCACCTAAATCACACATCGTTTTCATGTATTATAAAACAAAAGCATTAAAAATCAGATAATACAACAAAATACCATTTAGTTAACAAATTAGTGAATGAATAACATACTCGCAAAATAATGGATCATGATTAAAAAGCAGTGATGCATTAACAGAAGTATTGCAACCACACCTAATTTAATGTGTTACAACAAACGAACCAGCCGAGGCCGTGGTCCAGTGGTTAGTGCACTGGACTTGCAACCCGGAGATCCGGGTTTGGATCCCAGTCCCAACAGGTCATACCCTTCCATGAAAATATGACAAAAATGTTGATTTTCCTCCATATGTGGAGAAGTTGCTGGCTTCTTGTGGAAAAGTAAGTTAGTACTGGTTAGTATACAGTCCAGGAAAACTGGTTAGGTGACCCGTCGCCATATATAACAGAAAAATTGTTAAAAAAACAGCGTTAAACCCCAGCGACAATAAGTCACATACAAACAAATAAACGAACCAAAATATGCTTGAAACCATAGGGGTCTGGTACATAGCAGGATAGTAAATTGTGGTTGATTGCGGTCTAAAATGATGATACAAATCAAAAACCTATATATCATGCCATACACCATAATACACCATCACCACAATGTATTATCCCTTATTCTAGAAACTGTAAGTTACCCGCAGAGTTGTCCAGCCTGCAGTACAAACATCATGTAGTTGTTAGTTGAATCCATGGCTCCTCGCTTTACAACAGATGACCCTCCAGGGGACATCTGAAAACATTGCTGAATTTCACTACATGGACCTGTGGTAATTAATTAACAATCAGTACAAATATAATTGCATACACAAAGATAAAATACTATCATAAAATTGTAAGTCTTAATTTACAAAAGCACTGAAAAATATTTCAACAAGTTAACCAATGTCAATATAAAATCCAAGGATATTGCTCCAGCACCATCAATGTAAGATGTAGTATTACATCATACATGCGGCAGTTTACGTAAATATTTGAGCTGCTTTTCTAAGAATGTAGTAAATATAATAATTATTCTGTTACACTTTCCAGATAAAATCATCAAACATGACTAGACTTTCCCAACTGAAATTTTAATATAATAACAATTGCTATCATTAGGCACCAAAGCACAGCCAACGAGTCTTCAAATTTGGATAAACTGAGTTCGGCTATACTTGCACCTCGCATTGTTTTGTGCACAGTACCTGTAATCAGAGCGCACAGTCCTTCAATACCCCCATCATTTATGATTGCATTCATATCAAAACCTTCAATCTGTTCTAAACTTGCCAATGGATTTACTCCACCCATTGAGCTGAAAATATCTGGGCAACTTGTAATGATGTCAAACAAACAACCAAACGCTTTTTGCCCTTCAGTACTGAAATTAGACAAACAAAATTACAATGATAGCAACATTATCTTGGTTATAAACATGATTTACAATACTCAATTAGTGTCAAATAGGTCATACATAAAATCATGATTATGAGCCCGAGGGCCAGGTGGAGGCAGCTGCTTGTGGTGAGATTTGGAATATCTTATTTAACCAGCAGCCCTGTTTCCAACATAGTCAGTAGCACAGTTCATATATTGTGTTCTATGTGTACATCTAGGTACCATTAATGTTCTTCTACAGACTTTATACAACCAGAGCAACTCTCTATTGAACTGTATTTATTATTTTACTGATTATAACCAGAACTTTTTTCCCTTCTTCGTTTGGGTCAGGTAAACAGACACTTCTTTATTGAAAATAAAGACATTTTTTCTGAATCCCTGACCTAATAATTCCCAAATTTGGCATCACACCATGCATTTTTTCCTAACTGGACCCGACCCAGACCATTTCCCAAAATCAAAAAAAAATCAAAAAATTGTCTCATTTATATCTAACACATATTATTTTCAACAACAACAACAACAACAAAAAACAGATAGCTAGTTGACAACACCAAACCATTAGGCCTAAACAACAAGAGGGCCACGATGGCCCTGCATCGCTCACCAGAATAAATGTTAATTAACTTGTTACTAAAAAGGTAATAAAGGTACACTTGTGGGCAAATAATGGGGAACAATAATAAACTCGATAAAGAACCATCAAACGATACTACAAAGGAATATCCATGATGACTGAAAGATGCCATAGACAAAGTTTAGTGATGATCCAACCACTGGTTCAGGAAAACAAATCATTTTATGGTATTTCTATTTTTAGATCTAGCAGCCCCTAATTGAGGCCAACCATTTTATTTCAGCAAATTAGATAGAACACTATCTAAAGATGCTAAAAACCAAGTTTGGTAATAATCCATCCATAGAATCATGACAAAAAGTAGTTTTAAGGTATTTCCATTATTAGCTCTAGTGGCCCCTAAAGGGGCTGACCATATTTATGAGAACAAACTTGAGAGAGGACCATCTAAGGATGCTACAAACCAAGTTTGGTGATGATCCATCCATTGGTTCATGAGAAGATGTTTAAAGGTATTTCTATTTTTAGCTCTAGTGGCCCCTAATAGGGGCTTACCATTTATTTTAACAAATCTGATAGAACACTATCTAAAGATGCTAAAAACCAAGTTTGGTAATAATCCATCCATAGAATCATGGGAAAATAATTTTAAGGTATTTCTATTTTTAGCTCTATAGGCCCCTAAATGGGGCTGACCAAATTTATTTGAAGACCATTTCAGGATGCTACAGACCAAGTTTGGTGATGATCCATCCATTGGCTCATGAGAAGAAGATGATTACAGGTTTTTCCTATTTTTAGCTTTAGTGACCCCTAAAAGGGGCTAACTGGTATAATATGAGCAAATTGCAGCTAGAATGTCAAAAAGCTTCTGCACAGCAAATTTGAAGTAAATCCGACCGGTAGTTTCTGAGGAGAAGACCATTGTTGACGCCAGACACCGGAGGCTGGAGCATCCACCTACCCATCCTAATAGCTCACCCTGAACCTTTGATTCTGGTGAGCTAAAAACAAGAGGGCAAAGATGGCCCTTTTTCGCTCACCTGAGTAAAGATTGTAACATCTATGGTTTTCCTGTGATTTGACCAAGTGACCTAGTTTTTAACCTGAGTTGACCAATGTTCAAACCTGTTCATGATATCATTAATACAAACATTCTGACAAAGTTTGATTTGACCTGGTGACCTAGTTTGTGACCCCAAATGATCCATGTTCGAACCTGTCCAACCTGTCCAAAACATCATCAAAACAAATATTTCAATTCAGTTTAACAAAGATCCAATAAAAAGGGTGGTTACTAGAGGGCTTACAAGGTTTTTCACCTGGACAGATTTGACCTGGTGACCTAGTTTTTGACCCCAGATGACCCATGTCAGTTCATAACCAAGATATCATTAAGACATTCATTTTGACAAGGTTTGGTGAACCTCCAATCAAAACTGCGACAAGTTACAAGTAACCTCTTGAGGGTTAACAAGGTTTTCCAATGATTTGATATAGTGACCTAGTTTTTGACCCCAGATGACCCATGTTCAAACTTAAGCAAGATATCATTAAGACAGATATTCTGACAAGGTTACATGAAGATTCAGTCAAAACTGTGACCTCTAGAGGGTTAACAAGGTTTTCAACTAACTTGACATGGTGACCTAGTTTCTGACCCAAGATGACCTATGTTTGAACTTGTCCAAGATATTATTAAAACATACATTCTGACAAAGTTTGATGAAGATTCAATCAAAATTGTGACCTCTAGAGCATGAACAAGGTTTTCTTGTGTGTTGACCTAGTGACCTAGTATTTGACCAGAGATGAGCCATATTAGCACAATTTTACAAGATTATTAATACAAACATTTTGACAAAGTTTCATAAAGATCCAATCAAATTTGTGACTTCTAGAGTGTTAACACAATTTCCATTCTATTTGACCTGGTGACCTAGTTTTTGATCCCATGTTCGAACACGTCCAAGATATCATTGAGACAAACATTCTGACCGGGGCTGATGAAGAATTGCTTAAAAGTGGACTACTAGAGTGTTAACAACCCTCAGTTGTGGACGACGGACACAGGACGCCGGAGTAGACTGACTGATCACTAGAGCTCACTGAGCACTATGTGCTCAGGTGGACTAAAAAATTTGTGTCCAGTTACATGCCAAAAAAATATGGATCTGTAGGTAGGGATTTTTTTCTTGCATTGGCAACACTATTGTGAAAATTACAATATAGCACTAAGGTTTGGATGCCATAAAAACTTTTGAGCTGGCAGGTAATAGGTCGGTGATGGGTGGTCAGGTAAACAGAAACAAACCTTATCCAAATGTAGAACAATATCACTTATTCAAAATCTTTGTGATGACTGTTCATAATAATAAGAACCAAGTACCCAGTAATAATTAAGAAAAAAGGACTTGGACCAGCACGAAAATTTGTTGAATGAAATAACTGTATTAAAACAAAACATTAGCAGTAATACCTATTCAATAGCCGTAGTAAACTTGTCGAAGCTATATAGGAGAAAACCTTTAGTCTAATTGTTGTACCCATAATACGGTAAAACCTGCATAATGAGGCGGTCTCATTATAAACTTGGATGCCATTTTTCAACAATTTTTCAGTTATATATGGTGACCAGTTCACCTTACCAGTTTTCCTGGACTGCATACTAACCAGTACTAACTTATCCTTCCACAAGGAGCAGGTAACTTCTCCACATATGGAGGAAAATTGAGAGTAGGACCTGCTGCAACAGAGATTCAACCCATATTTCCAGATTCCAACGCACTAACTACTGGCCCATTGTCACAACTCCTAGTAGGTTTGACCTATTTTCTTTAATATAGATTACATCATCCTTAAAAATGTCAAAGTATACACTATCTGTATCCTTAAAACGTCAAATTATAGACTATCTATATCCTTAAAAAGTCAAATTATACACTATCTGTATCCTTAAAAAGTCAAATTATACACTATCTGTTTATATCAAATCCTGGTTATATTAAACTAATTTTCCAGGAATTTGAGATATTGAGAATTAACTGTATTTGAAATACGGTACAAAAAATTGATAATTGTGATAACAAATTGATTAACAAACTTTAAATAAACATTACATTTTTGTTTGTCTAGCAATTACATTGTGGAAAAATCATAATGAAAAATTTGATAAAAAGGGCATTTTATACATGTATTACAAAATGAATTTTATTGTTTTATAATGGTTTATATACAGTGTGGGGGGAAATGAAGTACCTCAAGCCAGAGCAACAGATAAGCTTTCTCAGTGAATTGGGTATTACTCCATCATTTCATTTCGAATTGGGTATTTCCTAAATATAATTGGGTTTCCTGAAACCTGTTAGTCTATGATTTTTATATCAATTGGGAATTCATGCTCTTACTTATCAAATCCAAACTGAACACATTTGGTTGTTTTTGAACCACATTGCTACAATGTTTGTCCGAAACTATGAGGAACGACTGACAGATGAAAATGACTATATACATGTATATTCATGAAAATTGGTTTCGATACGCATCATAAATATTTTAATTGGGTATTTTGCTTTTGTAATTGCTTTTTGATACGCATCTAAAATAGTTTCAATTGCGTATTTTGTAAATTTAATTGAGTAAATACGCAGCTTATCTGTTGCTCTGCTCAAGCTATTCAAGACAAAAAACACTGTGATAGATCTCAGGACAAACAAAGTCTCTATGTTACTTCATGTATTCAAAGATAAATATCGCAGACGGGACGTTTTCATACACAGACAGCAGTTTACTTGTATGTTTCTGCAGTTGTCAGAGTAACCTAATCATATCACAGAACATACATAATGCAAACATTGCCAGAACATTGAAAGAGAATTACCCTAAAAAATTCCAAAATGAAGAATAAAAAATGAAACCTAAATCCATTAAACCTTTGCCTCATAAGCATGTTTTGGACTCTTCCAAATACAAAGAAAATATGCAATAGACTCTTCCAAATACAAAGAAAATATACAAAACATCGACTTATTTAAGAAAATTAGGTTATTTCTCTCTGATAGAGAGGAAAACAATGTGGCGAAAGAAGCCACTACTCATTACAAGCAATGGTTTCTTTTGCCACGATGTTTTCAAAAGTCGTCTGCTTCAGTTGCTGGGAAATGCGGTATTATAAGGCAAATGGTTTTTAATTATAAGAGTCCATTAAACAAATAACTGACTTCGTAATTTTTTCAGGTTTTATGCCTGTTTTCAACCATATTCCATTTAAATACTAGCAGACTGTCAGCCTTACCAGTTTTCCTGGATTCCATACAACTCTCACCCTGTACTCTGCAAGTAACTGCCAGCTTCTCCACATGAAACCCTTGGATAAGTGATCGACGACAATGATGCTATGTCTCCAACCAAATCATCGCAGAGAACAAACGTTATATCAGGAGCTCAAACTCTGAGATCTAAATACCAAACTCCTTCTCTAACGGGCTCAGTGTGCGTGTGTGTGTTTGGGGTGTGGGTGGGTGGGGGGTGTTTTAATCAGTTATTCTTTAACTACAGTCATACAAAAACATTACTTACATGCCCACACAGGTTAGATTATTATATAAATGTACCTGCAAAGTACGTTCTGCATGGCCTTATCATCGTTGGTGTTCATGGCATCCGTGTTAGCTTGCAAATAAGTCGAAAACCCTCCGAGACATTCCATAAACTGTTGGTTGCCCATTTCCTGTTGACATCGATCTCCAAATACTGCAGATGTAAGCAGACCTGAAATAAAACCCCAATGTTAGCTACATGTTTCATCCACCAAAGTCAGAATGAAAATGGTCACTACACTAAATTACCTCAACTTATATGATATCATAGCAGGCGGCAAAAAACGGTCCATAGTATGAAACTAACAGGTCTGTGAAGTTGATCTGAAACGGTTCAATGAAATTTTTATGCTATATAAAATTTGGCATCTATTCAAGGAAGTTAAATTGTGTTCACTACAGCCCATTAAGAGATCAGGGGTCGTCTTTTGAAGTTCTTTCTAGGCATCAGATCTCAGTTGAGTTGTAATAACCCATATAAAGTTGTCACTGGAAATTACCTAGACAAGGTATGTGTACTACAAGGTCAGCTTTTGAAAAAACTAGAAAGCAACATGCCTGGTCCTTGTCCCTCCTAGATAATGGAGAGATCAAAACAAAACAAAAATAAGTCAAAAACTTCTAATGAGATGAAAGACTGTCAGAAGCTCAAATGACATGTATGCAAAATATCTACAATGGAACACCTCGGGTAGTAAAATCATCTTACATTCTGAGAATAAATTTCTATGTAATCTTGCATTCGGTCTTTTGATTTTCCATCCTGTTTTTTTCTGGCGTTTTAATTCTCAGACTTATAAACGAATGTCTGTATTCTAAAATCATACGCTGGATGCTTAAACTCTGATTTATTGCACAACTACAAAGAATACATTGAGAAACAAAAAATAACAAAACAACCATTTTTATAATAATTTTGACAAAGTTTAAATTGTTCAAAAACATATTTTATGGGCTATACTATGTATGATATTTATACATGCACAGAAGGCTGTGGGTTCCATCTTTAATTTGATATATGAGTTTTAAAAATCAGTTGTCAAATAAAAACATAAAGCTAGAAACATTAGATCAATTAGTTTTCTCGATTGTGGAGCTAGAGTTGGTCTTTAGGGTTTTATTCAGGCATTGGACTGAAACCATTCTGGATTTTATCCCTTACTGTAATTTATTTATTCATTTATTTAATGATGTTTTTATGGCACATTGACAACTAATGGTCATGCAGCGCGCATCAAAATAATTATCTGTTACTGTGGTTGGGATCTTGTAGTCTATGATTCGTCTGAAGGCAAAAAGGTCAAAACACAAAACCAGTCCAAAGTTAGTAAAAGTCTTATTCCTGCTTGCTTTTTCGCAGTTTTCTGTAAAGTACAACTGCGCAGTCTTGTTGTTTTTTTTCACATATTTTCATGCAATCTAACTGACAGAATCGGACTTGCTCATAACTCATTTATCGGCAAGTTTGTGTCAAACACTTATACAGGGATTGTTTGTTAATGATGCCAATTATGCTGAATCACAATTAACCAATATGTACTTGTTAGGCCAAGCAACATCACCATACATAAGAATAAGTAAGACAGCAATGTGTATTATTTCTGTACAATATCTCCATTAAAACAACACAAAGTACTGAACTGAACGTAAATGTATATAAAGCATTTAAACAATGGTTGGTCACTCTTCAGTACACCTTAAATTTTATAGATATAAATGTAAAATAAGCTTATTTTTTTCAGTGTTAACCTTCATATACATGAGAGACATTGTGTATAGACTAAACCACTTGTTCTATGACCCATCAATGAAGTGCTGAACTTTGATATCTGGTAGATATTTATATGTTAAAACATAGCGTGATGCTTAGGATGGATACGAACCAGTCATCACTGCTGGTTTCATGGTTCAGACATAAACTGAAGAAAGAACTTCACTGACTTTTTAAGGACTTTTTCAGGCCAATCTAATGTTTTCAGAGTCAATAATGCTTACCGTATATTCTCTTATAAACGTCCCTCCCCTAATAACCACCACCTCCCTTTTGGATAAGAGAAAACAAAATTGAATTGCCATAACAGGCTATTTCAATCCAAGATGAACAATAGAAATTAATAGAAAGCACTTTTTAAATCCAACGAATGACACAAACACATTTTCAAAAATGTAACGCCGCCGGGGGCGTTTATTAGGGAATATAGGGTTTGTATAATATTCATCATAGCACAGAATGTAGCATCTAAGGAAACAATCGCTATTATCAACAACAAATATTAATTCTGAGATACGGACATTCTCTACTGTCCAATGAAATGACTGCATTAAGCTTGTGCATTCTTCCATGTAAGGATCTATTCGTAATATTTATTTTAGGCATCAGGTCTGAGATTGTACAATTTAAGGGCTCCCTGGTCAATACTCACGCTATTTTCAATGCCATTTAAACGACTTTTTAAGGCCATGTTCAATTTAGGGTCTTTTTAAGGCCAATGTTGAAATTAAGGGAGTTTTTCAGGCTTGTACGAACCACGATCAACATTAGACTTTCATCCGATTTTGTTCATCACGGAACAGTTCAATGTATCCACAGTATATATTATGAAAGCATTGTATTGTGCCAATTAGCTAATGGTACTTGCATTGTCTCTCAATCTGTAAACAATTACCAGTCACGATTGAACTATTGCCCTAAGTTCATAATTATAATGAGCATATATATCAGTAAGATGTTACTATCATAACTAGAAATTTTACCGCAGACAGACCAACTGATATTCCCTGTCAGTACATACAAATACAGGTACTCCTATGTCAGACTGAATATATAAAGTTAAAATACAGTGCAACCTCATCAGAGCAGTCCTTTCTTGAGCAATGAACTCCCTTCAACAACAGCATGATTTTTTCCCACTGTACACTTTAACGATTAATTTAATCTCTCTAGAGCAACAACCTCTCAACAACATCATAATTTTGCTTCCCCCAAAGGGTGTTGCTTTGGAGAGGTTGTACTATACATGTTTACAAGAGATCAATTAATAGTCATTATTACTTGGTTCAGGCTATCACATGCAATACCATCGAGAATCGAGCGCAGTCCAGGTTATGGTTTTATGGAAGTTTCATTGATTTCATATCAATGTAGTTCACTTAAGATTACAGCACTGAAGTTACGTGTGTAAGCATGGAGCAAATAACCAGTTTCATACTTGCAAGTGTAATACAGGGTTTTCACTAGATGTCAAAAGTTGAGGGTCAAAAATGACCCGTAGCTGATAATTGAGGAGTCAACAAATACAGGGTTTTCACTACATGTCAAAAGTTGAGGGTCAAAAATGACCCGTAGCCGATAATTGAGGAGTCAACAAAATATCTGTCTAATTTTATTGTAAATTTGACCCTTTAGTACCAATTCTCAGGAGTCAAAAACTTTATTTTACTGATCTCAAGAGTCAAAATGCTGTTTTAAGAGTCAAATGAAAGTCCTGGTAATATTAGGAAATGTCATCGATCTTATTTTCATTACATAGATATAAACAAATTAATATTCCAGCAGAATACACCACTTTTATACGCACTAGTAAACTTAGTCGGTAGAGTGAAGGACAACTATTATAGAGGTCAGGAGTTGAAGAAAAATTGGAAGATTTTATCACCAAGGAACATATTTAGATTTTATCACCAAGGAACATATTTAGATTTTATCACCAAGGAACATATTTAGATTTTATCACCAAGGACCATATTTAGATTTTATCACCAAGGAACATATTTAGATTTTATCACCAAGGAACATATTTAGATTTTATCACCAAGGAACATATTTAGATTTTATCACCAAGGACCATATTTAGATTTTATCACCAAGGAACATATTTAGATTTTATCACCAAGGACCATATTTAGATTTTATCACCAAGGAACATATTTAGATTTTATCACCAAGGACCATATTTAGATTTTATCACCAAGGAACATATTTAGATTTTATCACCAAGGACCATATTTGCAACATACATGTGATTAACCAGTCATGATTTGTCATTTAATATCGTAAATTGATTGGTTCAGCAAGAATTCAACATCTACTATTAAAATTATGCAACTATATAATTGCTTTTGTTACATGAAATATATGAAAAAATACATTTGACTGAAGTCAAATAGGATAAATTATATTTAGAGTACAGGGTCTTATTTCCAAAAAATAGGCAGGGGCCGACAGACTTTCAAGATATAAGGAGAATCATATTTCAACATATTCTGAATTTCAGCATTGTATTTTGAGGAAATTCTTTCACCAAATTGGGAAAAAAGAGGCTTTTTGCAATTGGGAAGTCACCAAATATCAGCCTCTATTATAGAAGACAGAAAGGCCCTGTGATATATTGCTTTAAAATTAACAAGGAACTTTCTCAGAGTCAAGGTTAACCCTTTTATCACTGAATTTGAAATAAGGGAAATTTCTGCATACTTCCCAAAAATCTGGTAAGCTTATCATTCAGTAATATTAGAGATAGTTTTGAGTCATAAGTTTCCGGACTCTGTCATGTATAGATTTGCTAGACAGAGTTCAGTGATGATCAATATTAGTAGCAAGCTGGTTCACAATCAATCAAGGTCAACAGAAACCATAGATTATTGTTATTTGTACAGCACTGTATGAGTGGATTTAAATGTTTCATTACCGCATTATTTTAACTGCTATCACACAATAAAACACCACAGGAATCTTAAAATAAGTCTGAGCCAACAAACCTGTCTATATATAAACACACTCATGTAAGAATCCCTTCACAGCACGTTTAAATCCCCATATTATATACTAGGTCCTTGTATCTTACACTAGATACCTACATTATACACTAGATCCTTACATTACACTAGACCCCTATATCTTTCACTGAATCCCTATATCTTACTCTAGATCCCTATATCATACACTAGATCCCTATATCTTACACTAGATCCCTATATCGTACACTAGATCCCTATATCGTATACTAGATCTCTATATCGTACACTAGATCCCTACATTATACCCTAGATCCCTATATCATACACTAGATTGCTATATATTACACTAGATCCCTTCAATTTACACTAGATCCCTATATCTTAAACTAGATCCCAACATTATACACTAGGTCCTTATTTTATATGCTTAATTCTTTACATCATTATTATTATACACTAGGTCCCTGTTTTATACCCTTGATCCCTACATTATTATTATAATTATACAATGGACCCTTACAAAGTACACAAGATCCTTAAATCCATACCTGACGCCTTTGTACAAATAGCAGTTAAATCAGTAGA
The DNA here is from genome assembly GCA_008271625.1 of Lutraria rhynchaena. NCBI lineage: Eukaryota > Metazoa > Mollusca > Bivalvia > Venerida > Mactridae > Lutraria > Lutraria rhynchaena. The sequence continues at coordinate 5,158,404 of VIBL01000004.1, read as the reverse complement.
TTTTATTACAACTAAGTCATAGTTTGGAATAAGCATTACACACTATGCCAAAAAAATACATAATAAGCCAGGTAAATTGAACAAATGGTAGATTAAATGGAGCTGATTATAAATACAACTTAGTGATGTACTAAAGCTTACTGTCAGATACACTAACTGGGCACAGATTATATTTGTTAACGTAATTAATGAGTAAAGACTAAATGATCCTGTCTTGGCATATATGAATTACATTTACGTATATTTAGTGTAGGGAAAGGCATACTTTTTTTGCAGGCGAAGATAAATGTAGATTATTTCCAAGAAACCAGAACATTTATACTATGTTAACACAGCATAAAAACTATCTCATATAGTAAGTTTTATCACTCATTATCAACACATATATACAGTCAAATGAAAAAATGTTCAGACTTTCTACACAGACTTTGTCCCTCCAGGAATATTACAGCATTTTAAGTCTAATTTCATACTGCAGTCAAACCTATGTTTGCAGCCAACTCCGAATAAAGACCACCCTGTGAATAAAGCCATTCATTGAAAAAACATCACTGATTATTTAGAACAAACTTATTTTTCCGAATAAAGGCCATCTGTCAATAAAGGCCACATTTTGTCTTTCTCAAGGGTGGCCTTTACTCGCAGGTGTGACTGTATATTGTTAGTCAAATTATTCATTTTAAAACAAACATAATTATAAGGTATGGTAGGTTAGTATAGATCTATCATACTTAAAAAATGACACACAAAAATTTCCTTAAATTAACTGCTATATGAATACTTGACAGTCATGAAATACGACATCACAACATAGAAGATAACGGTGTGTTTTTGCACAAGATGAATTGAAGCGATTGTTGTTTGACAAAATTTGTAAGCCGATGGGATAAATGCTAAAACTTAAGAGAAGTTCATTTTTAGGGAGGACAAAACAATCATTATGTTATTGAAATAATTGCAAAATGACAGATAAATGATTCTGAACATAATGGTGTAGTTATCATGTGACATTTACCAGTGACTTTAGTCAAAATGGAACATGGAGCTGTTTATTACGAATCTGTCTTATCTGAACCAACAAAACAAAGTTGTCATAAATTTGCTGTTTTACTTATTTATAATTGTAATAAGGTCATCACCTTATGCGAGTTCTACGACTATTTAATGATCTTTGGATTTGCATAAGAAATAAACAATGAAGGTTGGACAAAAACAGCCTGCCATTTTGAGGTGGCATAATTTTGAAGCAGTGTATAAACTGTTTGCATGGTTAGTTTAAGTCGTTCACAAATATCCATTGTATAAATTGTAATGAGGAGCCTATGTGGTTGTGTACCAGCTCCTCACCACAGTGAGTTCAAATCCCACCCCTGGGTCAGAAAAAAAATCACATGAAAAGAAACTGTCCAGTTAGCTAATGGAAGGTCAATGGTTTTTATCCAAGTGTAAGCCTGTGGTCTTCCTCCACCTTTAAAGTGCCAAATGAACCTGGCCATTGGTGCAACATTTACCACATTAAACACATTAAACCCCTGAGAAAAAATTCTTATGCACTACACTAAACTAATTAAACAAAAACGCAACATCCACATTACAAAGCCTTAGGTCTGCTTCAACTGGTAACAATCCAAGGGAATAGCTCCCATTATGCACAATATGCATGTGTGTATACAAAATCTGTGTCCTAAGTCGTAAAACCCCTCCCACACCCTCCCCATTGGCACTTCTTGCCTCACTATGTGGATAAACATTTCATTCCTGCCTATGCCTATACAATCTGTTGGAAAGAGATGCTGGTCAGTGAGGCTATTATTTTGTAAATTCAAATTCTATCCTTGACTTCAGTACGACAAAAACTATTTCTGTACTGAACCCCATCCACCACTTGAGCATCCATGACACCAAATCTCCTATGCACAAACATTAAACAATTTCAAACATGATTACCTGTGGTTAATCTACTGTACTGGTTGATGTAAAATGGCATTCAAATACATGTATACAGTAACAGTGTATTTTAATATGTACATCACTATGAAATATGCAATATTATATCAACAAATTAATTAGCAAATTTTTCCAATGAATAAGCAATTTTTATTGTTAACATGTGTGTTACACAGTTATGTAAATTAATGATAGCTGTAATACACATGTATCATTATTCTACAGCAAACAAAAGGGTGTTAGGACATTTAGGCTGGTTTTAGAGGTCATTCAAAGTTTAAGTCATATAATGTTCCCCTAGGTTTGTTGCACATTCCATCATTAAAATCTTGTCTCCACTGAAGTGGTTCATTATGGCTGACTAACCAGCAGCTATTTCATGATCTTTCTCTTTATTCTCATTAGTTCATGACAATGTTGGTCAACTACAATGGGGTGTCACATCCCTTCAGTCCAACATAATCAGGGCCAACATTTGCTAATTTCTGACGCCAACATTCGACCCCTCAAAATACCGGTAGTATGATTTTCCCCAAAATGAAGTATCCTAATGTCTAATGGAAAAAATATGAACCGAGAAAAGACATTTACATCACACATAAGGTCGTAGTTACATAGCGTAATCTAGCCTCTGATGAAGGAGAATAATGAAGAATAAGAAAGTAGCAATAAGCAATTTATTCCTCTAGAGAAAATAAACATGCTACACAATCCTAAATCAGTTTCTGTATTGCCTAAATTGTATCATGACAACACATGCAGAAAGTGCTGCAAAAATTCTCTTTCTTAAGGTCCAGGCCCCATTCCCCCAAAATGTAGACAACCCTGGTAGTCATCAGTCATACAATTCTATAGGTCCACAGTGTTTTTAGTAGTACATATATTGCCTTTCATTTGCATATCAAAACCTATCAGCTACGTGTATCCATTGGGCTCTGGTAAATAATGAAAATGGAACCAAATGAATAATTCATAGAAAAGGATTATGTTATAAAACCTTTGTAGGAAGGTAAGTCAATAATTCTATGCTTGGTAATCTTGTTGCATTCCTAGATAGATAAGTATAAACATCTAAAACCTAAAATAAATATTAAACTCTCAGCAGCTTATGATTCAATAGCGCTAAAAAAACAAGTAGGTCATTATATACATTTGCTTTTCTTTATATTTCATATGAGGAAAAGTAGCATACTTATGAGACTGTTAAGAATTCAACCCACACTTAAACAATATATGCATGTAATTGTTACAGGAAATTTTTGCAAAAGCCCAAGCGTCGCATGAAAATTAACTTCAATACTTATATAATATATACTGGTTGTGACATTTTGAGACCTGCTTGTGGCATTTGGTGACCTAGTTGCGGCAATTTCTGACCTAGTTCTGGCATTTTGTTATCTAGTTTTGGCATTTTGTGACCTGGTTGTGGCATTTTATGAACTGGTTGTGGCATTTTGTGACCTAGTTGTGGCAATTTGTGATCTGGTTGTGGCCTCTCCGTGACCTAGTTGTGGCATTTTGTGACCTAGTTGTGGCATTATGAGACCTAGTTGTGGCATTTTGTGGTCTAGTTGTGGCATTTTAAGACCTAGTTGTGGCCCCTCTGTGACCTAGTTGTGGCATTTTGGGATCTAATTGTGGCCCCTCTGTGACCTAGATCTAGTTATGACATTTTGTGACCTAGTTGTGGCATTTTGAGTCCTAGTTATGACATTTTGTGACCTAGTTGTGGCATTTCCAGAACCAGTTGTGGCCCTCTGTGATCTAGCCGTGGCATTTTATGACCTGGTTGTGGCCCCCTCGGTGACCTAGTTTTGGCATAGCAGATAATCAGGAAAGACGAATTCATTGATTTTCAATAGGCAACAGTGAAAAAATTTGATTGTTAATTAAATACACAAACTGAGGGATAAAGAAGATACATTTGTTGCATTATGGCTGAAAAAGCATCATGAACTGGATTCCTCAGTGTTCCCACTCATGTAAAATCTTGTGTAAATCCCGCAATAAAAACGGAAATCACACAACATGTTTTGATCTGATGCGAGATTGCACGCGTATGAAAATGTTTAGAGACGAATCGCCAATTTTCTGGAAACACCCATTACCATGTGTGCATATACATATGTTTTAAAAAAACTTTCGTACCCTTAAAATACTTTGCTTACTCCCAGATATCAGACATAAGCGGTAAGCTTACCCTCATGAGTGGGATATTATATTTTGCAACTTAGGAAAATGTTGCCATTCCCATGTTTGCTATTTTAACAGATAAGAAACCAGTATTTATGATAAATGATAATTTAACATCTTTTATACACTACAATAATAAACAGTTTACATTAACATTCTGAGAGTTGCTTTTCATCTGTATTTTTGGATTGCCAATTAAACTAGCTTCTATTACTTTGTTATTAAACATATTTAAACCAACAGTACAATACATTTTAAAGTATTTGTAATAATATATTGTCATTGGGGTTTAACACCATTTTTCAACAATTTTTCAGTTATATACATTGACCGGTTCACCTAACTAGTTTTCGTGGACTGTATTACTTACCAGTACTAACTTACCCTTCCACAAGGAGATAGCAACTTCTCCACATATGGAAGGAAATCAACATTTCTGTCAAATTTTCATAGAAGGATATGACCTGCCACGACTGGGATTCGAACCCAGATCTCCGTGTTACAAGTTCATATCTACTCATAATTACAAGTGGATATGTGGATTTGTCGAGTCCTGTTTTTTCAAAATTGCAAAAAAAAGTCACTGGATAATATGACTTCATGCACTGAATAAAACTGCAACATACTTAAAGAAATGACAATGACAGACAATTTTGTGAGTTCGTGCGGTAATATCTGACATTAAACAGTAAGGTAGGTATGTCAGGGTGATGAAAACAAGTACGGGTAATACAATATTTCATACTTTAATATTTGAACCCTTTCCCTCATAAGTATGTTTAGAACTCTTCCAAATTCAAAGCAAATATACGAAACATCAACTGATTTAAGACAATTGGGTTATATTTCTGTCAGAGAGAGTGGAAACATTGTGACAAAAGAAGCCAATGCTCATTACAAGCAAGTGGTCCTTAGGAAGTTAATAAATACATGAATGAACATTGCACTTGTTGAATTATTTCAATTTATTCAATCATTTTCAGTACTAAAAATTACTGTATGTCAAAGGATGTCCTCTAAATTTAAAATCATAGTCACACTGTGCAACTCGAAACACGTTAAAAAAGCATCAATGGAGGAAATGTTTGTGGACAAGTTCAACAACTGAAAATGGCAGTGCAGGCTTCTCGAAAGTCCTTGAATACTTGACTGACATTTGGTCAGGCAAAGTTACAATTTCTGTCTGACCAAATGAAAATTTGTCTGACCAAATGTGTTATAAATAGGTGATAAATGCTGTAAAATGTGCCAGACTGCCGGACATCTGGTCTGGTACTCTTCAAAAGTTTATTGGACCTGCTTGAAATTTGCCTGACAAGTCCAACGGTCTGACAACATTTGGGAAGCCTGCAGTGCATCATTAACCTAGCTGAAACTCTGTACAAGAAAATGTGCAGAAAATTTTCTACTATAATGAGCAAAAAAAAACTGACCTAAAAATAAAATACACAAACTAAGAAAAATCCCTCCTAACCCAACATGATCATGAATTATTGCACACGGCAACGCTATATTATAAACCAGAAATTGAAATACTTGTATAAACTTATACTTAAATAAAAAATGTTAAATTTTGAAAAGAAATCCTTCTGACACAACATGAATCAGCAGTATAAATCCTGGTAACAGAAGTGACATAATCTGTCCTTAGTTTGTAATCAATAAAAGAGCATTGTTGTTGTTGTATTGGATTTTAACGCCATTTTTTCAACACTTTTTCGGTTATATACGGCAACTGGTTCACCAAACCAGTTTTCCTGGACTGTATGCTAACCAGTACTAACTTACCCTTCCACAAGGAGCCGGCAACTTCTCCACATAATTATAGAGGAAAATCGACATTTTTTGTCAAATTTTCATGGAAGGGTATGACCTGCCGCAACCGGGATTCAAACCCAGATCTCCGGGCTGCAAGTCCAGCGCACTAACCACTGGACCACAAACATATTTTGGACTCTTTTGATTTTAAGGCTAATATACAAATATAAAATTGGGTTATTTTTCTTTGAGAGAGTGGAAAGCATTGCAGCAAAAGAAGCCATTACTCATTAAAAGCATTGGCTTCTTTTGCCACAATGTATACAAAAGTCATCTGCTTCAGATGCAGGGGGGAATGCAGTGTTATGAGGAAAAGGGTTAAGATGTCGCAATAAAATGCAGGGCTCCACAAATCCACTTGTCCACTTGTATTTACAAGTATAAATTGATTCAGGACAAGCTGAAATTGCTGTAGAACTAGTTAAAATTCTTAGCTGGTTGTCCTGCAGGACGAGTAGCCTGAAAAAAAACTGTCGAGCCATGAAACGTGAAGTAATTAATGTTTGGTAAAATTGGACTAATCTTTCTAACAACTAGTTTTTGCAGCAAGTTGGAGGGTAATGGTTACATAGACTAAGTGCATGCCTTTCTTACAAATAAAATTGCAAGTACTGCATTAGTAACTGGTAATAGAAGGATTATGATAATACTGCTAATTAATACCAAACTGTAGGTAAAACAGAGTTTACTGCACTTTTTCGATTATTTTTTTTTTACTGGGGCTTAATGTTGTACCAACAGACAGGGTCATTTGGCAACATTCCAGCTTTAATTGTGGATGATGATCAGGCCAGGCATACACCTGATTAGAACCACCGACCTTCCATTAGCTAGCTGGAAAGCTTCCTCACACGTGATATTTTGACCCGGATGAGATTCGAACTCACAATAGTGAGAGACTAGTGATTACTAGACAGACCATGACCACTAGACCCGTGTCAATTACTATATCACCTTAATTTCTAGACTAAATGGTAATATAATATAATCAATGACTCACAAATCATTATCACACTATTTCCACAGAAAACTACAATGCAGTCTCTTCATGAAAATGGGAAACTAAAAATGAACTAAGTGTATATATATCGTAATTAAACTACTTTCTAGCATGTTTTTTACTGCAGTTAATATTGTACTCCTTGACATAACAGAAACTATTGTAAGTCAGCGCTGACAAAAATGGAGTCAGGAAGAAATAAACATTATAGGCTGCTATTTATTCAGTTAACTTGCTCGTGTAGTATTTACTGCAATACAGGTAGCAAATAATATACTACACTAGATTATTTTGTACCTAGACCAATGAATTATGTTATTTTTTATTGACCTTCACTGACATTGCTGTCTATAAACTGTGAGGTTAATAATTTTCATGGAACACTGGATATATTGTATAAGCTTAGAGGTCAAAGGAGGTCACAAGCAACATCTAAATACAAACACAATCAGATAACAAATGAAATACACACATGGTTTACAGGAAAAAATTTCTAGATTTCCATTAATAATATTGCATTGTGCAGGGAAAAATCTGCATTATCCATAGATGAAAGCTGAAAATTAAAAACAAAATGGAAATCTTAACCTCGGTGCTGTGGAAACAATAACAGTAGGGTCCCGACTTGGGAAAAGGCGGAGGTTCAGCTTTAACCATGCATGGCATTATATGCAGTCTAACCTATGGCTGTAAACACTCAGTCATAAACATAATTTATTAATTATTGATTCTGCTGTATACCAGAGCTAGTATGCAATATTTTCATTTAAGATTTATTGAATTTTAACAGAAGCAAATAACACATAACACTACATTAATGAATAAATGTCTATAAGTATAAATAAGTATGCATAAATAAAGAAAAGCAAGGTGGAAAACTTAAATTATAAGAATGAATTCATTTCACTTACTGACTTAATTAATTGCATGAAAATACTTTTATTCAGTACACGAGTCTTTGTTCTTAATTCGTGCTGGATGTTCATGAGCGTGGTTTAAACTTGGAGCTCCATCAGCAATATGTTTTCATAATTTATTTACTTAATTTCTGTCATTATTTGCGTAACAACCAGACAAGTTAGAAAATATTGATCAACCCGTTTCAAGAGCTATAATTCATGCCAGAGCAACAGATAAGCTGCATATTTGCATATTTACTCAATTAAATTTACAAAATACGCAATTTAAATTATTTTAGAAGCATATCAAAAAAACAATTACAAAAGCAAAATACCCAATTAAAATATTTATGATGCGTATCGAAATCGATTTTCAGGAATATAATTGCATATAGTCATTTTCATCTGTCAGTCATTCCTCATAGTCTCGGACAAACATTATAGTGATGCGGTCAAAAACAACCAAATGTGTACAGTTTAGACTTGATAAGTAAGAGCATGAATTCCCAATTGATATAAAAACCCAATTATATTTAGCAAATACTCAATTCAAAATGAAATGATGGGAGTAATACCCAATTCACTGGGAAAGCTTATCTGTTGCTCTGCATGCGATTCTTTTTATGTCTCATTACTAAATACTGCCGTTTCTAAATGGAGAAATGAATCTTTTTAAGATTGGAATATGTTCATCATCTTGTAATGAATCTTGTTAACCACTTGTCATTCAAAAGTAGGGTATCTGGAATCAATACAAATTATATAGACCACAGCCAGGATCAATGTCCCATATGAACTTACTGGGCGTTCAAATACATAAAAATGTAGTCTTGATTCTAATCCATTTTATTTTTTAATGGCGGCAGCACTCATTTCCCTGTTATCAGAAGAATTAAGTAAACAAGGCATGATTATTTGTTGTGAACAAATTCTGATGAAAACTTTTCACTTTTATACCAAAGACCTATTGATTTTTGCGCATTAATTCCAACAATGTCTTTATGAAGAACATCAGTGCTTCGGAATTTAAACACACATACCCTATATTATTACAATGTAGTATGTGTTTATTCAATCTTGTTGATCAGTTTAAGCCGATGTGTACTTTCAGGGACTAACGCTAGTACGTGCAACCTATGACCCAACATTACATGTTGAGTTCTGGGTACAACTAATTAGACAATTTGTATGCGGCGACAAAACGCTTTTATGTGAGGATGGCCCATTTAAACTCATGAAATCGGCCGACAGAAAAACCGGGCCAGGGCCAATATACATGATGCATACACATTTTTAAACGCATAATGTAGTTCCATACACCCCGATAAGCATTTAAACACAATCGATAATTTTTACACGAATAAGATAACCAACTGAAAGGATTATTGCATAGATTAAACAAGTATAGCGAATCATATATAGAACAATTTGTAGTTAATCATTTACTTACAAACTGCAGCGAAAAGCTTAAATAAGAAGTCCATAATTTTTTGTCACGCCTGCGATTGTACGATGAGCCTATACCGCATGAGAATTTTGAGCGGGATCTTTATACCATATATCGGGCATAAAGTGAAAGATGGACTGGAGTAAACAAGGCCAATTGTAGTCGGCTTGACAACTCCGTACGTAACGCGCGAAATTATTTAAAATCACGGGTATATATTTTGAATTCATACTTGTACTTTAACATCATGAACTTGATTTTTTATCAATTTAAACAATAATAAAAATTTTGGTTGATTTTTAAGACTGATTTAGCACTTGTATTTTTATTTTCCCTTTGTATATTTTAAAAGGGTAGTGTCATCCTGACAAGTCAGTTATTCTGATATTATTCGGAAACTATTTTTAACAGTGACTATTTTACTGCTTCAAAGCAAACTATATACGAGCAAGTTACATAACAGTTCAGTACGTTACAGTAGCATCTTTTTTTTAACCTTACAACACTGGTGTCAGAAGTGGGATTGTGTAATGTAATACCCTGGGATTATATATTATGTAATTTCGATCTTATTCATTTGGATCAGGCTATAATGGTAATGTACATGGTAATTTAGCAGTTAGTCTCTGTGCACCAGAGTCAACGGGTACCAGTTTAAGTGGGCATGTCAGCTAACACAGTGTTGTGCGGAGCTGGCACAGTATGTGTGCGGAGCTGGCACAGTATGTGTCCGGCGTGGACTCTGGTTAGAACTTACTGATAATTCAACTTAGTAAAAAGAAATTGTGGACCATCAACTGTATTGTGTTGTTTGTCTGCAATTACGTTACAATTGTATGCTTTAATATTTCGTACATCTTCAGTCACCATTTACACTTTAGTACTACCGTGCCGTTTGCATAGTACAGTCATTCCTGTTTTTTATGTACTCAAAGCTCATGTCGCCAGTGTTTTTCTTGCTAAAATGTACCAGTTTTCTTAGTAATATGTTTGTTTTCATTTTGGGCAAACATTAAGCTCCGATATAAACACAACCTTCATGGGTATTTTCTTACTCAATTTTCACATTTGATCAGTTTACGCATGAAAAACGTAAAAATAAATATGTCTCCAGTTTGGGTAGGAGAAAAAACGCAAGTAGTTTCATCTAAAGAATTGCGGGTACTCACCAGTGCATGTTTATTTATTAGAATGTACCATACTTTTAATAATTTTATAACAAGAACATAAATTTTTCACCTATCTAATCTAATCGTGCAAAACATCATATGTCGCCGATTTTCATTTAATATCCGTTACGAAAGTTTAAAGCTGTTTAAAAGTGAACTAATATTTGGAAAACATATAGATAAACACTCTTTATATTTACTACAATATTATATTTGAAGTCTCAAAATGACTTGTGACTCTGCAAGTGACGGTAGCGATAATATTAGTGTTATTTTTCACCGAAGCCAATAAGGGACAATTATGCGATTTACATCTGTTACCAAACTCTTGACAAAATTAGAGGTGCTGACGTCTAATGAAAAGTAAAATCCTATGACAAGTGAGACATACAGTTAGAACAAACACAGTTTTGTATACCAACTAGTCAAATATTTGTCTTCTCAAGCAAAAATTTTCATTTTTTAACATCCGTGATCGTTAACATCCGTTACATTTTGTGCTAACGTGACAAAATTACTTTATTTTGAATTCTTTGTGCTCGTTTACGTGAAGTTGACTGTTATAACAATGCAAAACATCTAAACATCGTCAGCTATTTAAGAAAAACATGCCAGTTACTAAGTTATTGAACAGTGAAAGTTACTTATTATTGTTTTGTGCTTATATCGAACACTTAGTTCGTATTGAAAACAATAATACGAATGATACTAATTTACTATAAAACACAGTTTGGATATCATTGTCGAAAGCCATTTTAGTATTTGTTGCGTATTTTGAGCAGTTTGTCTGAAAGAAAGTGTTATTTTACGCTAATTTTGTTTGACATAAATAACTTACTGTTACACGTAACCTCCGTTACCACTCACATTTGATGTTCTAAAATCAATTAGACTATACTTGGCTGAAACATATTTGTGAAAACAATATGATGGCGTTAGAAGATGATATTCTGTCTAATGATGATTGTGTTACAGTTTATAATATTACGTTAACTGATAGTTTTAAGGCTGTTACAATGTTACAAACGTTTAATGACTATTAAAACTTCATTGAAAACCTTTATCACATCGTCTTTTTCCCCACAATTTGATATTATTTATCATAATTATTCCTTAAATATCTTTTAAATACTTTTGATGCACAAAATGAGATATATTAACACATTTGTTGTGAAATAGACATGTGACAGTCAGCGCAGCAATGTAATAACATCCGTTACAAGTGACCAACATTTCAACCTTGAAAAGTCTTGTGATGGAGTAATGTAGAAATATGCGACCAAATTTCTAAAGAAAACAGTATGTACTTCATAAATTATATCATTTAAAGGTTTATTTACCAAGCTATGTTTTGAAAAATCAAACGACAAACATAATGTTAAAATGGTTCAACTGATCCCATAAACACATCGATTTGTTAGGTGTAAATTTTATCTTAAACAAACGCCCATTCTTTAGCAGTTCAATTTAAACAATAAGCATGACAATGTATTAAGAAGATAAAAACATTGTTCTCATCCTTAAACGTGAGTTTATTTTATTTTGATAATATTTCAACAAGCAAACCACATTTTAACATCCGTTACCAGGACTTTTATGCATATACTTTGTATACATATATCTTAATGACGCTTAAAAGCTTAACAGCCAAATTTGAAACACTTATGTAAGATGGTTGAATCTAAATAGTAGTAACGGTTTTGAAGACATTCACGGACATCGATATTTTAGTATTTGTTAGTTTCTACAAGCACATTTAAAACAGGAATGACTGAGTACTGCTGTACCGTTCGCACGGTGTATTTTTCTATTATTCCACAACACACTGTTATTTCTTATTAAAAACTATATCTTTAATATGTACATGATATGCAACGTGAATGTCAAATTAACTGTATCCATCTGTGTGATAGTTTTATCTTGAAATATATTACATGTTTACATACTTCATATTATTTAATTGTGTAATCTAATATTATGTAAATTATGTATCCTATACCTCAATGTAAGTTTTTATTGCAAGATATTACCACGCAGTTATTTTCTATTTACATTCCAACAGTTGGACTTTTAACTAATTCATATCTCCTTCATTCTCATTTTTACATTGTCTTATGTTTATGTTATCTTATTAAGTAACTTATCATTGTTATCTTTATCATTTTGATGCGCGCTACGTGAACATTAGTTGTTGATGCGCCATAAAACACCACTAATTTTTTTCTCTGTTTTCAAATCAATCAATGTTTGTACCAGTGTTGTTTTCTAGACATTAGTATGTTACACTGGTCAAAGTAATGCAATATCTGCGACATATTGTACTGTTATAAGGTATTACATCCGTAATACTGTAAAATTCTGACTTATAAGTTCATTGTTATACAAAAATGTTAAGGTAACAAAAAATACTGTACGTGGCCCAATTTATCGTCATTTCTTTGATAGTTACCTTAGATACTTCAATTTATTTTATGACACATTTGTGAAGTTTTGTAAGAATTGTCTCCCTTTTTGAAAAATAGAAAATATTATTTTCTGTAGATATATTGCATTGTGACCTATTTTTTTTATCAAATTAAACTATTGATACTCTGACATTCTTAGAAAATGGGGACAATACGCTAGAAAAAAATCTTTTTTTTCCTGTTTCCCCTATGATGGCAAAATCTTTTGATTATTAAAATTTAAACATCAAAGAGCTAATATGCCAGGTGTCTGTACGCAACATCGACTTTTGTTTCCAGTTCCTTTTTCCGCCCAAAAAGACAATCAGGACTGGAGGTACCCTGGACGCAATTTTTCTTAGCTTTGATTTTTAAAGAAAAATTCTTATGATATGTACATAAACATGTTCTTCTACTAGCAAAACTAGTGATAAGTATATGAGGTGAGCGTTGTTTGCAAAACTGACTTTCGGGCAATTTAATGCTCTAGTTGTCCAGCAAAAAGTTGTGCATTTAGTCATTGAGGATGTGCTTCTGTTGGACTTCTTCGACAACAGTCTTTGTGTCTTCTTTACCAGGCTGGATAGCACAGTTATCTTCTCTCTCTTCTCTCTCCCTTTCTTTCTCTCTTTCTTTCTTTCTCTTTCTCTCTCTCTCTCTAAAAATTCTATGACTACTTAACCGTATTTCTGTATAAATGTTGCGCTTGATCTTTTCAAATTTGTACTTGATACATATTCCCTATTCACACCAGTTGCTCTGCTTAGTCTGTACACATCTGTATTTCTTCAGGATTTCTGCTGACATCATGATAATTGAGGATTTCATCTTCTTTTTCTGAGCAATTCTGCTTTTTTCACTTGCTGTCACAACATTCCCGAAGAATGATTCTCTATGCGCATTGTTCTTCCGAATAAATGTTACCCCAGCCATGCGTAGAAGAAACTTAGATTTGATTGCGGCGACATCTGGTTTATTTCAGTAGCGGATGATTAACTGGACAGGGACTGACATGGAGATTAACCACTTTCTCGTCATAGTCTTGATTTAAGCGCATTTCGCCATTGCAGCTTTCTCTCCTGCTTTCCTGATTTCAACTTTTCCATCATGAAAGCTGTTCTCCTATTTGAAGCATGCAGAGCATGTTTGTATTTTTTGAATTGGGCACCACTTCTTACTAGTAACGGAAGTTTTGCTGTTAACACATCTTTTTCTTTCCGACTGTGAGTACCGATACTACATGTAGAAGTCGATGGATTTGAACTTTTGGTAGCATTTTTTCTTGGCTTTCTGTCTAATGTAATAACTCCTGGATCTGTCGCGATTTTTCTGTCTCTGTATCACCAACTTTTCACTCGACAGTTTATGATTGTATGAAATGTACTACAAACAGTAAGGTTTCACATGTGATATGATTGTATGTGATGTACCACAAATAGTAATGTTTCCCATGTAATATGATTGTATGTGATGTATCTCAAATAGTAATGTTTCCCATGTGATATGATTGTATGTGATGTATCTCAAATAGTAATGTTTCCCATGTGATATGATTGTATGTGATGTATCTCAAATAGTAATTTTTCCCATGTGATATGATTGTATGTGATGTACCACAAATAGTAATGTTTCCCATGTAATATGATTGTATGTGGTGTATCACAAATAGTAATGTTTCTCATGTGATACGATTTTATTAGATGTACTACAGATAGCAATGTTCCTCATGTGATTTGACTTTGTGGGATGTACCAAGATTATATAGTTTGATTTTCCAGTGAAATGTGTGTGATATATAACATATATGGTTTGGTTTCACATGTGATATGACTATGCCTGATGTCCCACATATGGTATTATTTCGCAAATAATATATGACATATATAATGTCTATCAGGTTATGTTTTCATTTGTCATATGCAGTATCTAATGCACCAAAAATAGATAAATATCACATGTATATTACTGTATATTAAGGGTGTAACGGTTAACCGATATATCAGTTAATATTGCAATACGAATTCTGACTGCTTTTTATCAGTTCGTTATTCTCTGAACCGGTTTTTGGGTTTTTGTAGTCATGGCGATGGCATCGATGAGAAGATCTCAGAAATATATACTAAGTATAATATATATCAGCATTTTCTCACCGTTCTGCCTCTATCATTAACTTTTAAACGTTAACTTGTGTATTTGATTTGCTCATCAGTTAAACACTATTTCACTTTGAAACTACATATGAATTTCATATATACATGTAAATATATATAATACTGATCCATTTAAGGCGATGCATGTGCATTAATTCCAGCTTTGCTTTTCAGCGCGAAAAACAGGTCTTTACCGTATTTTTACACCCCTACTGTATATGTATGTGATTTACCATAGATGTAAGGTTTCTCATGAGATGGTAACAAGGCAAGTTTTCCCTAGTGTTATGACTGTATGTGGTTTTATAATCTAATCAACAGTATTATTGTGATGTCTGTTTTAATCAGGGGTGTAGAAATGTTTTCATGTAGCTGGTAAGCTACATAAAGTAGAAGGGAGGTCTGTGGGTTCCCCCAGCAGGAGCAAAAGGGGCAACGCCTTTATGGGAAAAAAGTAGCCGACGAGAATGTTCAAATAGCAGGTTGATTTTTCCGGCTTCCAGTTCATTTCTACACCCCTGTTTAATGCAATAGTATATTTCATGTATTAGTCAAGTCTAACTTTTTAAATTACAAGATAACTAATGATAACAGATTTATTTCACTACACAGGTATTAAGAATTAAAAATAAATTCACAAAGTAGAATATAAATTTTACAGCATAGATGAATTAAATTTGATATGTGATAGATGATGAATTAAGTACACAAAAAGTAATTATACAGAATTATTAAACTGAATGTTCACAAATAAGTCAGTGAAAATTCTACATATACCAGTAATTGCTCACTTCCAATCCCTGTGTCAGAATATTTTCCTTTTGAACAAAGTTATGGATGCTTAAGGACAGACAAAAATACTAATGTTCAAGGGTTACTGGGCCAAAACAAAAGGATAGGTAGATCGCAAAACTTCTTTTTCTATTTTTGTTTTAACATACTTTTCATCCTTTGGAGTTATACAATTCACCCTGAAATATTTATGAATTTAGAATTTTGGTGTTAGAAACGTTAAAGTCAGTGCCAGAATATAGGGTTGGTCAGGTAACCATACACTATATTTTTCTGGCCTAATATAGTCATCATCTCACTGCATCAGAATATGCAAACATATCATAATGATTAAATTATTAATCAAACAATCAGATAACACATATCACAGACTATTAGAAAAAATAAAACACATATTAAATGCACACTAAATATGTCACAAATATTGATGCAAAAAGTAATAACAATCAATTAAAAATGTATATTAATTACAAAGTGATACAAAATAAGGTCATTCTGATCAAAGCTGAATGAATACATGTATACCTGATTAAAACAATCAGTAATATACAAGCAAGCTGATAGTCTTGATGCAAGAAGTGATAAAAATCAATTATCAAGTGGCCTAAGGTAACCTCTATCGATCTAGAGGCAATTACAAAATATGCAAATGGTTTAAGTATATAAATGCATAAAAATATATTCAAATGCATACCACCATAAAAAGACCCCCCCCCCAAAAAAAAGTCTAGATTTGATAAGAAACTAAACATTTACATTAAAAATACCAAACATGGAGTCTTGTATCAAACATCGGATTTAGTTAAAAAAATTCTGAAATACACTTCTGTAAAAATGTCTTAAATCCTGTTGTATCTAAATAAATTTCTTCAGTATGTAGAACCAGGCAAACAGAACTGTCAAATGACTTCGTTGTCATGTATATTTTAACTATAATTGTTTGTAAGATCTTCAAGATGACAGAAACTACAAAGTACATGCTCATCTCTTTTTAGCAATGAATAACAAACATCCAAGCATTGTCAACATTTCAGATTTGTCAACAATTTGTCAATTTGAATAGAAGTCCCAGTTCCAAACCTTACATATCTCACAAATCAATCACACAGACTGTTTAATAATGAATACATCTGTAGTAGTAGCAACCTATTCAGAATCAATTCAATTCTGTATCTAGAATCAAACAGTGCTATTACCTTTAACATAGTATCTCCATTCATGTCAAAATAATAATAAAAATTTCATGTAATCCTCACTGCTCTGTTCATATTTCTCAAGTCATTTTCTCAGTAAACAATTGTTTTACATATCACTCATACTATTAAGCAGCAGAGTTGTCTTCAGCTGTGCTGGATTCCTCACCCTTTTCTTGTGTTTCAATGACAGGTTCACTTTGTGGAGCATTCTCCGTTTTCACGCCATCAGCTTTGAATGCAGGTTGTTGCAAGTTTGGCATTTTAACAGGAGATGTGAAAGTGGCCTTGCCACCGAACAAATGGCCTAACCTATTGGTAGATGTTTGTTGGTTTGTGTTGAATTTAAACCCACCTGAAAAAGTATTGCCACACGCAGGAGTTGAATTAGGAACACCAAAAACAGCAGTTGCCTGAGAGCCAAGACGGGCATCTTGTTTTTGTGTACTGAATGTTGAACCCTGCAGTACTGGTGTTTGTTTCCCAAATGAAAAACCAGTATTTGTTGATTGTGACAGCTGACTCAACTTGAAAGTGATGTTACCACTAGCATTTTGTGCTTGTTGAGATGAACCAAACAACCCAGAACCATCTTCAGCTTTGCTCACTGGTTTAGCCATTCCAAATAATGAAGTTTCTCTTGCTTGATTGCTGCTGCTACTGTCGGAAAATTCCTGTTTCTGCTGGGTGTCAAAACTGAACTTATTCCCAAAAGAAAAGCCCTGTCCAAATCCAGTTTGAGACCCTTGACATACTCCAAATCCAGATTGGGACCCTTGACCTCCTCCAAATGCTGACTGTGACCCTAGACTTCCACCAACTGTTGACTGTGACCCTTGACCTCCACCACCAAATGAAATCTGCGACCCTTGACCTCCACCAAATGCTGACTGTGACCCTTGACCTCCACCAAATGCTGACTGTGACCCTTGACTTCCACCAAATGCTGACTGTGACCCTTGACTTCCACCAAATGTTAACTGTGACACTTGACTTCCACCAAATGTTGACTGTGACCCTTGACCTCCACCAAATGCAGACTGTGACCCTTGACCTCCACCAAATGTTGACTGTGACCCTTGACCTCCATCAAATGCAGACTGTGGTCCTTGACCACCACCAAATACCGACTGTGACTCTTGACCTCCACCAAATGCAGACTGTGACCCTTGGCCTCCACCAAATGTTGACTGTGACCCTTGACCTCCACCAAATGCTGACTGTGACCCTTGACCTGCACCAAATACTGACTGTGACCCTTGACTTCCACCAAAAGCAGACTGTGACCCTTGACCTCCACCAAGTGAAAACCCCTGAGAGGAACTGCCAAAAAAGTTTGCACCTTTTTGTTCATTTTGTTGACCAAATAAAGTGTTTGGTGTTTTAAAGCATCCTTTCTGACCAAACATATTTGGGTAATACAGAACATTTTGATCAGGTACAAATTTAAACATGATCAACAACATTTCTTCACCACAGCACTTTTTTACTTGGTCAGAATACATGAAATACTTAGGCTGTCTGATACTTTTCTTGCAATGAAAACCACATGAGGCAACAAGTCCTTGCACTTTGTATCCAAGGTGCAGAAGATCCTTTATCAACGCAGAAAGTAAGGTTAAAGTAACTTCACATGGTGCCTTCACTGTTTCATTAATTGATACATTGTTTACTTGCGAAAATATATTCAAATTTGCATGTTTACATTCATGTTCACAACATTTGTCTTGGTATGTCGTTTGAAGGTCTTGATCCAATCTTATGACGTATACAGTCTCATGGTACATTACGTCTGCACGAATCGTAGACAGAATTTTCTTTATCAATTCATCATAGCAATTAACAGACTTCTTGTACTCTTCCATCTTGAGTGAAGTCAGAATGGGTTTGTACAACTCAAGTCGTTGAGTCAGGGATGACAGACGTAGTTTAACGGAGTCAGCATAGATTGCTTTTAAATCATTTTCATTAAAGTTACCTGCAACACCTGCCCCAAATCCTCCGAAAAGTCCCCTCCCACCATATTCAGATTTGTGAAAAGGAAATTCATCATAGTGTAAGAAATGTAGGATGAAATGAAAGGTTTGAGGATTGGCATGTAAAAAATACCGGCCCTTTCCATCCTTGTACACTGGGTGCTGACCAGTAAACATGGCTGCCAATAAACTGTTCTCATCCTTAATGAGGGTCGATAACAGTGTTCTGTGCTCAACACCATTCACATTGAGGTCAACCACTCCAGGAAACTGAAAGAAAAAATAAGTGATAAACTTAATACAGACCTCTACAGTTATCTTGCACAGTTATCTTATACGATTAACTTAAACAATAGCCTTAAGATTTAGGGCCAATTCTGTGTTTTGTAAAAAATAGCTACAATTGTAAAAGTATGATGAATATTTTATACAACCATACATTAGGTTACAGGCTTTTTCTCAGCATTTTGGGAACATGACCTGACCCCCAGAATTAGGAATTTTCGCGATATTTTGGACAAATTGGGAAAAAGTCACACTGTACAAAATTACCAAAAATAATAAAATAAAACTTAAATCTAACAAACATTATATTTATTTTTGTTTTTAGATATTGATAACTGTTATTTGAATGATTTAGACATTCAATAAACATTTGAACTGCTGTAAATTTATTTTTCATTTTTTTTTCTCATTTGAATTGAATTTTTGTCTTGCATTGGGAAAAAATCATGCTTTTTGTCATTGGGAATGCGATCGAATATCAGTCATCAAAACGACCCCAAAAAACCCTGGGTTAAATAATTATGGTATATCAATATATATCAGAGTTTACAATTCCAGACCGACAAATCTTTTTGGTGAAGCAATGTATGAATAGTAAGGTAAGACTGACTAAAATTGTTCGTAAATCATAACTTCATTCAGATCGTATCATAACTATAAACAGGGCTTTCTCTCTCTTTTGGGGGACTGGGGCCGGGGCCCTGGGAGGGGGGAATTTCACGTCATTTTCAGTTGAAGGGGAACTTCAAAAGCCTAATTAACATAACATAACCTGCTTAAAATTTTTTCCTCAGGTGAGGAAATTTTTACCCAAAATAGGGGAAAAATGTATATTTCAGAGGTGGGGGAATGAGGCCGAATTTTGGCCACAAATTCGGGAGATCGAGAGCCCTGATAAATAACACTGAATAACAAAATATCAAATTAATAGTGAAACAATCATAATCATGAATACTATTCGGGAGATCGAGAGCCCTGATTAATAACACTGAATAAAACAAAATATCAAATTGATGGTGAAACAATTATATTAAATTGTGTACACTATCTTTCAAGTCAAATAGCGTTATTTCATTGAGATAAAGTTTAATATTACAGCCTATTGTTTGAGCATAGATAACCTTTTGATCATTCAATAAGTTATATTCATATCAATATATGATGTTATTTGATATTCATATACATGTATACATGTACCAATATGATTGTGCAATAAATTTATCAGTACAAGTTTCTAAATAATATATAATTCCAATCGCTAATTATAATTCAATATCATCATATTGATTACTAATTCTTTACACACAATTTGTGCTGATATGACATAATTCATGTATCAACTTGCTCTAGTCATAAAGGGTGCATTTTCAGAAAATCACTGGGTGATTACATTTACAGTGCGTATAATGCATTTGGACCCTGGTAAAACTTACAAGTCCTTAATCATTAAAGAAAAATATCAAAATAACTAATAAATCATTGAATGGTATTAAAATTAAATAAAAATTTCAGTCTTGACCAACTTCATAACCAGCTAATTTTGATATTATCATTAACTTAAAGTCAGTATTAACTATTATAAGATAGTTGTGGGTTTCTGTAATTTGATGTTTATAAATTATATCACGTTCAACGAAGTGTGAGAAATTTGAAGTCAACCAAGAAAGAAATGTCAAAACACAGCAAAGCAAAATATTACCTTTTCATCTGGATCCATATCGCCAAAATTAGACATTGTTTGAAAACGTTTCACCTTTGTAAAACTCTAACGGGTAGATTTCTTCTTTCGGTTTGATTTCACAACGTCCGGTTTCTAAAATTAGAAACACATATTCAAGGGAAATAACTCGATTATGTTTCATCAACAGAGTTTAATTGATTACCTCCCCTGATGATCGAATGATTTGTCCAGCGTTACTGAGCTTAAACATGCCGTGAATATAGTTAAGGATTCTACATCACAGAGATATGTAACTGCTTATCATCCACTGATAAAATACTGACTATCAGGACCGTGGTTACACTGATCCCCTACCATGTTCCACGGCACCAAGTCTCTGTTCGGACAGAGTCAACGGGAACCAGTTAGGACTGTGGTTAGTCCTAAACTGGTTCTCGTTCCATGGTGCAGTGCATCAAACGAACAGGTATAGCTTAAATTATCTGGCGCTCTGGTTGATCTCGTCGCTTCAGCCAAGTGATTGGCTGTCCATCGTGGATTTCCGAATATTTGTTGAATATATACAGAGATGTTACCGATGTCTGAATACCTTAGATACAAAATTGCATCCTTCTGTAACAGGAGGCAGAAAATAATGTTCCCGATGCGGGATTCAAACCAGCGACATTCTGCTTTCAAGTCAGCTACTCTACCTACTGAGCTAATCGGTCTGACGCTCATACAAACTACTATAAACACACACACACACACATACAGCCCTGTTACACTCCTCCCTCCTTTAATTAATTAACCGACAACCAAAGATTATTTAGACTAACCTAGTCGTTGTTTCACCCTAGCTCTAGGATTCCTAGGCTAGCCACACACACACACACACACACACTCACGGCACCAATGTAATAGGTGGCAGAAAATAAAGTTTCCCGATGCAGGGCTCGAACCCGCGAACTTCTGTTCGCAAGTCAGCTGCTCTACCAACTGAGCTAATTTGACTGACGCTCATGCAAACTACTACAAACACATATACATGTAGTCTTCTTACTGTTCATTCAAAATAAAATAAAAAAAATAAACCCCTAGAAGTTATTTGGAGGACATTCATTTATAGAAATTATATACCATTATGTCAACAAGGGACTCTCTTTCTATTATAATAAAAATGTATCTTAAGGATCAATGCCCCCCCCCCTCCCAAAAAAGAAACATTTAAGAATTATGCGTACAACAAACATTGATTAAACTGGTTGGTATTAATTTGTATGAATTGTTTGCCTCATTGTATCATCGTGTCTTTTTTTATCCAAATCTTAAACCAGTATATCTACATGTAGAATCCCTGGTAATAATGGTATTTCAAATGTCGCTTTAAGTTATCTGTTGTCGCTTGATTTTTCGTGGTGTCAGAACTGACATAGGAATTCGATTATGATCGAGTATAATGTTAACATGGTATCAGACACATAATTATGGCCGGGAGTATATTAGCCCCTTCTGTGACATCTATCCAGAGTTGTCGTTCGTTACCTCTCCCATACATCTCTGTCAACGTCTCAGCGTTTTACAAGATTCTTGTAAAACAAGAAATAAACCACAGAGTGTATACAATTTACAACTAAGTGAATAAATTTCTTTTGCACAATACATTCGAGACAAAAGATATTATAATTTGCTAGAAAATCAGAAAAAAATATTGTATTTATCAAACGCACTCTTTCCTGACGGATAGTATTTGTTTACTTTCGGTAATTAGGTCACAAAATTAGATCACAAAATTAGGTCACAAAATTAGATCGCTTAAATGGAAACAAAACGCAGAAGTCGAAGATAACTTGTAAAATTATGACAACAAATGTACATTGATAGAAATCAAAAGCTTGATTTTGTGTGTCATATGGAAACTAAAGGAGACTCAGACACACGTTTTTGAACTACTTTCCAGACGTTGACAGAGATGTATGTGATGAATAACGAACGACAACTCTGGGTAGAGATTGAAAATATGTAGTAAACTGGTTCCTGTTGACTATGCTTTGGTGCGCTGCAACAAGGAACGGGACCAGTTTATACAGACAGAGTCAAAGGGAACCAGTTTATTGTTAGGCCAAGCACAATGTGTACACGTAGGTCACGTGATATTCCGAAAACCAGCCTTATAGTAACAATAGGATTTGGGATTTCTATTATCGACGGCAAATCTTTATTTGAAACAAAGCTTTATACATAATATGTAACATTATAGTCAAACTTGTACCATGAAAGTAGACAAATATTGCACAATTCTCGGCCCAGACAATACATATTGCATAATAGTATTAAATACAGTATAATGAAATGAAAGCGGAATATTTACACTCGTATCAATTGCACAAAATTGTGGTAGGTAACAAACAGCGATTAAGTCCAGAAGATAACTGAACGTTTCACCTCTGTGTTAATGAGATAAGTCCAAAAACGCTAAAATAGTAGACATTGACAAAACACAAAGGCCATTCCTAAGCGTCAGTACGTGGCATTTATAAAACACAATCAATGCAGTACGCAGATCAAGGTTTTACAATGCATTTAAGACAAACCAAGGTCCGTGTGTTTCCTTATGAACATTGTAAACACAATTCACGTATTTCATGTAAAATCATTCCTTCAGTCTATTAGCAGGAAGTGTCATTTTCTTTTGTTCTTCACATAAAGCCACATTGCGTTGGTGACAATGAGATAAGAATTGTAACACGTGTGTTGCTTGCTGATCCCCAGCAGAAGATGTGCGATAATACCGATCATGTATGATTGACGGGTACCAAACAACATCACTAGGAAGACGCCATGGCCGCCATGTTGGAAATTGCATCATTGGATTTGTATGTCTAACGTCAGACGATACAACAGTGGAAATATTTGGCAATGATACTGTTGTCCGTTGATCCGAAGTTACTAGAAGAAAAAGTACATGCACCATTAATAGGTAAAGAGGTGAAAATCAACAATTCTAGCTAAACTTAGTTGTGTCGTGTCATTAAGATCTCATCAACAATATTTCTTCAGAATCAATTTCCAAACCACTGTCTAAATCTAACCGTACATATGTGTATACTGGTCTCTGTATATACTTCATAGGATACGTACTACTTTTATTGAAACATTTTACAACGCTAAGGCAATAACATTAAGAATTGTCTAAATCCGTTAATTCTCTCCAACCAGTGTACAAATTAAAACGCTTTGTTACGATCTTTTAAGTTAAGTTGAAGTTAATGCATATAAGCAGCATGTTTGATTGAAGATGGTGTATTTTTTTCAAATGATAAATAAGCTTGATCATGGAATGTTTAAGCTGAAATTGTTAGTGTCCAGTCTGTATTTAACAAAAAAGCGAATGGTAGAAACATCACACTTTAAAGTTTCATTTTAAGTTCGTCCTTTACAACTAGTCATGCGAAAACTTGATTTGTCTTATATCCGTTCAATGCATTTATCTGAAAACATAAAATTAATGTTTTAATTGAGTTTTGTTTCGTGACGAACCTTGTTCTGTCGGAGAGTCTAGATCAACTTTGGGTGCGAGACCTTTCCGCCACTTTGCTCTCCTATTCTGGAACCATATCTGAAAATGAAATACAAAATATGTAAGTAACGAAGATAGGCAGTGTCGACAGACAATTAATTTTACCAAATATACCATTCGTGAAATACCATTCGTGAAATACCAATTGTGAATTTATTTTACCATTCATTTATTTCGGGTTGTGTTAGGTTTGGACCTTAAAACTAATTTAAACCCATCTTCTAAGACTGAGCTTTGTCTTACGTGTCTTAAATGTTGGATGGGTTTTGATGGGGGATGGGGCGGAGGGTGAGGAATGCAGTATTTTGGAAATGGTGAGATGTTGTATGTTTTTTTTTCTGTATGAATCTTATTCTTATCTGTAAGATTAAATACACCGTATACTCTTTTAATTCTCGTTGATTTTATCAGTGGCCACTTCGCAGTTATGATGAATTTCAAGATAGACATAATGACATCATAGAATTTTGAAGTAAAAACTTATTCTATTCATCCGTCATTAGTGTTATACTACGACAATTAATCCATCAGGTTTATAGGCACAACCTGTGTTCGGGTTGATGCGCTGGATAGATCAATTAATAACTTGGTTGAATTTGAAACTGTTAGCCCCTCCCGCCTCACTAGGTGTAAAAAATCTACAATGATCATATGTGACTGTTTATGTTAGGATGAATGAAAACGGATTCAGAAAAAAAAACCAAAAACATTTGTTTTCAAATTTCTTCTAGTAACTTACTAATCTGTACAAAGTTTTAGACTGACTTTTAAAGGTACTATGCGAAGCGCAATCGAATATCGGCATAACTTTTTGCGCTGTATAAATGGGACTTGTAATTGTATTAGAAGTGTAAGTAGTTTACATTTCCTGCTACCTGTATTCTTGACTCATTTAAGTCGAGACGTTTGGCTAGATCCTCTCTGACCGTGACGTCAGGATAAGGGGCTTTACGGAATGCTTTTTCCATCGCCTTCAGTTGATCTTGTGTAAATGTGGTTCTGTAAAAGCAACATGAATAAGAATACATGAACAAAATACAGCGAAAGACCGGACTCTGAAAACAGAATTTCCCTGAATATCGGATCTTTTTTCAAGTCCCATTTTTTTTTCTTTTATAATCAAAAGTTCTCTGAAAACCGGAATTCTTAGAAAACCGGACTTTTGGCCCAGTCCGGAAAGGGTTCAGTTTGCAGGGGTTCTACCGAAGATGGAACGCATCAAGATCAAAACACAAAACTACAATTTAATATACATTCAACTATCGATCTCTTTTGGTTTCTTACAAGATGAACATTACATCCGGTACCTAGGTTCATTTGTGATCTTATCAAAAATAATAACATACATGTATTTCCACTGATGTCCTTCATATGGCTGGAAAAATTGTCTGGCTTACAGATATTTAAAAAAAATCTGATACATAGATTGCAAAATTTCTTTCCTATTTTTTGTATAAGCACACCATTTGTACTATCGAGGTGAGATTCGACCCCAAATATTTTCGCTCCTTGGCACCAAAAACATAGGGTCGGCCGGGTAACCGTAAAAACAATGATATTTTTTCTGGCCTGATTGATATTTAAACACACCATTGAGACTTGATTTTAATGAATATCAAATTCACATGCATATGCACATCAAATTATCATGGTTTCAAGGACAAAAAAATTGAAATTTGTTGCCAATCTCATTTTTGTTTATAATGTTAAAAAGTTCAATATTGAATGTAACCACATAATGCATATCTTCCACAAATATTTCAGTTCTTGAGGATTTTGTATGATAATTATGACCTACCTGTGTCTTGGACGTTTACATGATTCCTGATACTCCACATCATATGTACAAACATCATGTGTCAGCCAACCAGAATGTGCTGAAATTACAAAATCATTTGTTAGCCAGCCAGAATGAGCTGAGCCAACAAAGTTATGAGTTTGCAAAGCAGAATATGCCGGAAACGTCTGATGGTAGTCAAATATAGTGTACTAAAATAACAACAAATGTCATGTGCTAGCCAATTAGAACGTGCTGAAACTTCTAACGTCATGTGTTGGCTAATTTGAACGTGTTGTAATAACAGAAGTCATTGTCAGTCAATAAAAATGTGCAGAAATGTAAACGTCATATATTTGCCACTTAAAATACGCTGAAATAACAAATGCCATGCGTAAGCCAATTAGATATGCGAAAATTAGAATGAGCTGAAGTAACGAACGTCATGTGTCAGCCAATAAGAATACGCCAAAATAAAGAACGTCATGTTTAAACACATTGGAATGCGCTTATATTAGAAACGCCGCGTGCTAGCCAGTTACAATGTGCTGAAATAACGAACGTTATGCGTAAGTCCATTAGAATGTGTTGAAATAACAAGCGTCATGTGTAAGCCAATTAAAATGTGCTGAAGTAGTGCACACTAGAAAGTGAAAGATAATGAACGAATCACACATATGAAATGATTTTGGTTACATATTCAGCAGCTTTCGTCTCGTATTGAATATCAAAAGTATCCAATCATGACACTCATAATTAAATATCAAATTTTCACCATCACACGTTATATTTGACCTCTTAAAATTGATTAGATATTATAAGTAACGTAGACACAAATATTAATCTACTGCACATGATTAATATATTTTACCCCACATGTACTTAATAAAACAAATGTACAGAGCTATTAAATAAATTGTAAGTACTAATTTTAAAATCACAGAGAAGATGGCATTGATTTTAACTAAACTGAGGCTCGGGAAACAAACGAAAGTCAATATAAATCTATTTAAGAAGCATAAAACAAATCTCACATTTCACATCACTGGTTTTATCCAAAGCATTACAACTCATTTTGTATGAAAACTCTGTGTGTCAGAAGAAATGTCCAATGTAAATAGATAGCATTCAAAAATTCCGCACAGAAATAACAAACCCGTTCGTTTGCAGACATTAAAGGGAATGCTTTGATGGTGAAATTGTTGTAATACAGTCATTATATTGTGTAGAAATCAGCTGCTCATTTATTTAAATCAGCAACATATCTAAAATAATCATCCAATTAATAACAATCAGAAAATATTTGGTATTTACAGAGAATTAAATATGTGCGAGGCCCCTAATTCAGTGTGGAATGTGTCCGATGTTAATTCCACACGGGATGTCTATCTCCGGTACGCGAATCTCGCGGTTTGATCATTTTTTTGAATATTTTTCATGTTTCGGTGGAATTACAATGGTAGAGCTCAATGCAGTTTATGGTACAATATCGAATTTTTTTAACATGTTTTTTTTTCTCTGGAGTTCTCTGGTCATACAGCGACTACGTCAGCTTTAACGGTAGGGTAGACACCCAGGCGTATGCCTAGGTAAAGCCACTGACCTTCCGTTAGCTAGCATGACAACTTTTTCACATGCGAAATTTATCTGGTACCTATTCTGATACGAACTCACAGCGGTGAGGGACTAGTGATTACTAGCCGGAGACCACAACCACGCCATTATGGAGGCATCTAAAATGTGATTGTTCAGTCAGTGTGTATGCAGGCTTTGAAATAAAAGAAACACTTAATAATAGCTTCCATAATGAAAGTAAATTTGTAAAATTTTATTCCGTTTTATTTAAATATTCTATTGACAAATTTTAATGATATGAATATACAAAAAATGTGTAAGAAATATATCTTTTTATAAACATTTTCTCAACGTATAAACTGTTCCGTTGATACAACTGTTATGTATAAAGTCGTGATTACGAATTAGTTATTTGTGGCAGAACCTCATTGATTGCCCCTTTCATTTAGAATAGAATTGTAATTAATTCTGAATGTCCTCATTAATTAAACCCCTATTATTATTTCCGTGAATTGAACCTTAATTATATCCTATAGTTTTATAGCAACAGGCCGCGTTATTTTCTAACTATTATTTCTAATTAACAATAATAATAGCCCACACGCCCCTTTAATGTTTAGCGTGTGATAAATGGTCAATTCGCCCTGAAAATAAAATGTCATATGCTGTTAATGTGGTATGTCCTAGGACGAAATTAATCCCCAATAATTCTACGAATTAGTTGAACGCTACATCCGGGATTCAACAGAAATGTTAACTAAATAATATTGTTTAGTTGATTGTTTAAGTCTCCAATTTAGGAGCATTCTCAATTTACCCAGGAACATGTGCGCAGTAATGTCCTGTGTGATGGAAACTTTATATAACCGTTGGTACAGATGACATTCTTGGAAAGGACAGGTCTTCGACGCAGATAAGACTTCAGTGAGTTATAAACAGAATCTATTAAGTACGTAGCATTGCGGCCTAAAGCATATCAAATAAATATTGGTATTATTCCTTCACAACATATTATAAATGATAGTGATTCGTTGTGGTATGTGTTAAAGAAATGACTTGATGTAATTGCATGTAGTCAATTTAATTGTAACTATTGTGGTGTTTGACCAAGTGCGCAGAAAATTGTGTTATTAAATACAAATCATTTATGTTCCATGCAACTGCAGCCAGATATTATCGACTAAAAATTCGCAGCGGATCAAAGTACGGTAAATGTCACAAAGTCACGAGGGGTCAGGAGTCAAAGTGATAGAGACGAGTCGTGCATATTTGTATGAAAATTAACATAAATGTGCTGTATTGGGTGTCGTTATAATGGACCGGTTTAACTAAATACTCAGAGAAGTTACGATGTAGAATGATCTCATATTCCAAAACATTTACTTCGCATTTCTAAATCATGACACTTGATTGAAGGTGAATAAAAGGATTTTCATGTATTGATTAATGGTTGATCGTTCTTCTTAAAATGCATGTTTTTGTCAAACAGAGATTCTTGAAGTATCCCAGAAATACATTTGAGAGTCAGATGAGAAAAGCACATAACTTGCTGTTAGAATGTCAAGAACATCATATATTACCTGACATGTGAAATATTGTCCAATTTGTGAAAATTACCGGACATGAGAACTATTATCTGACATGGGAAACATTACCAGACATGTGCAACATTACCTGACATGTGAAACATTACCTGACATGAGAACCATTACCTGACATGTGAAACATTACCTGACATGAGAACTATTACCTGACATGTGAAACATTACCTGACATATGAAAAATTACCAGACATATGAAACATTACCTGACATGAGAACTATTCCCTGACATGGGAAACATTACCAGACATGAGAAATATTACCTGACATGTGAAACATTACCAGACATGTGAAATATTACCTGACATGTGAAACATTACCAGACATGTGAAATATTACCTGACATGTGAAACATTACCAGACATGTGAAACATTACCTGATATGTGAAACATTACCTGACATGTGAAACATTACCGGACATGTGAAGCATTACCTGACATGCGAAACAATACCAGACATGTGAAACATTACCTGACATGTGAAACATTACCTGACATGTGAAGCATTACCTGACATACGAAACATTACCAGACATGTAAAGCATTACCTGACATGTGAAACATTACCTGACATGTGAAACATTACCTGACATGTGAAACATGGTGGTCATTTATATTGAGTTGGTGCAAGTTAAATACTCCTGGAAATCTTAAAGTAAACTGCCCTTATATACTGCTTTAAAACAACTATAGGCCTACCGTTTACCAATATTCATGTGTATCCGCGTTTCTAAGGTGCGATATTTTTGGACGGTTGGATGATGCTGGTTCAGTTTGCCGCTTTATACTCAGAGTTCTGTTATTTATATCCGCATTCGAAATTAGAATAATAATTAGAATAATGAGATTTGAACAATTCTCATTATCACGTGATCCATAACTGTGCTGTATATTCGTCTTGGTATCTACAGTACGTTGATTTTTTGAGGTTGAGCATATATAACATTCAGAAGCGGGAGTATCCGAAGTTTACCGATTACAATATCTTGTACTGGATTTATATTGTGATTTTGACATCGTGTCGCGAATCGGCAAACTTCGGAGAGTTCTGTAACCTGCAGTAGCTTATCACGATCTTGTTTATTACGGAAGTCCCCGAGGTATTTCGGTATGAGTATCAAGATATTGCTTGAGTTGTTCAGAGATTGTCACTGTCGTATATCTGTTGATTATATCAGCGTATAGTAAGATATGTTTTAGATCTTTGTATGAATGGAATGTATTATAGAGCACAGACTGTCAGCATATATAGCGTACAATACAAATATTATACAGTTATGTTAAATAAATCTCTGTTTATTATCTTCTACCTACAGCTTGTGTCAATTATCTTAAAATGTGAGCATAGACGCAATAACAAATGAGGTGTATATATGTTGACTATTTCATATGACAATGAATTACATTTAAAATGACATTGAACCTACGGAGTTGAATCTTAATGTATTAATTCACGAGGTTAGAGTTTAGGGTAAAATTTATACAATAATTCAATTACATAAATTACACGAATAGGGTGTTCGCGAAGAACTAGAAACTTATAGGTTTTGTAAATTTTAATCATGGTAAATACTAAATACACACCAACAGAATAAACTGTCTAATGTTTCTCACGAATATGACAAAACTATAGAACTGAAATAAGGACACTTGGTCAAATTGAACCAATTAATATTAAGGAATATGCAAATCCATTCTTCCTGACGAGGTAAATGCTCAGTTACTTAATATAAAAGAACGCTAATGATCAATTCTGAAAAATATTGTAATGTTAGTATATTCTATATGCTGTTTTGAGTACATTAGTACACATGTATAACACATGAAATATAGACCTACAACATGTTTTTGTAGTGACTAAATATAAAACACATGATGTTAATTCTATCTTTTGTAGTGAGTACATTTGTGTACACGTAAAACACATGACTTTAATATATCTTTTGTAGTGAGTACATTTGTGTACATGTAAAACACATGACTTTAACATATCTTTTGTAGTGAGTACATTTGTGTACACGTAAAACA
This sequence comes from Lutraria rhynchaena, assembly GCA_008271625.1. Lineage (NCBI taxonomy): Eukaryota > Metazoa > Mollusca > Bivalvia > Venerida > Mactridae > Lutraria > Lutraria rhynchaena. The sequence goes on along the minus strand of VIBL01000004.1, from coordinate 5,126,870 downwards.
CATGACGTTAAATCTATCTTTTGTAGTGAATACATTTGTGTACAAGTAAAACACATGACGTAAAATCTATCTTTTGTAGTGATTACATTTGTGTACAAGTAAAACACATGACTTTAATATATCTTTTGTAGTGAATACATTTGTGTACAAATAAAACACATGACGTTAAATCTATCTTTTGTAGTGAGTACATTTGTGTACAAGTAAAACACATGACGCTAAATCTATCTTTTGTAGTGAGTACATTTGTGTACATGTAAAACACATGACGTTAAATCTAACTTTTGTAGTGAGTACATTTGTGTACAAGTAAAATACATGACGCTATATCTATCTTTTGTAGTGAGTGCATTTGTGTACATGCAAAATTTCATTATGTTATTTTCTGATGAAGCAATTTTATCGTTGTATATCATTATGGGTTATCATATTTCTATAAATGTATATTTATATTGGCTAGTACTTCTGAGGTGAGAACTATAATAGATATTTTGTCATACTGGTATTGGAATAAAAAAGAGTGTAATGGGGACTTTTATAAAATTCGATTCTTGTTGGGAAAGATCGAGCTCCGGATTTGTACTTTGTCTAAAATAACCAGACCTTAAATGTCCAGTATCTACTGGGACAAACCATTGTCAGGTGATAAATAATTATACTAAATGTATAACATCAAGCATTCTTCTGTCCTACACGTATCATACCGCATTATTTTTTTATCATATTCAGCCGATATAGCGTGGAGTGTTGATACGGGCTGTATTTTAAGTTTAGTCTATTATCTTGATAAAATAACGTATGTTACTATTAAACAAATCATCGTACAATTATACAGTGCCAACATTTGTTTACAGTCATTCTTCAGTGATAAAGTATTTATTGTGAACGTTTAAATGGATTTTAAAATATGTTTTTGTTTCTATCTAAAAGTGCTGGTATTTGAATGGAGTCTCCTGGTATAAGTAAGAAATACCCGTCTTTAAAACCAGGTATGTATAATTGTGGAGTCATTTGTTGTGTTGTTATATAACGACCAATCTTTTAACAAGTATTAGTTTAGCATGTGTTAAAATCACCGATACTTCCAACACTGTTTTTGTTTATTTGCGGCGCAAGTGTAGCGCGAATCGATATTGCTTCAGTCAATTAGCGTGTACTTAATATGAACATTTGAAATTCACGTTTGATGTGCCTTAATCATATGAAGTGGTATTATAAATATTAAATAACTTACGCGATGCAAGCGGCGAGTGTGGAGAAAATTTCAACGCCTTAAGATTTCACAAATATGTTAGCTTGATAATTTTGTTATTGAACATTAAATAACGTGGATATTTGTGTCGGGGGCATCGGCTTTTGATCGCTGGCTATCGGACTAACTGATGAAAGATTGCTAATTTAAATTCATATCGTGAGTTCGGATATATAACGTGCTGGGACATACAAGGAGGGTACAGCTGTGTGTTTGTAGTTTTATAAAGTAGCTAGACACATATCTGTTACCATGCCGCTTCCAGAAGGATTAGATATGTTGATACGGAAAGGATACCCAGATTCTGATGGTATATATAGTAAAACCCCTGAAAACCGGACCCTTTCCGGACCGGACCAAAAGTCCGGTTTTCTGAGAATTCCAGTGTTCAGAGAACTTTTGACTATAGAAGAGGAAAAATAGGGCTTGAAAAATCGTCCGATTTTCAGAGAATTCCGGTTTTCAGAGGGTCGTTTTTTAGGGGTTTTACTGTACAGCTACAGTTTTAAAATACATTTCAGCAAAATGGTTTCATTGTAACATAATGCTCGTTATGTACTAATTTCAAATGGAAATTCTCCAGTTAATAAGGTTTTCTATAGAAAACATCCTCGTTTTATGTATGTTGTATGGAGCGAGTCTGAGAGCCATTATAATGTAATAATATCGTCGGCTTATTTCTATCACCCCGTAACTCAATTTTTGGCAATATTGAGATTTTTATATATTTTTATTCGCCTCGATGAGCTCTTTCAATGATTACAACTTCCCTGCTAGTAGATCTATCCTAAATAGGGTTAATTCCAATTCCACAAACCCGTAACTCGTCTAAAGTTATTGCAGTTCAAAACTTCAAATGCGATTTTCTCAAAAAGGGGTAAAACTGGCACGCGGGTTTGTAGAAATTACCCAATGAAATGTAAACCCGCGATTATCCTTTGTATACTAGTCAAGGTAATGTTATATGTGTTGGTCTGTGTATCAGGGACATTGTACAGGTTTATCTTACTTTATGAAGCTCATCCCGATAAACAAATACGGATATTTACATCGTGTCAACATTTCCGCCGTGTTTCACGCTGGTATTGTCTTCACCAAACTGGATACGTTCATGACGATACGCTCAATACAGAATGTGAGAATATGAACTTTATCTATATGAAGAAGAGCTATTTTACATTTATTTTGTTTTAACATTCATAAACATCTAGATGATAATTAATCCATGTAACAGTGGTAATAATCCCTGTGAGGGTCTAATTCACCTCATGTTTTCATTTTATCACCTCAGAGCTAGTGGTATTTGTAATACTACCGATTTTAGCCGAGCAATATCTATGTATAAACATATATGATTTGCCTTTAAAACCTGAAAACCGGACCTTTTCGTGACTGGGCAAAAAGTCCGGTTTTCTGAGATTTACGGTTTTCTGAGAGATTTTGATGGGACTTGAAAAATCGTCCGATTTATAGAGAATTCCGGTTTTCAGAGAGTCCGGTTTTCAGGTTTTTTCTTTACTTGAATGGTTTATGTTTTGAAACAGCAAATCGGATTCTGAATGAACATTTGCAATGTGTACAAACAATTACCTTAATTATTGTGTTTTGAGCGAACAAATATCCACAAATTATTAACAATTATAAACAATTTCGAAGAATCAATCATTGTTATGAAAGTCAATTTATTTTCTATTTTTGTTTAACTTCAATTAGGACAGTACAAAATATTTTTTAAAAAAATAGCCGCGACCGTGGTCCAGTGGTTAGTGCGCTGGACCTTTAACCGGCGATCCGGGTTCAAATCCCGGTCATGGAAGGTCATACCCTTCCATGAAAATTTGTCAAGTCCAGGAAAACAGGTTAGGTGAAACCGGTCGCCGTGTACAACTGAAAAATTGTTGAGAGACTGCGTTAAACCCTGTGAAAAAAATACAAAAATAACATCTAGATTGTCTTTCTCGGGCAAACATGTAACGCCCCTTTTATTTATCTTATTTTATTGCTGACGACAAGTAGACAAACGGTAGTTTAGCTTTAAGACAATGTAAACTTCTGTTCACAATATGCGATGGAATCTGTCTGTGTGAAAATGTTGGTCGCTTGATTTGTCTCCCTTTGATATTGGAGTGTTATAAACTCGCTCATTTCTATTCTAGATACCATCCGTTACTTGTTCGTGATCAAAATTTTGATTTTTTTAGCATGTCATTCATTTTATTCCGACTTAAAGAAATCGTTTGGGTTACAGAATTGATGTAGACACAAAACTATGTATCATACAGGTAATCATTGTGGGCTTCTGTTGTCGAGTTGTTATGATCTCTGACTAGTAATTACTAGTCCCTCACCGCTATGAGTTCAAATCCTACCCCGGACCTTATCTGAAAACTAGGTCGTAGGTTCTACCCAGGTATCCGCTTGGGTTCTTCCTCCATCATTAAAAGCTGGATAAGTCGCCAAATGGCATGGCTGTTGCTGCGACGCTAATTCCCAGTGAAGAAAAAACAACAAAAATCCCCGAACAGAGTGTATTACAATTATTATCATAAATGATCCAGTACCATCACGGTTTACAATACAAGCTACAATCAAATACACATTATTTGTTAACATCGATTTCATACGTAAACCGATAACAAGTTTAATGGTAACCCAAATATAATAGATTCAATGACTCGTTTATATGGTTAAATGCCTTTCCTTTCCGGTCGGACCAATTACGTTCTCTTCCATTTCACGCCGAATATTGAATTCACTACAAATCAATAGAAAATTAGAACATTTATTTGGTAGGAAAGTCATTATTTTCCATATTGAGATCTGGAATGTTTGTGCATTTATTCAGCGGAGGACAAAACTTCTGTTATTTGTATAAATAATGGATATCTGAATGCCGACCTGTGGTAAGTTCGGACGTTTGTTACACAATAAATGACGGTCGATGTTTAATGTATGCACGTGCGAAATATCTGTAATTTTCACAATGTGCAAGCAAATCTTTGTCGCTAAATAATCATTTTTTATTATATTTCTCAATATTTAGTTTATATGTTACCGAAAACACATGGTTTGCCTTCCGCGATCAAAATATAACATTCAATAAACATACGAGTAATTTTAACTCCTTGCTGTGAATTGGTATCTTTCTGTTCTTTTTTTCACTGGGGTTTAATGTCGCACCTACTAGGCTTATTTTGGCGACTTTTACAGCTTTAACAGTGGAGGAAGACCCACCCGGGCATACATCTGAGCAGAACCACTGACCTACCTAGGTGGAAGTCTTCCCGGCATGTAAAATTTACCTAGTCCTCAGCGGAGTTCGAACTCACAGCAGCGAGTGATTAATGATTAATGGTCAGAGACCATTACCACTCGACCACGGAAGCTCCCCGGGTATCTTCAGATCTTAATTTGGAAATATGTTAAATCCAATTCCTTGTGTAGAATCACGGAAGACACGAGGCATGTCCAGCTCGCGCAGAGAATCAAACTTCGTGTTCTTTTGAATGAAGTAGGTTCAGATAGATTGTCGGTGTTTATTCTAGACCACTTTATAAAACTATCATTCATTGAAATCAGACTGATAAATATTGGACTGGACATATTGTCGACTGAGTAATGTTTATAGATAATTGTATCATAATTGTTATAACTAAGCGTTTTCATAATGGCCTTGTTATTGGGCTGAAGACAATCGTATTAGCCTGAGGCCGAAGGCTGAACGCTAATATGACTGTCTGAAGTCAATTACAAGGCAATTATGAAAACACTTAATTATTGACAATTTTATTAATTAACAACATGTATACAATATTTGCAGCAGCTTCAAAATGGCTCAGTTGGACAGACAATCAAAATGACCGAATCTTAAAATAGCCGAGTTTTTATTTCATAAAGGCCGTATTTTTTTCATGATGGTTTTGTGTTCATAATGTCGTGTTGAACTTCATATTGGTCCTGCATGTTTAGTGAAAAAGCGTCTATTATAGAATAGTTAATTAATAATGATAGCGATATAAAGTTCTACCAACCATTTTTATATCAACGTGGCGTTAAATATGAAGAGATCGAAAGAAATCTTGTAGAGAAATTATTATTATAATTGCGTTAATGTTCCGCCTCTTCCATACGTGGAGAAGTTGTCGGCGCCTTGTAAAAGGGTAAGTTAATACTGGTTAGTATACAATCCAGGAAAACAGGTTAGATGAACCGGCCGCCGTATATAACTGAAAAAAAATTGTTAAAAAACAGCGTTAAGCTTAGTTTAAAAAATGTTCCGTCCCGTTTAAGAATCAATCGGAGGGTTTTCTGGATTAATTGAGTCCCTCGTCCGTGCCGCACGATATGTCGTTAGTATATGAATCATGTAACGAATGTTTAGGTAGACATTTGATGTTTGTATTAAAACATGAAACCACGTGACATACTCATGTTTAACATAACACATTATAACATAATAACAGAGTTTAAAATCATAATTCATTCACTAGATCTAAAAATATGTAACTGCAGATCATTTTGCACCATTATCAAGTGAATGAATTCATGTTATTGCCACAATATTCTACGATGTTTTAATCAGATATTCATGTTATGTTTATACGGGTGGCTTATACAAATATGCATTCATTGTTTGAATAATGACGCTATCAAACATATCTTCTATATCTACATTAGTTTATTTGGTCTAATTATCAAATTTCCAGCAGTTAATGAATAATCTTGGTGTGTAATTGATTGCTTGATATAAGTTTGTGCTAACACCGACCGTCAATGTAATCTGTATTGAATTTGATAACACTGAAGAATATATCTTCATCTTCGGAAATATTGTTTTATTCAAACTGTATATGAGCTTAATTTCTCTCGTGTTAACAGAATATCAAGTTTATACGAGTTTTAAAACATTTACATTTAACTTAAGGAGACGTTTGAAATAATATATGTATATATGCGAGTTGTGGACTTAAGACTTATTTAATTATGGACAAACATTTTGTTTTTGCATTTCTTACCTCAAGGATCTATAAATGCGTTTTAATGCTGTATATAAAATAATTAAATGACGGAGTTCACTTTACAAGTTCGTGGGACACTAGTATTACCGTAGCCTAGTTATAATTTCTGACTTGGAATATCGGTCAGTGATAAGTAAATGCCACATACAAAGAATATTCGACGTTTTTCAAGAAATCGTGCTGGAATAAATGGACCGGTGGGTAGATATCTTATTAGAATCGAAGAAACGGAAAATCTGACCGTGGGGTCTGAATCTAATACTCCGAGGGAGCCTGCTGTAAAGTTAAAGGGCACTATATCTCCCCTAAAACCTCTGACGAATCATATTCTAAAATTAAAACGGAGCAAGAACAATAAGATGCGAATGGTAAACATAGAGTTCAATGGTTTAGATACACCCAGGTCCGTAGAGGAGAAAGAAAGAGTTCCGCAACTGACCACAACTCTAACATTTTCAGATTATCTCTGTAAGTGGTGCTTGACATACGTAGGTCAGAGACGACAATTCTGTTCAGCTGATTGTGCAGCGCAGTTTAAACTTTGTCAAAGACGTAGGGATCAAAAACAGGTAAATAAACTTCTCCGTTCTTAAGAATCTTACTTGTTTTTGGTATCATTCAAAACGTTTTACCTTCCATAGAATCTGCTTTCATAGTTTTCACATTCCCCATGAGTATGTAATATTATGCTGTTATATACAGCGAATGTTAAAGCTATATCTAGCTGCGTACGCCTACTCTTAACATATATTTATTTATGAAACATATTTATTCTCTAATGAATAAATACAATTTATTTATATAAAGGGTAACTGGCGGCATTGATATGATAATTATTTTTGATCATTCATGTAACATGCTTGTACAAGGCGTGCTGATGTGATAAACGTGATGTTTATGTCAACTTCAAAGTAAAATATTATAAATCACCATCAATAAACAATAATTTCATGTTTGTATCTGTCGAACGATTGAAAACAAATAAAAGAATCAGAGTCATAAATATCGTCCGTTCTCTCCATATAAAACACTACATTCCCACGACCATTTCCATATGTCATATTTATGTAATATAAAGCATATAGCATAAATAGAAATACTGCTTTAAATAGAAATGAACAATGGATAATATTTTTGGAAATGAAAGCATTTTGCGTAAGAGATCAAGTTTAATGTGTAATAAAGTGGATTGATAAAAGTTAGGTGTTGTAATATCTGATAAGTTGACAGAGTACACATAACGTTGGCCCAAACATCATTATGATGATTACATTGTTAATATATTTGTACAAATCCATTTTAAGAGGGTACGAGTCTATGAGTGCATATACATGTATAACGATGTATAAAGTCTACAGGCTATATGTACATAAAGGCAAACCATAAACAAACATTAAGTACACATAAACACAGACTGTACAAAAACAAAAACTGTACATAAACACAGACATTAATATTAAGTATACATAAATACTAACTATACATATACATTAACTATAAATTAATATTAAGTATGCATATATACTAACTATTCATATACATTAACTATACATTAATATTAAGTATGCATAAATACTAACTATACATATACATTAACGATACATTAATATTAAGTATACATAAATACTAACTATACATATACATTAACTATACATTAATGTTAAGTATACATAAATACTAACTAAATCTGTATATACACTAACTATACATTAACAATTTGGTACCCAAACACTAACTATACCTACTCGCTAACTATACATACACACTAACTATAAATTAACACGAAGTATACACAAACACTGATCAAACATAGATATTAGGCTAACTATACATTAAGGCTAACGATAAATAAATGCTAACTACACATTAATGCTAATTATGCATAATTACATTCTCTTAATTTGTTGGCCTTAGTGCACATTCTTGACCGAATTTTTGAAATTTCTCTTTATATCAAATTTGCATCGCTTTTTTTTGCTTTCAGAATTTAAATATATCTGTCGATTACTATGGTAACGTGAAACTAAGCATTCAAGGTCTGCCTATATCGGCTGGGGAAGGTAAGTTTCATAGGGTATTTTACAGTTTACATAAGTTCTGACTTGAAACTGTTGATTTATAAATGTTTGTATTCGCATGGCAAGAAAAAGCACCCATGGCATTGAGGACTGTCCATACAAAAGATATTTGTCTGTTTTAATTCCATTAATGCTGTTTAACAATTATATTTCAATGTAGTATGTATCGTTCATCAAGTTGATACTTCTATGTTTAATCTTATTCCGCATGTATATGCCAATATCCCCCCCCCTTTTATGTGATCCAGAATTGGGAGTCCAGTGTCACTGTATCAATATATGCATGTAAACATCCTCTACTTCAAACAATTTATTCCCGTTTGATATGTTTTCATTAACAAAGTAATACAATTAAACAGTATACTCCCTATGAAATAAAACCATTGGAAATTCAGGTATACGTTCAGTAATTAGCGTACTTGTCAATAATGATAGACCTATATTTGCGAATGTATCATTAATATTTTTACTGACAAATTTTAATATGACTTAATTTATACTCAGTGATATTTATTGAATTAACTGCTTTACGCGTAACTATTAATAATCACTGTTCACATTAACTACGTTTAAGTTAAATTACAATATATCCGAATTTGACATGTCCGATTAATGGTCAAATATTCAACGGAAGTTGAGCTTAAAGATTAAATTGGTAAAGATAAAATTGGTAAATTAATTGGTATAGACTAAAGTTTAACGTTCTGACTTTGTATAAAGAGACCGTTCCATCAAGAGACCACTTCCAGCTCGTTCTAAGAGTGGTCGCTTAATACATGTTGGACTGTATTTAACTACATTATTTTATGATTTCAGAATTTCCTGATGGACATCCATATGTAGGAATACAAAATGGTAAATAAATACATAATAAATAATAATGAATACATACGTATCAGAACCACCTTGTCTCAGATGAGCATATTATCACATGACCGCCATCTTGTCAAGAGTGTATTTAACTGACTTATGCTACGACTACTTCACATTGTCAGCTTTTACCAATCACATTTAAATAAAAAAAGGAAATGATAACAATAGTTATGCATGTACAGTGCAACCTCTCCAGAGCGGCCCTCTGAGATTGCAGAGATTGCAACTTTTTAGAACACTTGTTAAGGTACATATTCAAAAAGGTTCTAGTCTGTAACATGGTTAGTCAATCGCTAGACCAAACCTTCAAACTTAATTGGAACTATCATTGAACGTGTGATTTTTCAGTGACTCACTGTCATATACATATAAATATAAATTTCAACATCATACACGTCAAACTTTTAAGATCCCGATAAATCAGCTGTTTTACAATCATGTTTATGTTTTGTTTACCTCGTTTCTAAACGTTGTAACTTTTGATGCACTTTTGTACTTCATCACCATATAATATTGCACGATACTGTTGTGTCAAATATTGTGTCACTACTTACAGGGGCGGGAGGAGGGGGCAGACGTATCAGACGACGGAGAAGATGCAAAAATTGTGCCAAACTGTTATCGTCTGATAATGATGACGAATATTGCGACGACGCGTGTCAAGAAATGCTAATCGAAAAAAGTAAAAAAGATGAATATGTTAGTAAGTATATTTACTACATGAGATATCTTGTTACTACATCCACAGGTAATACAGTGTAACCTCTTCAGAGCGGCCCTGTCTTAAGCAACAACCTTCCTTCAACAACAGCATGACTTTTTCTCACTGTGCGATTTGAATATTATTTTAATCTCTCTCGAGCAACAACATTCCAACAACAACATAATTCAGCTGCTCAAAAAGGGTGTTGCTTTGGAGAGGTTGAACTGTACACATATTATATATTAGGTATCTTGCTGTTACAACCTCAAGTGAAATTCCACCTTAGGTAATTTGTTGTTACCACCTATATATCTAAGATAACTCACCAGTGGTTAGATAATTAGCTTGCTTCAGCCAGACTTCGGATTTAAATTCTGTGAGGTCTTCAATCTCAAAGACATTCACTTTAAATCATGATTTTAGAGCTTGGGTTCAATTATACACCATATCTAAAGAGAACAGTTTACTGTTAAATTATCACTCAGACAAACATTAAAAAGATTCACATATTTTACAACCACTACTAGTTCCAACCATCTATTGGTCACCAATACAAATAGTCCTGTTATACGAACCACAACTGGAACAGCTCACATAATATTTCAAACGTAAATGTCCATTACAGTATCAAAATATTTAGTTACTGTAACTTATAGAAGTTTCCATGATCCCTGAAAGAGATGACTAAAAAGCCGTTAAACAATAACAGATATGTTCAATAACATCCGATTATTAGTTTAGTTTTAGTAAATACTAATTCATTTTAACTCGATCGTGAAACAAGCAATTTTGCGTATATTAATCTCGCTCGAGTCCGCTTCCTGGACACTACACCAGTACTGCGTCTGAAAAATGGGATTGTGAAGTTCATGAACGAAACCCGTCGAAGCCGGTACTCGAACTGAGGACCTTCGGATCAGAGGTCGGAGGTTCTACCTCTACATTTGATCGTTAGCGACTGTAAGATGTAGATTTATCTAGGTATGCCAAATAATAAAAATAACTTATACATGTATTTTGATTTTATTCTTTTGTTTCAGATACTACTCATCAGAAAGACGCAGGTAAAAGTGGTTACTACTTTATACTACAATGCACGATTTTTCACAATGCACGATTTTTCACAATGCATATTTATATTAACATATAGAACACTATATCTATCGTAATTACAACGATAATTCTTGAAATAATGTCTGATGACGTGCGCAGACGATACAAATAATAATGATCACATCTTCTTTGCTTCGTATTCACACTTGCAGCTTTACTTTATAATATAGAATGTCGTGGTGTTAGGATCGTTCAATCGACTCGAGAAGTGACCTCTAAATTGACTAATTAATCAAGTAATATTTGATCAATAAGTCAATACACAACAAATTGAGTAATTATACAGTTGAATGTCTTTTTCATAAACAATTTTAGATGATCCTACTATCTCCATTTGTTGGTTTGTGGCCATCTTTAAACAGTGGTTACTCACTTTAACAGAACCTAACATCGAAATGCTAATTGATATAATTTACAACACGCTTTGCTTATTTGAACCTGCATTAATGATCGTAAATTTAACTCTTAGCCGAAAGACGGCGTATCCGAAAATGGCTCAACGATGCTCAAGATCAGTACACAAAACAGATTGGAGATGGTCCGCCAGGTAAATAGAGTGACGAGACGATTTAAACATAGATTTTTTACTTGTAAAATGATTTTGTTATTGGTTTAAATGTTATCCATAAATTAGCACACAGTTTTTTTATCAAAGCCTTGTATTTCATGTAATAGAAAGTGTCTATTACGGCCGCTGTATCATTGAAATAATCTATGGATAATAGTTAGGTTTTACTACCAGTTGCACTGTGCTGAATGGGTTTTTACAATCATGTTGTTCTCTGAGCTATTTTCTGTAAAACGACTGGGCGGAAATGCTTTTAGATATGTGTCTGTATTTTACATACTGCGATGTTGGTTTCGGGATATATTGTCATACTGTTTTAATGGTTAATGGACGTTACATTATTTAATTAAATACATGTGTATCTAAACATGAACGTTCGTATTCAGCTTTAGGCTTTTAAAGTAGTGACCGTTACATTACAGTTTTCTTCTTGTAGGGATTACTCTCAGTGATGAATACATATCAGTGATTTTTAATTGATAGCTTGGGTACTTAGAAAAGCCAGTTTAGGCCTGTTTGTGCATCATATAGATATCATCTTTATAGTAACTTTATACATTGTAATCAAACATCCTTCATTATAGGTGCCTTTAGTTACGATAAATCTCGTTGCAAATTAAGGTATTTACAACTAAAGTACATAAATTAGACTGAAAGTATATACCTGCTTATAATTTGGTATTATATTTATATACATAGGTATTTTTGTTGCATATTGTATAACTCATCATATATTCGGACTAATATCACATGTCCTGGTTTATGAACAGATAATGGTGGTATAGATGTATCTAGTGGGCCAGCTGCACTTAACCCTCTTCCGGTTATAAGAACTCCTTTACCTATCTCTGAATCTTTATTAAAACGACCTAAAGGTATTGGTTTGCCTGCAAACTAACATACACCAACACGTACAGCATGCGTAATGATGCTTCACATTTCTCTTACATTGCCAACTGTTTGTAGTGCACTGCTTTTGATACTGTGTTACATAAATAATAATATACAGTAAAACCCTTAAAACCGGACCCATTCCGGATTGGGTCAAAAGTCCTTTTCTCCGAGAATTCCGGTTTTCAGAGAACTATTGATTAATGAAAGAGAAAAAAAATGGGGCCTGAAAAATCATCCGATTTTCAGAGAATTCCGGTTTTCAAGGACTTATACTGTAGTGATTTTTAACAGTAACATGCCGTGTGTGTTGAGAATGTTAACGGTTTTTTTAACTGTTTTCCATAACTGTCTTTTGAGAGAAAGAACGAATTCCTATTTGGTAACAAGCCAATTATTGGCGGCAAAAACAAACACAAATGCACGTGCGTATACTCTACTCGCACGCGCATACCCGAGACTAAAAATGCACAAAACTATGCATGAACGATGCACAGGGGTTGCCACATTAAAACAGACATTGGCCAAACGATGTAGTTTGTCTACATTGATTCAACTTCGCTGTTACCCATAGCAACATGATAAAAATATTGCTACAGAAATCAAGTTGTTCCTTTTAATTCTTCAAAGGTTGTTTCATTTTAAATGCTTCATGTTGATGCATTTGTGACATACGATCAAGCTACCTAAATGGTATGAAGAGTTACTCAACGGTTTTAACACACTTTGACTTTATTACAATGCCACAACATAATGGATGGTTAAACTGGATTTCAGGAATGCTTACATTATTATGTCAAAGGATGGAAATGACACTTTCATACAATTTTAAGCGATGAATGTAATGGACTTTGAAAAGTTTACTAAACATGTTTCCAGTCAATGCTTATCAAAATTTTGATATTTAATGCGACACCAGATTCGAATAATAAAGTCAACGTTATTAACTGTCAAACATCTTCTACAATACTTTCAAACGCTCAACTGATCACTTTCAGAGTCAGCCAGAAGCTTGGGTCCTCCATTTTCCTTCCGACGTATACAACATGTTCCAGAAGAAACATACAAACTAAAAAGAGGTAAACAAATCTAACAATATCGTCCACTTGTCCAAAGCCTCGATGAGACCTCATCCTCATTTACAAGCATTTTTTCAATACAGTGGAACTTCTCGGAACCGGCCGATTTAGAGGCGAAACCGGTTTATAAAAGAACCGGTTTAGAGGGTTTCCACTGTATTATGAATTGCAAGTATCTGATTACATTAGTAACTTGTCCTAGATAATGACCTGTCTGATAACATTAGTAACTTGTCCTAGATAATGACCTGTCTGATAACATTAGTAACTTGTCCTAGATAATGACCTGTCTGATAACACTAGTAACTTGTCCTAGATAATGACCTGTCTGATAACATTAGTAACTTGTCCTACATAATTATCTATCCGTTGACGGACGCCCAATGTCTTACATTATGATAGCATACATGCAATATCAATTTTTTCTTTTTTTGAAATTCCCTTTTTACGTTTTGTTTTGTTTAAACAATATATTTGTACCCTAGGCGCGACAAATGACTGACAGTTCAGAGACATCGCAAAATCATGATAATATTAGATAATACATTTGTTTATATTTTACAGATGAAGTTGTTACTGGTGGTCCGGTAACGCTGAATCCTACACCTTTGAGGAAAGGTTTACCAAGAAGACCACGTGATAAAAATATGGACATGGATCCAGGTAGCTTTCCATTTATAAATCCTGAAAACCGGACTCCCTGAAAACCGGAAATCTCTGAAAACCGAACTTTTAGCCCAGTCCAGAAGGGGTCCGATTTTCAGGGGTTATACGGTATATATAACAGAATGTTTTTTACCAGCCATTCTTTCTATATTGTATTGGTCATGGGCTAAAATGTGAACAGGGCGCGTTTGATATACATGTAAATATATATATATATATACTCACAAAGTAGCCATTGGCCTTAGTAAGAAGGCTTGCATCCTAATACAGGTCATTATCTAAATCCACTCTTTATTGAATTATTGAGTTAGACGACTACAAGCATCTTTTCACGTAAACAATAAATCACTTGTTTAATTTTTAAGTTTCAATTACGTAATTTTGATACGATTTGTTTATTTTTCCAGATAAGAGACAATTAATGATCGACCTGAATTGGATTCCAAAGTTCAATATTTGACCTAGTCAAGTGAATTTGTTTTCACTCAGAAATCGGCTCGCCAATGTGTTAAATGTGCATTTAAATGAAGAATATACATTATAATTGTGATAATTCACTAATTAACAGCTTGGTGATGTTTAAAAAAAATAAGGGAATACTAGTACTGCTCAAATACATTTTGTCAGAATGTGAAGCTAGTAGTACATCATCAGTAAAAGTGAAGGTGGTGATATAATTGGAGACAACGCCACACACGCTAGACGTGACATTAATGACATGGACTGCATCACCCAAAACAAAACTAGACATAACTAGTCGTTACCCACATGAACAGCACCTCCCCTAACTAGACATAACATTACTGGCATGGATAGCACCGCCCTAGACTAGTCGTGGCGTCAATAACATGAATACCAACGCCCCCTATTAGACATGGCGGGCCTAGGATAGGTAGCCTCACCTACCCCAAACTAGACATAGTGGCAGTAATATGGAAAACACCACCACAGACTACGTTGGGGAGAATTACACCAAAGTGGCGTGTCTTGTATTTGACTTTACGTAACTTATAAGCTATGTTTTAACATCATCATGTAAATAACATAACTGAACCAATGCATCATGAACTTTGATCTATAGTCTTGTTCTTACCCTAACATTTTCAACTTTGATCATTTTACGATGTTTATTTAGTGTTTATCAACGCATCAACAATCATCGTTCGCATGCTCTACATGATATGTTACATGCGCATAGAATATAGATGTGATTAATTCATTATCATTTATCAAACATGTCACTCTACGACATTATGATAGTTTAATCTTCTCTTCATACTCACCCAGGGATAGATTGTATTTTGAAAAACTGTTCGTTGGTAGTACTGTTGTTATCCAATACATTGTTGTTTTCATTTTGTTGGCATAAAATATCAGAATCTATAAAATATCTTTGTTACCTTCGTCTGTTAATTTTTCGCATCCAAATTTAACCTCGTAATAGCAATAATGCACGATGATAAAATGGTTGAAAAGATAACTTATTGGGTGAAATATTCGGGTATAGAGACTCAGCATCTAGAAGTCTGAATGGTCATACGAAATAACGTCAAAACATAGGAAAATAACCAATTTACTACTTCAAGCATTCAATCAAAACCAATCCCATGCATATAATGGGCAACACTTAAACAAATAATTTCATTTAGCACGAGTGTATACATACAATGGAGCATGATGCATGAACCTGACAAAACATCGAACAGGATGCAAATAAATATATAATCAGATGTTCATGAAAGCAGAAGATAACCAACCAACAAGATACGGTAAAAGCCCTTAAAACCGGACTCTCAGAAAAACGGAGTTTATAATCAATAGTTCTCAGAAAACCGGAATTCTCAGAAAACCGGAATTCTGAAAAAAAAGACTTGGTGCAATGCGGGAGGGGTCCTGTTTACTTGTATACATGTACCGGCGAGGAATGATATACCTGCCTTCAATCTTTTAACTGGAAACGTGACTCAATCCAATGCATCCCTTTGGAACTAAATCTTACGCTTTTTGAATTCGTAAAACACCCCCTGAATAAACTGTATGTAACGATTCACACGATTAGTAACATAATATGAATGAATGGTAGTCTCTAGATTATGTGCGGGACTCTGTTGTGGATTACGTTCAAGAGAATTTGTTGTTCGCGAATCCAGACATCCTCAATTTATACGAAGTTAAAGCATTTAATGTTTTGGATTTTGTTTTAAAACAATAAATACGATAAATATACAATGTTAATATCACACAAATAAATATGAAGATGTAGCGCACAAAGTAATGAATATTACAAAAAATCAAATTAAACATAAGAAATTGGTAAATGCATCTAAACTACAAAATTAAGTAAACTGTATTACCTACCTACACGAACAAAGTGAAACCAGTTATTTTACATGCGTTTGGCTCAATTAATATCCAAACAGAATCCTGTTTGATGATTCTGTACAGTAATCATGTTTCTATGGTAACACGTAAGTTGAAGGTACCTGATAATTTTTATGTGAAGACATCGAAAAGCTTCAGTACACTTTTCGTCTATGAAGAGTTGCAAAATGGAATGTGTCCAGTAATCAAGAAAACTGTAACAGAATAGGAACCAGTGAGTGAATTAAATTCAGATCAATGGACTAGTTGTTCCAGTCAGCGAACATTGTACAGACTTAGTCACACAATGTGGAGACACACAAGTCAGTCGACCTCTGAAAGCTAACGAATCATCCTTGTGGCAAGAAGTCCAGTGTTCGACACTAAAAGTTAATATACTGCAATTGCATTTACATGCTTGAACAGTTCCTATTATACTACTGACATGCTATTGTGGTATGTTTTTGCATATGTATATATTATACATAAACTAT
Source organism: Lutraria rhynchaena (assembly GCA_008271625.1). Taxonomy (NCBI): domain Eukaryota; kingdom Metazoa; phylum Mollusca; class Bivalvia; order Venerida; family Mactridae; genus Lutraria; species Lutraria rhynchaena. The sequence goes on along the minus strand of VIBL01000004.1, from coordinate 5,109,774 downwards.
TGAACGTCATACCATATGTTTCCATGAATCTGTCAATATTACTGTATCTATCTGTACTCCAAAACTCCCAGTTTCAAAATTTGCATGAATTTATTATGGCATACACACTTGCCATAAATTGATTCTTTTTTTCAAACAGTTTGTTTGTGTCATTGGCTATTTTATCTTGTCATAGAAACACTCCAAATAGTGAAAAAGAAACAACAAAATATTTTGTAATTTACATAGAATTTATTGATATCTTCAAATAGACAGTACTTCAAATTTGCATTCATTTTCAGTATGTATGATTCACCAACTGTTTCATGAGTTAGTAATAATTTCACAATACACCCATAAGCAAAACACAACATTCATACATCATAAATAATTAATTCACATTTATTAACAACATCTTAAAGTCTTTGAAAAAGACTGGAATATAAAGGACAAAGGTGTCTTAGCTATGACAGTATTTTAGCATAATAATCACATCAATGGTACATAAAATCGTGAATCCAGTTGCTAGGTGATACAGTCACATCTTCATGGCCAAGATGACAAGATTTTAAGCTTGAAAACAGTTATCTTAGGTTTGACTGTGCACTAAGACCCAGGCCTATATATAAATCTATCTCAAAAAGTAAGTCAATTATGTATTTGGGTACGTATTTAAATGTTAAAAAGTTATACTCAGATACTTCAAAAAAGAAAATACAATTGGAGCTCAGAGACTGTTCTCAAGTTTTATAACCTTTCATGAGTAATGAAATCAAGGGAAATAACTACTGAAGAGAAAATAGCAGAATTAAAGCACCGCAGGCATCAAGGAAGTCAGTACACACATCGGCATTTCATACCTAAATATCACACAACAATACCATACGAGTACCGTAACAATTAACATGATAAGATGACACAAAACAACACTATCACACAAAATGACCAACAAGCATAAATCCAAGAAAGTAATCTACAGATTGTACATGTTAACAATATATTTAAATGTGGCCTAAGACCTTTAATTCATAGCTGATTTATATGAATCTGTGAGTCAGAATAAGCAAGTACTGTACACAATTTCTTGAAGAAGATAGTTCTGACAACATTAATTTAAACACAGAAATTATAACAATGAACTACCAAAAAAACCCACACACTCAACATTAACCTCACCTTTCACAGGTTTACAAGTCTAAATGATGAAGTGGTTTCATTATCAAGTTGAACTATAGTGAAAACATTGAAAAAACAGTCCATAAATAAGTGGTCGTTATATTGAGGTATTCACTAACCATGATGTATGATGGAAGAAATAAATGCCAGTTTACCTGGAATGTGAGCTATGAAAGTTGGTCAAATGAAGATATATTCATTAAAGAATGAATGAACATCAATTATTCAAACACCTGAACGCCTTAAACATACAATAGTACTAACAAATAACATATTCATCTACTTTGATTAAACTTTATACAACTATGCCATGCATACAAATCATTCCAGCAAGAAAAAAACAAACAAAAAAAACTAGGATAAAATGTCTGTGTAACAATGTTGACACAGGTCTACTAATTGCACAGTTTCGAAAAAATGATTGGAATCTGTAAGTATTTTCAGATATGAACTATTTCATTTCAAAATGAAAACCAAACAGATTGGTTAAAAATCTACAACAGAGGACACCCAACATTTAATGTTGAACGGAGAGCAAACCTTATGGGAAATGGCAAGTGTTTGACACAATGGAAAACTGCATGATAATAGAATGATACATAAACTGATGAAATACTTTCAGAAGCTTGTTTTAATTCTGCTTTAGCATACACATATGCTGCGGTGTAGAAATAAGCTGGAAGCCAGAAAAATCAAAAGACTATTTGAACATTCTCGCTGGCAATTTTTTCCCTATAGGGAGCATTGCCACTTTGCCCACTACAGGGGGGGACCCTCAGATCCCCCTTCTATTTCTAGTAACTTACCAGCTGCGGGAAAACATTTCTACACCCTGCATATTACTTGAAATCAGGTTTCTCGAAATTGCTGGAATACTTGCCTGACATTTGGTCAGGCAAAGTTAAGATTTCTGTCTGACCAAATGAAAATTTGCCTGACCGAATATATTATAAATAAGCGATAAATGCTGTAAATTGTGCCCAACTGCCGGACATCTGGTCCGGTACTCGCTGAAAAGTTAATGGACCTGCTTGAAATTTTCCTGACATATCCGAGGGTCCGGGAACTTTCGGGAAGCCTGTGAAATACAATTACCTTTAAAAACTGCGGACAAACTGTGTGACAAAAGTAGTACATAACATATCAAATTCATTGTCTGACAGTTATCTCACAAAACAGCACATTGTAATAATGAAGAACAGACCTTCTTTCACAGAGCTCATCAAATATTTCATAAAGTTTCTCTCTATTTTTACAATAAGCTGTAGAGAATTCATCGTCAATTATATTGACATGACTCATATTTACAAATAATAATTCAGTTTCCTGATGAAGCTAACTACATAGCTCTGAGTTCCATTAGAAGAATTCTAACACTTCGTGAATATGAATCAAATGTATCCAAGAACAATAACTCTTTCATCCACATCACATTTTTTTTCACATGAGCATAGATGAGCTAGTCATTCCTTTATAACCAGTGAAGTGCCATCTTCTTTCTATTGTTGCACCTACACCACTCACTTCAAGTTTAAATATAACGGACATTTTCTCAAGCAGTGTTTCCAGTTCACTAGCGCGACACACAACACCAAGACGGTGAAGATATGACCAGATATAGTCTAATGACGCACCTGTAGGGTGTACGTGAAGAAAACAACACACCAATCCTGTAAAGTATAAATGTATATCTAACATTATTCATTTATTTAACATAATTTCCTGATGATCATATTTAGACAAGACGAGTTGTAGTACCATAAACCAATACAACTTTCAAGCACATATTGCATGCATAAGGCCTTAAGTTTTAGACATGTGAACAAAATTTTTATACTGAAGTACAGCACATGTATGAATGGGCGTTTCTTTATTGTTGATTAAGGTTTAACCTAGAGAACAAACTTAATTTTCAATACATTATCTTCAGAAATTTAGTTCTTACCAACAAGCTGGGCTTCTTTATCAGTGACCTGTATGCCAGTACTACTGACATTATTATCAGCAACTATCACAGGTGCTGTTACCTAAAATACAGAGTTGTAATACAAATAAAACATGGTATGGAGAATATCCAGTGAAAATTTTTTCTGTCGCACCAACAACCAGCATCATTTGGTGACTTTTCCAGCTTAATAGTGGGGGACGACCCCAGGTGCACACTGGGTAGAACCACTGACCTTCTGTACGCAAGTTGGACATCTTCCATACATGTAAATTTTTCCGGTCTCAGATGAGATTTGAACTTACAGCAGTGACGGACTAGTGATTACTGGTCAGAGACCATAACCTGTTGACCACAGAGGCCCCTGTGTAATGAATAGGTCTAAATATTTTCACATAATTTACAAAATAAAGTCAGAAAAAAGAAGAATGAGAGGCCACTACAAAAGATCAATATATCAAAAAGACCAATCCAAGAACAAAATACAGTGTAAACTCAGTGAAATAGCAATTATTCCCTTCAACTAACTCTGGAATTTAAGCCAAATATTGATTGGGAGTGAATTTAGTTGTTAAATCCATAAAAACAATTTTTGATTTATCACATACCTCATCTTCTTTGGCATCTTTCTTCTCACTTTCAGCAGCGTTCACCTTCTTTCTTTGCTCTAATTCATCTATTGCGGCTTGTTTCTCTAACACTAATAAGGCTTTCTCTTGATCAGCTCGTTTTTTATTCTCGGCAAGTTCACTCCTTGCTGTGATTAATTGCTGCAGGAAAAAAGCATTAAGTAAATTAAATCACTACTGTACATCAATGTCCCATGAAGACCACACTTGACAGTAAAACATCCTAAAGAGCAACCTTAAAGCCATTTGTTAAGTGTTTAACAGACAGTTTCCTCACATTACCGTCCCTATAACATTTTGTAAAAAAAAATTATTTGTTTCTGGTTACTCGGCCTACCCTGATTTTTCCCACAACACTAGTCTTTTTATTAGCAGGGGTGTAAAAATGAGCCGGAAGCTGGAAAAATCAACTGGGTATTTGATCATTCTTGCTGGCTACTTTTTCCCCACAGGGGGCGTTGTCCCTTTGCCTCCTACTGGGGAACCCACAGAACCCCCTTCTACTTTTAGTAGCTTACTGGCTACGTGAAAACTTCTACACCCCTGATTAAGCCTAGGAATGGTACATCTACTTATCTACTTTTTTACCTTTCTGCACAAAAATAATTTCAACAGTGGCTTTTAAGAATAATAAAAAAATAAAAAAATTCCCTACCAACCTACACTATTTTTAAAGTGAATTTAACCAGAAACAAACAATCTTTTTATGCCTTATGATAATATGCCCCAAAAATACATTCATTACCCAGAGGACATGTAAATGAAGCAAAAAATGCTTACTAAGCACATTCAGACTTCTAACAAACCAGTAAACATCCAATCCAATCCAAGAAATGTTTTATGCAGCAATAAAAGTAGTAAGGTCCACTACATGGGAAACACAAGTAAAAATTATTCACAGAAAAGAATTCGAACAGGGATCATCACAACCTTATGGTTCAGGATTAATAAATAAATTTAAGAATTCTGAAATTGTTAAAAAGGTTAGCTTCATGAGTCCATCCCCGCCAATCACCTGTTTGCCACAGAAACAATGTAACAAAAACATGCTTATCACCAAATAACACAGGATCTGTACAAGTCTACTTTCACTTCACTATTAGGGGAAAATATAGCACAATAAATCATGAAAAAGGAGAAAATTTTGAAAAAAAAATAGTACTGACCTGCTGCATTCCTTGCATCGCCATCTGTAAAGATTTCATTTCCTTCTCCCTGTCTCCTAGTGATGAACTCTCCTGTTTATAAACTTCAAGCTCATTCTTAAAAGCTTCAATCTGACATTTGAGGTCATCATTTTCGTCTTTTAATTGATTCAATTGATGCAACTTTCCAGCCACTATAAAAAGTAGGAAATAAATTGTAGTGAAGGAGCTAAAAAAACAAACAATCATTAAATCCAATGAACTATTACAGAATAATACCCTTTAGTTAAAACCAAGAAAAGCAACAAAAGTATATACATAACAAGGTCATACTGTATCTTGTACCGTCAAACCCGTGAACAAAGGCCATCCTTGGGATAGACAAAATGTGACCTTAATTGACGTGTGGCCTTTATATGGTGGTGAGTTTGTACTAAATCATCAGTGACAGTTTTTCAAAGAATGGCCTTTATTCACAGGGTGGTCTTTATTCAGCTGTTTGACTGTATTAGTCAAATTGTGACATTCATCCTACCTGTAGAAAAACAAATGAAGGACTTGCATACAGGAATAATAATATATAAAAAGAATCAAGTCTTGTTGTACTGGGAGAAATATGATAAATGGACATTGTCATATATAGTAACATTATGCATGACAACTCTTGAAAGCAAAACATAAAAATATACTACTTTGCATCCCTGAATTCATCCTTATTTCAGCTATATACTTGCAGTAGTATTTCACTTTATCAGTTTTCCTGGATTCTGTACCAGTACTAATCTTGTTCTCCTTAAATAACAGCCAACTTTTCCACAAGGACTATTAGCAGTGGCCCTAGATACAATGGTGTCAATCAAACCAGCACTGAGAACACACGCTGCTCCAAGGAGAAATCGAAGTGGAATATGCAGCATTTTGTGTACATTTCAACAATCAGAAAGTATACTATGTATGTAATTGGTAGGGAAACTGTAGTATCAGTAATCACATAAAAACCACCAAAAATACCATGGATGAAAGTTTGAACTTTTCATAATACTGAAAAGTCTAATCCTATTATTTGTATAAATTATATAATATAGTGGAAAATTCTCAAAATACTGAATTCAGTAAAAATACTGAAAACTGTCTAATACTATTATTTGTATAAATTATATAATATAGTGGTAATTTCTCAAAATACTGAATTCTGTAAAAATACTGAAAACTTTCGGCTCTGCAATATAATCATAAGGGTTAAAGATAGAGGCATACTTTCTACATATTGATTTGTTGTGGTTTCACTGTAGTCTGGCTTCTTACGCTTGACAGGAGTAGGTCCTTCTTCATCATCTGACATTTCCATTTCCGCTTCCTGTCTGTTGCTTAGGAATTCTTCCTGTTGACTGGCTTTTATCTCCTGAGAGTGAACAAAAAACAATTACTTTCCTATCAGAGGATTTTATTACCCGGTACGCAATTGGGTAGAGAGTTCAGCAATATTCATTAAGTGTTGCTCAATCTGTATTTACTTTCCCAAAAAGGATAACTAACAATCATTTTGTCACTAATACAATAGGAAAATTGTGGCTGAAACCTTTTATAAAAAAATCTTATTTCTAGATTAAAAAATCAAATACCAAGCACTTTAAACGTCCGTGTAATTCTGAAAAAAAAGAATTATTTAAGCAAAATTTTCTTTTTTAAATTCCAGTGTTCTTTAAAACATTATTGAGCACAGAGAACAGCTTCCTTGATCTAAACTGAATTTAATCCATTACAACTACAGGTACTAAGAAAAATACTTTGAAGAACAAAGTACTGTTTGGCTAATATGGCACATAAAAGAATTAAGTATAAATCTCTCCATATGTTGTGCAAATGAAAAACATCCTTTCTTGATCTTTTTGCACACATCTACAACAATCCTGGTTTGAGACTGGACGGTGTATACTTACCAAAGGCGTCTCTACGTAAAACTGAACAAATTCAATACATGGTCAAGAGGAAACTTGGGAGTGAATCTCTTTTTAAACCAACACAACTGACCATCAGTTGACTTACTTACCAAAACCTCTAAAATTTACATCAATTGATAATTTATACCATAGAATACTTACCATACTGGTCAACATTTCAGTTGACAAGGATTTGTGTAATACATTTAAACTATCCAGTGGAATAAAATCAGGCCTGCAGTTTATACATCTTTCATTTGTTTGGATCAGGTTTAGCAACAATTCTTAATTTTTATCAGCCAACCGTACCAATACTCTTAGATTACGTACCAAAACTAATCACTGGGTTACCTACCAATATTAACCAGGTCACCTGGGTAACCAACCAGTACTAACCCTTTTCTCCAAGATCCATGATGTGGGATACAACCTTAGACGCAGTGACTGCAATCATATAACCAATGATAACCAAAGGTCAATAACTTAAGGCATCTAGCCCCATATGAGAGAGCTGACTCTTTTCAGTCAAGATAATGATAATTAGACAAAGACTATATGCAGCAAGATTTACCATCAATATATGCATTAATTCCATGAATCAAATAATTCAACAACTTGTACACAAGAAGGCAAGACTTTAAGGATAAATGCATGCAAAGCCAGAAATTTTCAAATTATGATTTTCCACAATTATGTCAACGAGAGAAGGTAGTTCTCTGACACTGACAAATTGTTGATGGTTCATCTTGTCCAGTCATCACCTACCTTTGCCTGTTTAAGCCAGAGTTCAATGTTCTTGCGCTGAGCTTTAGTGAAATGATCCCAGTTACGTTGTTTCTGCGCCAAAGAGAAGATTTTCTCAATCTGATCGACTAAGTGGAAGAAAAAGGCATAAGAGATATCTTAATTACAAAAAAGAGTGTATGAAGTCAATGCCAGTCCAGCAATGAACCATATTATTTAGAACAATGTATTCCAACAAATTCCAGGTTCATCCATGTGTCAACAACTGTACATCTTTGTAGAATATGGTACTGTACTAAATAATGTGGTATCATTTTAACCTGCAGAGTTGAATAATCATCAAAATGTGGTTTATAAATCACTGTAAATCAGATAATTCACATAACCTGGTCGTCATTTCCTGTCTGATATCATAAGTTGACTATTTACTTGAAGTATTTATGATGCAGTATAAATATAGAAAAAAGGTTAAGAATTTCAATTAGAGAAATACCATTTACTTATCCACTGTAAAAAATGAAAAGACAGAGTAGACAAGATAGTTTTAAAGCAGGCCTTAGCATGCAATTCAGGACAACAAAAATTACAAATTGAAATGTAGACATGCTGTTTATATCTATTTGTTTTTATTTTGACAGAATATTCAATGTTATGCATTCTAAAATGATACCACATCTGAAATAATATACAATATATTCCCTAATAAATGCCCAGGGGCATTACATTTTTGAAAGGGGGATGTTTAATTGAGATCAATTTGAAACAAGTTGCCAAATATGTATAAATAAATTTAAACCACAGACTAACCTATGAAAATTGTCCAAACGTCAGATTCTTTAAGCTTTAAAATAGCCTGTCATGGTAAGTCACTTTTGTTTTCTCTTGTCGAAAAAGGGGGGCATTTATTAGGGGAGGGACGTTTATAAGGGAACATATGGTACAAACAATTAAATGGTCACCAGATAAAAAAGCATCCATTTATTTCATCATAGTACACGGTACGTTACCTCCTCTGAGTTTGAGTTAAAACTGACACATTCTTACCATCAATTAGGCTTTTTTCAAAGACAAGAAATCTTTTAAATTTTACTCATCAGAATTTTCTGCTCGCAATTCGCAACTTGCAGGAATGAAAACGTTTACAAGATAATTGTCGAAATTTGAAAAGAAAATTACAAACTGAATCTTTAATATATAAAGAAAATCTAAGCAAACAGAGTAAAAACAAAAAAAACATATACATGTACTGTTTAATGCGAAGCATCAGTCTGACATCAAAGGTTGGTCCATACTTGGTTCTTTTGTAGTCAATGATTATAGTTTCAATAAACCTGGACAACAAGTCCTCCGGACTTCATGAAACATGGCTCACTTACAAAGTCTTCGCAAAAAAAAATTTCCAAAGAAAAATTGATACTGCATTGTTGAATGAGCGAAACTCTTATTAACTGATCGAACACCGTATTATCACGTTACCTGTTCTGTCATATATAAAAATTGATGCGCTTTTAATTTTCCTTTCTCACAAAATAGTAAGAAGAAAATTAGTAGTGTGGGCTGTGTTTAGCACCTTATTATTTATAGAACCAAGACTCTGTATTTGAAGAGGCTTTTATCTCGTAACAATCCATTACCGCAAAGTATTAACGACAATTACGTCCAAGATGACTCTCAGCATGGCATACTTACACTCAACACAAGATCAACAATGACCCTTGATCACAAAACGTGTAACAGCCGCTTTGGCTCTTGTTTGTACAACATGCAGTTTCACTATGACAATTTATATGCCTGTCATACTAAACATTGTTTCCACGGAGCATGTTATGGTTGATGTATAAACAATATTGGAAATGGACACATAATATACCCACTATTACAGTTGTAAAGACAGTGTTAATCTAGCCATAGACAGCTCAACAAAATGGAATGTTAGTGGAAGTTCTAAAAAATGCTATTTCAAATAATTAAGTAAACAAGAAATATGGCATTGCCACCAAACCAGGTTTTCAACAGTCTAATGAGTGGAAACTGTTTTCCTATTTTTTAGTACTACTTACTAGTGACAGTGACCTTAAACCCAGAATCCTTAAATACATTTCCAAGCTTTGTCTGCATAACAACTTGATACACTATAAGTTTGGTAGCAACAGGCCAATCTTATCTAAAATTATAGAACTGAAACCAAATGTTTGACATTACGAAAAAACCCTGTCACCAAACTGTAGCACATACCCCATCTATTAACCAGGCTTATCAAATTTACTGAAAACCTGGTTAAAATGAGCAAAAATTGCATAATTTGATGTCAGGACCTAGACATGTAAAAGTTACTTATCCACCACATTAAGTGTCTGGTGAGAACTTGTCTGTTGATCTGAAATGCACTATACAAGGCTTATAAAGCAAGGTTAGACTAATCTTCCTCCATCTGTTGTCCTTTACAGCCTCCATGTTAGCTGTGCCTGGTTTGTATATAACTCTACTGGTATAGCACGTAATGATTTATTTTCACACTTTATCATTATTGTTTTTAATAAGTCTTAAGTAAACTAGTTTATATTACCAACATCTTCAGATGATGCAACAAATGAAAGATTTAATGCCTTTTGAAACTTGTAAGACAGATTAAGCATGGTATTATCAAACAAACAGATAAATGTAAAGGACAAGGCAAGATGTTGTGTTTTTTATGTGACTTATTGTCACTAGAATTTAATGCCGTTTTTTAACAGTTATTCAGTTATATATGGCGACCGTTTCACCTAACCAGTTTTCCTGGACTGTATACTAACCAGTACTAACTTACCCTTCCAAGCAGCCAGCAACTTCTCCACAAATGGAGGAAAATCGACATTTTTGTCAAAGTTTCATAGAAGGGTAATGGGTATGACCTGCTGCGACCAGGATTTGAACCTGGATCTCTGGGTTACAAGTCCAGCGCACTAACCACAGCCACGGCCACATGGCAAGATGACTACTACAAATGCACGGCATGGGTGTAGACCTGTTCTAGTGACATCTAGTCATTAGATCCCATTCAGTCACCATATATTCAAACAATAACCCACATTTAAAATTCTGAACAATCAGGCCTACTATATAATAAGTGAGAACTGTCCTTACTAGCACAATACAACAAAATGAGCAATAATTCAGTCTGTGAACATTTGTCATCATGGGTGTAAGTTGAAATTTTAAAAAAAAAACGGAAATCTTAACCTTGGTGCCATGGCAACAATAAAAGCCAGTAGTGTCCGGACCTTGGAAAAACTGGAAGTTCTGGAAAATTTCGGAAATTTTTAATCATGTGTCATTAATGTTTAAACTTCACCCTTCAAGAAGTTGAAATCCATTGTCCACCAGAAATTTGAACACCAATATATAAAATATACACCTTGTGCAGTTTCTTACCAACCCCAAGTAGTTATAGCGACTTTTTGAGTGAAGCAAAATATATAAAAGCCAAACTTACATTGCCTTAAAATTCCAGAGAAAATGCTCTTAAATTTCTCCTTCATTTTAATCAGTTCCTCTTCATGACCCTGTTTCTCCATCAGAAGTCTACGTATGTGCGAGTTAGTGCATTGTATCATACTGTAGAAAGTATTAATATTTCTACGACTAACATCGCCACGTTCTAACCATGTTAGTAAAACTTGCGATGCTTTCATGAATTCCTCATCAGCTGTAAACATGGGAAAAAGTATGATCAATATTATGTTTTATAAACAATCATTACATTCGTGCCCAATTTCTGCAGTTTAGCTTACCTACAGTTCCACATAATGGCTTTTTTCATAAATAGGGGAAGGGGCCTTTTTCTTAAATTTGGGGAAAACTGACATGACATATTTGCAAAAAGGGGAGGAAAATACTTGGATGTATAAAACTGCATGATTTAAAGATTTTTCATGAGAGGAAGACGCCTATAAACGGCCCCAGCTACAGAAGAAAAAAAACTTCTAACAAAGTGGTATGAATATCTAATTTGAAGAATTTTAGATGAAGCAGAATACCAGCAACGACTAGATTAGTAGCTACTAGCATAAGGTGTGCAAGAAGAAAAATACTTACATTTGAGCTTTTCACTAAGGGCACAAGCTTCGTAGTCACTGTACTGGGTGACAGGAGGTGGACTGGGAGGTCTTAGTCTTTCTTCCTCAATCCTCTGTCTGTGTCTCATATCTCTTAACACAGCTCGTTGTTTACATTCATACTCATACTGATCGTCACGTGCCATAGCAAAGTCCACGTGCAATCTACCTGTGTTTGGTTTATCATCTTTGTCTTCTATTTTCATTCTATAACCTGATAAATATTAATTTACCGGTAAGTTGAAATGAATTGTTAACTGAAATATTCTTTCCACTTTGATAGTACAGAAAACATGGTTACAATGACCAAAGTTAGCTTGGATAGAATGAAGTTTTGGATATTTTGAAGTATTTATTTTCCAATGCACAATTGATAAATTAGCTTACCAGACAAGAACATAGATCTATCAATGCTACTTTCATCTTCAAACCTAACATGTGCAAAATTCTTCTTTTTGCTTTTTCTCACACTTGTTGTAGAACCAAATTGTTGGAAAACTTCTTGTAGAATTTCTTCAGTACAAGTTTCAGGTAGACCACCGACAAATATTGTACGACAGCCTGGAGGTCGCTCTCGAGTTGTGGGAGGTGGTGCATCTATGAGTGTAGAGAAAATAGCATTGAATATTTCAAAGAGAAATACTGATCTCTTCAGATTGTAAGTTTCACTGAAATATCCGTAATTATTTTTTATTAAGGGAAAAAATTAACATGAAACAATCACACCAAAAAAAGCCCCAATGAAAGAAGAATTTAAAAAAACAATACTTTTTAGATGTAAAAGAGGTTTTATTCTTAGTAAACTTTATAAGCATTACATCAACATCACAGAAACTTACTTGGAGGTGGAGGGTACAGTACACAATTCTTCATTCTAATTATCTCTTTTACTGGGGCCATTGGCACATTATCAGGTCCCATTGGGCCCCCACCTGGTCCCCAGCTCATCTGTAATAACAAATTATGCATTGAATTAAATATAATTATATAGAATAAACAAATTTCAGACTAAGTGAATGAATTAACCAATTAAAATGTAACATATTGTTCTTAATGTTATGACCACTACATTGCTAATAAATCCCAATAGAATAATGTTTTATTACTTGGTGATAACTCTTATTATATGTTTAAAAGATAAACAAATTTGAAACTAGGTTCCAATAAAAAATTTCTACTTACCCCTGGAAACATCATCATATTCCCTATACTCATCATATCAGGGGACGGCCCTGGTCCCATCATGCCCATCATTGGTCCCATATTACCCATAGGTCCACCAAAGAAACCCTGTCCACCTTGCATCATCATACCTCCCATATTCTGTTCTATTCCACTATTGTTAATACTGACAGGAGCGATTGTAGGCACGGTGATTGTGCTATTATCTTCCTGGGAGTCAGGTCTATCATTCTTCTGTATATTCAACAGCTTAGCTGCAAATGCACCCATACTGCCATCATCTTAAACAAAACTAGCACCGTTATTTCAATAACTTAGGATAATAATTACATATATCATACATAAAGCCAGTCATGGAAAACTGAAATCAACTTCATCATAATTATAACGATTTTACAAATCTATCTAACATACCAGTGTCTTAACAAAATGAAAGCAGATACTGCAATCACAATGCATTCAGCTTTGACCATTTTCAATTTTTGTCCAACTTAGAATGACTTTAATCTACTTAACCCTTAACATACTCTTACTTTTATCATATAAAATATTAACATAAGAATTATGCTTTCCCTGTAAATAATTAAAGAAACTTATATCTTCACATTTTTACTAACAGTTAATTCTAGTATTGATGTTTACAAAACTCTTTTAGCATAATGAAGCACTGAAGTTATTTCATACCTTTCCCTGCATTGAAAGCAAGGGGTTCATTGTTAAGATGGGGGTCAATGTAACCTGTGAACATAAGAACATCAAATTTAGATCCAGACAAGAGAATGGATAAATCTGCTCTATAATAGAGTCCTGAGCCTCTTTAGAAATGGCTCACTAGGTTAGTAGGTAATTGAACAAAACAAATAAAGACACACATTTATACCCATGTAGGTAAAACGTTTATCTGTTGCTTACTGGTGAGCAACGTACTGATAACACTATATGAATGAACAAACTTATACAGCTTATAAATATAATATAAATTTCAAGAAGAATACTAACATGAGAATAACAGGGTCAGATAAAATGTACCAACTGTTACAAAGAAATCACAATTATAAAATGAGTTTTTAATGGGGTAAAAACTGTATGTACATAGATATTAGATTTTAACAAACAAGAACAAATACCTGGTTCTATCCCCATACCCATCATCTTGAAGACAGATCTGAAATGTATCAGTCACTTATTACAAGGATATATTTAAAAAAATTGTGCAAGAGCCAAAATAACAATGTAAGGGACTCAAACCAAACACTCTCAATGCAGTTAACATCTAGACAATTCCATTTTTGAACAAAGTATGGCATTTTGAAAATCTAATTGAAGAAGTAAATTTTTGAACCAGTCGTTACAAACACAGAGCCTAATTCTGTAATCTTCTTAATGAAAACCTTGCTTGTTATTATATTAATCAATTAAATATAATAATTAATAGGCCCTAATTAATATCAAAGAAAATGGCAAAATCACAGTAAATTGAGTAATAACCAGTTTAATTTAAACCATAATCAAATAACCAAACATTAAATAATATTAAGTGTTTACCATTATACATGATGCATGATACAAGCACAGTACATGAGAGCAGGATCTTTTTGATCCAGTAAATGTAATTTAATTTCCTCCATGCATATGAATAAGTAAAAATTAGTTTTGTATCTATAACAGAGTGTACAGTGTAATGAGTTGTCTCCCTTGGACTATGAGATATCAAGCGCTGTTTTAACAGTCATAGCGTGAAATCCGTCTGATTAAATACCGATTTATAGGTACATTAAAATTGAAATGCAGTCTTAAGTCAATGACAATACTTACTTTGAAATATACCACTGTACAATACTGTTATTCGTGCATTTCTGACCTGCATTAAATTAACTATGTATGTGCATAGCTAGCATTTTCACATTGGTGTTATTTTCGCATTTAAATTTTCGACACTTTTCCCTTTGTTGATACTTATTATTCATAAATTTATTATTTTAATACATATAAATATGAACAAAGAAGAGTGACAAAGAAGAATATTATTTTCGAATATTCGGATTGCAGACGATGTAAACAAATATGACAGCCACGCAAGAAGCCGGTAAGATTTTTTTCAAGTCACATTTTTTATGCATACGTACCGTTGTCGAAGTTACTCAGAACGAAGAACAATAAGCTTTTTTTTCTTTTGACCTATGTACATGAATGTATTAATGCCATTACATCTGGTCCGCTAAAATGTAAAGAACCCTTTAGCAATGTCAACCGTTTCGTACCAGTTACAGTTCGAACCAGTTCAAACATTTAGCGAAGTAGACGTTTCTCTGTGTTCAATTTAATGACGAAAGCGCTACAATTTTGCTTGGTTAAAAAGTTAAATGTCTCAAAATGTGATGCCACTTTGAACGGGCAAGTTTTTAGACTGTGTGGTTTTCCCAGTAATAAAAAAATGACTACCATGGTTGCCTGCAGTGAGTAAAAAATTCTCTGGACGACCGAAAATTCAAAGTTGATTGCCCAGCTAGTGGCCAAAAAAACGAGGTAAAAAAATGTCCATCAGGCCTGTCTTCCCACGTCCTACACTGTTCATCTTTCTGCCATATATTTTCCTTTAAGTTAAATGCACTTTGGGTTGACAGCGTATCAATCATTTCCATTCCAGTTTAAAGAAATAACAAATAAAGTTTTTTTTTTCATGAAGCGTTTGGCCTTTTAATTTTGTGTAAGTGAACACAACCTACTTCTGTTTACCATGTGATTATTAAGTCTATTTGTTGTCCAGGTGTGTGAAAGTAGTATAAATTCTTGTGTAATGTTAATGCATGAATTTTTTACGATTGGCCACGAATTTCCAGGCGCTATCCCTGGGACTGTATTTGCTGTTACAAGTGTTAGGCCATCTCTACCATTAGGCAATGATTGGTGATATATATGAAATATGAAATGAGCATGAATATGAACAAGCATGCTTGGGATTTTTTATAAAAAGATTATGTTTATGGCAGAAATGATTGACAAAATCAATATTAACAGGAACTAACTTGTGCTTTTGGTGCTTTTTCTATTTGGGACAGTCACACAGTTCTGAAGTTTAATGTCTTGAACAGAATTTAACTTTAAGTTTAACCTGACCTTGAAGTGTCAATAGAGGTTCGCGACAGACTTTAATTTCTTGGGTATTTCAAGATTAACATACACGCATTCAGTGACTCAGATTTATGACTTGGATTACAAGATAAAGTTTACTTGAATTCTCTTAACTCTAAGCTGTGTATTAATATTGTCAGGGCTTTCATTTGACCCTTAAAACTGCATTTTGACTCTTGAAATCAGCAAAATCATGCTTGACTCTTGAGACTTTGTACCTAATGGTCAATTTTTACAATAGAATCAGAGGGAAATTTTGTTGACTTCAAATTATCATTTGCCAAGCATTACTTTGATGCTCAACTTTTGAAGTGTAGTAAAAACCTTGATGTCTAGTGATTTTTTTTCTTATTTCAGTGTTTGAATTAAGGTGTCGTTGCCAGAACTATCACTGGGGTAAAATTGGAAATGACAGTGAAGTTGCTAGCTTGCTCAGTGGTGGAGATTCAAGTTTTCAAATTGACAATGAAACACGATATGCAGAGGTATGTGAAACATTATTACTCTTTATGTTTTTGTGTAGGGTTTAACATTGCACCAGCAATGAGGGTCATTTGGTGACTTTTCCAGCTTTGACAGTGGAGGAAGATCCCAGGTGTACACCTTGGCAGAACCACCAACCTTCAGTAAGCTAGCGGGACAGCTTCTTCACATGTGAAATTTCCTGGGCAGGATTTGAACTTACAGTAGCAAGAGGCTTGCAATTACTGGCCAGGGACCATATCCATTCCACCATGGAGGCCCCATAAACATGATTACTGGCAGAAAATAATGTTCAAGAAAACTGACTTTAATAATTGAAGTGTTGTGTTGCACCGACATCTACACTTCCTAACACCAGTGAATGCACAGTGAAGATTAATACCCTCTGTTGTCAGACAGTTAATCATTCAATAATTTAGCAATAATGAATCGGATGGGAGCTCACGCTATACAAAATGTGTGTTTATCAGCCTGTGATGTTAAAGTTCAATTAGTAATTAAACTTATTTACAAGTATTTATAATGTAGATAAATGTCAGATTGACATATCAGTTGCGAACATCAATGTATAACAACAAAGAAGTTGTCTTTTGACATCAGACCTGATATAAAATGATGTAGATAACCCAGCATCAAGATATCTGAATTGCTGATTTGTTACATGTATTCAATTTTATCTCTGTAATGCGTTTGTTTGAACAATAATGTTAGAACTCACATATTTGTTTATAGTTATGGATGGGGACCCACCCAAATGCGCCTTCCATGGTGGTGATTCCTGGTAAACCTGACAAGCCACTAAGTGATTGGGTGGCAGAAAATCCAGATAAATTAGGAGACAGAGTAAATAAGCAATTTCATGGATCACTGCCATTTTTGTTCAAAGTTTTATCTGTCGATAAAGCATTATCAATTCAAGCCCATCCTAATAAGGTAAGTTTAAAGACTAGTGGACTGCCAATTACTCAATTGTATAATTATAAGTATTATTTAGAATAATTTTATTATAATTTTTTTGTAGATGTTCCTCTTTGCTATGTTTAAAACAGCAAGTGATACAGGGCCTTTTTTCCAAAAATTGGGAAGGGGCCCTAGCCTTTCATTTTGGGAAATTCAAATGTGATTTCCAGTCAAATTGGGGAAAGGTAGACAGACTTTCAAGATACAGGGAGAATCATATTTTAACATTGGGAATTTCAGCATTGTATTTTTGGGGGAAATTCTTTCACCAGATTGGGAAAAAAAGAGCAATTGGGAAGTCACCGAATAATGGCCTCTATCATAGAAGGAAAAAAGGCCCAGCTGATATGTTCTTTGTCTGTGTTTATTTCACTGAAGATTGTTGTATGTATTTTCCACCCATGTATTGGGTTGTCGAGATGAATGTAATAAAATTTTCATTTAAACATTTAGATGGTGTTATCATGTAGGTAGCAAATGTTGAAAACTGGTCCAATAGTAAGCGTTCTTTATAATGAGGTGCTTGTAATGTTGAGATGGTTGCTTAGTGAGGTTTTGCTGTGTGTACATTGTACTTATCAACAATAAACTGATGCATTAATGGATCATTACTATATTTCTTTTGATTTTTTTTGTAATTGAAACTTTCCATACTTCGAGTAACTATGTATAACATTAACCAATGTTTCATAGATGCCACTTTCAAGGATTCCATATCATGGTTCTAATTGATTAAAGTTTTGATGAATTATAACATCAAATCAAAAATAAGGTACATGTATTTTTGTTATATGAGGTAAATATTGCTATGAAACAAAGATTTTCTTCCATTCTTCAACATAAACTTCTTTTACCTCTTCTTTTACTGTATGGCAGAATTCATGTCACAATTTTCTCAGGTTCTTCCTGGGAGAGTACGATAAGTTGTCACTGTTAATTGTTACCAGGGTCTTTCAAATGAATATTGGAGTATCCCTATTGTTACCAGGATTTGTAATTCATTAAATGAGTGTTCTCATACAGGCACATGCTGAGATTTTACATCAGAAAGATCCAAAGAATTATAAAGATCCAAATCACAAACCAGAGATGGCTATTGCTCTTACAGAGTTTATTGGTCTCTGTGGGTTTCGACCTATTCCTGAAATAGTGCAATTCCTTAAAGGTACTTATGCTATTTCATCATTATCCAGTTAGTTCAAAGTATTTTTGTGGCACATATTTGAAATTTATTATTTATTTTGTATATAAAGAGTTGTGTGTTTAAATTATGGTTCTCACTATTCTTATATTGTAGAGCTGAAAAGAATGTTCACTATTTCAGTTAACATTTAAGGTAATACCCATTATGCAATAATGGGTCTGGGGTTATAAAACTTAAGACCAGTCTCAAGTTCAAATCTCATACTTTGTCCTTCAATTTTTCTAAGTTAATTATGATAAAAATTGATATTTATCATACATTATTTAGTTAACAGTGTAGATCTTAATTTTTTTTAAACATTTAACTGGTATATCTTTTCAACTTTTAGAATGATATTGAGATTTGAGATCAGTGACTGTTCTTATGTTCCATAACTGTGAAACCTGTACCATGTACAATCTACTTAATCTTGTGTAAAATTTATTTTTCACCCTACATGATTTTCTTGATAATTGAAGGTAGAACCCTGGATTTTTCCTGATGAAACATTTGTATTCTCTTGCAGATATTGAAGAGATGAAAATTGTTGTTGGCTCAGAAAATGCTGACAAACTTGTTGAAGCCAGTGAATCAGAGGATCTAACTCTTCAGAAAGATGCTTTAAAGAACTGCTTTGCTTCAATGATGAGGCAGGATAAAAATGTTGTTCAGTCTGAGCTGAAAAAACTAGTAGAGAAAGTAAAATCCTTAGGTTAGTGAAATATATCTTAACTCTTTCAGGCGTATTCATTTATCTATGGATAAAGTCTAGGCTTATCAGGGGGTTAATGCCTATAGCTTTATGATATCTGCTGTTCAGTTAGGCAGGTAGTGTACAACTTGCACTACCTTTAAATTCATTCAAATTTGATTAGATAATTTTTAGCATAGTAATTAAGTGATGAAATAGACAGATGTCCCAATAATCTGTATGGAGATTGTGAACCCTGTTTATATGATCCTGTATCAGTATACTTCTGGTAAATTGACTGGGGGGATATGAAGTAAGGGGTTTAATAACAGAGCAATGTTAAGAAATGCTTAGGAATAATTATTATATATATTTGTTTCTTCTAAGCTAGGTAAACTAGTATCTACTCTTAAACTTCAACTTTACACTCTCTTCTCCCTCCTTGTATATGTTAAGTTTAAAACATCAGATGTGACTTAATATAATTTTAGGTCAGAGTCATTATGTCCTCATTAAATGTGTTGTAACATTGTATTAATAGTAGTATATAATTCTATTTTTATTCCTTTGGGGCAATCTGGAGGCTTGTAAATTAAAAATGATATTGTAGAATGTAAAAATGAATCTGATTGGCAGTCAAGATAGGCTATCCTGTTGGAATAAACTTTGACATGAATTCACAGGCTTTATAAATAAACATATCCTGACTAGCTGGTACTCTGTTTTGTGAACGAGCACTGACCCGCAACTATCCTCTATTCACTGAATGACTGTGGTGTTTGTAGTTTGTGTTGCTATCCATATATATATATATTACCTCTATAACATTGTGTGATTCATCTCTTGTTTGCCCCATAATGAGGCCGATTTCAAAGCCCACAACTTCATGAAATATTCATAATCAGATTTAACCATGAGGCACTTTGGCTTCAAAAGGAATTATATTTCTGGTTCCTGATGCATATATTATACTAGCAAACACATTTAAGGAAGGAGCAGAATTAAATCTCTCTTGTTGTGCCAATAACCACTTAAGGCAGGCTGTTTTCAATAATAAGTAGTTAATTGTGTATTTCAAAATCGGCAAAGTTTATTATATCTCACAGAAATTTTTGATATATAATAAGACTGTATTTGTCCTAGTACATTTATAATCAGCAGACTATTTTCAAGTCTTAGTCAAAATCACGTGTGCATTTTTGTTGTAAGCACAAATAAAGTTGAAGTGCATTTTCACACAATAGTCCAGACATCATCCAATTTAAATTGATGTATAATACTATAAAACTACATGTATAGCTAAATTATTATTTTTTATATTGTCTAGAATCATCTGGGAAAGATACAAGCCGGTTTGTTGGTGATATTTTGTTAAAGCTTGACAATGAATTCCCCGGAGATGTTGGTGGGTTTTCCATCTATTTCCTGAATGTGATGAGGCTGAGGAAAGGTGAAACCATCTATTTAGAAGCTAATTTACCCCATGCATACCTGTCAGGCAGTAAGTATTTGTTTTAACGCATTGTATTAACAAGCGATAGGATGTGTGTTGGCCTCATTGCCTCATTAAATCATTGTATTTTAATTTGTCTCGATTGCTTAGTTATTGTGTTGATCTTTCCCGCTGGCTTCATACATGCATGCCCGCCCTCCTAGCTTAATGGGGAGAGGGTGCAGATTTCATGAGTTTACTGCTGAGCGTGGCACGTGTAATTAATAATAATTTGATTGTAGACAGTATCTTTAAAGCCTTGTTTCCTTCATATTGTGATCATTCATGTGGCAGTCACTTATAGAGAACAAGGTTATCTTTGATTTAGAATACCCTCTATTCATCTCTTTAATTACTTAGAATGCAAAAAGTTTCCTCACAGAATACAAAACCGTTCAATTTATGAGGAATTTTTTTCATTATATATATTTCAGGCTTCTTGAAACTGCTGGAATACTTGCCTGACATTTGGTCAGGCAATGTTAGAATTTCTGTCTGACCAAATGAAAATTTGTCTGACCAAATTTATTATGAATAAGTGAAAAATACTGTAAATAGTGCCTGACTGCTGGACATCTGGTCCGGTACTTGCCGAAAGTTATTGGATCTGCTTGAAATTCGCCTGACATGTTTGACAGTCCAGAAATTTTTGGGAATCCTGATATTTATCGGTCATTATTTCTTTTCCTTTTTGGTGATTTTGGAGTTCAATTAGGGTATATTCTAAACAATATTTATCACAATTTTACTGTCACAGGTCTGATACTGCTGCCTGTGGTTTAATTGTTTTAATGCAAACATCATTTGTGCTTCAGATTGTATGGAATGCATGGCTTGTTCAGACAATGTTGTACGTGCTGGACTTACACCTAAGTTTATAGACACAGAGACATTGATAGAAATGTTGAATTATGAAGGAAAACCAGCTGTGGATAATAAGTATACGCCTGCTGAAGATATAAATGGTGGGTGTAATGTTCGAAGGTTTACACCACCCATTGCAGACTTCGCAGTTACAGAGATCAAGGTAAAAATATATTACGCAATCCAGTCCCTACCAAATAAAACCTTATTGATATAAGTCAACGGAGCATTGTGGTCTAAAAGTAGGGTGCTGGAACTATAATCCAGGTATCGTTAGTTGAAATCCCAACATTGGTGATAAAATCTGATAATGTTTATCTTTACGTGTCTGAAATTAAATCATGATGTCATGGTCAAAATGAAGACCAGCTTCATTGTTCCCTAGTTTATTTTTACTCTATTTTATAACTTTGAAAGCAGCTGTAGTTCTTATTTTAATCATTAATATTGAATTCTGTCAGACAGACTGTTCTTATAGTAAAGTTCAGTCCATTGTTATAATTATTGTTACAACTCATTTCATATGTGTGCTGTTATCTAGTCATTTAATGTGCTCTTCACTATCGTACATTATCTATAAATGCTGTTATTTTTCAGGTACCATCAGGTTTGAAGTTGACCAGTCTTCCGTCTATTGAAAGTGCAAGTGTGGTTATTTGTATAGAGGGTACTGCGATTCTGTCTAACCAGTCATTGTCAAAGCCAATCCAGGTGCAGCGTGGGACTGTTCTATTTATATCAGCCAATGAGGAAGCTGCATTAGATGTGTCATCAGAAACTGGAATGTTGTTGTACAGAGCTCATGCTGGATGCTAATACAGTAAAACTTCGTTATCTCGAGGAGTCATCGGAACAGACGAAATGCTCGAGATAAACCGAGTGCTCGTAATAACGAGGTTTTTGTTTGTTAACTGAAAATAAACTGTGCATCATGCGCATAAATGGGCGTGTTTACGATAATAATACGAAATGCTTTCGTAAATTGCTCTCTATGATGTCTAAGGTGAATAAACATGATAGTTGATTGCTGAAATATATATTGATCATTTTTTCTAAGTACTTTATCCACGATTTTTTCGTGTTTTCAATTGTACAATGTCATGTCCGAATATCGTGTCACTGACATGCGGTGAAACGTCATAGTGACACATCGTGAAAGATACATGTGTTATGTACGTCTGTAGCAAAAAAGAAGCATGCTAATAAAAGATTTGTCTCTGTTTTTATTAGTATCTGCTTCTCAAACTTGTTCTCATAATTAAGGTCTCGTGATTAAATTCTCAATAATTATTAACTTTTATAACATAAGTCTTTGATCTTAAAAAATTTACTGCAAACTTTCAACAAACAAATACATGTACATGTTTCATTGTCATTTTATGTCACAACATGTGAAAAACAAAGTACCCGATTAAGATTCGTTCTTTTATTGTGTAGCTTTAATGACGTGTGAAAAACAAAGTACTCGATTAAGATTTGCTCTTTTGTTGCGTAACTTTAACGATGTGTAGAAAACACGGCGATCGCCGCCGCGCAGGTGCGAACGATATCCAAAATGACACCCCTCGAGGTAATCGAGGTAATTAACGCTTAAAAGTAAGTCAAGGGACCATGATTTGTGCTCGAGATAACGAGATAACGATGCTCGTAATAAACATGGAAATTTATATACAACTAAGAACAAAAAATGACGGGACTTCAAGATCTCCTCGAGATAAGCCTAGAGCTCGTGATATCGATGCTCGTAATAACGAAGTTTTACTGTATATATCAATATGATGGATATCAATATTTATTTTTGTTTAAATAGCTACTCTTTGATCCTTCTACACTGAATTGAATACAAACAGTGGAATCAGTATCAATTTTTCTCCTGTTATGATGGATTTTGTTTGGTATTTTTTATGGTAATACATGTATATGTCATTCTGTCCGTTAAAAATCATTGTGAGAAAAAAAACTTGAGGATCAATCGATTTCAGAGTCTTGAAGTTTCAAATTTTCGGTGCTTCAATCTTTTAGCGCTTGTTCAAATTTGTGTTCTTTTTACATGATCAGTATTCATGTCCTTATATGGAAATCATTGTGAAATTACGAGTATAGTTTACATCTGTCATACGATCATATTTTGTAGAATTTTACGTGTTTCTTTGTTCCCTGTTGTCTTATTGTCTTGTCTCCCTGTCTTTTTGCTCACATTTTGTTGCCTGGATCGTTGCTGGTATTTGTTGGGAATTAATTGATATTGGATAACATGTTTTTTTTTTGTTTTAATAACAAAAATGTCTTTCATGGTTTTGTACATGAAGTTTGTATTTACATTATTGTATTTTGTATTATGATTTTTCTTTGGGAATCCACTTTATAAAGTATGTGTATTTGATAAATTATACAGTGCAACCTCTCCAGAGCGGCCCTCTCTAGAGCGGCAACCTCTCAACAACTGCATGCTTTTCCCCACTGTATGTTTTGACTATTTATTTAACCTCTCTATTGCGGCAACCCCTCAACAACGGCATAATTTTGCATCTTCCAAAGGGTGTTGCTTTGGAGAGGTTGCACTTAACTTATATGTTGTATTTAATAACATCACAATATGTAGAATAATGCACATACATACATTTGTTATATATATTTATGTAAGCATTTTCTCTGTGGTTTTGTACACTGGTTGTTGGCTGTTAGGGATAGTTATACATGTATATAGGTAATAAATGATGTGTAAACATAGAGATGTATTTGTTGTATGCTAATTGAGTATAGATTGTCTCTAACACTCTCCTCAACAGATTTTTTGTGTTCCCACTTTTTTTTAGGCACAGATATACAGGTTTGTGTATTAACTGATGCTTACGTACAACACCAAATACTTTTTTGTTGGATTTAAGGTCACACCAAAAGCCAGGGTCATTTGGCAACTTTTCAAGCTCTTAATAATTGTGGAAAACCCTAAGCTAACAGCTGGGTAGAACCATCAACCTTACATAAGCCAGCTAGACAGCTTTCTCACTTGTGAATTCTTCCTTGGTCTGGGTGAAATTCGAACTCAGTAGTAAGGGCTTATGATTACTTGTTTAAACCACTTGGACACAGAGGCCCCCATACACAAGATTATGTCACATAAAAAAATACATGTAATATGGTGCTACAGTGCAACCTCACCACAGCGGCCCTCTCTTGAGCGACAACCTCCCTTCAACAACAACATGCTTTTTCCCCACTGTATGATTTGACTATTAATTCAACCTCTCTTGAGCGGCAACCTCTCAACAACAACATAATTTTGCGTCTCCCAAAGGGTGTTGCTTTGGAGAGGTTGCGCTGAATTTGCTTGTATATTTCCATTGTAAAATGGTTGCGTTATTAGAGGGAGAATTTTATTATGGAAACCTAACATTTCTTGTTTGATCTACCTACTTATGGAGCAACAAAGTAAAACATTCGAAGGTAAATAATGGGATTTTAATGAGAAAAAAACTGATGTTAGATAGGTGAGTGTTGAATATTGATTGAAGGTGAGTGTAATGTTGATGAAATACGTGTTTAGAGATTGTTTATTCAGGATAGATTACATTGTGTTCTTTTTATGTGTTTCAAAATAGAAATGTACTCATATTATTTTCAAAGTTCTCGTAAATGAAATGAGTTGATTTTCAAGAATAGGTCTTTACAGATTTTTTTTTTGATAAGACTTAAAATCATTGAAAATGGTTTCGTTTCAAGAATATGTATTTAAATTTATATCACACTATTTTACTTTTAAAGTTAATCTATAGTAAAGGAATAATTCCTTTTTCCTGATATTCTGTCATTTGTAAGGTTAATTCGTCAGCCATGCACTGATAACAAAAAGTATCCATGGAATTGACATGGTTTTCACATTGAAACATTCTTACATCACAAAAAATTATGAAAGCTAAATACAGTATTTCACAGTGACATAATACATTTATTAATTTTTGAAAATCATTTATGAATCAAAAATAATTTAGTAATAGAAATATACATACTAACAAGACCATAATTGGCTTTTATACCAATAACAGGAAAATATTAAAAAAAGAATGGAATAGGAGATACATGAAATGCGGCAAAACCTTGATATTAATACCACCCCAGAGATCCAGTAAAAATTCTTAGTATTGAGGTGGTGTCAGTTTGGAGTTCAAATGAAATGAAAATTATTGAAATCTTGTCCAAAAATTTGTATTTGTTACAACAAGATGGTTATTGTATTGAGGAAGTTGCTATGGGAGATTTTATAAAAATTATTCTTTCATTAAGGAATGGTTTACATATTTCATAGTACTTGTATAGTCTTATTATATCATCAATTCATATATATTAGTTCCATTGGTCAATTGCAGGAAACAGAGTGACATATTTCAGTAAAACCCCTGAAAACTGGACTCCTTGAAAACCAGAATTCTTTGAAAATTGGACAATTTTTTAAGTCCCATTTTCTCTTCTGTAAGCAATAGTTCTCTGAAAACTGGAATCCTCAGAAAACCGGACTTCTGTATCAGTCCGGAAGGGATCCGTTTTTCAGGGGTAATACTGTACAATAATAAAAACAGTTACAAATTTGAATACCTAAATCTTACTTAGGTTATTTCCTTTCACGAACCGTGTGTTAAATGAAAAATAAGGATCATTAGTAAAAACTGCTTTACAAATTCACATACAATTAAGTAATTTTGACACAGGAAATCAATACACTATATGTAAAATTATCTAAAAAATACGAAACAGGAGTTTCTGTGTTGAACTAAAGAGAAACCTATAATTTGAGATAATGAAGAGTACCATTAAAATAATTCATTTTTTAAAAGACCATCTTGTAATGATGATAATTTTCTAAAAAGAATACTTCTAATTATTTGACCATTAAAGTATGACCTTCAGTTTTCCATTCATGAACTCTATGAAATAATGTACACACAATTTTCATTTTGTTAATTACTCACTACACCAATCTGAGTAAAAAGTTAACATAAAAATGACACTATACTTGATTATGTTTACGATTGCTGAACACAAATTGCTCATCAAAAATGATTTTTTACCCTAATCTGCTATTAAGGCATTTGTTCCTGCATGGCGTAAGCCATTACGTACTCTTGGACAAGAGTATATGACTGCTTCTGTCAAAAAAAAAATCGTTAACACTGACTGCACCGTGTTCCACCCAGTATAAATCTAAAATAATCAAATAAACCTACCATATTTGTCAAATTACGTCCGAAAACATTCATTTACATAGTAAGACCGTTGAAATTGTTTGAATTACAAAACGAATTCTAGGTTTTCACACATATATTAAAGATCGGGAACAATATTCATTAGTTCATGACGACATTTCGTTCCGTCTGGGGCAGACTTATGCTCGACACGAGCACGGTACCGCTATGTGTATCTATGTATCATCTTCAAATGATTTGTATCAGCGAAATGCTTTCGTAATATTTTATCAGATGTTAAGACAATTATCATATAATTGATAAGTCATCCATGGTTTTGATTGATTTTTGACAATCACGTCTCTATGATACGTCTTGTCTTAGTTCTTTTTATGATCGGCTTTTCATTTTCACCGCTGATCTGTACAACATCTGGCGCGTGTTTCCGGTCAGCAGGCTTTCTTTCAATCTGCCCCGAGCCGCCGATAACTACACTTCCGCTATCACTTTTAGAATCCCGTTTTTCTTGTGAATAAGAATTAATGCTATCAGCTTGGAACGAGGATCTTCTAAATGTAAGATCCTGCAAAGACTCTGAGCTTCCGGTACTCATCGTGGCGCGCGATTCTAAAATTTTATCAAATAATGAATTGGCGGAAGTCGTGCTTGATGACATGGAAATCATAGAGCGTCTAGATAAAGATGATTTTCTTGAATCTGTAGGCGAACTTTCCAGACCATTAGTTTGTCCACGTTTAGTTTGCACGTGTTTCTCAGATTCGGATGTTGGCTGTTTAAGACGCATATTTTCATTTGTTCCGCTCAATTTAGAGTCGTTTTTTTGATCAAAATGTTGTTTTTCTAACGAATCATTCTTTATCTTACCCCTGTATTCATCTTCATCACAGGCATCATCAATGTGGCCTATTCGTTTGTCTCCTTTGCCTGCTTTCGTTACTCTGCTGTCTTCTTTACGAACACGTTCTGCTAGCGATTTACGAGGGGATGGAACCTTGCTTTCAAACGCACCGTTTCTTGTTTTATTAGCGTTCAAAGTTTTATTACTCACATTTTTCGATGTTGAAACACCTTTAGTCTTTCTTGATGTTTCTGTTGTAGAATTTCCTTGAAAAGAAGATCTACTATCCTGTTTCTCATCATCAGTTGTTGCAGATACTCCGCGCATTTCAGCGGCTGCTTTCTTGTCAATTCCACCAGAACATTTTCTCTGTGTGATTTGAGTTCCTGATTTATGGTCTGATGTTGTTTTATTCCCGGTAGCAACACACTTTTTATTATCATTTACTCTGCGTCCGATATTGTAAGAAAAACATTCTTTTCGTTCACTTGTCAAAGTCACTGGGAATTGTTTTGATAACATATCCAACTCAGATTTATTTCCCTCACCACTTTCTATAGTTCCTCGGCGTTTAGTTCGAGTATTTCTCATTCTGTGTCATCAACTGTTTCTTTAGGAGTTGATAACTATTCCAGTCATTTACACATCGAAATTATGCTTTTCCTATACGTTATTTCTATATTTACAATGTTTGTTTCTTGGAACTTGATAATTTTATGTTTCTGAACAACATAGACATATTTTAAAAGCTAATCCACTCTTTAAAGTGTTTTTTTCCTGGGCTAAAAGTTCTGCTACATGTTTTGTACCTGTATATGTTATCAACACTCAGATCTTTAAATCTTCGGGTTTTTGTTTCAACTGAATTATAAACTATGCATGGCAAATTAATAATGAATTCCACGTCCACAAAGGGTACAAGTACAGAACAATTATATTAACAAGCTTTCCACTTGAATAAACCATTTGCTTTTACCGTTTAATCGCACAACAGTTTCGTAATGTAACGAATGTAGAATTGATTCTTCCGATTTTTATTGATGAAGACAAAATACAAACACTCCTTGTTGTCATGAGCGATCGTAGAGGTTCTGCGATTCGTTTCTATCGAAATATGTACCGTTCAACTCAAATAAATGACTTATATCCTCTTTCGTTCATTTTCGATGAATTTTTAGAAAATTCTTAAAATTTCGTATTTCTGAATATTCTAAGCTCCTGCATGGAGTGCATCTGAAAGTAAGCTTTCGTTGTTTCAACAAAAAATGCAAGATTTTTTATACCGTAGATCAAACTGTCCATTAAATACTGTACCGGTAATATGAAGTTGAATATGATACCCTAATTGATAAATTTATATGAATTTATCCTTATCAAACGCGAGACATAATCAGATATGGTGGAATATGACTGGCACTGATTATTTTCTGACACATACTCTCAAGTTACGACGTGGAATGACTGACGTATTGACAACCGGGAGAGCTTATGTCATTATTATAGCGGCTGGTTGCGAAGAAACAACGTCCAATTCATTTTAAAATGTGATTATTACAGATGTTGAGTAGATTTTCATTCAAGAATAATGTTTTATTTACTGCAATTAACTGTTGAGGCGACGCTTAATTGACTGGATTCAATGATATTAACCGAGTGAGTGGTACTTTATCGTTCTCTGGTGTCATATTAACAATTGATGTAAAATTTTCATTCGCGCCGTTGTTATAAATTGAAATTCGATTTTCTTTTCATTGTTTTGAGGGTTCACACACATAGACTGGGTCACTAGTTTTTCATTGATCTCTCCGATTCTCACCGGCCTTTATTTTCATTTAATATTGACGGTATTAACTGTGTATAAATCACAAACAATGATTATATTACCGAACTCGGAACTGAGTACAAAAGAGGCTGTCTAGATAGGTTATATTCTAAATTAAACAAATTGTTATTTTAATAATTCATGAAATCAATCTCAGTGTGGACAATCGCTGAGCAGATCTCTACAAAAATCCCATGTTTATAATTGGATGGATACTAAATGGATATCAGAACATCTTCGAATTGAAAAGAATGTGCCTCATTTTTTTGCAGTCTTTAAATACATGAATTTATTTTACATTTATATTTCGGGTTGAAATCTGAAGTCCGCATTCTGGTGCTAAGTGTACTAGAATCCTTAAATTTACCCAACATACATTAACTATACTATGTTGCATTCGTTGCTTGTATACAAAATGAAATATTAAAGTGCAATCTCATGTTTCTGTTTTGCTTCATTTTACATGGTGTAACCACTACTTGTGTGTCTTGAAATACGATATCCCGTTTCATAAATAGTTTATTAACACGTGTTGTATTGCTATGATCTCAAAACAGCTCAATCAGGAAAATTAACATTATTTTTGTATAGTTAAAAAAATAACGATTTCTAATTCCGTGTTACAACTCGCTACAGTTATAATGTGAATGTGAATATTGAAGATCAGGATACATTTACACGTACATTTTTTCTAGTTTAACATGTGGCAGTCATAAAGCTCTTTGATAAACTTAATAATGTAAGCTTTCCATGTCATGTTGTTGTTTGTTTTTATATGCCTTATCGTCATTGGGGTTTAATGCCGTTTTTCAACATTCTTTCAGTTATATACGGCGACCGGTTCACCTAAACAGTTTTCCTGGACTGTATACTAACCAGTACTAACTTACCCTTCCACAAGAAGGAAACAATTTCTTCACATATGGAGGAAAATCGACATTTTTGCCAATTTCTCATAGAAGGATATGACCTGCCGAGACAGAGATTCGAACCCGGATCTCCGGGTTACAAGTTCAGCGCACTAACCGCTGGACCATAGCTGCGGCCTTATGTCATGTTATTAACACGACTATTTTTGTGTTAATAACTGGTATATGTCTTTTTATTTGCATTTATCTACTTTGATCCTTATTGTTTTATTATATCTGTCCTGTCCTGTGTTCGTTGTTTAATGATATGTTTACTATTTCTGGTTCAATAGGCTCTAGGGCCCATGAAAACGGCACATTAATATACATTTATATACAGAGGCATAGAAATATACAATATGACACGCGATCATTGGCTTTACAACATTCACCAGTAAAACTTGGGTATCTAAAACAGAGAAGTATATCATATTCCTGTGTTCAATCTTTTGAATTAGGTTCATATGTACTGTACATGTACGCTATATGTTTTGTAATTAAAACGTAACAGGTGTTTCGACAGTGACTTAATTCGTAAGTTCATCAGAAGACATCCAATACAGAAGTTCAGGGAAAATTTTAAAACCGAAAGTGGCGTTCCTCTTTTTGGACAATGTTTCAGAAAAAACCCTGAGAACTACAAAGAACTTTAATGATCTCAAAAAAGGTCGGTTTTTGCAAAATGAACACGGCCTCTACGCATAAAAATAAGTGTTTTCTTTGAAAAATAACACGTACAGTAAAAACATGCCCTGTCAGTTAAAATTGTTGTTAGTATTGTTTCATGTCATACAAACTTTGTATTGATCGAATGAGTCAAGTGATTTACATGAACTATAAATTGCCTGCAACTACGAGATGAATGTCACTATGTCTTGTGATAATTAATAAACAGAATGATAAATTTTCATTAAAAATGATTCTGTATTTCATACCAATATAAAGTTGCTGTTTGTTAAATCAATTAGTGTTGCTAAGTTCCCGGGTTTAACGTTTCGTTTTTTTTTACATTATTTCATTTACAAGTATGTAACGGCGGGCGATCAACCTAGTCAATGTTCCTGAATTCTAACCCGTATCTCCGCATGTTACAGCCAAATTATCAACAAGAATCACTCGATTCAGCGGTGGAGGACGAATGGCCGTAGACAAAACGCTTTGGCCAAATCGTCACAGAGAATAAGTTATACGTAAATCGCACACAATGTCTACTTGATTATAATGCTCTTCCAGATAATTCTTCCCTCTGAAATGCGCGCGCTTTTCGGGAACCTCATTGTTAAACTTGATGCACTACAGCGAGGTTCCCGAAAAGCACACGCATTTCAGAAGGAATGCCGGGAACCTACGCTCGATGTCGTCACTTCCGTCAATCAAAAATATGGCGAGTGGTTTACCTTAATGTTTTTCTTTTACGCACAGTAGCGCCATGAAGATTTTTTTGACAGATTTGCGTTGTTTGATACGTTTAGGTTAAAAAACTGTCTGTACGGGGATAAAAAAATCACGGACACCGAGTGCCTATGAACTTAACAAGCGTCCTTGAGTACTACAACAGACTGGAATATACTTTCGGTGTGAAAAGTAACCGGAAGTCAGAATGCACATGATAAAATACGTGGAAATATTTAAAACAAACGATTATTCAATAAAAAATATTGTGTATACTTTATAAAATGATCTGGTCCCGATCGGTTTAGAGGATTTCCACTGTACTTTGATTTAGGGGTTGAATAGAATGTTTTTTGTGCTATTTGTTCGTACAGGTGTCACGTGACACCTGTTCCCGCAGAAACAACCATCTACTTTCTTTGAACTCATCATTTATAATCCATAACATCTAAATTAACAGATTCATTTTGTATGATTTAATATTACAGAACTTAATTAACATTTAAAATTGATCACACCCTTGTTACAATAAAAGAAAACGAAACCATCTTTTACATGAATTGCAATATTAAATTTAATAAAAATTAGATAAAGCATGTTTGACATCCCGTTTCACAGACACATTATAGCTGGTTAAAGCTATGCTTAAAATTCTTGTTAAAATCCATTGATTGTTTCAGGGTTTCGTTATTTAAGAGCCGATGGTAAGAACATACATGCACACCATAAGCATGTTTTTTAGTTTAAAATGACACCGGACTATTATATATCAATGCATTCACAAAGTGAAAATACCTGAACATCATTGGTTTTGAATGCAAGACATGAACGAAAAAATCATTACACATACCACACAAAAATATAATTTCAGTGCAACCTCTCCAATACAGCACCCTTTGGGAGAACCAAAACTGTGTTGTTGTTGTTGCGAGTGTGTTGCTCTAGAGAGGCGAAATTAATAGTTGAATCGTACTGTGGGAAAAATCATGCTGTTATAGAAGGGAAGCTGTTGCTCAAAAGAGGGCCGCCCCGGAGTGGTTGCACTGTATGTATAAGAATTAGTAACTGTCTACATGATGATAAAATACATCTTAATAACTTTTACCGCATGTTACTAGTACAATATATTATATGTTTATAATTAATTTTGTTTCTCTGACATCACTATACTAATTAGACATTGGAGAAACAGTAAAAGTCAAGTTTTTACTGATATGTATATGTTACATAAACATACTGTCGTATTATACAGCATACATTTTGTTATGCAACAAGCAATGTCCGCAACTACTGTATTTGGTTTGTACAAAACATCTCGTCAGATTAATTAAAAAAGCACATAGTACCTATATTGTGTAAAAAAATCAATATTTGTAAAATAGTTTCCATTTTTAAAGCATATATCGATGACACAGTGAAAAAAACGCTCATAGGATGATTTTGTATTGATATCGAAGTTCGATATAGTTTGCATGGTCCTATGAAACTACAGAGAACTCAAATTTATTTAAATATAAAACATCACAGGAATTTCTTTACATTAATAAATACATAATTAAAAAATCCGTGTTAGCAAAACTCACAAGTTAATACATTGTTTTATACCGAAGCGGAAGCTAGGAAGAAATGGCTATGTTCGAGGTTAATTGAAAAAAAAAGTTTATCTAGTTTGAATAATTTTTCCTTCTTCCGATACAATCCTTTCGTACTTCGGAGATACAATTCGTCCCTAAATATGTTCATACTTTGGACTATGCTGTTAGACACTTTAGGGCAAGCGCCCAAATAGGGTACCCGGACACACGTATATTTTTTTCTGGCATATACGTACACGTTTGTTTTTTATTGTGCACCATTTTGAACATGTTTGTGTCTTACCGTGTAGGCCTACTTTTTAAAAGCAAGTTTGTTCATGTTTGTGCTCTCTTTAAACTTGTTTGTTTCTGAATGAATATTTTTATAACAAGTTTGTTAATTATTGTGTTTCCTTAAAAAACGTGTCTGTTCCTGATCTGTGTACCTTCAGCATGTGTTTCGAATGTTTGTGTTTCTTTGTGCCCGCATCGTGCTCGCTGATCACAACCTACAGAAATAAAAACGAAACGAAATATGATAGAATGGAATAAGCATTTTGTCATTTTCGTAAGTATCAGACGATTATTTACGTAAAACATTACCTCAACACGCCAAATAAGAATGTGAACATAAAGCAACGGAAGGACCCGTAACACCATGCATACGATCGGTTTTCATTCGATTCAGTTCAGTAAAATTACGGATTCAGAATAATGATTTGTTTTTTATGTGAAATATATGACATTCTAAATGATATCTAACTTACCTGTCTTTCAACACGACTACCTTCATATTCCAATCGGCCTTTGCCATCATCAAATTCGGTTTCCTTTAAACTGTCGTAACTTTCTAGACAAATAGCTCGTCCCTTTGGAAAGAAACTGTAGTTCTCTGATGTCAGCTGAAAAAATAACGTTAGCATACGGTATAAGACAATACGGGAACCAGCGTATTAATCGGATAATTGTGAACCCGTCAACCCACTTCCGTTGCCTTAAAAACATGGCGGCTGCGAAACCTTGTTGTTTTTATATATAGAACATTGAATAAACATTCGTATCACTCGGACTTTGTCACCGAGCGCCTATGGTTTGTCCTCTTCCGTTGACTGTCAATGTATAACTGAAATATTGTTGAAAACAGGCATAAAACTCAAAAAGTTTATTTATTGCGACGTAAAGTTTGATGTCAGTAATTTTGGCGCTACTTGGCGATGATAGAAACAATAAAACACAAATAACACTTGTAAAACCATGATCACAAAATCAGGTATTGGTTCTGACATAGATCCTTGGGTAGAATGAAATTTAGGAAGCAAATTAGAAAACGGGGGGGATTACTAGGTGGCAAGACTTAACAGACGGCAATAACATTTTATATAAATAAGTAAAATTGTGCGCATGCTTAACAAAATACATTTTATTTATTTACGTAATATTAATAGTTCAATAGGATATATGTCGGAAATGTAATAAATTTTTAAAGTGGTATTTCCCTCCGATCCGTTTGTATTTTGAATAACATGCATACACAGACACGCGTTATATACCAGATAGTTACCATTTTATACACATAACTCTCCAACGCTGAGTAGTCACACGGTCTTGTTTCATCTAAATGAATGATGAAGTATATGTAACTCCACAAGTTATGTTCTTCTGTTATATGCCTCTGGAAACTTTGAGCCTACAAGTGATTTAAAGTACAAGAAGTGTTCGGACTAAGGATTTTATAACACTCGTCCAAACTATATATGGGCTATCAAAAATAAACAATTTACCACTAACCAAAACGCACAATTTTGTGAAAGTTCCCTAGCTCAAATAGAAATTTACTGGTTCCTGGCTTTGTGCTAATGACTTCACAAATAAATACGCTTTTAGCATGAAAATCAATGAGATTACATGAACAACAATATTATGACATATGAATTTTCTTGTACTAATATGATCTATTTGTACATTTTAATTCTGAATGAACTAAAAAAGACAAAACTTTGTCTACAAATTATTTAAAATCCATTGCATTAAACTCATAACAAGTATTTATCTATCTATCATAGTTATATTGTCATTGTCTTTATAAAACTGTGATTGTTTTCCGAGCGCACAGAAAATGTGAAACACGTGGAAATTGTACGAATACTATAACAAAATACATGTATTCAGGTTCGGACGTGGTTTATTTGATTATCTAAATACAGTGCAACCTCTCTCCAAAGCAACACCCTTTGGGAAAAGCAAATTATGTTGAGAGGTTGTTGCTTTAGAGAGGTTAAATTAATAGTTAAATCGTACATAGGGAAAAGTCATGCTGTTGTTGAGAGGTTGTTGCTCTAGTGAGGTTAATTTAATAGTTAAATCATACTGTGAGAAATATCATGCTGTTGTTGAAGGGAGGTTGTTGCTCAAGAGAGTGCCGCTCTGGAGAGGTTGCACTGTACAACTCTAACGAGTACATAGCTATTTTTTAAATCAGTTTAAAATCAACGCGCGATACGGAAGATCTAAAACAATAATGACACTGAATGTCATCAATTTTACCCCAAGATGCTTTTCAAAGTCCATACGGTGTCTGCTGCATATAAAACAAGACGTCTGTTTGTCTTTTTCCACCTTCAGCTTGAATAAAAATATTTCTTTTTATTGCCGACGATGATGATGATGACGATAATGATGTTGACAAATGGCTCAAATTGTTTCATTAGTAAGTAATTGCAAGCGAGTCAGAAGATAATGTGACACAATATGCTTATACGTTACTTTAATAAAACAACACAATTAAATATGATGACAATTTCAAAAAGCAAAATATCAGCATGCAATACGGAACTGAGAGCAGAAAATACTTAAATCAAAGGTAATCCAAAAGCTAGACCAGCGTTAATCACACAGACAGTGAAACTTGGGAAGGTATTGGGCCCATAATGGCATCAGAAAATGTCGGTATTTACCGTAAGCGAAATTTGCATTAACCGACCATTTCCGGCATTGTTGACAATTCCTTTTATCTTACAATTTCTTTTTTTATTGCGAAATAATATGTTTATGATTAAAATTAATTAAAATTGCAGCAATTTAACAAACGTTCAAGAGAAAACAAACATTAACAGACCGTGATGTAATGATTCTGGATTTCGTACATCACAAAAAAAATGAAGCAAAGTATAACCACTATAAGAAATCAATCAACTGACCTTACACTTACAGAACAATACATGGACGCAGTGAACTTACCTTTGTATCTCTCAGTTGCATGAAACCATCAACAATGATCCCTAATATAATGTAGAGTCCGAGAATTGTCACCAATACAAAGAATGAGAGGTCAAAGGTCATTATTCCGATTTGTTGGCCAAAAGTGATATCCATACCGGTACTGTTAAGCTGATAAACAGAAAAGAAGTTGACACATGAATTGAACAAGGCCACAGATAAGTCCACTCTACTAATACTCCTATTTCTTCAGATAATACATAATATATTGCATAAATATTATTTGGTAATTTGTGTGAAAGCTGTATTAATTTCACCATTCTAAGTCACATTCCCCGGCAGGCAGGCAGGCAGGCAGATCTAACTAAAATTCCTATATAATCTATTTAACATAGATGTAAAACGACATTAAATACAGCATAACTTTGATTAGATGCAGATTTCCGAAATAATTCCCGGAAACCGAACATTTTGACGGACAAACTTACCATATAAGGACCACCCACAAAACCGTAATGAACAATTGACACATAACATTCATAGATATTACGACAATACCGTTCATCTAACCACACTGGATCCCGGTAAAATGCGAACAATATCAGCGAAAAGATATAAAACACCACGACTCCAAGTATGGCCACTGATATTAATTTACAGCCTGAAAAACAAGAAAAGATAATAAAGATTATACGCTAGTGTACTTCGTACAGAACTTCCTAATACACGAGTAAAAATTTTGTTTACATGTTTCATGATTGACACCGTTTATCATCATTGTGATTGACAGTCCGATGTGGGGACTGTCAATCTTACTAGTCCTCATTGGTCACCTACCAGCTCTAACCTATTCCCCCGCTGCCCGTCATTCCATATACAACAATATGGGATGCATGAATCTGATATAGGGACAAACAACATTACTGTAACATCGTCATGAGTCAGTCAAATTATTATAGGGAAATGTGTGCCTCGCTTTGGGACTCTTGTTCCGCATTGCTATGAACAAAGGCAGTAAATGAAACACTTGTGTCGGCATTCGACAGAGGTTCAAACTGGGGTTAACAGTTTTAAAAAAGCTCAATAACTGTATAGACAGCAAGAGTCAAGTGACAGATGCTAATTAATTAGAAAACTTGTTGATTCATTCGTGAATATTGTGCATGTGGTGATTCGTAAATGTTGGTCTACATAAAATAAAACTCACGAGACATCAAAACATTTGTTAAATATGCTTCCAGCCAAATCGATATCACGAACGTCCCTTTGTTTAGTAGCAACAGAAAAGCAACCATTTTGGCACGACCCCTTTACACGCAGGGCTGGAATTTGCATCAAAACAGCGGAATAAATATGTTTTCAATAGAAAATATATTCTAACAGTTACCATTTACTGTTACTGCTTGTAGGACCCGACGTAAAGTTCGGTTCAGTTCTATGACATGGAGAAGATGGAATGCGAAGAAATATCCAAATGTACCAGTACCCGCACCAGAGCAAGCCAGGAACAACTGAAACATATATTTTTACTAGGCTAACGCCGTTATTTTTAACAATTTTTCAGTTATATAAAATTCTACTTTAGGAATAAAACTCAAGCTTAATAATTCGACAATGTAAGCTCCATTAAAATTCTACTTTAGGAATAAACTCAAGCTTAATTATTCGACAATGTAAGCTCCATTAAAATTCTACTTTAGGAATAAACTCTAGCTTAATAATTCGACAATGTAAGCTCCATTAAAATACTACTTTAGGAATAAAATTCAAGCTTAATAATTCGACAATGTAAGCTCCATTAAAATTCTACTTTAGGAATAAAACTCAAGCTTAATAATTCAACAATGTAAGCTCCATTAAAATTATACTTTAGGAATAAAACTCAAGCTTAATAATTCGACAATGTAAGCTCCATTAAAATTCTACTTTAGGAATAAAACTGAAGCTTAATAATTTGACAATGTAAGCTCCATTAAAATTATACTTTAGGAATAAAACTCAAGCTTAATAATTCGACAATGTAAGCTCCATTAAAATTCTACTTTAGGAATAAAATTCAAGCTTAACAATTCGACAATGTAAGCTCCATTAAAATTCTACTTTAGGAATAAAACTGAAGCTTAATAATTTGACAGTGTAAGCTCCATTAAAATTCTACTTTAGGAATAAACTCAAGTTTAATAATTCGACAATTTAAGCTCCATTAAAATTCTTCTTTTGGAATAAAACTCAAGCTTAATAATTCGACAATGTAAGCTCCATTAAAATTCTACTTAAGGAATAAACTCAAGCTTAATAATTCGACAATGTAAGCTCCATTAAAATTCTACTTTAGGAATAAAATTCAAGCTTAATAATTCGACAATGTAAGTTCCATTAAAATTCTACTTTTGGAATAAAACTCAAGCTTAATAATTCCCTCAGTAGCTTACTTACGAAATAATAAATAGTTCTGACATCGTAGATTTTCACTTCTAAGTGTGAGCGTGTTTTCTCTTCAGATACAGCATGTCCCTTTTCTATGCCATCTTCTTTAGATTCCCTGCCACGTAAAAATGTTTCTTGTTCTATTCTTTCAACGCATTTATTCAAATATCAATGATCTTATCACTTTTAATTTTAATGT
The DNA here is from genome assembly GCA_008271625.1 of Lutraria rhynchaena. NCBI lineage: Eukaryota > Metazoa > Mollusca > Bivalvia > Venerida > Mactridae > Lutraria > Lutraria rhynchaena. The sequence goes on along the minus strand of VIBL01000004.1, from coordinate 5,070,555 downwards.
CTAAAACATGTTCAATGCAATCTTCGCAAATTATACATGTACAGTAAAACCTCATTGTTAGTTGATACCATCTTTACAAAATTGGTCGTACAGTAAAACCTCAAATAATGACTATCTAAATATTATGACCACCTAGTTATAACAATCATTTTGTCCGGATTTTAATAACTGCCTTATACTAGATAGCGAAACCAACTCATTAATACGGCCAATTTTTCGGGTCACATAATTGAGGTTTTACTGCTTATAACTTTTTTGTTCCCATGTGGGAAGATCTAACAATTATTATAATTCTTCTGAATCTTGTTTATTTATAATCACCGGCTACACTTTAACTCGCGTACGAAGTGTTACAAGGTTAATTCCAAATAAATGGGATAAAAAAGATATTCCTTTGATAACATTTTAATACAACGTATTACATGGTATACATTTACCTTTTAATAAATGCATACTTACCTGGTAATAGCCTTCATGTTAGACATTTTAGGGAAAGTCGGTCTGTACATAAGAATATACCCAATGAAGACTATGATAGAGAGAAGATTATGTATACCGGCAAACACTAAAAACGTTTTGTAGGAATCATGGAATTGAAAATCTGGTCTGAAACAAAATATTCGATATTCTATCAAATCTGTAGTTTGTTACAGTGGATTTAACGCCGTTTTTCAACGATATCTCAGTAATATACAGCAACCGATTCGCTAAACCAGTTTTTCCGGACTGAATACTAACCAGTACTAATTTACCCTTCCATAAGGAGCCGGCAACTTCTCCACACTTGGAGGAAAATCGACAGTTTTGTCAAATTTCCTAGAAGGGTATGACCTGCCGCGACAGGGATTTGAACTCGGACCGTCGGGTTACCAGTCCAGCGCACTTACCACTAGACCGCGGTCGCAGCCAAATCTAGAGCCTAAAGACTACATTTTGTCTATCCCAGGGAGGCCTTTGTTCACAGGTTTGGCTGTATAATGTATTGGCTGAACTTAGAGATTTTCAAAAGACAGAGCAATATGCAATCATATTTATTGTTCTTAATCTGCGCACGGAGCGTTTGTTTTTCAGTACGATACACTCGCAAAAAGCGTGTGGTGGGGAATGAAAGGTGATGTACTTCTTCCGCTGATTGTTTGCCATTATAATATTTATGGAATTTACAAATAAAGTAAATTGAGAACTTTGACATTGAATTACCTCACATCATTATCGCTTTCTCTTTCCACCCACGATACAATGAGAGTCATAGCAATCATCAATGATAACAGGTATACCGCATAGTTGAAAAACGTCCTTCAAATAAAGTATGAAGTACTGTGATGAGTATTATGTACAATCCAAAAACATGAATTGAATGTAAGCATATTATTAAACTAATTGATTATCATTAGTATTAAGTGCTTCAAGTGTCAAGTTACAAGTTTGTAATCGTGTCAACGAAGCAAGGTCGGTTTCCATAATAACATTTTATCTTTAATCATGTGACTGGCAATAAGTGGAACCACGTGATCCCGGAACGAAAAAATGGCCGAGGCAAAAGCCCAAAACTGCTATTAAACTTCAAAAATGTTCTCAACCAGTACACTAAACTGGAACAAAGTTCGAGTGTAAGGTGTAATCAAAAGTCTAGCATATATGGTCAGATACACGACAACGTAGAAAACGGTTATCTAATACAACGCATTGATACAGTTTTAAAGTATGTTTTGGAGAAATGGCCATTTGCATTTTGCCTGAGTATCTGCTTGATATTTGTTTAGACTTTTATTTATATTTGTACATTTCAGAATAACCCTGGTCTGATACTGTTTCTATTAATGATCTGATGCAGCCAGTTTGAAACATCACTTTTGTAACATTAATTTAAGTTGTATAGACAGTTTGACACAATAAAGAAAATTGGAGGTAATTTTCAAACATAAAACACCGAACTTACCATGAACAGAGTATAAAGCGGCCCAGTCGATACGTACGAATTCTCCTCAGACGTCGGGCTTCATGTGTAATGTCTCTCGCCCAATCCATAAAGTCATGTATCTTATTACCAGGAGAAGATCTGTCCACAGCGCTCTCAAACTTTTCTTTAACCTCATCTCTTAGAACTCCCTGAAATTAACTTTCGTCATTTACTTCTCTAGTTCAGCAATATGAGTTAAAATTACAATTTGATCACATATAATATTTTTCTTCATTTTTATTACTAGTTTACTGAAAAAATATTTTATAGAAGGAAAGTCGCAAGTTAAATATTTCTAGGGTTGTGATATATTGTTGTTAGTCATACTTGCCTTCATTCCCTGCTTGGACAATTTATATGATATATCTATTTGAAAAAAAACCCTGTGCTGTCGTTCAGTATCTTGCAATGAGTAAAACGGTAAAAGTTTATTTTAATTACCGTATCTGTCATTGTAAAGTACAGTCTTTGAAGAGTGTGGTCCTTAAGGAGTTAAAACGGTAAAAGTTTATTTTAATTACCGTATCTGTCATTGTAAAGTACAGTCTTTGAAGGGTGTTGTCCTTAAGGAGTTAAAACGGTAAAAGTTTTTATTTTAATTACCGTATCTGTCATTGTAAAGTACAGTCTTTTAAGAGTGTGGTCCTTAAGGAGTTAAAACGGTAAAAGTTTTTATTTTAATTACCGTATCTGTCATTGTAAAGTACAGTCTTTGAAGAGTGTTGTCCTTAAGGAGTTCTACGGAGTGGGTGTGGTCAGCGCAATAATCAAAGGCACATTGTTTTGCTGTAGTATTCAATATAGCTTGAAAACAAAACAAAAATGATTACATACAGTTTATAGTTTATACTAATTTATTTTAGCTCGATTGGCGAACAATTAATTTTGCTTATATTAATCACGTTCGAGTCCGCTTGTTAGACACTACACCAGTATTGCGTTCGGAAAATGGGATTATGAAGTTCACTCTACCTCTAGACCACGATGCCTCCATAGATTCAATTGATATGATGAAATAACATACATAGTTAGATATTACTGAAATATAAATTATATGAACTGGCAAAAGAAATACTATTAGAAATATTATACCAATGGTACAAGAGTCCTTCGCGAGCGTGTTTAAAACGTATTATTAAAACGTACAAAAACAAGCCTGTAAAGAGATAAAATCTATACTGTTGTATGTACATGTATTGCTTATGTACTCATAATGTATATCCATAGTGTTTACATGAATATGATTTTGAAAAAAACCCACTGGTTTAGTTAGGTTACCTTCCACTTTAACATTGTGATCAATATCACATTTCCTTGCAAGTAATTGATAAAATCGAAACATGACTTCTTTCCTCAGTTTTTTGGCGCTTGCCTTCTTAACCTGAATTATATAATATATATTTTAAGCCCGTAAATTGATGAGATATACTAATAAGTGGGTTGACAAATTACCGTTGGCACGAATGGCGTGAATTCGGAAAGGTTTATCGTAATGACCTAATGACATTTGAACGAAGCAATTTCTATTCAATTGAAAAAAAGAATACATACGTAAAAACACACATTAAAACGTTATATATCATAAAAACAGTTTGACAATAACTGGAAGATCTAATGTTATAAGGAAACCAAACCTTGTTGTCGGTATACGCATCTGTCATAGTAGATACTAATATTTCTGCGTCAATACAACCCATCACATCCTGAATGTACAAAATACAAATGACTCCTTGTGCATCAATCGCATGCAATAATAAAAAAGAGCAGGGTCCAGTGCTATAAACCTGAGATCGGTTTCCAAATCCACATTTTTGAGCTGAATTTTCTGTATTCTCAAGTTAACTACGATAATATTTTATCAACTTTTCAATCAGTATTTTGTATGTAAGTTAATAAGACAAAATATCGCCTTACCCATATGCCAAACAAACATTTTGACATGAAGTGGGCTATGACAGAAAATGAGATTTGAATAGAGAGAAAAACTACTCATGTGTTTCGTTTCGTTGGTATCGGAATGTTGGGTTTTGGGGAAGGCAGTCTTATACGGAAGATGGGATGTTTTTGTATGAGTTTTTTTTGCTCTAGAAATTCGTTTCTTATCTATATACATTTCTTAAGATAACAGAGTGAAATATCATGGGCTGAAGATGTACTTGCTGGTTTATGTGTTTCTGTGAATGATAGATGAACAGGGTATTTTAGTATCAATTGCCAACATACAAGCATTTTGATGAATAAATTTGATATAATAACTTGATGACCGGTCTCTGGCGGTTGTTGGTCCAAAATGGTGGAATGATCTTCCTAGCTATCTTAAATACATTCAAACAGAAGAGAACTTTAGATTAAAACTAAAGACTTATCATATTGATAAATTCTGTAATCGACATTAATTTTGTGTAATGCAAACAATTTGACGTTGGGCAAAAATAATCCTGTGCTAGTACAGTGCAACCTCTCCAAAGCAACACCCTTTGGGAGACGCCAAATTATGTCGTTGTTGAGAGGTTGCCGCTCTAGAGAGGTTAAACAAACAGTCAAATCGTACAGTTGGAAAACAGCATGCTGCTGTTGAAGGGAGGTTGTTGCTCAAGAGAAGGCCGCTCTGGAAAGGTTGCACTGTATCATATTCACTTTGATCATTAGTTTTATATTTCTGTGCTTGTAAAAACTGTACATATTTTTGCATACTTTTCCCTTTTTAAATGTTTGCATGTAATTATAATTGCTTATAATTGTAAAGCGCAATAGAATATTTTATATAATTTTTGCGCTCTATAAATGCCATGTAATTGTAACTGTAATAAGAAGAATACCTCAGATGAGAGGCTCTCCATGGGATCTCCAGAGTTTTCTCCAGCTAGTCTTCCTAACAACGCACCAATAGATCTTTTCAAGGAATACACCTGTTAGATAGTAATAAAATGATGTTACAATTTAGACCAGTACAAGCTATTGCTGATATGTATTTAGACGAAGGACTAGAAAATGTAATCACTTCTGTTTAATTCTGGGAACAAGATAATCAGTTAAAGCGCACATAGAAACAACTTCATAATTTTGACCACCCCATGAAGGTCACTTAATTTCGGCCAAGCTTTTATATTACATCTATATTTGATCTTAATATTTGTGTCTCGAAGGGTGTTTTAAATTCAATGTTTACTGAATACATCAACTTGCTCCTGTGCGTTTTGCACACACACTGTATAAAAAACATAACGCCGATTGTTACGCTTCTTTCAAAGGTGGCTGTTAAAAACAAACGGCAAATCAAACACTGTACGTAACTGAATACATCAACTTGCTCTTGTGCGTTTTGCGCACAAACTGTATAAAAGACATAACGCCGATTGTTACGCTTCTTTCAAAGTTGACTGTTAAAAACAAACGGCTAATCAAACACTGTATGAAGCATTATCATGCCGAGTTTCGCCACTGCATCAATGTAATTAGAAATGACGCTGATGAAAAAAAACTGACCTTTTATTTTACAGGTTTTATTAACTTACCTGTAAATCGCTGCAACCTTGAAAGGACCCTAGACGTAAAACTTGGAGCACGTGTTCACATATTCTGTGATTAAATATAATCTTCTGATTCTTCTGGTTACCCTGCAATATGGAACGAACTTACGCGATGCACGTGATCAAAGAGAAAAAGTTTATTTAACAGAATCATTAGGAGGCCGAGGCATCCGTCCGTCCGTCTGTCCATGTAATTTCTGTCTCGCACATGCTTTTAATTTGAATACATTTCAGTGCCTTTGTTAAACAAATGGTTTGTTGCCGCGACTGTGGTCAAAGATTGTGCGCTCGACTTGTAACCCGGCAAACCTGGTTCAAATTCCGGTTGCGGCAGGTCATACCCTTCTAGGAAAATTTGACACAAAAGTCGATTTTCCGCAATCTGTGGAGAAGTTGAAGGTTCCGTGTAGATGAGTAAGTCAGTACTGGTTAGCATACAGTTCAGGAATCGGCCGCCGTATATAACTGAAAAAATTGTTGAAGAACGGCGTTAAATCCAGTGAAAAAAGTAAACAAATAATTTACTCACAGTTGAGAACCTAGTCAGGGTGTCAAACACTTGAGTTAAGAGGTCAATTGAATTAGAATCAATATCATCAACCAATACGTCCACACATTTAGCAGTTACTTCAATCAGGCTCATCGAGTTGACAGTAAGAGGCTTTTCACGGAACATATCCTTAAATAGAAAAATACAAAAACATTATGAATTTGAAGAAAGGAAAACACATGATATTTATTTATTTGATCTTAGCCTGCACTTTAAGTATGATATCAGAGAATTCCTTCGAACACAACTCTGAAAAAACATAATTCAGGAACGGCAAGATTCACAGAATAGCCACAATCCGCCAGGCCCCAAGGTTATAAAACTTGAGAAAAGTCTCCGAGTTCAAATCTCAATTCCATTCCCAAAGTATCATCACGCATGAAACCATTACCCAACCTATCAATATGTCTGACTTTTCAACAGCAACAATACATATATATTGACCACATTGTTGCATTTGATTGTTTTTATGTGACTTATTGTCACTGGGGTTTAACGCCGTTTTTCAACAATTTTCCAGTTATATACGGCGACCGGTTCACCTAACCAGTTTTCCTGGACTGTATACTAACCAGTACTAACTTACCCTTCCACAAGGAGCCGGTAACTTCTCCGCATATGGAGGAAAATCGACATTTTTATCAAATTTTCATTGAAGGGTATGCCCTGCCGCGACCGGGATTCGAACCCATATCTCCAGGTTACAAGTCCAGCGTGCTAACCACTGGACCTCGGCCGCGGCTACCACATTGTTGTAAACACAGAACATATTCCTTATGACACTATAAATGTTATTTTTGTTTATTGAGTCAAGCCCAATCATTCCGCAGACAGTCAAACGTGTTTTGTGTTAGTTTGGCGGTGGATGTATCTCTCTCATTGATATATACAGTAAAACCTCAATAATGAGACTACCTTTGGGAACCGGTAAATCGGTCGTAATAATGAGGTGATCTCATTATTAAGTTAAATTTTAGGGAAGTTATCAAAAATAAGTGGTCGTTATGACAAGGTGGTCGTAATATTGAAGCGGTCGCAATGTGAGGTTTTATTGTAGTAAACAAACACGAAAATAATGTTACCTGAAATCCTGTGTTTTGTTGGCCACAAACCGCACCTAACGTGCTTAAAACCAGCTCAGCTCGTGCATCTTCCTTCATGCTAGAGAAATCTTCTATGGCGAGACGTAAATTATTAATGCTAAACGGATCGCCACGCTATGAAATAAATAATACCTAATGGACATTGAAAGAGTCATCGAAACAAATTAAATGAATTAAACTTGTATTTTTTGTAAATAATAAAATAAATGGTTAATATCACTGGTCTGAGATACGAATGGCTTTATAGATACAAAAATGATTCCAGGAAATAATCACTTACAAAAAAGAAACACCATTTTTTTCTGAAATTCTACACGATCTACACCCCACCAATCCCTAAAGCCCATTTCACACATGGAAACATACAAAATTATTCTATTACACGTAGTAGAAACAGTTATGGTGTTTTGGGGTACATCTAACGCAGCTTAAAATGTTAGGTGAGATGTTACGACTCAGAGTCGTCTTTATTTTCAAATACACTATAACCTCGATAATGAGAGCGCATACGGAACCCGAAAAATCGGTCGTCATAATGAGGTGGTCTCATTATTAAGTTGAATTATACGGGAGTTACTGAAAGCCGGTCCGAAAGTAAGTTGTCGTTATAACAAGGTGGTCGTAATATTCAGCTGGTTGTTATTTGAGGTTTCATTGTACGATCAATTTTGTAAAGATGGTATCAACTAACAATGTAGAATAATTTATCATAGTAAGGAAATTCTTCTTGAGATATGTGTCTGACTTTATGATGATATTTATAAGTGAGAACAGAAACTGAATGCTTTGTCACAGCTGTAAGTTGTCCTGTTTTAAGATCAATTAGACCTAAGGAATGAGATAGTAACAGATACAACAGCAACCTTTGACATTTCCAGCCACATTTTTGGGGTAACTTCATTCGTCATTATCATCGCTAACTTTGTACCCACAGACTGTTTGCCAACCTTTAAGATATAAAATGACTTTAATTAAAACACCAAATCAAAGTTATACATAAATCTTTTGATACAATGGAAATACTACTGTACACATCCGTCATGTTTTTGTACATCGGCAATAAGCACTTTATCCTATCAGAATATAAATGTGACATCACACTAAAACAATATTTTCATCGGCCTTAAAGCAGAAATGGCAAATTAAAATGAAGAAAAAGAAGAAAAACGGTTTTATAGTGTAAATGATATAAGAGCCAATCGCTTGTCAGTATGATATACTGTAAACGTTTTCACATTCACATAAATAAATAAATAAATAAATAAATAAATAAATAAAATGAATAAATAAAATAAAATCAATTAAAAACATAATAAAATTATGTATATGTGTGTGTGTATTTAAGACTTTTAATGTCCTTTTGTTAGCTAGTAAAATTTAACTGATACCAGCCTCGTTATTGTGTGTTGTGAATTTACCTGAGACGTATAACCTTCTCTTGACGGTTTAGGAGCCTTCTGTAGATTTGCCAACGACATTTTCATCGAAGTGATCGACTTCATCAGTAGCCTTCTCATCGGGGCTATTGCCTAGAATACATACAAACAAATGTGGTCTTAATCCTAGCGATGGAGCAGTGTTCAACTATAAACTATTAAGTCAAACCACTATTTTGGCTGATAATACTACAACGATATGCAAGAGAATTACATTAATAATTTTCACTGTTTTTATTTAAGCTATACCGGCTTATAAATAAATTTTTCATGTTTGGACCCAAGATATTTTATCTGTCATTCTGTTAGAATAATGTTGCTTTCTTGTGTCGTTGTCGTATGCGGTTCTTTTATGGTGTATGCTGGTGTATGGTACTACAGGGTGCTTTTACGGACTATGTTGGTGCATGGTAATGCTGGCGACTCTCTGGTGCATTAAATAGTTAAAACAGGGTGCCTTAATGGTGTATGTTTTTGGATGGAAAAACAGGGTGACTGTATGGTGTATGTTTGTGTATTGTAATAAAGGGTGACTTTATAGTGTATGTTAGTGTATGGAAAAACTGGGTGAGTTTTATGGTGAATGTTGGTGTATGGAAAAACAGGGTGAGTTTATGGTGTATGTTGGTGTATGGAAAAAAAACAGGGTGAGTTTGTGGTGTATGTATATGACGCTATCAGAAATAATTCTATCTTTTTGTTTCTGTTAAGTACTTATTAATATATAAATGACCTGACACAATATAATATGCAACAATAAAACTAAGGTATACCATTTTAACCCAATATATATTTGTGTCCCTCTTCAATGTGTCTTCCAGCGTATTAAGTTCTTCAACTTTGGCTAAAAACAGTGATCGTAGATTCCTCCTGTTTATTTTTTGAGAAAATAGGCAGACTATACTTGTTTGTAAGCGCATAAAAACAATGAAATAAGAATTAAGTTTCTAACACAGTCACGTATTTTAAAGACCCACAAAAGGTTGAATATTGAGATGGTCTCATTAACAAGTTTAAATATGAAGGAAATATTGAAAGCCGGCCCGACAATAATTGGTTGTTATAATGAGATGGTCGTTATATTGAGGTGGTTGCTAAGTGGAGTTTTATTGTTTACTGACCTCCTATAATGCATCTTGCACAAATACGAAATTACAACAAAAGGCGAGATAACGTACCTATCTCGTATGTGTTCAGTCGTTGAACACAGTGTTTTGTACATTACTTGTATAAACGTCTTCTGTCCTGGGCCTTCCAAATAATCGTACAATACTTTCTGTTGATAAAAAAGTACACGTGTTTGTATGTTCGATAATAGCTTAAAATTATCCAAGTTTAAATTGTCTAATAGATGAATCATCATTCAAAGAAAAGGTCTCGTGTAACATCAAAGATTAAAATTCATTGAGTATTGATAGGGAACTTTGAAAATATTGTATCTATAAAATGCAACAAGTTGTAAGCTTAATATTCCATAATTAATAACTCCACATTTTATCAGGTACGCAGTCGCCATTCCTTACTGATGCTTAGGACAGGAGAACGACACTAATTATCTAACATATATGAAGTCTGATGTCAGAGCTGAAACAGAGCTGAAACATGCTACAAGGAGATGAAAGGAGATACATATAATTGAATATGACAGATTTTGTAAATCAAAATTATTTAGATGTATTTTATATACATAAGGATTAATTAAGGTGCCTCTGTGGTCCAGTAGTCTAGGTCTCTGCTAGTAATCACTATCCCGCATAATTGCGAGTTTGAATCCTACACGAGACCAAATTTCACAAGTGAGGAAACTCTCTTTGTTATTCTACCCAGGTGTAAGCCTGGGGTCTTCTACACTGTTAAAAGCTGCATTGTCGCCAAATGACATTGGCTGCTGGTACGACGTTAAACTCCAGTGAAAAAAGGATTAATTGCATTCAACATTTTCACTGACGTCGGTAATCATTCAATGTTATCTAATACATTCACCACCGATACCTGAACTCGTGAATTGCCATTGAACAGAAGCGTAAGTAGAAAAGCCAGAATCTCGTTGACAATGACATCATCAGGTCTTGCTAGGTGGTCTATAACACCAAACATCTCACCAAAACTATTTAACATATCTTGAATTTTCTGTATTGCTTGAGCCTGTCTGTATTCAGTAATTAGGAAAAGGTTAAATAATGTAAAAAGAAAATACATAACGCTTACAATCCTGTTTTTTAATAATTAAAATACCTTAGAATAAAATAGAAAAAGTTATAAGAAAAAGTTAAGATATAGAAAAGGTTAAACAATGTAAAAAGAAAATACATAACGCTTACAATCCTGTTTTTTAATAATTAAAATACCTCAGAATAAAATAGAAAAAGTTGTAAGAAAAAGTTAAGATATAGAAAAGGTTAAGATATGGACTTGTTAAGATATAGAAAAGGTTAAGATATAGAAAAGGTTAAGATATAGAAAAAGTTAAGATATAGAAAAGGTTAAGATATAGAAAAAGTTAAGATATAGAAAAGGTTAAGATATAGAAAAGGTTAAGATATAGACTTGTTAAGATATAAAAAAGGTTAAGATATAAAAAAGGTTAAGATATAGAAAAAGTTAAGATATAGAAAAGGTTAAGATATAGAAAAAGTTAAGATATAGAAAAGGTTAAGATATAGAAAGGTTAAGATATAGAAAAGGTTAAGATATAGAAAAGGTTAAGATATAGAAAAGGTTAAGCTTAAAACACGACGTTGTTAGTTATCTTCTCTTATTAGTCATGTGTATTGCAAAATAACATAAAAAGAACTTTTGCAGAATTTAATTGAATACATAAAAGTATATTAATCTGTGAATATTCAAAGATTGATGCTCCTAAAATACTTATACAAAGGCAACATGCAAAAAGTATTATTACTATGATTACTATTATTATATGTTTATCAATAACATCCAAAATTGTCATACTATCTTTATTAATGTAATTCACATTCTGGTATATTGAGGGGCCTCCGTCTTCGAGTTGTTAAAACCTCTGTCTATTAATCCTTAACCCTCGCCGCTGTGAGTTGGAATCCCACCCAGGATCCCAAAGGATATTTGATCTCTGTGTGCACTCTGCAACTTACCCAATATCATCTTGATTTTCTTCCACCGCCATATGAACCATTTTGCGAAGAATCTGCATACATTTGATGTCCAATGCACGTTGCTCTTCTTTCTCCGAGCCAACCAATGAGGTTCGTTTGGAAGACAAGCTTGAAGGGAACAAAACAATGGACTTATGAAGTCCGAACAGTATTTCGAATGTATTCCTATTTTGAAAAATCACATTATTTTTTATCCTGAAAACTGTGTAATTAGTTTGCTAGGAACAGTTATCTCAAATCTAAAATTTGTCAAGGGTTATAGAACTTAAATAAACCTCAATTGTCTGACGATGTTATCCGCCATCATATACTTCATATCGAGTGAGATTGCCTCTGGATCAATGAATACGTTTACAAGTTTCCTAAATTCATCACCTAACGGAGCTTCGTACTCACAATTGACGTCACTGTATGCTGTAACAGAAAGCACTAGTGACGTCACTGTATGCTATAACAGAAAATACTAATGACGTCACTGTATGCCATAACAGAAGTACTCATGACGTCACTGTATGCTATAACAGAAAGTAATAATGACGTCACTGTATGCTGTAACAGAAAGTATTAGTGACGTCACTGTATGTCGTAACATATTGTACTAATATTACTTCTGAATCGGGTTATCATTGCAAAGTCAGTTTCATTCAAAAAGATTAAAAGCTCTAACGTCTAATTTTTATCGATACCTTGATCGAACCTATAATAATTAATGAATAAAAAGAAATAAACACAGATTACCGGAAGTCTTAAGTGCAGCTTTGAAGTATATATGTAAGGTCAATGTTTGCATGTAATATATTATTGTATGTGTATACTATTATCAGGGATATACAGTAAAACTTCGATATTGAGAGCACTTTCGGGACAGAAGGATTGGGCGTGATAATGAGGTGGTCTCTATAGGGGAGTTATTGAAAATAGGTTCAAAAATAAGTGGTCGTTATAACAAGGTGGTCGTAATACGGAATTGATCGCAATGCGGAGTTTTACTGTATGTTTTATTTGACGAGCGTATTGGTCTTCCAAGAAGGTAATGGCACAAACATAAAATATCAGAGGATAATTTGCATTGACATATACATACTGATCCCACAGGGAAGACCAAAATGCAGTTCCTCATCTTTATCAAAGTAGGTCGATTTTAGATCAGTCATTAATGCTTGCAGCCTTCTATTAATTTCAATTTCATTTTTGTACTTGTCTTCGTATTTCTACAAATACACAAAGGAAATCATTAGTACGGACTTTGATAATACTACATCAAATAACAAAGAGTACTAAACAAATATTATTATATTAATACAGATGAAACTTGACACATAGCAGTGATGTTTTAATAAACTAATTAAGATCCCTTTTCTCAAATTATTTATTTCTGGTGAATATAACATCTACAAACACCTATTGATATTTGTTTCATGTAGATATTCTCCGAGTACATTTTAATTCCATTTATGTCCTTCCCAAACAGATTTCGTGCACTTCATTCCATATCGGTCTACTTTTACAGTCTATAAGAAACGGGATACGTTTTTATTTCATTGGGTTTAACGGGGCTTTTCAACAATATTTCAAATATATACGGCAACCGGTTCACCCAACCAGTTTTCCTGGACAAGGTACTAACCAGTACTAACTTACACTTCCAAAAGTCCAGCGCATTAACAACTAGGCCAAAATCGCGGTTTGAGTATGTGTAAGTCACAAGTACACATACATAGGAGATGCTGTTGAGAGATAAGTTATTATCAGTCCTAACAACTTTTCGTAAGTTAGGATTAAAGGAGTGGCAGTTTTCGTGTTGATAGCTTTATCATCATCAGCATCAGTAACAACAGTAATAAAACTGTTGTTTACATGATATCTACCACACATTTTAAATAAACATTACCTTTCTTGCTTTGCTCTTGCGATTCGGGTCTATATCTTCAAGTTGAAATTGCCCAAGATATTCCACAGTATCCTTTCGTTTAACGCCTGCCAACGTTGATATGACTGTCAGGCACAATACGAGACTAGACCTTTGCGTCTCTATGGGTACAAGAGGGAGTAGAACATCTACCAAACTCTATAAGAATATCAATATAAGCATGAATACGAATCATAGAACAATTGTAGCGATATCATTAGCTCAGATGGATTCGTTTCGGAAAATTTTAATTTTTCCACTGGGGTTTAACGTCGCACGAACAGCCAGAGTCATTTGACGAATTTCCAGCTTTAACCGTGGAGGAAAAATCAGACGTACAAAATGGACAGCTTCCTCACACGTAAATTTGTGTCCTGGATAATGGGATTCAAACTAACGTCGCTGGGGGTTTATTGATTAAATGTAAGAGAGCATAACCACTCGACCCAGAAGCCCCGTGAAAATTGTCCGATACATGACATATATGATAATCTTTAACAATAAATATCTATTATATTGGTTGAATGTTGGATTTGATGGTTGAGTTGTTTTGCACGAAACGTTTGTCACGGATGTTACATGCACGATTTTCAGAAAAAGTAAGCATTCTTGGCCAACCACAACAAAAGCGTTCATCTCTTCAAGGGTGCACACTGATCTTAACATTTTGGAGACATTCTTTTTAACAAAAAAAAAAAACAAAAAAAAAAACAACAAAAAAAAAACAAGCATTACCTTGAACCTTGGGAGTAGAGAGCCTGCTTGAGCCAATCCGTTTGGAAATTGATTTTGGTCCAGCGTGCAACAAAGGCCGATGAAGTTCTAAACAATAAAAAAATCTATTTGGTGTCTAACATACCACCCAAGATTTACCACAATGGAGAAGACATAACTATTGTACATGCTAAGATTTTGGTAGAGTATCAAATTGTTTATGAATTGAGGCTGTGTGTAATAAATACTTTGAATTTATCTAATATTATTATTTATAACCGACTGAACAATACTATCAGCTGATATACTGTAGAGAAATGGATTTTGTCACTGGCGTTTAACATCGTTTTTCAGTTACATACGACCACCGGTTCACCCAACCAGTTTTTCTGGACTGTATATTGACCAGTACTAACTTATCCTTCCACAAGGAGCCGCTAACATCTCCACAGATGGAGGAAAATCGACATTTTAGTCAAGTTTTCGTGGACGGGCATGACCTGCCGCGACCGGAATTTGAATTCAAATCGCCGGGTAACAAGTCAAGCCTCTGTCGCGGCTCAGAGAAATGAATAATGACATTTACAGTAGTGATTAAATAGTCGTACATCTATTTACCTGTAACATTGGAAACACAGCTTCAAACAAGTACTTTAATGTAGATTTAATTAACACCTTTTCATCGCTCGATGAACCGCTGAAACATGAATCATACATTTACTTAAACGAATTAAACATTAATACGAAGTATCACCACGGCGAATTAGAATAAAATTAAATCTTTCCTATCTTATGGATTTTAACCATTCCAATTGACGATAATTCAGATTCCCGATCAATACATATTGATGGCTTATGACGAAGTGTCCACCTCCTTGCCAAGTATCGAGCCAACAGACTCTTGTATGAGCATCAGTTTCCAAGCTGTTCTCGGGAATAGTTAACATATCAATACATTATTAGAATTGCTGGGGTCGAGATAAGGGCTCGATCATGAACCAGTTACAATTAAATTACTTGTACAATGCGGGTGCCGTGGAGTCTTCCCGTGAACCTATTGCTGTAGTTGATCATCCCAAATTTGGGAAAATGAAAATAAATATATTGGGGCTATTTGCGCAATCTTCTTGAACAGTTGTCGTGACAAAAATGTCATTTATTTGTAGTTGTAGCTGCCATTCGGATACAAATACAATCCTTATAGAATTTATTATTTACCTAAAACTTGACAGCTTCCCAAGCATCCGTGTAGTATTTTGTTTGTGTTTTCGGCAATACTCAACCAGTGTATCAAATGTACCGCTGGCAACAGTGTGTATGTAATTCCACATGTTTCTGAAAGGAAAAATAAACACATTTTAACCTATCCTCCCGCTGAATACCCTATCATTCTATGTGAATGATTTGTTCACTTTAAAAGAAAAAAAATCATTAATCTCTTTTATCGGTTGATTTAAATACATCGAGTTATATACACAATTTAGATTATAAAATATAACTGTTTTTGTTAAGAATTAAGCTTAGGATTTCGTAGACATGTCTTATATGAGGTAGAAATTAAAAAATCGGATTGTTGTAGTGGGAATTTGTTGCCAAGTGTTTACTGTTTTAGATACTTGTATCTTCCTTTGTATTGTTTTTAAAGCTAAGATGTCAATAAAGCGACATTCAACGCCATTACCGGGTTATGATTCGTACGTGATTACATATTAGCAATTCAAATCGGCAAACATTAAAACTACTTTGTGGTAGGGATATCTGTTAAGATCATTAGGATGAGCGAGTAAAATTTAATTACGGATCTTGATGAATTCTTTCTACGATAGTTTCCTCTTTTCCTTTCACAGTTTGAAGGTAGACGTTATTCAAGAAGTGGACGAAAGGTGTTTTGTGATCAATGCTGACGTTGTCTCTGTTCAGTATGGCTAATACTTCTGGAACCGTTAGTAAAGTCCGACATATTTTCTGGTTAAATCGGTTTTCACCCTGTAAGAAATAAATACAAGATTTTCAATGACAAACTAGAACAAATACAGTTGCAAGTAACATTGATTGACCCGCACTCGAATTAAGATATCGCCTCATGGCAAACACGAAATAATAGTGTTACAATTAAAAGGCAAGTGTGCCGAAATTTGGCTTTTAGAATGCAGTATATTGACCACAAATTACCGCAAACAAAATTTACAAACACGAAATCTGAGTTGCTGAGAAATATCTGTCTAGATTCCGTACCTCTGCACATCTGGCAAGAAGTTCTACCAGAGATAGGTAGATGGAAACTTCTCTTGTGTCCCTTGAAAGCAATGTCCTTATTCTATAAGCAAAAAACAAGAAAGTAGACAGACTCAAAGTTATTTTAAACTGAATTTTATTTTACGGCAATTTCCTATATTTCCACGAAAAAAAACCACACTCACAGTCGAACCGAACATTACAAAGCAATCAACAAGCATACTATAAAATTAGGTCACTTTGAAATTGAGTATATAACTTGTCCTTTGTTCGTCATTCGCAGATGTATAAATATTCTTGCATGAATACTTGAAATAAAGTTGATGATATGTGTGTCATTTGGCCAAATAATGTGATGTTTTTATACACCAATATCTAGACATGAAACTTTACTTTTTTTTTTCATAGGGTTTAATGCCGTTTTTCAACAATTTTTCATTTATATACGTTGGCTCACCTTACCAATTTTCCTGGATGGTATACTAACCAGTACTAACTTACCCTTCCACAAGGATCCGACAACGTCTCCACATTCGGAGGAAAATAGACATTTTTGTCAAATTTTCACAGAAGGGTATGACCTACCGCGACCGGGATTTGAACTCGGATCACCGGGTTGCAAGTCCAGCGCACTTACCATTGGATCACGGTCCCGGCTGAAACTTATTATTAGTTTGATATTCATATTTTATTTCAATTAAGTTAACCTTGTTTCTGAATCCGTGAATAGTATCCGAGTTATCTCCGTATCATTTTGCATCAAACAGTTCATTATCAGGTTTTGATTCTTCCTTACGGGTACGTCAAAGCCATCGACTGAAGATAAAAAACAGCCATAAACTTAAAAACATTTGTTTGTATTTAAAAACACCGTATGAGTACGAATAGAATAAGTCACTGAAAACAATGTTAAACAATTCACTTTCCATAAAAAAACGCGACAATACCGCAAAACTAGATTTTTGACAATTTATGATATAGCACCATTTTCATATTTTCAGACCTAGTAACCTTGACCCAAGGATCAGCAAATGCAATCCTAAACTATGGCTCCATACAACTTGCTATGCACCAAAGGGAGCTAGCACGTTGAAGGGATGGTGTATAATGTGTATTAGGCCTAAAATGGCCACTAGGACCAGAAACACGTATATTATATATATACATATACAAGGGTTACAACTTCCGAAATGACAATTTCTGCACCAAGTTTGTTTAAAACTACGTAACTTTTTAAGACATCGCTCCAATTCCTAATAATTGGTGTCTACAGATAGCTAATACATTATACTACACATAACCAATAAGCACTTTGTCCAATTCAAAACGAAGCAGATATTTAATCTTTTTCCTTCGAAAAATCGTCAATATCGTTTAGTCGAACGCGACCTCGCAACACCAAATTGATAAGAATTACCATACTAAATACACCTTGAAATGACAGGTACATAATTGACAACAATGTTCGCACCAATATATGCAACGCAAAACCTTTTGCAAAAAATGAGTGCAACACCTTTTGTTTGCTGGCTTACCTCTGACTATAGCTAGAAGTACACCAAGGTAGTGATTAGCTTCAGCTTCGTTTAGTTTAATTAGCTCCATGACCTTCTGAACATGCTGCGGGGTGACTTTTAATTTCGTGTACGTGTTTCGCGTAAAAATCTATAGGAAATATATACAGAGTGACTAAGATTAGCTTTAAAATTTTGATTATTGTATACATTTCTTTTTCGTGTCATAATCATAGACAATTACACAGCGCTTGTAATATCATTTTCGTTTAGTTTGTTTTCTGTATTTCGTGTACAAAATCTTATTTTTGATGTTAACATCAACCCTCGCCTTATTACAGAAATCTTTTTAGCGGCAGTCCATTATTTAAATAATTCATATCTACTCCATTCGCATTTTTACATTTACATCTTTAGTTTACATTATCTCATTATCATTGATATCCATTTCATTTTGATGCGCTCTACATGACCGTTAGGTGTCGAAGCGCCAAACACCAGTAAATTAACAAAAACAGAAACCTATTAGATTAGTAGGTCAGTGCTTGAATTGTATTCTTATTTTATCCAGCTTCCTTAGAAACGTATAAACATGGGTTCAAGATTCAAATAAGGCACATTACAAAAAACGTTTTAAACTTTACGTTGTCTTATAGCATACGAAGCTGCGCTTGTTAAATTACCACCTTATAAAATATTTCCTTTACTACATTACCTCAACCAGAAGTTCTGTCATCTCAACAACGCACCCATTAATCCCGAGAAAAAGATCTATATGTTCAAATAGTCGCCTATGGACCATCGGATTTTCTTTGGCCAGACATTTCAGCATCGTGAAAGTCTTTCTAAACAGAATCCTCAAATTCGGGATGTCATGCACATCAACGCTTGTCCCTAGTATTGCAATAGCATCTTCAAGAATGCCTGCAATCATAGTCCTTGGAAGTTGTATGGGAGGTCAGGTCAAGGTTAAAGTTATAAATGAAAAATTCGAATCTACTTTTTTCTGTAGTTTAAATGTTATTTCTTGCTGACATCAATAATGAAGTCAATATAATAAGTACTTATTCAAACAATAGCACTTTGTTTTAACAATCCAAGCAACTCGGTGACTCCCCATAAACTGGTTGAACAGAGTTGATGGAGATGATACTACACGAAGGTGAAAATGACATCGAACAAGACAAAGGTGAAAAGCCAGAGCATAGTCTATGTAAATCTGTATTCTATACTGCGAACAGTAGTAATTCATTTAAGGTTAGAATACATAGCCCGGTGATACGTTCTCATGAGTGAATTATAATACAAATAGTATCATTTAAGTGAATTATAATACAAATAGTATCATTTGAGTGAATTATAACACAAATAGTATCATTTGAATGAATCATAATACAAATAGTATCATTTGAGTGAATTATAATACAAATAGTATCATTTGAGAGAATTATAATACAAATAGTATCATTTGAGTGAATTTTAACACAAATAGTATCATTTGAGTCCAATTACGTGTGTCGATCAGAACATGCGCATTTTAATCATTATAGTTAGGGATACAATGACTCGTACAATTCGTCAATGTAATGTATTTTTGATTGGAAAATGACTGACTCACCACAATTGACTAAGATGGACTGGTTGATTTCATGTGGTTCCTCCTTGTCATCTTTCAAACAGCAGTAGCTATAAAAATCACCAGTATTAAGAAATATGAAGAAAAATACAAAAGTAGCTTTCAACAAGTGAAAAACACTTTTAGTTTCTGCTCGTCAGGACAAAAGCTATAAGTACTGGATTTGGTATTTTTGACGATGTTACAATTATTGCAGATATGATTTTAACATTATTCAAACAACCGCTAAAGCATTTACATGTATTGCATTCATAATTACTCAGACACGGATGAGTTCGATATACATACCTTGCCATTTTTTTCATTATTTCAGCCAATTCCCTAGCTTCGTCCTTCATTGGTCGTTTTGCCATTCGCACAACGTCCTGTACATCATGGTACAGCTGCACTGAATCGGGATGTCTTAAAATCTGAAATGTCAGTAAACGAAACTTCTCATTCGCCCCGCGCATAATCACATTTTTGTGCTTATTGAAAATTGTTTATTGTTCAAATTTTAATACACTCAAACCTGTGTTTGTGGCCACCTCCGAATAAGGACCATCCTGTGAACAAAGGCCATTCTTTGAAAACCCGTCCATGATTATTAAGAACAAACTGACCTCCAAATAAAGGCCACCTGTGAATAACGGTAACATTTTGTCTTTCCCAAAGGTGGACTTAGTTCACATGCATCGCTGTATGGGAATTTTGGGAAAAAAAATGGAATATTTTGTTAAAACTCTTCCGAATTTGAAATATGACCAAATATTTACTTCCTTTCCTTAGCGAAGCAATTTTCAAGGGTAAATATCTATAGTTTTATATAGAAAATGTAATCATTTTCATTCTTATTGTTCAACAATACGCCACCGGTAAAACGATTTTGTCAATTATTTATTATTTACAAAACAAGTTGGAAATTGAATTCTGAACGACATCGTCATCCTCATTTGACCATTAACCCAAATTTGATTGAAAAATTGAAAACGTGTATTTTCTGGCTGCCTCACATCCTATAAAGTTGAAACATAATACAACAATTTTCTAGTAGTTTCATGGCATAACAGTGTTCCACCGGGAGACATATCATCGGTGATAATTGCAATTACAGTAATTAATACTTAAATTCACTAATTCATTTCTTCGTCCTATATTTTCGCAAAGAACGTAATAATTGAAAAAGTTGTGTACTTCACATAAAGTCAAAGAAGACATTATGTTGGTGTTACCTGCGCACGAAGGCATCCTGAAAACGCTACTTCCTCGGCAGAGAACCACCCATTCAAAACGAGCAAAGACTTTTGTATAACAGCGTCGCTTTGATATCGCATCAAA
The DNA here is from genome assembly GCA_008271625.1 of Lutraria rhynchaena. NCBI lineage: Eukaryota > Metazoa > Mollusca > Bivalvia > Venerida > Mactridae > Lutraria > Lutraria rhynchaena. The sequence continues at coordinate 5,049,517 of VIBL01000004.1, read as the reverse complement.
TCCTTTCAAGAAAACAAAACAATGCAAACAGAAAGGGTTTTCCACAATATGAAACAGATACAAAATATATCGCGGAACCGTTTCTCATATATACTTTGACTATTTTTGTTGGGTATCTATGTCATGTACAGATTAATATTATCAAATGCTCAATGAATATACGTCTACATATTCAAAACGTCGGACAATTTAGTATTACAAAAAAAACTTATTAACACACTGTAACAATAAGACAATGGAACTATAAAATGTCCTGTTCATAATGATCAGGAGTTATGTCAGTACAACCTTAAGTACCCCATAAAAATATGCAAGCGATGATAGTGTATTACTATGATAAATGACCTCTCATACCAACAAAATATAAATACAATACCTGCAGCATTGTAATCAAATTGTCTTGGTCCAAAAGGACACTGAAAAATGGTAATAAAATATATTTCAATAACCATAAGAATAATAAAAGACAGAAACGCATTTTGTGTATATATTTAATCAGGGTATTCAGTAAATGTCATACGCAATCATTTCGTTCGTCCATAATATAACCCATAATATTGCAAACTCGTCTCTAGTTAAAGACAAACATATTAAATACGTGACATAAAACACCGGAATTAGTCCATGTTGTCTCTACAAATCTTTCTGTTAAATGAAATTGTATGCAATTAATATATTCAAGTACAGTATTACACATTGTTACGTAAAGTACATGACAAAAACACTTTAAAAGCAACAAAAAAATATCCAGGCTCACCTTATGCCCGCAGCTTGATCATTCTTTTGGAGAGCATCTTTAAATTTAGACAAATTCATTCCGCTCTCTGTATTTATTTCAGTTTTGAAGTGCCACAAGAACCCCTAAAATCAAATGCATGCTTGCATAACAACATGCTTATTCTTGCGTTTAAATGTGATATAGGACATCAATAGGACAAAGAAACCATTTTATTTCCAATTAACGAGGAGCAAGATGTTTAAGTTTAAAGACTAATATCTTATCACCTAAGGTATGTCAGCAAGACGGGCTCAGCATACAGAAAGTAAAATGGCAATATTCTAATAGCGAGGAACATAATTATTATTATACTTAACCTGGCGAATAAAATGTATGCACTGGTACGTAAAGACTGATAAATTGTTAATCTCTGTTCGATCAATCGTGTACAAACCTCTATTCTGCTTTTGGGCCTCTGTTTTAGGAGCAAGTTCAGGATCTCCAAAGCTCTAAAAATATGCAGACTTTTAAGTAATTACAGAAATAGTAGACATGCATTCATATTGGATATTTTTATAGCTTAACTTGACATTGAAAACTGTTACAAAAACTACCAAGAAATGATCTCAGGTTACTTCTTGTTTCTGACCAGAGTGGGATGGTTTTGCCTCACCCTCTACTTTTGCATTTAATCCAAATTTGTTATTGGTAATTCAACGACATATTTTCACCCAAATTATCTTACAATTTTTTTGAACCTTCTTCTTCCTTTTGTTAATGATTGCTCTCTCTTTTAGTAGAATTCAACACATTTGACTTTACATTCAACAACTAAACATCTCTATGCTATTAATCTTGCGATTGTAGATTTTGACATTCACCAAAATAAATGAAGGTACATACTGTACTTTTGCTTCAAAAACTGCTTCTGCTTGCTTGCTGGCCTTAAATCTTTCAATTTGTCTAAACTGTATCAAATCTTCATCTAAATTTAAAGAGATATTATATACCTTGTTCCGATAAAACAAAGTTGAATATATGCTATAATTTGGTTTTAGGACCAACACTTTCATCTGTTCTTTCGATTTATTTAATCCTTTCCTTGATGTAGCCGCATTATCCCGCATATGCGTCCACCGCTCACTACCGCATTTTTACGCGTATAACATTAAATTGAATTATTTCTTTTGAAAAAGATTAACCCGCCAATCATTTAATAGCAGTGGTTCAGATATAAAACAAATTGCTGCAAATGAACCAAAGAAGAAGAAAAAAGATTAGCAACTAAGCATCAAAGAAAACTTTCGAAAACACTAAGCCCTGTCGACCAACCTTCGACGTTTAGTGATGGTCTGTCAGTATATCCTTTTAGTAAATCTAGTAAAAGATCCAATATGGTTTTGATTTGTTCTGTGCCCCAATAAAATCCGTATTTGACGAGGTATTTGACAAGATTTAACACCTGCAAAGCGTAAAGTAAAAGGTAAGTAAATTAATCCAACAGATAATTGTAATAAAATGTTTACTGTAACCATCGTATTTCCAAATATTAACAATTTTATTTACATTCATTGTTTGTATTGTCTTTTTTGATATTTAAAAAAATGTTTCCAAGTACGAAATAAGTTTTACGCAATAGGGTATGCCCGATTACTTGTGTGCGTTTGTGTTTGTGTGGTTAGGTGTAGGGTAGGTCTGGGTACTTGTTGTGTGTGGATGGAGGCAGGGTGTGTAAGGGGTACTTGTTGTGTGTGGATGGAGGCAAGGTGTGTAAGGGGTACTTGTTGTGTGTGGATGGAGGCAATATGTGTAAGGGGTACTTGTTGTGTGTGGATGGAGGCAAGGTGTGTAAGGGGTACTTGTTGTGTGTGTGTGTGGATGGAGGCAGGGTGTGTAAGCCTGGTTTGCTGTTCTTGGTTCTTTTTACACGACTGATTTGACATTCAAATATTGTCTTGTATTGCATTGTATTGTATTTACAGGAACTGTAGGATTACCTCGGTAATCACAATGTTGTTTTCAACATCTGAGTAAACCATTTCTGTGTTTCTTTTTAAGAACGCACCGATCCATCGATTAAGCTGAGCAAAGTAACGACCAGTTTTATACTCGCTGTTGTCAACTGGACACAACAGATCCTGTCAAAGTAAATGATTACTATTACAAAACATATATTTATACAATTACATTGATGCCAGCAAGAAAGCGTACAATGATATATTGTCTACTTAAAGCTCGTATATTTGTGGAAAGTCATGCGATCATAAAAACTATGAGTAGAATATCATACTACACATTACAAAATATGACTGTGACAATTGCCGAAATCGGGCAAAATATTTAAACGCATCTTTTGTTTGTAGATTTGAAATAAGCATGACAAACGTGTCAATAGAATACAATGAATCGGTAAATAAGAAGCCTCAGCACACATTGTCATCAACAGCTATTGGAGTTTTATTTTAGTTTATCGATGCTTATGTACTACATATGTTACAGGCATATTGGAATAGAATTTGTTAGTTGTACCAAAGCATTTGAAATATAACGTCCGAATGATTTATAATATAATCGCATCTTCGCAGCAAGTGGTTGTAAAGAAACGCAAATTACAAAATCATGCATTATCAGCTGAATTATATAACTTACCTTATGGTTGACTATGTCGTCGTATACATAACAATGACTCACGTGATCAACAACAGAGATATTGTCAACTATATCCACAAACATGGCTGAAACAGTAAGTTTAATGATAGAGACTTTGTGTTTTATACTGTTTTGTATCGTCACCAGCTATAAATTCGTGCATTTTTGTTAAGTAAATACAGCGGCCACGACCATGGGGCAGTAGTTAGTGCGCTGGACTTGTAACCCGGCGATCTGGGTTCAAATCCTGGTCGCGGAAGGGCATCCCCTTCTTGGAAAATTTTTACAAAATTATGTCGATTCTCCTCCACATGTAGAGAAGTTGCCAGCTTCTTGTGGAATGGTAAGTTAGTGCTGGTTAGTATACCGTCCAGGAAAACTGGTTAGGTGAACCGATCGCCCTATATAACTGAACAATTGTTGAAAAAATGCGTTAAACCCAATGAAAAAAGTAATTACAAGATGTGAATGTCATTGATACGTTTTACAAAGTTTAACACAAAAGTTTTTCCATTGAGGTTGGTAATAGATACGTACTCACTTGTTATCTGCGTATAGCAGTATTTACAACAAAAAAAGCTATTCGCAGAAAATCGTATCTGATATTACACAACTGATACAACAACTTTTTCGTAAAATGAACACACCTAACATCAGTCTGCATGCCACTCTCCGGATCTTGTCCGGATGTCTAGGTTCTGTAAGTCTTAGACAGAACTGAGCTTCTTCAAACGTAAAATACTTGCTGACTTCTGTGACCATATTTACTATATCTGGCTGGCCCTGACAGAAATAAGTAATTATATATTTTGATATGTTACAGATGGAATACATCTAAGATGCAGTATAAAACGGTTATAGCAAATTACATCATTATATCCGTATTTCACTGTATCCACATTCATGGTATAAATAAGGGGATGTTCGTGAAAAATAAATATTTCACCTTATCCGACCCTTCACTATATCCGACTTCAATATAACTGTGTTTTACAGGGTATCAAAAATATATAAGAAAATTTGAGATTTTTTACGACATAAAAGTTTTACGTAAATCTAAAATATATCTCTTAATTAGATTTTTTATAACTCACTTAAATTAATTATCAATAATTTAAAGGCAACGGGGAATTTCATACCCGACATATATCGCAGTATAAATTCAGCTGGCGAAGTAAAAATTTGTACTCTTCATCTTCGTCACCTCGCTGAAATTTTAGACAATATTCAATTTATAAACAAACTGTAGAAAAATATGCATGGTACTTCTCTGTGTGACGTAAGGCTAAACCATTTTGGACGAGATAAAAAGTATTCTGAACGCCCTTATCAAATCAACAAAATGTTGTCTACGACAAGACGGGTGAGACAATAATGGTGTGTACCAATGTGGGTAAATAAGAAGGTTTAATGATCATGGTTTAAGAAAAAAAAATTGGTCCGTAAAAACCAGAACAAGCACTCCACACCTCAACAGTCGATTAACCAAACAAAGATGATGCTTGGGAAGAAAATTTTTTGACTGGTTTTTAGATATAGCAGAAAAAGTAACAAGAGACAGACGAAGTCAGAAGAAATCAAACATTAGTTGAAGGCTGTGTAAAAACAGAGAAAAGCGAGGAAGCGGATGTAGATTAGGAAGAAGTAAGACAACAAATGGAAAAAATAGATGAATAACAAATGCTGTGATTTTGTGGATATAAACTGTTACTTACACTTGCTAATGTGGTAAAATCTATCCAGTCTTTACCTCTATTCGTGGACACATAGTTCCTTTCATTCACCAACTTTGTTAGGTATACATAATTCTGAAAAAAAACAAGGATTCAAAAATCTAAATAGTTGTGAGCGAAATCATAAAACCAAAGTTGTAACAGACCGCAAGGACGGATTTTGTAGTCCAGTTTTTACTTGTGTGAAATCGGACAATTGTTTTATAAAACCTTAGTAGTGGTCAACAATTGTTTTTTTTTTCAAAAGTGTATTAATACGAATATTTCATTCCCGATTGATACAAGTTGCATATAGAGGCAGATGTGGTAGTCTCTTTAGGAAAAGTTAATCTGCTTCTCCATATGGCCTTTCAGGAACCAAGCCACTTTCCTTCAAATCTATTTTTGTGTATACATGTATGTTCAGTTGCCCATCCTTAAAGCCTATTTTGAATGCATGCACAAAGGAAGTCAAGTTTGTAAAACGTAGATATATTTATTCACATGCCGGATATTAATGCTGGTAAGTGAACGTCTAGAGGAAAACAATGAATTTCTGTGTGAAAAACTGCACTGTAGTATCTTGTAAAGCAGGCATACCATGAAAATTGGTAGCCTTATCTTAACAATGGTTGTGTATTTACAAGTTAAATATCTATACTACATTCTTTTCGCATACTTGATTTTAATTTTATCATATTTCCCATACCAACCTCCAGTTAGTTTTATATTTCCATCATTCATGATGAGGGTTGTTTTACTGTGAAAGTGTTTTTTACTGATGCAACTCTAGGTAAAATCAAATATCTCCAAGATTTAAGAAGTATGAAAGACAACCCGGAGTAGTTATAACAATAGGGATCATTTTCGCGAAATACTCATTTTTAATAGAAATAAAAATAATTAACCAGAAAGAATGGTAAGATTTAAACATTTGTCAAATAGCGGATGAATTACCTGTGTATCTCCTAACCACACACTCGCGATAAGAGTCTGATTTTCAGCAATATACTCTCCCGAACAAACACATAACGCATCCAAGAGATCTAAGTGACGATAGTTCATGCCTGCAAGCAGCATTCCCGCTACCTTGTCCACGTCGTCCCTTGTAAATTTTTCCACAATTTTCTTGTTATTTTTGATTGCTTTTGTAATAACACACGCTGCCTTCTTGCTAACATTTCCCTACAATTCAAGTCATATTAGAAGCAATGTCAATTTGTGAATGTATGCTCTCCTGAGCTTCTCTCGGGAGCGAGTTTTGGGAAAGTCATTGATACAAATGCGAAGAAAATTTGAGTACAATTATATTTTTTTCAATTGAAAACGACGTAAATGGATTTAAAATGTGCTTAGATTGATGTAGCTCAATTTCGATTGAATGTAATACAGAAACTCAAAATGTAGTTACATCTTGTTGATTTCTTACCAATTTATATAAGGATCAATATAATAAAATTGAACATAATCACCGTGGGGAATAGCGCTTTGTTAAAAAAGTTCTCGTAAAGATGGTCACTTACTCCTTCAACTTTACATTGTGTCATGATAAAATCCAGATATTTGGCGATGAATAATTTATTCTTTATGGAGTGCCCTCTTAAAAAGGTGTGTAAAACTTCATATATTTCTTCGAATATGAGCGTCATGTATCTGGAGTACAAAAGAATTATACGTTTCAGAAAGAGAGCTCAACGAAAATAAAGTAAATTAACTGATCACTTGTAAGGGCTGGCTTTCGTCAGACACCCGAGGTTGAAACATGTATGTAGCAGTACAAGCAACCTGTGTGTCACTCTGCTATGTGACACAATACAGAACTGGTTAAAACAATTGTTGTCAATAAAAACGTTCAAATATAATTACCACACTAAAATGAGCGAAGTAATTATGCTTCTTAAGGACACCGAAGTCAAAGAAGGAAGAATAGTCAGTAAAGATAAAAATATTTAATACTAAGTACAATATAACCATTGAAAAACGGACTCCCCGAAAACTGGAATTCCCTGAAAAATCTGATGATTCCGGAAGAGTCCGGTTCACAGATGTTATACTGTATATGTTCTTATGCTTATTGAATATACGAGACTTACTGTGCATCAGAGCGGTTATTCGGACAGCCTAGCAGCTTTATGAAGATATTAATAATCTGTAAGTTTCTTAAAAGCTTCTGACGCTTTTTGACGGGTTTACCGTTCTCTAGCATGAACTCGTTGATTTCTTTCAGTGCCTGAAGTAGAAAGTTATGACACTGACATAAGGGCAAATGAAAAATGATGAGCGGTACAATAAAATAGCTTATGACAGTGTGGGATATCACGTGATCGTAAGACGAAACATCTTTGGAAACATATTTTAGTTCGGTGCATATTACAAGGATATCCAATAAATATTGTATAATTATATTTAGCCGACTGTATACAGTAGTATACGATTGCAAACATTATTTACAAATTTGATGAGGCATTACGAGACCCAATTCGACAGAATCCGAGCATAAAGGTTATCAAAAAGAACTGATAAAGGAAGGATCATGCCCAACAACATTAACTTTGTGATCTTGTCATATGAGTCATTACCAACCTTACAAGTCCTGGTACTTCGATCCGAGTCCAGTGTAACCCCATCCCTTTTCTGCAACAAAACAAAACATCCATTTACTTGATACTGTTTTCCGAGAAATCGTAACCGGGTTATTTCTACAAACCCGTATGCCATTTTTCCCATTTTGAGAAAATTGCATTTGAAGTTTTGAACTGGATTTACTTTAAGCCAGTTACAGCTTTGTGGAATTGAGATTAACTCTATTTAGGATAGATATATAAATAGGTATGTATGATCATTGTAAAGAGCTCATCGAGACGAAAAAAATGACACCAAAATTTCAATATTTCCAAAAAAAGAGTTACGGGGATGTAGAAATAAGCCGACGAAATATCAAACGATTCTAATATTCATTTTGCAAAGTATAGGAGTCTGTTATTAATCTTAATGTTAAATATTAAGTACAACACAAATTGCTTTAGTAACCGCCATGAAGCAAAGAATGTTTTACGTTAGAATACCAGTGACCTTTTTGTATGCTTGTTCGCTTGTTTTCTTCTACAAAGTTAGGTCAAAATCAAATGACATTATTAAATGATCAGAATTGAAAAGAGAAGAAATATTACTGTTTTAAGGCTCAATAGATGACATGTTAAATTGCAAAGTGGATCGCATAGTGAATTTCCTTAACCAGGCAGCATTGAACAGTGTGTTACATAGCGGTACAAGCTTTTATCGCAAGATAAGTTATAAGATAAGAAAATACATACATCTTTCAAAAGTTTGTCTAGAAATGGAATCATCCCAGATATGTAGTAAAACGTGTTAACTAATTCGGAGTCCACAGACTGTAATGTGAATACGTCCTCCTTGTGTTGATCTTCCACCAGTTTTATCTGTTCAGTAAAAAAAAGACGAATAGTTTGCAACCCTTGATCAGTCTATCAAGTAAAAATAACAACAACAAAACACTTCTCTACTGTTAACAACACCATCATTTATTGTAAACAATTATACACCAATCAGAAAACTACATATCGAGGAAAACTTTACAATGAACATTTCTTTTCAATATTTGCTTCTACATGCTTCAACTAATTTTACAAGCACACTTAGTCTAGTAAAAAATAAAACCTCTTCCAGGGAAAAATTGGTTTGACGCAGTCATTTAGGCCGTTATGAACACTGTGATGTCCTTATAATTTAATTATAATGATTCCCCTTTACATATCCAGATAGGGTTAATTACTAAAACAGTATTCTACAATTACAAATTATCTGAATAAAACTTGTGTCTCTACGTTTACATTGCACGCATTTATGTTACCTGTCTGAGCTGCGCATTACTCCATTTTAAGGATCCCACTGGCGATTTTTTCCCTTCCGTCATAGTCTCGGAGTTTGGTTTGTATTTATCTGCGAATTAATCGAATGGTGTCACGTGTATGTGCAATCACTAGGAACAACACGGCACGGAAGGAAGGAAGGAAGGAAGGAAGGAAGGAGGGAGGAAGGAATGAATGAAGGAAGGAATGAATGAATGAAGGAAGGAAGGAAGGAATGAATGAATGAATGAAGGAAGGAAGGAAGGAAGGAAGGAAGGAAGGAAGGAAGGAATGAATGAATGAATGAATGAATGAATGAATGAAGGAAGGAAGGAGGGAGGAAGGAATGAATGAATGAAGGAAGGAGGGAAGGAAGGAAGGAATGAATGAATGAAGGAAGGAAGGAGGGAGGAAGGAAGGAATGAAGGAATGAAGGAAGGAAGGAAGGAATGAATGAATGAATGAATGAATGAAGGAAGGAATGAATGAATGAATGAATGAAGGAAGGAAGGAAGGAAGGAAGGAAGGAAGGAAGGAAGGAAGGATGGAAGGAAGGAAGGACGTACAATCATAGTTTTCTTTATTCTTACTTTGGTTAAAATGATTATTTACATGAAAAAAGGTGATCTTGAACATATATTTCAACGATTGACTTGTAAAATAAATTAAGGACTACAAAAGATTTGTTTCGCTTACGTGCCCAAAGATATGGGAATTTATTTTACTTTTTTACGGGAATATGTGCGCCGTAATATCAATGGGTTGTGAAAATTAAAAATATAAATCAGATTTTCCATTGGCTAAGTCCAAAAATCCAAAAATAACGGGAAAATCACAATTTCGATAGTGTTAGTGGAATGACATGACATGGGTTTGCTATACATTATAATGATCGTATTATTTTGTGATCATGCATTCCACATAAATACTTGTAGTAAATACACGTATTTGGAGTCCATGATACGTAAATATTTGATACCCAACCTGTGGAGCCATGAAGCCATTGACGGGACACCGCATGTTCTATCATGCAACTACTTTCGTGTGGTACATTATCATGATCCTACAAAACAAAACATAGATATTTTACTTTCTTCATGCAACAAGGTTTCCAACTGAACTAGCAGAGCAAAAGAAATTAAACCCGCACTGCGATATTGTTCATTGACAGAATTATATATAAGAAAATAAAGACAACGTGCAACCCCTCCAAATCAACACCATTTAGGAGAAGCAAAATTATGTTGTTGTTGAGAGGTTGTTGCTCTAGAGAAATTAAATTAATGGTTAAACCGTACATTGGGCCGCTCTGGAGAGGTCGCACTTCATACCCAAGTGTGATCTCAAGATTAACATTCGGGAATTCTACAGGCTGATTTAACTTGGAAGAAAAAAAAAACATCCCCGATGATGTACAGTATAACCCCTGAAAACCGGACACTGAAAACCAGAAATCTATGAAAATCGGACGATTTTTCAAGTCCCATTTTTACTAATAGATAATCAAAATTTATCTGAAAACCGGAATTTTCAGAAAACCGGACTTTTGGCCCAGTCCGGAGAGGGTCCGGTTTTTAGAGGTTTTACTGTACTATTAAATGAATTATTACATTAGTTACTGATAGTAGCTATTTTAATACGATGTTTTCACGTATTTGTTCCATCCTAATTTTCTTACCATTGAATATGGATGAAATCTGAACAACGTTTTATGATCGGAAGCATCTACGGTGAGTCCGGTTGTACCGTCTTGTGTGACACACAAATATTGTCGTGTGCACATATGGAGCAACCTACATTTCTTTTGCCGTTGCAACGTGCCTTCTGCAATAATGATTAGAGGAAATCAAAATCAATCAAATTCTTGGTCGAGATGGGGTTAAACTAGCTTCTTCCATCATATTCTTGAGTCCACCTCAATTTACCGTGGATACGGGCCTGCTATATGAATTAAATTCATTCTGATCAAGAAGTTGGCTAAGACTGGGTACATTATATTAAATGAGAGATAGTATTTTCCACACTGTCTCTGTATTAATTTATTTTGATCGGTCTTTTGACTTACCGCTCAATGGCCCTTCCTGTAGTTCGATTTGCCAGTATGTGATGGCCGAACTACTTGGTGTTTTGTGTCTAGACTTGTACTTCCCTCCAGGACACAGTCTTAAATGTACTGTAAACGATGTTGAAGGCAAGTAAATTAAATTGCTTAATAAACAAACCTTACACACTATGCTTTAAGGACTTGTGTGACTTATTTACCCATTAACCGTAGACTTGATTATTTGTTTTCTTTTGTATGTTAAATACATAGTAAGTTGAACTAAGGATTTACTTATTAACGAACAGGAAGTCGTGAATTTTTATAACGCTACCAAATTACTAATAAAATACAGGTGGTACTTTACAGAAATCGAGTTTAGTTTGAAATATATTGTCACAGCTACAAAGTATGTTAACTAAGAGAAACGTTATTATTTCAATAAAAATATGACTCGTATATTGTGAAAATATAAAATTGACTACGCATTATGCTGTATTACTGTGTGTTTACTGTTTAAAAAAAAGGCTAGTGCACGCAATTATTTATATGACGTTACCGTCTTCAGTGACACCACGATCAAATAATCCTTCAGCGACCAGATAGCCCTCCATTTCGGTATGAAGTAACCTCACTATATCTCCAGCCTGTAATGATTTTTTAATACAATAATATATGTTTTTTAAAAGTATGTTTATGTCATATTGATTATAAAATCTTCAGTGATATCATCAAATTATGTTATCGTCTTTATTCATTTGAGAGCGTTTATTTGTTTGTTTTGTTTTTATGTGACATATTGTCACTAGGGTTTAATGCCGTTTTTCAACATTTTTTCAGTTATATACGGCAACCGGTTCACCTAACCATTTTTCATGGACTGTATACTAACCAGTATTAACTTACCCTTCCACAAGGAGCCGGCAACTTCTCCACATATAGAGGAAAATCGACATTTTTGTCAAATTTTCATAGAAGGGTATGACCTGCCGCGACCGGGATTCGATCCGGGTTACAAGTCCAGTGCGCTAACCACTGGACCACGGACGCGGCGAACTTTTATTTAATTGAGTAGGACTTAGTCTTTGAGTCGCTCAGAGTATCTTTGCTACTCTTTAGATTGGCAAATTAGAGACTCTCCGTTTCGTCGTCTGATTGGTTAATATATCTAGCTACCTTTTGACGACTTTCTCAATACGAGAGAAGAAATAGTCCGTAAACATCATTTTTCTACAAATATTTGGAATTGCTTCCCAGATGTATTTTCACCTTCTTTTCAAATTACCAATAAACATCGATAAAACTGGTTTTGTATTCGTGTAGCTGAAGTTTATTTTCTATTCACTCGTTTACAATTGACGTTGTTTCTTTGCGTATAAATATATCAATATATAACATTTACATGCTACATTAGCATTAGAATTATGAATTAAACGAAAAGAAATTCACTGGTCACTACTGATGAAAATCGTTGCTACTTTAAGACTTCTGTCTACAGATCTATATATTTATTTATGGATTATGAATAACTTAAAGCCTAACTTTTCACTTACTTAATGTAAATTATTTTATGTTTGGTATACAGGTGATGTTGCGAATATAAAACGTTCTGTTGTTAAAAATGAAAACTTACCTTAAAACATTTGTTTTCATCCGTTGTTAGTTTACTTTTTCGGGTTATTTTGAAACTAGACTGATGAAGAGACACGTTTAGTTCATGGCTAAAACACAAAAAAACATCAAAATCTGCTTCTCTCAGAAAAAGTGTAAAATCCTTCGCGGCTTTTTATATTCATGGAAGGTAAACAATAATAAATTCGTAACAACATTATATGATATCAGATTCTGTAATGATATGTGAGACAGTAAAATGAACAATAATGTATATGATATTTTACATGTTTTATGCCAATAAATGAATTTGTTAAACGGTCATTGCTTCATTGTTTAAAGAAAGGTCCACGTGTAAGGGCCACTATGGAAATAACCGATTTTTGTCTATCTTTTTGTTCCATCGTATGTCATATAATGGGTATGACATTGCTTTACTTTATACATTTATTTAGATTAATTTTATTTTTGTACTACCAATTCAGTTTTATTTAGTAAATATTTATCGGTCATGTTAATAGATTGCAACTTCATATTATAGCATGTTATGAGCATTGTGACTGAATAAGTCGGCCTGTTGGTCGGTCGGTCGGTCTGTCGGTCTGTCTGTCTGTCTGTCTGTCTGTAACTTGTCAATCAAGAAAACTCTCACCAGTTTCTGTACACGGACGTACCATCGAAAGTTGATTTTGATACATGGAGATAATGTCCCGGCCATTTCACACTTTCAAACGCGACCTGTTCCCCCGCTTCCACCTAAAGAAATTAAAAATATTCATTATCTTTAATTGTCTCAATCGGATCGTTGAAAAAGTACCTTACAACTGCCGTTCAGTGGACCTGCTTAGAGTTTAACGCTATGCTTACAGCAAGGGTCATTTGGAACGTTTTCCAGCTTCAACAGTGAAGGAAGACCCCATGCGTACACCTGGATGGAACCACAGACCTAGCTAGCTTGACAGTTCCCTCCAGTTTAATCTTTGTTTGGGATTCGAACTTTCAGCGATGAGGGCTAGGGAGTACTAGTCAGAGACAATCACAACCCGACCACCGAGCCCCCCTCTGCAGATTTTTGTGTTCATGTCTGTTACATGCAGTTAGGGCACAGAATCAACTACAGCTGAATAACAAACTAAACTTCTTTTGTTGATATTTTATTAAGCAATTAATGTTCCACCATACTTTAATATTATAACATTTAATATTCTTTACAGCTTTAAAAATGGTAATAAATATCTACACACTCACCACGTCGCCTTCTGTCTTTGAACTGAATTTTGACATGACTTTGAACTGCGCATTCTTGGCGTTAAAGTTAAGTAGCAAGACCTATATGTGTAAAGAAAAAAAACAAGATGCGGAACAACTAAGAAATAGAAAAATCAGTTATACACCCAATGAAACTAGCCTCAGACTCTTACCCTTCTATGAAAATTTGACAAAAATGTCGATTCCCCCCCCCATATATGAAGAAGAGAAGTTGCCGGCTCCTCGTGGAAGGGTAAGTTAGTACTGGTTAGAATACAGTCCGGGAAAACTGGTAAGATGAGCCGGTTGCCGTATATAACTGAATAATTGCTGAGAAACGGTGTTAAACCCCTGTGACAAAAAGTCACGTACAAACAAACGAAGGAATTCTCAGGCTCTGCTTTCTTGTCGAATGTGTTTGATAAGAAAAAATAAATGATAATTTCTGACACAACTATGTTTTACACAAATATCACGCATCATTGCGTAATACTATTACAAAAATCGTTTATCACTCACAGAGTGTTTTGAAAGGCAGACGAAACAAGGTAAGATGCACGAGCGAATAGTGCTAAATTATCAAAGCTCGAGATATTTGAAAATATTTGCCTTACGAGTTTCGAATAACACGTTTTTCGTGTATATAACAGCAAAATATGGTGTTGAGACTGGAGACTGTTGGATTGAAATTGAAACATTCACATGCATTTATTTTAAACACAGAAACGTGTATAAAAGAAGTGCTTGTTTTTACATATTGTACAACTACATCATATTGTATTGTTGAAGCAAAATAGGTGAATGACTTTTTTATATGTTTTCATTCATAATATTAGCTGGTTTAGACGATTTATGGTTTTATATTATACAGTAGAACACGGTTACAGAGAAAACCAGGGAACTCGAATAATTACTTAATTATATCCATATTATATCATAACCATAACAACGACATAAAAAGAGCGTGTTCTCGGTGAATTACTTCACTTAATCCGATCATTCGCTATATCCGAGTTCACTGTAACCGTGTTTTACCGTATGTCGTATATATAGATGAAGTACTGTGAAGTACTGTTTACACTTACCACCAAATTATTTCCTTCAAGTAATGAAGTGTTTCCCATGTTGACGTGTAGGAACTTTTGTGTAAGTGTGTGCTTAAGCTGAATGAAAAATAATGAAGGTCAAACATGGAACGTGTTAAAGGTTATTTTACATTCAATTAATATGTTTATGTTTTATTTTCTTCGTCAATAGATAAAGCGTTATGTTGGTAAGGAACATCCCAATCTGTACCGCACTCATGTGTGCATGCTACAAATCAATTCGCACACATATGACGCATTTTTCATACGCACAAAGTAAAAAAAAGCAATCACTTTTCCATAGCGAAAAAAGTGTAAACAGCGAAATATGTTAAAAGCATAACCATTGTATTTGTTACAAGCCTATCTGGCTCTTTGTAATGCTCACATTTACACAACCAATTAATGGTATGGAAAATGATTGAGACTTTATTAAATTCATCTTGTAAATTCATTCGATTCAAACTAATCTTTGATTATATAAATATGTAGCGGTATTCTATGACTGTAGGTAGGAAAACGAAACGAGATCAGAAATGAGACAGGATCCATCAATCTCACTTTTCATGACAATTATTTTATTTTATATAACTGAAAAATTGTTGATAAATGGCGTTGAACCCCAGTGACAATAAGTCCAATAATAACAAAAAAATATCTCAGCGTCAAAATACAGGAACTTGTGATTTTGTGTTTACAAATCAACATCAGGTTGTATATTTTGATTAACTCCGCTTGTTGTTCAGAGTTTTTATCGAAATGGATCCTTTTATGCAACGCTACATATGTAACTATGTACGGCCGCATTAAAGACTCAACATTCTGCAAGGGAGATAAGTCTTTTAAATTACGGCATACCTGAATAACTTGGCCGTATAAGAGTTTCTTCCCTTGATGAACCTTTTGTTTTAACTCATTGTCTCGTGTTTCTATCTCCGCCTCTGCCTGTAATATAATGAGTAAGTATTGTTATTTAAAATGTTGTTTATATTAAGTTCGGAGCTCAGAGTTATACTTTACGTACTTAAGATAAAAAAGTTTGTTGGTTTATTGTCGTACGGCCTGTCATTACGACTGACGGGTACAAGCTACCGATATTTAGACCAATAGATATTTCTCTCGTATAAGATAAACATTAAACGAATACATAAATGTATACATTTTATAACAGAATACTTCACAAACTTCATAGGATGTATTGCATTGAGTAACTTTTGCAACAACCCCCAGTAAGGCAGATATATAATTAGGAACTTATTCATCGCGTTTTGCATGCAATTCCTCGGTATTAGCTCTGATGCCATAATTAAAATGTTAAATTTCTATTTCAACGTGGGTTGTTCCAAAATTACTCAAATATGCCCAACATCAGTCAGATAAGTGTCAGCTATATTGGAACAATGACTATGGTTAGTTAATCGTATGCAGCATGGCACCCGTGGTTAGATATATTTTTATATGATATTTTTTCGTCTTGATTATCCAGTGTGTAGTCAGGTGTTCTATCAATCAGTGTATGCACGAGGTCATTATTGTCAACATAAAGAATTTCTTTTACAGATATGATTCCACATGTAATACAGTAGACCTTGGTTATAGCGAAGCCCTCGGGACGCAAATAAATACTTCACAATATGATATATACGAATATTTAACCATATATACCAAATTTGAAGTAAAGAAGGGCTTGGTCGTGAATTAATGATCACTCAAGTTTATGCAATCTTTCGTTATATCCGAGTTCAGTGTCTTATTGTACATTATTTCATAACTATTTAAGCCTGGTCTATAGTTATATCATGCATTTACAAACTTTGACATTGAACCAATTAATGACTCGTGAAGATGATATACAAAAATGAATAACAAACCGCTTTGTGTATTTTGATCTAAAACGTACACATATATTAAGTTACATACCGTCATTGATGTGTGCAGAGATAAAGTTCTTCAATTTATATATTACGTAAATGAACCAATAATTCGCAATCGGATTTTTGAGAGCATTAATAACCCCAATACATTATAATAAATGATACAATCATTGATCATTCGGTACATTCGGTTTGTATCACGAATCAAACTCAATATTTTAGATTACTGTGGTATCATTGTTTTTTGTTGGGTTTATTTGTCGCGGGTTTTACAAAAAATGTCTTTTTCGCGGGGATCTAAATTCTAGAACTTGACGTTATGGATTGTTGACTGATATCTTAGCATTAATATTCATGGGGATTTGATTTCGTGGATAAGTCGACCCATGAAATTCGCCAAATTAAATTCCCAACGGAAATTTGTATGTTTTAAGATTTTAAAAAGAAATACTCTGGTTTTAGTCTGAGTGTTTACTTGTACCATCGAATTTACCAATTGAATGATTATGTATATTTTATAGCGAGACTTTTTTGTATACAGTCTGTTTGCGGTCTTAAATTCGCACAACAAACGTAGCTCGAAATACGCGAAAATTCGTCCTGCGCGAACAAAAATGATACCGCAGTAGTTCTATAGTTGTATAATTATACATAAAAGAGTCAGAAATAATTTATAAAAAATGCAAAAATTAGGTACAGAAAAAAAACACATATATAGTAACTGTGTCTTGTTGTGCCTTGATATACAGATAGTACAAGATTAGTGGTAGAAACGAACTACAAGCAAAAGATCTTTGTAATTTCAACACTACACCACCAGCGTGTCATTAAAGAACTCTTGGGTTATTTCTACAAACTCGTATGTCATTTTTTCCCATTTTGAGAAAATCGAATTTGAAGCTTTGAACTGCAATAACACTAAGCGAGTTACGGGTTTGTGGAATCGGGATTAACCTAATATAGGATAGATCTACAAGGTATGATCATTGTACAGAGCTCATCGAGACGAAAAAATAATAATACCAAAATCTTAATATTACCAAGAGTTGAGTTACGGGATTGTAGAAATAAGCCGACGATTATTGTCTATGTACCATCGTTGTGTAGGCATTGCTTATTTTTAAACACTGAACGGCAAAAGGAATGTTGTGTTAACTCCACCAAGACAACTGTGGATTATCAATTGTCAGTCGTAAGCATGAAGGGCACATATTCTCGAAAGATATTTAATGTTTATTTACCTCAGTACCATTATTAGTATGTGAACTGATATCTAGATATAGTAAGTTGTGTAAAACATGGCAAAAAAAAACTTATTCCTGAATTTCATGCATTGTCAGCAAGAAATTAGACGCTTAAATTTGGACAAAACACATTTATAAAACAAAAGAATAAAAAAATGCACTGCTAGCATTCAATCAATGTTCAATAACATTATACTGATCGTGAATTAGATCTTAAAAATCTATTGTTCAAAGACTATTTTAACCGTTTTTATGATTGTTAATACAGGTTTTATTCCATTTTTTATACCCATTTTAGGCATTTTGAACTTATCCTGTTTTGGACCCTTTGTGGACTCATATACAACTCTTATACAATCGTTTTTATGGATAAACCATGTACCCAATGTAATGTTAGTCTTGACAAATCGTAACATAATTGTTTGTTTAATGTGACTTGTTGTCACTGGGGTTTAACACCCCTTTTCAGCAATTTTTCAGTTATATACGGCCACCGGTTCACCAAGCCAGTTTCCCTGGACTGTATACTTACCAATTCTAACTTACCCTTCTACAAGGAACCGGTAACTTCTACACATATGGAGGAAAATCGACATTTTTGTCAAATTTTCATAGAAGAGTGTGACCTGTCGCGACCGGTATTTGAACCCGGATCTCAGGGTTACAAGTCTTGCGCACTAACCACTGGACCACGGCCACGGCCGACACACAAGGGCAAGAAATTGTGGTGCGTAATTTACAATATTGTAAATATCTAATACATTAAAAAATTCAGTGTTATATACAGTACAACCTCGATATTGATTCTACTTTTGGGAATGAGGTTGTCTCATCATTAATTTGAAATAAAGTGGAGTTATTGAAAGCCGGTCCGAAAATTAGTGGTCGTTATAATAAGGTGGTCGAAATATTGAGGTGTTCTCTATTTGGGGTTTTACCGTACAATATATATCCTATATACACTAGGATACCAATGTGATGTCGACCTTGCACAAACGAAACAATGATATACATACAAGCATGCTAGTGTGGCAGGTAGATAAAATATTTTCGAATATATCATGATGAATTCAATGTAAATACGGTCAAACCTGTGCACAAAGGCCATCAAATGTCCAGACAAATGTGGCCTTTATTGACGAATAGCCTCTATTCGGGGGTCAGTTTGTTCTAAAAATTCATTGAAGGTTTTGTTTCAAAGAATGGCCTTTATTCACAAGGTGGCCTTTATTCGCGGGTAGCTGCAAATACAAGTTTGACTGTAAATGCATATGGAAATAAATCGCTAAATACGATCAATAACTGAAATATTCTGTCATTTTTCAATTCTTATTATATCCTTAAGTACATATGTGTACGTACCTGAGCTTTCTGTAACTGATTATGAAGTGGATGGCTTTTGTCCCCGCCTGTCTTCACTTCAAGCTTTTTTAATGCTTTATTTGCTTTGTATCGACCTGCCACACAAATTTCAAACAAAAATTCTGAAATATTAAAACAACATGTATGAAACCTCTGGGAATATAAATATGTTATGAGTTTGTATGTTTATAAAGCGATCTATATTACATTTCGATTAGAAATGCTTAGCGGGATCATCATATACATTTAACCATGTCAACCGCAAATACAAAACTGTGAGTGCAATAAAGCGAGCTTGTCCGTGATAGTAAAATATTTCCGTAATGTAATATTTGACAGCTGAACAGGAAACTCTTAGAAGCTTCTGAGATTGTATAAGGCTGATAATTACAATGTTTAAAATCTGAAACTAAATTCTGTCATGAATATACAGTGATGTAAGATGGGGGGGAATGATTCATGTATAATGGTAACGCTGAGTAAGATTTCTACTTTCATTTTCATTTATTTCAGAGACTGTATCAGGCTGGTATTGGCAGTATTAAGTCTGAAACTAAGACCAGGGTTCAAGGTTATAAAATTTGAGATCAGTCTCCAAACTCAAATCTCATAATTTGTCATACAATTTTTTCAGTTAAATCTGATCAGACAGTAATGATAATATTAATAAATTATATTTGATAATATACTGAGAGCATAATTGATCTAAATATGTATTTAAATATTAATCATCTCTATCTTTCCAACCATAGTACTTTGAGAATCGAATTGAGATTTGAGCTCGGAGACTATTCTCAAGTTTTATAACCCCGGGTCAGACATGTATATATATATACGAAGAAAGATGTGAGTATAGCTGTGAACCAGCGTATCAGCTTTCTTCTCCCATTTCGTCGGCTTATTTCTACATCCCCGCAACTCAAATTTTGGCAATATTGAGATTTTGGTATAATTGTCTTCATCTCCATGAGCTCTTTACAATGATCATACTTACCTGCTTGTAGATCTATCCTAAATAGGGTTAATCCCAATTCCACAAACTCGAAACTCGCTTAAAGTTACTGCAGTTCAAAACTTTAAATGCGATTTTCTCAAAATGGGAAAAATGACATACAGGTTTTGTAGAAATAATCCGACGATTTGTTGCATAGAAAACAAATCAAACTATATAAAAATACATGCACTTCATTACTATTTATTCGATCATCACCAGCAACTTGTATGAAATTTTTACCAATTTAGATTAACGTAACTTCAGACTTACGTTTCGGATCCCTAATGTTAGAACTCTGCTTGTCTTGTGTAGAACCCACAACAACCTCGTTGTAAGCCGAACTAGAAATTAAGGATACCAGTCGTTTGTTATTGTTAAACATTATGTAATTAATACGAATTGCTATTAATTCATCATTGTGAAATATTGTGAAAGTCAGTCTATTAGGAACAAAATGATGATTTGATTTTTTGAATAGCGGGAGGGGATGATTATTGTGACAGCTCAATGGTAAAAGTGTTTCGATCTATAAATGCAACGCGCTGTCGCTTGAGCCGTATAGGTTTAATCCTCCTGTGTTCTGATAAACTTTGTTTGATGTTTAGCTTGTATAGTACTATTATCCAAGCTAAATTGAGGTTTGATTAGACAAAAATATGCCGCGACTCTGGCATGTCAAGCTATTTTTTATGGAGGAACAAAAGAATACTTGAATAAATTGAGACAAGGAGGCTATTAAATTTTATATTTGTTTGCGTAACGTAACACATTATGTTAACGATCGGTAAACTATAAATAAAGGACTCTATTTTTTGGCGAATAGTTATTTCACATGTACAACAGATGGTCCCAAAAAACTGATTTTTCCAAAACTGTTTCCAAAAGAACGGACATAAGAAGTTAACACAAATGCAGAGAAATAATTCTGAACGTTATGGAATTTGCGACCGCGGTCCAATAGTTAATGCGCTGGGCTTGTAACCCGGAGATCCGGGTTTAAAATCCGTCCCATATTATACCTTCTATGAAACTTAGACAAAATATTCGATTTTCCTCCATATGTGGGGAAGTTGCCTGTTGAATGTGGAAGAGTAAGTTAGTACTGGTTAGTTTACAGTCCAGGAAGACTGATTAGGTAAACCGGCCGCAGTGAACTGACAAATTGTTGAAAAACGGTGTCAATCCCAGTGAAAAAAATACATTATGGTATTACATGCATAATGCCCAAAATTATTATCTCAAGATAGAGCACACAATATTTGGGAAGGTTTATCATTTTTATAGGTTTTCATAATAAAAAACGATTTACTTGCGTGAGTTTTCAAAAACAATGACAATCAGTTCAGTTATTGTCGCTTTAAATTCGCATTGCACACAGTATCAATTTTATTCGTTTAAAGACACATGTATATCACCCTGCAATATCTGCAGATAATATTTTTTTCGACTTTTCAAAAAGGGCTGTAACTTTTACAAAAATTTAAAAAAGTGTCATAAAATAAATCGATGTATCTAAAGTTACTATCAACGAAATAAAGATAATTGAGCTATACATGTACTTTTCGAGGAATTGACATTTTTGTGTGGCATTGAGAGGATTGGTCAGAAGATTACAGTATTATGGAGTATCATACTGTACCATAATACAGCGGCTTACAATTGAATGAAAGAAACTAATATTGATGCTTTAAACTAAATGCAGTACATTCTATTTGATAAAAGTTTTGCAAATGTAAACTCAGAAGGTTGAGTGAGAGAGACTTCCTGGTCGTGGGTTATGGGATCCGACTAGTAAGTATTAGCCCCTCACCACAGCGAGTTCGAATCCTACGAGTGAAAAATCTGGTCAACTAGCGTACGGAAGTTTGACGGATCTGCACTGGTGTATCCCAGTAGACTTGCTCCGCCGTTAAAGGTGGAATTGTCGCCGAATGGCTTTTGTTGTTGGTGCAACGTTAAATCCCAGTGAATAAAGGATATTAAACAAATTGCAATAGCTTGTTAACAGTATCAATTATTTATTAAATGAATTTCATTCAGAAAATGAATTAGACTTTATCTGACCTGCTTTGTGAAGAAAATACATATCCGTCCGTCGTTCTGGAATACAGGCAGACGACATCACTGAGGCACAAAGTGTCGTCTGCCATACTGATCGTGCCTGTATGATTAATCCACTCGTTATGTTATATATCCACCATCTTCACAGAGTTAATCTGAACTAAAATCAAAATCAAAGGAATCTAATTGTGACTTATAAAATAATACACTGTACACGAACGCTAATTTAAATGTAGGTACAGCATGGTTAAACACCATTTATTATAGTACGTGCACTTTATACATATTCTTTTTGCCATGTAGCTGTATTTCAAATGGCGATCTATACATTTACATTGGAACTATTCTTAAGTTCTGGTTTAAGATTTTGCCACTAGTTCATATGCACATGGTTACCTCATTTGTATACCTTACAGAAATATCAGTAACATGTAATCACTTGTAATCGTATCCGACTATTGATCTTTTTTAAACCACAGCTTGTTTAAATATTTGTTGATGTTTCAATAAGTACTCTGATTATTTATGCTCACATTATGATAACAATTATCTTTAGTTAATCTCAGTTAATCCAGAAACATTAAAAGACGAAATTTGAAGACTGAATTTTAGACTGATCTCAAAATTGATAGTCTCAAACCTAGAATTGTTGATCAAAACGCGGTCAAAAGTGAATGTTTCCCGCGAAAAATGACCGTAGATATTATATCTAAAAGCATTTGTTGATAAACTCTGACTTTAAAGGCATGAAACAAAGTTGGTTGAGAAAGGATATGTTAATACTGGTGCTGAGCAGATCTAGAAAGATTAACTGCATATTATTCCTAAAAAAGTTGATGGTAAACGGTGAGAACAAGTTTAGCTAAAAATAAAACACAATACGAACGGGCGGACGGACGGACAGACAGTCTAATGAACGAACGAACGAACGAACGGACGAACGAACGAACGAACGAACGTAAAAGAAAAGAATGGCGTATTGTGGTATTAAATACTTCGTTGTATCAGACTTCACTATAACCGTGGTTTACTGTACATTCTTAAAATACTGATAAATGCCTCATAGTTGACGATTGGATTCAAATTTAAATACACCCCAGATAGAAAATAGTTAAGTATTTTTTAATCCGCAGAAAATAAAACGCGTGTTAAATTCTTTTCAATAATTATATCAACTAATTAGCTCTTAACATTTTTACGTATGAGGCAATTATATAACAGCCAGTGGCTAAAAACGATACTATCAGACCATTGTACGAAAATATAAAATATCATCCTTTCATGAATTTTTCAATACAATTACAATATATGTAAATTGAGTGAACATCGAGAATTAAAACTGTGTTTAGTTAAATATCAAGCATATTTACAAATCTAATAAAATCAACAACGTTGAATACATTATTCACACAGAAGAAGACAAATATAAGCAACTTCGAACTATTAAAATAAAACAAATACCTACCTTAAACTTGCCTGAAGATAAAATCACGGGGTACTTTTTAAGACTAACTGCAAAAGAAGACAAATATGAGCAACTCCGAACTATTAAAATAATAGAAATACCTACTTTAAACTTGCCTGGAGATAAAATCACGGGTTTTTTTAAAGACTAACTACAAATGTGTATTGCGGTGATTCTTTAATCATTCCATATATCTAGTGCCTTCCAAACTTCCGGGTATATTGTGGAATTCAATGGTATGGGACATTATCTTCTAGCTTGGTCAAAAATCAATTATAATCAGATTTGGCTGTCATCGATGTACATTAATAAAGAAATACAAATGAGGTTTTCTTATTTTGTCACCGCTAAAAAGATTCCCCCACTTCATTTCGTCATTAATTCGGTTTGTGTTTTTTTTATTTTAATCTTTCTTCAGATAAACTTTAAATGGTGTCTATTTTAGACACGATAATAAGACACATTCCCGAATTATGTGAGGCCCGTAAGGGGCTGGTTTCATGGAAAGGTTTTAGTTTAGAGAGCAGTTTAAAAAAAACTTTAAAATCTTACTAGTGGTATACACTAGTGGATATTTACCCTTAACTACTGATAATAGATATCCAAAATAATAAATGGAATAAAGCTCGTTTTATATACGAATAAGATTAAGATTCATTAAGATTTGATTTTTTTACCGAAATAAGAATATGTTTAAAAGTTATCAAGGGAGTCGGTGAATAAAACTCTTATGTTACGATGAGTTATGATGAATTCAACACTGTAATTTCACTTACATGATTATAAAAAATACATAAAATGAAGCACACATCGGAATGAATGCTCAAGTTGATTTTATCAATGTTAAAGTTCAAAGTTTATTCCAGCCCGCATCTGTACAATATAAGAAGTGTACAGTTATTAATAAATACGACATCACACACTTTCATTTTCAGCAGTATTCTTCATTAAAATACAGTATAACCCCTGAAAATCGGACTCTCTAAAAACCGTAATGCTCTGAAAATCGGATGATTTTTCAAGTACAATTTTTCCTCTTCGATAATCAATAGTTCTTTGAAACTGGAATTCTCAGAAAACCGGACCTTTGGCCCAGACCGGAAAGGGTCCGGTTTTCAGGGGTTTTACTAAAAAATGAGTGTAAACTGGTCCCCGTTGACTCTGGTTGTACTTCGGTGCACTGCAATATGGAACGGGACCAGTTTAAAATGAGTGCATACAATTCACACACAGTCAGTAGTAACTGACCTATGATGGTAAAATCGTAATAAATTCTAAACTTTAAAACACCCCTATTTCACCCGAAATTACAATAGTAAATGAAATAAGAGTTATACGCCTTATGGTACCAAGAATATATCAGTTGAACGGGGCCGAATTCTGTGACAATTCTCATTTCATTTAAGGTAATTAAATACATTAAAACAAAGTTTTTTTTATAATAAATAAAATATATAGAATTTATTACAATTTAAAATCACAGGTCAGTTACTACGGCCTGTAAATTCACTTAGTAATGATTATGTCATAGCAAGCTTGCGTAGTATTAGATAAACTACATGCGAAATCTAAGAAGAAATAATCTATAACTCCTTAAGCATTTCAAAATAATTTGTGTTTATGTAAAACACATTTAAAACTGCATTGGAGAGGCGTATGTTATTCGTTTCGCGTATTTGGTCGCCAAACTGCGCGAATGGATAATTGAACTTATTTTATCTCGGTGTATGACCAATATGCACCCGTTAAAATTGACTGTAATTCGATAGTTGCATTATTGAACCCATGATCTATTAATTAAATTACTGTATTTCAAGTAACGATCTATTCGTTTTTAAGTGAGACTTTTCTTCAGTTAAAGTTTAAAATATAGCAAATAGTTTACATAGTTATCTTATTTGTATTACGCACCGTTGTTTTTTGAAAACGTATCGGGGTATCGTCACATGAAAACGTACCGGAATATTGGTCACATTTAATCGTATCGGCATATCGGTAGCATGTTTGTGTATGAATATCGGTCACAAGAAATCCTATCAGAACATCAATCAAATATAATCGTGTCAGAATATGGCCTCATTTAATTATATGGAATATCAGTCACATGCATCGTTCCTGAATAACAGTCCCATGTAATTACGTGTATAGTCAAACCTGTGATCACAGATCACCCTTGGGAAAGACAAAATGTGGTCTTTATTGACAGATGGCCTTTATTTAGAAGTCAGTTTGTTCTAAATAATCAGTGACGGTTTTTCAAAGAATGTTCTTTATTCACAGGATGGCCTTTATTCGGAGGTGGCCACACGCACAGGGTTGACCTTATATCGGCATATCGGCGAAAATGTTTCTTATCGGGTTATTGGTCACATGTAATCATATCGTGATATTTGTGTTCGAGTTTTTCGTGCTTAATTTTACAACATGACAATTGTAACGCCTTTGTAAAACATACACGCTTAGACCTCTGATAGCATATGTATATGTATTTCTATGAAATTTTACAAATAAGTTCATTAAAACCAACACCATCAGCCTAATGTTAAGCTTCATACTACAAAATGCCTTTAATGTATTACCATAGCAACCATGTTTTTTATACGTTAATATAAAGTGAAATGTTGCGCCGAGTCGGATTCGAACTCACAGCGGTGTGGAGCTGGTGAATACAAGTCAGACCATAGCCACTCAACAAATGTACCTCGATCATACTTTAAAATGAACGTACAAGAAAACGAATATCGACAGCACTATTATTTTAATAATCAAGATAATACTGTTATCAGCAAGGCTATGCAAACATGAACAATGTCATAAAGCTCCATACTACAAAATGCCTTTAATGTATCACCATAGCAACCACAATTTTTATATATTAATATACGTTATATAAAGTGAAATGTTGTGCCGAGTCGGATTCGAACTCACAGCGGTGTGGAGCTGGTGAATACAAGTCAGACCATAACACTCAACCAATGTACCTCGATCATACTTTAAATGAACGTACAAGAAATGGTTGAGGAGTCAATGCATGTTTCGCCCCCCCCTTCCCGAATCAATTGTGTTTATGTTGCATAATTTGTTATCTGTCTTGAATGACTCAATTGCCAACTTAACGTTCATGTAGCAGTGTTTGTTTTCGTGTCTGTGTGAGAATATCTGCGTTGCCATAACGGTTTGAAAGCTACAAGCTTTAAACGACTTACCTGAAGTAGACGGAAGCGCTGTGATTTTATTGCTAAGCGAGTAAACACATGATTATCTATGACAAGTTTATTGCAATAAGATCCAAAGTTTGTTGTCTCTCTGTCTCATAAATCATGAAGAGGATGTAGTGAATTCAAGAACAGATTCAGGAGACAAAATAACTGTTTAGATCAACTCGTTGTCATCCATTGCATAAACCTGTTGATACGGGACGTTAAACATAAGTTAACAAGCTAGAACGCGAGTGAACCAGCCAACGTACAAGGAAAACAACAATAAAAAAACAACAATAAAAAATAAAATTTGTTTATGAAATATTTTGATCATACAATGCAAATTAGTGCTTTACGACGCAACTTGAAAAAACATAAAGAATAACTGATTTATCAACTAAATAAATGTGTGATGGTGTGTTTATGTAGGTCGAATTCTCAAGTAATCAGTTTCAGGGCTTTGATATTGTATTTATAGCAACTTACATAATACGACTTAAACAGAGATACGTTGAGAATCAAACAAAACGTTCGTAGAAGACAGTAATTAAGTAAGGAGTTCTCGAGCACATAATTATATATTTACAATATAGGCCGCGACCGTGGTCCAGTGGTTAGTACGCTGGACTTGTAACCCGGAGATCCGGGTTCAAATTCCGGTCGCCACAGGTCATGCTCTTCAATGAAAATTTGACAAAAATTACGATTTTCCTCCATATGTGGGGAAGTAGCCGGGTCCTTGTGGCAGGGTAAGTTAGAACTGGTTAGTATGCAGGCCAAGAAAACTGGTTAGGTGAACCAGTCGTCATATATAACTGAAAAAGGGCGTTAAACCAGATAAGACATAACCATGTCGCAGACTTATTTGAACACTTTTATACATAGCCAATACAGATTTTAGTAGATTAACTTATAGGCAATTGTGTAACAATTCTGTACACATTTTATATGCTTTCCTAAAGTCAATGAAGGCTACATACATACTTTCACGTTTTCTACAAAGATACTTTTTGATTTCAGAATATAAAGTAAATCCATTCTCAGTTGTAAAATATCCAAATTGGAATCCAGTCTAGCATCCTGGTATGTTATCGCATGGATTTGCCAAAAAATGTAATTCTTTGGTTAATTACACTAATATAGAGCTTACTAAATATGTAACTGAAGTCCTGAGCTATGAGCTAAAAATAACAAAATATCTATCTATACAATAATTGAAGTGTTGAGCTATCAGTAACAAAATATCTATACAATAACTGACGTGTTGAGCTATCAGTAACAAAATATCTATACAATAACTCAAGTGTTGAGCTATCAGTAACAAAATATCTATATAATAACTCAAGTGTTGAGCTATCAGTAACAAAATATCTATACAATAATTGAAGTGTTGAGCTATCAGTAACAAAATATCTATACAATAACTGAAGTGCTGAGCTATATGTAACAAAATATCTATACAATAATTGAAGTGCTGAGCTATATGTAACAAAATATTATGTAATATCTTTCACTCGTAATACAAATACAAACACACTTCTATAGCCCAATAATTATAAATATTCAATTGTACTTTACATAAAGTCCCAAAATATACACTATAATACAATTTCATGCAGTATTTTAAGTCAAATGGATTTTCTTCCGGATCATTGTCATCTATTATATTATTAGACGTGGATCCTTTATATAACTTAACTCTTCCTTTTCTATCAAAATACCATTCTCATCATCATGATGTATTTGGATACGAATTATTAAAATGAGTGGACCAAACATTCATTGGCATGTTAGACAAGTTCATTTGTACTTTAATGTGACTCTTTTCTCCAAAATGATTTTTTATCAAATTAAGGAAGATTCGAGTTTTGAACAAAACCATTTGTATACAAAGTTTCTTTTACTAGAATGTACTTATCTAAATCACACACTATCCTGCTATTTCTGAACTTTTGTAAAAGTCAGTTTATTTCCACATCTTATCTTTACAGTCTTTATCTTACCATTTCTGATTATTTACAAATTGTGGACAAAACGGGTTCTATTTATATTCTCAGAACAATTTAGCAATACTCCTTCTATATTCGCAACAAAAGTAGTATTAAAATCTTCTTCGTCATCACTTAGTTGCATAAAAGAAGATACCAAACCTTCAATTAAAGAGTTCAGCTCTTCAAATCATAAAGCGCAGTATTCAAGATAAAAATATCCCCACAGTCTTAAAAATTCAGGGTTGATCTTTTCCAAAAAAATCTTCCTGGTGAAATCCTAATCTCTATCTAAAGGCGGGAATAAGAGCAATGTTTTCGCTCTTATTCGAATGAATTTTATATAATGTCTTTTTCCAATGTTCATGGTTCTTTATTTCCATCTTTTGCATCATGCCTGGTCTCTAGATTAAAAAAAAAACATTTCATATGTAAAACATACTACGTAAATAATTGTCCATAATTAAATTTTGATATCCGACATATTTACCAATTTGGCAGTTAAATAATTATTCTGTAAATGTTATTACCGTGAAATTAAACGTGTATGTAAATATAGTCAAACATGTGAACAAAGACCACCCTTGGGAAAGACAACATGTTGCCTTTATTGAAAGGTGACCTTTATTTGGAGGTCAGTTTGTTCTAAATAATCAGTGACGGTTTTTCAAAGAATGACCTTTATTCACAGGGTAATCTTTATTCGGAGGTGGCCGCAAACACAGGTTTGACTGTACTATCTAAAATTTCTTTTAAATAAAGTAATATCTTGATCAGAATTATAAACGGTCGACCGCCTGTACACGTCAATAAAAAGGCTGTTTGATATGTTTTGATGTGTTTCTTACAGGCTTATAAATTGAAACACTTAAAGCTACAAAACAAAATGTACTTAATTATGAATTCATTTAAGCATTGTGTGATACTAACACCACCTTTAGGATCTGCCATTATCAAAATGAAATTAAAAGGAATGTTGAAACCACTTTGCCGATTTAATGAGGTAGTTGTAATATTGCGGATGTGGCGACATGAGGTAGACTGTACTTATTGTTAGTATAACACAGAATAAGCTTACATACCAGGTTTTGTAAAGGAAAAGTCGCATGCAGCATTAGATTCCTCAGTTTCTAGGCAGAGAGCTCGTCCAAAAGGGAAGAAACTATAGTTGCGTGATATCACCTAGCGAATATCATATCAAAACACATTGATTTATACCACTCTAATATAAAATTCAATATATAATAAATATAATGTGAAAATTGTACCAAAATAAAAACAATTTATTTAAAAATAAATGCATTCTATATGGTGTTTCCGTCAGCCCCTTTTCCAACGGCAAAAAAACTTTCTTTTTGAAAGTCGGCCAAGCCCCATTCTGTTTTGATTTAACGACGGAGAATGCATGCGTTTTATCCGAAAACGGACAAGTACGTGTTATGCAACTTAGTGGAATTAGTTAATATAAAATCTGTATCCATTTTCGATGTTCTTTCTTTCTATATAAATTGTTTCAGAAAGTATTTTTTTCCATTGAAATACACTCATGTATGTATACACTTGTGTATGTAATGTAATTACACTGATAGTCTTCGGGAAACACAGATTATTGAGAAACTTGAATGTTCCGGATTTACTTTCTATTACGCACACAGACATTACTTATTTACCATTTTATGAACATAATTCTCTAACGCTGAGTGGTCACGTGGTCTAGTGTCATGCAAATGTAATAAGAAGTACATATAACTCCACAGGTTATGCTCCACTGTTATATGCCTCTGATAACCTTCAACCTATCAATATAGCAATGTTATTCAAAAAGTTACACATCGATCTGTGACATTTATTTGAGCAAGTTTTCAATCCTCGTTCATAGATAGTAGACTAATCACCGTACCAGATCACACGCAATGAATACATGGTGTACATTAACAAATTCATCTAAAACAAATACGCAGTAAGAAATCTAATAAACGTATAATCATACAAATCAGCATTTCGAAGCTCAAATAGTCATATAATACATAACAGCAGTTGTATCTCTATAAGCGCGCTTATCAATAGAATCAAAAGTCAGACAATAGAAATTGTGTACCCCGAGCTTTTTCTCAAACTCAAAACGCTGTCTACTGCATATAAAACACGTTGTTTGTATGTCTCTGTCAACATCCAACTACAAAACAATAAGATTGTATTAACAATACTATGTAGTATAGAAACATTTTCACTATTGAAATGACATTTCGTGGAAAACATTACAATTTATGTCAAAATGACGGGTGTAATATGATAAGCGATGGTGTCACTATTCGAGCCACATGACATACATATACTGTCCGTCATAAGAAAGCAACCAGTAAGTGATGTTGGTATAAAATGTTATTTTTATAAAGTTATTCTTAAAAAGTGAAATTTTGCACGTGCGCCACGAATAAGCCAACCAACCATTACTACCGTTATGTGTAACTATATTTTCATCCATTATTGACCATAAAATTGCTGTATACTATTAAAATTTCAAGGTCAGTATATTAAGCCAAGATAGAAGATTTTTTTATGATGGTTACTTTCTTATGACGGCCAGTATATTTATCAAAATTACGAACACCCACGGGCTAATCAAAACATACCAATCAATAACAGTTTGTACCAAAACACAAAAAAAATAAACAGTAAATAAACCTTTGCATCCTTTATCTGCCAAAAGTTTTCTAAAATAATCCCTAACACAATGTTGAGTCCGAGAATAGTGACCAAAACGTAAAACGAAACATCAAAGAACATAATTCCGATAGCTTGTTGGAAATCGTCTCCCATAATTCCTTCAAATTGCTGCAAAACAGAAATGAAATGGTGTCAAAGACATTCTATGCAGTCAATACTCGCTTTTTATATAGAAATATAGATAAGAAATGGATTTCTAGAAAATAAAACGCAAAAACATCCCAGCTTCCATGAAATATATCCTTCCCCCTCATTTCTAACACAAAATCCACCCAATACATACTCTCATACAAAAAAGAATACCAAAGCTCACATGTGCGGCTATTTGGAAAAAAGCTCTATTAATTCAACATGTCTTTCTTTTACGTCAAAATCTGCACTTACGGAATACGTGGATTTGAATATTATACATAATTTTATGTACCCCGGACATTTTGACAAAGCAGATCTTACCGTGTAAGGACCACCAACAAAGCCATGATTAAGAACCGACACAAAACATTCGTAGATATTTCGACAATGTCGACCATTGTCAGCAGACCACATCCGTCCTCGATAGAACGCAAACAGTATCAGAGAGTAGATATAAAACACCACTATTCCAAGTATGGCAACTAACATCAATTTACAACCTGAAATAAAAACGTACAATATGCAGGAACAAGCCCAATATGTGTATTCAAAATTTGTTTTTAAAATAATTATTTGCATTATTTTCACTGAAAAATACCGATGGGCAGTCAACCTTACCAGTGTTCTTGGATTTTGTACCAAGGTCAATCTTGTTCCCTACAGACTACAAACCACCCAACATGAATAACTTTAATTAGGGATGAGGAACTAATAGCTTTAGAAATGATGTTGTGAATCAAATCGTCACAATCAATGTATGCCAAAACCCATGTTTGAATTCACAAACCCGAAGACTGTAGACGAACACGATTCTTATTATTTTAAGTGGGCGGGCCATAAAATAGTACGTTTATAATGTACATAGTTTTCCATTTCAGTATGCACGAAGTATCACTTTAAACTGGGCTGACGTCATTAAAATTGAGATATACATGAGTATCACGATTAAACAATTATTACAATACCGACGATCGCTCTAAAAGTAAACCCAGTGATGGAATTTCTCCGATTATTTATACATCGAAGTTCGTTTATATCGAACAATTTTACGAAGTCCCTTGAACTTTGATATAACGAGTTTCTACTGTACCATTCTTTGTTATTGCTTGAAGGACTCGACGTAATGTTCTATTCAGTTGTATGATATGGAGTAGATGAAATGCGAAAAAGTATCCGTCAGTTCCTGTACCGGCAATGGAGCAACACAAGAATATCTGAAACAGCATTATGAAATGGCAATGGGTATACCGGTATTTGATATGACATATTTGTTCTGGTGTATCTTTTGTATTTACTAGTAGTCCATGTATGAAAATTTGAATATGTATTGAATGGTATGTTCTATATTTATTTGCGTGGTCGTACGCGGATATATTAAGATGGTAGCGTTATCTTACATTCCTCACAAGCCCTAAATTCCTATGCAATTCCAATGAACAACTGTCGGTTTTAAGTCATTGATTTCACAGTTCTGCTTTGTACTTACAAAATAATAAATTGTGTTGAAATCGTAGAATTTTACTGCAAGTTTTGGACGTCTTTCCTTGTCGTTCACTGTACTGACTTCTTCAGGAGTATCGTCCGCAGATTTCTTCCGATTCCTGCCATTCAACACCATACATATATAGTATGTTTATAATCATTAACCAGTTGATGTTTTATCAATATCCGACTCGTGCGCTAATTTTATTAAAGTGATTTTTATACAGTGAAATTATCATTTTAACAACTGAAGACAATGAAGCTTCTAAAATTGTAATACTTACATGTACAAATTCTTTACAAATGGTGAAACGACGTTCAGGTCAGCAAATTTTAGAACCGTTGGTATGTATAGTCGGTGTTTTATCACATAACCAAAGAAGATCAAGAGAGATAGGAAGTTATGGACGCCGCCAAACACAAATAACACGACTCGGGAATCACGGAATTTAAATGCTGGCCTTTGGCTGAAATATAGCATTTTGTTTATGCAGGGTTATTTTAAGATCTGTGCACAGAACCTAGGGTATGCTGACATTTAGCCGAGTGGCAGTGTTATATTTTGACAATGACACCATTAAAAGCATGCGATATTGGCGACAGTATTTTGATTACATCAAATGTCATCAAACAAAATATTTCTATAGTTATAGATTCTGAATGTATATTTGTACAATAAAGGCATCTTAAATAGTGAAGTGTGGTATTTACCTATGAGCATCATCATCTCTTTCCACCCACGTGACCATGACAGTTATGGCAATGGTCACTGATAACAGATATACTGCATAGTTCAATAACACCCTGAAACATAAAGACACTAAAACAATACAACTACATAAGAATAATGACTAAATGCCATGTATAATAATAGAAATGAGACAGTCAAAAAGTATAAATATTTCTTTTCCAGTAAAAGAAATTAAAATTCCTTACTACAAAAATGCACTTAATGGAAGTGACTAAGATCCTGCAACAATGCTCCGAACTCATGGATATTCAAATTAGTAGCGTGTAAATTCTTATTAATACTCCTATAGTCTGATGTTTGACCGAGTTTTTGTAAATTCCCACTAATATTCCTATTGTCTGATGTTTGACCGAGTTTTTGTAAATTCCCACTAATATTCCTATTGTCTGATGTTTGACCGAGTTTTTGTAAATTCCCACTAATATTCCTATTGTCTGATGTTTGACCGAGTTTTTGTAAAATTTTATTAATATTCCTATTGCCTGATGTTTGACCGAGTTTTTGTAAATTTTTAATAATATTCCTATTGCCTGATGTTTGACCGAGTTTTTGTAAATTTTTAATAATATTCCTATTGCCTGATGTTTGACCGAGTTTTTGATTTTTGTAGTCTAGTAGTGTTATTCGCCTGTTGGAAATCAGTTGGTAATTGACACGATATTATGAGTGGAAATATTTAAAAAAATAGGTTACTAGAAGATAACAATAATCAAAGACAAAAGTAGCAATCAGAATTATACCAGTAGGTGAGTAGAAGTCGACCAAGGGGGTTTCTGCGTACTTTTGTTTGGTGTTCGATATCGTAAATGATATCTGAGGTCCATTCCATGAAATCGTGTATTTTGTTGATTGGAGAAGATCTGTCTACAGCTTGCTTAAATTCGTCTTTGACGTCGCTACTAAGGATGCTCTGTAATTGTTGTTATGAATTGGAGAATGTTACAATGCGCAAGTGAAGTTTTGTTCTATTTGAAAATGTATTTAACGTGAAAAAAGCATTTTTAAGTGGCAGGATTTGATAGTACACAGCGGGATGGGGGATTTCTAGCGATCGAGTCGTGCATTTGACTATAACTATAAAACTATAGCATATAGCATATATCCATTACAGAATCAGGGAAACGGAAATCACTTATATCAGAGATGAGGTTAGATACAGCCTTACCTTATCCTTGACTGGGAAATACAGTTTCTGAAGAGTACTACTTTTAACAATCTCTACAGAGAATGTGCGGTCAGCACAGTAATGAAAAACATGATGCTGTTCTGTGGTCTTTAATACATCTTTGAAAAGAGTAAATATCGGCACTTTACAAATAGCAAGATGCATCTCCTTAGGACTTCCAATTGTCTTTGAGATACAAAAAGAAATGTTTAAGAAGGAAAAAATAAAACAAAGTAAGACAAACCATGTTTAAAACTAACAAGATATCATTGAAACTAATTGATACACATTTCATACAATGTTTATAGCATATTCTGCCTAAAATAAAAGCCTCATCGTAATCGTATTAGATTTATAATCACGATTTTAGTTCTTCAAGTATGGCGGTCATTGGATTTGACTGGTTCTCATGTTTGACGAATAAGAACTAAGCTTTCTCTTATTCCATAAGTACCCGACACCCAGTATGACGAGTGAATTAGATTTTGGTGGCAAAATGAACGAATAATCGGACGTTAGTTTAATTTGTCACGAAGAATCGTCTTTCACATAGATATATAAACCACGGAGCCTCGATCTGCGTTCTGTGAACTACACGCCAATGATAACATGGTGGATGTTGTAGTTGAAGAGGAATCAGTAGATATTTTATATTCATTTTACACTCGGAGTGTACATACCTTCTGTTGTTAGATTTGGAAATAGATCTAATTTTCTTGCCAATAGACGATAAAACAGAAGCATGACTTCATATCGCAATGTTCGCACATTGACATCTGTAATCTTAATGAGGGAAAAAAGACAATTAATGGAATACGACGTGTTATCGTATATTTTTCCAATCAAATGTTTTTGAGGCGAAGTTAAGTTATGCCTCATGCATTAGAAAGATGAAAAAAGGAGATAAGAAATGTCATTTATGAACGCCAATAAAATACTTCTCTGCGTTGAACATTTCATCCTCAACCAGCATGACTGGCACATGTAATCGCAAAAACAACATATTTACGTTTATATTTATGTCCCTATAGATGGTTAGCAATCTTAATTATAGGAGCACATGTTTCAATCGGCAACATTTGTAACTATAAGCAAGAAATGAAACAAGGGCAATATGCGCAACAATATCTTACTTAGTTGAAGTGAAGGAGGAAGTATTATTCTTTAAACAGAACTGTCAACTAACGAAAGATGACCAGAAATAAATACGCCTGGAAATGATTACATGAAGTCTTACTTTCTTTTCAGTGTATGCATCCACCATTGTAGAAACCAACAAGTCGGTATCAATAAAACCCATCACGACCTGGACATATATAAACACCTAATTGGAGGATAAGGAACAACCGCATTTGATATCACAACAAACGATGGATAAGCCTCTAATAACCCAATTTGTTTTGGAACAACAAACCATTCAGAGTCAAAGTATTTTACTCCGTACGCAACAAAATTATGTAAATAGTCTTTGAATGTTATCTTATTGGCCCCAATGAGTTTGTTATTCCGATTTACGTATCTGACCATTTTAAAACATGCCCACTTCATCTGTACCCTGTAACAGTGCACTGTTTATTCTTACATGGTCAGATGAACTGTTTGTCAGGATAATGTTAAACTAGCATTTCAGAATTGA
Organism: Lutraria rhynchaena; assembly: GCA_008271625.1. Taxonomy (NCBI): domain Eukaryota; kingdom Metazoa; phylum Mollusca; class Bivalvia; order Venerida; family Mactridae; genus Lutraria; species Lutraria rhynchaena. Next base: position 5,012,503 of record VIBL01000004.1, on the reverse strand, counting down.
ACAATTTAGCAAATGCTTCAATGTGAAAAGTGACAAAAGTTTGAAAAACATACAATGAACAATGCTCATATCTTTGTAATCTCAGGAAATGAAATTGTCGATTCCTTCTACTCAATAAAATAATGTATTACTTTAGAGAAATCGCTTTCTACTTCATCCACGTGGTTTTCTTCTGTTAAAGCAGATAGCGTAAAACCGATGGCTTTCTCCAGAGTAAACACCTGCAATACAATTAGTTGATGCTGTAACAAAGGTATGTTGGTATGTACAAGTAAATGAAAGACCTTCTTGTGAGTACTAATTTTTGTACGATGTGTCTTAATATTATTCTCATGTTCAAGTTTACCGTTGACTTTGGCAGTTTTTACTAGATATCGTGTTAAAGTAGCTATAATTAAATATTTTACCTGATTTTCGTCACAATCCATAGATACTTCGGCTCTCAAAATCTTGTTTACACGATTGCATATCTGGTTATCAAAAATAATCCTTTGATTCGTTGTGTTTCCCTAAGTCGTGAAATGAAAATAAAATGTTTGCTGAGGTAATATCTTAAACATCCTACGCTATTAAGATAAACTGATATATTGTTTAAAATAAACACTTTTTTTACTAGCGTACTTTGAAAAACCGCGAGGACCCAAGAAAGTTCCAATCACAGATTTGAATACAACATGATAAATACTGTAAATATTATTCTTTATGCAGCATTAGCGCAAGAAACACATCTCAACAACCAATTTCTTAATTCCTTAACAAACTATTAAAAACTGTTGATGAGGAATATTACTGATGACCAAGTATGCTTACAGAGGCCAGTCTTGTCAAAGTTTCAAAGACTAGAGTCACAAGATGTATTGTTCCAGCTTGGATGTTCACTGACAAACTATTCAAGAGGTCAGTTACCTGCACAACAAGATTCACGGATACTTTATTCAAAGGCTGATCGCGTAGATAATCCTGAAACAGAAGATAAAATGAACGTACTGTGTTATCATGGCACAGGAGAACTTATAATCGCCCTTGTTTTTATTATTTATTCCTGAGGAATACATTGCTTTACGTTTATGTTCCAAGCATGTATTATTTATTGGCTGTCCGGCAAAAATGAATCTTTTGTTATTTACTCTTTCATTGACAAATTATGAATATTGTGTGGCAAAAAGCCATGATTTACTGTGAAACATTTGTACAGGAGATATTTATACTTTCATCATTTAATTATAAACAAATCATGTAAAAAATGAACGAATTAGGGGATGAAATTGAAGAATTTTCGAACACCACCCTACCTGAAGTTCACTATGCTGGTTTTCACACAAAGCTCCAAGTGTTCGTAGTACTAGAACTATATGATCTTCATTATTCACACACAAGAGGTCTTCAGTGGCATTACAGAGTTCCTTAATGCTATAATAGCATTCAGCCTCATCCTATAATTAAGGGCATTAGTTAATTGGTTATCGAAATATGAATATCGTATTTAATTTCACTTCTTTCTTCGGTCATTTTGCCCAACAGCCCAGCAACAATGTAACAATAACATATATAGAAGTATACAACTATAACATATCACTTACAACAAATGTTAAATGCAATATAGAAATGAACTTTCCATAGCATTGTGATAATTATCTAGGGGAAAATGACGTCGACGAACGATAGGTTATTGAGAAATATATAGTGGAAAACTTATCTTTGCAAATGCCACTAATTTTGCCAATGAAAGGGAGTTAATGCGAATTCTTGTGAAATAAGCAAACCTGGCAAGTACTATATGCAGTATGAGGGACAACTCGGGGAACATAAATCCGGATATCCTGGAAAGTCTGTCCAGGAGGAAATAGTCAAAAGCGACAATGAGTATGGTAGAATTTGCCAGAAACTGCACAACTATGGGGAGGGAAAAGAACTTAATAAAAGTGTCATCTTCCCTCTAATTGGCTTGAGGTGGTGAATGTGATACAAGCGGCAACGCTAGTATTAAATCAAAAAAAATATGATGATAGTAAGCCGGCTATTAAACCTAACCCAAGCCACCGATGAATCTAATGTCCCCGGTAGATTTCACATAATAATAAGCCTGACATGAAATACAATTAACCGGCTTCAACATCCAGTCGGAAACTTCGCTTTGGAAAGTGTACAACCCCATATATTCTCCATTATTTTAAGAGTCATCATGTTCAAGCAAACAGATGTGGTGAAAATTTCTACTACACTGCTGACCTTTGATGGAAAGCTTTTTCGTTTAAAGTTTTCGAGGTTCGCAGAGGCTGAATGGACTGTGTTGGTGTCTTAGTGACAAAGCTGTCGTATACTATACTTTGCTGTGCCAAAGAAGGCAATCATATTCCTACGATAGTCTATCCAGCAAGATAGAAGCGCGATTCGGGGAACAGGATCTACAGGAAGGTGTACAGGTTGTATAGTTCCAACAAGCCTCAATAAAGTACCACTAACGGAAGAAGGTTTTCAAAGAGTCAAGGACCTTCTGGAAGAACCGAAGGTGGTTGAATTGGGCGAAGTTGGCCTGGATTATACCGAGCCACCAGATGAGAGGAAAAAAGCAATATTTACCTCAGAATGTAAGTCGTCATCCGAACTCGGGGCTACTCTATTTCTGTCCCAACTGGATATTCCTAGGCTCGCTCCAGACAATCTAGCAACCTGACAAATATATATGTACAATTAGCCGTTATTATTAATGGAATCAAAGCAAAAAAGTCTACCTTTGTGCTCTTTTCATAGACATAGCTTAGATACCAGCTTTTAAACTTGAAAGTATTCCGAATAGAATACAAAACGGCCGTTTAACAATCAATAGGATAATACACTTTATTTAAAAGTAAGTGGTTGCAAGATTTTTAACACGGACACATAAGGGTCTTTAAAAACATTTGTAGTAACTCATTTCATTGACTTCAGAGAGCTGGATTTCTATCACTGGGTTTAACGCCGTACCCCCCCAAAAAAATAGTGATAATGATTATATACGGCGGCCGATTCACCTTACCAGTTTTCCTGGGCTGTATACCAACCAGTATTAACTTACCCTTCCACAAGGAGCCGGCAACTTCTCCACATATGGAGGTAAATCGACATTTTTGCCGCGACCAGGATTTGACCCCGTAACCCCGGGATACAAGTCCAGCGCACTAGCCACTGGACCACGGTTGCGGCTGAATGGCTGGATTAAATCGCCGAATCGTAATCATTCTTAGGCAAATAACATAAAAGGTTTGATTTGTTTCTGTCCACTTAATTACTACTTTTTAATTTGCTAGTAACTTAAAACATCAATGAAGTCACCTAATCACAACAAACTATTTGAAATCATTTACGACATAAAGCTATACATAAAGTCTCTTAATAACAAGCTTTTGTTAATTTCCAATAATATCTGATTTATGTTTTCTATGAGGAATGTTCGAACATTTATGAATGAATATAATTTCTCTAACTATAAATTTAAACTGTCATCTGCCCTACTTGTTCGTTTTGATCAACTTTGGGAGTTACATCATTTCTTCGTATTTTTTCTTCCGTTTTTCTGTTTTGACGACCAAGTAATGACTTGCACGTCGACGATATTGACCTCAGTAGTGATTCTCTTATTGGAATAATTATCATCTTCAACTTTAATACAGACAAAAACAGGGATCACTGATCAAGATGGTGATTTTATCAAAGATTTTTCGAAGCTGTATAAATATCATAGCGAAGATATAAACATCTCAATATCAAAATGAAAACTCGCGTCTTTGTTAATTAACTAAGTATTCATTAATTGCAATTATCGCCCAGTTAAACCTTTTCTTTAAGACAGTTTTCTGGCTTTAATTATGTGTACTATTTAAAAATAAATGTATTTTAAGCACTATTCTTTTTCTTTTATCATCATAAATGATACTAAAATGATACCATTTTATGGTCAATTTCTCTCACTTTCAACGTTTTTTCAAACCATTCTACCTCCTGAATTTTGTCCTTATAAATGGATTGAAAATTTAACCTGCAGACAAAAATAAAATAACACCATTTGAATTCAATGGTACGATATATTACATATTAAATAACAAATATACATTCATGATTTAAGTTATACTGCATAAATGAACAATGAATGTTCTAGTACATTTTAAATAAAAAAAATGTAATTGTTTTGAGAGATTTCATTCATCTTGTCGATCTTATTTATGCAATCATACAATTTGATGTAAAACGTCGAGTTTCGAAATACCGATTACGCACCTATGTTTCATAGAATTTGTCAATGATCTTATTATGTCGTTCATTGTCCTTAAAAGCAGAATGTGTCTTGTTTCGGTAAAACATTTGTACACGGCGTCCTGTAAGAAATGAATGTTATAAACAAACATTCAAACCACGAAGTTAAAATAAAAATGTTCTTGATTTTTTTTTTGCTTATGAATGTATGTTCCATTAGTATTCAATTAATTCGTAAACAATTATTGAATGTTTTGTGGTGTTTATACAGACTGTGAAATTACACCTTATTTATGCCAACAGTTATAATGAGACAATAAACGCTTTTTTAATATGCATTTTAAAAAAATCACCACATTGACATAATTATAACCAAATTATAACAAAAAAAAATATCGGGAAAGTGATCATTTTGATATCAGGAGGTGCCAAGTGTCGTCCTGTACAAATTTGCAAGTCAAGTAACATTGTTCGAACAAGCGCCATATAACTTCTATACAACGATTGTATTTTTTACATTATACCCCAAACATACCTGTGCTCCTTGGTTTCCATTGAAAAGTAAAGCGCACAAAAAAGCCATTAGTTCACAGACAAAATCATCGTTGTCAGTTGAATGTTTCAGGCATTTCAGGATATCAGCACTTTTGTAATGCGTCAATACGTCCTGCACGTCAGCAATCATCTTCAACTGCCTGAGAAATTTTTCGTTTACATAAATGAATGTAAATGTGAAGTAAGATACAATGCAACCTCTCCAAAGCAACACCCTTTGGAGGAGCAAAATTATGTTGTTGTGAGGTTGTTGCTCTCGAGAGGTAAATTAATAGTTAAATCGTACAGTGGGAAAAATCATGCAGTTGTTGAAGGGAGGTTATTGCTCAAGAGAGGGCCGCTCTTCAGAGGTTGTACTGTATTTTATCGGCATACAAGGCAATTGTTGGAAAGCTTAACGCTATAGAACTATCAGTACTTGTACCGGGACATAAAATTCATTCTTTGTTAGAAATGTTTACGATTGCCCACCGTCAAAACAACGTAGCATCCCAAACGGGACACATTGACTTAAGGTAAAAGACGCTTCAGTAAAAATAATTAAGAGCTAACACTTGGGCATAGAAAATAAAAATGAAAGGAATATTACATAAACTTATGATGATTTAACACGTAATGATGTCATAGAATCGTACTTTTTCAACATCACGTGATCTTTGTTCAGGAAAAAAATATTTTATGGAAAATATGCTGTAAGACGTACGGTTGCAATGTTGGCATCATTTCACAATTTTAAGCAACTAAGTGTGTAAAGCCGAGACTTTAAACTTGTACAATACTTACTTAGCTGATTCATTTGTGTAGTTTTGGGGTACTTTGATTATTTCATTATGTAGAAGATCACGAAGTAGTTGAATACACCTAATATCTAGATCTAACTTGTCTATCTTTTCTTGCTGAATTATGTTAGTTGATATACTGAAAGATAGAATATAACGGGATGACTTTATGAATGACCCCCTCGGGAATGACGTGTGTTTACTTTCTTTAATTCAAAACATTACTGGCAAAAGCAGTTTACTCATCTATTGCATAATGCAAAAAAAGCGTACACATCCAAATTAACATTTGCCATATCTAAACACATGAACAGTCGAAACCTTCAAAACCGGTTCCTCGATAAACCGATTTCACCTCTTAATTGGTCAAATGTTCTGGTCCCGACTTCAATACTATATAATTCAAAATCCCCTCTAAACCGGCATCCACTCTAAAGCGGCCAAATGACCTAGTCCCGGGCTCGCCGGTTTAGAGGGGTTCCACTGTATATAATTTCAAATTATTTTTGTATCGCTGAATGAATATTGATGTTAAAATTCTTGTGCTAGATCGTTAAGTCTATGGACACCAAATTTCTTAGTTCGAAACCTGGGCGTGGCACATGTTATCTTTGACGATTTGGTTGAAGGTATTGTGCCTAAGGCCAATTGTCCTCCTACACAGATCATTCGTGTGGAATTCGTGTGGAGATGTTGACAGTTACGGTGATCAAGGCAGTACTGATTCAGAATCAACGAAAACTGGCCAGATTAACTGCTCGCCGATGTATAACTGAAATGCTATTGAATACAGACGCAAACCACGGAATTATTGTTTTTAATTATTTTATTGATTTTTGGGCATTCTGCTTTATCATTTATAAGCACAAATAGCGAGATAAATTACACGAAGGAAGCACACACATACATATATTATCTAAAGTACTTCAGGACGTGACCGAACATAATAATATAAAACTATTGATTGTGGAATTTTAGGAACAAATCTAATCCTTGAGTAGAACATCGTATTAGCAGCAGATGCAGGATGCATGGCAATGGTTAATCTTTATATTTTTGTAAATAAAAATATTGATCTGAAGTATTCTATGCACGTAGAAGTATCAAGTGGCAGCTTCCACATGCATGTATCAAGGGAAAATATAGGAAGATGATTCATATACAAATGTACTTACGTCAACTGTTTCACTAGTTTTTCTGACTTCTGGTATTTCTCTTCTACAGTTTTACCATCAAGATCCACGAAACAACTTAGATGAGCCTGGAATTCTGTCACGAAACAGTTATCTGGAAAATAATGAAAAGTTGGTCATTTACGTCTCAATTTAACGCGTCTTTTTTCTTGGTGTTCCTTTTCGACAGAAAAAAACGGTTCTTTCGCTAAGTTAAGAGACTTTTTAACACTTTTTTCATCACTTTAACAAATTTGCCTTTAAAAATACAAACTACGAGATCAATCTAGTTACGAGTAATATTTCGCCACTTTAAATGTATACCTTTAGTATTGATTAGACTAGTCACATACCGTTTTCACCGGGATCACCAGGTTGGAATTTCACAGATCTCATGCCTTCATATGCTGATCTCATGTTTACAGTGAATGCGTGTAATTGTGTGTTAATATTTTCCTCTTCCTGATAGTATTTTTCATATACCTACAAATTCATAATGTCATCACAAAGATATTATGATAGATATAAGGCACATATTTATTGTTATTTTTTTTATCTCATTTTGTAGTGATTTTCAGACGAATAAGATTCTACTGGGGGTAGCAGGTTTTCTGTGATAATCACCTCCCCATAACACGTGAAATACTTGGCTCTATCGTAATATTGTATAAAATATCTATATTACTACGACAGTTATTTCAATCACATTATTTTTTTTAATTAAATTGTTTTGTTTGTTTGTTTGTTTTCAACAATTGTTCAGCTATATACGGCGACCGGTTCACCTAACCAGTTTTCCTGGACTGTATACTAACCAGTACTAACTTACCCTTCCACAAGGAGCCGGCAACTTCTCCACATGTGGAGGGACATCGACATTATTGTCAAATTTTCATGGAAGGGTATGACCTGCCGCGGCCGGGATTCGAACCAGTTCCAAGTCCAGCGCACTCACCACTGGACCACGGCCAACATGAACTTTACTGATAGAGTACAACTAGTACTGGTCGGTCAAATTGAAGGAGTGAAATTAAAAGTTAGGTGAACTAATATACATAAATACATGTATATTATACACTTATACATAAATTACCATACTAGCTTCACTTTTTTCATGTTCGCTAGATATTTCCTTACGACACAATCTCTTGAATTCGTTCATGTCAAGTAGTGTTGGTGTTGTACATGAGAACAACACGCTCATACATACGACGAGTTTCTTTCTTTGTTGTTCACTACTTACCAGTGGCTCAACAGACTTAAAGAATGACTGAAAATAAAACGATAATTTAATGTATTACGTATATACATAAATATTGAATACGATTTCGGAAAACTTATTTCCAAGACAAAATTCATTTTAAGATTTGAACCATAATATTTGACAATACGATGTTTTTCTTTATGAAGTCTTTGGATGTTACTTAAAAACAAAGTTAGTGTCATAATACTAAAATCATTGTCCCACAAACATAAAAGGAAATACCATGCAGTTATTGGCCAGCGCACTTAGCACTTCCGGTTCATTAGGGTGTCGAACTTTGTCCACTTGGTAGTAACAACAGCAGAATATCTGTTAATCAAAAGACACATATAAGAAAGTATAGAATATCAGAAGTTACGCATGAACATGCACCGTGACATGGGTTCTAGGTCGTAAAACTTGAAATCAACGTCCTATCTCAGATCTCACATTTTGTCTTCAAATGTTTCAATGTAAATTATGATAAAGCAATAACTGAATTCATCTGAGTATGTATTTACATATTAAGCAGTAATATCTGTTTAGCTAAAATATTTCACAAATGAAATTGACATTTGAGCTGAATGATTGTGATCAAGTTTTATAACCTTGGAGTTTGATATTCATAAAACAGGATACCATTCATGCAGAAAATTATATTCTGCTCACCGATAAAAACCAAAATATAGCATCAACAAAAGATTAACAAAAAGTCGAATGTTTCCATGAAAAAAACAACAACACAAAACCAAGAAAACTCACATGCAATACTTTCCATTTTCTAAATTAATCTTACAACTAAATAATATTACGGTCTTGCATAGGAAATATCTTTTTACCGGAGGAACAATTTTTTCTTAATCTGTTTTTCTTTGCGTACTATAAACATCAATTTATAATCACAATATTTTGAGCAAGGATCTGAAATGAAGTACCAACACACCCAAACCGAACGTAAAAATGGCATAAATCTCGCACGATTCTACCCCTAAATTAAGATATTTCTATTAATAACCAGCTGTTTCAGATGTGTTCATGCGTGCTATCAAATACTTCCAATTACTTCTTGTACCTGAGAAATGTTTCAGACCAGTTTTCGAGAACAATCAGGAAGTTTGATTGCGTTTTAGGGGTTTATGTATTGATTAAGAAATTTAAGATCCTTAAAAGGCGATCTAACTTCCCTCAAGATCTCAAAAACTTTGAATAAGACAGCATTGCCATGTTTAGTCATATGTTTAATGTTTCCTCTGTCTGTCACAAGGCATTAAGATTACCTGTAAGAATGGCATCACGGCACCAAACAGATAGTGTAAAGATCCGCGTATATCTTCAACTGTATCATCAACTTGTTCCCTGTAATCACAATACAATGTACATAGAAGAAAACTATATAGTACATAGTAGAAGTGCCAACATCTGTTAATACATGGAATAACCATCTTTTCAGTGTAAACAACAACTTATCAATGAGCTCCTATAAATCCACTCATTGTAGCTTTGGCTGTGTTTTGTCCTCCATTTTTGAATGGTCTTCCTCCGGAAGATGTCGTCGACATTTTTATGGTCGTGTGTGTCGGATGTTTCGGGTTGGAGGGAGGCAGTATTTTAGGAAAGGTAGGATTTTTATGGGTGTTTTTTTCAAGGAATCCTTTTCTTATGTTATTCATCTTCTAATTAATATAATGCATTGTCTCATGGCAACCACACAACAAAAACACACAAACAGTCGTGTTATTTTCTTCAATGCAAAAAAACATATAAACATTTCGACAAAATATTACCTTTTGCCAGGATATTTCCTTAGTGACTGTTCTACAGTCTCTTTGTTATTTCTATTGTACTCAGCCACTGACGCAAATGTCTTACTTAAAATATCTACATATTCCCATATTGCTCTAGAATCACACAAATATAAATGTATTACACCAACAAGTAAGCAACAAATATAACATAGTGTAATATGTACGTATAAAATTGAACGAAGAATTATTTCCAATTGTCAACTCATCATCAAAGGTATGTTCTCTGGGTTGAATTTATAAACGTCCAACTTATAAAACTCTATTCTTGAAAGAACCCAAATAAGTGCACTAGCTGTTGTTTTACAATAATTGATCTACACAAGGAAATCGAATATCCAAAGTAAATTTTGGTTTGGTAATCAACCAAATTTGTTCAACAATTTTCATCCATTGCTATGATATACAAGGTAGACGTTTAGAAATTCGACTCCGTGTAGGTGTATTGGTTTGATACTAAAAAATCACGTGACTTCACCGTTTTCTAAATTTGTATTCAAGGACACCATTGGAAAATCCTTGTGTTTAAAGCGAATTTTCCTTTGTAACGTCGTAGTTCGTGAATCAAATTTACAGAATATAATTATGCACATTAAACGTTTATCTTTTGTGTGATGTTTGCTATTTAAAAGCAAACGGTCAATGAATTGAAGAAAGAAAAAAAAAACAAACAGCTGTACTTACGAATCATGCGGTATATCAAGCGTCTTACCCTCTAACATTGGACCATCAGTATCCATGTAAACAGAGAGAAAGAAATGTAGGAATGGACGTTTTCTGTCATCACTAATATCAGGGTTGATGAGTACTCTCAGAATCTCTGGTACTTTGAGGACTGACTGACAAATTGATTTATTTAATGTATTTTTACCCTGAAGTATAAAATAGCTCATAGTAACTAGCTGTTTTCAGAGCATCCTTATTCTCATTTTTTGTTTCAACGGGGTTTAACGTTGCACCAACAGACGGGGACATATGATGATTTGTTCAACATATCGGTGGAGGGAGACCACAGACGTGCACCTGAGTAGAACCATCAACCTTCCGTCGAACTAGATGGACAGGTTCCTCACGTGTGACGATTTTGTCTGGTCCCGGATGGGGTTCTAGCTCACCACAGTGAGCGGCTAGTGAAGACCATAGTCACTCTTCAACTCGACCCACGTCCCTTACTATGCTCATACGTTGATGTTCAGGAAAGTAATATAAGAGTGAAACGCAGGTATTAAATTTTTAGTTTACCAGTGTTGACAACGGCAACTTCAAAACCATACAAAACATTGCATCTTTATGTATTAATAACAAGTAATTGATCCATATATGTACCTTCATTAGAAAAATTAAAAACTGGACACCACTGAAAAATACTTGACTGTAAAAATAATGTATTGCTTTGTAACAAAAATGAAAAAAATGCTCAAACCTCGGCACAGAGAGCTAGTAGATCAACCATTGATACATAGAATGTCAGATCAGGTGAATTCGGAGAAGTCAGTAAAGCCGCTCTGAAATGTGACACCGTATGTATGTCAGTCAATAAAATGCCCCAAGTGTCTTTGATACGAAAGGTGGCATAGACAGCAAAGGAAATTTATACTCATAGAATGTCACAGATCATTTGACAAGACTCCAAATAGTTTATGTATTACCCGCTGGTATGATAACGGAATCATTTCGCGGTAAGCTCTCTATTGTAGTTAATGTCATATTTATCTGCTTCATGCCTTCTCTACATAAAACGGGAAAAAAGTTATATTTTTAAGTTTCAGTAGTTACCTGACATCCTCTTCAATATCGACCAGCATCGCAAAATCGGATCTAAACTGAATGAAGGAGGTCATAATGAAACCTTGGTTACGCTTCAACGGTAGGTCTAAATCTTCCACTTTCACTACGGCATTCAACAGATCGAGGAACTGAGGGACTGAGGTTTTGTGTTGTGCAACAAGAGCCATGATCTTCTGAACCTGATGTTGGGCTATCTTCATACATGTCTTAATATTACCCGTGAACACCTGTATAAAAATATATGTATAGCAATATTATAATAATTTCATTCATCTCTGCTCAAACATTTAATGAAATAAGCGTTAATGTATTAATTATATATCTAGTTGATTTGCTATTTTATCCCAGATAAGAGCCACATAGATTAGAGCAAAAACTTGGCCTATATTTAAGACTTCAGCATCCACAGCAGTTACAGGCAGTTTCTCAGTACCATATCATCGTATATAATTGTGTACATACGTCACCCATACCTCGATCAATGCTTTAGCAAGTTCTTGCTCAGTTCCTGCCTTCGAGAGAAAAAAGTCGAGTCTGTCAAATAGACATTCCTGCACAACTTTGTTCCCATGTGCGAGACTCTTCAATAGAATGAACGTCTTCTCAAACACTTCACGTAAACCAGAATCTTCGCCCTGCATCACAAAATGATCGGAAGTTATCGACAGAATTGCACTCGATTTAAAATTTATTCTTCTCTATAAAGAATACATAAACTCAATTAATTAATGCAATCTGGATCCTACAACCCTCCATCTGTTAGGAATCACTTGAAAGTCTTTGTCTGTAACCAAACAAAATAGTCGTGTTTCCGCTTACCCGACCGATCAAATCTTTTTAGCGCCGACTATAAAGTTTCCAACAGCAAAGTAAAAAATAAGAACATATAAGAGGGCAAATCATATTTTCAATGTACTACAGGTATGTTTAGAAAAATAAAGCTAAGAGAAGTGTTGCGACCAGCCTTCGGGTTTTTTTGGGTCAAATAATCGTATACATTTCCTTTTCTTCCAGCCTACTGTTAATAACAAAAAATATTCACAACGATAAAGAGAACATTGACTGTATACTCGTACATTATGAAGACAAGGCAACAATGTTAATGACTGACACATACCAGAAGATTCACATCCTGCTCTAAAATGGCGAAGGCAATTTCAATAATTCCTGTAATTAAAAAATAAATCGTTAGATTTTATGAAAAAATGGGCATTGTAACGGAACGGGATTCCACCGGTTTTGAAGCCATGTATATTGTTGTTGGACTGTGTACTAGTGATTATCGTAATGTCTTATCACTCAAAATGTGCTTAACGAAAAACAAGGGCAATGATTAATATTGTTAAATGTACATTAAGATGAAACCATTGATATATGTGATACAAAACATTTAAAAATAGAATACTTACCATTACTATAATAAATACATACCATCATTGTATGGAATAGATACTATTATTATGTAGCATAATACATGTACCATTAAAATATATAAAATACATACCATTATTATGCAAAATACTTACCATTATTATATAGAATACATACCATTATTGTACAAAAACATATCGTTACTATATAGAATGCATACATTATTATGCAAAATACATACCATTATCATATGGAATACATACCGTTACTATGTAGAGTGCAAATCATTACCATTATATGGAATACATACTATTACAATACAAAATACACACCGCTAAAATATAGGATTCATACCATTATTATACAGAATTCATACCGTCACTATATAAAACACATATCATTATTATATAAAATTCGTACAATTATAATTGAATACATTCCTATATTATATAGAATATATACCGTTACTATATAGAATACATACCATTCTTATACAGAATACATATCATTATCATATAGACTACTTACCATTATTATATAGAATACTTTGATTCATTGCATGTGGTTCTTCCTCTTCTCCCTCCAGATAACAAAATCTGAAAAATGAATAGTGAAAAAAAACTATGAAATATCGTTGACTGTGTTCTAATACATATTTTCATTTGAATTATACATTATAACCCCTGAAAACCGGATTTCCTGGAAACCGGAATTCTCTGAAATTCGGATGATTTTTAAGTCCTTTTTTCTTCTATAATGAATAGTTCTCTGGAAACTGGAATTCTCTGAAAATCGGATGATTTTACGTCCTTTTTTCATCTATAATGAATAGTTTTCTGGAAACCGGAATTCTCAGAAAACCAGCTTTTTGGCCCAGTCTAGACGGGGTCCGGTTTTCAGGGGTTATGCTGTAAATACGACGTACATGTTCACTGAATAACAACTAAGTCACACGAATCATGTACACTACTCAAATTTTAAAATCTATCGACGTACAATATCCCGAATATTTTGTGAAGAGGACTAAAACTTTGTTTGATACTTTACAGTTGAAGCGTGTAATGCCACTGTGTTTATTTATAAGCTTTGCTCATTTTGAACTGAACCCTTTGTCCCATTCTCCTTGTGGAAGGGTAAGTTAGTACTGTTAGTATACAGTCCAGGGAAACTGGTTAGGTAAACGAGAACCGGTCGCCGTATATAATTGAAAAATTGTTGAAAAACGGCGTTAAACTCCAATACAACTAACCTTTGCCCCATTTGTATATTTTGGACACTGCCAAAATCAAAGAAACTATACACGTGATCAATTTATTTCAGAAAACTGGGTTATTTCTCTCTGACAAAGTGGAAAACATTGTGGTAAAAGAAGCCATTGCTTTTTTGTCACAATGTTTACATAAGTCGTCTGCTGAAGAAGCGAGGAAATGCGGTATTATGAGACAAAGGGTTAGATAAAACGACATTTTACATTTTATCCACAAGTTATCGACTAAAATAATGGATTGCCTTTAATGTTCTAATGGTGTCATATATTTATTAAATATTCCAAAATCTATCAGATCAATTATAAAACTTGAGCAGCGCATAAGTATCAAGTTTAATAGTACGCATTGTTTCGTCCAACGAATTCCCAAAAATGCACATGCATAATAAATGTTCCTGACATGCTTATTGCACGTATTGTTGTATAAATATACGTCTAGTTGTAGCTATACAACAGTCAGTTTCATCTGATTTTACTCAGTTTGAATGATGTCAAATTAATATGACAAAATCTTACGCATAAAACTTGATAAAAACAATGGAACATATATACGACAATCCATCATTACTTTTTATAACAGAACGCACCGTATTAAATCATCCAGGATTGGAGACATCTCCTTGACGTCAGCGTCTACAAGCCTGGCAGAACACAATTTCTTCAGAACTGGTACTTTGTTCCTGACAATTTTGAAGACATCTATAGAGACTTCTGTAACCAGGATCTGCAAGATTCCAACACTGTATAAACAGGCAGCGTTATTTTGCATTACAATTATTTAATTAGATAGTCTGGCCAAGGCTAGCAGGACTGTAGGATAGACATATGTATAGTTCTGTAATGATCAAAATTGACATTGTTGGTAAAAAATATCAGAATAATCAGTATACAGCAAAACGCAGTTATAGTGAACTCGGATAACCATGTTTGTTGTAGCCAGAGACCATAACCACTAGACCAGAGAGGCCCTTCTAACGGATACAGTAAAATAATTATGGATATCATGAAATAATTATTTGGGTCATAGAAATTCACAAAACTGTATTCTACTGTATACCATCTACGATAGTTTCCATTTACAATAAGAAAATGCCTCCGTTTGAATTAAATACCACTGTACAAAATACACGTATAGTGTAACCCAGATGTTAAGACCACATATGGAGTTCCGAAAAAACTGTTTCAATCCGGTCCGAAAATATGTGGTCGTTATATATAAGTGGTTGTAATACTGAGATGGGCGCTAAATGAGGTTGACTGTATTTAAAACAGAAGACCCATTCATATCTTTACCTGCGCCTGCTCTGCTTGTTTGAAGAGATTCTTGTGAGAAGAGAAGTATCCACTGAGGAGATGCATCGACTTTACTTTCAAATCATCATACTCGTTGTTTGACAGGTCCTGTAAAGGAAATATGGAATTTTTTTTTCAGCTGGAATATAATTATGACCACGTGACATTACATTAACTTAAGCTGGAATATACAGCCATATGAACACTATCTTGTACTGGAATATACGACTATATGGCATTGTAGTAATTTCAACTGGAATATTTGGTTATACGGCATAACACAGTATTAATGATGACCACATGACATAACATTAACTTCTTCTGAAATATATGACTACATGACATTACTGTCAGTACCACTTGACTTTGTGGTTACATGACATTATATTGTTATCAGCTGAAATATATGGTTGTATGACTTTATGTTAACTTAACAGTGTGCATAGAACATGGCCGTTTACAAAAACTTTCAGATAAACACCCAATAAACTCTCGACAAGCAATATGCTACAATAAAACATCTTTATAACACAATCAATGACATAAACGTACCAATAAAATATCGACGAGTTCATATCTTCCAAAGACTGAAGTGTTGTGAAAAATCCTAGCCAGTTCCTTCAATCCACCATTAGCAACACTGTAATGATTGTTGAGTATGAGGCAGTACTTTACATATAGTTAGCATCTCGTGCATAAACAGAAATATTGCCGATGCGGACGAACGATAGACTTACTAAGTAGACACTAATTGAAAAACGGTGTTAGCAAATGGATTTGCCAACGGGAGAATAATATGTTTTGAGCAACGTAAACATCATAAAAGTCTTGTAGATGTGAACTGATTCATTGAATTGTTTGGAGAGTTACAACCCTTTACAATTATACGTATTGTGACACTTCTATATTTCGTTTGTTTATTTTATGCGACATTGTCACAGGGTTCATCTTTCAACAATTTTTCAATTATGTACGGCGGCCGGTTCACCTAACCAGTTTTCCTGGACTGTATACTAACCAGTACTAATTTACCCTTCCACAAGGAGCCCTAACTTCTCCACATATGGAGGAAAATCGACATTGTTGTCAAATTCCCATAAAAGGGTATGACCTGTATTGATCCCTAATATAAGTCCAGCACACTAACCCCTGGACCATGGTCGCGGCCCACAGATATGTCGTGCATTGCTCCTACCTGGTATTTTGTTCCAAATTGAACGTGTCAGACATCAAGGGAGCTAACTCCGCAGAACCATCCCCATTATTGGTTTGATTGTTCGTCATTTTGCACAGATTCATGAATTTCTACAAAAATGTACATTACTTATGTATTTACATCAACGTGTATTTCCATAAAGACCGCCTTTTCTGTCCCATACGAAATGTTTCACGCACAAACATGACAATGGTGACAGTAATTGACATGTCAATGCTAATGGTGACAGTAATTGATTACAAATTTTAGTCATTCGGTATTCTCTGCATTGACCTATTTTACTTTGTACCGTTCGCGTGGAATTTGCTGTTTTTATGACGATTGATTTACGTCGTGGTCGTATTGGTTACGATATATGTAGGTCAATGAGGTCAATTATACGATTAAGGGGCGGATATGATTCTGAATCTAGAAAATAGATATACGATATATACAATATATTAGCAATAAATGCTAGGTTGCCATGTGTAATACATTAATTGTTTAGTATGAACACGTGAACGCACTGTCAATTCCTTGTGTTCGTTGTATGATTAAGCAATGTTTACGTATTGATAGCTATTTGAGTTACAAACCTCGAGTCTAACATTGCCGATGAGGGTAACAAACAAATCCAAAACTTCAAGACCTCTGAAATCACAAACGTTAAATTTACATTCATAAATTCCATCATCAGCCGAAAGAAACATAATTCACTATAAGACACTATAATTTTGTTAAACAGACAAACCTGCCGTTGTTGAGAGTTTGTCACTCTAGAGAGGTTAAATTGATAGTCATAACGTACAGTGGGGGGGGGGGAATCGCGCTGTTGTTGAAGTGAAGTTGTCGCTCAAGAGAGGGCCGCTATGGAGAGGTTTCACTGTATTTACAAATATCATCTTTATTTCTGACTCATAGATAATCGGTCACTGACCAAAGAGGGAGCCCATTGAAAACATGCCAATAACTTACTGTATCTTGGCTTCAACTATGGCTCTTGTTTCAGGACTTGGTTGAAATCTTTCAGATTTTCTGAACGCAGTCAGCATTTCCTCTTTAGCTTAAATGTACAATGTAATATACATTAACAATGGGTATAATTGATATTTTATGCGTTACAATTTTTTTTCATTTCTCAGTTGTATACTGGCGGGATGTGATGTTTACAGAACTAGTGTTCAAGGATTTTGTGCATGTAACTGTTAATTTTTCCATGTAATTCACTCGTATCAGCAATGGAGAGTGAATGTCCATTAAGACAATATCAGTAGCCACAGAAAACCTGGGCTGTGCCCAGATCTAGACCCACGCTAACACTGATCCATGGTGGGAATCTTTTGAAAATAACTTGCATAAAATACATAAAAAGCGTTTAAGATATGATACATGTACATGAAACGGAGCTGAAGTATTAAATTTGCAAGCGTCCGGAAAAAACAGAGTGAAATACAGTTTAAAAATGTTAAACTATGTATTTCGATGTATCAATCGTATTTGTGAAGAAAAAAATTGGCATTCAAATGATGGATACGCAAGCCCGCAACGTAACTTTTACAATGGTTACGATGTAAACCTTTAAAAGGATTGACACACTTACCATGGTTGTAAGTGTGTGGTTTATCATTTCTACCATCCAGTAAGCTCATCAATGGTTCCAACATCTTCTTGATGTCTCCAGATTTATCATAAAAACCAAACAAAAACAAATAATAGACCAGTCGGAAAACCTGCAGTAGAAGAGATAGCTGCTGCCTTCAAAGGATGTACCATTATCAGGGAATTTTACGGAGACCCTGAAGTGACATTCTACACTAATATTTTGACTTGTAGCATTCTCTTTTATTTCGTATTTACGAATTAAAAATATTTCGTAATTACGAAATAAGATTTCGTAAATACAGAATGTAAATACTAATTCGTAAATACGAAATAATAATTCGTATTTACAAAATACTAATTCGCAAAAACGAAATATTTATTATTTACGAAATAATATTGCGTAATTACGAAATAATAATTCGTAAAAACGAAATATTATTTCGTAAAGACGAAATAAGAAAAGAGTGTAACAAGTTAAAAAGTAAGTGTTGAATGTCACTTTAGGGGCTCCGTAGGATACACCCTTTGAAGTACTTCTGTTTAATTTACGTTGGGCTGATCAGTATTCTCTGTACAATTTTAGGGGCTTCCGTAATCGAGTAGTTATAGCCTCTGCCTAGTAATCATTAGCCCCTACCGCTATGAGTTCGAATCCCACTCGGAACCAAATTTCATATGTGAGGAAGCTGTCAAGCTAGCTTACTGAGGGTTGGTTGGTCTACCCAAGCGTACGCTTGGGTTGTTCCTCCACTGCTAAATCTAGAAAGTTGCCAAATGACCATGGTTGTTGTTGTGACATTAAAACCCACAGTAAAATTTCATGTCAACTCTAGGAGTGTGTTCCTTTATTTTTGTATAAGTGGTCGAGTGCTTAAAAACCGTTGGGAAAACTCTGACATCTAAAACTCCCCATACACAGATAAAAAATAAACTGAATTATTTTTTTCTGTTCTACCTTTTTATACCATCACTTGTTATACCATGCAAACTATTTTTTGAAGGATATCCGTGTTCTGCCAATATCAGGACTTCTTTAGAATGCTTATCACTTGAAAGTACAAGCATTACTTACTTGTTTTATAAGCATGTTGGTCGGAATCAATGAATCTATCATATTTCTTCTTGCATGAAGACATTCTGTGATCCATTGACTGAGGCTAGGGAAGTGCTTGTAAATCAGGGTATGACTATTGTCTATAGGCTGCTTGCATATTGAAAATATAACAAATTTATTAAAAGCATATCATTAATCAGTTGAGTCCTCTTTTTATGAAGCTACACTAATGAATTAGAGCTTGGTGTATTTACTACATACACGTGGGGCATAAATTAAACAATAGACATACCATCCATATTACGCTCTCCGTACAGAACGATAATTAATTGTAACCAACGTTGCGTAATAGTTCCTTATTATTTAGAGAATTTGATCCAAAATTTGATTACCAATATGACTGCTTAGTCTTTGATCCATTCAAAATGACACAAATTAATAACTGTTCGGAAGTAAAGTGTAAAATGATACAAACATACAAGTATACAAACCTCGTCATTGTCTATGTCAGTATAGATGTATGAACGTTTTGCTTCATCCAGGACTGAGTGGTGTTCGGCTACATCGACGAACAATGCTGGAAATATTGCGTTATACAACATTACATACACAGTAAAAGGTGCTACCAGACCGGTGCTTCTGGCTCTACAATCTTAACATTGCAAGGTCTTAAATCAGACATAACTAGTGATCATTTGACAATAAAATGCTTATTTCAATCTGTGTAAAAGTCCTAAATTAAACCTTATATCCAACATTAATTTTCTGTCACTTTAATCAAAACTTCATTTGGGGCCACAATAATGTACTCTGTGTAGAGGCGGCAATTAGTGTGGTATGACACAGAGATAACTTACTAATAATAAGATCACAATATATGGCCCTAAGTTGATCAGGTACTTTGTCATCACTGAGACACGTGAATGCTTCCTCCCATGTCAAGTAATTCAGTTCTTGTGTAATCGCAGCGATAGAGTGTGTATTCTGACCCTGTAAATAAATATACTTGAATACGGCAAAAAAATATCACAATGCTAATTAATACTAAATTATAATCTTTGGCTATTTAAAAACTATTTTGGGTTTTCCTTGTCTTTAGAACTGAAACACGAAATGTAAACAATCCTTGCTCCAGAAATTCTGAATAGAGTTGGACATGTGATGTGACCTTACGTATACATTTTTCGTAATCACTTAAATAGGCACTAGCCAGATAAGCCCCCACCCGTTACGATTACTTTTTAGAACGCCAATTTACATCACATGACTTTTGAAATTCTTATGAATGAGGTGTAGTGATATGCAACTTATTGTTTATACATACAGCTAAGTAATGAATATGCTGGTTAAGCTTTTAGGAGTTAATTCATGCCTGTATCTTGTGTGCGCGCAGTGGATGTCTCGTAGATCTTACAAATGATTATTGTTTATTTTGAACAAACCAATATTATAACAAAGGGTATTGCGTGACGTTGCAGCAGTTGCCTGTTAATATATACGTGTCAGCTTGAAACATACGTAATTACTTACATGGCAAAGATTCTTGAACAGTTGAAGTTGATGTTTATAGAACAGATATTCAGGGTTCTGCTCATTTCTCTGTAAAACAGTAATATTTTACGTCATACACAGATGTCATAATTATATTTCATATTTGGTTCGTAGTAATTGAAATATTTCTTTCGCACAAACAATTGAATACAAAATAGTCAGCATTTGGTTTAATTAATGGTAACTGTATAATTCTACGAAAAAGTGAATCTAGAATCTGTACATAAGGTTTGAATAAATAGGCGACAATTAGAGGTACGAGTTCATACAAATATAAGCTTATATCAGAACGGAACGGAACAAAACAGAACATATTTTGTTTAGACTTGAACAAAGATTTACATTGTACATCACCAAAGCATATGATCAAATGTAAATTATACAGTCATGTCAATATAAGTATTTGAATGTAAAGACAACTGAGAAATTAAATACACACATATATTATACATGAAACTATTGCTGACAAAATCAATTTATTAAAAAAAACGAACATATTAACTTCACATAATTATGTAATAATTACAGTGCACCATCACATGCCAAAGCAAGAATATAATATTTATTATTTATCACCTTTACAAATGTTCTCAGTTCAACCCAATCACTGCCTTGGTTAGTGGTAATATAAACTTTGTCATAGTCTTCACCAATTGTTTGTCCAAGATCAGTGAAGTATAAATGTTCCTGTAAATAAATAACGATAGACAGACATAAACTCATACTGTTTGAAATTTACCGCATGGTGTTCACACAAGTTTACAATAAATATATATATATGCATGCAGCATGCATGCAGTTATACTAAATACTTTAAATAATGATAAAGTTGGTATAAATGAAACTTGTTTTTATGCAAACATTTTAATTTTCTCTGTCACTTTTACATAGTCTAGCAGCATTGTTACGTCTAGAAACTCACTCAATATTGGGACGCGAGTACTGGCTCAGAGGTTATATAACATGAGAACAGTCTCCGAGCTCAAAGATCAATTCCATTCTCGAAGAATTATTGTTGAAAAGATAGAGTTGATTAATATTTAAACACATATTCAGGTCAATTATGCTGTCAGAATAATGTATCAATAATACCATTATTGTCTGATCATAATTAACTTTGAACCATTAAAAGGCAAGATATAAGGTTTGAGTTTGGAGACCAATCTCAAGTTTTATAATCTCGGACCCTGGTATGACCGGCACACCACTTATCAACCTCTCTACAGAGCGACATTTTTTTCCAAACTCCACGAGATGTTGTTCTGCAGAGGTTGCACTGTACTTTTATACCGTGAAATCTAATATAGCGACCGATTCAATACTTAAAGGACCTCATTATAACGACTTCTTATTTTCAGACCGTTCATTTCAAAATTCTTCGATAAAATACAATACTAATACTAGACTTCATTCAAGTGGCTGCTAAACACAAATACTCTCTTTACAACTTCTTACGATATAGATTATGAAATGATGAATATGTCAACCAAAATGGCCTCAAATAAGTAAACACACGTTTGTCTTGGACACAAATGGGCATTTGTAGGCTCGTTCGCAATAAAGTTAGGTGGAGTATTTGATTCATTAGCCAGCTTTATACTTACCCTGTTATCACCAAGGAGGTACACATCTGTTATGTAAGTTTGATTATCAACTACGGATGTGCCATCACAAACACACAGAACGCTTAATAATTCCAAGAAGCGATGATTTTTATCATATCGCAAAGAGTCAACCAGTCTATCTATATGCTTATGAGATATTCTGTCAACTAGTGTACGATTGTCGCGAACTATTTCCGTCACTATATGAACTGCATTCGACCTTATGTTACCCTGGAAATATGTACATATAAAACATTGACAATTAGGATAAATGGCGGCATGTTGGCTTTGACTGTCGACCAGTATGTGTTCTTTATTTCTAGAATTGTGCGCATTTGTATCATCAATCACGATAGGCAGGATACCAAACCATTTAAATGATATGTAATTAATGCAATAACACTTCATCATTACGAGCATCGATATCCCGAGCGCCCGACTTATCTCGGGTATCTTAGAAAGTACCGACAATTTTTTAGTAATTAGTTGCGTATAATTTTCAACTAACAAACAAATACCTCGTTATTTCGAGCACCACGTTTATCTCGAGCATTTAGTCTGTTCCGATGATCCCACGAGATAACAAGGTTTTACTAACAACAAATATACGAATTTTTCTATATGTTACCTCATTGATTGCAAACTGTGTGAAGAAGAAATCTATATGTTTGGCAATGTATAATTTATTCTTCCTTGAGTGTCCCATCAAATATGTGGATAATACATCATATGTTGCGCTGAATATTCGGTTCATGTTACTGAAAACGAGGGAAAAGATTTAATCTACATTAATTTGGAGAATCGTCAGAATGTTTTACGTAATTGATGAATCAGTTTAGTACAAAATCATAGACTATTACACCACACAGCGAAAATGGGTAACATTTTAATTAGTTCAGGTCTATAATACAAGTTTAGCGGAGAAATTCCAAATATTACTGATTGGATCTTAACAAATCCTCCTGTCGCTTCTTCTAAATTTTCAGGAACATTATGACCAGTTGGGTCAGCTAAACGTTTAGAACATCCGACTATGCATTAAATATTTCCACTCCATTTCGTACCTACCTCTGTTCTGATTCATTGTATGAAGACTTCAGTAAGTTTATTAGGAGATCCACAACCCTCAGACTTCTCATCAATTTTTGTCTCTTTTTTATTGGACGTCCATCAACCATCATGAAGTTTGATATCTCATTTAACGCCTAGAAAATGTAGTTTATGTAGTATTCAACTTCATGTATATGATAATACATGTATATGAGTATTTGCTTACAAATAAACTATAATTGTGTACAACCATACAACCATTAGAGCAATACTATTATGCTTTCCCCCCTTTTTAGGGTTTCAGTTTAACAAATCTGTAACGATGCCCTTTCTATTTTTATAAATATTTTAATCACAAACTGGTTTGTAGGTGTAAAAAATAACAAATATTATACGGAAACTTACAGCAATAACATCATCGGCCATTTTAGAATTCAGTATTACACCAGCCTTTTTCTGAAACGAAATTTACAGAATAAATTCCATCCAGTTGTTTCAGAAATTAAACGCTTGTTTTCTTTTGTCTCTGGTGTTAACGTCGTACCAACATCCAAGGTTATTTTGGCAACTTTTCCAACTTTAACGGTGAAGGAAGACCCCACGCGTACACTTGGATAGAACCAACGACTTCCGTAAGCTAGTTGGCCAGCTGTCTCGCGTGTAATTTTTGCGTGTTCTAGTCACAGCAGGGATTTGAACGCTTATCATTGAGGGGCTAGTGATTACTAGTCGGAGCCCTCTCATTTGTTTTCATAACGATATAAATTGTTTCAGACTCAACAATCATCACAAAACTCAGGCACGAAGTATGTCTTGCATTTTCAGCCATAATATCTGTCATTTCAGATGAAAGATATACAGGACATGTCTCATAAAACAAAATTCAAATGGTTAATCAAATTTATGTCATACGGCGCAACCTCTCCAGAGCGGCCCTCTCTTGAGCGACAACCTCCCTTCAACAACGGCATGCTTTTTCCACACTGTACGATTTGATTATTTATCTAACCTCTCTAGAGCCGCAACCTCTCAACAACAACATTATTTTGCGTCTCCCAAAGGGTGTTGCTTTGGAGAGGATGCACTGTATATGCATTTAATCGACACAATCAGAAATAAAATAAGACAGGGCTTTCACGATAAATTTAAATAGAACTCGAATCTTTACATTCATTGTTTGTATTATTTTCGCTTAATTATTAATTGGGAACATTTGCATCGCCCAGGTTTCCAATACATAACCTTTGCGAAGACATAGTTTGGGTATTTTATGAATATTAAACTTACCACTAGCAAGAACTTTTGTATAAATGGTACCATGCCAGCCACGAAGTTGAAGATAATCTGCAAAGATTCGTCTACGGGTTGTATGGTGAATGCATCATCAAATTGTTTTTCTTCTATGACACCAATCTGATTGGAAGTGACAATTATAATCAATTAATAACCGATAAAAGCGTAGTAAAACAACCAATAAAAGTAATCCGCGAACGAAGAGAAAATTCGTATTTGCCTGCGTATGATAAAGGCATGGTAGAATGTTACACGCACCAAAGTTGGACTTACTGTTGCTATTCGTATAGCATTAAGAATTTTAATGTCAGACTATATGTCGCTGTTTTGGGAGCTATGCTGGACAGTTAGGTTTGTATATTGTATGGTTACACGATATATGGTATAAAATTTAAGTAAGATAAATGTAGATATTCAAAACAGAAAGTCAAAAGGACCTCCACTATTCCAAAGACAAGGACTTAAAAGGACAAACACCTGGTAAACGTATCCGATATTCAGACTACCACGCATTTAATGCATATATTGTCATTGATGGGAAGAAATTTACAGCAAAAGTTCACAGTTTTCCTGATACACTTATAAAGACGAATGTAATCTTCTTTAATTATCGCTATTGGCAAAATAAATGCTTCAAATTCATCATCATAATCATGAAATACATTAAAATATCAATGCCACAACGTACCTCTCTTAATTCTGCTGTAGACCATTTCAATGCATCATCTTTACCTCTGTACGAGTCTGAAGAAAAAAATGAACATGATAACCAATTGGTATTTGCGTAAAAATGGCATATAATTGTGAAGGAGCATTATTATATATTTATAGCTGTTGTATATCTGGTTACAGTCCACACAAAAACTAGATAAGAAAACACAATCATATCAACAGCCATTGGCGATAACTTCAAAAGTTAACGGCAATAATAATTTTGATGGAAATTTTGTATACGCTAACATGATAAATGCTTAATTAACTATATTAAATGTTATATTATGTGTGCATATATATGAGTGAGTGAGTGAGTGAGTGAGTGAGTGAGTGAAGTCATCCTTGATTGGCCATTTAATACGCTACAGCATGTGCAACAACGCCCAAATAATTTACTAACTTACTTGTTGATGCATGAAGCCATTGTCCCGTTAACACATGTTCAAATATACATTGACTGCTTTCCGGTATATCACCACTCTCCTAAAATTTGCATTTTACATACAAATGATACTTTTTTTAATTAAATGTACAGTATATCAGTTTTACCTTAAAATGTACTTTTTCTTTAAACGATCGTTTCATGTAAATAAAGTTCGATTGTTGGTAATGATAATTCATATCATTCAAATACTAGCTATACCAGACGACAGGATTCTAACAATACAAAAATGCTTTGACCAAATATTATTTTAAGTTACAAAAAAAATTCTTACTGTTAATTCTTGATAAATTAATTATTAATCCGAAGATTTCTACCTTTATGACTGGGTGGAGTCTAAACGCCGTATTACGGTCATTTTGGTCTAAGGTCAAGGTCACTTTCTTATCTTCTGCTACACACAGATATTTTCTAGTGCACATATGCATTAGCTTACATTGGTGCCCCCACTTCAATACACCACCTGAAACATTAAAATACACCTCTCATCCTTCACAAAGACAATGAAATATACAGTGCAACCTCTACAAAGCAACACCCTTAGGGAGATGCAAAATTATGCCGTTGTTGAGAGGTTGCCGCTCTAGAGAGGTTAAATAAATAGTCAAAACGTACAGTGGTGTAAAAGCATGCTGTTGTTGAAGAGAGGTTGTCGCTCATGAGAGGGCCGCTCTGAAGAGAGCTTGCACTGTATTATGTTACGTCTTGCATACGCATTATCCGTTGCTTACTGTATAATCCGTATGCTCAATGTCATTTTAAATGTTGTAAATCATCATCTTACGTAACAAATACATATGTATATTTAAACTGAATGAATACTGTTTAAAATAACACACTTTTTTGTTATGTGTTATAAATATGGCATTGATGAAAAACCAATTGCTACTGCAATGATGTAGTAAATAATATAATATTCATTAAATAATAAAAAAAATTGCTGGGAAAATCCAACACTGTCAAATATTACTAATATTAACACTATTTCGCAGCATGATGGAAAACAAACAAAAAAATTGATAAAACAAAATACCATCGAAGTATTTTTCCTGCAACTCTATACGCCAGTACATTATTGGAGAACAACTCGGAGACCATGTTTTAGGATTGGTCCAGTCAAGTGTTCGTATCCTCAGATGTACTACAACATACAGACATACTGGGTCAACATCGTGAAACATACGGAATAATGACACTATCGGATTCCCCATGAACAAGATTTTATTTACTATTTGAAACTTCTAACGCTCCCCTCCCGGGATAAATTTTCCAAATGACGCAACCATTAATGACATTTAAAAACACCAAAGGTGCCTTGATTAATTGTTGAATTATCATTTAAATTAGGAATAATGCACGTTATAATTTAACGTACAAATGATTTCCGTACATATTTCCATGTCCTGGCTTGCTTCATAGGGCCCTACAACAAATAAAACGATGCTCGCAAACAATGTGAACACTTGTTGCGTGTGGCCGCCCACAACACCTCCAATAACCGTACGTTATTTCGTGGACCAAATTCATCGTACGGTGTCCAGCACAAACGCGAATTGGGCATAAACGCTGATGGATTCTGATAACGTAAGAAGATAAACGTTAATAAGTCAATTAATGGTACAATAAAGTAATAAATCGTACCATCCTCGGAGATTTTTTCCTCAAATACACCTTCTGCTACAAGATATGCTTCTATATTTCTGTGATAAAGTCTTACAATATCTCCGACCTGAAATCAATATGTATCATTTTAGTAATAATACGGGTATGCAGACAAGCACTTGAAATCTTCTTTGTAACATCTTTTTCCCACAATGTACAAAATTCATTCTTTTAAATTCATTTTTTTAATTCAAATTGTTGAAAATCTTATGTACAAATTTTGAATACGTGAGGTACTGATTATGGCTAGAAATAAACGGGTATTTGGTTGATAAATTGCGCATGGGCAAAGTAAGCGACTGAATTTGAAATAAAATCGCAGACATACAAACGGACTTAGGGAACAAAACATTGATTTTTGCCACGGACACGGAGAATGTATTAAATTATGAGCCCTGGGCCCCGTAGTATTTCACAAATTTCAGACAAAAAATGAATGAGCCGGATATACCCGTCTACAAAAAGGTCTAAATATTTGCCTACAAGATATGTATACCTATTTGGGAAATTGGTAAAACCCATCATTTCTTACAAATTCCCATACAATATAGCGTACAATGAAAGCAATATGTGTCTGACAAGGGTTAAACTATAAGATAAATATACCTTGACTTTCTTCTCACTTTCCTCCTCGGGGTGTTTGTGTTGTCTGTACACATTAAACCATGACTGCTGTACTGACAAGTTAAGCTCGTACCTTAAATTTGTCAAGAATAATTTCATAAGAATAGTTACAACGTTTTGTTGTGATTGAAAATACTGTTATTGCGCGTAAGAATACCAATGTATTACAACCCCTACCAGTTACCGAGAATAGAACTGACCCAAGACACATAGCAATGATGCTTCGGTGGTGGTGTTGTCGCTAGGGGCACTGACTGTTAATCACCTGCCCTTCACCTCTGTGAGTTCGAATCCTACCCTGGACTAGAAACAATTCCCATGAGAAAAAGTTGTCCCGCTAGCTTACAAAATGTCGGTGGTTCTACCCAGGTGTATGCCTGGGTCCTCCACCGATAAAGCTGGAAACGGCCTTGGCTTTTGGTGAGATGTAAAACTTAAGAAAAAAAAGAATAAGCTACATTTTAAAACAATAGTTGGTTGTAACGTGTAGCAGGTTGATAGGACTGGGTCTTTTCTATGAGGCCCATAAGTTTGGAAACATTTCTATAATTGCTATTTATATGTTGTTATTATTTTCCGAAAATAGGCAAAATATTGGATTGTGCTTTTTTATACACCATCTTTACTTTTCAAAGTCAAAAAGACATTTGTATGAAATCTCAAGACTTTTATACTGTCTGATAACACTATTTTATTTCATTTTAAAACACTTTCATGACAGAAATAACATAACAACACATAGCATATTGTATGTGTGTCCATTAGACAACTTACTCTCTTTGATATACAGATGGTCCTCCTATTAGTGTTTTGGAAACATGTAGATACCGGTCTTGGAATTTTACATTTTCAAACACAATCTGATCACCAATATGAACCTGGGATGGATGGTAAACCGTATTGTAATTGCATATACAAACAATCAACCAGATATTGTGAACATATTTCGCATTACTATGGATTATATTTTGCCGATAGCACGACCATTGATTACAACATTTGATGACACATTAGTAATATAACAAAAATAGAGTGCTCTAAATACCAGGATGGAGATCGCAGTACTTCATACTAAACAATACAGACAAATGGTTGTGCCTTACGACAGATGCCAACCATTTTAAAGGACATTAAATAGCACGGAATGTAATTGCTATATCGAGTTGCTTCCATTGCTACGCTAATATATTTTTAGCAAAAGGTAAAAAAACATTTACATTCTAATAATTTCACTGTGTATTTTATTTGTTAACAAATGATATCATCATACGCACCACATCGCCTTCAGCTTTCACCTTGTCGCGAGGCATGACCTTGAACTGAGAATACTTGGCATTATACTCCAATAGCTCGACCTTAAGACGCAAATTATATCAATATAGAAAGTATGATTAAACCACAATATAACGTCCACCTTGGGAACAAAACAAAACTACAGTAGAACCTGTGAAGGAAGGTCATTCTTGAGAAAAATAAAATGTGGCCTTTATTGACAGGTGGCTTTAATTCAGAGGCCAATTTGTTCTAAATAATCAGTAACGGCTTTTTCAATGAAAGGCCTTTATTCATAGGGTGGTCTTTATTCAGAGGTATATTTTTATAAGTGGTATTTAAGTAAGGTTTTACTGTAACAGGTCCAAAAATGCTGGCAACAAAATATAATATTACTCTAAGATTTGGATGACTTATTGATAGAAAATACAAGGAGCGTGATTTACACCAAAGATAAAATGCTGATTCAGCAAAAATAAGTTCCGGTTCAGGGGCGATAGATCGTTGCCTTGTTGCAACTTTCGACTGATGGTCAATGGGAATTTCATGACGAATCGAGTTTTATTTGACACAAATCAATACTATCCGACATAGCGAAGCTCATCATTTTCTATGAAACTACATAAATCGTGAAAAGCACGCAAAAGTAACAAGCATAATCCAAACAACACACGATTTAATAAGCAACAATATGCGCGTTTGTTTATCGTCTGCTACTTACCGCCATGTTGTTACTTTCCGTAGTGGAGGTAGATAAAGCGTTGACATGGATATATTTCGACGTAAATTTGTGTTTTAACTGAAAAAAGAGTATGCTCACTTGTTAAATTTACTGACCGCATTATATCAATGAAATCAAATTTATATTAAATATTTAAAAGCTTTAGATCGGTTATTTTATGAATAACATGAGGAGGAGGAAGTAAGGCCTTCAAAAAATGTCTTGAAACAATTCGACACGGAGCATATGGGACGCGACCAGGATTCGAACTCACGAATCCGAGGTCCGTAATCGTTACGCTCTACCAATTAGTTGACGGGCTTGTAGAAATTGTAGTAAAGTCGTTTTCGCTTCGTATACTTCAAGTGCTAATATTACGTACGATAGATTTGGCACTGAGAATTTGAGAAAAAAATATTAGCGAATAATATCTTCCTTCACGGTAATATGATCCTACAGATTTTGGTTAGATCTTCGTTGTTTATTCAAAATGACACTTAAACAATGTAAATTTCTAATTACTTCCGTATTCGTTTTTGTGATTTACAATTGCCTTTCACCTTATCAGTTTACCAATTTTGTTCCAGCTTTGTGTGTGCATTGTCTAAAGACAAAGGACTGTTGATTCCATTATATGTAAGTATACAATTGTTTTTAAATGAATTTCTGGTCTACAAAAAAATGGATACGTAATAATGTAATTAATAGATATAGACACGATTTAAATTATCACAGTTAGACTGATAAGCCTGAAATGTATGGTTGATATGTTGTGTTTATGTATGATTTGGTTCGACAAAATCGTAGTCATTTGACACATTATGCATTAAATAGGTATATGGCATAAATAACAAACCTGCACAATCCGACCATACCGAAGTTTCTTTCCATTTTGTATTTTCTTCATTGCTTCATTTGTATCTGTTTCAGCATCAGCCTTTAACTAGAAATAACACAAAATACGTACATTTGTGTAAATAATGTTTTCTTGTAACATTTGCATGTCCGCAAACGGCACTAGACAATGAAAAAAAAGTTATCAAGTTAATTGAGAGAAAACGTATGTATGTAGCGAGGATTATAAATACACCCTATGATCTTGTTCTAACTTATCACTCAAAGAGGGATTCTCTAGAATAACTAATTTAAACCCCGTATCTTTGGCCCGAAGCGCCACCCTCCGTAAAACTTTTTTGTCCTCCATTTTTTGTGAGTTACTATGTGTTGTTAGGGTTCGAGATGACAGGATTTACGGAGGGTAGTATTATTGGGATGGTGAGGTGTTTTGTAAGCATTTTTTAAAATCCTATTCTTATCTACATTTTTTCAGGAAGAAAGTGTTCTCCACAGAAGTTCTCGCTGCCACCTAAAACAGTATCATATTATCAGTTTTTACAACGCTTTTACCTGAGCCGCATCGAGCTGACTTCTCCCGTCAGGATCCCCGTCAACATCAGTCTTAAGATGTCTAAGCTCTTTGTTAAATTTGTATCTGTTAGCCGCACATATCTCAAATGCAAGCACTGAAAAACACGTGGTTAGATCTATGGTATTATTAATACCAATGTAACTAAGCAAAGTTATGTAACAAAGCGACCATGGTCGTGTCTTCCACCGACACCGTGCGGTGTGGTCAAATATTTGCTTTAACTAACCAGTACCATTTAACTTTATTAAGGAGAACCGCCTACAAGGAACAATAAATTTCTCTTCCGTAAAAACTGGAATATGCAAAAAAAACCCACGCAGTCTGATTGGGGCAGGAGAACAATGAAAACTTACTGTTTCGTTCCTTGAGCGTAGGTTTTATCTTGTCCTTTCCTGAACCAACAGCGACCCCATTGTGAACAGAACTGAAATAATCAAATACATTGTATTATATCATAACATTTATAGACCTTACTCTACGGTATGTTCGGTATATGAATTGGTCTGTGTAGTACGTATTTGTTGCTTTTTATATATATGATGGGATAGGGTTACTCCTGTCTACAGTTGTATTTCATGTACATTATAAATAAAAGCTGGTAAAAATGAAACAGCTTTCCTATATTCTGTTCTAGTTCTGATTTCCCAGCATAAATGTTGTGTCAGTGTTGGAGGACGATTGGTTTTAGATGCGATGCCTAAATGGAATTGTGAAATGATGTGCTTAATAAGCAAAGAAATTGCTTCAAGGCTGCATGCCATTATCTGTGGAAAACAAGCTCGCATCCTCCCATATAAAATCAGTACTTAAATAATAGGCACTGTGTTAAGTTGCATGAAGTTGGACCGCAGTTCGCAGTTCGCGATTCGAATTGCGAACTGCCAACTGCGCTCTGGGCCTAAGTTCGCAGTTCGCAATTCGAACTGCGAACTGCGGTCCAACTTTATGCGACAACTGTGTTACACATGTATTGATATCGCTTTCGTCGTTCTCAATTTATCGAGACATTGTTTATTGGTGTTCAAAATATTCTAGTATGATGTATACTTCCGAGAAACCGTTTCTTAGATCTATCCATTATAACTAAGATAGCAGTTTTTGAACTTAAAATGTTATATATTTTGGACATTTACCTTTGACATCTGACAAAGGGGTCCCCAAATCATCAATAGGATAAAACACTTTTAAGTGGCAAACTTATTTATCTAGATTGTCAAAGTTAAAACTGCTGTCTGAGCTAAGAAATATCTGTGAAACCTTTCCCCCCATCCCCCCGGTACTGAAACACAGATTGATTTTATTTTCTGCATTATCATCAAATCAGGTTGACGAGTCAGAAAGATCAAGTGTTTAAGTATGTTACCAGTAGGTAAATAATGAAAACCAATTAAAGTTGCCTCACCTGCTTTGTGAAGAAAACACATATCCGTTCGACTCAATAGAATACAGAGACACAACGTCACCAATGTGCAAAGTGTCGTCAGCCATACTGACAGAAATAGAATAAACACCCCACTACTTATATTTTAGCTAAATATCCGCTAATAACATCATGAAACAACCAAAGTCTGTAATGTTTTTAAAAGGCAAATATTACAGTGAGTATTCTTATTATATTTTTTTGAGCTGGAGGAACTGGCTGTTATAAGCACAGTTAGGTTAAAATCCTCCAGGTTGTTAAAGCGTTAACGACATGAATATCAGTGAATAATGAATAAAACAAAAGCCTTCCGTTATTTTCTTGAATACAACGATAGTGTGTAGAGTAATTTTTACTCCATTTGGTAATAATAACTTAACACTAGAAACGAAGTGTAGATAATGCGTATTTAAGCAAAAATACGCAAGGATAAGTTTACATACTTGCTCTATTTACCACTTTCTTTTACTTTTCTGTCTTTGGGTCAGATTGTTTCAATTCGGGTTAATGATAACGGTTTCAAGTGAAGTACAATCAGTGAAGAGTGAACGGATCACTTTTTATGTGCGGATTACCATGCATTTTACTCTTTGTATCGGTTTGTGAGTTTAAGACTACGGTTGTCTTTTTTAGTATTTTATTTTAAAACAAAAAGGTAATGTTTCATAGATTTTGTAAATTTTGATACCTTGCTTTTGGTTAATGTGTCCTGTTATACACATTAAGCAGATGGCCATGAAACCTAATATCAAATATTTAATTATATCATTGCTCCCCTACAGATATACTTGACAAAAGGACTGCTATACAGTTAAACTTCACGTTGCAACCTCCTCAATATTACGACCACCTTGTTATAACGAATAATTATTTTCGGACCTCCCTCAAAAACTACCTTATAATTCAACTTCATAATGAGACCACCTCATTATTACGACCGATTTTCGGGTCCAGAACATGATCTGCTTATAGAGATTTTACTGTATTAGCTAAGTCTCCTAATGAAAACTGAAATATTATCATCTTATGAGGGTAGTGAGTTTGGAGAAAATGACAGAAGCACTGTGAGGTATCTTGCTGTTCATGTTTCGTGATATCTTCTTATTTTTCAGCTGATTTTGGTATTTGATAGGTTATTTCACCTATCTAACAAGTATCAAATTGTCTAAAAGAAAGGAAAGATAGCCTTAACAGTGCCATACCTTGTCGAAAAAAATATTGAATTATCTCCCTTCTGGGTAAGTGAATTAATGTTTTTTCTGTCTTTCTGCTTTTCTGTCGTTAAACCCCCAGTGAAAAAAATAAAGAAATATCAAATGTCAAAATTTGAGATTTGAGCTTGAAGATTAATCTCATTTTTATAACCTCTTACTTACGTTAATATGTTAGTCATCTACACATTATGTCGGCTTATTCTACAACCCCGTAACTCAGTTTTTGGCAATATTGAGATTTTGGTATCATTTTTTGTCTCGATGAGCTCTTTACAATGATCATACTTACCTGCTTGTATATCTATCCTAAATAGGGTTAATCCCAATGCCACAAACTCGAGATTCGCTTATAGTCATTGCAATTCAAAACTTCAAATGCGATTTTCTCAAAAAGGGGAAAAACTGACATGCGGCCTTGTAGAGATACCAGTAAGCCGATTTTTAGTACACGCTATGTATTAAAATAATTGTAATAACATAGGCATCTTCAAGACTCACGAACACATTGACAGTTCAAATGTTCGCACTATTTCCGAAGTATTGACCTATGTTTTTTTAAATATTCATCCATTAAATAGTATATAATTTATCGAGACTACCGTTCAAGCACAGTATCCTATCAGAACATTCAAGTTTTGTCTGTGAGTTACAAATATTGAAGGGGAGATAACCAATGTATACGTGACTTGCTTTATGTTTACGAGTTGCCTGTAAATATACCTCCATTTATATCATAATTATACACACAAATAAGTCATTGATATTTAACAGTATGTGAACGAAATTACTGTCGAATTTCATTTCAACCATATATAGGTACAAAATAACGGAATTATAAAATGCCTATATACATCCGCAGGTAACCTTGTGACAACGTTAGAACGTGAAATGAATTGAGCCCAATTAAAGTCAAATTTTATATTGTTCCTCATAAACCTTGATACAATCTTTAGTATTACATCAACAAAAACTATTTTTAACAAAGTATAGTGGATTCATAAACCGCATTAAGCAATCAGTATAATATCGCATACGTGATTTAGAACAATGCTTCAAACGATGCGCGTAGAAAGACACAAACTCTTAATGATAATATAATACCGACGGAGCCTTTTTCTTATCTCCTTGTCAGAGTGTAACATGCATTTTAAATCTTATTAAACTTTGTATCTTAAAACTACAATTACAATATTTCAGTTGACATAATATTATCGAATATATTCGCCCTTGATTTATCGACACAAATTTAACATGGACATTGAATCTATTATCATCTTTCCTGATTACAAAATCCGATCAAATGACTTAAAACCTATTCGATCTTGTGTAATACGTCTTTCAGTATAGGCGCGCGACTCCATTGGTAACCACGTCAAACAAATATGGCGGCCGATCGATCTTCGCGATTTAACTACGGGTTTATCGGTAGTAGAGATCACAGGTGAATATTTGGTAAATGTGTTTACCACCCTGACTTTATTTAAATAAGCTTAAAACGAACGGTAGCTGCATAGTTTTGTTAGGAAATTATTACACAGGATATTTAAACAATAACCGCGATATGGTAACGTAAAACGAGTGTTTCTTGTACTGTGATAGGATTTTGATTTTGTTAAAAGTTAATAAAGTTATGCACAATTTATTAAAGTCAAGTGTTATATTGTTGGATTGACGAGAATATTTCACAGGTCTGACAATGACAAATAGAACAAATATACGGCCTTATAGTGCAGGAGTTACTTTAAATAACGTGAAAAAACCGAGACTGCGTCGGTTTGACCTGACCTTTGATGGGGCCCCTCCGCCCACACCGGAGGGTATCAATAATGGAATCAGGCCTCATGGTGGTTATCGAGGTGAGTTGTATTATTAATTTGTGGGCTAATAATATATTTCTATATGATTAGGTATCAGGTGTCCCTATTATTTAATGACAACAAAATAGCATAAAAAGAGTATAACTGTTGCTATCATTCGTATTCAGGTATTTTAGTCATGTATTTAAGGAACGACATTCAATTAACACCCAATTCGTAAGAGATCTTGTGAATAAGTAAGAGGAATTGTGCATGTAAGATCAGATTTCATTTGTGAAGAAATTCATAAGAACTCCGATAAATTTTTATATTATTTCACATGCTGCAAAGCTATGCGGACAATATGGTGTACGTGTTAAAGACAGCACATTTTGTATTATTCGATTAAATTTTATTCTTAGCCCATCGTAAAAGTTACACCCAACTTATCTTCTGACGATCAGGGAGAAAAACTTGTAAGGTTAAGCCATGTTGATTCAATTCTAACATCTTAATAATTTAATCATTATTGCTGTTTACCTACAATGTAAACATTTGAGACGTTTTTTAATTAAACGGTAATCATAAGAGGAAAATATTGTGATATTTTAACATTATATTTCCCGTTATATTATTAAGGAAACGTACAAAGCAAACACATTAAAATGATTGATTATTTCATGTCAAACACAACATTCTTCGTTCGATTGCCGATAAACCATTCCGATGTGTTCGTATTAAACGTTTTTAAAATATAAATATGACCCAGTGACTATTTGTACATTTAATGCTTTGATTAAATACGCCTCACATGCCACATTTGAAATGAACGGATAATTTACAAATATCTTCGTCTGCGAGGAATGAAGCACAAAAGAAACATTGATTAATGTATGTTCGTATTTTTATGAATGTTTTTCCTTCAATATTTGTTATGAGTAAATTCATGCTGTATGGAGGCGATGTCGATTTCATAGCGTGATCAATAATGTTTCTTAAATGCGATCTGAACGGCCAATAGGATAAAACTCACAGACTGACCACAGCTGGTCAAATCCTTTAAGTGTATAACCGTGTTTATCAATCGATTGTAATATCTATGAATGTGATGTCTGACTTTGCAAATGTCATCTAACTATGTGTACGATTACTTATGAATGATTAAATGTACACAGTGGGTGTATGGTCTTCCCTGTGGTACGTAGTCTGAAGATTTCATAGCGAGTGTCTGATGTTAGGTAGCAAAAATGTCCTAGCCGTTGATAAGAGATGGCATTTATGAATATTTAACAACACATGTTTGAAACTCTATACATCTTAAACACCAGTAAGATTGAACTATCACTGATAATTCAGGGCTCCCTCTCCAAAGTCAAAACCATGCTCTACTCTATGGTGTTAGATGAACGAAAGCCGAGTGTAACGACATTTTGGTTCCAGAAAGTATATAAGAAGTGTTTTCACATATGGAATAAAACAATTTTGGCGACATAGGATATTAATTCTTCCACAATCACAATTTCCCCGAACTTCGATGTTTCAAAAGCTTATTGAATCACCAAACTGCACGAGTTGTTGTTATTTTGTGTAGGAGAATGGTTTTAGACCCGATTTTTAAATATAATAATAGAGCCGAATTATACTGCCCAAGGATGGACCTGACGAATCTGAGATCCGTACACATAGCCCCGTTACTTTTGGGCAAAGAAGGCGGTTGGATGTGTGATGAAATGGTGGTTAGTCTTGTTTGAACGCAAGTTAACACAAAACAGTTCACGAAAATAGAATAGCCTTCTCCCACAGTACGTCATCCATCGAATAACTACGGCCTGCTCTCATAAATAACGCAAACATGGTCGAAAATGTGTTCTATTTAATGAATTCACAGATGTCAATGAAACTTTAATCATTGTATGCACAATCTACAAGTAGAATAAAAGTTTATGATTTGTGTAATCGCGCACTTGTCTTGATTTACACGAATACGTTTAAAGTAAATAAAACTATCCAATTAGTTGTACATTAAACATGCCATCTATTGATTCATTACTTCCTACTTACCCATGTCAAACACAAAATGTACTTGCTTTAATTTTTGATTTCATGACATCTGTATTTACATTAAGTAAAACAGAATGCTAGTACGTATACGCCTCTTGACAATATGTACATTTTGTAAATTAAACTTTATTTGGACTAGTCTCTATATTTATCATTTATTTTCCAGTTTGCTAACTTTTTACGAAAGTAATTATTGCGAAAGGTAAAATTAAGGTTAATTAGGTTTGTTTTGTTATTATGTGACTTATTGTCACTGGGGATTAACGCCGTATTCAACAATTTTTCAGTTATATACGGCGACCGGTTCACCTAACCAGTTTCTCCGGACTGTATACAAACCAGTAGTAACTTAAGATTCCACAAGGAGCCGGCAACTTCTCCACATGTGGAAGAAAATCAACATTTTTGTCAAATTTTCGTAGGAGAGTATGACCTGCCCGACCGGGATTCGAACCCGGATCTCCGGGTTACAAGTCAAGCGCACTAACCACTGGACAACGGCTCAATATTAATTAGGGATTACAATATCGTGTCCACTTGCTGCAACACGTACTTTGGTACTCAGTCAATCGAAAAGATAGTCAAAGCTATTACCACGCAGAAGAAATATGTTAAGCCTATTTTTCCCGGATTCTGTACCAATACTAACCTTGTTCTCCGCTAGTAACTGCCAAACTCAAAATACGCAGGTGTCAAGCTAACTAGATAACACACTATGGGTGGTTGGGGAAAGGATTTACGAAAAACTCTATTTTTTTAAATAAAAAAATTATTATCATAACTATAATAAGTCTAGCACCATTCAAAAACTGCATCTCAACAACAAATACCGCATATACTTGGGAAACACAAAACGTTATGTTAGAACCTGTTCCAACGTACAAAACATAATTATAGTTTTCAACAGATATTAAAAGTGAAATTCTTGGACAATAGTTCGATCTCTGTGGTCAAATGGTTTAAATTTTTTTGTCACTAGCCCCGCACCGCTTTCGAGTCCGAATCCCATCGAAACCAGACAGGAAAACCTGTGCGAGGACGCTGTCCAGGAGCCCATTGAAGATCAGTGGTTCTACTAAGGTGTACAAAGGTACACACCTGTAGTATTCCTCCGCCGTTTAAAAAAAACCTGGAAAATCGCTCTATTAGCTGTTGATGCAACGTTAAATCCAAACACAGAACAAAAGTCAACGTGTAGAAAGAAATCTTGCAAAACAATCTACTGAATTTGTTCACGTATTGAGATCAATGAAATACATGATTCAATTAGGTTCAACACGCGGTAAACCAATTATGTACGTGTTTAATCAGGCTCGATATTCCATTGATAATATTACTTACAGATCAGTACGTTTCTACTTGTACATAAGACCGTGTAAATAATTTATACGCCATTTTATGACCCAGCCATAAAATAGAAAATAAGATACAGTCAAACATCGATAATGAGACAACTTTCAGAACCCGAAAAAATAGGTCGTAATAATGAGCTAGTCTCATTATCAAGTTGAATTATAGGAGAGTAATTGAAAGCCGGTCCAAAATGAAGTGGTCGTTATAACAAGATGGTCGTTATATTAAGTTGGTCGCTATTGGAGGTTTTACTGTATCGGGAAGGTGTGTGCAGAGAGATAACTTTTACAGA
Source organism: Lutraria rhynchaena (assembly GCA_008271625.1). Taxonomy (NCBI): domain Eukaryota; kingdom Metazoa; phylum Mollusca; class Bivalvia; order Venerida; family Mactridae; genus Lutraria; species Lutraria rhynchaena. Next base: position 4,972,654 of record VIBL01000004.1, on the reverse strand, counting down.
ATCTGAAGCCGATAGATAGGAACATGATTACAGAATGGTTCAGTAAACATGAAAGTACGTAGCGTATTTTGTTGTAACACGAACAGGCAGCCAGTGTTAAATGTTTCAACAGAAATCCAAACTCAGCTACATAAATACTATATCAAATTGCCGATTTGTTTTATAATGATTATTGTTTTATCAAAATATGATAAAATAAAAGTGGGAAAAACGCGCGTACTATGACTGAAAGTATAACTTTTATGCACAAACATAACAATACAAAAATGAAGATAGTACCGTGATAAGATCATGATACCTTCGTGCTAACAAACTTAAAATCTTCATCACAGAGTTAGATAATTTATCGAGAAAGATAACTATTTATCAACGTTCACAGCTTTAGCAGTGGAGGAAGACCCCGGACGTACACCTAAGTAGCACCATCGACCTTCCGTAAGTTAGGTGGGCAGCATCCTCACACGCGAGATTTGTCTAATTCTGGTCGGGACTTGAACTCACATCGTTGAGAGGCCAGTGATTGCAAGTCAAAGACTATAACCATATATATATATATATATACAATACAATACAAAAAACTAACTAAAAAGAATGTGCAGAATGCGATAAAATGTTTGTTTTATACTTACTTTAAATGTCGACTTTGTTTTGAAATTTCTTCATTAAAATATACAAGTCAAAGCAAAATTTTTCGTGGTTTCATTCGAGTAAGGACAGGATAGTATAAATAAATAAACTGTGTTCACGTTTACCAGTATTAAGAAATCGGCATGTTGATTTAATCAGCGTTAAAATTTTGATCTTTTGTGACAAAAGCAAAACTTCAATGTAAATACAACTATAAACTACGAATTTTACTCATTTCAAAACATATGCCACAATTCTGTTTAGATAGGCTTTAATTTGATTTAGGTCGTCTGTAAAAATCACTCTGTTAAACTATTGTATGTCACTGACTCAAATTTTGTCGTCTGCTTTATCTACCTGTCCCCGAAACGTCGACTGATAAGCAAACCTTGGACCCTTTATTTCATTTTATGACAATCTGGGGTTAAGCTGTGACATACTATGATAATACCTGGCAACAATAACATGTGTGCCATCTTCTTTCATAAGTATAATATCTTATTCAGGTGTTGTGTATTAAGTGACTTGTAATGAAAAAACTTAATTACACTCGGGCTTCGAGTATCACCTGTTCCGGGTCAATCTATCCAGAGTTATCGTTTCTTATCACTAGCTTGCACTAGCATACACCATCCTCACCGTCTCAGCTTTTACAAGCATATTCCTAAACGATGATCAAGCATTAAAAGCTAAATATATTACTACTAAGCGAAATATTTTCTTTTGTACAATTCTTTTCAGACAAAATATGTTATAGTGTGCAAGAAATCAGAAAATCAGAAATATATTTCTTGACGGAACATGTTTGGTTATTTTAGCAATTAGGTTAAAATTGCAACTGCTTCAATGCAAAAAAATGGAGAAAGAACAGCATATACACATTTAAAAAAAAACAACATATATTTGAGTATCTGATGGAAACTAAAAGAGACACCGTCACGTGATTTGGCACTGGTTTTCAGACGCTGACAGAAATATATGTCAGTGATAAGGAGCCGCGGCCGTGGTTCAGTGGTTAGTGCGCTGGACTTGTAACTTGGAGATCCGGGTTCGAATCCCGGTCGCGGCAGGTCATACCCTTCTATGAAAATTTGACAAGAATGTCGATTTTCCTCCATATGTGGAAAAGTTGCCGGCTCCTTGTGGAAGGGTAAGTTAGTACTGGTTAGTATACAGTCCAGGAAAACTGCTTAGGTGAACCGATCGCCGTATATAACTGGAAAATTGTTGAAAACGGCATTAAACACTAGTGACAATTAGTCACATAAAAACAAAACAAAACCGTGATAAGGAACGACAACTCTGGATAGGTATTGACCCCGGATACACAATACACGTATAGGTTTAGACTGAAATGTTAGAGATGCTCCACCGTACTTGCATTGTATATCTTTCTTTAACTGTAACTAAAAAATGGCCTTTCACAGATGAAAGTTCGAAACCCACATGGAATCAAAGTTCACGTGTGAGGAAGTTGTCCTGCTAGATTATGGAAGGTCGGTGGTTCTACCCTGGTGTAAGTCTGGGGTCTTCCTTCGTCGTTAAAACTGGAAAAGTCGCTAAATGACTACCACTGTTGGAGCGCCGCTTAACTGCGGTGAAAAATATGATCTAAATATGTTTATTGCATCATAAACGCATGAATATTTTTAAACTTAGATCATTAAAGTTGAGTTATTTATGTCATTGTATTGTCATTGTTCCAACGTAACTAATGGACGGAATGTAATAATATTTACAACGAGCCATACATCTAGGTTCCCGTAAGATGTCATTAATTCACGTAAGCTTTTAATCTCTAATTAGCAATTCGGTGTAGAAGGATTTTTTCGTTAAATACGTATTAGGACATTAGCTACTTAAGTATAAGATTATGACATAGAAGTCACTAAGAAATCAACGTTTTCTGACTCCCCCACGACAGACTTAAAATAGATTAAAAACTAAATTAATGCTTAGGTTGCCATTTTTACTTTACTGGTTGTAGTGTGTCGCTTCAGAGTCCAGAGGAATTAAAATTGCTAATGTGAAAATCGTGTTTTTGTATGGTTAACATCTCATATTCTTTGATGTTTTACTCACTGTTCGGAATAAATGTAATACATCACACTTTATACGGTCTGATAACACGTCTTAGATTTAAAAGGGCGTTATGATTGCTGCTTATAGCCACTGGAATTGAAGATTAGTGTAAATATAAGCTTACTTATGAAACACACGCTTTCTCTCCTAGTCTGGTCAGGTTGTTAAATATTAATATATCCTGTCAAAAACTATACCGCACTATCTTATGCTTTATTCAACATGACTCCATTTGTGGGTAAAATATTATTCCAAATATTAAAATCTACAAATATGGGTAAATACTCGTCTAAGGCGTTAATGGGTTTGGTGGCAGTGATGTAGTGTTGTCAATTTGTAGATCGTAAAGTTTGCTAATAGTCTTCTGTTGATCGTAGATGATTGATGGGGACGATCGAATATGATAATATAAGTTTCACATTTCTTCAAAAGTATATAATCAAACCTGTGTTTGTGGCCACCTCTGAATAAAGACTACCCTGTGAATAAAAGCCATTTCTTAAAAAAAAACTTTGACTGATTATTTAGAACAAACTGACCTCCGAACAAAGGCCATCGGTCAATAAGGCCACATTTGTCTTTCCCAAGGATGACCTTCGTTCACAGGTTTGACCTTATATTTACTCTGTAACAACAGTTCGACTGCTTCTAAGTATTTCAATTCATCGAGTTCAAAATTAGGTACACAGAATACAAGGTTAAGTCCGATATATTCAAATAAACACAGCCATATTTTGTTCTGTCCATTTAGAACATCACTGGTAATAAAAAGGTTGTGGGTTCGAGACCCTGGTAATGCGGGTATTTCTCTGTGACGATGTCACCTGAGATATTAGTTTACAAAATTAAACATGTTTATGTTAACTCGATCAGATATAGGGTAGGTAGATCGCAAAACATTTCTTTTTTCTTCCTAACTTACCGTCCGTACATTAGAGATTCGTCCCCAAATAGCTTCGTACTGCGGATTTTGCTGTTAAAATCTTCAAGTTCTTCGTCCTAAAAATTTTTAGTCGTCGGCTAACCGGAAACACTACATTTTTGTATTTATTTCTGACCTTGTATAAAGGGCTGTTTAACTACATGACAAAGGTCTCAGTTGCTTCGAAGACATTCTGGTCAAACCGGATGGTTACCCAGAGAATTGTTGAGTTCATGATGATGGTACATAACTGGATACTGATGGTATACTATAAGTAAAGACAACAAACAAAGAAACAATGGTGAAATACAATTGCTGATATGATCACTCAATTCAAACACAAATAGTGTGTTTTTTTCATGTCTTCATTTATGTATTAATGGCTCAACGTTATGGTTCTGTTTAAGAAAATAATTTCAGGACATTTTATTCAAAACAGACATCCAAGTCTTAAATATTTTTTGTTCTATACATTGAAATTTGAAACTTTATCGATAATCCAAATTCTATTAAAATATGTTAACTGACTACGTTACATAAAGGTTACAATATACTGTGTTTACTCTACTGATTATACCTATATTATTGGCACATTTTACAAAAGACGTTTAAATATGCTTTAAACTAACATTGTATTGTGTTTGTTTGCCGTAATGTAATATAATTTAGTTAAATGGTCGTCCTTGGTGTGAAATCATGGCTAATGTGCTATCAAATCATTGAAACAATATATTCTATTTCAGTAATTCATTAAAACGTGATTTGAGACACAGGTTTACGATTAATATCCAGCTGTTATGTCGCTGGCATAACGTTTTAACGCATAAATATTGAATGAATTTGAAAGAAAACACACACTGCACTTGAATAGTTTATAACTGAAAATTCATTAAATCTATTTAATTGATATTTTCAACTTTACCTCGGTTAACTATTATTCAGCTATCATGACATGTATACCGATACTGTTAAGTGAAACGTACCTTGAAAAGGGGCACTCAGCTTTTATAGTTATTTGTATACGTAGGTACATTTTTTTTTCATTTCAACTTACTGTAATATTTATTTCAAATCCACTCATGTATACTTAGCGAGTGCACCATGGCGGAGCGGTGTATGTGAGGGTGACGCACAGTGGTTACCTTGTATTATGGACTAAACAGCTCGTTCAGTCACTGATATGAATACAACACTAATCCCACGAAGCTCACTAGAACTAATTAACTAACCTTTCAACTGTTCCTTGGTCAATTTACGAATTAAACAATTGTAGTCTCGAGGTGTAAAGGTCTTCGGCCCGTTTCATAGATAATTCTTTGCTGAGATAGAGTTTTTGAATTTAGACACCTTTGTTGGTATCCTCACACCTTAACACTTACCCCGCTGTTTAACAGAGCAAATACACAAATAAATGAAAACCTCTACTAAGTGATTATATGAATGAACATTGTATATTATGTTAATTGTTCAACATACATTTTAGCATTGATTCAACATATATCACTTCGTGGTAATTTTATAAAACGCTTCAGTTTTGTTGTACATGTAATTATATAACCACTTTCAGTAAAACCTTGATAATGAGACCACCTTTGGGACCCGAAAAGTCGGTCGTAATAATGAGATGGTCACATTATCAAGTTGAATTATAGTGGGGTTCTGGAAAACCGGTCTAAAATATGTGGTCGTTATAACAAGATGGTTGTAATGTTGAGGTAGTCGCAATCAGAGGTATTACTATACATTTGATCGATTTTAAGTCTTTCCCTTAATGATGTATGTTGTAAATTTAATTAGGGCGACTTACACGCAACAATTTTTACCATTTCTCTCAATAACTTACAAATATGTATCATGAATATGTAAGATTTTCAAACTTTGTAAGATATATACTTATCAACCCTACAAACACGAGCGATTTTTTCATTATTGGAAAAAATCTCTAAACATACAGACTTGAAGTAGGTATTGTAATGATTATTGTCTGATAAAACTGACAATAAAAGATCACTTAACGGGTATTTTATCACTTCAAAGATAAGTGGATTTCAAACATCAAATGAAACAATTGTATTTAAATTGTTACGTTCAATATAATCAGTGGACGTTAGTTGTAATCTTGAACGTAGTCCTTGCCGCCAGGGGTCGCGCGCAACTTGTTGTGATACTGTTAACTTGTCACAATATTTTTGAAGCATGTTGTAACGTTATTTCTGATAGTCGGACTATTTAGTAACTGTTGGAACTTGTCCTGCACTGAGTTTTAAGTGTTTTATTAACAGTACCATTGATTCGTTCCAGCTTAAATCATAAGTCAATCTGTGACAGGATTTAATACGCGGACGTGTGCTAACTATTGCTGAACATTGTAACATTTTTGCCGAGATGAATACCCTCGGAATGGATTAAAAACTGAAAAGTTCGCTTATTCATATTATTTGTGTACCGCGACTCAATCTAACAAATTGGATTCTATGTAGTGAATACTTCGACAGAATGTATAAGCGATATTTTTTACCGATGGAAAACATCGGTATGTACCCACAGTCACCTCGACATGGTTCATCTTACTCTCCTCTTGTGTTTCCACATCTTTTGCCATTTTTAAACCTTTTAATTAAAGTTTATCATAATATCTCATAATTGTCTATCATCAACAATTGCATGAATCACATTAGTTAGGTATAAGTACATGTCTCGTGCATTGTATTGATATCGCATGTATTGTTAGGATTTTGGACATAATTATAAATTTGATGAATATATAGTCAGTACCTCGTGTTATACTGGACTGTGATGATTTGTATTCATAGGGAAATATATTTGTGTCATACTGTCTCACAGTGGAATACATTCAATCTCAGATGAAGTGAGAGTCTTTGTTTTCAATTCTATTGGATTTTAATTATTAATATTCACAGGGAAAAGTCTTTGCTTCTTGCTACTTTACATTGTCACTTAAGTTTAATGCCGTTTTTCAACAATTTTTCAGTTATATACGGCGACCGGTTCACCTAACCAGTTCTTTCCTGGACTGTATACTAACCAGTACTAACTTACCCTTCCACAAGGAGCCAGCAACTTCTCCACACATGGAGGAAAATCGACATTTTTGTCAAACTTTCATAGAAGGGTATGACCTGCCGCGACCAGGATTCGAACCCGAATCTCCGGGTTACAAGTCCAGGGCTGGACCACGACCACGGCTTACTACTTTACAGATTGATTCATTTTGGTCATTTTAACCAATTGTGTTCGACATCGGCTAGATGTATATAGGATCGTAATTTTGTGTATGGAATATACTTATATAGATCGATGGTTTGTTAAACACAGGACTTGCTATCCAATGGAAGAATAAAAATTATAAAAATATACAACAATAGTATGTAGATGGTCTCATGCATAAGAACGAACTTTATACGTACGTAAATGAGATGACAATATGCTGTATGATAGTAATGATAAAAAAATGGATATGGACATAAACGTCCGGGACACATGAAATGGCATTTCTAAAAAAAACTTCTGTAATGAAGCGTGGAATAACACTTATACATAACTTGTGCGCTATATTATATTGTAACATGATTAAATAATTCAGCACAGAAATTATTTAAATATATACCATGGTATCCGTATCTCATAGTTAAAAACTGATTAATTAACAATAACATATTTGTTAGGCTTATATTGCGAACACACGTTTTGAACAAACATGGAGGCATAGGAGTGTTTATCATAAGAATTTTAAAATACACACCGTATAGTCACAATTCAACATAAGTTTATGATATGTACGATCTAACAATTGTGTCAGACATATACATCTCTCTGCTTTGACACATTGATTGATTCTACTAAGATATCGTCTTTTTGTATCTTTAAGCTCTTTGAATAAGATAAAATATTGTCAAATACTATAACGCGCTGTTATAGTAAACTCTGATATAATGAAGAATCGGATACAGTGTAAAATATGGATATAATGAAACCAATTATTCGCTTCCGGAGGACTTCACTATAAGCGTCATCTACTGTTGACTTGTCCCGTGCGCACTACTGGGAATTAGTGTGCAAATACACTAATATATACTCTAAGCCGAGCTATTACTACCGAAAATGTCACACGTATAAATTCTGATTGTAAAACATATTTCAGGAACGAGGCCACTACCTCCTGGTCAGTTTTCTTTCAACAAAGATGACGAGTTTAAACATGAATTGGACGTAGAATATCAAATTCTAGTCAATAATGAAAACTATGAAAACCACGGCGCCCCCTATTGGCTGAATGACGTTCAGAGGGAAGTAACTCATAGCGGAGAATCGCCATTATTTACAAACAATTTATTACCCTCAGGAAAGGTAAGTGTGTGTTGTTAGGCGAAAATATTTTGTAAATTTGTTTCTGAGAGGCAATGGAATATTGTTATAGGGTCCAAATCAAGAGACAGTTGTCAAAAACTATTAGGAGTGAACTCATAAACGGGGGGGGTCTCTTTGGTGTTAGTGGTCTCTGGCCAATAATCACTACCCCTCATCGCTGTGAGTTCGAATCCCATCCGAGATCAGACAAATTAAAGAAGTTGTCCTGCTAGCTTAAGGAAGATCAAAGTTTCTTCACACACGTTTCTGCAGTCAAAGTCGCCAAATGACCCTGTTGGCAGTTGGTGTGCCGTAGACTGCAGAAAAAAAACAACAACTCATAAACAATGTTTTCGAGGATTCTAATTTCAAGGCGTATAGTTGTATTTTATGCGTGGTTACTAAGTGCTATATTTGTGGTCCTGATGTGTACCCAATTATCTCCATTCGCTTTTTATAATCTTATTGCACAAGTACCCGAGGACCTCCGTGTTAGGGTGATCATGTTCTTTGACTAATGATCACTATCTCTGTGAGGTCCACTCCCACCCGTGTGGACACTGTCCTGTTAAATGGCCTCTTAGCTCCGTGGTTCTACCCAAGTCATTTTCACCCGTTAAAGCTTGAAAGAGGCCAAAAGATCCAAGCTGTTGGTGCGACGTTAAACCCAGTGCTCAAATATGAGGAAGTTGTTTCCTGTTGTAGTAAATAATTTTATGTAATGAAAAATAGCATGCTTTCAAGACGCGATAATGTGTGTTTTGTGCTTGTACAATAACTAATCTCAGAAGAACAAGACGACATAATAATATTGGAATTCAAGCCGCTACAAAAACCAGTACTTTGTATGAACCGATGTTTGTAAGACAGACAAACAGACAGACAGACGGGCGGGCGGACGGACGGACAGACGGACGAACGAACGAACGAACGAACAAACAAACACTGGATAATGTATTTGCTTGCGGATGTTTTAGGTCAGACTATTCTGTATTCTTGATACCTGGCCAAATTCTGTATGCCATTTATGTATTTATTTTGTAAACCATGCCATTTATGAAATATTTAAATGTTAAAGAATGTTTAACAAACAAAACAAAGGCATTTTAGATGCATTTGTTTCAATTCGGACAAATGATTGTTGTCTACAACTGCGCAATAAGTGAACGAAAATATGGTATTGAGTTCTTGTATTATTTTGTCCATATCTGCAACATTTGTAAATTAGCCAACTATACGAAAAAAATGAACTTATTATACTAGAAAATTCTATATTTGATATTAATGTCAATGATAAACAATAAAAACCAAACTATTAAATGCTGGCGGCTCGATGTACCTGATGGTATAATATCATATACTGCTATATATTGATATATATTTACATATTTTATATTGTTTTAATTGAAACAATTGATAAAAACAGGCAACTAGAACACGTGGGAGTGTTGCTAATACGAAAATTGAAATTAACAAAGTAGAAAATATATACAGAATGATTCAGCTGGGATAAGTTTACAATATTTACAATATTAACTACCTAACTTGAAACAGAGATGTGACGTTTTAACATGTAATTGGCTGCAATGAAAATCCTCTTTCTTATATCGCGGTAAATTCTCAAAACAGATTCAAAATGGTGTCAAGTTTTACCAGACAGAAAGTGTTCCGTTCTTTGTACATTTAAAATCACCGTCGATTTATCTTGTAAATATTGTTAAACATGTCTAACTCTTGTATTGACTTATTAACTCAACATCCATTTTAACTGAAGTATTTAATATCTTGTTTATTTGTCAAACTGATTGTTCATTGTTCATTTTAAAGTCGATCTTACTGTATTACAGCAAGTATTGATTTTGTAACCAGCCCCTGTGCGATTGATCCATTAAACAATACAACGACCTGTGACTCTATAAAATACTTAATTGATATCAACGTTTACCATCTTCGTAAATATCTAAATCGTACACGAGTCATTACAACATGGGTTTAATACGTAGTAAATATATTAGATTTGAAGATAATATGTTTTAGAAAGATACGGTACTGATGTCGGGGTATATCGATAAATGTTTGTATTTATTAGTTGTAAAATCATTGATGTGCATTAATGTATTCTGTTCAATTAATTTGAAATAAACTGCGAATTCCAACTGTCCATATACATATTTATCAATATTTACGTATATTTTAATTTAGGAATAAAGACAATTTTTTACTAATTAATTTACAATTATAGATTAGTACGCTTAGTGACTTCCTCCACGGCTAAAGATAAGTAGCCATATGCCATTAGCTCGAGTGAAGAAAAAAATCAAATTTCCAACATTAATTATTAATAAGACATCTAAACCTTACCCTGATGTAATAATGGAATGACCAGATCTAACTTGTCCTCAAAAATAAATTCATACTTGAGTGAATAAAAATATGCATGGTTTCTCAGAGTAGTGCACGCAAACATTTTGTTTTATAGGTAACTCAAAGCGGATGTTTAATGTTTAATGGCGTTTTATGGCGCATCAACAATTAGCAGTCAAGTAGCGCGCATTTCAAGGGTAAAGGGGACAATTATTAAGCGTGTAACAGGATAATAAATTAATAAGAATGAAGGATAACTGATATAAATAGGTTAAAATTGATTCGTAGTAATAAAATAAAGGTGTCTGTGACTTATCTGATTTGACTCAAATCTCAAATGAAATATAACACAACATTCTACGCTCTGAAGAACAGAAACGAGTGTTGGCAAAAAAGTTCTTGTATTAGGTCCATAGATTTGATATGGATATGAATAAAGATTAAATATACATGATCAGACAAATTAGTCTTTTCTCAACATGTGTGCCAAGTGTCATCATTATCAGTGGTACGTTATTTCATTACTTCACGATAAAGGTATCAACACTTATTATATTTTGTAATGGTCGCTTTGAGAAGAACTTACTCACTTGAATTCAGGATTTCAACTGTAACATTTAACTGGACGCTAAATGAGGTGATGCTGTCTTATTTCAGTACGAGCCAGATCCTAGTATTGCCAGCCTTGAACGTAATAATAGAATAAACAGACCTATGATTCCGAGGCGGCGATATTTGAACGGCAGACGAGAGTACTATCGTCCTAACAGCACACACCAATACTTATCAGCAACTGATTTACGAAGTCTACAGGATAATGAAGAAAATATGGTGAAATACGGCCGTCCCACAAGAACTACATTGTTACGAGCTAGACAGAGGACGAATTCGGCTCCAGTGAATGCTTACGATATAAGGCGAGAAAACAACAGACGTGAGTTATAAACAATTAGTTTCTCTATTAACAAACGTGAGTTATGATCCTGTAGTTATGAATTTTAACTTCTCTATTAACAAACGTGAGTTATGAACTTTTAACTTCTCTATTAACACACGTGAGTTATGAACTTTTAACTTCTCTATTAACAAACGTGAGCTTTGAACCTTTAATGTCTCCATTAACAAACGTGAGTTATGAACCTGAAACTTCTCTATTAACAAACGTGAGTTATGAACTGTTAACTTCTCTATTAACAAACGTGAGTTATGAACTTTTACCTTCTCTATTAACAAACGTGAGTTATGAACCTGTAACTTCTCTATTAACAAACTTGAGTTATGAAACTGTAATTTCTCTATTAACAAACGTGAATTATGAACCTGTAATTTCTCTATTAACAAACTTGAGTTATGAACCTGTAACTTCTCTATTAACAAACTTGAGTTATGAACCTGTAACTTCTCTATTAACAAACTTGAGTTATGAACCTGTAACTTCTCTATTAACAAACGTGAGTTATGAACCTGTAATTTCTCTATTAACAAACGTGAGTTATGAACCTGTAATTTCTCTATTAACAAACGTGAATTATGAACCTGTAACTTCTCTATTAACAAACGTGAATTATGAACCTGTAATTTCTCTATTAACAAACGTGAATTATGAACCTGTAATTTCTCTATTAACAAACGTGAGTTATGAACCTTTTGCATCTTTATTCTGCTAAGAAGCTCTATCAAATGCATCACTAGTGTGTAGATTGTAGATGTATAATTGATACATCATTGTACTGAACTGGGTCATCTGGGGTCACAAATGAGTAAATGCTGAACACTGTGTCCCCTTGGAAATTGACTTTGCATATAATTACATGTCTGTACATTACGTGTTATATCCTCATGGTCAGCATGACTTTACAGGATTTAAGAAATAAACTACATATATGAGATCCTCCATGTCATAACTCGACCGCTGTCGTCTTCTGTGTATTTTAAGCAGAACCGTTAGTAACAAGTTTATACCACGGCCGTGTCGATTCTTAATTATTTTGGGTAAGCTGACTTTAACGAAATGTATATGATTATTAAGATTGACCTCCAAGTACAAACCGTATTTTGTGTATGGGACTGAAATAATTTGAGAACGAAAGTGATATCTGAAATCTGAGACCGAACTAAAGGTTTATCACGTGACAAGCCAGACAGAGGATCTCTTTCTAAATTCCCTTTAGTAGTGTAAATAATTGTCTTTTTTAGTCATCGAAAATATGGGATAATTTAAACATAAGGTGTGCTTTAAATAAAGAGTGTATCCTCCAAATATTTTACAGAGTTTTATGTATTTCCAGGTAGCGACGAAGTAAAGAATAATTCTGTATACAGTTCTTCCCCCAAAGAGTAAGTATTGGTATCACCAGTATGGTGTAACTTATTCCGATTGAAAAACAACAACAACAACAACTTAATAAAATTAATAACTCTTATAACTTATCTACAAATAACATTACAGAATAATATTATGTAGGGATCCGCTGAAGTACTGATATAAATATACTCATTATGTTTATGACAGCAAAATTTGCATACTCAGCTATTTTTTATTATATGCCAAAACGAATATGATATTTAGATGTTACACTCGTGTATTGTATGTCATAATTATATAAAAATCTTATAACAGTAGAAACACTATTACCAATAATAGAAATTGATTTAAACACCAAAAATGAAGTTGTTTCCGAGCAACCAAATATAAATCCATGCTATCAGTGTTGTGAATATACTGAGTATATTTCAATGTTATCTAATACTGTAATATTAGTCAACTAAATAAAATCAAATACAGTAAAACACGGTTATAGTGAACCTTAATTTAGTGAAGAATCAGATATTTATTTCTCCCGGACAAGTTCTTTTTTTATTTCATTAGTATTAGTATAATGAAAAATGGATGGAATGAGATGCATTTTTTCGGGTGCCAAGGAATTCACTATAACCGTGTTCTAATGTAGAAATGTTTAAAAAAACTAAGATCTGCAAAATAATCATGATTGTTATCTGTTGATGTAATATTGCAGTCAATCTCGAGGTACAATCTAGCTATCATAATTATAGTGCTACATTATAGTGCTATCACGGCCTAAGACAGTGAAACCCTAGATTGATTGTATGTCATGTGTACGTGTAATATAAAATACAGTAAAACCTCGATATTAAGACCATATTTGTGACCAAAACTGCCGTTCTTAATGTTGAACTGGTCGCATTATCGAGTTGTTTATATAAAGAATACATTGAAAACCAGTCCGGAAATAAGTGATCGCAATAATGAAGTGGTCGTTCTATTTAGGCGGTCGCTAAGTAAGGTTTTACTGTACCATTATAAATTAATGCTTTTCAACATCAGTAGTTTGTATAAAAATAAGATCCGATCAATCAGATCACTTTGTACCCTTTAATATATAAAGATGATGTATTAACATCACAAAATTGAACTCGATTGTTAAGTACATACATTATGTTATTATAATATTGTAATACAGTAAATCTACACTTAACGACAATCTCAATTATAGGACTACCTCATTATAACAGTCATTAATTGGACCTTTTTTAGACTTGATAATAAGACCATTTCAGAATCAAGTCCAATATATTTGGTCTAAAAAGTGGTCGTAATGTCAAAGTCTATGTACATTTAAGAATCGTTTCATTTGTTTAACAAACTAGTTCTTAATCATGAATAGTGACTGTCTTAAATCGAATAACACTGCTTGTTAGAACTTGTTAATAACGTTAAAATAACCAACATTTTCAGCGTGACTGAACGAGAATATGTCCACGTAAGCTACAGGTACATATACAAACTCAGCCTTTATCTTTTATTCTCCATGGTGTCAGGGCTTTTTATCTTTCTTGAAGTTACTTGAAGTTATTTCTATATCTGCATCACTCCGACTGACATGTTTTTTTTTGTTCGGTTATCGTAACTTTTCTTTTCACTGGGGTTTAAAGTCGCACCATCAGCTAGGGTCAGTTGGCGTCTTTTCAGCTTTTACGGAGGAGGAATATCCAAGGCGTACACGTGGGTAGAACCCAACGATCTTCTGTAAGCTAGTTGGACATCTTCCTCACATGTGAAATTTGGTCCCGAATGCTGAGAGGGCTTTTGATTATAAGTCAGAGACCATAACCAATCAACCACGTAGGCTCGCGGTTATCATAAATAATAATTGTTTCTTAAAGTCTGCTGGTACAAGCAAGTCTGGCAATAAAATGGTATGAATACGTCATAAAAACGTATGTATGCCTATTCATCCAGGCAATATCATATCTATATTGGGTTAAGCGTACTTCTAAATAATTATTAAATTCACAGCTGAAAAAAAGATAAATGGGTCATTATTTCGTGCCACATGACCTATTCTTGTGTACGGGGTGTATTTGATACCACTAGTGATCCCGCTCTGTCTTGTATTTTCTAATAATCTTGTTATAAGTATATAATTATATATATTTCTTCTGCACACAATCTTCCTATTTAAACGAGAACTTATTGGCGTGGTTCTGTAGATGTATATCAACTATAGAAATCACAGACTTTGTTTTGGTAGTCATTTGAACTAATTATTCGATATTAAACACTTGTTATACGACCTGAAATGACGTCTGTAAAGTAATTTATTGTCATGGTTTAACCTAGACCTATATATACCATACAAATGATTGTCCTTACGACATTACTGTTTAAGATTTATGCACGGGTTTGTCCAGGACCTTCTTTGTGAGTTATAGCTGAATGTAATCGAATCGTTTCTGGAACAAATGTACGTTTGTGAAAAAATACAATGGCTTCTTATATTGAACATATATACTTCTGCTGGCAAACATTAAAATAGGTGACTTGTTTCTGCCAAGTGTGTCTAGTTCAACGAAGTGATATCTGTATGAATATAATTCATTAAGAAAAAATGCTTGTATGGATAATGTGTTATGTGTTCCAATTCAAACACACACATTCAATGTATACCATTGTGGTTAGTTTACTTGTACTGGGTTCAAAAACCATCGGTTGACACAATTAGTATTGTCCTACACCCAATATCTGGCAGAATGTGGAAGTATTGCACGCATTTCTATGGATCACAAAGCTTGTATTTATATACAGTCAAACCTGTATTGACGGACACCTGTGTTTAACGACCACCTGTAAACAATGATCGCTATACCGCGCACATTTATTGATGTGATGGGCAAAACAAACCCTGCTTTAAGGTCAGCTGTGGATAACGACCGTATTTCTTTTATCCATTTTTAGACATTTGCGTTCACAGGAATGACTGTATTTACGCTTTTTTGATAACAACTTTGAGTGATTTATATTGTTCTCTTATGAAGAATAACTAATTTTACATGTAATTTTTAACTCATAGTTTTAGACTTAATGTATCACAGTATATTAGAATGGTTTTAAAAATGGTTGCCTATAGTAAATGGTACTTTCAGCTTTGGATATCACATGAACCAAACAGAATATAAATACGGACCTCTGATGGTCAGATCAGTTGATTCAAGTGTAAAGTCAAGGTATTGCTATAAACAAACCTTCAATCTAGACGTTGTCACATACCCTACCATGTTTCAAAACACATTCTACTTCCCGCTTCCCATTATTTTTTTTGTGGACAGGCTTTGCCTGTCTGCTATGATTTATTTAGAATTTTGTCTCTTTACAATATCGTGTTAACATACCTGTAAACTAACCATGCCCGTAAAAAGCACTGCACTTATATCCAAAATCATTCATAAACGCAATTTGTTTTTTTTTCACTTGGGTTTAAGGTCACACCAACAGTGGTTTGGCCACTTTTCTAATTTTAACGATGGAGGAAGATCCCAAACGTAACCTGGGGAGAATCACTAACCCTCCGTAAGCTAGTTAGACAATTTCCTCATATCAGACTTTTGGTACCGGGTGGGATTCGAACTAACAGCGCTGTGGAGGGCAGTGATTACTCTTTTAGAGACCAAAACTACTCGACCACGTAGTCTCCCATTCATAAACGCGGGTACACTTATAACCTAATTAATCAGGGAATGCGCCCCTTTTTTCACATTTTACTAGAATATCTGGTGAACTAACGCCTTTGTTAATTGAGAAGCTTCTCTTGTCACAACAAACACATTTGTACATGCAGTGTCATCAATTAATATCCAATTAATATGTAACTACGTAAATTTATTTAAAACATTGCTTTGCTTCAAATAATTATTTTAACACGAACAAATACATGAGTTAAATGACAAAATGACGAGTACGATCTGAAATATATTTAGATAATAATACAATTTGATATGATGGGATTTTTTAGGTAAAAGTCTGCAAGATTGATCACTGCACAAAATAACACTCCGACAATTAACATAAATATGATACTAATGTTATAACACTGATATTTGGAAATAATTTGAACACACTTTCGATAAATTAACAGTGCACTTAGAAAACTAATACGTTTTATTTTGAGGCGATTACTATACCTGGTGCAACTGACCTTTCGATGTCAAACTTGTACAAATTCATTTTTATGACAGAAAAATGTCATCAAAATGTTCTAAATATTTTTATTGAAATTTAATGAGAAGATTTAACAAAATGTTTCTTCATGAGTTTATCGTTAGTTATACTGTTGTTAGTTTGATTGAAGTGGTATATTATTTTACGAATGTAATGGTAAAGTTCATGTTTATATTTGTCTATAATGAATACAATTTGTCCCTTTTTTATTTGGTTAACAACACCACGGAAGCAATATATACGCATAGTCCACAACTTAATCGAATTTATCATAATGAGGTAACCAACACTTTTTGTTATCATGAGCTGGATGCTATATATTTTGAAAAAAAAAATGGACAAAAAGTTGACCTTATATGCCAATTTATCTAACAAGGACTGTTAATAAGCAAAAACATCTAGAAGCATTCATTTAAATCGATTAAATTGTATTTATTTTTCGTGTTTATTGCTGATATGTATCACATGACTCTCGATTCAGATTTTGTAGTCGTTATTTCAGTACAGTTGTATGTAATAACAGAGTTTTGTTATCAAATAAGTTTATATCAAACCATATTTTAACAAGTATTACCCGTTTTTAATTAATGAACTTATTCAAAGTTAATGATAAGTAAGCGCAGAATAGCTCTATGCTATATGAATACCACAATAATCAGAATTCTTAAATTATTTTTATTGAAAGCAACAATCATAAAAATGTATTTTTTTTTATTTTATTGTAGATATATAAATCTATGCTCCGGAGAGGGGGAGTCTGTACATTCATTTCTTACTGGAGCAAGATACAACAGGTTCGTGTTTTCTTGTTTACGCTCATTTACTTACATCTGCCTCTTTTGTTGTATTCTAATCCACACTCTGTCTCGTAAAGTTGATTATTAATCACATCTGGCGTCTGGGTTGTACTATGTCATCATGATCTTGTACACTTATGTGAGTATATGTTCTTGATGTATACAATGTTTTCTTCTCATGTCCATCCTTAGTAAGTATATGTCACCAGACATCATTGAATCTTTATTCTAAGAGCACACCTTGTTAGGCTGTAATGGTAGCTCTGTCAGTGATAAGATTTGGATTTGTAAGTGTCCGACGCTCTTTCCATAAAGATGTTTTTAGAACCCCAATTAGAATTTGAAATTTCATTAACGATTATAATCAGAAAAATGGATAGATCACAACTGAATATAACTTTTGAAGCAGTACGTCAAAAGCAAATATAACAGATAATGTAAGAGTTTTGTTAATAAAAATATCAACATCACAATTAGGAGTTCAGCATCTCGTTAATTTGTCATAGGATAATATGTAGACAATGTAGAACACATCTTAAACACGATGGGTATCAAGTTAGTCAGACCTGCCAGGTCATCCCGGCCATCGAGTTGATAACTTGAACTTATGTTCAAGTATCACTTCGAAATCGCCAGTAACATCTATTAGTTAATGTCTAATTAATTAACTTAAATCAAGTTTTATTTTTTTTATTTTTAGAGCTCATTTGTTGGATTCAAAGGGTTTAACAGTGTATGGTGTATATATGCCACGTGGTCATCCCGGAGATTGTTTCATCACAGGTCCCAGAAGAATCAAAGACGGAGAACACGTACCTTCAGCACCACCAGGTACATGTTTAAAACATTTACATCGTCTTATTATAACGTTCCACTGTTCTGAAACTAATTTCATGTACAAATGAACCGCCACAAATAAAAGCTGGACCAATTTCAAGTTTAATGAAGAACTAGATATTGGTTTCTAGCCAACCAATACTTTTGTTTTTAATTTACCGTATTGACAACAAATGCACGATGCTTTACTTCAGACTCACCTAGATCAGATTTAGATGAAACACCTACACCAGTTATTTTATCTAGACCAGCATCATCGAAGCCCACAATGTCAGCTAACTCTGTACCCAGATTCGGATCAGGCAGATCTGGTAGACCTTCTACAAGACATTCGAATTCTAGACCTCAGTCGCTTAAGTAAGTTCAATAACCACTTACCGTAGTTATTCAATAATTCTGAAATCTTTTTCTAACTGCATTTCTATCTAAATCTGATTACAAACGAACTATCCATTGAGATAAGCAAAATCATTGTCTGAAGCAACTAACAATTATCGTATTTTAGAATTTGAAATTGTTAAATTAGTCATTCGACATACACGTAAATTGCAGTTTTGTAATCCTTTAAAATTAATTCGCGTATATATGGTACTTCGTTCAAGAGTAAATGATCAAATAATGTTACAGAAAACCGTCTTCACGCGTACCCTCATCTCGTCCAAGAAGTGCCAAAGACCAGTCTCCGACAAACACTCAAGTGGCTCAACAGAGGAACGTACTAAAATCACCAGAAAGGAAAGAACTTCCGCTTCCGGATGAAGTTACCATGGCAATGCCTGATCATATTAACAAAGGTAAGAAATTTTACAAATAATTATACTATAGCCTTCTGTTGTACGTTTATGTACGTGGTGTATGTGAGTATTACATAAGCAATAAAAGTATGAAACAAAAAAACCCTGCAAAGTTACACATAAACCAGAACATGACCTTCTACATTTAAGTATTAAATGAACTGACACCAAACAATTATTATAGTGGAATCTTACGTAATGTCACTTCAGGATTTGTCAATGTTAATTTTGTTGTTGCTTGATCAGATATAAGAACACTACAGTTTGATTCATCCTCTCTGTCAATTACAAAATATTCCCACAGCTTGACAAAGTCGTTAGTTTTTCTTCTCTAATAAGTTTCTAGATTTAAAAGTGGAAAAAAATAAATCCGTAGCCTAGTTCATGTAAGTTTTGGAAGAAAAAAATAACGTAAAATGCTTAAACAACTCTATGTACATTGTTATAATATTTTCAACCTATATTTTACCACCGATCTATTGCAATATTTCAGGAAAACAAGGTGTCTATGTGACATTGAAGGGTCAGAAAATGATAGAAACGGTTGATTCTAAGCTACCAAGAGTAACCGGAGTATCACTGCCAAAAATACAGAAACCTAGAGATTTTGTTGATGAAATGCTTTATGTAAACCAACCACCACCTACTCCTGTAGAAACATCTGCAATGAGCATAGATAAAACTAAACCAGAGGTGTCGAATGCAGACACACGATCAACTGCTCAAATAGAAGAAAAGGTCGAAGAAGAAGCTGAAATTTTACAGGAAAACAATGTTGAAACAACGCCACTGGTTGAAAACAAAGTGCCAACTCTTGAAGAAAGGGATGAGGCTGGAAAGATTGTTCCTAAAAAGCCTGAAGCGGAACCTGTAGTAGAAGTAACCACGTCACAATCACAAAATGTTTCGCCAAGTAAAAAGGTTAATTTTGAAGATTTAGAAATTCGTAAAGAAGAAACTGAAACGCCAAAGGAAAGTATAGTAGAAAAGGATAATGAAAACGAAATCAAAGAAAACAAAGACAATACTGAAAATGTAGTGTTTTTCATGACAGAAGAAAGTGAACAAATCGATAAAGAAAATGATGATAAGAAAGATGACACGGGGGGTAAAGCGACAGTAGAATCCCCTAATGTTAAAGCTGTTGCCAATAGTATAACTAGAAAATCTGAAGAAATTATTGCTAACAACAATGAAGCCAGCAATGACAATAGCAATGACAATTCTAATGATGAAGCTAGCGGTAATGAAGAAACAGAACGTACCGTAGAGAGTGTAATAAAAATAGAAATTTCAGAACCAGAAAAAACAGAAGACAACGCTTCTCTAATTGATGAAACTGATGAACAAAAACCATTGACATCACAGTCTTATCCTTTTAACGAAGACACTGATGATAACTGAATATAAATGTGAATAATAAAATATAAAGTAAAACATATTCTGTTGAAATCTTATTACATGGAATTTGATTATATTGGAGTCTATGTGATGTCTATTCGTACGTGGAATAATACTTAGGATTTTGAAATCGAATGATCTAAGGTTTATATCTACAACAAAATATCTTACAATCAGATATTGCATATGTACAGTGTTGTAAAACATAATTTGTGTCGTTTTGATATTTTCGCATTGGCGTTACCTCACGTTAAAATACAAAGTATGTAAATATTCAATCTATATCATGCATACGGCTTGTATTAAACATTGAAATGGTGACAGGTCTTTGGAGCATTATCGTATAATACTCTTTGTGGCGGAAATCCTACAGCGAAAAAAAACAAACAGTTCGGACATGAACAGTTGCTATGCCAAGTACTGATCGTTTGTAACGTATTAATGTATTTTGTCATGTTTGTGTACGTTTTGGTGATAAAATACCAAACATAGACAACTTCTGCCGTCTAATAGTTCGTGCAATGACAGTTCTGAATAGCTGATAAGGAATTAATTGGAAGTTAAATTGCTGAGAAGACGTCAATGTATGTTATTTTGATAATGTTTTATAAATAAGTAACATGGTATTTGTAACACATTGCAAGCTATTTTATGTGCCAAATATCATTCTGTAGAATATTATTGTCTATTTATTGTTTTATCAAAGAAAACATTCATTGTACAAATCGTTGTTCATCTAATTTCCATGGCAACATACGAATATTAATTATATGCAATTATTTTTACGATTCCATTTTTTAAATATACTGTAAACTGATTGATGAGTATGTAAATTGGTTGATTTCTTTTTTTTATTTAATTTAGTTGTTTATTTTGTTGAGACTTCAAATAAGTGATATTATGATGCCAAATAAGGTTAAGAACAAAACTTTAAAAGACTATTTTAATCAAATACATGATTACATATCTGACCTATCGTATCCTTCATTCAATTTATCAGAAAGTGTAAGTTTGCTGGGTTTGAAATAGAAAGAAGCAGTCCCTATACTAGCTGAACAAACAGCGCAAAACGAGAGTTTATACACAAATGGGACGAAGGCGCAACACGGGAATCCTTGGAATTCAACCGCTCACCAAACAATGTAGTCATATATTGTAAAGAAATATCTTCTGTATCATTGTTATAATCATGTATGATGACCATTCCAGTATTTCAAATCAGCATTTCCATGTACATGTATATAAATTATGTACTATACATACACATACGTACTAGAGTAAATAAGGCATAATTTTACGGCAATTTTTGATAGTTTTTTGTTAGTTATTGTTTTGTTTCATGACTCAAGCTATGTTCTGTAAAATCCTTGTACAGAGATCTAATAAACACATATATAATAATAATGCTATACTAGTTGTCATAATGTAATCTTCTTCCGGTATGACCTCCATACAAACTGTTCTTTCTCACTGGAGTTTTTCACTGGCGTACTCCCGAGTTGAACCACCAACATTTGTAAGCTAGCGAGAAATCCTCCTCACATGTGAATTTTGCTTGGTTCCGGATGGGATTTCGAGCTCATTGCGTTGAAGGGCTTGTGAATATTAATCAGAGGCCATTTCCACTCCACCACGAAGGCCCTTAACAAATTGTCATCAGGGAAGTCGTAGAAATACCGCATCCATAGCGACAATAGTGCTAAAGAAATGATAGTTTTATCCACAAAATTTCTGTCTAATTAATAACTTCTCAAATCTTAAAATCAAACTATAATCAATGTCTGATGCTATGGAACCACATTCAGCCAAATCAGCGTGTTAAAATATTGCCACTTGTCAGTTTTGACTTGAACAAGTTCAGACTAAACTGTACACATTTTCTACATGGATCTGTCCTGAATTGGTAAACTTATGTTTCATAATTATGTAACATAACAATACAGGATAGGATTTCAATTCACGCTGGAACGATAGAAATAAATATAATTACAAAAATATACATGTAATTCCATATTAACATTTTTCATATTGGCGATTATGTTACAATATTTAATGACAGAAAATTTTCAAGTGAAACCATTGTTAAATGCAATCAATGAAACTTGTAACGTCCCTAGTTCCATGTTTAATAGTG
The DNA here is from genome assembly GCA_008271625.1 of Lutraria rhynchaena. NCBI lineage: Eukaryota > Metazoa > Mollusca > Bivalvia > Venerida > Mactridae > Lutraria > Lutraria rhynchaena. The sequence goes on along the minus strand of VIBL01000004.1, from coordinate 4,949,811 downwards.
TGTTGGAAATAAATAGGGGAGTGTTAAAATTTTACAAGCATACGTTTTGACACATACATCTTTGGGTAATTCAGTTACAAAACCAGTTAGATTCCATCGAGTTGTCGAAATGGAGAACGAATGGGTTAACAAGCAAATCATGTTTCTTTTTAAATGACGTCAATGCTCAGATTAATTGAAAAGCAACTCCAGTGGGCGATTAGTATGTTATGAATACAGTAAACCCCCGATACTGAGACCGCCTCCGGTACCCGAAAAATCGGTCGTTATAATGAGATGGTTTCGTCATTAAGTTGAATTACAGAGGAGTATTGGGATGTCGGACTGAAAATAAGTGGTAATTACAAGGTGCTCGTAATATCATGTAGCTGCTGTGTGAGGTTTTACGGTGATAAAATCAGTATAATAAAATGATAAGTATATCTAAGGCGACAAACTATTAAATACTGATCTGTAAGTCAATGTGGAGTATGATTTTCGTATTTGGCTTTTTCTGGATTTTCTATTTTTCTTCATTCCTATTGATACTCATGTTAAAAATGATGTAAATGGGACATACTATATTCAAATTATCGCGGTTTTAACGTGGGAATACTTAATGTCTGGTAGATATGGAATATTTCTCACAAGCTCACATTTCACAAATACATGTACATGTACGGTAAAAACTTAATAGTCAGACTATACACCTTCGGTGTCAATGGTGATCGCAATAGTTAGGTTGTCTCATTATCAAATTATGATAATGAAGATAGCTTGAAAATTTTTCAGAAAATAAATGGTTGTTACAAAGACGGTCTTAATATTGAACTGGTTGCTCAGTGTTTCACGGTGTATCATAAAGAAAAATGAACGTGTGGAATCATGAAAATAAATTCGTTATTCACAACCTATGGTCACATTATGATTCAATTTCTGTTCATTTTTCACATGAGAATAACTTGGAATATAAAGACAACATTTGGCACGTATTCGTTGTCTTCCCTTGCGTTTTTATTTTTGTTGTGAAATAAATTTTAAAAAGTAGAAGGAATGCCAGTTATAAGATGTACTATATTTTTGGTTATTCTTAAGGACACTAATTTATCTAGATGCAATGACGAATGTTAATTTATGAAATCCACGAAGTGGAATAATGGATATAATTCACTGAATACTACAACAATACATTAACGAAACATTTGGGATACATTTGTAAAACGACGCGAGGTATTTGTACGAATTATATTAACCCCAAAGCGTGATTGACACGAACTGATAATCAAATTACGCAATTGTTTATCATTCTTTGTTTATTCTATATAATTTGAAATATCTATTGCAATAGATGAGTTGATTAAGTTATTGATACTAAACTAGTGTCGGGCCAAAGTAGATAAGATCACGAAAAAAAAATGTTTCAAGGAATGAAACAATAATTTCTTTATTCACAGCAAACAATAGCTGGTATAAATTCAATATGTACAAAGACATCTGTAAATCATTCTTATTGATATCAATGAACTTATTGGCCACATAAAGAATAGGTATAAAATAAACATTTTTAAAAATAACAGTCAGAGAATTTCAAGGGTTTTAGGAAACATGTGTACTTGACGTTCGTTCAATGATGTCGAAAACTGGACGAATTCCTATATGCTTTGGACTATTTTACGCGTGTATTTTCTTAAAAAGTAAGTATTCAGACAGATTTTACAAATGCTTATCAAATTATCTAGATTAGATTACAATAACGTTCATCAGTCTGATTTAATTAATTAATTGTACCTTGTTTACAGAATGTTTTACTGTTAGTAAATTATCGATATTTTACTGCCATATAAATGTTTTGCGCAAGGTACAATTTTAAATGAAGATATACATTCATAGCTAATTTTAATTATTTCCCTGTTTCACGTAATATGCGAAAAAGCTGGCGACTTTGTTCGATTTCATGTGGGAATTGATCAGCTAGTAGGTTGGTTATGTCGGGGTTAGGTTGGGCCTCCGTGGTCGAGTGGTTATGATCTTCGTCTGATTATCACTATTCCTCTTTCGCTGTGAGTTTGAATTCCGCCCTGGGCCAAATTGCACATGTGAGAAAACTGTCCAGCTAGCTACCGAGCGATTGTTCTTCCCACGTGCACGCCCAAAGTCTTCCTTCACCGTTAAAGCCGATGAAATCGCCTAAAGTCCGTGGTTAATTGTAGGACGTTAAACCCCTGTGAGTACAATAAGTATAATACTTTATGGGTCCGTCTTTGGGTTTAATACTGCAGAATATTCTAACATCACAGTCATTCTGTTCACATTACATTTTTTTTTCAATAATTTCCTGTTATTCTAAAAACACTTGTTCATTTACTCTTGTCACCAACAACCCATCGCCGTTGTTTCCTTTAGTACGAAATCAACACGCTGTACTACTATATTGAGACGTGCAAAAGATGACGGGCAATGATAAGTTTAAAAAATTATAGTGTTAATTCATTTTAATATTTCAACGGAAGCTAATCAATGACAGACACTGGCAGGCATACAATACTGCATGAAAATCGTATTTATTCTTACTGTTATAAATGATATAATGCCCCTATCGTTGAATGAAGTAGCAGGTGCTTGTGATCGCAATGAATAGTACCAGTTGAAGTATATAAAGTTGCAATGATTCGTACAGTGCGCATATATAAAGACTATAGCTATTGTTAAACAATGCATTTTTTGTATTTTGGGCTGGTGTCTAATATTACTGGAAATAAAATATTTGTCATTGAATGGTGTTTCACGAGTATAATCTATTTAAGCTGATTCTACCCGATATTCTGGTGATCAATAACAATATGTCTTAAAAATACTTTGTTTTATCTCTATAATGGCATGTGCAAATCATTTTTGTATTGCAGACGCTAGTGTTCAAGGTATTAATAACGGTGAGTCTCTTTTTTATTTCCCACTTATATTTGTTCGTCATTTTATCAATATATATCCCATTATAAAGAAATTAGCCTTTGTTATCCATATATCTACTACCTATAGTATCCAAACTTCGAATATGTTCTTTAGAACTATGCAGCATAAAAATCGATCAGGTGACGAAAATTCACATTTATTGTTCAGCTAGAACATTACTTACAATTACTGTCAATAGCCAATCGCATCGATTGTTACACTTTGCGCTGGGTATCAAAAAACTTGTGATTTTTATTATTTTGGTCATTCTGAAAGACGCCATTGAGTAGAAACTCGGGAATATTAAGTTACCTAGCTAATTTACTTTTAGAGCTTAGATGACAATAAGGACAATATCCTAAATTGCAGCGTGCTCAGTTAGATATTGTCGGAGTTGTCATTCAATTTGAACACTTTCAAAGTTGCAGTGTATAGTCAGACCTGAGAGTGATTTGGCCATCTCAGTTTTTATACCCTTTGAACCAGTCAATATCTCAGGACTGACTTAGTTGCAGTGTGTACATTTTTTGGCTGTTTCATTGCGAGATCAAGCTCACTGTATATCCAGTACTTTGTCCACCACAATAGACTGTGACATTATATGAACACAACTACCTAACCATGAAGGTACGAGACTACGGTATGAAAATCATAAAAAAGAAACCAGAGACAATGGATTTTAAAAGAGTTGAAGAAAAGGACAGACCTATGAACATGTTCAGGTCTAAAGGTTTTGGTTTATTCCTGAAAACAATCGTATAAGGACATCCTGTAGATTATGTCGTTGATACCAGTGCTACACCTTCTTTGATTTCTTTTCTTTTCAACACCAATATGTTTTAACGATACAGTGTTTTATCTCCACAATGTCACCATGTGTAAATTCTTTTTTTTTTTATTGCAGACACCTATGATCAAGCTATTGATAATGGTGGTAAGTCATTTTATTTCCCACTAATAATTTTGTCTGTCATTTTATCAATATGATTTTGACGGAGTTTGTGCGGTTTTCATTACTAAAGAATGCTTTATTGTTGCTTTGTATTAGATACAAGTCTGAAATGATAAAAGATGCCTGCAATTAGTTAAATATTTCGTTCAATATTGAATGTTGATTACCGAGCAAGGTATGTATTCAATTCACATCTACATGAAATGTTGAAATCTAGATTAATATATTAAAATTTAACTACCGAGGTGAACCGATATTCGATCTTGATCGATATTGAATGTTGAAATCTTGATCTATTTTGTATGTTGATTATTCAATGTTGGTTTTCAATATAGATCGTTATTAAATGTTAATTACCGATCTTGGTCAACGTGAAATCTAGATAGGTATTGACTGTTGATTAAGGAGCGGGATCGGTATGTAATTTAGATCAATATTGAATGTTGATTGCTGACAAATTGATTGTTGTGTTAATTTCACGCAATTTCTCATTTTACATTGTGGTTTTAAATCAATGTTAACGTTTATCCTAGACTGTGGGACGGTCCCGGACGTAGATCACGGAAAGGTCATCCTGAATGACCAGACGAACTCCAGCTATGGAAGTACCGCGCGTGTGGAATGTGACGAAGGTTACGTGGCGCTAATTGAAGAATTAACTTGCTTAGAAAATGGACTGTGGGAAGATTGGGAATCGTACGCAAAATGCAAAACTATAGGTAATATTTCAGTGTCTTTATCAACAATGAAGAGGAATGGAAGTTTGTATTGAAGGGTGTTGTAACCTAATACGAATACCGGGGGGGGTACATGTTCTGCTTGACGATTATATTGATATGTTGATTGCATTGTGTCAAAGCTATTCAACCTCCATCGCTGATTCGAATGTTTCATCTGGCAAAGTTGGCAACTTCTTGCTGAGTAAAAATGTTAATACTGGTAATGTGTCCAGGAAAACGCTGATGGGTTAGTAACTTTTCATACCAATCTCTGAGATAAGTTGGCAATGACGCATATCAAATATGAATCAGCATTTTTATGGAATGACCCCTTTTCCCAACCGGGATCTTCAAGATCTTATTACTGTAATGCATAAATCACCATTCAAATACAGGAAAACACGGTTTTAGTGAATCCGGACAGATACAGATAGATACAGCGATATATTTAATTTTTATTTTATTATTACAAACGTATAAAAACGGTGTGATCAAATATATTATGATAATAATGGCCGTGGTCCAGTGTTTAGTGCGCTGGACTTGTAACCCGGAGATCAAGGTTCGAATCCCAGTTGCCACAGGTCATACCCTTCTATGAAAATTTGACAAAAATGTCGATTTTCCTCCACATGTGGAGAAGTTGCTGGTTCCTTGTGGAAGGGTAAGTTCGTACTGGTTAGTATACAGTCCAGGAAAGCTGGTTAGATGAACCGGTTGCCGTATGTAACTGAAAAAGTGTTGAAAAGACGGTGTTAAACCCCTGTGACAATAAGTCACATAAAAAAATAATAAAAACAAACAAATGTATACCATTCGAATACAACGAAATAATTACTGAAATATTTATAGTCCTATGGAAGTTTCTGTAACCGTGTTCTAATATATAAACATTTCCAGCGGGTTTCCTGTAGACATGCTAAGAATATTTGGCCAGTCGATTATTTCAGAAAGAATAACTACTTAAAGAGAACCAGACGTAGAACGTAGATAAACGGTCATCGGCAAGCATTTTAATATTATGTCCAATGCTGTACATTGTATTATCTTAAGACAAATGTGCGGTTTTGATTTATTATCATAGAGTGTGCCCTTGAGCCTAATATAACCAACGGAGAAGCGACCCTAATTGATGGGGATAACACATATGGCTCACTTGCCATTATAAAATGTGATACTGGATACAATACAACCACTCATAATATAACTTGCACTGCAAGTGGAACCTGGGAATATGCTGAATGTGATATTATAGGTAAGAAATGAGACACTTGCACTGCAAGTGGAACCTGGGAATATGCTGAATGTGATATTATAGGTAAGAAATGCGACAATATTCGTTGTTTTTATGAAGAAAAATAACCAACACATTTTAAAAACAACAAGATACATCTTATCAACAACGGTAGTAGCCTTTTAAAACACTGAATTGGTCCGTGCTCATTACCGACTTAGTACAATAGACGTGTGAACTTCCTGACTAAATAGAGTTTGTTTTAAATGACGACAGTTCTATAACATTATCATGACTCCACTCGACAAACGCCAGGAAACTTTAATAATACAAGAAGCTACGCCGGTTGATACACACATATACACTTGCATTAAAACCACGCGGATAAGAAATAGTTTTAGAACATAAGAATGGTGTTGTCTGTCATCAATTCCATTTAACATTAAATAGCAAATAAGATATAATGCATCCATTTGAGATGCTGTGGAACTTTTAAGCATTTAGCCGCTCTACATGGGTGATGCTTAAAATTTATTTAAAATATTAATTCTGCATAGGAACACTTTCTGATTTTTTTTATTTTAGTTTATATTTATCATTATGTTCATGAAAGGAAAATCGTTTTTTCTTTACCGTAAACAATGTCTCGGTAGTATGCCGGACAGTTGTTATTATCAATTAGTTGTTATACCAACGTTTTAACGAAACACTTGCTAATATTTTGATCGCGAGAATATATCACAAAAGAACATAATTATTGTCATTTCATTATATTATGCAAAAATAAATTGGAAAAGTTATATGATGTGCTTAACTTTCTGAAAAATTAGAATAGAGCCAAAGGTGTACATATACAGAGTTGTTTCAACAGACTACACTTGATATAAAAATGGTACACAAACCTTTTTCACCAGGTTGTGGCGTCCCTCAGAACATCTCGCATGGCAATATTACCTTAAACAACAAACATAACACGTCCACCGGAGCGTTGGCCAATGTGACTTGTAGTGTTGGTTATGTATCAAACACAAGTATCATTGAATGTTTGACGTCGGGAAATTGGAGCAAAAATGCTACATGTAGACCTGTTGGTACGTTTGTAAAGTCTACAACTGCGTTAACTGCATGTTATAATTACCAATTTGAAATCTGACAGCCGTTCAGAGAACGACATTACGACATACCTGCAATGATTCCATGAACTGAAGCTTGACGCCGATGTTGGATTTTTTTGTAGCCGGAAATAAGTTCAATGTTTCATATCATATGTTTTCACAGTTAGATAAACATGTTGACATTTGCATCAGTAAGATATATTTGATTCGTATGTAAATAAACATCATTCGATTATTCTTATCACATTTATACGAATCTGAATTTTATTATCTTTGATTTTAATACAATACCATATTTTTGTTACACATGCTTCATAAGTGACTACGAAGAAATTATGGTACTTCTCTTGCTGCAGTTCATCACTGTATTAATTGGTTGAGTGGGCCTCGCAAAGCTAGACTGAAAGATTGTACAATAATACAAAACACACAACGTCCAGGAAAGAGTGGGCATTGTGAAAGGAAACGAGATAAATAAATACATGTACATTAATAGTAATGATGAAACGTTGTTTTAGTATTCATGTTGAATATTTTAATATATCTTTCTATAACCATTTCATTTTAGATTGTGGTTCAGTGCCATATATTGCCAATGGGAATATTACATTACACAACAGTACAAACTCAACATACGGAGCTAAAGCTATGGTGAGCTGTCACTCAGGATACAATGCAACAATAGAGAACATAACTTGTCTTGCGTCCGGTGTTTGGGATAATTCCAGCATGTGTGTACAAAATGGTAAGTTAATTAGAATGTTTTATTGCTCCAAAACATTTCACTTCGACTATGTCTGTCTTTTCGTATTCTGCTTATAAATAATGCTACATCAGCGAGTTTCTTGCAGTTATGGCGTATATATATAAATTATTAATATACGTAATATTATTACATAAATTATATATGTGTTAAACTAGCGCTATGACCGAGGAAGTAAGTTCATTTTATGTATTCACCCATGTCTTGACAGTGGCTATGGTTTGAATGCACTCAACATATTGAAAGCTAGTGTAATTAACAAATATCTCTATATGAGAACAAATATGTTTTTAAGATTATTCCACCAAATAGTAATGAATAAAATTGCTATATGCTACTAGCTTGAAAAGAAATAATGCGTATAGTTCTTTCAGGAAGCTGTGCAATCCCTCAGAGCATCTCGCATGGTTATCTTACTCTACACAATACAGACAACACGTCTGTAGGAGCGTTAGCCAATGTGACTTGTGATACCGGTTATATATCAAACACAAGTATCATTGAATGTTTGACGCCGGGAAATTGGAGCAAAAATGCTACATGTAGACCTGTTGGTAAGTTTATAAAATATATTCCACGATGCTTGCATGCGAAGTTTGTCAATTAGAATTGCTGCCGTTCGTATAATTAGAGGGTAGACGATTGCTCTGAAATGTAGGGAGTGGCTTAGTGCAATGATTCTGACAGCTTTAATTAAGCAATTTATACACGCACATTAGTATAATGTTTCCTACAGTACATTTTTCAAAGTTTGAATCATTCATTTTTAGCACACACTGGTATTAATATAATTATTTTATAGGTGTCTTTGATTTTTTCGAAGCACTTACCAAATATTTTTATCATATCTATATTAATCTAAATCATGTTCGTTTGTATAGATAAGATTGTTAAGGATCTATGAATTAATTACACTGTGTTACATCACTGCATTAACTGAGAGCCAGGTTGTGGTACTCTTAAGTTGGTCACACACAGTGTAGTAGAAAATCTGTCTAATGTTACAAAAACAAACGTGGTGCAGGAAAGAATAATGATCCCTGTTCACAGAATCGAGACATATAATAACACAAACAGTGATTTTAAAGTCTTCAGTTTGAATTCTTGCGATGTTTCTATTTTAGATTGTGGTTCGGCACCATATATTGCCAATGGGAATATTACATTACACAACAGTACAAACTCAACATACGGAGCTAAAGCTATGGTGAGCTGTCACTCAGGATACAATGCAACGATCGAAAACATAACGTGTCTTGCGTCCGGTGTTTGGGATAATTCCAGCGTGTGTGTACAAAATGGTAATTTAATTAGAAAGTTGTATTATTCCAAAAAAAAATTACTTTGACAATGTTTGTCTTCTTAAATTCTACTTATAATGATACATGAACATGTTTATTGCAGTTATGACGAAATGCACAAAATCTACAACTAGCACGAGGGCAGAGGAAAGAAATTCTTTCTATGCAATTACCGATGTCTTGGAAGTAGCTATGGTTTGAATGCACTCAAATTAATATTGATGGTGATTGTAATTATTAAATATCTCTATATGAGAAAATTAAGTTTTTTTTCAGGTTCATTCACTTACATAGTAATTAATAAAATTGCTATACGCTATTAGCTTCAAAAGAAATAATGCGTATATTTCTTTCAGGAAGCTGTGCAATCCCTCAGAACATCTCCCATGGTTATCTTACCCTACAGAATAATGACAACACGTCTGTCGGAGCGTTAGCCAATGTGACTTGTGATACCGGTTATATATCAAACACAAGTATCATTGAATGTTTGACGTCGGGAAATTGGAGCAAAAATGCTACATGTAGACCTGTTGGTATGTTTTAAAGTATTCTTCCACGATGCTTGCATGCGAAGTTTGTCAATTAAAGTTGCTGCCGTTCGTGTAAGTAGAAAATAGACAATAGCTTGCTCTGACTTGTAAGGAGTGACGTCGTGAAATGATACTGGCAGCTTTAGTTAAGGAATTTCGTACACACAAATTTTTCTAATGTGTCACATCGTCCGTTTATTCAAAGTCATAGTCTTTCATTATGAGCTTGCATCGGTAATGAACCGTGTAGATGTCTCAGATTTTTATCGAAACACTTTTCAATTACTTTTATCATACTTATATTAATCTACGTCATAACATCACCATGTTCATTTTACATAGATAAGATTCCTAAGGATCTACAAAGTAATTATACTGTGTTTCATTACTGCATTAACTGAGTGACAGGTTGTGGTGTTCTTCAGTAGGTCACTAAAAGTGTAATAGAAAATCTGTCTGATGTTACATAAACATTCGTGGTGAAGGAAAGAATAATGATCCCTGTTTAAGGAATCGAAACAAATGAAAACACGAACAATTATCTTAAAGTCTTCAGTTTGAATTCCTACCGTGTTTCTTTGTTTTAGATTGTGGTTCAGCACCATATATTGCCAATGGGAATATTACATTACACAATAGTACAAACTCGACATACGGAGCTAAAGCTATGGTGAGCTGTCACTCAGGATACAATGCAACAATAGAAAACATAACTTGTCTTGCGTCCGGTGTTTGGGATAATTCCAGCGTGTGTGTACAAAATGGTAATTTAATTAGAATGTTTTATTCTTTCAAAACATTTTTACTTTGACAATGTTTGTCTTCTCAAATGCTACTTATAATGCTACATGAACATGTTTCTTGCAGTTATGACGAAATGCGCAAAATCTACCACTAGCACTAGGGCAGAGGAAGGAAATTCTTTTTATGCATTTACCGATGTCTTGGAAGTAGCTATGGTTTGAATGCACTCAAAATATTATTGATGGTGAATTATTAAGTATCTCTATATGAGACAATTAAGTATTTTTAGGATTATTCCACCTAAATAGTAATTAATAAAATTTGCTATATGCTATTAGCTTGAAAAGAAATAATGCGTATATTTCTTTCAGGAAGCTGTGCAATCCCTCGGAACATCTCGCATGGTTACCTTACACTACAGAATAATGACAACACGTCTGTCGGAGCGTTGGCAAATGTGACTTGTTATACCGGTTATGTATCAAACACAAGTATCATTGAATGTTTGACGTCGGGAAATTGGAGCAAAAATGCTACATGTAGACCTGTTGGTACGTTTGTAAAGTCTACAACTGCGTTAACTGCATGTTATAAGTACCAATTTGAAATCTGACAGCCGTTCAGAGAACGACATTACGACATACCTGCAATGATTCCATGAACTGAAGCTTGACACCGATGTTGGATTTTTTTGTAGCCGGAAATAAGTTCAATGTTTCATATCATATGTTTTCACAGTTAGATAAACATGTTGACATTTGCATCAGTAAGATGTATTTGATTCGTATGTAAATAAACATCATTCGATTATTCTTATCACATTTATACGAATCTGAATTTTATTATCTTTGATTTTAATACAATACCATATTTTTGTTACACATGCTTCATAATGACTACGAAGAAATTATGGTACTACTCTTGCTGCAGTTCATCACTGTATTAGTTGGTTGAGTGGGCCTCGCAAAGCTAGACTGAAAGATTGTATAATAATACAAAACAAACAACGTCCAGGAAAGAGAGGTTACTGTGGAAGGAAACGAGATAAATAAATACATGTACATTAATAGTAATGATGAGACGTTGTTTTAGTATTCATGTTGAATATTTTAATATATCTTTCTATAACCATTTCATTTTAGATTGTGGTTCAGTGCCATATATTGCCAATGGGAATATTACATTACACAACAGTACAAGCTCAACATACGGAGCTAAAGCTATGGTGAGCTGTCACTCAGGATACAATGCAACAATAGAAAACATAACATGTCTTGCGTCCGGTGTTTGGGATAATTCCAGCGTGTGTGTACAAAATGGTAATTTAATTAGAAAGTTGTATTCTTCCAAAACATTTTTTATTTTGACAATGTTTGTCTTCTTAAATTCTACTTATAATGATACATGGACATGTTTCTTGCAGTTATGACGAAATGCATAAAATCTACAAGTAGCACTAGGGCAGAGGAAGGAAATTCTTTTTATGCATTTACAGATGTCTTTGAAGTAGCTATGGTTTGAATGCGCTCAAATTATTATTGATGGTGATTGTAATTACTAAATATCTCTATATGAGAAAATTAAGTTTTTTCAGGTTTATTCAACCTAAAAAGTAATTAATAAAATTGCTATATGCTATTAGCTTGAAAGTGTGATCCGTATATTTCTTTCAGGAAGCTGTGCAATCCCTCAGAACATCTCGCATGGTTACCTTACACTACAGAATAATGACAACACGTCTGTAGGAGCGTTGGCCAATGTGACTTGTTATATCGGTTATGTATCAAACACAAGTATCATTGAATGTTTGACGTCGGGAAATTGGAGCAAAAATGCTACATGTAGACCTGTTGGTAAGTTTATAAAATACATTCCACGACATACATGCTTGTATGCGAAGTTTGTCAATTAGAATTGCTGCTGTTCGTATGAGTGGAAAATAGAAAATTGATTGCTCTGATATACAAGGAGTGACGTCGTGAAATGATACAGACAGCTTTAATAAAGCAATTAATATGTATCCATTAGTTCAATGTTTCATATGGTACATTTCATTCAAAGGCTGAGTTATGAGCACCCATTGGTATTAATATAATTATTTTGTAGTTGTCTTTGATTTTATCGAAACACTTTCAAAATATTTTTATCATAATTATATTAATCTAAATCCTAACAGCACCATGTTCGTTTTACATAGATAAGATTCCTAAGAATCTATGAAGTAATTATACTGTGTTTTACATCACTGCATTAACTGAGTGACAGGTTGTGGTATTCTTCAGTTTGTCATACAAAGTGTAGTAGAAAATATGTCTGATGTTACAAAAACATACGTGGTGCAGTAAAGAATAATGATCCCTGCTTAAAGAATCGAGAAAAATAATAACACAAACAGTGATTTTAAAGTCTTCAGTTTAAATTCTTACGGTGTTTCTTTTTTAGATTGTGGTTCAGCACCATATATTGCCAATGGGAATATTACATTACACAACAGTACAAACTCAACGTACGGAGCTAAAGCTATGGTGAGCTGTCACTCAGGATACAATGCAACAATAGAAAACATAACATGTCTTGCGTCCGGTGTTTGGGATAATTCCAGCGTTTGTGTACAAAATGGTAATTTAATAAGAATGTTTTATTCTTCTAAAACATTTTTTACTTTGGCAATGTTTGTCTTCTTAAATTCTACTTATAATGCTACATGAACATGTTTCTTAGAGTTATGACTAAATGCATAATATCTACAACTAGCACTAGGGCAAAGGAAAGAAATTCTTTACCGATGTCTTGGAAGTAGCTATGGTTTGAATGCACTCAAAATATTATTGATGGTGAATGTAATTATTAAATATCTCTACATGAGAAAATTAAGTTTTTTTCATGTTTATTCACCTAAATAGGAATTAATAAAATTGCTATATGCTATTAGCTTGAAAAGAAATAATGCGTATATTTCTTTCAGGAAGCTGTGCAATCCCTCAGAACATCTCGCATGGTTATCTTACCCTACACAATAATGACAACACGTCTGTCGGAGCGTTAGCCAATGTGACTTGTGATATCGGTTATATATCAAACACAAGTATCATTGAATGTTTGACGTCGGGAAATTGGAGCAAAAATGCTACATGTAGACCTGTTGGTATGTTTTAAAGTATTCTTCCACGATGCTTACATGCGAAATTTGTCAATTAAAGTTGCTGCCGTTCGTATAAGTAGAAAATAGACAATAGCTTGCGCTGACATGTAAGGAGTGACGTCGTGAAATGTTACTGGCAGCTTTAGTTAAGCAATTAATACGCACACATTAGTTTAATGTTTCATATACATGTAGTACATTTATCAAAGGCAGAGTCGTTCTCTATGAGCACACATTGGTATTAATAGAATTATTTTGTAGGGGTCAAAATGTTCTTATCATATTTAAATTAATCCAAATCCTAACAGCAGTATATTCGTTTAACATAGATAAGATTCTTAAGGATCTATGAAGTAATTATACTGTGTTGCACCACAGCATTAACTGAGAGCCAGGTTTTGGTATTCTTCAGTCGGTCACACAAAGTGTAATAGGAAATCTATCTGATGTTACAAAAACATTCGTGGTGCAGGAAAGAATACCGATCCCTGTTTAAGGAATCGAGACAAATGAAAACATGAACAGTGATCTTAAAGTCTTCAGTTTAAATTCCTACCGTGTTTCTTTGTTTTAGATTGTGGTTCAGCACCATATATTGCCAATGGGAATATTACATTACACAATAGTACAAACTCGACATACGGAGCTAAAGCTATGGTGAGCTGTCACTCAGGATACAATGCAACAATAGAAAACATAACTTGTCTTGCGTCCGGTGTTTGGGATAATTCCAGCGTGTGTGTACAAAATGGTAATTTAATTAGAATGTTTTATTCTTTCAAAACATTTTTACTTTGACAATGTTTGTCTTCTCAAATGCTACTTATAATGCTACATGAACATGTTTCTTGCAGTTATGACGAAATGCGCAAAATCTACCACTAGCACTAGGGCAGAGGAAGGAAATTCTTTTTATGCATTTACCGATGTCTTGGAAGTAGCTATGGTTTGAATGCACTCAAAATATTATTGATGGTGAATGTAATTATTAAATATCTCTATATGAGGAAATTAATTTTTTGAAGGTCATTTCACCTAAATAGTAATTAATAATTGCTATATGCTACTAGCTTGAAAAGAAATAATGCGTATATTTCTTTCAGGAAGCTGTGCAATCCCTCAGAACATCTCGCATGGCTACCTTACACTACAGAATAATGACAACACGTCTGTCGGAGCGTTGGCAAATGTGACTTGTTATACCGGTTATGTATCAAACACAAGTATCATTGAATGTTTGACGTCGGGGAATTGGAGCAAAAATGCTACATGTAGACCCGTTGGTAAGTTTAAAAAATATACTTCCACGATGCTTGCATGCAAAGTTTGTCAATGAATATTGCTGCCGTTCGTATAATTAGAGGATACACAATTGCTCTTACATGTAAGGAGTGACTTTGTGACATCATACAGACAGCTTTAATTAAGCAACTTATACGCACACATTAGTATAATGTTTCCTATCGTACATTTTTTTCAAAGTCAGAGTCGTTCATCATGAGCACACACTGGTATTAATATAATTATTTTTAGGTGATTTTTTCGAAGCACTTACCAAATATTTTTATCATATTTGTATTAATCTAAACCATGTTCGTTTTACATAGATAAGATTCTTAAGGATCTATGAAGTAATTATACTGTGTTGCACCACAGCATTAACTGAGAGCCAGGTTTTGGTATTCTTCAGTCGGTCACACAAAGTGTAATAGGAAATCTATCTGATGTTGCAAAAACATTCGTGGTGCAGGAAAGAATAATGATCCCTGTTTAAGGAATCGAGACAAATGAAAACATGAACAGTGATCTTAAAGTCTTCAGTTTGAATGCCTGTCATGTTTCGTTTTTTTAGATTGTGGTTCAGCACCATATATTGCCAATGGGAATGTTACATTACACAACAGTACAAACTCGACATATGGAGCTAAAGCTATGGTGAGCTGTCACTCAGGATACAATGCAACAATAGAAAACATAACTTGTCTTGCGTCCGGTGTTTGGGATAATTCCAGTGTCTGTGTACAAAATGGTAATTTAATTAGAATGTTTTATTCTTTCAAAACATTTATACTTGGACAATGTTTGTCTTCTCAAATGCTACTTACAATGCTACATGAACATGCTTCTTGCATTTATGACGAAATGCATACAATCTACAACTAGCCCTAGGGCAGAGGAAAGAAATTCTTTACCGATGTCCTGGAAGTAGCTATGATTTGAATGCACTGAAAGATTATTGATGATGAATGTAATTGTTAAATATCTATATATGAGAAAATTAAGTTTTTTAGGATTATTCCACCTAAATAGTAATTAATAGAATTAACTTATTCCACTAGTGTGAAAAGAAATATCATGTACGTTTTTTTTTTCAGAGAACTGTACCGTCCCTCAGAACATCTCGCATGGTTATCTTACCCTACACAATAAAGACAACACGTCTGTCGGAGCGTTAGCCAATGTGACTTGTAATACCGGTTACGTATCAAACACAAGTATCATTGAATGTTTGGCGTCAGGAAATTGGAGCAAAAATGTTACGTGTAGACCCGTTGGTACGTTCATAAAATATATCCCTCGGTGCTTGCATGCGATGTTTGTCAATTAGAATTGCTGCTGTTCTTATACTTACAGAATAGACAATTGCTTGCTCTGACATGTAAGGAATGACGTCGTGAAATTATACTATCAGCTTGAATTAAGTAATATTTAAACGCACGAATTAGTCTTATGTTTCATATTGTACATGTTTTCAAAGTCAGAGTCATTCATAATGAACTTGCATTGATAATGTACCGTGTAGGTGTCCCAAAATTTTGTCGGAACACGTTCAAATGAATGCTTTTATCATATTTATATTATTCTAAATCCTAACAGCACCATCTTCATTTAACATTGATAAGATTCCTAAGGATTTATGAAGTAAATATACTGTGTTACATCACTGCATTAACTGATTGACAGGTAGTGGTATACTTCAGTTGGTCACACTAAGTGTAATAGAAAATCTGTCTGATGTTACAAAAACATTCGTGGTGCATGAAAGAATAATCCCTGTTTAAGAAATTAATGCAAATGAGAACACGAATAGTGGTCTTAAAGCCTTCAGTTTGAATTCCTACCGTGTTTCTTTTTCTAGATTGTGGTTCAGCACCATATATTGCCAATGGGAATATTACATTACACAACAGTACAAACTCAACATACGGAGCTAAAGCTATGGTGAGCTGTCACTCAGGGTACAATGCAACAATCGAAAACATAACTTGTCTTGCGTCCGGTGTTTGGGATAATTCCAGCGTTTGTGTACAAACTGGTAAGTCGTCAGACAGATTGATTCCTCCAAAAATTGTACCTTGGAATACATGGACAATGTTTGTTTTATTAAATTTTACTAGCACCGCTACGAAAACGTGCTTCTGTAACCACGATGTTTTTTATATGTACAGTAGAAACCAAATTTTTGGACTGTGGATTTTCCGAAAACTTTGTATCATCCGAATGTAGATTTCCGTCCCGACTTTTCACAATACTTTTTGATGTAAAAAACCTTGATTATCCGAATTGTGCAATCTGAATACCGGAGCAATTCCCCAAAATCATGACAAAGCATATTTAATTCTTATCAACATGACTTGCTCATGTAAAGGAATCTATTATGTGTCAAAAGATGAAAACAACATTAGTTATTAGTTATGGTAAATGTGTATTGTTTGTAATAATTTTGATTTGTGCTACTAGGGTAAATAGAAATATTACATATAATTCATTCTTTTACAAGGTTGCGGTGTCCCTCAGAACATCTCAAATGGTTATATTACCCTACACAACATACATAGCACGACATATGGAACACTGGCCAATGTGACATGCAATTTTGGTTACGTAGCAAACACGGGTACCATAGAATGCATGACGTCTGGAAAATGGAACAAAAATGCAACATGTGAACCTGTTGGTACGTTTGTTAATTATATTGCATTACATTATATTACATTATATTAAGCTATTACAGCCTTTGTCTTTGTTCTTAAATCACTTCACAGGTACAGATTTCGTCTAGTGATATTCGCTGATATTCATTGGATTATAGGTTTGTGTTAGACATTGATGTATTGTTTATACAAAATTAGGTACATTAATTGCGCAGTTATATTCTGGGTCAACACAGATAAATTCTAATGGATGCATATCACTGAATATAAATACAAATATGATATGACGAGCTGAGCTTTGTTGATCTTTTACAAACGATATGTAATATAATATGGTATGCTTACGATGTTAGAAATAATTGCGGTGAATGTGAGCCAAATACCAATAGGTCAACCGATACATGTTCAATACGTGTTGTTGTATTGACAATTGCCGTCTGCTTATAAGCTAATACATGTCCATACATGCGTGTAAATCATTTAGCAATCTAAATGAATTTTGTGAGTTTTTTTACCAGGACTAAAAAGAGCCAAACGTTTCTAGATGTTTTAAAATTAATGTATGTTAAATATATGCAAAACAATGCATTGAATTTTAGGCACAGGCAAGTGCTGTTCGTTAATTATGATTCTGGTATTAATAGAAAAAATGTATCTTGAATCAGATTGTGGTATACCCCAAGGCATCACGCATGGTCAGGTTACAATTTACAATGATAACACAACATTTGGAGCATTGGTTTCGGTGAATTGCGACGGTGGTTATGAATCGAATACAAGCGCGATATCATGTACAGCGTCAGGCACATGGAACGTGACAGCTTCTTGCACACTTGTTGGTATGTAACGTTGATCTACCTTCAAACAATTTCTAAGGTAAAGTCAAACCATTGAACAAAGGCCACCCTTAGTGAAGACAAAATGTGGCTTTTATTGAGAGATTGTCTTTATTCGGAGGTCAGTTTGTTCTAAATAATCAATGATGGGTTTTCAAAGATTGGAATTTATTCACATGGTTGCCTTTATTCGTTGACGGCCGCAAACACAGGATAGACTGTAATTCTGAATTAGATACAGAATTTAATGGGTATTGCACTAGAAATTGTATACTTTCGCCATGACTTACTTTACATCGTCATAAATATCTCTTGTCCTTAATATAAAATTCGAGTGGTTAGATTAACATATACGGGTATGTATAAATTATACACTGGCTTATATATGCCAATATATGCTTATTGTTACATATAAAGAATCGATTATCTTTTATATGTGATTACTTTTTATACTAGTATGTATAGAGTTGCTTACATATTGTTTCTATGTAAAGGTAGGTATGTCTGATTTTCTAAAACAATGGTTGAATCACTTTACTCTCGTTTTTCTTCAAGGAATCTCTTACATTACACCCTATAGTTCTCATGAATGTTATATTTTGTCTCCGTTATTTTTGAGTCTCTTAATTTAATTTTTCTGTCTGTTTCTGTCTGTATATTAAATATTATCATGAGCGTCTTGAGTTATCTCCCCTTTTCATGTTTACCTTCATCCACCAGTCTGGGGAACACT
The DNA here is from genome assembly GCA_008271625.1 of Lutraria rhynchaena. Classification (NCBI taxonomy): domain Eukaryota; kingdom Metazoa; phylum Mollusca; class Bivalvia; order Venerida; family Mactridae; genus Lutraria; species Lutraria rhynchaena. The sequence continues at coordinate 4,930,876 of VIBL01000004.1, read as the reverse complement.
TGAGTGAATGCAGCATTTCCGGTAAATGTCTTTTAATTACATCATCCAGTTCTAAATGAATGCATACATCCACTGGTTCAGATCAAGTCTTAAACAAATATGCATTACACTGACAACTTATGGCACGGTATCTCTTAATCAAATTAAACTGTCTTATTTGAATTGAATTGATTTATTTTCTCTTAATCTTAGTATGTTTCTAATATAGATTGCGGACCGCTGCCAGCAATAAGTAACGGCATGTTAACATTGCAAGATGAATTCAATACTTCATACTGGGCAAGAGCTACTGTATCATGCGATACAGGATATACATCAAACGTTCAGGTGATCAACTGTACAGGCAGTGGTCAGTGGATCACATGGGACCAGTATGACACATGCAGACCTGTTGGTACGGTTATTGTGAAATTATAACAAAAAATCTCTTTATTATTTCAAATTCATTCAGTGTTTTAACGATGCGTAATAAAATAGCCGTGAAGTACACAGGAATTACACAGGAATAACCATTTAATAGCTGTTATTTCTTTCCGGTTATACATACACTAGATATGGTTATATAACTTATAAGTAAATTTTGTAATTCCGGTATATTTTCTGCACTTTAGCACTGTTGTATGAAATTTTCTCAAATTGAATTCCTCATGTATGCAAAGCGTCCAACGCGTCATATGATATTTATAATATTATATACGTTTCAGACTGTGGCCCAGTGACAGACATGCCAAACTTAGCTTTTGTAACATATAACGCTGACAGTACTCATTTTCAAGCGACAGCCACGATAACATGTAACGATGGCTATATCGCGAACTCATCTGACACCATAACATGCACGGCGTCTGGAAGTTGGGATGTTACAGAATGCGTCCCGAACAGTAATATTATTCCTGTTATCTGTTTGTCACCTTATTGCAATGATGCCATATTCTATTTTTCACTGGGTTTAACGCCGTTTTTCAACAATTTCTTCAGTTATATACGGCGTCCGGTTCCACTAACCAGTTTTCTTGGACTGTATACAAACCAGTACTAACTTACGAAGCCACAAGAAGCCGGCAACATCTTTGTCAAATTTTTATAGAAGGGTATGACCTTCCTCGAACGGGATTTGAACACAGATCGCCTGATTGCAAGTCTAGCGCACTAACCATTGGACCACGAACTGCATTATTGCCTATATGAACATAGGAAAATAACCCATATATTTTCATACATGTGATTATCACATTGTAATTATAATGGCCGATGACCTCACGGACTACTTTTTTATACAGCGGAGTTAAATCTATCGGTCAGCAGAAAATGTAGTTCGTGTCATATTCAGGTAAAATACTATGTAAAGGTAGATCCTTTCGATACTATGTAAAGGTAGATCCTTTCGTGATTAAAATCGAAACATTATATAAGCATGGTCCCATATTTTATCTGTTGATAAAAGTACTGGCAGTTGTTTCGCTTCGAATTTTATGCAAGCGGCCATTTACTTCTAGTGCAGCCGAATTCCTGTCCAAACTTCTTTTAAGAGATAAAATGTGGAAACATGATTATTATTTTTTAATAGAAAGGTTATTGCTCTAATTGACGATTGAACGATGTGAATTATAAAATTGAAAACAAGTACAATTGCAAAAAATATTAGTACGTATAGGATCAAAATTTGCAATTGTTGTCAAGAGCTGGTCATGCCAACCCATTTATTTGGTATAATCAGGACACGTGATGTACTTGTTTATGGATATATTATTTATAACGTGTTACTGGTTAAATATTTAATTCTACTTATTCTTATGTAGCCTGTGATCCAAATCCAGTGATAGAAAACGGTGATATTGAGGTTATCAGTCACGAACCAATTGTCGGCGCTTTGGCCCTTGTTAGTTGTAATTCTGGGTATTTTTCAACTATAATCGAAGTTGAATGTTTGTCGACTGGACTTTGGAGCACTGCTGTTTGTTCCAATGCAGGTATGCATTCGACAAATAATATTAATTTCTTATTTTCGTGTATTGTTCCAATGCAGGTATGTATTCGACAAATAATATTAATTTCTTATTTTCGTGTATTATTCCAATGCCAGTTTCCGAGGCTTAATTTGAAAAATTGTATCCCATGATTTTCGGTTGATGAGAAGACTGGGAACAATTTTCTATTACATCACAAGACAAGGACCATTGATAGCACTGGAGTCGGTCGAGTCACGGGACAATTTGCAAGACACATATTTCGCCCACAGGCATGAATATCTATCTGCCATAACACAGCGGCTTATCAATTACGATAGTGATAGAAAGTGACATCATGAAATATTTGATTTTTCAAATTATTTAGCATTGGCTGTTAGACAAATGGGAATTACAGTTAAACTTGATATGTTTTATAATTAGTTTACTGCTGGTGTACGCTATAGTTTTAAACCGTTTGCAATAGGTTTTCTGTGGAGAAGTGAAAATTGGGGCATTTTCAGTGATGTCAAACCTGATAATATTATGTATAAGATTAGTTTGTTTTGAAACTAAAACAACTGCATCCAAGTTGTTCCTTCGGACATTCTATTCCAAAATATGTTCAAACTACTTTGCGATCGGTTTCCTGCAGAATTATGAACACATTCACTTGCATTTCTCTCATCGGTTCAAGCTCATTAAAAGTGTCCTTTCACCAAATATTACTTCATTTAATCTACATATCCACGTCGGATGTTCCACCTTTATGTGTTACTCATCACCATGCTTCTTCAATTAATAAAGTTAGTGATTTTTTTTAAGATTGTGGCGATGATTTACCAAACATAGCAAACGGCGATATTGTACTTGCTGTAGACAATGTGACACGGTACGGAGCTATAGCGGACGTGATCTGTGACTCGGGTTTCGTTTACAATGTACCATATATAGAGTGTCAATCAAATGGTACGTGGCAAAGCGATGCCAGATGTGAACGATATGGTAAGTATTAGAATAAAATTGCAAAGAGAACTGAGTAAATTTGTTAACGAATCTTCATCGAAATTCGAGGGTAAGTCAGAATTATGTTAGAATTGGTGATTGTTTAAATGACAAATATTTACACGTTCAGTTTCTAGTTACATTCTCATTTCCGTGGCAAGTCTTGAATACCTGTTGCTAAGCAATGGATTTTTATATCCAGTTAATGGCAGCTGGTAATTCTCCTAAATCGTTATAACGAATTCCCCATAATGTTTTTTTTTATCAATTTCGGGAACAAATCATAAATACGAACATACAGGGGCTTAAAATGGTTAAGAATGTCTCATTTGTACTCCTGAAATACCGACTTATTATTTTTTGTTGTATGACACGTGGCTTTGTCAATAGCTACGATATATTTTAGCATAGTTTCAATCCTCATTGGTATATCTTTTGAGTAACTCCACACTGATCTTAGTGCTGCGGTATTTCTCAGCTTGGGACAGAAAATGAGGAACCCAGCGTGCGGCAATATTTCTCACACGAAACCAGTAAATACCGATCCATGACTGATTCTGATATTGTGATCTTGTAATATCGTCACAAGTTGGACGTTTTGTTATTCTTCGGCCAATTTTGTTCGTGTTTTATTCCAGGAATGATTTTCTTATCTACGTTCAAGCTAAAGTTACCGGCATAGCTCTTGTCCTTACACGAAAATATAAAATATTAAAAAGTAAGGCCGTGATTTTTACACAGTTATGTGTATTTTATATTTTATGCTTTCTTGTATACAGGTTTGGGTGTTGTAAAAGTTGAAGCTGGTCAGGACGTATCAGAGACTTATCATTCTGCATACTTGAAATGCTCGTTCCTTGTGATCTCCGACTTGACTTATAGAGTAACATGGTAAGGTTTATCAACATTTTTTGTATATATTTTCAATACGAATTTCTATGGCCATCGTTTTATCATGTCACCTTTCCTAGAAGAACTAATCATTACTAGATCGTCCATAGATAATCTACTTCACTTAAAGAGTGTCAGATTATAATTTGTGGATGGATATATCTAACGCCACCCCCTGGCACATATTTCCCATTGACTCCAGCAGTGACGATATTTAAAAAGGAACAGGCCGCGGTCGTGGTCCAGTGGTTAGTGCGCTGGACTTGTAACCCGGTTCGAATCCCGGTCGCGGCAGGTCATACCCTTCTATGAAAATTTGACAAAATGTCGATTTTCCTCCACATGTGGAGAAGTTGCCGGTTCCTTGTGGAAGGGCAAGTTAGTACTGGTTAGTATACAGTCCAGGAAAACTGGTTAGGTGAACCGGTCGCCGTATATAACTGAAAAATTGTTGAAAAACGGCGTTAAACCCCGAGGACAATAAGTCACATAAAAAACATTAGAAAGAATCACGATTCTCTCATTATTATTTTGTCCTCACTTCTAAAATGACGGTGGACCATAAAAGATGACGCAGAATGTGTGACAAGTTTAACGCTCGGCTATTCCTAATTAAACAGTATTCAAAAAGGAACCATGGGCCGTTTGAAATTTCGTTAAGTATACATTTAATTGTATCCGTCGATCTTATAATAAAGATGATGAAGTATTTCTATCCTGTTTAAGATCAGCTTGCGTCATGATTATTTCTAACAATTAATTTAATGTTGGGCGCTCCTCCTGTTTCGGGTTTATTTTCTTGGATCTGGTTCGGTGCACGTGGTATTTTTTGTGATATACTTCCGCTTTGCTCCATATCGAACTCCATACAGGTGGAATACACTGAACCACAAAGAAAACGCGCTTTGACTTTTTTTCGAATACAAAATGGCTAAAACAAATGTATTTATATCTATTATGGCATTAGGGTATGAAAGATATCCATAAAAAAAACACACAATCAAAACAAACTACCAATGAATTAGAAATTGTATTATTAAAATGTCAACCTCAGCTCATTAATATACGTGAACATTAGACAAGATTGCATCAACTCTAAAATATATCGTTTTTTGTAGGGCAGTATACTTGTACTTCCTAAATCCTCATTTTTGTTGTAGGTATTACAACGAGTACCAGTTCCACGATACGGGAATTATGTCGGGAGAAGAGATGGAGGCTCACAAATTGATTGATGATGCATTCATAGATATGTTTGATCAACTAGGTCTACCTATATTAGGAGCGAGGGTAAGTATTCTTTTACAGATTAAATAATTACCGACTTAAAAGTTCTTGAGAATACCAGTTATTCTCTAAACAACAATTATATAAATAAACAACAAACAAATCACAAATAGGGCTATTTTTTGGTTGTAACAATCGAGAATCGGGCTTTTATTTGGCTGTAACAATCAGGAATAAAGCTTTTATTTGGCTTTAAGGAAAATTTTTACTTCAAATTTTACATTTGAGCTCATTCATCTTCCGTTTTCTTTCATCAAGTTAATGTATATTGTCCTCTTGAATGTGAATTATTCGAACTGAAAAGAAACGAACAAAATACTGTAGCAGCGAACAAGCTCGTATCCTGTTATGTGGCCACTGGCATGAAGCATCGTTCCTGTCGTTTAAGTCCGTTGTAAAGCACTTTGACGGTATTTTATCAGTCATTTTTATCTGCACAAAAAGCTTTAGAATGTCATCAAACTTACCGGTGCTCTTGAAAAGAACAACGTAATCCCGATAGGAGAAAAAAAATCAGAAGTTAATGTGCAAGTGATATGATACATGACCATGTCTAGAACAACGGCTAATAAGATAGAAATACTTTAATTGAAATTGTATGAGGAGATAGTGTCAGCCATGTTTTCTTTTCGGAGTCACTTGATTCCCCACTCTCTGATTGGACCAAGTATTACAGAGCGAAGTATTTAGTGACACGCTTCCCTGAATATGACGTTACTAATCATCTTTCGTTTGTAGATAAAATGCACGGCCTTTGTGTATGATGGAATTGGTGCAGAAGAAATGGAAAACAAGACCAGTGCTGAATTCGTACCAATAGAGGTAATGCTTTAAGAATAAGCGGTGGTCTGCACTAGGTATATATGATATATACAGTAAAACCTCACATCGCATGCACCTCAATATTACGACCGCGTTTTTGTAACGACTATTTATTTTCGGATCGGATTCCAATGACTCAGCTATATAATACAACATGATTATGAGATCACCTCATTATTACGGCCGATTTTTTCGGATTCAGAAGATTGTCTCATTATTGATGTTTTACTGTAAAAATGTAACTCGTACTTTAGCAAAATCTAAACACTGAGGACGCTCATACATTCACTGCAAAGAATATCTTTAGTATGAACATCGGTTTTATTATTTTGTTTCTTGTGTTTATCTCGCATATTCTATTGAGCTAAATAAGTGTAATCACAGTTTCCACAAAACACGACCAAACTTGTTCTACAGATCATTTGCGAAAAGGGACAACCTTACTTTAAATATCAGTATTTTATTTCCGATAGAGGTATGAACAGTTTATTTTAAATTTGGAGTGAAAACCATTTCCAACATAGACCTCTTTGTTACAAGTGCTCACCATACGAAGTTATTTACGTACATGTTTGACACTGTCAGTATTTGTCTATTTAAGTAAATTTATACAAACATGAACTTTATAAGGCACGGCGACATTCTTTCTTAGGGACCATAAGAATTGCTCTATAAACAAGCGGTCGGTCCATATTCCTGTCTTTTTTTTCTAACTCCTGTGTATAATTATACTCATTTTTTGTAACGTTGTAGCTTTCAGATACAAACTTCATCTTTACTCGAGGTGAAACAATAATGTTCTCTATTATCATGAACATTCCGTTTGGATGTCCCCTCAGTATTTCTGAGTGTTGTTTGCGGTTCTTAGTGAACGATCCTCATGACAGCCACGACTGTTACGATTCTACGCTAGCTGTCATCGGCTCGGATACGAGTGGTGGAAAGATATGTATGAACAGGACAAGCCCAGCAAGCTTTACTACAATTACAAACATTACCATTACCACGAAAAATAACAGATATTATCGTCTGAAGTCAGCTTTTGATCCAGCTGTCAACCTGGTAGCTCATGGTAATTCAAAGAGTATATGGAACTTAAAATTAACCGATTTAAGAGTAAGTAGTATAATTATATATATATATCTCTATTTATTGTTTTGTACGAGAGGTGTCAATTTATCAAGAAACAGTCATGAAGATAGCTTAGTTATTTACTCGCATAGTTAATTAAGCTTCATTGCCACAGATGCTCAATCTTGGATCCATGACAATAGCAAATCATTCTGCACCTTCTAGGCCACTTTTTTAAAGTCCGGATTACGCACGATTGCTTAAATTTGTTCCATTCGTCTTTAATAGCCCTTTTAAGACCAGTCATCGCGTTTTTGTAGCCTGCTTTTCATAATGCGCAAAATACCAAAATCCATGGGAGCTGCATCTGGGTTTTTTTTTTTGGTATCCATTATGCAAGGGTTATATAACTGACTTTGTGATTTTGTTGAGAAAATCAATGGTTACTTTGACAGTATAACTAGAAGCCGTGTCTTGATAGAATCTCCTACATTTTTACATTTCTACGTTAATACATTATTTCCGGTCTTCCGAAACAAAGTTATAAGACATCGTTTTATGATTACAGTAAAACCTCGATTATGAGGCCATTTCTGGACCTGAAAAATCGGTTGCAATAATGAGGTGGTCTCATTATTAAGTTATAGTGGAGGTGTTGAAAGCCAGTCCGTAAATACGTGGTTGTTATAACAAAGTGATCGTAATATTAAGAAGGTCGCTGTTTGAGGTTTAACTGTACTTTTGTTTACTTCTGTGAGACGACTTTTTCAGGTGAACGTGCTTGATGATTACCGGAAGAGATATCGAGGTTGTTATTCATTTGTGGACCCGTATGTTTTAACATTTGATGGACGGTTTGTATACTACACGATTTTTGTTGTATTTTCGCATTTTTATCGGCTTTGAGACATGAAATTACTTGTGATATGTACCTGAAAATGAATTGTCGCGCAGCCAAATTCCAAATCATTCAGTTCTAACCACGTCATCTTTCTTTTCTTTTTGTTGTTGTCATATTTGATCAAGAAATAATGAAATGTAAAGATGAAAATCTCGAATCGAGCGGTTTGTTGATTAAATTTGATTGCCGTATTACGAAAACGTCACATCGTATGGGTACACTTTCTCAACCGAAAACGGTAGGAATTACACAGCCTGTCGGCTCTTAGATTTCTCTACCTCGCAATAAAGCAAACGTTAACGAAGTCCTGACCAATATGACTACCAGATTACTATAGAATGGTTGTGATGGAACCGTCAACCATGTTTTAGGGTTGCATTAATGAAGAATAATGTATGACTTAAATCCCTTAATGTCTTTGTTTGCAGCGCTGTCGTTCGATTAGGAGCATAAATTGCATATATAAATGTTATACAGGTACCTATATGTGTACAATGATTGTTTAATTCATTTCCATACCGAAATACAAGCTTCATATTTTTTAACAATTTTATTTTCAAGGTATTATTCGTTTCAAGAAATAGAGATAATTGTGTTGTTCCGACACACGACACTGCCTATCGAGGTAATTGAGATTACAACGAAGAATGTATATTCAAAATTTGATTACAGTCAAACCAGTCAACAAAGGCCACCCTAGGGAAAGACAAAATGTGTCCTTTATTGACAGATGATCTTTACGGTCAATAATCAGTGAGGGTGTTTTAAAGAATGACCTTCATTCACAGGGTGATATTTATTCGGAGGTGGCCGCAAACACAGGTTTGACTGTACATTTGTATGGGACTGGTATGATAGATACCGTGTAAGCTGCCTCACTGAGCTATCATTGACATTGTGAGAATTTAAATCACCGTGAATAAGACATTTTTCATACATGCTAACGATATGACGATACTGACCATACATTACCGTCAAACCTATGAGTCTATGACCTCCTCATTGTTACAACAATTTATGTTCAGACCGGTTTGTAACAAAATATATTTAAGTGGTCGCGATTGTGGTCCAGTGGTTAGTGCGCTGGACTTGTAACCAGGCGGAAACCAGGAAAAATAACTGAAAAATTGTTGAAAAACGGCTTTAAACCAAATGACAATGTCACATAACAACAAAACAAAACATCTACATTTAAACTTGACAATAAGACCACTTTGGTATTAAGAATAATTCATTTTGTACCGAATGAGATCGTGATATCGTTGTTTTGTTAAATTCACCCACAGCACCAACATATCTTTCAGTCATCGTTTATATATACAACAGGTACAAATAATAACATCGCCGTGCAACAGGGACCTGGCTACCTGCGCTTGTGCGGTAACGGTTAGAGCCGGTGGAGATGTTTTCACGATAAATCACTGCGGAGGACATTTCGTGAAATTTATCTCACAAAAAGATGGAATTCTGAGAGTGTATAGATGGTTTACGAATTACTATCAGGTACAAATAAAACTGAAATATTGCCAAGCATGTATTTATTTATTTAATGATACACATTTAATCTAAGAAATAAAATTAAATGAGATAACGGTTGTGAAATTATTGCATGTGTGGTACCGTTAAATGTCGCATCGCCATGAAATGTCGCACTTGCCGGTAAATGTCGCACTTACCGTTAAATGTCGCAACAGACGTTAAATGTCGAAATTTTAATGTTAAATGTCGCTTTTTTTCTACCTCAAATGTCGCAAACCTACCGTCAAATGTCTTAATGTGTTTTCACGGAAAACTCCACGTATCGAAATGTTGTGATTATCTGATCTCACAGCGTTAAGCGTCAGACAAGCAATCAGTAGCCGCCTCCCGCCGTAAGTTAAAATCCTATCCGGGACCAGACAAACAAATGCGAGGTAGCTGTCCAGATAGCTTACGGAAGGTCGGTGATTTTACCAAGGTGTACGCATGTGGTCTTCCTCCACCATGTGAACTGAAAAAGTCACCAACTAGACCTGTTGGTGTGAACGTAAGCTGTATTCCTAGCAAGCATATGAACATAGCTCATCGTAAGCGTCATACATAATTAATAATTTCGGCGTAACATGCTTTTCATACTGGCAATGAATTTTATACTCGACAAAAACCTTTACTTATTTATAATTGAAGATTGTTCTGCCCACCGGAATGATAGTATACGCATATGTTATGCCATACTTTGACTACACTATGAATGTGTACATAATTCCGGCCCAGTCTGACTTCAACAAATCTAGTGGATTGTGTGGTAATTATAATGGTGACAAAGATGACGACACCATGCTACGGGGTACGAATGTGTTAAGCACAAGTGAAGCAAGCCGTGGAACTGGATGGTGGTGGTGGATGTGGCCGAGTGACTATTTCTATCCCGACGACTTTGCTTTTTCCTGGGGGTAATAACGATTTATCATCTTTTTTGAATTGCTATTGGCCTTCTAATTATGCTTTACATTTTCCATACATCAAGATCCACTTTAAATTACACTATTCTACAATCCCAATATGGTTTCATATTAAAAGTTTTATGAAGCGTAATGTTGAAAATATGTATGTTCTGAATGTGTGTCATTGTGTGGATATGAAATAAACAAGAGACGCGTCAAGATCACAAAACCAGGTTTTCAACAATGCACTCGGCTGAATAGATTTTCCTTTGTTAGAAACAGTGACCTTGAGTCAAAGGTCGCGAAGAAATTTCACAAATTCATTGATTCTCAACTAAATGTGAAAATAACGAGAAATCGTGTCTCATTATCAGATTGGCTTGTTAAATAGTTACAGTACTCTATGTACAATATATGTACAATCAAATGAATACAACAACCATGTTACCATTAGGGATATTTTGCAAATTTAGATGGTTGACACTGAATTGCATTGAATTTCTGACAGATAAGTGATTTTATTATTGGTTTTCTATTCCAGCTCATGTTATCAAAATACTCTATGGAATTTACAAATGCATGAAATATCTTATCTTGAGAAACAATGTTGTTATCTTTGTGTAATTCTGTTTTTATTTTCATGAATGATAAACGGACTAAAATACATGTAGTTGTGTTAATGGAAGTTGCTTTTGTAAACATTATTTGGTGGGCCGGTTAAGTAATAAAGTATTAGATCGGCAAAATGTACTTTTGCATAATTCCCACTATTAAATGTTCTATGATAATCAATTACTTGAATAATCAAAGCTATGCTCAAGTCTTCAAATGATAATTTACCTTTATTGAAAGTTTAGTACCGTTACTAGTTTTCTAGTGACTTACTTGTGTAATGAACACTGGTCATTTCGCCCATCATAAAGAACACCAAGCATAAGGTACAATGATACACATTGATTGGGAGGTCACGGCCGTGGCTCAGTGGTTAGTGCGCTTGACTTGTAACCCAACGATCCGGGTTCGAATCCCGGTCGCGGCAGGTCATACCCCTCCATGAAAATTTGACAAAAATGTCGATTTTCCTCCATATGTGGATAAGTTGCCGGCTCCTTGTGGAAGGTTAAGTTAGTACTGGTTAGTATACAGTCCGGGTGAACCGGTCGCCGCATATAACTGAAAAATTGTTGTAAAACGGCGTTAAGCTCCAGTGACAATGAGTCACATAAACACAAAAGTCCTTGATTGGACTTCGGAAAACGTTTCTTATCGTTAATTTGTACGAACTTTGCGTTTATCGAAACATCATGCTTTTAATTTTCACATTTATTGGAGAACAGAACTGTGTTTCTATTACATATGTCATACATAGGAACCTAATTGTATAAACATTGGTAAATTTTGATCACTGGGTTCATTTTGAGGTGAGTACAACAAAGGCAGCCATTTTGTTTATAGTTAACGTTTGGTTAACTTCTCAACCTGACCCCAAATTTAACCCAGAAGATAAATTTAACCAATGTTTATACTCGTACAATAAGGTGCTGAAATTTAAATACTTGCAGATTAGAAAATACAAGACGACTGGAAGAAAATCTTCTGAATCCAGACGTATATAATAATGTTTCTCCCTGGCCAGAAAATCAGAAACTGTGTGTGTCTAGAACGATTACAGGGGGGACGCTACAATCGTCCTGTTCTGCTGATGAAGAAGCGACGTGTATCGGACCGCTGACTTGGCGTTGGGGAACATTGGTAACTAGTTCGGGGCGACGAAAGCGGGCTGTTGAAATGAATATTGGTCCTGAAAACTTATCAGCAGTAAAAATCGCTAAAAGGCTGACTAAAATGCATGCAGCTTGGGTAAAAGCTCGTGATGAAAAAAATCACCGTATACTTAAGGTAATTGGTTTTGTTCGTTTTTGTGTGTTTGGTGTTTATGCATAAATTGACGTTCCTTCACGGCGTATTCTTTGCCTAGTGAAGCTGGATATTAAGTAGATTGTTTCAGAACTTAGTTAGCGGACAGAATGATTTGTTAAAGTGTTATCAAACACCTTCCTTTCAATAGTTCTAGAAGTTTATTATTCATGTCATTTTTGAAAAAAAAAGGATTCAACAGTAGTAATATAGACACTCAGAGTTCGTTCACTTTCTTGTTATTGCAAACATCTAGCACTTCAGTAGCATCGAATGTACGTCGGGATATAATATTCATTTAATAAACGCATCTCCATTTCAGCGTCAAGTTGAAAACACTGTCAATGTCACAATGGATGAGTGCAGAAATATTTGTATTAACGCGTTGATTGAGTGTAATGCATACTCAAAAAAAGATGATGTTAGTAACGTCAGCTCCTCGGATGATAATGTAGAAAACTGTGCTAGAGATTGTATGGTAAATGATTCAGCTGATAATAGTTATCTTTGTGATGATAATTAATAGACTTTGCTTAAGATGATTATCACATGTTTTAATAAACTTTGCAAAAGATGATAATTATTAATGAATTTTGATGATAATTACATGTTTTAATAAACTTTGCAAAAGATGATAATTATTTATAAACTTTGATGATAATCATATGTTTTATTGAACTTTGCAAAAGATGATAACTGTTAATGAACTTTATACAAGATGATAAATGAATTTTGCTAAAGACAATACTTTCTATAATATTTCACTGTATGTATATACAGTTCTATACTGTTTTAGCAAGGTATTGATTTAGTAATTCATGCAAATTTTTCATCATTTAATTTAGTCCGATTTGTGTGTCTATACATTTTCCAAGCGTAGATTGTGGTGTAGTATATAAGCAATTACTCTTTGTGTAATTTATTAGTATGACGGAAACGCCACGTGGGCTTCGGCTCACTGTGATGCATTTACGCAAGAAGTTAAAGTCGAACTAGACAAAGACATACAGTTTTCTGAAGAAAATCAAGACGTGGTGAAAGATATCACAGACCATGGATGCCCAGGAAATTGCAATAACTGTGGCGATTGTGTCGAAGGTATATATTATGAATGGTGAATATTTTGTATGACTTAGAAACTAGTAGTTTTAAATTCGTGATGATGAAATGCCGTATATAATGGAGAATTATTGCATTGTTTTACACCCGTGTCAGTATACATCTCTTGAGCATCGGATGAGGAGTCCGGTGTCATCAACATACCTTAGTGACTACAATTTTTTCATATAGTATAATGTTGTGATCGATGTGGATATTGTATGTTCCGTATCTCGTTTATACCCCACAAATGAAAAAATCCATATATTTTATGGTGGCATATTTCCTCTTCATATTAAATATACTTGAATAGAATTCAGTACTTTTAGGGAGCATTCTTATACAGTAGGACGGTTACGCTTACGTCATAAGGACCCAAATAAATACACCACGCTATTCATATTTCATCACATCCACTCCGTTGAGAAAAAGATGGCAAGGAAATATAAGAGCATGTAATTCACTTTATCCAATTTTTCACTATATCCGAATTCACTATAACCGTCTTTTACTGTACATATTGCATGTTTTTTTTTCAGGTCGTTGCGAGTGTTATGACGGATATAGCACAGATCTCTGCCTTATAAAACTGGACGAAGCGCCAGAACTGGAGGAATATGGTGATGAAGGAGTATGTGATACTAGCACCGAGGATTCATGTGACCTCATACTTGTAGTTGGTGACGGCTTCATAGAGGACGGCTGGTGTAACGTGACTGTTTATGCTGTAAGTATGTCTTAATAATATGTAATGGTGAGTTAAACATGGCCGTGTTAAACAGAATCCTTCCATAAAACTTGATAAAAGAGGAATTCCTAGATACAAAAGTGATAGATATAAACCGAAAAATGTTCAATATGTAAAATATAAGCTTGCCCGGAGCGTCGAATGGAATTCAATAAGCATTTTACATTTAGTACAATTTGAGGCTTATATCTTACTTAAAACACTTTATTTGGTTATGAATTAATAATTAAATATTCAGGTGTACGAAAAATATCAAATTTCATTGGTGACAAAAAATGTTAAACTGAAACATTACATCAAAATAGCCTTCCTTCTTACACAAACCCAAAGGGTGACTTCATGAATAAAATACTGTCCAGAATTTTAAGCTTTGTTGTGCGAACTGAAAATAGTATCGCCTTTGTAAAATATACAAACTTGATATTGGATTAACGCATCATTAATATTGGACGGCTATCGTAATATTTTGTATCGTATTAGAAACACGGGTGACGGAACAAAAGTTGTATAAAGTTGGAACGTAGTTCGCAATTCACAGTGCGCAATTCGAAGTTTGGAAAGCAGTTCGCGATTCGAACTGCGAACTGCATTATGGAACGCAGTTCGCGATTTGAAACGCGAACTGCGTTCCAACTTTATACAGGCCAGAACAAAGAAATGTCGTCACCTTAGCTAGTAAATTGAAGTAATAAGGTGAGAATGGGAATAAACAGAAAGTGAGACACAGTTAACACAGATGAACAATCAAACACGAGTAGTGGTCGAGTAGTTATAGTCACTGGCCAATGATCTCTCGCCTCTTGTCGCTGTGAGTTCAAATCCTAGCAAGTACCAGATAAATTTGACACGTGAGAAAGCTTTCCGCTTAGTGTACGGAAGGTCGATGGTTCTAACCAGGTGTATATTTGTGGTTTTCCCCAATCGTTGAAGCTGGAGCATCGCCGAACGATCCTGAATTTTGGTACGACGTCAAACCGTCGTGAAAAAATTATAATGAAATACATCATACTAGACTGTACTAAAAATGTTGAAATGAAAATATTGAGCCTAGGCTGTGCCAAATCTATAAAACCTATAAAGAGTTTTTAACCAATACGTTTTTTTTTCAGGCGTATGCACCCGGAAAGTTTGGATTCATGACTAGTTTTATTGCGCCTTACGTTTATGACAATTTCAATGAGATATATGTCCCGACGGTAAATCCAAATGAAACCGTCGGACGTCGCCGTCGAGATGCTGAAAGTGAAGATCCGGTGTTTGCTTGGATGTACGGAATATCTGTCAGTCACGACGGTATAAATTATGGAGAACTAAAATATGTGGTTGTCATGGATACCAGTTGTCAGGCAACTGACGCAACCACTTCAGAAAGTTCTCGAGTAACGCTAAAGGTCAGTGAATTTACAATAAGTCTACGCAACATTTTTTTTAAAAAAGGTTGAAAAATATCCAAATGTCATACACCTGAACATTTTGAGTTTTAATATTAATATCAAAATGCTGCTAAAAATTGACTTCAACAATGTTTACAAAGATGCTTTGTCCGTAAACCTATGCTTCTGCATAATATGTAACAAAACGACAATGAATGAAATCGTTCGCATCATATTTCAGCAAGGGAGCTGTTACATCGCCGGAACATGTTACAATGATGGCACGTTTCGTACTGGAAGTATTTGCGATGTCTGTGATACTTCAAACAATGTTTTTGAATGGACATACGGTTCGTATTAAAACCCTATTTAACAGAGCTGCAAAGCGTGTGTATATCATAAGTCAAAAAATGATTCTGATCGGTTAAGCGATAGTTGCAGGCAAGAAATTTTCTTAATGTGACAACCTGCACAAGCTTAAGCATGGGACTGCTGTGCAAGTCGGAACTGAACTCCCCTGAATTGCGTTATTTGCTCCCGATTTGTTTCTTTTCATGGAGGCAGCCATTTTTTTCAGACTTACATCCGGGTAATTCCATGTAGTCCCAATGTCGGCTTACAAGGTACAGCAGAGATCTACACGTAGTCAGTCGAAGGTACCGAATGCAGTAACATAAATATCCAAACCAGCATGGTGGCAAAGTTTGATAACGTATTTTGATGTTTCATTTTCAGTGTGTGATCCAGGTACTGCGGAGGATGACCAACGTTTAGCAATCATTATTGGCTCAGTATGTGGAACTATGGTTTTAATCGCTGTGGGTGTTGCCGTCGGCTTTTTACTTTACAAAAAATATACGAGGTGAGGCTTCATGATATACAGCCATTAAATGTTCCAATATCCAAGCTCACGATAATAAACCCAAAGTATAAGCAGACAAGGGTCGGTATTGCTCACATGAGGTCGTGGTTTTCAATCGTTTCCATTTTTAACAGTTTTGACCGATGGTATGGCTTTTTCATCAGGTTTAAACTGAAGTTTTATATTATTCTACGTTTGATAAATGGATAAGGTCAAGTCTGTTTCATTAGGAGAATCCATTTTCAGAATTGAGAATATGCACTATCCAGTAATTTTGTTTTATATGACATTGCCACTGGGTTTAACGTCGTTATTCAACCATTTTTCAGTTATATACGGTGACCGGTTCACCTAACTAGTTTTCCCAGACTATATACTAACCAGTACTAACTTTACATTCTACAAAGGAGCCAGCAACTCCTCCACATATGGAGGAAAATCGACATGTTTGTCAAATTTTCATGTATTTTCAGGTATGACCAGCCTCGACCTGGATTTGAGTCCGGATGGTCGGGTTACAAGTCCTGCGCACTAACCACGGTCGTGGCCAGTTTATTGTAAACGGATTTACACATTCATTCAACGAACATATGTGTGCATATACACGATATTGTAGAATGTAGTAGAATGTAGTTTTGATGATATGTAATTGTGAATTCAACATTTGATAGAAACTCACAAGAAATTCCTTTTTTTCAATTTACAGGCCGAAATTGCCAGAACTTCCACAAATGCAGTCTAACGTAAAATTCTGGTTTACACGGAAATCATCGATTGAACCTAAAGAAATGGCGAGTGCTAACAGCTGGATAGTACCCAGACGAAAGTCAACAGGAATAGGAGAGAGCGATGATGCAGATGAATGGAGTTAGAACCTTACAATGGGTGTTAATAGTTATCACTGGATGTACCTCTTTACTTATTTGACTATATGGTGTACTGGATATAGTTTGTGTTAAATAGAACCAGTTTTGCTGTACATATCAGATAAATACACTAACCAATTATTTTTAGAAGACTGTCACAAATCATTCAATAAAACGTTGAAATGGTTATTGCCTACAGATATCAATCATCAATATCATCATATATACATGTATTCACAATATACAAATTATGTGTGAAGGTCTCTGGACTCTGGCTAATAATCACTATCACCTCACAACTAGGAGTTCGATTCCCACCCGGGACCAGACAAAATTCACATGAGAGGAAGCTGTCCAGCTAACTTACGGGAGATCAATGGGTTCTACCCATTTATGCGCCCCTGGTCTTCCAATCTCTGTCCAGAGTTGTCGGTCGTTATCCATCACATACATCTCTGTCAACGTCTGGAAAGTAGTTCATAAATATGTATCCGGGTCTCCTTTAGTTTCCATCTGATACACAGAATCACGTTTTTTTTCTCTAAATGCACATTTGTTGTCATAATTTTACGCGATTACCTTCCACTTCTGCGTTCATTTCCATTTAAGCGGCGTGACTTTGTGACCTAATTATCATAAGTTACAAGAATCTTGTAAAACGCTGAGACATTGACAGAGATGTATGGGAGAGATAACGAACGACAACTCTGGATAGAGATTGGTGGTCTTCTACCGTAAAAGCAGGAAAAGCCATAAAATGACCCTGGTTGTTGGTGAATTCCCAGTGACAAAATGAATACGAACCATCACTCGTGTAATCCATGCTTTTCGTGAGTCATTTGTTGCTGTTTTCTTGTCTAACAAAGAGCAATAAATGGCAATATACATTTTGTACATTCGATAATTTCCGTTTGTGATATTTTTCCATTTTTGTAATACAAAACACGATATGAAACTATAAAATCATATTTATTTGACACAAACATACATATGTAAGAAAGAAAGTCATATTTCAGCACTTGATACACACCGACATGATGGTATATACACACAAGGATTAACCTGAATCAATACGTGTATACATCCGAAGATTAATACATAGGACATTCGCTGCTCTGTAAAATTGATTACCGTTGTGTCTCTGTAAAATACGCATAAATAAACCATACAAAAAACATACTTTACTTTGTAAATATAAAATTATCAGATTATATACAAACAATATAATAATAATCTTAATAATCATATAAAATACGTGAAAGTGTGCTAGGAAGAAAAAATCTGAATGTATAAATGTCTTCTAGGCGATCGACAAGGACATAGAACGAGCGAAAAGACAAATCACTGAGTTGAGGCTTTCTTTCATTATATTTGCTCTATTGTTCATACTTAAAGTACTTTTTGAATTGTCATTTGTGTCTAAGACATTCTAATTTACTGATGAATAAAACCATAGCATACAACATGCTAAAATCTGAACAAATGTGTATAAATAACGGTAAATGTTATACGAAGCACACAGTATTTACATAAAAAAAATTCATAATACTTTAAATATCTTATGCTGTGTAATGATATGTAACTATATTAACATATAAACTCTATAATATTTACAAACACTAACAATTACAAAAGCTATTAGCTATGTGACAGTCTTTGATTGGACACTGCTGAGACGGGTACGCCCTCTACAGGAACTGGTCCAACAGCTGATTATACACAAAGAAATATAATAATAGATATATTCTCCTTCAACAGTTTATAACATTGTCCTTTCGATCAATAATTGTCCGTCCACAGCTGTATTCTTCGCATCAATGCAAAGCAATATGAACCAACGGATTCCCGTGATTATAATTATGACACTAGAGAAACAAGAATATTTCCGAAAATGTAAATATCGTCACATATCACAATTTGTTCCAGAAATAGAATATATAAAAACAAAACAGGTCATGTAATATGTTCGCAATAATCAAGCTTAATTAGAACCGTACAAGAAATGTGCCATCTTCGTCAGGTGTTTTATCTTGCATAGCGTCGCCACTTCTTTCATCGACAGTTTCTGTGCTTGTAACTGCCGGTTGATCTTCCACGGGGGAAATCCTAGCAGTTGATCCAGCTATACTTAGAGTAGAAGTTGAAGCAGATGAAGATGATGGCTTGGGAGATGGAGGTGAGGGTGATTTGTTTGATCTCGCGGAATCTGGAGGGATACTTAGGTTGTCCACGTGAATAACCACCCCCTCATGTTGAGTAATATCCGTTCTCTTAGGTGAAGGTTCGTCGATATGATTTGTGGATGGCAGCTTAACGCTTTCATACAAATTCTTTGTATTTCGCTTCACGACTGGCTCCTCGCTTGCATTTGTTTTGGGTTCGCTAGCATTAGGACTATATAGTGATCCAAGTTTGACATGATACACCGCAGGTGATTGTTGCTTTACTGGTTTCTTTGAAGCCGAATAGATAGGATTTTGTTTAGTGACATGTATAGGTATCGTATAAGGCTGGATTGGTAATTTTTCTGTAGAATATGTTGATCCTTCCATGGGGACATACTTTTCAGATATTTTCTTTTCGTATTCCTCCGCCTTGACACCCGGTCGAACGCTGGGAACAGAAACAACCGTTCTATGATTAAGAGGAAGCTTCACTGTGGAACCAACGACGGAAGGCGTGCTAGACCGGATTCCTTGTTGATGAATGAATTTTTCTAATATCTTATTATCTGACAGAGTGTTGTAGACGTCTGAGCCAGGGTGGTACTTAGCTAAGCGAAACTTTTCCTTAATAGGTGTGGTTCTGTAAGAGAGCAAGATATCGTCATGTACATGATATTAGAAAACGACATTGGCATTTGTACTAGTAGTATATTTTCAGATGACTCATAATGCCTGACAATAATGAGAAATATTAATTGTTAAATTATGTATATAGTGCATATTGTGATATATGATATAACATAAATTGCTTTTATGTCTAATGGCTGTATATCATTTGTTTGTTTGTTCAAATAAGACATTTAAATCATTAAATGAAGGTGTCTCCGATGCAACTACAGAATAAAACAAAGGCAGAATCTCCTACGAAGTTAATTAGAACCAGAATTCGCGACTTCCGGTTAAACTGACGCTACTTACTTCTTCCAGTATATCCATAATAAGAAGATGACTATGACCAAGATTCCTACAGCGATTGGTACAAATATGGCGACGTATACTTCTATTCTTTGTTTATCATCTTCCTCTGAAAGTATCACACAATAGAACGGGTTTAGTTGCGTATAATCCATTTGTGTAACTACATAGGATTTGAGTCATAAAATTTATTTTTAATACCATAAAACGATAGTTTTCTGTAGGAAATGAACGTAGCTTATTCCATGAAAAAAAACTATGAAAAAAATCAATATGTGTAACCACTCCATTTGTACCTTCATATTACACAACTTAGTGCTCTCGTTATAAGCAACCCCCCACATTGCGACCACCACAACATGTCTGATATGACTGAAGTAAAACTTTCCGGGTCCCAAGCTCAATTCCGCAAATATAAACATACTCTGTATGTTGATTAAACCATGTAGAATTGTAAAAAAAAAATAAAAAAAGACAACCACAAAATAGAATATGCGGCAAATCCAAATGATAATTATTGCTTTAAGATGATTAAAATGCATTCTTTTGTTAGTGACTTACGTCCATCGCCAAATAATCTTCCTGCTGTCGAAGTTGTAAAATCAGTTGTACTATCAGTGGTTGACTCGCTTGTTGGTGCACGCGTGATTGGAACTTGCGGTGTTGTTGTGGTAGTAACAGGTTGTGTTGTTGTTGGAGTTGTTGTTGTTGTGATCTGTTCCGTGGTAGCTGTTGTGGGACGTTGTGTTGTGGTCGTAGATTTGGTTGTCGTTGTTGTGGGCGTGGTTGTCGTAGTTGTAGGTGTAGGGGTTGTGGTTGTGGTTGTAGACGTCGTTGTTGTAGTGGTAGGCGTGGTAGTTGTAGTTTTGGGCGTGGTTGTTGTAGTTGTAGGCGTAGTTGTTGAAGTTGTTGGTGTAGTTGTGGTCGTTGTGGGTGTGGTTGTTGTAGTTGTAGGCGTAGTTGTTGTAGTTGTGGGTGTGGTTGTTGTAGTTGTAGGCGTAGTTGTTGTAGTTGTAGGCGTAGTTGTTGTAGTTGTGGGTGTGGTTGTGGTTGTTGTGGGTGTAGTTGATGTAGTTGTGGACGTGGTTGTTGTTGTTGTAACTGTCGTTGACGTAGTGGTTGTCGTTGTCGTTGTAAGATCGGCTGGCAGAACTTCTTCACAATTCACGGTAAATTTTCTACCGCTCAGCAATGCTGTAAAAGAGGTAGTATTTAAGTAAATGCAGACTTTGTCAAATTGATATAAAAATAAGTAGAATATCTAGGCCTGGCTTCAATACAATGTAGACGAGCCACCCTGATCAGCTTTGAAAATTTATGCAGATTTCAAAAACAGAACACTTTTAATTTCATTCTCAAGACATTTAGGAATCTTTCATTACGTTTTTATGCCTAAGCTTCCAGGGTAAAACTTCGAGTGAAGAAAAATATCCATATACAGTAAAACCGCGTTATTAAAACCTCGTTTGTGGCCAAACAAAATGATGGCTATATTGAGGTGGTCTTATTATGGTTATCATTTAAACATCAGATCTCTATACAGTAAATCACGGTTATAGTGAACTCAGACATTGTAAACAATCGGATACAGTAAGGTTTCAGTTTTCCACCTAACACTCCATTCTTCATTCCTTTGCTATAGGTATTGTGAAATATGGATGTAATGAATTGAATATTCGGGTCACCAGGAATTCGCTATAACCGTGTTCTGCTGTATACTGATAATAGATTTAGATGTTAAAATGACTGATAGACCATGTTTGCTGAGGACCTGTGTTTGGAAACAAAGATACAAAGTCCTTCTTACTTTCAAAAAACATCATTTAGTAAATACATACTTTTAATGTTGACCCAGATCATTGATGGCGAATCAGTTTGTGTACGATTTTTGTGTATATCACTTAGTCTAATCTCTGTAGAGCCCCCTTCAGACAAAGAAATCGAGTGCTGAGAATCATAGAAAAAGTTATGTTGGTGATGGCTGTTTGATTGTATGCAACTTGCACTAAACGCATTAGAAGTAAAACTGGCGGAGGAACATTTAGCTGATCTTTCGTTCGCGGCTTTGTAATAACTTTCCATTCGGACGTCTATTATGGTGAACGCTAATGTCTGCGAAGCACCAATGTTGGATATTGTACATTTACATTCTTTGCTTGCTTTATCCACGTCAAACGCTTCAACTGATCCATTAAACACTATGTCAATATCATCATGTAATTTTCCGGGTATACCACCTGCACACATCGGAAGCAGCTTATCAGTTGCTGGAATGAAAGATACGAATGAAATCAAACATTGGATTTTAATACCATATACGGGACTAATAGCACCAGTTTTGATATTGATGCGCTCTCCTTATCCGATTGAAATAATGAGAAAATATTGAAAATTATGTTTAAAAAAATCGGTAGTGATGATGACTTTGTCACGATAATTGTAAGGATTGTCACTAAGCGAGGTTTTACTGTCCGAGCATCATATAATTTAATGATATTACATTAATATTACAATATCTAGAGCACGGTTCTGTTGATATAGCGCTCATAGTATGGACTCGAACCAATGAATGTTTCTTTATACATGTAATATTTTAACTGATAACTTTCTCTTTCACTATATATTCACATATCGTAAATACGGGCAGAAAGTATACAATTGTCCACAAATGTGGAGGGAGTTAAAGGGCTAATTGTAATTGATGTGTACAAATGTTGATGCAGTGAAGCCCGTGTTTGCAGTCACCTCAGAATAAAGAGCACTCTGTGAATAAAGGCCATTCTTTGAAAACAAGTCATTGATTATTTAGAACAGATTGACCTCCGAATAATGGCCATCTGTCAATAAAGACCATGTTTTGTCTTTTCTAAGGGTGGTCTTTGTTCTCAGGTTTGCTTGAAAACGTCTGAACTTGAATTACAATATTTGTCTACTTAAAACAAAATTTAAAACTTAACGAAAATTTTGTGCGCTTAAGTCGATTCCAAGCCACTAAATTGAATGTAACGTTCAATTATTCAAAGGAAATCTGACATTGCACAACACAGAATGATTCAGCACATGTAGTAAGCAGAGACATATTATAAACTACACTACACTATTACACTACAGTGGTAGAATTTTGCAGAAAGCAATTTTCAGACAAAATGTTTTCCGCATTACCTGATCGACATACGTACTCCAGTTGAACATACGTGGACGGTTTACCATTGGTCAATAGTTGCCAAGGTGCATGAATATTCTTACAGTATTGACGACCCGAACAATTAGTGTACGTATTGTACGTATTCTCCAAAGTTAGTTCGGAATTAGGATCATTTGTGTTCATTGTGCAGCATTCTTGAAACTCATTGCAATGCTGGGTAAGATTATGACAAACCTGAAATGATGCATACAGTGACATGTTTATATTTGTGTTATTCATACAACAAACAGTCAATCCTATCTATGTATTCCACCTTCTAAAATACGAGGGCTGTCCAATTTAATCGTGAACTTTGCTTAATAAATGTTCATTACGCAATACCTAGGATAAAGGAAAATGGCATAGGACCATCCTTATAAAACTGTTGGTATGAAGCGACGATTTTTAACAGAATCCCTCTTGGGACCAGAAAAATATAATTTGAGAAATCTGTACAGCCAGCTTACGGACGGTTGGCGGTACTACCTAGTTGTGCGCTTTAACCACCGTTAAATTGGAAAAATCAAAATGACTTTAGTTGTTGATGTGACGTTAAATTCCGGAGAAAAAAGGAGGCCCAACAACAATAAAATAGAATTTAAGCATATACTTACATCTGAGGATTTATACCCAGCATACAAGTTATGCAGTTTTATGACTTGTGTGTTATTGCAACTCATGCTGTAGAAGTCACATTGCGGATCTGTACCATAGCAAGCATTGCTGACCAGTCCATTAACCAAACCAATCGCTAAAGTACAATCATATAAAAGATAAATTGAATGGAAGAGTGTATACAATACAACCTCGCTTGAACGGCCACCTCAATATTATGAAAGTCTAGTTATAGCCACCAGTTTATTTTCAGACCTTTTTTAATTGTTGCTTAAAATACCACCCAACTGTTAACACGATTCATTTGACCCCAATAGTGGTCATAATTTCGAGGTTGTACTATAGAATTTATTGTAAAATTTCTGAAACACATATGCATTATACCAGTATATGTATATCCCCAATGTGTTTGTTTTCTAGCTATTTTTCACCTTGTTGTACTGTAATGATAACTATCAGGGCCTCCGTGACCCAGTGGTTATGGTCTCCGACTAGTAATCACTACCCCCCCCACTTCTGTGATTTCGAATCCCATCTGAGACCAAATATCACATGTGAGGAAGATGTCCTGCTAGTTTTAAGGAATGGCGCATTACGAATGCCGTCTATGAATTCTTGGATTCTTGGTACGAAATACTATACCGTCCATATTGAATTTCGCTATCAACACGCGATAATTATCGTTTCAAAGGCGATAATTATCGTTTTTAAAGATGACGATAATTATCGTCTGATGGGTTAGGGCAGGCATAAGTGTCTCTGATTTCTCTATCAGGCGATAATCATTGTAGCATCAGGTTCCGTTTGTACGACCGGTGAATTTGAATTCAAACTGAATCATAATTCTAATATTACGACAAACGCAATATGGCAATTATTCTTATGACTCTTGAAACTTTTTTACGAGCGTCAGGTTATGTAGTATTCTTACTGATTTTTAAACCCTATTGTATTTCTTATTAGTTAATTATTAATTACTTATTTCAGTATACATAATATTTAGTTTTACAAATGCAGGTAACTCTTTGAAAAATAAGACGGTTGTAAAAAAGAGTTATCTCCCATTAAACAGCCCTGTTGTAATTATGTTAAAATATTCTGATGTTTGGTTAACTAAAAGTGCAGTTATACGCAATAACACACATACAAAAATGAATAAGAAAAACAAAAGAGAAAATTTCACGGACGTATTTTGTATTTTAAAATACAGTGCTCCTATAATGTCTGCCAGAAGTAGCGATGTCATTATTAAAATCAATTAATGACAGAATATAAAGATACTATTTTTGCATACATTTATATTTTTATTGTAAAACATGCAATGCAAAAACTTTATTTCTGACAGGTAAAACATCTTTAACGTCAAGTTGCGAGGTACGTACAGGTCACCATGGAGACAAGGTCGATAGGTTTATGAGTCGTTTGTTTATCAACAATTTGTCATTTTGAGTGAATTCGCACGCCATTGTAACGCTGAAACGCAACGTGTATGTACTACTTTGTAACTACATGACATTTAATGAAAATCTAATTAGTATTAAAGTCATTTTGCCATATTAAGTACCATTTTACTCACTTAGATAAAATGTTTGTGATTTTTTTAGCCATCAGAATAGAACTTAATAATTAAACAATTACGACGTTCTTGATGTATATGCATTTAGTATTTGCACATTATTATGTTGCACGGCAAGTTTATTTGATTAATTACCTGATGTAATTCATAAAATAGGTGTTTTTGTGTAATACTGTACCTTGATACATATTTGTAATTGTAATACTTTTTTCTGTATGAGATGGTGCACTATGTAGAATTCTTCAAATAAAATTATGTTTTTTCCTAAGTACAGTATTTTATTCATACTTTGAGATCTGTCAAAAATGGTTTAAATGTATAAGTGGTTCTCAATATCAATTTCAAATAGGCAAAAAGTATCAAAATCCGATCCGAAAGTTGGTGGTCGTTGTTATAAGGTGGTCGTATTGTTGAGTTGGTCGCTATGTGAGTTTTCAATGTATGTGATTTTTGTGTAAGACTGTACCACGGCTGATAATCTCAGGCAATTTACTGTAATTTGTTCGTTCATTGAGACGATCTGATGAGCCATAGACTTGTGTACAGTAATGGTCTGTGGTTTATCAGTCAACTAGAATTATTCATTGTTTATTGGGCACGCTTGGTATAAGACTGATTGGAATCAGTATTTTCTAACAATAATACCCAAGTACTGCTCGGTTAAACAAAAATATCCGTTAAAAGTGGTGCATACCAATAGCAATTGTTTTTTTTGTTCACAATTTATGTCGATTAAACAACTTTGAATGAAATGAGAAGAGGTAATGTCTCCTTTATTTTCACACACAACCGTGTTTACTTGTAAAACTTCAATCATTAAGTTGTGGAAACTCTTGGGCATAAACAAATAATGACATTTTCAGCTGATTATATTGAAGATAATTATATGGATAAATGTGGCACAAAGACGGGTTGAAAAATGTATGTGATATCTAATCAAAACCACATTAACCATATCGTGTTAAGTATTCAGGCATATGAAAGCAGGGATCAGACGCTGGTCAAACGAATTAAACAGGAATACAGGCACATATTTATCTATACCATCTATACATTGCAACAACAGATACGTCTATTTTATGCAAATGAAGTTCACTATACAAAAGGTGGATCGTTTAATTCGTATTTTACAAAAAGACCAACTCTTACATAGATCATGAAAAGTAACCTTGCTTCCTTTCACAAGCGACTTAACACCTCATCATCGAGGCATGAAAAAAGTCTCGTATTCACGAAATCTACCGACTTTTCACGAAATCTACCGACTTTTCACGAACCTATTCATAACTTTAAGGCAGTATTTTTGATATCATTTAGCATTTTTTTCAGCGTAAAACTGTATGAAATCTTTTCATTCCGTTAATGAAATACTCATATTTCGAACATTCAACTAGACGATCGCGGAAATAATTACTTTCCGCGGCTTCAAAGTTTTAAATTATGCGAGACCAATTGATAGCATGAAAGCAACGTTTTGGAAAGCGAATATTGATTGCATATGATTATGAGTGCCTAGAAAATGAATAAAATATACCGCACTAAAATAAGCATGTTTTCATAAAATGATCAAAGGAATGAATGGGAGTGTTTACAACAAAAAAATTGGTAAAATACAGTAGAACCTCGATAATGAGATCACCTCAAGGACCCGACAAATTGGTTGTTATAATGAGGTGGTCTCATAATCAAGTTAATTGATAGGGGAGTTATTGAAAGCCGGTCCAAAAATAAGTGGTCGTTACAACAAGGTGTCGTAATATTGACACCTATCCCTAGTGGACCGTTATTTATAAATGTTTCAAGGTTCATTCCAGTCAAAATGGCTATACAGTTTTTATGCTCGGGCGTCTTAAGTAAAGTCAAGATTTTGTTGAATACTACAAAGTTTTATCTAACAATGGAATGGAACGATAAACATGTCAGACTTACAATAGATAACACAACTATTGATGTGGACTGATAAAATTATTGATCTTAGCTTTGTTAAAGGAATTTACGATCTTGTGAGAATGCATCGTAAGATGGTCTTTTTTAAGAAAGTAGGTAATGTAGAAAAGTATCTGCAAGGGAAAATCTAGATATTAAGGTCACTATTTGGTCCAAATAAAATAGATCTTAATATTAAGACAACTATTTGGTCCAAATAAAATAAATCTTAATATTAAGGCCACTATTTGGTCCAAATAAAATAAATCTTAATATTAAGACAACTATTTGGTCCAAATAAAATAAATCTTAATATTAAGACAACTATTTGGTCCAAATAAAATAGATCTTAATATTAAGACCACTATTTGGTCCAAATAAAATAATCTTAATATTAAGGCCACAATTTGGTCCAAATAAAATAAATCTTAATATTAAGACCACAATTTGGTCCAAATAAAATAGATCTTAATATTATTCCCACTATTTGGTCCAAATAAGATAGATCTTAATATTATTCCCACTATTTGGTCCAAATAAGATAGATCTTAATATTATTCCCACTATTTGGTCCAAATAAGATAGATCTTAATATTAAGACCACTATTTGGTCCAAATAAGATAGATCTTAATATTAAGACCACTATTTGGTCCAAATAAAATAGATCTTAATATTAAGACCACTATTTGGTCCAAATAAGATAGATCTTAATATTAAGACCACTATTTGGTCCAAATAAAATAGATCTCAATATTAAGACCACAATTTGGTCCAAATAAGATAGATCTTAATATTGAGGTAATCTCATTATCAAGCTGAAAAATGGAGGGAATATTAAACCCCGATTATACTGTGAGTTGTCTATATAATGAGGCGGTGGTTATAATTGACACGATCGCTTAAAGAGGTGGTCGTAATATTTAGGTGGTCAATAAGTGAGGTTTTTGTGTACTTGTATGCATAGAAATTGACATTCTCTATTCAATGATATATTTAAACGGTATGGTTTACTGGTATACAAATATAGGTCACCACACGGCAAATTTATGACTTATCCATTAGAGAAACTCGGACAATAAACTTTTTAACCATTCATTTTAAACAATCGATGTCACACACGTATTGTACAAAGCACGAAACTGGTAAAATAGCATGATTTATAACAATGTTTGTTTGGATTACATGTAAGTTGTTCATGATTTCAATAAAATGTTTCCCTTGGACGATTTTTGACAATTTACCTGTTTAAATACATTCGGGTGTCTTGTTTTGGACAAAGAACTACACATCTATGGTCGTTCGTGCCAAACTTAAAAAATCCATTTTACGTTGTAAAATAAGGCGTCGATACCAAAACAATAATGTGAGCAAAAGCAAATACGTGTACATTGATTTCCAGGAACCGCTTCTCAGCGTAATGTATTGAAAATAAGGTAAATAAAGTTTTGAAATGTTTTTAAAAGCAGTTGGGAAGCTGTTGAAGGCGTCGTGTGTTTTGTTACTTTTTTATTAATCTAATGACGTCAGCCGATTAATCCTAGAGCCAGAATGTAGTAATGTTATGACTATTCTAAGAATTTGATACGAGTGTGAAAAGCAATGAATATTGTTTTGTCAAATAAAATAAAACTATAATATTATGTAGTAACTATCCCACGTGTGTGACGCGCATTTATCATCGATTTTGAAACTTTATATCATACAAGTATAGATTGTCTCTCTATAGGATTGTGCAAATCCATAAGCTTTTTATGCCACAGTCGTATATGTAATGTTTCATAAAATAGTTTATTTACAAGTCTGAATATAAAAGTCCTAGTGCATTTCTGTTAAAACTGTATTTGTGTCCTATTGTTATGGGAGGTGCGCTAACGGATGAGTCAGACATACGTTCACAGATTGTTCAAACTGACCCGTAGTTTGTCCTTTGCCTAAGTTTTATCTCACATCTAAGACTAAGTTTGGTGGTGCAGACGCATAAATCAATGTTAAAAGATACAGAAATACCATGTTGATTAAATGGACTGTAAAAATACATGATAAAGACATTGAATGTCGTTTGTCGTGTGTGAACGAAGCTTTTGGCTATGATACAAGCAAAATGTTTAACGACAAATGTCATTTACTGCTTCAAACTCCTTCAGTTGAAGGTGATATTCAATGTTCGGATACGACATTTGAGATAAACCTTATCAAATTTACCTTCGAACAATGACTATTTATGAACAGCTAAGGCAATTTTGCCTCATAAACAACATTCACTGTTGCCATACACCGGGAGGTTCCTTATGAACATCAATAAACTCGGCCGTTCACCGGGATTTTACCCTCATATACACTAGTAACTGTGGCCATACACCGGGAATTTACCCCCATATACACCGGTCACTGTTGCCGTACACCGGGACTTTACTCTCACATACACCAGAAATTTCCCCTTATGAACAACAGTCACTGTTGCCGTACACACGGGGTTTCCCCTTATAAACAACTGTCACTGTTGCCGTACACACGGGGTTTCCCCTTATAAACAACAGTCACTGTTGCCGTACACACGGGGTTTCCCCCTATAAACAACATTCACTGTTGCCGTACATCGGGACTTTACTCTCACGTACACTAGTCACATTGACTGTGACACCAGGAGGCTCCCCTTATGAACAATCACTTTTGCCATAGACCGAGAGTTTACCACAAGCATGAATGTAGACTTATTCATCCATGAGATGACGAACGGGTTACCCAGACATAATGTAATATGATATACCATTAAAATTAAGTTGCTAACATAACGACCGTTTTAAAAAGAACGTTATTGATGCATTAAAGTAAAGTTTCATGTGACTAAAGAGAGTTTTAAACTAAATTTTTTATTCCTTTTTATTGAACCGCATAGTGAGTTCACAAACCAGGAAGTATCAGCTTAAAGTTTTATATCAGACATGTCCCACTAACAATCTTTTGAAATGTACAAACACAATATAATGATCATCCATATTGCATGATCAGATGTCCTTGCAAATTAACAAACCTACCATTAACTGCGTGTCACAATTATAAAATCTATGCATAAACCCGGACAGATATTGATCTAGAGAGAAACTGTAGCTTGAGTATAAAACTTGGCAATGAAATCGCATTGATAGATGAATTGTTTGTTGCTATCCAATAATATAAGATTACAGCAGTAAACATGCCACTAAATGGCAAAGTGTATTTCAGTCCAATAATATATAAAAAAATCTTCAGAAATCTATCCTCAGTGGATTTGAACTTTTTCATGATCACGTGTTAGAAAGGTTTGCTGTAAAATACAGTGACCTACCTAATCATAATCATACTTTATGTTTTTATGTTGTAAGCAATGAAAATGTTGACAATACGGTAAATATTGATTTTCAAATTCGTTCCGTATATAACAATTCAATTATTACAAGAGTTGTTAAGATAAACTTTGTCAAGTATTAAATAATTGGTTGTATGTGTGTACTAGATCGTGATAACTTGATAAAATTATATATTTACTGTTCGTATTTTGTATTGTTATATTAATATATTACTGTTTGTTATAGCATTGTGTAAATGTTGTTATTACCCATGAAATTCCAAAAACAAATATGAATACTTCATTAACTGTTTAACTTAAAAATGGTGCTTGGTATACGAGCGTATCTTATTGTTACCTCTTTCAATTATTTAATTTTCTTTCATCAATGTTAAACGCTACTGGATCCAAGTATTTTCGTATAATACGAAGGACACTGGTAGTGCACAGATACCTTTATTTTAGGGTTGAACGTTGCATTAACAGCCAGGATCACAAGACGATCTTTCCTGAAGACCCTTGGCAATCACTTGCTTAAAACTACCGGCTTTCAGTGAGCCAGCATGAAAGCTTGCTGAAAGATTATCTGGTCCCATGTGGGACTTGAACAACGTAGTGGTGATGGACTCAGACTTTTTTGTGGCAGACATCGGCACTAGTTTACAGTAGGCGTTTCTTAATTCAGTCATACTGAATATTATTTTTGCCAAGTTCTTTTCTTTAAGTAAAAATCTTGTCTAGTCAAGGAAATGTCTGTCAGCTGAAAAAAGTAATTGTGTCAGTGACTTTAATTGTACTATTACCGTTGTTTCTTCATAATGGGAGAAAAATTACTCCTCAAACAAGTCAGTGACTGACAGAATCTACACTTAGAACAGATATACCACTGTTGGACACATTCTACGTAAAAAAACATCATCTCAGTACAATATAATTCATTGTAAATTTGTTCTGTCTCCAAATAAATTAGATTCTTCATTAATTGTTTTCTATTTTTTTCTACTTTTTTTGAAAACTGTGAGACGACACGTGATAATCACCGGACATGTATATCAACACCTATCAACAACAACAACACCATCAAGACAACAATAATTATACTATATATATTATATATATACTACATGTACTAGTATATTAATATAACCTGGCTTTTGACTTAGTTAAAAGTGCAAAAATTTTATATGTTTAATATAATACTTATTTTATACATGTATTTAGTATCAAAATTGAACATCTCACTGTGATTTATAACTTGATCATTTTATTGTAGTTTAACAGTCTTGTTGTGTGTGTATTTATGTTATTAGCATGTTGATTCATTCTTGTACGAAATAAATAAATAATATATATATATTTATTTATTTCGTACAGAAATGAATCAACATGATAATATATATATACTGTATTGACTGATTCTAGACTTTTCTCTTAGACTCATGGTTTTCATGTGGTTTCCAGTCTATGAATACGACTCCAACAAGTATGTTATGTCATTAGGAATGTCATTAGAAAAATACGTCACCGTTCAGATTTTTCGCTATATCCGAGTTCACATTAGCCGTGTTTTACTGTATATTGTACATGCTGTATACAGGTAAGCTTAGGTCACCATTCATCGACTGCGGTATTGTATTTCACTCTGTGCATTGTGTGTATTCAACACGATGCGTACAATACATGCATATGAAAACGCATTGTCAAATATGAAATAAGAGTTTTAAACCAATCATATGCGAATTTTAATATCTAAAGATGAGAAGTTGATAATAAATGGATTTCCCACGACCGCAACCGTCATGATATCATAATCAGCCATTTCTCAACAAATGTGTTCACGCCTACAGCAGTGACATTAGTGGTAACATCGCGCATAAATCTGACTCATTGTACACATGTAATGCGAGATGTCGTTTAACGCATCATGTTAATTCATTAAATTATATTTCATTTTAATGTGTAAACTCTCAATGTTCAAATACGATCGCCTTAATTGCTTAATTCATTTTTGATCAGATTTAGGCGTGTGTGGACAAACACGTACATTTAATACGCAGTATAATTGTCAAATTATCCCGCTTCTCCATGGATCGATTCCATGTTCAAGTTTACAACATTACACAATCAAAATGACCGTAAGATATCATTTATTCATCAGTGTATGAAAATGAAATTATTATCCACAAAATACATTGTTATATTATGTGTATTATATTAAGGTCCCAAAATGAGGATCGGATATGTAAAGGATCATATGTTTACCACTTAATCAGGAGAAGATCAGTTCGAGAACCCAAACAAACAAAGGTCACCACTGTACACAGTACTCAGACAGAAATTTTGATTGCGATCCAAGCACATGTTCATGGTATCCTGTCATTATGCGGATATACAATTTGTTGGCCTACGCTGAATGCCAATATTTAATTGAATTAAAATAAAATGTATTTATAAATAAATTCATTTTAATCAATATCAACAGCAAAATCATGCTAATGATTCACGCCACACTGATTTCAAGCAGTTAAATACTGATCGTTTTATTATTACACAACCTTACACATAAAGTCTACAACGAAATCAAGTTTGTTTCTTCGCTATTCATTGAAGTTTCGCGTTAATTGACGCACCGTAAATAATTAATTAAATCCTACAGTTAAACCTTGTTTAATGATTACAAAACGGTTATTGTGATCAATTATTGCATGTAGACATATATCAAAGCAATTCGTATTTTCTTAAACAACAAACAAGAAATCAATGTTACCTGCTAATATCGATAATACAATCACCAGTTGTTTGAAACAATTCATTGTCCTGGTATGTTTGTGGTGGATTTATCCAATCAATAGAATTTCGAAAGCGTAGAATAAATTAATTTCACACAATATTGTCAACTACTGTGTTTATCCAACTCGTTGAATCAGCTTATTTAGAGACTGATTGATTTTCAATTAAATCACGCTGATAAATGATTACTCCGATCTCCGTCAATATATTGATAAACAGAATAATAACCAGCGTCGAAAGTCCCTGTCGAAGTCATAAGCGCGAAATGCCACGCCCAACTGATCCGTCCACCCGAAGATTGTAAAACCGCTTTAACTTTCAGCTTCCTTATTTCAAATGAATAACCACTTTTATTCCGGTAATAGTGGTTGTGTATAGAAAGTAAATAAGATCCGTTTAATTGTAGACAAAGATGAAATATCAGTCACGATAGATCATTTTCAATTTAATATCACAAATTATAATTATCACCGTTGACACCCGGTTGCCGTTTGAACGGAATCTAAAAATAGATTTCTATTGAGCGCCGAAAAGAAGTTTTGTTCCGCATTCCAAATTTGAAAATTATCGATACATAAAAAACCAATCCCAGCATCCAGCTACATCATTTGTCAGCTTATAGTCGGTTTATCTATAATAAATATACACTGAACGTTAATACGCTATATCCTGTCACGATTTTTTGGGGGGCGCAAAGAATGAACTAAATTACATATCTGTTTGTGAAATGGTGCGTCAACTTTAAGCGCTATAAACTTAACAATAGTATTAAGAGACGATCCATTCAGTAAGCTACCAAACAATGAATCCGTTCAAAACACGTTATACTGGTCGTGGAATGTAGCGCCGTATTTGTAATATGACTCTCATGATCACGTGACCTTGTCCACAATGATGTTACTGCATTAAATCTTGCTCATATTTGATCTGTACTTCATTTTAAATCAAATTAAATATTTATTTTTGAAATACGACAATATGCTCTCCTGAATATCATTAAATTTATTCTTAAAATCTTTAAATTAGTTTCGTTAGGTATTTGAATTCAATGTTTAACAATGCGTCGGTTTATTTTTACAACCCCGTAACTCAATTTTGGGCAATTTTGAAATTGTGGTGTCATTTTTTTCGCCTCGACGAGCTCTTTACTATGATTATACTTACTTGTTTATGGATCTATCCTAAATAGGATTAATCCCAATTCTACAAACCCGTAACCAAATTGTTTATATAAATTTGTTGCAATTTTACAAGCAAATGGAATCAAGATTGTATCATTACATTATTATAAAGTTGTATTTCACAGATAAAAGGTGAACAAACTGTGTATTTGGTAAGACCAAAGCTGGTCTTTTCTTCAAATATTTTATCGAAAAAAAAACATATTGCTATCGTTGAGTTCAGTTTTATCTCAGAATGTGTATTTTATTATTTTCGACAAAAAAGTTGATACATAATACAATTGTGAAGTCATTTAACCTACACTGAATAGCCCTGAAACTTTTATTTATCTCTGCTGTATCTTCTTACAGTTATTCAACTACAATCAGGTAGTCTGAATACTCCACATTTCTCTTTTTTATCTTTTAAAATCTCTCTCAACATTTCAACTGTAAACTTTATGTTTACTTTTCTATAGATGGTGTTTTAACACACGGGTATAAAATATGTATTTTCCGGATCTTTGTGACATATCTACATAACGCAATACGATCACTTTGTCTTTTTTACGGACTATAATTAAAATGTGAATAGATGTATAAGCTTACTGCAGTCATGGGACATTAGAACTTGAAGATCCATTAGCATATGATAATGTGTATATACAGCACATACTTCATTCTACTACAGGAAGATTTTTCTGAAATTATCATGAATTACCTTATAAATAACATTTTTAAATTTGATCGATTTTTTGAGCGTTTAGATTTGAAAGAATTTTTTCATATGTTGTCCATATGGTCCAGTGATTTAACATATTTGTCATCCGAAATCACATTTCACTTTCGAATAAACAATACACAGTGCAACCTCTCTAAAGCAACATCCTTTGTGGGAAGCAACATTACGTTGTTGTTGAGAGGTTGTTCTTAAAGTGGGGGTTGCTCCGTAGAGGTTGTTCTTAAAGTGAGGGTTGCTCCGTAGAGGTTGTTCTTAAAGTGAGGGTTGCTCTGTAGAAGTTGTTCTTAAAGTGAGGGTTGCTCCGTAGAGGTTGTTCTTAAAGTGAGCGTTGCTCCGTAGAGGTTGTTCTTAAAGTGAGGGTTGCTCTGTAGCGGTTTTCCTGTACATTCAAAATTGTCTGAGAAATTATTTCTATTAAGAATTACTTGTACACTATCATACTACTTTTCAGCTGCAAACTACATTAAAACCTCCTTTAGTGACCACCTCAATATAACAACCTCGTTGTAATGATCACATCTTTTTGGTCCGGTTTTCAATACTTGTTTTACATTCTTTTCAACTTGATAATGGCACTACCTCACTGTTAAAACCACATTTTCGGGTCTCAATAGGTAATAATATTGATTTTTTTCGGTACATAAAAGTATGTTCTCTCGTATTTGTTAAAAGTGCCGATTATACGATTTTCATCCGCACAGTTGAACAATGCGTGTAGACATTTTGGTAAACTGATATCCAATAAGAAGTCTCAAATTGCGGTAATGAAAAACTTACATTGTATCTTGATATTTGTACGCACCTTGTCAACGTCGGTGTACAATTATTAAGGGGAGGTAACCGAAACAGTAAGACGTTTTCACATTGAGCATGAACGGATTGTTTCCCTTCGTTAGACAGGGTAAAAATTGGTCTCCAAGTGATTAATTCAAATAATTTTTCACCCAGAATTGATATACATGAACTGTATGCTTTAACAACGTTTTGTTTTAATGATGCTGATAATTTATGCATACTGAGCTTTAACGAAGAGTTATAGTTGTATAATTAATGTTCTTATCGTGTTGGAGTGATGTCAGTGTGTGAAAATATATAACAACATAACTTATACTATAAATGCATATACTATTATAGCTGGTTGATTGTTAACTATGTAGCGTGGCATATTCTAACTTCGACTTACAGTTTTAAAAGAAATTCAGAACTACAAACTATCTAAACGTTGCTAAAAAAATCAATATTTTCTTTCAAAATGTCTCTCCCTAAAGTACAGTACAATGAAGTTGTCACTTCGAATATGTAATACTATATACATGCATAAGATATCAAAATTATAATATTTTAGGAATCACTAGGAGGCCGTTTGATTATAAGTAATAATTGAATTCTTGTAGTTATATATATTGAGGTTGATAACTCATTATCTGTTCGAGTTTCTGAATGAAAGATGAACTATGTATAAGCTATGTAATAGTATACTGCTTTTTTGCTGAATTTTATAAGGTCACGTGCATATATTTTGATATCCGTTTACACGGCCAACGGAAATGATTCATATACGTCCCTTTCAGTGTTCCGTAACATCGGACGATCTAGACTGGAGTATATAGTCAATAACAAGTCATATCTATAAATAGCAACGACTATAAATAGACACCCTAGTAAGTCTATATACGAGCTAAGTGTTGTGAAATAACGCGGTGAGCCGTAGCGTGGTGGTTATGTTCACTAAACGTTAGTGATATTTCTGTCGAGCCAAAAGCGTCATGAACCTCTATCGGCGGGAATGCTTCGGTTGAACCGTCGATAGACCCATCATGCTAATTCGACACTCATCCTTTTGCGTTTTCTTTTGTTATACAAACCCGACGAACTTCTTTCCCGTCACTTTGTTTTACGTTCACAGTGAAACAACCAATCTATTGATAGTAAGACGGAGCCCAGTACAGGTTGTGAAATATTTTTTTTATTTTTTTTTTACGCGGAGATATATAGAATAATGAATTAAAAATTACTGCATAATTTTTGCAAAATATTAAAACGTAAAATTGAATATTACAGATCGCATGTAGAAAGTTTTGTATAATTTCAACACTTGTTCTTCATTACTAATATAAATAGTGATATCTATACATTGATTTGTTTAATTTTGTCTATTTCATTATTTAAAAATTTCTTTTCTAACATGTATCAAATAAAAGTACTAAAGGGGTGTTGACTAAATGTTTATTTCGATGTAGCGGGAAACGTTAGTTTTCACATAATGAAAGCAATTTTGATTGTGATTCTCTTGAGTTACATTGAAACCTTGTGTAGGAGCGGGTTGGAGGTAAGAATGTTTAACTCTAGGTCTGGTTCCGTTTTTATGCAAGGTTCTACCACGTGACCGGAATGTCTGTTGCCAGCTGAATGTCTGTTATTCCGGATCAAACCCGATCGTGTTAGTACTGGCAAACCATGGCCTGCCCGTAAAAATAACACTCTAGTGAGGACTTCTGTGATAACGTTCGTAAACAAAGCATGAAACGACGTTGCAGATATGAATATTAATATTTAATAAGAGTGTGTGCTTACCATTAAACGAATGCATTCGAATGTTTATGAGATATGAATAACGAAAAGACAGTCACATGTTTCAAGACATAATAATGAAAGCGTGGTCGCGTTATGTTAAAAATATTAACTTCTAATAAAATAGTTTATTACAACAATACAAATATAAATATAATATTTTCATCCGTTCAGTTGATATGGCAACACAATATAAAATATAAAATGAGTAAATGTGTTCCTGAAACGTATATTTATTTGTATGTACCCCAAAGCTATCAATTGCAAACTGTACTTAGCTATTGAACTAATTATCAAATTATTCACTCCACCCAAGTTCACTATAACGGTGTTTTATTGTACTTTGCTAGCGATGGACTCATATTTCAGTTCATTATATTTTGATTTAGAGACACGCTGCAAGACAGAACTCCTTTTCATAGACACATAGCAACAAAAAAAGTTGTATCCTCTTGAACGTTCAGGGATCCATTTTCAGCTGTTAGATATCTAGAATGTACATCATTAGCAAGATTTTTCAGTTTTCAAACTGCTAACTTGGCTGTGATATGACTATGAAACGGCCCATGGTAAATACTAGTAATTAAAGGAAAACAGGAACATTGTTTTGAGTACTAGTTTAATTTTTACGGTATTTGCTGGTGACTGGTGTTAATCACTCTTAGTTTACACCACCAGGCTTTCATTGGCATCTGGGAGATGTACAACTGGATGAAACACTTGAATCTTTGGATTCTTTAGATCAGATACATTAAGAGCTAATCCGTCCGTGTTCACATCTTTTGATGCGGGTTCAATAACACTGTATATATCAGGCAGATTATCGTCTCCATCTTTATAATCTGAGTCAGTATCAACAAGTTGTTCACTCACTTCTGTTGGAGATTCATGCGGACGCGCGCCATGGTCTGATTCAAATCTCACACGAGATGTACTTGATAATTTATCCCTATTTTGCTTCGTTTCACTGTCATTAATGAAAGATGTCCTTAAAATAGGTATTGGTATAGAGTATGGCTGGACGTAAGCATCGCCATACGAACCAATGGATTCGTTCAACGGAAGATGCTTATCACTAACATCGCGTTCAAATTCCTCAGCTCTGACACTGGACAGCTTTGAACTGCCAGATCTTATACCTTGTTCACGTATAAATCTATCCAGCAGTCGATCATCTTTGAACGACTGGTAGGTATTGCTTTGTTTGGAATATTTAAATCGATCCGCCACCACTCTTGATCTGATAAAAATAAAACATTAAATTGATGAATATTGTATAACACGGTTATAGTGAATTCCTGGGGACCCGAATATTTACTTCAATACATCCATATCTTAATAAATCCGCAACTATGAACTAAAGAAGGGCGTGTCTGGGAAAGATAAAAACTCCGGCATAACCGATTCTTTACTACAATAATATGTTATATAATATGTTTTACTGTACTTTGCTAGCGACGGACTAATACTTCAGAATATTATATTTTGATTTACGCACTGGTTGACCAAAAAGTCAATTTTTTTTTATTTTAAAAATTATATATAAATTAGCGTTTAGTTAGCAAAATTAATGATCATGATCAAACTGTCCAACTAAGGTTAGTGTTTCTACCAACAGGTGTACGCCTGGGGTTTTCCCTTACCGCTTAAGCCGGAAAAAAACGCCAAAATGAACTGAGTGGGTCGTAAACCCTATGGAAAAATGTTTCTATCTATTATGAGCATTTTAAATGAATGTTTTAATGACCCAATGTGCAACACAATAAGTAAAATGCGAAGTGTAGTAGTTCAATTCAATTGATAAAAATTTATAGCTGTCATATTTACCTCTTCCGACATAAATACACGATGAATATGGAAATAACTATAATTCCTATACCCATTGGTAGGAATATAGCCATATATATAACAGAGTGGTCTTGATCATCAGTACCTGCAATAAAGAGGTAGATTCGGTTCGTAGGCGTGTTTGAAAAGTTAGTTTACGAAATTCGTTTGAATGCAACAATTCAGAAGTTATACGCACGGTAACAGGAATCATTTAAATTTGTCCAGACCCTAGAACTAGATGGTAGGTGTGAAGGGATCTACCGGCGCTTTCAATCTTTAGAACAACTTCGTTAAGAATCGTCAGCTAAACACAACAATACGACATTGACGAGTATGATAGGATATGATTTTATCTATGATCTTACGGTCTTTGATCTCCACATGAAGATCGGTTACCAAAGTTTCTGTTGCAATCGTCGTCGATGACATTGTTGTTGTTGTAGTCGTCATTGGAGTTGTTGTTGTTGTCGTCGTTGGAGTTGTTGTTGTTGTAGTCGTTGGTGTTGTTGTTGTCGTTGTTGGTGTTGTTGTTGTAGTCGTTGGTGTTGTTGTTGTCGTCGTTGGTGTTGTTGTTGTAGTCGTTGGCGTTGTTGTTGTCGTCATTGCAGTTGTTGTTGTAGTCGTCATTGGAGTTGTTGTTGTTGTAGTCGTTGGTGTTGTTGTTGTTGTAGTCGTTGGTGTTGTTGTTGTTGTCGTCATCAGGGTGGTTGATGTAGTCGTCGGAGTTGTTGTTGTTGTAGTTGTTGGAGTCGTTGTCGTCGTCATCGGAGTCGTTGTTGTTATCGTCGTCGGGGTCGTTGTAGTCGTCGGGGTCGTTGTTGTAGTCGACGGGGTCGTTGTTGTTGTTGTAGTCATCGGAGTCGTTGTTGTTGGTGTAATCGTTGGAGTCGTTGTTGTTGTCGTCGGGGTTGTTGTTGTTGTCGTCGGAGTAGTTGTTGTTGTCGTCGGGGTAGTTGTCGTTGTTGTTGTTGTCGTTGTCGGGGTCGTTGTTGTCGTCGTCGGGGTCGTTGTTGTAGTCGTTGTTGTTGTCGGCGTAGTGAGGTTCGCTGGTTCAGTTCTAGAGCATGTTACGTTGAAAATTCTATTTACAGCTGAAATTAATATATCAGAGTATTAGAATAAAGAAATTATAACTCCTTATTTTAAGACATCATAGGTTTTGATATATCTGACAGTTCCAAATAGTAGTATTGTTGTATTATTCTATATTCATCTATGTCCCTCATGACGTTCATTGAGAGTCTAAGCATCTGTATATTTTTTCAATTATTACAGAATAGCCGTTATTAAGTAAGCAGCATGCTGAATCGTTTCTCTATCAGAAACTCACCAGGAACATTACAAACCATGTACCTGTCAGTCTGAAAAATACTGAAAGTACAATGTACATTTATGTCATATACATACTCAACTGTATATCTCTTCCATTTGATTGAACATAACTTTTACCTTGTATTTTGATCCAAACTATAGATGGTGAGTCATTTCGGCCTTGTACATATAAATTGCTAAGAATTATTTCGGAAGTACCACCCTCGTATAAAGGCAATGACAACTGTCTCTCACGGTAAAAGTTGTGTTCTTGGGAGTCTTTCGTAGGTACACACCGTGCTGCGAAAACACTTGTATTAAATTTTGCTGATGAACATCCTGAATTATTCGTAGCTTTGTATCTCTCAAATCTTAAGTCTATAATCGTCAGGGTTAGATCTTGTCGTGGGCCTGGGTTTTTCAAGTCGCACTGGCACCCCTTACTTGCTGTTTCCAGGACAAAGGCTTCCGGCGATCCATCAAACCATATCTCAACAGAATCGCTAACGCGTGAAGTAGAACCTGTCAGTCCTCCACACATTGGAATCTTTCCAGTCACTGATGAAAAATAAATATTTATTAATGTAACTGATTTCTCGTGCTGTATTTGTCTGGATACTGGAATCCATTAACTAAACTCTAACATGTTTAGGTAACATAGGTCAAACACTAAATTACTACAGTCGACTACATCATGTAACCACAAAAGGGACTCAAAGATTGACCAAATTTGACACCGTTACATTAGCACAAAATACGAGAATATATCCCAAATCACGAAGTGTAAATGCAGAAGATTAATGTTGACCTAATGAAGAGCTTTGTTTCATGAACATGTTTTGATTGTCTACAATATACAGCTAGCAAACATGTAAAGCCATGTAAAATAACTACGCCTTATAAAAGTATACGACTATACACTAAGCAGAACTATTCAGAAAGTGCCTTCTTACGGTTGGATTTGATATCTTCGATAAGGACCGCAATCATTTAACTTTTTAAGAAACAAATGAATGGAAAAATATGAATGCTGGGTACTATGTCGTTATGTGCATATAGCGTACGTAAAATCTCGTTGCAAATACACAATACCTTCTTCACACGCGTGTTCTATTTGTACATACGTCGACATGACAACATCAGAGGATGGTAAAGTTAAAGCTTGTGACGGTGATGTTATACCCAAACATTGTGATCGACCAGAACAGGCCGTGTAAGTATCATAGGTATGGCGTAAGGACAAGTGGGCCAGCGTGTCTCCTTCATTGTATCTACAGCATATTCCGGAGTAAGTACAGCTCTGACCAGCGTGCATCGCAATGCATAACTGAAAACATGCATTAATAGAGTAAACTTTCTTCCGGACATACATGTACAAACATCTCCAAGATCAAGCGATCATTAAACAGCATTTAACAACATTCATATTTGTATTTCACACGACATTTAATGTGGTGGAGAGCTTAATTTCCTTATATCACGAATTTAATTATTTTTCTCTCACTAGGGTTTAACGATACAGCAGCAGCTGGGTCGTTTGGAA
Organism: Lutraria rhynchaena; assembly: GCA_008271625.1. NCBI lineage: Eukaryota > Metazoa > Mollusca > Bivalvia > Venerida > Mactridae > Lutraria > Lutraria rhynchaena. Next base: position 4,887,952 of record VIBL01000004.1, on the reverse strand, counting down.
GAAGACCCGAGGCGTACACCAGGTTAGAACTGTAGACCTTCCATAAGGTAGCTAGACAGATTTCCTGAATCTGACAGATGTTACTTTACAGTCAGTTTATTTGCCACACAAGAAAACTTTGGATTTGGCTGAATATGGTATTATTTGTATAATATTTCAAATATGCTAGCTAAACGACCTTCGTCCTAACAAGTAAACGTTACACATTACTTACGTTCGTTGGATTATATCCAGCATATAGATTGTTCAGACGTATTATTTGCGAGTCACCACAAATTATAGAATATTTATTACAGTTAGTGTTATTACCGGAGCATGTTGCGACATTCAATCCTTCACACGTGGCTAACACTGAAATGAATTCAATCATTAGATGACAAGTACACAGGAAAGAGCGTAAAATAAAAAAGTTGATTTTTAGTTTATACAAATTTATTTTAGCTCGATTGTGAAACAAGCAGTTTTGCTTATATCAATCGCGCTCTAGCCCGCTTCCTGGACACTACACCAGTACTGTGTCCGAAAAATGTAAAGTTCATGAACGAAACCCGTCGAAGCCGGGATTAGAACTCAGGACCTTGGGATTAGAGGTAAGACGCTTTACTTTTAGACCACAGTACCTCCACATAGGTTGTTTTTAATCGAAGGACTGGTCGTAGTGAATCATGTGACTATCTACAACCTGCTAAATAGCCATCTGAAGATAATGAATGACTTTCTACGTCCATTTTATGGTTAAAATCACCAATCCATCCCCGCGGCCGTGGTCCAGTGGTTAGATCGCTGGACTTGTAACCGGGAGATCCGGTTCGAATCCCGGTCGCGGCAGGTCATAACCTTCTATGAAAATTTGACAAAAATGTCGATTTTCCTCCACATGTGGAGAAGTTGCCGGCTCCTTATGGAAGGGTAAGTTAGTACTGGTTAGTACTGGTTTGTTATAGTCCAGGAAAGCTGGTTAGGTGAACCGGTCGCCGTATATGACTGAAAAATTGTTGAAAAACGGCGTTAACAATAAGTCACAAAAACAACAAAAAAAACAATCCATCATTTGTTTTATTATGTGCCGAGACCACTTGGAGACTAGCTTCTACGTATAAACCGCTAAACAAATACAATGTATATTATTATACTTAGAATATGAAAATAAGAAAATATTTAAGATTGTGATTGTTCCATCAAGAATATCAGAAACTGGCACAAGAGCAAGAAGATGTTGCGTTGGCAACGAATGAGGAAAAGAACAATGACAGAGAACATTTTGGAATTTTGCAAGAGGAGCATTACCATCCAAATGATCGTGATGCGGCTGATCCTTTTGTTGAAATAAAAAAAAATCAAATACGATGAAGCGTCAATAGCGTAGCCTGAAGATTGCCATCACCCTAAGGCACATTGGGACAGTCAACCAACAATTACCATTTTCTAAACTACGTGCATTTCTTTAGAGTAACTCGTTACATTTCGGAAGAAATCTATAATCTATTGTAACCGAGTATTCAGCGGAGACAACGTCGCTTCCTGCGACACACGATGTTGCTCCACTAATTATTATTAAGTCTACGTGCATCATTTATTTGTTTACAAACTTAGAAATAAGAACTACATCCCGTGTGAATGTATGATACATTTATGAAACTATGCACAAGTTGGATATTACAGTAAGTTTTCAATATATATATATTAAAACTCAATATATATATTGAGTTTTAATATGCCACTTTGTTGATGCACATAGACTTGATAATAATAATATATATATATATTGAAAACTTACTGTCATATCCGATTTGTGTATAGTTTCATAAATGAATCATACATTCACATAGTGAAGTTCTTATTTCTAAATTTGTAAACAATTAAGTTCCTTTATTTTTGTTTTCATTTCGATATTTCTGAACAATTAGAACACACCAGAGAAACAATAGTTTACAAATCTGGCCTTACAAAAGCGATTTATACAGTTTGCATATCATCAGACTCGGCAAAAGTATGCAAAATACATATATATATATATATATCATTTAGGGTGTAGTTGACTAAAAGATCAAACGATATTTAATGTGTTGATAATTTGTGAATTTCTTTAAGCTCTGATGATTTCTTCAATTGACAAGTCATACTTGTCTGACATTAAGGTATATACGATGTATGTATATAGTACAGACTTATTGACACATTAGTAGGGTACCTGCGTTCCGCCAGGTGGAATGAATTAAGGACAAGTCTTAGGACAATATGCCGCACAGTATTGATTCAGTACATAAAATAAAACATGCAATATAAAATAAATCATGACAATAATATAATTTATAATCGGTGGTACATTAATGCCTCTCCGAAATGACGGAGTATTTTAATGAGACAATCAAAACGTAAATTCAAAGAAACCGCTGACGAATGATTTCAACATAATAGTGGAGAGTAAAGGTGGTTTTTTTTTATTTTTATGTGACTTTTGTCACGGGAGTTTAATGCCGTTTTACAACAATTTTTCAGTTATATACGGCGCCCGGTTTATCTGACCAGTTTTCCTGGACTGTATACTAACCAGTATTAACTTACCCTGACACAAGGAGCCGGGAACGTCTCCATATATGGAGGAAAATTGACATTTTTGTCAAATTTTTATAGAAGGGTATGACCTGCCGCGACCGGGATTCAAACCAGGATCTCCGGGTTACAAGTCCAGCGCTCTAACCACTGGACCACGGCCGCGGCCCTATGAGAGTAATGGGGAACCATACATTTAATATCCCTTTGTGTAAAATAAGCTTCTACCTGGAGCAGTGATACCTAAAATATTTATTTATCATAACTAATGGATCTGAAAATCTTTAAAAAACAAAAAATACCTGAAACTAGTGTAGCAGTCATCAACATCCATGAACAGCCCATTGTATATTAATGTTTTAATTATATCTTGTATTTAATTTAGCTTCCATTTTCCAATTATGATATGAACAGTTTTACATCACCGCCGATATGACTCAGTAAAATTATTTTGATAATATTTTTTATGAATACAAACTTTTTCATGCACAAATTCACATTGCGAAAAATCCTTTCTATTCATTCCTTAAGTTTCAAATATTTTGTCAACGTGTAAGCATGACTTTGTACATTACACTAAAACGTTTTAAACATCAAAATTGAATCTTATTTAAAGAACCTAATTGAATATAGATAATAAACGGATATGATGTACATTGTATTTGTTAACTGAAATATCACTGTTCGATTTGCAACATCACGACATACAAAATTACTAAAAATGATATTTCAGTCGTATCTGCATTTTCCCACCATAAATTATTTGTTGTTTTTTTATTACAAAATACGACAAAACACTTAATAAAACCATGTAACAAAATTGCCACGGATGAATAAATTATACATTTCTGTAGATTTTCTAACTTTCCAACCATGATATTTTGATTACAAACATCACAAAGGGGTTGTTTGGTGTACTGGTGCATTAAATTTAGAACAGCGAAAAGTTTGACGATATAGGTAATTTCGAAGTATATGTACGCATTTTTGATAAATGACAATAAATTGTGTAGATGTAAAATGTATTCATCATATGGTCACGTCATATAACATTGTAATGAATGTTTGCACTCATGCAATGTTCTAAAAGATGCTCTTATGATAATATTCTAAAAGCTTTTTTCTAATGGTTTAACAATTTGTAAAATGTATTTTGTGGCTTGTCTTTTTTCTGTTTTTTTTTTATGTAAAAGTGATACAATGTTGTTATGCGAAATAGTTTCCACATTTTAGCGTGTCGTTTTGTGACTACTTTTGCATTTTGACTGGTACAAAAACCTGCAAACGAAATAAATATTCCTGAGCTTTCTCGAAAACTGGAGCATAGATCAGATAAGAGAAGTAATCGGACCGTAAGTCAGTGGACATATGATAGTATACATGTTAAACAACGGATAATCGAAAGAAATACATCGTGGGATAAACAAATAAGTGTGGTAATTTAATTAAACTTGAGAAATATCATACATTAAGGTATGGTGTTTTATCTGATCATTTCTCTATAAACAGTTTCTGCACCATGAAACAACGATATCGAGTCCCTTAAACGATCTATGAAATTGCTATTTAATTTAAATCCCTCCTGTTTAATACTCGGCTTAGTGATAAAACACCAACACATTAACGAAGATGACAATCGTATAATTTGATAAAAGGTTGTAATGATTAAGTCCCAGGAGATGGTGCTGGTTGTTACGGACATAGAATGTGCTTTAAGGCATGTCATGTCAATAAAACGATCTATCAAGTCAATTCGGAGGCAGTGATTATCGTTATTGTATCCATTTCATTATTGAAAAAGAAAACGCACCATTGGTATTTAACAATTATTCAAGTCTCTCTATCTAATATAGTAATAACTAAACATTACCTCAAATGAATGAGAATCGAGGTCAGAACAAACGTACACTGGGTCACTCCGTACCGCTAAAAATAAAGTAATGACAATAAAAGAGAATCTACAGTAAGCTGTGTGTGGAATCATATGGCGACTCAGATCCAGTTCAAACAACGGAGCCCCTAAAGTGACATTCTACACTTATAATTTTATTTGCATTCTGTTCATTTCGTTTTTACAAACGCTTCAAAATGCAACCAAACCCATTCCCTTGTGTTCTCAAAGACTGGAATAGACTGGATCATAATTCAGGTACTAGAAGTAATTGCAAGTCAGAGGGCTTACGATAGGAGACATGAAAACATCTAAAACATTGGCGCATCCATAAATATACCTTGTTTAAGGGGTAGAATTGAGTGTTTTTATGCCATGTTTTCCATAAGGAGTCAGGTGATTGTCCACCATAAGAGGATAATGGCTCGGTCGTTCAGAAGAATGTACGGCAGTAATCTTTAAAAAAGCATTTACCGTGATTGTTTGTGTTTTGATGCTTTCACCTATGTTGATGCTTTAACTCCTAATTCATTATGTAGGGTACTTATGTCAGGAATAAACACAGTCTCCGTTTAAATTGAACTTTGTGTATCTTCTTCTCGCCTTTGTAATGAACGTATTGTTTGTTTCGTACAACCGTAGATTATAAATATGATATTTTTGCCATTATTGTACGTTATAAAAATGTATAACTTCATATACAGTGCATCCTCTCCAGAGCGGCCCTCCCTTTAGCAACAGCCTCCGTTTAACGACAACATAATTTTCCCACCGTACGATTTAGCTATTAATTGAACCTCTCTAGAGCAACAACCTCTCAACGACAACATAATTTTGCTTCTCCCAATGGGTGTTGCTTTGGAGTGGCTGCACTGTATATGAAACTATACATTATTATAACATACTATGATGGCAAACAATTGAGTGTTTTCTTTCACAAAAAAGATTAAATTGAACAAAACGATGATGACAAATTATGACAAATCGCTTATCAGCAAGAAAACGAGTTTAATTACAAAAGATGTACCAACAGTTATACATTACATATTATACAGAAGAGGTAAACATGTTCATGATATGTGTAGATTGTACTGGTAGCTTTAATCTATGAGATTCCTCTCACACAAGTCATCTGACGCTAAATATCATTTTACCTCCGTCCAAATCCATTGATCATCGAGTCCTGTGTCCTGACTCATATGATATTGTTTAGCATTTCTGTTATAATTAACATGCGACAAAGGTACATTATTGCTGTGTTGGTTCGGTCGCGGGTAATGGTAGTGCAATTTATATTTTTTATCGTCAAATGCTTGGTTTAAATGTGAATGCTTAGATATGTCACCATTACTGTAGTCCGCTTTGCTTATGGAACGAATATCCGACTTCGGTTTACCTTTTTTACTGTGTGAAGTCATAGGCCTCGGTCCTATCCATGACAACACAACCGGAAGTAGCAACAGAGAATGCGCAATGCCAAACAATAAGACGAATGACATCACTACAGCAAATGTTTTAAAAATGTAAGATTTGGCCCCAACTACAACGATTATGCCCAGCAGGGATGAGACCGCGCCGTGGAATATGGGGGCTCCTGTTTTGTCGATTGCTGCATTAACTCTTTTGTCGCGAGTTTTTTCATTAGACAGAATGTAGCCATGGCAAATGTGCGCCGTGAAATCAACCGAGAAACCTATGCTCATGATTACATGAATCATTGTGATAGCACTGAGAGCCACATCCAAGTAGAACATATATCCGAAAACACCAGCCATGATCATTGTCACAGCAACCGTGCAGAAAAGTACAAGTGCCGGATGTGGCATAAATAGACACGTGACTATGAATACTGCCACTAGAGCAATACCAACAGATTGCAATGTTTGTCCTAGAATTCGTACGTACTGCTCAAAAACGATGTACATAAAACAAAACGGAAAGCAATCTAGTGATGACTTGTCAGCAATTTCACGTGACTCTAACATCAGTTCACCAGATATTGTATTGTTTTTCATCAAAACACTTAAAAGATAGACGCGCGACGCAGTTATTTTGTTATTCACCGTGTCTATGACAACGTCATTTTCGAATCTAGAATACTGAGGATGGTCGAAGAATTTTAAAAGACCTGCAATGAATTCTGTTTCGTTAGACGATGCGTAGAAAGGGGAATTCGTGTAGCTTCGAAGCCAATTGACCTCGAAATCATTATCGAAATATCTACTTGCCTGAACGTTTGATACTAAGTTATAAATTTCACTTTGAACGGCACTATCCGAATAATCCAACGTTTCTGTAATTACGTATGTGACCGGAACTTGATTTGAAAAGTAGTCATCTTCCCATTCAGAGAATTTATAGAAGTAAGAATCGTCCGTGACAAGTTGTGATAGAACCAATCCTTGTTTTAGATAAACACAACCATAAATAGCCCCAGCTAAATATCCCAGGAATAGAAAAATGATAATTATTTTGCATGGCAAATTTAGGACTATTTTAGGCACAATCCACCGCGGGAATTTATCTAGCAAGCTTTCAGCCTCGTTTCTGTTCAGTGGAGGTCTTCCGGAACAACATATCACGTGACATCGGGAGTGGTTTCCTTCCGCTTTCAGTTCTTCTTTCGTTTTGATTCTTCTGCAAGTAGCAAAATGGCGGTTATCCGCAACACGGCGTTCGTGTATCACCAGGCACGCAGCGAACAGAGTTATGTTGTTCAGATAGCAGAATGCCACAGCCACGCCTGAAAGACAATATAGTTCATTTAGGTATCACTGTTTCTGCCAAAATAGCATCAGAAACAGCAATACTAATCTTTATTGATTGAGGAACACAAACAAGGGATTTTTCTAATTTCAGTTCCTCAACAACTAGTGTAACAATCACGTTTTATAAGCGTATAAACAAATACCTTTATGTACCACAAACTTCAATATACATACATACTGGAAATAGATATAAAATTAATTTCACAAAGCATGTCATTAAACAAAAAACAATCTTTGAAATAGTACGTAGATTTTAAAGTTCTTATCAAGCCGGTGAGTTTTCTTTCAAACAGGGAATGCCCTTAGCTATAATGCAGACAAAGGGCTGAGTTCCATAACCACACAGGCATTGCTTTATATGAAATGTATTTCTTGTATTTTGAAATAGATGTCAATTAATCAAGAACTTTGGGTATGTGTAAGGATCTTTGCATTAGTAGAAAAATATGGAAAAAAAATTGCCCACTTGGCTGCACTCAACACATACACTGTAAAACCTCTGAAAACCGGAACAATTCCGGACTGGGTCAGAAGTTCTGTTCTCTGAGAATTTTCACAAAACTATTGATTATAGATAGAAAAATATGGGACTTGAAAAATCGCCCGACTTTCAGAGAATTCCTGTTTTCAGGGAGTCAAGGAGTTTTGAGGGATTATACCGTAGCATACAGTATACATGTATGATTAACAACACAATATATCAAGTTAGATAAAATAAACTACAGTACAACATGGTTATAGTGAACTGTGATATAGGGAATAATCTGATACAACGAAATATCTAGCCCCTCCCCAAAACGATCTTGTTTATTTCAATGATGTAATGTAATGTAATGAAATATGTATATGAAAAAGTACAGTGTAACCTTTCCAAAGCAACACCCTTTGTTATTAAGAGATTATTGCTCTAGAATGGTTAAGTAATAGTTAAATCGTAGGAAAAATCATGCTGTTGTTGAAGGGAATTTGTTGCTCAAGAGAGGGACGCTCTGGAGAGGTTGCACCGTAATTATCCGGGTCCTCTATTTCGCTATACCCGTGTTATTCCGTAGTTTGGAGCACCTGAACAAACCTGTGTATATACAAAAATTCTGCACAGCTATGAAGTTACTAAAAGCTCCCACCAAGAATGCGATCAGATCTGTAAGCGACGTTATTGTGATGCCAACACCAGATACTCGCATTGTCTCAGCAAGTTTGTCCTCCACTGACATCTTTGTTTGAGCTTCAGACAAGCCGGACAACATGATAAACATATCATCAATACCAACACCTTTAAGACATAAAAATATGTTGATGTTGAGTAAATGAACAAGAAGATAAAAGATCCAGGGAATTAACCATTTTCTTCATAAGCACATTTTGGGCTCTTCCAAATTCAAACCAAATATACAAAGCATCAATCTATCCAAGAAAATTGGATAATTTCTCTCTGACAGAGTGGAATACATTGTGACAAAAAGGCAAATTTGAATGTAAAACGGTTATAGCTTGACAATAGAGTTATCAAAATGTATTTCAGTAAAAAAGCCTTAACGGCAGTATTTATATTTTAGATGAAGTTTTATTACTGAAAACATTACAGCAAAATAATGTTGCACAGCAGACAGAACTGATCGGTAAATGTTGGCCTAAAACAGAGAAAACACTAATTGATGATAATTAAGACCTTAAGTCACGCCGCTAATGTATCAACTGTATTGTTAATATTGCCCAGAATTGCGTTACCATAATCAAGTTAATGATGAATTTTATTAATACATCCGTCCTCGGTGGTTAATTGTATACTCACCAATGATAAGAAAAGGCATCAGCCCAACAATACTGACAAATGATACACCAGCTGCTGCACATAAACCCAGGCTTGCCACAATCGATAATCCTGCCGCTAAAATACCGCCAAAACCTATCCACATTCTCTGTCCAACTTGGTCAGTAACCCTGTGCATAAAATGTATCAAACATTCACTACCCTTTTAGTAATAAATAATTAGATCCTTGTGGAACTAAACTAAATATTGCTTAAAGCCAGAAAAATAGTCATGTTTCTGGTTACCTGATCAACCATATTTTTGGCACGGATCCTAAAGATTATAATGGGAAAGGTAAAAAAATGCAAACATTCGTGGTATTACGAAAATATTTGGGGACGAATCGTGTCTCAAAAGTACGACATATATGCTTAGAAAAAAAATGCGACTTACTTACCTAGTCCATTTCATTCGTCAAGTAACCGGAAATATGGTTTTACCCATAGAATATTATCAGTAAACAAAAAATACAATACATTCAGAGCTGTGTTCGATATAGTAATAAACAAACTGGTGATTTTATATGATACATACAATAGCATAAACAAGTTGCTAGCCAAGTTAAACAATGATATGGATACACTTATTAAAATACGTATTACAAACCTTGAAGAAAAAGTAGCGACACAAGCATACGTGATCATAATGGCGAATGTTGCTGCTATCAAAGTTGTGTCAGACATTACATTTTTATCAATCTCTTGAGACAGTGAGTCTAGATGTGAGTACGCTATTTCTATGTTGTCGCTGGTGAAAGACTCGCACGCTGTAACAAACTCTTTCCCCTAAAATGATCAATGAATATGCATTAAATGGAATTATAACACGGCCAACAACAGTGCAAATACATACACACATAAAATCAGCCAATGCATTATTTTAGGATATAAAACGGTTGGCTGTTCAATTTTACCCATCCGACGGTAACCTGTTTCTTAGGGTTACTTGATAAAAATATTTGAACAGGTATGTCGAAAAACTGTCCTATTATTTTCTAAGCATACGTTTGGTGGGAAATGAATTACGATTCATTCCCAAATATTTTCGTACTTTGGATTTCGGCATAAGGAACTTTATACAATGTAGTCGGCGCCAAAAGTAGGGTCGGTCGGGTAACTGTAAACACGACTATTTTTTCTTCTTTGGCTTCAAAACAACAACATTTGTTCTTTTACTCAGCAAACATAGAAGAGAACATTCAATCATGGCATTGTTAGACACCCACCCATACAATAGCTTCCTGCTTGTGTACTGCTTGTACTATGAATTCTATTTTTAGATATTCTACTTCAGCGAGATACCTTCCTGTATTGTCTAAATGAACTTCTCCTGAAAAAAAACACATTTGAACAAATATTTAAACATGTATGTATCATACCAAACTCTTGAATAAATTGTCTAAAGAAAGTCAATTACGTAGTGGACGGTTTGACCAAATGCTGACCACTATTGGATTTGTTATTACATCCAGACTAGCGGTCTGTGTTGATGGTTGGTGTTCATTTTTATGAAGACAGTCTACAGAAGAAACGATCTTGAATTGGCGCCAGATAAGCTTAGCGAGATATATTTTATTTTTAAACAAACCCGTTTGAGGCCACGTCTACTTCTTACGCTAAGAATTCAGTAGGTAGAATTCTTTTATAGCAATTTTGCAGCAAAATATGCATCACGCACGAGTTCTTTATAAGAGACAACACGTCACTTACTGCCAATGTTCAAGGCATAGTTTTGTGTCCCCGATGCAGAAGACGTGAATAACGGATAGGTTACGGTATTGGTATCAACGGCTGACAGGAAATCCGGATCCCAGAAAATATCTCCATCCACAACACACTCAGAGTTGGCTTTAGCGCATATATCTGGAAGCTGGAAATGAGACCAAATTTGATATCGACATGAAGACTTGTTTAAGTTCGAGCATTTGTGGAAAAAATAGTCGTATATAATATATTACATTACCAAACTTAGTCTTAGAAGAAGTAAACAAAAGTGAACCAGATCCTTTAAAGGGCTAAACAGATTCGAAATACAGTAGAATACGGTTATAGTGAATTCCTTAGGACCTGAATAAGGACTCCATTATATCCGTTTTTCACTGTTATCAAATTAACCAGATAAAGCAGGGAGTATTCCGTTGGGAGTATGTGATTCACTGTATCCTATTCTTCTCCAGTTCCGTGTTCATTATAACCGTGTTTTACTGTAGTAAAACAGATTGCATGCCTTCAACCAATGGTACAAGAACCATTCATGATCACTGAAAGTCTTAAACAAAAGAGAAAACAGTTCTCACCCTGATTGTCTTTCCATTACTGTCTTGTGCCGTGATGTTTTGAATTAGGTCCGACAGTGCTTTGATTTCCGCGAGTATCGTTCGATTTAAAAGATTGCCACTTTTGGATTTCACATAAAATAAAGCCGAGTACCGTAATTCAACTGCTTGTAGTTTTTGATATTTGGTGTCACTCTTGTCAGGAAATATACTTTCAATGCGTTCCTTTTCTTCTCGGGCTTGTGTCCCTGAAATACAAAATGAAAACATTAATAAAAAAATATCCACAACAATCCGATATACAAGAATTGATCAGGTTCTGAATTTTCTTTTGACATTCTGGGTAATTAAATAGAACAGAACAAAATATAACATACAGTCAAACCTGCAAAGAAATGCCACCCTTAGGAAAGATAAAAAGTGGCCTATATTACAGGTGGCCTTTATTCGGATGACGGTCTTTAATTAATGACGGTTTTTCAAATATGGTCTTTGTTCACAGGGTGACCTTTATTCGGAGGTGGCCGCAAAAACAGGTTAGACGGTAATTTATACAATTGTTCTGTTGCCACACATGCAACGTTTGTGTAAATATTAAAACCAAAAATTCAATGATAGCTGAAGAGTTCTTTTATTGTAACTGATTGTAGATGACTGTGCGAGATGAACGAAGCACGAAAATATACTACTGAATAGTAGTACTAGTGTTTAATTTAAAACCTATATTGCATTTAATGAAACAGAATTGTTTATTGTGTGTGGTATTTGCTTTGTTATGCATACGTTTCATTCGCTGTTATTTACAGATTTAGCTAATCTTACACGTATTTATATTATTTTATTTTAATCTTTTTTTTATTCATAATATACTAGTACATAGTATACATGTTAAAAGGACAGTGCAACAGCAAAACAAAAATGTGTGGATCTGAAAAGAAGCTGAATAAACTCTAATATCAATTCTTCCCAGCGTTTGGTCATTATATTCACAAAGAGTATTGCAAACTCTTTTGTAAAACTCAAAATGATTAATTACCAAACTTACCCAGCGGTAGGTAAACATCGCCTACTTCGATATTCGACTCCGTTCGTAACATCCCAATACCGAGAGCGCCGTTGACAATGATTGTGATGAAGATGCATTTCCAAGGATGACGTGCGATGAAACGACCATATTTGGCGAACGCTCCACCAATATAATGTTCGACAGTTTGATAAAACTTGCCACACTTCATCCTGTAATATCAATGTTCGCTGAATAATACCTTTAGGTATTATCAAACACATAACTTATAACTATTCACGCTCCAATCATCAACAAATATGTGATGTGCATACACTTATATCATGATGCATTACGTGAAAACCACTCCGCGAAAAACATCTGGTATCTAATTTGTCACTGAAACACACATCTATAAAATTGAAAAGTTTCATGATGAACCATTCTCATGAACAAGGTGTGAAACTCATACAAAGCATACCAGTAATCAGTTGATGCATTTCTCGTAAATTGGCACATAAAATATTCGTTAATATTTAGAATTATTCAGTAAATAAAATCGAATGAATAGCTAAAATAGAGTAGAAATCATTCAACGTACGTGGAACTTTTGAGTAAAATCGCCTATTGTTCATAAATTTTACCGGAATAAAGATCTCACTCCCGGTGTATAGATATGCATGTATATCTTTTAGGCATGGATCACATCAAAATTTCAGAATTCAGATTTATATGACATCAGTAAAACAGAAGTACATTTCTTGTAAATACATGATATAATGTAGCAGGATGAATATATTCAAAATTTAACAACAAGTCCGTATGAAATACATTGGAAACAAATCACCACAATGTATTTGTACAAACAACAAATAATGACAAAACTATTTTGATACACTACCTTTATATTCCTTCACTTATATAATCATTTGAGCGATTATCGATGATCCATCATTATCATATTATTAATTAAATGATTACCGACACACAATAGGGAATTATATTTCTCTTTGATTCTGTACGCCTAGGTATAACTTCATTTCAGATCAAACATTTGTATCCATCTAATTCACAATGTCAATATCCTATTTCCATACGGAGTAATTTGTACGTGTGAATGAAGGATGGTCCAATTAATTCATCCATCAACTTATTTACGATGGTATGCATCCAACCATACGCCAATATGTAAGTTGATTAATGTCACTCTACATGAATCGAAAAATTAAATCAACAAATTAACCAACTGCTGATTTCTGATAAAAAAAAACATGGATATGTCAATTGTATGACGATAAGCATTAGAAAAAAAACACTCATTGTTGATGATACGTCATATTTCAACTTTCATTTTTAGTGTAAAGCGACTTCGCGAAATGCCAAACGTGCATTTTTTGCCATTGGTAACACCTGACGATAATTTCGCGTTATAGCTTGATAGATGAATAGAGGTGTAAAGACGTGGTCAAGTTTGTTTTATTAGTCGAAGAATTATTTGAAAAATTGATGTCATCCACAGCACCGTCAGCAATATATTACAGCATCATACTCCCTCCCCAGACTTCACTTTGGGTTTGTTCTGAATACTGGTAGTCATTTTTTTAATGGAAGGTACAGCGATGTTAAAGATGTTAAAATTTACTTAATTTACTCAAAATGAAATATAAGAAAATTAGCCATCAGCTGAAATTTCAGAAAACAACACCTTAAATATACAAAAGAAAAACAATTATATTTAACCCAGAATTAAAAAAAAACAAATTCAATGTTTTTTAATACCGTGATGCGTTGCAATTCATTTAATTTAATTAAAAGAAATTTCACAAACGAACGTCTCTTCCTGTTTCAGTAGTTTGAAAGTAAAATGTAGGAATGGGTTTGAACACCTTGATACTTACATAACTCAGTTTCTACCTGAAACAGTTAACATCCCCCACAAGATTCGAATAAACCACTTCACTATTAAAACAATCACTATATTGTCTGATCTAGTTGATTTTATCTAAAAATGTCAAAAAACACAAGTGTCTCGAATGTTGTGTTTTCATGACTTACATAAGTTATTTACATAAGAGCGAAATATGAACAAAACTCGGAATTCAGTGAAGTATACAACAGGCAACAGCTCGTGTCACAATGTTATCAATATTGTAAACTGGTAGGTTACACATCACTTCATAGATTGCATGGTAACGATAGTACACATGTACCCCATACAATTGAGAAATCTACCATGTATATCGGAATACTATATTAAATAAATGGATGTAATAATAGTTTTATAAAAGATAAGTCTTTCACTTGTTTATGTAAACAATTTATCAAAAACTTCATTAATTTATAAACCTGAAATAATCCTGATGTACACATTTGTAACCATCGAGTCTACAAGAAGCACGGGTATTTGGGTACTTTTTCATAAGTATTTTTCTTTAATAAAAAAGTGCATTGCCTGCATCCTCAAGTTGTGTTTATTTTGAGACCCTGCTAATGTACAAATGTGTCGTTCAAAGAGGCAAAAGTTTAGATTGCAATTATGTTTACTTCGGCATGGTAAAATCAAAATTTCTTTGCACTAATTTATACATCTCATCATCTTCCATTAATTCTACAATATGCACTAACATATATGCTTATAGCTCTAACATGAAAAGGCTAAATCGCTGCGTCACAAACCTCTTTTAACTCATTTTCTACTGACCTCACAATTTTTAAACGCGATTTTCTTAAAACGGAAAAAAGTAAAGATATATGTTTCTGGAATTAAGGTCTCGATCTGCATGTATGTCGTATTTTAAAGGTCATGAAAATTAATTTTAGGCTGATCTACGACAGGCACTAACACTACATACAGAGTTATCCGTCATGATAAAGTAACGCATCAATAATTATATGATAAATGTCTTACGGATAACTCTGTATGTATATATACTCTTGTATATATATATATATATACATTCCTTCATAACACGTTCTAAGTCACGTGATGGAAAGTTAATAGTTCATTATATCATATTTTATGACGAAGATTGAATTGATTTATCATTTATTTATTTATTTATTTATTTATTTTTATTTATTTATTTATTTATTTTTATTTATTTATTTATTTATTTATTTATTTATTTATTTATTTATTTATTTATTTATTTATTTATTTATTTATTTATTTAATATGTATTCTATTTTATATTTATCTTCTGGTGTATGTTCTATTTATGTAGCATAATTACGATAAAGACTTCGTATAAAATTATATGATTATATTCAAGGATTCTCATTAAATTTGTTTATTGCATAATAAAAACAACTTAATTATGTCTAAAAGCAAACAACCAAATTAGTTGCAAATTTAACATCTGATAATTAATACGCGAACCGAGACATTGCAAAATGAAATTTCAGTTCACAGTAGTACACACATGAAGATCATCACGAAGCATCAGTGAAAATACTCGTAAATAAATACAATTAAACCAGAAAAGAAAGATACACGACGATGCTCCCCACATAAAAAGTAAAGAAATTGAGAGAGAAGCAGAACAAAAGTACATAGAAATAAAACATCGGGGCAGATGGAGAAAGATGGCGGTCAGACAAGATGCAAAACTGTAGACTTTGACATATCGTGAGAAACTACAATATATCAATAAATATATTACAGAATGTTCAATGTTGTTATAATAACTTTCAAGAACACAGTATTTTTTCTGGTCATGAAAAGCTAAAATAGCAGAGCTCTGGAGAACTATAAGCTAAACATTTAAGTTGCAAAAAATACCAAGTTAAATGTCGCGTACCACATTCAAGGTCTTCATTGACATATTCACATATTAAACAAAAGTACAAGGTTTAAGTTTGTGATATATTTTAATTCAATGCTTAACCAAGCATTAAATGAGTTTACTGCCCTACATTTGCAATTTTCTTGTAAATTCAAAAAATGGTTATATAAATATGAATATGTGTTAATTAATATCAATTATGCTAATAGTTGAAAACAATCTACGTCTCTAAATTTTCTGGATTACAATTATCTTTGAAATTACCAAATTAGTTGCAAATTTAACATTTGATAATTAATACGTGAACCGAGACATTGTAAAATGTAATTTCAATTCACAGTAGTACACACATGAAGATCATCACGAAGCATCAGTGAAAATACTCGTAAATAAATACAATTAAACCAGAAAAGAAAGATACACGACGATGCCCCCACATAAAAAGTAAAGAAATTGAGAGAGAAGCAGAACAAAAGGACATTGAAATAAAACATCGGGGCAGATGGAGAAAGATGGCGGTCAGGCAAGATGCAAAACTGTAGACCTTGACATATCATGAGAAACTACGTAAAAGCAATGAGAAAGAAAAAAAATGTACAAGAAATACAGAAACAATATTACCCAAATAAAAAAGCAAAGACACAGTGTGAAGAAAAAGCAAAAGCCACAATATATCAATAAATAGATTACATAATGTTCAATGTTGTTATAATAACGTTCAAGGGCACAGTATTTTTTTTCTGGTCATGGTAAGCTAACATAGCAGAGCTCTGGAGAACGATAAGCTAAACATTTAAGTTGCAAAATTTACCTAACTAAATGTCGTGTACCACATTCAAGGTCTTCATTGACATATTCACATATCAAACAAAAGTACAAGGTTTAATTTTGTGATATATTTTAATTCAATGCTTAACCAAGCATTAAATGAGTTTACTGCCCTACATTTGCAATTTTCTTGTAAATTCAAAAAATGGTTATATAAATATGAATATATGTTAATTAATATCAATTATGCTGATAGTTGAAAACAATCTACGTCTCTAAATTTTCTGGATTACAATTATCTTTGAAAGTAACAAGTCTTTTGTTTGTTTATTTCATTCTTAAACATTCTTTTGCTGACAAATCTCATAAAAGTTCCGTCCTTCAACCCGAGATTTCGCTATGTTATATGTATCCTGTAGTGTCCGTAACTTTCCTCTACATACTTTAAGTAAATCTGAAACAAAACTGCAACAAAATCCCGGAAAAAAACAAACGAGGTATGTATATAAGATGTACAAAACTTCCGCAATTTCAAAGGCATTGGACCAGGTTGATTTTACTGTCATACATGAGAGTCTTTGTGGACAAATACCGTGTTTTAGCCGAATTCAAGAACAACAAACATAGTTCCAATATATGAAACAGAAACTGTGTATATATATATTCACATGTTACAAACAGTTTGTCAACATAACAACTCGAAGTAACAACACTGCAATATTTACAACAACATACATTACTGTGTGCCTCGTCTGAAGTCAACAAACCAACGTGCTTCACTAATTTATTACTGATGTACGACCTAATTTACTAATTGATATCAAAAAACGGATTCTCCGCCCTATCCTGATCAATGCATCCATGTATGTATGAAATATATATACACAAACATAAACAAAATAATAAAATACACTCACCTTCAACAACGTCGGCTAACAGATCATGTGATGAATCTGGTGACATATCGATTTACATTATACCACTGTTATGTAATCAGAGATCTGTGTAATTTATGTGAATTAATAATAACAGGCGTTCTGAGTGAACAATTGTGGTTGTATTGAAGATTTACTGTCGTTATGCTCTGAATGACTGAAAATAATTACATATTACAGTCAAACTTATGAACAAAGGCCAATATTAGGAAAAATAAAATGTGATCTTCATTAAAAAGATTGCCTTTATCCGGAGGTCAGTTTGTTCTATAGAATCAGTGACGGTGTTTCAAAGAATTATCATTATTCACAGGGTGGTGTTTATTCGGAGGTGGCCGTAAACACAGGATTGTCTGTATTTTTGATACGGCCGGATAAAAATTATTGGTTTATTTCATGGTTTGATGATCCACATCGTGGATAAATGAATAGATACTCATGCAGAAACAATAAATTTAGAGTTAACTATATGTATGTAATCTTGTTATGTGAGATTATGTATATTTTATATCAAGAGCATGTAATCATATATTTGAGAAGTCCATGTTCTGTCCAAGAACAGCTGCATAACACAGGCCAGCAACCTAGTAGTCAAAAATTACAAACGCGGAAAATTGGAAATTGACTTACAGTCAAGATGAAATCAATGCTGTATTCCAGTTTGTCACGTGTCATTTGTCGATAATGATTCAGAGAATGTAAAAAAATCAAGGTGCATGTACGTCATGTAAATGTCTCATGCTCGTTCAAAATGTCACATCACTAGTTAAACATTCTACCTTCATTTTTCCTGGAATTATTTTTTGAAGAAGTTGATAAAATGCATTTTGTTGAAAACCGAGTTTTTCATTCATTATGGTATTATTTTGTTGTTTTTATCGTTGTATATAAACAAAGAAAGTTGCAATGATTTGGAGTGCACAGTTTTCATATTTTTTGCATATCCATCAAAATTACAAAATACTTTCTTGAATATTCAACTCCTATATTTTCATAACATAAGTTAACATAATTATTTAAGCAGCTCATGTTTTCAGTTTCTATAAAATACCTTTCTCTTTCTACTGAACCACTTTAAGGAAATACAGGGGAACCAGTAACACTAAATGATGAATATATTTATACATGTAAATTAGCTGTCAGTGATTACAGATGACTATATGGTGAAGTGATGGTTCACGTCATATAAAAACGCGCGAAGCATCTTCTAATAACATAATCAGTCACAATATGACCGAATGTATGCTTTGAGGGCAACAAACGCATGTACATATACTTTGAACTTGCAAATCTACAAACAAATGTCTCCTATATTTTGGTGAACTTTGCTCTTTATAAATTGATGTGAAGTATTATTGCGAAGTCATGCCTACAGCATGACAAAGAGCACAATGTCTACTCCCAAAGACATATTACGGTATCATGGTAGGTTTACAGACAGTGTATGTAAGTGTGCGTGACAATAGTTGAAAACACACGCAACCATTTCAAGGTCGATATCTGATCTGACCAATCCATCAGACAATCACAAGTTTACATCGGAGCCATTAGTCAAAAATATATCAAACATGGCCAATAAAACAAAAGTGAATACACATCTGACCAAGCAGTCAACACCAAAAAAATACCTCAGACCAATCAGACAAAAGCAAGTCTACCTCTGACCAATCAAAAATAAGTACTTGACCAATCAGACAAAAGCAACTCAACATCTGGCCATTCAAAAATATATTAATACCTGCCCAATCAAACAACAGTATGTTCGTCTATACCATACCAATTAGACAAAATTTGATGACATTTTTTTTAATTTTCTATGAATGTTACACATCTTTCAGTGCCATGATTTATCGAGTATTAAATATTATAACTGTCCACTAAACAACTAGTGACGGTGAAGAGAATATTGCAAACAATCAGACGGGCGTAAAATAACTTCTATATCGCCCCTCGATCTTTGTGTTTTGACCTGTGGGATTTGAGCGTTTCCCACTTGATACTAATACATGTAATGATGTAATAAATGTTTATTTACATTATGAAATAGTTGGTTGTATTATAAAAAGTATATTTTCTGTTGAAATTTGATCCACTTGTATTTACTATTATAATTATTATAGCAAATTTGAAGAAATATAATTAAAACAATGAATGAAGCCTTGTTACGGAGTCTATTGTCATTATTGCGCTTTATAGCTGAAGGGTACGAAAAATTTTAAGCTTCTCTAGATTGCTTTCATGGTCAGTCGGGTGTTATTTTTCAAAATGAGATCTTATCAAGTTTACTACAAGAAATAAGAAAAAAATACGAGTACAGTTTTCAAATACTTTATATTCATAACAACATAACGAAATATAAAAGATGTAAATTTACGTTATTTACACAATACATCATTTCTCTTTCCCTTCCTCGTCATTTTTTATGCGTCTTCAATTTCAAGTTTCTGATCTCACTATTCCAGTAGCCCTGTCCATGACAATATGACCGACAGGACAATGCAAAATACTGAAGCGATACAAATTGTCGGCTTATCTCTAGAACCCCGTATCTCAATTTTTGGCAATTTTGAGATTTTGGTACCAATTTTTTTTCGTCTCGACAAACTCTTTACAATGATCATACTTAGCTACTTTTAATTCTACCCTAAATAGGGTTGATCTCAATTCCAAAAACCTGTAACTCGCTTACATTGGTATTGAAAACTTCAAATGCGATTTTCTCAAAATGGGAAAAAATAACATACGGGTTTGTAGAAATAACTCGACGAAATCAGTTATCATACAAGTAATCATTTGTATCATGATTAAACAATTCAGTCCTGAATCGAATACACGTGCATGCAAATGCATACAAATCGGAATGAATCCACAACATATTCACAAGCTTATTACAAAACACTTTCAAAGAGGAACCAAACATTACAAATGACCAAGCAATCAGCCTTTTCCATCCTAGCCATCGATGGTTCCACAGAATAATACAAATTTGAGCGTTTGTCATTGATGAGACTTGATTGACAATTATTTACAAAGTACTTGACAAAATCATCTTGGTGATTGTATGGCTGTAAAGAACTTTGATTCGTCATCGTCCTCATCGATAGAGTTGCATTTATTATCCTGCCATAACCTTGTTTTATCTGGTTGTGTTGGCTTCCTTCTACCAGGAATTTCTCTTTTTAAGTCATCAGCATTTTCATCAACTTCAACAGCTGTAGACAAAGCATTACCGCCTTTTTTGAAATTAATCTTCTTACTTATTGCTTGTTGTCTACGGATGCGACCATTTGAAAAACCTCCACTTTTTACCTCAGGGCCATCCACAGAATCGACTTCAACTGAAGCTTCTTTAATAGGATCTTCTATATCAAGAGTTTTATCAATATCTCTTCTAGCTTCACTAGCGCTGTAACGTCCACTACGGATTCTAGTAAGAAATCTTGAAAGACGTTTCTTGTTCTTTTGAGACACTCTACGCAACTTTGGCACCTCGTCCAATGAACAAGGACAACGAGATGGTGTGGCCTTTTTCTTTTCAATCACTTCTAAAATACATTTCTTAATCTCTTCAATATTTAATAGTGTGTTGAATTCCGTTAGTTTAGAAAGTCTTTCAAATGCTTCGTGTGAATATTTGAAATTGAACGTGGAATATGGTGTTGATGGATCGTCAAATAAGTCAAAGTCTGCGAAATCTTTTTCTTCTTTTGTACGTCTTCTTACACCTGCAGAAAAATATGGTACATATATTTTTTAATAAAATTACCAATTACATGTAGCGATATTTACATTGCAGAATCTCTTTAGACCTCTATGCAATCATGAAAATATTTGTATACATATGTGTTACGTTTTGTCTCAATTTCTTTATTTAAGAAACCCAAAAAAATAAATATTGAAGGGCATATTATTCAATACAGCGAATAGATGTTTTGAACAAGGACAAATGTTTCACAAGAGATTGTCTTCTTTCATGACTAATATTTCAATAAAGTATATTTTAAACTTACCTGGTTTTGTAAATTTTCTGAACTCTATATTGACGAGACAGAAATGCAGGACAATTGGACAATTAGCGTCTGTTGGATCTTTAAATATATACAGTTCCTTCATTCCTTCTCTGTCAAACACAGTAGTGTCAATGGGTGGAAAGGGGACTTTATATTTCTTTGCCCACTGAGCTGCCAGCAGGAGTTCCTGAAATATTAGAATAGAGTTACATGCCTGGCGCATCTTTTAATGAATTTCGCGGTCAGTGAGCTTTGTCAATCTGACACTTCGTTGCGAATGAGTCAATCAAGCCCATTTTGTCATACGTCCTATGCCATGTTCTATGTAAAGAGTAAATGAATATTGACGGACGGAGAAACAGAACAAGATAATGCTGATGATGAAGAGCAGAACTTTTACATAATTTCAAATCTCATTCCACCATCTTGCTGTAAAGTGATTAGTCGGTTTCAGGTGAAAGATTAGATATACATTCAGTAAATAAATAAATAAATAAATAAACAAATACTGTTGAAATCCACTTAAATGATAAAATATTTAAATACAAACCGATGTCGAACCCTAAAAAACATACCTTAAATGGTGGGGTTGTATCGCTAGGTCTTGCACTGAAGTCAAAAGATAATATAATATCAACTTCTCTCTGGGGACGTAACACCACTGGGTATGGTGAATTGAAGGTCAAACCAGCATCTACCATGTACAGATGTTTCACTGAAGTTGGATGCATCTCAAAAATACCGTCGAAGTCATCTGAAAAGACGTTCAATAGACATTGACTTTATATTCGCTGTACATTTACAGTCAAACCTATGTTTGCAGCCACCTCCGAATAAAGATCATCCCGTGTATAAAGACCATTCTTTGAAACACCGTCACTGATTATTTAGAACAAACTGACCTCCGAATAAAGTCCATCTGTCACAGTGTTTCATGTTGAATACAAATTGTATGGGTCCCTGGGACGCACATTTTTGAAAACAATGCGTCCCAACCTGAAACCAATAGGTCCAGTGTTTTCATTTTGAATCCAAAATATATGGGTCCCAGGGACGCACATTTTCAAAATCTTTGCGTCCCGAGTGAAATCTATGCGTCCGGGACGCGGGACGCACGGCAAAATGAAACAATGCTGTCAATAAAGGCTGCATTTTGTCCCAATGTGGGCCTTTGTTCACAGGTTTGACTGTACTTGGATATTAAATCGTGACAATTTGTTTTAAAATTAGTAATACTAGTAATACAATACTAGTACCCTAAATAATACTAATTTTGGAGCCCTAAATAAAGTAATTGGCTATTGCAGAAAATGACTCCATATTTAGATCATGTAATTATGATATGTGGAACTCAAATTAGTTCATAGAAAAAATTCCAGGGGATACTCGTAGGTGAATAGTTTAATTGATTGCTTGGAAATTCACAGAGTCGTCAATCACTAGATATATTGTACTCTGCTGAATTAATTGATTGATCAGATGACGGATTAGTTAGTAAATGAAACATTTATCAATTATTCATGGCAATGTATGCGTTTATTTAATTCTAAACACCAATAATAATTTATCGTATTATATGGCATAATTATGATTGTTCAGTGCTGCACAGGGGGAGATAATCTCAGTTGCAAAACAGGACAAATAGTGTTCATTTGTAACCTTTTTATATATAAGTACATTCACTTACCACTGACACGAGAAGTGCTATTACTAGTAGATTCACCATCTACTTCATCAGACGCTTGTTTCACCATTGGACTGAATGGTGACAGGGGGTAACTTTGTTGCAATGATAATCCCCGCATAAAGTTGTGTATCACACCCGCTCGGCCGGCTCGAGTGCTAAGGAGTTCGAACTTCTTACTGAAAAAACGAAATAGATTTCGGTCGTGTTTCTCATTTTTACGAAGTGTTTCATACCTATCAAGTCTGTTGCATGGTTATAATAGGTAATAAAACGAAAATGGAATTCTTAAATAAGATTTGATATCCTTGTATCTATTTATATATACCATGCAAAAATGGTTACACTTATAAAGAAATATAAAATATGCTTGACAGATTCCCAAATTCATTTACTGGCTAAATTGAGTTATCTCCCTTTTCATTTAATTTGCTTTCCTTACTTTCTTATCACGTGCATCATATATCCTCTACAACAAAACATGGCAATTCAGTATTTTAAATTGTGTTTACCATTAGAACTTAAAACGTTGCATTAGAGTTTGCGTTTGAAATCATGCATCACATTAATCAATCCACTCACTTTTCAAAAACTCCTTTTAGAAAGTTCGACCAATAACCCTTCTGTTTTGTTCTTCGGGTTGACATTAAACGCTTCGGAGCTGGTGGTTGCTGTTTAAAGGAATTTGGCAATGTCTGTGACTTTCCTGCATTATTCATTGTAGGATTGGTGCCACCATGGCTTTCCGTTTCACTGTTAAAATAACGTAAACATTATTAAGTTTCGGATACATGTCTGTTATCATTTCATTGGCAATAATATACGTGTTTCAATAATGGAGAGTTCCATATTAGTACAATAAGTCCCGATTAGCCAGATCGCGCATATCACCCATATGACATAAGCAGAAGAATATAAAATCATAATATTACACCAGTTTTTTCTTTAAATTTAATAAATATTCCATTCAAAAATAATCGAAAAAAGGTCTAAATTTATTAGCATGTTAGTATATTAGCACTAAGATATTTGAAAATGTTCCATTAATTAAGTTACTAAATCCAGATAATCACAGACAAACTTACTTAAGTGTTTGCGATTTTCCACCATTCCGTATGGCTTGTGGTCTTTCTGCTCTCGTTAAGTTAGTTCCAGCGCTGTTTCTTTTCAGTACAATGGAATCATCCGCATCATCAAATTCTCCCTCATCACTACTATCACTGCTTTCATCTTGTTCATTCTCTTCAAGCTGTTTAGCTGAAATAAATGCCTCGATAAATATGGTGAAAGAAAGGGGTGATCCCTCCGTTGGCCGATAAATTCGACATTGTTACAAACAATTTAGAATCTAAAAAGTTTGTAAAATATCAAAATATACATATTTATCAGCAATCGGTTTGTTAACTTTCTTTTCTTCTCCGTGAAAAACACCAACAGCCAAGACCATTGGAGACTGTTCCAACATTAAAGGTTGTAGAAGACCCCGGGCGTATGCCTGAGTAGAAACACAGACATTCCGTAAGCTACCTGGACAGCTACTTCGCACGTGAAATTTGGTGAGGGGCTAGTAATTACTAGTCAGAGATTATATTGATAACTTTCTGGTTGTGACACGCACAGAAAATTTCAAATTATACATGAAACAAATCAAGTTTAGTGGAACACAATTCTAAATTTGATTTCATAAGAGAAAAAGAATAATTCTGGTTGCAAATAAATTTTTATCCAATTATCATTCATATTAAAAAAATATACATAAAAGTAACACAATTACCCATTTCTTGACGTATCATTTCGACAGGATCTAACTTCCGGTTGTCTTCCAGTAAACGTTTGAACAGTATACAAAAAGCACTGCCCCATATACCTGTCAATAGTTTAATAAATATACATGTGTTAATAAATATATGTATATTTAAATTTATATCATACAGTATATCTGCTCATAATCTGACTGAAAGGTCAAATACAGCTTACAGAAAGTACAGACAAAACCTGTGAACAAAGGCCACCCTAAGGAAAGACAAAATATGGTCTTTATTGACAGGTGGCCTTTATTCGGAGATCAGTTTGTTCTTAATAATTAGTAAAGGTTTTTCAAAGAATGTGCGCCATTCACCGGGTGGACTTCATTCGGAGGTGACCGCAAACACGGGTTTGACAGTAAATCATTAAAATATTTGTACAGAAATAAATAGGGTTACACGAGGAGAACGTGGCTCAAACAAAGACGAAGTTTACGCATCTAAACAAAATACACTGCATGTACATTTTTTTACGAGAGTCAAGACGCAAATAGTTTGACAAATAGAAACTGTGATAAATGAATTCTGGATTGAAATAACCTTCTCATTCTTTACAGCTCTCTCTCTCTCTCTCTCTCTCTCTCTCTCTCTCTCTCTATATATATATATATATATATATATATATATATATAAGATATATATGTAAGATAAAATAGTACATATATATATATATATATATATATATATATATATATATATATATATATATATATATATATATATATATATATATATATATATATATATATATATATATATATATGTACAATATTTTATCTTACACACATGACTGTTTCAATTAGTCATTGTTTAATTCACTATAAACCACAAACGGCAATCAGGAAGCTATTCCAGATAATCCATAAATGATCTGATGTAACTTAAGATAATGAATTAAGTAAAAGTTACCTTGAAGGAAATGAAGTGGAGGCTCGTCATACTCTTTGCACAATTTTCCCATGAAAAACTTGCTACCAAACAGTTCAGTGGACATAAATGTGCCATACTTCGCTAAACCAATCTCGTACGGTGAAAACTCTACCCATTCTGAAAAGTTACGATCATGTTGTTTGAATTTTGAAACAGAAATACATTTAATCAATTGAATTGTAATTGTTCAAATTTTTCAAACGAATAATAATTTTAACCCCCAAAATATACATAAACTTTGACCTGATATTTAGCTTTTTATATTTGGCGCTTTTTTTACATGTGGACTTGTGAACCATATTAGTGCGGCTGTACTAAAAACTAACACTTAATTGAATCCAGGAAAAACATGTTCAATGTAATTACCTGCCTAATAAAAGATGTTATCAAACTTGAACAATATTGCATACTACGTGCTACATCCAATCAGTGATAAAACAAACCAAGTTGCACATCCATTGGTTGAAATTTAAATCTTAAAGTGAAGTTTTCTAAGAAACTTCGAAATGAATAAGGATGTAACAAGAAATAATGAAAAGAGAAAAGATAAAATTTAATATTGCTGGAAATACTTCATTAGATGGGATAGCTTGTTGTTCGACAAGACATGTAGATTTCGAAGTGGGGGTTTCCTCAATAAGGAAATAGCAAATCAGCCAGTTTTATCGTGTTTTAAGGAAATACTAGGCGAAAGTATGATCGTGTTTATTAATATAAACGATCGTGTACGTGATACGAAAGCTTCATTTACGTATTGAATTATCGTTTCATATGACAATTGTCACGAACATATCGTTGTCATACATCAATTCGACCTGTGTGCTGATAATGGAGACAAAGATATTGTTCAGAGTTATTTAACGGCGCGTCAACAACTTCGGTCATTTAGCGCGCGAGAACATGTATATAATGTAAACACATTTTGAAAACAATTAAACAAACTCATTACATTGTTTAATTCTTGCTGAATCAAATCCAAAAATAACATGCTTCGGTATTTGATATACATGTACTAAACTGCATATTGTAACAAAAAGAGGGCAAAAAGTTAGTTTTAATAGATGATTATTAAGTTCATTCCAGTGATATAACAAGTCAGCTTGTATGGTTTGAAGCGTAAAGGCAGTTGAACACATACACGTGGTCATACTTGAATTCTACTTTAACTTTACCATGGATGTTATATTATCATACGAGTGGGGTTTTAATTTTCATAAATAAAACACAAGATCACCTTGAAAGCTCCTGGCGGATCGATCCTTTTTAACGTGGACACACGTCAACAACGGAAGTGGAATACCGCCATCTTGTAGCTTTGTTTGTTGGTCTGATAATTTGGTCTCTAATCTCTAAAATGGTAACGAATTCAATGATTTTCGTTATAACAATGTATAAATATAGTTTACAATCTGATTACTTGTATTAATCATTCATTTCAAGCCCGTCTGCTTAAATTTCGAACAGAATACTGACGATTTGGCCTAAAATATAACTTAAACCATTTCATGTGTAAGCTACATTATTCATACATGCAAAAAGCATATGCAATAGAAAGTAATGCATAATATTTTCCAAAGACAGAAGACAGATTTACTGATGATTTTACGGAGAAACATTATACAGCCTGTTCGTTTTGGGTACGTCCATCTGACGGTACCATTGAGTTGTAACAGAGCCAAGTACTTACACCCCTTAAAAGAGTTTCTCCGACCATATGACCAAAGAAGTCAGTAAAACTGACTGGTTGGCCATTTTGTCTCTTCTTCATAATTCTGTCCATATATCTGTATACACCTTGTGGGGAGAGCAGCCATAATAAACTTGAATCTATATTATTCTTAAGTTCATCCTGCATGGCTCCTGGGGGCATTACTGGCCACTGTGGATGAGAGTATAATGTTGATATATACCTGAAAAAAATAAGAAAGAAAAGATTTAAAGAGATGAGCATATGAAAGACAACACCGAAGAAAACACTATATAGGTCGCCTACTCAAATAAAACAATAATCATATGAAGTAATGAAGTACAATTTATTAACTAATTCAACGTACAGACATACAAAAACATCACATCCTTATCACTCAAAGACGTAAAAAATGTGTTAAAATCTTTAAGTTCAAGTTCGTAAATATATTTGAGTTGAGATGTTAATTGTACAATGAATATGTCAGCTGGTATCATCCTGGTTTTTAGTTAACACATACATTTGTTTTGTGTTTCGAGAGGTTTGTCAGGGCTATGTGTGCTGTATACGGTGTATTAAGTTGAGGTGCTCCTAAGTTATCTTAATGTATATGCTTTATTCTTATAACAAGTAACTAACAACTTCTCTGCAAAGATCGATGAGGAAACAAAGATGATGGTACCCGAGATACGGAAAATAGAGATGAGGGAAGCAGGGATCTGGGAAAAAGAGATAGGAAACCAGTGGTGGGAAAAAACAGAAATTGAAAAAACAGAGATTAGGGAACCAGAGATTGGGGAAACAGAATTTAGGGAACCAGTGATGGGGAAAACAGAGATTAAAGAAACAGAGATTAGGGAACCAGACATTGGACAAACAAATATAATATGTTCATGTATACTTACCAAGAGGAACCAGATAGTCCACATACGTATTGAGAACATTGTAAAATACCAGAATCATGTAAAGCTTTAAATACACCGCTAAGACCAACCATAGCACGAAATCCTCCACCAGAACCTATCACTGCTATTGTAGGTACCTGCATAAAATAATTCAAAATACTTACTGGTATTGTTAATATATCAATGAACAATCCTTACTGCACCAGTTTTGTGTGTATTACTCATACCATTATGCATTTTTTTCTTTACGCGGTTTTATATATGAATATCGCAAAAATGTGAAACTTGGGGAACTAAAAAGGTATGAGGTAAATCCCTATTTCATTGTTATGATGTCTTGTTATATCATGATAATACACCATATAGTATTGTAATGTTTTTGAAATTACGGATTGTCTCAATATGTTTAAGTAGGTCAATCAATTATAAATCCCACAAACTCTCACAGCCCTAGATAGGACACAAGATGGACAGCGTGTAATAGTTAATTACCAATTAACAATTTTGTATAATCACTTTCTATTTTATTCTAAGACTTGGTAAAAATGTGTTTTTATATGTGTACGTAAATGTGTATGTGTAAATGTGACATTTTAGGATAGGTTCCTTTTTTGGTTTTTTTTTTTTTTTTACTTCAATCTCACTAAAATGAACTACAATAAGTAGTAATCGCTTTATACTTACGTCATCAATGTTAGAAGGTGCACGACTAGCACCGAGCAACTTCTGTAACCCCTCCATAACTTTTTGTTTTCTTTTTAAAATGAATTCTTTTTCCTGGTCACACAGACACAGACTGTACCGCAGTGTAGGGTCTAAGCTACAAGTTGAATACAATGACAATGTCAATGATAGGCTTCACATAACAGGAACACGAAGTTCAGGTTATCAAAATTTGAGCGACATTTGCGACACAAAATTAATGTTTTTTTTTCATTTATGCCTACAAAGGAACGTGCCACTCAATACAAGCTTCCTGGATGCCGGTAGGAACACTTGATACATTTATACTGGCACTTTTATCTACAGTGTCATCGGATTTACATGATAAAATTGGAAAACACGCAAGTAACATGTCTAAATAACAGAGCAATTAGTGCGATTTTACTGATATTTTAAATTAGACATTACTAGCCTACATAACTATCCAAGGATTCAATCTGTAACCGTATACGACGTGCATGTATTTAATAGTGTTTTTGAAATGTTTGAATAAACTTTAAATACAGATAGGAAAGCGTGTTGCGTTTTATTCAAACACTGGTATGACTTTTAGAAATATCGCATTAATCAAAAACTTACTCCAGACTTAGTTTCATTTCCATATCAATTTCTGAAACCTGAAAAAAGAAACGAATTAATCAAAGAAAATCCACGTTTACATGATATACAGATAGACACAGATATCAAGCCCATGTTTTGGACCAAACAAATTCTATTCTTATATCGAGGTGGTATCATTATCAAGTTGAAATCTGGAGGAATTATTGAAAACTGGGCAGAATAATAAGTCGGTCGTTACAATGAGGTGGACGTAACACGGAGGTGATTGTTACGCGGGGATTTATTGTATTCTGGCTATATGGTTATGCGTGGTATGATCATAGACATCACTGATTATTGCTATAATCACACAATATGAATTCTGGTTCAAACAATGTAAACCTTTGACATTTAGAATCTGTATCTGATGGTTGGTCAGTCAACCGGATTTCCGTTTGTGTCTTGCTACAAGTAGTATGAGCCGTTTTTTTTATCGTTTTGTCGCCAATTAAAAACTAATCACTAATTAAAAACTTATTATAAGAAAACAGCAAATATACGATTACCTCGCATAGTAGCAAACATTCTATTGTTGAGTATTCCAATTAAAATAATGAATTAGCACTGAGTAAGACAGATACAAACCTCATTAAATACAAAAGTACGTTTCTCCACCTGATTACGTCTAAGTTCGGCCACATCAAATGTCACACGTCCGACGACTTCATCATACATGTAATTATTCTCCATCAGTCGAATCTCTGATAAGTTAAAACATGAAATACTTTTACTATGTTGTCGAACACTGATTAACAAAATGGAAGAATAAGCAAAAGCTAATTAAAATGAAAACGTTAATTTAAAACGCACTCACTGCATCATGGCACTACATTTATTCAGAATTATAATTTTCTCCATACAAGATGTAAAACACTAGCGTTGATACTGTTAACATTTCCAAACATCATAATGGAAGATTTAGGTTAGCAGTAGGCATTGAAACTAACGAAAATAATATAGAAAGCACATTTACTTCAAAAATAAGACTTTCAATTTATTGGTGAAATTACACAGTAATTAACGCCATTGATACTAAAGACAACAAACTAAGGACAGAAAATTAATTTAAATTATCAATGACACGTTCCCTTTCCGGGTGAAACTGTGGTCAGTGATATAAAAGACTCGTAAAGAAAATTAAAACTATATTTTCCTGAAGATGTGAGTGACTGACTTAAGATCTATTTGTTATAAATCATACAGTTTGGAGCACTATCGGGATATCGAACCCAGATAAAACATAGAAAAATATATACAGTACAACCTCGACAAGGAGACCACCTTTGTGACCCGAAAAATCTGTTGTACTAATTACATCGTCTCATTATCAATTTGCATTATAAGGGAGTTATTGAGAGTCGGTCCGAAAATAAGTGGTCGTTATAACAGGGACATATTATTGGGATACTTGAGTAATAATCATTTTATAATCAGTTCAAAATTCAGAACAACATTGATACAATTATGAACAAAGTAGTGAACTATTTACCCATCACATTTTCTAATGCTTCATCTAACAGAAACGTGAAAGATTCGTTCCAGACTGGGTTCACTTCGTTGTCCTTGACTGTCGTTTGTTTCCGCCCTTCAGGTGCCGTGCGAATGTGCATGTAGATGTATGGATCTGGTGTGTCCACTACAAGAATGGTAAGTTTATATGAAAATGTGTACATGTGTGTCCGGCATAGCCAGATTCTACAATATATCAATTTGATCAAAGGAAGGTACATTTTTAAAGAATTTTATAATACAAATACAAAGTAGAACAGAAGATGTAAGTGACAATGCATGTTCATGCATAGTCAGGTTTCCCGTGATTTTGATCACAGTTTAATCGTAAGCGTGAACATATCCCAGCAGGACGTTATTGTTTGAGTAGAATTGGATAACAAAACTGATTCGGATGATTCTTTGTTTTGATACAGTCACAAAACATTCTAATCATTGATAACATAATGTTTACGATTGATGGTACGACTAGAACATAACATAATGTTTACAACTGATGGTACGACTAGAACATAACATAATGTTTACGATTGATCGTACGACTAGAACATAACATAATGTTTACGATTGATCGTACGACTAGAACATAACGTAATATTTAGATTGATCGTATAACAAGGACATAACGTAATATTTAGATTGATCGTATAACTAGGACATGACGTAATATTCAGATTGATCGTATAACTAGGATATAATATACGTACTGTAGTCCGACCATCCTTTTGTTATGTTTCGTCCACAAATAACTTTCACTTCTAGAATAAGACATGGTCTATGTTCAACCTAGAAATATATAAATGCATCATAATAATATCTACAAAATCTAATAGAACTAAATTGATTTTTGAATCAGACTTCGCAAGTGTCCACTAATTTGTTGATCGACCCTCTTTAAATAAATATTGTAATTCAAACTTTAAACACGTCGACCAAGTGGGATTTAGCATACAATTCATTGTAACAACATGCAAAGACTAGATATCTCTCTATATTCGTCTTCAAATTACCGGTAATGCAATGCGTACAAAATTATTATTGTATTCATCATATATAGACGGCGAACATTCAAGCAGAATGTTTTGCTGTCCCGGTGTAATTAAATAGCCACTTGAGTACCGCGCATGGTAGCGCATGACAACATTCATAGTATTTTATTAAAGCATGCACAGCCAGTAAACCAAATACATATACCACAGCTGGTTAAAATAACAAATACGAAGGTACAGACATCGTTATGGTGCATATTGAAAATAGAAACGACAGTATTAACCCAAAATGAAAGCCAGTTATACAGACAAGACAAAGACAGCTTAACAGAAGGCATACACTTTTTCCATTGAAAATATCTTGTATAGAAGACAAAATTTGTTTTTCATGAAAAGTTAGCCAACAAAAATTTGTTTTCAATTCAGATAACACTACATACCCGCACCACAGTCATAATATAATATCAAATTTTCAAAACATAAATGCCAAATATTTATTTTCAATGGGTTTAACGCCGTTTTTCAACAATTTTCCAGTTGTATACGGCGACCTGTCCACCTAACCAGTTTTCCCGGACTGTATACTAACCAGTACTAGCTTACCCTTCCACAAGGATCCAGAAAATTCCCCAAATATGGAGAAAATCGACATTTTTGTCAAATTTTCATAGAAGGGTATGACATGCCGCGACCGGGATTTGAACCCGTATCGCCGGTAAAGTAGATTCAGATTGATAAACCAATCAGTGGACAACAAGTGTAGTCAAAAACGATCATATGAAGCCATCGACAGGCAAACATAGAATAGAACAGAACTGCACTTTACTTAAGACCTGTACACAGTACATAGTCATACAACAAAAACAGCAAACATTATAATTATTCAAGGTTCAATGTTATAAGACAGAAATGGTCACTAAATATATAACCAATCGTCTAGAACAAGTATTTAAACCCCTCGCAGATATAGGCAACCTTTGCCTTAAGCTGTGGACATCCCATTTCAGTTGCATAAAGTTGAATCGCGAACTGCGAATTGCGGTCCGACTTTATGCGACCTCCCATTTCAAGTGTTACATACAGACTATTCCAAGACTTATACAATGACTGCACAAAAAGTCTTGATTAAATTGGAGTATATATACTCAATGTATTGGACCATTGACAATACGCATAGATGTGTACAAGTATACAAAACATAATAATTATGAATACAAACGTCTTTATTGACTGACAATATGGGAGTAATCAATATCAGATGTTTCAATTTATTTGATTCATGAACAAAAACACCCTTCTATGTATACATGTAAATAGCTAAAGACGCGTTCGTGCATTATCTTCGTTCAATTTTTGTTTTATTTTGTTAACTTACAATAGATTTGCATTTCAGTCCCCCGTATTTACTTCAAACAAATCAATCACTGAATCAAACGATTATACGTCGAATTTATGTGTAGTTTTATCAGTGAATGATCAATCATTATATGTTAAATATGTTCACAAGGCTGAAGTAATTCGATGTGATTTAAACACACATGTACATGTATGCGCTGGCTTGATTATAATCGTGTTGTTTAGAGGCACCGTACATATTGAATGAACCACACAATACAAAAAGCCGGGAGCCATCAAGGTTCGCAAATCTCCAGTGATGTGATCTGTATTTCAATGCTCATTTTAGTCAACAGAACTAATTAATCTGATTTCTGTAAAGCAATTGAAGTGAGCAAATGACACAACGTAGGAAATGGTGTCTCGCAGTGCAAGGTAGTAATAAAAATCGCGATAAAACAGAAACTACAATTTTTGTAAGGCCACATTCGTGACAGATCACACATATAACAGGTGTTACAAATGTGATCACATAAATCAAGCATATCATTATGTAACATCCTTCGTGACGAATGTGATCGATGGCGATTTTTTATTTTATTTGTTACGAATGTGGTCCTACACTGCTGGTCTCTTCTATTTGAACAAGAAAATCTAATTTATGAAAGAGCAGTCTCCTCAGTAAACAATATGTGACCATTGCCCTATTACATCAAAAAACAACAAATGAGGTAATAAGTTTTTCTCATTTTGTATGGATTACAATTGACAGAAGACAGAAACACACATGCTGTCAACAATAACGATGTTGTTGTTGATGATGGCAGATAATGACTATCTACCACGTGTGACGTTTATTGTATATTCAAACAGCCTCAGAACTATTTAGCTATCAAATCAATCTACACATCACCCAGACATGTTTATACCACGAGGGTAGACGACAAAATCACGCCGTTGCTATGGTGATCAATCAGGGTACGAAATATACATTAAATATTCATAGCTATAATTACTTGCATACGTGTAAAATTTGTCTGAATTTCAATAAGATGGTGTTAGTTTAACCGTGTTATGAAAGTTAAATGGAGCAATTCAGAATGAACAATGCAAGTTACGTGGGAGACAGTACAATGATAGAAGCTATCACAGGACGTCAGATATTTACTGACTGAGCACAAGCGGATGTTTATTATAACCGAATTGATTTTACTTTAATTTAAGAGCAAACAAGGATTCGCTCCGTCCTAGCGAGTTCATAATCTCAGTAAATACAGAATACGAAAGACCTCATGGAAAGTAAACACGATAAGTTCATGTATTAAGTTAGGATGACATTTCAATATTTTCATAATACAGTAAAACCTCGAAAATTCGGTTAAGAAAGAGTGGATTTTATTATCGCATGTCCAGTCACTTTGACAAACACTTGATGTTTTAAAAAACAGAACAACATAATCAAAAAAAAACAACCGCGTTCCTGTTCCTGGTGATATTGTTCTATTGTTTAACCATCAACAGTTGTATCAAAACTTCGTGAAACAGTCAAACCTGACAAGTGCTGCTTAGACTAAGAAACCACAGAACTTGACATTGTTTTTAGGCTACTCGTCCTGCAAGACAATCAGCTAAGATTTTTGTCCACTTCTACAGCCATATCAACACGTCCTGAGACAATTTCAACTCGTATTACCGTATTACGCGGACGAGTGGATTTGTCAAGCTTTGGAGCAATTAAGAAGCTGGATTAAGCCCAATGGTGGACGGTTAAATATAGAATAAAACGGAACAGCACACTCACCTCAAATATCTGGTATGGATCAAACCTGAAATATAGAAGTAAATTATTACCGACAAATCTTTCAAGTACATGGCTCATTCCATATATAGAAAACAATAATGTAGACAAACAACTATTGTATAAATGATTAATGGTGAGACGTATGTTTTCTATACACATATGCCACATTGAACTCAAGACAGCACAATTAACAATATGAAATGTAATGATTATAGATAGATATGAAGTTCACGAGCATCTGTACATGTTCATACAATAAATCACAAAACAAAACAAAATATTTAAATTGATTTGATTTGTGTGATTGCTAGAGAAATTAAAATTAGTCGAGGTTTTTACATTTAACTGCACATTCGCGCGGTTAAAATAACGTTCCAAAGACTAAGAATGTACCCAAAGACACCAAAGTGACCCTAGCTTGTAGATGAGGAATTTTAAACTAATTCATATGGCGAAACTATGAGTGATATGATCATACTGAATACCATGGTTAGCAATAGTGTATGTAGCACCCAAGTATTACTTATACATGTAGTTCATTTATCTGTCATAGACGTTTTCCTTATTGTTGCTATGATTCATTGGACTTTGGAATTATATCAAGTGGTGGATAATGGACTAGTTTGTTTTAATCATCAAACAATAACATGATGTGATACACATTTTTTCAGCCAAAACAAAGAACCCCGTGGTCAAGGTCTACTGTTGTTACCTATATCAATTCGGTAAATCTCCGTTAATAGCATTTCGAACTCCGCTTTTACTGAGGCCTAAACAAAAAAAGTTTGTTTCCGGTTACATGCCCAAAATAATATGGGTCGGTAGGTAGGGATTTTTTTCTTTTATGTTATTTTATTACATATACAGGCAACACTGTTGTGAAAATTGCAATATAACATTAAAATTTGGATGCCATAAAAACTTATGAGTCGGCAGGTAAAAGATTGGGTCGGTCGAGTAACCGGAAACAAACTTTTTTTATGCCTGAACAACGTACTTTAGCTAAATAGATTAATCATTTTTTCGATGTAAACCAATATCCCGTATTGTTAGAAATCCTAAACCTTCTTTATAGTGAAGATGGTCTAATGTAAACATGAGGTATTTAAAGCACTGACATACGTATTAAAATAGAATTTGGTGAATGATTTATTAACCATAATGTCAGTATTGAATGTCTAAATGAATGCCACAATGTAAATATGTCAATGTACAGACAGATTTAGTAAATGGCACTCTAATAATACAGTGAAATCTAAGTGAAACACGATTTATATATGTGTAAATGTTTCCTAATACAATTGTGTGATTTTATACAGTTGAATTAAAAGGGAGTTTTTCAAAACCGGTCCGAAAATAAGTGGTCGCTATAACAAAGTGGTCGTAATATTAATGTAGTCGCCATGTGAGGTTTTAATGTACACAATTCATAGATAAGGGAAAGCTGTAACTATATTATCCCCATATGAAATGCCATATCTTGTCTTTATTATCAAACATTAACCCAAATTCATAGAAAGGCGTAAACGGGAAATTAAATAATATTAAATTCTAATTGATTATGCAATGACACTGTGAGTTTTGAGCAATAGGGCTGCATATAGCGTTAATCCTGAGTTTGCATAATTTGTGTTTGTAAATGATTTCACCATATTGGTAATTATTCCACACTCGTACACGCCATGCGTTATACACAGATACATATTAATACAATTATAGCTAAAATATTATCAGTGAAATATAAAATAGCAACTTAAACACGTTTTGACAATTTCCGTTTCAACTTGTAGCAGGAAATCTTTCTTTGATCAGATAATTTAATCAATTTTAACCATATGCCAATAACAGGTATTTCATAATGTTACTAATTGTTATATAGCATATTGTTTGTCTATATTTTTGTCATCATGTAGCTACGTGCATTGTATTTACTGTAAAACGTGCATGTTTGTTTTAACGCAATAAACATTTGTAGTTATAGTTGTATAAGGAAAAATGTTCCGGCCAAACAATCAAAATATCTTATCAGCGTAAATCTTCAGACTGTAAAATCAAAATTAGAAGACTGTATCTTACACATGTCTACAAACAACAACAGTATCACCATTATACATTATGTATCTTGTTGATCTTAGATTAATTATGCAATACTCTCCAGGCTACATAAATAACAAATTACTTGTCGTATGAATGTATGCAATTTAAACCGTTAAGAAAGCTTCGAATGCCCCTAGATGTACACACGCTAACGTAAACATTGATTTGTAAAATAACATACAATAAAAAGTCTGGTGCTTGCGTGTAAACCTAGTTTCTATTCATTATGTCGGGTTATTTCTACCAACCCGTACATTTGTATTTCATTTTTCTTATTTTCGAGAAAATCGCATTTGAAGTTTTGAACTGCAATAACTTTAAGCGAATCTCGAGTTTGTGGAATAGGAATTAACCCTATTTAGGAAAGATTTACAAGCAGGTAAGTATGATCATTGTAAAGAGCTCATCGAGACGAAAAAATGATACCAAAATCACAATATTGCCAAAAATTGAGTAACTGTGTTGTAGAAATAAAACGACGATAAGTGACTGAATATATGATACAGGATCAAACACGCTGTACGCACATATTTATGTATGAATCACTTAACATGCATAAAAGGTTGACAACGTAAAATGAATATTACCCGGAAAGTGGATTGATCGTAAACGCCTCCAAGTTGAAGTTGAAAATTAAAGCCATTTGATCATTGATACAAACACGTAATTTATGATAACAATTTATAACAATTTCAAATTGCTTAACGGAAACCATACTGGATGACAATTATATAGGCCTAGATAGTCGTCATTTACGTTCAATCTCAAACGTGGAAGACACAATTTGGTAATATTTTATAACTTTGACGTCTCCAAAAGTAGAGCAAAACAATTAAATGATGGTCAATAGAACAGAATGTCAGATTTAGCGTTTTAGAATACAGTGCAACCTCTCCAGAGTGGCCCTCTCTTGAGCAACGACCTACTTTCAACAACAACATGGTTTTCCCCAATGTTTTATTTATTTTAACTTAACCTATCCAGAGCAACAACCTCTCCACAACAACATAATTTTGCTTTTCCCACAGGGTGTTGCAAGTTATACGTATATACGTTACATAAACATTAATGCATACACATTAAAACCTCGAAATTGAGATCACCTTCATAACCCCAAACATTGGTCGTAATAATGAGGTGGTTTCATAATCAAGTTGAATAATAGGGTAGTTAATGACAGTCTGTCCGAGAATAGGCGGTCGATATAACAATGTGGTCGTAATATCGAGGTGGTCGCAATACCAGGTTTTACTGTACTATATGTAAATGCTAAGTCCAGTTTTCCGTTCTGTTGATCTTAAGTAGAATGTAGAACAGAATAGAACATTCACTTATTTGGACTCGTCTTTAACATACATATATAATTAAAATATTCAAAACATTGTTTTAGGACGCATACATATTCTCTCTTCTATACCAAATAATCGAAACATGATACATGCAGTACATACATATTTAAACGATCGATTCCTTACACATAAAGGCAAATATTTAAGAGAGAAAATTATGGTCTTTGCACACAGCCCTTTATGCATAGAAATACTTGCTAGATCACTACGCTTAAAAGACCGACAAGCAAGTAGGCTACCTTTGTTCAGACCCTAGAATATCTTATGAACATTTCACGTAGATGTAGCCTCGGATTGTCACAGGCCCATGCCACTCTCTCGTGACAAAATATTGGCCGTCTGTATAGTCAATTATTGGTTCTATGATCTAAACCCACGACAAAACAATTGACAGACGCAAAACCCCGCTAAAAATGCCCAAAACAGACGGACTGGCTGACCACCGTGATTGTATAAATTAACAAGTACAGCATGTATGATTATTGAAATAAAACTAACCAACACATGCCGACAAGATCGTGGCATGCCGATAAAACTGAGCTGAACTACGCTATCCCGTATTGCGGTTGTTATGCAGTTTTAAAATGTATTTTATATTGTTCTATAAAGAACCCGTGGACCCAAATTCTGACGTCCTCACAATTCACTATCTGTATGTCAGAGCGATTAGATTTCTTCCCAGACAAATATACAACATTAAACCCAACATTCTGATACTGTTAAGAGCTTGGATAAACTTTGTACCATTTATAAGTCACCTAGTATTTACACACACGGTGCAAGTATATCTCCCTTTAAAGTCTTCATCTATCAGATAACATTCAATGTCACTTTATCAAAAGAGAATTCGTTCCGCAAATTAAGTAATCGGGTGGACTTTGTACTGTAAGTTCTGCGTGGTTACATAAGAGAGACGTGTGTCTAATCAAAGTGAATTGATTTGGCTGAATTCGATATTCTGCATGTATTTGCCTAAGTGTTTGTCAGATGGTTGTTAAAACATTGTTCAGCCATGCTAGTCTTTGATACTGGCCTTTCGTTTATCAATAATTTATGCTATGCTTTTAAAGCAATTATACAACGAAGTGAACGATGAAAATAACGAAAACCAAATGTAGAGAATAATTGTCCAATTTTGTTCCAACAAGATATTTGAATATATATGTTTGTGGTGATTAATGAAAGGAAAATAATTATATGAGGCAAAGCCAGTCCTCAGGCTGTAAGTCTGCGTCCTCAGAAAGAAGTCCTTGGCGCACTTGTTCTTTGGCTGGAAACATATGTCCGTATTTTAGTTACACTGACGTAGTTCATTCGTGAATTACAAGCACACGATGATTCATCCTCGGCGTACACGAGCGAATCACTTAAGAATGTTTAGGACAGGGAAAAATGTGAAATACTTAACTGATATCAAGTGTACCAGGGGTTAATATTTAGTTAATGTTCTATATATATAACAAACATGAAGGTAATGTACAAAGATCCGCACAGATCGTGGTCGAAGTCACTCAACAGTTAAACCTCATTTTCACCTTTCATACAACATTTGTACCCTCAATTAACATAACCACTTAAGCATACCATGAGTGCAGTGTTAATGATGGCGTGAATTCAGAACATTTTATGACGTTGCTACCCAGATATCGGTAGCAATGTCAAATTTGAATTACCAAACTCATTGTCCTAGCATGCATAAGCCTCGTTGCATGTCATTTGAAGTTCCTAGACCTCTGTGAACAAATTCAACATTTATTCAGATATTTGCAAATGAGAACACTGGTGAAGCCTGAAGTACATATAGAAACATATTTGATATGATATTCATATTTAGTGACAATTAAAGAACCAACATTCCAGGATTAAACTGTATCATAAACGCACGATTTCAGTGAAGTTGAGATGTACATTCAATCATTCCAGCTGGGTATTGAACATAGTACCCGAAGCACAGCAAACCATACCGTCATAGAGTTAACTCTACAACATGGTCGCTAGAAGAAATTGTAGGTCCACTATAACAACACCAATTTTGACAACTAGAACTTATGTATTCATACGTGTATGAGAAAGTAGATCTTGGAAGCTAAATAAAATTTTATGTAATATTTGACTTCAAATTATATATCATGTAAAACGACTTAACCGGCCATTTTTCTTAATTATGGTGTCTACATTCGATATATGCAAATGTTTTCATAATCAAATATGTGTATGCTATATCGATATTTATAAGGTCCAATAGCACCACTATATATTAAGAACGCACCTATAGTGTCTGTATTTTGATGTGTTTGTTTGAAAATATTCAAAATTTAACTGACATGTCACGATCGATGATGTTTAATGCTCGTAAACCGTACCCGAGTATTAGCCAAACACACGTAAACCGTACCCGAAAGTTAGATAAAAGTTATTTCGACAATCAATAAAATGTACAGCAATGTCTTAAGTATGATTTTAGAAACGTAATATGATACATACCCTTCCATATTTAAAGTTGGTGAGAAAATCTATCAATATCAGGCGTAATCCAGTCAGCTATACGTCGTTAAATGTTCATAAACATCAAGAACACGTACAAATTATAATCTCCAGTCTAGTCAACCAAGTGTATATGTGACAAATTTACACAAAATATATTAATATAATACTCGTTTTCGTGTATGAGTATTCGTTAATTCATCGCTAAAAGTCTATTCGTGAATAGATCGCGACATATAACTTTAATGCATTCCTTTTAGTAATGACTTCAGCCTTAATATTTTGTTTAAATAAACACCTCGCGATTAAAACATTCAAATGATACGTTGTGACATTTCGGTTATGTTATACCATACTGTCTTTTAACATTTTTTTCACCGGGTTTTATGCAATCAACAGAAGATACATGTACTTCGCATGCGCGTTATCTTAAAATATACTACTTTGTGCACACGTATGCAATTGACCTAAACACTATTTTGTGAATACTTGATATTTGATTTGTGTTAACTGTTTATTATTGTTTGCAATTATATTTTCGCGTCCGTCCCGAGGTTATAAAAGAACGTTCTAAATTCGATAAACATTTTTTAAATACTCCATTAATCTTCGCTTAATACTGACCACAGAAAAAAAAACTAAATGCATCGAATAGCTTTTAGATTTCAATTTTTTATCAAATAAATTAGTGTTCGGAATGTTCAAATCCACACACTTTAAACACTTAAGCTAATCATTCCAACTGTCAAATCGTGATATCAAGGTATTCCTCACTGTCGTGTTTATATAAGCACAGTTCTAGAGTTTCATATAATTTACTATTTGTACAATTATCTTCAATTATCGACTATTAGAGTGACCTATTCACCTTGCGTATTCATAAATCCAATGACTATATTTACTTTGCATCAATGAACTTCAGTCATAGTCGTTTTACCATATGCAGTAGTGTTAAACACATATTCAAGATCTACTTTCCAACCTTATACAAACAGTTAGGCCACATCATTTCATTTCAGTCAGTTTTTTTGAAAGTTTATACTAAATTTGAATAGAACGGTTAACAAAGATGCACAATGCGCGAGGTTACATACCACTGAAAACTTAACATACAACAGCGTGTGTTGTTTTTTGTTTGTTTTGTGTTTTAGTACGTACAACTTCGTAAGTAAACACGTTAATATCACATCTGGCGTGAAATTCTTACATCCATTTAAGTGTTTCCGCTGGTTGTTACAAATAATTACCACCCTTTTAAAAGAATTTAACAACGTAATGAGATGTATGGTATAAGCTCCGTCTCAACTTCTCAACTTAATGGCATTGTTTGTATACACAAATGTTGACGCGCCGATGGCAACATATCGTTCTTTTGTTTGTTGATAAATGTGACAATTGTTCGCGCAGTGTAAAATTCCACTCCATTTGTTGGTAAAATTTTGCTATGCATTTAAGATTATTTCAATATGTACACGATAAGTTATACCACATGTATTGACAAATGCCTTTATGAAACTAAATAAAGAGTCCTGTATACAAAACTAAAGATATTTAATATCCATAGTCTAGTTTTTTCGCCGAAGTTTAAGGTCATACGCACAAACAGCCGACGTCATTTAAATTTGGCGAATTTTCACGCTTTAACTATTGAGGAATATCCCAAGTGCGCACCTTGGTAGAACCGTAAACTCGCTGGACAGCTTCCTGACATGTGAAATTTGTTTGGTCCCAGATGGGACAAAAGTCCCCCCAAACAACCAACAGGATAAAACACTTTATTAATAAACAAAATTGCAAGATTTTTTGGTGTCTCAGCTAAG
Organism: Lutraria rhynchaena; assembly: GCA_008271625.1. Taxonomy (NCBI): domain Eukaryota; kingdom Metazoa; phylum Mollusca; class Bivalvia; order Venerida; family Mactridae; genus Lutraria; species Lutraria rhynchaena. Next base: position 4,844,435 of record VIBL01000004.1, on the reverse strand, counting down.
ATATATCTATGGAACGGCCCTTATCCTGAACGCTCATTTCTTGATAAAAGGGTCACTTCCACGGGCTACACATTCTCTGAATAGACGTGAGTGCTGATTAATAATTCAGGAAGCTGTCGTCAAGAGTTATTAGTATAACTTCTCACCACATGTTTCAAAACCAACGTGAACAATAAGTAAATTAAAATTAACAATTAAGACAAATTCACATGCTTTAATGTAATTTATAACTCTACGTGTTCAAATGTCATATGGCAAGGGCAACAAAATCATTCGAAATAAATGTTAATGTAGACTTAAGAAATGAAAGCGATCAGGTCTTTAAATACAGCACAGACATTTCACCGGAATGTACAGGTGACTTCAGATTGAGATTCAATAAAGTTATTGTATGCTAAATAACCATAGCAACATACATTACAAGATCAGAGATGCTTTATAATTAATCTTATTTAACTTGTATTTATATTGCATGTAAATTGTTAATTTATATTTAGAGTAAAATAGTCATTTTAATGCGATTGATAATTTCTTTAAAGTCAAATATCTATTGAATGGAGGACGTTATCAAAAGTCTGAGACAAGGTTCCCTGCATGAAACCATGATTGTTGTTTTAAGGCTAATTGTTGTAATATATCCTTATATGCAGACTAGTGATCGTTATTCAAAAATATGAAAATTACGTGCTATATTGGTTTATAGAAAACAGACCAAGTACAATATTTGTTTCAAATCACTTGCAATAGACTCTGTATAGTAGGTTTATTAATGTATACAATTATGGTTGACTTTTTAAAACTATAAATTAGTAAATCTTGATATCACCATATAGCCACTCACGCTACCTTAAATAGTGTATTGTTTGCTATGTAGATTTACTTTTCAATAGTCTCATATAAATTCTGGAAAGAATGTTTCTGCATATCATTTTAATGTACGCCATGTTTTATTTATATATGTTTGTTTATGTATATATGTAGAAATGAGACACAAATAAAGAATATAAAAATACATAACCATAAAATGCCAAATTTACACTTTAGCCACATTTTTGTACAAATCAAACATTATCTCAAATTGATCCGACAATTAGGCGAATTGAAAACAAACGCCCCGGGGCATTAGACGTAATGACGCTGAGAAATGTAAGATGACAGAACAAATGCGGAAGATGTAAAAGATCTTTAAGATAGACGTAATGATATAAATCCACATACCAGTTTTATATTAAATTACAGCGTTATAAATGTCGTGTGGAAAAAAGAACAAATGGGATTAATATTTAATAGGAGGTAGAAAATAAAGCCCCCGACCCGGGGTTCGAAACCGCGACCTTCTGCTTGTATGTCAGCTGCTCCACCAACTGAGCTAATCGGGCTGACGGGCATACAGACAACAATAAAAACACACATACATACACATATAGAGCCCTGTTATAAATATAATAACCACAAAGTAATCAAAGTAACATATCGTTAATTAACACACATTGACGAACAAACAATTCTATCATTTAAAACGTCAAATGATCGAATGAGATGTATTTACATTACATATAACAGCTTATAGATCAACAAGTCACGAACAATCAGTCAAATATTTGCTGGACGGTACTTGAAGCTTAATTAGTTTATTTCCAGTATAACCATTAGCAGTAAATTTCAATTTCATTTTTTTTTCAAATTTTTAATTCCACACCGAATGAGGACAAATTATGATTCTGCCAAGTTCGGACTTTGTAGACAGATACATGTATGTTTACCTACGTGACTGTATTTAAAGTATTATTTTATGAAAGTGACCTATGTACATGTATATAAACGTAACAGATAAACGAATATAAAATAAATTAATACACTCAGCCACACGGGCTTATAAGTCACAGGCAGATAACACACGTAAAGAAAATCACACGGTTAAACACATGGAAAAAGTGATGATCGAACACAAAAATTGTATTTTTTTACCATGGTATTCTAATTTTCAATATAAATTATATGTAGATAATTGTGCATGTAGTTTAAAGTAACTGTATGGCAAATATGAAATGAAATCGTTGGGACGCAGTATCGTACCTTAGAGGTATGGTGGTATGGACACTATTTTGTTTCTACCATTAGTTTTTATGTTTGTGGTTATAACATCAGATAACAGCATATATAAAGTCATAACAATACTCATACCAAGTGGATTTTGAGATACTACTGTTTATGTTCAAACAACTGATATAAATGTCCGTAAACTTATGTAGAATTATGCAAAATTTCTTCCGGTTGCCATGGAAACAAATTCAGCAAATGTGTTTTTTTTGCGGTTTGAGATTTGAACACGTTCGGTCCGATGTTTTTTTTATTTTAACGATTTTCTGTAAATTCACTCAATCAAACAATTTGTTCTGTTGGACAAAAATTAACCCAAAGTTTGTCTAATTAGATTCGACTATAAAAATTTTGTATGCAATGAATAAGGAGCAAAAATAGCTTGAATTCATTCAATTTCAATGCATTTTTTACGAGTGTAAATATACTCAGAAAAAAGTGTCATTACATTTTGTGAATTATTGCCATTGACAGTTAAGCACATTATTAGTTAAACAGACATTATTTTCAGACAGATATGCCGGGCATAGGGTCCATAAAAACGTCAAATCTACAGAATAGAAATGGAAAGTTTTGATAATAGACTAGGCGCCGATCCGTCCAAACGTTTTAATGAGCTTGAACATGACTTATTAATTACTGGGAAACACTTAGCATAAAATTAAAGATTTTAGAGTAAAAAAATCAAACCGATTAATTGTCTGCGCCACAGAAACTTGAAAATGTATGAAGATATTAATTCAACAGGTCTAAATAAAATTAAATATACAATAGAAATGGTCATTAGTTTGTTGCCTGTCAGTACAGTAAATGCTCAACGATTAAATGTAATCAAAATGTTGTTAAGTTTATATTACGTAATAGACGTTCACATTGAATCATATTTGTGCGTAACAAACAAACCATTCCGTATCTATGAGGTATTAGACTAGAATAAGGACAACGCCTCATAAAAAAAGCTTGCATGTAGTATACGATGTTGACTAAGAAGTTCCGAATACTGCGTTCCTTTTAATAATTGAAAGCTCGGTTAAATTCGAACTTCCCAACATTAGGCCGAGAATTTCCGTTAAAATCCGATGTAACCATACGCAGAATTTTCTAAATTTTCTGAATCTTCTGTTTAAGCCAGAAAATAGACGTGTTTACGGTCACCCGGCCGACCATATTTTTTTGGCGCCTACACTTAAGTGTCTAATCACAAAATCCATCTATATTTATTATTGTTTATATATTTTCGGATTACTCGTCCCCCGTTTCCCACAAAAGGCGTTTGCAGAAAAAATAGAACTTTTTTGTCAAGTTACTCTAAACACGGGTATCTTTTTTCTAGTGATATATAAGTCCTGCATGCGATTACACCATGGCATAATTCGTGATGTAACGACAGTCATACGTGACAGACCGACCTTTAAGATTTACGACATCCTAAATACTATATTCCTTGTTTATTTTAGATATGAACACTTGAAGTACCCCCAACAACGTGACTATTTTAAGGAATCCTCCATCAAATGGTCTGAGACAGATTAAATACACAATCGTGTCGTCTAGAGAACTATTTCAATTTACATTGTAATGTATGTAGGAATGTGTAAAATGAGGTGGTGACGTATTTATGATATCAGAATGATCAGATAATGCATGGGCTTAAGTCCGGTTTGTTAGTTCGGGCCATCAGTATATGTAGAGATGACGCATGCGTGGGAGTAGGTTTTAAATCTATGTGCATTAAAGTGGCATGATATGTTATATTTATCCACGTCGCCCTGGTTACAGAACTACTTTGGACTACATTCAAACATTTCCTATTTTAATGACGAATTTCCACATTCGGGTGTGATCTCGTTTTTAGATAGGTAGCGCGAGCGATGGTTAGATTGAAGATGTATAATATTTATTACAATGTCATAGATTCAAATTCTATCACTGCTGAGTCATGTAAGGGAGCTGTCAGTTATTTAGCGGATAAATTGTCAATATTGATTCGTAACTCAGGAGCTCCAGATAAATAAAACTCTTGGTCGTATACGTATTTAACAGGATTACGATAGATAAACAACGATAACCCCAAATATAAACAAACAAATCAACGAACGCACATACTCAATGATTCAACATCCGACCAAACCAGTCAACAAAACAGACGAAATCCTAATTGTACTTCGTTTAAAAATACAAAATCTGGATATGTGCATTTATAAAAGAATTATAACAATGTTACGTGTAGTATGTTCAGTTCCAAGGAAATCATTTTTCAAATAATATGCACAACAAATGATGTATGTTAAATTACCTAATCAGTCAGTATTCATTTCTAGGTGGCACATTTACATAAACAGATATACAACATATTAGTATACGTAGTATTCAACAATAAATTCAGCTATTCGTGATCAAGAAGGTTATCTTATATATGATTTAAGATCAGACAATCTACATGGCGTAGATATCACATGACTCTACTAACAACACGATGAAGAACGTATTACCCAAAATTGCGTGTCACATACTCGCTGAACGGTGCACAATCTACAAGTGAATCAATTGTAAGCGGTTCAATATCGAATTTCTCTTGTGTGATACCACTGGATAAGAACTAAAGAATTTTATCTACGAGCAAATCGAACAAAAGCGACCACACGTTGTAGCAGTCTTATTCATAAATACTGCTCGCCTGTACACCCAGATTCAAAAGTGTCTTATTTTTGCGCCCCCTGTTTATCCGTATATTATATAGCGAACCCACTATTCGCTATTTTTTTTAATTTCCTTACATTTAATGCGAGCTTAATTCTGTCATATTTGGTACACTTCCATAAAGCACAGATTGAATTGAGCTTTAATCGGGTTTCGAACTTGATTGGACGTACTATAACATCTCTAACGAATGAACCAGTTAGGCTACGTGTTCAGTATCAATCTTAATAACGAACAGCCTGTCTTTATTTCAAATTCTGAAAATAATGGATGACCATGAATGTGGAAGATTGTAATGATCATTGATTTAACGTTTATTAAATCATAAATGTTAAGTAAATCAATATATGTGGACAGTAAATATTGTATTATCAATTTTCGTTGCATGAAGATGGCTTTTTTTTATAAAGATTGATAATTCATCATATTTTGAGTTCATAAATGAAATCATGGATGGGTTTCGGGTAACATCGTTTAGGTAAATTCGTGTAAGCAAAGAAACTGTCTGATTTCGAGATATATCTTGTTAGCACGTATTTAAATGGAAATTTTGGTGAACAAAATGCAATTGAATTACTTTACAATTTGCATATTGAACAACTACATGATAATAGATATCATATCATCACAGGTGAATAAATTTTGAATGTTCGAGTTGAGAATTACGTGCAACAAAATGTGTTTAACATCAAGATAAAGTTTCGCAAGCAGTAACCCAGACGCTGAAAGATGGAATTACAAACACAAACGTGATTCTTTTCATTGACAATTCATTACGTCCTAAAATGAAGTCTGTAAAAGAAGCGAGCAGACGTAAAACTCACCAGCACAAACCAAGGACAATGATGATTAACATTTACGACCGACTACTAATAGATGGTACGATTTTTTACATAAAATACGAAATCCCAAACATTAACATTACTCGTAAATCTTAAACTTAATTTTTGTCAATCATACCGGGGGGGGGGGTTGACACTTGTAACTAAATCTCGCTTACACATAATTCTCAGAGTAACTCTGAGGTCAAACTTCAAGTACATTGACCTACATACGGATATCATCTAAAACATTAATAATTAAAGGGAACTAAATCTTACCTGAGTAATTTAGAAATCTTTTCGTGTTTTTGTCCACATTTCTTACAGAATTGTCCCCCTTTATCGTCCGTATTATCCTTTTTATTCGCATTCTCCGCGGGTTTCTTTGAAAAGATCTGACCCATAATGTTTATCGTCCTTCACATAAAATATATTCAGAAGTCTTTCTACTATCCGATATTTTACTTTGCAGTTCAATGTGTCTCGTACTTTATGTACTAATAATCAATGTAAAAGTGACACTAACTGATAAGCTCTATTTAATACAACCAGAGAAAATAGACACTTGTAGATATCATTGGTCTAATTTATGGCTGCGATAAAATAACTTCGATTTATAGAAAGTCTTATAGGTCAATTTTGATTACACAACCATCTATTACTAACCGATTGTTTTAATTTCATGTCCCCGTAATAATTGTTTAAAACAGCACTGAAAATATTAATTGTAATTAAGCATTATGAATTGCAAAAATCAGTACATGATCAACAAAAATAACATTAATTTCATAGTTAACCATACTCGTTAAGAGACTGATCGTCACTCTTGTGATTTTTGCTTAACTTTCGTAACTTTTCGTAACTTTAGTAACTTTTCGTGACTTTAGTAACTTTTCATAACTTTAGTTACTTTTCGTAACATACATAACTTTTCGACACATGCATGACTCTTCGTAAATTTTCCTAAATACAGTTAATTGTTACTTAGTAAGTTCATCGAACAAGAAATCAGAACAAAAATATCATTTTTTTGCACAGTGTTTAAATTGTCAAGATAACTTTTTCTACAATAAAGGCAGGACAATTTTTCGACAGACTCACCAAAAATATTGCCAAACACCTCTTCCATAAATTACCCGCTCTTGAATCAAAATTTTATGGAGAATCGCAATAAAAATGTTTCAAATTTCCATGTATTAAAATACTTAAGTGTACTATACTTCGTATTATGAAATAATAAAAGGCGTCTAGTTTGCAGAGTTGTCGTTCGTTTTTACGTTATCGACGTCCCCTAGGCTGACATTATCTAACATCAAATGTGCTTAGATTTTGAAGTTTGTGGTAATATTTATACACAATGCAATGTGTACCACACATCATTGACTTCTTTTATATATAAAGTTAGAAAGCATGAAAAGATGCGACAATAAAAGTCATGATACTATCTACATTAAATTGCAATGCTGCCTTCAACCAGAGCAAATGACATAGCGTAGTTATAATATGACATTAAACGGCAAATTTCACTGAATTTACTGTAAGCAACCTGTTATCAAATTTATAAAAGCTTTCGACTGATTATTCAAAATCCCGATGTTACTTTACCGTTCATGATAAACCGAGAGACGTTTTTAAATTACGCCAGGCAGTTTTGGCAGAATGTGGTCAGACTTAATTCCTAGACTGGTCACTCCACCGAAAACTATTTCATACTTCTCACAATATAATGTACCCGCTTAAAAATCCGAGTATTCAATTTACAAGTATGGTAGATTTTAACACTGTATTCCTGTAGATGTATGATTAAAGCAAAGAATTTGGAAACTGGACGTGAAACACAAACGGTCACCAGATGTAATCAGACACTATAAGCACGAAGTCTTGTATTCCAGGAACCAGAAAAAAGAGAAAAATATCAATATTCACAAATACACAAACAACACAGTTCATGTAGTTTCCACGACTGATAGATTTTAACTATATAATATATTCTAATCAGTGTAGTGTAAATCAACATTATCTGATGATTTGTATCATTCAAACACGAACAATATGTATGTCCGACCTCACTCTTTTTAAGAAGTCAAAAAAGCGAAACAGCCACTGTGTAACCATCACTATTCTCTGAAACCTTATACTCTAAATGCATTAGGGCTCACTTATATATGCATCCGCCGCACATTCAATTCAATGCTTTACAAAAAAACACATTACGCTGTCCTATATACAGTATACATCGCGAAATCTTAAAACGTTTTATTTATTAAATGTTTGTATAGACACCGTGTAACCAAAATCGTGGTTATCGTGGGTTTTGACATTCATGATGTTGACAATGACGAGAAATTTAAACAATTAAAACACTTCCATTTTAACTCATTCCGCAGCGATTTTTTGTCTACATACTCGTTTGACAGTTCATTTTTTATAAAGTATCATAATTTAGTCCTCAATACAGGCGTACCATCAATATCTATGTTAACATTGTCACACTAAACAAATAAAGATAGTCAATTTCAACAAAATACCGGGTCTTAACATATTTATTTACAACCGCCTATGCCGAGGCGGTCTCATAGTTGCGAAGTTGTATCCAAACGTATTTTTATCATTTTTGATTGCTCCTTATTTGCTACGAGTTTAATGAGGTCAACATATTCACATATCTCACGTAGGCGTTTCCTGAATGTGGAGAAATAGCGTTGGTATCAATACATGAGGCCCGAGTTATAGACATATTGTAGCAATGATAGCAGTTTTTAAACTGAACATACTTGCTCCCCCTTGTTGTAAATGAAACGCTTTTTATCCTGTAGATTGCTTTTGAATCTAATGTCAACTGCTTAGGGTATATGTCTGATATGTGCATCTTTAACAAGATTTTTATGTTTGAAAACTGACATATTAACGAAGATTGTTACGCCTGAGAAACGGGCCTTTAATTTTGAATAAAAGGGTTTTTTTTTCAAACTGAGCGAAATTATTTTCGTGAGTCACTGACAACCATCTCACACACTGGACCCTGGTTGAAAGAGTTACCGAGCGATGAAATCTGTATATTTTAGAAACATATTTTAGAATGGTAAATGATAAAAATTTCATTTACAACTCCTTACATAACATAATATAACAAGCACAGCAATTCAAAGTACTTGAAAATCTAAGTTTATATCTTCATAAAAATCATTTTAATGTGTCTATACAAATACATGAACATTTTTTGACAAGACACTGAAATTCTATTAAAACTTAATGAAATTTCAAATTTCTAAAGTTTACATATAAAGCATCAATATTTACTTAAAGTAAAATATGAATATTGCCATTTTCACATTTAATACTGTGGTGTCATTTATTTTCGTAGGGCTCAATTTTCGTGGTTTTTACAAAAATGGCTATTTCGTGGGACGTAAATTCGTGGATTTCGATTCGAGTATGTAGATGTATGGTTTTAATATCGTCATATTCTCCATCCTTATGATACCTAAAATCAATGACTAAACACATGTATTTTATACAAAATGTTGTAAACCAGTGTATTAAGAAGTTTTAACACTAAATTTAACAGAACATGAAAGGTTTGAAAACATGCACCCTAGGACGTTAGAAATTTTTATTAGTACATTTTAATATATATTTTTGCGTCTGCTTTCTGGTGAAACGCTTATTGATGACACACTGATATTCCTATCCATTTGAACACCAAGGCTCTATCCAGGGACCTTCGTATTGAGAACACAATACTTCTAACACAGTTTATTTAATTTAAATTGTTTCCAACTATTATACGCCTGCTAGTGAACAGTAATAAATTTTTATTTAAGGTAACAATAAACATAAGTGTGCAACTTTTGAAAGAATTTCTTTTACGTAGAATGATATATCAAGCATAGAAATGCTAATTATAAATTTCTGGCACAGTCAAACCTTTGAACAAAGGCCATCCAATGGAAAGACAAAATTGTGGCCTTGATTGACAGGTGACCTTTAATCCGCTCTTTATTTGTTCAAAATGATCCATGACGGTTTTCAAAGAGTGGCCTTTATTCGCAGGGTGGTCTTTATTCGGAGGTGGCCACAAACACAGGTTTAACTGTACGTCAGAAATGTTTAATTTGATGAAACTAATGTTTTCAACTAATCTTTATTACTTCTCGTGAATTCAAAGTTTTGAATGACAAAATGATTCATTCTTTCCGTGGTAATAAGATTGTTAACGACACAATGTTTTCATGTTTCGTAGTATGACCAAACGTCATACATTTACTGAGAAAATTGTCTCCTTGACATCCTGATGTAAACAAGAATTGTTTAAATGCGAATACTAGATAATTATGTACAAATGACTTCATACAGTTCTTGAAAAATTGATTCCGCTTCTTTCTACAGCTTCAAATTTGTGCGTAAACAATAAAATGAACGCAAGAACAAGAAACAGTGAACCCCAGTTTTATACAGAAATATAGCCATTATTATAAGCCATTATTTACGCACGTGTAAACATGAAACAGTTTAGCTTGTAATGACAATTCATGCACCATTTCATGAATTTAAGTCAAATTAATCAACAAATTAAAGAGATTTTGTACCAGGATTTTGCATAAAAAAACTCTGGAGAGTATCTTTGTCAATGTGTGGAGTATTCGCAATATTGCAGCAGTTGCCTCCCTTCGATCAGGTAATTTTGCAAGACATTCGCGGGGTGAGATTGTTGGATTGTCAGTATTAAATTATGACAACATAATTAACAAATAAATCTTTTAGCTATCAAAGATACTTCAACAATACGTATAAATATCGTTTTTTTGAAATCTTCATTATCCACAAATACGGTATGATGTAAATATCATATTTAACTATAGGTAAGTACTTGTCTGTATTAGTTAGTTGCCCGACAGCCCACTCAAGGTACTTAATCGAGATGTGTGGCAGTATACAGTAAAACCTCAATTAGCTACGACTTCAATATTACGATCACATTGTTATAACGACCACTTATTTTCGGACCTGCTCTCAATAATTCCTACATTCAACTTAATAATGATACCACCTCATTATAACGACCGATGTTTAGTGTCCCGAAGGTGGTCTCTTTATCGAGGTGTTACTGTACATGCTACAAGTATAACTACAAATATTTTATTGCATTAAAACAAAATAAGATGTTTTATAGCAAATATATACACAAAGAAACAAATGTATGATGACAAAATCATTGGTAAACAGTGTTTGCTCGAAGAGCACAATCATGACATGTGAGGTTATTAGATATATTATAATCAATATTTTATTGAGTTTCATGATACGTAGTTTGAAAAAGAAATGTGAAAAAGAAAGTTATGTACGTACAGTATAAAAATGTTATACTACGTCGGTGATAAAAGAACTTAACTATTTACCTCATAAGTATATTTTGGACACTTTCAATTCCAAAGCAAAATATACAAAATATCAATTTATTAAGAAAATTTGGCTATTACTCTCTGACAGAGTGGAGAACATGGTGGCAAAAGAAAAGGAGCCATTACTCATTACAAGCAATGGCTTCTTTTGCCGCAATGTTTTCAAAAGTCGTCTGCTTCAGATGCGGTATTATGAGACAATAGGGTTAACTTTAAATTTGCAACATGGAATCTACCTGTTGAAAGCTAGCGGAAAAACAGACGCTCGGCGAAATGAAAAGATTATATTTTGTGATTATTTCAAAAGTTTGATTTGAACCATGCTCAAACGACCTACAACTGTTGCTATACTTATATATCAGTTGTATATCATCCAGTCATAACACAGACGGTAAATCATGTTAATGTATATAATATTTTATTGTTTCCTATAAACTACAATACCGTATGCTATAGAAAATTATACTATCATTTGAATCATTGTTTACGTACCAAATTATTGTACTCTGATAAAAAGACGGTATGAATTTTTACATTTTGTTATAAATATAAACCCATTGGGGCAAGTATTACGTTAGTTTCGTACTTGAAACAAGTGGTTCCTGCAGATAAATGTCACAAACAGAATTATCATGTTCACCTGTTATCTGACCTCGTGACCTTCACCTTGTTACACGGGCCGACCTAGTGAATTTATCTGTTATGTCAGTAACAAACGTGTTATTTTTGTTTCTTAATATTACGATATAGTACCGATTTATACGTCAGTGTAAATATGTATGCCTTGTACACATACATGTAAATATAGCAATGGACTTTTGTTTGTTTTTGTACATTTAAGATACCAAGTCGGGTGACTCCCTAATTCTTTATGGCAGGTCTGTCAATATTTGTTTTAATAGTATGCGACACGTATAAATCCTTTATTTAGCGTGGATTGATTGATTGATTGATTGATTGATTGATTGATTGATTAGTTTATTCCCTACAGCCTTTGAAACATTGTGGTCTAGGCATATACAATGCAACCTCTCCAGACCGACCCACTCTAGGACAATAACATCCCTTCAACAACATCATAATTTTCCCACTGTATGATTTAACCATACAATTTAACCTCTCTAAGGCTCTCCAGAGCAACATAATTTTGCTTCTTTTCAAGGGTGTTGTTTTAGAGAGGTTCCACGATATATACATATACACATCTATATTTATATATTTAGACTACAACCTTCGTTTTAAAATTGCATATTTTACATTTATGTAACTAAATTACAGTGTCACGGAAGTTGTGAAAGGTAACTATGCATATAGTAATAATTACCTTGAAAATTACACAATTCTTACACAGAAAATCAGCTTCAAAACATGCTCTATAAGTTGTCAGACAAAATGACACAGTTTTACGTAGCTTTAAGTATTTAATTTTGCTGCTATTCCATCAGCATTCAGCATTTTTTCTTCATGAATTACGGCCTATGACAACGTTTTAATTTGAGATTAGATTAATTATTCTACTCTCGTATTATCATTATTCTAATACATTTTATTCGCTGAGAATGAATGATAGATGTGACGTAACGTATTTATATTGTCATCTAGATCGTACGGCGAGCCAAAACTTTACTTTCTACTTTATCTAAACACCAAAAAAAAAAAACAGAATAGCTTGAGGGCACGAAATTCACAATGACAGTTAAACATAACGTTACATGTGCGTTTGTCGAGTATGACGTCATAAGATAAAACAAGTTACGTTAATTCATTCTTTGTTTTTTGTTTGTAAAATAGTTTTACTGTATGTGTTAAAGTTCTCGTGTAAAAATAAGAATTGAACAAACAAAGAGATTCTCATTTAGAGGCTGAGTGTAACAGACGGAGAGTTGACTACATGTTGTTTGTATCGATGTTTCATCACAAATGCTGAATAAATTATCATACATTCAATTCACATACAGTAGAACACGGTTATAGTGAGTTTACATATATCCATATATCACAATACATGTATCCATACTTCATCATATTCGTGACATTGAAATAAAGAAAGTCGAGGAAAATAATTTCTTCGCTCTATCCGCGTCTTCGTTATATCCGAAATCACTACAACCGTGTTGTACTGTATACACACTGAATAACTGGTTTAAGTCAGTTTGTCAGAAATGTACCTATGACTACTGATTTTTAACCTTTTTCGGACGGACATACACCATGCTGACAAATGATGCCCTTTATAACTAAATTTAACAACTTAATATGTAAGAAAAATTAAATCTTCGAACACAAGACGGTATATCATAAGGCTTGTGCTTTGAATCCCTCTTGGGCGATCACTATTCACGGGTTTTACTGTACAGAACAAATTTTACACCCAAACATGCCTTCATGAAATACAAGTTAGATTATTGAATGTCGATATTTCATTACGAATGATGAATTGAATAATTCGTTACAAAATCCGTGTTTAGATAAATGAATAACTAGCATTACGATCAATAAATCGAAAAATGAGACTATTACACGGATGATCATTTTTTATATTTTAATAAATCTTTATTTTGCTGAGCTAATAAATATGTCTTCAACAAAGTTTTGCCATTGTAATAAAAAAAAAACAAAGTATACATCCGTTAAATCATTCTTTTGATTTTTTTATTGAATTTGAGTACATGTAGCGAATTTTGACGTTTTTAATTCAAGTTTGTGTTTGTTGTGGTTATTAAAAAGAAATGTTATATACACCTTCAGGGACATGCAAAATTACACTGCTGTAGTTTGCTCAACGAAACAAAGATTGGATAAATAATGCCTCTTGAACGACTCCGTACTTACGGAGACCAAAATACTCGAATAAGTTTATAACACGATCTCATACAAGCATTAAAACAATGTTAGTCATCTGGATATTTAAAACACTAGATTTTTTGTGGTTTGGTTTATCATTTTGTTGTATCATGTATCAATAACACAGCACATTGTTGTGAAAAATAATATCAAGAAAGCGACAAATGAAGCATTTTATGGGTGCAGTTTTGTTACATTTTGATACTTTCGTGGTATGTTGTAATCTGATAGCTGGTATCAGATGGTTATAAAAACAACGACAAACATTTTTTTACAACACATTAAACAACCAAAAGGTGTACAGAATCAAATATATCAGTATCCAGACCGTGTTTATGTATCATATATCCCAGCAGTTTTATATTTATCATGTACAGTACAACCCCTTCAAACAGTATAATCATTGCAGACTTGCAAACCCATGTACACTATGAGAACACAACGTGCAAACACAGATCATATGTGCAGCGTGCACGATTTTATTAAAAACATGTGCTTTTGATACAACCGGTATTTACATGTAACAAATATCAGCTGGGACTTCAAATTCATCGTGTGATCATAATCATGCAGTTATTCGTACATGAACATGAATTCATTTAAAAGAAATCTTGCAAATTACCGGATATCTGTGATGAGTGCTGTTCTTTCTCAATTTTATGTCCGTTTGTGAAACTTGACTATCTATCTAACATGATTATAAGACTAATTGTTGAATATATACTTCCTATTGATATCATGTTTGATAATCGTCAGTTTAATGATTACAAAATGCTCGAAATAAAACGCGATATGTAGTTAGTACTAAAACAACTTAACTGATGATCGGAGTTAAGGGGAAAATCAATTGAACCGTCAATTAAGCAGACCGGACACACATGTATATTAGACTGTGATTTATACATAAAAATACATGTACATAACTTTTAGAGTAATAACAAGATCGTTTATATTTGATAAGAATTACTTCGGAACACATTAATTCGAATTCAACATTCAGTTAATATTTAACATTGACTAAGAGTATGAATAATTATTCGAAAAAGAAAAACTGAAAAATCGTTTTAAACATGTAACAAAAAATGTACCAAAGTCATGTCATATGTATACAACAAGTAAAAATGCAAGAATATGTATAATTTCAACAGCCGATGAACGCATGACTAAAGTTGAATAAATTGATATGCAAATACATATACATGTATTATACATACATATGGGTAAATATTAAGATTCACCAATGATATGGTACGTAGACATTGTACATGGTGTATTAGGGAGTGTAATAAACTCACAGCATTCGCCAATAACGTGTCTCTTATGTAATGACAACCATGATGCGTCATAAGCGAATATATTTTAATTGTTAATTAATTGTTAATTAGATTTCTAAAATGAATGTATTACTAATTTAGACATATGCGCGGTCACTCAGAGTCAAAATCAAGTGTAAAGCGAGGCTACCATATTCCTGAAACAAACTGTCTGATGTAATTAATTGCAGTTCTTAATTTCTAGAAATATTATTTCACAATGATTGGACTTTGAATAATTTAGATATGTAGGTACAGTGAGACCTCGCGTTGTGGTCACCTCAATAATAAGACTACCTCTTAAAACGACTGCATAGTTGGACCTTTGGACTTCTACTATATGCCAATTGCCTCTCAAAATGGAGATGGCAGATTTTGGAATTATTTATAATTTTCATAGGTTTCAGTGACAAACAATGATTAATCGTGAGATTTCTTTTTTACAAATGACATTCCTGTGAGTTAGTCCTGTCCGTTTAAAGTGGCATTAAAGTCAATGGGAGTCGCCCATTTTTCAAAACTTAAAGAAAAAAAGAAGATCCATTTCAATGAAAACTTGTATTAACAAGGTGCAATAACACAGTAGCAATTTAATTTGATAAAGAAAAATATAGGTCACCATCTAGAAAATTAAGACAATAAGTGATGTCCAACATATTTAAGAAATCATTGTTTGCATAAAGACTATATATGTTCTGTACACCAGAATTTTGTCACAGTGAATTCCTGGGGACCCGAATATTTATTTCATCATAACCATATTTCACAACACTAATAACAATGAAATATAGAAAGACGTGTTCGGGGGGGGGAATAAGAACTTCACTGTATACGATCCTTCATAATAACCGTGTTTTACTGTAATTTAAACGCATAATTCCAACAGAACCTATTAATGAGGGACATGCTGTTGGTTATCCATTTGTAACCCTAGCAAAGAATCGGTCATACATAATGCCTGAAGTCTTTTAAAACAGTAGTTACAAGAGATATGAGTTTTATATTTCACAATCCAAACACACGCGCAGTCATTTAATATTTAAACCTAAAGAGACGATGGGGTTTGCCTGTCAGAAAGTGTGTACAAGTGTGCATGTATATTCCAAACATGAACTTTGTCTACGAATGTGATGAAAACATGATCTCGCCTGAAGCTACGATGAAGACAGGTGCGGAATAGATTTGTGTATGATAGAAGAGCTTAAGTGGTACAAAACACACGTAACTTTTCACAAGAATTTGAACATGAACGAGTGTTACAATCTTACACATGTAAAACAGACGTAAACATAATCAAATTGCCCAATTTCGTTTGACTTGTATCGTACAGGTTGACGTACTGCTTAGAACTTTCTAGAAATTTCCCAAATATTCCAAAAGAAAAGTAAATATAAAATATAAATATAAAAAAAACTCACATATGTTGGTATTTTCCACGTTTGAATTTCGCCGACGGGGTACTTGCCGTCGGTGTGAGAAATAATTCATCAGATGAGGACGGCGACAAACTCTCCGGTAACGGAGAATTGGGAGAGTGTCCGTCCGATCGCGACAAAAAACGACGGATCTTTTCCCCATAGTTTGTTACGTCGAACCTTGGCACATATCTTTGAACGTCCGCTGTTTCAGGAAATCTAAACGCGGATATATAATGGTTAACACTGTCGGATATCATTTTCGTCTTGTCACAAATTACTACTTTGAAATCAAATTGAATCTGAAAGACAATCAAAACTAACTGTAAGCGGATGTATTAACTTGAATCTAAAATTTTATGCCAAAAATTATCCACAATTTCTACACCAAGCACAATCCTATAAAACACGTCTTTTCGTTGTAATTACCACATTAATTAAAGACACAACTGTTCTTCCTCGTCCGTTTTTGTCCCATTAAGCTATTCATTAGCGTTCTCTGACACAATGTTATATGGTTAAAATTCGTGACTGTTTTCCCTCTAGGCCACGCTTATTCAGTTACACGTCTCGTAAGTCCGATCGACGATGTTTGATAAAAATGTAAAATTTAATGAATAAATTCTACATGAAGATAACACATTTATAATACATACGAAATAAATAACACCACACTATGGTCACAGCTAGAACATGTACTGCGACCGTTCGTATAATCTCCTAAATCAAATGATTTATTCGCCTCACACAAGCCTCATATTAGATTTAATCTTCTAGTACAATATGATATCGCGAGTAGTCAAACGCTTAAATACTACAAATTACAAGCTTGTGTTTCATGATACCACAAAAACGACACATATGTCTTTCTCATTCTGAAACATTTTATGCAACGTTATGTAGTGTTGTCAACGATATACAGTGTATAATTACGCGCAGTTATCAACAATTAACCCAGCTAATTGTTACTTGTATAAACACAACAGGGAAGAGTCATGCTCTGAAATTTTCCCACACAGGGACAAGTGCTTACAAAACGTAGGGAGTGTTTTTGCAAGATGCGGCGGTTCAAAAACTCGACCGTCTTTGATAAAAATGTGTATATCGTCATTAATATACAGATCGCAATATCGTCATTAATACACAGATCGCACCATTTGCCTTACCGTCACTTGATTAAAACATGTAATCATTTTGCTTAATGGCTTACAATTAAAGTTAATCTTAAATATACAGTGGAAACCCTCTAAACTGGTTCCTCTATAAACTGGTTTTCACTCTAAATCGGCCGAATGTTCTGGTTCCGACTTCATTCCTATATACAGTCGACTCTCATTATCTCGATATCGTCGGGACCATCAGAATTAAGTCGAGATATCAGTTTGTCGAGATATCAGTAGTTTGGGTATTTTTGTTGTTTTCCTAAAATTCTGCAATAGGATCATTTTCCTTGTAGCTAATATCCTCGCTGGTTGATTAAAAACGACTAACATTGAACATGGTATAAATATATTTCGGTATTTTGCTCCATGTGAGTTGTATTCATTATTTTTGGTCGTAAATACCTTATTGTTCCGGGATAGGCTTTCATATAGAACACTTAATGTAAAGGGGGGTTACTCTGCAGTGCTTGAACACCAGAAAAATTACACTTCGTGAGAACTGCAAATGGTTAAAAACAACTAAAACTGAAAACATGACACTTAGTCAATTTGATATTTTTATTTCAATATACATTTTAAAAAGTAAAACAAGCACAATATTACAACTTAATATAGATAAATACACAGACAGTGACAATTCAGAAGCCATAGTCGTTCTCTTTCTATTAGAGATATTAAAGAATGAAAATCAGAACTCTATTTATACATCTGGTAAAATTGCTCAATTTTTGACACGAATTAAATGACATTTTAATTGCATAAACACTTTTGTTTATTCGTCTTGGGTATGTAAACAAACAAACGTTGAGTAATTAACGACACTCGTTTATAGCGTCAGTTTGCGACACCAATTAGTAGAGAGTGATTATCGGCGCGTGGTGTTATTCACACCTCCCCGCGGTCGCCACTGATAATTTCTCGAGTCGAGATAAACTGTGAAATCATATAGCAAATTAGAAGTTTGGGACTTAGATTTTCAAGTCGACATACCGGAATTGTCGTGATAAAAAGATCGACATAAACATCCATTTGTATTATAGATAAAGAAGGAATAATTTTGGGACCTAACAAATCTTGTCGAGATAACGGAAAATCGACATATGAGGAGTCTAGATAACGAGAGTCGACTGTAATTCAAAAATCCACTATAGACTGGCATCCCCTCTAAACGGGCTAAATGACCTGGTCCCGGGCTCGGCCGGTTCAGATGGGTTCCACTGTACTTACAACAAAATTATATCCCGTGGCTTTGAGTAAATGATATTAACATTGAAATTATTGCTTGTATATGGAGCGCTCTGCATGAATCTCAAAGTCGGCCGCTTATATAATCTCCCTTCAAAACCACGCACGCGCGTACTATCATTTAAATGAGAAACATTAAGACTACACGGGGCTGGGCCTGCAGAGAAGTTATCAATGGACAAGGATTTCCGGTTATTCAAATAAAACCACTTTAATATCTGAAGAAATTAAATTCACATCTTACAATCATTTGGTTATATTTGATGTATCACAATAACAATAGAGCTGATTTTATCAAATTCTAAACTACTTACTGAACGTTAACTCCACATAGGTTCTCATAAAGCTTACGTACTTCCTTTAAATCCACTTACATCAAGTTATAAAGATGTACACTGTCTTAAAAGTACTTTCTCGCTTACAGCGCATAAAACTTATAATAACAATGATTGCAATGTGACTCTATAATCCACCAACTATCATTTCCGAAGATATACTGCTTGAATTATAACTGTAAACAAACTTCATCCCACAAACAAGTGGACATTCTGGTGAGCCTTGATATTTTAAGTAAATGTTGCTAAGCGATCGAAAACTGCGCCTAAAATATTTATCCCATAATACATATTTAATCTCATTCAGACATTGATTTATATTCAATTTCATACATCGACTCACACTGCTGAAATTATTCGCACAACTTATCGAAAACAGTTTTCACCTGTCGTATCGACATTTATTTTTCTCCAGTATACCTAAAATTTCGCCAGTTTGTGAAACGGTGTATGGTTTTTATTTTATTACGAATTAAAATGTCGTAACATTTATCGACCGTGTGTCTTACAAGGGTCATAAAGGATTGTTAAGATTTTTTGTAACGTGAAGTTTATGACTTCAGTTAATACTTGAACGTCTATCGGAGAACTTTATTGAGACTGTTAAAATTCATGTTGTTTTTATTCGTGACAAATATACGCCAAGATGGTGATTCGAAATATGAAACTAGTATGGCTTATTGATCTATGTGTTGAGGTTATTACTGTTCGTTTTTTTTTAGTTTGCATGAAATGTCAAATATATGACCCAGCTGTTACTTCTGTTTTTGCCTTTGTAATATGATGAGCAATTTACGTATCTTATTCTTGATGAAATACATGTACCATATACTAGTATGGTGGCAATGTGTGATGCTCTCGTTATATATATTTTTTTCGGAGAATTCCGGTTTTTAGAGAGTCCGGTTTTATATGTATGCAGTATAATCCCGGAAAACCGGACTCTCTAAAAACCGGAATTCTCCGAAAATCGGATAATTTTTCCAAGTCCCATTTTTTCTCGATTACAATCAATAGCTCTCTGAAAACCGGAATTCTCAGAAAACCGGACTTATGGCCCAGACCGGTAGGGGTCCGGTTTTTAGGGGTTATACTGTATATTGTTTGTCGCTTTGTTTGTAAGTTCTCTTAAGTCAATCAAATAACAGTGTTCTCTGATATGTGCGATGTACCCATTTTCAACCAAACCAGCTTTTATCAGCCTTTCAACTTCATCATTTTAAAATGCTGTGCTTCCTCAATTGCCTTACCATTGTGGAGTTTCAGAACACAATAGATATAACAACTTAACTTTAACTATAGCCTGAATAAAACGCCTCATGCCGTATTCTTCATCTAAATTCAATGCAGCTGCGATAAAAATGAAATATAATTATTGGAAACCATTATTGCTATTATGTTCACATTTTGAAAGTCAAAATTTAACATTTTTGACCGCCACCTTCTCATGAGTTTTATCAACTATTGCTTTTTATCTTTTACGACGTTTATCTTTCAAGGAATTATCAAAAGCGATTGTGTACGATCGAATCAAATTACTTTTCTTTTTTACTTAATGTGAAATTGAAGATATGTTTGGCTTCTTTTTTGTTGTTAATCTGTTACCTAGCAACCGTATTAAGTGAAAAGGAAGTAACGTCAGTTACTACTGTCCAATTCCTAACAAGTAAATGATTACATGGCCTGGTATTCACTCTTGAATTCCGTGACTTTATTTAATTTTCCTGACGTCATACAAGGCAAGAAAGTTCCTAATTTCGCCAACCCGACTGACCCTATTCTTTCTGCTGACCTTTGACTTCTTTTCGATTTGAATCATTTGATTTCTTACAGATATTTTCATTTTCATTCGAACTACATTTCCGAGCTAAAAGATGCATTTGAAATGAAAAAAAACTGGGTATTTAATTTGTGACACAAGTCCTCTTGTAAAAGGTTGCTGACATCTATATCAGCCTATCGCTTCGTGTTCAATTAAAAAGTCACATGTGACATCCATGATTTGTATAGAGACGGACGTTCAACATTTTAGCCTTGATTGTGTTTACATCAATTAATGAGTAATGAAATGGGACGGGAATTGCTCGTATTTGATCACATAAAGATCTATATGTATGTATATGACTGTTTAGCGCTTTTTTTCAGAGCTAACTAGGATATTATTGAGATTAAACTTCATAAACCGAGTCTCCGGTATATGAGAAATGTTAATGGTGCAACTGTAGACGAATCATAATCATTTAAATGAACAATTCAATGTATCCACGAATCGTTGTTGTGAAATGGTGCAATAAATGCTGAACATTCCGAGAATGAACCACTTAACAAGTTTTTGGTACGGAAGTTTTGAGTCATTCTGACCACGATACTTCACTGCAGTGAACCCCATTTTACAAAGAAAACTACAAAAGTAAAAGTGAACTTTCCCTGACTAAATTATAATTGGACACTTGACCCGACAGCCAACGATGAAGTGGATGATTTTGTTAGGTTGCTGTATATGTAAATGTTATGCTGCGAATTTTGTGGGTTTTTTTTTCTTTGCAAAATGTCATTTTTTTTGTTTCTCAGATAATTATTATCCAAAGAATCAAAATTTGAGTTTATAAGATAATTTTAAAGACTCTTCTTTCCTTTGCATTTAAAAGCCATTTCTACGTGTCTGGGAGTATTTTTTCTGAAAAAAAATCCATTTTATTGATTGTTGTGACGCTTCAAGTTCTCTACTTGAACAGAAACTAGCTCTAAACAAATACTGTTTAGGTTTCATTGTTGATTGTCCAAATGTCATTGTTTTTGCACATTGATTTTTGAGGTTTATTGTACTAAGTGGCAATTTTAGTAACTCTTCATTTATTGTATGTATCTGTGGGTACATCATATTTGGAGACAACACAAGAACGAGTTAATTTAGATTGGTTTATTTGTTGTTGTAACGTTGTTTATTTTCTAAGGCCTATATCCAGACTTCCGGATCTGATAAATGGCACGTATACATTCAATTTAGGCCACGCCTACTAGCGAATGATTGGTCAAGGGACACTACACTCCAGCTGATAAGTATTTGTTCGTATATTTGGTGCAATTAAAAATCGAACTGTAATTTGCACGGCGTTATTGTAATAGTTCATCCGAAGTCAGTCAGTTGGTATCAATGCTTAGTGAAGTTCCCGAGCTAAACGTACCACGTGACTATACAATACTCATTGGTAGAATAGTTGCCCATTATGCATCACCATTTTTTGATTGGTGTCAACCTTAGTATTCATCCTCAGATGGTCACTTACTTATTGTTACTTCTACATTTGTTTCATTATTTTTTAAAACATCGACGAAAGGCCATAATTAAACTTGTTATCTTTCAGACGGAATAAAGAATAAGTCTGCGGTGCATACTTCTCAATACGCGGTATGCGCATGCGTCGTATTCTTTGGGGGTGCAATTTGAAACACGATTTGTTCTGAATCTGAAATTAACCATTGTAATAAGGGCGTGAAGTATTTGTGACTAAATGCAATACGAATCATTTACAGCCCAAACCATTACACAGCATTCCGATTCCTATCATAAAGTTAGTCCATAGCAGTGAAGCATCTCGGGTCCTCCGTGATCGAGTGATAATGGTCTTTACCTAGTAATCACTAGCCCTTCACCACCGTGAATTTGAATCCTACTCGGGTTTAAATTTCACAAATGAGGAAGTTAGCTTGCTGAAGATTGGTGGTTGTGCCCAGGTGTATGCCTGGGGTCTTCCTCCATTGTTAAAACTGAAAAGTCGTAAAATGAGCTTGATTGTTGCTGCGATATTTAACCCGAGTGAAGCAACGGTAAACAAAGAAAAAAGTGCTTGACAATCTATGTATAGATAAATCACGAGTAGCCGTTGTCTATGAAATTAAGAGGCGAGCATACCGACCCAGACTACAGGTATTCAATTTATGCTTATATTGAGCGACTGTCTCCGATCCCTTACATCCCTATTGTCTTCTGTACAGTCTTGTTTCCATATCACGGACCCCTCATGAAATAGACAACGACAAACTCTGGTCTACGTGATTTAGCCAACGGCTGTCCTTGCAAGCGATTGGCTGGTTTGTATCAACTGCGGTCTAAATCTGATGTAATATTGTTCTGATAGTGATGGTTGCAGGTATTGTGATAGATAATGACCGGCTTACATTTATACCTTCACTTCCGTCTGTACGTTCAGCACGTGACGCTGGACTTCCGATTAGAGTCTATGTACGTTTTCCAGTTTGGGACCGCGCCCTAAATGGAAAGTACACGGATGCATTATGAAGGGTATGAAATCCTGTTTGATATCCACCATACGACCACTCTCTCTTTTTTCTGTATTGCTAATAATGAAGGGAACTCCTCGACCCACTATGCTACCTTATCGTAAATCACACATTAGCCATTCATACGATACAATATAAAGAAGAGTGTGTTTAGATAGGGCGTAATGTATGTACAAATGAACATTAGTCATGGTTTAAGCTTTTATAAAGTTAACAACCACGAGGCTTGGTTCATGAATGATGAGCCATTTTATAAACATAGAAGAAGTATACGACCATTCAGACATCGACTGATCTCGTACATCGGCTGACAATATTCACCCGAGCGTGATTTCACAACTTGTAGTAAATTTTGTAAGTTATACATATACTCGTTCTCATTGGTTACTCGCTGTTTTAAGCTACCGAATTAAATTCGACGATGAATTTCGAACACTCTTCTTGTTCAATTCATCCATTGGTGGATACCTACCTCATATTTATTCCAATCATCCCAGAACCTGAGTATAAGTCTGCATTTATCCAAGCGCTAACTGGTGACCTATTGACCTCTAAAGAGCAAGAGTATATGTTTACCTCGTGAATCTAAATAATCAGCTTCCTTCAAAATTTTAGAAAGGTCATTAAAATTAGGATCTATGCAATTATTGACCAAAAAAAATGTGTATTTTTCATTGGAAAATGCATTCATTGCAGTTAAACTTGGCCAAGACCAATAACTCCCCAAGTTATGTTCCAGATCACGATATCTGTTTGTATCTAGAACTTAAGAGTCATGTGACTATTACAAAACAACATTAACAGTGAAAAAAGGCTTAAACACATGACTTTATCAGCAAATCACACACAAGTACAGCTTTATACTAATGCTACGATGTTCGTCATTGTACTTCATTCATTCACAGGATTTGAATTCAAGTCATGAATCCAACAAAACTGTTGATAGAGGTCGCTGGTTCGAAACTTGGCCACAATTTTAAACACAACAGTTTGGCTAAAGACATAACATCTATCATAACTTGTTCTAACCCCTGATTCATGTATCATGTCTGCAAGTTGGCAGATACTCACAGGATGATGAGGAAACAATTATTGATAACAGGATGATTGGTGATTAACTGTCAATCACACGTGTTCTCATAAGCTAATTTTATAACTATGACCCCTTTTAAACAGTATTTCTGTCATACATGGGCAGGCAATTAAATTAACCAGTTTTCCTGGATTCTGTACCAGAGCTAACCTTTTTCTCCGCAAGTAACCGCTTACTTCTCCATATGAACGGTCAACAGTGAAGGTTGAATGGCTTTACACTGTGAATGGCACCGTCTTGAACTAAATCATCAGAACAGGTGCCATGCCCAGGATTCGAACTTGCGAACCAGAGATCCATAAATGTACTGCTCTACATATACAGCTATCAGGATGAGCCTTACTATAAAAAGTTCCAGCATATATGCCACGAAAATAAATAACAAACATTATCATTTAAGCAAGTACATGTTTATCTATTTTTAATAAAAATATAACAAACGTATGCAGAGATTATGATAAAATAATAAAATATTGACAAGCCATATATATGAATAATGTAGCAAGGGACCTAAAGAAGTATATGTGCATTAAAACTGGAATTATAAACGGTATGTAAAGTAAAACAAATGTTGGAGAAGACTCATAATGTGTTCACAAACAGTAAAGTGCCAACAAAAATAAATAAAAAAAATATACATCAAACAAATGGTTTTGCAGAAAATAAAAAATGTGTTTATAAAAAATCAAGATTCTGATCTGAAAAGGATAAAATTTGCTTAAAAATTTTAAGCAAACATTGAAATATCAAAATAAAAAAGTCACACAAAATAATTCCAGACAACTAACAGATATACCACATATCATACATTGTAAGGAAAAGTGAAAACAAAAAATATAACAATAGATTCTTTAGAAAATTCACAGTGAACAAAAAACTACTCCCACAATCTTGAGCCTATTTCATAAAGATATCTTAGCTAGGACAGAATTCTCTGAAGAGATCGTAGCTAAGAGAGAAGTTTCTAAAAATATCTTTGTGAAAAATATAAAGAACTAATGAAAATGATACTTGTTATATTTTAATTGTGTAAATCTCTTGATTTTTTGAGGAATTACCATAGTACATAATTACACAATGATTTACCAAAAAAAAATGATACTGTTTTGTTACATTTCTTTACATCATGCAAATAAAATATCTGATGAACTTACAATATAGGAAGTAAAACTGTATTGACAACAAACTTCTATGATAAAGAAGTTCAACATGGATAAATGGCAAGAAACATCAAGGCACACATATTTGTGATACTAACGTATACTAAACTTATAAAGTAATAATATTATAGTGCAAGGATTGAAATTCTATCAGTGTCCATAAATCTTATCACAATGCATCATATAATGTGTACACAACAAAAAAAAAAAACTTCATAAAATGTGCACTGAGAGAATAATTAAATAAAGAATAAAGAAAATTTTCTTTTAAGATACTATGACAACAATACTCCCAAAACGTCACACAGAGCAGCGTTCAGACACACTAATTGATAAATAATTGATAAGCCTGTGACATGCAGTGGACTCTCCCTAACTTGCATCACAAGTTGAAAAATCCCTACAGAAAGCCAGAACAAAATTTTATTTGACACTATCTATGCCAGACAGAAATACTAGCAGTTCACTGTACACTTAAGTATCAAAATAAAAATTAATGAACACAACACATATTTAAGCCATTGCACAATGCCATTAAGTTTTTACAAAATTCCAACAACCAACTATGTAGACAAGAAAACTACACACCAATCATTAGACAAAAAGTTTCAAAGGCATTTTTAACAAAACAAAAAAGCTTTTACATTTTGCTTCACAATTCAATAACTACTTTGCCTGCAGAATCTATCAAAGTGTTTTTTTTATAAATTGAAATTCACATTCAGTGAAGTTACTATGGTAATAATTTCAAACGAATTTCAATAAATCTGACTCTATGATTTCCCTACTAATTCAGTAGCCAGCAAACAAGCATGTTATTAAACACCGATAGAATCTTATTTAAGTCAGAGAGCAACAATGTGCTGTGACATATCAAAATTGGAAAAATACAAGAATTTAATGAATTTCAAACATGAACATCTCAAAGTTGAGCAATTGTGACAAAAAATATATATTTTGTTCATATTTATACATTGCTAAGACAATCTGTTGATATCTAAATCAATATCACAGGTTAATATATGCCGCAGATCTAAAATATTCAATGATAAATTTCAACAGGAACAGACATGACAACAGTGCATTAACAGCAAGCTTGACATTGTTCATATAACAAAAAAAAGCATTTTTTAACCCACAATTAACACAAAATGAGAAAACGTCTCAAAATAAAGAAATTTAATATCATACATAGAAATTATGGCTCTGTACAGTGGTTTTTAACCATTATATATGTATCACACAGTCATAAAATGTATTACTTATCCAAAAATGTAACAGCTAAAAATATATACAATCTTTGTTTTCAGTTTTAAAAAATAGACAAATAAATTATGAAATCATACAATTGATGTTACCACTATTAACAAGACAAACACAACGTCATTATTTGAACCTGGAAAAAAGTGTTTTATATATATATTATAAGAATGAAATTTTATAAAGACTCTGTATGGACATGTCAACAAAAATGCACCATTCACAATTGATATTTACTCTGTCCAGATATGAAGGTAAAACGACACTATTCGCAAAGTACAAACATCAAATTAACTCTCAATTCAGATCTTGATAAAGTTTTCAGTACATCTCTGTACAAAAATGTGAGTATTTTTTCAGTAAACTAAACATATATACATAAGAAAAATGTGAATAACAAAATAATATTTGCAGAAAAACACTCATTCACACATACTCAGATTTGAATAAAGAGAGAGTCCAAAATAAAATGATATAATACAGGAATTGTCCAAAGATCAGATTAAAAAAAAAACCTAATATTACAAAACGTAAGAAGAGCTAAAATAATACTAAAATTGATTAGCATAGCTCTGTTCACATTATACCCAACAAATTGACGCAACTTAAATTTCAAATTCTTTTCAAGAAGGGAAACAGAATAAGAAAAATAACATGTGCAGCTGCTTATGAAAATTATAAAATCCATCACAGCTTGAGTATAGACATGACTAGCGAATGTATGCCTAATCAGGAACAGTATGACTAATTCCATCCTAAATAAACAAGAAGAAACATCAGCCAAAGTAACACACCACTGTCCTTTACATTAAAAAAAGGATCCATTTAATAACATAGGGCAAGCAACTCCAATTCAAAATTGCCCTATTAATAGTAATCAAAAAGACAGAGGAAACATTAGAAAAACAAATAGCGAATAAAAGTGCCTAATTGACACAAAACACACACATCGAAATTATCTGGAGAAGATTTGATAGGAACAGTTCAACAGACAACTATCATGAAAACTGCTCACCAAACACCAGTGTTCTGTAGTATAATACGTCTGTCTTGGTGTGTATAAAAAATGCGAAAAGAATGTAATGGGAAATCAAACACTTGAAGTCATAAAAAGAACATGTTGTCATAACAACCACATATATTCATTTATTCCAGGGAGAAAAGGACAGAAATAGATAAACTGGTTTTGTTCATTTTTCTAACCATGTACTGCTATTTTGTATATAACTAAACCTACTAACTAATACAATAAGCATTTGATATTGTCTATAACATTTGCAACTAACTTATTCATTATTAACATATTACATCAACCATCCCCATAAATAAACTAAATATGGTCATAAAATATAAAAAATAAACAAATTAACATGGTGTGTCTATAAATATGACACAGTATCATGATAAAAAACTTAAAATGACACGACATAAAGACATAACTATTTGAAATATTGGAAAAACTAATAAAAAACACAGAATTATCACTTAATTAACTAAATTTAGTCAAAAATTTATCATGAAACAATGAAATGATTCCTGATTTAAATGATTCAAAGTACATAGGAGCTATGAAATTAATACTTAGCGTAGTTTTGATATAAGTAATGCCAAATTGGCACAAATAATTCAAATCACATTCAACTTATAGAAAAAATAACAAAAACAAACAGAAGAAAACTACAAAGACTGCAAAATGGCTTATATCTTCACTTAGTTATCCTTAAAACCAATTATGCTTATTACCCTGTCAATGTATTTCAAACACAAGATTTCAGCAAATATTTATCAGACTGCTTGAAAAAAGTACAATCCTAAAAGAATAGCCCACCAGTAATTTAGTTTTCAAATTTCATCTCTTTTTTTTAATATGAAGAGTGAATATAACTGAAGCCATACATTTAAAACAGAATTGAATACAAAAGTGAACGTATTGAATTTAAGCACGCAGCGCACGTGAAATAGAGAACCCCAACACATACTTCAAGCAATATAAATAACCAGTATGTAAGTCCAAGGTATGGACTAAACAGTCAGAAAACAATAATTGCATCCAGGAAGTTTCAATCAGTCGTATCGCAAAATATTATACAAATATTTAGATTAAACAACAAAAAAATGCACAAAATTTTCATCAACAGTTGGTGTTAGTATTGAGCAAATCTCGACAACAAGATGGTTACACAAATCTTCGTAATTATTCATTCAGTAATTTGGCATCATCAAAGTAAAAATATTTGTGAGCATTGCTATGGAAACTATGTGATATGGATTAATATATATATTAATTTATATGTCTCTGATTGAATGTAATAAGCCATTAGTTGCATGTACTGGTTAGGCAGTAGTAAACATAAGATATCTCCGTAATCAGATCTCTATTTTCCATTACTATTTTCAACAAGTTAATATTATTGTAAAGATATTCTTATTTCCTGTTTGTGATGAAAACGTTTTTTTTAACTTTTATCCAAATCTGACAATTAGACTGAAATAAACTTTATAATAATCTGATTGGTTAACTCAGACAAACTGATGTATCACACATTCTGATTGGTTGAATTACATAAATTAAATCTAATGAGATTGGTCAACACTGAAGAATAATTTCCTAAAGTTTGACAGGTCAACCAGGACAAAATTTGAGTTTTCTGAATAGTCAAATTACAAAGGCCGCATGTTTTCTGACTGGTTTACAGACAGACTACATGCATTCTTATTTGAAAGAGGTTTTATCCAGTATCTTTAAATCATTAAAATTACGTAATTAACAAAGAAATACAATATTGAATAACCATCACAAACCACTAGGAAACAAGTGAATATTTTCACAACAGTATTTAGCTAAGAAAAGTGTCCACACAATAGTAGTATCCTTAAATGGCAGTCAAATTCTGAGTCTGCGTGATTTCCACAACGAGCTGTCCAGATCGTACCTGATCACCCTGTTTACCTCGACCGACCAGACCCACTTTCTGAACTTGGCGCGTACACTCATCAGAACTGAGGAACAGATGTTTTCCCATGTATGAATCCTTCAAAATATTGTTGTTCCAAATCTGCAAACAGACAAGACATTTGCTGTTTTCCTCGACACTGAAAGTCCTTCTTAACTCTTTGCCTCATAATGATATTTTGGATTCCTCCAAATTCAGAGCAAATATACAAAACATCCGTTTATTAAAGAAAATTAGGATATTTCTCTCTGATATAGTGGAAAACATTGTGGCAAAAGAAGCCATTGCTCATTACAAGCAATGGCTTCTTTTGCCACAATGTTTTCAAAAGTCGTCTGCTTCAGATGCAGGGAAACGTGGTATGACGATATATAATATGAGGCAAAGAGTTAAAAAGATCTTAACAACAAAAGTACCAAACTGTCACAAAGAATTTCTGTAAAAATTATCAAGTGAAGATTGGGCAGGAACTGTTCAACCTAGTTCAGGGACAAGATCCGAGTCATAACTTTGTGCTGCATCAGAGGCCACTATTTGAGAGTGCTAGGGGCGATTATGATGGTTATCTATCATGGTTGAGATATTATGCCCATAAACATTTCGACCAAATTTGGTGAAGACTGAATAAAATCTGTTCGAGTCAGAGAGCAGAGAACTATCACTGACATCATCGGCCTGCCCTAAATGTTCCTGTCAAGACCAAAAAGTAAAATATTTCACATCATTTACATGTTTTATAGTAAAATAATGAATTAATTAATATCCCCTATGCTAATATAAGCAATAAGGCCTCAAAAAATAGGTTTGTTTCCAGTTACCTAACCAACCCATCTTTTACCTGTCGACTCAAAAGTTTTACGGCATCCAAATCATAGTGCTATATTGTAATTTTCACAACAGTCTTGCCGGTATTTATAAAAATGTAAAAGAAAAAAAATCCCTATCTACCAACCCATATTTTTTTCGGCATGTAGCTGGAAACAAACCCTTTTTTGTTTAGGCTTAATGCAGATGGTGTCAGAACGCTAAGTAAAGCAGTACACATAAGTACCTGTATTTTGACAGGGTTTTTCAAAGGATTTTTTCTAAAGAATATGGCAGACTGATTCCACGTTGGGTTACACGTGTCATTCTGAACCGAAGTTGTAACTTTCTCTCCTTCACATGAGATGACACAATAAGGATCAGCCCCTACAATATACAGTATAAGTTAGATATGAGACAGACATTTGTTAAGACAAAGTAAGCATTAAAGGAAGATAAGGCTAGAAAAAATAGTATGTTTATTATTACTGGTTGCAAAATTTTTCTGATTTTTTCTACGCATTTTGTATGAGAATAAAGTATAATTTGTCCCCAAATAATTTCTTACTAGGTTTTTGCAATTAGAAACTCTATGATCAGCATCAAAAATTAGGTTGGCCTGGTAACCATAAACATTACTCTTATTTCTGGCTGACAAATCTTACCAATAAGAGTAATAGTCACTGCTGCATACAAGTCAGAACAATTGATACAGAAAAATGTTCAAGAGTACAGCAAGGAAATTTGTCGCTTACATTGTTAAATTTTTATATATAGCATAGCATTTTTTGACAATAAAAGGACGCACACATATATAACGTTTAAACATATTTACGGACTACCATTAATACAACAACAGCCTCCAATCAACTCTAGGAAAAATCATTTAAAGTACAATGAATTATGTCATTTTAAATTTTGCACCAATGATTAAAAACCCGGTTAGAAAACCTAACTTGAACAAATACCCCAGTAATCCTAATAAAAACAAAATATCAAAAATATGTGACCGTCATGCCACCATACACGAAATCCACTGATTGTGCATGCGAAGTTCAAATCTTATTCAAGACCAAAATTAATTTTAATGATATAGAATTCAAATTGTATCCAAAACTGGACTTGTTTTGGTTTTATACAATTATAAATAATAAATATGATACACTATTGAGACGACATTAAATTTAAAAAATATGGAATTTTGTATCTAATGTTTCATGAAGAAATTCAGATAAACCATTCATTGAACATAAAAACACTGTTTATTTTTTACCGTCTCTCTCCTGTTTCTCCAACCCTTCAGCTTGGATGACTTTCACCTGTGTCAACATTACAGGTTGTTTTGCGCAACAATTCCAGAATGATCTCTGTGGTTTATCATGATGCAACTCCCTGTGGAATAAAAAATAAATGAAGAAAACCAGCACCTGTGGTAATACTGAGATCTCATAATGTTACATTCACCAATGGACTAGATTATGACAGGCATATTGCTCAGATTATAAAATGCATTTAGGTATAAGATCATTAAATTATAAAAAAAGACAAAAAAATATTAATGGGAGATGAATCAAAATTAATATCATAAAACAAATCAAATCATTATACAACATGCAAAATATATTCATAAGTAGATATGAAAAAAAAAACACACCCATGCTAACCAAACCAGGCTTGCAACAGTTTATTGAGAAAACATTTTCTTTTTTTATTATTTTTTTTAATCCAAAATTAGGTTTCCATAACAACATCAAAGATACCAAGATTGACAGCAATAGGTCAATCTAAACTAGTTACCAAATGGATTATTAGTTGACCCCTGTGCACACCCAACCAGCCCATCCGACGAAAAACCCCAATTTAATAATTAGGTATTTCAACTTAGTTGAAAACTTAGTGAATACATGCCCTCAGATAGAGCTCATGATAAGCAAAAATTCATCAGAATAAAAACATTATTAATGATTGATGAACAATTCCCCATGAAGCAGTTTTACCACTGGAGGCAAGTTTTTTTCCATTTATGAAATGATACAAAAATTTACCACTTACCTAAAATCATTGGAAGCTCCAGTGTATATTCTGAACAAAAATTCTCCTTCAACTCCCTGATCAAATGCACAAGTAAGGACAAGATATCTTCCCTTACTTAACTTCAATTTTTGGAAGATAGAGCGGCTGTCACGAAACACTGTGTTCTTGATAACCTCTTGGTAAGAGTAGTCGTGAATACGATGGTGACGATTTTCTTCAACCTGAAACAGAGGAAAAGTATTAGTTTACATCAACAGTACTTTAGAGATAATGCCAGATATAAGTATTGGTCATGATGACAGCAATAGATAAAATTAAACCATTTATTTAAAATTAATTATTAATTAATAATGTGATTTTGTGAATCTTCTTGCTTTTTACATAGATGCAACTTAAATACTTCTAAACCTAACGAAAAAGAGTCTTTATTTCTTCATCTTGGACAATGAATTGAACATAAACAGCCGCAACCGTGGTCCAGTGGTAGGTGTACTGGACATGTAATGGTATGCTGCAATAAGATACAACGTCAAGTTAACACTGTAATCCACTACAAACCTTCAAGATAGTAAACCCTATGGTGGTATTACCACTCCCAGCTTCACTTCTCACACTTTTCTGCATCAACTGCATCATGCAATCTTCATCATCATTAGAGATGGTGAACACAAACTGTAAACATGGAAACACTCGTCACTGTTCTCTATTGTATAGTAAACCATATTTTACCCAAGTTTCACCGTGACGAAAGAACTGCTTATACAGATATGCCTCAACACGGAGGCCTGGGAGAATCAGTTCAAGGTCTATGGATATAACACCGGGGCTTTCATTTGACCCCTAAAACAGCATTTCGACTCTTTGAAATCAGTAAAATAAAGCTTTTGACTCTTGAGAATTTGTACTAAAGGGCCAAATTTACAATAAAATTAGGAGGAAATTTTGTTGACTATTATCAAATTATCATCAGCCAAGTGTCATTTTTGACCCTCAACTTCCGACATCTAGTGAAAACTCTGAACACACTCAGAAGTCTTGGAGTTTAAATCAGAGGGGGCTAGTAAGTACTAGTCATAGACTATAACCATTCAAACATGGAGACTCCTTAGCCAACAAGTCATGTCTCCACTATCTTTACTCACATAAAAACTTCATTCATAAATGAAAAAAGCATAAAAAATACAACATTGACACCAGTAAACAATTTAAAACCCATTAAGTTCCTCAACAGAGATCAATAAGTTTAAGTGTTCCATACCTGGGGATTTTTCAAAAAGGTTTCTTTGTTGTTAAGGCAACCTCCAGCAAGGTCAGGTTTCTTCCATGCACTATGAGCCAAACCTTCATGCCACGTTTTGGCAATACTAAACATAGATGTGTTTACAACACGGCAGTACGAAACATTAATGAAATGATGGCAGAAGTCGTCAAAAGTCATCCTAGAAACAGAGAATGATACATGGTAAAAACTTAGTCAACAGCCCTCCGAGATAAAGGGCTACCATATGAATAAAACAAAACATGCTTATCGCAAGCTAATTAAAATTTGAGAAAACGAGTTTGCAAAGCTGTAATTTATAAACAGGAGTTTAGTTAGTATGTAATTTATATCATAAATTGTCAATATACACATTTAATAGGCAAAAGACTTTTTTAATAACTACATGACACATTTACTGCATAAAGCTGTACCATATTTTACAGTCCGAAGTAACCACAATTATATGATAATCATAAAATCGCACCAATCTATTACTTAACCTGTCAAATTATCATAAGATAATTCATGGGTGTTATATATCATATGAATTATTATAAGATTTGTAGAAGTTTTCAAAAAACTGGACAGCTTCTGTTTTAACTGTAAATACCACAGAAGTAACATATAGTGGTAACCATGTCATTTCAGGGAAGATAGTCCGGTGGTAAGTGCGCTGGACTTGTAACCTGGAGATCCGGTCGCAGCAGGTTTTACCCTTCTATGAAAATTTGACAAAAATGTCGATTTTCCTCCATATGTGGAGAAGTTGCCAGCTCCTTGTGGAAGGGTAAGTTAGTACTGGTTAGTATACAGTCCAGGAAAACTGGTTAGGTGAACCGGTCACCGTATATAACTGAAAAATTGTTGAAAAATGGCGTTAAATCCCACTGGCAATATGTCACATAAAAACAAAAAACATACAAATAATAATTACTAGGAAGCAAAAGTGTGTTTACTACTGTAGTGATTTTGGGCATGGAAAAATCGCTGGAAGTTAGGGATGGGAGCCAGGCTTGGTCCCATATTAGGAAGGGGCTGGAATCATGGCAGGACCCCTCCTGAGGAAGAGCAGAAATCCACATATTACAGCAGATACACTGAACCATCCAATCCTTCCTCTGTGAGGTCAGTTTGTTCTAAGACTTCCATTGTACAAGTATGAGTGATAAAATAAAATTGTGTTTTGTTTATTTAGAACAATCTAACAGAAGCATTTACCAGAATTCTCCATCTTCTTCTAAAGCAAACCCAATCTTTTCTCTTTCAGCTTTTGGAATGGTCTTCCAATTAGGATCACTGAATTAGTAAAACAGACAGGAGGAGTTATTCTTGTTGAAAGTTTGAAAAGTATTTCACTTTCATCAACAAGCAACCAAAAAAAACAATACATTTCAAAGAAAACATTCATTCTGTATCAAACATTGAGTAATTTATGTCCCGATGAAACATAAACCACTATTGTACTATAAATATTACAGTACCAGGCACGACAGACACTAAGGGCAGAAATGAAAAACAATTTACATTTAATGGTCAAAGTTTGTTACAGTCAACAGATTGACAACTATCCAGAAAATGCAGACATATGGCATAATTACTTTTTAACTTCTTCTCGTCAGTAAGTGGTAGAGAACTAAGTACTTGGATAGACTATACAAGTCTGCTGTAGACAGGCTAAAACTATACTGAATATTTATGAGTCTGGCATATTTTAAACACAGATATTTTCATCAATCTAGTATGACTAACTTATCACTGAAAGCTCCAGTCCATTCTCCTTCACCCCAGGGATTCCTCAGTCTAACCATGGCCTGCTTCTTCTTGCTGAGAAAACTAAACATTCCTGACTCCATGTTGATATTTTTGACAGCAGTTATACCATAAGCATGACCCTTAACCAAACCTTGATCAGTAGATGCTTCCATCTCATCGCTAGATTCAGCCTGTTTATAAAAATGTATCAAATAAATGACTGCTGGGCCCAAAAGAGGCTGGGAAACAGCTTATTGATAATTATCATAAATCAGCTCATATACTATTCAATCAGATGCTTATGTTTTTACACTGAACTGAAAAAGAAACCCAAAGGTTGATATTTTGGAAATTCAAAATAACTTAACCATGTTCATATTTCTATAATTGCAATAGATTATTGAAATATTCATAAAAAATGCACAATCAAAACAAATCAATGATGAATTATTTTGTCTTAGCAGCATTTGAAATACAGTATTATCAAAATGCTAATTCACGTATTTAATAATGCCAACAATGACGTAATAACATCAATTCTAAAATAGCCTAAAAATGGTGTAACTTTAGCTGTTCAGTGTAAATTGGTCAGTACTGTTTTTATCTCTTCAACCCTAGCTCAGAAACCTTAATGTCCATTAAACAAACACTCATGAACTAAATTCTAACCTCCAGACCCCAGGTTACAGAACTTGTGTACAGAACTCAAATCATAAAATCAACCTATCTGGGTTGAAAAGATGTCACTGTTTAAAGTTTAAACACAAATTCAGATCAATTAAACTGAAAGAATAATGCATAATTTAAATAATGAACCTCATTATTTTGTTATAAATAACTCAGAAAAATTAAAAGACAAAATAGGAGATTTGAGCTTGAAAATTGTATAATGCACTAAGTTCAAGCTTACAGGAATTGACGCAGCCAGCAATGATTTTCTTTCAACTTCTTTCTTCAGACGTTCGAAGAATTTGGTCTGTTCTTCTGGGTTATCAACGACACCAATATCAGCCATGTTCAGCTGTTCTGACACACCCCCTGTGAAATCCTCAAGGGCCTCACCTAAATCTCCACCATCCAGGGCCTCGTAACATCCAAACAGTCTGAAAATGAATATGTTAATAAATATAAATGTATCTACATAAAGTTAGGCTCATTAAATAATTATCTTATTTTATGATCTTAATAAAATGCATTGATTCCATGTGATCATCATTCACATATAACTTAGTGTAACAATATTTTATCTAAAGTCTTAGACTATAATTATGTAGCAGTCTGTGAAAAATACGAATAGTCAGAGCCCGAGGCTATAAAAAAAATACTTGGGCTATAAAAATATTGCAAAATTGTAGTCCGACAGGCTATAACATTTTGACAACGTTGTTTTGTTTTCTCAGAGGGATAAGCAAATTAAACTCAATTGGGAAATTGTGTCACTTTTTATTCAAAATTTCCGACTATAAGATATGGTTCGGACTATCACTTTTTCTACAAAATATAGTCCAAAGGACTGTAGGTAAAGAAGTTTTTCGTTCAGACTGATGTAGTGTCAGTAAAATCGTTTTAGCTATCAAAACACTCAGGGATCTTCTTAATTAACCATCTCTGCTTTCTGCTGACATATATTTAAGACATACTACAGATTAAGGATAATATAATATCATAACTTTAACATACATCAAATGAAGCTAATACAACGTGAAGCTCTAACTATCAATAAGGTAAAACTTTTACATGAAATTTTTTGATAACAATTCATAATCCAAAAAATATCTACTCTCCATTAACATTTTATCCAGGGGTTAGAGACATACATTAGGCCCGAAAAAAATATTCAGGTTTCTGGTTACTTGACTAAAATGGATCGGATAGGTAGGTTGCAAAACTTAGTCATCTCATATTTTTTCTAAAAATATCTTTCCTATATTATAATTTGTCCGAAAATATTATGCAATATGTATAAACTTTAGAGTTGTGACTAAAAAAAATAGCGTTAGTCAGGTTACTGGAAATACAAATATTCTTTTTTTTGGCCTTATACTTTGATGAAGAAATCACTATGAAAAGAGACAAGAGTCCAACATACTTAGCATAAGCTTTCTCCAACAAGGCACTCCAGAATTCATTTTTAGACTGAGAATGAATGAACACGAGTTCTCCATTGATTGTAGGAAGCTGATCATCTATGACGATCTCTGTCCAGTGACCATAACGCCAGAGATGGAAGCGAAATATTCCACAATATTCTTCTGGTTTATTTTCGTCCCATTCTTGATCCGATGGGATCACCTGATTATATATAAGTACTTATGCATGATAGCGAAACTTTATTTTAAAATAGAGACTGAATTACTTATCAAGAAACTAATACCAACCTTATATCTATGAAGTCAAGTTTAACAAGCCAACACACCATAAAGGGAGATAATTTGGTCATCATACACAGATAGTCTTTATTCAGTGGTTAATTTGATTTGCACTAATAATTGTTTGACCTTTGTAAGTATGGTGGCCTCTATCCACAGATGACCTTAAATACAGAATGGAGAGTATGTCTAGTCTCCATTTCATTGTTATACAGATTAAATGGATAAAAATAAAACAATTCAGCAGGAATCCAGGATTGACTCACACAGTTACAATGCACATTGATTTGATGAAGCAAATATTCTAATTACCCTGTTACATAACTCCTTGTACAAAGCAAGACATGACGAGGCAGCAACAAACCAGCAGTTACCAAGACGACCCTGTGATACATCTCCAGAACTGGTACCAGCAACAAATAACTTTGGATTCTCACAAATATCCTAAAAACAATATCAAAATACACTTTTACATTAACTTCAATTTGATTAGATTAACAATTAGTATAAAATAAAACCTCGATAATGAGACCACCTTCAAGATCCAAAAAATCAGTCATAATAATAAGGTGGCGTCATTATCAAGCTAAATAATAGGGGAGTTACTTTAAGCCAATGAAAATAAGAGGTCTTTATAACAAGGTGGTTATAATATTGAGGTAGTCACTATTTGATGTTTTATTATAGTGATCAAATGATGAAAGAGACAGATATAGAAACATCAGAATGCTCCAAATAACCTGTTTATCTAATCACATTTATCAGTATACAGCAGGGAAATTCACAAGGGGAATATAAGTTAAGAGTTAAATGTATTCGTCTTCATCATATGAAACATGAGTGTGAGTTGACAATAAAAATCACACAATGTTAATCATAAAAAATAAGTTTCATGTGAAAAGTATTGAGATGGAAGCTGAAATTTAGGCTGTCATTGTAATAAAACAATATGTTATATCAGATAACAGCATCAACAAGACCAGCTTTGATTGGACGAAGTATTTTTTATATTGTCATGTTTATCTGATGGACTATCAATCAATGCGTTGAACTGTTTGTGAAGTTTAAATGTTCTACTGCACCAATAATTCACAATAACCAACACTAAAGTCTACAAGTGTAAGGCAACAGATTACAAGTTTTTATCCTCAACATCAAGACAACCACCTTTTTTACAATACACTTTTCTGTAGAAACTTGTGACACTACTGACACCATGGTCCCTGTACAAACAAGATTTAGCAGTGATGTAAGCTTAATTAACCACAGATTTAGTATTTTAAAGTTATTATTATCTTTTAACTACATGATGACTATATGACCATTCACCCAAGGTTGCCAGCCTGTACCCTTGCTTGATTCACACAGAATCCAAACAAGACACAATAACCACTGCATTATAACCATGTGATTCCCCCAAATTGGTTACCTCTACAGGGTTTTCCGCTGCCATTCGCCTGTTTCGCAAATGGCAAAAAAAATCTGCAAGTGGCGAAAAAAAAATCAAATTAAGCAGTACCAAAGTACTAAATGAGCCTCCCCTCCGTACATGTGGCAGAAAAAATATAATGTCCAGTGGAAACCCTGTCTCTATCTCTAACACCAACTCACATGATTATCACAAACATATGGGTATTACAAATTTACCTTTGGTCTTTTCCACTGAACTCCAGCCAATTTACCACTGGTGTAGAAGAGGGATTTGTCCTGAGCAGGAAATTCTGAATCAACGAACAAGTTTCCCTTGGTTTTACATTCTTTCTTCAAGTTGTCATAGTCCTGGTTCTTGAACTTAATGATACTTTCTCCAAAAATTCCCATCTTGTATCAATCTTTTTATAAACTGAAAAGATGACAATGCAACAAAACTTGGGCATATTATGTGGTCCTGATTAACTGGATATAGTGATAATATTATAAAAATGCACATACATATGTCATAATGACCATTGTTTCAAATGTTTAAACATTCCCAGTCAAGATAAGGAGTTAGGACCTTCAAATAATCCCCTTAGGTTATGTATACATTGAAATCCTTATTCAAACAACAAGATAAATCTCTCTTGTGATTAGTGATCCGGAACTACTATACTAACTAAGTTGAATGTAGGCTTACTGAGTTTAAATCCAGTAAACAAGACATTTCTTTCATCGGTGTAACTTTTGTTAGGCAATATTGTATTGGACAGGACTAAAAAAGGGGTAGGGGAGGATGTACAATGCATACCACACCCATGACATATTTCACAGAGCAATGATTCATGCAATGATGCATTTATAATGATTCATATGAGAATCAACTCAGTAGTATTTCCTGTCCTGCAAGCAGAGCTGATATTATCCAGCAGTAACTCATTTGATTCACGAATCAAATCTTTTGTTGAGTTTGCATTTGACTTCAAAACCGGCCAGACGCGTTCTACAGGACGAAGATATGATCATGGAAAGACAGTCACCATCAGTGCCAGCATCAATAATTTAACGATAGTTTACAACTCTCCAGGTGTGCAGTTAATCAGGATAAACAATCTGTTCCCGAGCATGCGCACGGCATAAACAAACTTACACTTAAAATGCATGCATCACTACATAAAAATTGCGACAAATAAAGAATAAATATTCATAAATACCGTAAATATTTCTTCTTTCTATTTTTTTCGACCCCACCCGCTGTTGGTTCTGTATAAAGTCCAACAGTCCCATGTAGTACAAACCGTATCTTACAAAATGTACGGATTCAAGTTGCCGATAAAATCAAAGTACTTGTGGTTCAATGAGTGATAACTGGACAAAGCGGACCAACTTCAGAACAAAAGAGCTTTGAATTTACTTCAGTTACTCATATTGTACTTAGTTATGAAATATGAAGAAGTCGTTTTAATAATTAAGGTCTGTTAAAGAAGAATCGATACAAGTATGCATTTTAAACGTACTAACACTGCACAATATACTGATACTGCGCACTCGTTGCTTACAACCGATTTATTAATCAAACTTACGCTTGTAATGAATCAGGATTCAAGGCTGAAGCATTGATGTTTTATTAATTGTCAGTAATTGCTATTATATCAACGTTCTGGCTGTACTGGATTTTTCAGTATGAATTTTGTTTCGGGTCTGTATGATATAAGTACATTTGTACATGTTTGTGTATTTTGTTGTACATTTTAAATAACAATGTCATGCATTACATATTAAATTATTATTATTGCATTGTACATATCACTTATCAGAGATGTATTAGATTTCGAACAAGTAATTTGAAATGTGGGATATCAAATTTTGTACAAGTGAAAACCTATGAAAATCTGTTTTCATGTTTATATTTTGTCATAACTGATGGTTGATAATCGCTAATAAACTTTTCGATGTTTCTAACATTGGTTTTGTGTCTACATTTTATTTTCTAAATCATAAGTGCACCGTATGTGCAATAGAAAATAGCGTAAATCCGTTCGTACGTTCATGAGTTCTTCTGTACACTCGTAGACAAACACGAAATAATTGGTATTCATGAAGTATACTGACTAGGATAAATATTTTACATACATGTATTTCATTGACTGTACTGCATGCATATAAGTACATATGGCGATCAAATTCATTTACATAATTCTCTCGCCTAAATTTTGACTGAAAGCAACATACGTCTTCAAATGATATCAGCTGCGCTGAATGATAGTAACAAATCTTTTTATGGTACATTTTTCTGCCTCCTCGAGACCGAATTATTGCAAACTTAGCGTATGACAAACTTCGACAAACACTGATAGGCATATGATGCTAAATAAAAAGTTGTCAATAAAACATCATGTCAGGTCTTATTCCCGTTACATGATTGTGCCCATGAATCAGTTAATGCGTATTTTGTTTTACTTATGTTGTGTTTATAAGTGTATGGCTTGTTTGTTGATATTACTACATTTGCATTATACATGTATACTCTTCAAGAAATGTTCGCCGCTTATTCAAAAGCTGTTTATGTTTTTGTTACGTTTCATCGGCATCTTAACATTCGCAATGAGATACAACAATACTAGTTTGTTATTCTGCATTTACATCGTCATAAATAAGCGTAATACAGTTTATTGCATTACATTGTATAAGCACGCACATATCACACACACAAGCGAGTATATTGTTTTCAGTATTTCTTCCAACCGCTAGCGGTTCCGCTATAGCCGCTACCATATCCTCCGCCAAATCCTACACCATATCCTCCGCCAGAGCCTCCACCATATCCACCGCCAAATCCAACACCATACCCTCCACCATACCCTCCGCCAAACCCTACACCATACCCTCCACCAGAGCCACCACCATACCCTCCGCCAAAACCGACGCCGTATCCGCCACCGTAACCTACACCATACCCTCCTCCATACCCTCCACCGTAACCAGTACTTGAACCTCCACTATAGCCACCACCGAGTCCGTACCAAAGACCACACTTTTTACAGCTCTTCCATCCTAATCCTAGTTTAGAAAAAAGACATTATTCCCATTCGGACCGACAGACCTGTTCTTATCATGTTTAAATTAAGCATCTGGTTGCCATGTTTGAATACAAGGAGGTCCACACAAATCTTTGGAATGTCAAGTTTAATTGATTTATCAATTTTATCAATTATCAAACCCATTGCATTTTACTTAATCTCTTTTACTAAATACAAAGTTTGTGTCCTGTAACCTTATCTTTGCATAAATAAACAACGACACAACAAAACAATACTGTCAGACACTTTATAAATGGAAGTGCTGTTGTAAGTAAAACTTCGCGGATGACTTCAACTTTTTTGCTTACGTAGTATTCATATCGTCTGACTCTCTTTCCTAATTTCAACATGAAATTGCGACTTTTGGCGCTAATAGAAAATAACCAGGAAAGACTGTACTATTAACAAGGACAACGCCTATGATTTATGAGACAATAAAATATTTTTAGGGTCTCACCGACAGGCAGGTCATATGGCGACTTTTCCAGGTTTTAAAGGTGAGGAAAACTTACGCTTGGGTAGTACCATCGACCTTCCGTAAGATAGCTGCCCAGGCAGCTTCCTCACATATGAAATTTGTCCGATCTCGGGTGGGATTGGAACTCATAGCGGTAAGGGGCTGGTGATTCCTAATCAGATACCTAGTTCACTCGACCATGGTGGTAAGTTGTTTAACATCATGAATACAATTTGCTCCTTTGACATTTATGTATCATAATATCAAAAATACGAGAATTTAGTAAATACACTTAATTAATCTTTGACTTACCTTTGATGCTGGCGAAGCAAACTGCAAATAACAAAATAACAATAGCGTACAATCTCATGATGACAAATTGCTAGATTCCTTCACAGTAAATTAATGCAATAAAATGAATATTAATGAATTTGGGGGCTTTTATACCCTACCACCACGTTAAGTACGTGAATTTATTTTAGCGCAGCTGTTTAATGGACAACAATAAATTGTACTGCGGTCACAATGACCCGCAACATGCACTTAATTGTTTTACATAATAAAATTTAAAATAACAATAAATGTCCAATGCATTGTAAATAATTTTTATTGACATAAACACGAACGTTTGATTTTTTTATTTATTGCGGTGATGTTCATTTTGATGTACATAATATAACATACATGTAGATAAAAGAGACAGTATTTTTATTTTACAAAACCTTGAAAGCCCTTTCACGTGATTGTAATCCATATTATTAAGTGGAAATTGGCAGATATATCAATGATTTAAATATTGTTTTTATCTGATGCATCTCTCTTGTCTGTGTCGGCAGTAATGAGATTGGTAATACGGTAGAACTGCTCTGCAATAAAGTTTGAATATCTGTTCTATATTTTCACAGTCAAAACACATCAACAAGACTTACACCAACTTGCCTGTTTTTACGAGTATAAGAAAAAAATGACATTACAAGGGTTGGCTATTTTGATGAATGTTTGTATATGTGTCTATAGACTACCAGTATTACAATAATATTAAGGAAGGTATAACTATATTGGTTCATTTGCAACTATTTTGTTTGAATCTAAAGGGAATGGGTTAATAGCTATATTGTGTTCATAGCTATTTTAGCTTAAAAGATTTATATAAGTTTAGCTTCTATTTTTTTTTTGTTTTTCTATGATGATTGATCTGATTTAAGAATACATGATATAGTTGGTGTAATAAGAAATTTACTACCAGCCTGAGCTATTCAGCTAACTCAATCGATAGAGCCATGGGCTCGAGTGTTGTTGCGCGTTCGAGTCCGAGTGGGAACTGTTTGTGGGATTTTCGCCTCTCAATGTTGTTTCAAGG
The DNA here is from genome assembly GCA_008271625.1 of Lutraria rhynchaena. Classification (NCBI taxonomy): domain Eukaryota; kingdom Metazoa; phylum Mollusca; class Bivalvia; order Venerida; family Mactridae; genus Lutraria; species Lutraria rhynchaena. The sequence goes on along the minus strand of VIBL01000004.1, from coordinate 4,799,795 downwards.
GGGATAGTTTCCCATTACTGACAAGGAGATGGCCAGACACCCAGAAAATTGAAGAGACGTGCTGTCTTTTTTGTCGTTATGATCCACCTATTTATATCAGAATTATGACCCTCAGTATTATTCAGTCCACAATATTGTGTGTTAACACATTTAGGACATGCCTCCTCTGGCAATTTTCGAAATGCATAAATTGACATCTTACTAATGCATGGATCATTTACAGAGGCTGCCTTAGTCACTAGATTCGAACCAGTGCATTCTTCGGGAACAATGCGCTTAACATAAATGATGGCCTATCACCTCTAAGCGGATCCTACTTGGGATCAGGGGAATTTAATATATATATATATATATTATTATATTTTCTTAAAATCTCATAGGCATGAGACCGCAGCACAATCGAATCTCTAGAATATGGGCCACCAGATCCCACTTTGTCTTATTAGTAGAACAAGGTATCCGAGCTATTGTATTTTGTATTTTGTACATGCATAAAATGGGTTTTTTTTGGTTCAGTATTACTCAAATTAATTTGTTTTATCAAGTATCAGCACAGTACAGATTTAAAAACCAAACTTAAGTTAATGTAATGTAAAGTTGCCTTTGAGAATGTATGCATGCACACGGGAAATAGGGAAATATTTTTTACAGTTCACTCTGCGTTGATGTCGTAATAAACATAAGGAAATCAATCCAAAATGATCCTTACTATGACAAATGTACAGAACATAATTATTGCTAGATATTGTACACACCTCTTGTATATGACCTGACATAACAAGAGAGCCATGATGGCCTTTTTTGCTCACCTGAGTAAAGATTGCAACATCTATGTTTTCCTGTGATTTGACCTAATTTTTAACCTGTGTTGCCCCATGTTCAAACCTGTTCACGATATAATTAGTAAAATCATGCTGACAAAGTTTGAGGAAGATGTCCTCAAAATTTTGACTTCTAGAGTGTTAACAAAGTTTCAGGAGATTTGACCTAATAACCTAGTTAGTGACCCCAGATGACCCATGTTCAAACTTGTCCAAGGCATTATTAAAACATTTTGACACAGTTTAACGAAGATCCAATCAAAACTGTGTCCTCCAGAGTGTTAAAAAAGGTTTTCTAATGATTTGACCTATTGACCTAGTTTTTGACCCCAGATGACCCATGTTCGAATTAGTCCTAGATATCATTAAGACATGCATTTTGACAAGGTTTGGTGAAGATCCAATCAAACCTGTGACCTCTAGAGTGTTAACAACCCCAGAGTGTGAACGATGGACGCTGGAGTAGACTGACTGATCACTATAGCTCACTGAGCACTACATGCTCAGGTGAGCTAAAAAGATATTGCAATAACAATTGACAATGCAATTGATTAAAGTACATTCAGTTCTCTCTGACTTACACATGTCCCAATAATGATCAATCAAACTGCAGCGGTATTTTTCAGTTGTAAAATAACTACATATACAACTTTAAAAATATCCATAAATAATGATTTTGTGATTTACACCCTGTCTTAATTAACTCCGACATTTAGCTTAAACATCTTGTTATATTCCCATATGAATGCACATCACAAGCAGATATACAATGTCTTCGTAAGTTTTTGTTTACTGCTATGATAATTATTTGATTGACACGTACTTGAAACATGCTTTGTTGTACAGACCGTTGTAACAAAGAGGATTAATTGTTCTCATGAAACCAACTGGGGAGTACAGGGAAAAATGAGTACTTCACAGAGTATGATCTCTTCACTATATCTGAGTTCACTATAACCAGGTTTTACTGTATACCAGTCAGCAAGTACAATTTACAAATGTCCTCATATTAGCCGTATAAGCCTTCAATGAGTTACTCGTATACATTTATGCTTAGCTGGTGCAGAGAATGCAATTTTAGCAGGTGTAAGCCAAGTATATGTGTATATACAATGTAACCCCTGAGAACTGGACCCCTTCCGGACTTATCCAAAAGTACAGTTTACTGATAAATTCAGTTTTCAGATGACTACTGATTATTCAGAGACTTGAGAAATCATCTGATTTTCGGGGAATTCGGGTTTTTAAGAGTCCGGTTTTCAGGGGCTTTATTGTGCATGTATACATGATGTGTTTTTCGTCCATTTGGTTGTTTTAGGTCTTAATTCATCGATGTACATACCAACAACATAACAGCCCCCTTTTAATAAATTCAATCACTTAATAAATGTGGAATAGATTTAACACAAAACACTGGATGTTAATTTAAGTAATAATTTATTTTCATTGGGAAATTTTTCTTCATTTTTCTGTGATAGGATTGTTGACATTTATACATGTAACAATAGACAGAATTAAGCATGTATGCATTAATGTAACATACAAGAATCAATCTAACAAATTAACAATTAATCAATATTTTTATGGAGCACTAATCACATAAAATAATCAATAGAGTATAAAAGCAATCAGACATGAATCAGAATTAAATGCAATCAACAGCAAGGTGTGTAAATGCCACAAAACCAGGTTTTCAAGTTCAGTGTAAACCATTTTCCTATTTTTATTAATAATGCCCTTGACCCAGGAGACCCTAAATACCATCCTAAGCCAGGTCCCCATACCAACTTGCTATATACCATTTGGCAGCAAAAGGTTAAATCAAACCAAAGTTATTGAACAGAAACCAATTGACTGCCTTCCCTGAACTTCCACCAGTCCCGACCAGGGACATACCAGTATCTAAATCTAATAAATAGCATTTTTAATATTGTTGAAAACCTGGTTACAAATTATTCAGTAGGAAACTAGCAAATCCTATTTTACACTGACATACATAACCAGACTAGTTCTGCAAGAAATGCAAGTATAAAATTACCAAAAAACACACACATGTTCTTATAACAAAACAAATTAACTGATTAAAATCAATAAATTGATGCCCTTCTAACAGAATAAGAAAAATAATTGAAATTTAAAAACAAACAAAATCAATATGTTCCATAAAACATGTTCGAGGTGGTACTGATTTATAATAACATGCACATTTACATGGAAATATGTAAGTTTCCTGACTGACAAGTGGTCATTATGTGACTTTTCCAAGGACGTATCAAACACAAATGGTATCATCAATTAATTCATCTAATCAATCAATTACTTAATCAATTAATCAATCAATCAATCAATCAATGGAATTATATCAAACTGCAGAACAATTTAACATTAATACTGATTTTATATGATTGGTCTTTATTACCCAAAGCTCTGGTTAAAATAAATCTATAAACTAAACATCTAAGCCATAATTATGACAGTATAAGTCACATCCTAAACACTATTCCGAACACATCATATATCACTACTGTTGTGCATGTACTAATGAAAGAATTATCAACAAGAAAATAATGTGACTAGGTTAGATTTATATAAAAAGGTAAGCTGTTGCAATAAAATCTTGTTCTACATAACAAACATAGAAACATTGCAGCATCTATCATGTTCAAATAATTCATTTGTATCATCAATGTAGTAGCATGTTTTGTGTAACAGAGCAATTCATTAGTACTGCAAAAAATGTGGCAAGGAAAACATGACAGAGTTAATATCACTTATATCAGTCATCAAATTCGCTGTGATAGTTAAGTACATATACATCTTATACAACAATTTATTTAGTTTAGTTTTACAAAAACAGATAAATTAGTGGTTCATCATAATGCAAGAACAATTGCTGCACTGGAGGTTTCGTGAAAGACACTTACAAAATCTGCCTTAACAATAATACCAACCGTGATTTCCCACACTATGTTGATGTAGAAAATCAACCAAGGCATTGATATCATGGATTTGTTGTTTTTACACAGAGGAGAAAATCTAACATCCCACTTACAATGCATTTCCTCTATTTTTGGGTAAAGATATACATGAATGTAAATTATACTTCTCTAGTTAGAATAAAAATAACAAAAATGCTGCCATATTCTTTAAGTGGGTAAAGTAATGATAGATATTTACTATTTCTTAAATAAAAGAGAGAAAAATGCAAAACAAGACTAAAAGATACGAATCATTAAAGAATATAAAATATAGAACTAAGTACATGATCACACATGTATGATACACTTTACTACAGTTTATTCTGTAAATCAACAGACAGTCATTGACACAAGAACTTGGCATGGTGTTTAATGTGATCTTCCACAAATGTTGCAATGAAGAAATAACTGTGATCATATCCCTGAAAAATAAAAGAAAATGTAGTTACATTAACACTAATTTTCAATCTTCAGACTCTACATATTCTAACTACAAGTATTCAGATGCAGGCAAGATCTACTAACAAGTGATGTTTCTGCTAAATGCTTACAGTGTTTTCCTCCCCTAAAATCTTGTGCAATCACGCCTCTGCAAGATATTTTGTATACACCTAACAGTAATAAATAATGATAAATTTTGAGGATGATCTCAAGTGTTAAAACCATTGACAAAAGGGCACAGCACAGTTTCGAATTATCAGACTGGTAATACTTACCTCCTGAATACGACATTCAATGGGAACATTACTGGAGGCACATGCAGCAACAAGGTTGTCAGGTAAGAGTTGTCCATCAGTGTAAAAGTTATCCGCCTTTCCTTGATCTACCAATATATTCAGAGGTGGACCGTTGTATTTCTTCACTAACTCTGTAGCATCATATTCCTGGTATAGAATGAAAACAAAGAATATTTTACACTGTTTGTATCGAGCATAATGACAAATAATGTAGATACTTGTAAAAATAATTCAGACTAAATGAACTGTTTGAAGCCATATAAAACTGATGTAAACCCAATGTAAGAGGATCTTTAATGATCCCCTAATCCTTATACACAGTAAACCATCACTAAGTGACCATCTCAATATTAGACCACCTTGTTTTGACAACCACTTTGTTTTGGACTGGTTTCCAATATCTCCTTCATACATATTTCAACACATCAATTTTTTAATTAGCATACCATTTCTCAACGTATAGAAGCTAAGTTTAACTGAAATGAAAGATTTTAGTCTTAATTAATCTAAAGTCAACTTTCAGAAAAATAAATGTTGAATAGATGGATTAATATCATAAGTAAGTGTTTTACCAGCCATTTACTTTGGTCACCTCCTAAATATCCACCAAATGCTTTAATACCCCATGGAGCTTTGACTGGGTTAGATATGGGTGCAAATGCACTAACAGACTGGAACTTTCCTGGATTCTTCAAGGCACAAATCAGGGCACCGTGTCCTCCCATACTGTAATACACATAGAATGAATATTTGAGAAATGAAGCAGTTAGTATAACAGAGAGAAGAAAGTGATGGTAAAATGATTAATAGGAAAATAACTAAAATAAGGCAAAACATTGGTACAGTATAAAAATCTCTATATACGTTAGAAGACCAGTCAGCGATTTTTTTCTTCTTTGTTTGGGTCCGGGATACAGACCTTTCCAAAACAAAAATAAAGACATTCTTTCCAAATTCCAAACCTGTAAGTTCCCAATTTCGGCATCACACCATGCATTTTTCTCTTTTGAGCTAAACCTGGACCCTTTCCCAAAATAGCAAAAAAATCCACTGCCATTACAAAAATAAAAATCACATAATAGAAAACAAGCATAATAGCAATGCCATCAAAATGACAGTTTATTAAAAGCAGAAACCATTTTTTTTCTGTTTACAGCATTTGTAACATTGACCTTGACCCTAGAACCCAAAATTACAGTCCTTAACGAGGTCTGCCACCTTGATACATACCAAGTTTAGCAACAAACAGGTCAATCAAAACTAAAGTTATTAAATGGACACCAATTGTTTGATGTCATCATGCACCCGAGATTAACCCTAACCTATAACCAGGCTTTTTGTTGAAAACCTAGTTAAAAAATAAAATAAAAAAAACGATAAAGATAATACAATATAAAAGAAAGGTGTATACCTATGACCAAATATGGACATCTTGTCAGGAATGCTGTTAAAATTACTGTTGATGATTTCAGGCATCTGAAAATAATTATGATGATGAGGATGATTTATTTGCAATAAATAGCTACTAATGATGCAAAATCTGCACAACACAAATAAAACATACCCATCGTGGTAACTAATGAACAGACAGACAATCCAACCGAGGCTTATATATTTCACTATGGTTTAATGTCACACCAACAATCAGGGCCATCCAGTGACTTTTCCAGCTTATACAGACTCCTAAGCACACACTTGGCAGAATCACTGACCTCTCATAAACTAGCTGAAAAACTTTCTCAATTGTAAAATTTGTCACATCTTGGGTGGGATTCAAACTCACAATTGTGAGGGGTTAGTGATTACTAGTTAGAAACCATAACCACTCAACCATGGAGGCTCGTCTATTTCAGTGCCGGGGAAAGTCCAGATGCATATGTTAGAAAGCTTCAAATTTGTTTATTTGTTTGATCTTGTAAACAAATATTTGAATATTCATTTTTTTATTACGTTTAATAGTGTTAAGTCGCAATATTATAGAGCTATCTGTTACCTCCTTTGTAATATATGAATACATTCTATAGTTAGTCTTCCATTTTTCTTCAGTAGCATCAACATAGAATCCTGCACCAGAGCCAAAATCATAGCTGTCATCTTCACCTTCAATATTCACCCCTCCTGTACAGAAAAATCATATCAAATAACCACATGTATCATTCTTATATAAATTTTTATTTTCTATAAAATATACAGTCAATCTTTAAAAAATGATCCCTAACCAAATGTATTTTGGTTTTATAATTATCAGACTTACTTGGACTTGTATCAGGAGCTACAATAATTATTCCTTTCTCGGCAGCCACTCGTTGTGCACCTGCTTTAGTGACAAAATTCTGTTCAGTGCAGGTAAGTCCTAAATACAAAAAATAGGTCTAAATAAGTCAAATATAAAATGCAGTAACTCTGATTACAATTTACAAATCTGCCATTTACTTTTTTAAAAAACCAAGACTGAAACAGTTGCAATGCATACCATGAAAATATGAACTCAACAAGCAATAGAAACGCAATCAGTACATGGAGATTACTAAAGTGGGTTGCACATAACTATGGGTGTGCAATGGCCAATCTTGTCATTAAATCTAACAATGACATGTATAATTCTATAGCATTATTATTTTAATGACTAGAAAAACTTTCATGATCATGGACAGGGGTGTAGAAATTGGCTGGAAGCTGGAAAAATCAAACTTGCAATTAGAGCATTCTTGCTGCCTACTTTTTCCGAAAAAAAGCTGCCCCCTTGTTCCCCACTGGGGGAACTCCCAGACCCTCCCTTCTACTTTTAGTAGCTTACTGGCTACATAAAAACATTTCTACACCCCTGCAGAGAGGTACAAGAATGATTAGTAACCTGAGAGCCAGTACAACACAGGGCATTTCTTATCTTCAGCTTGTGGAGGTAAATACACACCAAACTTCATGGAACATTTACATTCAGAACTGTAAAATATAAACAGTTAATATGACTATGATAGAGAAAAATAAACAATGTCTAGTTTGCCCAACTCACAATCAATAACTTGTTAAAACACGAAAGCATTAAACCAAAGGTAATCATACAAATTCTATATAATTCTATCAATTAAAATTAAATTAAGAAAATCTCATTGCTAACAAACAAACTGCACATGTACATTTTTGTCCCCAGCTTTATACTGACAATTGATTTTATATTTTTACTGAACTATGAAGCTTGTTCACCAGACCCATGTTGGGAATATAGTAATTTTTCCAACAATATGCTTGGTCATTGTATAATAAAAAATAACTCACTTTCTCTACAAGAGCAATAGATAATACTTATATGTAGACCCAAGTGATTTTTTTTGCTATTTTGGGAATGGGTCCACGTCCTGTCCAACTGGAAAAATACACAGTGTGATGCCAAAATTAGGAATTTTTAGGTTGGGAATTGGCAAAAAAATCTATATTTTTTATTGAAAAGGGTCTGTTTACTGGACCCAAACAAAGAAGGAAAAATTTGCTCTATGATACAAAACTATTACCTCTCATGTGAGAATACTTTCTGGAAACCTCCAAACATCTTGTTACTAGATACCTCTGTGAGTGCCGACATCTTGTATGACCTGCTTTGTAAACCTGCAAGTAAAATAATACAACACAGTTTCAGAAAAAAGTCTCAAGGAATGATGTGTTTTAAAATGAAGCAAAAAATCACTGTCTGATTGGCATTATTATATATCAGTGTTATAAAAAATGTGCAGTCTGACAAGACGTTAACGCTGACCAGGTAGTGCTCTACTTACTCTACGCTGGGGTACGTCAGGGGTCTTCCTTCACATAAAGCTGGAAAAGTTGTCACATGACCCTAGCTGTTGGCGTGACCTTAAACGTCTGTGACAGTGATTTTCTCCCCTTTGTTTGGGTCTGGTAAATGGACCCTTCCCAATCAAAAATAAAGACATTTTTTCACAATTCCCGACCTAAAAATTCCCAATTTTGACATTAAACCATGCATTTTTTCCTAACTGGACTGGACTCAGACCCTTTCTCAAAATTATATTAAAAATCACTGCATGAAAAAATTCAAAGCAAATTCTTTTAGGCTAAAAACTCAAATTTGACTAGCATGCTTTTATATGCTATCACAAAATCAGATGTCAACTCAAATGCTTAAATAATCTTTCATTCAATTCGCATTGTTCTATGTGGTATTGGGGGTATGTTTCTTACACCATGCAATGCGCATAAATAAGTTGTTAAGTACAATGGGCAGTTTTCATCTTTACCCGAAACAAATTAACAATGCACCGGGTCAACGCCTCGCATGTTTTTACTAAATAATTGCAAAAAGTAAATTTCAAACGCAGACAACATTACCGGATTATTGCACATTATTCGCTAACAAACGAATTGCAACACTAGTTAAGAGATGACAGTTACCTTTACTCGAGAAAAACTTGATGAGTTTTGGAAATAAATCTGTCCCCACTCCTAATCGGCCGAACAACATTAAGAGGATGTGCTTACTATTAAAAAAGTAATCCGTTACGGGGAGTATAGTAATTCTGGTAATATTTTCAGAAATGCATATCGTTATAAAATGTGTATTGGATGAAAATAATGGTTGCAATCTTAACAACGATTATGCTGAAATCTGCAAAATCATACAATATTTTGTTCATCGCGCAATAATTTAAGGCACTTTATCCAAGATGGCTGCGCCCATGATAGAATGCAAAGTGAAAGTTGATTAGGATATTTTTCTGTTGTGTTTGTTGGTTTATCGGTTAATTTTGTTATTTAATGGTTTAGTTTACGAAAAGAGATGACAGAAATTACAAGAAGCAAACGATCGATGTTCTTAGTATATCTACAATGTTGTAAGTAACGCCACGCTGGCATTTTCGTGAAAAACATCAGTGCAAATTACAACACAGTTCATGATGATTGAAGTCAAATTCATGAAACAAATAATTAGCTATTGCTGATTTGAGTGATGGCCTTTAGCTATATCTTGCCTTAGACCCTTGGGTTCTGTCGTTTGAAAGCTGTAACTGCATTTATGGAAGAAATTTTTATCAGTAACTGTTAAATGTCAGGTAAAATTTAAGTCAACGTTTAAGCTCTCTATTCTGTGAACATAGCAAAACTATTTTACATTACAGTAAAACATTTCGGTTAATTGAAATTCATATTTTGTAGATGATTTTAAGCATAAAAAGGTATAAATATGTCTTATGATATTTAATTTCCTCCTCCAAAGTGCATATTTTCTCTCAAGGTAAATTATATATTTTTCAGATTTTGTAACCATAGCAACCATCTTAGGAACTGGAATTTTAGGTTTGTTTTCCTGTCATATTTTAAAGAGATCCTTAGTGATTGAGTTTTCGCATTTTTTATATTAATGCTGTTTTTCTGTCTTTACAATTATATTTCACATATATTTTCAATGTAGTTTTTCTTTCTTTTTGCTCCTTTATTCAAGCTTTGAATCACTATCTTACAATTTCAGGTCTCCCAGTTACATTGACACATGCTGGTCTCTATCCATTTCTGATTTCGTTTGTACTCGGGTCATTGATGCAGGTACATTATATAGGTGTACATTATCATTATCATTCAACTGAAGTAAGAGTATTGGAAATGCTAAAGTTTTGATGCTGTCTGTGTAATGTTTAAGCTTTAATTTGTTTTCTTTTACTTACCATATTTTTTGTTCAATAATTGTATTATTCATTATGAGTTCTGACTCATCGAAAACATAAATAAATTTCAATGTAAAATTTGTATTCTTTTACAAGTCATAATTATTTTTTGTTCGATAAAAGTATTATTCATTATTTTATATTTGTAGGCTCTGTTGATATATTTCTTCACAGATCTGTTACAGCGGACTCATGCCATACAAATGAAGTCATATAGTGTTGGTATATTTAGAAATTAGATTAACTTATGTATTGTCAAATTGTTTATTTGTTCCTCTGTTCTTGCTTAGAGACTGTTAGATTAGGTCATCGTTAAAAAATGACGGTGTGTGGTTACATGACCCAAACTTTTAACATTGGGTTGGATGGTAGGTATTTTTTGTGAACATTATGATTCTACTGAAAATGAAAAGCTTGAATAAAGAACAAATGAACAAAATATGTCAGAATCACTAGGGCACTTTGGGTCAGGGGATTTTTGGATGAGTTGGTTGCATACCTGCAAACAAACAATTTTTTAATGATGGCCTAAGTTGTCTTTGAGATGAATTAAATGGTACTTCACACAATATTAAAACAGTTGTTTGTAAGTCACAAATTCCTAGTTTACGCATTTTATCTTCATTCTTGTCCTCCAATTCTGATGAAAAACAATGAAATACAGGAAAAATGCAGTTAATGTTATTAAGAATTTAATATTTTTTTGTAAAAGCATATTTTGTCATATATTTTTTTCACTGGGGTTTAAGTTTGCACCAAATTCCAGGGTCCTTTGGTGACTTTCTAGCTTTAACAGTTGACAAATACCCCATATGTGCAACTACTGAGTAGAACCACTGACCTTACAAAAGTTAGCTGGACATCTCCTGCGCATGTGAATTTGTCTGGTCCTGAATGGAATTCGAATTGGCAGCAGTGATGGGCTAGTACAAGTCAGACCATAGCCACTTGACTATAGTGGCCCCCTGAAACAGAGAGATGTAGTTAAATGTGCTTAAACAATATCAATGCTTTTTTCTATAGTTTCCTGGAAATCTGATTTTTGTATTAATTTAATGTAGGAAGATGCACATCCCTTGAATGAAGAGACTGAGTTTCTTATGGATGATGATAATGATGATATGGCTGATGAATCAAGTGGTAAATTTTATGTCTTAGCTTCTTGTTTAATGCATTTTTGTCTAGAATTGCACCCTACAAAACCTCTAACAGCCCCTGGTTCCTTATTGAATAGTTTTTAATTAGAAACAGTTGTCTACATCGATCCAAGATGGGATTAGAACTCACAGCATTGAAAGGCTAGGGATAAGTAGCCAGAGATTATAATCTCTCGACAACAGAGTTTCCTTTATGTTTCTGTCAACATAAAATGTTTCCAATACATTTAATTTCTGTATTTTTCTTTAATACACATTTAAGATATTTGCTGTCATGTAATTCAGTACAGGATACTCACTGAATGAAACACTTACTTGTAAAACATTTTTGATATACTTGTATGATGTGTCATATATTTCAGGTCCAGTTTTGGCAGGTCATGTGATTATACCAAAGGAAACAAATATACAACCACCAAATCTACATTTACTTGGAAATCTATTTCTTGGTTGTGGAGTTAGACAATTCTTTGATATAATTCTTGTGTTACAATTGTAAGTATGACTTTGTATCGATATTTCTGATAGAATGATTTATTATATGCTTTAAATGAGTGATGGAGCCTCCATGGTTGAGTGTTTATAGTCTTAGAGTTGTAAACACTAGCCCCTCACCTATGTTAATTTAAATCTAACCTGGGACCAAATTTTACATGTGAGGCAGCTGTCCAACTAGGTTACAGATCAGTGATTCCACTCAGGTGTACTTTTCACACTGCTTAAGTTGGAAAAGTTCGTTTTGTTTTGGATATAAATCTTGCAGAAAATCATTCATTAGATTATATGATTAATACTTATTTAAGTATGCTCTGTTATAACAAACACCTTTAAGAATGTTTTGATTGTAAAATTCCATACTTGAAACTTCCGTGTTTTTATTTTGCTTTCTAGGACTACTAACTTTATTAATATTTCTTGTGCAATGAAAGCATCGGTATTACAGCTGATAAAAATGCAATAATGTTTTACTTTTTGTTAGTATATTTGTACAATACAGAATGTACATGATCATGTTTTTCAGTATGGCTTTGTTGATCAGTTATGCTTTAGCTGGTAGTGAAGCATACGGTGCATTAATAGGAATAGAGTAAGTGAAAAGAGCTGTGACAAAATGTACAGCTGAAACAACTGTAATTGGTTCTAAAAATTTCCCCTCTTCAGAATTTCATGGCAGTTGAAGGTGGTGCACAGCAACCATTATGAGTGATTACATGCCTATCTGTAGTATATATATACATATGTATCAGTTGAGCATTATCATATTCTGTGTTAAGTTCTTTATTTTACCCAATATTTTGGCTTGGATTGTGTGTATTGATTTAGAGATCTATTATTAACTGGTCTAGAGGTAAAGTGCCTGGCTTCTGATCCGAAGGTCCTGAGTTTGAATCCCAGCTTCAAGGGGTTTCATTCGTGAACTTCATAATCTCATATTTGGATGCAGTACTGGTTTAGTGTCCAGGAAGCAGACTCAAAAGTGATAAATATAAATTGTTTGCTTTGCAATCAAGCTAAAATAAATTAGTATAAACTAACTGTTTATGTAATAATATTGTCCGAAATGTGAAACATTGGCAAGATTTTAAGGTTTAAAAACACCCTATTTTAGCTAAGATATGAAAAAAGGATCCTGTTTCGTGACACTATTAGTTTGTTGTTATGTTTCAGTTACAGATATGTCATACCAGTATTTGTGTGGGTGCTAACTTTTGCCATTATATTTGCGTTAAAGTTTATCCAGCCTGTTGTATCTGTACTTACATTCTTCAAAGGGAGCTTACTCTTGGGAACTGTGAGTATGATAAACTAAACTTTTATTTGTTTTTCGTTGATTTAAGTCCTTAATTGAAGTCATGGGGGTGTGATTTTGCCATGGATATGCAGATTTCTGGGGGTATTAGATGATCATGTGGGTCATTTTTGTGAAATGTGTAAATCGTTTCAGAAATCTTAGGGTAGTATTGGGAGGGCTTATGCTCATTCTAATGAAATGTTCGTTGAATAACTGTTGACGCATTGTGATTGCTCGTAGAATCATCAGTTCTTGTGTATTTTCAATTGTTCTATAGTTAGGACACTTTCTGGTCATTTCTGTGCTGGGACAAAAAAAATTTGCTCTGCTCTGATCTGAAACAAATCATACCCCTAAATACCATAAATTACCATTGTTTGAGGTATGTTCAGACTGCAGTCGACCTAACCTCTTCTTATATTTTACCTTTAAGTATCAACCTATTCCCTTCTTAATTCTGTCAGTGTTCCCACTCACTTCTGAAATTGGGGTACGCTTACCTTTTAGGTCTGAATCTGGGGGTAAGAGAAGTATTTTTGGGGGGTATGAACATTTTTTAAAAAATATATATATACACATATATCGTAATGGGTGTTTCCAGAAAATATGCGATGCGTCCCTAAAAATATTCATACGTGTACGATCTCGCACCAGATCGAAATGTGTTGCGTGATTTTCCGATTTTATTGCAGGATTTACGCAAGATTTTACACGAGTGGGAACACTGTCTGTATGCGGCTGTTAACATCCTTACATGTAATAACTGTTCTGTGTATTACCAACTGAGTCAATTAAACAAGTCAATCAAAGTCCTATTTTGTAGCTAGTGTCTCTAAATAGAAGTAGTCACTTCTAAAAGGATTCTTTTTAATAAGGAGCACAGTTGTTACAATTTATCATTGGCTGTATTGATGTCTTTTCAGGTCATTGTAACATTTTATGTTGGTGCATCCATTCATCGTAAGATTGTAGACGACTACACATACTTTGGTGCTCCTTTCCTTATGGGAACAGTTGCTTTAGGTAATACGATCTAAATATAACTAGGAACTCTATCTTTAAATGGTTATCACATTTTGACACCAGTTTTGCTTTGGTCATGTTCACACAACAATGATTTTTTTTTTCATATATCTTACAGCTGAATATCAGCTATTTACCCTAGCCCCCCCAAAAAGTTATATTTCCCCTAAAAATGCTATATAAATAGGTGATAGTTTTTTTCAAATTTCCCCTTTTTTATTTTTCTCCAAAATTTTTATTATGATGTTGTATGTTACTTATTTATGACTAAATAATTTCAGGTGGTGTTGTTAATGTGATGCCAATGTTATACAGTAAAATAAGTCCATTGAAAAATCAGGTAAGCCGTCCACTTCTCTACAGTGTTGATTAATGCTGTGCTATTGGGTCAAGTTCATAAAAATAACCCAGCAATCTTTTCTCTTTGTATGAACAAAACTATTTTCTAAGAACTTTATATTCTTTACTTCTGATTACTTCTTGTGTTTATGTTTTGTTTTCATGTGACTTATTGTCACTGGGGTTTAATGCCATTCTTCAACAATTTTTCAGTTATATACAGTGACCGGTTCACCTAATCAGTTTTCCTGGACTATGTACTAACCAGTATTAACTTACCATTCCAAAAGGAGCCGACAACTCCACATATGGAGAAAAATCAACATTTTTGTCAAATTTTCATAGAAGGGTATGACCTGCTGCGACCAGGATTCCAACCCGGACTATAAGTCACTATAAGGCTATTTCTCTATTTTCAGATAAAAAACTTTCGGCTTTCAATAATCCTTGGTCTTTTCACTTGTACTGCATTAAACATAGGATGGTAAGTTGTCATGGAAACTGATTATTTCATATTTCATTGAAGTTGTTTTGTATCATATGATTTTTTTGGCACTAGGCATGTATTCATGAATTAACAAAACTTTCACCACTTTGATATTTTTTATCACAATTTGATATTGTACAAACACAGTATTTACATAGCACTATTGAAATATACTTGTATACAATAGACAAAAGTACAAATTGATAAAGCTTTTGTATTGTCTGCCTTTACTGTATGTTGAATACCATTCATGTGTTTTGCACTATACACCAATACGCATATGCATCAATTCATTTGTACACATACAAATAAGTCACTTATGAGAATAGTCTCATTCAGTTGGATCGTTAATTTTTATGTAAAAGAAAACGGAGCATTAACAAGAGTTCAGAAAATATGATTAATTCACAATTGTGGCTTATGATTATGAAGATCACATTTGAATGTATTTTGCATGTTATACTTAACCACTAGAACAATATTTTACACAGACTGATCCATTTGGATGAGTAAGAGATTTTCTGACATTTTTCCTGTAAACATATTATCAGTATTGACCTGGCATTTGTCCAAGTTTACGTTTCTGCATTGCAATTTCCGTCAATGATCGCGTGTTGGAATTCCTGTTACGTTTATTAGCGAACCATTTTTTAACCTGCTCTACTCCGATATTTCCTGCCTGGGCTAACATTTCTATGATATGGCTGGTAGGGTATGGATGGTTAAGATTCTTTTGATACCAATTCTCCATTAGTTTGACAGATTCTTTACTTAAGTGAGGACGGAATTTCGTTAACTTCTTTGATTGGTTTTCTTTACTTGAACATTCCAGTAATTGTATGCTTTTCTCTACCCGATCCATGACTTTATGTAACTGGTTATCATAGTGACGATTGACTGTGTCCTTGTATGATCCAGGGTATTGACTTTCATGTAATGTGCGGAACCGATCTGTCTCAATCATTGCAGACTGGTACCTAAACATACTGGAGAGTTGTCGCACTTCCTCTGGATTCCCAGGCTGCAAAGTGCTGAAACGTTCTTGCAGATTTCTCTCCCTTTCAAACACATTTAATTTGGGCGCTGATTCATTTTTAGTACTTTGCATTCCGAAAAGTGATTGCGGGATTATTTCCTTTTTACATTCTCGGTTCAGAAGAGCTTGAAGATCACCTAAGATTGGATTTTTTGACATTGGGCTGTCAGGTGGTGGAGATCCAAGCAGACTATATAAGGATTCTGTAAATCTTGAATCCATCCCAGGACTGTCGAAGGTTGAATTATTTGTAAACTTCCCGATTGGAGTTTTTGGTTCTTCTTTCTCCATATAGTTTTGGTTTATATTGTTGTCATCACATCCAATGGCTGCTTGAAGGTTCCTCAAATTGAATGGTGTCTGATTTGCATCCTCAACAGCACTTATAGAGTCAATAACCTTTGGTAGTAATTCTTGATGGCTAGAACTTTTGTAAACTATAGGTATGTGTTGTTGTGTTTGTGATGGTTGAACCACTGGTTTTGGTATGGCATAGTTTGGCAGAATATCGTTTTGGTTATTCATCTTCTTCTCTGGAAGTATGCATACCGCAGATGGTTGTGAAGTGGGTATTTCGTACACAGGAAGTACCTGGGAGTGTAACCCAGTGTCACCCTGTGGTTGTATGATGACTGGCTGATACAGTTGTGGTTGATATGTCTGTACTTGGTGTGTGACTAGACGTTGCTGAAACCGAACTCCATGTGTCCGATTCTGGTCTGAAACGAGTTGTATCGGATGAACATTCTGATTTATTGCTGGTGATATAAATACTTGCTGGGCTTGATTCACTGCCTCGATCTGGTTGGAAACTACTGGAGAATCTATCCAAGGGGGATAATTTTGGTAACTTGTATTTGAATTCTGGTTTGATGGAACAAGCATATTCATGGTTGGTTGCTGCCCTTTCTGTATGGATTGGGGTTCTTGTAGTGGACAATTGGGCTGTGGTAATGTCATCTCAGCATTGTTTGTATTCAATACATCTTGTACAGCATTTTTGACGGCCATTTGATTATTGGCATGCTGGGTATGTGGTAATTCAGAAGGATGAATATTTTTTGGTCTCGGGGAAATAATTTTTTTCTTGCACATTTCACTGTTTTTCTGGTAAAATGATGTGATAGCGACTGGTATTTGGTGAAACCTTGACGGCTCAGTTCTTTGTCGTTTTGGTCTGTCATGCTCGGCATCGTCAATATCCAGGTGGCGCTTTATATGCTCATGGTAGGTGGGAGGAGGTTGTTTCATGAAAATCTGAGAAGACAAGAAATATCAAGTCGAATCCTGTGCTTTAAAATTATTACTTTCAAAATCGTTTAAGCATTAGCCTTGAAATTTCAGTTTATTGTAAAATGAAGGAGAAAAATCGCTGGTCCTATGGTGAAATTTCATTCAGGACCACTAGCACTGTAAGTGGACCCTCAACCACATTCGTAAAGAGCTAACTCAAAAACAGTACTGTTATAGCACTTATAGATGTTTCATCAAATAGCAAGTTTTACCAATTGGATATATATAGTACACATGTTATGAGGTTTTGTAAAACAAATTTGTACCTTTTTCTGTATTCATGATTAACTTATACCAGGCATGTCTATAAAGTTTTGAGACAGATTTTATAAAGCAAAAAACAGTCTAATACATGTACTCAATTTGTCAAATTTGCTATTTAATGAAACCTCCACGAGCCAAGTGAGCATAGACATCAACAATGAATTAACCTTTCTGTTGGGCATAAAAGAAAGACTTGGTTTATATTTTGAAATTTAATCAGTGTTTGTAATGAAAATATAAAACTTTTTATACTTGTTTATATTTATAATACTTAAATATTGGTTTGTGGTTATGCAATCAAATATTTAACAGTGGGTAGGTAGGGATTTTTCTTAAAAACATTTTTTGTTAACATTATGTGGTTGTACTGAAAACAAAAAGCTAGAATACAGAATGAAAACGATTTTTGTCAAGAAAAGAAAAAAAATAAAAATCTTTTGGTTGGGGGATTTTGGAAAGAGTCTTTCACATAATTGTTAACCAACATTTTTTAAGAATGGCTTAATAGTGTATTTTGGTCATTTATCAACTAAATTACGTGTAAATAGTTGGTTTTTAATTACTAATTGGCAAATTATAAGCCTACACGCTAATTACTTCGAAAGATATGAAGAAACTATTAAAAGTCTAACCTCATGGCTGTTGTCAGATTTTGATGAATATTCCGCATTCTCTGGATCTGAGTTATCTTCCCATGGTCGTAATACATTTCCTCCAGTATCTTGTACTCTGTCACAGTTGTCTGCCCATTGGCTGAGGTTGCCAATGGTTGCCTCTGTAATGTCAGATAGGGAAATTCTGCTAGAAGTGCTCAAAGCAACGGTCTGCTCGATATCACTGTCTGTCTCAAAATTCACTTGCGTTGAGGTCATTATTTATTGTTAATTTATCTTATTGCTCATAATAAAACTATCACCATGGATACACTCCAAACTGAGACGATGTTTACTCCTGAGTTGCTCAGTTGATATTCCACTTAATAAAATACAATAGCCAATGTTTAGTCTAAACCTCGATCTTGAGTTTTATGTGTCAAATAAGTAATCTTTCTTAGTATTAGAATTGATACATTGGCAAGAGAGTAACTTTCCAGCATTCTGATTGGTCAATACGATCAATAAACTCCTCCCTCTTGAATAAATGCTACAATATCTTCTCAAGCCATTGAGTTGAAAGTTGTGTTATTCACACATTTTTTGTCATATTTGTTTAATCCTATAATCTGATCAGTTTCTTTTATGTTTGATAATTGGTTGGTGATTAATCCTTTACTTTTATAATGAACTCAAAAATGTTTGAGTTACTTCTCATGATCTATTGCATGGCTAACTTGATCAGGGCTATTATATTTTATTGTGGAGATTTGTCTATTGTATGTTATTCATGACTGATCACTTGATTGTTGTAAAGGGTAGATTGATTAACAAATTATTGCCAATTATCTGTTTTTTTTTTTCAATATATAATACCATAACAATGAACTATTCTTTTACTTTTGTGACATCCCCTTGTTGAATTTATCAACATTATTTTTTAAATTCATTGGTTTCTCTGAAACATTGAAAACAGAAATAAATTAAATTGCAACTGCCTTAATCTTGAATGTAGGATAAGTCAAGGGTAATTCAAAGCTCATTCTATTGTTTGTGTTCTCATTAAGTGTATTGTACCACAAAAAGTTGACATCTTAGATAGTTTATCTAACTATATTAAGGTATAAATGGGTGAATGCTCAATGAATATGGTGAAAATTATTGATAATTTAAACAACTGTGATTTTCCATCCAAAAAGCTAACATAGATTTATTTATAGCTTGAAAATTATGTGACCTGGTTGAAGACAGTAGCCTGGTTATACATAACTACTTTGTTATACAAACTTTGCATGTTTAAATTCCTTACAGAAATTATTATCGGTATTAATTCCCCTACAGGCAAATGAGGTGTTGCTGTGTATATGATCATAAATGGTGCAAGAATATGAGTATTTTCTATTCCTAGTGATATGTACACAAGGAGGCAAAATGTTACCAATATTTCAAAATGGGGCAGACAGATTTTGGGAACTTTTATAATGTTTATAGGTTTCTATGATAGAAAATGTTTTACTATGAGATATTTCAAAAACAATGACAATGCTTTGAGATATTGTCCCTTTAAATTTGCATTGGAGACTAAGGGAATAGCCAATTTTTCAAAGGTAAAAGAGAAAGATCCATTTTAATGAAAATTTGCTGCAACAAGATGCCAAAACAAGGGCAACAACTCATTCAAAATTTTCAAAATGTGTCATAAGATAAATTGAAAAATCTTGGGTAACCATCAAAGACACAATGATAATTGGGCAATACTACTGGGTTCCCATGGTCAGGGAAAAGTTGGGGAATGTTGAAATTGGTCAGAAATTTGAAAAATAAGCAAAAGTCAGGGAAAAGTCAGGGAATTTTGTAAGAGAAGAATGTTGGTCAAACAGTAGGAAGCAAAACCAGTAAAGGCTAAGGCAGTTTCTTCCATTATTTTTAGTATCTTTATTGTTATTTATGATTATGACCATCTTTTTTAATCTTGTAAACATCTTACTCTAAAAAATATGCTTTTTCCTGAAGATTTTGGATATTTTTTGTCATTTACAGTAACTAACTTATTAAGGAAGAAGCAGAAACGGGTTTAAAAATACATTTAATGCTTAAAGATTGTGCAAACTTGACACTTGACATTGGTCAGGGAAAAATGGTTTTGGTCAGGGAAAAGTCGGGGAATTTTTATTTCTCTTCTTTGTGGAAACCCTGTACTATTTATACGATGTTAAAATCTTTGAGTAGCACTGTGGAGATTCATAAAAAGTCCAGTATTACAGATATAATACCTTAACTAGAAAGTTTGTTTTATTTTTCTGTAGGAGTTGGGCAGTATTGGATATTGTGCCTCAGTTGCAGACATATTCTTGTGAAGTTGACAACCAAACAGTTTGTTATAATGATATTTCTTTAGAAAGGTAAGCTAGGTATTATCAAAAATTTGTCTAATTTTGTTTTGATTAATATTCTTGGACATTGAGCATTTTTTCTCTTTTGTGATATATGTGGTGTCTTTTTTGAACATTTTATTTTTTTGTATGCAATATTGTATGAATTCATTTGAGACCAAAACTGAAACTAACATGTTTGCCACTTTTTATGTGTTTTTATTTTTGTTAAGTTCAATCTAAATAATGATTTCTATCAAGCCACAGAAATAGAAAGAATATTATCAATTTTGGGTAAGAAATATGTAGGGCAGGGCAGGGCAGGGCAGGGCAGGCTATGTTTGTGTAGAACAGTGGTGGCAAATGAACATGGTTTCAGTCTTGTATGAAAGTCTTTGAGTATTTTAAGCATTTATTCCTGAAGTTTAATTGAATGTTTAACCTTTTGTCACATGATGTACTTATTGTTTGTTCTTACCTAATACAAATTAATGCTTATTTCTGCAAATATTTACAGTGCTGCATTGAAAGGTGAAATTTCAACTATTCCCCTAACCTCGGTATGTCCCCTTCATTATCTGTGTTTGTAAAATATTTGTTTTTATTTGTTTTGAAAATAATGTTATTACTGGTATTTTATTACCTTTTATTTGATTTTATAGGTTCATTAGTGCTAACTCTCATACAACTTGATAAAGCAACTGAATTAAAAAAACAATATTCTTGATTGCAATTATTTATCAATCCCTAAAAATATTTTCTGTTGTCTGCAATATTAAAATATCTTAAGAAACCTCATCTTATTTGTCAAAGTTGAATTAAATATCATTAAAATAATTCTAGTTCAACCAGTAATTAATACTAATAGTGCGCCAGTTCCAGTATTACTGAGGCCTAAAATTATATATTGCCATTTATGTATATGCCTGTCTTGATGGGGCGTATTATGGGAACACATTTGATGGTTGGGCAGTGTCCACAGTAGTTGTCTGACTTCTAAGTAGAACAATTTCCATTCAGTTGTCACAAACTTTGTCAAAATGATTGTGGGCATAATATCTTGACCAAGTTCATTATCAGCAAAATCACCTGGGATACGCACAATTATAGGCCCTGATTCAGCAAAAAATGCTGAAATAAACCTTGTCTGCTCTATAAAGTTGTGCAGTTCCCATCCAATTGTTACTGCATGTAGATCTTTATGACAGATGTATTGTAGGACAATTTGACACTCTTGTTCAGTGTGTGTGTGTTTTTTTATTTTAATTTTAGATGATAAACAGGAGTTATCCATCCTTCCAGTGGGTGGCCATATTAGTTGAATTGTTTATCGTGGTCAGTATTACAGTATCCTATCTTACCATTGGTGCAGTATTACATCACACTTGTAAGTATGTTTGTTAGACTAAATTTAAGCAATTCTTTCTTTGCCATATCCTGATCATAGTGTGTATATGTACTGTAAAGCACAGTTATAGCGAACTTTTACACAGTGCAGTATTCAATTTAGCGAAATAATTATTTGCCCCAATCAAGCCCTTCAGTGTAATGGATAGTAATGTTTGGATGCAGTTATGTAAGTATTTAGGCCCAAGCAATTCTCTAAAAACATGTTTTCTGTATACAGAAAGACTTCAATATTAAACCACCCTTGGAACTGTAGACAATGGTCTTAAAAATGAATTTCATTGTTACGTTGAAATTTAGAGGAAGTAACATATTGAAAAACCCATTTAAATACTAGTGGTTGTTATAATGAGGTGGTATGGTGAATTATTGAAATGTTTGCTAATGAAGGCTGAATTCATTTTACTATCTTTGTATTCCAAGAGAGTAAATTTGCTCCTTCTATGAAGTGCCCTGTTAAATATTAGTTGTTTATTTTGTTTTCAGTAAATGGATGGGTTAATTCTATGTGGACCAAAGATTCTATGGCTGTGTATAGGGATAAATTAAAGGCACCATCTACATGTGCTTGTTGTAATTCTCAATGGTAAGTTCTGAGTGATGTCTACAGATATTCGATCAAATCAACTGTCTGTATTATAAAACTTATCAGAGTTACTCCCCTTATGAGTCTTATTTATTCTTTTATTTTTATTTACATATTGATTTGTTTGTTTGTTTGTTTGTCTGTTTGTTTGTCTGTTTGTTTGTCTGTCCGTCCGTCCGTTCAAAATCACAGTGGTGAGGGGCTAGTAATTATAAATCAGAGGCTATAACCACTTTACCATGAAAGTCCCTAACTAATTCATTACATTTGTACAAAGTTGTGTTTTGCTTATTTCAGTATGTGCAATACTAGTTTGTCTTTTGTGGCATTTGGCATAGTGTTTTTCATTGCAATGATGGATCCACAAGGATTTCTTGACATGTTGGAGAAGTTTGCATCGTTTACCATCAACTTAGAAGTAGCACTGTTTATTTTTCTCATGTTACTGAAGTCTAGAAATCAGGAAAATAGGTTTGTATTCGTTTTGTGTTGTTAAAAAAAGTAAATACAGATGACTGTTGTTATGGCGACCATTCAGATTCATTTTTTGTCTTACGAAAATTTGAATTTCAAATTTTTCTACTTTATACATATGAAATTTAACTTAAAATTTAAGCACAAAAAATGATATTGTCTTTGGGATATGGTCCGAAGTTTATGTAAAATATTAAATTCAACAAAATTTTTTTTATTAAGACTCAGCTTCTTATAATAATAATGATAGTATGAGGTTGTATATTGGAATTACTAATTCTTCTATGTACACAGGTTCATTCCAAAATAAATATTATGTAAAATGAGTTTAGATTTGGTTTGTTTATTTAGATGGAATTTCTTGATTTTCCATGAAGACAAACACCTTTTAAGAATTGGTGAGATTTCCAGCTTTTAATGGTGGAGGAAGAACCTGGGGTGTGTGCCTGGGTAAAACCATTGACGTTCTATCAGCTTTCTGGACAACTTCCTCACAATTAAATTTTTCCTTGTCTCAATTTTTTAGTGGTTCTAGAATTGTTAAAAGATCAGATATTAATTATGATATTTATATTTCAGAAGTTTGCGTATACCCGTTCCCCTACCACCCTTCGTGTATTATCTCGTATACCTGATACCTGTGTACTTCGGTTTTGCGGTGGGGTATGATGTGTACAACACTATACGTGATATAGTTGTTGAACAGACAGGGACATCACAGGGCAAAGTGATTACTCAGGGTATCATAGGTGTAGCTAAGAATATAACTGACGATATAAAAAATTCCACGCTTCCAGACGTGGTATCTAAGTTATCATCAACGTTGAGTGTGAGTTCTCTCCCTTCGACTACAGTGGAAGTGAATACTTCGAGTTTGCATGATTTAAGTACGAAACCATCCTTGTAGCATTTAGTGTACACATGTGCCAACAATGTCTATCCCGATTTGACCTACTGTTCCTTATTACATCAATTTCATGGGTTGAAAAAAGTGTAATTTGAATGGGTAACCAATGCATTTCAATATTTTATTTTATTGAAAAAAAAAACAGGAATTCATTTACTGTGTAATAATCTTCAATTATTTGAACTAGTCCTTGTTCATTTAATAATAATTTTATAAATATACTCATAATAACATTGTAACAAGTGACTGAATAATTCAGAGTTTATCAAAATTCTGCGCATAAAAAGTATCTTACATTATTTTAATTAAAATACGGTGCAATCTCTCCAAAGCAACACGCTGGGAGAAACAGAACTATGTTGTTGAGAGAGGTTGCTCTAGTGAGGTTAAATCAATTGTTAAATCATACATTGGGAAAAATCATGCTGTTTTTGAAGGGAGGGTGTTGCTCAAGAGAGGGCTGCTCTTGGAGAGGTTGCACTGTACTGCCATAGACGTTTGAGAGTCTAGCATGGAGGACAACTCCGGATAGATCTTGGTATATTCTCAACATTTTTATTATAAATTATTGTTATACGAGGTTTTGTTTTTTATAAAGTGCCTTCTTATGAGATTTATTGAATATTTTTATTGTACATAATGTGTGTCTTTGTTAAATATTGTATTGTATTTGCTCAAAGCATTTGGTGGGTGTGGCTGGAACATTGAAATTTTTTCTACGTCTTTCTTGCGGTAGTTTTGTAAAATTGTGATCAAGGGACATTTCTTGAATTATATTATTGCGTTTTCTCTGTTTTATTGTGCTTTATAGGACATTTTTGTTCTCTCATGGCATATTTTCGTGGTTACATACAAGATACAAACTTTATTTATCTCCCTTTGTTTAACAGTTTCAATATATTTTAATGGTCCAGCTAACCACCCAAAAACTGGACCCTGCTGGACTTGGTCAAAAGTCCACTTTTCTGAGAATTCCAATTTTTGGAGAACTTGAGATAATCTGGCTAACTAAGATTCAGACTATTGACAAGAGTTCAGCTGATTAAGAAATATTTCAGAATGTTTTATACAGATCAACAACCCATTCTTTATCAACTGATAAAACATGCATATACATTTACAGGTATATAATATATATACACACACAAAACATTAAAACATTCCAGCTTTATTGGTCGTTTTAAATAGGGATCAAGGCTATGCGTGAGCATGTAGATATTTTTATTTTTCAGCCAATAAATATTTTTATATTTTGAATTTAATAATTATTGTCATGTAGTTACTTACTGTTATTGTTATTAGATTGCTGTGAGCTTGGTCCAGTGGTTAGTGCTCTGGACTTGTAGCCCAGCGATCTGGGTTCAAATCCTGGTGGCAGCAGGTCATACCCTTCTATGAAAATTTGATTGGAGAAGTTGCCGGCTCCTTGTGGAAGGGTATGTTAGTACTGGTTAGTGTACAGGCCAGGAAAACTGGTTAGGTGAGTCAGCCACCATATATAGCTGAAAAATTGTTGAAAAATGACTTACACCCAGTGACAATGTCACATAAAAACGAAAAACAAATTGTTATTAATAGTTTTACAGGCAAAGGGTTTTTAAATATGTTTTTAGAATATTACTTCTGTGTTAATTCATTAGTGTCATTTAAAAAGGTGAATTTTTTGATGGTTACATTAAAAAAATTACGATATTTTTATAAATGTTTTACATGTTGTATAACAGCTTTTCTGAAATTTACAAATATTGAACATTCTTTCATGGATCCCACTGGAAAAAATTCACATGTGTGAAAACTGTCCAGCTAGCTTACAGTCAGTTGTCCTACCCAGGAGTATGCTTGGGGTCTTCCTACACTGTTTAAGCTGGAAGTTGCCGACATTTGTTATGAGGGTTCGAACGATTATTGTCAAACGCTTAGTGTATAAATGACTCTGTAAAAAGAACCGTTTCAGTCACTTTATTGTGTTCTTATTGTCATAAAGTATACAGGTTTATGCTGGGTCATATAGGATATTTTGCTATTTAAATGATTGCATTTTTTGAGAGAAAAACTGTTATTTTGTCTATTTGTTATTGTTCATGGTGTTGGCGGGAAACCTATTTATTTATTTATATACTAGTATATTTGTGTGTATTATGTGATATTTTCGTTTCTCTGAATTTTTTGTTATAAATCTCTTACGTAATTCTTTATGCAATATTTTGTTTCTGATATTCTAGTGTTTCACAATTTTTTTTATACGTAAATATTTGATTATAATAAAAAGGTTGAGACTGTGGTCTCTGGAACTTGAGATAAGGGTTTTAAAACTAGAACAATCTCGGATTTCAAATCTCAGTATCTTTTTCATATTATTTTTGTTGAAAAGATATCATTGCTTAAGGTTAAAATAAAGGTAATCAGTTGAAAAGACAGAATAATGCATGATTAATGTCATCACTATTTTATTATGCTTAATTCCGAAAAATTAAGAGACAAAATATGAGATTTGAGCTTTGAGAACAATCTCAAGTTTTATAACTTCAGCCCAAGGTTATAGATTTGAATCTTTTATAGATTTTTACTGTTTGTGCACCAGCTCGTTAAATAGTTGTTACCTTGTAGTTTACAGATTTGTAGATATTCCTATCTTTTTTTTCTTTCTTGACAATAAAAGTTATCAGTCTGAACCCCGTGGTATCCCTCCACCAAAAGGTGAAGTGGGGTGTAGTAATGGTCTCTGTCTGTTTATCTGAGCATTCATTCAAATTGTATTGTCAATAGCTTAATTTCAAAACCTGTAAAGGTATTTAATTGAAACTTAAAATGCAATTTGAGCAATTTTTTCTCCTTGGCCTCCATGTACTCATGAAGTCTTCAGTGGGTGGGGATTGGTCTTGACCCACATGATGCTTAATGATGTTGTAATTAGCTAATGGCTTCCACAATTTGTCTTAATATGTAATGACAAACATGCTATTTTGTGATTTCTACGATGGGATTTGTTTAGATCTATATTTATTTCAAATATTCCATGTGGGTACTGGTAACGTGATAACATATTTTTCATTCATTCATGAATTTTTTTATGAGTATATATCATTTACAAATACACAGTGGTCATGCAATATTTTGATATAAGTATTTTCTGTTAAAATAAAACAACAATCATTTAGATACATTTCTGAATTTATTAAACTTCTTATCCAAAATAAAAAAAATCAGGGACTCATTATAATCTTGTCTTCATATGCCCTTCGTGACTGGTCTTGCTATTGGAATACCCGTGACAGATGGCATCAACCATAGTTGTCTGCTCTTTGAGTTGAACAGTTCCTATTCAATCCTCACCAAACTTGGACATAATGTTTTATGTGCATGATATCTTGGCCTAGTTTGATAACAAGCAAAATTGCCCCTTTTTACACACTTGAATTATGATCCTTGATTCAGCGAAAAATCCTGAAATAGAACTTAGCAATTTTAGTTTTCACCAGATAATTAGATTAATAAATTTGATTACAGATTGACTTTCTTGTTAATGCATTACATGAATAGTTCTATTAAATCCTCTAGGGCCTCTGTTGTCCAGTGGTTATGGTCTCTTTCTTGTAATCACTAGCCCCTTACCTCAGTGAGTTCGAATCCCATTCTGGACGAAATTTCACATGTAAGGAAGTTGCCCAACTAGCTTCCTCCACTGTTAAAGCTGAAAGTCAGCAAATGATCCTGGCTGTTTGTGTGATGTTAAAATTCGGTGAAAAAGAAAATTAAGTCCTCGATTGCATTTACCCAAGTATTCAAGTGCATAGATATATATTTCAAAATTATATTTTTATTTACAAATGACTTAAACATTTGATAAATGATAATTACTATGTACATAAAATGTCTGTCTCTGTATATTGATGCATGTTCTCGTTGCATTGTTCGTTGTTTTCTGGATTACCGTATCTGTATAAATAAAAGTAAATAAAAATTTCTGAATATATTTTGTGATTTTGTTTTCGCAATATTTTTCAATTGATTACATATATTTGTATATAAACATTTCACTTTTTAGGGGAGCCTCTTTGTTCATGTGGTTATGGTCTCTGACCATAGTAATCACTAGCCCTTCACCGCTGTGAGTTTCGGACAGTCAGAAAATTTCACATGTGGAGAAGCTGTCCAGTTAGCTTATGGAAGGTTGGTGGTTCTACCCACGTGTACTCATGGGGTCTTCCTCCACTTGTAAAAGCTGGAAAAGTTACCAAATGACCCTAGCTGTTGGTTCAATGTTAAACTTCTGTGAAAAAAGCAACAAAAACATTTCATGACCTCTATACATAAGACAGCTTGCTGGGTTGGCTCCCTTGGCATTGTGAAGGCATTGTACATGGAGATACCTGGAACCCATTTTGTAGATATATCTTAGATAAGATAGCAGTTTTAACTTAAACGTCTTTAGAGTTGTTTGCTTTTCCGACATATATCTTTAATAAGACAAAACACTTCATTGACAAAATAAGTCTTAGCAAGATGTTTATGCTTAAAAACTGCTATTTAGCTAAGATATATCAATGAAATGACCCCCATCCTGGGAAGTATACATGCTTCTCTTTGACTTAATTAAGATGTTAAATGTACATCCACAACTATTTTTTATCTTAGTTTATAATAATTTATTTTAGCTCGATTGTGAAACAAGCAATTTTGCTTATATTAAATACGCTCGAGTCCGCTTCCTGGACACTACACCAGTACTACGTCCGAAAAATGGGATTGTGAAGTTCATGAACGAAACCCGTCAAAGCCGGGATTCGAACTCAGGACCTTCGGATCAGAGGTCGGACGCTCTACAATAGTTTTTATCTTACCTTGAGCTTATATTTTATTCAGTGGCTTGTGATTTTTTGTTGATAACATGAGAATCTAGGGAGCTAGTTTGTTGAAGGGACGGTGTATAATGATGTATTAAGGCTTAAAATGACCACATGGTCACTTATCATATATGTACATATATTTGGTCTGATTGTGTGCAGTCCATTCGATATGCTGGCCCCCCTTTGATTGAGAGCACATAATAGGTACTGCTGTACCAAACTGATATTGGTATAGTGCAGACCAAACTATTCCAATTCCAGATAAAACAACCGGTTCACGCCTTACATTAGGGTATTTATCACATAGTTATGAGATAGTATTACATTATCAAACATTTACTCATTATCCGATAATTGTGAGATAAGTATTGTGTGTTTATGTTAAGGGTGTACGTAGGAAGTTTATACAGTGTTACACCTATCATTTCAGATTTGCCTTTGTCCATGAACATTGCTGCTAAGGCCCCATTAAAAGTCAGTGTGAGGTTGGTGTTGGAAGGGGCAGTTGACTCTCCAGGAGTTTGCAGGAGGGAAGACCTTTTATTCCTTAAATTTGGGGATAAATAACTCGGTATTTTTGCAAAAAAAGGTGAAGAAAAAACTTGATGTAAACTGAATGCTAGGGGAAAACTGCATGATTTTAAAGCTTTTTCCTGAGGGGAAGATACCTATGAATGGCACCTGCTATAGAAGGAAAAACCCCGGTAGGGGTATTGGTTTTTGTTACGAGAAAATCATTCTTTAATTACAGTTAAGCCTGACTTTATGATCACACGGGAATAGTGATTCTCTGTCAACATTTGTCACTTTTTAACACATTTGTTCGTATTATTCACGCAAAAAAATACGTATGAATACAGTAAAACATGGCTACAGTGAGTTTCTGGAGATTTGAATAATTACATTATCCGTATTTCACTGTGTCCATAACGTTGACATAAAGAAATGCATTGCCGGGGAAAATAATTACTTCACTTTATCCGATTTTTTCACTATGACCAAGTTAATCATAACTGTGCTTTGCTGTAAACGCCAAATGTTGATATAGGACACATTTACATTCCCCCAATGATGGTCTAACTCCACTGGTTCAACAGTAGCTCAAGGTACATTGTGTCTTACTTCATGTCGTCACCAACTTGTCAATGTTAGTACTGGTCGAGTTTTATTAGACAAACATCGTTAAATGAACAAACTCGGCATGTTTATCATGAATGAATACTTGATACAGTCTGCGGGCTTAATAATAGGATTATAAAACGACAGTAAAACGTTGCATTGACGATTGGACGACGTTTAAGGAGGTCATAAATAACAACGAGTGAGAGCCATATAATGTATAACACCACTAAATCATAATGTGAAAGTGTTGTCTTAACTTATTTTATTACGAAATTTTCAATAAAACACCAAATGTCATGTCTGCATTACTGCAAGTCTTGAAAGTCCGCATTGTGGAATATAGCTGTTCGAATTCTTGCGGAAGAAAAGCTTATACATTCAGGAAGTGCACAGTGTTGATAAGACGATTGGTGTTGGATATGTTTATCATGAAGCCATTACAATGATGTCGGATAATTATGTGTAAGTTGTATAACAGGTATGGAATGTATAATGCTGCATTTTACTCAAAATTAAACTTTAAAAAAAACGCCTTGTCACTGCCAGGTCTTAGTTTGGATTTGTAAAGTGTATTTTGGATGAGCGGTAATTGAAGTTGATCAAATACGAATCCTTATGTCGGATATTGTGACGTGATAAATCACATACATTACATACACACACCGAATGCATTATTTTATCCCAAAATTTCAGGTCGATGGATTCCACTCTCGACTTATTTTGAATAAAAGGGAACATCATTAAACTGAAAAAAAAACTTTGCAGTAAAGAAGTACAACCGTTAAACCATTGTAGAATGCTGCATCTCCATGACGTTGCGTCGGACGTTAATAACACCAAAGAAGACTTTGCCCAGTATGTTGTAGGGACTTTTCTCTGGGTGTACGTATCTCCAGTATTGATTGTAGTGGGGACATGTGGCAATCTGCTGTCTATTGTGGTGCTGATGAGACCACGGTTGCGTCATTCTACCACCATGTTTTTTCTTATATGTCTTAGTTTTTCAGACTTGATTTGTCTTTATACTGGACTGTTAAGGTACTGGGTCTCTGAAGCCTTTAATGTTGACGTGAGACACTTATCAAAGGCTTCCTGCAAGATTCACACATTTCTGGTGTATCTGTCTTTGGATTTTACCGTCTGGATTCTAGTGTCGGTAACAATCGATCGATGTTTATCAGTATCGCAACCATTTAAAGCAAAACTTTGCTGTTCATTGACAAAATCAAAATGGATTGTTTGCTTAATTTTGTTTTTTCTAATCATGAAAAACATGCACTTTTTATGGACCGTGACGCTGGTTCAAACTTGGAAATATAGCTGCGATGGTACACCGGGTGCCGTACACGATTTCTTGAGATACATTTGGCCATGGATTGATTTTTCTACATTCTGCCTGATTCCGTTTTCAATTATGATCGCGTGCAACATCAAAATCATCCACACTTTGTTGGTGTCTCAAAAGAGACTCGATGCACACAACAAACTATATACGAATAAAACCCTCGTTATGGACAATACCAACCAGCAATCGTTGTATACGGATCACCATTCTGAGTGTGGCATACCGTCTAATACCCAAGCTGAAACATTAAATACAGAAACTACAGCATCTGCAGACCCGGGAATGTCCAAACCAAGCATCAAGTCCGGACATAAGATTTCCTCACTCACCGTAATGCTGCTGACAATAAACTGTGTTTTTCTAATAACAACAGCGCCAATTCAGGTCTTCCTAATCGGGGAAGAATACTGGTTCCCAATGAAAAATGCGGAAGAGATTGCATGGCACAAATTCTGGTGGGCTATAGTTAACATTCTTCAATACATAAACAACGCGATACATTTCTTTCTTTATTGTCTAAGTGGTCCCAGATTTCGTAATGAACTGAAATCCATGTGCAGAAGGTCACGGAAGGTGGCTGCGGCTTCTTAGTTTTTTTTTTGTTAAAAATAGTTTAATATATACTAAATTGTTTATGTAAAGTACAGTGCAACCTCTCCAAAGCAACACCCTTTAGAAGAAGCAAAATTATGTTGTTGTTGAGAGGTTGTTGCTCTGGAGCGATTAAATTAACAGTTACATCGTACAGTGAAAAAAATCATGCTGTTGTTGAAGGGAGGTTGTTGCTCAAGAGAGGGCCGTTCTGGAGAAGTTGCACTGTACTCTCTACCATGACGAATTTTAGACTGATTGGTAGACAGAAAATGGAATCTTTGGTGTCCATGAAAGATAAATGGAAGAACGAAAAAAATGAAAGACAGAGCCGAAGTGTAGAAAATTTTTCCAAGAGAAACTTTTGACTATTTTACGAGTATGAACGATTGTCACTACATTTTGTTAATAATAACATTATCTTAAATTACATACGTACTAGAAAATTGTTTTGTTATTTATGTTGCTAGATAATGAAATAAAATTTTTATGGTATGTACTGTAAACATTGATCCGAATGAGTTTATTTAATAAAAAAAAATGATTATTTCTTGGGTTTTGTGCATGTTTTCGTAATCGTTTCAATAATAAAATATTAAAAATATATTAAAATACCGGTTGGCGGTGAACTTAACCAGTTTCCTTGGGTTCTGAACCAATACCAACTTTGTTCCCTATAGGTAAAAGCCAAGTTTTCCGCATGAGTGATCAGCGGTGAATGACGACTGGTCTTAGGTGTAATGATATAGCATTGCTATTAAGAAATTAGATAAAGTTCACACTATTATCACATTTCCTAAATAACAAATTGTTGACATGATATGTACAACAAAAACACTAGTGTTACCTTTGCCTCATAAGCATATTTTGGACTCTTCTAAATTCAAAGCTAATATACAAAACATCAATTTACTTAAGAAAAATCGGGTTATTTCTCTTTGACACAGTGGAAAACATTATCGCAAAAGAAGCCATTGTTCATTACAAGCAATGGCTTCTCTTGCCACACTGTTTTTAAAAGTCGTCTGCTTCACATGCGGATAAATGAGGTATTACGATGGATAAATATACTTTCACGACTACATGAACAATGGAAAGATAAGTTCGAGGAACCGTTTCAAAATATCCGCACCATCATTATGAAGACAAGAGTGTGGAAACACGTGTCCGTTTTTCAGAATAATTTTGGTTAAGTTCGGAGGTGTGTGATAATCTTAGTTTTTGCTTTATTATCATATTGTCTTGTTTTTTTGTATTATTAAACCCACATATTCGTATCAATTACAATAATAATTTAATTCTGGTCAATTCAGAACAACAGCGTTATTTTTTCAGCAAACCATTTTAGTCGTAAATATAACCATATTATCGCCGTTTTGTTTTCGATAATTGTTGGCAGATCCTTATAAATATCATATTAGTAACTGCTGTTAGCAAATAAATTATCGGAGACGTTATAAATGGCCACGTTTACGAAAGCATGCGTCTTTCTTTCAGCAAAGTATTAGTTCACGCTCAAAGACGCAGTCATTTTGTATCACATCTTTCAAACAGTAAATGTGTATTCAAAGAGTTGAACATTCAGTGTTGTAATGAAATGAATATATTCGAGTATATATTCAAAAACGTCATATTTTGTGCCTTATTGTGGAAATGCGTTAGTAATGTTTGCTTGCTGGTATGTTTTTACAAGAATCGCAAAAACAAATGGGGAACATTTTTAACAAACATTTTATTGCTGACTGTAACAGCTGTCGCACAATCAGTGACAGTGTTTGCCCTAAGGATTTTCTTTTACTCAGAAACATATTTAGGGATATATATTGTCAACATATGCTGCAAGACTTTCCTCACGCTGTTTGCGTCTTTGGTTGCTCTAGAATCTTTGCAGATGACGTTCATGTTTAAACTGCAGGTGAATGCTATTCTTAGACAGAAGAGAATTATTTTGACAACTCGGAGAATTATTTGTACCCATGTGATCTTGTTGGTGGCGTCTTTGCTCGTTGTTGTAGCGGGCTATGGATTCCAAATCAAAGATATTGGACATGATATAAACGTGCATGAAGATATATGTAGTCTGGGGACGGTTTTGGATATAAAACACTGGAGTTTGGTCTACCTGGCAATATGTATGGGACTTCCCGGTGTTGTATGCATTATGATGTACATTTTTGTCTTCGTAAGTTACGGAATGCAGATATCAAGATCCAGCATCGAAATACCGCCGTCAAAATATTGTAATACTCCGCGAAAAAATGTTGAGAATGGGAGCATTGACTATTCCTCAGGTAGTGAAGGCAGTAGTGGACATACGAGCAGAATGGAAGTTTACACAATTGATAAAAAAGTAACAACAAGCAAGAATTCTGAAACTGTAGATCAAATAAATGGCGATGCACATAATGACACAGAGATACAGACTAATAATGACGAATTAAACGTGGTGTTAGGCTTGTCTAAAGAAGAAATATCAGGATATGCCCGTCGAGGACGACGACAGACTGATTTTAGTAACGGTATGCCTGATAAAGCACTGAGTTACATTAAAAGAGCTATGGCAACCCTTGGTATATTTCTGTGTTTGAATACCATTCTGCCCGTTCAGTTTCTAATTACATGTGTAGTTAGTTACATATACCAGTTGGAAGAACCGGTCGTTTATAGTACTGGTATGCTTCTATTAAGCAATATATTTAATGTGATTGTGTTGGTAAAATGCTTCAAGCAAATTCAGGATGGTCTAAAGACAATGTTTAAAGACTTTATGAAAGTTTTGTGTTGTAATACATGTAATTGATATTGGTTTGAATTAGCGACCATATGCGGTTCCAATTAGTTCAATGATGGAAGCGACCGAGATACACATTGTCAACAATGACGTAAGTGGAGTCATTTACAGAAACGGCGGAAACCTGACAGTTTGGGTATTGTACCTATTACATGTGTTTGTCCCTGACGATAAACGCTGTCTGTGGCATTCTGTGGCACCGTTAAATGTCGCCATGAAATGTTACTGTTCATTGTCACAACCGCCGCTGAATGTCGCCAAATCTGCCGTTATATGTTACAATTTTAACGTTAAATGTCGCCCATTTTTCGGCCTCTTAATATATGAGAATATTTAAAATTTAGAGGAAAAAATGAAAATCAGTCCGAAAATAAATGGTCATTTTCATGAAATACTGTTAATATTGAACAGATATGTTTCTGTGAATGAATTAGGGTTTACCCCCATAATGTCTAAACGTCGTATCTCAAAAATGAACGCACAGATTTAGGAACCTTGATAATCTTTTATAATTATATCCTTGACAGAAAATAATTTACCGCGATTTTTTAAAAAAATCAATGACATTTCTTTGAGTTATTGTCCCTTTAAATTTGCATAGAAGCCATTTTTTCGAAGATTAAAGAAAAAAGAAGTTCCGTTTCAGTGAAAACTCACGCCGAAAAGGTATAAAAGCAATGTAATTTAATAAAGAGAAATATCGTTCAAAAAGGGCAACAACTCTTATAAATTTTTCAAAATGTATTGTAGTATACTATTTTTATATTAATATTTTTGAGTCGCATTGAACAGATGCGTAAAATCGGTGCAATATAATGGATATAGTACCTTAAGAGGTAATTTGCATAGTAACTTAGTTAAATGGACTTTAATCATATTGTATATGATATTTTCGGTCTCAAAGAGACTAAATGAGATACCTATCAATAAATTCTTACCGAGTTCTTATTTTTGTCTGACATGTTTGTTTTGATGTGTTGAATTAAAAAATGAATTCACAACTAGAAAAAATATTTTTCTTTTCTATTTTTATTCCTATTTCCATTTGTAACTGAAGTACATATAAATTATTACATATACTGAAAAACGTATAAAGTTAAAAATAGTCAACCCATTTTGGGCCGGAATGACGTCGATAACGTTACTATAGAAACAATTCAGTATGAGGGGTAAATATAGCAAGTATACTGATATAAATAGGAAATATCTTGATCTACACTAGCATGTTGTTTTTAATTCAAATGTTTCAAGAGATAAGAAATGAGAGTATTTTTCCCCGATGGTTTCTTTTTCCTCCTTTGTTACATTTCTGGTTGACTTACTATTATAGAATTAGAAATCTGACATAACCCCAGGAGATTATTTACAAATTTTCTTTGATAATTTTCATATTATTTCCTTCTAAGACGTTTGATCTTTAGTAGTCAACATTTTGAACAAGTTTAGTTTTGATGTTTTCTCGACAAAACCATGTAAAGTTCGCTGTTACAATTCTTGTCACGGTGGTACAAAATCTGATAATAGAATACGTTTAATTTTGACGCTTATGTCGGGCTGCTAAACTTAGTTTGTGGACTTGATCAAACTAAACGTTGTAAACACTAAACAATCACTGTAAACGCTACACTAGAACTCGTTGTTTGTTATAAATTTATATCTGTGGCTCAAACATAGGAACATTGTGTTTCAATGTTTATTAACAAGTTAGGCTATTAAAAATACACGACTAACGCCATTGTTGTGTCATTCAAAATCTTTCAGGCATATTTTACACACTAAACCTCCCCTTCTCAGACAGCAAATAAGGTATCTTACTAACACGAACCTTTCCTAAGTACAGATGCTCGTAATTAAATGTAAGCTGTCCCCTGATGCCAGTACTACAAGTTCTATCTCTCACAGACAGTCGACAGACATGTTCTCCCACAGTCTTTAACATAAAGGTTATAAGCGGCTTTGCTTGTCTTCAGAAAAGAAATTTGGGGTATTTGGATGACCATATTTTGAAATGATATTTAACTTACAACAACATAAAAAAGCAAGTTGGCAAACACGTAAAGAATTTGAACGAATTATTTTCCGTAACAACAATAACCCACTGCATAAACATGTCGAT
Organism: Lutraria rhynchaena; assembly: GCA_008271625.1. Taxonomy (NCBI): domain Eukaryota; kingdom Metazoa; phylum Mollusca; class Bivalvia; order Venerida; family Mactridae; genus Lutraria; species Lutraria rhynchaena. Next base: position 4,763,042 of record VIBL01000004.1, on the reverse strand, counting down.
ATTTACTTTGCACTAATTGGATATTCCGATTGTAACGGAAAGTTACGTGCGCCATTTAATCCGGTTTCACGAAAAAAGAACGAAATTGAAGTTATTGCAACGGATCAATTGCCAATTTCAGTAATGAAATTATCGGATTTTGAAGGGAAGTAAATTTGTATTTCGTATTTTAAGGCTTACTGAATTATTTCCCTTTAAATATATGTAAAGACTAATTTCGAATTTGCTTAAAACGTGGCCTTTGTTAAAGGGCGCTGCAACGGACCAATGGTAGCCAGTGGTCAATCCAAGGGTAACCAATTTTAGTCCCGAAATGAAATATATTTCATTTGCCTAATCTTGAAGCTCAGTTTTGAATTCTCTCTCTTAAACATACTGCAACTATCTTCTATTGCGATATACATGCACGTACTTTCAAATATAATGGATCAAAGTTTTAATACCTCCCACGAAAAGCTTTCATCATGCCAATGCGATTTTTAATCGATTTCACAACTTAAGTTCAAATTCATCAACCTTCATTCCATTCCCACGACAACATATATCACTCGAATAACACGAGCGGTATTCACGGACCTGTATTCTATTCTATAATACATATATCAGTTGAATGAGGTCGTATTTTGTGACAATTTTTCTTCCTTTTACGAAAATTATAGGTTAAAAGGCATTTTAGATAGAATTTATTACAATTTTACCATCACAGGTTCGTTACTCCTACCTGGCCTGATAATACACTCCTGAAGATAAGCAGACGTAACATCAACAACAATGTATAAACAATATAAAAAATGTTGTTTCCCAACATCTGCGTAACAATCGATTGATTATTAACCAATAAAGCGTAGATAAAACTACAAAGCAATCACTTGTCAATCTTTGTTCGGAGACTGGAAATCAGACAATGCGAACAGATTCCTGTGTAAGTAAATTAATTGAAGTCAATAGAGACGAAGCATTCAACTCAGAATACACAGAGGCTATCAGAATACATGGAGTGAAGTTATTTCAAGACTCGTAAGTCTTGTGATGTGTTCATTAACGCAGTAAACAAACGTGATATGAGACTTTGTACTGGTATCTTTATTTTGTGGCTTTGGATATTTGTGGCCACGTCTTAATTGATTGATTGGATGCGGTAGCATGAGGTTAAAACGTTGAAACCGTCAAACTTGGTTTGATCTTTAAGGTCTGCTGTGATATTTGCTGACAGATGACATGACTGCTAGTTGATCACGCTGACATATTTGTACAGCCTACACTCAGGGACATGTTCGAAGTATATTTAACCGAGTATTAAAATACAGTCCATTTGACTCATGCGACCGCTTGTTCTAAGCAACAGTTTTATTTAAGTGACAGCTTCTACGTTCTCAGAGCTTTTTTTCACTAGTTTTCAATGTATTAAGCGATCTTTTCTCAACGCCACCATATATACATATATCTATTATGCGCATTCATCTTTAAATCTAGTATAATAATATTCTAAAATTGACTTTTATATTTTTTTTCTGAAATAACAACTACATGTAATAGACTAAGTGTATCACTATATAAATGTCATTGGCCTATCAAACAGAAATTCATACATTTAATGAAGTCGAAACAAAACAGCATCTTATGTAAGTTAGCTAAATATTTACTTATTAACCCTTTGCCACATAAGCATACTTTGGACTCTTCCAAATTCAAAGCTAATATACAAAACATCAATTTGTTTAAGAAAATTGGGTTATTTTTCTCTGACAGAGTGGAAAGCATTGCAAGCAATGGCTACTTTTGCCACAATGTTTTCAAAACTCGTCTGCTTCAGATGCGGTATTAAGGGGCAAAAGATTAATAATATTAAAAGAAATCCAGTGTTAAACCATTCCATAATTACATGTACGTTGGTACTCGGTTTGTTTACTTTACTCGTTTTTACCGATTTTAAACATGGCGAACTTTAATTTATTTCCACAGCCTTCGGCATTGCTTACGAAATATAAGGTGAATCATTTCGTGTCTTGTTTTTCTCAATTCTGCAACATGTCCGCCCTGATTAGGACAATGATTTGTAAAGATTTTATGCCAAATAAAACAGAATGAAATTTGAAGATGTAAATCATTTTGCAAAACCAATCAAGCAGTTTTTATTTGACTACGTTCCAAAACTTTAATAATTTTCCTGTGTCGGTGATGATAATAATATTAATTACATTGTTTTAGAAACAATTACAATTTACTGTTAGAATAGCTTATGATAGCGTATAGTATATAATGTTCGTACGTTCATATTGTAAGCAACTCTGATAATACAGTAGAGCACTGTTACAGCGAAACATAGCGAATTTCAGGGGACCCGAACATCTAATTCATTATATCCTAACTTCACTATAACCATAATAAAGGAACAAAGATAGACGTATTCGGAAAAAATAAGTATTCCACTATATATGATACTTCACTTTATCCGAGTTCACTATAACCGTGTTTTACTACATCAGTTGTCTAGCTTTAATAGTCAGACAGAGAATTGAGACCCGTTTCATTGACATACGTTAGCTGCGATAGCAGCTTTTAAACGTATAAAATTTTGGCATGCCTGGTTTGAAAATAAAGCTTGTGTCACCCTAATGATTTTTAAAGAATGTATTGTCAGATGATAGAGGTAAACGTATGTAATGTTTATCATTACCAAGACAATTAAGTTTAAAAAAGTGTTACCTTAGTTTATATATCTATGAAACAGGTCCCTGAAAAATATGCCGTTCACCTAACTAAAAATTGTAATTTAAATATCGAATAAATTTCTGATTTTTCAAATTTCTTATCGAACAGATTTCGGACATGCTGAAATTCTAGTCTTGCAAAACAAATCACCAATAAATTGTTGAAGTGTGGAAGAATTAATGGGTCAATTCATATTTATATAATTCATTTCTATGGTAGTCACTTCAATATGCATGAATTCAGTTGAAAAGTTGGTATAAGCCACTATACACCGTTTTGGAATTTCCTGCGCCCCACAAAACGATGTGACACATAATTACATCCCAGGTTCAGAAATTACACACTTGTGAAGATGTATATGTACCGTGTAAACGACGAACTTCTCATTCCTTAGACTTAGGTCAAACAAAATTACGTCTTATAAATAAATAAACACAATAAATACTTAAGTACCAGCATTATTAGACAAGATTTGTGTGTTTATCTTGTATAAGGGATAACATCACGCACAATCCATGGCCTAACTGTCACACTGTAATGGTGCTAGTGGTGTATTATCCCGAGTGTATACGCAGAATCAAGACAACGAAAGCTTATCAATGTCCCGAAAAGTGTTTTAAATTAAAGCAAAGGTACACTCATCGCGCGCATTGTCGTTTTCTTTTCTGTTTGTCGACTTATGGTGAAAACGTATTCAATCACCAGGGACTCGTGTCATAGACATTTCTTAGTTGTAATAGCAATCTCTTGTTTGTAAATAAAAGATGTTCTGTCCTATTAATTGTTTTTGGGATCCATCGTCAGCTTTAAATGCGAACGTCTGCAATATGTATCATTAGCAAGATTTATTAGTTAAAAATGTTATCTTGACAAAGCTATATCCATGAAATGGATCCCAGTTATTTAAATGAACAACGATAATGCTTAGGTCTGGTAGCTAATCGTATAAATGTAATGAAATAATGTTGTATAGTAACACATTATATCTTAATTAACAAGACATTTGTCATTCTAATACATGCTACAGTAAAATTTCGTTATTACGAACATCGATATCACGAGCACTAGATTTATTTCGAGAAGTTTTTAAAGTCTCGTCAGCTTTTGTTCATAGTTGTGTTTTTCTTGTCGGTAAATAACTATTCATAGCTAATATTATGATCTGAGATGATTATAAATTAATATTTGTATCTTGTATCTTGTATTATTTTCAACCAACAAACAAATACCTCGTTAGTACGAGCACCATGTTTATCTCGAGCATTCAGTCTGTTCCAATGATTCCTCGAGATAATGAGATTTTAATACATATTTTAGACGAAACTAACGACTCAACTGGACACCGATATAGTTTTCAGTCCTATACAATAGTATAAAAGAAATATAATGCATGAAACACTGTATATAAAGCCGTTATTATAAAAGTAACATATTTATAAAGGAAAACACTTGATGCACAATTATTTAATCATAAAACTGTCTTCAAAGCGAACGATTAAAATAGATACAAAGTTAGATAAATAATTCAACTAAATTCAATCTGAATATAATCAGTATTTACGTCCATATTATGCTCAAATACGTTTATGTGTCGTCGAAATAAATATTGGGACAAATCTGATTGTGATTATTATAGAATTACAATACAATCAAACTGCATCGATCGTTTGTACAACAAACAATAAATTTATATTATCTATCTAATTAAGCACGTATATTATATTCGGATATAAACATAAAACGTTTTCTACATCGAACTCCTTGTATCGGCAGATATAACGTATTTATGTTTACGATTCTCTTCAAGCAGATATAAATCGGTGCATGCACCTCACCAGAAATTGAAATAAAGTCTACAGTATGTACATGTTGATAGAATTAGACATGTTGCCTTTTAAGCAGTTCATCCAAGCTGCCACCCAAACGCCCGCAGGCCGCAAGTACAACTTTTAATGTTTCAAAATACCCAACAACCAATTCCAAGGACTTGCTTATCGCCAAACCACCATCAGCTCTATATTTTTGCATTTATCATTTTGAAGCTCATCTGAAATAACCAATGTCATTTACATGTTATAGAAAATTGCATGTGGACGTCGTCCTTACGTTGGCTGTATATTGAAACGACGTAAATTGTGTTAATTGGGCACGTGCACACCATCGCGGGATAAGGCAACAATGGAATAACGTTCTTCCCTCCGACGAGTCGAGATTTTCCATTCATCGTAGTGATGGCAGGGTTCGTGAATACCGTGGATGAAATGAACGTTATGCTGACCGTGCACTTGAACGAGATCATTTTGTGGGCTGAGGTTCCGTCTTGGTTATCGCGCACCTCTCGTTCTGGTCGAATTGAATGTCCAACGCTACAGAGATGAGATTCTTGCTAGGCACGTCATCCCACTGTTTCAAAATAATGCCAATATCACTCTGTTTCAACAGACTACAAGCCGTACAGCCAGATATACTGTGAATTTCCTCAGGACGAATAAAATTGCATCCATTAATGATTGACCTGCCAAAAGTCCAGATCTGAATTCTATCGAACACCTGCACCCAATTGTATAAACATTGGTTAACTTTAACCACTGGGTTAAATCAGAGTTTTGGTTAAAATTTTGGTTAAATGTTCGGTTAGCTGTTGTAGAAAATTTTGTCTAAGTTTAACCAAATTTTGTTTTTGTTAAAGCTCAAATAAATCTAACTCAAGTCTAAGATGCTGGTTAAATCTTAACATAAACGGTAACCAGTACCAAAATGGCAGCCCTTTTTAAATGTTTAAATGATTTTTTAATGATTAGTAAACCAAAATGGTTAAATTTAACCTTGGGTTAAATTAACCATTTGGTTAAAGTTAATCAATGTTTATACAATTGGGCGCTGTAGGATAATTTGGACCGGCGTGTTAGATGTCACCCTATTCCATTGTCAAACATCAATGAACTAACACAAGCCTCCATCCAGGAGTGGAATAACTTTCCACAGGCAGAAATCAATACACTTATCGGTTCTATGTACCAACGATGTCCGAGCTCGCGATAACCGTGTTTTACTGTAGCGTTAGAAATTTATTAAAACAGATGGATTTTATAGTCCATCTTGCTATAAAGCCGAAATAATTATATACAGAGTTACGGAAAATAGACTGTCAAGAACCGCTTATTTTGGTGGCATTATTCGTGTCTGCTAGCTAGCAATGTGTTACTTATCCACTTGTAACTGGCAGTTATAGTCCTCATTATTTACGGCGTACTGGATGGACATATACAAGACGTACATCTATATAATGTCTGACCTCTGCTACATGATACGCGGTCATTATCGTCTTTGTAACTACATATATAAGACATTTAGATGTGTGTGGCCTTGTTTATGTTAGAACGTCTCGGATATGGGAACAGTTGATCCGGTGAAGGTAATGTATGTAACAGCTGAGGACATTTCGCTTACCCTCAGTTGATGTTAGACCTTCTGATTTATTTGTAGGCACTCTGACAACCTGTAAAATAGAGTGTCTTTGCGTGCTTAAAATAAATACATGTTGCTAATACTGTTTAGGAGTATTCAATGGTCCAAAAAAAATCTTTTTTGCAAACGCAAAGGATTTTTTATTGCCCTTTTTGAAATGTTAATTTCATCATTAATTTCTAATCTGTTCGTTTCTTAGATAGACTGCGGGCAGGATTATGTTGGCGGATTATTTATCCAATGAATACACCCGTAGCTGCGCTATTCAAAACGTGTCCTCTAATCGCATCGCGGCTATCAGAGTTCACTACAATCGCATGTTACCGTACCTGTACAATGAACGGCGACTTCTTTACTCGGGGAATAAGACTGTAAACTTTCATTTGAATGTGGTTATGTCTGAAACTGCTGCATTTTTCTTCATATAATTGGTCTCCATTTTAGATAATAAATCGACATAAGATCGAACCATGAGCGCCATAGAGGCGCTTTCATTCGCATTATGACAACGAACTGACTAATTTACGCATTGTTAAGTTTCTTGATAATATTATAATGTTTTAAACTGCATAAAAGAAATCATTGATTCAATCAAAATAAACATGTTGGTGCAATGTGTAGCGTTGTGTCTTAATTTACAGTTAAGATGTTTTAATTGTTGAAGTATACATCTAAATACAGTAAAACTTCACTTAGGGACCACCCTATATTACCACAACCTCATTTCAACGACCATTCATTTGTTCACAAATGTGGCCGTAATGTCGAAGTTTTACTATATCGTATTAGTTGGCAGCTATTCTGTTTTTATGTATAACTATTTACAGAAATTGTTTCCTAATTCTTAGCAGTTATTTATTGTCAGTGAATACACAACTTTAAGAATTTAGAACAAGTTATTTGGGAAAAAGCGCTGTATCTATCATCATGGATAGTTTGGAATCCATTCCTACAACTTGACGCGTTCATTCATTCTCAGATTCGTGTTGGTGAAAATTTAGTCCGTAATTGTTTGCCAAATGTTCAGATTGATGAATTAGTAATGCCCTTAGAAGTCACATATGCGTCTTATGTGACATTTATGTATTCTGGCTTTGAATTTTGTGGAGATCTTATAGTCCAATCATTGTTATTTTAGCTCTGAAACTACTGCTGTAACATACTGATGGATTGGCTGTAATTTGAATATTTTTCTACAAAAGTTCTACACCCGTCTCGCACTTAAGGGTTGCCAGGTTCTGGACACTTGAAATGACCAATATTTTTTTTTGACCACTGGTTAACGTCTTGGACAACTCTGAACTCTATTCTATCACAAAATTCAAGGCCCGAAGTTATAGAATTTTGCAATAATCCCAAAGCTCAAATTTCGCACAACTGTGTCTTTAATATTCTGGACACTTGAAATGACCAATAAATTTTTTTTGACCACTGGTCTTGGACAATTCTGAAATCTATTCTATCGCAAAATCCAAGGTCCGAAGTTATAGCATTTTACAATAATCCCAAAGCTCAAATTTCTCACAACCGTGTCTTCAATATTTCTAAGTTAATTAGGATTAAATTCATTTTTCATTCGGCATTATGTATACAAGTTAACGAATCAAGTTATTTACTAATGCATATTGTAAACATATAATTGATTAGTTTTATTCTGAAATAGAATTTCTTAATACAATACAATATTTGAAACATACAAACACATTAGTTTGTACTATGCTCAACTTTTGTAATGGGTCTACTAGATATTAAAATACATGTATTTTACATATACAATATAACCCCTGAAAAACCGCACTCTGTGAAAACCAGATTTCTCTGAAAATCAATATTTCGAGTAACATTTCTTTCCTTTTCGATAATCAATTGTACTCTGACAACTGGAATTCTCAGAGAACCGGACCTTTGGCCCAGTCCGGAAGGTGTCCGGTTTTCAGGGGTTTTACTGTATATGACACCATTTAAGGCAACCAATTAGTTTATTCGATAACTTTTAAAATAAATGTAATTACATTATAAACTAGTTCCACAGTATCACAGGCTTCATATCTGCATTCTGTTATAAAATCATCATAAGGGGATAGAAGGAAGTATAACCCCTGAAAACCGGATTTCTTCTGGACTGGGCCCAAAGTCCGGTTTTCCGAGAATTCCGGTTTTCCGAGAACTATTTATTATAGAATAGTCAAAAATGGACTTGAAAAATCATCCGATTTTTTGAGAATTCCGGTTTTCAGGGAGTCCGGTTTTCGGGAGATTTATAAACATATATGTATATATATATATATGATATATGTGATGGATGAAAGAGGACATATTGAAATTACAAGAACCAGTTTTATTTCAATTAGTGTTCTCTTGGGAAAACTGCTTGCCTGGTCTGTATAAGAGAGGAATAATAATTAATTACATAATAAATATATAATATATTACGTTAAGTATATATCAGTTAAACCTTATACATGACGCTGGGCAAGTTAAGGCTCTCAATGTGCAAAGGTCAGTTAATGAATACATGCTGTTTGCAATGAACGCATAACGGAATTAATATTTAGTCAAATTCTGAATTCAAAGCATGTATGATAAAATTAAGATTAAACTAAATAGAATTTTTGGGTAAATTCTTCTCACAGAACAGAACATTATTTTGCGCACCAAATCCGTCATAATTACACTAATTATCGTCGAGACAAAGTATTTGTGCCAGCCATTCAAGCAATGCCTGTGACAGGGAGACTTCTACCATGAATGATTAACGTGTAAACAGTGGATCAATGAGTTAAAATTAAGTATCCCATAAAGATACGTAGTTTGGTCGTCTTTGTTTGTTCACAACAGACAATTATCGTTAATTAGACTTGACGTATAATGTCTAAGTAATGCATACAGTAAATAACATTACGACCAAAATATCTCGCACGGAGACAATCTGGCTACAAAGAGCATAAATGATAATATTAGCAGAGCAGGAAAATATGTTTTTTTTTCTGTACATCTGATTCAATGAAATATTTTTGCAGTGATTTAAGATGCACAATCGCATTTAAACTTTCCCATAAAATGTGGTTCTGCCATGGATGTTATCATGATATACACAGCACAGAAACACTACATGCGGATGGATCCTTGTTTTCAGTACAAATGCCTAGAAAAGGGAAGAAATATGAGCAATAAAACACCTCGGGGGCAGTGACGCCTTCGGGACAACAGCTAAAGTGGATAAGTAAGACACAAAATGTTTAAAACGAATACCACAGGGAGCTAGCACGTTGAAGGGATGATATACAGTGGTGTTTTAGGCCTAAAATGGCCACATGGACCAAAAACACGAATATCATATATATACATATACAAGGGTTACAACTGCCGAAATGACAGTTTCTGCACGAAGTGTGTTTAAAACTAAGTAACTTTTTATGAAATCACTCAAATTTCTAATAACTGGTGTCTACAGATAGCTAATACATTATACTACACATAACCAATAAGCATTTTGTCCAATCCAAAACGATAAAGCAGATATTTAATCTTTTTCCTCCGAAAAATCGTCAAAATCATTTAGTCGAACGCGACCTCGCAACACCAAATTGATCAGAATTACCTGCATGGGAAGACGGAATGAAGCAAATGCGACATAAAAACGGATCAATCCGTGACTGTGGAAAACGCGATATCAACCTCAATATACTTATTGTATTTTTCATAAAATACAAGGGCTTGTTTCAAGACATATCTGGTCCAAGATGGCAGTTTTTAAACTTAAAATTTTTCTAATAATACATATCTCGATTATTTACCTTCAACAGTGAAACCCAAACCAACCAATGGAATAAAAATGTTTATTTATAAAAAATGACCGGCAGGATTTTATGTTTAAAAGCTGTTTTCTCAGGTAAAATATGTTTTTATCATTATCTCTAAATAGTGTCTCTTTCATCATTATGGTATTATTTTGTGATGTATGGATGTTTAATGCAAATGAAAGAATATTTATCTCCGGTGTTTAACCTCGCATCAACAGCCTGGGTCATTTGACGGCTCCTCCATCTTTACCGATAGTGGAAGACCACCAAGTGCACACTGGGTAGAACCATTGGGTTTCCTTAAGCCAATTAGACCGCTTCATCACATGTTAAGTTTGTCTCGGATGGAATTCGAACTCACAGCGATGTGGGGGTAGTGATTTCTAGCCAGAGACCAAAACCACTCGACTACGGAGACCCTTTATTAGGGAAATTTGTTATACATGCACTAATAATATCTATTGAAACTATTGATCACAAAAATAATGTATAGATCATATATACAAGTGTTTGTACGCGATGTACTAATGGTGTATATATGCGACCAATACCTTTTCCAACATGGTATTAGCTTGTGCGCATATTCACCATACACAGTAGAACACCGTTATAGTGAATTACTGGGGAATCTACTACACTGAACTCAATGACAGTTAATTCCTTGGGACCTCGAATGTTCCCTTCATTATATCCATGCAGCAACACATCATTAATAATGAAATAATGAAGGGCGTGCTCGGAAATATAAATGCTTCACTGTATCCGATTCTTCATGATATCAGCGTTCACTGTAACCGTGTTTTACTGTATTATACCATGCTGCTGAAGAAAAGGTTAGGAAAATTTACGTAACAACTTGTTTCAAGAAAGCTCGTGTATCACTTGACCACTGTAATTATTGACCGTATATGTCCAGGGTAACTATTATTTAATAATTGTACAATAGGAAAACGGTACCATATTATTAGTACGACAGGTAGTCAGTTTAATCGACGGCTCATGTAACAGCTCAATTGGTTAGTGTATAGATCATTCTCTTGAACTCTTTAACAAGTCACTTTCTCTTGTTTCCCCATGACTTTAGATTGTAATTGATGTTAGATATGTAAATTAGCCAGACGATAATTGCCGTGGAAAAAAACCGTCCAATCCGTACGGGCGTGTGTTTCTGGAAAGCCGTTCTGAATATTATCGTACGTGTTCTCGGCGCGCATGGCATGAGGAAGGACAACAATACTTGATTATAATAATATGATTCTTCCTTGTGATTAACGAGGATGATCAACGAAGGGAATAATGATCTATTTTGTTTTATTAGACACCAGCAATGATAAAATTGGACATATTTATTACGTCATAAAACACCCACAAAATTACAGCAGTGGAGGTCCACAGTGTCTGTTTAGAAGATAAAATCTCGATTAAATCATAACATAATATTCATCTCCGTCATTTTATGCAATATAAAGTAAGTGGGCACAAATCGGAACAACACAATGGTCAGCTAAGGTTCGAATTTTATACAAAAGACGTACAATTCGTGTACATATGTCGTAACTAAACAACAACAACAACATATGAAACAACAACAACAACAGCAGCAGCAGCAGCAACAACAACAACAATAATAACATATGAAACAACAAATGAAACAACAATAACAACAACAACCATTGTTTTCAAATGTTGAAGTTTTATTTTTTTTTCATAATGCACACTATACATACAAATCAAGACTACATTTTGTTGGATGGATATTTACAGCAGAATCAGTGCGGGTCATTGAAACATTATTATGTTCAAACTTATTCACCTGTCTGAAGTTTTTTGGCAAAAGATATCTTGGATGTAAATTACGTCGTCTATTTCTTTATTTACTGTGTCATAAATATTTCTCCCTAGAAAGGCACCTTAGCATAACTTCATTGCGTGATAAAAAAGCTTTGCAAATGATAACAACAAATAGTTTCAGATAATTTTGCTTCCCAGACAATTCCCGTGTTTATATATCATTCCATTGTCTGTCTATATATGGTAGGGGATAATTAGGTATTCGTAAGTTAATACCACAGAACAGATTGCTTCAGTAGTGTAGGCATTGACGCTATAAATTAATTCTATCTTTGTTCGGTGTTAAATTGTACAGGATGAAGCTTTAACGATTTAAATAAAAAAAAAATCTTCCATGTTCGTAACTAAGCGACGCCCTTTATTTTCATACTGCATATTATGCATATATAATGTTTATTCGTCGTATTTATATACATGTATTACGTAATTTTGAAAAGAAACACTTCAATTCAGAATATATTCCCTTAGAGTCGTATGTTATCTCGTTTTATCTGATAGTAATGAAAAATACCCGCAATTGGATCTTTTATTCAACCTTATTATTATTATGAGAAAATCACAGATATTTTTAAACTCAATTTATACACAGTCATTTTACTTTGTATAGTCTGCAGATAATATTGCATCAGCTAAATTTCAACATCATATTTCCTACCAACATGTTCAGTTATCTTCCTAGAATATAATTAAGTGTTTCACAGCAGCAAACAATTGTTATTATGTTTAACGCTGAAATTAACTATTATGCTGTATTACATTTTTACGGCGGACTTAGAAAGCAAATAGCGGGTTTAGTATTGCTGCGAATAACATAATGATCTGAGAATTCAAATTTTAAATCAAAAACAAAGAAAACATTCTTAACTTACAAAGATACATTTCTAAAAAACAAGATTTGTTTTAAAAAAATGAATGTGTTAAACTAAATAGAACAACGAATCTCACCGGTACGTTATATTATTTCATAAAACCGAAATAAAAAACAGTGCTACAAGTTAAAATATAAGTGTAGAATGTCACTTGAGGGGCTTCGTAGGTTTCCACACAATGTAATATGACTATAAAATATACAATATTTTTACATGAAGCATAGCACAATCTGATACAAAAAAAAACTCCGCTGTATTGTTGTTTGATAAGAACACTAAATTTGGAGCCTCGGAAAGTTCAAGGTCGTTTGTCGAGCTTATTGTATGTTTGCAAAACAACATTACATCAAATATGTATTATCTAACTATTATGTTTGATAAGCGATATGTTACAAAGTGTCCTCCATCCAATTATACGAAGCTGAGAAAAACATTCATTTGTTTTGTGGAAAAAATGTAATGTCAAGAACCACCGGAGGTATGCTATTTTTAAAACTTACATTGTATACCAATATAATATATTTTCCCAGACATGGAAATTGATTAAGCAACAGTTCAAAATAAATACATTCGTCTGGATAGAAAGTAAAAAACAGACTTCGGAGAGTGTTTCACGCAAAAGGTTCAACCTTTCCAAACAGTAGACAAAAACATATAACCCAATCACACCGGTGTCTGTTAACAGTTACCCTCAACCCAAAAGTATGTTAAAATATACATAAGGGGTTCATATCAACAGTTCGCCCTTACACGCGCCGAAATCTATGCAATAAATTCATATCCCCATATCTAACTTTTGATTTACTCATTAAACGGATCCTCAACGTAGGATGGGTGGATTCAATAAGTCTCAGATACGTTCTACCTCTAAATATTGTTAAATTGCTGTTAAGTGTTCAACATTTACTACGCTAGTCCGATTTGCTCATATAGTTGAAGAAAGGATAGTCGATGTATTGGTCTCGGGTTTAAGACCTAGTCCTGAGGTCATAAAAACTCTTGAGTTCGGTATCCGAGCTCGTAATCTAGCTTCAAGCTTAGTTGGAGACTGAACTCAGAAATGTCAAAGTTATAAAACCTATGTACCTGAGAGTGAGCTCAGCTTGAGGTGAGATTCCGAAACTGGAGATTAACCCGCCCCGAATTTCTGCTTAGCAGGGAATGAAGTAAATGAAGTTATGTTGTCCCCTTTCTGGAATCTCCGCTGCGCTAGGAGTCGGAGTTTGTAGCCAGGAATTTAAGACGTTTTATAAAATTAAGGTGAGGACACAACTGATAATACAGTGTAACCTCACCAGAGCAGCCCTCTCTTGAGCAACAACCTCCCTTCAACTACTGCATTATTTCTTTCCCACTGTAAGATTTGACTATTTGTTAACCTCTCTAGAGCAACAATTTCTCAATAACAACATAAGTTTGCTTTTCCCAAAGGGTGTTACTTTGGAGATGCTGCACTGTATTATACAAGAATATGCAAGTACATCCAAGATTACCTCCCTACCTACTACATGTACTAATCAAGTATCATTGGGGGTAAGATTGTGGTCTATTATTGAATGAAGGAAACAAATAATTGCCGGTAGTAATCCACAAGCTGTTATTATTGCCATCCTTCGCCGTACTGGGGAAAACAATTTGAGAACAATGATTTAATTAAAACTCGTCTCTAACAATAAAAGAACGAAAAATTCAGAGAACTAAAAAAATAATCGACCAATCAAAGTGCAAACGAACGAACAAATAGGCAGGCAGAACGAGGCTTAATTCCCTCAGACAAACATACTGATTTGTCTAGTTATTGGATAATTGAAGTTTGTATCAAAAGTTAGCATTTGAAATTCGCATTTGAATTACCATAAATTCGCAGATAAAATATACGTACATTGATTTATTTGTCACTACATGAAGAAATTGTACTTTGAAGCACATACTAACTGTCAGTACAATGTTTACTGTATGATTTGTGATATCTATAGTTTTCGACTTAACCATTTAAAACAGCACAGTAAAAGTCAATTTCTTACAATTTCTAGCATGGAACGTCAAAGTCGAGTATTAAGACCATGACAAATTGGAATCATTTGTAATGTTTTTAATAGCTAAATTTCCATTCAGGCGTACCACTAAAGACTGTTCCTCCGCAAGATATGTAGATCAGGTCCCAAGGCTATAAACAATAAAATAATGTTTGAGAACAGTCTCTAATCTCAAATCTCAAATTCATTCAACAAGTAATTTGCTTTAAAAGCTATCTCAGTTTAATATTTGAATAAATATCACGATGCATTTTGCAAACGGGGTAATGTATTATTCATAGCATTGTTTTGTCATAATTAAATCATATGTTTAAAAAAAACCTAAATTACGTTTTTTGAGTTTGGACGCAGATCTCAAGTTTTACCTAGTACAATGTTAATAAATTGTAAAATTCATATTGACTCCAAATTGACGCGACTTAATAATTTGTTGCAGCGTTGTTCAAGCATAATCAGCTTACTTTTAACTGCTTAATCGCTTTCCCGTGACTGTGGTACCCTGTGAAATTTATTACTGAAGAAAAGTATTGTTATAACGTTCATTCCGAGCAAACACGTCGTGTAAGATCAGCAAAAAAGGTTACCTCCCTTGTTGTATATATTCGTACGTTCAACGAAACGTCTGAGGACACCTTGCTCCTTGTTTAATAATTTTTCAGTGTATAAATTCAATACACAAATATCAAGACGTGTGTTAAATATATTTCTCTGGTGTTATTGTATGGTTCACCGACTTTTTGGAGGGGATGATGACGCAATCGAAGTTGAACGTGCAAATCGTGTTTCTTACTAAATGTCGCAAAATCATGATTTATTTGAAAGTATGCGCCAGGGGGAAGGGGGCGTTAGAAGTTTTGAATAGTATATGAGCAACGGTGAAACTATATTATGTAGGGTTGAGTCTGAAACAAAATATAAGCCTGGTATATCAGACTTATTGAACAAATACTTTTTGATATATATTTATGTCCTAAAGACAGCTAGATATTGTTATAAATGTCAACTAAATGGTCTAATATTAGGATTTATATCCGTTCATTCTCTGAACAATGCATTTTGTGTGTGGCAAGACGGGAAATAAATTCATAATTTACACACATACACACACATATACACCCACATATATATCAAATGTGATAACCGGCATTCATACTGATTTTAATAAATTAATAGATAAATAAATAAATAAATAGATAAATAAATAAGTAAGTAAGTAAGTAATTAATTAAATAAATAAATAAATAAATAAATAAATAAATAAATAAATAAATAAATAAATAAATAAATAAATAAATAAAAAAATAAATACATAAATAAATAAATAAAGCCAGCAAGCATGTAAGCAAGCAAGCAAGCAAGCAAGCAAGCAAGCAAACAAACAATGAATATCGAGTTAATTCAACACACACAATTATATGAGATTATAATCAAAGCTTAAATTCTGGGGAACCCAGCCAACAAACACGAATCTAAAACTAAATGTACAATAATCAGTTAAATACATACCACAAAGCAAATATCTGAACGGAATGTATGGGATAAGGGCATATGTGCTTTCTAAAATCGCTAAAACACTGTCCAAATAAACTGACAGTTGAATGGATAACATTTAGACGTTAAAGTAGAAAGTTTAGAGAAACGTAAGCACATACATTGTTAATGGATCGTTATTCCTGACAGGAAAATGTATCTAAAATACAATTGGTTGTGTAAGCTATGCTATTTTCCCGAAAAATACTTTAAAATTCATTGCTCAAACGATTACAGCACGGAATACAGACATAAGTTTTGTCAAAGGGCACGTGGGGAGATAGATACAGCCAGGAATTATGTTCTACCGATATTTAAACACATACTTAAAAAAAGTGAGTTTTTGTGGGGAGTGGGTCCTAGTACTATGTACCGTTCAGTTTAATAGTGTGGCGAATATATAATGTTTTTCGAATGACTCACATCATGAATCTAGAATTTGAATACAGTAGAACACGGTTATAATGAATTCCTGGGGACCTGAATGATTGCTTCGTTGTACGCGTATATGGCTATATACATAAAAATGAAATAAAGAGTGGCATGCTCGGAGGAAATAAACACTTCACTATATCCAAGTCTTCACTATGTTTGAGTTCACTAAAACTGTGCTTTACTGTAATCCATATAGCATAAAGAGAAGGTATTAATGGTATAGATTAATAATTGATTGTGCATTAATTGCACGGGCACCATGATGTCGTATAAGACTAACTTTGAAGTTTAAAGCACTCTTTTTAAAGAAAAGAGTTTGTGTATACCATAACAACATGCTGTATTCAACAAATGTTCCTGTTTTACTCTACAGTTTGTGTAACCCATCAAAGTACAGTAAAACCTCAAAGAGCGACCACCTCGATATTGCAACCACCTTGTTATAACGACCACTTATTTTCGGACCGGCTTTCAATAAATCCTGTTTAATTCAACTTGATAATGAGACCACCTCAATATTACGATCAATTTTTCGGGTCCCAAAGGTGGCCTCATAATCGAGGTTTTACTGTATGCATACTTGCATACAAGGTTCAATGACCGTTGCAGTGCTTACTAATGTCACCATTAATTCAAATGAAAAATTAAACGATTTTGTTTGTCGGCCTTCGTGGTCGAGTGTTTATGGTCTCTGACAAATAATCACTAGCCCTTCACCTCTGTGAGTTCGAATCCCACCCGGGACTAGGCAAATTTCACTTGTGAGCTAGCTTACGGATGACCGGTGCTTCTACCCAGGTGCATGTATGAGGTCTTTCCCAAACGTTATGCTAGAAAAATTGCCGAATAGCTCCAGTTGTTGGTGCGATGTTAAACCCTAACGTACAATTTTATTTAAGGATCATAACGACGCCTTAGTGTTCATACCACAGAAAAAAGTGAACGTATTGACGCTCCTGCTGTTCTTCATTTCAGGCTTAAATTACGAGCATGTTCAATGCATAAAATACCTAATATAACTATGAATAAAGGTCAGCTATGCATAAAGTTCATTAAGTCTCTTCTTAGTGTGATTTTTCTGCACTGGCTTGTCGGTAGCGTATATTCATCCTTGCTCATGTTTTTTATGATGAAGTTGAAATTGTGGTATTGTATTGATGTCTATGAATAGTCCTAGTTAGTTATGCTACCGTTAGATCTGCTATGTGTACTTCATAATCATAGCATTTCATCCCTTTAATTTTCCCACTCGCATCCTTTACTAGACGCACTCTTTAGAAGTCGCTTATTTGCGCAGATTTCTGAAGAATATAGTCTTAAACACAGTCTAGGTTGCTCAGCTTTATGGTTAAAGTGTAAAGATATCAAACTGTTTTCAACGTCACCTCTTAATTAATAACGTCAGAATCTCAGTACGGAGCTTGTCTACAAAGTTGTTATTTCATTAATTTTCTTCATTGCTGTCTGTGTAATGATAAATGTCGTATCACGCGTATTCTATGTTTTATAGCTGCAAAATTTGATTGTGAGAATGACATTTCTTCCGTGTCGCTAGATTATTTCCTAAATTGAACCAATTAATCTCACGGAATTTGGTTTGGGAACGTTGTTAAAATGAATGTAGTTTCCGTGTCTGCATTTCTGCGTTGGCTATCTATGCTTTATTGTCACAACCAAACTGAAAGCCTCGTAAAGTAATAATGTTTTATACATGGCAATAACAGGTCTACTTGGACCGATTTAATCGTTTAATCAAGATATCATGATATTTACGGATAATAGCATTCGCTGATGTAAGAAATGATACGGCAGTACTGATTGATACATTCTTCTACGTCTTATCTTCGTTATGTTAACAAGGTCATGGGAAAGTGATGCAAATATGAGCATATTGGATGATAAACAGTAAAATTCCGGTGCTTTCAGTTATAAGAACATGTCTAGACCCCTTAATAAAAGCGCGTATATATCTATGGTGTACGTAATTGAAGGTTCATAACGAGATATTGAAGAATCGCATGATATTGTAGTACTTCTATAAATTATTGTCTTTATACCACATAAAATGTCTACATGCAGTTTTCGCTAACGTGTGGGAAAAATGAAACTATGGTGAGGGGATTGTATGAACTAAAAGGGACATTAAATGGATGAAACTTTTATGTCAAACTGTTACAGATATGACCATATGATGGTATATATACGGTATCATAACTGGGACGGTACAGATAATAATAAATAATAAAAACCGATTGATTTTCGTATGAAGATATAAATGCAGTATTCTGATATCGTTTACAGGGGGTTTTATTAGCGGAGTTATATTTTGGTTGTTTTGCATTTTCCACCAAATCAAATAACAGGCTGTACAATATTCTAGCAAGCTTATGAAACATGTATTAAACACCGTACAACTCAAGAAAACATAACCCCTTCCGGACCGGACAAATTCCTGGTTTTCTTAGAATGCCGGTTTTCCGAGAATTAATATAAACTATAGAAGAGAAAACGATAGGTCTTGAAAAAATCGTCCGAGTTTTAGCGAATTCCTATTTTCAGGGAGTCCGGCTTTCAGGGGTTATACTATATAAATGAAATATTTGATGCCAACATCTATCATAATGTACTCACTGTTCATAGTATGCCTTCTGACATGCTCTTGTTTGTTTCTTTTTTGTTCATGGGTTTAACGTCAGACTAACAGTCAGGTTCATATGGCAACGTTTCCGGCGTTTAACGGTGGATTAAGACCCAAAGCGCATCAATCTTCTGTAAGTTGTCTGGACAACATCCTCACTAGTATAATAAATTCTGGTTACGACTAAGCGATGATTACTGATTTCATCATATAGTATGGGCATATTGTTGATGTGTTCAATGTGATGAGGCGTCTAGTATTAAGACTACAAAAAATGAAAAAAAGGTCATAGATCTTAATAATGGGTCGCTAGTTCGAGCAGCGAACGATGCACACGTTCGTTTTAGACTACGCTGAGGATGTCATGTTTATTGCGCTACCTTTGACCAACTTCTGAATCACAAATCATGTTAGAATGCCGGAATTTTCGCATAAATACGGAGCTACAGTTTGATGCCTGTATACATCCAAGCAATAGTGACGTCTAGTAACGTCTAAACTGTAACACAGTTGGTGAGTGACTTTAAACAAACAATAAATATCAATAAAACATAATATTCAATATCCAGTTGTTGCTAACAATTTACTACATCATAACGATGTTTTATGAAACGTCATGCGTTTTATAAATATTTCATTTGTTTATAATTATGACGCTGTATCCGTTAATATTTTGTTACTCTTTTCTTCATCAGAATACGAATTTTGTCCTTGGGAAAATAATATCATGGTTATTAATGTGTATGTTAATCTTTGTATTCATGATCGATACTGTTCCCGCCCATGTCTGAATGGATTCCAATTATTAGACTTTGGTATTTTGATCATTTCTGAAAATACTCTCTTTCCCAGACTATGGTGTCTATATCATGTCTGAAATGAGTCTCTTTACCGAACTATGGTGTCTGTATCATTTCGGAAATCATTCCTTACCGAACTATGGTGTCTATATCATTTCGGAAATCATTCCTTACCGAACTATGGTGTCTGTATCATTTCGGAAATCATTCCTTACCGAACTATGGTGTCTATATCATTTCGGAAATTATTCTTTACCGAACTATGGTGTCTATATCATTTCGGAAATTATTTCTCACCGAACTATGGTGTCTATATCATTTCTGAAATGATTCCTTTACCGAACTATGGTGTCTGTATCATTTCTGAAATGATTCCCTTTAGCAATCTATGGTGTCTGTATCATTTTTGTACCGG
Organism: Lutraria rhynchaena; assembly: GCA_008271625.1. Lineage (NCBI taxonomy): Eukaryota > Metazoa > Mollusca > Bivalvia > Venerida > Mactridae > Lutraria > Lutraria rhynchaena. The sequence continues at coordinate 4,742,485 of VIBL01000004.1, read as the reverse complement.
AATTTGGGGCTTGTATCATGTCTGCAACGATTTGCAATAGCAGGACATACAGTAAAGACGAACAATGTAGTATATGCCGTCAATTATTTACGAATAAAAATGTGATGCTACATTATTCATTCCTGGTAGTTGAAAACCTGAAAGCGCTAAAATGTTGAATATTTCTCTTAAAACCTGCGAAGGCTCCACTTATGTCGCCTTATCTACCTTTTGTTGTACATTAATTTTTAAGATGATTATTTGCATTGAAATGTTGTTTTTGTTGCATTCACCATTTCCTATAAACAAAGTTAGTTTTAAACTCTATCAAATTGTAAGGGTCAATGACCCTTTGCCAGGTAGCAGATATTATATGATTTGAAATTTAAATTGTTCCAAGGCAGGCGTGTTGTTTGAAAAGGTTGCCAATTTTGGAAAACCAAAAATCATTTATACCTATTATGTAACGGAGAATATTATGTATATGTCAAAGCGCAATCATACTAAATACATGATAATTCTAAGTGCCATAATAACAAGACAGTATTAAGTGTTATTATTTCTGAAGAAACCGTTTTTCACACGCAATAACAGCATGCGATTGTCACTTGGTACGAGACGGACTAAACGCACTCATTAATCAAATAGATAAGAGATACATCATTGTATTAAAAGTGGTATATACAATATAATGACTCGTAATTCGTGAACAGACGGGCAAAATTAGTAGAACTGAGCAAAGTGTATAAGTATATGATAAGATATCGACCGAGTGAGAGACTCTTGGGTTTATTATTGGGCCTCTAAAAGTCTTGTTTCTGACGACATGTAACATCGAGAGCGTGAAGCGCTTGAGGAGTTTCTTGAAGCATGTGGACAAGTTTTTTTTAAAAAAAAGAAAGACGGGTATATGTGGTCAATATCCGACTTACGCGGGGATTCTATTCAATCATTTCGATATGAGTAAAGCTGAGAACGAATAGGATCAAAATTTGTCCAGAGCGCTTGATTTCTTTTGAAGAAGAACAAGCGGAAATCATTCATTATAAAATAGTCATTAGACAGAATTAACACAGTGGTGTATAATTTAATTCATTAGTAAATGTGCAACTGCGATTAAGTATTTTCGTTTTGTTCTTTTTTTGTTTTTTGATTGTTTTTTAATGATGTTTTCTCCTGTTGCCTTAATTTAGTTAACAAATACACTTCAAAATTAAATCCAAATAATCTGAAGTTGTTTTTTAAATTTTAAACCGCTTGCTAAACATATGGACACCACAAGGCCAGTCGGGCGTAATCAAACTAAGGAATTTTGCTAAACTATCATGAACACTGAGGGATTTGATGGTTATTTCCTTATGAGAGCAGCCATAGCTACTCGTTTATTTTAAGAAAGCATTTCAAAACAACTATTCATTGAACAAGCTGGTCACACAAGCATGACACTTTATAGCTACACACGCGCTGCTAACAACCAAAAAGCGATCTGTTGCTAACACGACAGTCGATGTGCATGAGCTGGTCGCTTCGAATACTGAGTATTGTGTGTAGGTATACTGTACAGGCATTAGTAACGGACCTGTGATTGTAAAAATGCAATGTATTCTTTATAAAACATCATAAGTCAACACAAAATTACCTTAAATGAAAGAAAAACAAAAACCCCGTTCAACTGTTATATACAAAGAATATATTGCATTTTTACCGTCACAGGTCTGCTACTTACTGTCATACTATTACAAAGATACTGAGCTGACACACATCCTAATTCGCTGCAGACATAGACTGGTTCACTGAAGACATGGCTTGTTTTACTGTAGACATGGTGTGGCTTACTGTAGACATGAACTGGTTTGCTGCAGAGAAAGTCTGGCTTACTGTAGATTTGGACTTGTTTACTGTAGACACAGTCTGATTTAAACTTGGACTGGTTTACTGTAGACACAGACTGGCTTACTGCGGACTTAGACTGGATTACTGAAGACATGCCTAGTTCATAGTAAATTTGTATACTGTGGACTCACGCGGTCTGATTAACTGTAGACTTGGACTGGTTTACTGTAGACACGGTCTGATTTAAATTTGGACTGGTTTGCTGTAGACACAGACTGGCTTACTGAAGACTTGGACTGGTTTACTGAAGACATGTCTAGTTCATTGTAGACTTGTATACTGCGGACTCATGCTAGTTTTCTAAAATACGCAGAACTGTGTTATCAAAACTCTTTCTGGTATTCAGTACGCACGAATCGGTAAACAAAAAGCATGATCCGGGACACTGAGTGCATGTCTGAGACACGTGAATGGATACTGGTGTACAAAAGCTAGTACGTCCGATTTTGACCTTTACTTTGCTTTTCCAAGTCATCTTAGATACAATGCGGGTACCTCAATAATTATCTTATTCTTAGCTGTAAATTTGTTACATTATCATCGATATTATAATAATGACAATCTTTGTTTCTTATGAGTTATTCTATTCTTGAAAGCCACAAAAAACTTAACGCACAGTTACTTAATTACAATAAAAACAAGCATACCGGTATGCCGTCTAATTAAATTTGATAAAGATTGTTGACAGAAATAGCATAGTCGGTTTGAAGCGCCGCTATCTGGAATATGACTAATGCTGAAAGCAATTAAGTTTGTGAAGTACACCGTTTCACTTTTTGAAATGAATAGTGAGTTTTTCATGAACACATTGTAGACATCATGAAATATATTTTATTTAAAAGTATGTTTAAACCGTCGAGTAATTCTTGGAACTGGAAAAGGCAAATTTATTATTACAAAAAAATCTGAGCAATAGGTAGCTCTAAGTGCGAATGACCTTTTTCTCAATTCATGCGTTGAAAGTGAAAGTTAAAATAGTTAGCATGCCTTTGCTGTGATATTCATATCAATATGAAACACTAATGCATTAACCACAATGCGCGTAGCAAAGTGATGAACAATGTTCCAATCTTATTTATGTTCAATTAACGTTCAATCATAGCCAAGTAGAACATGTTGCTATGCAAAACACATTGACTAAATCTGATCAGCGTTAAGACGTAAAATACTTATTCTTATTAGCATTGTTGATAAAGTTATCATTTATTTAGGTGTATCTGTATCTACCTGTACAATCATAGTTATTTGTATATCAACAACTGCGCTCCACTTGTTCTTGTGTCAATACGAGAAAATGATAAATGAATAATTCCAACAGGAAATCAATTTGTTTTCAGTTTATCTTACATCGCCGATATTGACAAAGAGAAGTTGATCATAAATATCAGATGGTGAAAATGCCAGGATAAACATTGTGGATCGAACCATTGAAAGAACAGCTGGCATTGAATGCCATGTTATAATTACTAAGCCGGGTCTGGTGGATACGTTTGTAGAACCACATTTGTAACAGATATGTCACATTCGCCATAAGTAAAATTAAAATTCGGCATCGATCACATTTGTCATAATATATGTTACATAAATGCTTGATTTCCTCTACATATGTGATCATATTCGTAACACCTGCTGCAAGCGCGATATGTTGGGAATATGGTCACACATACGTTCCTTAGATTTATACCAATAGTATACTCGCCATCATTAAACTCGCGTTATCACTAATCTCGCGATATTTACTCTAGCCGGTGTTTACATCGATTATAGCTGACCTATATTTTGTTTTTGCCAAAGAAACAAAATTTTTGCATTCACCATTAGTCAAATGGCGGAAAGTTTCACTGAAATAACAAAAATTTATTAATCTCTGCCCAAAATTACAAAAGTTGATTAAAAATCTTCAGTTGTATCAATACACTTTGTTTTGTTTACATGTCGTCTGCCAAACTTAGGCATACTCACAATAAATGTTATGCGCATTTTGTAGACTGGTACATACAAATTAGGTCAAAAGCCTCTAAATTTATTTTACATGTTGGTGCCAGATGATTTAACCCATTATTGAAAAATGAGCGAGTAACACAGTCTACCGCGAGTTTAGTAATGACCTCCCTTTTCAAGATGGCTGACACTAGGATACTTATATGACCTAATTGATTTAAGACTATAGTGATTCAGTCCATGATTAGATGTATCTCTTTCAAGGAATTGATCAAAATTGACTTTTGAAACGGGATAGATATTTGAAAGTTTATTAAATATTTTCTTTTCTGATTTTCATCTCTAGTACCGCGAGTTTCGTGATGAGCAGTATATTGTCTAAAAATAAATAAAGTTACGCATAAATGTATAGGTAATCACATAAATGTATAGGTAATCACATAAATGTATAGGTAATCACATAAATGTATAGGTAATCACATAAATGTATAGGTAATCACATAAATGTATAGGTAATCACATAAATGTATAGGTAGTCGCATAAATGTATAGGTAATCACATAAATGTATAGGTAATCACATAAATGTATACGCAATCACATAAATGTATAGGTAGTCGCATAAATGTATAGGTAATCACATAAATGTATAGGTAATCACATAAAAGTATAGGTAATCACATAAATGTATAGGTAATCACATAAATGTATAGGTAATAACATGAATGTATAGGTAATCGCTTTTCTGCTTCGATAGTTGATTACCTAAGGTTATAAGGTGACATGTATTTAAGTGCTTCATAATTAGTGTTAAAAAGATCCTAGTTTCCGCCGTACCGACCGACCCTACTTATCCCGTCGACCCAAGACTTGGTCCTCCTTCTTTTTTCTTGCCAGTATATTCATTTGGTCATGCTCTCTATTTAGGTTTGGTTGAAAATATAGCGTCCGAGGATGGTCACCTACGTGGAGAAGCAGGCATTTAATTGCGGGGAACAAGGTTGAGACACGGGTGGTATTCAAGAAATAACATAAGGTTAACAGTCTGTAACTGTATAAATGAAATGCTGTTCATAACAGGTGTAAACCCCAAATAACTTTACCAGTCCAAAGAAATGTTGGCTTGCGGTTATGCAACCCATTTTTTATTATTGAGTATGTAGGTAAGTGTTTTTGTTAACATTATAGAGTGCAGCTTCTCCAAAGCAACAACCTTTTGGGGAGAGGTTGCACTGTATTCCTGGCAAAAACGAAAAGCTAGAATAAAGAACGAAAAAATGTCGAAACCGCTGAACAAAGTTTTGGTCAGGGTAATTTGAATAAGCCGGTTGCGTTACTGCTAATTAATATTTTTAGGATGACTAAATTAATTATACATTATAGGACAACATGATGAAACGCACCTTGGGTTACTGAACTAAAATAAAATAATCGTTAGAAACAATATGACAATAATGATACCCCATACTTTCAATGCTACTGCTAACAATAAAATATTGGTAACCACTTTTTAAAAAAAATCCTTTACACAAAATTAACCGTGTCTAGTACAACGACGATGTTGTTGAACACAAAAACTGGAAATCTTTCGTACATTGAGAGATAAGCCAAGAACGTGTTGTATCAATATTTCTCCTCATTCGTATAATGTATTAATATTGTGAACAATACCAAAAGCATTTAGACGAAATTATCTTAATATTAATCATTGCACATTACGATCAGCTCATTCAATATTTCCATGGTCACGGCCGTTTGAGTATATTCAAGAATTGTGTTGTGCTTGGTGACTGGCTGTATTAAGATGCTACGTGATAAAGCCTGACTTAGACGAGTTCAAGTCTGTAATAATTAGATATCACAAAAAAAACAGACCAACAAATCTCAAATCCAACATAAGTTACGAAAAGTGAACCAATAGTAGAATTGCTGACTGTCAATAATACCCCAATAACCAAAAAAAAAAAACCGTTCTAATTGGAACTTAATTCAGTAAGTTAGTATATAGATCTGTGGCTAGTAATCGCAATCAACGACAGCTAGAACTTGATAAAATATTGCCTATCCTTTTCCAGCGTACGAACGAACAAAATATAAAATACGTTTTAACATACTAGATTTTCGGTGCGTGATTCCAATGTAATTGCGAGCGTCATATCTAACTGATTACAATCGTTGTAGATTCATACACAACTGATTGTTACATTTGATTAAGACATGAGAATTATTTCTTAATTTCTCTAAGACAAATTAAACAATGTCATCAATTTCTGTTTCTCCCTGGGGAGGTTCTCCTGTATTACTGTGTAAGAGATGTGAACATTCAGTTTTCACAAAATGAAGCTATCAAATTGAAATGAGGAAAATGCCTGTACTGAATGATCTTTTTTTTAGTCTCAATTTAAGTTGGATGTTTAGAGTCTCCCAAAGTCATTATTTCTTCTCAGTCGTCCAAACGTGAGTTAGAATATTCGATAAACAAGACTAGACCTGAATTGATAAATTGGACGAGGATCAAAATAATACAATCATGCAATTTAAGAACGCTGTTACGTATCTCATTCCTCCGATGAGCCGAGTAAAGAATTGGTCTTTGATAATACTGCACGGGGGCTTCCACTGACTCTTATTATCAATAAATAACAAATTAAAAGGAGAATAATGACAGGATCGATGCGTACACATGAAATAAGATCCAAAGCTTAAATGGTTAATCTTACGTTATTACAAATTCTCATACACTGAAAACATTCTCAGAACACTCCCATTTTCAAGAGTCTCGTACTTCGACCTGCATAAAATACGCATTTGGGAAACAAGGAAAATCATTTAGAAACAATAATACCTCTAATACGAACATTTAATTTTAAACTATGTTCGATCTGATTTGAGACTAATTTTAGATCAAGCTGGGGAGTTAGACAGACAAGCATCAATATACTAGACATTACCTCGGGCGAAAATTTTATGACGCAGACCATTGGACCTGTTACAACAAACATTTAGCTTAATCCAGAAAGTCTCAACGATTTGATTGTTCACAAAAATCTCACACTTAATTCCCCGCAGACACATTTGTTGCTTCTAAAATATACAAATACGTTTATCACAAGACACATCTCGTCCGCAAGTTCAAACAGTGCACGAGGTATTTAAAAAATACCGAATGATCAACGCGTACATATTTTTTCCGTAAAATTCTTCAATCCCATTGCATAATCTCTAATCGGGTTATATAGAATTGCTATACACGGTGAAGTATAACTTTATATTATTGACGAAATCTGGTAACATATGCATTTTACGTCTCAGAGACACGAATATTTCCAGACTTTCATTGTAACAAATCTCATATTCCCTAGCTGTTGCTAACGAACACAAAGCCTATAAAAGCATTCGCATATTCTCTATGTACGAACGAACCTGACCAGGGAAGATATGTTAGTTATATAACATATGAACACATTGCTAACGTTAAGGAGCTGCAATGTCTGATGTTAACAGTAATTAACCCCTGTAGGCATTTTGGCGCTATAAATGGAAATAATAATCATTTAGATAAGACTATGATGGGCCCGCTTCTTTAATCCAAACACACACTTCAATACAATATTTTCATATCAGAAAACCCAGCAGGACATTTTCCTTGCCATGAATTAAATAAGCGCTCAACCAAAAACGATTACCATGTCAAAATGCTTCACCGGAATCGATAAACAAGTGATCAACAAAAACTTTAACATTTCATCTAAACATTGATGTTGAAAACAATGAAATTTACCAATTTTCTAAAACAATCGGAATTCACAAATTTAATAGAGTAAATGTATTTGCCGATACACTGTATGTGATCTAAGACTACCAAGCAATCACTGTTGTAGTATATAAAACGTCTAGCGAGCTTTACCAATGGTAGTTCTATTATTGAACCGATGCTATAGCGTTTGGTTTCAAATTCTTCAGAACGTAAAAAACCCGTTTGTTTATTCTTTCCGGATTAGAAAGGTGCCAGCTGCGATCGTTTGTGTATCCCTTTACCATACGTGATTTTCTGGTATCTTTGCGGAGAGAATTAGACACATAACCACCTTCAGTACATTAAATGGAAGTTTAGCACACTTTTAATGGCAAAGTCGTCGTTACCTGTGTTGTTTATAGTGTCGTAGATTTGAACTGATATTTCGATCGAGACTCACTTAGGAAGTTTGACTTTCATCACTTGTAACGAGCACAGAAGAAAATTATTTTGGAATTAAGTTTCGTGACAGTCATGTGTTTCTTTGATTTGTAGTTAATTCCTGAGGAAGTAATCGTATCTGGCTTAAATGTGCATGTTATTCAGCATTCATTTCCTCAGACTGAGGCATAATAATTAAATGTGTAGTTTGTAGATGCTTGAATTACATTGGAAAAAGATCGGATAACACTTAAATAAAAGTGGATTTAAGATACATCGATGGAATTTACAAGGTCGTGTGTGTGATAAGACCAGTTCATTATTATTAAATCTTTCTTCGCGAGGAATTATTTAGATACCCACAGAATACGTTATTTTTTATTCTTGGATGAAGAATTAAAGGTTAGTACAGAACTAAGTGACACGTGATCTTTTGTCTGCTTGATATAATCGTGGTAACAATAAATCAGTTGTCATTTAGGAGATTGGAAAAGCTGAGAGAATTTCAAGCTGTAGCAAAGTCGGTGTTAGAAATGTCTGTAAATGTTTAAAATTATGTTGTCACTCAGCTGATGATCATTTAAAGTAGACTGCAGTAATTTGAGAATTTCTTTCCAACATGAAACTAACAAGAGCAACAGGCCCCTTTTTTGTTTGCGTAGATTTTTTTTGTCTTAAGTATTCATTATAAATTAAGATGATAATAAAGTATAATGATAAAGAAAAATATGTATTCTTCAGACACACGACTTAAACTGACACAATATTCCAAAAATAAAAAGCTATGAAATATATAAAGAAAGAAGCATTCGAGTTTCAAGCAAAAAAAGGACAACTATAGTTGGAGAAAAATAGAAAAGAACGCATGAATATTGTGATTTTTTGTTCATCTAGCATTAATCAAACTTCAGAGCTTGGCATATTATCATACTAAGGTAAAATACAATGAAGAAGTATAAACATGACACACAATTCATAAAAATAATATTTGTCTGTTATCTGGATGGCAAAATAATAAATAAAATACGTAATAATAAAGAATTATGATTACTGATAACTTTTTAATTCATATTTGGTGTTATCACCATTGCTTTTCTTAAAGCACATCGACGTTTATATTTTTTTTGTTACTCATAACAAAACTAAATGATAGCTCGACATACGAGATATTCCATCATAACTGGTACCATTTGAGCGTCCTATATTACATTTATATATATGTACAATTTTGTCGCTATTGCGAAGAACAAAACCTATAAGTATTTGTCCTGTTTAACTATACGTACAACCAAATAATGTGTTATGTACATGTTTATTCCACAGGCTAGCAGAGCCTCTGAATACTACAACAAAAATATTTGGCATTTGTATAATTCGTAATAAAACATCAGTTTAGGATATATTGGAAATTTAATAGATTATTTGGCTCTGTGGTAAGGTTATCCCTCATCCTAAAAAAATGATGTGTTATTGGTTGGAATCTTTAAGCAATAACATGGCACCATTATGAACACAAAATAAACCAATAATGAATTAATCAGAATCACGTGGATTTAGCAAAACAACACAAGTAATATGTATAAATCAACATGCATATCGTGTCGACGATAGAAGAGACACGCCAGTGGCAATATAAATGAATCGATCAAATTATAACTGTGATAGTTCTTTGCGTATTAGGATATTTCTAAAATATTTGGTTTTAACTCACGCCCGCGTATAGAAGACAATAAGCGAATGGGAAAGAAATATGGTAATGATTGAATAACAACAGAGCAAATTGTAAATATGTAATGCATGATGCTCTATGATAGTTTTACTATTTGCATAAAATTGTTGCAGGCTCATAATTACAAACTCATGTGTAAATATACACTCCCATCACTAAACCACCTTTTACAGGTTCAAGTTTCGAAAAACACGTATTTCAGCATTTTAGCGAGTTATTAAGATAATTTAATAAATCGGCATTTAAACTAATATATTGTTACGAAGTTAAGCAATTACTGTTACAGACCTACATCGAAAATTATTCAATATCAGAGAAATTTCAAATAAATGTGTGTTTAATTTAAAACCATATTTTTATAGTTTGTACATTATCGTCTAGGTTTCCACGTCAAGATTAAAAGAAAAAAAAACAATACTTCATTGATTTTATCACGAATCAGATTCTTGATTTTACTGTAAAGTGGGTCTTACTGCCTAGATATGATATGAAGCAAAGGTCATAGAGATATATTTACAAATCAACATTTCAAACGCAAATACAGCGCTCCATGTTTAAGTACAACTTAATGAAAGACATAATTAGCTTTATTACATGCTCTGAAAATAGGAGGCATTTTATTGCTTATTGTTTGGCTTCGTATTTTGTTGGTTTCTACATCTATAAAATATTGTAATATTCTACGAGGGTATAAAACAGTCGGATACATTCATTTGTTAAACGTGGTTTGTATTAAGACAAAACAAAATGAAAAACAAACGTAACGTGCTATTTAGAAATGGCTAATAACTTTTTATCACATTATTGAAATCACTTAGTTTTACTAATAACGTATGTCTGTTTGGAATAGTACTGCTAAAATATGGCGTATATTTTCGTTATAATTGGAGGATTGCAACAAAGTTGTCATACAAATCATCTTCGAAGCATTCATCAGCCAAAAGTAGAAGATAACATTCATTTGAACTCAGTAATTCGCTATAACAATAAACATCTTGATCTTTTACGTTAATTATCATGCACCGCATATAATATATTTAACATATGAGCGTATTACATGAAATATGTACTAGAAACTATTTCAACTAAATAGTGTTACCGATTTTCTATTGGATTGGGTAAAAACAAACACAGACCGTAACGTGCCGTAATTTTTATCAATTGCATTATTTATGTAATATTTAGTAATTAGTAAATTAACTTGTTATTTTTACAATAGTCTGAACAATTCTCCCACTGTTTATTCTATGACAAAATAAAACAGTTTACACTTTGTTCTCGTTCATTAACATCGCTGTTGTCGTGTTAGAACCTCGATTTCACGTACTCGATTAGATTTTCTGTTCTAGACTTAAATGTCTTTTATTGACCTCTTAAACAGTCCCTTAAATGCTGAATTACCAACGAATAAATATGCTTGTATTTCTATACGTTCAGCATATAGATTGATTCACTAGAAGCGCTTACTAACTTTATTACTGTGATACAATCAGAAAGAACAGCGAGAAAATTTCCCCTTAAAATATTCATACGTTCTAACACCACTCGTGTCTGATATGCTAACATTTATGAGCAATGGTCAAGTTTTCAAGTATGAATATCACGTAGTATTTGTGATTAGATACTGATTGTAAATATCAGACGTCGATGTTTTAGCATATTACAATACAATATTCAATTCTATTCTGTTCTTACGACGAATGACCTTCAGATTAATATACGTGCGCTTAAAAGTACTACATGAAGTATAGCATGGTAGAGCGCACCAAATATGTTTTAGAATGGCCAGAAAAATAGCCGTGTTTACGACTACACGTCCGACCCCTAAGTTTTAGCGCGACCCTTAAGTTTCAAAGAAAAAAAACCCCAAAGCACTAAACATATTTGGGTTGTAATTCTACCCCGAATTCTCTCAGTGGTACGTTTAGAAAAAAAACTACAAAGTATTTCGACCTACATACCTTAATTATATTATGAAGCATTTTTAAAAAAAAACTTTCTGGCCAAATCGATCACATTTTTTTGATAGACAAATTACAAATACCTAATACCGTGGACATAGTAAGGAATATCAATTATTTTACCTGATATTTCACAGATGAATATAATAATATGATAAAATAATCTTAAATCTCAAATAATGAGCATTTTGATAATTAATATAATGTATAAATATCCTAAATGTGGTTAGGCCTACTGTGTTGCGTATTCATAGAATATTTAAAAAACTTTGAAAAGTGTGCATCAAAAAACACACGACGTCGGTGAAGGTTTTTTTCTTCTAATAATTCATGTAATAGAATTTAACAAATACAACATTTAACATCACCATGTGAGTTTTTCACGCTAACCAGGAAAATACTCATTTTTCTTCCTGCCAGTATTGTATGACTTCGTTAAGTTTTTTTGATCAATTTTTGTGTTCAATGTCTACCAACAAGTTCTTGGCATTAATGTAGATTTTCTCAATTTAAAACTGACAGACATCCAGGAGTCATGCCCTGTTCGCTGTACAAAAGTGGTTGTATAACGATACATGTTTCATATAATAGAATATATATTATTAACTAATAAAGTACAACCAGAACATCTCAGAACCAATTCAGTACCAACAAGAATAACACGTTTGTATATAGTATTCTTCCCAACTGTGAATGTCTCACTTTAAGTTATCTGGTACCTTCGTGGTAGAGTGCTTTTGGTCTCTGACACGTAATCACTAGCCCCTAATCGCTGTGAGTTCGAATCCCATCGGAAACAAAACTTCAATTGTGCGGAAGCTGTCCGGTTACAAAAGGCCGGTGGCTCTAACCGGGTGTAAACTTGGGGGGGGGTCCTTCTCCCTCATTAAAGCTGGAAAGTCGTCACATGACCCTAGCTGTTTGTGCGACGTTAAACTCTAGTGAAAAAATAAAGTTATTTAGCAGGGTTGTGCTAAAACTATGGCATTTTAATTTACAATTTTATTTATTGAATTTCTATAGTATAATTAGTTTTCCAATTACATTAAATTAATTTAAGTATCTAAGATTCTAATTAGGTGTCCTCAATGAGTTTTTATACTTTAATTAATCAATGTCAAAATAGTAGATATTTTATATCTGTATTTCCAGTAATTAACTTTAGTGTTTACGGTAACATTAAGGTATAGCATTATTATCATGTATGCCACAAAACTGTACTTTATAGCATAAAACTATATTATCTGTAAATACAAGGGATATTGAGGTACATTTTATATGTAATTATAATGCAGTATTTAATGTAGATATTGCAAAAATGAATACACACAGACAGAATCTCATTAACTATATAATAATCGCAGACTTAACATTAATTGTATTCCTTACATTTTCAGCAAAAATCAAGGATTTAGTTGTGAACCTTCTTTTAAAAAACCTTGGTTTGATGTTTATTTACTCGGAAAGATATACGTGTATTAAGTCATAAAGAAACTTTAATTGAATGTCATAAATGCTATTACTGTTTATGGCGAATGCACATTCTCATTTCGCGGTATATGTGGCTAATTAAACATCAAATAATAAAAGACTTGATAATTTTTCATTACAGCAATATAACATAGGTTATTCAAGTAACGCTTATTCAATATTAGCTTAAAATGAACTTCAGCGATCTTAAATCGACTTGGTTCTTGTAGTCGGGTACAGGGAATATATATTAGAACGAAGTTAGTGAGGATTCGGTGAAAATACCTTACGTATTAAACATATTAGACCCCTGTGTGTTTTATTAAGCGAACAGATCAACTCTAATTCATCAAAGGTATAAATAATGACGCTTGTTTGTGTGTGTTTTTTTCCAATGTTTTTTTTTTATCTTGGAATATGTCTTATAAATTGTGTGTAACAGTTTACCCCGTGTTAACAGAACGAGTTATACTCTTGTAAGATCAAAATCCTGTTATTGGTTGCTGACTTAATAAACTGTCAAATAATAAACCAATTCATAAAGAAAGATATATTTTATGTACTTGGTCATGCAGAGTTTCAAAAGCATTTCTTATTTTGTTATTTTCGTCCTATAATATATCACTTATATTTTATGTATATGATTTTTTGTTTGTACATTTCATTGGCTTATATTAACAAGTTGTTAACTTATAATCAAGAAAGCCGCGACTATGATACAGCGATTAGAGCGCTGGACTTGTAACCTGGGTTCGAATCCCGGTCATACCCTTCCATGAAAACTTGACAAAAATGTCAATTTTCCTCTGTATGTGGACAAGTTGCAGGCTCCTTGTGGAAGGTTAAGTTAGTACTGGTTAGTATACAGTCCAGGAAAACTGGATAGGAGAACCGGTTGCAGTATATAACTGAAAAAAAAACGGCGTTAAAACCCAGTGAAATATATATTATATGATAAAGAACACACGTTTCTCTGAAATAAAATGTACGCCGTAAAAGAATAACCGATTCCAGTAAATTTTAGGCACGTTGATATAATTACTGCATTTCTGCGTGATGCTGGTTAAAATTACCTAGAGTGATTTCGAGACACGAGTATGAAAAATGAACGCAGACACCCGTTGTTAAAAGAACAAGCGCCGTGTTAACAGTAATTACTATTGACAATTGTACAATTAACCTTTCATTTGTTGCGTTAACGGTTCGTTTTCCTCGCTGTCATTCACTAATTAGTTTATGTTCATTTGATTCATTGACATTTCGCGAATATGATCATCCCAAGAAAAATATCTACGTTTGTATATTAGTTAATACAGGTCTAATGTCACACAGATATTTACTACTGTTGCTGTGTAATACAAACTGTCGATAAGCCGTAATATTCTGTCAGTTTGTATGCGAAGACAATCAATCGTGAGAGCATGTTCATTTTTTCTATAAATTAGAACTACACACTCTTAGTACAAAACTTTGCATGAAAGGATATTATACGCGTGGTGTAATTAATTAGGCAATTCACGGGACGATGAATTTGTGCAGTAGGTTATAACAATGGGCAAAATGCAATAAATATACACCCAACAATCTCATAGTTAATATAACAATCATCATTCATGAAGTATATCTTCGGCCATAATCGTTACATGTCCGCCATATTTGTGCATTCTTGTAATGATTCTCCGAATATCTATTTCATTGCTTACCAAGACGTTCGCATTATTTTAAATACACTGATATAGTATTGCAATAAAGTAGTTGGGTATTACAATATCATACCTGATGCAGTAAAAGTGTTACATTCACATACTTACAACCACGTTATTGCAGCAAAACTTGACAGCAGCGGCATAATACAGTTATATAACAGTGCTTCAAAGTCATGCGCTGAATGTTAATAACCTGCTCGTCTGGCACATGACAACATTCCTGGCAATCATAATTCTGACGTAGAAATTGCAAATGAAACGACACGTTTCCATTCTCCCGGAATTATTATAAATTGATGTAATTGATACCAGTGATCATGCACAGTTCTACATGTTTCAATGTGAGTATAATAAATAATCTATTTCACTCCGTGAGGTTTTAAAATCAGGCATAATATCCGGTAGAAGAAAGCCAGAAACTTGGCATATCACGGAAAGACATCTAAAGCATTATTTAAACCCAATCACTTTACGGAAATGTTTCTCTTCTTTGACAGGGTTAAACGAGGAAAACCACCGCTGGCTGTCTTCAAGACGTGACCTTAATTGGCGTACTGTTTTCAAAAGATATTTGTAGATTTCCATATGATTTTTATCTATCTTAAACTACTGAAATATATATCATTCCTGCTTCTAGGTAAATATTGAAGTATGCTTTTGTACTGATATTTTAGTCTAAGCGTGATTTAACAACTGTTATTTCAATCATCAAATTCAGTGACTTATCAATGAGAAGTTCACTTGTCTCACGGGCTTTCCGGAATTTAAAACATATGTTATTTAATTGCCAAGAGCGAGTTCTATGTGTTCTTATGTTTCATCACAAATATGAATAACAATTGTGTGTATTGTATAAATATTGCTTTGAAAGCGTATACAGTTCCTTAAATTACATAACACAATCTCAGAATGAATTATCAAAATGCATAATATGAGTAAAATAAGCGTTGAACTATTGGAAACAAAAACCATCTGTTTAGAGGAAATATTTCTACAACCGATGTTGTCGGGTTTAGTCTAACAAAACACCAACATTTTTAACAGTAGGACATGTCAAAAATGAAAATAATACAACATCAAAAATCACATTCTTTACTCTTAGCAAATAATACACAACAGAGCAGAGAATTCCGTAATGCGCTGTGAAAGCACGCGTGTCGAGTCAAATATTTAGTCTACCACCTTCTGTGCATGCGAGAGTTGTGGAGATAAATAGGGAATGAATAATGAACAACTTAAAGGAAGAATTGTTAACTGTTGCCTATAGCAACACATCTTTCTTAATGTATTTAGATTGCAATAAGTCCATCCAACAAGTTAATTGACATTTGGTCTAATCATTCAAAATAACACTCTAGAGAGGCGAATACTTTCGAAGTTTCTACCGTCAAAGAGGGCATTCTATCTGAGATCAAATTAGGTAGCTTAGATCAATATAACAGTTTATAAACGCCGGAATATCAAATCCTGACAAAATCCCCTAATTTGATTACGATTCACATCAACTTATCTCACTATCGCTTTCTAATGTCTTGCGGTGGTAATTACTGTTTATATTGCGTTTTATTGTAAAGAATGTTGGATGAGATGGTATTGATAATGTAATATCCGTGTTGGAATTTGACTTTAACGTAACAAGACTGTTTTTTATAGATTTAGATTAAGTTTGGAAAGAGTTCAGAGTTTTTATAACTGTTCAATAGTATCAACTAAGCAGCTTATCGCCTACAGTAACGAGAAGATCCCTTGTTACGATGACTAAACGATGCGTTAATTTTCAATTTACTTCACTTATCACGACGTAATGGCTGAAATGCAGATAAAAGTAACGCATTCTACGAATATACATTAACATTATGTGCGTGCTGGCGTGGATATATTCTTAAATTGTCATATATCACGACATTGGAAACATCAAAGATACTAAAAGACTTACTTTCAAGTTTCCAGACGGAAGACATTGCATGGGGCCTGTAAATGACAGCAAATGCTGAAATTATTACAATACATGATTCTCAGGAGTCACGTGACGCTAAGGGAATCTTTGACATATTCATAAATGTACAAATGTTGTTAGATATACATTTTTTGTAAAATACAGTGTGGTGTGATAACGTATGTATTTTAACAAAGATTTAATTAAATACACTTTACAGATTGCGTGTCTGCTTCTTGTGAGATGATACATCGGTGCATGATGATTTTGTCAAGTAAAATAAAATTTTAAAAGATGGGCGACTGATAAAAAAGCTGCTTACAGAATATTAGTAATTTTTTCGATAAGATTGCTGCAGACAATTACATTAGCGGTGATTATCACAAGAATGGCCTTGATTCTACGGCTGGCACATGAACTTATCAACGGTAAGAGAGGGGGAGGTAACTCTGAGGATATAATTGAAGAAGATGAAAAATCAAGATGAAAAGAACACATATAACCCGTCAAATTACCAACATACATTAACAAAAATACATTATTTTTTGAAAATATTTTAGATAAAAACATGTGATATAATTATATGAATGAATTCCACTGTTTACTATGTTTGCAACTTTTTTCAGTGATGTATTTCGTTTTCTGTGTATCAATATTTCGACGAGTGACAACAAAAAAGGCCTTGGTCCTACAACTTCAACGTATTATATATGTTTTTTTTTCATCTAGTGGCTCAAAATTAACGCAACTCTCTCTCTCTCTCTCTCTTTCTCTCTCTGGCATATTCATGTTTAAATGGTATGAAATGGAATTATTATTATTATTCGACAATTAATATGACATAAACACAAAACAACGAACTATACTATGCTTTAGTGTTACTTCCAAACCCCATTTTGTAATTGAGAATACAACTTTTAAGTTGATGCATTCCGACAATTTATAGAATATAGTCTTATTTGTCATATCAATATTTACCCGCTGACTTGATGGCTTCACATTTAATTTACATTGCACGTTATGAATATAATTCAATACAGACCCAAGAGAAATATGTTTACGGATTCGTTTATTGCCTTAACATTTATACTTAAATTTTCATAAGAATTTCAAAGCAATGGTGCGGTGGTGTGATATGCATATGATACATGCAGTCGAGTTCCGTCATGTATATATTGGCAGGAAATCGACTACATGTATATGGACATTTAGCTAAACATTTTTAAATATAGATGGAAAAGGGGAACAAACTTGATTTTAATGTCAAATGATAAAATAAGGTGTTTAATATCGTCATTACGGGACTAAAGTGTATGTAATACAACATTTGTGTTGTTGTTCGATAGAAGGTTTATAACTATGGTGAGGTGTTCATATCTAGAGATGTTTTTATTAATTACTTTCGAGTTCTGCGTTTTATAGTTGGTCAGATATATTACTGTTAGACATGTCACTCCAATATGTACTTTTTATGAATTCAAGATCTGCATTGTCAGTATGGGCGTATATATATGCATTAAGTGTGAAGCAGACGACTTTGAAAACATTGTGGCAAAAGATGCTAACGCTTTTAATGAGTAATAACATCTTTTGCCAACATGTCTTCAACTCTGTCAGTGAGAAATAACCCAGTTTTCTTAAATATATTGATGTTTTGTATATTTGATTTGAATTCGAAGAGAGAAAAATATGCTAATGAAACAAACGGATTAAAAATCAATACATGTATATCACAACCATTCACAGACGAGTTGTTAAACTTCTTGGTATTTCAAACGAAGCTAAATATGATAGATACAGTAATTTCTCAACTATTCGTCTGACATCGACTTACATAGAAATCCTAAGGTATTCCCTTGTATAATTTCAAATTTGCATGGAATGACACTTTTCGTTCAAATAATCCAGATTATGGTTGACAAGTATCCAAAAATGTTAACATAAAAGTACAATTTTAAAATCCAATGTCTGCGAAGTGTATCAAAAACAAGGAAATGGTAGACGAACCAGTATGCTTGTATGAACTGAATATTCGCAGGTATGTATTAGCGCATTCCTTCCAACCCAAAGATCTCAACGGGGATTGCTTGTTCTTCGGATATCAGGTTACTGAGTTTGAACGCTGGGCGCGGCACATGTTTTCAGTGAACATTTGATTCAAGGCATAATATATCTACATCCCTTCGACCTCAATCGTTCATTCGAGCGATTCATACGGAGAGGTTGGCCGTTACTTGCGTAAAAACAAGTTACTTGGTAACGGTATCTGTCGCCAGTATATGACTGACTTACTGTTTAAACACAGGTAACCCACGAAAAAATCATTTACTTATATCCAGGCTTTCATTTAACATGCAACGTGCAACATGCAATCAGTTAGATGGATTTCCTTTATTCGTATAAATCCATTTACATCAACCATGGGATTATTGCATAAAAACGTAATTGATTCAATTAATAGGTGATTCATTTCCTGGAGTATATTATAATTACAGTATAAATTACATATATTACATAGCATCATCAAACTGAGCCGGGGGTCTAATTGGTAGTCATATGAGATATTTATTGTAAGAAAAAAAATCGCGTTTACAGTTACCTAACAGACCCTGCTTTTGGCACCGTCCCCAAAGTTTGTAATCTAAAATCCGAAGCACAAAGCATCTGAGGATGAATCGCCGTATTCCCGCCAATGTTGTTTAGTAAAAAAACCTTCCATAACACTTGTAGTCAAGCAACCCTGATTTTGATGGCCTAATGAGTGATGTACACAGAGTTGTTCAATGTTCATTTAAATTATGTCCTTCAAGCGCATTAAAATAAATTGTTTCGTCTGCAAGATGTTTAGAGTACAATACGTCCTTCTATTTTAATATTTACCATATTTTTAGAAACATTCAAACGAGAAAACTACCCATGTTGTACAGAATGATGCAACAATGATAATACTGTCTGATTTTTTACGTCTACCGTCGTCCCATGGGGCCGAAATCTGAATTAAAAGACTGTGCTATTACTGTACGGGAAGAGATTAGATCCCCGGTCATTGAGCTGGGTACTCGGTCAATACACAAGAATGGAAATGGTACTTAATGAAATGTTGTGTATCAGAAACATTAACGAGTTAGGTGTGTATAAGATGATTAATGCTATGACTGAGTTGAAAATTAGAAAAATGCTTATAAAGAACAATAGGTATTAATAGTTTCCCAATGCTTACACTTTGACATATTCATGCATTAAATTCTATATACTTCGTCGCTGAGATAAACAAGCACTTTTCAAAATTTCACAAAACGCATTTCTTGTATTTCTCTTGTCTATCTGTAAAGCACACTATTGACATATCTAAACACTCCAAGCGAGAACAGTAACGATGGAAATGTACCATTTATAAACAAATAGAAATTGATCGGGAGAGACGGGAATAAGTCGAAAGATATAAAAGGTAGGGGTCAAACCTATAGACAAACAATGGGGATACCGTGCTTTCTAATAAAGAACTTGTATCTCTGTCGTTACTCTACGCCATGTACATAGACATATATCTAGGTATATAGTATATATACTTCATGAAAAAGATCCTTATTTTGTATTGACATCATTGAATATCGTTCAAATGATTCTAGTCGTACGCTGCAAAATATGGCAATAAAGAATAATACAGAATCTGCAACATGACATTACTGACAATCTAGAAGAATAAACCAGTCTGAATACAACGTCAGATTGATTTACGACCATTTATGAGAACTTGGATTGTCTGAAGTTTGAATTGTTAAAGCAACAAATCCTTTACATATGATACTGGATTAACTGGTTTCAAAACTGTGTTGTCAGCCCATGCCAACTTGTATATGTTATACATTTTTTATGCGCACTATGAGTGGATTACCTGGACGAACACATTCGAACGTAGTACTTAATGTGGGAGCCCCAACACTAAATCTAAACGTAGACAATGTTAACGGAGACATAATCAGAAGAGTTCGAAACTAAAATTACAGAATGTGTAGTTGGCATGTAAGTGGCCTCCGTGGTTAATTGGTTATGGTCTTGAATAGTAATCACAATCCTCTAACCTCTGAGAATTCGAATCCCACATGGAACCAGACATATTGCAGCAGGCTTAGCTAGCTTACCCAAGGTCGATGGTTCTACAAAGTTTACGCCCGGGTTCTTCGTCCACCGTTTAAGCTGGAAAGTTCGCCAAATAACCCTGGCTGTTGGTGCGACGTTAAAACACAGATAAATTTTGTACTAAAGTACTTGATGTTTACTATTTCTCCGATCTCGCTCTGTCGTGTTATTATAAACTATTAAGTTTCAGGAAACGTTATCTGTGTTTGCCCTATCGCTAACAGTGTTCCATATTTAATCAATTAGCAGTCGGGAGATGCCGCTATCGCCTTATATTTGTTTCGTTAAAATAACTACTGATTTCTTTAAGCAATCCAATTTATGGTAAAATTGAAAATTCAATATAAAATGGTGATATTTCGCCATTATACAAAGTAGTTCGCTTTTAACAAGAACGTATCACATTAAAAGGAAGGATAATAACATCGAAAAACTTAGAAAATCGATAAGTCTTTGAGACACCATTACACACTTTGACAATAATAACAGCCGAGAAATGGCTCATAACTCTTTATCTTAAAATTTTGGACAAAAGCTCGCAATTTGAATATTTAACTTCGAAATACGTGGGAGAATGTAGACATTTAAAGAGTGGGCCAGACAAGATATAGGAAATAAGTCAATAAACATACATTAAAACATCATCATTAGATGAAAGGTTGGTTAAATACAGTGTAACCTCACATGGCGGCCACCTCAATATTACGACCACTTTATTATACCGACTCCTTATTATTATACCGGCATTCAATAATTCCCCTATTATTCAACTTGATAATGAGACCACCTCATTAACACGATCTTTCGGGTCCCGAAGGTGGTCTCATAATCGAGGTTTTACTGTAGATATACATTTAAACATCAGCATTAGATGAATGGTTGACAGAAAAGCAATTTGCTTGCGTCGGAGTTATATTACCAAACTGTGTGCGTATCAAATAGGAGGCTAAATTCACTAGTACAAACTATAGAAGGTTCATTTGGTTATTTAAATTCAAAGTTTACAATCGTACTCAAAGGTACGAATAGCGGTGTATGATATTTTCGACCAGTGTTTGAAAAGCTGCGTTCAAAACCATTCACAGAAATGCAGACAGCAATTCAATTAATTCTGATGGCGTCACTTTCGTTTTGTAGAGCATTTTACACAATTCCCCTTTTGGTTGCACTAAACCACACTTTGAAGACCACGAATTATCTTAAATTGTAAGATGGATCCTCTTACGAGCGTGTGGCATTTCCCGGCAATCCGATTAACCTTCTATTCATTAAAAAAAAAAGAATCACGCCATATCAAAGAAACCATCCTATAATATTGAATGACCTGGACTATATTTGTACACGTAGAGTTTTGAATTGAATTCAGACGTGTTGTTTTGCAGGCTCTCTAAACTGAGACATCAATTCTTAAATTAAAGATTCCATCGCTTCCGTGTTGAAAATTATGATACCTTAGACACGGTGTATGTTCTAGGGCTGCTTCTTGATTTGTTATTTATTCCTGAAACCGATACAGTAGAATGTGCAGGGACACGATACAATAATAATTGGTCATAAATTCTTCGAGTGGTGTTCAATTTATCATGAAACACTATCAAAACAAACCTATAATATCTTTCAGCTTAGAAAACCTGGTGCAAAGCGATTAATATACACATGTAAAGTAGCGTATCATTTACACACTCGACACATTTGAACTAAAAATTCAATATGGTCGGATTAAAAATAAAGGATTCAGTTGATGACATTATTTTAGGGCTTTTGAAGCAAAACAATGTTCTACAGGAACATTGTGAAACTTGTAAAACAGATGGTACATAATGTGTCTGATGCTCATGTACATCGCATTTGATCCCAGATTGAGAATCTGTTGCAATGAAACGTATGCGAGTAAATAATTAAGCTATGTTTAAAATTGTTTTACAATAAATTTAACACTACCCGAAATAGTTCATTGGTTCTTTGTGTTGCAACAAAATGCTACTAAGTTACCGACTAAGCTAATATTAAACTTTTACAATCTATTGCAGTAGAAAATATGGGTTCATCACATAATGGTCTAAGTACTAACACAGCTATTCTTACAAAAATGTGCTAATAATAATTCGATACTTTTTCTGAAAAAAAAATGATAAAATTGTTATAAGATGCCTGTATTACGGTTGCTATGGAAAGTCGATATTAAAACAAGAATCGAGAAAATATTGAAAATAATTGTATTTATGCCGACTGATGGAAACTCTAAAATCTGTGTTATACGACGTACACTTATTTTTATAGCCACAGTTATTTTTTGTTCGTTCGGAGTTCAATATGTAGACAGACAGAACGATTCCCATGGCACACTCAACAGAGCACTTGAAGAACTGGCTAGTGTCGTATTATCAGTTAAAATTCCTAATATCTGCTAGATATCATAAGAAAATGTAAATCAAACAAGAAAATAATCTGATTTACTAACAGGCCAAAACCTCGAGATATAAAGCAAAAAGTCTGAAAAAATATCGTACATTTTTGTATATTTTTTTTCGTGTACTACAAATTTCGCGATATAAATCAAAATCGAACTTTCTCGGTCTTATGTTTGACTAATTTTCATAGAAGGGTATGACCTACCCGCGACCGGGATTTGAACCCGGATCTCCGAGTTTCAAGTCCAGCGCACTAAACACTGGACGACAGTCGCTGCCTCTAAGGTATGATATTGTCCACGTTGGAGACTTTGTCAAAGAATCAAAGTACAAACAAATATGACTTTTATATTTTCAGAAAAAATAACAAAAACATAAATCAAAGATTTTCCAAGAACATAACATGTGTATTGTACATAGAGGATATTGTATGAATGGTAATAAAATAGCTGTATTTTTTGGACGAGTATTCTCAATAAAATCAAAATAAAACTACATGAATGCTTGTTTTAGTTTGGACTGAATTTAATATCAAATTTATTTCATGAATATAAAGCTTTATTTTTTTGTACTAAAATTGCAAATCGTAAAAGGGTATAGCTGAATAAATATCTAAGCTATACTTCGTATAAAACGAGCACGAGTTAATGTTTATACGATAAAAATTATGACGTCGCCAAAAGCAAGATATAGCTGAAAAATTCAAAATTGTAATTTTATAATTAGGCGTTATTTTTTATTGATCATTTTGGTGAAATGATGTGTTTATGCATATCTAAACATTCGTATGTACAAAGTAGTTTTACACTTCGTTAGAAATTATTTTGTTAAAGAGTTTACACAATTAATACTTTTTAACACGCTTTTGCAGAATAAGCACACAGCAGTTTCTGTAAATATCTACGCAATGGGCAAGTTTTCAAGTACGATTTTGATGTTTTATAAAGGCATTATAAAATACAAGAAGAAATTCTGTGCAGGAAAAAGTTTTGTATTTTATTCTTTTTTGTATTTAATAAATTATAAGCTCTTGCAAATAGGTGTCCTTCACAATTTTACGTCAGTGTTCCGAGCTTCGGACTAGGTATTTTATTTCAACAATAGATTTCAGCATATATTGTGTGTACAAGTATATTGCAACCGGACATCCCGAAGAAAGCATGACGGAGATTATCTTATAAACAATATTTTTACAAGAAAAGTCACGTGGATTTCTTCCTAAAAGGTTTTCCCAGTTATTACAGCCGCCACTATAAAACTTGCGAGCAAAAACGTGACGTTAAAACCGAACTTCAGATAATCTTCCTTTCCACTTTGAGGGATTTCTCCAAATGCATCAAGTTCTTTTCTAGCGGTTTCATTGGCACTTATGTTCTGTGTCTATGAAGTTTGAGCTTCTACGGTAAGCGCTGGGTTATCTCTGAAAATACAATAGTACATGTATATGGTTGAGGAACGTCTTTTTCTTACTACAGTATAACCTCTGAAAACCGGACTCCATTCGGACTGGGATAAAAGTAATGTTTTCTGAGAATTCCCGTTTTCAGAGAATTATTAATTATAAGCGAGAAAAAATACGACTTTTAGATAAAAATACAACGAACGTAAGTATGTGAATATTTTATACTAAGAATAGTTTACAACAAATGTTACTATACTCTCGCTAACAAATGTATATAAAACTTCTGTCACAGACCAGGTGCAATCAAATACACGTAATTGTTCTTTACAATGCAATGTGGCTTTTTCTCGTTTATTTTCTTACTAGTAAGTCCCTGTTAGGCACAATATACCAAATTTTACCAGCCTAAAGTTGATACATGTATTTCAAATACTGCTATGGATACGAAGCAAATCTTATAATGATGTTTAGCATCCTGTGTTAAATCCTACATACTGATGTCACTATGGTGATCAAATGATGCTTAGATTTTGTAAGTCCAAACTTTGTGTTTTATACACTATTTATTTATAAAACTGCAAAATTAGGGGGTCAGATAACTGACTGCTGAATTCGTGAATATTATCTCGTACGATTTCAACATGTGACTCTGTTTTACATGAAAAGTTAAATCAAGTGATTGAATTATGAGCGTATAATAATTACAGCAAAACCCTGATAGTAAGACCACCTGCAGGACACGAAAAATTGGTCGTAATTATGAAGTGGTCTCATTATCAAGTTGAATTATAGGTGAGTTATTGAAAGCCGGTCTGAAAAAAAGTGGTCGATATAACAAGGTTGTCTAACTATTGAGGTGGTCGCTATGTGAGGTTTTACTGTATGCAAAAGATTGGAGGGTATAAAGTTATTTTCCTTGTCACACAAAACAACAAATTGCTTGTAATTAATTTTAAGTTTCACATATTACATAGATATATGAATAGTTTTAGCCTTTAAGGTATGTAACCATACAAACAACATAACGTCATGTAGAGGCAAAAATTGTAGTATGTAGCCTATAGAATTACTTTTTCTGAAGTCCAATATATTGACATCCAGAAATCTAAATTTTTTATATGTAACTTGTAGATTTTAATGTATATCTTAATAGAAAACTTTGATTTTTAACAAGGAGCGCACTATTTATCGCAAATATCTAATTAACCCTGTTCGCACTTTATTTCATTCCTTACAAGATGTACATTGGTTAGAAACTATCCGGGTCCGTTAAACATCGGGTACAATATGATAATATTTATGAACACGAATGATATGATATTAACAAGACATGTCTATCTCTTATGCAATCAGTTTTTGCAGATTTAATTTCTCGTGGTGTTTCTACTCATTGCAATGAAAGCAAACAACTTTTCATTGTCTATCTGTCCAAACATTCTCTGAACAATCTTAACAAAAAACAACAACAACAAAAAAAACCTCAAAAGTATTTATACCCTTATCGTGTTATCTCTGAACAATAGACAGTATGCAAACATATTTGTTCACTTTAATTCGCCGATTCTAACCAAAAAATGTGGAGAATTGCGCAACCACAGTTATACTTCATGGAAATTTTGTTTACTGCTTTATTACAAGATGACCCAGGTTTAAAGTGCATAAATTCGAGCGTCAGTTTTGGCGCTTCAGCCCAATATCTTAACTTAGAGTAAACCCCGTCCTTGAATATAATTCAGTCAAAGTGCACGAGGTTTGGAAGTTGATCAATTGGTTGGTACTTCATTGTACAAGACTGTTCACAGAGGATTTCTCTTAACAAGTCTCACAGACAGGAAATACTCTGCATCAACTTCCTGATTATAATTTAATGAGAACACTTACAGCACTTTACTAGTCACAGCAATGTATGTGTATCATGCGCTAAACGGCATTATAATCAATAATGTGAAAAGGTATTTGACAAAGAGGTAACGTAATTCACAACGTGGTAACGTAATTCACAATATGGTAACGCAATTCAAATATGGTGACGTAATTCACAATATGGTGATGTAATTCACTATATGGTTACGTATTTCACAATGTGACAACGTAATTTACTGTATGGTGACGTAATTCACAATATGGTAATGTAATTTACGATATGCTTATGTAATTCCCAAGATAGTAACGTAATTCACTATATAACAATGTCATTCACTATATTTCAAAGTAATTCACCATATGTAACGTAATTTTAATTGTGTGGTAACGTAGTTTTATTCCTGTTTTAAAACATAAATTATGGACTTAATTAAAAAGGGATTGAACGCCGTAAATTCCTCGTTAACTTTTTCTATGTCAATGTCCTAATTACGTTTTAACTTGTCTGGCTATTGCTCAAATGTCTCTAAGACAATTACGGTTACATAATAAGACAAATATTGTAAAGACTAGCATTTGTACTTTGCTCAGGGTAAAAGTGGACTGATTCACAGTTTTTTCTCCTAATTAGAATACTAAAGTCTAGTTAGTATGTAAAGATACCACTGAATGGTACGGCTTTACGTTACTTTAGCACTTATCGCAAATCTACAATTATATGTTGTATTATATGTGCATGGGCCGGTGGCCTAAAGACTTGTAAATAACATGAAATGAAATATCTTCAATTGAAACAAATTTGCGCCATTATTAAGCCAGTCAAGTGTTTCTTACCAAATTAGTTCACCATAGTTTATTGTTACAATGCTGGAGGAATTATCAGCTGAGTTAATTATTGTCTGTGATAACTTCGTTGCTTCTTAAATGAAGAAATTTTGGAATTTAATTGATTGCTCTTTCTGTATTGTTGTATTATAGCTTGGCGAGTGTGTTATTTATTTTTTTTTTTCATTAATTCATTTAATGACTTAACACTCAGTACTTAACATTATTACAAATGACACCCCTGTTACAAAACCACAGGAAATTAGGTCACGTGATAAATGCAAGGTTTGAATGCTGCATTGATATCAAAGTTGTCTTTTTTCGTGTAGTTTGTGCCGTAACACAAAACTATTTCAATCGTTTGATGGAATTCAGAGAGAAAATGCTTTAAATTACTGTCTTTACTTTATCACCGCAATAAATTACACCATATTTTAAGGTTGCCGGCTCTTGAGGAAGGGTAAATTAGTACTGATCAGTACACAGTCCAGGAAAACTGGTTAGGTGAACCAGTCGCCGTATATAATCGAAAAAATTGTTGAAAAACGGCGTTAAACCTTGGTGACAATATGTCACATAAAAACAAATTCTAAATTGTTCCACTTCCGCTTCATGACATAAAAACTTAATTCTTGATATAAAATCTGATATTTATATCATGTGTTTACGGTACCCACTACTGAAAGTTTAATTTTTTATGGAAGCTGACGACCAATGATTCATTCTCATTTCAAAGGTTCTAATTTTGTTAAATCCAGAATTTAAGTACAAGACAAGAGCTTGATTTTCGTTAGATCATTGTCATAACGTGTATTTTAAGAATTAATTAGCGGTTCAAATATTAATATGATAATATGAATATTATAATTACTTCAATATAAACAGTATGATGTCACATCCTGTCTATCAAAGAGCTTAGTACAACTGAAATGCACAGCCTTCTACTAGCCAGTGTTCATATTTTGTTCAAAGATATCGTGATACAGTAGTTTGTAAAAGTACCCAGCACACAAACTCTGTGTTTAGACTTAATGTGAGGATACTTTGCTTTTATACTTAATGTTGGGATACAAAGTGAATATATCTATTGTTTGAATACTGTTTAGACGTAGTATTTGGATACTCAGTGTTTACACGCAATGCTGTGGTACTTTGAGAATGTTTTTTTTTCTTTCCTGGATCGCTCTGGGTGTGGATGTGTATTGTCTTGTGCGATCCAGTAAAAATTTAGATACAGCTTCAGCATAACATTCTAACACATGTTTGCCACCGCAGCACACTGTCATACCGTCCTTCCACAGAGAACAAACTCCATATTCGATAATTTATACGATCATCGTGTGCCAAGAACTCCTTTATTTAAACAACTGTTGGCCCTATCCGTTTGCAAATAACTGCTCCTCCTGTCCTTGTCCACCTTTTTCAATAATCCATATGTTTGTTTCCTGTCTCCATTTCACATTTAACACGAAGACGGCGCCATTCTCAGTCTAATGTATAACACACAGTCTGCCCCTTACGAAAACTGCGTTTGCGTTTTCGTGAATGGTCATGCTTTGAACAAACAAATCACGCAAAATCTGCGCAAAATTATTCGATTCCTTTGCGTGTTCAAATCATTTTGAAATGTGTTTAGAAAACACATTAAAAGGACTACATGCTATAACACTTGGATTGGATATTACGGCACGCTGCTGCAATTATTTCTATTTGATGGGGTAATGTTTTTACCGAGTGATGAATCGGAATTTGAAATCAATTTGAAGTGTGTCTTCATTTTCCGTTGTCAGTGTACAAAAGTATTTTTGGTAGACACGGTTTTAACATTTTTTCCTTGCTATTAAATGTGCATTGGATATAATTTATTCGTCTTTAATGTATTTTTTACAGCTCTATACTTAGCTTTAGTTTTTGTCTTTCAAATTTAAATTTAAATTTCAAGTACTCTAACTATGCATTTTATTTTAAATAAAACTTTTATCATCTCTGAAATCGCATCGATACAAGCGTGTGATGAAACCTAAATACATCAATACAATCTAAAACTGTGAATTGAAACAAAATACTCTACGATATCTAAATGTCAAAACTTCAAATCTGAAACATAAGCTAGATACTGAGTCCGTTTTTTGTCTGGCTTTCCTTAAAACAAAAACGCTGGCTTGCGGTCACCCAAGACCTAAACTTTTATCAGTGTATAGGAAGGTATTTTTTATTAGTTAACCTTATATCTATGAAGTGAAAACGAAGAATTATTTTTGGCAACATCGCTAAAAATTGAGTCGGGGAATTTTTTAATGAGTCTGTCGCGTGAGTGCAAACCAACATTTTTAAGGATGGTCTCACCGGATGTGGTTTGCTCATACAGTAAACCCCTCTAAACCGATCGAGCCCGGAACCAGGTCGTTTAACCGATTTAGAGGGGATGCCAGTTTAGAGGGGATGTTTTAATCATATAGTTATGAAGTCGGGACCAAAACATTTGGCTGATTTATAAGGGAAACCGGTTTATACAGGAATCGGTTTAGAGGGTTTCCACTGTACAATGTATAAGAATGTTAGGCTCACTTTAGCCATTCTCCGGTCGTGTGTGAGAAGTTCGTCGACTTTCACGCCCATTATATTCAAATTTAAACGATCCGATACATCGGCATCTTTTTATATAATATTATGATATTATATATATGAATATACTGATATAGTCTTACATTTAGGGAGAAAATTGAGTAAGACGGTCTATCGTTGAACGCTTTCTTCCCGTAAACAATACTTAATTGTCTTGCTTTGTGGAACATCGTGGCTGACGATGTTTTATGTATCGGTCGGTTTGTCTAAAAGCATCGTGACAAGGTTTTAAGAGAAATCATTATTTTATTGCTCTGCAACATGAAATCGTCAGACAGACCCTTAACTAGAACATCTCAAGCATCGGCTGTTACCGTCTGTTTTGATTTGTCTTCAAAAGCATTTTCTCAGACTATTTTTGATATCATAACATCCCAGTCATGGTGTTATATCGATACGTCGTTATTGTCCATCGATTGATCTTTTAAAATCTTACATATCGAGTTTACACCCGGCTCTAGTGCTATGATGTTTTGTATACTGTAATGCTACTTCTACGCTTGCTCACAGAGCAATTTAAATTTTATGTACTTTAAAATTGATATTCAGAAGATTAATGCCACTATAGAGTATATCAACATTCTTTAAAAAAAAACAGTAAGCTCCACATATAACGATATCGCATTTGCGATATGAATTGCTCGGTCCCAACTTAAGCTCCTATATTTTCATTACACTTAAATACCTCATTAAACGATATTGAAATAACGATATTTTGGTTACAGCGATGCGATATTTGGGCCCGCAGGCTATATCTCACCCTGATTATATGATTTTGTAGTTGGCTAAGGTGCGAAAAAAACAAAACATTCAAAACTGCAATTTAGTGTACTTGATTACTTAAAATAGTGGAAATATGTCGCTAAATATACTAAATGTGTTTTCTTTGTCTAAATTCACAATTTGGATTAGAGTGGATTGAAATAAATGTAAGACTGTGTTTTAGATTGTCTTGTTGCTTATTCAGTTGTTATTACAACCTGTATTTTGTATAAATATGTGGCGATGTACATTTACGATGTAGTGTGATCAACTTCGGTTGTAACGATATTCGGATATAGCGATATATTTTACACGGTCCCTTCAACATCGTTAAAAGCGGAGTTTACTGTAGTATGAACTTCGATGTCTTATGCCTTAACTTTTAAGACCGATTTGGGACATGGTGGCATGGAAGCTAGGTAGGACCACTTTATTTACAGACCGCACTTATGATAGATATATTACGAATGTGATCGTATTTGTAAGTAGTAAAATAAACAATTAGCATCGATCACATTCGTTTAACAATATGTTGAATATGTGCTTAATTTCCACTACATATGTGATCACATACCGTGTTTTGATTACGATAATAATGGTGTTTGAATTAAACACTTTTTTCTGAGCTTTCAATGACGGTTAATTTATCCATCAAAATAATGAATACACGATGTCTGTATTTGTTTATAAATACGAGACCGTGGTCTGGCGATAAGTGCGCTGGACTTGTAACCCAGCAATCAGGGTTCAAACTGGTCGTGGCAGGTAATACCATTCTGAAAATTTTAAAACAATGTCGATTTTGCTCCACATGTGGAGAAGTTGCCGACTCCTTGTGGAAGGGTAACTGGTTAGCATACAGTCCAGGAATACCGGTTAAGTAAACCGCCTGCCGTATATTACTGAAAAACGATGCTCAAACCAGTTGATAAAGAATGTTTATAAAGTCAAAACAACACTTACTACAAAAATTGCAATTGAATCTAAAAATTAAAACCTAGATTTTACACTGAATGAATCACAGATTTTAAGGATGTAAAGGACTTGGCCATGATTCATCTACGGGACAATTTAATGTTTATTTCGCACCATCCACAATAAAACGACTCTCTGTCGTTGTTTTTATTTTCCTCAGACGATAAATTACAACTATTCAGATTTTAGTCGACGAATTCCAAACGCGACCAATTATTCAATGTTTGCTTCCGCTGTTAGAACTCATACATGCGGTCAAATTAATATCATTCTAATCCAGCAAATTTTATGTATAATGCAATAAAAATTAGACAGGAAACACTTTCATGATTACTGCTTCAAAAATATTTATATGTTATCTGGTCGGATACTAAAAATTGTGTTTATATTGTTCATGATTCTTCATTTTGCAGTCCATTGTTTCCCTTGTTTTTTTCCTTAATTTGTAAATGGACAAAGGTATATTATATATGCCGACTTTCTATGAAGGAATGGTAAATAGTAATTTAAATACAATGAACTGTACGAACATCTCCTGCTAGAAAAAAACCCGAATCATACATATTGAACCTAAAGCTCACCTTTGTATTCAGTCTAAAGAGCCATTGAGTTAGATAAATAGTTAAAAAGAACGTTTGAAGCGTTTAAGTAATCACTATTTTATTGGTCTGGGTCTGTCACCTTGAATTAAACGTAGCTTCTGTCGTTTATAGTAACATTTCAACATTTCCTTTAAAGCTGTCTATTTTACTATGTTGTCCCCGAACGCACACTTTTATTATTACATTGGTGATGACATAGCGAAATATAGACACAATTACGTAACAATTCTGGTCCCAGGGAATATGCTATAATCGCGTACTTTTGTATAAAGTACGATTTTAACGTTAGAAAGTCCCAACATTAATATCCTTACCCAAACTGCACGAGGTGTTTCCTTAATACAAAATGTCTAATGAACAGTACTAGATGCAGCGTCTTGAGAATTTCTTCCGGCCGTGATCCAGTGGTTAGTGCGCTGGACTTGTAATCCGGCGATCCGGGTTCAAATCCCGGTCGCGGCAAGTTTTACCCTTCTATGAAAATTTGACAAAAATGTCCATTTTCCTCCATATGTGGAGAAGTTAGCGGCTCCTTGTGGAAGGGTAAGTTAGTACTGGTTAGTATACAGTCCAGGAAAACTGGTTAGGTGAACCGGTCGCCGTTTATAACTGAAAAATTGTTGAAAAGCGGCTTTAAAACCAGATCCGTCGCGGCGTTTGCAGCCAAGATTTTATAATTCCGCGTACATGGATACAGTCTGAGCAGCAATAATTGTTAGATGTTTCCAGTCCGTCATTGAATTAGCGCGGTGTTAAGTTCATTTATAACACTGTATTCTGTTACAGAAACCAATGAATATATTAAAAACACAATACTGGTATGTAATAAATTATACCACCTTGGCACCAGAGAGCTAAATTTAACAATGATTGAAAGACGTCATGTGATGTAAATGTTTACCACTGTCGCCAAGACATGATTTACATTATAAACACGCTATAGTGTAACACTATTTTGTAGCCTCATTATCCAAAGACCCTCCATTGGGCTTTTGGAGACAAATGACATTTTATACGTCTCATTTACTTATTGCAAAAAAGCTTCTGAAATTAAACTCAGCATATAGCTGCTGATCTATGAGATTTTGACATTGTACAAATGTATCATGCGCAAGAAACCTTACCAACATTCCGTATTGCTGGTGTTCTATTGCAAGGCGAAATAAAAGCATAAGAAATAAATTGTTATTGCTTCGTGTTTTGCATCTTTCAGTATCCATTTCATATTCCTGGTAGAGTGAGTATAGTTTTGGTATCAAAAGTTCCATTAAAATTTCTTCTCCCTTCTCTTGGAGAGGGAATGTGACATTCTTGGACTGTTTCTTGTTATGTTGTATTGCCAATTGTGCAAACAATCACTCGATATTCATTGGAACGGTGAAAATCATCATGTTTTGTCATAAGCCAAAGATTGATTGAGCGTTTTATATAAATTTCATTGTATAAATGAAAGAAGCATCATATGATTGATTAAATTCGTCGAGTTTATTGACTCTTCTGCAGTTAAGCCTGTTGTAAAAACTTGCATGTTTCTTTGTATCGTATTGTATAATCTAGTGACTAACCAAATAGCGTGGTTAGTCTGTCTTTACTGACCTCTTAAGGTGATTATCTTGTCACAAATTTTTAGAAATAGAGTATTGCAGGAAAAATAGGTCAGAGGTCTGGGGAATTCCCTTTTGTTTTATGTCAATTAACGTTGCGTTTAGACAAAACATTAACTTTTATCCAGACCTTAGATTTTATGATATTTTTTTTATAACCAGTGGGAATGAAATAACGAGAAAGCCGGGTAACGAAGTATAATACCTTAATTCTATTTCGCTAAAACTATTAGATAATATCAGTATATGTTACCTGATACTCAACTGAGAGACATTGGGCTATATTAAGTTTTTAGCATAATTGTTCTTGAGTGCTTGGTCATCGAATGATGCAAAAATTACGAAGATAACTCAAACATTTCTATAAAAAAAACCCCGCCTCATCAGCAAAATGAAGGTACAAGTTTTTATTCAATAAATTGACGCACACGTAATGGAAGGAAAACTGTTATAAGAATTGAATATATTCTAGATAGGGATATGAGCCCTATTTGAAAATGTTTGTGGTTAAAATGGTTCAATGATTTTTAATTCGAAATAATTTGATTACGTTTGGAATCCTTAGTTGTACTTGGTAAGGGTTTATTGATTGTTAGATCATTAATTTAATATTGGCCGTTAATTTAAAAACATTTATCTTCAAATATAATCGACCAGGTTACTTCCACTTAAAGAATGACCAATTACAAATATTCATATCCTTATATGAGTTTTGCATCATATCGTATAAGTCCAAGAAGGTCCGTATATTCCAGACCGGAAATGGTGGTCGTTATAACGAGTTGCTGTTAAATTTACGTTGTCACCAAGTGAGGTTTTACTATATTTGTTTTTTTTTCTTAAGTTTAGGAAGTGATGTCATAACTAAAATAGGTCTTTGAAACACGCACGTGAATCGTAACAACATGATTTATTTCGTTATAAGTAGTACATCAATTTTCTTCGTTTATCTAATACTAAGACGTGAGTTGAGAACCATATTTTCATTTATAAAAAAAAAAACTTCGGAGAAAATCTGCTTTTGTTTGACAATAATCAATAATTGCATGTCTGATTAAGCGCTGATTTTGTTTCGTTCAGAAAATACTGCAAATTTTATTAAAACTTCGTGTTTTATGAAACCTTGAATTCACTCATTTAGATGTGTGTTGTGGGGTGGGAGAGGTTCAATTGAGATGTAACACTTGTGTTTGTAATTTATGAATCTAAAATAGAACTTAGTCCCGCTCACAGTATAGTTTACTATTGTTTAACTATACAATATGTATAAAAATGAGTTTTCTCTATGATATAAACGACAGCCTGCTAAATGACAATGAAACCTTTTTACGTAAGGCCATACCAAATCGCGTCTATGTTTAGCGTAACATTGAGTTCAAAAACCTATCAAGCTATCCGGAAAAAAAAACAAACAAGTGCCTCCGGAAAAACACAAATTTCTTGCTGAATTGCCGCAAAATGTTAGCTTCTGTCAGAAGTTTAAACAGTCGCTGAGAGTGGGAATAAATATGTTTCATTTCTTAAATCAAAACAAAAGTATAATATTGATAGATTTTGACGACTGGAAGGCATATTGATACAAAGCAAATCGTTCCAGCAGGTCATGGTTCAATAAAGACATTTCAAATGATCAAATATTCAATATTACAATATGTTTTTTATTTGACTCAGGTGATCAAAACCTTTCCGTCCGCGGACGCTAAACATAGATACGATTTGGTATGGTCTAACTATGTGGTGAAATAAACGAATATTCTGCCACAGCTTGTACGTTTTCCGCACCGTCTCTTATCATAATAAATAACACACAAAATCATACATATATTTCATACTAGTGAACGTTCTTCTAACTGTAACCAAAACATAATTATCTACTTTCAATGTTTATTTATCTATTTCAAATTCATTCAGCCCAAGAGCCCATTCGAATTTAACAATGTTACATACATAACCATACATAAAAATAAAATAACGTGACTATGACATTTGTACATTTGGAAGCAAATGCACACTTTCCAAATGGTTCCACTACCGTTTCAAGACAATCGGACTATAATTCTATAAATTCTGATACTTTGATTTACTTTTAGATATCTACCAATTAATCTACCTCTCAATCTAGCTATCAACTTGTGATATACGTTTGCTTTTATTTTTGTAAATTCTGTTATTTATTTGCGCCTTTTTTCTTTGGTTAAGAATGAGTTTGGACCCACAAAATTAGTTTTAACCGCATGTAACTTTGCTGCAAATCGTTTCAAGACGGTACTTTACGGAAGACTGTTTTGTCTTCCTTTTTGTATGTTGCTGTGTTGGGTGATGGGTTTTAGGAAATGTAAATGTAGAAGAAGATGGGACTTTTGTGCGTATTATTTTCTTGGAATCTCTTCTCTATATGATAATAGAACGGAATTCTTGATATAAAATTCTCATATAGTTAACAAATGTTTTGGGTGTCTACCAATCTACAACTCAAAAAGCTAATTTAATACTGCTTTATTTAGCTAATATATTAGACACGTGTTCACGCTGAAAACAATATCTAAAAAATTAGCATCATAATTTGAAATCTTGAAATCATATCATTGATGACAGTAATATGAAGTATAGAATGTGTTACCTTGTCTAGGAGATCAAATCGCGTGCTCAATGAGATTATAAAGAGTCTGAATGATATTTTAAACTGCTATCATATTTAACTACCCAAATCAAATTGAAATTAAATTCACCAGAGATAAGTGTAGATGTTCTCATATTTTATCGTATCCTGAATTAAATACAAATTTTGTTTCTCTTCTAGAAATTCATCCAATATAGTTCGTCGGGTTATTTCTGAAAACTCGTATGTATTTTTCCCCATTTTGTAAAAATCACATTTGAAGTTTTGAACTGCAATAACTTTAAGCGAGTAACGGGTTAGTGGAATTGGGATTAACCCTTTTTAGGATAGGTCTACAAGCAGGTAAGTATGATCGTTGTAAAGAGCTCATCGAGACGAAAAAAAATGATACCAAAATCTCAATATTGCCAAAAATTGAGGTACGGAGTTTTAGAAATAAGTCGATGAGTTATTGATACAATTTGTAAGCATTGTTTAAGGGTATTGATACAGTTCTGAGTGTCCTGATTCATAGACATTTCCAAAATAAGATCGCAGTTTTTTATGCTTAAAAAATCATGCAGATGGTTGCAGATAAAACGTGTTTTATCCGATTGATTACTTTGAGGATATTGTCAGATGGAAAAACTAAACTTCTGGAATGTATTTCATTAGCAAGATTTTAAGTTTTATCACTGAGCACTAACTTAGCAAAGATGTGTCTATGAAACGTGCCCCGGGTACCAATTAATACAATATAATATGTGAGCAATAAAATGCAACAAATGTACGATATGTGTATGCGTCACCGCCGATCAACGGTCTGCTTTAAGACTTATATTCGTTTCATTGCATAAACAGATATGAATAGACAACGCAATAATTTCTAGTCGATAAGTATTATCACCATTGATAATATGCAGAAACTTTATACATGGGCTTAATAACTAATTCATCATAATTATTTTAATAGATTTTTCCGTTATTCATCAGAAATATTCTTACATGTTAATACCATTTATACAAAGTCATAATATATATCCATAATAATTGTTATCATCAAAAATAATCTTTGAACAAACAATACGAAAAAAGAAAAAAAACAAATGTGCACGATAAGTTCAAGATAGATAGAGCACGACAAATTTCAACAATATTGTAATTGCTCCTTTGAAGACATCAGATCTTGTTAAGCATTAAATTTTACAAAAATAAGAACCAAAAATTAATTCCAATACACAACAATGAATGAACTGTCTGATTGAATATTAAAGCACTTTTAAAGTTAAAACTTACGCGTATTTTTTATCATTTTCTAGCACGTTGGTCGAGGACTAGCGCGGAAATTCAATCTTTCCTGTCATTCTCTAAAAAGGCTTAGATCGGTTAGAAGGTACGTCCTAACGTACGCACTGGGTGCCATATTAAGATGGGAAGTCCATTTTATGTTGTCTTAAACCACAACAAAGCTGCAATCAAGAGTAAAACATACCAGTTTAGCCACATTATCGAAACGAGAAAAAGCACGTCCAGTAATTGGTTTTTATTTTTTAAATAGATGTTTAAACAAAACGCTTTTAGGCAGGTCGTTAATGTCGACCGTATTTCGATTTTATTAAATGTCCGAGGGGTGTCTTTGTTGAGAGCGACAACTTGCGTATTTGATTTTTTCTTTGTGATCTGGTCGTTCTCAGTTTCAATAAGGCAGTTTTTTCAGTAATTTTAATTTAAAATTGATGGGATCAATTAAGCAATTTGCGCTGTCATTTTGTCCGGAAGGATTAGAGTGTTTACACAAAACAAAACATTTTATTGAAATGTAATTATTTTTTGAATGAACACGATTAGAGTTTTATGACTTGGAATGTAGACGTTGATGTGTTGCTTCAAGGAGAATCTCAATTCATGCATCATTTATATACACATTAATTTCTGTAAATAATAACCTTGTGTCAGTTTATTTTACATTTCTGAATGATGTGACAAACTTTCTTAAGCTTTAATCCTGTCTATACACTGAAAAGAATGAATTAATGAATGAATGAATTAATTAATTAATTAACTAACTAACTAATTAATTAATTAATAATTGATAAATAAATAAATAAATTAATTAATTAATGCATGAATTAATAAATACATAAATTAATAATCCATATGTATAAATAAATATATATAAATAATGCAGGTATTATTGTGTAATATTGTGATATTGAGATCAGATGTATATTACCACCGAATTTCTTGGTTGCAAAGGTGGTATCATCATTAAAGTTTTATTGTCTAATAAGTAATATAGAAATTTTGGATCAGTGTCTTTTCATTATAACAAAAGATAAATGGGCAATGGTCTATCATTCGTACTAAGTATACATTGAAAATAACGATATCGCACGATAATTTTAGCATCAAACCTGAAAGAAAACTGGCCTTCAAATTCTACATAATTTTCATGCCAACAGAATAACCAACTCATTCAAATATCATGCTTTGCAAACCAGACTCATAAAAATAACGCACGCATATATAATAAGCGGTGGAGACAAGAATAACAAAAACAAAGAATCAAAGCAAACATGTAAAAAAAGATTATCAATATTCTTTGTATTCAAGTAAACCAAGCGTAACAACAGTGGCCTTGGGTAAATGATTACAGACTATTCTGTAACGGAAACGGTGGCCTTGGGTAAATGATTACAGACTATTCTGTAACGGAAACAGTGGCCTTGGGTAAATGATTACAGACTATTCTGTAACGGAAACGGTGGCCTTGGGTAAATGATTACAGACTATTCTGTAACGGAAACGGTGGCCTTGGGTAAATGATTACAGACTATTCTGTAACGGAAACGGTGGCCTTGGGTAAATGATTACAGACTATTCTGTAACGGAAACAGTGGCCTTGGGTAAATGATTACAGACTATTCTGTAACGGAAACGGTGGCCTTGGGTAAATGATTACAGACTATTCTGTAACGGAAACGGTGGCCTTGGGTAAATGATTACAGACTATTCTGTAACGGAAACAGTGGCCTTGGGTAAATGATTACAGACTATTCTGTAACGGAAACGGTGGCCTTGGGTAAATGATTACAGACTATTCTGTAACGGAAACGGTGGCCTTGGGTAAATGATTACAGACTATTCTGTAATGGAAACGGTGGCCTTGGGTAAATGATTACAGACTATTCTGTAACGGAAACGGTGGCCTTGGGTAAATGATTACAGACTATTCTGTAATGGAAACGGTGGCCTTGGGTAAATGATTACAGACTATTCTGTAACGGAAACGGTGGCCTTGGGTAAAAGTTACAGACTATTCTGTAATGGAAACGGTGGCCTTGGGTAAATGATACCAGACTATTCTGTAATGGAAACGGTGGCCTTGGGTAAATGATACCAGACTATTCTGTAATGGAAACGGTGGCCTTGGGTAAATGATACCAGACTATTCTGTAATGGAAACGGTGGCCTTGGGTAAATGATACCAGACTATTCTGTAATGGAAACGGTGGCCTTGGGTAAATGATACCAGACTATTCTGTAATGGAAACGGTGGCCTTGGGTAAATGATACCAGACTATTCTGTAATGGAAACGGTGGCCTTGGGTAAATGATACCAGACTATTCTGTAACGGAAACGGTGGGGGCATTGAATGACCACTTTATATTAAATAGCTGAATAAAATTTTCCGCTCGGTGGCATACTATGTGTTAGATCTATATTGATATTTCTTTACAATGGACGTAGAAACTTACAGCCTGATTAAAGTTGCGGATACAAGTCTTGGTGTTGTTTGAGAAATAGAACCTGGCGTAGGGATATGATACAGTTTGTTGGGAATATTGATCCAACTTTTGTACATTCGTCATAATTCGGTACTACTCATGATTCATGCGCGATATTCTAAGAGAAATTTGGGCATCTATCATATTCTGTCAAATCATAAAAATTAAAATTATACCAGAGATCTCCATTAATTAAATGATTTATTTTGTGATATCATGTCGTAGATTCAATGAGAGATTTTGACGCGTATTTGCAACAATTCCATTCCGAACTGCCTTCGGTGCATGCAAAACTCAGCTTCGCTATTGAATTTCTTCGTAAGTCACCCCATAGTTAAATGAAAAGTGATATTTTAAGATTATTTCGTGATCTTCGTTTTTAGCAGAGTGCGGTATCATCGTCAGACCCTATTGATCAAAACATTTAATTCAGATTAAAATCGACCAGACAACATAAGCATTAATATAACTTTTTATCATCCGAAAACTTTACTCGTACACGATTAAGTTACAACAGACCTAAATATGGAACTGACTTAGACAGGGGTTAAGAAATTTCATCATAAAAAGTAATTCAGTAGACACTAGATTTTAACTCAATGATATATGTGAATCCTAATTTTCAAATATAAACAAGATTTAAATCAACGATTACCAGGTGGCGCCACTGTCACATGCAAATTCAGACTTGTCATTTTGTGCATATCTTTCAAAATACCGCGGGAATACATTGTAGACATTAATGAGCTGTTATTGCGACCTTAATTCTCGACGACAAATTGATTTACGTAATTATGCTAATTAAACATTGTAAATAATTAAACCGTCCCGTCCCTTTGGGGTTTAACTTTACACAGACAGTCAGGGTCACTTTTACAGGTTAAACGGTGAAGGCAGTGCTCAGGCGTATATCTGGGTAGAACCACCGACCTTCTGTAAGCTAGCTAGACGGCTTCCAGGTATGTGGAAATTGGAATTCACATGTGAAAATTCGAAAACTCGAACTCGAGCGGTGATAGGGTGGTGAGACCACAACCAGAGACCATAGCCACTCGACCAAGGACTTCCTAACATCGCTTCGTCACTAAGGTTTCAGTCTAGTAGTTCCAAAAGCAATGACGTCATGCAAGCAGAAATGTACGCTGTAATTAAGACCGTCTTGTCTCGAATAAAATTCACTGTAAATACTTCATAGCCCGTGTGAGTATAATTGTTATATATTATGTCTGCATTAAACAAGTTACGTAATAAACACTTTTATCATGAACCATTTATAATCCGATATAGATTATTCCTAAAATACAAATAATTATACATACTGGGTATTATCTTGAGGATTTATGATGAATTCGTTTGAAACTTTAGAATTGAAAATTCTATGCGATTAACACGTTGTAGCGTGAGTTGGTTATTTACCATAATCTAATGAAACAGTGCAATTCAAATAAGCCATTAAATATAATTGGTGTTGCCGCAATGCATCGGAATAGTCGTGCCCACTTGTAGTAGAATTATATAAACACTTGTTAATTCATACACTTCTATACGCATTTATTTACTGGGGTTAAACACCGCACCAACAGCTATGGTCATTGGGCGTTTTTCCAGCTTTAACGGTGGGGGAAATCCTAGGCGTACACTTTGGTGGAGCCACCGACCATCCGTAAGCTAGCTGGATAGTATCCTTACATTTGAATGTGTCAAGTCTCGGACCTGATTGGAACTCACAGTGATTACTGGTCATAGAAGGTCCCTAATTTCATACAAGTGATTTTCAATGTAACTGTACAACTTGTTGATGTCATTTTATGCTCATGAACCAAGTTTCTTTGCAATTACTTTGAGGAAATATCCATACGCTTGAAACCATTTTTATTTGACAGCATTTGACATATTTGTTTAGAGAAATAAAAATGTGCATCTAAAATGTTTACTGTTCAATGATTTAATGTAAATAATTATGCTGCTTTAGATTTGAAAGCACGTCTTAAAGCATTCATAACGGGATCAATTTTTCAAGCTTGAAATTCATTTTGCAAAGTTTGGGACCCCACTGAACGACCAGGAAAGGAACGCGCAAGTTATACGACTTAAACGGCTTTTAGTTCGTACCGACAATATACTGATCAGGGAATTTTCTTTCTGTGTCACATATGTAAACAATTTTAACCTCATAGATGATACACGCCAACAATAGCTTTAGGCAAGCTATAATTTCATTAGTTACATCTTTTGTTTGATCAGAAACACATGATTCAAATTCATTACTAGCATCCGTTTCTGATCTACCCAGTTCATTATTGAAGTATTTACAATAATTTCAGAAACGTTACGTACTAAGATGTATTTAATGAATGCTAAATGTGTTAGAATTTGTAATTATCAAAATTAATAATCCATGAGTAATGAATTATGTCGTTGTACTGGCGTAAATTTCGTATATAGTGCAAATATTTCCGAAGCAACACCCATTGGGAGAAGCAAAATTATATTCTTGCTGAGAAGTTGTTGCTCGAGAGAGGTTAAATAAATAGTTAAATCGTACAGTGGGAAAAATCATGCTGTTGTTGATGAGAGGTTGTTGCTCAAGAGCGGGCGACGCTAAAGAGGTTACACAGTATTTTTAAGTTTAAGTTTCTCTGTTGAATGAAATGCTCTGTTGTTTATTTGTCTGGTAAAGTGATATTATTGAATGCAAATATATAGATCCGCAACACGTCAAGGCTGTAAACATGAAATTGAGACGCAGATTTCAGATAATTACAATAAAAATCTTCCATCGGAATGCTGCAACAACATACTTGTTGTTTTATTTAATTTATTACCGATGTTACCGAGGTTAAGATTTTATCTAATTTGCAGTTTAGACATCAAACTTTTATAATTAACTTTGAAAATCAATTGTTTATAACGTCTAAAAAATATTCTGAGTTATGTACAGCGTCTGTTTGAAACAACACGAGCACCCATGGTTGAGTGGTTATGGTATCTGACTAGTAATAATTTTCGTATACTAGGAAGCTGCACATCTAGGTTACGGAAGGTTCGTTGTTCTGCCTAGGTGTACATCAGAGGTTTTCATCCACCGGGAAAACTGGAAGTCGGCAAATGACCCAAGCTGTTGGCGCGGCGTTTAACCTCAAACAATAATACTGCTCGTGCACATATCAGCTATTCAATAAGATTGGTTCCACACATTGGAAACTCTAATTTCTTCCATTGATTGTCTGTTGTAGAATTATGGACAATGAGCCGCGACATTTGGAACTCTTCTGAACTATCGGAAAGTTTCATGCAAAGAAATTAAATGGATGTATGAATGAAACGTTGAGTTCTCTAAGCCATACCTAAATTCAGCTTGATCTAGACAATATGACGGTTCAAACATCTGTACTCTTGATTATTTCAATAAGAAATCACTTAAAGGATATCATTTCACGTGGTATTATTTCTTTAGTGATCGGGTTTGTGTTTGACTACATAAAAATATTAGCTGGAATCAAAACAAATCACTTTTAACTTTTAAATTATATGTTTCAATATCGTTACATGACAATGAAAATATATTTGTTACTGATGAAACATGTAGTAATTGT
Source organism: Lutraria rhynchaena (assembly GCA_008271625.1). Classification (NCBI taxonomy): domain Eukaryota; kingdom Metazoa; phylum Mollusca; class Bivalvia; order Venerida; family Mactridae; genus Lutraria; species Lutraria rhynchaena. The sequence continues at coordinate 4,698,501 of VIBL01000004.1, read as the reverse complement.
CTTAATGGTGCTTACATTTGCTGAAAAATAATTTACTAAAAAAATACCAAAATAAAATAACTAGTTCTATTTAGTAATAAGTACCAACCGCGGCCGTGGTCCAGTGGTTAGTGCGCAGGACTTGTAACCGGGAGATCCGGTTCAAATCCCGGTCGCGGCAGGTCATACCCTTCTATGAAAATTTGACAAAAACGTCAATTTTCCTCCACATGTGTAGAAGTTGCCGGCTCCTTGTGGAAGGGTAAGTTAGTACTGGTTAGTATATAGTCCAGGAAAGCTGGTTAGGTGAACCGGTCGCCGTATATAACTGAAAAATTGTTGAAAAACGGCGTTAAACCCGGGTGACAATAAGTCACATAGAAACAAAACAAACAAAATGTACCAAAATGACCCTTAAAGGAGATAGAAAGGTAAACTTTGCTATTATACTTTATATGTAGTCCCGATAGAAAGTCACAACTGTCTTAAATACTCAAATTTCTCGCCCAAAGTGGATTTTCTGTGCGTGAACCATGAACAGAATAAACTTAGACTACATGGACCAACTGATGTGTGTTGAACATAGTGTACTGTATGAGTATTTATTTTGGCGGGGGTTCTATTTTGGCTATATTGGCAGTCAGGGTCAGTTGCGCCTATTCAAAACACAGCCAATTCAAAGCACCACCATTTTATTTATATTCATGACCTCATGCTATTGTCAACGAGAGTTTAAATTTGGCGGTCTGAGAGCGTTAGCGCCAATTTATGACCCCGTCAATTCAAAACACGTTTAAAAACGCTAATATTTGACCCCGCAAATATATTGCGCCATACAGTATTCAATAATTATTACACTAAGTTAACAAGCTGATGCTTAAATACACACAAAAAAAACAAGAAGACATTAAAGATATAACAGTACTTGTAATTATGTATTGATAAAATTTTCCAAATTTCACGTCTTGTGTAACTGTTTATTTTAAACTCATACGATTATTATACTTAAAAATCACATACCGTTTGTGTTGAAACCTGTGTCCTGCTAAACACACATTTTGTGATTAATCATTCTGGCCTTTAGAATGGAGATGTCGACAAACCATCAATGCAACATTACACCTCTTATCTTATTTAGCAATATTTTTACACACTGCTGTGTTGTGCTGTTTTTGGAATTGTATACACCACCCAAATATATCTGGTAAGTTTTCTTTAGCTTTTACATTCTTCATTGATGCAAAGAATATGATTTATGTAAATCTATGGTATACGTGATGACAGCTTTTTAGTTTATAGCCATATTTTACCATTTGATAATTGCATGTATATACAGACCTGTATCACATTTCTCTTTATTCATTGCGACGGATGTATCGTAGACGTTTGGGGATAAATTCTTGAAATATACACCGAGTTAGGAATGAAACCCCAAACCAATATGTCAAACACTGCGTCTCAAAATTAGTACCTTAGACATGGGAAAGAGTTGCTATGAAACAGACTTTTTGATTTCTCTATCACGAGTGGCATGCGGAGGTTATGGGCTAAACACAGTTACAGAATTTAGTATTTCCATTCGTTTTCAAAGGTATTCTGCATTTTGCCTCCGCTTAAAAACATTAAATAAACGAGTTTGATTAAAATTTTTGAGTCATGCATTCATGCGCTATGACCAGATGTCACTCTCGTTCAATGATAGTTACGTTATTAGGTAGCTAGTAAGAATTATTGTTTGGAATGGTTCCGCTTTTTAACATTCATATTTCGCAGCTCGTCAGATGTATGACAAGAACCATGTTTGATTGATAAAACGAACGAAAGAAAAAATAAAAATAAATTTATGTCATTCATAAAGATTTTCATTTTCCCATTCTAATTTTTCAGTCAGAGTGAATATTTGAATTTATTAAATATGCTTACAATGATATTGCTTGTTTTCGCACATTTGTCTCGTCGGGGACTAGGATAGACAAGCAACTATGGATATAAGATGTGGTGATACTCGTGCATTAACCAAATATCATGAAGGGCCTCCGTGTTCGAGTGGTTATGGTCTCTGACTAGCAATCATTAGCTGTTTGTTTGTTTCACTGGGTTTAACGCCGTTTTTCAACAATTTTTCAGTTATATACGGCGACCGGTTCACCTAACCAGTTTTACTGGACTACATACCAACCAGTACTAACTTACCCTTCCACAAGGAGCGGGCAACTTCTCCACATGTGAAGGAAAACATTTTTTTCAAATTTTCATGGAAGGGTATGACCTGCCGCGGCCGGGATTCGAACCAGGATCTCCCGGTTCCAAATCCAGCGCACTAACCACTGGACCACGGCCGCGGCTCTGCAATCATTAGCACCTCACCACTGAAAGGTCACTCCTCGAAGACGTCATAAACTACAAAAACGACTTCATGGAAAAAAATGTATATATGTTTTCAATTTTTTAAAGTACAAGTTCTAAATATATTTAAAATGTATTCTGACGCCAAAAACTTACTTCTTTAATCTACGTATCTATTCATATATTATACATTCATTTCAAATTTCAAGGGACTTAACGTATGTACGAACGTGTTACCTTTCTTTCCGGACACCCTGTACGAATTCCTCACATGTGAGGAAACTGTCCAGGTAGTTTAAGGAAGGCGATGGTTCTACCTAGGTGTAAGCCACCTGGAGTCTTTCACCCTCTATCGTTTAAGCTGGAAAAGTCGCTAAATGATTCTTACTCTTGTCAAACCCCAATGATAAAATAGTAATTATATTATGTTACACGACACTTGGCTATATGGGTCCATTAATCTACGACAGAATTACATTAGAACAAATTCTGTACTGTTCCTTGTTACCAATTCGGAAGCATATCTTTTATGTGGTGGATGTTTATGAGCATCAATAGATAATCTTCACATTTATTCGATATATGGGCACATTAATATCGACAATCTATTTACATGTATAAATATAGTGAAGATTGGTTAGGTTTTTATTTAGCAATCAAAGTCCCTCGTGTGTTTATATGTTTGGCAATCTCTGATTAAATTTCTGACATTATTTAGCGATATGGAACGAACAGTATATCACACAAGCGGCACCGTAATAAAATATGCTTACCCTGCAATCCAGGTGCCCGTTTCATAGACATATATTAGCTAAGATAGAAGTTTGTAAACTTGTAAATACGAAGTGTTGTTTTTTATTATCATGTGATTTAACGACAGCCAGGGTCAATTGGCGACTTTCCAGCTTTAATGGTGAAGGAAGACCCAATGGTACATATACCTAGGTAGAACCACCGAGGGGTTCTTCTCCTCATATTTGAAGTTTGTCTAGCACCATGCGGGACTCAAACTCACAGCGGAGGAGGGCCAGTGGTTACAAGTCAGAGACTATAATCGCTCTACCACGACCCTCCCCCCCCCAAAAAAAATATCCTACAGGTTATTTTGGGGAATCTATCATCGGCTTTTGAAAGTACATATCTGTAATGTATATCATTAGCAGAATTTTTAAGTTTTAAAACTGCTGTATTAACAAAGACATGACTGTGAAACGGACCCTGATATCATATATTTTTCCATAACACTGCACGGTGTTTAGAAAAGTAGAAATGTATACATAACATGCGGAATAAGTTTGAACATTACAATGTATTGTATATGTTTCATGGATGCATGATACGAACTACTTTCTTTCATACTGTTAAATACTGCATTCACATACATTTATACTTAAAACTCTTAAGCTGACTATTTTATCTGCCATTTCGCATGAATGTAGATTTTTTCACGGCTAAATCATTATAGGTATTGCCAAATGCTTATCATTGAAATGTCCATTAATTAACGTTGATTATTGTAAACTATTTCTCGATAAAAATTGCCAATGTTATTATACATAACTATTTCCATATATGTCACATAGTTATACTGCTTTTGATCTATTGGTTCTCTTAAGTCGATAATAAACTGTAATAGACATGAAAAGTAGGGAATTATGGTCTTTTAAGCTAAAACACAAATGTCTAAATACATAGCTGATAAATAATACACGCCCCAGTAGGCTGTATTAAACCGAAAAAAATGCTCTAGACTGAATTCATAAGGACTCTCATTTATGCAAATACCGTGTATTAACTTTAACAAATTCTGTTTTTGTTTCCTGGAAAAAATCCCACGCCATGTCATTCATCAGTGTCGTCATTTTGATGCGCTTATATCAATATCCGCATTGAATGTAAAGTGTCATGAAAACCAATACGTTGAAACATTCAACGATGTCAAATGCTAGTGGGTGTCCTTAACATCAGTAGAAAACTCGGTGTTTTCTTCATACAAAATTGGCATCATTCTGACAAACGAGACACAGCATAATGTCGGAAATCTTAGACAGATGATCCGTTTGTTTCTGAGGATTTTTCTGAAAATCTGACAAAAAGACCACGAGGTTAACCCGTTTAATGTCAAGTTTTAGGACTAATGGCAGTCATGTCATCTCCATTTTGCGACTTTTATAGTCGAAATTTAACCTACTGATACAATCAATATTCCAAATATTACTTACTAATCAGTCAAGTTTTTCTTAACACGAGTTTGATGTTAAAATTATCATGTATGCTGAAGAAATTAAAGATATAAACCTGGATAATTCGAATGACTTTAAACGGGTCACGTGATGTGATGTCAATGTGTTAGGCCTCAGTTATCTCTGTCTGTGCCGATTTTATAAGAATTGATTTGATAAGTGTTGTGTTGTTTGCTTTTGGACGTCTTTGTGGGAAGGCTGATATTTAGTGGCGCACCTGAAGTGTGCTGTAGACCTGTTCCATTGTCTATTGTTGCGCTTACATATAGTATAACCCTTGAAAACCGGAATGGGCCAAAAGTCCGGTTTTTTTTAGAATTCTGGTTTTCGGAGAACTGTTGATTATAGAAGAGAAAAAAATGGGACTTGAAAAATCGTCCGTTTTTCTGAGAATTCTGGCTTTCAGAGAGTCCGTTTTCAGGAGTTAAACAGTGTACTTTTTCAAATTATTGAGAAATCTTGAGTATGTTTTCTTATCGTAGTTTGATCGGCTGTCGTAATTGGAATCGTGCAAATGATTATTACACGCACTGTTGCAAACACATATCTTTGACACATATCACAATATTATCTGATTGAAAACAATTATAAAATCATAGATTTGCTTGCCACATCACTGTTGGTGGTTGTTAGATAACGTGCTGTTAATAAATAACATTGCAAATATTGATTGAGACTTTTCTATTTTCAGGATCACCATTGATACTACGGCGATTTCAATGTCGGAAAAATACACACCAATCTTAAGTGCCGAATTGGTTAAATAAATGAGGAATTAATCACATTGGCCAATATCAGATGTAATTATTGCTCCGAGACGACACGAAAAAAACATCTTTGAATGTGACGTTTGAAATGCAATTGTATGTTTTTGTAATGAACGGATTTAGATGCAATAAGACGGTAAAATATTGTGAAGGAATAATGTGTTTTAAAAAGCAATAATTGGATTTGTCAAATAAAGGCGGTGATTGTGTTTGCTGGAGGTGATTCTATGGAACATATCAGAGAGATTCCGGAATTATAACCTGTCAAATAAGAGTGTAGTTTAACATACACGTGACCTTAAATGCGCAGTTAGGACTGTCATATTTATAGACTTAATTGGGGGCAAAGTATGAACGGTGCATTAATACTCTCTTTTGATAAAGTCCAATTTACTTCTTATTGATTCTCACCAAAAAAACTACTGTTTTCTAGCCTCATCAAACTTAATATCAAAACAAAGCCAATATGTGCCAGCGAATGTCCTGATCCGGGCAACAAATTATAGACTTCCACATTCTATGGAAATTAAATTGGGATATCTGTTGTAAAATATTACCAATGAAGCAACGGAGTGAACGAGATTGATCGAAAATCAAATATATCACATTGTTTTATGGTAAATACCAAAGACAGACGAATCTAGACGATTTTCGTTTCATATTTGCAACTTAGCAGGTCAAAATTGGAATACAAATTGAAACACCACCATTATATTTCTCTCGGAGATGGCATATATGATATTCATTAGATGGTTTTCTCGATTTTGTTTCTTTTGTATGTTTATCCCGGTATGTTTTGTTAGCCCCATAGAAAAGGGTATATACACAAAGCTGCTTTCTCCTAAAATAGTAAAAACACAATACGGTTCAATTAGAGGGGCACTTGTTGAATTTAAAGATCCGTCTCTAAAACCTGTTGCCTCGTATCCCGGCTTACAATTTGGATACAGCTTGGAGTCACAAATGCGGTTCATGCCGCCAATAAGCCCCGCAGAGTACTGGGATGCGGTGCGAGTAGTTTTTAAAACACGACCAGTGTGCCCTCAGAAACGTGTCGTTGAAAAGAACCTCGAAGGGACGATGCCCCTAGGGGAAGTGGAAAAGATGAAGAGGCTCGCCCATTTCGTGCTGAAACAGGAGGAAGAATGCTTGACTTTGAATGTCTTTGTGCCAACAGGTAAGCGAGAATGCATGTTTCTGTGTAATGTTTCTGAATACCACTGTATATTAATGCGATAACTCGTGTCAAACATAATTTGAATTTAGTCACATTGATTGGAATACTTGTATTATGTGTCAATTTGTTAATTTTACTGACACCATATAGAACTAACTTTATACAATGTATTACACTATGTGACTGAATGGTATGTTTGTCCATGAATTAATCCACGAACTTTGGTTATAGTACCATTGACCAACAGACTTTACACTAATTGTTAACGTAAAAGGATCAGTGTCTAATCATATTAATGAGACGTATTTAACAGTTGTACAACATAAATCGTGTTGTGGGACATGTTTCTCTTAGATTTGCTTTAAATATACATTATTTATACGTACTCATGTTGTACTACAACATGAAGAAGGTTTAATCCGGGCTTCAGTTTGACGAATGAGCTACAAACACAAATATAAACTATATGGATGCATAGACATTCATAATATTTTCTCATTTTGTTGTGTGGCAATATTGTCCCAAGTTCCAAATGTGTATAAACAATATAGCGATTATTTTCTTTTTTCATTAATAACTTGGGTTCATAGCTTATCTATGGAAAGAATCGTTCCTCCATGTAATGTAATGACGCTTACAGAATTATCGTTCGCTCGTCAACACAAGTTCCAATAACTGCCTACACAGTAGATTGAGAATTGTAGCCTGTAAATTACCATAGAATCTCAATAGACGAATATCACAATTTTCTATTGGAACTAACTATATTGTTTTCTTGGCACATTAATTCACTCGTCAGCGAACATTTTGGATTTCGACCCTAACGAGATCAATTCGTGCACTGATTTCTTTACTTGAAAATAAACCTCGTTAAATATACATTGGCTACAATTGAATTTTACAAGTCCGTACAATTTGCAACGTTAAATCTATTTGGAAACATCGATGGACGCATATAGTTAAAGGTCAAAATGTTTTGTAAATAATAAGTCATAATATATCAATATCTATACGTTAGTAAAAGGATTCCTGGAAAAAAAACAAATGCAAAATATCTAGTGTGCCTTTCGTTTTTTTTAAAATGAGTTCGTGTCTTGGAGATCGAGTTCAGCAAATTAGTACGCATAATGTATTGGCTTGTTTCCGTCGTGACAAGGGATAGCAATACGTTGTTTCACAATATGTTGTGAGATTGAGCCAGCACATGAATTCTCTTTGATGTTTAAAACAATATTCCAAATGTGATTGACAATTTAAGTAAAATTCAAGAAACATGCCGCATGTCTCTCGATAATTGCTCGCTTCATCTAATTTCAATGATATCCACATGGATTATTATTGTCCTTTGAGACAATCCTCCTCCGATCAAAGACGAAGCGCGATAAAAAACCACCCATTACTCGCAGCGTATGTCTTAAGCGATATAAGACTACGAAAACATTCAAAACATGATTCGAGCCCATGTTACAGTAGACTCATTGTCGTTCACAATCTTGAGAATGGTAGTCTGAGCATACTGTGATGTTTGCTTTATGTAACACAAACGCGAATTAAATTGATAGAAAGCCTTGAAATTCAAATTTGATTATGTGAAAAGTGCGTGCCTATATTCATCGTTGTATGAAATATAAAGAAAATGGAATAGAAGCACAGACAAAAGAAATGGGATTGGTATCGATCGTGATAGCGCTTCGTGAAGAAATCTACCATCAAAATAAACAATAACCCGCTCGCCGATACCTCTTATATTGTTTCATACGCATTATCACGTCTTGCAAGATTCATAATTGCGATGTATGTTCAATTAATGACAGAGTGTGGCGCTAAAATATTATGTGTTTACAGACTTTTACCGACTTTACGGAGATTTATCTCCTTCTACAAAGAACGTGTCATGACAAAATCTACCATACTTTGGCACGCATATCTATAATTATCCGTTATTTAGCAGATTAATACGGGTGTATTCTGTCTTTAGGGATATTAAATACAATGATTGGGGAAGTTTATGCCATGTAGCAAATGATATCGGAATCAAAACCTTAGGAGATCATGCAGTTTGTGTGTATAAATTTGCTAATTAATGTGTTACATTTAAACCAGTAGAAAGACGTTTGTCATACTTACAGGACCGGATAAGGAAATTAAGCCAATGAAGGTTATTAATCTTTATAATTACACATGCATTGTCTCAAATATGCTCCGCTGAATTCATTTAGTAGGTTCTATACTACAGTTTTCCTTTGCAATCACTTGTCAAGCCAGTTTGGGTTAAAATCTCTTCAGCCTCATGAACAAAAAATATTATTATTACATGTATAAAAAAATTCTCTAGGACATTATCAGAAGAACAATTTTGATTTTCCTTCAGTATCTTAATTTTCCCGAGCAATTATAATTAACATAGTAGTACTGGCGTACAATGTATTTACCTTATATCTAAGATACTCTGAAAATATTCACCACACTTTAGGAGAAATAGGATGGCTATGAACCCATGTATGCATATAACCCGGATAAGAAGAAGACATTAGTTAGTTGAAGAAACATACACATTAATCATTGCAGCCAATTATGATTGTGAAAGATTTTCTGTAGATAAATTGTAAATGATACAAATACATATTTCAATAAGGTCGCTTATTGAGCTGTTAATTCGGACACAGAATAGAAATTGTTTTCTAGAAAAACTGGAAAATATATTAAATTATCACAATAGGTCATACTAAATTACAAAAACATATTTTTAGAAAGTGTATTGAGAATTCAAATGACATTAAATTGGACCGAAAATAACCTTTAACCATTTTGAAAATATATTTCTACAACCAGAATTACCATTAACTGTATTATATCGGGATAATTCCGAATAAGTTAAAACTTGACTGGTATAGATGTTGTTTGGTATTTTGTTATATACCAACTAATTGGCAATTTCTTTTCTTTTCATATCAATTGTCCACTTCTCTCTGTTCTATATTGAAGTTAAAATGATTCTACATCAACAGATGAAATAAGATGGAATGAGTACATGACCTGAATGGGCCTCATTATTTGCACGCTACAGCTATTTTCATTGAGTATAAAAGTACGGTTGGAATTGTTACGTGACAATAATGCTGGCTGGATTTTCTTGATAAAATAACAATATGAGGGCTCGTGTGACAGCTCAAACAATTATAGCCCTATTTCAGTCATACTAATTGTCTTTCAAATTACCTAAACACATTAATCTTACTAATTATATTTTATTACTTAAAGAATACTGTCAAACAAACATGATGAAATACAGTCGGGTTTCGTAGTCACCTGAATACAAATATTGCAATGTACGAAGCATTATTGACAATAACACAGAACAAGTGACGAACAATATATTCTGTATCATTATGCACACTACTTACTTTAGTACTATGACCCGGGACCGAACTTCACATGTAAGAAGATGTACACCAAGCTTCTCAAAAGTCGGTGGTTCCACCCAGGTGTACAGTTGGGTCTTTCTTACTGATTAAAACTAGTAAAGTTGCTATATGACACTGGCCGTTTGTGTAACGTTAAACCATCGTGAAAAGATAACCGTGTTATGCTTGAATTGTAGATGTTGCTTTAACTTAGTGCTGCTTGTACATCGTCTATACTGCTCCGTGAAAATGTAACATTTACAAGATGTATTTCTGTTATGCACGAATATGTAAACAAACAGACTAATGCATATAGACGTTTGTGATATTCGATTATATGAAAAGAGTAATGTAAATAGAGAATTGATTATATACTCACCATCTTTAATATATAGTGCAAAAATTAGTAATGACATTAGATAGATGATATTAACTGAATTTAATATTTAATTTTCTATATGTATGTAAGCAGTGAACATGCACTAAATCCGACCACTCACTTTTTAAATTCTAAAGCAAACGTTCACAGTTTATTAACTGAAATATCAAATTATATTAACTATATACAATATATTGTACATATCTTTTAAACAACCGACAATGCTGATACAAGAGTACATTTAAAAATGGACATAAGATGCAACGGGCACGAAAGAAGGTACGCACATTTAATCTGGAAAAAATGGAAGAGATACAGAAATAATCACCATGAGTGGGAGACCAAAACGTATCATCATTCGTTCATCCCCCCTCCAAAAATACACTCGTATCTTAATCCGAAGAAAATGAAAAGGAAGTAATCGCTTATCAAGTATGATAAAATGTGGTAAACAACAAACATGGTCTCTGCGGATATGTCATTAATATTGACTAACATTGTTGATCATAGCCACGCTACAAAAACATGGCTATTTTCAAAGTGTGTTTAAACATAAAACAATAAACAGGGTATATATCAAATGTATCAATGTATGTAATGGAATTCAACATCATGTTCAATATGGTTACACAATTGATATGCAACGTGGCGGATGATTACGATTAGTGCTAATAGTGCATAGTTGAACGTACTTGTTAATAACACGTGTGTACAAAATTATGTACTAATGCTATGAGATGTATTTCTTTAGTAATAATGCTACAGCACATTTTATGATCATTGCATGCCAAGCTATCAGATAAATCTCCATGAAAAGGACAATTACAAAGCGGAAATTAGCATGTGGCCAATACACCTTTCCTGACTTTATTGACATGTTAGCATTTATTGATACATGTCTAGACTGCAATTAAATACTTGTTTATTATATCTCTGTTTATACATCTAAATACAACAAAGCTTTGCCAGTAATTGCTTATTGTAGAATGCTTGTTTAGACATGTAAAATACTTATTGATAAAACAGGTCAGTAAAATGCCAAATGTCTGAACTGGTGGGTTAATCTTAATAATGGACCAGTATTTTTATTAATAGAGGTATTTCTACGCGTTTTTATGCTAAATACAAAGAGGGCATGATGTACTTTTATTTGATTTGTTCATCAACTAAAATACCAATTAACAATTTAGTTCTATCGCCTTCTAGATACACATGCAGAAGTAACGGACCTGTGATGGTAAAATTGTGCTTAATTCCATTTAAACACCCGGGTTTAATTGGGATACAATTTTAATTAATTGTATTTAAAATGCCCAAATTTAATTGGGTTGAAATTGTGAATAATAATGTTTATAACACCCAAATTTAACTGAGCGAAACATGTAATTAATTTTCATTTAAAACACCCAAATGTAATCCAATTAATTTTGGAAGTTTTAAATAGAATTAATTACAACTTTACCATCATAGGTCTGTAACTACTGCCTGTGTCTTGATCAGAATGGCGACGGCACTGTCTTTTCAATGTATTGTTTTCCTCACATTTACTAGCCTTGGACAGAACAATTTAGTGTCTGAATAAGCACCACTGCCAAAGCTTATTAACAATTCTCTGTGAGTCATTGCCTGTGATTTCTGCTAAACAGTGTTAGCAAGAATTATCCGGCATTTTGACATGTCGGAGCGATGATATGTATTTTTATTAAAATAGCATAAAGCAAGCACAATAATTAGTTATTCACGAAAGATTTATAAGCATGCTTTAAAGTCATCAACATTAAGAGTAGATACACTTAACATATATTTTGCGAAGTATTATAGACACAGTATAGAAATGAAAAACGCCGAGAAATGTATGGACACATGCTTAGTGAAAGAACATACATCAAAGTATTTTTTTTGCTTTTAAATTTAATAAATCACTTTTCTGAAGAGTAATACATGCGTTCAAAATAACTTGTATAACGAATGTAACATAATTAGCGATTGACTAAATGTGGGTACAAAATCATCTTGTACCTTTTACAACGGTAAAGCACTTTATTATTGAAAGGTTATCTAGAATTTAGATATAGTTTCATGCTTTATCCCTGTACGAATTATCATCATAGTGAATTGTGCGGACAATTATCTTGAGAGAAATTCTTGTTGTGAACGATTAAAAACGTGAACAGTTGGTTCTTTACGAGTTGACTTTACATCACTAATTAAGATTTTGGGGGCGTTTAGTGCTAAATATTCTCTCATCACTGCATGATGCCATACACACACTTTCAGAGATTTCCATGTATCGTAGTTTGAATTCCACGTTATGCATGGAAAAGTGAACCTCGTTGCTTATTGGTTTTCTGTAAATAAATTCCATTCATTCGTTTCTTTCAATTCACATTAACAGGTTACTTACCTCCACGCTTCTCCATGTCAGTCAGTGGATGTCTGTAGAATGTTCATTCATGTAGTAGTTGTCCCTTTGTTACTAGTGACCTGTGATCATGATAGCACACTGCACCATAAAGCAATATCAAGTACATTTTTTTATTCCCAATGAAGAATTTATTTATAAAACCCTTGTGGAACTGCCATCATTCAGAAAGAAGATGACGTCCTTTTCAGAAGTTACGAAATGTTTATCAAATCTATAAAAAGATGTTCTACCGACTAAGTCAGTGTTACGTTCCAGCAATATATATTCCACCGACAAAAAAGTGATACGTGTTAAATCTAGTAACTTACAGAATGAAGGCCATTTGAACTTGTCTATATTTGAATTTCCATGAATAGTATTACATTTGAATATGCACAATTTATTGAGAAGCAGATCGGATCTATAATCGCAGACAAAATTAATTAACTGATGCGATACTTCTACGTTTTGATTGATTTTGTCTACATATATAATTTCATTTTAAGCAAGGTTTGTTCCGAATTAAGTATTTGTATTGTGTAAGTCAAGCCATTCGTTCTACGTAAAAGTTAAAAAAAACAGCACCGAGGTGATGGTTGATATCAATCACGTAAAAATGATTTATTTTATTTCATGTTTATTCCACGTTCGTGCAACATTACACTACGATTTAAATTTAGTTTAACCTACCCAAAATGGATGCATTGGTTGCCATTTAGCACCCGAGACTATTATAACTGTTTGTGTTGTTTTATGTGAGCATTACATAATGTACTACTGTTTTGTATCCGCGGTAAATGTGATTGTTTTTTTACCCAATGATTTAAAGACAGAGAAGTAGACATAATTATCAGAATACAAACAATCCTAACACGTCAGACATGCTATCCGGCACACGAGAAAGAATTGGACTGCGCAGTTGATATATCAGAGGCGTATTAAGTGACAAAGTAATGCTTGGCGATAAATTGAAATGGTCTGGGCCACTGTTTTCTATTCATGTCCTCTAGTAATGATAATAAATAAGCGTTAACGTCTATCGCCAATCACCAAGAAACGCATTTACTGCTACAAATATTTAACATGATTATGCGCAGACCTCTATTCACTGAAGCAGTGCATTTTATTAGATAACTGTGGAGCTCGGTTATCTTGCGTTCATGATGTTATATAAGATATCTCAATATTGCAGTACATTGAATTAGTTACGGTCAATCTTTAATGATGATATCCCATGAGTTGAAGTCACAGAATTGTCACGTAAATCGTGGTTGTCAGATCATAGTTAGGTTATTGTGAATTTAGCCAGTATTTGACTTCAGTGATAGATTAATACTACTCAAAGTTTGATAAAGCCAGGTATTTGTCATAACACTAAATTAACCAGGGAAATTTTGATTGAAATTATTTTATTTGCTGTTGAATCAAAATTGTTTTACCAAGCCGAAAAGATTATATTGTAATACTCGGTTAGAACAATGCCCGGTGCCATTAGTACGAGTCTGGTGTCTCAAGCATGTATACAGGACATATGCACGTTATTTAACCTGTAACACATTAACAGACCTAATGATTTGCTTGTCGGCTATGGCTAATGTTAAAGTTAGACGATAATTATCTGAAGCAGAAATATAGCACGCTCTTGGGATGGAAGAATGTTTTGTCACAAATTGCTAAGTTTGGGATGTCATTGATGCGCACTATATTATGATTACAAGTGTCTGGGCAAGGTATCAGCAAGCAGTTTGGTACACCCGTCAGACCACTTCATTCCCTGATGACAGGATTCTGCTGATTAATGTAAGCACGAGTCGTTTTATACTCGTAAAACTTATAATCATTCGGTTAGGGTTTCATGAGACAGACACTAAATGAATCCCACTGTCAAATCGGCATTGCTAAGTACAGCCAGATTGGGTCATGGACGATGTTGGCTGTACCTTGGAATAACTGAGACCAGTCCTGTATACCAGTAAGTCTTCATTTGTAGAACACTTAGGATATTGTTAAACCAGGAGAGAAGTTCCATGCTGTTAAGCTTATTGAACCCAACTGCTGTAGTGACGGTTAGATGACGGACATTTGCGATGTCAGTTTGACTAAGGCACACTGACAGGCTAACGCTACTGGTATACCATACTTGATGTCAATGTTAGGAAATATACTAGTGTCGACGATGCTTTCTGTCTTCATACGCATAGGGTTGCAAGCAAACAAAGGGTGCCTGCCCTGCAGACTGAGTCCCGTCGAACATTTGTGAAATGACTCTCAACTCGCAATTACAATTCGCCAAATACAACCATAGACCCTGTAGGAACAAGGTGTCTGGCTGCTTCAATGGCTAAAACAACGCCACAAGTACAATCTAGAACTTGACCGAAGCGATGAAGAGGCATTATCAGCCGTAGGCTTTATACTCCATATTAAACTCATACTATCTTGCTATATATTTTTAGCAATTTTAGAAAATTACACGATATGCCGAAAATCAGCTTTTATAATGTTCATTTTGTTCGTGATTAAATGAATGCGTAAACCCACAACATAACTGTTAACTAATCTTTGAAATCATTAACTTTGTTACTGTACTTTAGAATGTATTACTTCATGCCAAAGTATGTGTATCATTATAGTTATTTTCACCTTCGGTGTTTGGCAAACTTTGAATAGTATACAACAACGCATTTTAAATACGCTTGTTGCAGTTCATCATAAAACATCATTATTGTATTGAATGTTGTCAGAGCGGTTTTTTTTGGAGGGGGGGGGGGTGTTCATGTCTGGTAATCCATACTTTGCATATTATTTTGTTCTTTGGCATTTTACATTATGCAAAACAAACTAATGGTTTTGGCGACATTTCTGTTCGAAGTAAGCCATACTAATTACGTCTTACTTCTTGCTTGCATGCAGTTTGTAATACATTTTAAATGATATTGTTAAATATTGATAATCATCTTATTGTCAGGTCCTTTAACTTAAGATATGTAAACTCTGGACCGAATATTCCGTCTCTTTGGTTTGAATAAGTCGAGTTTATAACATTCTCATCCATACCACGTTTGGACTAGAATTACAACAATTACATGTCATAGATAGGCACAACAATTGCTAACATATCTACATTATGATTATACAAAGACATCCCTAAAAACCAATCACCAACGTATCAACGAAGCAAAACACAAAAATCAATGAACTAAATTACCCCCCAGGGATGATTTACGTACCGTTAACATGCCACTTGAATATATTTCTTAACCCAAAATCAGAGTTCGTGATTCAGCAACGGTACTTTTATGATGAAAGAAAGATGTAGATGTACGATTATAAAACCACACGAACTTCAGATGTTAACTACGATGGTCCAGTGAGGTCAGAGAAGATGACACCATGCTGGATTATTGTTATCACTGCCTCTTCATTGAAGATGTAGAAATGCGTTATATACATATGCATGCTATATTTGTGACTTATTTGATAAATTTTCGGCTTTCTACCCATGTCTTTCAGTACTTTAATTGGTACTTTGGAAGAGATCTGATGTTCTCAAAGCTTAAATATGTAATATTTAGATATTGCTATGCATATATACTGAACAACGTGATGGCCATGCGTTGTTGTTGTTGTTTGTGTGTTTAATGTGACCTTGGGTATTGGAAATGCAGCCAATATCGCAGGTTATAATTATATGATTAGATTTATTGAGTTCCTTTCCTTGACGTCTTGTTAAGTTGTCTATTCACGGCTGATATTCTTGTGAGCATGTAGAGTTTTCGGGGAACGTGTCGGTCGTTGCCTTGCATCACAAAGAGATTGCAATACCTCATTGTATATTTCATCACAGACAATCAAATCTTTCTTGGTGCATTTTTTAAAGTTTTCTGTGGGTCTTCGTACATGGTGTGTTATTGTGATGTTAACATTGTATTGTGTTCGTCTATCGGCTTCACTGAACAATGCCTTTATGTCTTCGCCTAAAACAGTGAATCCTGGAATAATGAGCGCAGTGTTTTCATCGTGCAGATGTAAACATACCAATGACAGATTTCATTGAACGATCCTTTTTGCAAGAGTGACAATCCCGACCGCGTCTTTTTGTCATGATTGCTTTTATTGTCTATTTTCTGTAGAACTCTAATTTCTCCTGAAATGTACCAATTCTTATTTGAAAACGAATGCATCAATGCATTTACTTCATCCTCTTTATTTGAAAAAAAAAAACGTTCTGATAAACAACGTACGTAAGCCATGTTATAATAAATTATTCTGTAGTTACATCAAGTGCAGAAGCTTTACAATGCTTGCACTCATTTTTTCACGCTGCGCTAAATAAAACATATGTTACCAATGTTTTGAAATCGCTATTACGCGCTGGCGTATGATTATTGCAATGCAATGACATCACTGTGATAGTGGCTACTGCACTTGAAGGCAGTAACATTTCGATTCTTCGTGTGAGATCAATTAATTGTCCGATTTAATTGATTCATAAATATCTGCAGGCTGAAGAAATGTGTTCTCCTGTAAATGGTAATAATGAAGACGTTCTCATAAAGCTTTATTCAGAGACTTTTAGTATTTGTTTAATTCTCAATCATAACATTACAAGCATTTTCTTTTTAAAGAAATTCTTCTAGTGTCATAAGACTATTTATTTTTATATGAAGAACGTTTGTGAAACATTTATAGATGGACATGAAGTATACGTTATGTATGGCATTTTGGTAAATGTATGGACACATCAGTTGACCAGAACCGATTTGTTCAAGATACATTGCTGTCATAATCTCCATGAGCAAATCTTCATAATGAGACAAATCAGGCAAAACAATTAAGAAATTATCTGTTTTAAGAAATTTCCAATTTCAAACAAAATCCTTATGCCTTAGGTACACATATGTATAATGCATGGTACTCATATTTTGAGGTTCTTGCACTGTATTGAAAGCAGGAATGAAGGATATTCATGAATTTTGACGATGCTTTATCATTTGTGAATGTTAACTGGATTTAAACACTTGGCGTTATTAATTATTCAAGGTGGTAGCCCGTATAATAGATGTAAAAACTTATAAATACACTAGTGAGTAATGATTTATAAAACTAAGAAGTACCGATATTTGCCACAATTTGTTGAACTATTTTGTAAGACCCCTCAAACACTTAAGCTGTATTTTATCATGAATATCGAAATAAATATACATATTAGTTTTATTTTTTTTTGTGATTCATTACTTTTGTTGTCCCAAGGGTATCACCATATCGAGTGTATCCATCTAATTAATTGTAGTATATTCATAATGATTCAATTGTCCAATCCTTTTTCCTGATCAAGGTCTTTGGAGAGGTTAAGGCGCTGTAAAATTCATTTCTCTTTATTGAGATATCGTGGTGTTTTGTAATTAAATCGCATTTTTTAGTTTCCCTACACAGTCATGTGTTTTGCTACTCGTACCGTGTATATATCCTAAATTAGAGGTCGAAGTATGAATCTTAGACATGGACAAACATTGGCGTACTACGCAAATAAAAAACTACAGAGAAACCCGTGCGGCACAAGAACCTTGACCTATGGCCCCTCAATGAACAGTCATGCGCTCTAAAAATATGCCGAGTTTCAGCTGTGAATGACATTAATAGTTCATCAAGGTGATTTGAGTTTCTCAATGGACAGCCATGTGCTCTAAAAATGTGCTGAGTTTCAGCTGTAAATGACATTGATTGTTCATCCAGGTGTTTTAAGGGGTCTGAGCTATAACAAATGTGAGAGCCCAAATAATTGTACTGAACTTGATTGATTTATGATTTTAATGTAAATTGAAAATGGTTCAATAAATACTTCAAATTACTGAGATGTTGATCAAATTTAGCGCGGTTGTAATAATATCACACGAGACAAACACAGTAAATAGTACAATAATCTCCTTAATAATTTGCGACTTCAAATAAATATTATTATTTCGATTTTCTAAAGTACCATTTATATAGAAACAATATCCGTGCATAGATGGTATCTGTTATTGAAACAAATACCTACTATGTTTGTATGGAATTAAACAAAACAATTTGCGAAGCTTGTCTTCCTAATAATTGTATCCTTTTTATCAAGATGCTCGTTTGTCTCAGGAGACGCTACATCGTGAAGATTATGTTGATATCATAGTTTAAAAGCGATGTACCACAAACAAATTTGCACTCCAGAGAAATGAGTTCGTTCAGCGATACGATGAAATATGCGTAAAGAAACCCGCACGTCCTTACAATGTATTAATGGTGCTACATTTCAAGTGCCTCCATTAAAATGAATAATGTATGCCTTACAATCGTATTATCAGACAATATGTTAAGAGAGTAAACATTCAAAGTAAATATGGAAGTACAGCAAAACCTCCGTTTACGACTAACTCAATATAAAAACCACCCCATTATAACGACTATTCAATTTTAGACCAGTTCTCTGTAATTCTGTTTTTTTAACTTTTTTAATCAGACCATCCCGATATTAAGTCCGCTGTTCTCGGGTCCAAACAGTGGTCGTTATATCTAGATTTTACTGCTATAAACACGTAGTGTAAAATTATCTCGCTAAAAAGCTCAAAGTAGATCGATTAGAAAATAGGAAATAAAATGAACTTTAAAAAGATTGTAACTTGCACCCATTTGCATTATATACTATTATTGTCTGAATGTATTTGGCTCCAATTAAGTATGAGCGACATTTATGTACTGATCCGCATGTACGACACACTTAACATATATTTTCAAGTACTAAATGATTACAGTTTTATTTTCCTACCATAAAATGTACACAAATTACCCCCTGGAGATGAAGCCATTTCAGTTTACGTTCGAAATGTTTTACCCTCGCCATTGTTCAAAATTATCCCAATGTACACAAAGCGTCTTCCGTCTCTTTAGCGAAAACTGTATTTGTAGTTTTGTTTTTATTTAAGCAGACGATTATTATTCTAATACAAACAAGCGCACGATTAACGTGGCTTCATACTGTTTATTTCTGCATAACAAGACACATATCTCTATCAATACATCTTCGGCTGGCTACGTCGTATATTGAAATATATTTCGGCGGAAATGACTGACAGAATAGGGATATGAAATGAATATAGCCACGTTCGTACTTTCGTCGGCTCCAGTTGTTAATAAACATTTATTTGTCTAAAACATTAATCATGTCGCTGACTTCAAGGAAGGCAATGATATATATGGGGTATCAATGTTTCAACATTCGGAATAATAATATATTCAATACAGTTTAATGTTGTGTGTACGATATATACTTTTGCTTTTTGCTATTCGACTGAATAAAAAAATAGAACTGTTCTTATTTATCATAGTTGCCGTGTGCTTTGAATCGTGCATTGCTTTCATATTTCATAAATGTTAAATTATATGGCGTCACAATGTGCATAATGTCTTAGATAAACAATTGTCGTTAATTAAGATGCGTTCTTGATTATATCCCCTTTTTAGAAAAGGAATCGTTATATCATCTTCATTTCTTCAGTCAATATATTTTCCGTGATTACAAAGAGGATCTAATGAGATCGAATGAGGTTCGAGTCTGCATCGCAACGGCGCCTAGCAATTACAAATCTAATCATGTATCATCGCTACAACCAAAGGAATGTTTCACAAACCACCCTGATTTATGTTGATAATTACGCTATATTTATGAATACATTTTAAACCGTAATTGAGATAGCTTTCTATATTTCTAATTGAATGTATTTTTTTTACTTAAATTTACTATAATTTTTTTTCTCTACCACAATTTCGCATTGCTTATTAATTGGTATTTTACAATTATGTCATGTGGTTCGTAAAAGCTTCAGAGATTGGTATACCATTTATGTTTATTCTAGTAAATCCAATGTTTGCTAATTAATTTTCTTCAGCAAGCAATAACAATATTATTTCATTGGATCATTGCTATGGTAAAGCAGGCCTATTGTATGATTTTAATACAGCATGACGTTAAATGGTGCAGTTAATCCCAGGAAAGTTATTATTATTATTCCCATGTCGATTAGCTGAATTTATTATTCATTTAAAAGCACCATTTACTCCATATCGTTTCTATGATAATGGCTTTTAATTTAATAGCCCGCATTTCAGGCTATGTATTTAAGTGTATCGACATTTATTTATTCATTCACTTGGTGCCTTTTACATTTGTAAACTGGAGTTGATATCAAAACCGTTCGCAAACCGGTTGAAATTGCAAACCTGGGCAAACACAACTTTGAGTATCAAATACATCAGCGCCAAACATAGTTAATTCACATTCGGTTACCAAGACGACTGGTTAAACACATACTTTTAAATACGAGTCAGATGAATTCTTTGACATGACTCACACTCACGTGGACCATGAGTTAGAAAAATACCATTCAACTACAAAAGACCATCCGCCAAAATTACAGTACATCATGTTTTACAAAATACCTCAGACTCCTAATACAAACACAGACAATTGAAAAAAATGTACATTTCTAATAACCCAACAAGATGTTTCCAAGACTATATAGACCCAGACAGCAATGCTCGACCTTTTTTCAATCGCCCTTTTACTAGAGACGATTTTTAATGGACTCATCCTAAATTCGTAATAATGAAAACTTTCCAAAAATTATTTTAATGGCGTTGCTTCTTGGTATTTTTATGATTGTTGATGGTTTGTTTGTGAGTATAAACAATAATATTACATGATAACATTTTAAATTCTAATGTTGCGTATTAAATTGTGGCATGACTCTCGTTTTAAATGGCTTTACTTCTACATTACAATAAAATTACTTTTTATTGAAAATGGTTTTCATTTTAATTAAAACCTACTTTCAAACAGAGCAAAATTAAAGAAATGTACATAAATTGTAACGAAGATAAAAATGCACAAGATAATACAGTATAAGAAAAAACAATAACAGCACGAAATTTTATTTTAAGAAAAAAAAAACAAACCCTACAATAGTGAGAAAACTGAATTTATGATTCCTTACGCCTTAAAACGTCTCATATTATGACAAATGTTAACTACAGGAAAGCTATGTACAGCCTAGCAACGCAAGCTCGTTTCATGACTCGCAGTGGAGTGTCCATTCCTTCCAAAATCATTCTTTTGTGACTAATAGAATTTACAATTACATAACCAGCATCTACTTCTTGTTTAATACCATGTTTAATATTTACAACATTATTGTCTTCTTCGTATTTAACTCTGTTCATATTTGTGACAATGTTTATCCATCAGACTTATGACATTCTCAACGTTCTCTTGAAGCATTTTGCGAACAGCGTTTCGTGCCAGCATTTCACTACATCAGACGATTGAATATTCATAAATTATATATGAAGGGAGTTCTTAAAATGAAGATATAAACTAAACAGAATTTAGTCATTCAGTTTGACTGCAATTGTAAATGACAATTTATTAGTCTGGAGCATTTTGTCACTTATGCATTTATGACAGGCAATTATATACTTAAGCCGGATCGATCTCGCTAAACGCCAGGAGCATATCTACAAATAAACGACATTAAAAGTAATCAATGTTTGTAGAATCACTATTACGTCATATTTTAACGCAGTAAACTGACAATCGAAGATCTTTATTTTCATACACGCCCACGCGTTTCAAGTTTATTTGATTTAAGTATGGCGACCCTTATTCTATGTGACTATACAAACGGTTTCAAAACGTCATTCATTGACAAAACATTCTTGTAATATTATAACACACACTTTAAGTTACACCTACTACTGCCGCAATTTCCCTTTGCGTGAAAAATTCGTATTAAATAGATGTTTTAATTTCTTTATATTCAAATAAAGGCTTCAACTACTCACAAATACTCATCGGAAAATTCTGTTTATTCTTACATTTCTTAAATTTCTGCGATTTTTTGTATTTCCTATATTGTCTTATATTTTGATTTATGGAGTTCATGCAAATTTAGGGCTTTAGTGAAATAGATCATAGATCTTTTCATTGGTCTCAGTAGCTCGTCATTTGAGGAAGCTAATCATTTGTTTGCTGTCAAAATACGCGACAAATTTAACAATAATGTGAAACAAATATCCTGCATGAGAGAGGGGTGATCGTCATACAATAAAGAAGAATGTCAATAAGCTTCTGGTCACATTTCATTCGTACTTAAAATGTCAATATCATTAAGCGAGGCTCGGAAGTCGTTACATTTATCATTTAAACTTTGATAGTTACTTCGATTTACCTAAAATGATTAGAACGACGCTGTATGTATATAGTTAATACCATGAATGTTTATACTATGATGAAGTTTTGCAGTTACTGCTTGTAAATGAGTTATTCAGTTTAAAACATATCTCTATGTAGTCAGGAATGTGACATTTCAGATAATGACAACTCCAATTTTGCCGTGTTTCAACGTATTAAAATTACTTCAGAATAGCGTTTCATGTTTCATCGTGAAAGTATCCATTTTTTGACGACATGTAACAAATGATGCTAGTCCGAAAGAGTGATGCAGTTCTACAGCCTGCATTTATCACGTCTACTTCTTCCATCCAATGATATTGGTTTTCAGTTTTTTTTGTAATAATTTCATTTCGTCCCGTTTGTTTAATATTTTCTTTTTAATAATTGTTTCCTATCCATTGTACGACATTTTAATTATTTTATATTAATAGTTTTAGTTTGGAAAGGTCATGCTATGTATGTGATCATTAAGGAATTCAGCCTAGCAACTGACATACTTTGATGCTTTAGTCTCCGAACATAATTCAATTTTACTTGAGGGGATCTCCATGAGGACAAAGAATGGAACTTTCAATTATGATTCATTACTTTATTCATGTTGGTGTTTCATCGGCTTGTGTAAGGTTATACTACGCCTTATACTAGTCTTTAATTCAAAAAAACAAAAAAAAAATGAATGATATACATATACATTGTATATATATGGCGCCTCCCCGGTCGACAGGTTATGGACTCTTAAAGTAATCATTATCCCCTCACCGCTGTGAGTTCGAATCCTACCCGGAACCAGAAATATAGCACATGTGAGGTAGCTGTTCAGCTGGCTTACGAAAGGTCGGTAGTTTTTACCTAGGTACTTGAGATCTTCGTTTACAACTAAAGCTGGAGAAATCGTCAAATGGAACCGGCTGTTGGAGTGACGTTAATCCCCAGAAAAAAAGTTGGCACATATCCATTTACTGGAAAACACAAGCTACAAAACGCAATGACGTATTAGGTAATATTATTGATTCAATAGACGATTGGAATGTAACGAAAGCAATACAGGAATGTTTGAATGATTGTGTAGACATCATAATAACGTTACAAAGCAATAACCATGAATTGTCTGGACAATTGTTGTATATCCACGTCTAGTGTGATAATTGTCATAAATAACCGCTAATGTCCAACAATGACACTCTCCAACGAATTATTAAGATGTATCATTTTCCAGTCTAGATTACCTTTTTTGTCATGGGTCAGTTTGTTCGTTTTCTCTACTCGGCTTATTTGGCACGTATATATGTATAACCACAAGTGTGATCATTTGTTTGTATGGTCGTATGGTTAACCATCTTTTCCAAACGTGCTCAGATCATGCCCCCTATTATTCCATTCATGAAGAAAGCGGAATGGGGATTTAGGATTGATTCATTGATGAAAACGAACACAAGATAACTGCTGATTCTCAACAAGAAATGCTGAATGTAATGATTTTCAACATGAAAATAATCCTTTGGTTTACTTCTTGTATTTCTTTTTATTCTTATAAAAGGACAATTAAAATATAAAAAGCTGAGATAAATTCATGTAGAGTATTTCTTTTTGCTGGTCGTGTTACCTTATTTGACTTTCAGAGGTTACAAGGGTTGTGGAAATATTTACTTGAAACCAGCATTTGCTGAAATAAGTATAAGTGTGAACCTAACAAATACATTTACGCCAAAAACGATCATTATAATTATGATGTAACGAATTTACACAAACACCTTTATTTAGTCAAAAGTTTCACACACTTCTGTGAATGATATACGAGTGCTCTTTTGATATATTGTGTCTGGAATGATATTAAAGCACTCGCGTTATTCTAACAAGATGAAAACATTAATGCGATATTGAACTTCACATCCGTGGCACCTTAACACATTACGGACTTCCTTAATATCTTATCCATTAACATCTGTTTTAATATGCTGATCTTTTTGTACATCAGTCACTTTGACAAGCCCGTTAGATTGGAGTTTTAACGATAAATTGTTAGTCTGGGACGTGTCTATATAAGTTCATTGGATGTACCATATATCTATATTTGCGACAGCAGTACGATTCAAGAAACGACAATAAATTTGGTTTTAATTCAATACATTTTAATGTCTGTAAGGAAAGTTTCAACTCTGTGACAGTCTGCATTCTTTCTAAGTATGATCAGTATGTTCGCTTCGTTTCAAGGCAACCTCAAACTCGGAAGACGCAGTAACTTCAGTCATTCTATGAGACATTCATGATTCGTTCAATATCATTTGGCACAACATGCAAGGCAGTATTTAGATTTATTCTGGAATTTGGTTATTATTGTTGCCTAAAGTCATCATTCGTCTAGCTAGATAATCAACCATGCCAGCGGTTAATATTTCATTTTCAACTCCATATAGAGTACAAGGCAATACGTTCTAGTTAGTGCAGGAATTTGGAACATATTTAAATAAGTTGAATAGTAAAAAAAGTTATAAACTTACATTTATATTGATTACGAACGCACCCCCAAGCAATGTGTGCCCTGTAAAATTATAGTTTAACGTGAAATTTTCATTTTCGTACTTGGCAAATATAGACATTCACTACTCACGTTTGTTCTTATTGATTCACATAACTTTTTAATCGAGCAATATCCTCTTACCATCCATACTTATTATGTGTCACCGTTTCATAGTTTAATACCTAGATGCCTGAGGCTAGAACATGTTCTCACTACGCAATATATGAAATCATTTTTTCTTCTTTATCACTCCTAGATGTCTATTGTGCCGGTGAAATTTAGTATTTAAAAGATTGGAAAATGTTGTCTAAACGCACAATAAATTAGATAGAATTATTATGTAATGAAAAGGATCTACAAAGAAAAAAATACAAAAATTACCACTGTCCCCGAAACCCACCCTACACACGGAACGGTTAAAATTTGGAAGACAAAAAAGTTATCTTTGAACGGTGTGTACAAAAGCTTCGCTTGAAATGCATTTTAAACGAAATGGTGTAACGTTACAATAAGAATGACAAACCGATAATATATCTTTAAAATACATGTGTAAGTAAATATTGATTAGAAAATCGTAAATCAATGTTGCTAGCTTTATCTTTGCTGCTGCTCGCTAAATATCAAGGCAATATTACGTCATCATTGCCATTTACGAAGAACATATTTCGAATGATATTAACGTACTATTAAACAAAGCCATGGTTTTAATGTATGAAAAATTACGTAAATAGTTATTTTGATCACTGCCTTTTACCTAAGGATATATCTTTTTGTCTAATAATTAAAATTTGGCACACATTTACATTGTACGAACATTATTTATAAGTCAGATTTTGTTCGAGTACCGTTTTTGGTACTTGAACTATTTATGACAAATTACAGTTATTGAATATACACGTATTGAGTGTACTTAACACACGATAATTTTATATGTCAATTAAAAATTGATTGATCATTTTTTGATATCATATGTATACCTGATTATTATTTAATATGTAAGTGTTTTGAGACGGTCCCTATGAATACTTAAGCCTATGATATACGTCTGCATTTGCATGAGATTATGGTGATTTTTCATATTATTTGACATGAACACATTAGCAGACCGTCCATACTTTTGTAGATCTTATGCTTTACTTGTTGGCTGTGACTAATGCTGACATTTGGTGACATTTATCTGGAGCTATAATACAGCGCTGTGGGGATGGAGAACATGAAGATTCATGGTGTAATGTTGGAGATTGAGAGCATGACCTTCATAGTAATGTTGGGGATGTTGTTCACAGCAATGCAGTACACAGTACAACCTCTCCAAACATCCCCCATTTGGGAAAGCAAAAATATACTGATGTTGTCGCTGTTGTTGTTGTTGTTGTTGAGTGATTGTTGCTCCAGCAAGGTTAAATTAATAGTTGAATCGTACAGCGGGAAAACATCACGCTGTTGTTGATGGGAGGTTGTTGCTCCAGAGGGGACCGCTCTGGAAGAGGTTGCACTGTAAGTACCTGAATATAAAACAAGGTATGGACAGTTTAATACACTCATTCGACTATATTGCGGTGGCAGACAAAAGACTACATCATAGATGATTACATGTCTGTGCTGTATCATGCACGACCTGTCCGGTTTCCAGGCGTGTACCAAACCGAACATTTATTAGATGACTGGCAATGCGCTATTTCAGCACGCCTAGTCCCGAAAAGGACCTCAGACTTGGTGGTAGTTTAGTTCAAAATTTGAACACGCAAGAAAAAGAAGTATTAGTAGGTGATGCCAGGCAATAATTGATAGCCGTGTATCACTTACTTGATTATAAACCCACGCTTCGTTGCCATATCGTTTTATAAAGGCATTGTATTTAGAAATGATTACTGCAATTTTTCGTTTTGATAGTCATCATGTTCTCGATGAAAAGAAATACGTACAGAAACACAACTATGAATAAATCACTTAAAACTTTAACGTTATTTAACATATGCAAACGTTCTTGAAAGTTTAATGAATAAAACCTATCCTGTGGTTATTTTACTCCTCAAGTGCTGAACAAAGTTTAAATACTGTATGTGCGTTGTATCATCCTACAATACTTTCAAATCAAATTATAATATCATCTTTCCAGTTGGATGAGTTCGAAATCGAATTCGATTCTTTTATGACCCTCCGCTCTGATATATCGCTAAGTTATTGTGTTGCATACTCTTGCACATAGAGAAAGAATTGAGTGATTTCATTTCACAAATCATGGTCGAAAACACATCCTTCCTGCCTCTCACATATGTATGTCTCAAAATATACAAGCGCGTCAAAAAGTAAATTGTCGATTGTACAGTTTACAGTTTTACAGTTTATTTTAAGTAATTTATTTTAATTGTCGATTGTACAGTGATACATTATTGAATGTGAAGTAAACAAATATTAAAGACAAAACGAGGGAAACCATTGTCTAATCTTTTTTACGCGAGAGCCGTGTTTGATGTTTCGTAACTATGATTGTGTGATTGTCTGTTTTGAAACATGGAATCCTGTGTGTGTGGTAGTTCCCGGGAGTATTTTTTTTACATGCTTTTATTCAAATATCGATACATTATATTTCCATTTCATATTTCATTCTCAATGAAATGTTCCGTGAAGATTACCGCTATATCTGGGAATTCTATTCAGTTTCTGTAGACCATCCCTTCCTACTGTGTTTCACCACTTGAATCGCATGTAACATCCAAAGTTGACATGCAATATTTGAGAATAAATTGCTAGAATACATGAATAAACAAAACATATGTTAGACAGATTTCTTGGCTCAAGTTGCTAACAACCATTTATATGTCTGGCAGATTTCTCACATTCGGTGCACTTTTGACAGCCAGTGACTTTTCGCTGCAAAGTCAATACTTTTTGAAGCAAACATAACAAGCACAGTGTCCAAATAGATTTTTATCTGCAGTTTACGAAATCCTATAGCGTCCAGATTAAATTCCACTAGTAACACCCGATAATTATCGATTTAAAGGCAGTAATTATCGCCTGATGGTTTAGGGCAGGTATAAATGTCTCTGATTTTTAAATCAGGTGATAATTTTCGCTTTTAAAACGATGATTATCAGAATTATCGCGTAATACTAGCGAAATTTAATGTGGACGCTGTAGAATTTCGTAGCATACTCGCAATAGGCTGTTTCAGGTATTCGGCTATCCCTATATTTAAACTACGCATGAACTGCAATAAAAACAGCGGACAGTTGGCAAAAAATAATACGCAAACTTGCAAAAGTTTTGTTTCTGTTGCCAATTTACGAGTTTAAGGGTTCATTTTGTGATGATAAATCGTCCCCCATACTGTGTATGTCAATTTCTGCATTAATTTATACGTTTCCTTTCCCATTATCATGACGTTTTTTGATGATCTATAACTCTGCAACATGCTGTTTATCGAAATTATTTGTTCGTCTTTAGTTCTTTTCTGTAATAATGGTTTCCATGCCCAATTTCATTGTGAACTCCTTAGAAGAGCTCAGAAAATGTTTTATCATAGAGTCTATTTTTTAAATATCATATTCATACATGAAATAAGAGTAACGGTGTTTACATTGAAGGGATTTTACATGTTGGTGATTATGTTTGTTCAACAGCCACCTTTTGTTGTACGTGTATTTGATTTTTCGTTCTTTCCATTTTTCTAAAAAATGCATGCATATAGAGACGGTGTAAATTCCATGTACGAACACCAGTAGAAATAGTAGAAACGTTTGGTATTCAGATTTTCAGAATTTTCAGTATCAGAAAAATTGAGTCTTTTTTTTGTATATGTGAAAATAATTTCAAAAAAACATTTTTGAGTTTGACCTTGAACTACCTTACATAATAACGATAAAAAGAAATATGTTTCTATAACCTTTACTATCAAAAAGGTCCGACATTCAGCATGTGGTGTTTTGAAGACAAAATGCTTCAAATTGATTACATGGCACGATCGAACGTCCACTGCAGATTCTGTTGCATATAAATATTTTATCTAAAGCTGAGATCAGTGAATATGGCACTAAATCAATCATGCTACATTTAATGTTAATGGTTTCGAGATCAGGGGAAGCAATGGAGCGTATATGTTTGTGCGGTTATTTGTACTGTTTCAGGATCTTATCTGATACATTCACAACGGAAAACATAACTATCATGTACTTCCGGTTTTCATCTCTGAATAATTTTGAAATTGAACTGAAATATCATTACTGGCTGTTTTCACGCATCTTCTTGCCCCTTGTTGTAGCTTGATATATGATAAACGGAAGGATGTTTAAATAAAAGCGTAGTTATTTTAAATATGTGTAATGAAGCGCGAAAACACTCAATACTATAATTGTTACAAACATTATCACGAATAGTGTGGAACAATACACCACGCCACGCAGGTATGCGTTACTACAGCCAGATATGTCGCTAAACGACATAATGGTAAAAATTGTCCAACAGTTTAAGATAACCGAACAACATTAATGTCTTATTGACCTAATCTTTGCGTTGTAGACTCGTCTGGTGGTTTTTGTGCGTGTGATATTCAACCATAATAAGACTTTATAAGCGAATGTGCTTATCGTAATATCACAATATAAACAAAGACTGTGACAAAGAAAAAGTCTTAAAGTGGTGTGTATATTTACCAAACGTAGATTCTACTCACATTTGTTGTAACCATACTTGGAATGTGATTGTATAATGGATTGTCGATATAATATTCACTGCTATAGAAACAAAAAAACCCTCTTGATCACATCAAACGTGCTTGATCAAGTAAAGGCTTCTTAGAACATATGTTTACCAAACACGCATTAATGTATGCATACAATACTAGTATTACAGCACATATATACATATATACACATCGGGCGTGATGTTCTTGCTGTACAAATAATGAAGATGTGGTTCATTAGTGTGTGAGATCGTACAGCGTAACGTCTTGTTTTGTTTAATCTACTTCATTAACAGCTTTGTATGATTAACAGATGATATATGATACAAGGAGTTTCCTTACCGAATCTCATTCTGCAATTTTACACAAATGCTAAAGATGTTCATTTTGCTTGGAATGTTTGTCGTTGCTATAGTTGCGTGTCTGGTGATACAAAAGGGCACTACTTTTAACGAGGCTTAATTAAGAAAAAAATACGGAGCTAAAAATAATGAATATTCTCTTTGGACAGCTGATCGCGTATTTGCTTATTTTTTGTCCGCAGTAATTTTATTCTACATGTGTTTTTATCGTTTCTTTATGTAAGGAAAATCATACAACCAGTTTGTTGCATTTTTAATAATATAATAGTTCTAATTTAGTTCCTGTTTTTTTTGTAATTTACAGAGGTTTTTGCGCTTTGATTTCATGACTAAAAATATTCTTGTTTAGTCACAAGTTTGTTCAGGGCGACCGATGATTATTCCTCCTTACTCTACATTCAAATTATCTCTACAAATCTCAGTTACCATAGCACTAAGAAGGTGGAGAGTTTTCCGCATATATGTTTCCGTTACAACAACAACATTTGAGTGAGTAGATATAGGTTAATCTCAATGTTAAACATGTTTGTCACCGTTTTAATGCCAAGACATATCGTTAACACTAAGAAACAAATTGAACTAACGTAGAGACATATTCCAGACTAACATTTTATCTTTAAAAATTCTAATCTAAAGGGCTTGTCAAACTCACTGATGTAAAATAGATTAAGTGTATTGAAACAGAAGTGAATGCATTAGATGTAAACCCGGCCTGTACTGTATTAACCACGAAAGCTCGTCTCAATAGCAAAAATATTGTTCACATCTTGTTCAAACCCGAGATGATATATTTCGTTGAACGGAGAACAGTCATAATTGATTGAAAGCAACGATTAAACTATCATTCTGAGCGGGGTTAAATTACAAAACTTTGACATAAACTTTTCGAAAATGACATGTAAATGTTTGTTCTATATATTTATACATACATTGATGCATTGTTTCTCTTTTCGGATAGTAAAGGTCAGATGCAATTACATATTTGTGGGATTTGGGGTCATACATTTGTTTTGGTCACACAATAAAGATAATATACGTAGACTGTCCTTTTTATTTAAGTGCCTGAAACATCTAGACCATGGCATAAGAATCCCTACCCTTATCGTACAATTTTTTGGAGGTCGCTTTCCGCCAAACATGTAGCCTTTTTAATTCCAACAATGGTGTTCAGGCATTGTTTGCGTAAAATCTAATGTCGAAAGTATAAATGTAAATACATGCAGTTATTTCATTGTGTTATCAAAAGTTAGGGAACAAAGTTGAAAGAAGGGACTAAGTCATATAGACTTGGGAAAAATAAGATATAACGAGCGACGGAAAATGAATGAAGAATCTTTTTATTGCAACAAGGATTTGTTCCTTAAATGTATTGGATGATGAAGTTCGTTTCTTAATAAGATACAGTTGTTACTGTATGAAAATGTTCGCATTAATTTCATAGACATGATATAGTATTACAATAGAATAGTTCTAAGGCATCCATTGTCGATTATGGTCTATAATTAGCAATCACTAACCCCTCAAAGCTGTGAATTCGAAACCCCGCAGGAACTAGACCAATTTCACATATGAAGAAGCTTACGGAAGGTCGGTGTTTCTACCAGCTGGCGTACGCCTGAGGTCTTCTTCCACCGTTTAAGCTGATAAAGTTGCCAAATTACCATACCCATAAAATTTTGTGCGACGTTAAACCCCGGTGAAAAAATATAAAGTTGTTTATTTTATATTCTGCTTATAATTTTCTTGTACAAAACATTCTTTATTTTGTTTTCACCATCAGACAATAAGGTTACT
Organism: Lutraria rhynchaena; assembly: GCA_008271625.1. NCBI lineage: Eukaryota > Metazoa > Mollusca > Bivalvia > Venerida > Mactridae > Lutraria > Lutraria rhynchaena. Next base: position 4,666,183 of record VIBL01000004.1, on the reverse strand, counting down.
AATGATTGACATTAGACAGTCTTCATGACTATAAAATATATTTTCTGATTTCCTCGCAGTATAATTTATACATTCCTTTAGACTGATACCTAAGCATGAAAAATGTCATATTTATGTGGCATATTTAACTCCGACTACAATACGAAGTGTTAATCAAATGAATAGTGCACGCTCACAACACACGAAATCGATCTAAATTTGAACAACTCTCGCCAAAGCTTAAACCCGCGACATTAATATGATTTCATAAACTAAAAAATGTTATAACTGCCAAACCAATTAGGCCTAAACAAAGAAAGGTTTGTTTGCGGTTACATGCCCCCCAAAAATATGGGTCAGTAGGTAGGGATTGTTTTCTTTTACGTTTTTTTACATATATCGGCAACACTGATGTGAAAGTTACAATATAGCACTACGATTTGGATGCCGTAAAAACTTTTGAGTCGGAAGGTAAAAGATGGGTCGGTCGGGTAACCGGAAACAAACCTTTTTTAGGCCGTTCTCAGACTTCTACGTTCACCTAAAATGAACTCAGTAACAGACGAAAAAATTTCCACAAAAATCCATTTTTACCGCTGGTGTAGTTTTTACCGGCAACTAACGAGCTTTGGAGTTAGTTCGTAATCACTTAGTGCCAAACATGCTGCGAGTGTCGCATTTCGCGTGAATTGATAAGGTTTCCAGCAGGATGTAACAGCGTCACTCTTGATCTATTTCTCTATAACACGCTGTTAAACAAACCTAAAGTATGCTCCTGCAGTTCTTTATTTTTTTTGAAATGGAAGCCCGCAAATATTAGTATTCGCGTGATGAAATAATTTATTTTTTAGCCATTGACTTGAGACTTAGTACAAACACGAACAGTATCGTTGTTTAATAGTTACAAGGACATGTTTCTCTTAAATCATTCGAAATTATTACGCGAGATATCATTCCGCATGAGAAAACTTAATCATCTTTACTTAACACTACCGGTGTTGTTTAGGGCCCTTCATTTTATTTTACTGTTTTTACACTTTACATTAATGCGTATAATTACATAAATAAAATCAAATGAATATTAAGGAATTAAACGTTTTATAAAATTGCCCGCATGCTAATCAAATTGTACTGGAATTGTGATGGCGTTTTAGTTAAATATAATAATTATAGTCTTCCCAACTCACTGGTAACATTCGTTCATGCAGGTTTACTATTTTTGTCAATGCGGAAATGAAACTTGCATTAATATGAGGTTCAGGTTAGATCATTCTTTTTTTAAGCCGCTTAAATGTACACCGGCCTGATGATTGATATTACGAAATCTTGAAGATGCAAAATTTGGATGTACTTTTATTTCTTGGTAATTCATAAAAAAACGTGAATCATTGTGCATTAAGGATTAAATGCTTTGTTCGTTAACCATACATTGAAGAGCTTGTACTTTTTGCAGTAATCAGACATCTAAAAATATTTAAGGCATTAGGCATACATTAGAAGCAGGCTGTAATCATGTTTTAATTCAGCCGCATTATACTGCAGATTACGGTTATTGTTCATTGTATTGTCACTGAGGTTTAACGGCGTTTTTCAACAATTTTTCAGTTATATACGGCGACCGGTTCACCTAACCAGTTTTCCTGGATTGTGTGCTAACCAGTACTAACTTACCTTTTCACAAAGAGCCGGTAACTTATCCACATATGGAAGAAAATCGACATTTTTATCAAATTTTCATAGATGGGTATGACTTGCCGCGACCGGGATTTGAACCCGGATCTCCGGGTTACTAGTCCAGCGCACTAACTACTGGACCACAGCCGCGACCTTATTGTTTATTACTAGGGTTTGAATCATTATTCCATTATATTCATATTTCACTATTATAGTAGACCACAGTGAATTCAGGGGTATCTAATGATTATATCATTATATACATTTTTCCATATATCCATAACAATTAAATACATTACGGGAAACCAAGTACTTCCGATAATTCACTATATCTGCGTTCACTATAACCGTGTTTTATTGTACTTTTCATAACCTTACCACAACAACAAAAATATCATTAAAAGTGACATTTCATCCATTAAATATATATCATTATGTGACCTTTTCGGTTTTAAAATTTTCTGATATCAATTGTGAGTCTCTATAATCTAATGGCACTAACAACACGATTTGATAAAGTTAATACTCTATCCTCGATTAACAAAAACATTCTCTTTCCCAATTATTTCCCAATTGAATAATAATCAACTGCGCGTTAACCCCTGTTCTGTCTCGGAATAGCACACAATAATCATATACTTACCACCTACCACTACAGCACTATAACACCTATGTTTTCTCAACATTGTCTGTGTAACGCCATTTTTTTATGTTTCCTAGGAGATTTCAATTTAAGTCTAGCCCAAATGGTGGAATGGTGTCGGAAATCCATCTATGCACTTTAAATCTTTAGTAAATAAAGCATCAAGACAAAAAAAAACATTGACTGACATACGTTATGTACATGAATGAAAAAAAAATAAACATAACCATGATTTATTCCATCGTACATGTGCGTCTCACCTGTAAATCATGATATTCAGGACCAGTTGAGTTAAATGAGATTTAAACATTTTTATATTGAATCTACTTTTAACGACATCGTTTCCGGTACAAATATCTACTTTTGGCTCCGCGGTTGAGTGGCTAAATCTCTTACTATGATAATCGCTAGTCCCTCACCGCCTTTAGTTCGAGTACTATCCAGAACAAGATAAACACATGTGAAGAAGCTATCCAGCTAGTTTACGGAAAGTTGATGTTGTACGCCTTAGGTCTTCCTCTACATTAAAAGCCGGATAGTTGCCTAAGGGCTCTGGCTGCTGGTGCAACGTACAACCCCAAACAAATCTTCATTCATGTTTATAAAAAATATATTGGTAAGCAGTGATGTAATGGAAAGACTTTACGCAATGGACGTGACGTCACATTCACATTTTATTCACGTAGAACATGTTAGACACAGATTTTACTCATTTAAACTTATTTAAATTTATTCTCTACTTTTATTTAGCATTAAAGATAGCTATTAAGATGAGTCCCCTTTGTCACAATATGAAATACCCGTTTCTTCCCTTTCATTGTAATTTATCAATAAAACAACAACAAAGTCTTATACGTAGCTTCTCAAACATAACGCAAAGATTTTAATTCAAACTCTAACGTAAGACTTAAACACGCATACATCTTAAACGCCATGTAAGAGATACACGAATTTATTTTACAGAGTAAAGCCGCTGAAAACCGGACCTTTTCCGGAATGGACCAAAAGTCCAGTTTTTAGAGAACTAGTGATTACCGAAGGGAACAAATGGGACTTGAAAGATCGTCAGAGAATTCCGGTTTTCAGAGTCCGGATTTCAGGGGTTACACTCTATTCGTCAGACTGTGTACTGATACCAATACCACGGTGACAAAAACACGTGCATAGACATATATCGCTCTTTTATTAGCTGAACATAATTATATTCTGTCACATCTGAATGTCTATTGCAATCAGTATAATTGGTATCGATTACGTTTGATAACACGAGTAATAAAGCGAGTTGTCATTACTTCCGTCGTTTTGCTAATTATATGTCTTTAACTTGCCAAGCATTTCAACCAATGTTTTCAATTGTTTTCGTGTTTCATGTCTCTTTGTAATGTGTGTCGCCTTCCTGAACAGATAGTTATTTTTCTTTCTTGTTTTACCTTTAGGAGTCAGCTTATCTTATCATTTACCTCCCTGTTCGAGTGAGTTTAATCTCTGACTAGTAATCACCGAAGTCCTTGGATGGGTTCAAATCCTACCCTGGACCGAAAAAAAATATTGTGTCAGACGCTGTCCAGAGAGTTTACGGAAGCGCGGTTGTTCTATCCAGGCTCGGGTGTATGCCTTGGGTTTTCCTCCGCCGTCAAAACTTGAATTTGGGCAAATGTCGTTAGTTGTTGGTGCGATGTTAAAAAATTATGGCCAGCTGAGTACGAAATTAATTTTATGCCATTGCAGGACATAGAAGGAAGCTCATTCACGCTACATCAAGTATTGCTATCCATTATTTGAAAAATGCTCGACAGATTGAGGGAATAAAATAAACATATGTTAGTAGTATTGTTGGCTCTAGTTGCTAACAACCATTTATTTGTCTGGCAAATTTCTCATTTTAGGTTCAATATGACAAGCTATGGTGTTTTGCTGTAATTCTATTTTGTTTGGTAGACACAAAACTGCGTCATTTCTACAGTTTTATACCTTGCACTGAAATCATCAGGCTCTCCCATTTATCTGAAACTTTAATCCCTTGCGCCGAAATGTAACACTAACTATATGATTAAATTGCTAACTCTGTCATCAACACAGGAAGTTATTGGTTCCAGATTGGGAAAGTATACAGTTTCATAATTATGATTTAATGCGTTTGTAAGGTTATTCTGACACCTTTTATGTAACTGAAAATTATATTCAATGCCATGAGCCAATAAACACATAATTCAAGTAAATGTGAGGTTGGGAGCATCCAAATAGTTCACGCCTCCCTGTAAATGTGCTACAAATCGTTCCAAATCGGCACCCTCTGGAAGACTTGTTTTATCCTCCATGTTTTTAATGGTCGTGTGTGTGTTGGGCTAGTCTAGAGTTGGGGGATTTGGGTGAACGTGGTATTTTGGGGAGGGTAGGATGTTTATGTAGTATGAGTGTTTTTCTATGAATTATTTTCTTGTCTATATTCAGTTTGTTTACAGGACAAACCATGTCAAATCCTACCTCAATTTCTTCCTTTATCTTCACAAATACACACTCAATTGTTTGAGCTTTTCGGTCGGAATGTTTAAATTGCAACCAATCTTAATCATTACTTATGGAATCAGGCAATTTCTCTGTTTTTCATTTATCTATTGTTGCTCTAATTTCTCGCCCATTTATGATCATGATCAAATTTTGAAGAAAATAAAAGTTGTATTTAATTAATCTATTTTGTGAGCAGATTTTAATGACGTAATTACAAAACAAGCGCAACATAATTTAAGACAAATTATTCCGTTAGACTAAGACACCTTTGTAGGCTAAATGTTTTGTTACGATTATATTCAAGTCGTGGCATACGATACAAGTGCAGTGACTTTCAACCTTTGTATTAATGAGGGAACGACGTAGTATTTAAGACGCGCGGATATGAAATATCGGGGTAAAAACTGAGAGGTTTACGTTTGCTTTCCAGATATATGTATTTATGCAACTGGAAAGTGTTTCGTTGTAGTTCTTTATATCTTAATTAAATAGAAAGTTCCTTGGAAGATTCTAGGTTATTTAAAGCTTATACGAAATTAATCAAAACCCAACCTTCCTTAGTAAAACCTGGATTTTATTTTGAGAAATACTACTTGCTTATGTGTGGCTTGCGAACACAATGAAGTAATTCAGCGGAGGGAAAACCACGATGTCTTGAGATTTTGGTACTTAGTATGAATAATCCTTGCCTGAAATGATGATAAATGTATTTATGCCAGGACATTAATTACCTTAAATGACATTACAGTATTAATATTACAGACCCGCCAATAAAACGGTACAATTACAAATGCAGCGTTTGACGAAGTAAGTTCAACTTAAACTCTTGAATAAATTACTTTACACAACATTATACAATTACTCAGATTTTCCTTCATTGTCCTGTATGTTTCCCACATAAGTCACATGTAACCATTTCGTCTACCACCAGTCGCTCACCAAACAAATGACCCTCTCCTCCCCCCCCAAAAAATAATCCAGACGCTTGGACACATAACAATAAAGCATTGTTAATGCCTCTGTTTTTTACATTTGTTGCCATTTTACGGGAATAAGGACACGTTATATTGAGCATAATGGATCACCCATGCTGTGTGTGTCGAGTTGTGCATCAATTTATTCGACTTCCAAACGCCGTTAACAAAACCGACTGATCAATTTCGCAGAACCCTGCTGTTTAATGAAACTAAACGCTAATCGTCGTTTCGCTCAGTTAGCGACGGTCTATTGCCATTTTCGGCGCTGAAATGTTTGAAATTACTCAGAACATTTGATTCCAATCATGGCTTCATGTGATAATTTCAAAAAAAAAGAATATGAGTAGTTGTGTCATGAATGTTTCGTAAACTTTGTCTAAATGAATACTGTTTTTTGTTCAGGATTTATACGTGATTTTGTGATTGTTATGTACTTAACCTGTTCCAAAAGTTCATCTCTCCTTTCTACACCTTTAAACAGCATCGTACAAAACTACTTGTCAAATTTGAAACTTTTTCGTTCGTGTATTTTTATGAATGAGATAGTTATTACGGCATTTTCGACCTATTGGGAATTCTGAATCTAAAAGCAACTGAACTAATTACAACAAGAGATTTTTTACCTCTATTCGGATTCTGTCTGTCATTATCCTTTAAAGTTTGAATTAACTAAGAATTATTGGTGCACTAGGCTAATTTTTAACATCATGACATAGTGCTTGCAAAAAAAAAACATCAAAACTTTGCACTAAAGAGCAGAGATCGAGAACAGTAAATTTAGTCAGTCTGTTCATGAGAATATGTGAAGTGCCACGCATTCTCCAATGCAAGTATTCTACAAATAACACCAACTCGGGAAATTCCATCACGAACATTGATCTCTACGATGTATGTTTCGAAACGGATATATTGCCATATCAAATAAACAACAGATACCAATTAATTAGATGAATAGATTAGTGCTTCGTATTTCTAATAAATGGTTTATTTATTAATGAGCAATTTGATTTAATTGAACAATAGACACTTCATCCCGTGGTTTCCAAATGTAACGCTTAACCACAAGACGCGCTCTATGATTCGTTTGATCGCTCTTTTTCGGTGTGTCAAATTGCGTTTTAATGAATGGGTGTTTGTGTTTTGTTATTTTTTTTATTTCAAAATGTGTATCTTGGCAGAAAAGGTCGAAACCTATTACCTGTGGTATTTCCCTTGATTCAGTTCTACTTTCCTTTCTCGATCTATTCATGTGCATCATGCTGTCAAATGAGCAATTAGAAGTTCTTCTGCATTACGTCTTGTGTGCATTAGTCGATGTATTTCTTACCCAATTACACTGAGAACGTGTTTTATATAACTAAGACCATTTATGTTCAAATCGTTGACTAAAGGCTGACATTCAAATCTGATTATAATTATCCGAGAAGAACATGAAGATATTTTGTGTAAAGGATATCAACTGGTGTTACATCGACGAAAATTCGAATGAATTGCCATTTACCATTCTCTTGTCAACAATTAAAAAAAACTTTTTTGTGCTTTTCACATTTTCACAACTATCATTCATCTTAAGTAAATACGGTCGCGGCAGGTCATACCCTTCTATGAAAATTTGACAAAAATGTCGATTTTCCTCCATACGTGGAGAAATTGCCGGCCCCTTGTGGAAGGGTGAGTTATTACTGGTTAGTATACAGTCCAGGAAAACTAGTTAGGTGAACCGGTCGCCGTATATAACCGAAAGAGTGTTGAAAAACGGCGTTAAACCCCAATGACAATAAGTTCTACGTAAATGATAAATATTCGCGCGAGTACGTATATAAATGGTGGCAAAGTTCATATTATTAAGTGTGTTTAACCTCTCTGTAGTATTTGACTATGATCCATTTCAAGGCGGGAATACAGTCAAACCTGCGAGCAAGGGCCGCCCTTGGGAAAGACAAAATATGGCCTTTATTCACAGGGTGGTCTTTATTCTGAGGTGGCTGTAAGCACAAGTTTGACTGTATTTTAAAATGTTTTCTTTCTTGTCGTCTTTGGTATGTTGTGTTCCTGTTAGCTTTATTCGTGTCCATTTTTGGGGAGTGTTGCTAATGGATGTTAGAGGAGTGTACACGCCGTAATGGCGGGTTTATGTTTTGTTGTGTGATGTTGATTTTAAAAGGAGTAGATGTGAGCCATGTTGCCGGGACTATGATGTTGTGATTTTTGCGATGTTTTTTTTGTGATGTATCTTGATGTCTACTTAGTTTGTGAATGCGTGTGTTTTGTTTGTTTGTTTGCGATGCGTTTATGTATACATGTACGTGTGCTTGTTTGTTTGTTTGTTTGTTTCGATCACGCGTGCGCATGCTGTGACATTTTATGTGGGATTTTGTGATGTCTGTGTGGTGAGGTTGATTTGCTTGTATTTCACTATCCCGGAAATCCGTTTTACTTCTTTCGAAGAGATATTCTGCTTAATTCATTGTTTTAATGATCATCATAATGCAGTTTTATATCACTTTCAAAGCGTAATGTGGATTCTATCTCTTATTTATTCCATCAACACATGCAATCAGTATCGAATACTTTTTAGCAATTTAAACAGAGGATGATTACACCATTTTTTCTATCATATCAATGTGGTTGAATCTAAATGATTACAAGAAAAACACGTTTTTTTCATGCTCCATGCATTAATTCCGCAGTATTCGTCATGGAAAGTGAGAATTATTCAGATACTTTTTGATTCAGATCACCACATCAAATACGTTTGTTTGTGCTGATAAGTTTAACATAAATATGATCATGACACAAGATTCTGATACAGATTTAGTAGTGGGTGTCCATGGTCGAGCGAATATTTTCTCTGACATGGGTCTCTGTGGTCGAGTGGTTCTGGTCTTTGAGTTGTAATCACTAGTCCCTCACCGCTGTGAGTTCGAATCTCATTCGAGACCAGACAAATGTCACATCTGAGAAAGCGGTCCAACTGACTCACGGTAGGTCGGTGGTTCGACTCGCGTGTACGTTCGGGCATTCCTTAGTCGTGATAATATATGTACAAGTCATACATTTACTCGAAGAAATCAAATGTCAAACCATGTTTCATGAATTATGTTCGTTTAAATGTTTATTTATACTTCCGGTATTTATTTTATTTTCTTTGTCTGTTTATAACTGAACTGATGCATGTGAAACACTAATATAATGTTAGCCTGATGTAATGTTTACAATATTTATTTAGATTGTGTCATTTGTTAAGTAATTTCTTTCAATTATATTTTTATTTTTATACTTAAAACTTGCATCGAAACTGTATGTATTTTGCACGTAGAAGTGACGATAATATTTTGCATACATTGTTAATATATACTGCCAAACCTGCGTTTTCAACCGCCTCCGAATAAAGGTCACCCTATGAATAAAGGCCATTCTTTGATGAAATCGTCATTGATTACTTAGAGCAACAAATTGACCTCCAAATAAAGGTCATCTGTCAGTAAAGACCACATTTAGTCTTTCCCAATGGGTGGTCTTCGTTCACAGGTTTGTCCGTAGTTCTATTACAATGTAATTTAATGACTTCTTTTTAAAGCGACGATAAAGCCTTCCCTATAAGTACAAATAGTATTGACATTAAAGTAATATCATGTGTGTTTATATATCTATTTTCTGTGAATGATTGTTTTATGTAGTAATTGATGTGTCTGTTAAATTATTTAAGCGTACGCCCGCGGAATACCAAACCCTCTAAATCATGTTGTAGTTAATGCGAATATTTTTTGAGTCCGAGGAGATCGTTAGAGCGCAAACTACTGGTTTATTTATTCTATCCTGTGCTCACAGCTGACAGACAGATAACAAATAAATGACGAAATATTTCCGGTCTGCATCCCTAAATAATATCGCAATTGGTTTATAAAACAAAACTGAATGGCTGCTGGATGTTTCGGTTCCCCGTGTTAAGGTAGATATATTCATAAGGCTTTTTGACGTATCTGCTTAATGTTACTCAAACTGTTAACACTATAAGATAGCATTATCTAATCTTCGTCGATTACTTGACGGTTACCCGATATATTTTTTATTTATTTCCGAAACATTTTGTAAATTTGGTAAGGTGGTCTTCGTTCACAGGTCTGACCACATACCCTTGTCGAATATTCTGAAGGTATTGCGCAATGAAATGTATTTTTCGTCAATAAATTTGATTGATACCATGTTATTGCATCTTTTCATAGTGAGTTTTCATTGTAATGAATCTTTTTTATCTGTGCGAAATTGGGTACTTCCATTTAGAATTCAACGCAAATTTAAACGAACAATATCTTCAATGATTGACGTTGTGTTCTTTTACAGAAACTTATAAAAATTGTAAAGGTTCCAAAACTCTGACCGCTCCATTTTGCGATAATATGTTTGGACATATTGCTTGTAAACCTGAAATGCATGAGCATGTTTACATTGAGGAAACCTACGAAATATAATCAAACTTCACGCACCGGTTATTACCTCACTCTACGTTACAGTAACCGCTGCCATCACACATCACGTGACCACAGTTGGATCGCATGAAAAATGTTAAAATGACCCGTACGCCCGGAATGAAGTTTAAAGAAAACTGTTTAGTTTGTTTTAAAAAAGACGCTACAGTTAAAGTTCAGGTAAAAATCCTAGTGGCATGATGCCTAAGATTTTTTTCTTACTTGTAAAGACTTGAATGTAGCGAAAACATGTAAGGGAAACCATTACGTCGTAGGTTGGTTTGTTTACGTGTAAACCGGTGCGATAGTAGCATTATTATCTTTTATTGAAATTGCATTTTACCCTATTAACATCAAACACTTTCCACGTTTGAGATAGAACCATTCTGATATAGATATGGCAAAGTAAACGTAAAGATGAAACAAAAGGGCTAAAATCTTGATAAAAAAGTTTGTGAAAGCAGATATTTCTGCTATTTCTAAGGGGGGATCATTGTGAAGAATAGTGGGTTATAATTATGGATGTATAATTGTTCCCAGGCAAATAGGAGAAACGCTCCCCAGTCCCCTAAAAAGCTTGAAATATTCCCAACGACTGACGCGTGTATACATCATTCATTACGCCATACTTTTCAGATATAAGTATACGTGTACTACATATTGATTCCTTCGCCAAACTGTAAACCATTTATGAAAAAGTCTAAAAGCGTTGAATAAAAAAGTCTTTAAAACGCTTTGAAACGATTTGAAAGCGACTCTCTATTTACAATGATATACATACGAGTGAAATTAAAACTGATGTAATTATTGTACCCTGTGTGTTGATGGTGCCTGTATAGAGCCATCCTTTAAAAATGTTCGGCCGCGGCCGTGGTCCAGTTGTTAGTGCGCCGGACTTCTAACCCGGAGATCCGGGTTCGAATCCCGGTTGCGGCAGGTCGTACCCTTCTATGAAAATTTGACAAAAATGTCTATTTTCCTCCATATGCGGAGCAGTTGCCAGCTTCTTGTGGAAGGGTAAGTTATTACTGGTTAACATACAGTCCAGGAAAACTGGTTAGGTGAATCGGTCGCCGTATATAACTGAAAAATTGTTGAAAAACGGCGCTAAACCCCGGTTACAATAAGTCACATAAAACAAACAAACAATAAAAAAATGTTGGCTACACTACCGATTTATTCAAAAATGTACAATCCACATTTTCTTAGTGATTTCGACAAATTATTTTTTGTTCTTCATTCCGGCATTTTAGCATTCGTTTTAGATACAAACATATAATGTTTAACAAACAAAACACTATCTACCTACCTGCCTGCCTGCCCGCCTGCCTATTTACCTATCAACCCATCTATCTACTTACTTACCCAATGTAAACAAGTTCTTAAGGAAATAGTCCAATAATAAATATTTAGAGATATTCCATCACATTCAACTTAGGTTTATTAGTGTTTTATTGCCCGTAAGAAGTTTATTGTCCAACACTGTGAACTGAACAGAACCAAAACGTTGGAGTGCCACTTTCGTTCGACTATATACACGTATAAATTCAACAGTTCATCGAAAATGAATGAATTATTAAAGCTTATCAAATAGCGTAAACCACCGTTATTACGAGCTTCGATATCACGAACACTCGACTTATCACGAGGATTTTTTCAAGTACTGTCAATTTTTGTTCTTAATTGTGTATTATTTTCAACTAACACGCAAATAGCTCGTTAATACGATCACCGCGCTTATCTCGAGCAGGTAGTCTGTTCCAATGACTCCTCGAGATAATGAGGTTTTACTATGGGTATGAATTTCACCTATATGATTGAATATAAAGAAATGCAATAATATTGAAGTCCTTATTTCCCACATGATGTGTGCGTGTCTGTAATGTAGGACCACAATCATAACACATAAAATCAAAAATCGGCATCGATCACATTGTCATAAAATAAGTCACATGTGCGTGATAACCGCTGTATATATGTGATTTCAGTTGCTACACGTAATACATACGTGCTCACATCTGATTTGTTACGAATGTGGTCTTACAGTAGTATCTCTGCATTGTAAAATCAAACTTTTTCTAGACAATGAAATGCTGTGGAAAACAACATGTTGCCAATTTATAAAGTTCACAGTGACCCTGTTCAGTATACATATAGTGACAATAAATGGGTGATGAATTGCGTATTTGTCGCTGTTTCCCAGACGCTATGCTTTCAAAGCAATAATCGCAGCAATTTACGTCGGAACATGTAACATAATATACACGAAACATGCATATTTACATTAATGTATTGGACGAATACTCGGCTGAAATGGTTTTGACCACGGAAAAGGCCTAATGTCAAAGATAGTTCGATATAAACGGTCTTTTCCGTCCATGCACTGAGGCACATTGTGGCTGAAATGGTTTTGACCACGGAAAAGGCCTAATGTCAAGGATAGTTCGATATAAACGGTCTTTTCCGTCCATACACTCGGGCACATTGTGGCCAAGGCTTGAAAATCATCGTATAAGGTCCGTATGTTTGAATATTTGCAAATACAATGCGATATTTTCAGTCATCGCGATTATATCCGCGTACAATGAGTTGTAAAGAAAACGCTGCGAGATTTTCCTTGCCCTCCTTCGAGTACTTGAGAGGTAGCGACATTAATATCTTTACTTGTTGATCGGTAATCACTAGCCCCTCGCTGCGTTAAATTCGAATTTCACCCGGTACACGTGAGTCGATCTATACAATATACATGAACAAGCTGTTCATTAATTGTTTGACGTTTTATTCATGTAAAAATTCAATGAGGTGCGAACTTGTAAATCGGCACATCGAAAACACTTCGACTGTAACGAAAAAAATGAGACGAAAAATTGTTTTGACTGACTAAATTTCATATAGACGAACAGGGAATAATTCGAGACTGGCGGTAAACATCGGGATGAGGAAGAAGTCAATTAAAGGGAGCACAGTACAATCTCTCCAGAACGACCCTCCCTTGAGCGACAACCTCCCTTCAACAACAGCATGCTTTTTCCTCACTGTACCATTTTACTATTTATTTAACCTCTCTTTAGCGTCAACCTCCCTTCAACAACAGCATGCTTTTTCCTCACTGTACGATGTGACTATTTATCTAACCTCTCTAGAGCGGCAACCTCTCAATAACAACATAATTTTGCGTCTCCCAAAGGGTGTTGCTTTGGAGAGGTTGCTCTGTACAGAGTAGACTTTAGTCAAGTCAGGTTGTGTTTTAATTTGATGCCATTTTCGGCATACTTAATCAATTATTTTATCTATTTTATAGCGTGCTCTTATCACATACGAAAGTAAAAACTAATTGATAAAACAGTTTCTTTTTGTTTCACTTAACAAATTATATCAGATCATCCATTGCTATCTGTCACCCACGGCTAATTGGCGCTATATACTTCTTATATAACTGAGAACATGCCATGTCATCAAAATAACTGTTAATTCCAATTTAGCTGGGTTTTATTTTAAAATGAAATAAGTAGGTAGCGTTGACGTAGCATTGAATTCGATACGATTTTCAGGAAATATAAATTCTGGCTACATCTATAATGGGAAATATGTAAATCTATTATTCGACTCATAAATTATGACTGATTTCTTGATGTAGATATGATTTGTGTCAGATAATTAATATGATTGGGCGCTTTTGATCTGTCAATATTTCTCCACCATTAGTATTATTGTTGTAACGAACTAATATGTTTCACAGTGAAACAAACTCATCACATTAAGATTAATAGCGAAATGTAATCTCAAACATCGCTAACAATGATTGCATATCATAAAGAAGTTTGAATCAATAAATAATGAATTATCTGCTTGATGAAAAAATTCAACAAACGTAAATGATTTGTTGTCACAAGCTAGATAAACACCAATTTAGCGATAATGAGTTAAAACAACAATGAAACAATACAATCATTTAATTCCAAGCGAAATAACAGGCCAGTAGTGTCAACGTTCGTTGAAATTATTTGAATCGGTGCTATTTTGATATTAGCCCAAGCGCGTTAACCATCAATTTAGTCGGATCATCTATTGTTTTGGTTCAATGTTAATATTGAATCAACTTTTATTACTAAACCCGAAACACAGTATAGTAGCAATAGTTTAATCACGATTTCTTCCTTGCATTAATATTGATTTTGTGTAATTTGTATCACACATAGAATTGTTTAATATTTTGACAGATGTGTTTCATTCGTGAGCAGACTTTCTTGTGCGAAAATTAGTTTTATTTTATAGACTGCAAACATGTTTGAAAGAAAGCAAAGCTTTCCTCTAGCTCTGTGGAAACAAATCATTTTGGGAAAAATAGAATTAGCTTGATTATTTTTTCTAGGAAAACACATCACCTCACTTAGCTACAATATATGAAACAACTTTATCCTAACTTTTGTATAATTATATTAAGCTGTCTAGAATTTAAGCATTATTTCACACAAAGCGATAGCTTTAAAATACAGTGCGATGTTTGTTCCACTCATTATAAAGTCATATTTGTTTCTAAACAATGTGTTTTCAATAGGCTTGGATTTAACGCCGCACTACGTGATGCCCACACAAAAAAAAAAAACGCACTGAAAATGAATCATTTATATTATTTTCCCGTTGCTAATTACCATAGAATACCTTCCCATACGAACTTCTCTTACCATTAAGTTATTCAGTATTTATTCATGGAAAATTGCGATAAATGCGCAAGAGAACTGATTACACTATAACCCCTGAAAACCGGAATCCCTGAAAACCGGAATTCTCTGAATATCGGATGATTTTTCACGTCCCATTTTTTCTATTCTATATTCAATAGTTCGTACACATTAAGTTATTCAGTATTTATATCATAGAAAATTTCGATAAATGCCCATGGGAACTGAGTACACTATAACTCCTGAAAACCGGACTCCCTGAAAACCGGATTTCTCTGAAAATCGGATGATTTTTCACGTCCCATTTTTTCTATTCTATATTCAATAGTTCGTACACATTAAGTTATTCAGTATTTATATCATAGAAAATTTCGATAAATGCCCATGGGAACTGAGTACACTGTAACCCCTGAAAACCGGACTCCCTGAAAACCGGAATTCTCTGAATATCGGATGATTTTTCAAGTCCCATTTTTTTCTATTCTATATTCAATAGTTCTCTGAAAACCGGAAATTCTCAGACAACCGGACTTTTGACCCAGTCGGGAAGGGTTCCGGTTTTCAGGAGTTGTGCTGTAGTATGATCTCACACAGTGACATACGAAAAGTTAGCGTAATGGAGAAAAGAAACGAGATAACATTACAATATGACTCCATCCTGACCAAGAATTGTCCAACTTACCCACTGTCTTTGGTGTTATCCTAGACAGCTGTACCCACATTCTGTATTTATGCCAGTTGGTACTTTACAGGTGTGTTTTCTAGCAGAAAGAAAATATATTTTTTAAATATCGTAGGAATGTCGATGCAAGTTACGTTCTGTGAGGCTTTTTAGCATTGACCCACCCTAAATGCATTGCATTCCGGATATCCGTTGTGTGTGTCATAGACACATGTGCTTGACTTAACGCATGTTGAATCTACAGTTCGTTATATTTGACACAATGGTATATAATTCACGTATAATTCTTGACGTCAGGGTAAATTTGTTAAACTGTTTTGCGTAGACTTTAGACGTGGCCTTGGTTTGTTTTGTAGTAAATTCAATCAATGATAACAAATGGTATGTCCTAAGGACAGAACATTAACTACGTAAACCTGTGGTTACCGTATTATAGTTGACGTTCTTTGTCAGAACAAATTATTCGTTTGTCTTTTCAATAATTGCATTCGCAAAGTATATTTACTGCATTGTTTTATGGAAATGTCGGGGGGGATTTTGTCAAAATTTGATGTTTGAATGATATTGACTATTATTTATAGGTGTAAAAGATGCAACTAATATCCATACTGTATGACTGTTCGAGCTTCATAGGTCTTTTGCCACTGGGGTTTAGCGTCACATCAACAGCCAGGGTCATTTGGCGACTTTTCCAGCTTTTAGGAAATAGGAAGGCTACAGGTGTATGACAACCGAACTTCAACAAGCTAACTGGACAGCTTCCGTAAATGTGAAATTTTTTCGCAGCAGCGAGGGGTTAGTCATCAGAGACCATAACCACTCGATCACGGAGACCCCTTATAAATCATTCTTATAAATCAAGTTCTTTTTGTCTCGCTCGGCATCTTCCTTCAATCTTTATGAAGCGTTTCCAATAACTGCATGTGCATGCATTTAGTCATGCTGTAAGAAGGACCAGAACAAATATTCATGTTTACAGTTACCCGACAGACTCTACATTTTTGGGATCGACCCTACAGTTTCTAACGACAAAATTCCAAAGTACGAAAATATTTGGGACGAATCGTAACGCATTTTCACCGTAGGTATGTTTAGGAAAATGGATGTAACCTTAAAGTCATCGTCATATTGCTTATTATTTGTAGAAAATGGAAGCTTAATTCTATGCCCGGAGCTATTTATATTTCATCATTGTATTATTAAGGATAATGCCTGGTAATTTCAACTGCGCATTGAGTTTTATTTATTTTGCTTTTTGCCTTTAATTGATTAATCAAGAGTACATCCATTCATGATTCGGACACAAACGCGCCAAGATTTCATGCATTTAAATGCATTTTGTTGTTGCGTCCGCAGCACCGGAGTGATTTAGTGAAACATATTTGGTTTTAACATTATCTTTCATCAAATGTTATTGTTTATTGCATAGGACTTCCACAAATGACATTCTTTATTTGATAAGACAATTAGTGTCCCGTATTAGATACGTTACCATGATAACGACGTATTGGTTTTCAATGTTTGACATTCATGCCCTGAATGACAGTGTAATGCTTTTAGAGAAGGAGTCTGTTTTGTATCACGATTTGTTAAGCATCAGTATCGGAGTCACAGGCTTTGTGATGCTACTCTTTTTTGTTTTTTTTATCCTGTCGTGATCGCTGAATTGTTGCTCATGTTCAACAGGAATAATGTTGGGTCTTATGAATGCTCGGTAACATTAATGGTTGATAATTCACGGTTATTTATTTGTTTTGTGGTTAAATTAGTGTCATGCTCTCAGGAGACCCTTTAACTTTTGCTCATCTTTTTAACGTTACACGCACTTAGCGGAATAATGGATTAACAAAGGGGGCTCAAAGTCTGGAAAAACAGTAATGAGAAAATGTTAATTATCGTAATCTAATTTTGAACTCTGTAGTGCTTCTAAAATGCATAGGTTAAATTCCCTGAATTCATTGTTAGAAATAAAGTGGGATGTTACATGTTAGGGCAATCTTATCTTTTGAAACAGTGGGATACCAGCGCCAGGGTATACAACGAAACCATTGGTGTGGCTCAACTTTGTCTGCTTTTAAGTATCATGTTTATATTACGACATCAATACCAATGTACACGTCTGGTATGTGGAATTTGGCAATAATCGCTTTCTAACTTGTGTTTCACGGATATTCTAGTCACGCAAAATACCAATCAGTTATGTCGGACTAATGATTATAGACGCTTTAAAACATCTGACTTATTATACTGTTAGTTCTACTCTTACAAATAATTGGAGAGCCTAACATTCTTCCGGCTTCTTCTGGTTTATATTTTGTAAAAATGATACTAGTGCGTGTATGAGTACTTCCGTTATGGACAGAAATAAGCGATCATTCCAGTTATTAGACGCCCAATGTCATAAATCTCTATTAATATCAAATCGTTAGTGGAAACAAACCATTGTTCCCTGACTTAGCTTTAATGTTATGACAATAAGCATCAGCGACATTATAAGTTTGTATTAAAATTCCTGTGACAAGCAATTCGTGCGCTGCTATTAATTTTGATTTTCGATAAAAACTATTGGTACGAAATATTGCACGTTTATAATTCTCATTTCATAGCGTTAGGAGTACTCGGCAAATATTTGCAACTGCTTACAGCGAATCTATAATATTAAACATATTTCATAGCTGGCAATGAACTTAATTTGAATTCTGGTGTAATGTCAATTTGGATTATGGCTAAGCGTTGTTCATAGGGAGATGAACTTCTGAAATGTTCCATTAGTAAGTATGGCATAATTTCCAAGTATTTTATGTATAATACTATTGATTTATAAGACGAAGATGCAACTCTAGATGGGGATCCGAATATATGTTAAACAGAATAATTAAATGCCAGTTATAACTCAATGATCAGAATACGACAAAATGACTTATTTTAACACTCACGCAACTTACTTATGGAATCTCCAATGACCTATTTTTGCTTGAATCATGAATGACAAATTCCCATTCAGATATTAGATTCCTCCATGAGAAAATAAGCACACCATATAAATTGATATCTACGAGGCGCTCAATGATAACGACCCTATTACAGTGGAATATGAGACTCGGAAATATGTCTCTCGATGAAAAAACAAAACAAATCCCCGTTTTAAGGTCACTTCTGGGCTAATGGCATGTCAATATCCATTAGGTGAAATCGCTTATTGTTACAACATCTCAACGGCAGACATTTTTTTCTAAAGGAATTCAAATTGATAGAAAATACATTTGTTGAATGTGGAATAAACAAATGCGTTTTGTATAAAACAGCGCGCTCCATTATGTCCTGTGATACAAATCTTGGCGCGTATTTGCTTTGTTTGTAGTCTTCGGTCTAGCTCGGAACGGCGTGTACTGCATTAACTACTACTAAATCTGAACGAGATGCCATTTGCGGCTCTAATAAAAAGTGTAGAAACATGCATGACTATTGGTCACAGTTAAAAAAAAACGCAACAAATCCTTTAATGACGAGATTTCTTTGATATATCTTAAGAAAGGCTGCAAGAGAGACGCGGCTGCTTAGAGAAACCAAAGCCAATAATTATATTTTAGGATACCGCCCGCGACAGTGCGATAGAAAAAGGTATGAACTTTATAAGGTTTGCAAACGGACACCAGTAAATCATTATTAATACTTCACATAAGTTGTTTTAAGTCATTCATAAGCGTCAATATAGTACAGCTATGTTCGAACATTGTTTTGTCTTTGCGTCTATGCAGATGCGCTATATGGTCTATTATAATGGTTTATTTGAAACTATAATTATCTATATAGTGTGTGTGGTATGGTGGATTTGTTTTGCCAGTGGTGTTTCCAGGGAAATCATTTGTAATTTCAATAATATATTTATACTGTATGACTAACTCTAAATACCTGGAGTCTTTATCAAGTGTTTCAGTAATTATATCTACAACAGGAGATCGTTGATGCACTTTTATTTTCACTCCGATTACTAATAAATCAAAGGAATTTACAGATATAGAAAAATACACCATGAAGCTTCATTCTAGTCACTGTAAATCATTTGCATGCCGGGCTATAAAGAAGGCACCAAAATTATTGCGTTAAGTTGAAGCTTTCCAAGACCGGAAATGGTGTTGTATGTGCAACCATGCATTCAGCTAGACACAACAAAATACACAGAACAGTATTCTTTCAATATGGCATTGCAGAAAACGTGTGTCTGTTTCCTGATAAATGACGTGATCGGACGTCATCCGTTTTCGGTGTGCGGGGCAGATCGATTTATGATTTTTTCACTGCAGAACATCGCACAAACAGCCAAGGTCATTTAGCGACTTTCCAGCTTAAAGGCGGGTGAAGACTCCATGCATACACCTGGGTAGAACTGCCGAATGTCCATAAGCCAGCCGAACATCTTCTTCACATGTGATTTTTTCTGGTCCCACGTGGGATTCGAACTCACATCGGTGAGGGGCTAATAATTACTAGTCAGAGACCATAACCACTCCACAATGGAGGTCCCTACATCAATTCATTAAAAACATGTATTCAATGATGGTTCGTTCGCCTAGTCGCATGAAGTGGTCGGATGTGCAATTGTTAGGTGACACAGCCTTGACAATGCAATGTCGAACTCGATTGATGGCATAAGCATCAGAGGGTATTAAATCGTATACGATATGTATAACAAATGCATCACTGCAACAGTATAAACAGTTTATACAAACAAAATTCGAAGAACAATATGCCTTAAATTTTGGAAAAAATATTTTTCTCCTTTTAAACTAGTTCTTTTTAAGAAAATCGTATTTTGTATGACTACACAGTGCACGTTGGATATGAACACATTTTCAAACCATATATGATTGAATGTACACAAATAGCTTCGATTCATTTGCTTTTTCTGATTAAATAATAGAGACAGCTTGTCGAAATTAACAGAGGAGTTGATTCTGGTCACCATTGGTCGATACGTTATCCGGCACTTATTTGTTGTAAATGACGAGGTTATGCTCTCGTATCAAACATTTATGATGTTAAATCAATCACATACGTGGTGGTAATAATGTTGTTTCTTTGTTTCTGTTATTTTGTTATTCTCGTGTGTTATAAGTGTCGGGGATCATTATTGTATTGAAGTAGGTCGGAACAGCGGTGAATGTTATTCTAAAGCTAAAGTTGGGCTTCAAACGATGGTTCTTTGTGTATATACTCAATCGGCTTGGTCATTGATTCTCACCTGGTCATTGATTCACAAGTCGCCCAATACCAAATGGCGCTCTGAGTTGCCATGACACATTGGCTTCATTCCCTTGTAGGTACGCGTGTATACAGCTGGGTAGATAGGAGCAATGTAATAAAATCTTATTGCTCAATGAAAATAAGATGGCCCAAGCAAGGTTCGAACCAGGGACTCGTCGATCCCAAATTCTGCGTCCTACCAACGGACCACTGCTTCTATTTTACTTGCATCCATCATTTTAACAGCACGTATGATTGCATCTTATAGTTAGTAATTGACTGTACCAATATGACTTTTAATTACAAATGTTGGTTGCACTTTTATTAGCTAATATTCAATATGCATTCTAAAAAAAACATTTGAATCAAATTCTAATACATCGCAAATGCATTTCAGACATTAATTGAATCATGTGATGAGCGAGACGGTATAATCCGATTGTCTCAGCTTTTAAATTACGATTGACATGTTAACAAGATTTATAAATAATCTGGATTTACCGGGAGCGAATTGCGACATTCTTCTCAAAGTCGTGCTGTTCAAAACGTGTGAGGTATTATACTGTTTATGTCTATAAACCTGTATTAAATGCTTCCATTCTGTGTGATTATAAATCTGAAGAGATACTAATAAGTCCATTATGTATTATGTTATTGCAAATAAAGTGTTCCACGAAATGGATTTGATTTGGCAACAGAATACAACATACATTTTATTAATCTGCAAATGGTTTCTGAAGTCCAAAATCTTCTGAAAGCATCTTGCACATTCAATATCAAAACATTTATTGCGTCGCAGTTTATCATCCCATCCTGTGTGTTCAACTGATGTTAAAATAGACCCAGCTGGAAAGATGTCACTAGTTTGACACACGGACATCAACTAATTGTCAATTAGCGTCTCCGATTTCCCGGTTCTTGAAGTATCTGAACATGATAATAAAGGAGATTGGGTTTTCTCTACCCTTTGTTCGTTTTTGTATAACTGAATGACGGACCTAGAAATATAAGGAGCTCCAAATGACACAAATCAAATACGTGCTGGTACGCGAGACTTTTCACCATGTCTGCTTTGTCTCTTAGTTCCATTGGCCAAAGATTAAAATTTCCGCTTAATAATCTCATGCAAAATTGGTGTCTGTCTTGAAGTGGTATCCTGGTTGATCCTGGTTGACTAATGCCAAAATACCAAATTCCATGTATATACTCTCTTTTAAAAAAATGTTTTTGACGATACTGTGAGTCCTGTAAGAACTATTCTAAATTTTGGTTCATTAATATAATCAAGAAATGGTCTGGAAATTAAAATTGGCAATCACCACCACCACCACCAACAACAACAGCAGCAACACGAACAACAACAAATTTGCTTTACTTGCTACTTGAGGATCAGCTACCGAATTTTGATAAAAAATGTCCTTAAATGTTTGTTTAAGATTAGTATTAATATGTCAGTATTCTGTCACCTTGAAATAACAAAATCTTAAAGATTCTAAAACACCATTAACTAATTTCGCTGAAGTATATTTTCTTCAAATTTTACTTTATATATCTTGCTATTAAGAGTTCTCAGATTATTACGGATTTATCTTTGAATGTGTATTCTTGAAAGCTTACTTTCAATGCAATGTAATGTCGAAATAACCATTTCTTAGAACATACAACTTCTATCTGTGCCATTATTTTACAAACTTATGGCATACATTCATGGTATGATCCGCAACATTATGAAGTCATCGTGTATTTTGCTTTAGTAAAGTTTGTCAAGCTTGTTTGTAACCACACTGTTTTGAATGGACACAAAACATAATGCACACCGCTTTTCTTGAACAATTTGAATCGTTGCTCATATTTTGTATAATTTTATATCACAATAAACGCTGCAAATAATCACAAATAATTTCGCACGCGTGCCAAGGAAAATCAGAAATGAATTATAAATATACAAACCTGTAACCGTTTAATCATGTTTTTGCTCAGAAATACAATCACGTGTTAATGCCTTTATTCGGAAGGGAGTTAACTCTTGGGTGTATTAATTTTACGGACGTAAGAGTTACTTGAACTTTGCACAGATTTTGTATGACTGTTTAAAGAAACAATTGAACGCTACGTAATACCACACGGAAAGCCAAATAACATTAATCACCCACAGTAATTTTATCACGTTATTTGATATTACAAAATTTCCAAATTTAATAAAAAATTCAACGTTGATCACGTAATTACCAATATATTATTACAACCACAGTCGCCCACAGTCGTACTATACTAAATTGGTGCTTCAGAACGACAACTCTGTGCTAAAAAACTAAACAATTTTGTCAAAGTTGTCTCCCTTTACTCGATACTAAATTACAACCTAGTATTAGACAGGAATACTGCTGCCGTTTATTAAACGCTGTGGAAACAAACATTCCGATATGTTGATGAATAATAATGTATGGTGTGTTGATTATTAATAAAGTATCTAATATTGTTGCTGGAGTTGAGGAACCGTTTGATGAAAATTATGACGTTTTTGGCATCTGGACATCTCATTTGTTCGCTGTCAGTGATGCCATCTAAATCTGAAATCTAACTTTATAGATCCATTACTATATTTCTTGAATAAATTGATTAACAATTTACAGTTCCCTACAACATTCTGTTAAAATATTCCACCGAACATTGTAAGATTATTTCCAGACCAGTGAGGGTGTTTTTTTACGTGCAAAACTTAGAAGAACATCAAATACTGGATGTTGTATAAACATTTATTTTCTGTTGTAACCATTGCATGTTTTATCATTCATGCGTTACAATAAAACATAGCATTTCCTGAGAGATTTGGCTCGATGCACATTCATGGAACACTAATGCACTGCACAGATTTACATGAATAGGCCCTGCGGTATAATTATCTGCTTAACTGATGGTGGAATTCTCCCATCGCGTCAATAATCTTATACAATGTTACATCATGTTTGTTAAGCTACAAACATTGAACAAATATTAGACTTAGAGTATGAACTAATCATTCGTTATTCTATCATCTTTTACGACGCTCACCCATCAAGTAATTAGAGCATTAAAATTCAGTTTCAACCGTGTCTACCAGATTTTCTTACTGCATACGTTTGTCGCAACTTAAATGTTTTTTTCACTGGGGTTTAACATCACACCAACAGCCAGGGTCATCTGTGAACATTTCAGGCTTTAAATGTATCAGGAGACCCATTGCGTACAAGAGGCTAGAACCATCGACCTTCCGTAAGCTAGCTAGAATTCGAACTCACAGTGGTAAGGGACTAGTCATAACTATTCAGAGACCCTTTAAACAAGTATCATCTCGTTCGTTTAAATATTTCAATATGCGTCTAATATAATATATCTAATGTTGATGTGATATATATTTATATTGAACACGAAATGCTGGAATAAAAAACAAACCTTTTTTTCAAAATCCTGAAAACATTCGGGCGGGGGGTGGTAGAACGAGTCAGTCGCGTTCACAACTGCAAACCAACATCTTTTTAAGGATGGCCGAAAAGTATTTTGTATTGAATGAGAACTGATGTATTATTTAGTTTCGTTAAATGTTGGATAAACCACCTTTTTGAAATCTAATGTAAAAGATAGGAATGAAGAGGCTGTTTGATCCGACCGGCTTAAGCTTTAGACGTTTTTAAGACACAAGAAAGTTAATGAAAGAGCAGCGAGTTGTACCATTTGTGAAACCCAGAAACATAAAAAGATATATACATATACTAACCACTTCATTGGTTCTAAATCATCTTAAATACTGCGAAATGGTCGCACTACTGTAATCTCATTGCTATGATACAATGAAACAAGAGAGCCGACATAATCTCCAAAAGTCATGCATGCAATGTGATCGTTAATGGCAACATAATTCAATATATTTCCTCTACGAGAAACGCATAACGCTTATTAATTGCGAATTATGTGCTCATATTTAATTATTCTTCGATACTAAAAGCTATTAATTGGGCCGAAACACGAAGTGCATTTAGTATAGGATATACGGAATGAACGCCATATTGAATACGTTCTATAGAACCTTAGCATTTGATTTCATGTCAATAAGACGCGATTTGTTGCGTGTAGTATCCACTTATCTTTATGAGAAGTAGATGTTCCCTCCCTGGTAGATAAACTTATAGACTACATTGATTTATTGTGGCATGTTTAAGGCCGGTTTATGTTTCGTTTCAAATACGTTTAGTGTTCTCACATATTGCATTATAATGAACGCTAGTCGTGCGTTCTTCATATTTCCCCACCCATATCATTGATTAACGTTTTTCGCAAACCTATGATAGCTCCTGTTGGCTTAATTTTTCACCATCCATATCATTGATCAACGTTTTTCGTAAACCCATGATATCTCTTGCTTGCTTAGTTTGTATGTGTCATAACTCTAACAACGTAGAACGGGCATTGCTGAGATGGGTCGAGCCTGACGATTTGTTTTGCCAGTTGTTTGTTCTTGGCGACAAATCTGTTGCTGATAGCAAACATTCTCGGAGGATTCCGACAAGTTTGGGGAAATTGAAAGTTTCCGGGATCACTGAGAAGTTTCTATTTTAGCGCCACAAACAAAATCATCCCAGCATACGCACTATAGAAACATGTCACTTACAGGTTTGTTTTTCAGAGGAGGCCCGGAAACAACATACTTTTCTCCAATCGAACGAAAGAAACGCTCGCTAAGCATTTAATTATTTAATACACAGTGCTCTTGGAGGATAATATTAATATTTTTTGCTGGCGGTGATGAATTCTATATCAAATTCGTATCTTCGACTTATGTTGTTCATCAGATACCTGCTTCATATTTTCGGGCGCGTCTGTTGTTCTTGAAGCATTAAACTACCCGAATATTAAATGATTGCATAAAGATAAACGGGGATTGCTTGAAACATATGGTGTATTGTAATATCTGAAGTCTAATAAGTGTTTAAAATGTTTATCCATATTGAGTTACCTGAACTAAGCATTCGTGTTTTAAACATTAATCTATTGATGGGATCTGACAATACGGCAAGTAAGTATGTTTATCGGAGATGTTTACTTAAGTGCGTATTGCTAAATGCATACACGAAACGTGTCTGTAAAAGAATACATAACAAATAAACTGGAGAAATAAAAAGTCGTGTTAAGAGCACTTGGTGGGAAATAAAGCGTTGAGTTCAGACTGTTTTTATCGTGTTTCAGCAAAAACTGTTTTCTTGATCAATGCGAAAGCATGTTTAGAAGAGGCGAACATGAGCGTTTGTATGCACTGGAACAAAATACATTAAAACATGTTTATACACGCGATAAAGTTGATGATGACCAGAGGGATGAAGTACAGTGCGTTGTTCATCAAAATGGCGGATCTCATAATTATGATACTGCGTTTAAATAGATACTTTTGACTGATTTGAAAATTCATTTAAAGAGATCAGATCCAGGTTTTCTTCATCTGTAACAAAAAAGTAAAATAAAAAGATCATATATGAAGCGTATTAAGAATTACAATCATGTACAAATCGATAGAAGTTGTAATAAAAAGGAAGAAATCAATATACAATAAAGCCTCGTTATTTCGAGGGGGTCATCGGAACAGACTACATGCTCCAGATAAGTCGGATGTTCGTGATATTGATGCTCGTAATAACGATGTTTTACTGTACTGCAATTATATCATCATATCAAGAATTTAAATGTTGTACTTTCTTATCGCAACACAAACTTAGTTCTTTAGTAAAGTAGGATGATAGAGGCTGATGTATGCCGCGAAGGACAACGATAAACACCATTAACAAATCAACAAAACAAAGCCGCCTCACCCGGACCTCCACATTTCAAAATAATGAAGGTATACCGAACGCGAAAGGATTTAGGTTAGAATAATTTTTCCGGGAGAAGAATATTATTAATATCAAACGCGCTTAATTTGGTCTGTATTACCACATTATTCTGTCTCTATTTTATCACAAAACAAAATGTTGATCAAACCACGCCGCCTCGATTATCATGTTTCATATTTATTTTTTCGTTAACTGTAACACAGAGTTGCCTTGAAGACGCGGGTTCCAATTGCTGAAAACGTTACTCTCAAAAAATCTAGCTAAACGACTCGGAGTAATGAATGCCATTCCGAATCCAACTATCTCCGTTTATCTCAAAGTCTGTCTGGCTAAAATGTTATGGATTTGCTAAAACGCCGAATACAATCAAACATATGCATCATGCAGATTAATAATAAAAAAAACACGTTCAATATGAGAACCATTGGAAGTTGGATCAGTACGAGAGGAACGTGTGCCTGATTGATTTCCTCGTAATATTTGTAATATTTCAGATTAAACGCCCGGCAGATACTTTGGCTATGATCTCACAATCTTGCTTCTTGATAGCTTCATTAAAAGCATGTCTAATTATGCATACAAACAGCTCATTGTGTGTTTTATATCAGAGTGCTGTTTCATGTAAACTCCGCATATCTGGACAATAGGCAGATGAAGATAAAGATTCTATTAAAATAATGCTGCTCGTATCATTCAGGCAGAGAATTCCAACAACTTCATATCGGACGAAGATTTAAAGCATTTGAACAATTACGCGCATATTATAAGTCGAGCAGGAATGCCGTCTCCAAGAAAAATCGTTACTTTAAGGCCGATAGCGAGTGATGCTCTGAAAAAGGAACGTTTTAAATGCTTTAATTAGTGGGCTTTGTACATCGTTTTAACTTTGCTATCTGTATTTTTTAGCACCCTCTTCATTCTCAATTAGAACTGCGAACGAGTAACTTTGTTCCAATATAAGGGGAAACCTACCTCTGTGTTGAAATTTGCTTTAACAAATCCGATTCCTG
Source organism: Lutraria rhynchaena (assembly GCA_008271625.1). Lineage (NCBI taxonomy): Eukaryota > Metazoa > Mollusca > Bivalvia > Venerida > Mactridae > Lutraria > Lutraria rhynchaena. Next base: position 4,638,457 of record VIBL01000004.1, on the reverse strand, counting down.
TCTAGGTCGGTTGGAATTACGTATTTATAAACCAGTCTAGGCTGGCCACGGCCATGTTCAAGTGGTTAGGATTTATAACCCGGAGATCCGCATTTAAACCCCGGTCGCGGCGGGTCATACCCTTTCATGAAAATTTGACAAAAATGTCGATTTTCCTCCACATGTGGAGAAATTGTCAGCTCTTTGTGCAAGGGTAACTTAGTAAAGGTTAGAATACAGTCCTGGAAAACTGGTGAGGTGAACTGAAAAATTGTTGAAAAACGGCGTTAAACCCCAGTGACAGTAAAGCACATAAAATCCACCCCAGTTTCAGCATATTTGCCAACAAGACGGGTATATCCGTCCTTGGAAACCCCGCATAGCACCATGGCCCCCAACCAACCCCTGCAATTCCCCAGAAAAATCCCTTGCAAATATATGTAAACCATGCAATTAAATTATCTGCTGCGAAAGGGTTCATCCCAATGGTGTACCGTACTTAAGGTTCAGCAGATTCGATGGAGCCGACAGTATAATTAGTTTAAAACAAATCACACGGTTTGTGAGGCAAAAACAATCGAGGGAATAAACAACTTTTCCAGGGTTCAACTTTAGAATTTTAATTAGTTTATTTCCGGTTCGTCCCATAGAAAAAAAACTATACCATTCAGCAATTGGACTCCCGGAATTCCACTCACTGTGATAATCAAAACACTAAAGCAAAGGCAATCAAAGAAACATAAAATATTACCCCGATGTAGTTATTACTGCTGGTTCCCTGTGTAGAAGGAAAGTGATGCCGGGAGAAAGCAATTACGATTTCAATTAGAGATCTACTAAACATGTCATTACGAAGTAATAATAATTAACACGGTTTTGCAACGTTTGCAATAAAGATTAAAAACTTACAAGCACGTTTAAGGTCGGTCATTTAAAAGATCAGTCCGTTTCCATGTTTAGATTATAGACTTTCCCCCTTAGGATCTTCTAATTGAGAACAAATTAAGCAAATTTTCGACGGTATCTGTTTAAATTTTTTGTCTACTTAAGATACATTTATATATGTGGTTGCAATGTTCTGCTTAAGAACGAAGGAACACATGTGCATAGATGTAAACTATTTACATGCCAGAATTTTGTGTTTGTATAATGCTGGGCTTTTTTAAAGAACAGTATACGGACTAGGTGACCGTCTGTATAGCCATGAAACGGGTCTGATTTTCTGTTCGGATATTACCCTCAACGGGTTATATTTGACAAATTTTGTGAATATCTTTTTTATGTTATTCCCTATGCTGCGAGACAGCATTAACTATATTAATCTTTTTATGTTCTTCCACGGCACGATATTTCACTCTATCCGCATATGAAATAATTCAATTTAAATGTGTCTGCAGCTTCGATATGGCAATTCACACTCACAAAGAAAAGACAACACAAAATGTGTTCAATATCTTGCATATCGTTGCTTGATGAATATAACGTAATGTTTGTTTCTGAATTTTGTTTGATTTTACCAGCCGTTATAACAAAACACGCTATTCAAGGTCATCCACACGCTGCCGTCCACGAACTTGACAAAGAAATGTGAAATCTCTATATACAGACCCTCTTTCGCACCAGGAAAAAAACGGTTTTGATATTTTGGTGGTCCTAATATCAATTTGAAATGTCGAAGAATTGTTGAATGCAATGAATATAAGAGGTTCTTTGAATCATCATGAGGTGGTCGTAATATTGGGTTGATCGCCGAGTGAGGCTTTACTGTACAGTCACGTAACATCAAAGTGTTCATATTTTTGCCTGTATACTTCCCTTACTCCTAGTTTTTGTGTAATTAATTACACACACAAAAGTTAAACGCTTTCAAAGATCTTATTGTCGACAATTAAATGAAATAAAATGTAGCGATAAACAATATGCTGTAATATCATATCACTTGCCTGTTTATTGTCTCATCTGAATTGAGCATATTAATAACCGATGTGCTCTTTGAAATAAGAACAATTCACTTGATTACAAGGAACGTAACACGCATTTTATAAATGTTAAAATTTAGTGCGATCCGTTATTTGATCAATAATATTTAGTGGGTTGCCATGGAAATTCAAGACGAGAACCAGTCTTGAACCGGATGTGGACTTCCTCGAAAGCGTATATGCCACATCCGGTCCCCCGACGGGCCATGTAACGGTAATATTTAACCAGCTAGAAAACTTTAATTCAAAATGAGAATGGAGTGTAATCTAGTATCTGAATTAAAAAAAAAAACGTGCTGCAGCGATTTGAAAAATGGTTAATGCTGATGTAATGTTGGCATATACAAATAATTTACTGGTAGTATAATGTAGTCCGACATTAATTATAATGTATTTCTATTTTCTTTCTAGTTATGAACTACCCCCCTCTCACTCTACCAACCCCCTTTGCGCGCGCGCGTGTGAGTGTTATATAACAAAAGAACACTGCGCATTGGATTGTAACCATCTGCAGACACAAACTCGTTTAATTGCATTGCCCCCTCCTTAAACAAAAACACAAATTACTTTAAACGAACAAATCAAATAATTAACTCTCTCCAAGATGGTTTTCTTCTGCAGTTAGACTGGTGATTGTATTACTGGTTCATTGAAGAATTATCTTAAGAAGAAAAGCCTTGATTACAGCCAACATTAGACCCGACTCTGAAAATCTAAAAGTAGCTTTTTAATGAAATAACTTATTTTTATAATCGCTTCTCATTATTGGGTAGATTTAGAACTCAATTACCACTGTTAATGTCACGTTTTTATTTTCTATCGTAGTTAAATTGAACTAAGAATTTGGAAGAAAAGAAACCAATGAAAATCTAACGAAGACTATTTTAGCAGATACACGGACGCTTTGAGGGAGTTAATACAGTATAATCCCTGACCACCGGACTTCCTGAAAACCGGAATTTTCTGAAAATCGGACGATTTTCCGACGAAGTCCCATTTCTTTCTCTTCTAAAAGTCAATAATTCTCTAAAAACCGGTATTCTAAAGAACCGGACTTTTGGTCCAGACCGGAAAAAGGCCCGGTTTTCCAGGGTTTTACTCTATCAGTTTGGTTGAAATACCAAAGAATATAATTCAGTAATTATAAATCACCAATTGAATAAAATATCTCACACAAAGTTAATCATTACATATGTCTATATCTCATTTCCAATTGTGAATTGAATGTAGATTAGCTCTATGTACATAAAATTCTAAAATGTTTTAAATTCAATGACTTGTGTGACATCCATTGAAAGCAAAGACCGGTAGTAGGAATAGTACTCAGTGGTTCTATACACGCATGGTGAACAAAGCGCATTTCTGCCTGTCCCGTCTTGCCAAAGAAACATATGCAAGAGGGACTTAAATGTTTTAACAACATTCTGCTGTTAACTTGTTTACTTTGAAAGATAGTCATTTTGAAGTATAAACCATCACAGACAATGTTATCAATGCTTGTTTATTCTAATGTTCTCGTTTTCTGAAATTGCTTCAACAGAATGATCTTTATGTTGTCTGTTGTGAGAAACGCGTGTTATCGGTTATTGTTCCGAAAATAAGGCAATTTATGAAAATAAATTGCGGCACAACATAGGTACTAATAGGGATATTAAATATAATTTCGAACTATTTTAAAACACCATTTCATTTTAATTACATTAGTACATCACTCAGAGCATAACCATTTAATTTGAATAACTTTTGACTTTTAGAAAGTTTATTTATTGACAGTTTGGATTTGAATACTTCATGAACAAAACCTTTCTCTTATACGGCTCTTAGTTTGCTTCGACAAACGAATTAAATATACAGTCAATCAGTGCTCTAATAACATGTACGACTCTAGAAATAATTGCCTTTGTCAGTAATACGGTTTAACAAGACGGTAAGGCAGAAACTGATAGTTTCAGTGGCCATTTCCTCTCAAGCTGAATAGTTCTAAACGACGTATAATAGCGAATAAATGATACAGTATCCAACTAATATAGACGAACACGCAACTCGGGGAAAAGCAATCCCTTACACGCATGATCATGTTTCTTCATTAAGTAATGGCTATGCTGATCTATGCGAAAAGAATATTAGATAATTCTCTTTCGCTCGATTTGTTTTCTTTTATCTAGGAAAAGTAGTTATGTAATTGCGTTTAATTTCTTATGTTTAGTTTTTGTATAATTGGTGATGAGTTATCACCATCATCAACTACATATATCGCGACGGATAAACAATGTAATTATACTTTTTTCTTGGAACTATTAAATTGCGTTACATAGCGATGAAGTTTGTAGTGTAAGCATACATCTTAATACTTGTATAGCGATATGTTATTATTTGTTTTGTTCTAGTCATTAAATATTAAATGTAGAAGATACGCTGTTTGAATTCGTTTAATGCAGTAATGATTCGCTAGTTTTTATCAAATGATCAATATTTGATTCTGAGTAAAGTTTGTTCTGTGCCAAATTGCTATTATAAACGATGAATCAACATTTACTGCGCAAAACATCCATCCTGAAAATGCACAGATTTGTGCATCAGTATGGTGTCACAGTCTTTAAACACATGGGTTTCACATAATTGTGTTACTCGCCTTATTTCGTTAACGGAGGATTCTACTGATGATCGTAACTTCTAAAAAAGGATGTAACTTGTTCAAGCCGAGTATTTATAACGTGAAACCATCGGAAATGTATTTACAATAATACACCAATTCTTGTATCCACTTCTTCATTTCTTTTGCACGAATGATGTACGAAATCATACTGAATTATGTGTCACACAAAATCATATCAAGAAATGATTCCGATTAAAATTTAAGCTTTTTTTCTACACCTCCGTACACCCTTAGCTTTTGCACAGACCGTTTCAAGACGATGCCCTCTGGGAGACCATGTTTTCTTCATTGTTTTGGTATTGTCTTATATGTTAAGTGGTTTTGGGGGTGAGAGGGTGTCGGGGAAGACAGTTTGTAGGGGCGGGGGGGGGGGTAAGTTAGGAGTTATTGTATGTGTTTTTTTTTCTAGGAATCCTATTCTTATCTATATTTCTCGGGGGTTATTTCCAATTTATGAGGAAACTGAGTGGTGTGGGCCTGTTTGACGAGAAAAAAAAACAACATATCCTGTAGGGATTATTTTACCTTCACAAATCCGATAGAAACACAATTACACATAGTAAACCTAGGAAACATATTAAATGACGGACATTCATCATGACGGACCATTTGTTTGACTGGACAAGCAGCTTACATTACACCAGCACCAATTGTATAAACATTGGTTAACTTTAACCGCTAGGTTAAATCAGAGTTTTGGTTAAAATTATGGTTAAATGTTCGGTTAGCTGTCGTAGAAAATTTCGTTTAAATTTAACCGAATGTTGTTTTTGTTGAAGCTCAAATAAATCTAACCTAAGTCTAAGATGCTGATTTAATCTTAACATAAATGGTAACCAGTACCAAAATGGCAGCCCTTTTTAAATGTTTAAATGATTTTTTTAATGGTTTGTAAACCAAAATGGTTAAATTTAACATTGGGCTAAATTAACCATTTGGTTAAAGTTAACCAATGTTTATACAATTGGGCGCAGATAGTTACCAATATCTACCGAAATTCGAGCTAAAGACTTGCCCCACACGATGTACGGATAATCTGCTAGTTAAAAAAGGCGCAAAGGCGATAAAACACTAACAATACGCGAGGAATGTTGAAGATGGCTGCCATAGACATACCCAAAACATGTTCGAGATACGAAAGTAAATTCTCCCGCGTTCACACGTTAATACCGCTTGTTGTATGTTTTGCCAATTTCGACGATACCTCGGATATAAATTACACTCTTACTGCCGGAATAATACTGAGGTTTATAATGAGACATGTCACTTGTGACATATTCATACTTATAACAACCAAACACTGTAACCGTTACACGAATCAGACGCAACAAGCTCTAAACCATATGGTTGCTTTTACAATAACAACAACTGCAATGCAAAAGAGGAAGCACGCACCATGCCGCTAGAAAAATACATACAAGAGAATTAAATGTTTAATACATGATTTTGCAATTTGAGTAATTACTGCAAGCTTGTCTGCTAGGGAAATTTCCTGATAATTGAAATATTAGATCAGGCGGATTAATTGACTGCGGTTGAATCTTAAGTAGAAGACTAAAGTTTGGAATCGATTTGTGTTCTCACAAAGAATAAAGAGACAAATTGTTATTTTATTTCATACATTGTCTGAACATAGCATGATGGTTCCGCTAATGCCTTGTATAATATGCCCGACTTATTGAAATATGGGTTTATACTGATAGGATATAATACAATTAATGTTTCTTATGATTGACATGTTTTCGGTGTTTCAGTCTGACATGCAATTGTTCCTTTGTTTGGTTTGATTGATTAGTAATGCACTAATTCTATCATAGAAGAAGATCGTTAACTTCGTACATTACTATGGTTGTTTTAGGTAAGAGCATTTTAGTACGTAGACGCTATTCAATTACTGAAACATTGATAAAAAGCGGCTATATTCATTCTGGAAAAAAAACTTATTCTATGTTTGTAACTGGTAACGGAATAAGACAATAACCACGCACTATCCGTGTTAAATGACACAGACGATTAAAATAATAATGATGATAAAGAATCCATGTATTGAGGCGACGCGGTTGAGCAAATTGCTAAACCCTTTGAGCCTTCCACAAACTAACTAAGATAGGATTAATCCCCGTCGTGTATCATAAGCTTTGATACTCCTAATTGCCACAAAGAAAGTCAACATCCAAATCTTCAGCCTTCTTACAATAGCTTTCCTGTTATTTATTGGCTAGGCCATTCTGGGACAGTATTCCTACATAAATTGTTACGTACTGTATTTATTATGTCCTGGTCAGTTATCATTATCGACTATAAAATGTCCAGTCTTCCTGAGTTCCGCATGTATGTTATAATTGCATACTAGACACGCATTCCAGCGTTTTACACCATCGTGCTACAATGCCTGAACGATGCATCCTTGTTAATAAACTTACAAAATAGAAATTACTAACACTAGTCATTATCTATATTTAAAGTGTCAACCGAACATCTATAACAGCTATGTGTACTTGGAATAATTACAAGAATCTAGGTCAGGATAAAGATAAGAAATTATTGTTTGAGCTGATGTAACTTTTCTGTATTCCTATTTGCGAACTTTTGGAAAAGAACAAACCATTGAAATAGATTTACCTCATGTGCGCGAAATCAAACACTTGACGAAGTTGATTAAAAAACTAGAATCATAAACACGATTATAACTATAGCATGAATGCTTACGTGGTTCACACTTGAACATTTCAGGTCCGAATTTTTTTCGAAATTAATGAATTTGTGCCGATGAGATACCTTTCATTTTTCTTTTTGGGGCTTAGCTCCGACAGTCCGGGTCATTTGGCGAATTTTCTAGCTCTAACGGTGGAGGAAGATCCTAGATGTACACATGGATAGAACCCCCGATCTTTCGTAAGCTAGCTGGACACCTTCCGCACGAGTGAAATCTGTCTGGTCCCGGTCGGAATTCGAACTCACAGCGGTGACCATAAAGACTATGATAACACAACCACGGAGCCCCCATTTTCTTTTTACCTAGCATCATAACAAGTAGCAATTAAGAGTTAAATCTTTTTCCAATTCAAGTCATCGACGTTCAAGTATATTAACAAATTCATTCATAAAATGGTTTAAGACCATAAATATTACATAGATAACTTAATTCAACCTACATTCGCCGAGGTCGACTTCCATTTAATAAAATACCAATATATGTACCGTTTCCTGGCTCAAAACAATCATCATGATAAGAGTCACAGTGTGTCGTTGTGGTGTATAGCAGAGGGTGTGTCCCTTATATACGTGATACGATAAATCCGGAATACCTTTGACGATTCTTTGTATTGCTGGTCGTCCATGGCATCATTGTTGTACGTTGTTAAAAATATTTAGGTCTTCTTTCATTCTTGTATTCAAATCGTGACGTAGTATTCTGTATTCATAAAACGATTTCTTTTAGAATACACGGTTTTAATCTCAATATCAGATAAATTATTATCTCATTAAGTCCATTTTGTTGCCAAATGCTTGCTTGACAATTGTTGTACGATGTTAAAAATATTTGGTTCTTCTTTCATTCTTGTATTCAAATTGTGACGTAGTATTCTGTATTCATAAAACGAATTTTTTTAGAATACACGGTTTTAATCTCAATATCAGATAAATTATTATCTCATCAAGTCTATTTTGTTGCCAAATGCTTGCTTGACAATTTTTGAAACCGCTACCCGGGAACACCCCATATACGGACAAAGTTTTTATTCGAAGCGCAGTTATAAAAGCAATGTACTAAATAAGATGCGCACAGCAAAATCAACATAACATGGCCTCCTCACAATGAGCCTTGGGTAGATTAATGCGTGATCTTCAGAAAGAGAGACAGTCGCAAGGGAGTACTCATGACAACGAACAAGACATTGGACATAAAATTACGAATGATCTATCGTTTTTATCGCAAGCATATTACATATAGTAGCGTTCATTCTTTGTATGATTTATATTTGGATAACGTCAACATTTATGATATATTAGATTTCATATCACTTTCGTTTACAAAGAATGCAAGAATATTAAGAATTAGACATTTACATACAATCAGTTTAACATCGCATTATACTGCACGTAAATAAATCAGGTAATGTATTTTTAATGCTCGAGACATTTATTTCCAAATTGTCTAGTAACTATTAATTTAAGAATGCTGTTTTTGTAATATTTATGTATTTTCTATTTGTACTGTCGTTTTTGTTTCGGAGTAATATCGTGATATATGAATGTTGATTGGTTACTGCATCATAAGTATCTTCAGGCTCATGTTTTTGAAGCGTTGAATCTGCATCGCAGACAAGCTGATGAATATTTTAATTCTTGCACGAATAAGTATGTACCAGTATCGACATGACATGTATAATGACTCAGAGGCTGTTTGCACAGACTTATTAGTTATCTCTGACTTAAAACCTTCCAATTTAATTGAATGCTTTCAGGGGTCAGTGTTATTTGAAATCGAGAGACAGCTAAACTTTTTTGTAGTTTTTGCATGAATTTGAGGTAAACAATGCGTGGGTGAAATGTATGTATACTTGAAGGCGTTTGTAAAGGTCAGTTTACTATGTGAACTATACTCCGAAATAATAAAGGAATAGCGTGGATATATCGCGCATTTCTTTTGTAGAGTAATATCAATGTTTGTTTATCCAACTCTTTTCAATCAATAAAATCCTATTGAAGATCTAGGATCCTTACATGAATATTTTGCCTTGATTCTGAATGTCCCATTTGTTGAAAACTCGTCCTGACAATATAATTTCACATTCAGATTCTTTCAGTGACGGCATGCTAAGAGAACGTAAGGTATTGCCATATCCAATTGTAACTCTGAAACCGTCTGCTACTCGTCCTTCAGGGGGTTCTGCGAAAGAAAATCAGACAAACTCATGCAACTTTGTCATTAAGCGTCACACGATTCAAACGGATATAACATTTTTGTTCGCATATATTTATTGCAATTTTGTTACCAATTTCTTGTCAGACCATGTGTCAATAACGTGTTGTCTCGCTTGCTGCTTCTTAGATTGTTCTTGCGACAATGACGTTTTGTTGTTATCCATGTCTGACATTTATTGTCTTATCAATGTATTTTGTTATTCTTTATCCCTATATTAATCTGATTCTAGCTACACTACATGTTGTGAAATAGTTTTGTATGTAGTTTGTACTACTGTTTACTAGACAACTGTAAATTACAGATAAAGAACAATCACTCATTCTGTATATAAAATTGGTTCTGGAAATTATGCTTATGATATTGGTTGCGTAAATAAACTAGTACACAGACTTCAATCACAGTCAATAACTAAGGCATTTCATTACAAATTGTTGGTGAATGTACCTTGACTCCAAACATTTAAGTTAATATAAATGAATATTAGAGTGATATTACCAAACTGTAAATAAATTTACGCGAATGTCCGAAACAGGACACTCGGCAAAATATAATGTTGACAACAGGCGTAAACCAAAGCCATCGGAATCATTTCATACCTTCTTCTAATATCAATTAATATACTGTAAGTATCAAAACCAGTTTTAATCATTACACACGCCATATGTCTGAATCCAATATGTTTTCTTACTAAATTCAGTTTGACCGAATATCAGGTTCCGTAATATATTATCGACTTTGATTTTAAAGTGAGCGCAGGCTCTCAGAAATAAATGTCTCAACAAGGAATGTTGCTCAAATTTTGCTGATTTTTAGAAAGCTGATTTTTTAAGTCTGACTGAAAAAATAATGAAAAAAAATCGGTAAAAATCAATTATACATTAACTTAACATCCAGACCCTCTTGATGAATATTAAGTTTACTTTTATTGAATTTTAAAACAATTCTTCTTTTTTCATATAATGACATTATCAGAAATACATTTTTGTCTGACTTAATGTCATTGTATGATTTGTTACGTATAATTCTCTTTGACTAAATACATGTCAGAATGGACAAGATTAAGATCATGTGTTTGACTGCGGATAGCTCTTCGTCGGAAAAATGAAATATTGAATAATTATGCCGTAGTGTCTATTCATCGGGTAGCTGTACAAATTGTTAATTATCTACGTTGTACTGCAACCGGACTTTTAGAAATGTCTGTAACTCGCTGTCAGTCATTGGAAAATTCTGATACAAAGAATCGCACAGGGTGTCTGTCGAAGAAGGTTTTTTGTTGAAATAACATATAATGTGTGGATGTCTAAATTCATCTTTCATTTATCTAATGAACTGGACAGGTTGCCAAACCCTGGACTTCTACCATTGAAATAATTTAATAATAAATCTACGTGTGAGACAGTGAACTTCTCGCATTAATTTGGCGTTTGTTTTTAATTATAACCTGGACTGCGAAAGTTGATTTGCTTATCATTTTGAATATGAATCAATTACATCATCATATGATAAATAAATTATATAAAAAACATAAGCGTCTTAGTGAAACAAGCACATTTGTGCGCTCTCAGACTATCTGTTGTTTTTACTGTACACGTGCATTCGAAATTTGCCCGAAAACTAGCATGAACATGCTAAAGAAAGTTTTGTTCACGAAATTGCGATAAGTGAGATGATAGTGCGATGTTACGTAATTACGCTGCAGAGTTTCCGAATCTAAATCTTTTTCCAATTCAAGTCATCGACGTTCAAGTATATTAACAAATTCATTCATAAAATGGTTTAAGACCATAAATATTACATAGATAACTTAATTCAACCTACATTCGCCGAGGTCGACTTCCATTTAATAAAATACCAATATATGTACCGTTTCCTGGCTCAAAACAATCATCATGATAAGAGTCACAGTGTGTCGTTGTGGTGTATAGCAGAGGGTGTGTCCCTTATATACGTGATACGATAAATCCGGAATACCTTTGACGATTCTTTGTATTGCTGGTCGTCCATGGCATCATTGTTGTACGTTGTTAAAAATATTTAGGTCTTCTTTCATTCTTGTATTCAAATCGTGACGTAGTATTCTGTATTCATAAAACGATTTCTTTTAGAATACACGGTTTTAATCTCAATATCAGATAAATTATTATCTCATTAAGTCCATTTTGTTGCCAAATGCTTGCTTGACAATTTTTGAAACCGCTACCCGAGAACACCTCATATACGGACGAAGTTTTTATTCGAAGCGCAGTTATAAAAGCAATGTACTAAATAAGATGCGCAGAGCAAAATCAACATAACATGGCCTCCTCACAATGAGCCTTGGGTAGATTAATGCGTGATCTTCAGAAAGAGAGACAGTCGCAAGGGAGTACTCATGACAACGAACAAGACATTGGACATAAAATTACGAATGATCTATCGTTTTTATCGCAAGCATATTACATATAGTAGCGTTCATTCTTTGTATGATTTATATTTGGATAACGTCAACATTTATGATATATTAGATTTCATATCACTTTCGTTTACAAAGAATGCAAGAATATTAAGAATTAGACATTTACATACAATCAGTTTAACATCGCATTATACTGCACGTAAATAAATCAGGTAATGTATTTTTAATGCACGAGACATTTATTTCCAAATTGTCTAGTAACTATTAATTTAAGAATGTTGTTTTTGTAATATTTATGTATTTTCTATTTGTACTGTCGTTTTTGTTTCGACATAATGTGATATTTATCTCAGGGCTCGGAGTAATATTGTGATATATGAATGTTGATTGGTTACTGCATCATAAGTATCTTCAGGCTCATGTTTTTGAAGCGTTGAATCTGCATCGCAGACAAGCTGATGAATATTTTAATCCTTGCACAGCAAATAAGTATGTACCAGTATCGTCTTGGACATGTCCAAGGTGTGTAATGACTCAGAGGCTGTTTGCACAGACTTATTAGTTATCTCTGACTTAAAACCTTCCAATTTAATTGAATGCTTTCAGGGGTCAGTGTTATTTAAAATCGAGAGACAGCTAAACTTTTTTGTAGTTTTTGCATGAATTTGAGGTAAACAATGCGTGGGTGAAATTTATGTATACTTGAAGGTGTTTGTAAAGGTCAGTTTACTATGTGAACTATACTCCGAAATAATAAAGGAATAGCGTGGATATATCGCACATTTCTTATGTAGAGCAATATCAATGTTTGTTTATCCAACTCTTTTCAATCAATAAAATCCTATTGAAGATCTAGGATCCTTACATGAATATTTTGCCTTGATTCTGAATGTCCCATTTGTTGAAAACTCGTCCTGACAATATAATTTCACATTCAGATTCTTTCAGTGACGGCATGCTAAAAGAACGTAAGGTATTGCCATATCCAATTGTAACTCTGAAACCGTCTGCTACTCGTCCTTCAGGGGGTTCTGCGAAAGAAAATCAGACAAACTCATGCAACTTTGTCATTAAGCGTCACACGATTCAAACGGATAAAACATTTTTGTTCGCATATATTTATTGCAATTTTGTTACCAATTTCTTGTCAGACCATGTGTCAATAACGTGTTGTCTCGCTTGCTGCTTCTTAGATTGTTCTTGCGACAATGACGTTTTGTTGTTATCCATGTCTGGCATTTATTGTCTTATCAATGTATTTTGTTATTCTTTATCCCTATATTAATCTGATTCTAGCTACACTACATGTTGTGAAATAGTTTTGTATGTAGTTTGTACCACTGTTTACTAGACAACTGTAAATTACAGATATAGAACAATCACTCATTCTGTATATAAAATTGGTTCTGGAAATTATGCTTATGATATTGGTTGCGTAAATAAACTAGTACACAGATTTCAATCACAGTCAATAACTAAGGCATTTCATTACAAATTGTTGGTGAATGTACCTTGACTCCAAACATTTAAGTTAATATAAATGAATATTAGAGTGATATTACCAAACTGTAAATAAATTTACGCGAATGTCCGAAACAGGACACTCGGCAAAATATAATGTTGACAACAGGCGTAAACCAAAGCCATCGGAATCATTTCATACCTTCTTCTAATATCAATTAATATACTGTAAGTATCAAAACCAGTTTTAATCATTACACACGCCATATGTCTGAATCCAATATGTTTTCTTACTAAATTCAGTTTGACCGAATATCAGGTTCCGTAATATATTATCGACTTTGATTTTAAAGTGAGCGCAGGCTCTCAGAAATAAATGTCTCAACAAGGAATGTTGCTCAAATTTTGCTGATTTTTAGAAAGCTGATTTTTTAAGTCTGACTGAAAAAATAATGAAAAAAAATCGGTAAAAATCAATTATACATTAACTTAACATCCAGACCCTCTTGATGAATATTAAGTTTACTTTTATTGAATTTTAAAACAATTCTTCTTTTTTCATATAATGACATTATCAGAAATACATTTTTGTCTGACTTAATGTCATTGTATGATTTGTTACGTATAATTCTCTTTGACTAAATACATGTCAGAATGGACAAGATTAAGATCATGTGTTTGACTGCGGATAGCTCTTCGTCGGAAAAATGAAATATTGAATAATTATGCCGTAGTGTCTATTCATCGGGTAGCTGTACAAATTGTTAATTATCTACGTTGTACTGCAACCGGACTTTTAGAAATGTCTGTAACTCGCTGTCAGTCATTGGAAAATTCTGATACAAAGAATCGCACAGGGTGTCTGTCGAAGAAGGTTTTTTGTTGAAATAACATATAATGTGTGGATGTCTAAATTCATCTTTCATTTATCTAATGAACTGGACAGGTTGCCAAACCCTGGACTTCTACCATTGAAATAATTTAATAATAAATCTACGTGTGAGACAGTGAACTTCTCGCATTAATTTGGCGTTTGTTTTTAATTATAACCTGGACTGCGAAAGTTGATTTGCTTATCATTTTGAATATGAATCAATTACATCATCATATGATAAATAAATTATATAAAAAACATAAGCGTCTTAGTGAAACAAGCACATTTGTGCGCTCTCAGACTATCTGTTGTTTTTACTGTACACGTGCATTCGAAATTTGCCCGAAAACTAGCATGAACATGCTAAAGAAAGTTTTGTTCACGAAATTGCGATAAGTGAGATGATAGTGCGATGTTACGTAATTACGCTGCAGAGTTTCCGAATCTAAAATACTCATCAATTGAATTATGCTACCTCACACTGCTTTTAAATTGAAGAGGCGAGCTAGATTCTTGTCACATTTAAAGATGAGCATCTGTAACGATTCATTAGTTACAATCACGTACGACAAAGTTTGCTTTCATTGCCGAATGTTTACCATTCCAGGCAGATGCTGTATCGGAAATTACTTCAATCGTCTTTCAGTATAGTAACGACATTCGTTATTAACTGTACACTTATTTCATTCCGAGTCTAGGCAGTGCCAATTTATGTGCTGGCCCGTCATGTTTAGACAATCGAGAAATTCTGAAGCAAGGCAAGAAATGTAGACTGAATATTATTGTGGTACGGAAAGTTTATGTTCAAAGCCATTCCCACAGTGTTAAAATGAGCATTAGAAGCGATTTCATCTTCACTCGTCATTCTCAAATAATTACTCGTGGTTTACCCAGCTATACGATTCTTTTCTTCTGGCGTTTTCGGTGTCTAGAGATGTGAAAATATACGAGTGGAATTAAACAAATGAGCTGCGCAGGATTTAGAAAAAAATATTCTAGTGTGTGTTTAATGACATTGATTACATCATTAGTGCGTTTAGCGTTGTATGTTTAGCTATTATTTTCGTACATAGTAAACCAAAGCATTTATCGCGAAAAACGGGCTTCCGATCTAAGATCCTCTGTACTGCGTGTTTTTACTATAAATTATATCGGGATATAGAGTTGATCCATTAAATATCCGTTTTATATCATCAATTGATTTTGTTACTCCATTTGTACGAAATTCGATAAATGCCTTCAGGTTTTCTGTAAACACGTGTACTTTTCAAGTATTTACATTTCGGCGAATAATGGGGTACGTAGTTCAAACGTAATTCAACTTAGCCATTTCAGCGAATAAAAGTGTTCGTTTCTAATATTGGAGAACTGCTTGTTGTTATACAATTGACGTAAAGTCACGCGCATTATCGTACAATTATACATTTGTTCATAGTGGATTTTTTTCTACTTTCGTTTACGCTGTAAATAAATTTTATTATGTGAATTAATTCATCAACTCGAGGTATTTTAATATGTTAAGTGTTTAATATCTCATTTACGGACTACGGAATTTGAATATAATCTAAGTTCTTTGTGTAACAAGTGTTTAAAGTATATTACAAGCATCTGCTGCATTTATTTGTTCGTTGAATGTGAGTTTATACAGAGGCCGGAATAAAGTTGAAACATGGAATTCGTGAAAATAATTTCGATCTTTGGATTGCTGATTCATTGTTTTCGTATGAGTGTAGCCGGTGTAACAGAACGTCAGCTTGGCGACCGTCTTATACCACTGAAGAATGGTCAGGTACGGGGTGTCAAAGTTGAATTTCCTGATAACACACCAGAATTGAAATCAGTGGAAAGATTTTCTGGTTTACAATACGGCACATTGGTCGGTATGCGGGGAAATCTGCTACGATTTTTACCCCCATCCTCAAATATGCCAACATGGGGCAAACAAGTTAAAGAGTTCACTCGGTCTTCCGCCGTGTGTCCGCAAGATGATATCAAAAATCTCGCTAATTTACCTGAAGGGACTGCTAATAGATTTCGGAAACTCGCTGAAATGTTGGATCAGAAGAAAGAAGAATGCATGTTTCTGAATATATGGTCACCCATACCAGGTCAGAATTTTAATTAGTTCTATGGGTAATATATCATAGGTTTTATTATGACTAGGGAATTCTAAATCTACAAATTATGAAAATAAACTTTGCCAGCATAACTATATTTTTGGTACGCAAGATATCAATCTATTTATCTGAAATATGCTTGGCTAAACGTCAATTTCAGAAGTACTGATTATACTATTTTTCAACATTCATGTTTAACACATGCAGGTATATAAAAGATACAGGGATACAAATTACAACGAACTTCACAATCCGATCAATGAGAAATGTGTTTATGACAGCCATTGATACCGAAAGTGAATTATCAAAATCCAAAATGTTGGCACAGAGATTGTAAAGGAAATATCTCTAAGGCAAATCAATAACGAATGCTTTTCTATAATATTTGTAAATCCACAGATTGACAGAACGGAAAAGTCGAAAGTTATACAATCTCAGAATAAAAAACATTGCGGCTTTTGTTGCGTTAGGTACATTTATCAAAATTGATTAGATATTGCCTGAATACTGACTTACATCATGAGCCGATTAATAAGTGTAGTAAAGACAATTTGAGTATTATTTGTTTTAGTGGATAAACTTAGCGCCAGACATCGGCTGTGTTTCTGTACAAGAATCAACAATAAACCCAATAAGACAACGTGTTTGAGATAAGATCATATGTCTATTGCATTGTCACAATGCTAACTTCTCTGTGGTTTGGTTAATTACATTTCTCGGGAAGACTTAATTTACATCATTGAGAATAAGATACGGCCCCAAGAGAATAGCTATACTCCGCTCAAGAAGTGATATCCATTCTTTTTTACCAATCACAAACATAGTATACAGTCATATCATTGCTCTAAAATTGTTAAAACTGACACATGTAGAACTTCAACAATTCAACTGAATTAAATTATATAACCATAATCAATCGTACTCTAGCGCATAAACCAATTAAAATGCATTTTTGTGGAGGCAAAATAGTCATATAGGAATTAGAAAGACAAGGAAGTATCGCGGGCTTTTGGTAGAACGTGAACACGTTTATCATGAGAACGCTGTCAGATTGATTGATATG
Organism: Lutraria rhynchaena; assembly: GCA_008271625.1. NCBI lineage: Eukaryota > Metazoa > Mollusca > Bivalvia > Venerida > Mactridae > Lutraria > Lutraria rhynchaena. The sequence goes on along the minus strand of VIBL01000004.1, from coordinate 4,621,000 downwards.
AATATCCTTGTTCAAGTGTATCTATATATCAGAATTATAATACGAATATACATATATTTACATAACAAACACCGCTAGCACGAGGATACATAGATCAATCAGTAAAAGCGAATTAGGCGAATGCTTAACTGTTTCATTTTAAAAGTTTTCAAAAGCAATGTAATATTATTTTTATGGACGACTACACAACAAGTAATATTTTTGAACAGGCAATTTGTATTGACATTCCGATCAGCGTCACCGACCACAATAACGCATTTGGAGAGAAAGTAGATTGTAGTATTAACTTATTATCATCAAATTCTATACATGACTGAAGTCAATGTTAAGAATGGACGCGGAAAAAAATTTGAAATAATTCAAACATAGCATTATATCATTCTAGACCATTGTACAATAACCAGAAAAGCTTTCCATTTTAACATTCGGGAATTGGCTTTACTTACACTGCCAAAATATTCAGTCGAAAGGACGCCTCCGAATTCGACTATTACAATGACATAATGCTACAATCTATCAGAGAATTGTACAGGCCATGTTGAAACATTCAAACACAAATAAATTCGATCGAGGAACTTCTCTCTCCTGGGCATTGACTGTAAGCATTGTTCTGTTATCCGAATTCCGCATTAAATAGTTAACTTTTTGTGTTTCATCGGCCTAAAACATGTTAAAATTTGTATATCTTATGTTTTATCGCATTCCCTGTTATTGAAACTTCACAGATGGGGTTTATCTACGATTTGTTAGACAAACAATATATGTTGAAGTTTGATGGTCTCAAAATGTAACACGATATTTTATGTAAACTAAAATTTCGATGGAATTTACTCTTTTAAGATGTATGTTTTGACGCGTCTGTTTGGAATGTTGTCCAAACATTAATCTATTCTTCAAGATTCCAAGAAATATTTTAAGTCAGTGATATATGAGCTCTGTACTGCAGTTATGTGTCCTCAAAGTCGAAATAATGCCTTTTAGTTATGTATGCAATTTTATTTTAAGCACAATGAAGGCATTCAACTCCAGACTCGCGTTAGGGAAATCATAATAAATTACATGTATCACCAGAGTAATCTATAGAGTTTATTATCTTTATGTAATATTTTTATGTTAAAGAAAGAAGAATCCAAGATGCTGTTAATATCAAAATGAAATGTTGTATAATTCATTTATAATACCGTATTTCCTTACATATCCACATGTTGGTGGCCATGAGCAAGTGATGTGGATCGTTTACATAGTTGATTCAACTTGATTGAAAAAATACAGGTCTAGAGAAATTAATCAAATTTCTGAGGGGCCCGTTACATTGACAAATCTTAGCCCAGATAAAAGATTTTAAATAAAAAAACTTACTTCCCTCTGTTTGTGAATAAAGAATGTAATATCATATTGATTATTTTGAAGGGTCTATTGTCAGCTGTTACAAGTCTAAAATGAACCCAGTGAGGAGACTAACCTCTTGATAAATAAATACAACATATCCCACCCTGAATGTATCACATAAAGGATTTGAAATTCTTTTTTTAAGAAAATAAATGGTACAAAGATCAATGTTAGCGCCCACTCCTTATAACTTCCAGCAACTATAAAAGTGTTAGCTTGAGTAAGATATGCTATTTACACATCAGTGTAATAAAATATTATTCCAAAAGTTTATTCAAAAGTTGGCTATCGTGCTGAAATAGATATGATTAAAACTTATAGTTGTAAGGATGGAATATATCTCTATACTGTGAAATCACCGGTCTTATTTACTGTTTTTAAAATTACTCAATCTAGGAAAATAAGACAAAATAGATTTACACTCTGAGAGAAACACATCAAATTAAATTGTACCAGATATATCGACACTTCAAAGATATCAAATGCGTTGTCTTGAATAATGAAAAATCTTACAGATTAACCATGCTTTAATCGAATCTAATATATAAATCCTTCGCACTGAGAAGTTTTCACCTCTACGAGTATAACACAATTTGAGTTCACAATACTTAGATACATGCAAACTTTAATCTTAATTTCTAAGAAACCCGTGCCCATAATTTCAAATCAAATACAATTTAGAACTCGGATTTAACATTGTGTATACCTCAAGTATAACAAAAAATTATTATAAAAACGTTTAACCTTCCATTAAACTAAAGTTGTTTTGATATATTGTTCAAGTTTTATAAACACGGAAGCCCATTCAATCTAAATAATTGCTCATTTGTCGATAAGGTTTGGGTGAAATGTCTATTTTAAACTTACATTTAAATTTATACCAAAGAAGCGAGATGTTGTTTTGTAACATTAGACAATCTCTTTTCTCTTAAACTTAGATTGAATTATTTCCAGAATTGTCTTATAGAGAAGTTTCCGTGAATTATAAAATCTTAAATGTATAAGGGTAATCATAGAAGATTGACAGGAAAAACAGCCATGAGTTACAACATCTTTTGTTTTAAATTAAAACGCAGAAAAATAGCCTTTGATGTTTGTTCAGGAGCGTTTCATTTTAGAAACACAAATTCATTTTATTTTATATTCGCCAAGATTTCCGCCAGTTTCACGGTTTTTTTTCTGTCAAATTGTTGATTTTTTTCTTGGTTAAGCTATCAGGTAATTATTGAAAATATATTCACACACGATGTAAAACATTTTACGTAACTTTACTATCATGATAGATTTTGCTATTACTTTAATTAACCGCAAATTGCACACCCGACTTTTATTCTATTTCAAATGACTTCCTTGTTTTCTCAGATCTTATGACGTTTATCAAAGTTAATTAATATTTGAAATATTACTGTTTTAAAACATGCAATAAAATGTAAAACATGCATTCCAACTTTGTACGTGCATTTACAGATCCGCGTAAAACATAAATTGAATAAGTTTTTTGTTTGATTTCGTATTTAGTTGTAAACAACATTTATGATAACAGATAGAGTCGGAATGTTCATAGATTTAATATTTTAGAATGAATACAATTACATATCAGTCTGAGTCATAAATTGCGATTACGAGGCTCAAAATCCTTCAGAAAATTAAATACCCATGAAAACATGCCTGATGGAATATCATGTTTCATTGTTGATTAAACCTTGGGGTTTGAGTACGAACAATTATTGTGTATCAAGCGAATTCCAAATGGACATTACACCAGGGATGTCTTACAATCATAAGATTTAACAAAATGATTCCGAATCACATCTACTACCAAGAAGGCTTAGCAGAATTAATTCACTATTTCAGAGCGTTTGTTGTAAAACTAATCCGTTTTTATCAAGATAGTATTTTCGACAAGGGCACCTCGCTGGGAATAACATTAAACGAAGACTTTGTTAAGACATTCAAAGGAATTCGTACTTCTTGCACCTAAGATTCGTGAAACATTAAGATTCAAATTTCGTTATTATTACATATCTATAAACCAGTAGTCTGTGGAAATGAGAATTTCACATGTGTATGATTGAATTGATTAGGATTAATATCATTTCATGTGCGTCTGTTTTTTTAAGAAATTACGAGTATTTGAAGTGTTGAACGTCATTAGTCATTTTTATAGAAACATCAGATGCGGTCAGTGCTAATCAGTTGCCGTCAAAATGTTATCGACCGTCAGCAAAAAATGCAATGGTGGCCAAAATCGAACATGTTTTACATGAATTTTACCCCAATACTCGAAGCTAAAAATGATGACATGGGTGATAACGTATTATATTTAATTTTTCTGTTCCAATTCGTCGCAATTTTGACAGTGAATATTCATTTCATGAAAGTTTAGACATAACCGCACCGTACGAATATGGTTAAAATCGCGTAAATCAATATGAAGACACGACGAATGCGTCCCTATAGAAAAGTGGAGTGTTTATAACTAGTACAAAGAATGAAATTTGCATCTGTACAGGACAGCTTGATGAATGTCACACTTCAAATAGAATGCAATGCTTCAGCGAGGGAGAATTCCCAGGGTTCTGATAGACGGTAAATAAAGTAATTTCCGAAAAATAATTGATATTACAGAATTTGAAAATCAGATAATATATCGTTATAGAATACAAACGTGATGAATATATGCTGTGGCGTTAATAACTTAATACATTTGTTGTATCAGTAAAATAGCTTCTATCATTTATGAAAACAAATATGTCTCCTCAGTCCCTATCGTGTTGTGGTATATATATATACGATGATGGACGAGTATATACTGTTTATAATACATGGGATAAATTCAAGATGATTCTTTGCTTTCAACAGTTTTGTATATTTATTTGATTTTATAGAAATATTCCTCGCTTTTAGTTGTTTTCTATGTAGCGAGGCAAGACATTTTTGTCAGTGTAAAAAACAACCAATGCTGGCACATGATTGTTGAATTTTGTGAGATGCTGTGAGCATAATTATATCTAACCACGCTGCATAATGAGATATTAACCAAAACTTTAACCAATTTGAAATAGCAGACTTTCCCCTATCACCAAATGACGTACAGTATGTAACAAAAAAATCTGAACATTGCCTTGACTGAAGTCCTTAATTTGTTCATTCTACACGATTTTTGTCCGCTTACTCTGGAATCAGAATATTTTTGAGAATAGGTTTATTACCCAAGAAAAGTCGACAACATACACTTCCAATGCACCCTGATTGTGTATATGCTTGTAATAAACTACGTAATGTGAATTGGTATCTTTATGTCCCATTTGTGGAAAGAAAATTGTTTTCAATCATTTACACTGTGCACCTTTCTCCCAGCGGGACATAGTGCATGCTTCAAAGAAAATAAACTAATAAAGTACGTATCTGATCCGATCATAAATATGATAAACATAATATTGAACGATTTACCATAAAAATATTCCATGTTGTGCAACCGAGATATTTCTTCGATGTGATTCAAAATCAATTTGCTAGCATCGGAGGTGGTAATGAGTTAGGAAGAAATTCACACAGTGAGTTCTTGATAATCCAAATATTACATTGATATTTACAAAGTAATTTACCACTACATGAGCTGACCAACAGCCGGTAGGTTAATTGTATTTTAATGGTGACGCGTAATTAATTGGTAAATTATGTAAATATTTTACAAATCTCTGTGAGATGGTCATGCCCGAACAAACATACTACATTAAAAACGGGAGTATTGTATTTGTAATCATTTCCCATGATATGCGAACAGAATCCTCACACGATTTACATTACAGCACAGAAGCGACCATCCATCCGTCCGTGCGATCGTCCGTCCGTCCGTACAAACGAGATATACATTACATTGTTAGGGTAAGCGTACAAATTGACATTATGAGGTCCATTCCGTACAAACTGCCAATGTGCTTTTAATTATTACTTGTGGGGTTAGAAAATATCTCTTGTGGGGTTAAAACATCAAAGGAAAATCAGTCCGTCCGTCCGTACATCCATCTATCCATTCATTTGGCACGTAATTTGCACAGGTCATCGACATAATCATTGAGCAATATTCAGTGTATCTATGTTGATATAATGATATAAATGTGAAATCAAGTATGGCCAAGATATATAAACATATATTAGGGTAGTTATATCGACAATTGTTTGCACAAACTTATCACATGGTATCATTTTAAATACATTTTGTTCCCCTAACGCGAAGTCATGTATTATAGTTGTCTAGCTAAGATGTGCTGTTTGTTTTGATGTTTCATAAATGAAAACATTGTTGTTCCGAGCCATGTCTACAGATGTATATAAGATAGAGAATATCCCTAATCAACAGTTTCACCTATTCCACCCTTTCCGCAATTTCTACCATTTCTACCATTTCTACCATTTCTACCATTTCAACATTTTCAGCAATCTCACCATTTCCACCATTTTCACCATTTACCGTTTATTGAAATTCACATAAAAACTATAGTATATTGTTATTATTTAAATCGCGCAGCAAAAATGCGCACAAATCTCATATGATATACATGTAATTATATGTTACATATGCTGTTTAATGCATCACCTAAGTCTCATATTTGTTGTCATTATTATAGAATTTATGTTCTATAAAATATTTTGTCTTTGACACGCGTAAACTGTGTGTGCATATTTCCATGTCAAACCAAGCTAAAAATAGAATTTTGTAAAATGTGTATATAATGGATGAAAAGCGTACACTTAAATCCATGTATTGCGGAAAAAATATTCTGTTCTATTCTTTTCAAATCATATCTGCACATATGTCACCTAACATACACTTGCTGGATAAATTAAGTCAATTATATCAGCTTGGGAAATATATTCAGTACATGAACAAATAGTAACCTAAATGATCGAGGGAGAACACAGTTTATGCTTTCTGGTTTATTGCCTTTTGTATGAATTTGCATTAAAATGACTTGTTGTGAATCAATTACGCCTTTTCTGCAGATGCTCCGAGAATTTATTGTTAATGCTAAATACATCTTAAAGAGATCTTTTAGCTCGGATTAATTTACAGTAAACAAACACATGTAGCGGAGAAAATATTCAAGTCGTTCGGAAGTTTATCCGTAAATTCATATTAGTGTTAAATTATTTATCATCAAATACAACTTTATAATTGATGAAATGTCTCATAAAAGACTTGTGTACGAATCATTATATTGTGTTTAATATTATTCTATCATTGTAGTTTCTGATAATAAACATATATAAATCGTATATACCTTAGTGTGTCATGCTATTCATGGAATAATCGATATCAATTGAATTGAATTATTTTTATATAATGTGATCATGAATTCGTTTTAATTCATCGAAGAAATTAAACCGACTTAATTTTCACTTGTATTGCATAACGCTAGAGTAATACACTAAGCGCTTTATCTTGAATACTTCCTATCTATTTTATCAGTTCATTTTATAAAAAACAATGCCTGAAAAATGCCCCTTTAACCATATCACATTTTTTTGTTTTCGTAATGAAAACATTCCACAAAATCAACATTTAGATACCTTCCATAAGTGCCGTCAAACTTGTGAACAAAGGCCACCCTTGAGAAAGACAAAATGTGGCCTTTATTGACAATTAGCCTTCATTCGGAGGTCAGTTTATTCTAAATAATCAATGCTGGTTTTCGAAGAATGACCTTTATTCACATGGTGGTCTTTATTCGGAGGTGGCCGCAAACACAGGTTTGACTGTAGAATGATACGAGAATAAGTGTCGTGTCTATTATTGCCTTTTTGTCCTGCACTGAACAGAATTTTTAGATTATATGATAAAATAATGTCAAGCGATTTAAAGTTTTCCTCTTAAGTCAACAATTAACCAAATACCTGTATTAAAAACAAATATTGAAACATACAATGACAAGCAGTGGGTGTTACGTTTTCATTTGTAATAAATACCCCATTCAAAGCCATTACAATAAGCGCCTCCCACCGGTTTATCTTGGCACATCGCATATTTATTTTACGACATCGCCGTAAATTTCTGCGGTACAGACAAGGACACTGAAAGAAACGCAATACTGTTTTGGCATTAACAAAACAAATACCATTACAGCCATACAGTGATACAAAACCTTTTTCACTTCTGTAAATCAAATAATGTTAACAATATGTCAATAGAGAATATGTTTTCATGGGCGAACAAAAATATGTCTTTACAATTGACACACAACATGATGTGTGTCAATACAATTAGCTAAGAGCGTGTCCAATGGTAGTGTTTTGTATTGAGTCTAATAATAGGACCTAAACAGAATCCTAAAGCAGTTTGCAGTGAAAAGGAATGTCGGTATGTTAAAACAATGATAGAATGTACACGATGATTTAAAATATTTCAGAAGAAAAAAAAATAACTAAAGCTCATTCACATAATTTTCATTGGGTAACAAATACTTCAAGTAAACTACGTATAACCTTGGCCTTTTAATTAATTGTCTGTTTTGATTATTACTTACTGAATTATTATTTTAAAACACTAATTACCAACCTACATCCAAGCGTGTCTTAATTGTATTATAGCATGTGTATCCCATTGAATGACGTTCCGAATATTCCGACTCTGCCTAACTAGATTTCAACTGGATTTTATATTTTGCCCGGATTCTCCCATAGTAACTTAAATTTATAACACGGTATTACTTTGTTTTATTAGCGACGCTCAGTCAATTCTAGTTTTCTGGTTTTTATTTTTGGTTGATGAAATGCGGAACTATTTATATATCACCCGCATATCTGTTGGAAACAATGTCAGCTTTATGATGCCTCGTTGGCTTGCTTTGAAAGTAATTTCTCAAAGACTTACAAAAAATCATACTATTTGGTATCCTATAGTTCCGAGCGCATTCCGAGTTTAAAGGCGTTATTGAAGTTATGGAAGAATAGTCAACAGACAACCATGAGAGTTGTTCGGATGTTATTAACTACCCAGGTCCAGCAATTTCTGATGTAGATGCGTAGTATTACGTGAACTTAGAATAAAAACAGAAAGGTTTACAATAGAAAAACGACAACATGAGCACCAATATTGTTCTGATTAGCGAATCACATGTTCTATAATTGATATTTTAGGATTGTCTTTGTTTCGGTACGATTTAAAAAATCACATTAGAAATGTACATGTATGTTGTAGAAAGGCACAGAGCTAAACTTCTCACTGCGGCTTGAAATTATACTCACAAAATGTGGCATTTTTTACTTGTTACTTCAAGATGTCTGACATTAAATATTAAAGCAACAAAAGGCATGGCAGTGAAATTGTCCCCATATTAACAATATAGTTTGTTTATATAACATGCGTGGGCGCTGTTCAAGTCACAACATTTTGGTGTTAAGGAGTTTTAATTTTCATTTAAAAATCATGCGTATCAAGAGATTAATACTATCTTGGATAATTAATCTGTGTGATTAAATAGAATCGTGTGGCAATTTAATCAATTATCTTTCAAGTATGTTGATCCTCTCGTACTTAAATGTTTGTGAATGACGTGAACATTAATTAAACATTGTAGTTCTCTGACACGTGAACGTTCTTCTTGTTCGTACGCAAGATTTGCTAATTGTATTTCAATTATTCATGTTTCTAGTTATGAACACATTCGGAGTCTCCAAAGGTTTCACTTTCTGTTAAAAGTAGTTCGTATGAGTGCAAGCGATAAGTTTTATTGAGTGATATAAACTTTTTTGATGGTGGTAGTTGATGTTGTGTTGGCTGTGGTGGTGGTTGTAATTTTGATGGTTGCAATGATGGTGGTGGTGCTGATGGTAGTGCTGCTGATGTTGGTGGTGCTGATAGTGGTGGGGGTGCTGATGGTGGTGCTGCTGCTGCTTATGGTGGTGGGGGTGCTGATAGTGGTGCTGCTGCTGCTTATGGTGGTAGGGGTGCTGATAGTGGTGGTGCTGCTGCTTATGGTGGTGGGGGTGCTGATAGTGGTGCTGCTGCTGCTTATGGTGGTAGGGGTGCTGATAGTGGTGAGGGTGCTGATAGTCGTGGGGGTGCTGATAGTGGTGGTGGTGCTGATAGTTGTGGGGGTGCTGATAGTGGTGGGGGTGCTGATAGTGGTGCTGCTGCTTATGGTTGGGGTGCTGCTGATGGTGGTGGGGGTGCTGATAGTCGTGGGGGTGCTGATAGTCGTGGTGGTGCTGATAGTGGTGAGGGTGCTGATAGTGGTGAGGGTGCTGATAGTGGTGGTGGTGCTGCTGCTTATGGTGGGGGTGCTGCTGATGGTGGTGGGGGTGCTGATAGTGGTTGGGGTGGTTGTTGTTTTTGAAGTGGTGGGAGTGGTTAAAGTTAAATCAGCAGCAAGGTCATATTGCGACTGTTCCGGTTTTGAATGGTGGGGGAAGACACCTAGAACCCACCTAAGTTGAAACACTGACCCTCCCCGAGCTGTCTAGACAACTTCCTCACAGATGGCCGTATCCTTGTCCCGGATGGAATTCGAACTCGCAGCGGTGATGGGTTTGATATAACACACATTTCATTTGAAACGGTTGACGGACTTTGAGAAGTTGTAATATGTTTTGAACACGTTGAACATTGTCTTAAATCATGTCAATTTTAGTGAGAAATAATTAATTTAAAACCATGGTATCATTGCGCTCTAGAGATTCATAACTCGGAAATCTGAAGATGAAATATTCAAAAAAAACACAACAAAATGCAATTCTAGAAAACTATGTCCTTCGAACCATTATCACGCAGCGGAACGATTACTCTCGTACTATATCGATCGTTGGTTGGTTTTAATATTTTTTTTATATTTCATTTACGTTTTGTGTTGATATATTCATACATAAAGCTAAAATGCTTGTAAAAATATGCAAATAACACAAAAACAACAAACTCATCAGACGGAATAATGTTCAGAATCGAAGTAGATCGCTTCGTATCTTCATTGTAAGTCTGCAATGGTGCTGAAACAAATCGAATCTCTTCATCGCATCACTCGGTAATCAATGATGTAGATTCAGTTTTTCTCCCTATTATAAATAAACTTTATATTGTGTTCGCTTAATGCATAGAATTGTAGAGACAAATGCGTACTGTTAGTAATACATCGGTTTGTAGAACATTATTGCCCCTTTGACATGTTTATTGAAATTGAAATTAGATTATATTAAGTTATTAAATATATAGGTATCTTATCTCGAAACTTAATGGAAATTGTATGGCTGAGTTTCGCAATAACATCAGATTTGCAAAGTTTAGTTGCGTAGATCACGTGAACGATGAAGCTGGGAACATGTTACACGTCAAATCTCCATGAAGTTATTCATTGTTTTAACCCTTTGCCTCATAATACCGTGTTTCTTTGTATATGAAACAGACTACTTTTGAAAACATTGTGGCAAGATAAGCCAATGCTGGTAATGAGTAATGGCTTTTTTGCCATAATGTTTTCCACTCTGTTAGAGTGAAATAGCCCAATTTTCTTAAATAAATTGATGTTATGTATTTTAGCTTTGAATTTGGAAGAGTCCTAAGTATGCTTATGTGGCAAAGGGATAAAACAATTTTGCGCAAGAAAACACTAAACTTTGTATTTAGCCTTCATTGAAGTCATGCATGAATCACATAAAGTTTTACCCCGAGAACCGGGTTCGAATCCCGGTCGCGGCAGGTTATACCCTTCCATGAAGGTCATACCCTTCGATTTCCGTCCGTATGTGGAGAAGTTGCCGACTCCTTGTGGAAGGGTAAGTTAGTACTGGTTAGTATACAGTCCAGGAAAACAGGTTAGGCAAACCGGTCGCCGTATATAACTGAAAAATCGTTAAAAAACGGCGTTAAACCCCAGTGACAATAAGACACATAAATAACCAAAAAGAAACATAAAGTTTGCATCACATCAAAACTTCGACAGCTTAAACAAATAAATAGTTAAACCTCCCAGAAACATCATTTTCGTTTAGTCATTTTACTAAACTGAAGTCAATTACGTCGGTGTCTTTGTTTTGTTTTGCTTGTTTCACATTTGTCTCAGCTTCACAAATTACTTCAAACTATAAATAGTTTATTTCATAAAAATGTATATGTTTTAGAGCAGAAACGAAGCACATTTAAAATCAGGAAGACATGTTATAAACAGACGTATTTGGTCGTTAATTATAAATCCATGCATTTTGTATCTACTGATCGATCGATCGATCGATCGATCATTCATTCATTCATTCATTCATTCATTCATTCATTCATTCATTCATTCATTCATTCATTCATTCATTCATTCATTCATTATGATATCTTGTAACTTTAGTAAAATTTAAAATAGGTTGTACTCGATAGAACCGTGTTGTGACATTATCACCAAATACGTTTTTGTAGAACTTCTAAATTACTTTCAGGGGTCTAATTATTCGATTTATTGACTTGTAGTATGTGTGGTCCAATATGCATTCAATGCTCTAGTTAGTTTGCATGGCCTTTCTATTTAAACTTTACTGTCGAATTTATGCACGGCGTCTTGCAATTTTTATTTTTTATTGTTTTTTTATCAAATTGTAATCTACGACTTAATTATTTAATTTCCGCTATCAAACACCACGACAACTGCATCCACATTTTTGATTTATTTTGCATGTGGTTATGAATGTAAATTATATACAAAAAATGTAAATCAAATTTCCTGTTTCCCGACATAAAATAATAATGTAATCATTTATTTTTACTAGTTTACATAAACTTCATTCTCAGCCGAGCCCGAACGACGCATTTTTGTTGGTGTGGGTAATATCCGATGTTCAAAGCACGCAGTTCGGCTGTATAGAATAATTGGGAAAACGATGCATTAGTATTGACCATTTAGTTCACATTTGCTTAAAATAATTACATAACAAGCGGCAATTATGATGCATAGGGTCCGACGTTATAAAACTTGAGATCATCCTCCCAGCTCTATTCTCATTTTTGTACCCAACTTCATTTAATCAAATAAATATGTTTAGAATATGTTTATACTCATATTTTGATTATTCAACGTTTTTTTTACGGAAACTGTTTGTGAAATTAAATAATAACAATGCCGTTCAAATAACACAACGTATAACCGTTATGTGATTGATGACCCCCTTCCAAAAAAAAAAAGAATTGAACACCCGCTTTCAACACTATCTCAGTTATACACCTAACTAGTTTTTCTGAATAGTGGACCAATGCTAACCTTGTTCCCCGCAAGTAACTCTCAACTTCTCCTCGTAAATGAACATCGATTGAAACAAATGACTTTAGACATCGAACCGTATTTTGAACAAAAACACAGACTATATTATCATGCGCCGCGCCAAGGATTTGAACTCACGAATTCGAGGTCCGTAGACCTCACGCTCTATCTACAGACCTGTGTAAGTGGACCTCAAAACAAATTTTATTCAGCTGAGAGATCATTCTTAAGTTTTATAGCCACAAACCCAGTTTACTTAACCGTTTAATGAATAAAATAAATCTGATCGTAAGAATGTATTTTAAGTTTTCCAATAAAATTCAAGGTTAAAAAATCCTCAATAGATGTTACCAAACTGCACTAAAACTATGTTTATTTTACGTTTCAGTTATGTAACTCTGATATTAACACCCTTTGAAGTGATGTATTAATAATAAATAAATTCTTGTTTTAAACTTTCATAATAAACTTTGATCAATAATTATAAAGTTTTATTTGCTAAAATACACCCCTGACATTTGAGTGTTCGTATTACAAATTTTATGCGCTAGATTTTTAAAAATCTTTCCAGTGACTCTTTCCATTTGATATTAATTGTAGCTTAAATTAATAGTGAGATATATTTCGTTATGTAAATATTGGATTTATTATTTATAGTTACCTCCGTGCTACTAAACTGTAGAATATATCCATGGCGTTAATAACGTGCCAGGAATATTTCATAACTAATTTTAAATACAGCGGCTGTATTACTGTTTCATACTCATTCAAACAACATAAATAAAATCAACATTCATAATATTCATGTATGAAATTTATAGATTCTAGACCCTAAACTTTACTTTTTGCTAATGCTCATTATTCTGATTCATTTGGAGAGGAACTACGCTAATCTAATTCCAATTAAAAAATATTTTATGGCAATAATTTTCAAGGATCGTATGATTATTAAAATAAATTGACAAAAAGTCCAGCTCACCTGCACGAAGTCTTCAGTTTTACTAATTTCATTTTCTAATGGGATAGACATCATAAACTAGAATTACTTGTAAAGTATGTATGTATACATTATGAGTACGCTCAAGGTAACTAGACGCTTGACAAATTCAGTCGGCAATTTACCTTTGCCAAAGAGTGACGCAAACTACCTCCGGCGCACACATATAATAAATATAGGTTATAAATAAGAAACATTAATAAGACTCAATATATGTACAGACACACCAGTCGGTATATCGGACAGCGTTTCAATATTCCTGTGTGGGGCCTCCGTGGTCGAGTGGTTATGGTCTCTGAATAGTAATCTCAGGCCTCTTACCGCTGTGAGTTCGAATCCAGTCCCAGACAAAAATTCAAGCTGTCCATCTAGGCTACGGGAGGTCAGTGGTTCCATCCAGTGGTACGTCTTGGGGTCTTCCTCCACCGTTGAAACTGGAAAAGTCGCCAAAATGTCCCTGACTGTTGGTGTGACAATAAACCCCGGGGGAAAAAAGTCAATAATCCTTATACATTTGAATTTGATAAAGATTAGATCACCACACTATGAAGACCATTATTTTGCTGCCCCGAAGGTGGTCTAAATATCGAAATTTTACTATATGTTTATAATATGAAATTATTTAGTCTGATCTAAAGATGCATTCTCGTGGTTTATGAGGGACAACATAAAAAATAAGAATCACCATCATGAAATTATTTATCAACCTCCAAATTTGCTGAAGTTTCAGAAACGGAAACTAACTTACAAGAACTGCATTAATATTTTAATGATTACATTGGGAATAATTCTATAACATTTTACTATCATCGAAACTAAGAGAAGCTATTTTATTATCAAATATACGATGCTGAATGTGAGTATTCGTTGCATGAAAACGAACCTTATCGAATCAATTACTCTACAATATTGTCTAGACTCTTTTTACTAATGGGAATTAATCAGCTGATATCTATGTCTTATCAATCCTGAGAAAGTCGCGGATTACTGACCAAAGTTGGTCATTTCAGGATCATCTCGTATCCAATAGCTTTCTGGGCGAGCACTTGACTGACTTTTGTAGCACTCTGTAATAGATATACGTTCCTAATTGACAATTCTATAGTTCTGTTTATAACAAGAATTTTCTACTATTTTATTTGGGGGAGGGCTGAAGGATATTGTTTTGCATATTGTTGTTTTCTGCGTGCGTTGGGTTCTTGATTTATGAGTATGTTAAAAAGGTGTTACTTCTAATTTGTATATTAAGATTAGATGGATCACATCGTACCATAATATCATCTTATGTATGGTTATAGTCTTTAGGTGCATGTTTTGTGTTTTTCGCCGGTGTTTAACGTCGCATTAATGGCCGTTTGGCAACTTTTCCAACGATTGAGGAAGAGGACCCTCTGTACAGTAGTTGGACAGCTTCATTTCACGTTTTTTTCTAGTCCTGGGTGAGATTAGAACTCACAGCGGTGAAGAACTGGTGATTACTAGTCAGAGACCATAACCACCTGACCATGGAGTCTCCCTCCAGTCTAATTAGTAAACTGTTAGTGAAATAAGCAGTGCTACACGGTCCTTTCACAGAATAAAATAACAGCATCCAGGTTTAAAGCCGTATTTTAAGTATAAACATTGAAAAAAAAGATTTAGTGTGAATAAGATTCCATAAATAGCGGTCTATGTTTATTTCCAGATTACACTGAAAATATCTTAGTTGAGTTATTTCCATACTGGCTTCGATTCTATTGTTTAAATACGTAAGAACATAAATAAAGATGAGATATATGAATTTAATGGGGCAGCGAAGCTACATTAATGAGAAGATTACCAAAATATTTCAATAATCGAGACATCTCTGACATAATCTCAACATTTGATCTTCCAGCAGTATCTTTATGATTGGAGGGCGTTGAGATAAAACTTCATGGAGTCATTACTTCTACCTCATGTTTTACATACTCTAATACCAAGGAGCGTTCTTCCTGGTGCGTGGTTTAAATATTGTATTCAAGTCAGTAAGGGGAATATTTATGATGCGAGGAATCGATCTTGCAGAATTACTGTCAGATTATGTGTTTAATTCTGTTATAATTTTAGAATCACAATTATTAAGGAAGTATCAGGTTTCAAACAATTACAAAATTCATGAATTAAAGGCATTTAAATATTTATTGTATTTAATGATGTATCGGCTCTGTCTGCTGCCTGTTATACAAAAAATACAAAGCCGCGGTCGTGGTCCAGTGGTTAGTGCGCTGGACTTGCAACCCGGAGATCCGGGTTCGAATCCCGGTCGCGGCAGGTCATACCCTTCAATGAAAATTTGACAAAATGTCGATTTTCCTCCACATATGGAGAAATTGCCGGCTCCTTATGGAGGGTTAGTGCTGGTTAGGTAATACTGTTGAAAAACGGCGTTAAACTCCGGTGACAATAAGTCACATAAAAACAAAAACAAACAAAATACCAAAAAACATGCACTATTCTAAATATCCAGTAATATGATATGATTTTAAGAACGGCGAGATTTGCATCATCGTACAACACTTGTCTCTACATTAGTTAATTAATCACATACTTTTTCTCTCGGGTTTATCGTTCCACCAACAGCCGGGAGGTCATTCGGCGACTTTTCCAGCTTTGCGAAATTTGGTCCCAGGTGGAATTCGAATTCACATGGGTGGGGGACTAGTGGTTACAAGTCAGAGACCATAACCACTCGACCACGGAAGTTTCCTCAACCATGATCTATAAACTCATTTTTTCTGAGATAAAAACATAAATGTAAGAAATAATTGCATGTGGGATCCTTTCCATCATCCAAAAAAAAACGAACAAAAAAAAACAACAACGTAATATTAATCTTCTGACACCACGTGACTATTTGACCTCCTGTAGGTGTGACTCTTTTTATTATACACTAAACCGTAAGACGGTAATATGTCATTTAGACACGACTTTAACATAGCAACAATTTTATTACAACAACCACCTGCTTTCGAATGATTATCAATATTTCATATAAAGTAAAACCTATGTTTGGCCACCTCTGAGTAAAGACCACCCTGTTAATAAAGGTCATTCTTTGAAAAATCGTCACTGATTATTTAGAACAAACTGACCTCCGAATAAAGGTCATCTGTCAATAAAGGCCATATTTGGTCTTTCTAAAGTTTGGCTTTTATACACATGTTTTATAGTACATTAATTTTCAACTCGATAATACGGTCATTTCTGTATTTTGTTGTTATATTAACTTGATCCAAAAAACAAATTTGGTCCAAAATTTATTCCGTATATCAGTGTAATTATTCGACCATGCCTGTACAACAATGTGAACTGACACGTCATGTCTAGATCAATATATGTTCAATGTGCTGTCTAATTGTATGCATTGTTTTTTTTTCATTCATTCATTGATGTCGAGTGAGCTAGTTCAACATCGTGTGATTTCGTTCAAAGAGTGAGAAAGACGTAAAATCAACAAATAAACCAGGTGTATCATATAAGTCTTAGACAACTGTATATCAGGAACGTCCACCCTCGCAATGTTTTATAAATGCTTGCATCCATTATATCTGTACTGAAGATTTCTGAAGTGGTAATGCTTTCATAAAACATCTGTTGAAGGAAGATCACCTATTTGGACTTTTATTTGATTTTATCTGAAACCTAGGCCAGAAAAAAATAGTTGTGTTTCCGGTTACCAGACCGATCCTACTTCTTTTTGACGCTGACCCCAAAGCTCATAACGCCAAAACCCAAAGTACGAACACATTCGGGGACGAACCAATCAACAATGTACAAAACATAATTATGTTTAAAAAATATAGAAGTTTTTCGTCCCACCTATCCTATTTTCCGGTAAAGTATTCGTAAATATGATATATTCTCAAGCCTAACGCACTCGCTTCTGACTAGTTAAACGATTTTAGGAGAACAATGAAGATTAATAAGTACATGTTTGAAATGCTGTCATCTTTTTTTGTTGTGTCGATGACTCCACAAACTTGCACATGCAAATAGGTTTAACTTGATTGATTGATGATTAATTTCCAGAAATAGAATCAATATTTTGCGCAGAAAAAATCAAACTGTGCATTGCAAGGTATAATCTAAACTATTTTGGAAGTAAATAAGTTTTCAATTATAACTGTCATACAATATTATGGATAAAATTATGATTTATAAACTTTTAACGAATCATTGAACGATCTTTCAGTATTCTGTCCCATGATTCATTGTACTACACAAGAACGTAATAAAGAAAAGGCGAATAAAAGAGATTTTGGAACAATGGAAGTGTGATAACCAGTACCTTCTATAAACCTAATTTTAAATGTTCTGCTATTAATTTAGAATGTACTCTGACACTGTGTTATCTCAATACTTGCCTACGAATACGATACATTAAAGTGTTTCTTTCAACAAGGAGCGGAATATCAAATACGGGTTGTTTGTTATTTAAACCGATCGCTTTTTAGGGAACTTATTGTCTTGACGGTGATAACAAATTCCCTTTTTCAAGTCTTAATTAATTAATGCTGATAGCTACCTGAATTATGGAGCCATTGTTTCTATTAACTTTTATTATTTTGTTTATTATTTTATTATTTATTGTTATTTCTGTCTGCAGTGTTCCTAATTCCTTAATATCATTTTAATTTTGTATACCATCACCCGTTATACTCATTTATAATAACATTTATAATAAGGGAAGTTGAATCAGGAGGAATCACATTTGGCGATCGTTCCCACCCACTTTGATGCTTAATTCATATTTTGCATTAGTACCAAAGGTAAAAAGTATATGAATATCTTGTTAGTTCTGAGAGTTCTTGTCAAGATAAGAATCGCATTCCTTATTCTAAAGTTAAACATACACACGTCCGCTTTGATTAAGGCCGATGTAGACAACTTATTTCGACTACATAACTAGAGAAATATTAGGGGTAAAGATACCACACGTAAATAATTGTAATTGCCCCAAACACACAAAGCATTCAGATTTAAATACTTGAACATTACGAACAGGAACAACACTTAGTCCAAAGTTTACACGGGCAATAATCATGGCTTCAAAGTATGCTTCTAAGATAATACACTCGTGCATTACAGTGAAATACACAGTAAAAGAAATTATTGTAATATTAGCGATATAAATGAAGATACAGACATACATATTTCTAGCATTGTTATCTAGGAACGCTAGATCGTTCATCTACCATCGACCTCGTACCATTCCTTAACATGTTAACAGGAAATTCGCGAGTAATTACAATATCTGTCAGCAGATCTCCCATCATCACCTAAAGAATGCTGGAAGATGGGTAAAATTATGGCTTCGTATTCCATATGTGCCAAAGTTTACACGTATGTTAATGGAAACAAATAATATATCCTGTAATAAACATGGGCGGTTTATTAACAATCATAGATCATGTAACCTACTAGACCGTATGTTTATAGTAGCAAACTAACGTAATTTCAAGATATATCAATTGAGCTTATTTGGGAAAACACATTAACTACAAATTACCTTAAGAGTGTAAGGAAGTATTTTTTAGTAAATAGCATGCTGATTAATATAGTATTTGATTAGACTACAGTTTTAACAGTTAATAAATTCTAGACTGTCCTTGACATATTTGTGTACCGGTACGTTTAATACGAGCGTATGTAGGTACGTATTCCTTATGCGTAAAAGACGCTGTACATATTCCTCAACTTCCTTTGTGACCAGACCTGTCTTATTTTTTTTACGAACGGTATAACAGAGAGAAAATGTGGACGCTAATTTACGTTGTCTTCGTCTCACGATATATGTCCCGACGTTGGTCGTAAAACGGTTCTTGCTAATCGGTGGATCAAATTACAGAAGTCGTTAATTTCAGCTCGTGGTCATCATACTAGAACCGAAAGGGGAACTCTGGCTGATTGAAGATAATTGTACGCCAAATCTGTGGGAAGATAAAGATGCCTACAGAAGGTCTGATATTCAAGGATCATGTTATGAAGTATTTTATGACAATACTGAACATTTATATCTAGATTAACGTTCTATGATTGCATGGTTCCCCTTTGTTTCCCTGATATCCAAAGCACAAAGTTTAAGCTAAGTGCGTACGCATTGATAATATTATTACTGATAATATTTGAATACACACTGTGTTTTATTTTGCCACGAATGACTGCTTCAGAATGAATGAGAATCATATTGTTGCGTACGGTTATTTCTTTATTCTTGAAAATACAAAAAAATCTTTTATTATCACATAGATCAATTGCATCAGCTTGTTCGTATCTTAAATGCGAAATAAATCTCAACCACTTACCATTTGCAAAGCTTTTTTTCCTAATTAACATAATTCATTACCATACGTAACACTATCATTACCTTTGTCATCGCTGTCACATAGACAAACAGCTTCAACAATACTTTGTATGTTGCCGAAAACAATATGATCACTAAATCATCATATATTGATATTTTGCTTGAAGTTTTTGGTAATTACAGCAAGGAATCCAATGGCTATTCAGACAATATTCCTACACAGGCGGATATTAAGATTTGTATCAGTAATCGTAATGTTTTAACACAATGATTTAACCGCTTCATAATCTTTCCAAGAGTTCGCTACCATAAATCTTGTTTGATAAAATCGTGTATTAGAATCTGCAATGAAATCGTGTGCCACTTTGGGAAGATTTATTGGTATAGCTCGTAGTTTGTATTGCTGCTAATTGTTTGCTGTCAGTTTTTCGTTCATGATTGTATTTTAGTAACAAATTGTTTCCAATGCGTCTTATCACACCCTTCGTAATCTGAGCCGTGAACATTGATTTTTGTTACGAAGTTTAACTTACTTAGTGGTGTACTTTATGTATGGCACCAAACATAGCAAGGGCATCCACAAGTCTCTGTTCTAATGAGTTGTTCGTGATAATTTTCTTCTTGGGTGATCTAAGTGTTTTCGTATCCCCAGCCTTGATTTCTAAATTCTCTTTACAGTTTGAAATTCTTGTGTTTGCTTTTATTTTGGTGCCTATGGATTCAAATTCTGTCTTTTTGTATAAGTTTCTGTCATGTCTCTTGCAATTTTAAAATCTAGTAATTGTGAACAAGTAGATAACACATAATTATTATCGTAATTACGTATGTTTAAATAATTGTGTAATTCAATACAATATTCCAAGTTTGGGTCGAGCCCGCTTACCTCGGCGATATTGTCTAGAAGTATAAGATTGAACAATATCTCCTACTCTGCTCACGTTGCAACCCTTATACAAAATAGCCAGACAATTTTGGCGTTTTTTATTAAATTGCGTAGATATCATACTGGTGATTAAATGAATCGGGACAACAAAAAACACGACAGTTACATTTTCGAAACACGGTAGGCATCGAACCCGCTTCATTACTTACCGATTGACGTAATGCTTCTATATTTACAAATAGATGCAATGTAAGCCCACTGATTAGCTTAAAAACTGTGCGATTCAAAACAATTATCTTGGTTAGATTTAAGCATTTGAACAGATTATTGACAAACAACAATATTAGCAATCATAGGTTGTGCTGTCCAGTTGTAATCTCGTTTGCATTTTACTTTCAATTCCCTTTGCTCCACACAGATACTACTTTGACAATCCATTGATCAAACTCAGGATTTCCCCACTTTTCATAAAAAACACTTCATTCTCTTCGATGACGCATTCAAATATAAATATCTCACGCTGAGAATATCGCGTCCCGGTTATCGTTCCCAGTTGGTTATGACGATAAAAAAAATCAACATTTCTGTTTAATAATAAAAAACTATTTGAAATGAAACATACAGTGGTATGAAATGATACACCTCAAGTATTTGTGAGGAAGTCCGAGATATCTACTTGTATTCTGTTTAGTGTAATACAGTTTCATCAGATTTGCATTTTAAGGATACTTGCTCTTTGCTACCACTTATTACATTTAAGGTGCCAGAATTGCCGCAATCATTTCCATACATTTGTTGTATCCTCTTTCTTTTTTATCATGCATGGATTCGTTCAAATAATGCGCATTAAGTATTACTTGTTGTGTTCATAAAATAATACACCGGTTTCTCTAACCACGGTACTCAACTGACTCGTTTCACATGTTTAACTCAAACACAACGGCAAAAAAACTTGTAGGAGATTCTCGACAGAGAGAGAAAGAGAGAGAGCAAACAGCAAGCAGAACTTGGCAACCCGAGAGATATATCTTAACATTTATCCGATCCCGTTTACTGTATTATGATTAATGAGTTATATGATAATGTTATGACATAGTTTTGGATCATACAATGGCGTAGCGACTTATGGAGGATCAAAGTATGCTGTGGTGTGCCCGTGGTGTCTAAATAAGGTTGACGTTAGTCTTGATATATTGTAACATGAGTAATACATAATTACATAAACGCTAAATTTCAACGTCGAGGCTTAAAATTAAATCTCCAGGTGAAGATCGTGTCTCCATGACAACTGCCCTGAGTGAAGAGATATTTCAAAGTTATCATTTCTTCATGTTTTATTAATGTGAGAGGGTTGCCAGATTTTGCAGCGCAAGAAAAAATAAATTCTGGTTCGAGACTCAGGGGTATAAATATGATTAATTGATATCCTTTTATAAATCTGATGGTGTTGGAAGCAGTGTATGACACGGTGAATAATATCATTGTTGTTTTAGATGTTGCCTAATCAAGAGAATTTGTTGCTGCTGAAACCAAGTTTTTTCAGTTTAAATGTTAAGCTGTTCATCTTGTTGAGCAAATAATAACTGAATATTCACAAAATCAGCAACGGCTTGGGTGAATATATAAAGAAGTAGGTGTCTCGTGATAACACGTTTAGTAAGAATAATGGCGAGATATTGAGCTGGTAAGTGTTATTCTACAGGGAACCACTGCACACTACCACAATGTATCAAGTGTGTCATTAAAACGAAAGATACACGATGGCGCAATGACACAGCGCACACAAATGTATAGTGTTAAAAGATTTTTTATAAAAAATACTTTCACTCATTTGTTCGACTTTTTAAGTAATTCCGTTTGATAATACGCCAAATCCTCTTGCGATAATGTGGTGAAATTGTCTAGACTTTAGGTTCCGATATAAACCCACACAATATATCTATACTTTATTAGATACAAATTGCATTTCAGTTACAAAGTCACACATTTAATTCAATTTAAAACAACAGTAATGCATTGTTATTGGTATAATACACTCGCTATTGTAGGAAATTACTGCTTCCATGCTTCACAACTACGTCCAGGGAAATGGATTGCATCAAGCAATATTGTGTGATTATTTTACTGGTGTTGAGATTTACTTTCTGAAAATGTATTGAAGTTTTATATAGTTCACGTGGGCTAATTAACTGAAGCGGATGAATCGCGCGAATATATGTTTTAATCTGAAGTCGATTCCCTTTCTAAGGATACAGTTTTGTTCAATCCAATTATTGATTATTTTTAATGATTGCAAGCAGCTACAGTGATATTGCGAAATTCGGTCACATTTTTATTGTTTTATACGTACATAATTATTATTTTATTCCGCATTTACTTATTTTTTTTAAGTCTGTTAAAATAATGTGCATGTATATCACACCAAAAGGTTGAAATCTGTGATGAAACTTGAACGGCCATTTGCTGGAAACAATAGATGGTAGAAAGTAAAAATACTTGCTAATCATTTCCTTTCATATTATTCTCGTTTTGGAAATACCCTCCCTCATTTAAAAGTTTAAATAGCCTTATTAATTTTATGATGTTATATACATTAAGTTCAAATTTTCCTTTGCTGCTGAAAATAAAATTTGCTATAAAATTTTACATTACAGTGCTCCCTCCCGTAACGTCATCTTCAAAGACCGATTCCCTCAAAGAAAAGACTGTAAAAGGTGTACATACACACAACTAAAAGCGAATGTATCAATTCCCTCCAACAACAAGTCACTCCCCCCCCAAAAAAACAACACTTTTTAGCGACTCCGACAAGTGTTGCTCTTCGGAGGGAGCACCGTAAACACATTCCTTGCATGGATAAAGTTTTCAGCAGGTGTGACGGTAGCAGAGTTCCAATTGTTAAAAGATATTTTGAACATATTTAACAACTAAACGATTACACCATATTGCTCAACCATATTACTGGTATCAATTAAATGGTGATTACGAACATGTTGTGGTTTTGCGTGATCCTTGAATTTCATTAAGATATTTTGCACGTGCGTAGAATTCAAGCGTATTTCTGAATGAAACCATCGTTTTATTGAATATTTGTCAGGGCAAGTGAAAAGCATTCATTACTTATTGTATTTAGATGGGAATCGAAGTGCGAGGATTCTTATGTAATATAAACCAAACTGTTGAACTGCAAATTACGCTTAATTGATTTTGTATTGTTGTTTTTTCATTACTTTGATAATTGCTTCATAATATACCTATAGATTTGTGGTATGGTGTTTATGGTTATTACTTTGCTAGAACACGCATGGAATACTAATAAAATTCCCATAAGTTGCATAATAATTTGAACTGAAGTATAACTGATATTCAGCGAATAAATGGCTTTGAACCTTACCGAATTATTACGGGCTCTGTTCTGTAAAACAGGTCTAAGTCACGGTTTTTAACCCCGGGGATCGTTTTATAGACATACCTTAGCTATGTCGGCACATTTAAAACATAAAACCGTTTCAGTGGTTTACTTTCAACATTTGGCAACACATCCCAAAATTCAAAGATATAACTATAAAACGAGCTCATTTCAAGAAGCGCAACACAATTTACAAATGTTTTTAATCGCAAAAAGTATTCGTGATTTGTTAAATTGAATTTCTAATTGTTTCTCAGCATAAGTGTTATTATGGTACATCTTTTTTTAAAAAAAATGTTTCTATTCTTAAGTAACAATGTATATAATCAAATTTAAAATATCTACGTTTTTGTGTATAAGTCGTACACAAATATGATTGTTTTCGGGTTTGTTTTACAAATTATTGCAATAATTATATTGGTTATCCAATGTTTGTTATTTTTCTGGATTCTTGAGTTTTATACAATCTACAAAACCACTTGAAAGTACGTGGTTTTCAACATTACAGTAACACCACTTCTGTGTCTAATGAGGCGATTGATGACTATCACAGTGACAAATATACAGTATCTCCTCCTAAAATAACAGTCTGGAAATACCATTAAAACACAAACTGTGTTTATGATCACTGCGGAGATTAAAGTGCTTCTACTGCCTTATGCTTCTGACGTTAAATTACACGATGTGCATACGTATAGAATGTTAGCTTGATACAGAGCATATTGGTTGGATTGAATAATAGGAATGTTTGCTGCAATATTTAGAATTAGTTTCAACATCTACAGACTTTCTGGCAACAGTTTCATCCAGACATTAAGATGAGATAAGACTGGTTATCAAGATGCTATTATTGTGTGGTCATTTGTGGGATATCGCCATTAAATTTGTTAAGGCTACAAAAATAAGATACATAAACAACGAGACGACCTTTAAAAATAAAAATGAAAATCATGCATAGTTCGGCAACTTGGATTAGTCAAAGATCAGCGTATTCTGTAGGGTGAGTCCATTCTGTAGGGTGAGTAGCATTTCGGAACGTTTTGGTGGTTTCCGCGATGCATAAATAACAGTAACCTGTCCGTTTTAATTGAGATCAAGTTTATGTTTGGGAAAAGTACTTGGTCATTATATTACTTACCCCCATTTTGAAAAGTAGAACAATCCTTGCCCTTTCGTCACGCCCCACTGCCCAATTTCTATCTATAGCCATCATACAGAACATAAATACTTAAATAATCACATAAACTCGTGTCCAAATTCCAACCAATAAGCCAAAAGCTTGGAAAATAAATTAAACATGACTGCAAGGGCAGAGAAACGGACATATTTACAGTTACTCGACAGATAATCCGAAGTACGAAATTGTTTGTGGACGAATCCTGCCTCCAAAGTACGAAAATGTGATTTTTTTGTATTTTTCTTTTCTTGGAGTCATTTTTGTACCTAAATTCTATACCGCGATACTTATTTGTTTGTGTTGGATTCTATGACACTCTTGTAAAAAGCATTTTTTTCGAACACAAAAGATGTAAAAAATCTTTTACAGTTTTCATAGACCACATTCGGAGAAAAGACGTCTCGAATCAATTAACGCTCTTACGGGTTATGGGTTCAAGTTGTACGAATTAACTTAAATCCATCGAAAGAAAGAAATCCGTTTCCCCTGGTATTCTGTACATAACATTTATAATTGCTCTGTTTAAGCAATACAAATAAATTCAATAAGCTAAGGAAATTCGTACCAAATTTATTAAAGTCTAAAGTGGCACGACCGTATGAGTCAAACCATAGTTACTGAATTTTCTGTTACAAAAAAGTGTTCAGATCTAAAATGTATTATACATGCTGTCGAATGCCATACTTTTCTTGCACACAAAATCATATTTCATTGCAAGTTTTTACGTAGCCTCTCAATTTCAGAAAGTTTCCCCGATTGCTTAAGCAAAACATTTAAGCAGAATCATTCGCTTTTTGTGTTTCTGCCGCATTCATTGCAACAGTTTCTTCCTCTTTCGTTTCGGATTATTTATTTATTTGATATACGCTACAATAGAATAAATAAAACAAATGGTTGTTCTCACAATGGCAAACCGACCTCTCATGAACACTTGAAATAACGTGCTAACGATAATGTCGCTGATTTTTGTGATATATCATTTTAATGGAAGCCATAAATAAGACTGGAAGCGTTTGATCAGGACAGGAACATTAAAACACGATCACAGCATTACACAGTAGGTACACCAACACATCTGGGGGATGTTTTAATGATTTACAATCTATTAAACAGAATTAAATGATTTCGATATACCACTAGTAGATGAAAAATGCCAGAATTTAAGTGATGTATTCGTTCAAACATAGTGATAGATCCACTTTATAGAATCGATTTCTGTTGCTCACTTCATACTTGGTACATTACTGCACATCCTTTTTTTACAAAACTTGGGGATAATGTAATTGTTCGAAGCTATTTTGCAGATAAGCCTTTCAATTATAGAGTTCTGTATATATTAGAATTCCCCGCTCACATTCTATCGTGAAATATATAAATGCATTTTACATCAACTATTACAAGGTTAAGAGTATGAAACGATTGATTTATGAGATATTTACATCGGTTAATGACTACACATCTTTTAAATGGTTAAAGTGATTAAACCCTGGGTGGAAAATAGCTAAGTATTCCAATTTAATAACTAATAATCAAATAAATCAAGTATAAGGCCGTTCTTTAAAATGCTGGTTTCCGGTTATACAACCCAAACTTTCAAGAGCACGTAGTTAGGTAGGCATTTTGAATTTACTTTTTTGTTTTCGTTATATGATTGTACTGAAAACAAAACTTTGGAATAAAGATCTCATCAAAGTCGATACAATTTCATGGGGGACTGGGGAATTTCTGAATGGCCGGCCGCAAACCAACGTTTTTGAAGTAAGGCTTAATGTTTAAGTAAATATATATCTATCATAAAAACTATTTCGCACATTTTGTTACTACATTAAACTCTTCAGGTTGAGATTAATGACGATGAAAAAATGTCAACCACTCATGATTTACTTGTATAATTTGTTTTTATGTATATTCAATATTTACTTGAACATCTGACGAACATACGGACCCAGTTATACTATTAAGTGGCCCAAACTTGTGCCCAGCATAGCAATTTTAAAGATTTTGGGAAATTTATTTTAAGAATGTACGCAAAGGAATCATATAGGTAAGAAAATGATACCTAGAAAACACCCCACCTTCCCAAAAATGTTCCACCAAATTCCCAAACCCGAAACCAACCCAACAAATAGGTAAAAACGGTTGAATATTTCTGATATCCCGGAGGGTACCGCCTAAACTTAAGGGGGATAGTAAACTAGTTTTAAGGGCCTTAGCTGACACTTACCTCTAAGGAAACTGAAACAAATAAGTAACATAAATAAATAATAGCCGGATACAAAATTAAAACAAAAAACACTAGCAAATATAAATAACAAGTTAATTGTGCATTGAAAGTTAATTCAAAGAGCAGGACATCCATTCACGAATCACGTATGAAATACAAATGTTGAATATGGTAAGAAAGAGCAGGGGACGAGCAAAATACAGTGAAATATCATAAATAATAATAAATAAATGTAATTAGTGTTTCATTTCCAAAGATAAAATACTCAAAATCAAACACTCGAACAATGGTGTCGTTTATATATGTTAGTAAATGTTAGTTATGTTAGTAAAATCCTAAATTCTTGTCTGTTTGAGTCTTCTCGAAAACTCTCCTTTAATACAGTATACAGTAGGTATGTGATTTGTGCTATTTTCTTCTGAAATCAAGTTTATGCAGACGTTGTTAATTTCCGATTCATGTTTATTTAGAGACGGAGTTGCAATTTAACTCGTACTGAAATAGTATATGTATATATAGATGGCGAACTTTATAGTGAGCACATGAATAAGATTAAACTTGTTAGTTTTGCACTTTGAATAACTTAAAAAATATAATTATACCATGCTTTTAAAATCAACAGAATCCTGTGATGTATCCAAGTTTTATCAAAACTGTAATGTAGACTTATACAACCAGTGGAACTATTTTTCAAAGCGATTGTATGGATAAGAGGCGGTCGCGTGATTGTCAGTAGAAAATCTACTGTCTGACTAAAGGATTCCCAGAAACAGAAACATGCAGATAAAAAACCTACCTACCCCAAAATACCATCAGGCCGAAACTCAGCAACGCAAAACTCATCTAGCACTAATATAATGGTACAAAAACAGTCTCTTCAAAGGATACCACATTTGAATTGCCTGCTGCAGTTCCAAAGGATATCAAACCAATTCCACGAGTTCAGCCTCACATTTCCCACTTGGGAAACAAGAAATAAAAGACAAAGTATAGCATTAACAAAAATATTAAAAAAAACAGTGTGGTTATCGGACACAGTAATGTGTATCATTGCATCAGAATGATCAGAAAACATGTATACATTAATTGTAAAATCATTCTGCAACCGATCCTATATTTTTGGTATGCAAACGGACACCATATATTTATATATTCGGCTTTAGTTGTTTTTATTTTGTTGCTTGAAATATGTTAATGTATAAAAATATGCTTCAAGTGTCAGCGTTAGGGACTCGTTTTGAAAAAAACTTGTTCAGTATGTTTGATATAATGATATGCATAGACCACTTAAAAAATTCAGCAATCCTGATGTAGCCACGGGTAACTTCACTTCAGGATGTGATACATCGAACCTACAATCAATCATGTAGGCTTTAAGCGCCGCCAGAAAAACACGTGAAACGTCTGTGTTCAGCATATACAAGAATTTGTCTGTAAATATTTTATCACCTAACGTGTCTATGGGAAGTAACATTTTCGTTTAACCCTCCTAGGCTATAAGATTAAACTGTCGAAATGAAGTTATCATTTTATGTTGTGGGTACCTAGTGATTTTATTGGAAATACTCGGGGCGGGTATATTGGTTTTCTTGTGCCCAATGTTAAGCATGTGTTGTTAAACTCATTGTAGTCGTCCAGTGGTTATAGACTCTGACTAGTATTTTCTAACCTCACAGCGCTGCCATTTCAAATCTCAGGACCAGACAAATTGCACGCGTGAAGAAGCTGTCGAGTTAGCTTGCGGAAAGTCGGTAGTTCTACCAACGCGTATTTGTGGTGTTTTAGTAAGCAATGTCGCCAAATGACCCTGGCTGCTGGTACGACGTTCAACCCCATAGAAAACAAATAAAACCGCTACAGCAAAACCAGCCACGAGAAAACGCCTGGAATCAAAGTTTCATCAATGACCACAGAGTGCGGTGTCGTATTATTATAATAAACCTTACAGGTCGGCTAGATGTGCCGGTCAAATATCACTTAGTACCAAGAAATATCCACTTTACCAACAGTCGCGCCTTAGCATTAAAAACCACCCTCTCCAGAATGATCAAATTTCATTTTATGAACACAAACGATTTAATATTATTTCAAAATGATTTGGTCTATGCCGTTTATTAACAACTGATTTTGTTTTTTTCCATGAGTCTGTAAATCTTTGAAGTTGGATTCCTTACGAAGTACAATGTAATACCATTCACAAATGCCACCGTGCTGTTTCTCTTTGTCTATTTGTAAAGATGAAACCTTGACGAAGAATATATAATTGAATTCCAAGGAATAACCAAATGCAACCATTTCTACCTAATCTCACGGGCTAGATATGCATGAAAGAACCATCACAGCACACTCATACACATCAAAAGAAACTACTGACTTACAAAAAAAAAACTCCCAGACGAAAACTTAGTCCACAAAGCAACCAGCAAGGCTTACACTAACAGCCAAGCTGAAAACAGAACTCAAAAAAAGAAATACAAAACAACGACACAATATTTGCTTAAAATTGCGTAATGTTCATAATTTCTCATCGTGTCAAAATAGGTGTAAAGACATTCTTTACTTCCAATGCTAAAGGAATAATAGTTCATTACGGTGTCCTGTGCAGTTCACTTTAAACCTGTTTATTAAGACAAATTCGCTAAAACTATTTGAAGAAGTAATTACTTGCTGCTTGAAGCAAAACCGTTGCTACTTAAACACTAAATAATTACTACTTTAATCTGGTAAACTCACCATGACAGACCGATTCTGGTGATGCCAAAGGCCATACTTGTCTTTTAACCTTTAATTCATTTTTGAATTGCAATATGTCCAATTCGTGTAAGTCTGTTGTTCGTTTTGCTTGTCGGAGTTTCATTGGTAATCTCCATCATTGCTTCAGTTATCAATCAGACACCAATGATTACATCGGATGATGTTTTGCTAATGTTGATGCGCTTTTTTATAAGTTCAATCTAATTTAAATATTTCAACAATACTGCTTGTTTTATTAATCATTCCACGTTGTTAAAGCACTTAGAATCAACACATGGCGAGGATAAATTGGGTTTTAAATATGCACATAGTAACAAAAAGTAGCCATATGGTTCGAAAATGCATTCGAATTGGTTATTAAATGAATGGAGTTGTGGAATAATCGTACTGGTTATATTTAAATTTGCATCGTGGTTTTAACAGCGTTGTTTGGTTGAAATAATGAAAATTCCATATCAGAAAATATATGCAGTTGGCCCTCCCATTCTCCCCCCTCTCTGTCTCTCTCGACGTCTTGGTTAAACTGTGATTTTAAAAAGTACTGATTATAAGTTCGCATATAAATATGTAATCGCTTCAAAATGTTTTCGTTTGCCATTATGAATGACGCTACTTTATATGAATAATTATGATATTTAAACTTCAATAGGCTTATATATTGATTATCGAAACATGGGTCATTTACCCAGTAACAAGAAATGTGCGGCAGTTTGTTTTCTGAATTTCAAGAAAGACTGTTTTCTAGAAATGTTATTAACAAAAAACCTCAATATGTACTACGCCATAACTAAACCTGCTGCCCGGTCTTATTGTTTTAGCATTCAGTGGGTAATTAATTAATTAATCCGTTCGTTGATTCAACGTCGAATGACCTTTACCCCGTAACGCACATTTAATTTCCAATGGTCATCCTGAAACAAAGGATGCATATTATTGATATAGCATTCCTGATCATGTTAATCAGATTTAACCTTTGAGTATTGGCCATTAGGGGGTGGTATCCCAGACTTCTTTAAATGTGAGCGCGTGTGTGTTTTGTCGGCGCTATATAGCTATTCTTGCTAAGTTTCCCTATTGTTTTCTGTATTTTGATGTTGTGTAATAATTGATGGAAATTATGCCGGCGAATTTAGGTTGTTGCGCTTCAATAGATTAGTTTATGGAGATAAGTGATTAAAATAGAGACGATCTCAAATAATTAAACTAACAGAATAGCAAATTGTTCGAAAATGGTTGTGTTCCAAACATAGAAATCACACTCATAGAATCTTATTCTTTTCTAAGCTCTCACAACCCTGCTAAAATTTACAGAGCATATGTTTGTCTGCCATGGAGTTGTTGATTTAACAAATTTCTATTAATGTGATGTTAGAATGTTGCGTACAACTTCTGTTCTTAATACTGTATACTTCCTTTTCCGTCTTTATTTCACGTAAGCAATGTTTATTCACACATGTTTGCCGACAGAAATATGACACTACAATATAATGTGAAATGAAATTATATAAAATGTATAAAACAAAAAAACCTGTCTAGGTTCTTTTTAAAAAATGGATTTATTAAATAATCATTCACACATGTGAAAACACCTCATTCAAACAAGACATGGATCTCATTTAGAACTATTCGATTGGATTAAATTACAGTAGCATGTAGTATGAATATATAACATAGAGTTTTCTCGTTGTATGTAACATCAAAACATATGTGCGGGGGGGGGGGCAATGTTTAACTAGTAAGCACTAAGTTGGACTAAGTTTTTTACGAATGTAATTTGTGTTTGGCTAAAGCGATTTGCATCAGAAACTAATTGCTCTGTCTAAAATGATTTGTACAGTTCTCATAATGTGTTCGAAAACTACCGTAAGATGCATATATATCATGTTGTAGAAACATTTGTCAAGATAAAACGGTTCAATAATTGAGTTTGTTAATTGCTAAATGTCAGATTCCACTTACGTTGCCAGTAATGCTTTTTTTTCTCTCATTATCAAAGTTTCCCTTACACGTACATCGTCTGTACATTTTCAACAGAACGGATAATGATGGGTCATTATATGACATACAATGTGATGGACTTTCGAGTTTTCTGTTCTACGCCAAGTTACTTACAAGGGTGAAACTTTAGAACTTGAAGATCGAATGATGAAAGCAATATAGTATAAAACTTGCCCGAAGTATACACATGAGCTAGTCGATCTGGGTTTGTTAGCCCTCAGTTCTGAACGTATGCATCCATTATGTTTAGCGTTGTTCAAGGACGTTATAAGTGATTATGGATTAGGATGACAGATGGCAGAATAATATAATTTACAAGATGTAACTGTAGAACATGACACAACTGTTTAGGATGTGGTCGGGTTACAAAGTGTTTTATTTCTGTATTTGTGACTGGTCCACAGAGTCTCAAATACAAGGAACCATTTGTCAATTTTATTTACCAGTGATATTTATTCCTGCAAATGGAAGCAAGTTCGATGACGTGGTAGAAAACCACAAAGATCAAAGTTTAAACTGTCACTTATATGTCTGGTAACATGTACATTTTTCTTGACAGTCGAGACTGGAGACTTCTACAAATTCATTTCAATTTTAGTCATATTACTCTGTAGACGTTTAGTCATTTTCGTCTTTAGATGGTAAATGAAATACGTTCATGCCCCGATTTGTTCTCTCTTTGTTTCCTAAGGAGATAATTAACACAGAACACACACACATGCAAAATACTTATAAATATTGTATACGTTAAACGCCATTCTGTTAAACCAATAGCACTGATTACTTGATGCGCAGTAAGTGTCGACTTAAAGCCCCGGGGATTCAAATAGAGCTACAACAGATCGAATTAGTTTTAGTCGGAATTTTAAAGACATTATCACGCTTTTTAGAGATCTAATATAGGTTTAACGACGGGCATCCAATCGACGTTATCACGTTCACTTGCCCGCATAAAAAGACTGTAAAAATCCTGTTAAATAAGTTGTTTGACATGTCCATGATTGATTGCTATTGTTATTTACACGATGATAGCTCTAGGTAGCAGTCTTAGATGAAGGTACTTGCTCAACGTATAAATCAGGCGATGCTGTTTGTGATTCCATTTGTCAAAATATCGCATACTCCAACATCGCTACGCCCGTATTTCTACGATACGTATAATAACGATCTGTTGAGAATATTGTAAAGTAATTGTATTCTTCAGAATTTCCGAAAGTTTGACATTGTGTTGTCTATATGTCTTGATGTTTCGTTTATCTGCATTGTTCGTGTATATTGCAGCATGTTCTGTGTATAATACATATTTATTATAAATAAATAGTCATCATTTATGGGAGGAAATATTCCGCACATATCTCCCGCTATTTGTTAGTCTATATTAGTCATACACATTTGGGAGAACTTACGGCGGCTATTGGTGATGCTTAAAAATCCTTCGTTGTAAAGAAGCGCGTCTGTTGATTCGTTTAATCCCACTGCAGCTGGCTGCAGACCTTTCTCAGGAGATGCGTCCACGATATTGTAAGAATTTTGTATTGTTTTATATCACCGACGGTGTTGTTGTATCGACATGGTTCATGTTGCTGGGTTGTGTGTTTTCAGTATATGTTGTAGGACTTTTTTGTATATGTCGTTTTTCGAGAATTCGTTTTTTCTTTTTTCTACACATTGTTTAAAGTATCATTTTATAGAAAACGCTTAACAAATTCTCATGAGAAAAACAAATTTTCTTTGTAAGAAATTTGTACTAAATATTTACAATCACAAAAATAAACGGATTTAACCAGACATCACTAGACATGAGCAACACAGAAAAATGACTCATTTACAGAAAATCACCACAAAGAGATCCATTGTTGATTTTGACGAGATGTGTAGAGACAATTAAAAATACAAAAATAATGAATAGAGACAGATAGAGGGGTTCAAAGAGAGTACAAGCCAACAGACACACATAGAGACTGATAAATGCGTACAAACAGTGTGAAAGAGAGAGGGGGGAACGTAATTAATAGAAAACCATGGCTCAACGCTTAAACGCCGCATATGTTGCCTTAATCATTAAGCATTGTAGTAAATTGACTTCACAATCTATTTAATGTTTTTGGATTACGTTGTTGAATTCTCTAACATTGAAGTGATTAATAGAAGTAACAAAAACTCCATGCTATGTTATCATTTATTTCTTATTAATTTGTGAATCTTTCTTACTCAATAAGAGCTCTGTAATTACTTGAACATTCTGAATATTTTAGAGATTACAATCTAGACTATATAAAATGTTTTTTTTAAAAAACAATACATTATTACGTATCCAGGGAACGATTCTAGGAAGTAGGGATCAACTTTAAGCTAGTACTACAACATTAATTTAACTCATTACTTGTTTGAAGAGCAATGATTTTTTTAATGGTATTAATGTATAGAATTATTTCAACATTAACCCTGGGCTTAACAGACAGACGGCGTTTCTTGAGCAATTCCTTGAAAATTGTTTCTTTCAACGATCGGAAAATGAAAAGCATATATCACTGTTCGGTAACAATTTGTATATTTACAAAATGCTTCAAGCATACTTCATTTATTTCCAGAAAGTTAAGTTTACTTTTAGAAATTGTCGTTGTGATTTCATAAAGGCTGGCTGTAATGACTGCATTGGCATGAAATGCGTATGATGTGAAACTGTCAATGTTGACTTTGCGTTATTAGAAATAAGGAGTTTACGCCATATTCGAAATTTTGTTCCCTGGACGTTCTGTTCTGCCACAATTTGAAGACAGATACTTTCTCGGGCATCTCTGGTTCACACATCATGTGGACAAGTTACCCACTGAAACAAACTGAGAGAGTGCAATTCCATAATGACGGATTTCCAGAAAATGATGCATGTTATGTATTTCACCTTTGCGCAAATACTGCAAACCACTGCTGTTTTGCCGCGTAAGATCAGTCCTCGGGAAAGAACAGGCTTCCTAGAAAAAAAAACGCAGACAGAAAATCCAACCTTCCCCAAAATGGTACAGTCCCTAAAACACACGCATCCAAAACCTATTCAATGTATAAGACCATACAAGAGTTAGGGGACAAAGTACATTCTCCCAGTGGTTGCGACCTTGGGACAGTCCGTAGGAGTATTCGTATTAAGGTTTATAGCATCGAAATAATCCGCTGTATTCGGATGAAGCAGCTAAAACATGTATATGAGTTTCATTTACTTATATTTGTACAAGTTTACGGACTGTGTAATTTATTTCTTGTTGCTTTTAACCCAAACAGCCATATTTCATAGTCTGTTTATCATACTAAGCAATACGCTGTGACGCGGACAACGCAATGGTGTTAATGAAAAAAAGGTTTTAGCGGTCGCAAATACGAGAATATATACTTCATAAACCTACTTCCTACCAGTTCATCACAGTCGATGAATATTCATCGCCCGAGTTTCAAATCATACACTTCTTTACTGTCTGGAATAAATATGAGATGGTTGTGATAGATGGCTTTTCGAGGGTCGTACAAATTACTTGTCTCTGGTGTCTGGTCCTTTATTCTGTTAACACGATGCATAAACTGATTTAGAAGTCAGCCAGCAGTGAACAACAATAATACGCAACATATTAAAGATATTACAGAGTCAGACACATTCACATTAAGAAATCGTTTTCTCTCCATCTATGTAAGATTGCAACAGGAATATTATATTGGAAACATCATACACTAAATAACAGCATTTCTATGTATTAAATACAAGCAAGTCAGGCAGACAAGTAAATTAGGCATAATTCGTACATATAGAGCGTTTTAGCGGATACGGTAATACAATACTTTGTCAGTGCTCATGTCACGGTAAGAGAGGATGAATGGTATAAATACTTAATTATACGATCCTGTCTGAAACCATTATTGAGGCATTCGCTTCAAACTGTTTTCTTATCGTACCGTAGATCGATTGTATATGCATTATTTTTACATCTAAGCGCATGTGAACAAGTGCCGGTTATTCATCGGATAGAAGGTATACAGTATTTCATGGTATTTCTCAATCTACTTTTTCAATGATAATACCTCCTGAAACTATAAATGTTACCATCAATGACAAATAATTTTAGCGTTGTGCATAACAATACCCAATCGACTTGACCTCATAGAGAAGACAAACGAATTAATGTCACGATTCGGCGTTGGTCACATTTCTAATATAAAATGTTTTTACTAAGATTGATTATTATGTATTCTGTTAAATATTTGAGATAGAAAAGGGTCGAAATACTGGGCAAATGTTTTATTTTTGTTGCGTTCATTAATGCTAGTTACCTTTTTGCTTGTATTGACTCTATAACTATGCGTTATTGTACAATTGTACACTATATTAACGTGCAATTTTGCGTCATTATATTATAACCATTCAATCCACAGATGGGTACTTATTACGTACGTTGTATGTTTCCAAATTAGGGGGTGAACTATGAATAAGTAACCATTTTGATTGCTCCCCGGGGAATTATGCCAATACATGTTGAAAGATAACACCTCACTTGTTAGAACTGTATTAAGTTCTTTGTGAATGAGTAACACAACACGATATATTTCCGCGAAGATGTCAATACCCATAATTTGTAACCCCATCATAGCTGATTACATGAATTACAAGTTAATTGACATATCAATTAAATTGCCAGTAGTTGATGTACATTTCCAGAGAGGAAAAAACGCGGCTCTAATCGTACTAAGAAAACTTAAAATGAGGACCGCCGTAAAGTTTCACCAAAGTCGGCATTGCTTTCTTTTTAGAAGATATAATTGTTGCATTGTTTGTCTTAACGAGAACGGTTTTTTGGAATTTCTCTGTTGTGGGCTGTAGGAGTACGTTCTAAATTCTGGCAATAAATGTCAAATTGAACCAAGGGGAAGTACGTGAACGCTGATTGTGAACACAATCGTAAGTTTGTTCCTGGTTTTCTGAATTGGAAGTAAAAAACGATTTCCCAGAAAATGTCACTAGCAATAAATTCCGGTTCTCCACGCAGACCTTCAAAGCCACAGACCAACCAATACGACCCACAGCCAAAGGCACAGAGGCAAAAAACGTGCATGCATTACAACATGAATCGGAAAACATAGTATCAAATGCTTTAATACCAGTTGTTCTCCTTATACAGGTGTTACTTTAACACGCTAGTAATCATATTCCATATTGACAAATGCTAATTATTCAGACCACTTGGTTCTAGCTTGAATACGTGGGTTTATTTTGTGAAGTACAAGAGCGAACATAACATTTATATTGGTTCCCAAGGCAGACTGTTTTGTGAGCCAACGTACGCAATTAGCTGGCAGCTTATGCTGTTTAGAAAGTAATTTGTGATGATGTTGGATGTAAAACGACGCCATCAAGTAGTTATCGTAGTGAACGATTAAGTTCAGCCATGTCACGAGCGCTTAGGTGGAGAACAGCCTTTTGTGCATATGTCATGCCACATGAGAGCTTTTATCAACAACATATGATAAATGAACGCACGGAATTGTTCTGTATTAAAATCTAAAGAGATAGTGAAAAATGGGAAGGTGCTACTCGACATGTCATTGATCTGAAGAAATCGATATTACACAAAACAAATTAGGATAAAAAGCTACATTTCTTGATAATGTTTTAGGACAACGATGGGAAACAGACGCATCTCTCTTGACTGGCTGAACAACTAAGATGGCGCGCATTCAGAAACGGACTAACGTATATTACGGGTTTTTTTCCCTCGTTCCTTTTCGAGATCAATATCTTGTAGAATGAGGCGTCTCCGATGTAATGACTGTCAGAAAAGATTATTTATTGGTGGTATTATATGGCTATGTTAGTTTACATCAAGCAAATCGAGCTTACCAATGTAATACGCTTCTGATTTATTTCCTTTGATTATTAATAAGTCGATTTTATTGTACAGCTAGATTCAGTTAACTATTTACTGTCAAAGTAATTTCGTACGAGTCAACTGATCTTATCTTTCGAAATATGATATCGACTTGCTGCTTTAGCAAGAAATGGACGAACAAAGAAGCGGTTAGGAATGAAATCACGACTTTGGTCTATGATATGGGATGTTCAAACATGTTTTTTTTTCTATTCTGAGACAGGAAAATTATGTTGGGACTTGAACAGTCTTGAGAATATAAAACTTAATTATTTCACAGATCTTTTTCAATTTTCTTGCAACGCATTTTAAGATGTTCATATCAAACAGCTATTAAAGTGATTTAGGGGAATATAAAGGCATTTGAAGTTAGGCGAAGCTGATTCAATTTAGAAAAACTGTCCAGTACAAACCTCTACCAAAGTGCAATTATAACCACAAAATCAGTTTTTTTATCGTGTCAATGTTTTGTACTTCGGAAAATGCCTAAACAAATTATACACATTGATCAAACGTTCCTCTACTCATTGATGGCTTTTATAATTGACGTCTGGTGTTTTACCATTGTCGGTGTGAGCATTGGGTTGTTTATCATCTCGCTATCTGTACTGGTTGAAGCTTTTCTCTAATCGAACGGATATTCCACAAGTAGACATATGTTAATAGCAATGCTCTCCTGCAGACGATGCATTTTATTAGTCTCACAACATTAATGAATAGATACTGTTTATTCTTACGATTGTATACTCCAGTCAAAATGAAAGATATACCAAATATAGAATGCCAAATGAACATATAGCGGATATGAATTTCCGTTTCTCTCAAACTAAAATAGCTTCTACTTCGGCAATACGGATGAAACAGGGACATGCGACATAATGTGGTACAGAATAGATATCATCAAATGAAACGGTGAACATCGGCATTCGTTTGATCCCAGCAACACTGACACCGTGTCATCCGTATAGTGCCGAGATGTCAGGAAATCTTGTAATTGTTAAATATCCTATTCTACAGAGACTTACAAAAGGTACAAGGTCATTATTTCTTGATTACTTCACTGATCTCTATAATTTTTTCCGTTGCAATCACTCTCTCACTTTTTGCTAATTCTTCCAGTGTTTACTAAGTTATAATTAGGTTCCGCTGGTTTCTCGCATTCTCGGATGTTTACATAGTGAATTGCATATCCTTCAACGATCCTCATTTCTGCTAATATAATATCGTCATGTAATTCACGGTGTCAATACTTGTTTCTATCATTGCTAAGTGAAAGACGTTCTGTGCCAACTCTCGTTAGAATTTGACGGAGTTGCTAATTAGAACTGTCAGTTTTAACGGAATAATTCAGCTAGTCCCGGTTTTCTCCGACGCTTTCGCATTATGATTTGCCATTTCCTTTTTTTCTCATATTTTACACATGTAACGATGTTTCTTACATACCGTATTCTCAGCATTAAGGCTTCGATCGTATTTTGCCACTTTATATACTCTACCAAGGCTGGTCTTATACTGATGGCGTGTGGTCCTGATTTCCGGCGACAATAATGTTAATTTGTGAAACATGGTTCAGATGATAAAACAGACAAAGAGGAATACATGATGTGACAAGTGAGGTTTATCGTCAGGACGTTTGAATCAAGATAGTACATGAATTGGTTTGTTTGTGTCGCCCATCTGAGATACGTTATCGCATGAGGAACTTATTACTGAAGATATTGTAGATTGTCCTCATCACTTCACGCGAAGTGTAGGTTAAATACATTCCTTTTCTTTTCTGTGAGAATTGTGCGACGAAGTTGAGTCTTTTTTTTACGTATAACCGGATCTTAACCTACTTTGTATAAAAGAGTGTTTACCACTGATTGAGAAATAAAAAAATGGAATTGTGAAACGTGAAATGAGAGAGCAAGCATAATCATAAATTCGTTACGTATGTTTCTTTTAAGTCAAGTGTAGCAACACGCACACCACAAATTATATTTGTCCAATTAATTATTTGTTCATTCCATGTCCCAATGAACACAATAAATTACAACGATTTACCAGACAATCTCCGAGTTTGTTCATCTCGCTGAAGAAACCATTTTTTTCTATTTTCGTCAATTCCATTCGATCTATTATAGACCATTCCTATTTCCAAAGCGTCGCAGGATTATTAATTTTGGTCTGTTGGACATAATTTCGGCGATGTTGTGTAAACCCTGTTTGACATGTTTACGACAATAGCAATGCTACTGTTTGACACATTGTTATTTGAAGAAGACAGACGACGAATATTGGCAACTCGAATACTTTATGATAGATTTGTGCAAATTGTGTCTTGTAGGCATGTATGTTTTGCGATGATATGAGACGGAATGTATGTAAATGTTGTTCATTTCATCCGTATTATATGCAAGATGTAACATATAATACCGAGAGTCATAAACTTATGCGTCTGATGGCTAGACTTTCTTTTCTGCTATATTTTCGCCTCTTTCATAGAATACCTGATTTACATTACTGGTTACAGAGTGTATTAGTTTGATTCCATTATCATTGCCATCGCCGGAAGCTATACCGGCTTCATCACGATCATCTTTCCTTTCTTAATTTTG
Organism: Lutraria rhynchaena; assembly: GCA_008271625.1. NCBI lineage: Eukaryota > Metazoa > Mollusca > Bivalvia > Venerida > Mactridae > Lutraria > Lutraria rhynchaena. The sequence goes on along the minus strand of VIBL01000004.1, from coordinate 4,580,107 downwards.
TTAATTAGTGCCATCAATTTGGTCAATTTTACGACTTTTTTAGATCATTATAGTTATCATATTCATCATCATGGTGGCCTTGATTGTCGTCATTATGATATTCGTCATCATTAGCGTCATTATCATAATAATGATCATTGTTAATATGATCATAATATTCAACATCATTGTCATAAATGACATTTAATGATTATGCATATCTAAGCTATTGCAACTTGTATATTGTTACTTACAAAAACAGTTTTCATCGCATCGTACTCATGTAGTGACAAGTAGTTCGTACTCATTTAGTGACAATTAGGTCGTACTCATGTAGTGACAAGTAGGTCGGTAGTGACAAGTAGGTCGTACTCATGTAGTAACAAGTAGGTCGTACTCATGTAGTGACAAGTAGGTCGTACTCATGTAGTGACAAGTAGGTCGTACTCATGTAGTGACAAGTAGGTCGAACTCATGTAGTGACAAGTAGGTCGTACTCATGTAGTGACAAGTAGGTCTTACTGAATCTAGTTAATCTATGAAATTTAAAATGTCAATTATACTGAATGAATTCATCTCTTCTCATATGTTTTATTCAATTAAAATGCTTAAATAAACAATTAGATGTTAGGTAACAAAGCATGCAGCCCTTAGTTGCATATTGTGAGATGTTGTTTGGTTAAGACTAGAAATTACATAATTACAAGTAATCATCATCATGATTGGTTACTTTATCGTTACGTCCTTAAAATATAAGATAATTGAATGAACATAATGGAATAATAATGCAGTTAAATAAGAGGAAATAGTACACCGCGAAACACTTCATGAACATGAGAGAGAAGACGATGTAATACCCTCGCATCAGTATGTTTTGTGGTCCAGAGGTTAGTGCGCTGGGCTTGTAACCAACTAGTAACCAACTTGTGACCCGGTGACCCGGGTTTAAATCCCGGTCACGGCAGGTCATACCCTTCTATGAAAAATTGACAAAAAAGTCCATTTTCCTCCATATGAGAAGTTGCTTGCTCTTTGTGGAAGGGTAAGTTAGTACTGGTTGGAATGTAGACCAAGAGAAAACTGGTTAGGTGAACCGGTCATCGTATATAACTGAAAAAAAACTATTGAAAAACGGCGTTAAACCCAGTGAAAAAGTATGTTTGTATTAAGCCTATAACTTAGAATTTTAGAAGCTGTACTTCCCACCAGATAATATCAGTCGCCGTTGGTCATGTTTACATATCGCCGCTAAAGATTCTTTATGATACCCTAAACACAATGTAAGACTTTGATTCCGAGAAAATCTAGAAACAAAACAAGCTATTTGTTAGAGTTACTGTCTACAATGTCGTATAATGATTATAGATATGGTGTAATCTTGCGTCCAGTGAAAGTATTATGTATGTGTCTACAATGTACAGTTACACAGAACATAGATAATCGGATCGTACACAATCACAGCTGTAAAATGAAACCATAATAAAGATTGAATGATCACTTGATATAAATACTGCTCTGATAGACATTTGTTACTTACTAGTATTCATCTAATAAGAACGATTTCAACACAACAACAACAACAACTGCAACAGAATCAATGACAAAAGTAGCATCAACAATAACAGCAATAACAACCACAGCAAAGCAACAACAGCAGGACAGCAAAAAACAGCAACGCATCAACGGTAGCAGCAACAACAACAGCTAAGAAAACAACAACAACGTAACGACAGCAACAATGGAAACACAGCAACAGAAAAATTATAGCGACAATAACACAACACAGCCACACAATAACAACAATAAAAGCAGCAACAACAACTACAACAATAACAGCAACAACAACAACTACAATAGCAACGCCAACAACTACAACAACTACTCCTACTACTACAATAGCAACACCAACAACAGCAACAACTTAAATAGCAACTACAACAACTACAATAGCAACAACTACAACAACAACAACAGCAGGAGCTACAAAGCAACCAATGCTGTAGCAGAAACAGCAAGCACACAGCATAACAATAATGGTGTATTATGATCTAATACTTATGTACTAATACTAAGATCATTGTGCGTCTCCTAGCAATTTTATTATTCATCATTTGCTTGCATATTCCGCTGTATCAATGGGAAATACTCGGAGGTTGCATAATTATGAGTATTAAATTGATGGAAGAAAATCTTTCAGAATAATTTCATTCGGATAACTTTTATGTGAAATATTATCGTGATGTATTGTAAATTAAATCTAAGCGTGTGGTACATTTATAGACAGCTCACTGTAGTTGATACAGGCGTACGCACGATATTAACGTGCATTCGAATGTAAACGTGAAAATGCGTGAAATTGTAAAGCTAATAGAAAGAGAAGAACTGTTTAATCTAGAAATCAATTCACGACTATAAGCAGTAATATGATAATTCTAAATCACCTATCTATGCTTTTCTGTGATGAAAAATAGCCAGAATTGTGACTTATATTTTTACTTTTTTACTGAACCATTATATGATAATTGTATCAAACATGTTAATTTTTTGTACCCTGACTTTGATGATTTGAAACGTAGAATAACATACTTATTTTAGCAACCAAATATTTCATCAAAATATATGTGACAATGACATTAGTATGGCAGTAGAAAAAAAAAGTTTAATTTAATTTAACCGTATCTTGTTTATATTTATTTTTTTTCACAAAACTAATGTTTTAACCCGCGTCAAGTCACGTGATATTCTCTGGGTTTTCATTATTACAATTGCTTAAAGTAAATATTGAGTTCTAGTCCCGTAAAGTATTGGTATTAATTGGATTATGAAAAGAATTTTGGTGATTAGGCTAGGCAAAAGAGATCGTGTTTCTGGTTACCCGACCGAACCTACTTTTAGCGCCGATCCTAAAGTTCCTAACGGCAAAATCCAAATTACGAAATTATTTGCGGACGAATCGTACCTCCAAAGTAAGAGAGGGGTGATTAGAGAAAAGAATAAGAAGAACATATGACATATTCTATTATTTCGGTCAAGTAACCGTACACTTTACTTTTTCCTAGCCTTATCAGAATGTTCATGTTGAGATGCTGATAACAATATCATAATTATAGATAATAAAGATTAGTGATGTAATTAATATCACTGAGTGGGTAACTTTACTTTTAGAGAAAATTATCATCTATCAGAAAATCCTCCTTTTAAACGTTATGTAAACACGTGCAAGAATAAAGTACTGTTTGATACAATAAATTCACGCTGGAAAATGTTCGTTTTATTAAGAAATAGAGGCATTTTATTAGTTAATTATTTGATTATTTTCTCTTATTTTGTATATAGACAAAAAAAGTTTTGGGAAAAACATTGAAATGTGAATCTATTCTCCCGAGCGCCGTTTCCCCGTCTATCTGTTAAATCAAATTGAGATAACGTTACTATACGGGTTCCAGCATAGAAATTACTGTTCTAGTAAAGAAATTAATGTCATATCAATTTGAATCAGAAGAGAAGGAGACAAATCACAATGAAAACATGATTATACATGTAATTATTCCGATTCTATTTTAGGAGATAGTCTGGTAGGCAAATACTTTGTGTATTTATTTTGTATAAAATGGGCTCATGACTTGTCAGTGTGTCAAACTTTCATAATGTATTTGTACCAGTCTTATGTCCGTATCGTGATTAACAATGAATGGATTCATTTTTAACTTAATTCCGATAAAATCACGTAATCTAGTATTTTTATAATGTATTACCCGCTGGGAATCAAATAATGTTCTTTTACATGAAACAAGGCAAAATAAGATGTACATCATTTTAGTTATTATGACTGACAAAAAGATTTCAAGAAGTACAATGTTGTCTATACAACATATAAAGGACCAAAAACGTGTATTGATGGTAACGGGTTTTTATCCTGTTTATGTTGTAAATTACAAATGCTAGTTTGTCGTATACTTTGCGCGATATGATGAGTACACCATATTTATTGTATTACATTTTATAACAAATTGGTCTATGGCTTTCTGTTTGGCATTGAAGTAAACTTGAAAATGTTTTATTTATTAGTAATAAGTCATTTACATGTTGTATTAACAATATTTTCGTACAGTATAACTTTGATACCACTGAGTCCGTTTTAATTTTGAAGTTGACTCATTAGACCAGAAAGAATATATCTAGAATCATGAACGTGTATAGAATTATGAAGTTAAACTAAGGAAGGCGTTTTGAAGGCCAGTATATAAATGATCGTTTCAAAGAGGTGGTCGTAAATTTGTGGTGGTCGCTTGGAGGGGTTTTACACTGCTTACATAAACCAAGCTGGGTGTTACAGTAACACAGGAGCTTGGGGTATATCTGGTCTGATCAGTCCATGTTTTTGATCCGTGTCTGTTTCTAAACATTCGAAAACTTACTTACGATTGACCTCCGACCTATTACTAAGCGCCAAAATGTCCTGGTTCGACTTTCCCGGGAGTTAAGATCGTAGCTGGGGAATTAGATATTTTCACTGAAGGACAATGGCCGAAGACGAATCAACCACGGCTATTGACTTAGACGAAGTCGATTTCGTATCAAATTAAAAGAAGAAAATAAACGCATAGATGAGAAAACTCATGATTCTGTTTCTTAGAATGCGAGGTCAATACTTTGTGATTCGGCGCCAGTAGGACTTTACGATATAACAAGTCAATAGTTCGTTCTTGGAGTCAATACCGTCAGGTTGTTTATCGGACCACATATACTAGGCTGTGCACCAATCAGATTACAGATTCATGCGTGATACCGTAAAGATGTTCTACATTTGTATCTCATTACGCAATGTTGTGTTATTATCTGCATATCGTCCGCACATACCTGAAGAATTAATTCTTTGGAGTGGTATTTAATGTTTAGGGAGGCTTTCACGTATCCGATTGGAGTAAGATAACCATTTTATTAAAATTAATAAACACGATTAACGGAGTAGGAATTCAATATTATGTAATAAAGTGTGAGACATTTTATCACCATTTTCGCATTAGTATATTAAGACGTCTGAGATATATGATGGATGATGTTTTAATACAACTGACGTCGGTGCTTTAGTTAGCACATGATAGATTGGAATCTTAGTGAATCAAGAAACGCCATCTTATTATTACCTTCAGTTATAACAAATTTATATAAATGCAATACATATGTACTGTATAATAACGACGGGAATCACAAAAGTAAATAATTAATCACGTTTTCACCATTCTGTTATTCAGTATTCACTATCTGAAAGTTTACTTTAGGTAATAAAGCTTAATTATGTTATGTAAGATATTAGTTTATTGATCACTTTTGTTGTTCATGTATCACTTATTTTTTGCCAAAATATGTTCAATATGTGTCTCCTGAAACCAGAGAACAGAACAGAGAGCATAGAACATACAGTAGAGAGTTGAGCGCAGAGAGCAGGCCGGAGAGACAAAACAGACCAGAAAAGAGCAGAGTTGCTCAGAGCATAAAGCAGAATGCAGAGGATAAGAGCACAAAACAGAGCAGAACAGAACAGAGAAGAGTGTAGAGGGCAGAGCAGAGCATAACTAAGCAGGGAGTAGAGGGCTGAGCAGATCATAACTAAGCAGGGAGTAGAGGGCACAGCAGAGCATAACTAAGCAGGGAGTAGAGGGCTGAGCAGATCATAACTAAGCAGGGAGTAGAGGGCACAGCAGAGCATAACTAAGCAGGGAGTAGAGTGCAGAGCAGAGCATAACTAAGCAGGGAGTAGAGTGCAGAGCAGAGCATAACTAAGCAGGGAGTAGAGGGCACAGCAGAGCATAACTAAGCAGGGAGTAGAGGGCAGAGCAGAGCATAACTAAGCAGGGAGTGGAGGGCAGAGCAGATCAGAGCAGGGAGTAGAGGGCAGAGCAGAGCATAACAGAACAGAAAAGAACAAAGTAGAGCTTATTAGAGCAGAATGCAGAGCACAGCGGAACAAATCAGAGCAGAACTGAGAGCAGAGCATCGAGCAGAAAAGAGAGAATAGAGCAGAGAGCAGAGAACAGAGAAAACAGAGCAGAGAGAATAGAGCTGAGAGAAGAGCGCAGAGCTCCACTGAGCAGAGAGAAAAGCAGAGCAGAACAGAAAATTGAACAGAATTACACAAGAACCATCATAGTTCATTTTTCAGAAAGAAACAACAGAAACTGATGAGCCACGAACACAGAATATTTTATATAATTCATTATTTTCCAATCTTACATAAATAAATTAGTTCCCAGCAGCTCTAATACTTCATATTACAACTGCACGTGTATTGCTAACCTGACAAAATGTAACACGTGTTTCGGGTCAATCTCCTAAAAGTCAAGATACCAGTAGCTTTTGGAAATTGAGAAATAAACCCGCACAAATCTTCGATACATTTACTGGAATATTATGTAATTTGTTGTGACATCCAACTATTGTTTTAGTCAACAATTTAGAACTATCAATGCAATACAAGCCTGACTTTTGATAAAAAAGATAATCACACGCCTTGAAGATGTTATTGCGTTCTTATACTTAATCGAATGAGAGATTAATGATAGATTTTCCACCTGTATCAAATATGAAAAGCACATTTGTTTTATTAACTATAGATGTCTATATCTTGTCCATTTTTAATATAAACATAACAATTTTTACTTACTGCTCATTGGTTCCCCGTATAATTTATTATCAATACTTGATATAGTTTTATCTTAGGGGTAATTGTCGAGAGGTTAATGCATATATATACATACAGTAAAACTCCACTTAGCGACCATTTAAACATTGCGACCGCCTTATTATAACGACAATTTATTTTCTGATGGTCAATCGTTTATACTATTCCGGTATTGATATCACCTCCTTTTTATGACTTGAATCATTTTGCCCCATAAAGTGGTCTTAATACCAAGGTTTTACTATACAATACATCTACCACAGCAAGCATACACTTTCTTAATAGACACGAATCATTGATTAATTTATAGTAACGAGGTTAATTTTATATAACAAACTGAGTCAAATAAACTATCCTGTCCATTCTTGATAGAATAAAATACACTCAGTTATTGTAAATGTCATTTCTGGTACTTTAATAGACCTACGTTATATTAGTGACCATTAAATAGTATTGAAACAAAACATTCATTGGACACGAGTTCATTGTTCATTGCAAACAAATATGTAAACTATGTATCCCACATTTTTTGTATATTAAAGTAACCAGTACTAACTTACCCTTCCACAAGGAGCCGGCAACTTCTCCACATGTGGAGGAAAATCAGCATATTTGTCAAATTTTCCCAGAAGGGAATGCTCATTTTGATGTGTAGTATTAAGTATACCTAAAATATAATTAATAAAAATCTAATACATGCATACACAAATATATTAGTCAGGGAGTCTTTTTTATGATTGTGTAAATGTCAAATATTGACAGAGTGTATGATCTTTCTCATATAATTTTAACTCAATAAATTTCTCTATTTGTGTTTAAAAAGTTTCCAATATTTTAGTTTTTAGTTACATAAATTGTTCAAGTACATTATGACCGTCTAATTGAAATTTGTTGCAGTGTAAGTTTGGTTTCATTGGTTGAATTCGCTCTAGACGGAACAATGTTTCATTTGGACCATCTGAAATACAATACCAGTTAAACATAAAAAAGTATCCCGCATCATTTGATTTCTCCGATTAGTGTGTTTGCAATAAGTCCAAATATACACCAAGCGAAGCAAAACATATGAAATACAACATTCTCTATATTATAGTAACACAGAGACCTATTGAAAGTCATTATTTGTCTCTATTCAATTTTATGTCTCCTTTGTTACCATCACAATGCAGGTTGTCGTTTTTGCTTGAAAGTCTATATGGAACTAATGCATTTAGGACGCACGTATGCTGGTAATTACAATGAACATGAGGCGCCGATTTTTTTTCTCCGCAATATTTATATTACCTTGAAACCACTGTGACGTGACCTTGATCTGTTTGATTTTGGCTTCATAAATGGAAGATTTCACAGCTCTGGTGGCTTTGACTGTACAGGCATTCATAGGAGAATGGTCTACGAGGATTCTCATATAATTTAAAAGACATCATTTTAAGCCAATAAAGCTTGGGCAAAACCATATGAGGCTCGGTAAGATGTCAAAGTTTTTTCCCTTTAATTGGCTCCAGGGATTATTTATGAAAACATTCGACATTTGTCTGACTAGATGTTTGATCGCGTTAATTTAAACTATCACGGAGCCAACATCTGGGACCAAACATCACACTAGCGGGCCGATCTTAAATTCTGATTTGTATAATCACGGTGTGAAAAAAATATTTAAGATTAGAAAATATTCTTTCTGAAAGCGCTACATCAAAGTGTGTGGGATTGAATGTTTTATCGTGTGCTGTAATAACACATAATAATATGGTCGATCTATAATCAACTAACCCAATTGTTTTCTATCTGTTCAGTTACAGACAATATCTCGAATGTAGAATTTAATACAATCGGTAACATTGTTGCGAAGTAACCCTAGCATTTTCCGGGTCTCCAACATACGACCCACTGTCTTGTAAAGCGCTCTCGACTGAGCTACTGGGAGTGTCCGGGACGAATACCTAATGAGAAAATTGTTGTTATTCTAGTGTATATTCACTGAGTAATGTCACATGGTGAACGTATCTTATGTTCAAATGGCCAAGTAATATAGGTATATTACAGAGCCCCTAAAGTGACATTCTACACTTATATTTTAACTTGTACTAATTCGTAAATACGAAATACTATTCCGTAGATAAGAAATAATATTTCGTATAAACGAAATACTAATTCATAATTACGAAATAAAGAAGAATGCTACAAGTCAAAATATAATTGTTGAATGTCACTTTAGGGGCTCCGTAGTATATACCTAATTTTGATTATTAATTAAGCGGATAATAAACGACAAGATTCAAGTTGAACTACGTCCGCCGACTACTGTCAAACCCGTGTTTCCGGCTACATTCATATAAAGATCACCCTATGAATTAATGTCATTCTTTGAAACACCCTCGTTGATTATTTAGAACAAATTGACCTCAGAATAAAAGGCCATCTGTCAAAAAAGGCCAAATTTTGTCTTTTCCAAAAGTAATCTTTGTTCACAAGTTTTAATGAATTGTTATTAGAATGTAATATTGAAATATTCAGCATAAACCCTGATCGACTAACGATCTCGTTCAGGTCTCTGTTTTCCTAAATTGATTATAGCAGATTTAACATTTCTAGTCTAATTAACATAAACTTGAAATCCACAACAGGAAATTGTTTTCTGTTCCAGTTTTAAGGAGATAGTCTAGACTGCATATAGAGCCCTGAAAATACGAAAATACAGCCATCATAACCTGCCTTACAACATCAAAGAAACCGTTTTTGGTTTTTCGTTTCCGGGAAAACACGTCACAAGTTAACACACTTTACCCCGATTCTACTTAACAAATCGATTCAACAATATTTCACTTTAGTTTGAGATTGTGAATAGTTCGGAATAAAAGTTATTTATTATCGCCTTTAAATAGCAAATTCGTGCGTCCTTCATCACAGAAACGTGATAGATTTGTTTTGCTGTAAGGCGAGAATGGCTGTAGAGCAACTACACAAACATTCATTTAATGTCATCTCGGTTTTCGTGTAGAAAAATGTTGTTATATGTATTTTGATTCGATAGCGTCGGTACTTTTGATGTTGGCTTTGGTTCTTGGAAATGAATGGTGTCATTATATTATTTTTTTCAATATTTAATATTTAAGATTTAATATTCATTGTAGGATATATATAACCTGGGTCTGAAGTTATGAAACTTGACACCGATTTCCAAGCTCGAATCTCATTTTTGTACTTATGCTACTCGTATTTCAGACTAACATGTATGTTTGTAATATTTGTAAGTAGATAATTTGATCAAACGGCATGCAAGCAGAATATTACTTGAAAAATTGTATAATCTTACTTTGATCAACTTTAAAAGCTTGAAAACATAAAATTTTGGATTTGAGTTTGGAGGAGAGATCAACCTCTAACTAAAACCTACATAAGTCACTTTATGGGCCATCGTATCTGTTTGATTAATATTATAAGATAAGGAGATTTCAACGTAAACGTCATACTTTGTTTAGATATAAATTTAGATTATCCGAAATACAATACAGCCGACGAGTTGGTGGTTAGCAGGTACGCGACCACATTAAAAACTTCCCCGACCCAACAAAATTTTTGCAATTTTGACATATTTTCTAAGCGTTATTCCAATTTTGTGTTTTCAGTGCAAGCCTTTCATGTAAACAAAATACTTACATACCTACCTGACTGCCCGTCCGCTCGATTGCCTGACCGCCCGTCTCCCTCCCTACCCACCTACCTACCTACATATCTACTAAATACCAACCTTTCTATTTACCTTCCTATATGCCTAACTGCCTGCCTCCTTACCTACCTACCCATCTACCCACTGTTAAAAGTTTGTGTCGCGAAACTGCAAACCGACATTCTTTCAGAATGGCCTTAATAGTTGTTTATTGTAAACAAACTATTGTCACTTTTCTAAAAACTTCGTTTTCTATTTTCAGGTAAGAACGAACATTTGGCGTTGTCTATGGTGAATCGTATGTACACACATTTACAATGTATTCATATTTAATTAATGTTGTGGTTCGAAATTATTTCACTCTAAATGTATATGAATTATATAGAGCCGATCAAATATTATTGGGGAATATAAACATTAATCAATTATACGTTTCTTGAAATTTTCAGGCATTATTTATTTTATTATCGATATGATTATTTCTGAGAGAAACTCCTGGAAAAAGATTTTGTTAAGTCTGTGTGAAGACATTTCCTTTTTACCCGTTTTAAATGATCAGATTTGTACTACAAGTGTAAGAAACAACCGTAGTATATACATTAATCAAATATCGATAAAATGATCAAATATTGCCGTGATACTCCAAAAATTAATCATTTTAATGCGTCAATCTGACTTTAATGTAATGTATACTCGCACGCGATGAAAACGCACCACCCCAAATATATATATATGTATTTTTAATACTACGTTTGAATTGATTGTGTAAATTGGTTTATAACTTGCATACGCGGTACAACGTGATAATCATCATCTATTATGATGATATTGTAAAAGACTTTCACGTAGATAAAGATGATGAACTTACACCGGGTGGTGCGTTTTCTTTGCGTGTTAGTATATTTCAAAGAAGAATTGCTGCCTATTTATGCGGTGGTAGTAATTTGATTTGTATCGTAGAAATCTGTAAATTTCCCGAATGAAGGTTCATACTAACACTCTGTATAATATTATATCGTATAGATTACTATCATTACGATTTATCATCATAATTATTTTTATCCCAGACTTATACAACATTCTTTTCATATTTGAAATACGTTCAAAAGTGCTTATCAATAAAGTACACAAGTTATAAAAAGGAAAGAGGTATAAAACAGCACGAACTGTGAAAAAAGAGTTTTAAATTCAGTCCTGCTTTAAATCAACATTTGAGTGACTGTGGTAAATGGAAACAGATGCAATACATAAGACATACAAAGTAATACAAATTAGTTTATACTAACTTCTTTTAGCTCGATTGTGAAACAAGCAATTTTGTTTATATTAATCACGCTCGAGTCCGCTTCCGGGACACTACACCAGTACTGCGTCAGAACAATACAAATTCATACTGTGTTATCATATATATATATATGTATTTGAAATACGTGCTGTAAACATACATTCCATGTAAGTATATACTATCAGTATCAGGGACCCTTAAAGAAATGAAAGACATTTGACCCCCTTCTCAAGTCATCCCCATTGTTCATAAGCAAAGCATGTGTCATCTTATTTTATATGTTTTTTTGTCATAGCTTAGCCATGTACCGAAATAGAAATAAAATATCTATCACTATTAGTGCCCCCCCCAAAAAAGAGATATACCATGTTTCCTCCAACGTACTCCAAAAAGTACAGAGCCAGTCGTAATTTTTTCATAACATTTTTTAATATTGCATATATAGTTCATATGAAAATGAAAATATCGGCAATATATATTACTATAACCAGGAACTTTTCAATATCTTAATTCTCTTGATCTGAAAAACAGAAAAATAAAACAAAGATATATTTAACAGATTCCCGGAATGGTACGTAATGCATCGACATTAAACACAACCTGTTCTCATACTTTATACCACTTATTACTATTATACAACTTTAAGTGCATAATGTAGACAATAGTATGATAAAAAAGACGGTAATATCAATTACACAACATTTAGTTTGATGTATAATTGAGTATTCTCTGAGTATTTAATTAGGCAATGAAGGTAGTTTCAAACTAGACTTTAAGAGGTTTTATTCCGTTTTCATTACATTGTTCAACGTTTATTGTTTTTGTACATGCACAAAACCACTTAACTAATATACTCGATAACCTATTTGTTCTGCATAAGGCCAAATGAACAATATGCTTTGAACAAATGACCTTTTACCTATGAAAAGCAAATTCCATGTCCAAAAATTCCTCTGCCATGTGAAATAAAAATCAGCAATATCGAGTATGTACAGTTCGACCGATTTTGGAATTGTGCATGTACATAAAGCTACACAAATCATCTAGATGTCGCCTTTATGCGATCATTATCGTATCTTGTTTAACCGAGATAATCTTCAATTACGCCCATTTTTGTTGCCAGAATTAGGCTCTGATTTAATGCCTCGACTTGGCTTGATATTTCTAACATTACATACAGTACGGATTTGATTACTGTCGTATTAACAATTTTCTTGGAACATCTAATTTCATGGGTGAGCTTGTCCACGAATTCAAGTACCCACGAATTAAGATATTACAAAATTTACAAATGTACCCGAAGTGGCGGGTGTCTGAAATCTAAAAATTCAAGAATTTGCGTACCCACGAAAAGACTGATTTGGCCAAATCAAAGAAATTAAGCGAAAACATGGCGTATAGATGTACAAATCCTCGATATAACTAAACTGGTGATAAATGTCTGAGTGATGCATTATCTTACAATGTGTATAGAACTTATTACATGTCTGAAATATGAACGTGTCTGTCTGTCTGTCCTGACAATATCTTACACATATATCAATACACGATATATTATTACTGTGCAAATTGTCTGTAGCGTTTTATCAATTATCTGTTACTATGAATATGGAGAGAAATGTGATGTTGATTGTATGGACGAGACGTGTCTGCTTTAACATTTAAACACCTTATTTTGATACATTCACGATTAATAGCGAATATATTATGGACAACTATTGTTTGTCAGAATGAGAAAATAATTCTTACAATAATTACTTTTTGTCACAAGGACGAATTAGATGCATCTGCGTGATATTGGTTACTTAACGGGCACTCTCTTCTTAGACTTACGTGAACATCGCGAGTTTATCAGTCCTTTATGTCCAATCATTTTTCCAACTTAACTGAGCATGACCTTGTTAACAATTGAATTATGATTTTTCTTTCATGTGCGCCGGAAATCAAAATCTACGATACTCTTGACTGTCGAAGTAGTTAATACAAAGTGACGATCAGAATTTCCCTCCTTTGATGAGTAAAAACCACAATGCTTGATTGATATTGTTCTCCAGATTCGTCACTAATTGTTCATTATTTATATCAACGGCAAAGTCTTACAGTTATCTGTAATTCTACACATACGAACATCTTGGTTGTTCCTACGAAAATTGAATGCCTGTCGGATTCCAGTGCCGAACACAAAACTGCATGTTTACGCTTCGCCCAGCACGCTGCTGTTTAACCATGTGGTTTAGCCATCTGTTATTTGTAAGTGTTATATTATAAGTCTGATGACAGAGTCCGTGTCTAGATATTGCTTAAACATTCTCTCAGAAGTGTTAAAACATTGTATGCGTAGTTAAACAAATTAAAACTCGACACCTTGTTTTGGGAAACAGCTACTTAATTTATAGCTTAGGCCAAAAGGTTTAAACATTTGGTTTCCACTGACATCCCCCAAGCAATTAGAGTCGGTCGGCAGAATGTTTTGTTTTTAGATACATTTTTTTTATTTCGGATATATAAATCAATGAAAATATGGTCAAGAAAAAAAGACCGTGATCGAAAAAAGTCAAGGGTTGGCAGGAAAAAGCATGGTCGCTCGGATTAGCGGTAACCAGGAATTTTTTTTTGCGCTTTGCCAAAAATGTTAAGCGATTGCAACAGAGGTTGGGATGATTTAACGTAGTACAAGATTTATGCATTTCAAACTAAACGTTTTGCCTCATTTTGATGATAAGTACGTTAACACGAGTAATTCGATATCCCAATGCCCCTGTATTGTTTATAGGTATATTGCACTATGTACAGGAAACTGAATCGTTGAAAACATTCACGCGCAGAATAAGCCTCAATTACAAGTAATACTATTTACTTAACATTTTAATATGATGTTATAATAAACACATCTAATTGTCAATAAATAATGTATTTGCAAATGTATTTGAGCTTGTGTGTGCGTGTGTGCGTGCTTGCGTGTTTGTTTTGTAAATAAGGCTATTTAGGGAAGTTAGGTAATTAGATGAGAGAAACAATGTATCATCTTTTGTTATTAAATAGTAAATTTGTAGTATTAAACACATTTGTTCGTTTTATTCATATACGTAGAGTATCATGAGAGAATTTAACGCAGAATACATGTTTTCGTTTGTTCCTTTGGGATAAACGGTTAAATTGCATATTTTAATTCTCCTGAGAAAACAATTAGTTAAACCGTGTTTGACAAACTTTGATTGGAGGACAATGTTTAACCGTACGAACACAAATAGTGTCTTTTTTCAAGGGTCTATATCTTTCTATTTCTTACTGCTGGAAAGATCGCACGTGTCTAGTGGTTCACACGCCATACATGCCGGCCCCAGAATACTTCTCACGACACCGCGTGATGTACAGTGATGTCTAATCTCTTCGTTCATGTTTTCCTGTATCATTTGTGCATGACACCAATTCTATGTATGGTGATTGTCGTGGGACTAAGAGTGTAATTCATCTAAAATATCTCGGTACATATTATAATCGTGTTTTGTCGTGTAGTTAATTCGACAGTATTCAATTCGTTCAGGTTTTTTTTGTTTTCAAATGAATATGAATGTCAGAAATGTAAAGTTTTATAATTACACTGATAATTCCATGGGGACAGACAAAACTGTGGAGTCAGAACAGACAATTATACGTTTACAAAATAAATGGAAAATGAAATAATTTCGACATATCCAAGCAGAAAGTCCAACCTCGATACAAATATCGTGACAAAAACTGACAACGAAATCACAGGAAACGCTTATACGAACACTTTGTAATTAACAATTTATCATCCTGTTGAAAAACAAATGCGCTGTGAACTTCAGCACTTTTAATCACTTTTAATTGGTCGATATATGTGAGAAAGCTGTCTAGCTAGCTTACGGACGGTCGCTGGTTCTAACCAGATGTACCCCTGGGTTCTTCCTCTTACAAATGACCCTGGTTGTTCGAGCGACGTTACCCTCCTCCCCCATCCCACCCCGCCTCAAAAATGTTTCCATCGAAAAGGCCAATGATTATATAATATCATGATATGTCAGAACTTGCAGAGTTAAGATGAAGTTATTTTGAAAATAATCAAGTTTTTTATTTATAATGCCGATTAAATTAGACCGACGTTTTCAACAAATATTTGTGTCTTATAAAGCGTTACATGATATCAATATTAATACAATGTACATTGCATTCCGGGCATAGAACAATAGTAATCTACGTTTTAACTGGATAATATGCAAATTGTTTTTTCCTACGCGCATATCATTTCTTTCCATTCTGCAAAATGAACAAGCTGCAGCGAGTATATGAGTTTTGATCATTAGCTATAAAACCATAGTTATGATCTAATATCATAGCAGTACAAAAATATATATAGTTACAAAGTATTGTTTTCAAATTTTCTGCAATCTCCGAAACAATGCGTCTTTAAGTAATCTTTAAAACGATTTTCAGTATGAGACATTGAAAATGTTTGTACGAATTCAGAATTATTTTCTAAAATCTCGTGCCATATGCAGTTATGCTGAAATTGATGATCTCTGTATGTGATTTCAAAGTAGAAAATTGTTTAAACACATTTCCATCGTTGTTCGTTTTTTTATATCTGTTTTAAATTTCGAGAAAGCCTTTAAATGTCCTTATCTTACCGTCGCTGTAAGAACCACTGTAGTGTTGTTTGTAAAACTTGTTGTTGATACCACGAATTTATTGACGCACTAAGTACAAACGGAAGCTTGTGCATTTTGTATATATTGTATGCAGCGATTGTGACGCGTCCAAATTTTTAAACAAAATAGAAATCTATTTTTTGTTTCTTGTTTTTGGATCTTGAGATTTGAAAACAGGTTATGCCAGTAATTTCGAAGCAATTGAACGATTCACCACGAGTCTGAAATATAACTGATCTTCGCTTTGTTTTTTTATGCCCTGACACTAAATTTTTGTTGATATCAGACTTTTATATATTTTGACATAACATGATTACTTCGTTGCATTTCGTTTTAAATGAACGACGTTCTTTCATCTCGGCTGCGGCCGTGATCCAGTGACCCGGAGATCCGGGTTCGAATTCCAGTCGTGAAAATTGGACAAAAATGTAATTTTCCTCCATATGTGGAGAAGTTGCCGGCTACATGTGGAAGGGTACGTTAGTACTGGTTGGTATACAGTCCAGGAAAACTGGTTAGGTGAACCGGTCGCCGTTTATAACTTAAAAATTGTTGAAAAACGGCGTTAAACCCCAGTGACAATAAGTCACATACAAACAATAACAATAGAAACAGAAACTTGAAGATAATTCGCTGTCCTACTGTATTACACAGAACCCTAATAAATTAAATTTTGTCAGCACTTCAAATAATTCATATGAAATTTCTATGCGGTAAATCCACATCTTGCGACATTAAAATCTGCAAAAATAGTTCGACACAACTGTCATAAGTTGTCGCTATAGCAATACTCCGCGTCATGAGGAAAACATGTTCATCGTCTGGTGCAAAGACGAAATTTTATGTTTTATTTCCTGAAAAGTTATATTTTATGGATATACGTAGGTCGTACATCGCCTTAAATGTATCTTTATTGAATCAAATCTCGTCATTTCACGTGCGTATGCATTCACAAGGCAACAAGTAAGAAAAATCAATGGTATTACAATAGGAGATTTTGTAACACTGACTTCTCCTTAGGTTAGTGTGCATGTATCTGCTAATGTACAAATAACATGAGTCTGTCTTATTCAACGATTTGTTTCATTTCAAATAATGTTGTGTTAACAAATTTGTCATTGTCTTCTATCTAATCAGTCACCTTTCAGAGCATAAATGAATAAAAAATGTACAAATTTATCATGATTTCGTTGCCTATTTTTTATGTACATTTAACAATTTGTAGTATTTTGTTTGGCACAGCATCGCTAACTAGAGCACCTGCGATATGATAGGTATCACGATACCTGTTGACTAATTCGATAGGTATCGCGATACCTGTTGACTAATACGATAGGTATCACGATACCTGTTGACTAATACGATAGGTATCACGATACCTGTTGACTAATACGATAGGTATCACGATACCTGTTGATTAATGCGATAGGTATTACGATACCTGTTGAAAAAGCTGGGCAGTTCTTTATGGAAACAAGGGTAGTTCTGCGTACTAGGACAACTGGTGAGGTTAACTGTCTGTCGGCTAAAAACTGAATTATTTCCAAAAACACTTGGGATATGGTTTATCTAACTTGTTTTCTCCACCGTTTATAATACATCATAGTTTTACCTGCAGAAACCATGGAAACATGTAAACTATGTTTCCTAAAATGTATTACAAATTTGTTAGAAAATAGCTATAAAACACCGTTTTAAATACATAATATTTTTGCGGTATAACGGGATAAGAGAAAAATGTTTTATGTTGTATGTTGATTCCAGTACAGTCGAACCAAAACCTTTCCAATCCTGAATCCTCTCTAAACCGAACACGCCATCTGGTCCCGTTTTTATGACGTATTTAATACAAAAAAAACAAAGTAATTAAGAACCTTTGCATTTCGAAAACCTCCCCAAACCGAACATTTTTGTCAGTCCTAACAAGTTCCGAGTAGTCTGGTTCTACTGTATTCATATTTTGTTGTCGAGTGCTGATGTGTGCTCTTGTTTTACATAAAAATGACATAACAAAAACCAGGAATTTCTTCGCAAAAATGTTACATTTTTTTTATTAAAACCATTAAGATGTTTTTTCATCGATTTAGCAACGTTTTATGGACAGTTGAAATATTACCATTTCGCATGTTAATATTTTGACACCGATGCAGATTAACTGCTAGAAAAATCACGAATGACGGCGAGACGCTCGTAATTTTGTGGTTAAATTGTTTTCCAGAAACAGCTTAAAACAAAATTTATATTTGTTTTGTAACATTAAACTATGTCTGCCAAATATAGTCTTATATTTCATCAATAATTTTGTGCTAATCACAGAAATATCTTGTTTGTTATTTGTTTTGTTAAAAAAACTCATATACATCAGATATATATAGATATAAATGTTATACATTATTATACACCTATATGGTATTAATTTTGAATTCTATGTATATTCAGTGGCCAAAGGCAGAATTAATGGAAGTTATATATATTTCGATATCAGTTTTATATCACTGGTTAAAATGTGAATATCATTTGAAGCAGTGTAGCATGTTTTAAAATCATATCTATTCATGTCAAATTAAACATTAAAAACGGAACCTCCGTGGCGGCGGGGTTATAGTCTCGGTCTAGTAATTACTAGCCACTCACCGTTGTGAGTTCGAATCCCACTTAGAACCAGACAAATTTCACATGTGAGGAAGATCGGTGGTTTAATCCAGTTGAACGCCTAGGGTCTCTCACAAGCAAATGACCCTGATTATTGGTGCGACGTTAAATTCCCCAAATTTGAAAATTAAACCCTAAAATACAATTTAGAACTGATTAGATTTCAAAATTATTTAGTTTACTGATTTGAATTGTCCCGAGATATAGTTTCGATATGTTGATATTTTCACTATCCTAGGGTACTCTATTCTAATATATGATATTTTTACATGTATATACATATAAGATATCATATCAAAATGCTATGTATATACGACTTGATTTAATGTGTATATATATAAAACACTTCATGGTAATACTCCTTTATGCCTCGTTATTTCGCACGTATTAACACAGAGAACATGACATTGTATTCCCATGGTCCCTTCCGTCATATCACATACATTAATTCTTCCCTCTGATTAATTGACATATAATTATCCAATCAATTATTTCTCCCGTGGTTCATGATTTTGATTGATTGGGACATTTTCCCTTCCACATACTGACAGAGTTTGATAAATCAATCAAACATTTCTGTAGCAGACGACAATTAAAAATTGGTTGTTCCTATTATCTATCGCGACACGAAACGTCAGATTTTCGGTGAAGATTAAAAATATCATAGATTTGCTAAATGTCAGGAGCTTCGATCGTTATCGCGAGCTTGTAATCGAATAACGACTTCTCTAATTGACGCCACGTGACGTAATTGCCAAATGGGGTCTGTTACATATAAAGCAAATCATAACGCCACTGAATAATATACATGACAAGCGTCATAAACTAATTATCGTAGGTTAACATATATTTTGCACTTCGTACTCCGTACGATACAAGAGGAAATTCATTCTGCACAAGGCGTTTTAGGATTGGAGCGTTTAAATCAGCACTTGACATTCACCGAATGTGTGTGTGTGTAAATTTATAACAACGTATTTATTCTAAGAATTAACGGCATTGGTCTCCCTTTGTCAGTGAAAGCCATATTTCGCCAATTTCAGCAGCAAAATGAAAGTTTCAGTTAATTACAATGTCAGACCTTACCAGACACATCCAAAGAAAATGCTCGGTAGTCATATATTTTATTCGCACGATGTTATTTATTTCAAATAAGTTGTTTCAGTAAAATAAGTAGCTTTTATAGAATTTTAAATTCGAAACATTTTAAAAGTTGAATAATTGAAAGAATAAGAATGACCATGTAGCTAAGAAAATAGACCAGCTAGCATAAAAATTATATCTATATAAACATAATTATGGATTCCTAAAAATTGCATTGTATTTCGAAAACACCAGCTATTATTTTCCATGCTATACAATTCAAGTACCAGTTATTCGGATAAAGGCGCATTTAACTTCAATAAACAAACGTTTTATTGTTATCTAAATTAATCTATGACTGAGCCAGATAGCCAACAAAATATTTCCATTAAGCCCTGTTATATTCTTCTACAGAGCACCGATGCTTCAAAAAAAGGAAAATAATAATAATAAAACACGCTAGCTGAGATTTTAAAAATGAAGCTGACAAGCTTTTGAATAAGCATAACGATTTTCTATTGTCACTTTCATTATTTTCTAAAAACATTCCAGACGAGATTTTAATGGTGTTTTCCATAAACGGAAGACAGCTCGTTACCCCACGCTTGTTTATCAGTCCATCTTTCTGGTGTACATCGCCCCAATTGTATTTCATCTTTAAAACTACTTAACTGGAGAAATGATAAAGTTTGTTTTGCACCGTACTTTGTGTTGCTTCAAGTAGAGTTAAACGTGAACAGTATACGGTTATCATTGCAGAATTAGCCCCATGACATTTTTTACTCAGCTTCTGACTCCCTTAATTGTTGGACCCTAGAGTACAGTTACACCGTCTCTGTTACTCTCTTATTAAGTCATGATCGATTTATAGCTACTTGTTTGCTCGTGGCATCGATTAGGTTATATCTTCAAATCATCAAGTCCTAATGCGTTTAATTCATGCCTACTTTTACGATCTGATACAATTTTATTGCGTGAATGTAATTGTTATTTTCACATCTTGACATTTCAATTCGTACATTCAAAAATACAATGTCTGGCATGTCTATGCAAATTCCATCAAATTCACAAAGTGCAAAATTACCTTTTCAAATTCAATGACAAACGTCGCACGGATTTCCTGTTTTGTACAAAGGCCCCCATCCATCTAAATTAGTGTACCTATACAATAAAGTTCTGTGTTGGCTAAATGTCATGTGTGATAACACACTATATAATGAATATGAAACTTCGAGAAAGTTTGTTACTGTTGTCGGAAATGATGAAAATAAAGCCAATCTTATAAAATGGTTTGCATTTACAAGACCCAAACTTTTAACAGTGCGTAGGTAGGTAGATATTTTTTGTAAACATTTTATGCTCACCCTGAAAACGAAAAACTGGAATAAAGAATAAAGAAGTCAAAACCATTAAAAGAGGTACAGTGTAACATCTGAATACTGGACTCTCTAAATACCGGAACTCTCTGAAAATCGGACGATTTCCCCGATTTCCCGAAGTCCCGATTTTCTCTCGATATAAACCTATGTAAAATGCTCTCTGAATACCGTACTCACTAAATTCCGGAACCGGACGATCGTTCTGGACCGCAGACTTTATTCCTTATTTTTGTTCTGAATATCGGACGCCGACAATTTCAAGTACACATGTATTTGGTAGAGGGAGGTTTGAATAAGTTGGTCGCGTCACAGCAAACCAACATTTTCTCAGGATTGCCTAAACGTTTTATTTTCAAACGTTTACTATTCACATCTGACTCATACTTTCGACAAGGACGTGTTGTTAACTGAAATATTGTGTTTATCACATCAAACACGACGGAGACGTCATGAACATGTAACAAATGCGTAGTGAACGTGTTTCATGACGTAATAAAGCATGCAGCTCTAAGATAATATTCATATCATATTTCGGTCCAGACTAATAAAACGGCTTTATGATCTGAGGTATTGATTTTATTAATTATAGCGCAGTTTTCAGTTGTTCTGAGACTTGTTCGAGTGTTTTTCAATGAGAATAACTGCATCGTTTACGATGTATTTAAAACCAATTTGTGATACAATTATTTCTGTATATTGAGTCCGACATTATTACCCGCAGATCTATAGTCCACAATGTCCAATGTTCATAATGTTTTGTGTGAACTCATAAGCCTCGCAGCCTACGATCTCTGACTAGTAACCACTGTGACCCTCACCACTGTGAGTTCGCATCCCACCCTGGAACAGACGAAGTTCACATGTGAGAAAGTTGTCCAGCTTGCTTACGGAAGGTTGTTGGTTCTACCCAGGTGAACTCCTGGGGTCCCCCATCATCCACCATAAAACTGGAAAGGTAGCCAAATGACTCTATCTGTTGGTGGTGCGATATAAACACCGAAGAAAAAGCTTAATCACTATTACGACACTGCAATTTTATCTGCAAATGGTAACCATTTGAATCATACGTATTTTAGGAATTTTGTAATAACTAATTCCAAGATACGGTATAATCTCAAATACCGATTCCCTTAATATTACGACAACCTTGTTACAATGACCACTTATTTCTGGACCGGCTTTCAACAATTCCCCTATAATTCAACTTGATAATAGTACCAAATCATCATTACGACCGCTTTTTTGGAGTCCTGAAGAGGGTTTTAATTTCGAGCATTGATACTTATCTATAAGTCCAACAGTCTGCGATAAAAAATGTCTTTGCTGCAGATAAGTGCCATTGAAACTGTCATTTAAAGCATAATGGATTAAGATCGATGCTTCACACGGTCCAATGCTTCGAGACGCACTCTTTACAAAAAGACATGAACATAATGCTGACATGTGATATTTAACAGAATACGAGTTCAATTTTAAGTCAGTGAATTGCACAATAACAGTCGTTTTATTACATAAGTCTTTATCATGTTATATCTCAATTCCATGCCTCAAGGATCTAACAGGTATTATCTTCTGTAAAATATCGAT
This sequence comes from Lutraria rhynchaena, assembly GCA_008271625.1. NCBI lineage: Eukaryota > Metazoa > Mollusca > Bivalvia > Venerida > Mactridae > Lutraria > Lutraria rhynchaena. Next base: position 4,557,123 of record VIBL01000004.1, on the reverse strand, counting down.
TCAAATGAAGCCTTCCAAAATTTTATCAAAAACATAATCGTTTGTATCACCTTGTTTATTTGCTCTTAAAAATACATTATCGGTAATTTATTACGTATTTAATACCAAATGAAACACGTTTTCTGGCTGGATATATTTGAAGCGCGCACCATTTGTCATTGATCATGTTCAAGATATGGTCTACACTTTTGCGAGGTGTGCACTGTCATTGATTGGTGTGACCGACAATGACGTATTATTATCTACAGTTTTCTCTTAAGGACCTTGCAGACTGTCTTCATGATTATTCATTCACGTCGCGTAAAAAACCTACTGATACAGATATAGAAATGCGTGATTGATCCTATCTAAGCCATTGGATTGTAATTTGGAGGGGGTATTTTTTAGCGATGAGAAACTTGTATAATGTCTTAAACAGAATTAAACTGGTAACATTGACGTGATATATAATTGTTACATTGATAGGGTAATTTATTAGGAATGAGAAACTTATCTTATGTCTTAAACAGGATTAAACTTTTAGTCTTGACCTTATCTATAATTTTGAACATTTTCTCCACTATATCGTGCCAGTGTTACGAACAACAAATTTGAACCAGACACAGGTGGCAATGATTTAATAGTTCCACTTCAAAGAATTTTGAATTGTTGCTTTGACGAATTTAAGTGAATTTGTATATGAAAATGCTGATAAAATTATGCAGATTTTCAGATAATTAAATCAGTCAGAGAAAAGTGGCAAGGAAGAGAGATATCGAGATATTCTTAATATCGAAATGTTTAAATGCTTATTGATGAAACCTTGATGTCAGTGCTAAATGCTAATTACAAATTGAATAAAAACTTCATTTAGTATGAGCAACAATATTTTAGCCACACGCATTGGATAAAAAGTAGCGCCCATACACATGCAGTAACTCCCCCCACACACTCACATCCAGATAAGAATGGATTCAAATTTTGTTTTAAATCATCACCACATCTATTACTCTTTCAACCATTGCAACAAATAAATATGCATCATTTTCGTTGTAGACATTTAGTTCGGGGTTAATGTACCTCACGGAGAATTTTAACAAAATTAATGTAACCCGGAATTATCACTGATATCTGTTTCAATCACCAGCGTGTGTTATGTATATAGACTTCGTCCCCTTGTCGTTAACCGCTGTCATTATTAAATGAGCATTTCTGACACTTGGTTGTTGACAAAAAGCTGTTCTGTAATTCCATGGAAAACTGTATGTATCAAAAGACTATTATGACTAAATTGTTACACTCAATTGAACTCGAATCCCGGTCTATTTGACAAAATGTCGATTTTCCTCCATATTTGGAGAAGTTGCCGGCTAATTGTGGAATGGTAAATTAGTACTGGTTAGTATACAGTCGAGGAAAACTGATTAGGTGAACCGTTCGCCGTATATAACTTAAAGATTGTTAACAAATAGCGTTAAACCCGGTGACAATGTCACATAAAACAAAAACAAACAGTTAAAATCAAACACTGGCAAATGATCATATTCGCGGTTTGGGACCTTATCAGTACAATCCAATAATTGAACCCTTTTTATACACACATAGGGATATTTTTTAGAAGACCGTATTTCGACTGTATACTTTTTCATGAGAGGAAATGTAGATTTCTTATTATTGATTTACATGACATTTCCTAGGAATCCAATATTATTTTATGAGTATTTACCAAAGATCAAGTCGTAAGTATTTAATCAAGTCGTAAATGATACGTAGGATCTACATATGCATCACGTCGTAAAATATGCTTATTTACGAAATATTTGCGTTCTTAACGACTCTTTGGCGCCACTAGGGTGTTACAGGATCGTCTGCAGAATCGATTAGAGTATGGCCAAACTTATTGGAAATGCATGTAGTTTCTGCGCTCAAATTTCCAAAAAATACGTATTGAAACTGAAGGGGTGTGTACGAGCAAGGCTTGTCTCCATTTTAACAAAGGATAAGATAGGTATTTTCTTGTACAGACCCTTTCAATTTTATACTGTCAACTTTTAACGGTCAACTGTGAACAAAGACCACTCCTTAGCACACTACTATTCACAATAAGAACCACAATAAACACCCGAAGAAGAAACAGCTGTGCATAAGGGTCATATTTCATTCTTCGAATTCATGACCTTTGTTCACAGGTATGAATGTACAGTGCTCCCTACGAATATGAACACTTGTCGGAGTAGCAAAAAGTGTTGTTCTTTGGAGGGAGTTACTGTTCGGAGGGAATTGATACATTAACGACAGGTGTTTTTATTATGTGTATGTGTGCCTTTTACTGTCATTGCTTGGAGGGAATCGGTCTTTGGAGGTGACGATACGGGAAGGAGCACTGTATTTGAAATTTTGTTCATCCTAGTCTGTTTTGATTATTGATATATAAAATTGAACACATGAGAATATCACTCACAAAATATACATTTAAAGACGTCAAACAAAAAAAGTGCAAAATACATACCACCAAAGCACGACGTACGTCTGAATACATACACGCCTCAGCACGCCAGAACAACCTTAGGTCACGACAATTACTGACTGAACAGGCTGGAAGTTAGAGAATTGTAGAAATACATAATTCGTGGTACTTTGTCACCAATGCTCTTGCTATAGAATTCTACGAAACACCATTGAAGCATATTTCTGTCCTTACGATCTTAATAGTGTGTGTGTGTTTCCCGGAACTTTTTCTTATTAATTCCAGTCCAGCGGAATAAAAGTTGATGTGATATCATTATTCATTGCGTATTCCGTTCCGGTCTGCTTGTATGATTTCATTGTCTGGTGTATTGACCGTTGATGGTTACAACATGTCCGCTATTACGCAACCCAGCCTCATTGATGTGACAACCTTGTATGTACATAAATGGGGCAGTAAATGAGAATAATGTCTTAGAATTTCAGTTTGTTGCATATATTGCGAAAAGTTTTATGCAACTTGACACCTTTGCAAGTTGAATCACTGCGTGGTGGTGAAGAAAGCAACGAGGTATGAGGTATGAGGTGGGATTTTAATAATATACGAAGGGAACTTAAATTATGATGAATAACTATGTTCTTTTCACTTAAATGAAATGCTTACATTTACACTCAAATATGGATTAATTAATTATAATGTAATGCTAACATTTAGATCTAGGGAAACGGTAGAAAGCAGTTCTAGTAAAGGGGCTAAAATAATGACATCTTAGAACACGAAAGTTGACCAGAATGGGATGAAAGTTTTTAGTATAGAGGATTGGCATAATTAAAATGGTTTCTTACGGCGGTAGTTTAATTGAAACAATGCATACAGATATCAGCCCATGATATTAGATCGACAAATGCTTCATACAGTTTACTTCCTGCTCCACGTTGCATGTACGGAGGATTCTGTATTGAATTCCCCGGGGACCCAAATAATTACTTCATTATATCGTTTTTCACTATATGAAAAAACAATAAAATAAATATGAGGACGTTCGGGAAGAGATAAATATATCCCTGTATCCAATTCTTCACTGGATCCGTCTTTACATTAACCGTGTTTTACTGTAACGTGATGGGGTATTATATTAATTCGCATACAAAATTGTATTATTAAGAAGTACAGACTTCACCAACACGTTACAAATTGCCTCTGAGGTCATTAATCTCACGTTAAACTGAACATATTTGTAGAATAATTGTGTTTTTGTTATCTAACATTACGTTCGGTTTTAGACTGCAACGAGCTTCGCAAATTTCGCAATTCATGTTACGCGAATGTAGACAAATAGAAATAAGACAATAAAAAGTAATTTTGTTCGTTGATTGGCTTTTTATTATCTTATTCATGGAGAGCAACAATCACCAATTATTTCAGACACACAATCGTTGTTTTTCTGATCTGGAACTGTCTGCAATGGAAATATTATAAGTGTATGCATGCTATTAGGTTATTTAAGGGTATACTGTGGAAAACTGCTTAGAACAGTACAGATCAGACAATGTATTTGAAATTGTATAACTAAGGATCATCATGCATTGATAAACTAAATTACAACATATTACAAACATATATCACAATGATAAAATTTATTTCTTTCGCACGTAAATACATTAACATACGATTTATGGGATAGCATTTGAAGAAACGACATCCATAGATATTCCATATGATAAAGATACTGCACTCTGCATGGTGTTTCGCTACAATTTAATTATAGACGTATAAAAACTGCGGAGTTTATTCTATTTGTTGAGGAATATTTTATGCGCGTGTCATTCCTTATTTACTTGATGTAAAATTATATGTAATTATTCCACGTTGACGTAAGTTCTTTATGTCTGAAACGAACACCTGATACTCTTGTTGTGTTAAACACGACGCTGTCTTTATACCACACCTTCTTCATCACGGAAAAACAAAATTTATCACTAAATGGGAAACGTGGCAAAGATATTATTAGAAGCATATTTCGTTTCAGACAAAGACATCAATTTTATGACGTTATTTATTGAATTGAGATATTTATAAATTAATGGTTACCTATTTTTAAACTTTGTGAAAGTCAAACATGCGAAGAAAACATTTTACCCCCCCCCCCTGTTGCTGAATACTGTCTCTTTTACATATTTCATGTAACACTTGTCGGAACTATGCCATATACTCTCTATTCCAGCCCCTAACAAGCCCGAGTACGCATATCAGTCCTTCTGAATGAAAAGGACACACTGACCCATCAAAAAGCTACACACAGTAAAGTCACCCATCCCAAATATAGCGGGAGTTTTACAATAACACCGTACTTGTCATTCAGCGTTATGTAGAAATGATACATAATGCCTCTGAGTAGCATTATTTCCATATTTTGGCCCAACAAGCTCAATAAATAACAATTGATATATACATTCTTATGTAAAACAGAAACATACCGTTATAGACAAGATACACACGCTTATATTTTTACAGCCGCAAATCATCGTCATGATAATGCAGAAAACTCCGCATTTACAAACATGTAAATGAATCATTCGCTTAATATCGAAGGGTAATAAAATATTAACTTCACAGCGGGATACGAGCTGGGGCCAGGTGATTCAGTGAGCTGTAGTGGTGTATAATAATTCGGATAGCCTGTCAGATAGTGTATTTTAGGGGGGTGGGGGCAACTTTTCCGATAAGCCTGCGATTTGTGGATAATTTCTGGACATTGTTTATGATTAGCCTTCTTCAGTGCGATTTCTTGGTTTTAAAAGCATCTAATATAGTTTTAATTTTAACGAATTTCTCTCATGATCAATCATTTATCATACGCGTGTGCCATTACACAAGATATCGAATTACAAAGTACGTTTCACCAATAGATCATTTGACCCTCACATACGTAGCGGTAGTCTGTTGTTTAATAAATATTATGTCAGTAAGCCATAATAGCGGCATATACAACAACAATGGATTACTCAGTTTCTGTCTGAAATATCATCAAGTATACTTAGATGAGAACAAAGTACAGACATTGAGCACCATGAATTCGGTAATATGTATATGTTTACTGGGATTCAACCTCGCCCTCAACAGTTTGGGTCATTTGGAGACTCTCTAACCTCCACAATGGAGGAAGGCCGCTCACTCTTATTGAACTAGGTAGAACTACTGACCTTCCGTAAGCAAGCTGAACGGCTACCTCACGCGTGAAATTTGTTCGTGTGTGATTCGAACACACAATGGTGGGGAGCTAGTGATCAGTAGATGGATACTTCAACCGCTCGACCACGGAGACCCCACCCCCAATATAAATACATGTATTTACTTTGAATTTGACTTTCAACATACAGTGCAACCACTCCAAAGCTACATACTTTGGGATAAGTAAAATTATATTGTAGTTGATAGGTTATTGCTGTAGAGAGGTTAAATTAATTGTTAAATCGTACAGTGGGAACAAATCATGCCGTTGTTGAAGGGACGTTGTTGCTTAAGAGAAGGCCGCTATGGGGAGGTTGCACTGTATATATTTACGTTGAATTTGATTTTTCAACATATACATATTATCAAACTATGGAATACTGTTTGAGACTTCGACGTGAACTGTTTAAAGATATGTTATAACCTGAGATAACTAATCAAAATAATTTCCAGACTCTGGTTTATGTAATGTATACCAAAACGTGCGTGTTCTTTCTTGCGAGGGTGCGTGCGCGCGTGCATGCGCATTACTCGCGTAAACTATTGTTTTTAGACTGTTTCAATTTATTAACAGTTGCGATAAATTTTCATTGTTGCAATGAAATTACATATTTGATTATTTGTATCCAACTAAAATGGACAATTAGGTTATTTAATGTCAACAATGCTGGAGATGGAGACGGTAGAATTACCAGTTACTGGCGCCAAGAACTGCATTTAGGTGTAACGATAATATCAATTAACATAAAATGAAGCCTATTAGAAATTTCATTCAGAAATAATTGGATACCTACAATCTCTTTATTAAATGCCGGATTTCTAATTAGCTGCATATTGATTTTAGCTTATATCTCCGTGTTCATCATAGACACGAGTAAAAATGGCTTAATTCGATTCGGTTATTATGCAAAATGATTAGATTTATAGACACAATATCTCCATAATTGCCCATTTTGTTAATTAACCAGTAAATGTTCTGTTGCTGTTTTTCTAAATTGTGTGCGCTCACACACGATCCTTAAATCTTTTTCCAGTGATGGTGCGTAATGACACTATAAGGGGTTCATTTGTAAACCAATCCATCAATATATGAGATCAGATTTGCATGCTGATATGTAATAAAACTCTTGAGATGACATAGAAAATCAACAAATAATTCGTACCTGGTAAAATTCGTACCCGGTATAATTGATAAAATATTTTATAAGCATTTTTTCATTTTAGCCTAGCTGGGCAGCATCTGATTTCTTGGCGCAAAACTGTGTGACATTTGTGGACCACACGCGCTAACAAAAATCTAAACCAGAATTTATTATGATGTCTAAATACATAATTGATAGGACCAACCCCTCATTATATTTGATTAGAATTTCTTACGCAGACAGTAAACATTCCACGATATGTATTCCGATTCTATATCAATTCGTAAAATGTTATATCTTGTCATTGTTCACAATTGATGCATAATTGTCTACGTGATAAATGCCAAACATTTCCTACATCAGAATATTAATATTAAGTGTGATCACGTGACTCAAATAACTAGTTTCTGGGTGAAATTCAATGTAGTTACAAGTTATGTTTTGGTTTTGTTTTTAAGGGACTTATTGTCACCGTGGTTTAACGCGCACTAACAACTAAACAACAGCCGTGGCCTACAACTTATGACCAATGAATTAGACTTTATTTTACCGTCCGTACTTTGTCATCTGACTCAAAACATGAAGCGTAAATACCCACAAGAAAAAAAAATCAAAACTTTTCCCCGCAATTCTTGGAAATACGAAGCAATCCAAGAATGAGATAAAAAAATAAAGAAGCGAACTGTATAAGATGATTCACAGCCCGGTAGTAATGGTTTGTCAGGAGAAATAAGAACATACATAAAATAAATCCAAGGCCGAGTTATTACAATACCAGTATTCAAACATGCCCATCTATACATCGCGAAATTATATGAATATTCATGAATAGTTTACGTTATGGAATTAATCCGCTACATAAACTCGGTTGTACCAATACCGTAGTAAATAATTGAAAATCAGTTTGTTGATCGAAAACAGCGAGTTGATAGCGTGAATGGAATTTAGCTAGAAAACGAAATGATTGACGATCACTGGGCCGAAGTCAAGTAACGTGAGAGCAGTCTCAATACTCGTATCTCAAGTTCATTCTAAATGAGGCTTGTTTGAAAAGATGTCACTGTAAAAGTAAATACATGCACAGGTATTCTCATCAATTACGCGAATAGAAATTTGCATTGATATTATCAATCTTATAATGTTCATTGTAACTCAAACTCATTAATAGATCAACTATTTGAACTTGGGGGTCGATCTTGGTCCTTGGTTAAAAAGTAATCAGTCTTTACCAAAACTAAATGCATGTCTACGAGTATATCGTATAAATCAGAATTCACGCTTTTTTACATCTTTATTTTGGACAGTCAGGTGTTAGTCTTATTCATTCATGTGAAGTGAAGTGACTTTTGATTGTAAAAAACAAAGTAGATTGCTTTTCTCAGTATATTGATATACTGGTCTGTAATCAGTGAGGCGCGCGATCTTATGAACATATAACATATATGTGAAAGGAATACTTCAAGCCGCAATTAATGATAAACATTTAACAAGTCTGGGATCCAAACAAAGACAGTAAACATGAGAAAATTCAAAGTGAATGAGACAATGAAGTTTAATTGAAGTTTAAATTGGAACGTGATGAGTAGAGCAAAACAATGGGAAATGCAGTAATAAAAACGATAGGAAACATTAATGTTCTAGTAAATCTATGTATGCATTATAAATCGATATCAACCATTGCCACAAAAAAATGGGTGAATCTTCCTACTCCTGTACTTTTTGTAAGACTGTATTATACGTTAGGGGACCTCCGTGGTCAAGTGGTTATGGTCTCTGACTTGTAATCACTAGCCCTCACCGCCGTGAGTTCGAATCCCACCGGGACCAAATTTCACACGTAAGGAAGCTGCCCAGCTAGCTTACGGAATGTCGGTGTTTTTTACCCAGATGAAAACCTGGGATCCTTCTCCACTGTTAAAGCTGAAGAGGTATTAACTCTGGCAGTTAATGTGGCGTTTAACTCATGTTGAAAAAAAAGTGTTATATATTATTCACTGGTCAATGTAGATATTAAATGATATGCTTCATATTTCAACAATTGCAGTCTACCCAAATTTCACAAAGAAACACACAGACACATTCATCGTTGCGGTTGTTAGACTGGTTTAAGTGTACTGTACAATTGTCACATATTTTAAAAAAGCAAATTTAACGTTCCTGCAGATTCCATCAGTGAGGCATATTTGATGTGAAACTTATATCAAAATATCCATCATTTATTTTTTATCATCCAGACACAGCCAATATCAAAATCGTTGCTAATATTGTCTGCACATTTTTTTTAGAATAAAATCAAAATATATCATTGCTGATCGGACATCTACAAGCAGGGTAGTTGATTTACAGGTGAATAATTTATCACATTTATACACACAGACTAATATTTGTCAGTAATTTCTTCATAAAGTTATGTTTTAAAGCAGTTAACTGAATGGTAAAGACTTGGTCTGACCGGTTATCAATTTTAGTGGCTAATATAAAATGTTCCCTTAATATATTCAGTCAGGTTTGATTCAATATATCATTTTAATACCTTTCTAACTTTGACCGAGGTATAATTTAAGATACAAGATCTACGATTATTTACCCTGTTTGCCAAACGTGTTCCCAGCAGCCAAGATAAATGCTGATCATATATCTTTGTGTCCAATTTCAAAATCATATCTGATAGCTATGATAACTCTTCTTTTAACCTAAAAGTCTTGCTGGAATATATTTTAGAAATTAAACAATAAATGTGAAAAACGCTCCCTTTATTTACAAAAAGGGGTAGCAAGATTATAAGTTTAAGAATTGCTATCGTAGCTAAGATTATACTTTTGAAACGACCCCCAGATCATTAATACATTCTTATTATAATATAACAATACTTGAATGTCACAAAAAGTTCTCAAGTGACACTGTTTGAATGATTCTTGGTCCACTACAAATCCCACCAAACAATAAGGTGCCGTATTTTCCTGAAAATGTCTGAAGAAATACATGTTCTTCATATTTTTCAGATTGTATCCTGCTATACAGCAGGTTCGGTACCCAATCACAATCAACGGCATTTTAATGAGTTTACTGTTCATTTTTGACACGTTGTGAAATAACGAAATGGATTTTCTTTGTCTTTCTCATTTTAAACCGAAGTCCCAGACACAAATTTAATAGCTTGTTCAAAACATCGGAAACAGTTTATGTAGTCCTATTATAAAAAACAACTGTCTGCCATATATTGAATGTACCAAACTTGTTTTACAATATCTTCTAATTTATGTATCGCTGAAATGCAATCCTTGTTAAAACTGTAGCCAAAATTATTGTCTGCAAAATCGCTTGTTGTATTGCAATATTCAAGACAAAACAATACCGGATTTAAATATAATCCGAAATGTATCTTTCATTGACATGCTTATAGTCAGAATGCCCATACTACGATGTTAACTATCGCCTGTGTGTTATTTCATGGCCGGAAATCAGTGCAGTTTTGTACAAAAAACTGTGGCAAACAGGATATGGAAATTATAACAAAGATTTGCTCAGAGACCATCAAAGTGACTGCAGACATGTTTGAACAAGATTCCATATAAAACACGTTGAATCTGTCTAGGTGCATTCGATTGATGTGTTGTAGTAAATTATACTATAGATGAACAATGCTGCCTGTTATTTTACGCTCGCAAAATGATAAATAGACTTATGTATGAGACGGTTACATATAGGGCTGAGACAAAGTACCGACATTCTCATTCTGTTAAATGCAATGTTATGTTTCCACACACCTATAACATCAAAACATCATAAAATGTCTGAAAATAAAAATTATGGTTGGTGATGTTATGATGTCTATCCTTCATATTTCTATGCAGACGTAATTTGATTTAACGGTTACCCAAAAGGAACAAATGGGACACAAACAATACATAAAACATAAAACATACACACGAATTCTCATGAATTCACTGAGTGCATAAAGGCACAGATCTACGCCGCTGAATGCACGGCTACATGTGACCATTTCGTCGGTTTATTCCCACAAACCCGTATGCCATTTTTTCTCATTTTGAGAAAATTTCATTTGACGTTTTGAACTGCAATAACTTAATAAGCGAGTTACGGGTAGTGGCATTGGGATTAATCCTATTTAGGATAGATCTACAAGCTTGTCACGAGCTCATCGAGACAAAAAAATAAATGACACTAAACTCTCAATATTGCCGAAAATTGAGTTTCGGGCTTGTAAAAATAAGCCGACGATTTTATACCCGACACTGACAATGGAATCTTTACGCTTTGTATTCATTTTCAACTTCTGCATTTCGTTTACAATTCAATTCACGTTTACAATTTCTTATTTTGGTGCCGTCTGGTCATTTCATTATGCGTTGTTGATTAGTAAGTCTTAAGGCTGTTATTTATAATGGGTTATTTTTTGCCGAGTTTGATAGAAAGGCCGTTGTAACGCAGTGATGAAATATGCTTGCAGATAAAATTAAAAGAATTGATCTGGTACACAAGATAATACGTTCTTCACTAACGAAACAAGAATAATAATTTATTATAACTTCGAAAGCCAAACAACAGAACAAAACAGCTGAAGCCTCGAAAACGTTGAAAACAGCACATGGGACCGCTTTTCAATATTACTGAAAAAAAATGTAACAGCGTCAATTAAACAATCGTCTTTGTCAAATTCTAACCGCATCCCGAATTGTTGCGCACGATGCGTTGCAGAGCTGACAAATTACGTTTGAAAGTCTTACAATAAACATAGAACTTGACATGCTGGAGCGTTAACCAGACATGAAACAGATACCATTCAACGCCAACACGTTGAAATTCTGTCCCCGTGGGCCAACTAAATAATAAGTCATATGTTATTATGTAAATCATCATGACGTCGTACAAATAGCTGAACACTGTCGTGGATTTTATCACAAGTTCACGCATCTCACAAAAAATATTGACAGTAAACATAATTTAACACACTTTTCCTTGTCAAAAACGTTCTGAGCGTTTAGCCTATATGCCATCGAAGCATGTGCATTTAAATGAAATTGAAGTGCCGACTTAGTGTCGGAAACTTTTATATAAGTTGAAGAAAATGAGTATACTGGTGCATTATTGCAACACGCAACATGCTATTGAAATGGAACCTATCTGTGTCGTTTTATGTTGATGTTTAGCTTTTAAGTTTGTTATTACTCCTTGTTGGCGCCAACAATTCATTCTAGATAAAAGGATAATATCAACATGTTTGTTACAAAGACTGATAGAAATTTCAATATTAAATGATTAGGTACTTACAATCTAATGTTTGATAACAGATTTAATTAGTCAACTGTTTGCGTGCAAACATTACAAGCGTGGAATCTTTTGTTGTTAATTAAGGATGTACTGTTGTTGATATCACGTATCACTAAATTGAATGGCAATGATATTGAATGACAGTAGAACATGGTTATAGTGAATTCCCGGGGACATTATTAATAATTATTACTCAATAATACATTATATTCATATTTAAATATATACATAACAATGATGAAAAAGCATATTTTTATAAAATTGAATCTGTTATATTAATTTCGTTACCTACAAATACATTTGATAAGACCCCCCCCCGATTTTTGACCTAGTGTTTTATTTCAGTTAGGACCAGGTATGATTGAAGTGTTCACAAATTGCGATCATCGAACGTTGGACAGCATGTGCTATATATTTATTCGAAGACGCAATATTAACGAATGCATACAAGTGGACGCACATTTGATGCAGAGTTAATACAATTAACCCTACATGTTAACCATCAAGGAACGTTCAATGTTACGGTATAATTAGTGTTTTTTCCTATTCATTTCTCTGTTTGGTGGCGTTTTGCGCTCGGCTTTTCTTTACTTAATGTGCCAATCGGACCAAAGAGGTCCAGACATGATTTGTATAATATTATGTTGCACTTCCATCGCTGATCATATTTTAACGCTCAGGGAAGCCATTTAATTCTTGATTCATGCATGCTACATTCCTTCAAATACAAATAGCATTGGACTGTGAACGTTATTCATCTTCTAGTCATGTCTATGTCGTTCATGCAAAACTATTCGCGTTATTGTCGGAAATGTGCTTGTCCTTAATTGTTCCAATTGATCTTTGTGTTTTACTGGTATGTATTAAAAGCATATCAAGTTGTTTAAAAAAAAAATAAAATTCATTTCATTTTTTTGTATTTATGCAACGTTGAGGTTCTGCATGTAACACTATTACAAGAATGTTGCAACGATAGATTGTTGGAAACATAAGTAGCAATCTTATATTGCTTGTTATTATATTCATGTGGTCGGGAAAGTTCAGCTGCTTTTATTACACCATCATTTATGAACAAATAGTTAATATAAATATATATATTTCTCACCTTCGAATGATTTATAACAACCCAGTGTTACGCAACAAAATCAGACGCATTCGTCATCTGATCATAAATGATGATAATGTTCTAAACTGTTTTTATATGTTTAAAGCCAAAGTAATATGAACGAGTTGACGTAGATCCCATGTTTGAGATATGTGAAGCTACCAACATTTATCATAATGATAAACGTTTATCTTTGTACTTCTAGCCATTATATCGTGTGTGTGTCTTGGCCTGTTCACTATACGTGCTCCCAGCAACCTATATCTTAGTTCATCATACATCTGGGACATTTGATTTACGCCTAAACAAATAATATTGTTTATTTATGTTAACTAATAATCCTGGGCGAAGTAATCAATACGTGTTGTTCCGGTGATTCTTAGGTTAGCGTGGGAATCGGAAGTATTTAATCTGATTAATATTTTAAAATTAATGAAAAACATCAGTGTTAATCTAAAATGATGGTTCGTGAATATAACATATCACATATTACAAAACATGGACGTCGTTGCAAGTATTCATAGGAGATTTCATAGAGAGGGAAGCATAGCAATGAGGTGAAGGTTGAATGAATAGTCGGAAACATTTGGCTTATAAGTCTGTACACACGGGTGCAAAAATAAATATAAAACAATTCTAGAAACATTTTTTTTCGGTAAAGCACATAGACATTTTGACATGTTCATGTAAGTATGTACAACTTGCTCGTTCTGGTACGTATTTGGTTTTGTTTTGTGACTGATGATTGCAAAAAACTTGACATTGATTACTTAACCCCGTCTGGATAACTGAGCCAGTATAACATAAAACTTTAGACCAAGATTCAAACAATGAGAATACCACGGCTGTTTCGATGCGGGCTTGAAAATACATGTACTGGTGTATTTCAAGACAATAGCCATATGACGGTCCTACATTTATAATATAATTGGCTAACAGCTTTTATCAATCCCATATGCAGCAAAACCTCTCTAATCCGAAGTTTTCCAATCCGGAATCCTCTCTAAACATAACATGTCATCTGGTCCCGGTTTGTTATATTATATTTAATACTAAAAAGCTTTGTAATTCAGAACTTTTTAAGGCCTAAAACATCTCTAATCCGAGCACTGCGGTCAGTCCGAACAAGTTCGGATTAGACAGGTTCTATTGTAAATATCTGTCTTTTTAATTAGTTTATTAGCTTAAGTTCCATACATACAAAATGATATGGCGTGTTTTGAAAACCAACCATTTATTTCATCAATAATTCATTAGGGTCTCGTATCATTTTGCGGTTGGTTTAATATTTTCAAACCTATTATTTTCGTTTGTAATAGTTTATATCAAAACCATTATCAGGATTGCTCTCAGAGAATATTATAATTTGAGTCGATGCTCATAATGGTAAATATTACATCTAAAACCAGGTTTTAAAAGCTACACGTAATGCATGCGTGGTTAATCATAAAATTATGGAGTGTTAAATGCTGAATTAAAATCTAATTCTTATCAACGCATCTTGCTGTCGGGGTATAAAAAAGCCACACACACTGCCAAAGATGTAGTGTTCTATTAAAAACGATGTCTTCTGATAAATGTTTAATGTACAACGTGTTGTATTTCTGGTGTTTTCCTGCATAATCATCATTTTATCGCAATTATAAATAATTTATTGGCAGCATTTATAGCCATGCAAATTTAAACAGAAAAATGTGATAATAGATAAGTTTATCTCCTAACTAAACTTCATTACAGCATTGTGTTGATATTCGCTAATGCAATCTTTACAGTTTTGTTATTTTACTAATCTTGGAGATTTAAATTTGTTTTATCACTTAATACTCATTAAATTGTTTCCAAAAATTACCATAGATTGTCCCGATACCAATTTTCAACTCCTATATAACGAAGCCAGCAGTTTTGTCACGCCCCGTTTACGAATCGGTCCTTGATTTTTGCAAAACTGGGATGGGTATATCTTGCACTATACGGAGAGTTTGAGCACTGATCTATATTTGGCGTTGGCTTTTGCACCGGGAATAACGCGGCAACAACTGGCATGGCTATTTGGCGACTTTTCTAGCTTTAACGGTGAAGGAAGGCCACAGATGGGTGCCACCCGTATAAACACCGATCTTCCGTAAGCTAGTTGGAAAGCTTTCTTATGTATAACATTGTATGGCTCCGGATGGGATTCGAAATCACAGCGGTGAAGGGCTAGCGATTACTTGTCAATGACTATGACGACGAAGATCCCTAGAGCTATGATGTGATGTTAGGGGCTATACAACAACAACAACAACAACAACAACATATACACCGTGAAGGAAATAAGTAAAATGGATTTTGGTACTGGTGTGTGTTCGCCATTAATTATATTTCCAAATTTTCAAATTTTCTATGGTTTATCTGTTAATACTTGAGTATGGAGATATACTAAAATAAAATCTAAAATTTATCTTTAAAACACGTTTTATTTCATCTGATCTCATTAAATTCACGATATATTGTTCGAATATTTTAAGGTAAATATATTTCACCTATATAAATCGACATTTTACAACAGTCCAACACTAAACACTTGAAGATGAATTCAGATTTAACATTTAATCTAATTGTTTTATTCAATAAGAAAAACAATATTAGCACTAAGTATGTATGTGTAGACGTTTTGTCAGATTAACAGGATTTTCCCTCTAAGCAATGCAACATGCTGGTCAATATACAAGGACAAGGTAGACAACCACTAAATAACTTGAACGTTTCTTTCTTTGAGTTAACTCCCTTTACATACAAACAATACGAGCATTTTGGTAGGTTTTAAGTCTGCATGCATCACACAACGTTTATTGTATGATATGATATCACTTGTGTACACTCAGGGTAATGCCTCATAGATCTGACGTGTGATGATTTTTTAAATACATTCGAAAATTATAGGAGCATCCGTAATCGAGTGGTTATGGTCTTTGAATATTTATCACCAGCCCTTCACCACTGTACGTTTGAATCCCTGGAACCAGACCAGAATTTTACATGAATGGGAGCTGTCCGACTAGCTTACGGATGACCGTGGTTCTACCCAGTTGAACGCTCGTAGTCTTCCTCAGACGTAAAAGCTGGTAAAATCACCAAATAACACTGGCTGTTTGTGTGACGTAAAACTCCAGAGAAAAAATGGCATTCTTTTATCACACTCAAGCTAAGGGAAGAAACAGCTACCCAACTTAGTTGTAATGCATATTTATTCGTAAAAGTAAAACGAATGTAACATGGCGGTGAGAGTGGGGGAACAGAAATATATACCTGGATCAATAATATTTTTTCGGGCTGATATTCCGTACTATCAGCCTCACTGTCATGTAAAATTAATGTAATAGTTTTAATAAGTCTATCATTACTAGATGTGTTCAATTGATCATGAAACACTATCAAAATAAACCATTAAATAAATGTTTTTGCAGCATAGAAAACAAAGTACAAAGCGAATAATACATGTAAAGTGTTGTATCGTATACAATCTCAACACATTTGAACTCAAAATTCAATATGGTTAGACCAAAAATAAAGGATTCAGTTAAGGACATTATTTTAGGGCTTTTGAGGCAAAAATGTCCTACAGGAACACTATGAAACAAGTAAAATAGCAGAGACATAATGTTTCTTTTGCTACAGTGCATCACCTTCAGCACGGTAAATGTGTAATTCGTAATAACGTACGAAAAGAACGGGTAAAAGAGGAACTTTTACCAAACGTTGTACGACAGCTACTGCTTACGTCGTACGGAAAATCCGTAATATGATTAAATTGGTGAGTCCACCCCCACAAAGAGAAATGGCAGCTAAGTGTGGAATGTCTCGAGGCACTGTTGACAGAATTATGGCCAAAATCCTAAAAGCAAAACTCAAGAAAAAATGCTATGTTCATCGATTTAGTGAGGCCCAGATTTTAAAAAGACGTGCTCGATGATGGCGTCTTTATCTCCGTCTTAACTGTGGAAATGGAAAAACGCTGTCACCAATGACGAGGCTATGTTCTATATGTGCAGCAGTTATGGTCGACGTCATGTTTGTTATGTTCGTTCTAATGAGACAGATCTAAACAAAGTGAAGTCCGTAAAACGAGATGCATTTGTACCTAGGTTTATGGTTTGGGCCGGCGTTAGTGTTTTCTTTTTTGGCAAGACATATTTGATTTTTATTAATAAAGTGGTGAAAGTCAGTGCAAAATAGTACATATACAAGGTCCTAAAGCCATTTCTGAAAAATTTTATTCCATATTTTTTTACTGGAAGAATGATATGATGCGCAATCAAAACTCGGCTTCTAGTCTCACTGCCAACATGACCATTGATTTTATGTCAATTATATATGTAACTCCTGCAGAATGGATGCCCAAAAAGCCCAGATGCAGCTCCCATGGACTTTGTTATCTGAGACATTCTGGAATGTAGGCTACAAAAAACGCAAGATCTGTACCATGGTCTTAAAAGGAGAATAATTTACTATTGCCATAGGTCCCAGATTGAGCATCTGTTCCAATAAAACGTATACGGGTAAATAATTAAGCTGTGTGTAAAACTACTTTATAATAACTTAACAGCTCTCGTACACACATTGGATAGACTCTACCGGTGACCGATGAATTAATAGGTATTGTTATATCATCAAGGGCCAATACTCTGCTTTGTATCGCCGTTGATAGTACATGTACGATTTGTCTTCCTTCGCTGACAGTTCTTCTAGCTCAGCTCGTACTTATATTGTACTTTTGTAACAATATCGGACAAGTGAACTAGTGGGCGGGTAAAACAGCAAGACGGATGTCTCTAAGCCTTCGAAATCACCGAATGCAAAGTTTAATATAATCCGCTGAACAACATTTTGATTCAATATGCAGTCGATTATGAAACTGTTGTTTACTTTTAAAGTAGAGTAACTGGCTAATTGGTGATACCAAGTTTCGACAATTTATAGTTTGAAAATGTCTACCATAATTGTATGAACAGAAATAAACCTACTGTATGGAGTCCTTTGTTAGTGATGTGATGCATATACTATACTTGGTCGGTCTTCTATTTATAAACCAATATTGCATATTTTTTTAATAAGGACAACTACTCCGTATAAAAATATATTATCACACCAATAAGCCTTAAAATAACAATCATTGTATCATGCAGGGAACCATGCTTCAGATTTTTGATAACGCCCTCCGTTCATTAAATATTTGACTTAAAAGAACCCCGCTGACAATTACGTAATAGATAAAAAACGAAAACAAATTCCAAATTTCTGAGGCTCAGATCCCTAGATAAACATTCCCAATGCAGAAATACCGAAAACCGCTTTGAAATCCATCTTCAAATAAGGCAGCAATCTTTACTAAAAATAATACCATCCATACGAGTTTTTTTTCTAAGCGAGCAATTAACAATAAAACTGTGAGATCATTATCTTCTAAAATGTAATCAAAGATTAATCATTTAATTAATGCAACCAATTCAATTTTGATAGTCAGTCAACGTTATTAATCGTTTACGATTCAATTACTGAAAGCACTAAGAATTTTTGTTGCATGATATTAAAGTATAAAATTTATCCTTCAATTTTGTAAATAACTTACTTTTGCGTTTTTTTACGTAATAAGGCACTTACGCTACATTAAATAATCTCATGCAAATATGACACAAAAACTATACCAGAGGCCATCTTTGAAAATAATGTGGGTCTGCGGCCCAAATTTTAACAGTGGGTAGGTAATTGTGTAGTTTTATGATTATTATTATTATCATTATTATTATTATAGGCTTGTTTTTTAAACAAAAAAGCTGGAATAAAGAACAAAATACTAGTAGGTCAAAATTGCAACAACAGTTTTTGAGTCAAGGGATTTTTGAATGAGTCATTCGCGTAACTGCTAACTAAGATTATTTTAAGGATGACTAGATACGATTACGTAAAAACATACCCCAAAACCAAACATCTGAACTCGTATAAACGATGAAAACTTTCGTTAAAACAACTTTGAAGACGTTTTCTGAAATAACTAGTTTTCAGCCTTGAACTTATTTGTCGACATACCGTATAGTACACGGACACCATATAAATCGCCCAATTAGCGGTTTTATTACAGAATTCCAGTGGATTTACTTCAAACCACAAATAACAAGCTTGTCTACAAGTCTGGGGTATTAGATACGTATCATCATTTCCGTAATGAACCTTGGGAAATCTCAAAGGAAACGGTTTTACAGTATGTCTTCTTCTGTATTTAGAAATGTCATGCAATTCATTAAAAGTATTCCTCCAGTGATCTTGCAGTGTGTCATAGACTCACGTGTTTGTAGCTGTGTACGCGGTGAACATTACATAAATGTATGTTCTCCAAAGAACAAAGAAGCAATCCCACAGTGGAGTGGTGATTCTACATTTTTTATAGTTTGAAACATTGATTTTTGTTAAATCCAATCAAGGACATACAAGACCACATATCAGCAATCACTCTAAAAACGTATTATGTTGTTTGCTTGTTGTGTTAATAAACAACCACACTGTTCTTTGATCTTAACTTCAAGCAAATGTCACGAACCGTAAAGGCACGGATAGATTGTATTGCACTTCGTTGCACTAATTGTAACGGACGTTGTATTAGGTTGAGTCACACAAGAATTTCATGGTATTAATGAAGTCATACACCAAACAATCGATACACTTACAGGTGTCAATAAGGTATACCGACAAAGAACATAACGTCGTTTAGTGGACATTTCGTATGATTTTATTATTTTTATTGGAGAAACTCCGAAATTTCCTATAACCGCATCCTGGTCCAATCCATGGTAGTCAAGGTTATCTCCCTTTGATTTATACATGTAAAATATTCACGTGAGTCCAATGATGACTTTTATGAACATTCGTATCTTGGATTGTCATTATGCGGACTAACATATTCATACATAAGGTCTGAAAGTAGTCGTGTTTTCGATTACCCAATCGACCTTCATTTTTGCGACGACCGTTAAATTTCTAACAGTAGAATCCAATGTGTACAAATATTTGGATATGAATCGTACATTCGATGTACGAAAGGTGTGTAAAGAAAAAATAGATAAAAAAAATCGTCCTATCCATTAACTGCGAACATACCTGTATTTTTCTATCCTTTTTAATTACTGTAATGTTAATTTTCCGTAAATGTGCTCGTGACGGCGAAGATTTTCTATCTCCAAATTATACTTTGCTCATACAAATTCCAATAGATACCCGAACTTTATAACGCTATGTCCCGAGTAAAACGAACATTTGCACCGAGTCGTAGTTTTCATGCTTTTTAAATGATTGTATAATAAGGATGAAAGTACAGTAAAACCCCGATATTGAGACAACCATCGGGACCCGAAAAAAGTCGTAATAATGAGGTAGTCTCATAACCGAGTTGAATTATGGGAAAGTTATTGAAAGTCAGTCCGAAAATGAGGTGATCGTTATAACAAGGTGTTGGTATTGAGGTGGTCGCTATAACAAGGTGTTGGTATTGAGGTGGTCGTTATAACAAGGTGTTGGTATATTGAGGCGGTTGTTTTAACAAGGTGGTCGTTACAACAAGATGTTGGTATTGAGGTGGTCTTTACAACAAAGTGGTCGTTATAACAAGGTGGTCGTTATAACAAAGTGGTCGTTATAACAAGATGTTGGTATTGAGGTGGTCGCTATGTGAGTTTTTCTTGTTGATTGTTCTTCTACGTTTCCTATTTTAATCCATAAGGTAGAAACGACTTCGTTATAATCAAACAAAATGGCGTAATTTATGCATCATCTAATTCATAAAATTTTATCGACAATCTTAACAATAATAATATTGAATTTTTAAGGATTACTAGACTAATTTGGAGATGCGGTCCAGATAGAATACATATTTACTTTTTTTTAAGTTCATACATTCATTTAATTTTTTATATAATATTTCAAGTTTCTTTCAATGAATCAAAACTAGTATTAATTTCTAGAAGTTCATTTCATTAATACATTATACAGGAATAGTAATAAGGTGTCAGATTTATTAAAATCGTAACAACTTCTTTACCTTGACTCAGAAAAAAAAGCGTAAAACCGTAGAACCTAAAACTAGACCTTCAAAAACATGCTGCGCTTTGCCCTCGAAACTCTAACATTCATTTCCAAGATTTATATCTATATTAAACATTCACAACACGAGTTATTTAATATGTCTAAAATCTCCGGAGACTCTCTGTATAATGTAGTTGATATTGCCCAAACAAGCGCCTGCTATCTTTGATTTGTTTGTAATGTTTCTTACCACATTCCCTGCTACTTTTTTAGGTATAAAAACGAGTTTCATATCATTCCATGACAAAGTTTACATATGTCATTGAAACAATTCCTGTAGAAGCTGTTGTATTTATTTTTCACGTTTTCTCAGACGGAAACTTTGTGCAAAAATACAGTACAGTAAATTCTTAGCGTTGTGACTACACTTGGGACCCGATAAAATGGTCTCATTATCAAGCTGAAGTACAGAGACATATTCACAACCGGTCGTTATTTTGTAGTGGTTATTATATTGAGATGGTCACTCAATGAGTTTAAACTTAATGAAAGTAATTTAGAATATTTTGAGACATTTAACTGCTAAAAGTTTAAAATAAATTTGAGTAAATCAATATCAAACAAAATATTACGGCTTTGACAAACTTACCTCATATGAATAAATCCATTGTGATACAGTCAAATGTCGCACTACCGTTACATGTCGCAACGTTGCCGTTGAATGTCGCAACCGCCGTTGAATGTTGCGAAATTTTCAAATCGGGCCAATATCTTGATACCGACTTGTTACATAGTAATGAAACTTGACAATAATATCTTTATCATAGCCCGTTTAATAGTAACATAGTGACTAAAATCACTTATAAATTCCATTTTTACATTCAGAGTCATACTGGGTGTGGTTTGTTAGATTATATTGAAACTTTGTAGAAATGTAAGCATATGATCAACGGGAAGATACAATATCTGTCAAACCCTTATAGTCAGAGTCGTGGACAATTGTTAAACAAGTGGATTCAACAACGGATAGATTACACTGAGATCAAGATCAAGGTCGCCTTAATTAAAAACGGAAAGAAAATCCGGTAAAAACTTGTTTCTGTTGAACTCTAGAACAGCTAGACTATTCAAAGGCTGCTATTGTTCTTATCCTGATGTCTTCGGCGTGGCGGGGCGTGCAGACAGTTCGGTTTAGTTTTCGTATAAGTCCAGTTTTATCTTTGTCAAAATAGTTTTGTTTTAAAACAAAAACTTGTTCACTAACCTTGGATGCGCCGTGTGAAACTTGTGACATTTTACTCTGACGTGAATTCGATTAAATTATGACCCTGGTATTTTTTAATTTTCACCAACAGAGGTTTTTAATACCGATCCTGGTACAGTCGCGGATGTCTGCATTGGTATGGCAGCGCTCTTGTTTTGTACGCTTGTAGGATCTGTCCGGATATCTCAATCGGTAGAGCCATGGACACGAGTGCTGTCGCGCGTTCGAGTCCGTATGGAAACTAAATGTGGGCTTTTCGCCTCTCAATGCTGTTTGAAGTGGGGTAGTTGCCCGTTACTAACAAGCAGATGGCGTATGCTGGTCAGACACCAAGGATATTGACGACACACGTTAGGTGACATGCGGACCTTGAATGGATCTTGATTGATCAATAGGACATAAAAACCCAAAACGTATAAAATCATTCTGTCTAGGGAAACCTTATAGCAGTCATGATGGTCATCGTTTAATCATACTATAAACAACATAATGTGTATTTTTCAGTTTTTCGGTGTTGTGATCTCAACGAAGAAGCCACGATGCTATAAAACTTGAGAACGACCTTTAATCTCAAATCTCAATTTTATTCTCGAAGTATTTTTGTTAAAAAAATGTTGTTCACCATTTAAATGCGTAATAAGATCTATTGTCCTGACTGCATTATTCATGAGTCTTGATAAATATCATTATTTTTTTTATAATTAAGTCGAAAACGAAAGAAAAACAATAAATGAGATATGGTGATTGATCGCAACTTTCATTCGCCCCTGGCTCTGGACGAAGGTTAATGTGAGATAAGGACAAGAAGGGTACATTCATAAACTTGTGACTCTGCACAGTCCCGTTTATCAACACTTTTTCAGACTTGCTCGACTATATTACCATCTCCAACGAGAAAATATCAAATCATTTAGGATATATGTGGGCGTAATAATTGATTCATATTATATGTAACATATACAAAATCGTCGGGTTATTTCTACAAACCCATATGTCATTTTACCCATTTTGAGAAAATCGCATTTGAACTGCAATAATTTTAAGCGAGTTTCGACTTTGCGGAATTGGGATTAGCCCTGTTTAGGATAGATCTACAAGCAGGTAAGTATGATCATTATCAAGAGCTCATAGAGAAGAAAACACTAATACCAAAATCTCAATATTGCCAAAAATTGATTTACTGAGTTGAACAAATAAGCCGACGAAATGTGCATTGTTGATTGTTACGTATGAAAATAAATACCTAACCCAAATTTCTTTCGCAAATTTTACAGATGAAAAATCAGTCTGATAATCGGTGACTCACTAAATTTAATTCCCTGGGTAACAATTAAAATAAATAACAGTCTGCAACAAAAATAGTTTATATTAAATTTTCATTAAGATTCTTGTCATGTGTTCGTCTAGTAGTTTTACTTTGTTTTAAACAGGATAAACAGACAAAAGCGATAGTTTGGAAATTATTAAGTTTGATTGAGCATTGGCGCACAAATTTGTTGATGTATATACAGACCTATGTACGATATGTGCAAAAGATACGAGATAGTTTGTACAGAAAATAAATCCTTATTTTTCATGCAAAGAAACAATGACAAACATACATACATACACATCTCTACCAAACCTAGATGAAGACAAGTTCAATTAATGGTAAAAACAACAGATGTAATAAGTAGCTTTGCTTTGGTCAGGTATTGTAAATACAGTAAAACCTCACCTAGCGACCATTTCAAAACTAATACCGTCCTATTATGACCATCACTTATTTTCAGACTGTATTTTTTTTTTCAATAATTTCTTCGCATTTCTATGCGGTAATGAGACCAATTCAGTATTAATACCTATCATTCTGGGTTCCAAATATGGTCTTAATATTGAGGTTTTACTGTTCTTAGGGACCCTCTGTGAAGTGTTTATGGTCTCTGGCTAGTAATCACTAGCTCCTCACCACTGTGAGTCCGAATCTAACCAGAGACCTGTCAATCTGACACGAGAGGAAGCTGTCGAGCTAGGTTATAGAAGGTCTGTGTTTTTACTCAGGTGTACGACTGGGGTCTTTTCCCATCGTTAGACCCAGATTGTTGCCTAATGGCGTTTAAACCCCAAAGACAAAAAATACTGTATCTACAAATTTGAAGTGCAGCAATAAATTGAATAAATTATGAAAATGTTCACAAAATTGCTTCGTAAAAATATTTTGATGCTGTTTTTTTTTTAAATTTCTTCATGTTCATAATTTAAAGAACTGAGATATTTCCAATAACTTATAAACTTCAGCCAGTGAATCCCTTAAAATATGACAATGTAAATCAATAATACATTTCCTACCGTTTTGTCGACATACATTTCGCATGTTGCACATAGCCATGTATTCCACTAAACTCGACTTCTTTTGATAAGGAATTTTTTACTAGATGCACCGATATTCGGGTCGTTGAATAAAATATTTTATATTGAGTTTGTTTACAGGACTACTTGTGAATCAATACATGGTGTAATATTATAACAACACGGTGACCTTATACAAAGTCTATCTGTTTCAACAGGGAATTGATAATGGGAAAATAATTTCATTTTGAAACGTTAATTCAATAAAGAAAATGTGTAAAATTTATACAGAATGATAATAGAAGCTGAATGTATTTTCAAAATGATACGATAATTAGCAATACAAAGTGATTTTACGTTACTGATAAGTACGAGTATTCCTTTAAGAGTATTTTGAGGGTCGGTAAAGGGACCAAAATTTGAGGGTCGATAGAGGGACAAACTTTGAGGATCTATAGAGGGACAAACTTTGAGGGTCGATAGAAGGACCAAACTTTGAGGGACTTTAGAGAGAGATTAAACTTTGAGGGTCAATAGAGGGACAAAATTTGAGGGCTGACGTAGGGACCAAACTTTGAGGGATTATAGAGAGATTAAACTTTGAGGGTCAATAGGACAAAATTTGAGGGTCGATAGAGGAACCAAACCGTGAGGGTCGATAGAGGGACAAAATTTGAGGGTCGATAGAGGGACAAAATTTGAGGGTCGATAGAGGGACCAAACTGTGGGGGTCGATAGAGGGACAAAATTTGAG
Source organism: Lutraria rhynchaena (assembly GCA_008271625.1). Lineage (NCBI taxonomy): Eukaryota > Metazoa > Mollusca > Bivalvia > Venerida > Mactridae > Lutraria > Lutraria rhynchaena. Next base: position 4,531,509 of record VIBL01000004.1, on the reverse strand, counting down.
GGTCGATAGAGGGACCAAACTGTGGGGGTCGATAGAGGAATTGATGGATGCGATTAATGGATACGATTTTAACATTTTATTACAATAGGATCACAATGGAGAAATGGGAATAATAATTGATTTCCTTTTCTGTGTTATCCTAGTCACGTGATCGTAAATAAAAGCACAAAATGAAAATAGTTTTTAAAGCTTTTATTGTACGTCATGTTGATATCTAGTCAATTTCCTAACGTTAGTATGGTATATATTTAAGTCAATGATTTGTGTGAATTTGTAATTTTTGTTTCATGTTATGCCATATGCTAATTAAATACAAATATAGGTATTCCTAAGTACATAGAAGAGACATCATTATGTTCAACTCTCGTACATACGTGAATCATGATAGCAGGCATTATTTAAAAAAAATCAAGTAGAGATGTTACAATTATACGATGGTTTGGACCAATCTATCATTGTAACACTTCGTATTAACTCTGATTAATGATATGGGTTAATGATAAGCCCTGACATGTTTCATGACCCGTGAGATTTACTTCTACGAAGAGTCGATGACATGTATTGTTCATTCAACGTTTGTGGTACCGTTTTATATAAAATATTCATTACAGCTTCTCCTGAGAACATATAAGCAAACCACTTCATCTTGTGATGATTTCCTAAAGGTGATTTAATGCCGCACAAGGTTTATATTTCATATGACGCCTGTTAAAACGATTTTCTGCGAAGCGAAATATTAAGACGAGAAAAAAAAACACAACTTTGTATCGGCTTTAAATCGTTTCGGTCACATTCTCTGATCGTTTTACCCATTGGAACAAATCTTAAATCATTCATTTAGCAAGCGGTCCACGAGGACGTTTTTCAGCCAAGGGAATTTCACGTTCAATTAAAGTAACAGAAGCCTCATTTCGATAACCTGTGGAAAATAAAACACGCTTATTGTAGAGTACTCTGTCAGCTTTTAAAATTCTAAACACATTTTCTTCACATTCAGTTCAGAAAAGAATCTCAATTAGTGATCACATGAATATTATGACCACCCCAATATAACGATCACTACTGTTCTAATCGGTTTTCAATATTGCCTTTATATTCCAACTTCATAATGCAACCACATCGACATTCAGACCGATTACTTTGTCCCTAAAGATGGTCTTAATAACGAGGTTTCACTGTATTTTTTAAATAAACGCTCGTCTCTGACATTTTAAGTATAGAATTAAGTATAAAAACAAGGAAACTATTCCATCACGCTTCCACTGAATTATAATGACATAATTTGGAAGAAAACCAAAAGGGTATTACTGAGTTATTATAGAACTTTTGACAATGTAATTGAATTCATGATTTGACTTTAGAAGTTAAATCCCTTAAATAACTTACATAATAACGCGAAGAAAAATCTATGCTCTTTTATTTTTATTACATTTTATAACTTCCTGCACCAAGTTAAATTTAAGCACTTGGTAAATTTGAAAGTTATGTTGAATATGAGGAAATGTTAAAATTTGGACTATGGCTTGGTAAAGAGATTGTATTATATGCTTAAATTTAACCTGAAATAATTCATTCGTTTACTCGTGTGAATTGTTGAGGTCGTCTAAAGTTTGGTACCACAATGGCAGCCATTTTGTTTTATGCAACATTTGGTTAACCTACACTTTTTGTATCTTCAATGACAACAAATGGCATGACATTCTAGTAGGCCGTTAAAATAACTTTTTGTATCAAATTTGTAAACCAATTTTAAACAATTAGTTTAAACTGTGATCAGTACATGTCAGCATACACTCATATAACTTCACTTATTTATATTGTACTTCAAAACCTAGATCTAATCGATTGAATTCTTCCACGGACATCACGTAAGAAAATTACAAATGAACATTTAATTATAAGAGTTGAATTTCCCGAGAGATACATTTGTTATCGCTCCTATTTACCCTTTATAACTTCCACTCACAATTAAATTTAAAGCACGTGGGATTAATGATGTTAGGCTTATTAAGTGGTAACACTTCAGTTAATGCAGTTTATATTACGTTAGTCTATCTATTGTAGCTCTGTGAAGAAGCATAACTTCACAAGCATGCCTTAATTGGATTTTATTCTAAAATACAAGAATGCAATGCTTTTAGAGTCAATTGATGACTAATAAAAAATAAGTATCGTACGAAGGGTTTTATTCTTATTTGCTACTCTTCAGTAGATCCAATGAATTGTTTGTTGAACAACACTCGCACTGCTTCTTTAATTTTTTTTCTTTGATAGTACATATCCTCTGAAGCCATTTGCTTAGCTAAATATGTAGCAGGGTGTCAGGTGTGCGAGCAACGGGGTCCTGAGTTCAAATCCCGGACGTGGTACATGTTCTCCTTTGAAGACATTTCAAGGGGTCTCCGTTGTCGAGCGGTCATGACCACTGCCTAGCAATCAGTAGTCCCTTACCTCTGTGAGTTCGAAACAAACCTGAGAACAAACAAATTTCACATGCGAGGAAGCTGTTCAAAGGTCCGTGGTTCTGCTAATGTGTATGCTCGGGAGTTTTCCTCCACCGTTAAAGCCGAAAAACACGTCAAATGACCCTGGCTGTTGGTGCGACGTAAAACCCCTGTGAAAAAAGGGTTGCATGCTATTCACAGGTCAATGTAGATATCAAATGATATACTTCATATATGAACAATGTGCAGTTTACCCAAATTTCACAAGAAACACACAGACACAATCATGGTTGCTGTTGTTGGATTGGTTAAACAGTTCTGTACAGTTGTCACATATTTTAAAATACTACCAGAATCCAATAAAACTGTTTAACAGCCCGCCTGATATACAGGCTTGAAACCCGAAATATGTACAAATTATAATTTTATATGGTAAAATTATGAACTCAAAAAAAAATAAAATATTTCATCAATATTCATCTGTCACTAATTACCACATTGTGTTTTAAGTTATTTTTCAACCCAGTAGTAAAGGTTGGAAACTCGCTGCCAACTGAACCTTTATTATATAGTTTCTTATAACATCGTCATTGATTTTTTCCTGCGGAGTCCACATTCAATTTCTACGTACATGTATATGAACTATGTTATGTCATTATATCACAATGTGTCAACTAAAAGGCGTGTTCAGCGTATGCACGAATTAATGTTGCATACATTCTAAGGTCAAAAGGCCGGTGCATTAGTGGAGTAGTTTTGTTGCTCACAATTTCTACGACTCTAATCTTAGGTTAATTCCATAGATGTTTTAAGGAGAAATACTAGATCTTTGCCAATGACTTACTACACTTGTTTTATACCTCATCGCTAGTCGTGTACTGGTTCATCTTCCCCATTACATGAAACTGATGTTTTGTCCCATTTCCGTTTCCTGTTTTGTTTTTTTCCAGTCCTAGGTAAAAGTACATTTTGACATCCACATGTTCTACCTCAAACGTTCACTTTTAATTGTCGTGAGGCTATGATAGTTTGATAAAACAAGAAAATTCTTAGCATGCCGAATTTTTTTAATTATAAATTACAAACACAAGTACTTATGTTCTGTGACGTAAAAATCTTATTTTTCACTATTTAAAAAAACGGTAGCGTCTTTACCTTTATTTTTGTGCATGATAAAACGTTATTGACACTTACGAAGAATTTTGACAAATTATATACACATAGACTATCCAAGCAATTTTAGAAAAAAAATGGAATTTCATTTATGAAAACAAGTCTTTCAGATAGAATGAGCACTGGTTAAACACTCCTATATGTGCACCTATATTTCGAAAAAATACGAGTTTGTAATATGCAGTCATGTACAATAAAACCTCAATAATCCGACCATCTTCGGGACCCAAAAAAGTCGGTCATAATAATGAGAAGGCCTTCTTACCAAATTATATTATAGGGGAGTTATTGAAAGCATGTCCGAAAATAAGTGGTCATTTCTTCAAGGTGGTCGTAATGTTGAGGTGATCGCTATTTGAGGTTTTACTGTACACTGTAATTCAGTCTGCGCTAGAAATAATTGATGGATTCTATGCATTCTTTTCTCTTATTGTATGTACATACAAATATAATGTATATTACACCAAGCATTTGATGAAAAACAACATGAAGGAGTTCTATTGTCTGAGATAGTCATTTTTGTGTTACACTTCGGTCTAAAAATAATGACATTTAGAGCCCGGTAGTTAGTCGTTCACACCATTAGATAGAGAACTTGTATGCACGGACGCCATTACAGAAAAAAAATGTCTATAATGTGTCATATGTTTCTCGTTTCACTGTTTTATGTGTGATATCTCCCAGTTCTTGGCTTGTACCCTGGTGACCTTTTAAACTACAAGAAAAGTTCACATTTATTTTTGAGACGTCTCCTGGGAATTCGAAATATTTTATAATAACTTTGAGAATCTCTCAGTTGCTGCAAAATTCTCAGAAATAAAGCAGAGCGGCCTTGTTTTCATTATTCAAAACTGACTGCGCCAATTATTTTTTTCTACGTCACTATTGTCGTGACTTTAGAACAATTATCAATCATACAGAGGTCGTGGATACATAACACAGATATCGCGGCGTTAGTTTTATATTAGATTTGTGATAACTTTGAACAATGCTGATTACTTTTCTTACTTATGGTGACGAAAAATTACCTTTGTGATCTTTGTAATGTCTGCAATGCATCATAAAGGTATCATCGGATCATTGTGATTTGTTCGTTATTTAGTTTATACTAATTCGTTTTAGCAATGTTGCTTATATTAATCACACCAGAGTCCGTTTCACTGCACCAGTACTCCGTCCGATAAATGGGATTGTGAAGTTTGTGAAGGAAACCCGTCGAAGCCGGAATTCGAACTCAGGGATCGGACGTCCCTACCTCTAGACCGATATGCCTCCCCAATGTGTGTTGGTTATTTTTATACATCTCGAAACGCAGGACAAAAATAAAAGATTGCAGGCTAGAATTTTAGTAAAGAATACATTAATTATAGATTATTTAATAGCATTTTGATTACATAAGCTCTACGAATCAACAGAACGCTTACGTCAATACCACACGTATTGTTGACTCAATTTATTGTCACATCCAAAACTCACTTTGTGTGTGAGAGAGAGAGAGATAGAAAGAGAGTGAGTCCAGAAACAAACATTAGCATGTATTAAAACAATCTTGGTAAATCTTAATAACCCAGTAGTACGTGTGAGCTAATACTTCCAATTTACACAAGTGGTATTGGTTCGTGTAAAATATTCATTGGAATTTTGGAAGAAAAAACGAGTGGCCCTCATAATCATGTAAATAGGTTTAAAAGGGTAATAGTTCATAGAACTTCGGACAATTAAAGAACTCTGGTTGAAAGGACAATGCAGCATTATTTATACATTTTTACATAAAGGACAATTGTCAGCTTTTGAATTGCTCTGGGTCTTAATTCTCCACCCATGGCGCATTCAGGACCATTTTTCAAATGATCCAACTAGAAATTAGTCCACGTGGAGGCAATAATTTTTCGGATTGACAAGTTCAATTAAAGTATTAACAAATCGGTTTTTATTAACCTTTACTCGCTGACAATACATTTTATGTCAAAAACACATGAAATCTAAATGCAAATGAACAATTGACACGAAGAGGTTACTAAAGAAAAAGAGAAAAATGTTTTACAATATTAAAAAAACAGGCAAACAATCACAAAGGCTGGATTTTGAATGCCAAAAAAAAAATCAAGAAAACTGAAAACGTATCTCGGTATTGATTGATTGGAACCGCGGCCGTGGTCCAGTGGTTAGTGCGCTGGACTTGTAACCGGGTTCCCAGTCGCGGCAGGTCATACCCTTCTATGAAAATTTGACAAAACGTTAAGTTAGGTGAACCGGTCGCACATATAACTGAAAAATTGTTGAAACACGGCGTTAAACCCCAGTGATATGATGACATAAAAACAACAACAAAAAATTAATTGATTGATTGGGGACGTGTGTAATGAGAAGCGTGTACAAAAATAAGGTCCTTTTCACAGACTAATCTTAAAAAATATTTCTATTGGTATAAATTTAAGACAACTTTAAAGTTGAAAATCTGTGATCTGTAAATGGGACCCTGTATTTATGTTAATGTATTATAACCAAGTTTTAGTAGGTGAATATGTTTATTGTTTAATTTTATATCAGTGTATCGGCATGCGGTGAAATTAAACAAATTGGAGTACATTTAACTGTACTTAAAAAGGATGCTATTCCAAAATGTTCTCTTATTCGCCGCTTCGGGCTCTTCAATTCTAATTTGTCGAAATATTTTCTATTTACACAGAATGTGCTGTTGAAAGAAATTACAAATAAGCATTTAATTATTTTAATTCAATTTCTAAACTGATAAGTTCGTTATCAACGTAATTTACCCATTATATTTTCAGCTCGGAATTCGATTAAAAGCACTTGGGATTAATATTGTTCGACTTATTAAGTGCTAGCTCTCCGGTTAATGCATTTTATATTAAATTAGTCTATCTAGAAGTTTTACGTTCCGTAGAAACAGAACTAAGCAAGCGTACTTTAATTGGATAATTGTCCAAAATTGTAAGGTGTTTTATTTAACGGCTTCAACACGTTACCTTGGTGATTGCTATACATGCTATCAGCTTATTGCTGAACATCATTGTGCTTAGGACTGAAACTTAGTGATCATGGTTTGATGTGTAAATAAGTCTGTACGCGATGTTTATGTTGTTTCCTGTTTATGGTCTACAGTCAAACCTGTGAACAAAGGTCACACTTGGGACAGACAAAATATGGCCTTTATTACCGGATGACCTTTATTTCAGAGGTTAGTTTGTTCTGAATAATCAGTGACGGTTTTTCTAAGAATGGCCTTTATTCAATAGGGGTCTTTATTTGGAGGTAGCAGGTTTTACTGTATACTGATTGTGTTTTCATCTGCACCGGCATATGTTTCTTGTGTTTGTTTTCTCATTATTAGACTACGAAATAACCGAAAGTTAGAAATTAAAACGTATATTCAGAAAATGTGTCATGTGAATTAATCTTTATACTCATGCTATTATTGTCTTAGTTTAAGCAATTTGGTTCACATATACGCTCATATAACACACCACATATACAAAAAGAGCATCTTATTAAAATTGAAGTAAATTAATACTAAGAATCCATAAAACGGCCAATCAGGTTAATACAATTTTCACTATCAAACATAACCTTAATCAATCTTATTGTCGAAACACTAGGGTTGATGTTCATTCGGCGTTACCCGGTATTCTAGTTTTTTTTACTAAATGCACTGCAAATTATTAATGTTTTTATCATGTATACATTTTATTGGTTTTCTTTTTTTTCTCTGAGTAATTTGACGACTTTTCAAGGTATAGGAAGAAGACAAGTGCCCAATTGTATAAACATTGGTTAACTTTAACCAAATGGTTAATTTAACCCAAGGTTAAATTTAACCATTTTGTTTTACTAACCATTAAAAAAAATCATTTAAACATTTAAAAAGGTCTGCCATTTTGGTACTGGTTACTGTTTATGTTAAGATTTAACCAGCATCTTAGACTTGGGTTAGATTTATTTGAGCTTTAACAAAAAACAAAATTTGGTTAAATTTTAAAAAAAAATCTACAACTGCTAACCGAACATTTAACCAAACTTTTTACCAAAACTCTGATTTAACCCAGTGGTTAAAGTTAACCAATGTTTATACAATTGGGTGCAGGTGAGTACCTGGGTAGAACCGACCTTTTGTAAGCTAGCTCAACAGCCTCCTACGTGAGAAATTTGGTCTTGGTTGGGATTCGAACTCGCAGCGGTGAAGGACTTGTGATAATAAATCGTTAACCATAGCCACTCGACCATGAAGACCATGATGTGTAATTGATATCTTTCGAACCATTCAAACACTTCTTAAAACAGGGGGTTACGTTTTTGTCATTATTATTTTGTTTTTATTATAATTTTACTGTTTTATTTTTTATTATTTTGTTTTTATTATAATTTTATTGTTTTATTTTTTATTATTTTGTTTTTATTATAATTTTATTGTTTTATTTTTTATTATTTTGTTTTTATTATAATTTTACTGTTTTATTTTTTATTATTTTGTTTTCATTATAATTTTATTGTTTTATTTTTTACTTGTATTTCAGTGTCTTCTTTTTAATTTATGTCCACTATTTATGCGAATATATTTGATAAGTACAATTAGTTGTTATTTTGTGTTGTTTTCAATGATAGAAAAAATGTGATATCAATGGTTTCTGTTAGAATATTAAATGCAAGGATATTTCAATAGTAGGCATACAATCGGAATTAAGATATAACCAATGCAAACTTATTATGCGCACAGTTCTCTAAAAAATATTGTACACATAAAAGTGCACTTTCGGTCCTATTATATATCAAAATATTTAGTATGGAAATTGTTACAATAATTACATTACTATATTGGCATCCACAATAATGTGGAAAGTCTTATTTTCGCGGACTTATAATGTATTTATACTGGAATCTCTCTCGTTCTTGGCATGCATGAAAACATGTTTTTCGCATTGTAACGTGAGTTTGACTGATTAAGTCAAGCCTCAGTAAATATATAGTTTGTATCATGGAATGTTATGTGTAGATGAAAACTCACTCGTGATTTCGATATTTCTTTGGAATGAAATCAATAATATTCTATTTAGATTCCTTTTCAAACACAAGCATTTCATATTCACACCCCCGTTGTATAAGTTTAGAACGCATGCCCTCGTTCTGGAAATGAATTGGTTTTTAAGGCAATACAGGTCAACGACTCAAGAAATAAAATAAATAACATCGCGCAACATCCCGTGGATAAACACATTGATTGAGATGTAAAAAAGTTGGGAACATGTTATAGTATGTTACTGAAATGAAAAACTGTTGTTATTTTCTCTTAAATACCTTCCACATATATTTCACCACAGTCATCCAATTTTCATTCTACGAAGCGTGAAAAGTTTGCATGTGGTTTGGAAAATATGTTATTAAAACTCCCAATCCGAGACACAGGAGCTTATAAGGTAACTGCTCTTAAGGAACTGGCAATGTAAACCATTTTACGTATGGTAATTGTCCTTGTGTATTCAGTCCTATAGTCATCGTATTAATCCTAATAATATATCTCGTTGACCAAAATTCGTTCGGAAGGTTAGTTTACAGACTTACCACATTTATCATTTTTGCTTATATTTTACAGTATATTTTTCATGTTTATTTTCAGGTAAGTCAAGTCAGAGAACTGTCATGCCGGGTGGTATGTACAAAAACTTATTATTACATTTTCAATTTCAATACAATTTGTACTCACTTCCCCTGTTCTGTTTGTTACACCTATTGAGACTGGAGTCAGATATTCCATATATCTGTATATGCGTATTCCTAAAAAATGTGAATATTGCAATGTTGCATGCTCCCAGTGCACTTTTGATAAAAACTGCTGCCAATCTGACCCCAATATACCCCTATACCAAAGAGAAACTCCATGGAACCAACCTGTTCTAGATTAATATATTATCACAATCATTGTATGGACTTATGTGTGTAAATAACCGAATCGAACGTTACGCTACAGATCAACGTCAAGGAAAAGTCACATGTCATTATCTTGCTGAAGGAGTCCCATTCATCCCATTCTTAGAATTGGCCTTAAAATGATGAATAAATCATTTATTCTTTGGTTATTTAAAAGTACCGTGGACCGCTCGTAATCAACACTTTATCCCTGTATCCACGGGTAATTATTTTGTGAACGAAAACATCGTAAAAAACGGCCGTTTTCTCGAGAAAAGTAAGTATTCGCCGTCGAACGATCGCTGTTCATTTAATACAAAATATCGGTTTCTATAGTTCGGTGATTTTTTCATGGCATCGCAGTTGTCAGAGCGGAGGCTGCAAGTCTGTGGGAAGAATCTTGATGGTCTATCGAACGCTAGCTTAAACATCTGATCACAATCTACGTATTATGTATGCGAGCGAATTGGATACATCAACGCGGGATTTTCGAATCAGATTTGGTGAATTTCGTTACGAACCAAATATTCCAAAAAAAAAAAAAAAAAAAAAAAACGCTAAATACCAAAAACAACACACAAAGATAATTGTGATGGAAGTTTCTGCATGTGTTCTTACTTGGAACCCATCTGTCACATTTTCCTTTATAACTATCATTCTGGCGATGAACACAAAACATATCGGTTATTACTTTGAGCATTGTATTGACAGAATATTCCATGCATTAATAAATAATAAAACATCATTGCTTTTATTCATTTAGCGACAGTATTATCAATGATCACTTTGGCTAAATCACTTCTATAACAATCACTTGTTTTTGTTCAAGTACACACTGACGTCTGGTACACTCCATAACAATAAGAAATCTTGGGCGTGCAGCCATGACAATACTTACCATTGTGTAACTCGCCAAATTGCTAGACGCATGGCAACATTCTGATTGTGCAAGAATTTTTGATACAATACAGCATGTATATATATATATATATGAGAATCTGGATTTGTTCTTACATCGTCCAATTAACAGAAGTATATATACATATATATATCGTCCAATTAACAGAAGTATAATATATACTTCTGTTAATTGGACGATGTAAGAACAAATCCAGATTATCAAAACTTAACGTTGATGCGTTCTTTTTGACACATAATCATCCAAATTACATTACCTGCCAGTAAAGCATGAAGGTCTAAGTAGAGATAAGTCTTTTATGTACATTGTATTTCAAATCCGCGAAAATCTACTTAATAACATTATTCAATTAATATACACCACAAAATCTAGTTCAAGATAAATTTGAAATGGTGAGTTTATGTGTAGTTTTGTTCAGGCAATATTTGACTTATATTAGAATAATTAAATGTTGTTGGGCATAATAATATTACGGTAAATAAATATACAATATACTAACAAGAGAAAAAAATATTAGTACATACTCATAAAATACGACTTTATTAAGTAATTATTTTACGTAATATTTTACTAATAATTACTTCCTCCGGTAAATATTTAGTCAAATATGTCATAAAGTTGGCCTAGATTTTGCCCTCACAGAAAATAAGAATTATATACTGTTTGAAACATTTATTTTAAGCTCAAACATGCTGGCACACATTGGGACTAAACAGTGTCATTAACAAACCGAGAACAAATTAGACGTAACATTAAGTCTCTATCATAGAACGTACGTGCTCTAACAATCCATTGTAATACAATTCTGAGAATTTAACAAATCTACTCAATAATCACATTTCCACTTTAATACCACAAGTATCTCGTTATAGATAATAGGGATAGCACATTTGCGTTAATTATTAACTCTTTAATTTCTTCCTTCGTTTAATCAAATTCATTAAGCTTGTTAAAATAATGTTCTTGCAGTTTTACGACGAGTATTGACGCTACAGTGCGTATGCCAATGGCTTTTTTTATTTTACTAGGCCCTAACAGTTATATCAGAGATTTTAAAAATAATGATAATAATTACGTGCTTATCCTGGGCGAAGAGACATATCTGTTCCCCGGATAAAACTTTAGCATGTACTGGGTAGTTGTTGTTAATAACTTATTTTCATTACATACAAGCCATTTGACAACTATTCGCTCTATTCACAGCACATTGCGATACTGATACATGATAAGCTAATCATAATACTACATTTTATTGAACGAAGAATATGGAAGACAGTGATTATATCCAAAACTATAAAGTAAGATCGTCCAAGCCTAATAGCATTCCGTGTTCCCAACCTTCTAGATGATACACCCTACTTGTGTTTGTTTTATCAAAACTGTCCATGAAATAAAAACGTGACTCAGGTTATCGAACAGTTTACACATTGCGTAGGCCTATTCAACCCCAATTGCACCATGTCGTTTTATTACACAAACGACGAATAAACTGAACAAATATTGGTAATAAAGTAGTGAGTTTTCTGTTTCGATAAACACTCTTGTACGACTTCTGTAATCTCGTTTCTAGAGAAAATGAAGCTTTCCATAAGCTTGTATATATTTAAACATATCTGTACGATGTAACGAATCATGACAGCCATAGTGTTACAGTAGACAACGATGCTAATGTTATTACACTAAGTATACACGCGGTCAACACTTACAAGTATACCGTCTAGACACTTCTATGGTTGTACCATCGTTTAGTTCGTGCTCAGTTGAGTTCGATAGTTAGTATCAGAAAGTCCATTCCAATCTGTATTCTGACACTCACTCAACTACCGTGCAACCTCTCCAGAGCGGCCCTCTCTTAAGCAACAACTTCCCCTCAACAGCAGCATGATTTTTTCCCACTGTATGATTTAAATATTAACTTATCATTTCCTCTTTAGAGCAACAACTCTCAACAACAACATAATGTTACTTCTCCCAAGGGTGTTGCTTTGGAGAGGTTGCACTGAATATTGTCACAAATGTAAAGAGCAATAGCTATTTCTTGCTATAGTTTTAGTTTTCACATATTTTTGTGTCCTTGCGTGTTGTCCCGTTAATCTAGAAGAATAGTCAAATCAACGCATCAATCCAACGCAGAAAATATAACCGAGTCTTGAAGCAAAGTTGAGTTAGACTTGTTTAAATAAATGCGGTGATATCAGATATTTTCCTCACTAATTATACAAACTGGTTCCGGGATGTTGAGCGTTGAGAATAATATCATAAAGAATTAAAACCAGACAATGAGAGTGGCCAGATTAAAATATAAAATGCAACCAAGTATGAATTTTAAACTGTAGGGATTGGAAACTAGACACAGCTAGAGTACATCACTTAAGAATGAATTTCCATGTAAAAATTATAGCGCATTACATAAATAGGTACTTGTTACACATTTAACAAATTCGATTGTAATGCTACCTGTTAACAAGTACATCAGCCAAACATTTTGCCGAACAACAGTTTATAATTCGAACTGTGTAAGGTTTTAAACATTTACGAATCTGGATAAAATAATGGAAAATGTCTCCCAAGGGTCAACTTGTAAAGCATTGAACACACAATTCTATATGACATGTCAATTAGGATGTTTTGCCGGTTATTTATGTTTTACGTCTAATTATACCGTCTTTCAGAAACAAAGCTCCCCGCGGGGATGTATGTAACATAGTTTTATTAAAATTTACACTAAGAAACAAATGTATAATGATCTGGAAAGACAAGAAATGACAGCATATGAGGTGTTCATTTTATGGAAAATAATGGGTCTGGCGACTTAAGGAGATGATTACTAAGCGCATACGTAATACCAGCTTACGTTGAATTAATGAAAAATTGTTTCAAAACTGATAAACAATTAAATGAATGGTTTAAAGCGATGATATGATAACAAAACTCTGACATCCAAGACTGGTCCAGGAACAGGCCGCGATGGAGTACATGTTACATGTTCGACTTCAGTATCACTCAACAGAACTTATCTGAACTTGTGACATATAACGGAGTCAGTTGAACGTATATAAATACAATAAAATGTTACATTGCTTCGAACACTGTGATATCATCCATGTTACAACATCTAACTGTGCCTGTACTATTATCATTAACTCACTCAGGTAGAGTGCCATGTACTGTAGCAGTGAAGAATAAAGATACGTACTTAAACACCTTGGCTCAGCTTATGGTGACGATGTTGATAAAATATCGCCTAAACGATAAGGATTCTGTAAACACCCTCTTGGACAGATTTTGGGTTACTTTGTCTGTTAATATTTCATTGAAACATAAATATCTGCATTTCATCTAGAGGGTGTTATATTCTAGACAAATACACTGGCCCCCGGTATATTCTGGCAGTACAATATTTAGACAATGGATTCCTGCGCTAAATGAATAGTACAGGAAACAATTGACAAGATATATTAGTATAATAATTTTCGCCCAGACGGAATTTGTCGTAGACTTTCTCAATATTATATAATAAATGAAATAAATGTGTCTTCCAACGACACTGAACATGACTGTTTTATATTAGTTTTCACCTAAATATTTCGGTTTGTATATATTTCTGGAAGCGTTGAAATATATAATGGTAGACTTATTGGAGTTTTATTACAGGCCCCACCATGCTTTGTGTCATTTTGTTATAAAATGAAATATGATCAATTATTTAACCATGTACAATGTACAATAGGTATGGGTTTAGTAACACTACCCGTTTATGAATCTAACCATTGCTTATTTTTTTGTTTTCATCGGCGGTGAATGTCAGGTCGAGCCAAAAAAAAAACAGTTACCCCCTGTAGCTTTATTTTGACCGCTCCAAGGCGGTATTGCCCTGGCAGCCTGTGTTTTGTCCTCTATTTTTATGGTCTGTGTTGTGTTGGTTTTGGATCGGTTGTATTTTGGGAAGGGTGGGATTTTGTATATAATCTGATTGTCAAGGAATACTTTGTCTTCACTTTTTTGGGCTGTATTAAAGCTACCTATTCGCCATTAAAGCAAAGAACGCGCAACTCCGAGTGACAAGAGCCTCCGTTGTCGAGGAGTTGAAAACTCACACTAACAGAAAACCCTTCACATCAGTGAGTTCGTATTCCATCCGGGACCAGAAATATTTCCAATGTGAGGGAGAGCAGCTGTCCAGACAGTTTACAGAGGTTTATTCAAGATGTACACCAAGGATTTTCCTTCACCGTTGAAATCTTAATAACCATGCGACCATACCTGATGGTGCGACGTTTAACCCAACTGTATCAAAACAGTGATTTTTGTTGCAGTTGTGAGCATATAATTATGTCATTCAAAACGAACTAAACTATCCATATTGATGTATACTTATTTGGATGCAATATACTTAATTTATTTGACAAATTTATTTGGCTGATGCGTCGTCCGACGATGCTTTACAATACGGTACAATTTATAGTGTGATTAGGTATGTGTTTTGTGGTAGAACCCTTTCTTGTTGGTGTAAATTCAATGATAATAATGTGGCTATATGCTGTCTAGACATGCTAATAATAGTACGTACTTGTTTCAAGTTTGTCCGATCATTTTGTGTTTAGAAATTTCTTATTGTATAACCTTTATTTTTAAAACACTTTTCAACTACAAACTTCAGTTTGTTTGATTGATATAAATTGTGTTACTGAGATTAATGAATGGCATGACTCATCTATATAAATATTTACTAGAATAATCGTCATACTAAAATTTTGTTTTCAATTTCTATGTGCTAAAAATATTCTTGACTCAGAAATAGACATGTTTCACAGAATTAGAGAGTTAATTTGGTACTGAACACATTTATATCCTTATGTTGCGCAGTTAATTTGTGTACGAGTCGGGAAGTTAAGACAGTATTGAAACTGATAGAAGCTACAAAGGACAAATTTAACATTTTTCTGATCGCTGTGTGCAAAAACGAAACAATCTGACAAATCTCAAGGGATGGAAATCCGAAGAAGTGGGAGAAGCCAACCAGAAAATAACAAATGGCAGAACTAAACAAACAAGAAACGCAATTGGTACTGAGAAAGGGCTAAAGGATACAAATATAAGAAAATATATGTAAAGACACCGTCGGCATATTTATTAATGAACCCATTCTTCTGTAATTTAGTTTCAGACACTAATGCCTCAATTGCAGGCTATTACCAATTATGTCTAATCAATATTCATCAACCAGTAACTTGGGAAATGTTATGAGACATGTCAAAACGTTTAATGGAATTATCCCAACAGCACATAATGTATTTGTTTGACCAAAACACGCCTTATGTCATTCCCATACTTCTGAAGATGTCTTCTAGTGCATTACCCATGTCTTTTGTATCTCAAACTCTTTGTCCTTTGCAATGCGGTACACATATTTACATACTAGTACAAGTAAGTGTTCAGCTCCATCTTCAAAGCGTTAATGTTCTTCTTCATTGTTGCGTGTAACCACTAATTAAGACATTGCACTGACAATCTCAAAAAGGTATTTTTGTTTTATGTCAGACTTGTATATTAGCACCTATCTCGAAAAATTCACCCGGTATTTGATATTCAAAACTATCTTCCGAAGTCTGGTCGACTTCTTCCAATGAGGGATTTTGTTTTAATTTGTTTACTTAATGGTTTCAGTATGATTATTCCAATGGCCATTATTTCAATAATGTGGAAACCTCGCGCATTTATTATGTTCTAAGCTTATTAAACAGTTTCTAATTCCAGGTTTAGCGTATTTCAATTAATTTTCAGCATAGGTTTCATTCAAGAATTAATCAACTCAAGCTACTTAACACTTAAGGCAACTGCAATAATGTTTAATTTTAAAACATGGATCGGGGTCATATTTTGCCAGCCTCAGCGAGAGTCTCATAGCAAAAACATCCGCAGTAATCATTTATAATGTAATTTAACTACGTTAAAACGTAGTTCGAGACTGTATTAGGCTAGTTCTAATTTCGTTATCCATATGTAAACTGACCTTAGCTGACAGTTACACGAAATGATATCTGAATTATTGATAAGGAAGTTCAATCCAGAAAAATGCCTGTGGTGACGAAAGCTGCTGTTTTGAATGCGTCTCTACTGCAAGTGGAATGTGTGACCTATTGCGTCTTGACACATATTTGCGACTAATCTTAAATAAGGTGCCCATAATTACATTACAGAGCTCAATTAGTTCATGCAAACAAAAGAGGTATTGCTAAGCATTGTTGTTGTTGATTTTGAACGAGAACTCATGGACGTCAAGATTAAACAAGTTCCAATATACGTAGATGGTGTAAGCGAGATTACACCCACATTCGACTTTGCTGATGCACAATCTTAGAAAATTTAGATCAGTGATAAACTAACTTCTGCCTCATGCTACTTAGTACAAAGTAAGTTTATTTCGTCTGAATTAACATAAGTCATAAAACGTGTTTATTTGCGTATGATATCAGGCGTTCTATAGGCAGGGCGCTGTAAATCATTCAGTTTATTGCTTAAAGTTTGCAGCCAACTTTCATGACAGGTTTTAAACAGTGAAGCATGTGAGATATGCATGAGTTAAATGCGTTTTGAGTGGTTCTTAACGTCTGAGAAAAGTATGATATATGTTTGCATAAGTGCAGTCAACATAATATCACTTACTGCGCGACATTGACTTAACATTTTGAAGTTTGTTCAATTGTGCAACGTTTAATGAGGTAATATACATTTGTGTTGCTTTAAAGTTTTGAGGCCTCCGTGTTTGAATGGTTATGGTCTATCACAAGTAATCACTAGCAACTAAACACCATAAATTCGAATCACACCCTGGTAAAGTGTGAGGAATCTGTCCAGCTGGCTTACGTAGGTCTGAGTTCTTCCACCGTGAAGCCTGAAAAGTAACCGAATGATGCTGTATATTGGTGCGATGTTAAACCTCAATGAAAAGTGTTTTATGCTTGAATTAAATACAATGAAAATGTTATATGTAGTTCTAGAGGTCTTACTTCAACTCCCGTTCGTGCTAAGGGCCAGACTTTTCGTAGCCCTTCCATTATGTGTATCTCGCTCGGTTATGTTATTGATAGTGTCTTGGATTGGTACTATGGAAATCGTCACTCCTTGTTAGAGATGTCTGCAATGCACGAGTCAATTGTGATGGAATTGACTGAAGTTAAATTAGGGTTTGGTACTGCCAGGAAAATTAATATTGCGATATTTACTAAAATATTGCAGTGTATTGCAATAAATTGTTATTAATTTGTTAACACTTTGTGGAACATAGACTTTATTTCCGGCATTACCCCGCTATCTTTGGACAGAGGTTCCTCTTGGTGAATGTTTGTTTCCTTTCCTAATGTACGGGAATAAGGCATTAACCTATTAAATCACCTGAACAATAAAACAAATTAAAACTAGAATCTAACGAAGAAAAAATACCAGTTCGCTTTTTTAAAACTTCTTGTTTGACATATAAAATATTGCAAAAATACCGGTATTGGGAAATCATATTGCGATGTAAAATCGACCTAATATATATTGCAACTACCGATACATTAGAATATATTGGGGTATATTGCACATCTAACGTGACAGAAACATTCATATAATATATTCAAATGTCACGTAGACAGTCGCTTATAAATAATGTCACCCTTATACGTTTATACGCTTGTAGACAATGTTACCCTTATACACTTGTGTAACTCGAAATATTCGTATGTTGAAATAATAAAAATATTGAAAAGGACGTACCATTAAATCTGCGAAGATTTCATACAATTTAATCAATTATAAATACAATTATTATGACAAATTGCAGTTAGATTAGTTCTGGCATGACATACAATAAAATAGTCTGTATAAATTTCTTTAAACGATTCAAAATTAGTTTGTTTGTTTCAACAAAGATGGAGGTATATTTGATTGTTATGCACTTTCTCTGTCTTTCATTAACTCTATTATAAACACTTAAAATAATCTTAACAACATGATTGATTACGCTATAGTTGTTCTTTCTTCTTTTTCAAGCGTAATTGCTTCCATATGAAAATATGAACAACCTGTCGCAGTTTAATTGATTGGTTAGGTGAGGTAAAGCGATATGCGGCCACCACTATTGCAAACGATAAAGCTGTGATCAATTTAATTGGAAGAAGGGGTAATTTTCAATCGGTGAAATGTTGGCAAAGCAATGCATCCTCGCTTTTTAAATTGAACTATATCGCGTGTTTAAATTGGGTAACCCCAGCTGTTAAACGACGCGATGCATTTCAGTCGTATTATATTTCCCTCCCGTGGATTTTCTTCCAGCTTATCAGACCCGTTAACTCTAAAAGTAGATATCGTCAGAACTTACTGGTATCTCCTCATTCTTTAAACTAGTTAGCAGTGTGACGAGAAACCATACCGTCTTCTATAATTGTTATAGGTCTATTAAACGTTATCGACATATCGCTTGGAAAAGATAATTAGACATGTCAAATATGTGATCAAACTATTTACCAACAGGAAGTGTAGCTCTATTTTCCACAATGAAAGCTTAACTGAAGTCAAATCAGTGTCATTGATTTATCCTGGTCGTTACATGGGCATGTGTTTATTTCTAATAGCTGTTTTGGGGAACAAGTTGGATGTAACGCGACAAACAGTTTATTTGAAACATTGGCCTGTTGCTATTCTCTGCCTTGGGGAGATTATGATAATAATACTAACAGTTATTGTGAATTAAGATGTTGATTACGTGTTGATATGTGTGCTTGAAATCAAATTGCGCAAAATAAAGCCAGAACAGATTTAATATCTTACAATTCGTCCGAATATTGCAGCGCCATCTGTCGGGTATGCTTTGTGTAAGTCTAACTCTTGTCAATATGTATATTGACTTTTCTGATGTGCATAAACGACTTTAAATAAGCAAAGACTAATAATTCGACAACGACAAAATGGTATATGGTAGTTTTGCCGACAATCTAATGCATATTATGTTGGTCGTCCCTCATTGCGAGTAATACGACCTGACAATTGAATTACAGATGATGGCGTTCCTATCTTCAAAATTGCTTCCACAGAAGTAGCATATGAATACGTTATTGCACACTTGGTGGTCAAAGTGAATGTATAGTTTTCTTTCCGGCCAATCCCGTTCAGTATATTTGTCTGAATTACTAGATAACGTCTGCAGAATTTATGTAAATTGACTACAGGCTCGCCAATCACATATTTGTAAATTGTATTCTTTAATTACAACTGTGTCGCTTTAAGCATAACCAAGCATTGTACGCGCATGTAATGTGATTACTCTGGGGCATTTTGCATCAAAGGTCAATGCGAATCCTGAAACCGACAAATAACTTTTCTCCAGAAGCTAATAATCGTAAAAATCTAAAACAATAGGACAATAAAATGAATTAATTTTTCTATTTACATCTCCCAAAATATAGGGTCAGTAGTTTGGTAGAACCTTTTTTTCTGATGTGTCTTTTAGTTCGGAGATACAGTTACCACAAATGCAATATCAGCAGAGAAAAATGACGGAGACAAAAAACATGGTCGGTCATGGTAGTGGAAACCAGGAACATTTTTTCGACAAAAAACATTTTGAAATTTTGTGCTTAGACGCAATCATGGTGACTGATTGTACTCCAACATATTCAGTAAGCGCTAGATCACTGAATACTTTCATTTATCTAATGCACCATTTGTGTGGTTGGAGCTCGGTGTATTAAGTGCTACATGGAAAAGTCCATATTGATCTTAGACCTGCATTTTTTGGTTATTAATGAATTTGATTTGTGTAAATAAATTGAGTGGTAAATGGTGTTTATCACCAAACGATGTCATCCATTACGAGACGTATGGTATAGTAAATCACTTTGCTCAGTGCGATAAGACTAATAAAGTTAGAATGTATTAATGTTAGCGTTGAAAAGGGATATGAGGGACGATATTTATGACTTAATAGCATTGGGAGTTGGCTGTTGGAGCGCCGAGAATGTTTGATTTATGTTCCAGTTATTGCATTAGTGCTACGGTAATTTCAATTAGCATTTTTTGCGTAATTGTTCAGCATTAGCGTACCACTGATAGTAAGTACTGCCTATTAGATTGTTGCGTTTATTGTGATGAAACAGTCTTTGCTTAAAGGCCCGGCATGAAGATAAGAATGGGTGCAGTTCTTGTTTGGTTGTGGTTTTGCTTTTTTGTGAGGTGTTGTACTTTTGTAGCTGAGTGTATTAGTGTGTGTCACGATGGATGTTTTATAGGCAAATGATTTGCATGCGGCGTTTGTTAGGAATCCGTTTTTATGATATATTCAGTTATGAATAAATTCAAAATTAAATTTCAACGATATATAATGCCATATTGATATCGCCCCACAAGGAAATCGTCATGCCTTGAATAAGCGGGACAACAAACAATTGGTTTAGCAAATCGTGACCTTAATTCCAGAAACATATAACTTCATTTTTTTCGTTTTAAGAAAATCGCGTTTAAAGATTGTGAGGTCAATAGTAAATGAATAGTTAGACGTTTGTGGCACAGCTATTTAGCCTCTTCATGTTAGTGCTACAAGTATATAAGTTAGTGCATATTGTAGAACGTTTTGAGACGAATCCAACGATACCAAAACTTCATTTTTGTCAAAAATGAAGTTATACGCTTCTGGAATTAAGGCGACGAAATGTTTAAAGCTTTGATATTGACATTCCATCGCCGAGAACGAGTTATAATTGATATAGGATCGTGTTTTGTCTTTGCAGTAATGAATTGGAGAGGGCTGTGAATGTTTGTTGAGTGAGAATGGCACAAGCTTGATGGAGATAACGTACAACAATTATCAATCTTTAAAACACTCAAAACGGTCTAACAAAGAGCCGTATGATTGAACTATCTTCCCCCTCGCTCTTTCATCTATTTCAAAACATCATCTCTTCAATTTTGATGTTTGAAAGATAAGATTATAGTTAAAAATGAAGATGCACGGCCTCCTGTAAAACAAATGTGTTAAGTGGAATTATTTTAAATATTTTTTTCTGCTTGGGGCTCTGATAATGTTGAAATGCTTCGAACTAGCTGTATAAAATTTCATTGCCAAAATTGTCACGGAATTAGTGTTTTAGCGATGCGTAAACTTGCATTACGGGACGCATATAGGACGTTTATCCGTGATATGCTGGAATATATTTAATCCAGAAAATCACAAACAAATAGGCCAAATCGACTTCTATTTGCTATGCCTTGCCTTCATTATGAACACAGTTCTTTAGAAATATGTTTCAATAACACTGTCAATAATAAATAATTTAACTAGTTCGTTGTGCGGCGAGTAAACTGTATGTCAATATGTCCCACCGTGTTCTGTAATTGTAATCGGACTATTAAATACACAAACAAATACTGCTGAGAAAAGATAATGGAAATCGTCAGGGACCGTAATGAAACTATTTTACTGATGGGAATTTACAAAGGCCCGTACAGAACAAGAAGAAGAATTGGTTGTAGATGTATTGATGGATATAGTATTACATGCTTTGCTTTTTTTGTTTATACCCAGCTAAGACATTTGTAGGATATTTCATGTTCCGATCAGCGTTAAATTTTTTGTTCCAAAGGCCCGTTTCATAAACATTATTTCGGTACCCTGTCCCGTCAGAAAACGTGTTTTATCTTATGGATTGTTTTACGGATCTTTTTTGTCAGCTGTTAAAGGTAAAAGTCTGAAATAAGTACCATCATCGAACTGTTCAAGTTTGTGCAACTGGCCCTATGTGTTTGCATAATATTGATATGAGTAGCATTCACACAATATGTAAGTGACTTTGACTAATTTAATATTGTTCATATGCTGTGTCGCTTTGAAAATGAATGATTATGCATGTACGTACAAAAGTACACATTTTATCATATATTTAGTTGGAAGGATTATAATATATCAGAAAATATATAAATGCTAGGTTTGCTTCGAGGCTTAATGGTCGTATAAATGTGTTCCCTCTATACAAATCACCGGATGAACAGCATTTTAGGGAGTATTTACACACCTTGAATGTTGTATGCTGTATAATTTATAATGATACACGCATATATATCCCTTTAAGAAATAGATATGACTCTCTATCATAAAAAACAATTCCATTGACCGTTTAATTAGGCAGTTCATTATATCCTCTTTTCACAAAATCTAATTCTTAATGAAGATCTTTGTAATAGAACCGAGAATCAGCGAATCAATAATTCAAACAGATGAGGGTATCCTTCCCCTGATCATGTACAATATGAATGTTATCTGATAGTAAATCTAAAAAAGATAGATTTTACCACAAGAAATCCTTCTCGCTCCACTAATTCTATTACATTGATGTAATAAGCCTCCGACAGGTTCACGCCATCAGATTCACTTCTCTTTCGGCATTTTCTCTATCCGTATTAAGCAATATTTTGCCCGCAGTACTAGTATTATATTATGGTAGTCGTTTATTCGTGATGTTGCCAACTTCAGTCGTCTAAAGATATTTTTTGAAAAACAAATCGAAGAGTTATATTTTAGACAAAGCCCCGAGACAGAATACGTCAAGAGGGAGGCTTCACTTTTCTATTTAATATGATTCTAATTGTTTCCGCGTATACAATTTGTCCCTAGTCAAAACATATCAAGCTTGGTCCATGAATCTTACGTTATAATACAATCAGTCATTGATAATCAGAGACAACTCATGTAATGAAACCTATTTTAAGGGGACCAGATCCAGTAGTAATACGTCTTGTATATATCAACCATCACCCTGATTTTCTAATCGATATGAAGATAATTGCATACGTCGTCCCGATTTTGTGGAATGACATTAAACACTGATTTAGAAAATGGGAGTAACTGAAAAATGGCCTAATCACCGCTAATACCATAAAAGAACGTAATACGGATATTACTTCTCTAAAACCGAAATTACATAGAATGTAAACAGCCATATTAAAATCGGACCACAAATTCTGTCTCAGTTTTGTTTTGTCAGCACCTGCCACAGTTTACATTTAGAATTGAGAAGTGTCAAAAAGCATCATGAAGTGGAAATATTAATAATCGAACTCTTATTGCAAGACTGTTGTTTTCTTGTTGCGAATGTCATTACCACTTAGCGGATGAAAGACTGTAACTTGTGGAGGGACGAGAGCAAGAATGGCCAATCTCCATTTTGATAACGGAGATAGATATTGCTTATACTGACCCCTTCAAGTGAGACATTGAAGAATTTCTCAATGCGTCAAACACTCGCGTTGGCACATTGTCCAATACACTGAAAACGGACTGTCAAAATAGTTTTGACACAACCAATTTGAACACTAAACCTATGACAAGACGAAGACTGAAGCATAATAACAAACGTGTCATGCAATGTGATGTATCGATTTTAACCAACAATCTATTGACAAAAATATACACACTGCTGTATAATAGAATCTTTATTTTTTTCTTCTTCTGTTCGACAAATTTCCTACAGTTAAGAATTGGAAAATGCAGGGAAGGAACACAATTGGAGTATGGTAATTTTTGTGTTGTTTTGTTATTTCATTATTACAAGTCTTGCGAATGTTACTGCGTGGCATTTGGCTGAAACAGCGAATTTATTCTGGATCTAGATTTTGCCTTGCTGACGATGCTTGAAATGGGGTACAAATTAGTGTTTATTTGATATTGCTTACTACGTAAAATTCCTCAATTCCGCATTTTTGTAAGGTATTTTTTCAAATACGGGGAGAGCCCAAGAATGTACAATGGTTTTTACTCCCAATACTGATGTTTACAATCGGTATGTTTCATAATCAAATCATCGCTAGAAGAACAAAATATTTGTCAATTTATGAGCGCTCAAGAATATGTTGGGATTTGGTAACTAAGTCAGTGGAAGGGATATTTCATCCATTACAATGGATGTGGGCTTATGTTCATTGTAAGTATGGAAAAAACAAGAGCTACGGATATTAGACAATTATAAGGTACCATCATATGCCATGATACAAGGTTGTTGTCTGCAACGCAAATGAACTTCCCCTGCCTGGAGACAATATACTTTGAAAAAAGCCACAGATGGTTATCTGAAATAACGACCAACATTTAGTGCAGTTCTGGGGGAATATGTGCCCCATCAAAGATCAAGTTACCCAGCCTGAAATAGGTGCCATGCGCTGAGGTTAAAATTAATACTGTTTTGGGCATATTGCTTTCTACTGTGTCTGTCAATTCTTTAATTAAAGTTTACAAATTGCCACATTCTCTTCAAAATATAATTACAAAATAGTTTTTTACCTTTCAGACGTTGTTAATATAATTAGTGCTGATTCAGACTTTTTCTCATTTCTCCCTGATTCGATGGCTGTGTTGTAAACCTTTTCTGTCGCTCGTTCAATACTTGGGACTAGGATCTTATGTACAGACAATAGCGTGATTGTTTATATAACACATATACGTATATTCGGAAGAATACATAATGCATCGATGACATTAGATAAACGTTTGTCGAATCTCAAATTGCAAAGACGTATTTTTCATCCATTTGGCAATGCAAAGACGATGTTCCTTTATATCGTCAGCCTAATTTCTATGTGCTGCACCAAATGATATCATCAATTTTTGACACATATGTTTAGCACATATGTTTATGCTGATTTGTTTTTTAAAACGTATATTTTAGCCTCTAACTGTTGGTTTCCTGGGTCCAGTAATATCCACACTGAGGAGTGACCGAAGTTATCGACGATCGATTTTATACCGCAGAGTTCACCGGAAACCATTATAGACAGTAATGGCCGACATAATTTCAATGAACGTCAAATGATGTTTAATATTCCGTTTATTCGCATTCGCACGAGATGAAAACCAGACATCGGTCACAGCATGTATCGATGATGGACCATTTTGACGTTTAGTGTGCCCAGTAGTACAGTGATTGTAGCTAGAGTATCTTACAATTATGGAAAAGATCAGAATTTAGGAAGGTCTAAAACCAGATCACGCACGGAACGATTATTTACATTGTGAAGCAAGTAGGAATGTTTTGAACATAATGCCATTGATCTTAAGTCAGGAACAAAGCATTAACTTTCACCACGATTGTTCTGTATCCATTAGGTACTGTGAGCTGGTCTAGTGTATTTAGTATAGTCCTTTGAAAGAGAGTGCCGTACCAAGTTTGCTTGTCCGATCGACCTGTCATTTATACACTCAGCAGATTTTGATTGGGTTAGAAGACGGAGTATCCGTATAATGGATTCAACACGCCGCTTGTCACTTGAATTGTTATTGATCTGGTTTTTTGCACAATGTTACTGATATGGCCGTAAAAATGTCAAAATCATAAAATTGGCAATCATCTGTATTTGCGATACCAGAATATTGGTTTATGCTATCGTTTAAAACGATGCCAGTGCGATAATATATTATACATTCAATAAGTACGATTAAGAGAAACATTTCTATATCAACTGTTACTTAGCAGTTGAATCAAAATTATTGCTCCGGAGTAATGGACAATTCGTGATAAGGCTTTAATAATACATCGCAAAATAAGTTGTTTGCTACAAACTGGACGTTTATACATATAATAGTCATAGTACATCACGGCAAACCATTGACATACAGTAATATTTACTCAGATCATGGTTTAAAAGTATCCATATATGAATGTTTGGCATGAAACATCGCTTTTATTTATGAGCGGTCAAGATCCATACGTGGTCATAACTCACCAAATACTGTGATGGATTCAATCAAATTGACTCCGTATACTTTGTTCATGTCAAAAGAAATTAATGCGCTAGATGTTGCTTTCAGATAAGTGTTTTCATAACATTGATGAATGGACATATCAACTTACAATGGTAAGATAAGAATTAATTAATCAACTGAACGATACAGAAATTGGAACTTTAAGAAGGAAAATAGTGTAAACAAATATCGTTAAAAGTCACAGATGGGTAGCACGTCCAATTTTATCATTCTTTTACAATAGTTATGTCATGTACATATAATGCATCGTCAGCTAAACAATATGAGATGTTACTATTAAAACTTGTAAACAAAACAGTAATTAAAATTAAATGTAAAAACGGCCATGTCGTGTATTCAGCTTGACCACGCGGTGTTCCATATCCTGCTATTCTAAGATTATGTGGCCGTTTGATTCAATCCGACTGGCCCAAAACAGTGGCACTGGCAAATAAAGACACTAACAGTATCAGTGTTATAAAGCAGATCATTGAATTACCCCTAACTCGTTGAAAAGACACAAGAATGAATAAATTCAGGGACATTACTTGTACCATTTCTAACTTTCCAAGTGCTGCGATTCGGAGATCAACATCGCCATCTTGAACATCAGGCGGAATGTGTATCACACAAAACAAAGGAGTCAAGGAACGTGTCAGTTGTGTTTTAGGTGTATCTATCCGCAGTCAGTTAAATAATAATAATAATTTGAGTCATTTCGCATATTTGTGGTTCTTACTTTCTTGATAACACCTACAGTCCGACACGGAGGGTCACGTGATCAGCAGATAACTCGTGTATGGAAGAACAACATCAATACAATCAATGCAACGAATCGGCTTCTACTTCATCATCCTGACAGTTGTGTTATGCACATTAAACAAGTTTCTTTCCTATCAACACATTCCGCTTCCACCAGACACATTTTGTCGGCATTCTTTTGATTGGACTGTGATGTACACAGCTTCACTTTGGTCCACATCATATTGGAAATTTGTAAAAATGAGAATAAATATGTCTTTTTTGCGTCTGAATGCAACATATTACGTCGAACAGTCTGAACTGAGTTTAATCAAGCGTGATATTTATTTAAATTGGTACATTTTGTTCTAAAAGAGATATCAAGACACGAGAGAAGCATTTCCGTCCGACAGTAAAACGCATAACATCAAAGGTGCCTAATCAATTATGCAAAACGAGAAAATTTATCAAAATAATTGTAACTTATATTTCTGCTAGCGAGATTCAAATAAACCCAGTTTAGTAGACCATTTTGGCAACGTTTATTGCTAGAATAAATTCAGTCGCGACTGTGTCATATTTGAACGGATATCAGACACAAAGTCGAATAACTATCCAGTTATAGCAGAGAACTCAACGATTAAATTGAAGAATTATATTCATCTTACTTACACAATATAATCTAATACAGTCTAACTCTGTTTGCCTCCACCTCCGAATAAAGACTGCCATGTGAATAAAAGTCATTCTTTGAAAGTACGTCATTGAATATTTAGAACAAACTGACCTCCAAGTAAAGGCCGCCTGTCAATAAAGGCCGCACTTTGTATTTCCTAAGGGTGGCCTTTGTTTGCAGGCTTGTCTGTAGAGTATACAACATTATACCCGAAGGCTGTGCAATGATACGCTCTCAATATTGAAATGCTTAACAAAACAATAACGACATTCAATACTGAATGATTCTCCATAGAGATTGGTACGAATAAAATATTTCATACGGTAATATTACTAATACTCAATAAATTGAATAATATAGATATTAAACGCTCTCCAGATACCTCGTCCTTTATTACATAACTGCTATTTCCTCTTAGCAATCATGCCGAAATAGATAATAATTGGATTAATAATTGACAATAGACTCATTGGGATTAAATTCAGTTAACGGTACAAAAAGAACCGCATTATCACGCTTCAAATAATGCGTCACATATGACATTCACATGTGATGGTACACCTCTGTCAGTAGTTGCCGTGTACCGTCTTAAACTTTCCAAGGCTGTAACGCTATTGTTAGTTATTGCAGTGTCATAAAATAAGCAAAAACACTATTATCGTAATAAGAGAATAAATATTACACTTAAGTTACTTTGTATCTCCAGAAATTACAAGTACGATGTGATGATATGTCTCTTTTATTTTTTTGATGGGAGTTAGATATGTTTGTTTTATGTATCCAATAACAACCGTCAGCTGTTGTCTAAGTTGCCTCCTATTTCATTTGCACAATTCATGAGTACATAAAATATTCGTAAATTCTCAATGAATGGATGAATAAATAAATGTATATGACAATAAACTGAACTATTTCTGATTAATGGATCAACATGAAAAATCTTTTAATCGAATTTTTATACATGTTCTACAAAAATATTCGAATGAAATAACATTTTGTATATAATGTATATAATTATTAAATAATTCAAGAATAATATGCTGATATTAATATTTCATCAAGTTCAGAAAGGATTGACACCTGGGGAAAGGGTAGGGACGAAATCATAAAACCAAATACATTTTCAGATATTTGATTCTTATCACCAATGATTCGCATCAATGTTATTCCATGATTTTGAGGCGTTTAGTCTCCGGCGTACGTGAAATGAACTAGGGAGTCAGGCGTAAAAGTTCGGACACGGCTCAATGCCTAGTGTGCCCACCATTTGCATGCTGCAAATCAGTTTTTTAATGACCTGCAATGGGATTCTGACCCATTCAGCTTGCAGAGCACGTTCAAGATCACGGACGTTGTTGACGTCATGGCGCTCTCTCACCTGACGACCTAAGTGGTCCCATAAGTGCTCAATGGGAGAGAGATCCGGCGATCTTGCAGACCACTGCAACACATTGAGGTTATGGATGCGTAAAATGTTCTGGGTATACCTCGCAGTGTGTGAACGGGCATTATCATGTTGGAAAATCCCAACGTTGCATTGTTGCAAATACTGTACAACAACAGGCTCGATGATTTTGTCACAGTACCTTTGAGCAGTGAAATTACCAGGAACTGTGACGAGATCTGTCTTCCCATCATGATGTATGCCCGCTCAAACCATCACGCTACCACTTCCATAATGGTCACGTTCCACAACATTATCTTGGTCCAGCCTCTCCCCTCGTCTCCTCCAAGTTCGAACCCTGTCATCAGCAAATGACACGTTGCCCTTAGATTCGTCCGAAAACAGAACGTCGCGCCATTGCCTGCGAGTCCAATCCTGATGAACCCTGGCCCATTGACGTCTTGTTTGACGGGGTCGCAACGTCAGCGGAATGCCAACGTAGGGACGACACGCTTTCAATCCAGCGGCACGTAGCCTATTCCTAACCGTCCTGTCACAAACTCTTGTGCCAGTAGCAGTCCTCAGCAAACGACCTAGCCTTCGACTAGAAAGAAATCTATTGCGTCGAAATGACGTTGTGAGAAAAAGCTCTTTCCGCTGCATGGTTTTATGAGGTCTGCCTGATCTGGGTCGGTCTGCGACGTCCCATGTTTGCTGAAATCTGTTCATCAGTCGACTTATTGTCGATTCGTGGCGATGGAAATGTCGAGCAACTTCTCTTGCGGACATGTCAGTGGTAAGCATACCGATGGCTCTCTCACGTTGCTAAACCGTCATTCCAGGCCGACATCCCATCATTGATTTTCAAAGATTATTTTCCAGTTTATGTGCTTACGATAAGAAGCTCTCTAACTATGTAATTTGTGACCCGCGGAGGATCATCCGATTTGCTGTGTACAAACTGCACCTGATTTTCGTGAAAGTCACATTTCGCGATTACATAATGGTCTAGTGTACAAAAACAAGTGAAATCATGCTGTCAATGAATGGGCACAATTGTTCAATACAGAAACGTTTTAGTAGCATTGATTTATAGACGAAAACTAAAGGCGTAAAGAACTTGCTAAACTTTTTTCTCTCAGTATATTAATATTACACAATAGAAGATGATAGCCTGTGTTACAATACAACAAATATCCGTAATGCTAATCATACAACAACTGAGTCGTTGTGATAAACAGAAAAATCTTTACATAGCTATACATAAGCCAACACCGGCCTTTCATAGTTGCAGACCAAGGTCAACAACAATGGGAAAATTTGAACGAAATACAATTCCATTCACCAACTATTCCTATAGCATAATAAATAAATTAGATTCCTCGTATTGCAACAACAACATAGAGACGCTAAGGAAAACCCTTAAACTGAGTGTAAACTTAAATAATATCCGACCCGCGTACGAAATGTTTTGGAACGAAGCCATAAAACTAGCTAAACATTTGCCAGACCCGCATCAGAAAGAAATCGTATTACGTACAGAACAAAAATACCAAAAATGAATAAATTCTTACCTCAATTCTTTGAGCCTAATAATGATTTAACATATAAAACAAAGTGTTGTCTTTCCAACTCATTACGTCAGTGTGCGAATTTACTACCCATAACCAAACCTATATAGAGCTGAATTGCCACACCCAATATCGAGAATAACAAAACCCAGGGAATTCTCGTGGAATTCATGACAGAAATATAGTACAATACTGAATTTATCCTAACACATACTGAGGCTCGTACACGCGGATTAAAGAAAAATACCACTTGAATCAAGGTTACAAAAATATGAACTTACTGTAACTGAAGCGAGTTAAATATAGCTTACATGAAAATGCTAGATTCAAAATGCAAACAATAATACTTTATCTTTGCAAAACAAAATTGAACAATTTAGTCGAAAATATAAGAATAAAAAGCTGATGCAATAATTTCCCTTCTTTACGTTGTTAAAATTTGAGGTCCGGCTATGCACTTTGTGACAGGGGTGTACCATACAAGATAAGGTGTACCATATAAGGAGGGGTGTACCTTACAAGGTGGGGTGTACCATACAATATAGCGTGTACTATACAAGGTAGGGTGTACCAAACAAGATGGGGTGTACCATACAAGATAACGTGTACCATACAAGATAACGTATAATATACAAGGTGGGGTGTACCATACAAGATAACGTGTACCATACAAGATAAGGTGTACCATACAAGATAACGTATAATATACAAGGTGGGGTGTACCATACAAGATAACGTGTACCATACAAGATAACGTATAATATACAAGAAGGGGTGTACCATACAATATAAGGTGTACTATACAAGGCGGGGTGTACCGTACAATAATATAAGGTGTACCATACAAGATAAGGTGTACCATACAAGATAACGTGTACCATACAAGATTAGGTGTACCATACAAGATAACGTGTACCATACAAGATAACGTGTACTATACAAAGTAGGATGTACCATACAATATGGGGTGTACCATACAAGATAACGCTGCATGGTTTTATGAGGTCTGCCTGATCTGGGTCGGTCTGCGACGTTCCGAGTTTGCTGGAATCTGTTCATCAGTCGGCTTATTGTCGATTCGTGGCGATGGAAATGTCGAGCAACGTTTCTTGCGGACATGTCAGTGGTAAGCATACCGATGGCTCTCTCACGCTGCTCAAACGTCATTCCAGGCCGACATCCCATCATTGATTTTCAAAGATTAATTTCCAGTTTATGTGCTTACGATAAGGAAACTCTCGAACTGTGTACTTTGTGACCCGCGGAGGATTATCCGATTTGCTGTGCACATACTGCACGTGATTTTCGTGAAAGTCACATTTCGCGATTACATAATGGTCTAGTGTACAAAAACAAGCGAAATCATGCTGTCAATGAATGGGCACAATTGTTCAATACGGAAACGTTTTAGTGGCATTGATTTATAGACGAAAACCAAAGGTGTAAAAAACACTTGCTAATTTTTTTTCACTTAGTATTATATATATGACTGGTTTCTTTGTGTTACCGATCTAAGTATGAATGTTAAAATACATTTTGCATTAAACATAGTATTATGTACGTATCGTATTAAAGCCTGGTTACATGATTCAATAAACTTGAAAATACTGGTTAAAGTGACCATATACTTATCATAAATTTGCAAGTTATCATTAACTGCGCAAGTTAAAGCATCATTAACTTTGTAAGCTAATTTATCATTAATTTTACAATGTTTGTGCAATCATTCTTAGTCTTACATTTCACTCATTTTAATTAAACATAATATTGTGCCTATTCTGCATGTTATGAAAATTCCGAAAAAAGAAAAAGCTTAGTTCTCGAACATTTGCTTCAAGGGGCTCGTTACATTCAGTTAGTCTATATATGTGGACATTTATTGGATAGAACATATTCTCCTTGTTTACAGGACAATAAAACTTCAGTAATTTTCCCGACTAATTAGAAATAATCATACAGTACAGTCGCTGACATTATCTAACACTCATAAATATTCAACCTTCACATAAATAAGTTTCAATTCTAAAACTTGAAAATTACAGACACTCATATGCGCTGCTTTATCACGACATTATAACATGTCAAACCGAATTTCAAGGTTAATCTGTAAAAGCTATTATGCTGAAACGGAATTAGAAACGCTTGAAATATGCTTTAAATGCATCTGTCTGACTCTGACTTAAGCCTGACATTACAGCGTCTAGCTGACTTTGAATCAAACCAGAAAATATTTGATTGCAAATTGCCCGGTTATTGTCTTGAAATTATTCTACAGGAACTTGTCTTACTGGAAATGGAGTACACTTATCTCAGTCTTAAAATATATTGATTTTATCAAATTGTGTTTTAACATTAAATAAGTCGGATACTCGTTTATGCGTGCATAACCGTCTAGGAATAGCATGGCACATCATCAGGAATAATGTCAATTCCCCGAAAACTTCCAAAGGCTAATAACCGGCGAAAATTTTGTTTTCTTGTTTCTACGAAAATGATTTAACAGAAACGTACATTCAATTCTAAGTCTATATGGAAAACCTGTCCCGAAGAACCAATGAAGTCTTATTTTGTTATCGCATTTATAACTCTTCAGCGGGGAGCGCATTAGTTGATTACAACTGAGACTTAAATATCCAGTAATGGTTTGTTGTGACCTCGGGAGCTAGATGCATACAAATACGCGTTTCATCTATTTGCTCACCATCAACAATTCCGTCTTGGCTCATGTCGCACTGAATATGCTATATATATTTACAACTTTGATAAATAGAAATTCCGAATAGCTTCAATCATTAATTGGTTTACCAGGAGAGTGTTATTTCAATGATTTTAGTAAATTTCGAACATAAAGCCGTGAAAATAATACTTAAACTTTGGATGTAACTGGGTTTATTTACACAACTGCATGAAATATGCATAAATATTTCAATCTTAACATACAACCACATTATATAGAGGCGTAAAATCTAGCTTGTCATCAGAATATTTACACCCCATTAATGACATTTATACGTAGTCTGCATTCTTCGTCCGGATAACCGAGATTTCAGACACCAAAGCTAAATATAACCATTGCGAATCCAATATCACCAGAAGAACCGGTTGCCTTCATATCCTATTGGCTGAAGTGAATCTGTAAACGGTTGCATGTCCTCTATGTTCCAAACACATGGTCCCTGTCTTTGAAACAAGAAGCAAAAGTCTGTTTGTGACTCTTTAATATTATGATGATCAGTCATACATGATATGAGTAGTGGAATATTTTTCTTAGGTTAACAAAAAAGGGTATCATAAATTTTACGAGTTTAAGGAAAAGTTACGTAAGGGAAAAGGGACAAAGAAATGCTAAGGGATGATATGGACTGGACCATATTCTGCTTAGCGTCCACATTCAATTTGAAATTTGGGAAATCGTTGATTAAAATTTATGGGATAGCAAAATAAGCCTGTAAATTTTGAATGATTTACTGGCAGTTAATGAAATCCATTAGCTCGTGTTTGTTTTAGTGTTTCAAACGTAGTAGAATGACAAAAAATGACATGTTTATATCCTGGTACGAAGTTTTTTCTTGACATATCTGGTATGTTATCTAAAATTTGTTGAAAGCGACGGTATTTCATTTCTATTTATGTAGAGAAAAAAAACTATTTACGATGTTGTACCATCATAGTGATAACGTTCACTTCTGAAACCAAGATGAAGGCACCTTAAGAAAATGTCTTAATTAAGGAAGTTATAAAAAACAGATTACGGATGCTCTTACCGTTGTTAAGTTCATACTCGCTGATTTTGTTTCTTCAATGCAATTAACGCTGTCTAGATTTTGTTCTGCGTATGCGAGTGTCGCTTCACTGAAATATAAAATTATCAAACCAACACCGAATTATAAAAAAGTAGAGAAAATATTTACGTTCAGCAATTATGTATAGGTCTTATTCCAAAGTGTGAAGGCAAATGACTAAAATCGTTACTATTGCAATAATTACAAATGCTATTTTAGCTACAGTACGTTAAAGACACCCTTATAATGCCTCGTAATAAATAAACAAAACGTTTACATACATGTGTGTCATAGTAACTATCAAATGAAGGGAACTCTCTTATTTCTAAAAGATAATCCATAAATCTTGAAACTAATCCCCTTCAGGGGGTCTGCCACAAAAATCACACATCAAAGCAAACAACACTTTTAACAGGGGTCTGCCACTATGCACCCCAAAATGAGACAACACAAAGGTCTGACAAAATGCACTCCAAACATATATATTGCAGTTAACAATGGTCAAGCGAAGCTTGTTGACGTTCTGACTATATTTTTTTTATAAAATCTACTATGAACATATTCTTTTTCTTTATAATAGACATACATGAAGAGCCTTAGTGAGCTTAATTGTAAATAGCGAGGTATGTAGGTAAGTCAAGATGAGAAAACAATTGGATATGATTAGGTTTGTGGTTACAATGGGAAATATGCTCATAAGGCAAATTAATCCTACGATGTTTTACAAATAAAAGTATATTACTTAGGCAATAATTGTTGGTACTTCAGCATTGTGAATATAAGAAGCAGTTCATAATGTGCGGTATTGCACGGAAGTAGGGGCGTTTTTAAGGTCATTCATCTTACAAGATGAAAGTAAACTGAGCGAATGACTTGCGGCAGTTCTGGCCTTGTTTCAACATAAGTTCACATCGCTATCACGATTTATCAAGTTCATTATTTATATAGTCCTGTATTGAATTAATACAACTATATAGCTTCCCGTAAAACACTGGAAGATTAAGACTAAATGAACTTATTCCTCGTTAATGTATAAATCGTGTTTGTTTGCAGTTATTATAAACAACAATTGATCAAAAACACACAGAATAAAGCATGTACTGAAAGGCAGTTTGCTTATTGTTGCTTGCAATTGTTGAACAACAAAGTGAACATCAACCAAGGATGTTTCCTTCGTTTGATGTAAATGTAAAACGAATCGTTAATTGCGATGTGCGATTGTGTATTTGACGTAGAACACAGTGGTAATGGCATTCAGCAGATACAATCGGAAATTAGGGCGATTGTTACGAAATGTTAATTGTTTAATTGTTTTACGTTATACGGGATGCGAAGGGTTATGGCATACTGGGGTATTAGAAGTCGGCAATTGTCATCGGAGTTATTTTGTTTAGATTGGAACGCTGACAAACATGTCTCAGCTGAATGTATTACGGATAAAATTGTGCAATTTAGATTCCCAAAATAGATAGATGACTCAAAAAAGAACTTTTAATGTCGGTCCTTATCACTAAAGATGCACCTGATGTGGGGAACCATAATAGGTCATACTGACAATCAACAACCACTCCCCACCCATCCCAAAAGAATAATCATGACTAACTTTTGTTTAAAACTAAAACATGAAAATGCCATTAATGACAAGAATAACATGAAAATAGTTAAGATCACATGATTGTTGGAAGAACTAACTAGATCCCATGTACTAGATGATTCTACTATTTTATATGATATAATATATAATCATACATACCCGACTGATATGTAGCAAGGCGCGGGGGGACGTTGTGTAAACCCGTCTGTGTTATTTTGTATCATTCTTCTGTACGATAAATAATTACTTCTAAACATTATATATAAAATACAGCGTGATAAATGTTGCAATTAAGTCATGTTGTTTAATGATATTCCAGCGTGTAGTTTCATGATTAACTAGTTATAATATCGGCATTAAATGTACATAACGTAGTTTTATCAGTCTTAAAAGTGCAATGATGTTTTCATTTGAAGTCGATGCTATGTTCAAACCGTTAAGCGATGCTTCTTGCTCTTGCGTAATTGAAATAATTGTGATTATCAGGGAAATGATTAATTACTCCAATAATTATTCTTGAATAAGCATCTTTCTATGATGAACCAATTAATATTAATTTTGATCGAAAATCAGATTATATACGTCACTTTAACATCTTATAATTCTATTACAAAACAGGAAAGTGGATAGATTCTATAACAAAATATTCTAGTTTTTTGTTGTAAACATCCTCATGGTGTTTTGCTTCTGAAATGCAGTCGGTATTGACAGCACATACATTTCTCGGATGAT
This sequence comes from Lutraria rhynchaena, assembly GCA_008271625.1. NCBI lineage: Eukaryota > Metazoa > Mollusca > Bivalvia > Venerida > Mactridae > Lutraria > Lutraria rhynchaena. Next base: position 4,494,805 of record VIBL01000004.1, on the reverse strand, counting down.
CGTATGGCTTTGAACGATGACATAAAAACTTATACCATTTCTTTTCTGACCGTGCACTTCATTGAATCCAACAGATGTACGTATACTTAATGTGAAAGCTTGAGTGTTCTTTAATGACCGTGTAAATATGACAAATGAATACATAAGACAAACATAACGCCGTCTGAAGTAGTATTACATACTGTTTATATTAGCTTAAATGATGTATATTGACCAAATGGGACTTCCTTCTTGTCTGTATAGCCGACGTTTCTTTAATATGTCTGCTAAGGATATGCCCGCTTTATGTATGACCTGCTCAGAACTGTGTGTTTGCAAAACATGTACATAAAGCAACTGTCTTCGAGTATTTTATTTGCACTTCATTGATAACTCAAATTTCTTCTTAATTTGGTTCCAGATACACACATGTTTGCCAAAATAACTTCCAGGAATACTTTTCTTCCACTGGAGACAAGCGTTACAATTTTGAGAGCAAAATATAGTTCACATTTCATGTGTGGTCATTGTGTGTTCGATCCCTATCTTTCTATCAAAATATCATCCATGTATTCACTTTATCCTAATTTATTATCAGTGGAGCAGGCATCTGCTGTTTGAAACGAACAAACAAGTTTGCTTTGTTAATAATTTTGTTTCGTTTCGTTTGAGTGCAAAATATAGTTCACATTTCATGTGCGGTCATTGTGTATACGAACCCTATCTTTTTATCAAAATATCATCCATGTATTCACTTAATCCTAATACATTATCAGTGAAGCAGGCATCTGCTGTTTGAAACGAACAAACAGGTTTGCTTTGTTAATAATTTTGTTTTGTTTCTGCATAGATAACAAAGATAATGAATTTATAATATTTTCACTTTCGTGTCAGTATCACGGTTACGCCTATAATATATTAATATCTATTAAATTTGAAAGTGGGAGTACTACTGGGGTAATTAAGTCGGTGCTATGTAATGCGCGGAATTACTACAGCAGCATAACTTAACGTCGTAAGAAAGCCAATAAATAATGCATTCTTACATTACTCATACATCAGAGCAAAAAATACAACACATACTCAATCCGAAACATAAATAACCAGCTGCGTTTTTTGTAATGCTTCAAGTTAACGTGCATTTAAATATAGATATGAAGAACACGATTGAATGGTAGCTTACTGCTTGACTTTGGCTCGTTCGCTTTTGTTTTTTGCTGGGGTTTAACGTCGCACAAACAGCCAGTGTCATTTAGTGTAATTTATCGACTTTCCAGCTTTAACAGTGGAAGAAGATCCCAGACTTACACCTGGGTAGAACCACTGACCTTCCGTAAGCTAGCTGGACCGCTTCCTCTCATGTGAAATCGGGTGGGATTCGAACTCACTGCGGTGGGGTGCTAGTGCTTACAAGAAAGAGACCATAACCACTCGACCACAGAGGCCCCAATCGTTTATGTATCACAAGATATCATATTTCTTTCGTAGTTACATTAACATTAAGTACATTCGCAATCAGTATTGCATTACAAACATCACCAGTTTGCATTGTGTCAATTACAATTACCACGTGCATCTCGATGAGATGTCTTGTCGACCTGTACAAACATATTCTGGGACGCGCCAATCAATCACGGGCATATATCCATATTGTTTAAAATTCTTCAATAAATGGAATCTAATCGTGCATTATTTATCTTGGACTTATGCCGTTCGAATTATTCATCACGCAAATTTCAAATTCAAGTCATTTTAAAAAAGAGGATTGTTTATCATGACATCAACGCAGAAAATGTTTCTTTTGAATCTGACGTATGTGTCTTGAATGATAAAAGTCCCCACAAAGTAAATGCCACACTACACAGTGTTTTCGTACTAAATCCTGTCTGTACATTAGCATATGATATACATTATTTGGTGTTAATTCAAATATATAAATATATATAAATATATGGAACATACATAAAACATTTTATGCTAAAACCATTATGTACCTTTCGGTGAAATATTCAGACGTGTTAGATCGATGAACTGAAATCATTTTCGCAACTTCAAAAAATCATCTATTAGTATACACGTGAAGAAATTCTATGAGCAGAGAGCTTATGTAATCTAGACAGTCTAGGAAATTCACTTCGCTCGGCGACTTAATGATATTCTATTTGTTCACATACACTCTTGAAAATGTCATCCACTGTTTGTATTGCATAATAAGCCCAACATAAGTATAGAGTTAATGGTAAAATTAAAATCAACTGAAATTTGATCAGAGCTGTACATATCACCTTTGAATGGTACAAAAACAAGTACGGTACAAACAACGACCCTTATTTTAAATGAATGTTTAATATAGTTGGTTTATCAGTGAATATTTAGGTGATATGTTATATTATGAAGCTTACAGGCTGGGATTCGAGTCCCAGTTGTGACAAATTAACCATCCAGTGAGTCATAAATTTTGACTGTTCCTTACCCTGTGTACTCGTGAGACAAATATGGGGCATTCCGTAGGCTTGGCATAAGATCAGTCTATATTCGTCTACCAGTTAAAGCTAATCGCAAATAAAAGTAAATTACAAGTCATGCTTGTTATAAAATATGGGCTGTTGTGCGGATTTATGCTACAAGTTATGTATTCCATTAACCCATGAATTTTCCGTAAAAGCCTGAAACGTATATCAAGTAATACGAACCTGTTTTCTGAAATATTCTCGATTCCTTTGCTTAAACGCGTGTAGAATGCAGCTGCTAATGCCTCATTATGACCACTGGCTGCTAATAGCCGCTTCTTCTCTGTGGGGCTCATTAAGGAGTTTATATGTTGGACGAAATAAGTGTATATGTAATAATTTGTATCATTCATACTTAAAATACTACTGAACACAGTGAGTATAAAATCAATAGCTTTATAAGTCTTGGCGTAATTACAATCCACTATTCGACACAATTTAATGATACTGCAAAAACGTCTTTTCTAACTTCAAGCGTAATGTTTTGTTGTATTTATTTTTCATTGTTTTGCCCATTCGCTTCATCATTATAATTGTTGTGTTCTAATGTGGAGAGCTTGCTTTGTCATCATTATTTGTTTCATTTTCAATTTTGATAATCGAGTGCTTCAAGAGTTACACTTTAAAAGGCATACCGAACGAGACCCGAAAAACAAAGCTATTTAAAAATAAGCGCATGTTGAAGTTAGCATAGATACCTATCTTAGGAACATCCCAAACAAAAGCCACTTTTTCGTGTTTACATATACTTGTTCAGTCTCGCAATACACACGCTATTTCCTTGAGGCATGTCTACACCGAGTGTCTAAAATAATGATGAAACGTTTTTTTTACCTACCGATTTAGACTTAGTGAAATAAGCTAGATGATTTGATAGATCAGGAGCCATCAGTGCCCTGTCGATGATGTGTTAAATAGATGAGATACATAATCATTGTATAAACCATCTGGGATTCCAGTTCATTCAATGAACGCTGAAGACACGTTTATCTGAATAGAACCATGCGTTGTTAGTTTATTACTGTATTACTGTTTTGTCTCGTCCTCAAACACTTTCTACACAAGGTTTAAACAACCAGTCTCTTTGTTTAATGTCAAACTGCACTTTGATTGATTCTGAATGTTTTCTGCTACTTACGTATTTTCTCCGTAAATGAACTAATGTTCGTCGGATCGACAGGGCCTTTCTCTTAAACAATGTTTTGTCTGAAGTCAACATTCCGTGCTTTAATGCTCAATCTTAATTCCTGTTTTCCCAGAGATTCGTGACCATAACTACCGCTCTGTGAAAGGGCATCTAGACGGTGTTGTGGATAAGGATGCATCACGTGGATTACGACATCGTAATCTGTTACCGGGAAAATCGTTTTCAACAGACCACATTCCGTAAAAGATCCTGTAACAGTTTATAAACGGATGCTCATCTGTAACAGTCAACGTATGTAATTAAAGTCACTTTAAACGATTCACATGGTGCGTACGTGGGTATTTCTATTTGACAAATGCGCTGTCTCGTGTCTTTACATTAATTACATGACATACAGAGATTATTAAATCGAAATTCGATACAAATCTGCAATTCTCCTAAACTGCATGTCTACGGTCAAATAAAGTTGATAAGTTTCGTTTATTAATGAACATTTAATAAGAAATATTGCCCATTGTTTAAAAACAGATTTGTGGAATCGACCTACAACTCGAAAATTTGTTTAGGAAATTTATATCACAATCTGGTTTCGTATTTGCATATATTTCTTGATACGTAAATGGAAGGAAATCAGTATGTCTCCAGAACAGAATAATGCTGTCAGAAAGTTCAATATGCAGAACAGAATAAGCTGTCGGAAAGTTCCTAAATATCACTTTTTGAGTAAGATTTATAATCAGACCTAAATATCACATTTACTTACGTACCCTATGATTGGTCCAGTGTAATACAAATTAACAAGAAAAGGAACGTCCGAGCCGAACGATTAACACTTTTAAATATTATATCTTATATCTTTATTTCAAATCGATACACTGTATGAATATATTTTGCAGTGTGTAGTATATGAGTATATATGTATGAGCAATTATGACACACGTACTGTGATAAATGATAAATAATCAGTATTGCTGACTGATTTAGTATTCCAAGAAGCCTGTTCAACCTCGTGCGTATTTACCGCGCAAAATTAGACCATGTTACAATATACATAGCACAACTTACCAAAGTGTACTATTAGAACCACACTCTTTAAGCACCTTGCGTAACTAGACCGGTCGAAATACGTTTAAAAGAATACAAACTGGTTTAAACGTAATACATAAAAAGCATTATTGTAATGTCTGTTTGGGCTCGCTGTGGTAATGTGTATGCATTTATTACCATTGCTATGGAACTTACACATCGATCGTCTGGATATTGCCATGTCAAATACCGTCTTGGCATATCGATAAGCGAGTGTTCGCTTTATCGGGTATTACGACAACTTATTATACAGCAGCGCAAAACATATGAATTTAAGTTCAATAAATCCGGTGTTCTTGGCTGCTCCTGTATTAATACCGATTACTCTTTATCTAATAAAACTGCCTGTCAAATCGTGACTGAAGAAATACATACGTATTCTTCTTCAAAAGTTGTAACGTCAATAAATAGAACAGGCGGCGATGTAACTACATGGAAGTCATCGCTAAATGCAAAACATACAGATTGTGTCTTATTTTCAATATCTTAGTTTCGCCTGCATTTCTTTCAATTGAGCACAGGAATTAATCACGTAAAATACGTTGAACGGAGTGTATCAAACGAGCCAGAATTCTCTATGTTGTAAAGAATGTTTTCAGTCTGTTTAAGCGTAACCTGCTGGTGCATTGGATAACCTGTGATTGATTGGATAAGTGATTGATGCTAATCGATCATGTGTTTTCAGGCGCATGTTATCAAGTGGATGAATTATGCGTTTCAAGAGCAGCGTTATGCTCTTTTTACCTCAGTTACATACCATTTAAATTGTATGTAAATATTTGTTTTTTTTTTCTGATTCTTACTATCTTGGATAATCATGTAAGAATTGTTGCGTTCTTACGTGTAGTCTTTATAAATGAGTGTATATACGTAAGTGTTGCGCAAAAATTTCGGCATACGTACAGACTGAAGGATAATTACATGAATATTGGATTATTATGGTCGTTTCATTATATTGTAAGTGGTAATTGAACAAGAAAGAGGAAGAGCCACATGTGTAAACGCTTACAAAACACGATGATCAAAAGAGTACCGGCAGAAACAAGTCAACTACCGGTTTAGAACGAACATATACAAACGTGTATATGCTGATCCGCCATCTAATCCTGGGCTTGGATCAAACCGGTTGCGTTAGTGTCATCATTTAAGCAAGGATATTTAGTGCAAATTTTCGTACAAACTCAATACAACTGCGGTTGTTTATGAGACTTTAGGAAAGTAGTTGAATATTACGTACCTACAAATTATTTATGTTGTGTATCCTGTATATTCCAACAACGAGTGTGTCAATGTGTATTTTACATTACCAACTTCTATCTGACATACATCCAAGAAATGAAACCATTTTGAACGGTTAATACCTCCGCATAAATCTGCTAAACATATTTAGTGCGTTTAATTTTTCATCACTATTGTTAATGTACTGTGTATCCCGAAAATAATAAAGTACTGTTTTCTTCTTCAATGCTCGTGTGAATCTCGGCACACGTGATACAAAATATACACAGTAGTCGTAATATAGTCGAAGAAAATTACTGTAATAATTTCTGTCTCAGAACCAAGTTGTTATACCATTCCGATAGTCTGTGTTGGTATTTCAACCATTTGGGAATCTATAAACGCATCCACGTACTTGAACTGTCTTACATGTTAGTTACTTAGCATGTTATGAAAGTGTGCGCCGCTCGTAGGTATACCGCGGCGAGTACAAAAGACACCGAGTGGATAAAAAAAAATGTTGTGTCGCGGTAAAGGTAATTAACTCGTTATATTTACCGCGATTGACCATAGAAGTCTTTATCGCTTTCATCTAGCAGACTTATTTCTCTGTGCTGTATTCAGAGAGAACTAGTGTGATAGTAGAGAAGATTAAACATTCTATGACTTGGAAAATAACAGCAATAATGTGTAATTTGTATTGAAGCGCGAACGTAATGAAGCGTAATAGACTGACATCTCATACAGTTCTGTTATATTTGGCGTAATTTCACTCGTGAATTTCTAATGAATTCGTTGTTTGGTTTTGATGATTCGTGATCTAACGTGTATTCGATCTTGATTTATTTTCGTTCGTAAATTGGAATGTTTTGTTTTTGTTTTCGCTTGTGTGGCAACCACTAGGAGACTGGAAATACTATATTTCTGGATACTGTGTCGATCTACTTCTGGATTTAATATACAAAGTGTATTTTCGGGATTTTCTCGGTATATGATATTATTGTTATTTGAAGTTTGTACTGGAATATATGTGTTAGATAAATAATAGATGATAAAATTAAGTCCGTGCTATTCCCAAAACGTATTGTTATTTTTCAAGCAAGGAATAACACATTGGAATATTAAATTGAAAAGTTTCCGCAACATTCAGACGAGCACGACGCCTTAAAGAAATTAAACAAATCAATGAATATACTTCTTAATACCATCCATTTATTTCTGTACGGACGGCAGTGATATTCGCTGAAAATTTTCATTGAACCGTGTCTTCAGAATGGTCTAGAGTATGTAATAACTCCATAGTGTCTGAGGTAATTCGACGTACTTTGTCTGTCATAAATTCTTAATGCAATTATCCTGTTCTAAAGTCGAGTTTACATAATATTTAAATGGACGTTATTATCCTGCCTGCTTTAGTCTATGGTAGACTAGTGTCACGTAGATATTAACGCCTAACCTTGATAATATTCATTATAACCCAGCCTCTTCACCAATAGCCACTTTCATGGTGTGGAAATAAAACTTAAAAAGCCTCGTTGAAAACAAAGCCTCAAATCTGAATAATACTTTCAGTTTATATTGTATTTCATAATTTTCTAACCCGTGCTTATACTTCGATAAAAGAGAATCGGAAAGGTACACAATCCAAGATGGAGCTTAGATTTATTATAGTCGTGGTTGTTTTGTCAGTGATAAGTAAGACACAGAGCCAAGACAAAATCGGGCCAAAAACGGAAACTTGCAAAATTAAGAAAAAACACCTCGGTAAAGAAGTAGAAATGAAAGACAAGTCCCAGGTTCAAGGCACGAGAGTAGATTTCTCCGATTACTGTTACCTTAGAGAAGTATATGAATTTCGAGGTCTGAGATACGAGGAGTTCTCTCTAAGATTTTTCAGGACTCGGGGACTAGGCCGGGCCTTAGAAACGAATAAGCAATTTGCGACTAACTTCAGGCCCGCTTGTCCCCAGAAAAGAATGAGAGAAGCAGGACGTGAAATACGACGTTTTGTATTTGAAAGGTGGGGAAATAAATCCAGTAGTTTAACGGAACACCAATCCGAGGACTGCCAGTGGCTCAACCTTTACCTACCCAAAACAAGTAAGTCTGGTTATACACATATATGAACTGTTCACTTTCTTAGTTAAATTCCTATTTAACCAAATCTTATACAAATTTCCAAGAACTTCCTAAGCAACCAATATACATACACATTTGTTTGATTGTCTTGTTCTCCCGTGAATTGGCAATACTCTGTATATCTGCAAAACATTTCAAATAGTTGATCATTACACCGGTGTAGTACAGATTTCGGAGCCAAACGATCACTTTATCCGCTTACGTGGTCGTTAATGTGTCATTCAATTTATGCAAAATGTTGAAGGCGAGCAATTTAGGAACTTTCTAATGCACTGTATATTCCAGTCAAAGCCATATTGAACTATTTACGCCAACACATGGCTTGTCAATGTATACGTTTTTTTTCTTCATTATACAGAACAACGTGTCTTTGACTGCGGTATTGATCATATACTTATAGTTCTAAAGATTTGCATTTAAAAGGTTTGGTTTATCAGGATTACTGAGACTTTCTCTGACTATTGGTGATTCAAAGTGAACTATGTACTTGTGCGAAAGTTGCTTTAAATTCAACTCACAAGTTTTCGTTTAATGGATGGCCACGTGAATATTTTGCCTATCGACGCAAAGTAATTGTGGTTCACTGCAATATGAAAACAAACCCATAAAACATTAATTAGGGGCTCCGTGGTGGAGTACTTATGGTCACTGACTCATGAGCTCTTCACAGGTTTGAGTTCGAACCCCATTCGTGACTGGACAAATTTCATGTGTGTGTGGAAGCTGTCAGCTAGCTTACAAAAGGTTGATGGTTCGACCCACGTGTATACCTGGGGTTTTCCTCCACCGTTCGAACTGAAAATGCCCCGGATGTTGGTGCGACGTTAAACCCCGGTGAAAAAATTAGAACGCCATTATTCTGTTTTGAATGTCCGTATTTTTCCGGTTTTTAGAGAAATCCTATGTTACATAAAATCTGCTTGCGTATGCAATATAATATAGATTTGTTACATGTACCGATAAATGTAAGTGATATATACCCTATCGTTATTTTATCATATTATCTGATAAATTAAATGTTATAATTAAGTAATAAAATGTTTACATACATATTACTCTATGAAATATTCCCCGGATGTTTTACTTCAATGGATTGGAAAGATATACTTTATTGAATTAGTTTTCATAATTCCATTACCATAAGAACCATGTTTGATAAAACAAATCAATTACAATAGCATTATTGTTCAGTCGACGTAACTGTACATCTCGATGCATTGTATCCCATTAAGTGCCAAGTGTTCGTTTAAATACATTCTTTTCTCTAGTTAAAACTCTTTCCGGTAATAAAAATTATTCTGCGAGCGGATATCACTAGAAGCTACTCGTCAATGCATTATTTCGGTTCAAGCTTACGTACGGATTTTATGTTTCTCTTCTCCCAGCCCACTTACATTAACAAACACATTATGTGAAATAACAATCAGACCCGGGGAATATTGAGGCAGTTGTTTGGGTAGAAAATAATCAAGACCACGACTTTTATAACAATCCGAAAAGAAATCAGTCCATTATTCTCGTATTGTGTAATGTGTTCGTGATGTTTTGACATGTTTGAATAAGGGGGTATTACACGTAGAAGTAAAATCAATTAGGTATATAATTGCAAACAGGTTAAATTAGTTCCTTGAGAACTTTGCCAAATGAACTAGCATTGCGCCCGTTGTACATTACTCAATTAATGTGTTATCCTGTATGTTCGTCTAATTATGTTATAAAGCGATCTTGCTTAATACAGGCACACTGACATCTTCCGACGCTAGTGGTTTTATCAATATTGTTCGAAATACTAATAGCACGCACCGTAGGAGGCTTTAGATTGTATTTTGTTTCAGTAAATGTGTAATCGTGTTGATTCTAGTTAGGACATCGATATTAATATGATCCGATATGATGCATATTTACAGACATGCTCCTAAGATAGAAGTATTTGTTTTAACTCAAGTACGGAAATGTTTTGGCTGTAGTGGTTACGCTATCTAACTAACATAACAAGAAACTAGTCTATTTGTGAGATACCTAAGCAGCTTTAAATGACGTAGTGATCGGTATAACGCTATGGAAGACCACATTTGTAATAGATCGGATGTTAGCACATATGTCACATGATTTACAAACAAATATGTAGCGGAAATCAAGCACACATAAAATAACATTTTTGTCACGAATTTGATCGATGTCGAATTTTGAAATTACTTGCTTGGAATATGTTCCTACAGCACTATGTACATACAATTATGGCTGGGACAGTGTTCATATTCGGTAACATCTATAGATAATATAGATTGTTTGATAAATTCTTCTTTATCATCTTTTGCGAGAGAACAGGGACAACTCTCATTTGTTCTTTTAGACAAAGTCTAGACAAAATTGTTTGCTAAGTAAAATATACGGACTTTCATTTCCGTCTTTGGTTAATAAATTCATTGAATGACGCGCTGTAACTTTTACATGATGCATAAAAAGTCATCGTCATAATATAAGATTCGTACTTAATGTTTATGCCCTTCCTGTCAATTTTATGTTACTCGATCTTATTCCACGTTTTAAATCATTGTTTATTCCATCGGTTCGTAGTTTTTACTGATGTCAAATTTTGTTGTGATGAATGTCACAGGAACATTTTGACGTATCCATAAATATACAACCAACGAGGAAGTATTTTATACCGTAAACAGCGCAGACATGATGTACCAGAACACGTTAAGAATCGTTGTGAACTCTACCGTAAAGTAAATGTATAACAAACTCATCTCCTAGACGATTTGTGGTGTCAACATTTGGCTTCTCTAACAATCGAATAACGCAGATGTATATTTTACGCGTCAAAATAGCACATAAAAAACTCCGTGAGTAATGACGCAGACGACCTACAATGTCGTCTGTGTGTACATTTAGATGGAATATGTATCCATGTTTTAGCAAAATAAGCACTAGAATATATGTACACAGACACATAATTTATATATGTATGTACATACCGATGAGTGTACTATTTCATAACTCAGTTGATTTTATTCAGGTGTTGGAAAGGAAAAGTTATTACTTACGTTCATTGATAAACTAACATTCACCCATTGAGAACGAATGGCCTTTATACGGAGGTGACCGAAAACACAGGTTAGACTGTACGCTGTAGCACGTATACTACACTATAACAGCAGAAAACACTTTTAGCTAATCCCAGGGTAACGGAATAATTACTTTATTATATTTTTATTTCACTATACCTACGACAATGAAATAATGTAAGTTGTGTTCAGTCAGAAAAAAAAATCTTTACTGTATTCGATTCTTCACAATATCCGAGTTCACTGTAACCGTGCCATACTGTATCTTTGTTTATATGATTCGTTCGTCTAACAGTTCTGTTCGTACGTAAGAATGTGATTATCACGAAAGGTTTTTAATTAACATGAGTTACAACGCTTATAATGTATTATCTAGCCGCGGTAATATATCTAAGACAATCTTCATTTCAAGTTGTCTATAGCGATGAGTCATCAGAAGAATTTAAAACCATTTCACATTGTGTAATAAATATGTTTAAGCTATCAACTCAAACACTTTGCCTCCACCGTGTTTTAAGCTGTTTGTCAAAGAAAATCAACAACAAAAAAAACGTGAACAATATTTCAAATCAATCATTACAGATTGTGAAAATTAATTTGGAGAAACTTCGTAACGGGGGGAGGTTGTGTTTTTATCCTCAACCCAATTTAGATCATGGCTATCTTCCATTCAATCAAATACTGAATGCTGGTACCGATATTCCTTTTTTATTTCTACGTGGAATTAGGAAGGAAACAATACACAAATATCGCTTGTGCATAAATGACAGATGATCTCCCAGTAGGTTATACTGAACGCGAGAAATTCTCCGCCAATTGCTGTTGTCTTAATGAGTTTCGCCACAAATGCACGACGCCATTAAAATTTGCTTAGGATTTCTACAGCCTGTACGTGGTTGGTAATGATAATCGTTGTAATAAATTATTATCGCTTCACGAAATGTGATGCAAATCTGAAAATGCCTGTATATTGTATCACCCTATGGGACTGCATCAAACGCGAAAACTTTATATTACCATTAGACTGTCTGACTAAAACCTGGTTATACCGGAACCGTCCCGTTGTTGATTTGCAATGCATTAGACGTCTGTCCGACAAGAAAGAAGGAAACGGCTATATGAATCCACCAAAGCTACCGATATACATCAAGATTCAGAAGGCAGACATTAGGAGTCGTTCAACAAAATAACCCATCTCTGATAAAAAAACGCATACAATGAATAGACATTTTCTAGTCTGATGTGCTTCGTTGAGATACATGCCAAGTCGTCTTATCATATCAGTGCTTGATAAACAAACAAAAATACAAACGTGTTTCTGGTTAATTAGAAAATACATCGTGTCAAATGGTCTACCCCTATCAGTATGAGTTGGAAAACGCTCATCTAATCGCAACGTCCTTTGTAAACTGCATTTTGTTGAACGTTTCGAGCCACACTCTAGCTTCAATAAGATCATACCATTCGTAGCATGAAAAGTAACATTGAAACGTATTAAGTTTTGCCAATTTATAATATCGAAGAATGCTCGTCTTGTTTACTTTATTTCGTTGTAAATTTACTTTAATTATACAACGAAAATATATTCCAAGTTCACAGAAGACTGTTCTCAGTTGTTTTATTTTCTGTCCCCTTAGGAGAGTTGTTGTCACGGATGTGTCGTTTTTATGGTCGATCATTGTGTCCGTCTAAGATCTTAGTTACAAAATCAATTCGAAACATCAGTGGTACGAAAACTACTCACAAACATTCGCTCGAAAATATCATCCCCGTCTTGTACATAACCATATTGCTATCAACATCAATAAATGTCCTATTGTTTTATATTTGTCAATGGAAACATATGTTTCTTATCTCGTCTAGTATAAGACAGAATCGCTGTAATAATCATGTTGATTACTGATTACGACACGGGAACGATGTTAATAACGAATTCCTCATACAACACTCGGGTACATATTTATACTCACAGCAATGCTTGCTTGTATTATCACCAGCATGAGGTACCGAGTTTCCGCAATAGTTTATTTCTTTTGCATAATTAGTACACAGTATTGCATTAGAAGATAGGTGGGGGAACATGGCTACATTGTTTACGAATTTGTTTGTGTATAAGAGAATTGAGGATGTATATGACATGCAACACACAAGTTTCTAGTTATTTCTATCTGAAGGACTATTGACGAGGAGTTTATGATAATTGAGCTTGTACCACCGTATTCACAGTTTGAGCTACGTGTGTGTATACCCTGTATAAAGAGTCAAACCTGTGTTTGCGGTCACCTCCGAATAACGACCACCCTGTGAATAAAGGCCATTCTTTGAAAATTCGTCTCCGATTATTTAGAACAAACTGACCTCCGAATAAAGGCCACCTGTCAATAAAGACCACATTTTGTCTTTCCCAAGGGTGGCCTTTGCTTACAGGTTTCACTGTAATCAAATTTTGTTCATTTCAAAGTTGGCGCAAGAACATGCAAGTCATTGTATTGAAGATACGTGATACTTAATGTTTACACCCATGCCTTCTTATCTGCATTATGAAAGAGTATTCATAATTCATCACTCTTTCATTTAAAGGCTCGGAAGTTATTAAGATAATAATCGTGCTAAAGTTACAAATGTATTAATGAAACAGTTGCTATGTCAATATTTTAACACGATTTGCCGAATTCAGTGGGAGTGTTTCCTTTAGAAGTCATATATAGAATCAAATATGAATGACCACATTCATCTGTTGGTCTGACAGTTTTACGAGAACGATTGCATTAGTTGAGCATCGTGAAGATGATCAATTAAAATAAACCAGGCCTTTATTTAGATATTTAGACCTTAGAACAAATTGCCCAATTGTATAAACATTGGTTAAATTTAACCATTTTGGTTTACTAACCGTTAAAAAATCATTTAAACATTTAAAAAGGGCTGCCATTTTGGTACTGGTTACCGTTTATGTTAAGATTTAACAAGCATCTTAGACTTGTGTTAGATTTATTTGAGCTTTAACAAAACAACATTTAGTTAAACTTGAACAAAGTTTTCTACAATAGCTAACCGAGCATTTAACCAAAATTTTAACCAAAACTCTGATCTAACCCATTGGTTAAAGTTAACCATTGTTTATACAATTGGGCAATTATGTTATTGTTATAAATATGTTGTTTGTAGTACAGCATGAACATTGTATGCTATACTATAAGTCTATAAAATATAACATCGAAAGTTGCGCTTTAGTAAAGACAATATGTGTCTTTACATTTCCAAGTCAACGAAAAAAGACAAAAAATGAAGAATTTCGTATATGCATTGCGCTTGTTCATACGATAAACATTGGTTAGCTTAATTGAAAACACAAGACAAATGAATAAAGATTGTACGGACATACGGCAAACATTTTTGCTGTCGGTGCGTTTATGTCCTCATATCATGTACATAAGGTCAGACAATAATCGTACAAACCATGATGAATTTATCTTATTAACAATTACTGAGTAATAATGTTCTAGACAAATTTACTACAGCTGTTAAATTGAACTTATGTATGAACCGTTAAGCTACGTTCCGATATTTGCAGACCAATAGATGTATGAATTCAGTCCCTAAAGGTGCTTTGATTGATAACCTTTCGTATTAAGGAAGCTAAAATTGTTTCGGCATCATGTGTTCAATCAATATAATTGGTGCCCGTCAGGACTTTTCAGGTCTGCATCGCAGATTGATGTATTAGATCACAACAAGTATCTTAACCATGTTCCTTGTTACTCTGTCTTATGTTGTTTCTGGGCAATCTGACCGGTCGTAATTTTATTTATTTTGCGTGTTTTTGATCGATTAAGAAAATCAATCACATATTGTGTAATTGTGTGTTTTTTATTACACAGCACCCTGTGAAATTGGTCAGGTGTATGAATAGATGTTATTTGATTACGTAATTTTCATAGTTATGGAGTGCTGAATGTATTTGTATAAGGCTGTGAACACAATGTTTGTTTTTATCTTAGTCAAAGATGACGGACTGCTTCGATGTTTGCTAGGTTTTCCTCCATTATTAAAGCTGGAAAACTCGCCAAATGACCCTGACTGTTGGTGCGACGTGAAATCCAGTACTATGATGTCTCCATTATTTCGAATAGGGGATTTCATACACAAAAATGCTTTTTTGTAATAAGATTTATTTTGCAATCTTATGCAATCATCCGCTTACCGTCTCAGAATTTGACCTTAGTATGGGTTCATTCATGGAATGGTCGCCAGACTGTGAAATTAAAATCAGATCGTGATGAGAATCCACTTCAGTTTACTTGGAACCGTTAATGGGAATATTTACCTACGCTCGTGACAGTGATCCAAAGTCGTGTCCCCACACTCGGGGAATTTATCAGCATGATGCTATGGGCCAGTTTTCCAGGGACATCCGTCGATATGGGTTTTTCACACGCTAACACGGACTGACATCCGGTTTAGCGAATAAATAGCTTATGTCAATTCACTACGAGAGCAAAACTCAATATTTAATCTTCTGTCACCATTTCAACTTTTATGCGATTTTTTCCATGTATAGGACAGGAAATCCTTCCATTCCTGAAATGTTTTTTTTCCAATGTTAATCACCGTATTGTCCGTAACGGCCTGATTATGATGAAGCTTCTATTCAACTGAAATTAGCAGTCAATTCTGGAATGAATTGCTCATTGAATGAGATAATTATGATGAATTCTCAATGGACTAATAGTTTAGCTTCCCATTAAATCGTCCGAGATAGTGAAAACATGATTAACTACCGAATTAAATCAAGCTTATCGTTGTAGAGTCACCTAGAAAGACTACAAGACATCCGATAATGAGCATTATTTTTTACACTTCAGTGTATTCTGCGTCAATGACTTATGACTCATTTCACTTGCAAACATGTTGACAATTTTCAGACGCGTTAAATAAATCATAATTATTCTGCGAAAGTTACAATAGCGATTACAATTTTAATGAAACAGAGATTATGAATTTTTATGTGTCTTGAAATTTTATTATGTTGAATTGACGCGCATTATGGTATTTTTTAGTGCCAAAAGCTAATTAAAACGATGGGACACGACAGTTGAAGAATGGAAATAAAGTTTGCGCCAAGTATTATATTACTCATTGATTAACCATTCCTTATTAACTTATGCATTCTTATCTCTGGGGTGTACAGAGTGAAATAGTCGCGAATCTTACCATTCCTGACTGTATAAAACTAATCGAAAAACATTTTGCAGAATGATTTAGTGAGATACACGCATGCGTGCTTTGAAATATTCAATTTAGTAAAATTAGATTGAAAATTATTGAAATTACTATCGCTTTACATGCTAATACAATGTATAAGTTTATAGATACGTGTATAAAACAGAAAATCTAATGTTTATACCGAAAAATTGCCACTGGCTCATATCTTCCTGTAGATTTAGTTTCTCTCATGAACCTCGAAATTGCATGATTAAATGCATACAATTTAAATTTGGAATGCGAAGACATTTGCTTAAGAACCGTTACGATGTTTAATAGCCCAAATAGTTTTCATGGGAAATGCGAAGTTCCAGTAGCTGCTTTGGGCGGCTCCTGTATCTATTTGAATTTGGTATATCGTGCTTCTTGGAACAAAATAAAACTTTGATATTTGATTATCTCGAATGAATGGTTCCTCGAGAGACAGTTAGCTTTAAGAGCTGCATCGGAGACATTTAGCTTTGTTCTTTCGAAAGCTATTGTTACATAAATATTAGCTGGCAGTCCTAAATTTTTATGAATCTATTGCACTGTCTCTTTTTTATTGATAAACACACAAATCTTAAAAATGCCATTTAAATATTGTTCATACGGTACATGACGTTGTTTTATGACATTGTAAGACTTCAAATTTAAGTACTATTATAAATCCAGTATTTACATCCATTGTTCTTAAAATTAAATTTAAATTCTCCAAATTAAATTATATAACACTAAAAATATGCGTTTTAACAGTCTTTAACGGCAATATACAGTCAAAACTTAATTAGCAGACTTTGACACATATATTTAGTTTTAAATAAGTGTTGCCAAGTACTAATTGCTGTAATATTGTAAAAAATGTATATGAATGTTCCTGATTAAAGTACTAATTGTATTAATCTGAAATAATTTTTATGAAGAAACGATACGGGCAGGTGTGAAAAGTAAGGTGTTTTTATTGTTGAACAAATCTAATAGAATGTCTAACCGAATCTGGGAACGTAGTTTATAGTGGTTACGATAAAACGACACAATGTTTTTGTAATCCCGGCGTGTTTAATTTCTTCCTCAGCGCTGTTTAAAGCGCAATTAGATTGAATTAGTCGGTTGCTGTTGAAGACAGCCATATTTTGCCGCATGAGAAACCAGTTATCAGGTCAGTAAAGTTAGCATGCATTAACTTCAAACTTATTTGCATCATCATGTTTTACAAAAACTAAGTCTCTGGTGGTATTGCATCTGAGACTGCCCTGGAAATGAACGGATATAAACATGTTTAACTTTTCCGGCGCCAATGTCGGAGTGTGCGATTTGATGCCGAGCGCCGATGTCGCCTTCCAACGGCAATTACGGGTGTGGACTTTACAGAAGTCTACAGACTTTAGTGAATTCTACATGTCTCGGGCTCCTGTGGTCGAACCATGGGTGTGACAAATTTCTGTGACGATTTGGTTGAAGACATAGTTTTATCCACCACTAATCCAAACAATTCGTGCGGAGAAGTTTGCAGTTACTTGCGGAGGACAGGGTGAGCACAAGTTAGAAATACTTGACGCTGAGAAATGTCTTTTCTCAGAAATATGGCACCGAAAGAATTAAAACTAACCGTGAACACGATAGTTCAATATCGAAGCCATATTAAACATTATCCTTAACATCTACAATTATACAAAACCAGCATGTTGCAGTCATTAAACAACATACATATGTAATTAATACTGAACGATTTCCATTAAGAATCTACAATTCGATCGAAAAATAAATCAAATATGCGGCGAATTTAAATGTTAATAAAGCGGTGTTTAGAATTCTCATTAAAAGCCTTGCTAATGGTTCTCGTTCATGTCTATTGAATGGAGAGATTATCGTTGGGTTTGATGAGTGGTAACAGATGTGAAGTTATTGTCTTCATTTATTTATCTTTAGAATGCTCGTCTTGCAGTATTACATATGTTCTAGGTTGTATTGTGAATTGGCAAGCGGGTCTAAGCCAACAAATGGTATGATTAATGAACATCTAATTATTACGGTACAATGGACATTGTATTTATACTAATTAATCCCAAACAAATGCGTGATATCTATTAATAACCTCATGGAAACAATAAATCTATGCCACAAAATGATGACATAGATAATTCCAGGAACATATATCCTACCATCACATATGTTCAATCACTATTAATTTCTCTGTACGATATTATATTGTATTGTAATACGACGGAGATATTTGAAGTTATCCTGAAAACACAATACAGTGCAACTTCTCCAAAACAACACCCTTTGAGAGAAGTAAAATCATGTTGTTGTTGAGAGGTTGTTGCTCTAGGGGTGTTAAATTGAAAATTAAATCGTACTGTGGGAGAAAATCGTGCTGTTGTTGAAGGGAGGTCGTTACTCAAGAGAGGAGAGGGTCGCTCTGGAGAGGTTTCACTGTACAACATTGGTCATTGTTTGAAGTTAAATCTATTGAACCGTGCAATAAATACTGTTTTTTTTTTAAATAATAAGTATTACAATAAATGTCTTAACAGTTTAATGTATAAATTTATTGTTAAATGTTTTTTTTTTGGGGGGGGGGGCATAAACGAGTTATTTAGTTTGACAAAATTTTCTAATTACGTCGGAACAGCATTTTCATTCATATGTGTTGGTCAATTAAAACATAATTCTGTAAGGTGCTCATACATAAGCATTACAGTACAACGCATTATTAAATGGGAAAACAAGCTATAGAAACGAATATTAATTCCACTCAAAACTGGTTTAAAAACTTTTATTGTTTCGCTATAGACCGTTTTAAGGCGGGACCCCCCCCCTGGTATACTGTGTTTTGTACGGCATTTTTTGTACGTTCCATGTGTTGGTGGGATTTTGAGTTGATGGGTTTGGGAGAAGGATTTATTTTTATTTGTGATTTTCTCTATGAATCATTTCCTTAAATGATTGTGTATATCATACAAGTGTTTCTTGCTTGTTTTTGTGCTCGTTAGTTTATTGTCTGTATTCAACATCTAAATGAATAATTGCCGTTTTATTGCGGACAATATGAAATGATGTATCGACAATATTCCCATCAGTTTGCGGCATTTTCAGGTAAACTCTCCCTATTAAACATGGGTTAATTGATGAATTGTTTCAATTATTGTTTTCTAGCATGTGTAATTTAGCAGCTAATGAGAAGTATTCATCAGTAACTAACAAATAATTGGACACGGTCACGTACAACTGGCTACAGATTGCCAGACAATCTCAGAAAACAGAAGCAAATATAATAACGGGTAATTTCTGCGTACACAAATCAATCCTTTTTATTGTTAGACGTAATGCAATGGGTGCATAAATTCGCGAGGTTGATATCATTTCCATTACACCCACGAGAAATGAAACGAAGTTTTACCTTTTATCAATAAAAATTGAAAGGTCTGGTTCACGTTGATATGTCTTGAGTTTTAACTTTGATGTTCAAGGAATAAATAAATATACAAGTTTGCGTCAGTTGAGTCTGGAGCGAAATTGTTATTTTCCCTTGGGGACCGCAAAACTTCTTCTCATTCGAAGTCTTATCTTGAAAAGTGTGGCAGACCAATTTTGTTACGCTTGTTTTTTTAGATTGATATCGTAACAGTTCGATTGTTGAAGTTCTCTTGGAGATAAAGCCGTGACTGTATAAGTCCATGGCCTATGGTTGTAAAATCTCGGTGTGATTAATGTGCCACAAAAACCATTCCGCATCAAGGTTTGTCAGTCACACTAGAATCAAAATAAAACAAGATAAGTTGTATTGTAAGCCAATCCCGCCGTACCCAAATACACTTTGTATAAGTATGTATACATCAATCTGTTTAGATATCTCCCAAGACGAACGTGGACATGAATAGAAGGTTCAAAGCATGTACACGTTATGTGAACCTTATTTGTACTGTTGTTGACACATTTGTCGTCTATTGACAATTATGATATTGTTTGAGCTGTCCGCTACATACAAGAATGTGTAACTATGGAAACAAATATCATCAGAAGCATGGATGTTAAGGATATAAACCATGCTTACAGTCAATATCACAAACATCAGCTATAAACATAGACACTACATATTGCTCTCCATTATAATTTGGGAACACTTAAAACAGCCAAAACAGTTATATAGAGGAAAGCTTACATAATTCTAGTTATGTGTGCGCTGTACACAACCAAATTTCTCATTTTGTTCAACATTTTAGGAGTTTTTCATGACTAACCATACAGAAGGCGAACCCGTAACTACTGGACTTAAATGCAGGCCTTAGCACCATTCACGTCTCATAAATGTCCAAAGATACAAATTATTGATTTTTATTTTCAATAGTTTCCATTGATTTTTGACAACTTACATTCCAACACTCAGACATTTCACTTCATTTCAATGAAAATGTCTAATCGTATGGCGCCAGGATGTCAATTTTATAATTGAATTTAGATACTGTAGAACTAAGTATGGCAAAATAAACTGATGAAGTACGCGTAGGTCAGGATCATTTTTATATGTTCCAGTAAGAGATTCCTCCTCTCTACTACAGGTACAGGTATCAACATCTGAATGCATTCAGAGCCATTTTCATAATTCATCGGATCACTTTTAATGCTATGTATGTCACTTGATATAAAAAAAACTCCGGTATTCCGTGTAACGGTATTTTGTATTTTAGCTTTTAGATTTGTTAACTTTGTGAGGAAATTTAAACAGACATCCAGTGAACAAAGCATATTGTGTTTTTTTTATCTCGATAATTGTTTAGAAATGGTACGCGACCCAGTGGAATTGCATGTTTCATAAACACTGTTTTTTCTTTCTTATGGGATGTCGATTTTAATGAAACGTTGAACTTAAATGAGAAGTGATAGATTTCAGCCATCAAGTTGCCGCAACGTTTTTTTATAAAACTTTGTTTATGAGATATGAAACTACAACAGACCTCTGGTGACTTCATATCGCTTCATTGTTTCTCGGAAATTTTTGTAATAATATTTGTGAGTTCTGTCGGTTTTATTATCCGACTCAAAATCATGAAACGGCTGATTCTGAACGCAACGGACGTCACAAATAAATATACGCTCCGCCGCGAAAGAAAAGCTTCATTTATGAAATAATGCTGTTTTGTCAAATTTTCAACTTTCTTTAAAGTCGAAATGTTTTTATTATCAATGGCAGATATGAATAATTTTTCTTCCCATTGTTTCGATTGTTCATGTTTGTTTATTAATATTGTAATAATATATGGCGAAATATAAAAATATAAACATAATTATGGTTTATGTTTTTTATTTTTTCAAAGACCCAATTTTGCGGTCCAGCATGTGGCAAAATTATTTCGACAATAAAATACATGAACAATTTGGTTATTGCACTAATCAAATTTATATAGCGAATGATATATATATATAATCAAACTCTCAGTTGAAATAAAAGTATAGATACGCTGCGTATAATTGAAATGGACATAAATTAAGACATATTTATGGAAGAACTTAATTAACCATATATATTACGTCGCGTTGTATCTTGTTTTTGATCAGATAGTTTCATTTTGACACTTGGATTTATATTCCGGTTTGTATATCTGATAAGTTACTGTATTTTATCATATATGGTATAATATTCTGCTTAGTTAATAATGATAGTCTACCACACACAAGACCCATTAATCATTTTGAACAACAATGATAAATTAATGCTGCATTTCAAGGAATGGGATATCTCGACCGCCAGATATAAAATAGATACACATATTTCACGTTTTTCACGAGATATGCACGTTTTGTCCCTCGTTGGAATGTGATCGATCAAGTATAAAATAATCAGTTTTGTGAAAATAAGATCAAAAGAAGGCGAGGTATTTGCTTCAGTTCCCGAAAAAAAAAGATGAGATGCGCACAAATTTCTGCCTCGAATCCTACAAAATTTATCAGAGGTCATATTTACAAGAAATCATAATGAGAAACCATTACGAGGAAACATTTATTGTTTGTTTACCCAAAATATCTGACGTTGCGATATTTAACTTCCGATTTAACAATCTGATTTGTCTTGTGATAAAGTGGCTTAGGTTTATAAACATTTTGATATTAAGAAAAAATCTGTATACACGAGATTGTTATTGTACGGAGCCCCTAAAGTGACATTCCACACTTTCATTTTAACTGCAACATTCTTTTTATTATTTCGTTTACTCGATTTTTATTCGTATGTACGAAATATCATTTTGGTTTTAAGAATTGATATGTCACTCCAGGAGCCCTAAATTTTTGTTGAAAAATCAGGTCATTTTATGACATTTTATAATTTTTTTAAATATATTAATTGTTGCGAAAATACCCGATCTGTTCTATACGTCTGGGTCTTTTATAAAATAATATCCCACCTTTGCAACCAATCTCTTTCAATTCGATTTCCTCAACATTATTATATTGCGAATCTCTTTCATAATCCTTTATGTATGAATGAATACAAATATATCAGAATTATCTTGTATGTAAGTAAATGCAATTAAATCTAAGTATAGGCGACTTTATGCATGTGGAATACTATCTGCGTTTTAATAAAATATAAGTTAATGAAGATCATAAAGAATATTCCGTGTTACTTTTTATTGTCAACTGTTCGTCAGGTATTTCTGTATTCGATACAAGCATCTACGTGATTGAAAATAATTTGGCAAGCCTCAATGAAATCGTTGCAATGTTTGTCAATTTTTAGTCATGGTACAGATGAAATATGCAGCACTTGCATATCAAACATACGCTAATTTTGTTTAATACTGGTCATGCCCGCTTCAAGATTGAACGTGTCAAGATCGGCATGTTTTCCAGACCCAATAACAATTTCATTTTCAAATATTGGCCATAAAATGTGAAACCAATAATACAGCTCACGAAATAAAGGACTATGACGCTGGTTTAGACTTATAAATTCTATATATATATATTTTTTATCGCGACTAAGCTGTCTAGATTGTTGTTAAAAGTACAGCTAAGAAACTCGTGGCATCCTTGCCACACGCTAGGTTTTCACACTTATTCTGCCTGAGACTGAATTATGATTACGTACAGGCAGAGAAAGAGAGAGAGAGAGAGAGAGAGAAAGAGAGAGAGAGAAAGAGAGAGAAAGAGAGAAAGAGAGAGAGAGAGAGAGAGAGAGAGAGAGAAAGAGATAGAGAGAGAGAAAGAGAGAAAGAGAGAGAGAGAGAGAGAGAGAGGTGACATTGTGACCTGCTATATAAGTTCCAAACACCTACTGTCTCCTACATGACAATGTATCATAATATATTTCCTCTGAGACATTCTATCACCCGGAGACATGGTGATAAACACGAATCACTAAGTTACCTGAAACCCTTAAGGGTTTTATAAATATCTACCGGTTTACTTTGATGATATTGAATAGAAATGCTATTGCCTCGAAGTTCAAGACCGTTTGGGTGTTCGGCAATGATAAGAAACCATGGAGGAGGAAGATAGAAGAAACCCGTCCTCCTTGTGAAGTTATTGTTGTTGTAGAATGGTATTTGAATGCTACACAAGTTTATATCGGTTTCAATAGCAATGGCAAAAAGTACATGCAGTAATTAGGTCATCCTTAAAGATGGTGGTTTGTGGTAAAACTTCTAACAGTAGGTAGACAGCTGGAACGGCATGTTTGTTAAATCATACACTTGTACTAAAAACAAAAGCCGGAATGAAAAATGAAAAAAACATAGTCGAAATTGCTAAACTATTTTAATGACCGGGGTGTTTTGAATGAGTAGGTTGGCTAATTGCGATTTGAAAAAGTTTAAGTATTAACGTAGGTTCACAAATGTTGCAAAATATCCTACTCAAATTGCTCTAGCACGGTGGACAAAGTACTCATACCAACTTTAGACATGAAAGAGAAAACAATATTTCCAGTACAACTATTTTGTAATAGTAACAATAATTATTCATTCTTCAGTTTTTCTCCAAACCTTCAGAACAAAAAACAGCCTGACTGAGACTTGACTGACGTGGAGCAAGAAGATAGATTGACAAATGTTGATTGTGGCATTAGAGACCCAGTGTCCAATTATGTCCGACAAAATACAAGCAATTTTGTTTCCACTATTTCCATTTAAGTAGTTTTCACACGCATGCGTCCTGCCAACAATGTGTTGTATATTCAACATACAAGACCTGCTTTGTATATTAATTGTTTTCATTGTCTTTAAAGTTGCGTTCAATTCTTATTTCTTGCTGACGCGTTTCAAGCGCAACCATACAAAATGCATATAAATCAACAAGTAATAACCACGTTCTGTGCTCATAAATGTTCTTTATATAAATATTCATGGTTTCATTTTGAAATATGGAGTCAATGGTGTTTAAATTTCTCCGAAATATTCTAATTTTTGCACTCTTTATTTTGGAGTCTGTATAAGACAGAAATCATAATTCCTCTAAATTGTCCTTGACAGGTTCGTTAAAAACAAAATAACCTGAAATGTGGATAAGTGTCAGAGCCTTTACCTCCGGACCTTGAATACGGGTGATCTCTCTATTCAAGTCTCGATAAGGAAACTATCGTTTGGCATGGCAGTAGCTATGGGACTCGTTGTTCACACGTCAGTCATGCCTTCTGTTCATGCAAAGTAATATTGTAAGTCGTGTGAGTACGAGTGGAAGAGAGACATAAACACAGAAAGATATGTCGTATAAAACAATAGCATCTATCATACAGCTCCCAATCAATTCCATTTCCCTGTATATTCTTTCTTTGTTTCTGGCATAAAAAAACTGTAATATATTACATTGCATTCGATGTACGAGTATATTCTAAATTAATTCTGTAAGCCTAAAATGGTAGTTTTTGTGGTAATAAAGTTTCCCTAATTCCAGGAATATCATCTTAGAAACGAATAAATATTTGTTCCAAATTGTTTAGACAAATTCTATTTCTTTTGTTTAATACAACACATATTCTACAATTCAAATCACAGCATTGTCGGAATTGAATTATACGAACGGTGTATGGGGAAATCCCACTCGATATTTGGTTATTATAAAGCAATACAATGTTTGAGAAGTACAACTGTGCCCTGCAGTATACAATCATACAATTTGATGGAGCAGCATAAAAACATCGAAGAACCAGGAAACACTCTTTAGATATAATGTTATTGAAATTTATTTGTGAATGCAATGCGATTAAGTCAATTACAGATGATATAAGGGAAAACCGGAAGAATTATTGAAAGAAAAAACACTTTGAGATTATATATCAAACTTTTTTTGTGTACAATGTACATTCAAATGCCCATGTATCTCCATGTCAGATTCATTTTTTTAATCAAGCATTGTAATTACTACTATGAAATGATTCCTTCAATTTGTAATAAATATAATTATGATTGCAAGACCTTACTACCAGCGAATTGCCTCGGTTAAGATTTTTCGTTTCATAAATGCAGAGCTGGCTACTGTCTGGCTGAGCAATAACGATGTTGCGCAAAGGTGGCGTTTCTGTTTTTTGATGGTGTTTAAAATTCCTTCCACAAGCGATTAAAAATTGCGTCAATCAAGAGAGGCATTCATTTTAATGTACATATTTGAATCGTTTCGCGAATGTCCAAAACGTTCGCAGGCAATGTTTAATTATTTTACTTTTTTGTAAGCGTCAAAAGTGAAATTCAAACTCGGGAAATATTGACAGCCATTGTTTTATTAAGGTTTTTTGACACAGACGGATCTAAAATTCCTAGGAATGATCGGATTCCAGCTTAAATTTAACTTAATTTTTTGTCTGTCAGAACTAAATTCTCTTCTCCTTAAATCCTGATATTATTTTCGCAGCGTCTGTACGTCTGGCCCTTCTTTCGTAACCAGTAATTTTATGAAACACACGATTTTGATAATACTTTATTAACGTAAGTAAATTGTTGGAAGTAGACAGCAACTGGAATCGTACTTTAATGAACGCCACCACTCATTTAGCATAAAATCATAAAATGAAAGAGTCCGTGTCATTATTACAAAATGTTTTTTTTTGAAATACGTATTGACTAAATATGCAAACTTTGCTTGAACAGAACGGTCGTTGTAGAATATAGAAATATTGTTAGTTTCAAGTTGGCTACAACTTATGCGTTAAATTTTGTTTAAAGAAACAGTCAATATGCATATCGTCTTGTTATGATAATTTCTATTCAATTATTCTATCTTTGCCGTAGGTGTCGTTGTAATATTTGAAAATTGCATTTAGATAGTTGGTAAATAATTCGAAGTTTTGAAATGAGCGTTAAGCATGTTAAATGTGTTTGTTTCAGTATACCTCATGTGAAGCAAAACCCACGTGACTAGTAAAACCTCACGTTACCATTATTTTCAGACCGGCTTCCAATAAATCCCCGATAATTCATCTTGATAATGAGACCACCTCAATATTTAAACCGATTTTTTTCGGGTCCGGAAATGGTCTCATTACAGAGGTTTTACTGTATTCTTAAAATAGAGTCTGTCAAAAAGGAAGAAGATCTAGAATATTTATCAAAGAATGTATGTTGTTAAGGATGGGTCCGTTCAAATAAAAAAATATTATGCCAGATTATTCGTATATATCCAATACTAGTATGTATTTATTGTCCACATTAGGCTTACAATTATATAAAACAATGGTATCTATTTTGCATTTGGTACATAATTTACAAATATTTATTATAACGAATGAATCAATTTAAATCTTACACAATAGGGGGCCTTTGTGGTTTAGTGGTTATGGTCTCCGACTAGTGATCGTTAGCCCCTCACTGCCGTAAGTTCGAATCCCACGCTGGATTAGAAAAAAAACTGACGTGAGGAAGCTGTCCAGCTAGCTTACGGAAGGTCAGTGGTTCTAACTAGGTGTATACGGGATCTTCCCCAAAGTTGCCAAATGCCCTGGCTGTTGTTGTGACATTTAATTCCAGAAAGAAAAAGTAAACAATAAATATGACGGCGATAAAAACTATTTTGATGATGTGGAATGAAAACTTTAATCGTACTTTATTCATAAGCATATTTTCATACCACATAGACGCTAAAGCATTGCAATTATTTTCTTAGAAATCCCACCACCAAGGTCCTACAACAAATCACTTATATATTCCAAAATAGTGCGTATCTTCACATGTACATTATTTCAAGTTGTGTTCCGATTTATCTTGAAATCCAATCAAATACATTTTATCTCATTCGACCCTGCTACATGTCTCTCGGGAGAACTATAATTACTTTCGATCAGTAAGTAACAAATGTATGCGATTGTTCCATTCCCGTGTTTGTTTAATCACGTGATTAGGTAGATTTGTCTAACGACCCACGTGATAACGTGATTACCACCCTGTGCGAGATTTCATAAATCTTTATACAGAGTTGTTTCCGAATTTTGCAGTTGGCGTTAAAACCTAACAAACCGTTTGGATTAATAGAAATAGATGTAAATTCAGGGTGACAGATTTGTAACCGATACATTAGGGAACAATTATTCATGTTGTTTCTGCTGCTTCGGCAACACCATCTAATGTGTCGTTGATTACATCCAACAACATATTAGTATATAACCTGTCCAATATAGTAATAGTATAGCATAGTATAGTATAATGATAGTTAGAATCGTGAGAATAAGAGTCAAAAGCCTTAAGCGATGTACTTATACAGTAAAACCTCGTTATCTCGAGGAGTCAACAGAACAGATCAAATGCTCGAGATAAAAGTTGTGCTCGAGTTATTGATAATAAAAGTAACAAAATATTTGTTTGTTGGTTGAAAATTATACACAACTATAAACAAAAACTCCTCGAGATACTGTATAAACAAATAACAAAACAATAATTTGATAAAATAACGTACGATGGTAAGGATTGCAGTAATTGTGCTGATGTGTTTGTTACTGTTATTTAGGGGGGAAACTGCGTATCTCAGCAAGTTCATTTTATCCTTAAAGTCATCATGTCGTGTCAGTATATCGTTACAACAAATGAATTATATTTGTGCCTCCCCGAGAAAGTCCACATTTGTTTCAGTTAGAGTTAATTGAATTACCGGAGGTATGTTATAATCACGCCATATTTACTTTAATCAATAACCTCCCCATATACAGCTCAGTTGAACAGTCTACGTAAAATTCTATTTTCACCAACAGTACAGTGCAACCTCTCCAAAGCAACACCCCTCGGGAGAAGCAAAATTATGTTGTTGTTGTTGTTGAGAGTTTTTTTTTTTGCTGTAGGGATGTTGAATTAATACATGTAGTTAAATCGTATAGCGGGGAAAATCATGCTGTTGTTGAAGGGAGGTTGTTGCTCAAGAGAGTGCCGGCTCTGAAGAGGTTGCACCGTATACTTAAACTTATATAAGTAAGATCGCATCCTCACCACTTTTCAATAAGATCAAGCTATCTGAAAGGCATATCTTGGAAATTTTCCAAGTTCTGATAACACTGTAATTAACACGGATGAATTTGACGGACATCGTGATTAGCTACAAACTCGTTTTTTTGCTATTTGTATCATGAACATAATCTTCACTGATCGCTATGGTTTGTTTCAGTTTTCCCCGGAGATATGCGCTTGCTTTGTCGTGATTTGGTATGCTTTAATCTGTCCGGAGAATAATTTTACCATTAAGTTCGATAGCAGTAAATATATCGATTTGCCCATTAAGAGCAGAACTCTGGGTATTTTTATTTCTCACGGAATGGTAAAATAAATGCATTTCTGTTGAATTACTACTTTTGTATAAGATTGTAGATATTCCAACGAAGAGTGTTTAGTCTGATGCTCCACTTGACTAGTTTTCTGATCCAATACACGTGATTAACAGCATTATGTTGAAGACTTAGGTCCGCCACATTCGTCTTATGTACGTATAATATTATCTTTAGTCCATGATGAATGCATGTTTGCCATGACTACATCTAGTTATAATGTTCTTAATGTTTAGTCCACTTGCGGAAGGCTAGATGCCTCTACATGATGTTTGAATATACATTTTAGTGAACTTCATAATTATATTAAGATATTTTATTCATTATACTATACTTTTTGGCGTATTTACGCAATGCTAATAAAAGTGTATTAATATTAAAATAGAAAAATGTTAACTTTTATTGATAATTCATGCTGACCTATTTTTTTCTTTATTAAATTATTCCCAAATTCTGGCGGATCCTCTTTGAGATGTTAATTTTGGACATCATTGGTATAAAATCTTAAACGAAGTACAAATTGTATTGGATCTAAGATTTAAACGCATCAATCATCATGCAAAAAGCATCAGTATGTATATAACAGATCAGTAGAATTTGTGTCTAGCTACAGAATTTAATTACTTACTTACGTTTTCTATTCATAGAACCCTCAAGTGTTTATTGTATATAAACCGGCGTATTACATTGTTCTTTATAATGATTTATAAATGTTATCACGTGTATGTAGCGTAGTTTTTTTTTGTTTTATATTCAGTGTAAAACCATTTGTTATTTTTTCTGTAGTTTACATTTGAGAGTTTTAATTGACACAGGTGTCTGTTGTGAGCAATCAAACATATGTAGGAAGATTATTTTTTGCATTATACGAATGGGAAACTTATTTTTTTGTCGTCTGTTTTGGACAGTTTTATGCTGTCTATTCGAAGTATGTTCCTGAATAGACAATCACAAAGCATACCAGGCTGGCTGGCTTGTGTACACTGTGTGTGATATGTTATTGTATTTGTTGGACATTAATTCATTATTTAAACATGCCAAATCTGCGATTCGTATAATGCTATGATATAACAACCTGAATAAATATTATCGAGTATATTAATATTTTTTTGTGATATTATTGGGAAAATAGAATTACGTAAACCCACGCAGATCGTTATGATAATCACTAACTTCTAGATTATCTATTGTTTTGTTTTTATGTGACTTTTTGTCACTGGGGTTTAACGCCGTTTTTCAACAATTTTTCCGTTATACACGGCAACCGGTTCACGTAACCATGGACTGCATACTGACCAGTACTAACTTACCCTTCCACAAGGAGCCGGCAACTTCTCCACATGTGGAGGAAAATCGACATTTTTGTCAAATTTTCACGGAGGGGTATGACCTGCCGCGACCGTGATTTGAACCCGGATCTCCGGATTACAAGTCCAGCGCACTAACCACCGGACCAAGGCCTCGGCCCTAGATTACCTAGGTTACTCTTAAAATTCCGAGGATTTCAATGTATTAAATTTTTGTAAAGTAAATTTTCAATAGATTAACTTTACCTGGAGACCTGTGTTTCATTCTATCAAAGTATAGCATTCAACGGTTGACGGGGACCAGGGTACATTTTCATTGCACTTCTTTCAAAATACATATGTTTTTGTGTTTATAATTGATGTCAAGCCTTTGTCTTAATGAACATGTCATTATGATATTTTCATACATTCAGTTTTGTATATTTTAGATATATCTGACACTACCTTCTGTTTCAAGCATTTTATGTTAATTAGAGACTAAACTATTACAGAAATTATAATGCGTTATGCATGTCGATTCCTATAAGCCGGCTGACGTTCTTTTTTCTCTACAAATAATTACACACGTTTACATGTAGTGTGCTTTTCCAGGCAAGCAGAGTTTTCTAAAATGTTTAATGCCGAAGTGTGAACTGTAGGAACAGAGAAACACGTTATCGCCATTATACACGCTGCTGAGCAAGAAAATGAGATAGCTTTTCATTAACTAGTATTTCGCCAAACAATATGCGATGACAACTATTTGAATTACGTCCAGTTTAAGAGTAATAAATCATATAGATAGAAGTATTTAGCATCATTTAATAGGCACATAACACATTTTAGTGACGATTGGAATCCTCGAGACGCGATTATAATGTAGAGCTTAATGTCCGTGGAAATTTATCAAATTAATCCTCATAAACTTGTTGCTGGGTTTCTTTCGTCGACAGTCAAGTATAAGAATGTTTGGAATCTCGCTAAATAAAACGTTTTACCTTCCTTCCGAAACTTTCAAATACAAACTGTTCATGAACAAACCTGAAAAAAGTACATTACGGCCAACCGTACTTCAACAGTGACATCCGTAATTAAGACCAGTCATATACTGTAAAATGAAAGCAGAATGAATAAGGGAATAATTTCAATAAATACAGCTAGATATCAACTCTTGAATCGAAATCATGTATATAGAAAGAATGAAACAGTACGTGATGTTCGTCTTATATTTATCTGCGGCTGAAGGTGGTTCTACCAAGTGTATGTACGTCTGTGCTTTTCCTCCACCGTTAAAGCTGGACATGTTGTCATAAGATCCTTTCTGTTGCTGCGGCGTTAAAATCCGGTGAAAAATATTCACAATTTATATATGTTTATTGATGTTTTTGGAAATGAACGTACATCATATTTAAGTGAAGCTTAACTTTTGAATTAAGCGAAGAACATGTGATTCAGAAAGCATATAAGATTTATACAATAATTTATATGTCTTTTCAAAGGTCTCTGGTAAATTCCAACAGCGATGAACCAATTATGTTTAAGTACTCGCATTACATAAATGACTTAATTATCTACATCAGTTTATCGTTTTTATATATTTATGAGCAATTGCGCATTTTATGTACCCCGAAGGAGATTATCGGATGCATGCAGTTTTGATTTATTACCCACAAATATATCTGAGATGATGCACGAACTTTGATAAAATCTTTCTTTAATGAGTCCTAACTGGATTTTGACTGATCCCATTAAATCAACTTAACGTCGAGGTTAACCAGTGGTCTTTAAATGAAAGCCAACACAAGACAGGGAAGAGTGGATGTTTCAATCAGTGCATCGAAAATTCTTTCTGATTAAAATATGTAATCTGAACAAATGATAAAATTTGAGATATTGTACTTATTTTTTTTTCAAAAGATCAAAGTTTGTTATCCATGCTGACGGATTGCGGAAGATAAGAAACGTGCGTAACAAAGTTTAATCTTGTCGAAACAAGAAAATGTTCTTTGGTAGAAGTATGTATATATAATTTGTGGAAATTGCTATAAATAATTGCAGTAATATTGTGGCTAGACTTTCCAATAACAAAAGATCATGTTGATAACATCGATGGTATATTTTCATGTCGCTGTTCTTAACTTTTCACTTTCTGTACCATTGGTTTCTTAATTTCCACCCTGACTGATAAAAAAGAAAAGTTGTATACAAGATAATGATATGTTTTGGTATGGATGAGATAAACATTAAGATTACACATCTTGGTTCATTATTCTGAATATCAAAACTTCATTCGTTTTGCATTACTGAATATATTAGATCTAGTGTTAACATGGAATACAGTCAAACCTGTACTTGCGACCACCTCTGAATAAAGACCACCCTGTGAATAAAGGTCATTCTCTGAAAAGCGTCTTTGATCATTTATAACTGACCTCCGAAGAAAGACCACCTGTCAATAAAGCCACATTTTGTCTTTCCCAAGGGTGACCTTTGTTCATAGGTTTTACTGTACCATAATTTCATACTGCCTTTATTGTTCATTGCGGTATAACCTGAAATAGGTGGCTTCATTATCGAGGTTTTACTGTATATATTTAACGTTGAAATGGATAATTGCATCATTTTGTAGCATGTTGTATGAAGTGGCAGAAAAATTGTCCCCTAATTGAATCATGGTACGGATATATCAATCTTGTTTGCTCCATTGTACTAGCATTGTATTGGATTTAACACAGTTGTCTCAGTTGATAGAAAGCAGGACCGTTAATTGAAATGTTGAAAGTTCAAAACGCTGACAAGTCAAGTAATCTATAGCTATAACGTATCATTTATACAACACATCTGGTTTATTCATTCTTTTAATTCATAGAATAAAGCAAATTTCTAGAGCAAAGCTTCGTAGCCCTAGTTAGATCAACACGCAGTGATACAAATTGATGCTACACGGAGTTATACTAAAAATAAACGGAACAAAACATATCACGAACGATAACATCTTATGAACAACATACCGTTTGGCTTGAAGCTCTTTTAATGTACTCTTATACGGCAAACAGTTTGATATTTTTCGTGGTGAAACTATTATTTTAGCATATTTCTGAAATAGGAGCTGTCCACATACGACATGTGTCTCGGTATTTCTCGTCTGTAACGATGTACTGTGATATTCACTCGGGGATTTGTTCAAATATAATGTTTTGTTTATAGCTTACACAGGGCAGGCTCTCCAGAGCGGCCCTCTCTTGAGCAACAACCTCCCTTCAACAACAACATGATTTTTTTCCACTTTACGATTTGACTATTAATTTAACATCTCTAGAGAAACCTCTCAACAACAACATAAGGTTGCACTGTACTATGTTTGGAGAAACAACAGAATTTGCACGACGCGAAAAAGATAGTTCGGGTCACACTTATAGAAATTTCACAATATTACATCTGATTATATCGTACTTTGTGTAATATTTGATAAACTCAGGGAATTCTTTGTTTGTTCTGGGGGCATGTCTGGTGCAATTTAAACATTATTCCGTCTGGTTTACAAATATGATATAGGCACCAATTGGTCATAATTGTATTTAGGTTTGTTACAGAATATCTTTATCGCTGTCTGGTACACTAGTTTTACATTAACGTTCCACGAAGCATATTGCATTGTTTTAAAGTGTCAGAATGCGTAGTTTAATAAGTTTCTCCTGAAATTCGGCACAATCGTATTTGGAATACGGTGTCACGTATATTTATCATAAATATCATAACCGCTACAGCAGACGAAAACAATTTTAAGCTGGGCAGACTGGTAAGTAACACAGGATTGTTTCATCATTACGTGAATTGATTGACAAGTAGGGTTTCGACTTTAACTGTCTTGTTCGATACAATAAATAAATCTTAACTGTTGAAGAACTAGCTTATAGAAAAAGTTTTTTTAGAAATTGTATTCATTCATTCATTCATTCATTCATTCATTCATTCATTCATTCATTCATTCATTCATTCATTTGTATGAATTTCGTTCCTTTCATTCATTTGTATGAATTTCGTTCCTTTTTAATATCCTGCCTTCTTGGGTTGGTGTAGGTTGTAATCTGTTTGGACAAGTGATGTTCTTACACATGTTAGCGTGCAATGAATGTCGACAACTTACATATCAAGCATTATCAGTAACATCATATACTGTGCTTCTGTTCGTATCAATATACACGCACAACGCAGGGATACATCCTACTTCCGAGATGCACCGTGTTTGTGGAATGCTCCTTTGGCAAAATGCTTGAGAATCAAGAATTGTTGGATTTGTTTGAGCTTTTCCACCTAATGACTGACTGTATTGATAATTCAACGGTTTCTATCATATATATATAATGAATATGTCTGGGTGCCTTATTGTGATTCTGCTGATGAATTTGTTGATTTTTCCAATGATGTATTGAACCTCACTGAATGGAAAAATCATCCAGTTGCTTGTATGTTATAGACAGTAATATGACATCGATTAATCAGCATATTTTCTAGTCATGCTAATCATAAGTGTTCAAAGAAGTGTGGCCTTCTGTCTGGTGTGCGTTCAAATACCGTAAAGGCTAAATTATATGATCAATAAGCAAATATGTCTACGCGTAAAACACAATCCATCTTCAGTTGAATACCAACAACAGGTTTTGCTTCGATTGACAAAAGAATATAACCTTGCCAATATCCGATTCAGTCGAAACAAAATCATTGATGGTGAAGACGAATTTGATATCATCAATCACTTGCGGCATTAACGGATCTATGATAGTATAGTTATAATCACATGGCTTTAAACACCGATCCGACACCCACGCTACCTATTTTTTTTGTAGAAAATGACACAAAATATAATGGTATTCCACTGATATATATGCATTTATATATTGAAAAGGGCGTATAAATGTTTTTTTTTTTTTTGGTGCATGCTCATTAAATTAAAATTACGTGTAACACGGAAGACGGTTGTGGTTAAAAAACGGTCATAGTTACTTTACGTACCTATTTTGTAACCGTTCCTGAGAAATCGAATATGAAACGTAGTCATTTCCTTCGATTGGATATGTAAGACAAAATTGTGACAACCGCGAAATCACAAGCCCGTTACTATCGCTTGTGATGTAAATGTTAGACGGTGCATTATATATTCTTGTGTGATTTGTATCGAATTATGTGTCTTATCACGACCGTTCTAATGACGCCTGAAACGCTTGCGTGCTAATATGAACTTGTTCGCTAACATCTACGTCGTTTCCTTTGACCTGTAGTCTTATTGTATGCATTCGATGCTGATTCTGTCAAAATACATGATTAAATGGTCTTTGTTAATCGGAGTGTTATATCATCAAAACTGGGTGTAATTGTACGCCTTATAATATGCAATGAATTATGTATTTGCGACTCTGTCTGGAAATAATTCAAGGTACTTATACCAATGATGGCATCCACTGTGTTTGGTTCGTGAATCAAATTCCTCTGTAGATTGACGTTTAATTATTATTATAGTTAGCGTTGATGTAATACTGTCTTGAATATTTTTACGATGAGGTGGAACATTCGTATTGGTCACAGATGTTGTTGCTGGCGTAAGCATGTTAAGGAATATATCTAATGTTCTGGAATTGATTGAGTTTCTGAATGTGTTAAAATAAAGTAAACCTCAATAATACGCCCACCTATGGGATCCGGAAAAGTTGTCTCAATATTGAGATGGCCTCCACATTAAGTTTAAGTATAGAGGAAATATTGAAAATCGGTCGGAAAATAAGTTGTAATCAGGTTGTCATAATGTCGAGGTGGTCGCTGAGTGGCGTTTATCCCTACTTCTTAATGCGCCCTCCTCCAGCGTCATATTTCCTGTAAACGTTGTATTGATATTTGGCCAGTTTTTAATTACAACAACACGGGTATTAAACTATTTCGTTTATATTAGGAATTCCATTGCAATTTGATGTATATATATATTTAACTGTATTAAGTTTGCCAGGAACGCATTATTCTTGTCAAAACACATTAAAATCACATTTCTGTATATCAGCAATGCCAAGACTTGTGTCATTTAGTTCATCTATTTATGCCG
This sequence comes from Lutraria rhynchaena, assembly GCA_008271625.1. Lineage (NCBI taxonomy): Eukaryota > Metazoa > Mollusca > Bivalvia > Venerida > Mactridae > Lutraria > Lutraria rhynchaena. Next base: position 4,458,298 of record VIBL01000004.1, on the reverse strand, counting down.
TTATTAATGAGGATTTCCCCGCGTCATTTTGTATGCAATTATATTATTTTCCCTTGACACATAGTATGATGTTCTGATGTTCCAATATTGTCAATATCACGCTGTAGCTAATTTAAAAAAAAAGTTTAAGCAGTTCACTGCGTTCAAGTAATAAAAAAAGGTTTGATATCTGATACTTCGGAGTATGACGGTAATACCACACAAGTCAATTACAGTGTAAATTCTGCATACCGGACCCGCCAAAAACCAACTTCCGAAAATTGGACGATTATCAAGATTTTCCCCCCTTTTTTTTCTTCACTGTGAGTATTGCTGAATGCCGGAACTTCCAAATTCCGAATTCCAAACAATCATATGACGAATTTTGGACCATTCTAGCGTAAATTCACTTCCGTAAACCGGACAATGCTAAAACCTTGCAGCGAAATGTTATTGTTTGCATTTTGGCGGTGACCGTTTATTTTGGCATGCGTTAGAATCACAATGAGTCAGTTAAGTTTGGCATTTTATTGAATCACAACAAAACGAAGTTATGAATGGGCTTAGAAATCATGCAATTAGCGGTATATAATAAAGAAATGATCAGCCGATAATTTTTTATGTAAACATCAAACATTCTGCTCTTTATTTGATTTAACTGCCGTATCATTAACGCGCCCAAAGATAATAATTTGGTCAATCTGTAGCAGTTTACGATATAAATAGTGTGCCACAATGAACAAACAATGTTACAAGTTACTACAAAGTTTGGTGCAGTTAGGATTATGAGATTTAGTCGTCAACCACGATTAGACAAATGGTACAGTTAACCCCTGAAAACCGGACACTTTCCAGACTGGGCCAAAAGTCCGGTTTTCTGAGAATTCCGGTATTCAGAGGACTATCGATTATCGAAGAGAAAAAATGGGGCCTGAAAAATCGTCCAATTTTCAGAGAATTCTGGTCTTCAGAGGTTTTATTATATTTTATAAATTATCGTCGTTTTAATCGAAACAGTCGATATATTGACACGTCTCAACAAAACAAAATGAAAACAAGCATCTGATAGACGTGTGTTAAAGTAAAAATTACATAAAAACTTGCTCTTGGTCATACACCGAAAACCGAGAACTTCCGAAAAACTGAACTATTCTACTGGTCCAGAATGTATCCGGTATTCAGAAGTTACGCTGTGCAAAAGTGTTTTGAAAACGAACTAGCATTTGTAATGTAGCATATCATTGGATGTTGTGGCATGTTGTATTGTGCTGTATCTACTTAGCTATTTAGCTTCCAGTATTTCGTGAGGAAAATGTCAGTAAGGATCAAGCCATGATGAAATTTCATGCCCTGGCAACCGTTCATGACGACACGCGTGCGAAATGCAGTGAGAAATTCGATTTTTGCAACGCGATTATAGAGTAACGTAAGTATTAGATAGGACAGGCAATTACAGGTTCCGTCGCCTTGCAAGGAATTTTACGAGTTGTAAATAAATTATACGCCTCCATTGTCCGATTAATTAGTTGTGAGGAATCGGTATACCCTCAGCTTAGTTTTCTTACGTATGCATTGTCTAAAATATGATTAGTTTTTTTTTCTTTCCTCTCATCGCGTTTATTTCTTTGTTTAATTGTTTAAAGTTGGTTTTGGTTACATAATTTGTTTCCAATGTTTTCGTTAATTGTTTTACAAAGCAAAAACGTACGATTTGAAAAGTAATTTCTGCGATACGTGTGATGTTATATCTATCCCTCGGGTATCTACTCGCGTAATCAAATACAAGGCCACGTGATATTTTTATGGTAATAGTTGGTGCTAGAACAGGAGAAAAACTTTTGCCGTATGTTCGAACTGATCTATACTTTCTCCTTCCACTGACAAAACATTGTCTAGTTATGATAAACTTTATTTTCGTTTGTGTCAGAAAATTTCTTCATTTCGGCGCGGAACTAAGCTCAAAGCATTACTGAAATAGATTGAATTGCAAAAAGCCAGTAATTAATTCGTGTTTATGTGTATAGCGATTATATTGCTCGCTAAGATTAATGCATCGTGTGCGTGAAGAACTTTGAATAACTCGCAATCATACAATTAATTCCTTGCATCAATAACTTTAATAACATGAAAGTGGGGGCCGTCTGTTTCTGCAATTTTACTTGGATTTTAGGGGCGATACAATTCTTGCAATATGGTACTTTCTCATAAACCATAAGTCCGACATAATTTTTAAACTTATTTTCAAGTATTGGGAGATAATAATCTAATGCATGTATAATTGGAGAAACAGATTATTATTGAGGTATGAAAGTTAGAGTGGCTGGTTTTTGGAACTGCGAAAAACTAATTACCATCATAACTTATAATTCAATTTATTTGTTCCGTGTAATTAATAATTGTTGCAGTAAATGAACAATTAAGATTGACTAATTAGTTCATATTGGATGCTCAAAACAGAAATGTTGTTGATGCAGAGAGCGCATCACGGCGCCTCGACGGATATCATTCATTTATTTTCAGACGTGTTAACGCCACTATTAGATATCGACCTACAATAGTGCTCCGATGAAGAATTGTTAAAATATTGTGTTTATTTCAGAACATTATAAGGAAATAACGGTTTTGGATTTTTGAAAGAGAATCGAAATCAGGGAACACTCACGCGTGTGTTCCATGCTCACATATAAATACGCAAAAGTATGTTAGATGAACTCGACTCGAATCTATACCCAAATGTCTAAATCGTGTAATGGTAGATGGGTGGAGACATTTTTCTTTCATGCATCTATTTTATGTAGCTACTCTACATGGTTGGATATTTATCGTTCTTCCCTCCCCTTACACATTCAAGTAAGGTCCTATTCAACCTAACACGCATGTCAAGGACTTCAATCTAGATCGAAGTTCAAACTAAATTTACACAGAACGGAGAAAGTGATATCATAGGGTTATAATATTCGTATTTTGTATCATAGTTACTTGTATATCATCTCCCGTCATTATCATTGCCAAATATTTTTATGGTCCGGTACGGTACGGATATTTTAGTTTTTTCACTTGACCCAACCCATAATTCCCATCGCGCATGCGCACAAATAAAACCATTTTCCATGCGTGTGATTTCCTCAGTCGTTTCAGTCAGTGTTTTAGACTTTCTTACGGGTAATTTTTGCATATGTTGGCTGTATTTATTGCTTGCTGTAATATATTTAATTTTATTTCATGGTTTGTATTTTGTGGATATGTACTAATGTAAACACTTTCTTGGCGGGAAGATGCATGTAATCTTGTCCGTATTTTCAGTCAGTGCGTTTTAGTCGGTATCCCTGAAAAAAGTATTCACATAAACCTTTCGGCGGTCCAAAACCAGAATTCATTGTGACGTGTTATAAATGGAAAGTACATACTTCCAAAATTATCATTACAGAAGCGCAAAGCGTAACACAAAGCTAGAGTCACTACAGAACAAAATGATCCTCCCCTCAATCCATATATTGATAATTTGATTAATATATAATATTTCGATTTTTATTTTCTGCATAAAAGTTATTCAAATATCTCATATAGTGTGCGTGTTATTGTTGCGAATTTATTCATATGGCGAATTTATGCAAATCCGGGACGATATATGTTACATTTGGTGTTATGGTGAATAAATAAAACATCATATTGATATAGTATAAACATTACATCGAGGGATACAATGGCAAATTGACAAATGCTGAATATGGTTTCGTAGATTTCCAAATGAAATGTGTTAAACACACTGCTTGTAAGCAGACGTTGCGAATAAACGTAGAAATGCATACTAATCAAGAAGGGTTGAACGAAAAATTCAGAAAAGATCCATGCCTCCTATCAGGAAACAAACTAGCATCGAAATTCAAATGAGTTTTAAATTATGGTGCTAGCTAAACATGGCAAGACTAAGCCCCGTTTATTTTAATGAACATTCATTGTACGCGATTCAATTTGGTTTATGATTTTATTCGAGATGCGTTCCATGTAGTAATTTTAGTTCTAATTAATATAAATCCAAAATCAGCACGTCATCTTGACTCTGTATTTCGCCATATATCGAAGATCCTTGATAAGAGCCACAATTTTACTCAATTATTCATCCTTCGGGGAATGCTTACATAGGATAAAATGATGGGTTTCCTCTGATGAATGTCTTCCGTCTGATTAAAGATTAGAGGCACAAATAATTATATAATCTATTGATGCTTCTATTTCCTTGAGAGTGAAGTTTTATCCTTAGTAAGTGTCATGGTTCATTTTAAACAAGGATATACAAAAATAACGTCTAACTGCTATATCTTGAAGCAATATTTTATATTTCTACGTATTTAACAACGTATGTTTTTGAAGTATATTTAATTAAAAAAAGGTTCCATAAACTACGGATTAAAATAAGTGTAATGTTCCATGGAAATGATAGCGCATAAAGACATGTAAGAAATCTAATGTGAAAGCCGACCCAATGTACGAAGGCTTTCACAGAACTGAATGCCTCCTTTATGTCACCTTTTTATGCACAACACAATACATTTGTCAAGAAGAACACGAATATGTCAATTATTCAAATTGTCACATCAGTATCACACCTACGGAAGAATTGCGTCTTTTGTCATTATTTTTGCATCGTCGACGTTCAAGCTAGAGAAACTGAAACACATTTATACATACCAAACTAAAATCGATTCGATGGAACCATTTTGACATATAATTATATTTATTCTGCACCAAAAATGGCAACTAATTATTATCCACCTACTGAGAATTACAGCCAATCGATTAAATTGTTAGAACAGTTATTGCGAAAGGTTAAACCCTGCCAATCGTACGTGAAAGTGTAATAATATATTATTTGATTACATTGAACTAGCTATAATGGACAACTTCCTAATACATGAATACATGAAAAAAAAACAGTTGCAAACAATTTTATACATTAAGTTGAATTTATCGGCATTTTATTTGGAACAAGTTCTTTGTTTGTATACACAACACAGCATAGTTCCCTTAAGACTGAGATGAATATTGAAGACGAACATATAAACAATGATATGATTGCAATTAATAAGAAGTAATCACGAAGAAACTGTTTTAAGTGCATCAAATGTTTACGTCTTAATAATGGAAAATTCCATTAAATTAATGCACTGTTGCCATTTCTGTTCGCAAGTTCCCCTAACATCTCATTGACTTGTATTATGCAATACTTCACATTTTTATGTGATTTTCGGTAAAAGAGTTTTGTTTCGCATACATAATGCTTAGTTGGAGAATTTATGTGCATTTATAGAATGTTTTTTTTCTAAAGCCATCATAATTTTCAGCGTCGACTGTGAGAATGGTAGCTCATGTCATCTAATGCAGCAGTTATTTATCGCGAGAAGAGAAATTATCCTCTCATTTGCCAGCGCGAACGGTCCTAATTAATGGAACAAAAGCTTGTTTAACAGTGGAACGGAAACTTGGGTGGTGGCTTGATTCTTTCCACAGCCCTAATTAAACTGACACAGCAGGTGCTAGTCCTCTAAAAGTACTCATTTCTGCGAAATGCGTTATTGATCAAACAAAGAAAATTAATTCAGCAAACAATTTGAATATATCTTGCACCATTTGTCTTCTTACAGCCTTACAGTTGTCTCTGAGATCTGGTTTACGTGCTTTTGTTATTATGTTCTTCAATATTTCTTAGCTCTTCTGTTTTGTTTTCTATTTTATTAGAAGTACAATGGGCTTTAATTAGATAAGAGAATTTATTACCGTAACACACCGCTTATAAAAGATCCTTTATTGCGTTTCACCCTGTTTTAAATATATCGGCAAACATCACGCGCTATTTGTTCGAAAGTAGATGTCGTTTATTGTCGTCACTTGTTACTTGATGGTTCTCAATTCACAAACGTTTCAATGGAAATTCTCAATATAAAGTGCAGTAAACTACATTTACTGTTTCAGATGTATATCGCAAGGAGCGTCAAGCACTGTAGCTAAATACCACTTAATAAAAACATTGCCGACCTACACAAATAGATTAGTTTTGAAAATAAAAAAAAATGGAAATTTCCTGTCTAAATGAATCAAATACAAAGGAAGGTCCCGTAACTACTTAAAAGGTCAGGTCAAAGGTGAATGAAGCTAATCAAGAGACGTTTGGTTATCGTGGAACAAATGTTTACACTCTTACTACATGTATTTTACTGTTTCAACAGCCGTGTAGAACTTGAGATGTTGCCACTTCATCATCCTGGTTTGATTTAGTGTTGTTATTTAAAGCTCCTTGCTTTATCAAGTATATCTACGAGCGTATCTACAATCCTGCTTGATGAATATATTATGTAGCTGTTATTGTAGTACTAGAAACAAAGGTTTGCCTAAATTGATACTGATTTATGTTATTGTAGCGTTCATCTTTTCTGACGTCAATTGTACTCTTGTCATCCGTCTGATCATTAACTGCAATGTAAATAAATATAACATTTTGTTTGTATTAACAAAATCTAGAATATGCATTGTTGAACACCGTTTGATGAGGAAGCGTAAGCAGTTATATACAGGGCTCCGTCTCTAAAATGTAAAGTATGTGTTTGTTAAATATCTTGCAACTATATAAAAAAGTCATAGAAGTTCATAAAAGTATGGTCTACTCCCTTGTGGACATTTTGCACAGTCCATTACTTGTATTTCTTGTCATATGTTGGCATATTCATTGTCTTTGTTACATACCATTGTATGAATGTATAATTATATATTATATGTTTGTATGCAAAACTGGATAAGTACACATTAATTGAATAAAACATCAAAGCTGTGTTATGTGTCATACTAAATCATGTTGGCCACTTTAAGTGCTCCATAATTAATCGTGAACTTTGATACGAAATCGTTTCTTCCCTGATTTCCCCCGATATTTCTGCTATATAATGATCTAAGAAAATGGCTGTTTATGATCTTCATATAATTTCGCCATATGTCTTGGAAAGCTAGACTAAGTGATACGTAATAGCTCTATTCATAACGTTTTTTGGTTTTATTGCGGACGTTAACGCATATGTTTGTTTCATCTGAGACTCGCATGCGTTTTAATGAACCAATTTCGAGTGGTTAAATACAGATTTAAGAATGCAAGAAGCACGGGAAGTTAAGTATCCAGATCAGGTTTAATGCATTCCGCTCGTAAATTTAGCACTATTAATAATCTGCACAAACAGGCCGTTAATTGTGTTTCGTTTTGCTCACATTGTTCGTGGGCTTTGTTTCCACATTAAGTTTATCTTGGTCTTCAAATGCTAACCGTTTACAGTACAGATTGTCAAGGATTATATTCGTCTAATTGTTTACCATAACTGATGCTGAAAGCAAATGGGCAATCTTTGTTGTCTTGTTCATGCAAAGGATGTTGATCACGCAATCGCATGCATATCTTTATGCGCTTCTTATTTATTGCCCAATAAAGAAAGCGACCATATTACGGAAGTAGCTTTCAAATTGTTTGTCGATGGGCACTGATGGTCGATGTGTGTTTTGACATTGTCTACATATCACGCATCATCATATTCTTAACCGACAGCCGCAGATGCGTATTGTTGAAGCGTTTTATGTACAGTGCTCTCTCTGAAGAGCAACATTTGTCGGAGTCGCAAAAGTGTTGTTCTTTGGGGGAGTCGTTGTTCGGATGGAATTGATACATTCACGACAGGTGTTTTTATTATGTGTATGTGTACCTTTTACAGACGTTTCTTGGAGGGAATCGGTCTTTGGAGGTGATAATTACGGGAGGTAGCACTGTAGTACTTAAAACTGGACGGGTTGGCATTAAGATACTACTTAAACAATAGTTATCTTTGGTTTCAATAATTAGTACAGTAGAACATGGTTTAGTGAATTACTTGGGACCCAAATATTTACTTTATTGTCTATATCCACTTTAACTTCAACAATGAAGTAAAGAAGGTTACGTTCAGTGAAAAATAGATGCTTCACTGTATCCGATTTTTCAATATATACTCGTTCACTGTAACCGTGTTTTACTGTACTTGGTAGTTTCTTCTTTAATTTTTAACTGGTTGAATAAAATAATACTTGTACTGCAGCCAAATGTGTTTCATCCAGCATTACAGATCTCATGACTTACATTAATGTTTGTCACAATAGGTCTGGAAAAAAAGAACAAGACATTATGGCGATTTAAGTGTATTTAGTGCATTAGATAATCTTATATGTTCATTCTAATGATACTCTCATTGACTCGACAGTGATAAATGACGTCCTTATTTGTTTAGAAATGGCTTTATCTTGATCTTAATCAATGTATGCAACGGCTGATAGACAATTTATTGTTCCAGAAGGCTCGTTTATGGTTTACGTAACGTCTGGACATCGAAATTTCTAAGATTGCCTGAGATATACCCTCTTAATGTCATATTAGCTCGATTTGTATCCCCAGCAATAGTAGGTGTCTGTTGATTTGTGTAAGAACCACAAACACGATAGCCTAGTCATCATTATGAATAAGTTACGGAAGGAAGAATAGGACGAGGTGTTTTCCCTAAAACACAAGATGGGTGTAATTAAAACGCAATTATCATTTACATGTAAATGGTGCTTCTTTGCGATAAGTTATTCAAAAGAGGAAGATAAGTAGATATGGCTTTTAATTGGCTTTTTTACCAACCGTTGTAGAACATCAAATATCACAGGAAATCTCAATATTGTAAATTAAACAACATGCAGGGTTAATAGACGCAAATAATTTGCTAAGCTCATTCAAATGCTTCTTAGTTAACTTCTTATTAACGAGGTAAAGTATACCTAAGCTGGTAACCACAGCAATCAAATTGTCATTAAAAACAAACAAAACTCGTTTAGATGGTTGGAGATGGCAATATGCGCTATTGGGTGATTGATCTTCTACATTGTGTATTTCATCGGAATTTCTACCGCGCCAAAATGTGTATATGATTTAGATCCGCCATTATTTCGTCTGGAAGTTTTTAGCATAAACTTGTTGTATTCTCCAAGATTTGTCTTACTTATAGATAACCCAGACTGTTTATTTCATCAAGCGCCAATGTGTCATCACGAAAAGCGTAATTAACACGTAAGTGTAGTTCAGTCAGTTACAGGTTTTTTTTGTCTTTTACAATCTGCACAAGAAATTGCAAAGACAAATAAGAGTTCTAAAATCACACCCCCTGTGTAACTACTCCAGTATACACGTTCCTAATATACCACAGAATGGTTCAAATAAGCTTATTGTTATTACGGTATTTATAGATTGTTTTGCATGAACAATATCAAGCATTTTATGTCGAGACTTGATGAGTTCCAACAAACGTTCTTTCAGTCTATCTGACTTGATTAGAAAAGAATACTGTGCAGTGAATAGGGTTGCTTCTCTGTCTTACTCTATTTTTCTGACTTTCAAGACCACGTTGTCATTAATCAATGTTTCATAACAGGTGTTGGGTTTGTGTTCTTTGATAAGATGATTAATTGTGGAATATACTTATGTAATTGTTTTGCTTTTGTGCAGAACGTGAATTGTGTTGCGCAAAGAAACCTACACGAAGAAAACAATACATCCCCGAAGTCTCAAATCCAGGAAAAGAGGAGAAGGGATACATTGAACTTACGTTGACTGTCCGAGAAATATGTGTATGCAGGATTAAGCCCTAACTTAACAAACATATTCCATATGTTGGTCCTTAGAATTTTTATAGCCTGTCAGAGGGTTTGAAGGTAATATATACATAATGGCACGTAAAATATCAAATTGACACAACTATGGGTCATTTTCGGAAGTACTGCCTACGCCATGCTTTGTTCGCGCCTGCGTAATTCCTATACACATTACAATTACCACCGCCCACCTTGCAAATCCTGGGATGGTTTGAACATTCGACAGAATTTCCAGATGTTTAATCAAATCGGCGGTATGCAGAAATGCATTTTTGTCTATTTACAGCAAAAAGCTTTATGCCGTTTACAACAATTAATGCGGTTTATTTGAGTGAGTTTAAATATTTATGGCGTTAGAGTCTCTTTTATTTCGCAGTCCTGTCGAAATGTACCAGTATGCTATTTTGATATCGCATTTAAAATTCGTGTCTTTGCTCCGGAAGCTTGCCGATTTTTATATAATGTTTAGTTTAACAGCCTAAGAAAAAAACTTTGAGGAAACTGGCTTGATTCGACTCGATGCCTTGTTAACAACAAAATTTTAAATGTCCTAACTGTAATGAATGAGGGCATTAGCAAATTCTACTACCGTCTAAAGTCTTGCAAAAGAGTCGCAGTTGTCTGCAAGGGACGTAAGGTGTGACTGCGCAAGGAAAATCTGTCGCATGTTAGTAAGAATGTGAATTTTACTGCCTAGACGTATGTTCAGTGAAAAGTGATGCAGACAGGAAAATAACACATTGACTTTAACTCTCTATAGCAATTTCATTTAAAAAATGGTACACATTTTAAGCAATGCTTAACATGCGATACAACTATTTGTAATTCAGAAAAGTTATAATTTATATGAAAATATCCCATTTTTATATGTATTTCAATCTTCTAAAACAATGAATGCATAGTGTTTGCATATGAGGCGCGATGTAACATATAATTTTTACAGCATTTGCATGTTTTATATTCAACTCAGCTTTTTAATACGATTTCGAAGAAGAAAAAAAACATTATTTTGATGACAGATCCGTTTCTGCTATTCCTGAAAAAATTTCTTTGATGTTTTTATCACGTGTGAAAGAGCACTTGTGTGAAACACCGTTAAATTATATTTACTCAAGTGGCGTGCAAAAGCATTTATAATTGCGTGTCACGTATTGTGTTAATTACTGGCTTTTTGTAGGTAAGACATCAGTCTGGTAATTATTTCTACGAAAATTTAGATACAGTACACCCTCACAGTGCGACCACCGCTATATTATGACCGCCTTATTACAACGACCACTATATTATGACTCATTTTTTGGGGTCCAAAAGGCGATCTTAAGGTTACCTATATAGTTTATTGTCTTCAATATAATATATTTGTATGAGCAATTAATGTTAATGTCGACTTTCATGAACGAATTAATTATACACAGTTAAGAACATTGTGGGCGATCAAATTTATTTCGAGCCATTTTTTCCTGTCGTCCATCTGAGCGTCGGTATAAAACTGATAGCAATTCTACTTTTTTATGCAAAAATCTTCTGAACTTGTGTACGCATTATATCTGACGCTTGTTTGTTATGTTCTGAGATTTGTTATGATTATATTCGAGTGCACAACTGTTATATATACCTCGTGTAGGTAGCAGCTGTACCGTAACACATGTTAAGGTAGAATAATTCGTTCAAATGAGTCTAATTTGTGCGCCAGATTTCTTGTTTACCTACTAGTACTTAGATTATAAGCGGTTGATGTCTTCGTTTTGAAAACGAATATATTGTATAGTTTATTTTCTCATGATTGTTATACAAAGCTATATTACTCAGTGGTAGACCTCACTCCATGACTATTGTATGTAGCAAATTCATATACAAGTCTTTCCTGATTTTTGTTTAAAGATTTATGTGACATATTATCACTGGGGTTTAACGCCATTTTTCAACAATATTTCAGTTATATACGGCGACCGGTTCACCTTACTAGTTTTCCTGGACTGTATACTAACCAGTACTAACTTACCCTTCTACAAGGAGCCGGCAACTTCTCCACGTATGGAGGAAAATCGATATTTTTGTTGAATTTTCATAGAAGCGTATGACCTGCCGCAACCGGGATTCGAACCCGGGTCTCCAGGTTACAAGTCCATCACACTAACCACTGGACCACGGCCGCTGCCAAATCTTTCCTGAAACATTGACAAAGCAATGACTCTGAATAACTTTCACTAGACGCAGTTTATACCTCAATAAAACAATGTGCATGTGTTATTTAGTTTATTTAACCTTTAATATTTATCATATTTCCATTAAAAAGTCGGTCTTCCTCTCCTATAGCCTAGTAACATTAAAACTGAGATCATATATTGGTAATGTGACCTTTCTCATGTTGTATTTAACCGATTCTTCATTTCAGACAAATTTGTTTTGATTTATTCCTGAAATCTTATTTATTGACAAAGTCGTCTTAACTCAATATGGGATGAACGGAATATGGCGGTTTTAGAACATATTCAGTGAATGACTTATTATTCATATAATTTTGTCAGGCAATCTAAAAACATCAGACTCTTATGTCATAAAACTGAAAATCTCAATAAAAGTTATCATAATTCCTCTCTGGGCGGTCCGCCTGTGACGCTTCATTGCCTCCCCGGGGACCAGGTTAAATGTCTTCACTATTTTAAAGATCGTTGGATAACGTAATTCACGGTGTCCCAGGCTTCTTCTCCGATAGAGTTTATCGGAAGCATATTCTAAAACCATCATTTTTGTCTCTCAGAATTCACAAGTCAATATATGATTCCTAGTGTAATCGAATGCATGTATAACCTTGTATGTTTACCATTATATACGAAACAAACTATTCAGACATTTTGTACTTTTAAAGATTTATGGGTGACGGTGACATCAGATACAAATAGTAAATATTTATTGTCACTCAAACACGTTTAACTGTGTGTCAGGTTCTATACCCATGGGTGATTGTCTAACTCAAAATCAAAATCATTTCTTTGAAATATTCGTTATCCAATTCAGCCAGTGGAAAAGCTTAAATTCGCTTCACTTGAAAATACAGGTTATAAGTTATGCATAGTGTATTTGATTATAAACAAATACGCGCTGTGCCCGTGAATTATAGCGGCGCTCCAAAATGGACATCGACTGCTTAATTAGCTATATACAGCACATAAAGTTTAATACCTGCACCTGTCTTAGTGAGTTAACCATAATTTATTGTCATTACCGCTTTTGTTCTACTTCCCAATCACATTTTCAGCCACCATTCGCTCTTAATTACCCGTAATTATATTTGTATCTGCTCCCAGTATGTGTTCTTCATCTACATGTGCGAAGCCGTACAACATGATCACTTTCACGAGTGTTGTCAATATCTGAATTTCGAACGTGACTTAATTCTAACAGTTATGAGACAATCTTCTTTTGCCTGAGAGAAATTTAGAAATAAAATACTCACGAAATAAATGTCTACATGTAGCTGGATAAACTAAAGTTTTTACACATACAAGGGATGTTCAAAAAGTTTACACAAAATGACATGTGCGAAAATTTATCTGTACTTGGCTATCTCAAACACATTTTATTTGATGATGCCCACACAGACTCGTAACATTCACATAATATTATTATTATAAATGTTACGTATTCGTCGTTGATAACTTTATTACTTGACATTTCAATTATTTTCCACCAGCCCATGATAGCATGAGTATTGATCATCTAGCAATAGTAAGTGATGAAAAATGGCTGCGTTTTCATGAAATCATTTTTTTTTTCTTACCTTGTGAATGTTGGAATTGATATCATGCGAGATAATTATGTCCCGTAAGTTAATTGGGAGTCACGTGATGGTGTCTGTTACCCTTATTTGCGTAAGGATGTAGTTTGTATCTTCTTTGTTTATTCTATGGAAATTTAAAGTGGTTTATAGCGAGTTCCAGTCCACGTTGTAACAGTTTTTATCGCATTATTTTCAACCATGATTCAGAGCAATTACCAGTCCTATTACGAAAGGCGCGAGTTACGGTAATTGCACTTGTATCGGAAGCTGGAATATTTTCTAGGAATGCCACCAGCTTATTTGCTCTAGTGTTAAACTAGGAATAAGATACACATAATTACAAACGTTTAGATGTTGTTTTATTGTAAGATTTTATATATCAAATTTGATAAACTGGTAATTTGTTAGAAACGATTGTGTCATTAAATGGCGCTGGCGACCAATTCTGACGAAGGGACGAATGTAATCGGTTTGATCTTTCCTCATAGGCTCACCATTACACAAACTACCCATTGGGTTTGATCAATAGATCACAACCAACAGATATATGTGTCAAATTGTGCCCCGGGTGTGTGTATAGTACGATGTTTGATTTATCTTATTTTTTATAATTTATACTTGTTAAAATATACGACCAAGTACTGAATGACAACTATTACCTATAATTCTGTTACATTAAGCTTTGTCCTCGATTCTTTTAGAATATTATCAAAATCAAGTCCGAGCAAGCGTTGTTCGATGCCTACGACATTCTTTCTGTTTTTTTTTATTTATCTATTTTTTTTTTTTTTTTTTGCTTTTTTTGTGACCAAATAAAAAGACAAATATTCTGACATTATCGTGGGAACGTACGGGTATTACAGAGTACATGAGAATTGTGTAATTAAAGTAGTATAAGGATGGTTGTGTCCTGTGAATTTGCTATAATCATCTAGGAAAGTCTGATTAATTCAAACCTTTTAAATGCACGGACTATGCGCTAACTGTTATGTCTTTATTGCTCCGACAGTAACGGTCTAATTTAACAATCCCGTTTCGTGTTTAATCAACTATTTGTTATCGTCTATGCTGTTTGTAATTCTTAAGATGCGAAAAAAATAGGTTAAAACAAACTAACATTTGATTAGAAACGCAGAGCGTCTAGGTTAATTCGTAGCTGAAGTCTTCAGCAACGTTGTTTTCTGATTGTATGTATGCCTCGAAGCCAACCACTGATTATTCATTGCAGCATAATTTATCTCAAGTTCTTCGAGTAGTCATCAAGTTACGGCATGGTAAATTAAATAGTTTATTAACGCTAAAATCCGCACAATAACACAATATTGTTACAAATAACGTACTAAGAAATTTGTATACAGAATTTGATTGCCACATTTCGTTACAAATATTCAAGTGGAACTGTATCTATTTGTTTTGTTAGATTAAACACTCTTTCAGACAAGTCCAATGTCTGGGACGACTTAGTGCGCGTCCTTTGGGAATTCATTTCACGCCCTGTTGAGAGATATTTTCTGAATACAGCGCCTGGAATTAAATCATTGCTTCTAAAAGCTATACTTGGAGTTATAAATCCATATTTATATGTGTATACCATTCAAGATTGATTTCTCTTTAGCTCCAGTTTTGGAAACAAAATTTAATATTTCATTATGTACTTTTTTCATACAATGACAATTGTACTTATTTTCTGACGTATGTACACACCTTTGGCAAATACTGCACGAATCGAATAGCATTATTGTCTTATTAACGCTTCACCTTATCAATAAAATAGATATTTATCTGTTTGATAAGACATAGTAAATTGAATATATTTACAGCGCTGACTTTATTAGAATAATAAAGTATTGTAGAAGTAGTTAGTTTGGGTCGTAGGTCGATAATGCAAGGTCTTCAATTAGACCAAGTACTGTGGCATTTACGTAATTTCAGTCACGTGGTAGACCGAATTTTAAAGCGTCCTGTTTGCTTCTGGAATTCCAATACAGTGTAAACCTACTTGAAATATTTATTCATGAATAAATTAGATGTACAATAGAACACGGTTATAATGAAGTCCTGATGACATAAATAATAAATTCATTATGTCCATTACTCGGGGGGGGGGGGGTAAAAACTTTCCTTTTTAATTATGATTTTTCATTATATCCGATTTCAAATTATCAGCGCTATACTGTACATGTACTTTATTTGATTGGTCACTGTGACTGAGTTCACCATAGCCGTGCTGTACTGTATCACGTTAATTTCAGATAGTGCTACATCGTATACGCCTTAAATGTTTACAATGAAAGGTATTGTTGTTATTCCAGAAATCTATAACTAAACCAGATCGTCTTTGATTTTGCACATTTCTTGGTTAATCTGTTTACTTAATAAATAAAACATCGTACACAGTGGAGAAGGACGCCCTCTGCATTCAGTGAATATCTACGTTGCCGAATACATGATATCATTTCAATAATCACATAGGAGTGAAAATAATAAACACGCTTTTATACTATCGTAAATTCACTTTCTCTTAAAAACAGCTGTTTTTCCACTTTGTACCTAAAACCTTCAATGGAATAGCGTTCAAGCAAGAATTTGTACGATTGCCAGGAATTATTAGAAAAATAACATTGCCGACTGAGGTCCTGTTTTCTGGATGGGTAATTTATTTCTGTTATCTTTCGGCTTAAAGACAATGATTGAAATAAACAGGTTTGTCGACAATAATGAATGAATATATATGTATTACACCGCACCAAATATTCATTAAAGGTGGTGTCTTATATTTAACCGAACGATTACTTTATAATGCGCATAATCTTCAATACAATAGTCAACGATTTAATCGTCCTCAAAATATGTGTGAAATTGAATTAAATACAGAGGCGGTTATAGGAAAGGATGCCTCGTCGTTATGTGTGAAACGCAAGCATTGGCATACCACAATAAGATAATAAAATGCATTGTTTGTTTGTGTTGTTGCACGCATCAGGGGAGATAACCAGTACACTTCATTTACAGTAAAGTATATTTGAGTTATTTACGTGACGGGGACTGATAATATTATTCGTGTTTTTCGTTATTTGATTTAGTCCATGATTAATCGACAATGTCCATTGCTTTAATAAAAAGACGCGATAATACCGAAGACAGAGTTGAAGGGAAAAAAATATCACTTATCGGAGCCTTGAGAAGAAAATGTAATTGAAAATATTCTCTAGAAAGAAATAATCAATGACTTCTATCGGGGCATCTCGCTACTTTTTTATTGTTCCATTTGATAATAGCCTTCATGCACACGTTTGTTGTTAGGTGAAGTTAATGTCGTGTAATTTTGATAATTAAAGGATTGCAAGATTTTTAAAACTAGACGGGTTTAAAATGTCAAACATTATCTCCAGTCGTTGAGATGTCTTGATTAATAGCGCTGCCTGACGAAGTATGCGACTGCCACACACATTGGTGGAAATCATTAATCATGTATAGAGTCGACGTAACTGCCTATTATACATTCTGATTCTGTTTCCCTATATACCTATTTTTCATTTATAATCATTTTTTAAATGTTGCTACGTTACGTTCGTGTATAAATGCATTAGTAAATTAGCCTGACAAACTGACTCTAGGATTTATATTACAAGAATGTATGTAACAATACACTGAGTTTTTATCAACATTTTTATCCGATAAAATATACACAGAAAATATGTGCCTTTATTTAAGACCAATTAAATACTGAATTATTTTCTAATTATGATGAATGAACTTCAGTCGTGCGTTGTATATTTGACCTAAATGTATTTTAGCGTAACTTCCAAAATCGTGAGAAACGAATATTAATTCAAACAAGACAGTTCGTGTATTGATAGTAACTTACACCTTAGGTCCACTTTGTTCATTATACGAATCTACAACAATTGTAATAATTCAACACGATTAATGATTTATTAATTAATGATCCGCAATATTTTTGGATTGTCTTGAATATTATGTTGTAAAATAACTTCGATCTTGTTCAGTGTGATTTTGTGGTTGCAAAATGTGCTTATACAACGAAACTGAAAAAAAAATGTTCTTACGGCTGAACTGTAAATTTAGTATCAATGACTGCCTAATATAACGTACAAGTAATTTGTTTTAACAACGGAGATCATTTTATAAGCTCTGTTACGTACGTTTTTTTTCTCTGCTGGTCTGGTAAATATGGCGGCATTTCTTTGATGGGCGCGTTACTATTTGGCGTAGAATCTCGCATGATGAATGTTTGATAATGTCAATACGTTGATATCCCGGAGACCCAAAACATATTAATCTATTCACTTCTAAGCCCAGTGTTGATGTTGTGTTTGAAGCAAGGGAAATTTTGGCCAGATTAATCATTAACTTGTACGATTTGATTTCAGAATAATCTAGAGATATTTGAAGAGAACGTAAAATGTTGTTTTTTCGTGAAATAAGAATTCAAGACGAAATTAGAAATTTCGTTAAGTTTAATGTAAGGAAACCTTTTAACTACGTTTAATGTATTTCTATGGTGATGTTTTAATTATTTTAGAATTAAATATGCATAGCGATTGGCTCTTTTTTCACTCATATTTTACCAATATCTGCAGCTGAAATTGACAATATGTAGCTGCAACTTCGCTGTCGAATCCGTTTTGTCCGTCTGTCCGAGAATAACGACCGGTACTTTGATTTTCTATATTTCTATAACCAGACTAGAAACGGATACGCACTTACTTACTAGACAACTTCAATCAACTTTTCCAATTAACGGTTCATCAGCTCAGAATCAGCTCTTGACGCCCCGACTGCCAACATAGAATGAACTATTGACCAAGCTTTCATGTCTTTAGACAATTCCCATAGCTCCATCAATGCGTGTATTGCTGTCAAAGTACGAATGAAACTATATTGGAATGTGTCTTATATATTTTCAAGTTTAACTCGAGCACAACCAATTATCAGTAGATCACGATTATTTTGAACTTGGTGTGCTAAAAAATTAGGTAAAGAGGAATAGTTATAATTATTATCTTTTATTATTATTACAGTGCAACCTCTTCTGCGCGGTCCTGTCTTGGGCAACAACCTCCCTTCAACAGCAGCATGATGTTTTTCCAACTGTACGATTTATCTATTAATTTAACCTCTCTAGAGCAACAACCTGTCAACAACAACATACTTTTGCTTCTCCCAAAGGGTGTTGCTTTGGAGAGGTTGCACTCTATATATAGATATCCCAAACTGAGCAATTCAATGTGATAAACATAATGAAGTATGGATATAATGAAGAAATAATTTGGGTCCCCAAGAGTTCGCAAAAAACATGTCCTGCTGTATTCTATCTGACGTAATGGTCTGGAAATGTTTCGTTGGTACGGTAAAGCCTCCCCTAGTGATTACTTCATCTTTACGACCGCCTCATTATAACATTCATTTACTAACATTTGCACTAATTTTCTAAATGGTTTCTTTTTATTTCATCTTGATAAGAATGCCGCTACAATATTGAGACAATCCTGTGCGGACCCCCCCCCAAAAAAATAAGGTCTTAATATCGAAGTTTTCCTTCGGCTGGGGCTAAAAATGTATCAATGCTGTAGTCCGTTAAAATATCGAATGTACGATTTAAAACAAACATTGTCAAGCATGCGCGAAGTAATAAACATTTGATTTATTCTATGTATGTCTAAAGAAAGCAATGATACTGAACACACATTGCATTTTTAATATATTTTTTCCACTTTTCTGTTTAAAGCCATCAATCCATTTCCAAATGTGTAATTTACCTTGAACCATTTCTCCCCAACATTAAGAGAACACGACAATAATTGCGTTTGGACATTTTTATGGCCGATTTGAAACTGTTTAATTCCTTGAAAAATACTTAAACGTGTCAGAATTGCTCCTCTGAAATCGTGCTGTGTGTGTCACCTTTCAAATACAATGCTTTTAAATGCATTTTATGATACGCATAAATTCCTGTTTAGATAATGCATTCTGATTGGTTGTTTGAAGTTTTTGTAATGTGTTTTTAGTATTTTTATGCCTATTCTAATAGGCTAGCACGCAATAAATTTTTTTACCACTGACTGACATTGGCATTAGAATAGGTCGGTCGATGCAAGTATTCGTTTAGACCAATCCAGTCATGGTATAAAACGAAATCTAAATTAATACATGGTAAGAGAGATCTGACTGGAATTGGTTGAGTCGGGGATATGACAAAAAACACCATTGTTTTAATGTACATGTATTTAGAATTGTTGTTAAATATAATTATTGCGAGTAAACTAGTACACCAGAATATATTCTAGAGTATGTTTTGTCAGGAAATGAGGTTCACGGTAGACACGCATTTTACGGTGATATTTTCAAGCAAGACACGTCCTAACCCTGGTACATCTTTTCACAAAATGTATGTAAAAAAGTTAATTACAAGTCTGTAGCTAATGACGAGTGAAGAATTACAATGCCTAATATATACAACGGGCATTATCTCTTACCAGCCAAAGGGGAACAAATCTTACAGAAAACAGTTTTATGAAGAACGTAGTTTTCTCTCTTTGATGTGAACTAGACTCGTTTTCATTCGTTACCGAAGTTGTAAATTTGGACAAGCAACGGATAATCGCCAACAATTATGATAATTATGCAGTAATTATCCAGTAATTATATTAATTAGGCATCAGCTAATTTTTCATGTAGTTTGGATAATATTGATTCGCGGAAGTGAATGTTGTGTGAAATAGTTGAATTAATTTCCTTCTAGAAGATTTAATTTGCATTCGCGCATCATGACAATGTGATAATTCACATTAAGCTATTAAATAGATGTATGCTAAACGTGACGGTATCAATACCAATGATTTATATAAGATTATTTATCCTTCGGACTTTTTTTTCCGATTTAATCAATCATTTGAATCACGTGTTTAAAATATTTACGATTCCAACATCTTCTCCTACTCGTACTGTCTATTTTTATTATTGTCTTCTTATTCGAGGGAGTTTTGGCGAATAATCGTAGTACGAATGCAGCAAGGAGATATTTCTTATGTTTTAGACAAGCATGTCCGTGACTAGGACTATTATTCTATTACAGAGGTACACAATCATCAGACGCTTGTCTATGAATCTGTCCAGGTTTGCGAGTGCTATTTTAAAATGATTATACGGCACCATGTTTATTGCTCACGCATAATTGAAACATTGAAAGTTTTTTGAGTAAATTATCCCTTTTACAGATTTACTTGTTTGGTATAAAACATTTAGCTGGGTCGCTATTACAGACGGAACAATTTTGGATGTTCGGAGCGATCGCCCGAAATCTCATTTCCATTTCTGGGATTGCGTGAATGAAATTAAAGATCACATAATAGCGTGCCAGCCAAGCCAATATTGCGATGTTTTAATATCAATAATTGCTATGAGAATTCGACCAAAAACGAATTATTCATTCCAGTAAATATAGCAACTGTATATTTGTATAAAAGATTGCTTTTGTAGGCGCTAATACTTTCAGCGGAAGTGTCAAAACGGTGGAATGAATAATGTTACATTTTGCTATTACGTAATCAATACACTTTTGAATTGCAAGCCACTTAAAATGGAACAGTTTATCTAGAGTGGTTGCTCGAAAATGAATTGGCGTTGTTTACGCTGCAGGTTCGTCTATTCAACAGTGTATGAAATGATTGGACGACAATGCAGTTTGACATCTGACTAAAATTACTTAAACGCACTCAGAAATGAATTAATAGCTAGGTAATCCGAATAAAAACACAAATAATAAATATTGTACCGGAGACATTGCATACCTGATAATGCTTCCTGAAAACGTACCAAGCCACTTAAAACAGCCCACTCTGTTGTGTCAAGTTCTACGCTTCGATTTAATCTAAGATAGCATTGTTGTCGCAATGCTGTTGACAGTTCAAATATTAATCATGTTTCAGAATATAAAAACTTGCTTTGTCGACAGCTGCTGATTGTTACTTAATGATGTTTATTTTGACTTTCTCTGGGGCAAAGTTTCTTCTTCTCCAGGAGCGCTAGGAGTTTTCATGTTTATGCCAGTATCGTCTTTCGCAAGAATACTTGGCCTTTTCGAACAATCTAATCTCAATTACTGTTCCCTAACACATTCGCAAGCAAAGTATAAAATCCACGCTAGCGTTCCCTTCGGAGCATTTAAACAAAACCAATCGGAAAATTGTTCAACTATGTAGACAGTTCAATCCCTCCCTAAAGTGTTGGTATTAAATATCCTCATTTGGGCGATTTTCGTCTTTAATCTGATAGAGTGAATTTCTTTGAATATTACACGGACAATATACCCTGGATTTTATCACCATAGACCGAATATAATTATAAATATAACTCCTAGGGGGAAGCGGCTGAAGTTCAGATCTTGACTGTATATATTTATTATATCATGTCTTAAGACCGTCAGCATTGATACAATTTAGTTCCGCACAGCTATTGCATTAAATGGTGTTTTTTAATCATAATGCGAATTACATTCATAAACCTGTATTTCGCAATTGTACTAACATCTTATTATAATGATTTATATCACAGCCTTCATTAAATCCCGCCGCACCTGAGTTCGCTCTTTTTTCTATTGCGTTCTGACAATACGAATACGCAGTTTGAAAGAATTGTGACTGTAGGGTCAAGATCAAGCGTGTTGTTACTTACCCAAGTCAAAAGAATATTTACGAGTATATAAAAGAATGGAATCCCATAATCCATCAGCAGCACTTCTACACCATTATTTTTATATTCATATACGTCTAGCCAGTCCCCATAAATACGTGCATGTAACAATAACGGATGAATATTGAACAACAGGGAGCGAAGTGATGAGAGTGTGTGCAAAGTAAATAATTAAGGAAGTAAATGTTTATTGACTTTTATTAAATGTTCAGTGACTTGTGTATACGAACAATATATTGAAAAAGATAATGAGAACATGATTTAAAATGGCTTAATAGTTCTATTGTATTAAAATCTGATACAAACATAGAACATGACAATATTATTTGGATAAATAACACATTTTTATAAATATTTACTTAGCAGTATAATTTTAGAATTACTTACCGTAATTTTTTTATAAATAATATTGTTCCGTGAATGACCTGACAGTTTGTCTAGTAGCTCGTTTGATTACAAAGACAGTAATTTTGTTTCCGGCCAAACTTTGGCGAACTTCTCAACGTATCCTCAATTTTAGCTTAATAATTTTAACAAACGTTTATACAATTAGGTGTTGTGTGTCTGTCATTCGTTTACCGTTAACATGTCTGTTAACATCTGTATGGCATTTGCATAATTGTATGATTAAGTTACGTGCAGCCGTGAGTTATGTTTGTGGATGGTAACGGAGACAAATGAATATGTTTTTTCGTCTCAGTAGGTATAAACAATCTTCTGAGAGTCTTGAGATCAATGTGATCCCTTAGGATCTCATACGACCAAAATAATCATAAATCTTTCCCATAAGATTATCAAGTAATCATCATTTTCTGATGTTAATTTTCAATTAACACTTCCGTTTGGTGTTTGTTAAAAAGTCATTCCCAATTAGAACTCGAAACTAATTAACGTTGCTGAGGTTTTTTTTTCAATTTTACTTTTAAAACTTTAATCAGTTTCTTTTACAATCGGTTTCACGCCTTTAGATAATTAAAATCCGCCATCTTCGGCCGGACGACTTCGTTGCTATGTCATATATAGACGGAGTGTTACCTATTACGATGTCAATGCTAATTTTGGTCTCTTTGAAAAATCAACATTATTACTAACTTGTTAAGAAGGTTTTTATCCCATTTCTTTGTTATAAGTTGTCATTCAAATATCTCACAGTATGAACACTACAGTTAGGTTAGAAGTAACGAAAAATGTGAACTTCTAGCACAATATACATTAAGCCAACACGACCAATTATGAAACTAATCTGATCTTTCTATTTCGTCCAAACATGTTCTCGATGTTTCTTAGTCGATTGTTCGACTTGACTGCTGACTTTTCCCTAACACTCTCCGCCTTTCGTAACTACTGTCAGTCTTTACCGTAATGGTGTTATGGAGCAATTGAGATATTAACGAAAATTACCCGTCTTTATAGCGATTAAAGATAATTTTACCCTTCAAGATAAATTGAATTAATTGCTGACTTTGTCTAAAAAATGGTTTAATGATGAATCATTTAAAGTAATTTTGTTTAAATTTAGGTCTTAAATACATGAATGTTAGTAGCTATTTGTCTTTTCTTCGAAGAAAAACAGCTCTCAACAAAGATTTCTTTCTTGATTCCAAGATATTGCGAGTCTTGCTTTGATTTGATGTGAAACTAGCATATCATTCGATGTATTTGACAGGGAGACTGCTCAGTGATGGCTTTGAGATTTATATGATATGTCCAGAATTTAATCAGAGTCGGAGAACATCCAATGATTGACCGGATTTATTTGGCAATATCTAGTGATCATTACCCGACGGATAAAACCAAATAATGAGAAATACGCCCTGGTTCTCGGTTTGCAGATACAGGGTTATCAGATGCATCTTAAGTTGTCGGGGTGATTTTTTTCCTTTGTGAATGCCAGCCAGACTGGAATTAGAGATCTAAGCTCGGGCTTGTGTCAGTGTTATTATTTGTCCAGCTATTATTGTGTTTGCCGTATTTTCCGGCGCCTAATCTTGTTACGAAAATATTACGTTTGATGGTAATAATAACAATAATTCAAGTTTCATGCAAACACGCCGTTAACACGGTATTTTTAGATTTACACAACGCGCATCGAAATGCCGAGTTGAAATTTAACCATATCTAAAGCGTTATTGTGGTGGACATATTTTATGAAATTTCAAAACTCAAATAAATGTCTGGTACAACAGACATGATGGAATTCTGTGATTATGCATCGCTTCCAGATCTTCATAATGTGTCTGACAAGCGGACATGAGGTACATTTATGGGTCCCTTGCTTTGACATAGTCTCCAAATCAAATAGTATCTGATTTAGCGTTCAGCATATAACAATTGCTTCGAAACAGCGCCCTCTTGCAGGCGAAATGTTTTAGAAATGCAGAAGAGAGCTCCAGTTCAGATCAACATTTGCGAGTCAACCTATCAGGAATCGACATCACAGTTTGCAATGATGATGTTTTGTGCGCTATTCCCGTAAACAAATTAATTGAATTTTGCAATATTTACGAATGGTGCTGTCGGGAACTAATAATTACCCCATGACTAATCAACGTAATGTTTTATATGCCAGAAATGGCCATCACAAAATCAACTAATTTTACAGAAATCGGGATAATTGAACATTTCTGGTTGAACCTATACGCTAATGTCCAATGTTAACATCGTTTCGGTAACAAAATCCCGCAAATTCAGGCGAATTGATATCGAATATGATTATAAATTACCTTATTTTACTTAACACAAAGCGTAGAAAATAGCCCCCATTGCCTTGGTTCAAGCCGATCATGGAAATGCCATTAAATAACTATAAAGTACTGAATACCCGGATTTATGACTTATGACTCATGAATATTCTTACATCAATAATTCAAATCGTCCGATAACCTGAGGCTGTAATGTTCAGTTTTTTTTCTATGAAACTATAACCAAACATGAGCTTTGCGAAAACTTATTCATTTCCGAATGCCTAAAAGTGTTTCATTTAACAATAACCTTCAACACTGTAAACGTATACGTTTCAAAATTTAAATACATTGATATTAAAGGCGAATATTCTAAGTTATCTGTAGACTTCGAATGCTTTGTTAACCAATCGCAGCGAATATATTCTCGCAGGAACAATTTCATAATATACAATTTGAATTTAAATTATCTCGCTCAAATTGTTTGAATATTTGCTACCAAATTGTGTCGAAAAAAGGTTAATATTCAGAGAAATCAGACACAAATACAGAAGAATCAATTCCCAAATAAAATTTAATGCCGTTGGTGCTAAATGTGAACTATATCCCAGCGGCATGCACAGTTTGAATTCTGCTCAGGGAATAATGAAAATTTTCAACCAATTAGAATTCAGGAAAACTGAACTTATGTTTTATAGCAAATTGAATTCAGGCGTCTCTTACGATGATTCAAGTAAATCCTTATACATAAAATCTGCAACAGAACAGACTTATTACCTCGGATGCTAGAAGTCTAATCTCCAATGTGATAAATGATAATGAATTTTCATTACCTTTAATCAATGTAATTAAAGGGCCGATCTTATGTGACCGATGCTGCACGCGTGTGCACCATTGCTATTGTACTTTATCATTAGAATCGCAAGCTGTTTCATACCAGGTAATGAGAACTTTTATGAAGTTAATAGCTTCAAGGAAAATACGGCCGAGCTTGCGCAACCAACAGTTGGCTCTGTTTGAGAACAAATACCAAAATAGACTTACTTCAATTCGACAATATGATTAAACAGTTCCAAGGCAGACATGAGTTTACATTTTACTTACATATTACGCTATATTTCTTGTGTCTGGTATGGTTATATCAAATATTTCAATTTAAATCTTATACAATTACATAGGACGACATTGTTGTCATTTCATTTATATTCAAATTGATTCCATAAAAGAAAGATAACGAGTGGAAGATCTTCAAACAGACTCAATTTTCTTGCGTCTGAATGCTATAGACGTGTTTTATAATAGGGTATGTTTGTATTACGTGTACAGTAATATCACATGTTCATGATAAATGCGCATGCGCGAACTGTTGAACACATAAATAGTAAATCATGGCTTGGGCTAGTGCATAAAACGATACCAATGTGTATACAATGTGGCTTACAAGAGTGTCAATAGCAATTTTACATGTAAAGTCATATTAATTTAGCATAATACAGTACATAATTATCTATGTGATTTCTATACTATCGTAGAACAAACCAAATAATTGACAAACATTGTACCATTGTATAACCTTGGGATTCCTTCAGAGGCAGGAAAAATATCAATGCATGAGAGATTACACGGAATAGAGTAAGTTTAAATAAACAACTCAACTCACGATTGATATAAGAGAGGAATTGCATTTCTTTAAACATTCGTATTGAACCAGACAGTTTGAATCTAATATCCAGCTCTGATCCGTGAGATCTTGGTAAAGCCAACATGTTTGGAGCACATTTTGCTATCAACTTCCTTAAAGATTTATACAAAATCGATATTACAATTCTTGCTTACTTGCTCCACATCCGTTCCATGACTTCTCCGAATGATTTATTATAACTAAAGGGCGGACCGAAGTCACAATGGATGTTTTGGAAGCGAGCAAATACATAACGCTTTGATACCATTCGTTTTGATGTATAGTCTGTAGCATGTAGATAATCGCTTAGTAGCTTGTGTTCTAGGCTGTTTTATTTGAAAACATGCTTATTGTGTATGGTCTTGTTACAGTACTTATAGTACAATTTCAAGAAAAAAACACGGTGGAGCACAGCTATAGTGAATTTTGGGGGTCCCCGAAGAAATTACTTCATTTTTACTATACACTATACCCATAATAATGAAATAAAGACGAGTGTGTCTGGGGGGAAATAAAATACTTCGCTGTATCCGATTCGTCGCTTTATCCGCGTTCACTATAACCGTGTTTTACTGTATTTACGGCCATTTCTGTCGTAAAACCTTTGTATATCATTTTTTCTGCAAATGTGCACATGTAGTCATATTATTTGAAAAGGCGAAAGAAAATATCAAAACTGCAACTGAACGTTATCAAAAAAAAAGAATCAAATATTTTTTATTCACCGAAGATTGTTTCAATCAATTCAAATATAAACTGGAAAAAAGATTTGTAACTCAATAACTTTGGTATTTGAAATATTAAATGATAATGAAGTTTGAGAGCAAAGTGTCTGATAAAACACGAATGCCGGGCAATGTGCATTTCAGGAGAAAATGCTTGAAGATAGTATTGTACTTTTATTTAAGGGATAGAACTTTACGGGACAATTAAAATACACGCATGTACAAATTTTATTGTTATATTATGGTCATAATCACTTAAGATTGTGAGAGAGTACAGCAGGTGATATCGGAATGTCAACGCTGTTTTTTATATCATCACTAATTCCCGACACACGTCATACGCGATATTCAATAACAAAGCCGATAGCTGTGTTACCGGGTTAGTATCGGAACGTTGCCTAACAAAATAGTTATATTCATAATTCATAAAAGGTTGTGACAAGTTCTATTTAGGTAGTGATACTTCCCTTTTCACTTTTATGTTGATTGTAGCAGTTTTTAAGTATTTTGTAAAATGCTTTTTATACGGAATAAAATTTTGAAAAATCTCGTGAAGCTATTCGTGCAAAGTTGTAACGATTTTTTTATAATTACCAGGGTAACGTAAATAGATAGTCATATCTATTAAACGACCATGTGTAATGTATGACCAACATGCAAGCGGACAAGCTTTAGCACATATTCATATTTTAAAAGTAGACAAAAAAAAGCATTGTTTTATTACAGACCAACTGTACCAGAAGGCCACATTTTTTCTCTCCATTGAACGACCTTTGTTAACAATATTTTTTTCATTAACGATTATTATAGTTATGTCATGCACGGATTCATTTCTTCAGAATCGTGGAAAAGAATAAAATATAATAATGATATCCGTATTTTCAGTGACTTTTATTATAAATTACAGTAGGAAGATTTGAACTAAATACATTTGTATGAAGCTGTGGTTTTACTAAAGAAAGCCAATCTAAAAGTCTCTATACTGGAAGAACATTGAATTTTATTCACAATATAATCATGATACACATATACATTACATTTTCTATTCATTGAGATATTGCGATTAATGATTTCATTTATGAATCAGAGGAATATTATGTCTGGTTTTGTAAGCGATTCTTTATTTTTCGGATTGCCTTGTGTCTTTAGATTGATTTTATACGGTTGTTTGTTTGTTGTTGCTTTTTTCAAATTTTAAAATACTGTTCCTGGCGAACATTTATTTTTTGATGAAATAAAACTTTAAATGTTATATTGTCTATTTTTGCAAGTTATGCATATTCTAGGATGCTATATGATAATAATACCGAAGCATAGCATGTTCAACTACAATATTCTAAATGGTTTGAAATTATCGCAAAATGCATTTTGGCATTGGCAAGATATTTCGTAAATTTAGCGGGAATCTACCCAATAATTCAAAAGTTTTTTTCTCTCTGACATGTTCCTTTACCGCACGATTTTGCATATTTAATATTGAAACTACCAAGGGTTCTGTTCCTGAAGAGAATATTGAACAAAATATTGCTTTACAATAAATACAAACCTCGAGAATATGTACATGGGTTAATTTTTCGAAATGAAATATAATTATACTATTTTAGTTTCAATTAATTTACTACCTTTCTGATGTCGTAATTAATCTCGTTTAAATTTGTGTCTTTGGAAATTTCTCTGAAAAGTATTAGAAAACTTTTGAATGAAAATGTGTGTCTCCTTATAAATTGAATATTTCATTGGAGGTAATTAAAACAGTGTGTGTATACAATACATCTTTATTTGAACCCACTGGGATGTTTGCTTTAAAATATCCGTATTGAATCAATATTTGATAGAATAAGACGTTGTATTTGTAAATTATAAATACCAATTGAAAGGAAATTATTTTTATTGGAATAAATAACGCTATATATATTTAATAATACTACCGAATCATTCTTGTGTGTTCTCACGGTTTATTTTGACATTTAAAGCATGATTTTTGTATCATTATCAAAACTCACGTACCGGTATGAATACCCGAGACACGGCATTTATTTCTTTGTAAAGGCGAACATGGTTTTAAATATTTTATTGATATAAACATTTAAAAAAAAGAATATATATGCGTATACCGTCTAATCATATTCATATATAACGTTAAAATCTGTAAATAAAGTGACGTTTGTTTGTTCTGATAAACAAACAACATTTTGAAAATGGCGGAAACCTTTGAAGATATCGTGTATACATGATAGTTATGCAGCATTACTAAAACAAAATTGTGTATTATGTATGCTACACGTTCGTAACAAGCAACCTGTTTCTGCACACACAGTAAATAATTCACACTTTGTGTAATAAACCATTTTGTTCGGTAACATTTTCTAACAGAATGTAAAATCATACGCAGTCTCGGTACATCTGAACAGTTAGTTTCCAATAGCGATTCACGACTGCGTAAAGCTGTCAATGCCGAAGAGTGTCAGTAAAATACTCGAAGTGAACGCATACTGCCCATGTCTACAAGGACGGCGCATTCATACCAGTATCTTATGCTTTAAATCTAGTCCTCTCTTTGTTTTCAATCTGGAAATCGGCCGTAATTATTTTTTCTTTGTGATTCTGCGCTAGTTTAATGTGTGCGAGGATTGTGTGAAGGAATTTATTCATATTCTGTCTGTTTGTTGTTGGGATGTTAGCGAGCTGAACTTCTAAGAGACTGGGATAATATGGAAAATATATAATCGTAGACAACCTACAGGTGAATGCTGATATGAAATATACTGGAGGTTAATTTTCTACTCCCGTTGTTTGATATTTTACGATAGAGTTGGTGAAAAATAATGTTTTATTTTTTATTCCGTAATTTAAAGCGAAATTTAGTTCGTTTCCGGAGAAACGTATACTTGAATAAATGTTTCTGAAAGTAGGTATTGTTCTTACCGAATTTACCATCGTCAAATGTGTGATACGGTGTCCCGTTGGAATTACAGTGTCGTGAAATTTGCCAAGGCATATTCTAAAGTAATTTATTCATCTGTAAATATGCAAATGTTGTGGGTTTATTGTGAGGTTATATTCTTAGTTGTCATCGTTCTTCTGCAAGGATTAATTCCCTCGGTGATTGTGAAACAACTCGGACAAACCGTTGTAACTACCAAATATGGACAACTGCGCGGTGCTCTTGTTGAATTTCCGAAAGATTCGTACATATATTTGCCGACCGTGGAGTCCTACTCGGGCATCCAGTACGGTTCGTTGCATGATTCTCAATTAAGGTTCATATACCCAAAAGGGCCTGTAGATTCGTGGTCCGATATTAAGTCCGCCTGGGACGATAGAGAGGTATGTCCCCAGCGGAGAGTAAGAGACAAGGATCTTTTGAAATACTACCCTAAGGGGACAGTCGAGTGGATCACCAGGAAGTCTTCATACACAAAAGACCAAGTCGAAGATTGTCTTAGTATGAATATATACGTTCCAAGAAGAGGTTGGTCAGTTTATAATTAAAATAATTAAAACATCCTTCATTGATTAATTTATGATTATTAATTAACGATATCAGTTACCTGATATTGTAGGTGGTTGCTAAACGTTGAACAACGATATGGTTAAAGAGACAAATTTTATTTAGCAGGTAAATACCAGATACGTTTGAATACAAAATGCTCCTTGTATAACATTCTGAGTAACGTAAAGTTCTCCAGAAAATGTCAGTTGATTTTGTTGGCATTTTCCCAACGAAGTATCAATAATTAATATCATTCATTAGGAATTTACCACTATTTATTAATGTATTTAAAAATCGCATGCAAGCTAACAAAACAATTACGAAAATGTAAATTTCTTCATTTTGTTTGATTTCTTTTTTGTCAGTTTAAACAAATATTTAAATTAAACACAAACCATTTCCTGATGAACTGTTATCTGCTATTTTTAAGCAACACACGTTTAATTACATTTTGTCATTTTCATTTAATTATCATTCCGTGTTAATCGAATTGTTCAAATCAGTTGGGTGGTATTGATTAAATAAAGTCTAATCGATTTTTCAACTACGGTGTATTAAAATAGCAAGAATTACGTCTTCCTATATTCGCTGAACGTGGTACTATATCATAGAATAAAAAAAAGAATAACAAGAAGAGAAAACTGCATTACTTTAGGAGATATGTCCATTATTACACGTCCATTGTAAGTTAGCATTAAATCCATTACTTTCACTGCGCTGTGATGTCTTGATTATAGACATTCGTTCATTGTACTTTAACAGCAATTTCTGATATGAAACCCACAAGACGTATCATTTGTATCCCTATTTTGTGGTTTTTCCTTTTTTAGGGAGTTTTGTTTTTTTCTGATTTATAAATAAAATGGACAGATGTCGAGATTCAAGCATATTTTTATTTAGTTTTGGTCTGTTTCCCACACAAATTTATATTTTATTTGCGAATGCATCATCAATTATTTAATTTACTCCAGTTGAACAAGATGCAATCATTTCTATTGTAAATGATTGAATAGTTTAGAATCTAAGTTGGAAATTAATTTATCAAAAAAAACCCTGAAAACCATACTCTGATTATGTAGATTATTATAACTGATATATTTGATAATATTCGGAGAAATGATTTCAAATTTCCCATGTGTATATTGTTTATCTTACGGCATGATATGGATACGTGAATCGGTATCATTCATGAATAAAGGATCATTAATGGTTTGGAAATTAATTCAATTGGTTTTATTGTAGATATAAACTCGCCGGAGATATTGTCAAAGTTATAAATTGCGTTCATTGATTGATAGAATGTTTGATCAATAAAACTTTTAGCTTTTTCGATAGTATGACCGTGTCTCGATTCGTATTAATATGAAAATCAATATGAACGTTGAAATTGTTATGTACATTTTGATGACCGCTTTGGGATCTGCGTATTTGTTTGCTTTGGTTAAACGCAAGCAAACTAAATACATCGGTTTCAATGCTAAATTCTTAAAACTGCTTACGTTGCAAACTTTTAAATATGTCTGACGGATATACATCACTGCGACCCGTATACGACAAAATTATTTAAAGGGAACATATTCGTAAAATAATCGTCATATTACATGAGTGCTGGCTCAGTATAAGGTGATAAAAAACTAGAAGTTGGGGTAGATTTTAATGGTACTGCAATTACTTCCAAAAGTGAGCGTATGTTTGTGTACAATGTTCCTTAATAATTTAAGCCTGTGTCAACTGTATAAATACCTCTAATTGTCCTTATTTACTTCTTGGTAAGCCTTTTCCTCGTCAGACGTCATTTATTAGAGACAGTATCTGTCCAAGTACAATTGTAAGACATAGTTCCATTTTTTGTACTCTCAGTGTCTAAGTGGGTGACAGCAGTAAAACAGATTCCCAATCTTTTGGATAGAAATATTGACCTGTCACTATTCTTTGACGTCTTGAAAGTCTTTTAGCTTTCACTTAACGAAATTCCATTAGTTTTTTTTCCTCTTGTTATAGCGCTACAGATGACATAACTAGGAACAAATATAACTTTCGATTTTTGAACGATAGGTTTACTGTTCTGAGATATTTCACCGACTGGATATGACTTTCCATGTCGTCTTTCGCGACAGAACATAGACTGCTTCTTATTTTACGGGCAATAAAATTCTAACAGAAAAACATTAGCCGGTAGCAGATAAGTAGCCCCCATCAAACTAAAACGTATGATTATTTACATTCTAAAGGCAATTTCCAGCTAAGACATCTGAAGTGACCATATGATGAATCGATGCGAACTTTCTACGTGGTACTAAGCGAGTTGTTGATTATTTTTAGAAGAAAAGCTACGATATAATAGACATAACTTGTTGTCTGTCATGCTCGACACATCATGTCTAGAATGTTATTGTTGCTTAGAATTCTTATTGACAGTTCTTTATGTTCTTGAACAAACAGTATGTGCAGATGACACCAGTCAAGATTTGTACCGTTGGAAGATTACCAAGAGCTCCAACATATGTAATACAATTATATCCGTAGTTAACCAGGTAACACACTAATGGTACATTCAACCTGTTCGGATAGTAATGTTTTAATGAATTTTCGATTCCGGAATAGCAATCACGTGTGCCTAGGAATGTCAATTCAACTTGTTGACACATTAATTGAATCATAATAACATAGTAATGCAATCTCTGTTAAAGTTTTATTAGAGAGATCAATTATGGCTGTCTAAACCTTTTGTACATTGACTTTTCTTGTCGTTCTGATAATGTTAACATGTCCCTTGGTTATTATAAAGTAAATAAGGCTTTTGCTGTCGATGTTTATCTAAATTGATCCGTGATTTTAAAACTAATATCGGAAATTGATACCATATAGAAGCGTAACTCTCCAGACACTAAATTTGCCACCGTGGTTGCAAATTTTATATTCCAGTCCAGGTGTTTTCACTTGCGGCAACTATAAACGTACGCCATATGCATTTTATGCTAATTTCAGAATTTGAAAATTCTCACTAGTGCGATGTAATTGACTTCTTATGAAACAAAAATTCTCAAATATTAGCTTATTCATGTAGACAAACGCCATTCAATACCTCGATACTTCTTCTCAGACATTCAACTCTTACTTATGTCTACAAACATAATTATATCAGTACGTTAATCTCATTCAAAGATTCTAATCCCGTAACATTGATATCATGAAAACGTATCTCGCTTATCACACTGGTGAGTCGATTTCAGTAAATATTTGCCGAATGGAAACGTTGTTTTTGATTGATTTTAATTTTGTTCCTGTGTAAACATTTATTTTTGCCCCTGGAGAACAGTTAATATTTAGCAAACTGTAAGCAGGTTAACTCGTGAAGTGAACACTGTGTTATTCCATATATAATACAATGTTATGAGATGGTTCCTAAATATTATTTCACCGTTTTATGGTGACAAGTGGTACATATCAACCAATATAGATCTAACCGCTTATGTCAATCAAACGAACAATTAGGAGGTGTTGCGTGTTCAAAGAAACATTCAGACTTTAAATTAGCATCATTGAAACAAAGTAACATCAATGAAGTATCTCTTTCTACGATTATCTGCAAGGTATATGATTAAGTATGTAATGTTACTGGCTTTAATCGCCTTATATCATTAGCAACGATAATGAAAATAATTTGTTGTAACTATGGTGCATTCGATTTCCGAAGGCAAATACAATTTGCAAAACGCTTTGTGTATTCAGTTAGGTATAGTCGCGGAACACAAGAGAGTAAAGTATAATGTTGCTCATTTATTCTTCACTGTCAGAACTAATCTTCATGGCTAAATTAACTTAGTTATGTAACAAGAATAGGCGCTACACGATAATCCTACATTACGACTTCATCAAAAAGTACAACATATAATCAGGCTAAAGTTTATCTTTCTGCAAATCATATTGAGCAGGAGAAAACGGTTTTTTTTCTTCTGAAAATCATTTACGTGTTTTCTCTGATACAATCCTGCTGGAATAGAAATCTCCTTTACTTCACCGGTCATATCTGGTGGTAATTGGTTCCCTTCTCCTTCAAATGAATTCTTATTTTGACTTCTACAATAGATGTTATGGAAGGCAGCTAACGGTCTTTTCCCTCCGTGAATAGACCAAGATTACATCTTGAATAATAAGACTCGTGCGAGATCTGTATCACTCGACTGGAAAATATTCATAGAGCTATTGATTGAAGTGTCATTAAGATGTTTGTAAAAGTCCTGATATTCTATCATTACATCACATTGTATTGCAATGAACAAATAAAGTCTCGTCCGCGTTGCGGAGAGACATACAAACATATGTATACCGTAAAGCATGTCGCTCTAAAAACAGCCTGCAGGTCAAACATGGCACAGTTGTGTCTAATTTTCATCGTAGTTGGCACGTATTGTTTGGTAAAACATTCAGTAATGCAATTTGATTCATTTATTCAGTACGTACTTTCAATGCATTTGACATTTTTACGATGCAAAACACACAAATTCTTCGCGCATTCGCTGTCCGGGCATAAAATATATATCAGAATATGATAATAATTATTCCTTATGCGTTACAAGCGATTGGTGGGCTGGAATCAACCATTATTAACACATGTGTCGTTACAATCAGAAATTCAGATAAAGAAACGTGCAATTAAGGCGCATGCACCTTACCAACCTTGGCCGCATCAAGTATTATCTATCAAACATGCAATATATGCAACCTGACCTGGTTAAAAGGAACTTGATACTAGCTCGTCTTCCGCAATGTGTACTTGTTCAGTAAGGTTGTGTAAAGCGATCCCCTGAATTTTGTTGAAGATGAGCTCACACCTTGCGACCTCTTCTCCACTAATTGGCTGCACGCTAGGTTACAAACGGTTTTCCATCCCCGTACGAGGAGTTATTTTAGTAATTAAGAATATGTTCTATGTTAAGTAAATCATGAATATTGTTTACAATTGGTAGGATCGTTTCTAGTAATTTCGTCTTGTTTTTTAATTAGCTGAAATAGTAAAGTATACAGTGATGTAAATTGCGTGTGGGGCTTCCATTATTTATAAGAATTTCGCGTTTTTTTTTGTTTTTTTTTGCATCCGCGTATCAACAAGCACTGGAGGTATACGGAACACTTTAATGTGGCAGCGTACGTCATTGCTGCAACGCTTTGACGAACTTCATACACTGTGCATTTTACGCGAATATTGTAGACTTTCGCAACAACAAAAACTAACTCCATTAGATGCATATTGTTTTTGTATGTATTGTTTCTAGATTGGAACGATCTCAATATATTATTAACCTGTCGAATGATACCACAGTGAATGTGCAAGTCACTGAAGTGTTAGGTAATTGAACTAATGATGGTGAAACCGTACCCAACTACTCAAGAGAACTATGATGCGAACATACTGATTTTATACCAGCACTAGTGTTTGTATTTAACAGCTGTGAATTTTATGGTTCTTTAAACGTAATCTTATCATTGTTACGTTTCAGCCACTTTTTTGGTGGCGTGACGATGAGTGTTGATCAATTGCAAGTGGGTTGTTAAACACTTTTGGTGAAGGTATTTTAAGCACAGTGATTGTATCGAGATATATAACAGTTCACTAATGGTTTCTTTTATTTTACCTACTTTTAACAAATTATATCACTCGCTATTACTCCGATATCCCGTAGATACAAAGATTACATTACTTAAGTACATGGAAATATACAGAGTTAGTACGAAATAAATGCTAATACGTCCGGATTATAACAAATGGACGTGCTTCACACATGCCAACGGATTGTAAATGGTAATTGCACCTTTACTGAATATGATAATCCGTATGGATTAAGGAGTTTTATTACAAAGCTTGTTTCAAACGTCTTATCTATACGATATCTTAAGACTTGAAAAATATAATGATAGTGATTTTGAGTAAGCCAGGAAACTATTCACAGTCGTTTTGAAATAAATGTCTTGTCTAATTGGAAAAATGCGCGTAAATGAAGCCAACAAAGAATTTATCTTGGATGTAAAATCATATATCTCGGATTGTTTATATCGGGGAAACAGTAGCAGCTATGTGGGGTACCGTGTAACTGTGCCAACATCAAGTACACGGGAATTAGAGAGAAAATGAACATTGTTCATAGTAGCTTAGATCTGTTAGAATAATTATTATTTAGTTGTTAAAGCGAACATCAATTAGTCTTGTTTATTTTTGGTACTATAATATAATTGTAACAAACGTATCTAGGAAATATAACAGACATTTTGTTTCTGGTTGTTTTCTTTCCCTTTTCTCTATAAAAATCCATATATTTACATTAATGCCTTCAGTAACTCGTACTGAATTCTGTATGTATGCTCGAAATTATACCTCATTTTCTTATGTGGTTTATTTTTGTATGACAGAGGCGTAAAAAAACTGTGGGAATCTAATCTTGCTTTCCGGCGATATGAACAAACATCGTGATGCAAAAGCCACGTTCTTACTATACGTCAGATTCATGCTACGGACAACTGGGAATCAACAATTATTCGCATCATAGTTAATATCTCTCGCACAATGCGCCACTTAGTTGACATGTTTGTGACTTTCAGGATAAGTTATATTCATTTGCTTTCGCTTCATCTTCGTCAAGAACTTAATAAAACATGTTCATTTATCTGAGACCAATTTAGCAGATAAGAAAGAATCGGAGAAAATTCATTTGAAATCACGTGACATAATTATTTCACTTGACAAAATCACTTCATTATCTGTTTGCTATTGATTTTGTAATCTGTAACTGTGAAAAAGACTTTTTTCGTTAGAATTCGAATCAAAGTTAATTCTCTCTCCTGATTGGCGATTATGATTCCCACCATGTTCGACCCGCGGATGAATTCCGACTTTAACAATAAAAGCACCCAGTATAAGATAATCACGCGAGAATGTTGTTTTTATTTTTCCTTGATTACATTTGGATATTCTGGAAGTTCCAAGCTACATTCCAGTGTAGTTAATACACAGTTAATATGTACCTGCATGTGTAAAACACATCATTACGTTAGTATTTTCCTTTGGAAACCTACCGTTCTGCATAATGAACATCGGTCGTGTTATGAAAGGGTATCTATGTATTAACATATTTTCTTTCGTACTTATCAATTCTAATGCATGAAGAGTAAGTCTGTGATTATGCTAAGTCGTTATTGTCACGTGATATTGTGATTATTGATGTTACAGTAAATGTAATACGAACACCGGTTATACTATCTATTTGAAAAGTGTGTAAGACTTTTTCCAGACTTTATATATTAGTTACACGGCTTGCCAGATCTATTACATCCGTAGACGTATAAACTAGCTTATTAATATACATTGTCAGTCCACGATTCTCTTCCAGCAAATGCAGAATCAAATATATTCCTACACGTATGGGCAGCACAAGTTATATTGCAGTCCAACATTCTAAACGTTTCCTTGTTCTGCAAGCCACCATTTCATCAAGTTTCATCACTTATATTGTTCGTAAAAGTGAATCTTCTAGCATGTGTTTACAAAGTTTTAGCGTCCGTGTTTCAATTGAAGGCCAGTTTTTATTCATCGCGCCGTCACGTGACTGGTTCTACATTATTCCGTCATGTAACGCTCTAGAGGGCGCGCCAGGTGGACTGTTTTGATCTTCCCTCTTCAAATGACAGAAAGTCTGAAGTTAAAATCAATGACAGAACGTAAAAATGCCTAAGTTGCGTTAAATTTAGAATCACTTAGGCATTTATTTTTTGCTTCAACCACTCGAAATGCGTCTTATATATGGGATGTTTATATATACAATGTATCTATATTCTCCAACATATCAACTTTATCGTTATCTTCATCTTGTATGTGTGCATTAAGTGTACAATTTATCAGCTCTCATGTGCAGAACCATATGAACAAATGTATCGTGATTCGTACTTTATCATTTAAACGAGATTTCCTTGTCGTTATAATTGTAGCGTCTATTTAAAAATTGTTGAAATATTGCCAATATTATGCAGATAGCCGGCACCTATCTATTAAATATTTCTACTATAAATTATGATTAATGACCTTAGGTCCATGTCTTGAAAACCGCGGTAACACATTTTTGATGTCTGTAAGTTATGACTCATAGCCGCCATTAGGTTCTCTCTTAGTACCATCGATGTCAATAAGTGTAACTATTTCCCTGTCACAAACACTTAGATCCCAATGGGGTAAATTAGTTTTTATGAACAGTTCAATTTATACCTGTGTCTCTTTCAAGATTTATCATTCAACAATATGAGCGCTGTTCTTTCTTCTAAATGATGTTTTAGCGTAATTAGACGTATGCTGCCGATGTTAGCATTAGCGCAAATATAAGACGATGCAAATAACCACATGTCGCCGGTGATAATTCAGTTATGGTATTTAAAATGAAAGACTGAATAGTAATACTTTTGAAACTTGTGGCGTATGTCATCATGGTAAAATATCAGCATTTTGCCTTGTAAGACGGCAGGACATTGTCGTTCGTCTAAAAAATGGAGAACCTGTTAAACCTCCGACAGACGAATTTAAACACACGATAGCAGACTTTTTTGATATTGAAATAGTATTTTTTCTATGGTATTCTACTGTTATTTGAAAAGTAACAGAAGCATCGTGTTTTCTTAAATTTTCTTCGCACAAAAACGCTTCAAAGGCCTGGAAAACAAGTCATTTTGTCAAAGACAAATACCTTTTACGCGGAGAACACAATCATGCATATATAACCTCGGATGCATATGTCAGTTCTTAAAATTAGTCTATCACATTTAAATACTCCAACAGCATGTAAGGTTTTAAAAATTTCAGAAGACATAATAGTACATACTTTTATTAGACCTAGTTAGCAGTCTTTTTTGATTTACAGAACAGTGCGTGTTTGGTGTACCTTGTTAGATTCTGGTTAGACAATGGATGACATAGGCACTTATCTATTATGGATTGTTGACTGACAAATGCTGACAGTCTCTTAGAAATATAAGGATTAAAAGCATTAGAAACACGATCCTTTAATGTGCCTAGTGTATTTTCTAAACTCGAAGAAGTCAACAGGGGTAAATAACAAGGCTGCTTTCATTTGACATTGATTTTCAATGGTGAACTTGCATATTTATTTGTTCATCTATTGAAACATGAACAATGCGCTATTTCTGTCCAGTGTGAACCTCTCAAAACGATGTTTACATATGTAATTAAGCAATATGGAATTCAATAGAAACTTCAATAATGAAATACATGTTACTGCTAAACATATACTCGGCGACAAGCTAAAACTCAAAATCTCGCTTTTGTTAAAACTCGTATTTTTCCTTCAACAGAATTTTGTATTGGTTGTATTTGATAAAACGCCAAGCGTTTAATCAAATCCGTGCGTTTAATTCAAATAAGCGTCTTGAGCCATAAAACCCTCCAATAAATGCCAGGCAAATTCTGAGTCAAACACTAACAGTTATTTATTGACATTAGATTAATGGTAATTGGAAATGTTTTTATGAATAAAACATCGCTCACTATATCCTACTGTGAGTAGATATTGGCTAAACCGAAAATCAAATTATTGCTAACAGTAGGACCAAGTAAGGAGGAGTTTACAGGTTTCTTGATTCGGAAGCCTTTGTTAACATCGTAAGGGCAATTTCAGCCGGTATCATGCTGAACGGTATATTGGCAAAACATGACTTAATTACAAAACATTGATCAAAGACCTCTGTAAGCATCAAGTCTGTCGTTCCTTCGGTTTGCTTAGTTAATCAAAGCGTCAGGATCTATTAAAGCCTGCGGCTAAACGATGCGTTTGACTTTTAATAAAACGAAAGCGATATTTAGTGATAAGACATTTCATTCTCAGACATAGTCATATAGAATGTGCGATAAATATTTGATATCCAGCGCTGATTGTAGAGTTGTACATTATTCAGAATATCTATATACTGTGAATGCGACGCAATATGGTTTTATGTTAACAGCGTGTGTGTGTATGTTCGTGTTAGCTTGCTCCAGAGCTTCAGTACACATGTTAGTTTATTTTGATAAAAAATCTTCGCATTGTCTATGCATACAAACTGCTGAGAATTTAACTAATGGTTTAAAACGGAAACGAACATGCTGAGAATGGCAATACATGCATATGATATATGATCCTACTGACATGTTGAAGCAAGCATTTTACGTATGATCCAGTAACCTGAATGACAACACTGGGGAAACCGATGGTGTTAATTAGGAAGGTAGTGCACTGTTTTTAGACATGTTTGTTAAAAAAATGCGTTGCATTAATGTATATACATCATCAAGGAAAAAGGACAGAAAATTCTCCTAAATTCTTCCTAACCTAATTGACAGATGATTTAACGATGTTCCGTAACGCGTGATGGATTTAGTCCATACCATTAGAAACAGAAGATTGGCTGTTGTTTTAGGTTTAAACCACGATGCTGCGAATATTTGCGCGTTAATAGACCTGGTCATGCGAATGTCGGGGCAACGGTTAATGTTCGAATTTGTTTAACGGAAGCTCAGTTAATACATTAAGTGTACATTACGCAACAAATAGTTCGCTTTAAACTCATTACGCAATATCATGGTGATGTTACACCATTCTAAATCGACAATGCTCGTGTCAAAAGCAATCGAAATAACGCTGGGGATTGTTTTAGTTGCAATATTCAAAGAAGGCAAACAATGTACGAATCATGATTTGATCATTTCTATCTGAATGTTCAAAGGAGTGGTTTAAAAGTGTGTAGGGTTTTTTTCATTTGTTTCAAGCAGTGTATGTGTGTATATTACGACGTAATCTTCATTTAAAGAAAAGTGTTTCATAATATGTATTCGCACTTATCAATTTTGAATTGGCTACAGGCTGTGAAGCGCGTGTATGAAGTAATATGTTTGCATAGTCTGATAATTTTTTTGATCTAGATAGGTCTCGATAAAACAAGTGCATTACAGGGTTTAAGCCATCGTTACTCATTCAAATGTACATAACTCCAAACCCCAAAAGATCGATCTTGTTCTGCTTGCACAGCGGAACTGTGAAGTTCAAAATGCAAAACATTTTATTGGACAATGTAAAATTGAATGTGCCGTGTTAAATATTAATGTAAATAATGTTTTGAACTAAGTGATAATATATAGTCGCATTTCGTGGAAACACGCGTGTTGAAAATGTATAAATATTTGGAGAGAACCCGACACTATAAATATTTGAGTTTGTTAATTAGCACCACATGGTTTCTAGAAAATACAATACCGGTATTTGCTTAAAATAAAACCCTGCCACGAACAGAAATGGTTCGTGTCCTGTCGTCATAACGCTAGCGACACGTGACACTGATGGTTCAACGGGGAAGCGACACACTTAACAAACCAATATAATCTGGTTTCCTGCTGTTGGAATTAGTGTATATTTTGCTCTTCAAAATTCTATCACCGTGCTTCTTCTTAATGCGGCCTGTCGTCAGAATATATCTTTATATGTTGACGAAATACTTACATTCTATTTCTGCGTTTTTTACCGGAAACTTCTATTTTACATTTTATTCATTACCTAAATGCGCTTGGCGTCTTTCTGACACGTTTATTTTATTCACCTCTTCATAAATTCAACATTGTTATAACACTTTTCAAGGATATCAATTTTTAGATCGCAAACGGCCAAAAAAATCTACGTAGGTGTTTTAAAATTCCTGGTAAATTCATAACAAAATACGAACATTTATTGTCTGAAATCTGAGGAAACTATTAAACAACTCCCAATTTATTGATTTCCCTCTTAATGTCTTACTTAAACCATTCAACTTCATCTCTTTCACATATCATACAATTATTTCAATCTCTTAGATATTTGTAAAATATTTCATATATTTATGTTGTCATGGGAATAAAAAAAACAACATTATAATGCACGTTTTCAACCGTATTCGGGTAAATTTAATTTTCATCAAACGATCGAGATGTATTCGAAATCACTTTTTTTTAAATTTCAATAGAAATAGTAATCTTGTGAAATGCGTTTAAAGGGATATGCTCAAGCATTTGGAATGGGTTACAAATTACATTAATCAAAACATGTGTGATTTGTGCGTCTTGTTTAAATTGCAATGATTCAGTACATTTTGAAGATTTGGCGTAAATCATTTGCCTAAAGACGCTGTTTCAATTTTATCACGCGAAAGTCGGGCTGGCTGTTAAATACATAAATCATTCTAAAATCATAAAGACGCTTTACTTACGTCCGGGCTCCGTTTTGTTTGGAACACTCGTGGTCTGTAATCATTCTGGTTTAAAATGGCGCAATAAACATTGTTTGCGAACTTGATTAGTTGTCACTCTGTAGGCAATATCTTCTTTCAGATAAATGCAATTATTCCAACTATTTAAACTCTTGCGGTAGATAAAAATAAGAACAAGGATGATACGGTTAACCAACTCGGTGTAAATCAGAATTATGCTTGGTCGGAAATATAATCGATTTTCTATCATTTGGAGAAAGTCTCGGAAAATAAAGAAAAATAGGAGAAAAAGTAAAAACTGACGGATTTGTAGAATTTGATTGATGACCTTACAGAGACTCCAGTGTATATCGGTGGTATATGAGGTCAGTGGTAAATTTGATTTATGATTAAAACTAATTGCTATAATTGATAGAATTACCTTTGCTGCTGACCGTTCCAAAGCGGTCTCCCAGGGGAGACTGTTTTTTGTCCTTTTTTGCATGTTTCTAAGAGTTGGATTGGGGTTTGGTTAGTTGATTTTTGGTGGGTGATTTTGGAGATGGTACAATTTTGAAGATGTTTTTTTAGGGAACCTTTTCTGATCTATATTCAAACATATTCATCAATTCATAATTCATATATAGACTCGTACGTATAAATCATAGATCGCAATAGTCTGTATCTGAATATGTAACTGGAAAAGAAGTGTGCGTACATTTTGAAATGTATTAATTTACAAATTGTCTCTCTAAAGTCGAAATAAATGTCTATGAATATTTAATTCTTGTTGCAACTTACGAAATACAAATAAAGCAAAACCACTGTTCGGACATAACATCAATCCTACATTTACTACAATACTTACGACAGGTTGATGGCTTACCCTTGGCAAAGCAATTCTCCGAAGTAGGATTGTCACTGCTTAGGATAAATTCAGGTATAAGTCGCAAAATCAAGGGACTTATTGTCAACAATCGGTAAATAGCTTGCGTGCAGACATCACTCACGAGTTCATTAAGAATGCAAAGCGCTATGGTGCGAACATTAAGACTGTATAAAGCGTATATTTTGTTGATTCAGAGTGGGTCTCGTAGGTAGATGAATTCGCGAGACAACACCTAGATATTGTGAAACATGTAACAAAAGTTTCTGAGCGAATCCTTCTGAGACAAAAGCAAAAACAGCTGTCATTTTGTTATTAACTGTCATTTCTTGATCAGCATGCCGTTTGTTGTTTTGTCAGACTTTCTGGAACATTATTGGAAGTCATTGATTTGCCAAATCTCTTCTTCTCATATTATGCAGATTTCAGTGGAACTTCAATGATTAAACACACAATACTCGCACATTTTTATACAGAAAGCAATTTTGTTAGGATAATTTTTAACTGATATCTCGGATTATTATACCACAAGTGAAATGTCAATTATTCTAATTCCTGTTTCTGATCCGTAATGATGTAATGTACTTGTAACAGGGTTGCCTTAGGTGTATATCACTATAATATAAAACCTGTGCTTTCATTTTTAGACAACTTATATTTCAGGCTTTTGGTGATGTTTATGAAAAATGTTTCAGATAATTGCCTCGGTTATTAATAGAGCGAGCGTGCCTATTGTAAAATTGTTGAATGCTTAAATTCAATAACACAAAACCTGCTACACACCACCCTTATCTCAAACACACATTAACTGATAATGAAATGCATACAATCG
This sequence comes from Lutraria rhynchaena, assembly GCA_008271625.1. Lineage (NCBI taxonomy): Eukaryota > Metazoa > Mollusca > Bivalvia > Venerida > Mactridae > Lutraria > Lutraria rhynchaena. The sequence continues at coordinate 4,413,586 of VIBL01000004.1, read as the reverse complement.
GATGGTGCTCAATGGTAAGCACATTACACCATCATTGGTACATAAATTCCAAGCATTTGGCAAGTCTATTTTTTCCAATGTATTTTAATTGACTTGAAATGAAATATTCTCTGTCGGGCTTACTTTCATTGGACAGGTCCAGTTAAGAATTGGAGAGAGTAGAAGTGACATTAAGTGTTCCACACAAATTAAACAATACAATTATAGATACTGTCTAGGCTTTGTTCCTACAAAGTATAGACTAGAAATTTTCCCCATCAGTAGATATTACAGTCAGTTACGCAATACGGCTAAGGATGTTCGCCAAACGATCTTTTGATTAAAGTTTATGGCTTATACACAACCCAAGTTATAGCTCTTCAGATGTATCGTCGAAATTTCAATTCACAAGAGGAACGTGAAAGTTCGGACTTTTTTTTTCTTTGAAAATCGATGTTACAAAACTAATTCAGTCATTTTATTTTTGCTCATATAAACATGCCTCATTTCTTTTGTTAATTCAGGCGTGAAGAAAATCCAATAGGACCTAATGTTTTATGAAAAATAATGAGTTTCCATCGTGGCAGATTTGTAATACTCCTATCACCGCTCGATTTTACTCTAGGGATGTTTGTACCATTAACTTCTTTCCGAGTGATGAGTTTGTCTTCTTGATTTTGTTTAAAAATACCAACAACCAGCATCGAATTTTTCTCAAAATGTGCACGACATAAAGAACGACCCTGATCATTCATTGGACGATATTATTCTTGTCACGTGATCTTATGACAAAAAAACAAAACTCGGTACTAACTATACAATATGAATGTAATGATCAGCATGCAAATATTTTGTTGATTCAAGAATATTGGTTATGAATCGACAACTGTAGAATTCTGTGGGTTACTGGAATGACGTAATTGATTCCGCGCATGCGCAAACAATAGTTGAAAATAATATCAAATTTATTTTATATCTGACAGTTTCATACAGCTAGAAGATTCTCAGGTATATTCAACGATAAAAAAAACGATGACAGATGGAAGAATCCGATTGAAATTAAACGTCAATCAAAATATACCGTACATCTGTTGCGCATGTGCGCATAAATTACGTTTTACTGTTATCTGTATAGAATATTCGTTTAGATTGTCTGTCGACTTTCCAACGTGAAAAAGATAACAAAATCAAGTATTTATAACTAATATACTGACAATTGAGGAACTTTATGCATCCTAACTATTTTGTCATTTATAGCTTATTAAATACTGACGAATAGCGCGAATACTAATGACGTATCAGTTGAAATCATACAATTCGTCGGGTTATTTCTATAAGCCCGTAAGTCATTTTTTCCCAGTTTTGAAAAAAATGCATTTGAGGTTTGAACTGCAATAACTTCAAGCGAGTTACGGGTTTGTGGAATTGGGATTAAACCTATTTAGGATAGATCTACAAGCAGATAAGTATAATCATTGTGAAGAGCTCATCGAGACGAAAAAATGATACCAAAATGTCAGTATTGCCAAAAAATTGACTTTCTTGGTTGTAGAAATAAGCCGACGAATTGCACATTTATGTACAAGAACGTTCAAAAGTGTTCCCGTGTTTCTCCTTATTTTGGAATGCGTGCACATAATTTCTTTTCGCTTTTAGAACAAGAACAATATTGCATAATGATATTGTTTAATTTTACTTTACAACACGGCCTACAGTTTGGCTCATATACTCATGCATACGATTATATGCAAAAGATGGCAGGTTTCTGATACATCTAACAACGTAAAAGAACAAGATTATTTCGTTTTACTGCTCAATCATACACCATGGATTCTTAAATGTATTTATATGTTGATTTCATCAGCTAAATTATCCAAATCAACTACATAAAATGCATTGAAGCGGCGCTGTATAATCGTGTATTTAAAGATATATCGGTTACTATCATAACAATCTCTGTGTATTTTATACAGTTTTTGTACGGATTCTTACATTATCGTGACACATCTTTGGCTCAGGAAATACTTGTTAGTGTCTCTTGTTTTTAGGCTATTTCACATTTCTAACTATCTAAACAACATGTTGGTGTTGGTAGAATGGCTGTTACAACTTCCGACTGGAGTATGTTATAAATTGTATGTTTCACATTAGTGTGCATGCGGTGCTTGTGAAACCAAATTGACAAATAATGAAATATTCTGTAATTAATTTTGCAATAGGGATGAACCCGAAATTAATTGCGCGAACAATTTGATTTGTGTTTTTTTATTGTTGTTGTTGTTGTCGTTGTTGCTATTGTTGTTGTTTCTTGTTCTTCTTCTTAGGAAAGCGTTTGTAATTTCAGAAAAAAATCAAACAAATAAATGTAAAACTGTTTAAAAGTAAAATTAATCAAAATACGACGTCAGATTCCTAAAGCATTGTTTTTTTTCTGGTACACTGCTTTAAGATCAAAATTAAGAAATCGGGCTACTGGTCGCTGTGTCTCTTTGACATTAAGACGGAACTTGAAACGAATGCGTTTATGGTATGAAATCTATTCCAGCAATTGTCAATATGACACAGAAAAACCTGTGACGATATAATTTGTATCTTATTGTTTGTATGCACGTATATGTAGCCAATGAATTTTCAAGACCTCTCCGAGGCCGTTCAAAACTCTAACATTCGGAGACGGTTGTATGATGATTCAGACTGTTCTAAATAGAATTTATTTTGAAAAAGATCGGCTCTTCCATATACATAACTTTGAATCAATTAAAAATTTAAAGCATTTATGATTAGTTCAATCATTAATGCTTTATGATGTTACATTGTGCGAACATACGTACACCCACTGACTTAAACATATGATAATAAAAATACTCCCAACAGTAGCATTCAGTACGTGCGTAATTGTTTAATTCAAGATGTATCGAGTGCTTGTTCTTAAGCTGTTGATGAAATCATAATTTAAACACGTTTTAAACAGCTGCTTACCGAAGATTTGAAAGTTACATCTGTCATCAACTCTACGTAAGTGTTCCAAAGCATTGCTGTTTTGTTTTTGAATTTCTTAACTGACACGAGTGTTGAATTACTTCAGCCGTAAAATATACATAAACAAATTAAGCACCTAGCTTAAACACTAGCCTTATCCACATACATATTTCAATATTGAATACCAGCAAACTGTTTACTTACTACTTTTTCTTCCAGTATCACAATTCTGCTATTTTTTATTTATATATAATAATACATATGTACTTATAAAATCTATTTGCCCATATTTCTTGTACTATTGTATGAATCTTAAACAACGAGATATAATCAGCTTGACTATAAAGCAACAAACATAATCCAATCTTTTCGCATAGCATACAAGTGTATGCATGTACATTGTTTCAACCCAATAATTATATCATGTATCAACACTATTGACATTAGGGGTCGCCATGTTGTAGACTAGTAGACAGAAATACTATAACAGTCGCAGCAAGATGAATCTTCTTTCGCGATATTTTATTCATCAAGTCGATTTCATGATAGATACATTCTCGAAGAAATTTCTGAAGATGTTGCCAAAATAATACAAGCTCATGTAGATTTATATTATATCATTGTATTCACAAATCGATAGCAAATATATCCATCTAAACAAAGGGAAACAGATACATAATTTGCAAATCTCTCCGAAGTCTGTGCTGCATGCCGTATTTCATCCTAAGTTATCGAGATTTTTGATTCGCATTTATGAATATTCCGTCTGAGGCAATCTTCGATGATCGGCTCGTTGGTATAAGTTTCGTTTTCATCACTTAATATGTTTGGTACGTAAAAAGTTTGACGTTGCAAGCGATAAACAGTTCAAGATTTCCAGCAGAAACATGCGAGGTGTTGGCAGACTTTGTAGTCCTATTACTTGCCCGGATTTCTCCCTAAGCTCCAAATACTGTATATAATATGTATCATTTACGCGTCATAAAATGAACAAATGCATCGGGCATTCTTCCAAGTGTGCTTTGTTAGGATGGAGCCCGTATGAGATAATGTTATTCAAATTATATCGAACTTAAAATCAATTTAATAAACGCTGCGAGGTTATCATATGTGTATTGCAAATACATATATATTTCTTCCTTGGTAGATGAAAGATGTTCGATATTTCTTTTTTTATGTTATTGCTCTTAAACGTGACCGAATGTCTCTGTGTACATACACACTCTGCCCAGATACCCATACAGAAATTTGTCATACTGACTGTATTCAGTGTTTATACTCACTGGTTATCTAGGAAATAAAGAATCTAAACAAATAGGATAAACATAATGTCGATTTCTCAAAGTTTTGTACATTTTCATTTGCCTGAATTCTTATTTTATTAAGGATATATTTAATCTATATCATTGTTTGATTTGCTTTCGCCCTCTAAATTCTGCATTACCGTGTGCGTCTGTATAAAATTTTATTTTGATTTGATGTATATAATTATATGGCACATATTGAGGGGGCCTCCATGGTCGAGTGGTTATTGTCACTAGTTAGTGATCACTAGTCCCTTATTGCTATGAGTTCGAGTCCCATCGAAACCAGACAGATTTCACATATTAGTGCATTGTCAAACTGGCTAGCGGAAGGTCGATTGTTCTGCCAAGGTGTGCGCCTGGGGGTTTCCTGTACTGTTGAAGTTGGAAAAGGTTAGTGCGACGTTAAACTTCAAAGAAAATATGCATGTATATATATATATATATATATACCGATATGTTACCAATATGATTTGATTCATATGGGATGTTGCAATTTGTTTAAGGACGATTATCCCACGCAAAACGAAAATGGACGCCTTCCTGATTAAGTTTAGCCATTTAAGTAATGTAATTTCGAAAGGCGAAGCTGAGCATTTTTTTAACAACACAATATACAATGGCTTGCGGAGAACTATACGTTTGCCATGAGACAAAATCATTACTTTATATGGTAAATGGTGTGGTTCGTTTAATTTCTGAATTTTAGTTATTGTTTTAATATTCTCGATGTATTGTTATTCATATCATTTATATCAGGAAACCTCTCATGTTTTTGCCCGTATTGAATATCTAATAAAACACCAGAGAAGAGATTAAGTCGTTTCGGATGTTAATTCCAAATATTGATATCCAAGCGGCACAACATATTTCCAAGAAACTAGTCAAAATAAATACAGCGAAATTAAGCAATTGAATGTTGAAATATTGGATCGATTTAAGGACGAGTATTCCTAAGAAAACAAGGTAAAAAAGCAGTGATACATGTTCACTGTTTTGTTAAAACACTCGGGTTCTGACTAATGTGTAGATTAACACTGAATGCATTTAAATATTAGAAAATTTGTTTTATTTTCAAAAGAATTCAGATAAGGCATTTTTCATACAATTTATCCCTTGGAATAGGGTAGTAAAATACAGCCATGATAGGTATAGGTAAATTTATACGTTTAAAAACCTTTGAACTATTTTATGTTATGAATCATAAAAAAACAGATGAACCGCAAGATATATCATTAAGTTTAAAGTGATTGTCTGCAAATGATCGCGATACTGGGGCTCGTTTCATAGACAGACTTTTTCAAAGATAGCAATTTTTAAGCTTAGCAATCGTAAAAATCTCATATTTTCTAGGAATATATTTTATAATTTTGAATGGTTCGGAACCAACTGTTAACAAGTAAATGTCTGCAACAAGTGTAAGTTTAAATGCTGCCATCTCAGCTAAGACAAGTCTTTAAAACGAGCCCCAGGTTCTTGATATAGTTAATCATTTAAGTTCTAAAAGTCAGTCATCGCACCGTGTGACTCTTAAAAGGGTTAAATATCAACCACAGTTTGGATTAACGATTATGAAAGGCATGTATGAGCTCTCAAAAGAAGAGATTTTGAACATCAACAAGAAATCACCGCAATAAAACTCATGCATCGCTATACCATGTGTTCCCCAACTATCAAATGATGCGTCTAAATTCATCATTATTTGTTATTCTCATTTACATGTCTGAAAATAGACGCTCGTCCTTTATTCGGAACATTTAACCGAATTAGGGAGGAATAGGATTTCGGAATTAACGTCTTGTTCAATATCCACCATATTTGCGTTGTGCACATTTTACTGCAGTCTTGTTTGAAAGAACCTTCCAACTGCATAAACATTTGTTGCCATTGATGTAATTTCAGGAGATAGTTTAGCGTGTTCTCTCGCAACAATAAAGAATATAAATGGTATAATTAGGTCCTAGAATAAATCTGTTTAAAAGGAGACAAATTATGAAATATGTTCAAAAGTTAAAAACATAACGTCTTCTGAGGGTGCTTCAGGTCTACATTGTACATTTAACTAATCAGCACAAGACGTTTGATAACATTATGTGGGTAACAAAACGAGATCGTTCATCGTTCATACTTGCGGTAATGGCTTCATGTGGCGAGGAGAATGCTAACTATTTATATCCAGTTAGAGTTCCACGTGGTTTGCCTTATTGCAACTATTATTTATTGAGAATTTTCCAGACTCCTAGGGAACTGACGATTCGGATTGTTGTTAATGTTTTTTGGCGTATTGTTCTTCTCATTGTCGTAAATAAAACGCTTGTTCGTATTGTTATAATATGAATACATTTCTCCCATGAGTGTGTAAGTCAGTGTTTACACCATGTGCGGTAATTGTTCAATATGGTTGACGTTCTTTGCGTAGTAAACCAAATCAAAAGTTTCAGTTGAAATAAGTTCAGCTTGTTTGCTGGACGAGCGACTAATGTCGTATTTTAGCGAGTAAGAAAGGAGCTCCTTTCATCAAGTTGTTCCTCCGTTCTATTGAAATAATTGTATTTTGTTATTTGTTTATGACATTATATTAATTAGTAGTCAAACGATTGAAACAGTGGTCCTTAGGAACCGCTTTATAATCTTGAAATTTCCGAGCTATAAGCGAATTCGAGACTTAAAGCAATGCGTTGCAGATGTACTTTTACTGTTTTAAAAAATCATTTTAGAATTTATATCTAACACAAGATGCTTAACCTATATTCAGAATCCTGAACCGCAAGTTCAAATTTTTATTAATGTAAACGTGGTTTTACAGATGTTTGTAAGTTGCAGAATTTTAGCGGAATAAATATTTCAACATTTTGATAATATCTCCAATGATAGATGAACTCTTTTCATTACAGCATGTATGGATGAACTCTTTAAATGAAAAGCACATGTTTGCGAAGTCAATCAATTTACCGTAAAACTAATGGACGTTTTATATCAAGGTTTTATCGCGTTACAGGTGGAAATAATACTTAAGTATTTTCTTTTTTTACGCAAATATTTTTTTGGTGGCATAGCAAACTTTATGCTAGTCAGATGTTAATTAAGCGGTTCTCATAAATTAATGGGAATTATAAATTATCCTGCGATTGCTGCAAATTATATCATTGCCGCTTTGTTGTTGCGTCATTGTCATTTAATTAAATTAGTTATGGCAATTAACTAGTTACCATAGGATTCTACAGAAATGAGTGCAGCTATTTCATGGTCATGCTCAACATCTTTTTGGTTTATTTCACGAAGTAGCTCCATTACCACAGCAAATTCAGTATCAATCTTTTTTTTCTATCTTCCCTAAATTATGAATTCATATTTTGCAAATTGCTAGCGTGCTGATGATGTTTACATACATTGCAATTTTATTTAAAAACTACAAGAATTATGAAAACATTAATGAAGCATACAAAACAATGAAACCTTTACTTTAAGATGCACTTTGATTTAATGTAAACATCAGTGATTAAATTACAGAAATAACGCTTAGTAAATATTGTATTCGCAATAACAATTCCGGAAATGAGAAATCAATGTGTTTTTTTCCCACAATAAATAGACATAAAACAACTGATCGGTCACCACATAAATAATACATCCTGAATAAGTTATACTCATTTTATAGGAGTTTATGTTTCATTTGATTGAAACGTATTTGATTAATGTGTAGTTCCCCTGTATTTAAAACCCATCTATTATACAGCATAGTCAAGAACTACAGATATATTATACTTTATTGTATTGATTCACGTGTTATAGAAAATAATTCACGTTTATATCTCTTACAAAGATATATACAAGTTACGTGATATGTTTTAAGAGGGAATGGTTTTATTTTATGATATTTCCGAGAGGAAAATTTTAAAAAACTAAACGTCATGAGGTAACTTTCTTTGTAATTAACGACTTAACATTGGTACAAAGAATCTTCGGCAGACATTCTGCTAGTCTCGTAGATATAACATGTATGGACAAACCGGGAAATCTGAAACAAGATGGTCACAAAAATTGATAGTCTATCGACTGTTGAAAAGAAATATGTGCATTATTTAATATGATATAATGTTACTTTTAATTGGAAATATTGTCAGGTGACTTCTGGCGCCGTCACGTTGATCATCATAAGTTTTATACAATGCTTTGTAACGAAACGAACACTAATTGATTAATAGAAACATCAATTAATGGAGCGAGTGACATTTTTCTTGATGGTCGTTCAATTGCATGCTGTCAAATAATTTTCCAAGATTAAAAGCGTAATATTTCAGGTCATTGAATAAACCGATTAAGACTTGGTAAAAACGACGTTCATGGTTATATAATGTGACGTGAGGAATGATTTAACTGTAATTAAGACAACGTAGGCGGTATATTCCTGATTCATTTGAAGATGGTTTATCAAATGCCATTATCATTAGTTTAGTTACAATTAACATTGCACAATATTGTCGGCATGTCTCATTTTTATGATTTAATTACGGCGCTGATTATTCCGACGGCAGATGATTTATAGGATGTTCTTGAATGTCACTAAGATACTTCATACGACCCGCCGATGAGGCTACCATTAGCCAGAACCGAAAAATAAAGATTATCTCTTTTAGCCGCGCCTTCTTTGTTTCCGAATGGTCACTGATTGACGCAATACACAACAGCGTCGCGAATCTTCATTTTCTCATATATTGTTACCATTAAAAAGACAAGTCCACGAGAATTAACAGATTGACCAAATCTGTTATGTTGTGCGAAACTGCATTTAGGCAGGATACAACAGTGGCGCAGACAAAGGAAATTACTTGGTCAATGTTTCTTTAAAAATCTCAAAGCGGGTTTCGTGTGCAATTATTACATTTTCTAAGCAGATCCCAGGATATGTTGTCACAAAATTTCAGTATTAAATCTAGTAACTAGGGATACATTAACTTGTCTGCAAGTAATTACTTTACAAATGCTATCTCGCATTAGAATCAAACAAAAAATCCAATCGTACTTCCATTTGGGCTTAAAATATTCACCCACGTTGGAAACAATCTTGGACGGCGCAAGATAATGGTGACGTTTTATCTGAAACACAAAACAAACGCGTCGATTAATTTTACTAGTTTGACGTTTCGTTTTTTTGTGTGTTTGTGTTTGTGTGTGTGTGTGTTTTTTCACGACGACTACGTCTCCGTTCAGCATTCAAACACTGCATACCCTGTGTATATACATTTAAAACAAAAAAAATTGGCATACCTTATCTAGCTATGTACACTAATTAAGTTATTATGCCCCTAACGATGTTTCCATTTTGCAATCATGTTTAAATTGTTCATAATGTTAATGACTGTAAGGATGGAATGTATTCTCATTAAGACGTAAAACAAAAGATCTTCCTTATGTACCAGGAGTATCTCCATTCTAAGTGTAATTATGATCTACACGAATGAACTCCTTTCACTTGCAGCGTTGTATTTCTCTGTGTTGTAACAAAGATTTAACAAACCTTTAATTACCTTTGATCACGTTTAAACAGGTGTTGTTTGTGTTATATTGACCTTTGATCTGACACACTGCGATATATCATGTTCGTAAAACTTATACTGTTTTTTTTTTGTTTCACATTTTTTATTCCGTTCTGTCGTATTGCTTGTATATCAGTTTACACCGTGCAGCATGTTTTGTCTGAAAATGTAGTCAATCATTACTGTCAACCTTACATATGTCAAAACACGTCAAAATGAACCAACAACTGTAGATGACTTGACAAAACGCAAACTAACAAGACTAGCGCTTATTATCTATCAGAGTCTAATGATTTCAAACACAGAACACAGAAGCGCTGACAATCATTATCAAGCAGATTCTCTTTCAGTAAGCGCAGCTTCCTAAATCTTATACCGGATATGTGTACTTCCGTATTACGCCAAACCGGAACTGAGCACCGGAAACGGAAGTTAAAGTTCGTGTCAACTAAAGAGTAAGTTTTACGAAGAAATCAACAATTAAAACGTCAATAATGGAAAATGAAAACAAATAACCATTATCTGATTCCATGTAGCACATTATGAACAAGATCGTATAATCTGTCATTCGTCTAAAAGTTGTTTTTCTCGAAGAAAATATTTTCTGTTCATGGAAATATCACAGAGGGGATTAAGTTGCAGAGGATCATCGGTTCAAGACTTAAATATGCATTTTTTATTGATTTAGTGTGGAATAATAAAGTATCTCAACTAGTTCTGGGAGCAGAACACAACATAAATTAGCGCCTCATTTGGAGTTCTTGTTTTTATACTCCCAACCGCTAGGCGGCATAGCTTACAAAATGTCATCTGCTCTGGTTACACGTCTGCTCCAGTCATTTTATTACAAATATTTCAAGTTTATTACTAGTGGTTTCTGAACGAAAACACAATCATATCGTGACGTTTAGTCTTATTGTCTTTTTCATTTATGCAAATCATGTAAATATCGGTCCTAACCGCTGTCTCTGTTCAATATTTAAAATAGGTTTTGTTGTGTTTATCTTAAAGCATTTAACTCTATAAATTAACTACATTTGAACAGACTAGGAGATAAAACTATAACATTTGCATTTGAAATAGCATAAATAATGGGCACATAAATACAATACCCGTCTTGTACCACTAATTGTCCTCTTGGAATGGACCTGATTTTACATTTGCCACGCATTGAATTTCTTTTATGGCGTACGTAGTGCGCATGCGTCGTATGCAGACATTCCCAATAAAAAGATCTTTTAATAAATCATATTATTTTGACTTCACTTTAAACTTAATATGAGAGCTATGGAAATATGGGGAAAATATTTTCCAATTCGTGTGCTAAAAGATAGTATTTCGCAGCATCCTATGGTGATTTGATACCAAGAGTCGATATAAAAGCCAAAGACCGTACACAGACAAAACCGGATCTATTCCCGGAGGTCTGAAGCCTCGTTTTTATACTATCATCAAAATAATGTTCAATACTAAGTGTAGCGTGATGATTTCGAATACATCATGATGTCTATACGTTGAGTTAGCTTCAAGATTAGATACAAAATACATGTCGAAATTGCTGAGAGGGAGAAATAACAGTGATTTATGACAGTGGGGGTTTAGTGAAAGTGTTCAACTACTTTCGCAAAATGATAAATTGCGAGAAATTAATTTAGCTTGCAATTTGATTCATACGGTAATAATTAAGTGCATTCAAATGACAATTTGTGACTAATCGAGCAAGCAGTGTTGTTATTCTTAGGTTAAACAAACAATTTATGTATGTCTGGTTATGTCGTCCTCTCATCTCTTTCACAATGTCGTACTGCTTAGTTCTCAGATATAAACATAAATTGTTTATATCCTTTTTAAGTGGAGTTTAATAGCACTATGGGAATGATTTTTGCTTCATCAATAAAGATAATGAATATCCTAAGTTATCACATCTAGAATTTTATTTTAAAAGATGATTCGTACATTCGGTGATAGATCGGTAAATGTTTCCGTTAGAAGATTTTCAGATATACACAAAATGTGCCAATTAAGCATCTGTTTACGTTCTGTATAGCAGTTTCATTCCAATGTTTCTTTGGGATTCACTTTATGAGTACTTTGCTTAAATGTAATCATGTTTTGTTTGCATTCTCCATAAAATGTTTCGATAAGATTTGATTCAGATAACTATTCAAAAGTATACGATAAGGCATGAGTAAATAATACCACGTTTCTACAGGTTCTAACATTAAAAATACGAGGTCGGGAGATCGGTAATAATTTTAATTTCGGAAGTATATTTCATGTGAAAATAAAAATATCGACCAGAAAATAAATGGCATCTAGGGTTGTTAGAAAATAGGCCGGTCGGGTTATTGGAAGCCAGGAACTTATTTTACGCCTTAAGGTGTAAATATTTCATTATACATATACGCATAATGTAGTTCGGAAAAAAATCAGTTTCTATATACAATCGAAAAACTGTACACCCACCTACACAGAATTGCCCAAACAGAATTGTTAAAGCTTTGGGTGCCTGGTTGCCGACTATGTACGCATAATTGCATTAAATTGTCTTTTCTTTGAATAATAACTTAATTGACGCATATATTTTTATAAGAAATAAAGAAGTTACATAAAATTTCGTATATTTAAATATATGGACACAACTATTGTATCAGTGCCACTAAGGTACATTATTCTCAAACAAGATTTATGTAAGTTGTAAGATTCCCTGCTTCTATAACGACAAACATTTTGTACGTCGTCTGATTTATGAATCATCATAGAATAAGCTCATTGTTAAGGGGTTTTTTTGATAATGTATGGCAGTGTATTGTCTAAACTCATTATGGAGTAATGAGTTAGATGTTTCGCTTCAGCGGAACAAATGGACATAAGATCTCATTGTATTCGTTAAGATAAATGATGTATTGGTAGTAATAGAACATACTACAACCTTTCATGTTTTCCAGTAATGTTTATTCAGTGCTTTTATCAGTGGTATTCCTGTGAATGAAATAAATACGATGTTTTCAATTAGCATAAACTTACAAGTTATTCATTGTATGTAATATGTTTAACGATAATACTCTGCTCGGATAAATTGTTGCATTCCTTATGCCAAGATATGCAAAATTGAGACGGAATCTTGACATAACACATTATGTAAATATATGAGATGGTTTATTATGGCATAACGGGCAAGGATCCACCAGCATTGTCTTGTAGATGCGTCTGAAAGTTATACCAAACATGACCTACAAGCGGGGAGAGTATTGTATACAAAAACAACAAAGAAACATGTATTAGTATTTACAGAATGTATGAACGTTTGACCTAGATTATATGCCTGTCACCAAGCATATAGATAAGACAATATTTTGTAGAAATAACAAATACAAAAAATCCCAGCTTCCCCCGAAACCCACTGATCCAAATCTCAGCACACAGAAACGTGCGAAAGTGGAGGACACAACAATCTTTTAACATTGAAACCATTGTGATAAATATTGTTTTTACTGACACATTCCAAATATCAACCTGCCGCTCGTGCATACCCGTGCAATTCGTAAATAATGACTGGTGGTCACACCCTTTCATATATTCTCTAGTCGAACAAGATATGTGAGTATAAATCATGTGGTATTAATGGAGGTTAAGTTAAACGTTACATATCATGAACATTTTAAAACTGTGCAACCACCTGAAACTGACAATAAGATATTAATAATTTTAAATTAGAAACAAATTTGTAACGAAACACACGTTAATGCACACACCGATCCGGATAATGTTGTATATTTCGAAATGAAGCATGCTTTCTCGGGAATGTATGATCACATTGAATGTTTTTTTTTTGTATTTTGTTATAGTTTTTTCTTGAGCCTTTGTAAATTGTTGTTGCGGCTGAGGTGTCAACCAAGCTGATTGACGTGTGGACTATGATTTGAAATGGATTGGAATTCCCGAATATATAGTTGGGTGTATGTTTTTTTTTCTGGAGACGTTCTGGGTCTTATGTTAATATAGTTGGTGTAATATGTTGGTATGTACCGTGATGGTTTATATATAACTGTATTGTCTCTGTGGAAAGATGGAACGTATCGTGCGGTGTTTCCTTGGCAGCCGTTGTTATTCTTTACCACTTTTTACTGTGGACGGCCGATCATAATTATTTAAAAAAAATCTCGCATACAAAATGTAGGTTTTAAAACCAGAAGTCTTAATTCTGTTGTACTACAAATGATAAGTAAGCTTCAAGCTTCAAGCATATCGATATCTTTGTGTAAACGAATTGCTTTGCAGAAGTATTTATTAATTATATTCTTAACAACAATATGACGATGTGTGATTCATTCCGTCAATAACCTCAGATATGCATGGCTCTCAAATACAATCTTCTCATGAAACTATGGGTGTTCAGTGTTCGCATCTTAAATAAGAAAGGTGAGAACCATATTTCATTGTTTTCCCATATGCATGATGTTATCGAACGCACATGTGTTAAATTCTAGCGAGATGTTACTGTTCTAATTGGTGAATACACTGAAGTGATAGAAAATGTAAAGTTTGCTCAACCCACGTTTCGTCTAGGTCGGACGATGAATTTTATGGCGCCTGGTCGAAACAATAAAACATACTGTAAGTGCGTTTTATTGTTATACCAATTATTCGTCTGAGACAAACATTAAGCGTTCTCGGCTCTGTAATGGAATACGTCTGAACCTCCATGTATGTATCACATACATAGTTAACACTGGGATGCTCGAAGAAACGTTTTCAGCGGTATTCCGTAATGGCAGCATATTATGCGCAGTATTTTAACATTATGCGCGCGTACTTTACTAATTGTGTAATATGCGTAAGTAATTATACATGGATGTACCTATTTTTCGTTGAAAATTGGATTTTAAGCAGACTTTCAACAATTTAGTGGAAAAAATATTATGTTATTTATTTGGCGTCGTTCACAATTCGTTTCCGATAATATCTTTAGTTTAGAATGACCTGTTGTTGCCAAACCTGGTACATAGCAAGTTGTTATGGGTATCTAGCTTGAGAATATATTTTTGAGCTGTGGGGGTCTAGATCAAGGTCACTAATGCAAAAAATGAGGATAAAAAGTTTCGCTCAAGAAACAGTTGAAAACCTAGTGTGGTAAAATTGTCGCATTTCTTTTTGTTCGTTGCTTTCACAATGTCTCCAAGTCTCATTTACCTGTGCAGAATAGTGTAGCTTTTTGAACCCGAAGTTTCAAGAACTTAAAACATGGACTTGATCTGTAATTTCATTTTACCGATGACTACAATGTTGAAATCATTATCACAATCTCCGAACAATCAGAATTAGCATGTAGTACGGTAATGATTAGAATTATGCCGTGTGTTAACTCTATAGTAACGTTTACAGATGGCAGAGATGGAATCTTACAACTTTCATTGATCTTCTATTTTTCCACATGGTTTCCATAGCATGGAGCCCTTTATGTTTTGGTAAATAAAACTACACCTGTTTTCAATAAACAAAACCACTATGCAATCGTTACTGAACTCATTGGAAAATAATTAAAGCATTCAGAACCGATTAAGGCTTAATTTTTGTTCGAATTAAAAACAAATGAATCCACACTTGATCTGCTGAAATCTGCAATCGACGCATTCTCGATTTTGTTTGATCTTAAAGGTCGATGAATAGTGGTATTTCGTTCAGTTTTTAACACCGCTTTTAAGGTATTTGTCTATGATGGTATAATGGCGCGTCTAGCTTACTATTGCATCAAGCGACATCTACAGAAATAGATTAATAATGTCCGGTGAATGATAACGGAGTAATCCTTAACATCCAAAAATTTAAATAACCTGCAAGAAGAGTATCGCTTCATTTTTAGAGAACCCACGGTAATTTAGCCATTTAACAGAGAAATTAAACAGAAAGATAGTACCGCAAAGCATTCTTACCATTCCATTTGACAACCTTTAAGTAAAAACCACGAGTATCATAGTTTACCAAATAGAATAGCGCAATTAACTGGTAAATTAGATGCAATTAACGTTAAACTTAGCTAAATTAAATCAGTTGACGATAGTTAACCAATACTTTTGACATAAGGATGTTCTACAGACAGCACGGAATATATTAATAACAATTACGTCTACAATACGGCAACAGTTACATATTACAGCTGTAGGACGAATCAAATGATGAAGAATGTATTAATGTATTATCACTGCGCTGTTTTTTGTAAGTTTCATAAGGGCAACACAACGGGGGTTTATGTTATCTGCGTGTGAGTCTCGAGACAACAAAGTTCGGATTAGGTACCTCCGAGAACGATCCAGTTAAGATACTAGAAAAATAGGACTGCCTACTGACTTTTCTTGTTATCTTGGCTAATTACTGAATATCGGTAGATACATCGCCAACGAAACATTTTAAATCTATACAAATACCCGTGTAGCAGGGTAAATAATATATTTCTGGCATGCTGGGATATATATATCGATAGGGAATGTATTAAATCATATGTTTCTGAATCTGTAATATAGAAATCAATCTGTTGTTGTACCACTGATGTACGGTGATATACTAAAGAACCAATTATTACGAAAATATGGAAAAATATGAAAAATCCAAGTCAGTACAGTTACAATACCTCTCTATATCAATTAAAACGACAGATATCTTACAACATTATTTTCGCTCTTATGAAAGAATCCTTCATCTAAAAACAGAGACAAAAACATTTATTTTCTCTCAATTTACAGCTATTATCTATTTGAATGTTGACACTCGGCTTTGAAGCTTGTTTTAGCGGAACTGTGCCTTCTAATTCCTCTAAACCGATGCTAGTTCTATGATGTTATCGTAATGATTTTGTATGGCGCCTTGCTGTATGATTTCTGCGTCATCGTCAGACGGAGCCTCTTACCGCCGACAACAATCCGTCAAATTATTTATTAGTTAAACAAGCATATACACCTGGTTATTATATTGTGATTATTAAGCACCGACATGTCGAAAATGATAAATGGCCGCTATAGTGTTGTGTCGCGAAGCAATAAGCTCACAAGATTTGATTAAGGGTGTACGTTTCATCTTACATCTTCACCAATGAGTCTTAATTATGTATGGATTTATAGCGTAGGTAAACAAAATCAGAACCCAGGACAAACAGACGAAACATGCAATTCTACGTAAATTAAGCATTAAAGGTTAGAAGCACTTGACTAAACCACGCAATGATTGGCACGTTTGTTTGTTATGTATAAAACATTCTTACTAGCAAAACAAATAGTATTTTTATCAAAAATCACGAGAACAGTTGACGTGAACTTAAACAGGGATTTGATATTTATGACTGTTGTATAAACAATTATAACGAATCTGGCACGATTAAAGTAGCAATCGAATAATTTTAGTGGAATTGAAGTAAAGCTTTTTAAATAAAACTTTAGCGGCGTATTTGTACAGTATAAACCGGACCCATCTCGGACTGGGCTAAACGTCCAGTTTTCTGAGAATTCCGGTTTTCATAGAAGTATAGATTATAGAAAAGAAAAATGATCCGATTTTCGTGGAATTCCGCTTTCTGGGTGTCCGGTTTTCAGGGGCTATACTGGATTTTTTATTATTGATTTTTGAGTGCGTGTTTTGGACATCTTCATCTGGTGAATTGTATTGATCAACTGGACAGAACATGTTCATTTAATTATAAATAGGTCCACTCTTTCTGTTTGGGTTAACTGTATTGCTGTTTTCTTCGACAAAATTTATCCTAATAAAGAAATCTGTTTTTTTTTGTTCTGCAATTTCTTCATTTAATCTCAGCCTATTTTTATCCCACCCTGGGACCTCCATCTAGATATTGTCACTCAGTCTTTGAAATAAGTATTTGTTCAAGCAGTATTTAAATTGGATTCGTAAGATGAATGATATTTGCGGAATCACGTCCATCTACCAGCGCATCCTCATGCTAGGAAATTATAATGCTTACATGATATACCGGGATGCGAATTAAACGTAATTAAACATAACATTTGAAATTCCATTATCACTTATGTGTGATAAGTAAGTTCTGTTGGTTTATAATTAATTTTGGAGAACGAGAACAACCGACTTGTTTTATATGTTTGCAGTTATGTTTAATGTCTCCTACTTGTGTATCTATGTGCTGTTTAATGTTTGTTCCTAATGGGATAATTGGGATGTTGGGCCAACATAATTAGTTTAATCCCCCTGTACCTTAGCTACAGACCTCTCCAAGGCGGTACCCTCCGGAAGACCGTGTTCCGTCCTATAGTTTTGTGTGATTCTGTGTGTTGGTTGTGTTTCAGATAGAGATGGGGAAGGTAGTATTTAAGGGAAGCTGCGATGTTTTTGTATGCGTGTTTTTTTTTTCTTTGAATTCTATTTTTGTATATATCCATCGTCCCACAAATGTACTTCCAATTCACCCAATTCACCGACAGTAGTTTTCTGTTGTTTGTTTTATTACACATGTTGCTGGCGGAGCACCAATCGT
This sequence comes from Lutraria rhynchaena, assembly GCA_008271625.1. Classification (NCBI taxonomy): domain Eukaryota; kingdom Metazoa; phylum Mollusca; class Bivalvia; order Venerida; family Mactridae; genus Lutraria; species Lutraria rhynchaena. Next base: position 4,395,290 of record VIBL01000004.1, on the reverse strand, counting down.
CTCTGTTCGCCTCTTTTAACGCCACCAACTAAGATATCCCGACGTTAAACAATGGTGGCACTAATGTATTATATGAACATCTCGCAGATTTTTCGTCTAGTTTTGCTTGCAGAAACTGAATTACAGAATTCCGGTATCTTGGAATTCAATTTAGAGCAAAACCCGAAAAACGACTTTATCGTGGAAACAAGTTTTTTTCTTTCTAAATTGATGATGTGACCGAATAGTCATTATGACGTTTCAACAACACTTTGCCACTGTTTTTACTTCAATTTTTTGCATATTGTGTAAGTGCAATTTTCAACAAAAACACGCACAATGTCTAATTACCTTACGTTTGGATTCGATTATGCAGAAAAGCCGGTAAACAATTAGCGATTAGTATATTTTTATCTTCCCATTCGGAGGATTTTCTAATTGTTTTAATCAGTTAAATTATACATAGATAGGGGTTATGCGTAGTTTAATTGAAATGATTAGAACATACGGTTGGATATGTTAGATGCGGGATGCCAGTTCCAATCTCTTTGTTTCATTCAAGGGCTGGGTGTGACTACAGTGACAAAATTCTACTTGCAGCATTGGTATAGACTTATTTATAACCATGATTCAATCAATTCACATACAAAAAAACCGTTTATGCTTCATTCATTTTCTTTGTACTTCAATTTTACAAATACCACATCATGGACAATCTTATCAATTGTGTTAATAATACAATAATCTATTATTATTATTATTTATCTATTTATTCCGATAAAGATACATATATACATGGATACAAAACATGATAGCAAATATAAAATTTACACCCATGAAATTAAGTCCATGACATGTACATTAACACCGGGGATGACACAAAAAAGAGACGAACTCTAATTTCTATTGTGTTCACCTGTCTTGATATGACACAGAGGCATTAATATCACAGATTATTATAAATATATAATTAGTGTTTTGTACAGGAATGAACTTTATTGTTTGCACTTAATAATTTTGAAATTACCATTTTCGAAACCTTGTCAAGTACATTGTAAAATTGTACAATGAACTTGATTAGTGACTGTTTCTTGGTGGTTTAATATTTACATATACAGTGCAACCTCTCTGAAGCAACACCCTCTAGGAAACGCAAAATTATGTCGTTGTTGAGAGGTTGCCGCCCTAGAGAGGTTTAATAAATAGTCAAATCGTACTGTGGGGAAAAAGCATGCTGTAGTTGAAGGGAGGTTGTCGCTCAAGGAAGGGCCGCTCTTGAGGTTGCACTGTATATTTACATAACAAAATAAACAATTAAAATCTTAGATTTGTCAATATGTCCAATCACAATTTTGAACTTAGAAATCAACAATTATTATGTCAACAGTATTACCCCGTACATGTGACGCAAACAATGTCATGCTTCAAGACAATTTCGGATACTCAATTCCCATTTGCCCTTTGCATGAAGACATCAAAGATTATCATAATGCATTGTTGTCAGTCTGGCAAGACTTGGGGCAAATTTCTGCCAAATCACACTTTAAATTGAGATAGATATAATATCGCCTAAAACGCGGGGGATTTTTTTTTAAATACGTTATTCAATGATGTTAGGAGAACATAACTGCATTGAATTACTCGTTCAGTCTGTCTGGACTCTGATTTGGAAAACAACCAGAGCTATCATGTTTTCAGTCAAATTCGTGAACTGGAAGAGAACGTATTGCGTACATTTCATGACTGAATATCGTTTGGGGTGAAAACAAGGCAGACATTATCGTACAAGTCTGTATATGTCATGATTGTTATAATAAAAAATAGTTTGTACACATTAAATGTGGGTCGTTAGTCGTGACCTGTACTGAGATAAGCAGACACAACGGAATTCCATTAGTTCGAGCTCAGAGTGTTCAAATCTCTTAATGACCATCATGGTGGTATAATGCAAGACTCCAGTATGAAGTCAGGACATTAAGATCTAAGCGAGGCACATGTTACATCCCAGAATTCCATTGTTGACTCTATGTGTCAGTAATTTCTCATTTCTAAATCGGGTGCCTGCGGACGGTCACGATTGTAACTTGAACGCTTGTCAAAAATAAAATAATCACACTATCCAAAACAAGCAAACAAGCAAGCAAGCAAGCAAACAAACAAACAAACAAACAAACAAGTAAACAAGCAAGCAAGAAAGCAAGCAAGCAAACAAACAAACAAACAGATAAGCAAACAAACAAATAATCAACCAAACAAACAAACAAACAAACAAAAACAAAAAAGCCGAACAAATAGCAATTACCTGTAGCCATATGTTTATTTCCCTCAGTTGTATACATGCATATGTTAACATATATGCCATCATTGACATTTTTAAACTGTTAGAAACTTAGATCTGACTGCAAAATGTAATAAAATTCAAAAATAGGTACAAAGTAGACTTTGTTTCTATATCAGACAACGCAACGCTTGATGTATCAGGATCTTGTTTGAAACTGGCAAGAAGTTGGAATCCAGTACTGTAAAGCTATATAGTATTATAGACGTGCATTGGCTCTGTGCCATTGTAGTAAAATAAAACAGTTACTAAGCCACGAACACATAAATATTGTCACTGATGATTTTATATGTTTATGTATTACTTGAATACGAGATACCTGTACATAATTTTACATGAATAGACCGACCTGGAAATTTTGATTAGGCCAGACAAAAAATGTTGTGTTTACAATTACCCGACCAATCCTAATTTAGGCACCGCACTGAACGTTTCAAATGGCGACATTGTACGAAAATATGTTCAATTAATTTGTACCCATATTCTCACAAAAGATGTACAGGAAAAAAAGAAAATAAATGTATATTTCCACCTACCTATCCCAGTCTTTTCGGTCAAGTAACCCTACACATGGCTATTTACTTCTAGTCTAACGTTAAAGTATTTTAATTCATGTAGATAAGGCCAGGATAGGGCCATGTTTAGGGTTACTTGGCGGAGAGGTAGGAAAAGTTTTTTCTTATTTCCTTTTCTAAGCACTTTTTGTGAGACTATCGGGTCAGATTCGTACCTAATTGTATTCGTACTTTTAATTCTATGGTAGAAACTTTAGGGTCGGTGACAAAAAAAATAGGAGCGGACGGATAACCAAAAGCCCGACTATTTTCTGGCCTTATACATTTTGGTATTCGCTGGCAAGAAGCAACGTGTTACGTTTCACAATGTTGATGCTTTGCTTCTGCATTCGATCTATCAAATATACATTAAGCGAGGTATCAAGTTTTCTTGTATACATTTTTTATGTTCTCGACTTACATAAAACTTTATTTTAAATAATAAATGTTGGCGTCAAGTTGTTTTGTTCCTAGGAAGTTATTACTTACGCTCCTTGCTCTGGAAGAAGTGACTCATGTCGGTGCGCCCATGTGTATGCATTAAACCATTACTTAGTACTTTTGTATCAACCCCGAATAATTTTTGAAATGCCAGTCCTTCGTATGTATACATAAAACTGAAAATGTTAACTACTCAGCGCTAATTGATTCAACCAACATCAAAAGTACAGTAAACAGCGTGCATAATCTGCACTAAATTATTGATTTTCAACACTGGTCTGTTTTAGAAAAAAACAGTACGGGTTTTTATATAGAGATACAGTATAACCCTTAAAACCAGACTCCATGAAACCAGCATTCTTTAACAATGGGCTGATTTTTCTAGTCACATATTTCTCTTCTATAATCAACAGATTTCTGAAAAACAGAATTTTGGTACCGAAAACCGGACGTTTAGCCCAGTCCGGACAGGCTCCGGTTTTCAGGGGTTATACTGTACAATAAATAGAACTAAAACTATGGGCAGTAACAAAGACAGCAACAATCACATTGTTGCAAACATCAAGTGAATCATATCAATTTGTTTCTGTATTGGCAGTCAAGACAAATACTGGAAACCTGCACAGTTATATATTTCTGTCTGAAACCATTTTATATAATTGAACTACATGAAACTGGATATTCTAAAAATCGAAATGAAATTAATTTCATTCGTTGTTGAGTGGTGTTTACAGACATTACTTTCACCTCGAGACAAGGGATTTGTTTGAAAGTTAATGATTTGAAAACTAACTTTCTTTGAAAGTCTAGCCATATAATTTTATTCTCTCGAATTTTAGCGATTTCTTATTTAGTAAATTTGATAAAACTCATCGGTGTAGTTTGTTTTTCGGAAAAGTTAGTCTAGTTTGCCGATGGCATTTTATGAGTATTTTGGATGAAGTTCTTGCGGTGTTCCCAGTAGCTTAGCGTATACCGCCTGATGCTGATGTAAAATCGAGAGCTGAATTGTAACGTTTATAACGAGAGGCAGGGGAATATTCAGGTTCTAGAAAAATGAAATTTAGAGTTGGTCTTTGTATAAAGAACAAAACATTCTCTTTATGGACTCAGTTTTCATTTCTCATTTGTTATGTTGGTTTTATTATCATTGCGGTGATATTATTAATGTATTGTATATTCGATGTTAATAGATAATAAAATGGAATAAATTCTTGTATCTTCTTCTATTCTTATTCTTCGAATCGTCGAACAATACGAGAGTAATCGATGGAAATGTAGACACGAATGAAATGCAACTTGTGATGTGTTGTATTTGAATAAAATTGCGACGGAATATTCAAAGGAAAATCAAATAAAAGCTCGTAACATCGTCTGCTCTTTGTCATTCTTATTAATGCTGCCGCTTGTCACGCAAATCAGCTTCCACACGATTCACGGTCTGATTTATTGTTCTGATTCGAATTTCATTATCCTTGATTATGACAGTAAGTGACAACATTTTCTATTTTTAGACTGGAACGAGACCAAACTTCCGGTCATGGTGTTTGTACATGGCGAATCGTACGAAGTGGGTACCGGAAACGCATATGACGGCAGTGTCCTTGCAAGCTATGGTCGAGTCATCGTGATCACTGTCAACTACAGGCTTGGTGCACTTGGTAAGAAAACAATCATCCTTCTATCTGACACAGACTCATATTAGGACGAGTTCCATTGTTTCAAATAAGCGTACGCTTTGAAACAAAAGAAGTATATTCAATATAGCGATCTTCATTCTTCGTATTATGTTAATACCAAAAAAAAAATTCTAAAGAACTTGTCTTAACGTTTGTCAATTTACCTCACGTTTATTATGCAAATGGTTTCATACAACAACCTATTGATTCATGTTCTTTTCCCCTGCATTAATGCTATTTCTCTCATTTGAAGCAAAGGACAATACATTTTCTCTCTCTATAAGTAAAATGCTCATTTCCTTGTCAAGTTATCAGAGAATGAGAAATGATCGAAAGAAAATCTCTCCTCCGTGTTTCACGAACTCATCTCACATTCTTGCCATGTCTTGATTAGTTTATAAGGACTTTTATTCCAGGATCAAACGTATAATTGCAATTATTATGTTTATTTATGCCGAATATATTACAAAGGCGTTGATTGAACAGAAACATGTTTTTTATGTTTATCAAGGTTCGTAATTGATATATTACATCTTTTGTCATAAATATTATAAATGCATAACTAGAAAATATATATCTTGATACATTAATCATATAAAACATGATATATTTCACCAAGTCATGAAGTTTCTACCAGCCATAAGGTAACGGTGTTAATTAGGTATTTAAACTTATTGCGTTATGTGTAAGACCAAAAAGTACCATACATAACATGAACGCTACCAAACGGTCTAAATATTTATCAACGATAACCAACGACTGGAGTTTGTGCTTCCTCACACAAGAAATTTTGTTCCGGGTGGTATTCGAACTTACACTGATGTAAGGCTAGTGAGTTCAAGTCAGAGACCACTCGACCACGGAGTCCCCTTGATAACAAGGCACTTTTTTACAAACGGGAGATACTCGTTAGAAATCCATCTTTTATAAATTTCATATAATTGATGTCATTTTAGTAAAATACAATGAGCAAACAACAGCTAAAACAAATGATAAATGAATTCATGGCTAATCGCTGAATGCGCGTCCACGTGACCAAGCTCTACTGTCTTAAAAGTCGATTGACGTCTTTGTTGGGGAAAGTGATAATGTGTATATTGTTTGTCAAACCTCGCACGCGTTGCAGCTGTTTCTAGCACAAAGTACGACGGTAATAGGTGATTTCAATTTGTTGATAATCACCTTGCCCAGAGACAAATATGTTACCGGGTCAACAAAAACTGATCATCAATTTCGATGCGGAGAACACTCTGTGATGCTAATATAATATTCATATACAGCATATATACAGAACGAAGTTATAATTATGTTCATTATTGCGATACTGCTAATATAGAATATTCGCACACCAAGTAGGAACGCGTGTAAATTCTGTAGGCTTATCAAAGATAATTTTTTTGGCCGTCATGCCTAAATATGATTGAAACATAATTAGAAAAATAGATATGAGTCAATAGTTATGCAAAACAATCAAATGCGTCACACTGAAAACTGAAAACGTTTATATTACTTAAACATACTAATGTCGAGTAAGGGAGTGACCGCGGACCAGTGGTTAGTGCGCTTGACTCGTAACCCGGCGATCCAGGTTCAAATCCCGGTTGCGGCAGGTCATACCCTTCTATGAAATATTGACAAAAATGTGGAGAGGTTGCCAGCTCCTTGTGGAAGGGTAAGTTAGTACTAATTAGAAATACAGTCCGGGAATTTCATATTCACATACTTTAAGTAACTTTAATTCTTTGACTGACGTACAGTGGTGTCGAATTTGTTAGAAATCGGAAACATTGAATCTAGAAAAAAATACAAGTGCTCCGTAAGATTTGAAGGAACTACATGTGGCAAAAAACTCAGATTAATTTGAAAAACGGAGAAAATGCAATTCCGTTTGTCAGTTGTTTAAAGATTGCACGCCTATGCATTGGATGATTAGACAAGTAAATCGCCCAGTGTTGTTGGGAAAAGAGCACTATTGATTTGATTCATAAAAAGCGAAGAATATTTATACAGGACAACATATGTTAAAATCCGCTCATAAATTACAACGATTTTTTTATATCTCGGTATTTTAACGTCGCACCAACAACCAGGGTCATTTGGCGAACCTTTCCAGCTTTAACGATAGAGCAAGACCCCGGGTGTACATCTTGGTAGAACCACCCGCCTTCCGTTTGCTAGCTGGACAACTACTTAACATGTTAATTTTGTCAGGTCCAAGGTGGGATTCGAACTCACGACGGTGAGGGACTAGTGATTACTAGTCAGAGACAATAACCACTAAACTACGGAGCCCCCCCCCTAGAAAAGAATCCATTGTTTTAATAAATAATATATATATCTTAAGAATAATATATTAAATTAGTCTATTTGATATATGTATAGTTCTGAAATATTAATCTTATTAATGATTCATATGACTGATTTTACTAAATTACTAAAATACACCTATGCACCTAAAATGTACCTATTCGTTCAGCTGTTTGTATGCAAGCAAGATGCAAATGAAAGTCTATAGTCTATGGAGCTTATAGTCTGTGAAGCTTATAGTCTATGGAGTTTATAGTCTATGGAGCTTATAGTCTATTGAGCTTACAGTCTATGGTGCTTATAGTCTATGGAGCTTATAGTTTATGGAGCTTATAGTCTATGAAGCTTACAATCTATGGTGCTTATAGTCTATGGTGCTTATGGTCTATGGAGCTTATAGTCTATGGAGCTTATAGTCTATGGAGCTTATAGTCTATGACTCGTTATCACTAGCCAAATCTCACATGTGTTGAAGCTATCCGGCTAGCTTGAAGAAGGTCGGTGTTCTACTAAGGTGTCCACCAGGGGTCTTCCTTCACCGTTACAGCTAGAAAACTCGCCAAACTGACCCTATCTATTGATATGACGTAAAAACCCAGAAAAAAAACGAAATGCAGGTGCTTGTTTACACCATACTGTGACTGTGTCTGCAACATGCTGGTTATACAGTCGTGTTTATGACATAGCAACCAGCTGTAAATCTTTTCTAGCATTAATTTCTCAGACATACAAAAATGTCCACTTTCAGTAATCACATACTTGTGCGTAGCCTTTTAATTGCCGTCTCGGTATTGACCGCTTCGTATGTGAATTTAGCTATCTGTCTAACGTAAATGAAACGGTCTATGTGGCGATATCGTGAGCGCCTAGGGATTCTGATGACACGTTAAAAGAATTCCCGGTAGGCGATATTGTAACTAATCGAGCCGTAATGTCGGCGTTGTGACAAGCGCGTTGCTCCTTCTAGATTTGTAGTAGGCTTAACGTCAACTTGAGGCTTGGGTCGGCTGGCATTCAATCGAAGAGGAATTAGTTTTAGTCTTTTTTTCAGATCTTAATGTATTTCTAGTGTCTTTGAAATCAATATGACGTCCTCAGAATATAGACCACAACGTTCAAGTTGATTACTAAATAGCATTTTTCTTAATTTTTGGTTTTCACTAGAATAGTGGACTGCTGCGGAAGACTGATTGTGATGGCTCAGACATAATGTGTCCCCAATGGGTACGGGATACTACGTTATTTGATTTATATTGGTTAATTTAAACTATGACCTGACGTTTATTTGTCTTTTACCATTGTTATGTTCGGTGAATAATATGTTATGTAATGTTTAGTTATACCAAGACAAAATTCTAGTGTCAAAATGTACAGTAGTTGGGAAAGATTGGATAATATTGATAACATTTGAACAGAGTGTCTTGTTTTGACATTTAGTATGTTCATTTTCTTTCATTATCAGAAATTGAACTTTGCAACAGACATCAGTATGTTTTATCAAACGAATGGCTGTCTTGATTGAGTCATTTGTGATATTAGTTCACAAATAACATTATTGCACTGTTTTGGTGACTGCTAAACTCCACGAAAGTTTGGCGGACAGTAAAAACGCCGCATTGGTGCCAATGGATTGTTAGGGAGTCGTCAAATTGAACACATTTTTGAATTTCTGTGGACATCATTATTCATTAATTAAATCATACGGCGTCTGTAAATTTATTAAGAGCTGTCATTTTATGAATAATATGGCAATGAAGTTGAATGATTGTAATTGAAACTTCGTCATTTTTATGGACCAATTTAGTGCTGTTGAATACAAATTCTGAAACATTCCGTTTACTGATATGTTGTGTAACATTCATGTTTAAGGTCACGTGATTATGTATATATTTACAAAATTTGATCGGATACCGCTTGTACCTCTTCTAAGAGTAACTGTACCGAGCTCTTCTTGATTCAAAAAACAAAGCCCTGACGCCAATGCAATTCGATTTTCCATTAAGCAAAATGTATAAATGTAGAAGACAAGAAAGGCCGTATATTTTCTAGATGTTTAATACTGTTATTAAGATAATAATTATTTAGTTCGGTGATTATTTCTCTTCCAGCAATATGTATATAGTTTCATTGTATTCTGTGCTGTATATGTCTAAGAAATGTCACGTAAATTGATCAATGTAATAACAAGATATCGAAAGATGTCGGTGAAGATTACATCTTCGCAGTATGAAATGTTGTATTGCAATTATGCGCACAACTTACTAAACACGTCAACGGAAAGGTTGACAATCTATAAAATATCGAACGTTGTCTTATTGATGGTTATAAGGCTCATTTTACATTAGGTTATGTAATATACATGTAACCAGTTTGTGCTGCAACAATTAGGGTTTAATATCCGTAATGCCCAAAATTATTATCTCCGTATGGAACGAACAGAGTTTGGAATCTTTCAAGTTTTACTGGTTTCTATAATAGAAAATGATTTACCGTGAGATTTCTATATCATAATGACGATCCTTTGAGTTATTGTCCATTTAAATTTGGATTGAAGTCTATGGGATTCGCCCATTTTTCAAAGATTAAGGGGAAAAAAGATTGTTTCAATGAAAACTCACGGTGAATAGATGCAAAACGTTGTAATGCAATCAAACTAAAGAAAAATATATGCCACCATGCTATATTTTCTAAAATTACTATTTTTCAACAAGGGCATCAACTCTTACAAAATTCAAAAATATGTTGCAAAATAAATTAAAGTACCCGTGGTAACTCACAAAGAAATAATGACAATCGAGAAATTCTATATTCAATATACATATACATGTACAGTGCAACCTCACCAGAGCGGCTCTCTCTTGAACAACAACCTCCCTTCTACGATAGCGTGATTTTTCCCGCTGTACAATTTAACTTTTAATTTAACCCCTGTAGAGAAACAACCTCTCAACAACGATATGATGTTGCTTCTCCCAAAGGGTGTTGCCTAGGAGAGGTTCCACGGTATTAACATTTTTAGTTGCTCTGAGCACATATGTCAAAACAAATAAAGCATTATGGATATAATACCTTAAATGGAAGTTCAAATGAACAAAGGGACTGACGAACAATATGAATGGTAAGATCAATAAATGTAAAAATAAATTTTACCTATTTCTTAGTAATACTGTTGAAAGTAATGACACATTATACCTATATTACATGTACTAATGCGTTTTTTTATATATATTTAATAATACGTGTATATGTTCTTTTTTTAATTCAGGTTTTCTGAGTACCGGGGATAAAAAAGCAGAAGGGAACTACGCCGTCTGGGACCTTATGGCTATTTTATATTGGGTAAATGAGAATATAGCCGGGTTTGGCGGAGATAAAAGCCGGGTAACTTTGTTTGGTCATGGTCATGGTGCTGCGCTGGTCAACGTGTTGCTGGTGTCAAACGCCCTGATAGATAAACGTAAGATAGGTGTGTTCATAAAATACGACTTTTTTCAACATCTCCTTCACCTGCAAGATGGCTTCAAAAAATCTTTTTTACATATGTATGGGAACATGTGACATACTCGTATCTGTTTCTATGGGCACTTCATATCCGTTACCTTCTTTGTTACTGGAGATGGTCGCATTTTCTGATTACACGAACAAAAATTATTCCACAAAATGGAATAAGAAATCAATAAAGTATTTTATGCACAATAAAATTATCATAATGCTACATTACATTACTTTCATTTCATTGTTAATCCACGGTATTTTCGTATCAGTTTGTATATCTTACGTTTTATGTTGAAATAAGTCTTTATATTTTTTGAACACACCTCTTTTTCACTTTTGCACGCATATACCATCCTTTCCTAACATATTAACATGTTACTCGTTTGGGTTGTTTTTGTTTAATACTAGTGTTGTGGCGATGTTTTACCCATTAAACAACTGTTCATCATTGTCATATTTTACATGAATTGTTTAAAATGTATGCTGTGGTTCCCTGTTTTTGTGTTCCTAAGACCAATAATTATGTGTATGCATTCGTGAAATCATCATACAAGAACGTATCTGGGGAAATGGGTTCATCTTGAAACAAATACTCCTTTGGCGAGTTTAGTTTCACTAGAATTATGATTAATTAATTCGAAAATGGTCGTGTTTCCAGTTACCCGATCAAAGTTATTTTTGACCCTGGCACTGCAGTGTCCAACGGTAAAATCCTAAGTACGAAAATATTTGGGGACGAATTGTACCCCGTATTCTCACAAAAAAATGTTTAGAAAAAAAGAAAAGATTTTATTTGACATGCCAACCCAAATTTTTAGTGGAGTAACCTTAACACGACTATCTTTTAGCCATTCTTTCGTTTGCTAATAAGTACACTTAGTATTTGATTAAAAACCAGGAAGGTGCATACACATTAAAATGTAAACTATTTACGAGAATTAAATAAGTTAAATTAATGTTATCTGATGTTTATCTTATTAGATTCAGTTATTTTCACATCAATGTTACTATCTCATAGCCTTTCAACGTTTATACTTTTTATTAGCTTCAGCTGATAAAGTGTTTCATTGATTTTTCAATGCACGTTCATTTCGATTAAAAAATATATGACGTATTTAGAACTTTATAATTCTCAAATATAGAGGGTATGGCATTCTTTTTTAAAAATTGACGGTTTGCAGTTACGCGACCGACTTATTCAAAAAACTCCCCCCCCCCAAAAAAAAACATTTAAATCGATCATGACAAAAAAACAACATTTTTTCGTTTTTATTCTTGCCTTTCGTTTTCAGTTCAAGCGTATAATGTTCATAAACATACCTACATATCCACTGTTAAAAGTTTGGGTCGCGTAACCGCAAACCAAGAATCTTTTATTTGGCTGTCAACTTGTTTAGGTACATTAATTTTGATAACACACTTCCGGTGAAATCGTATTTCATATTTTAAGGACTAAAACTTTTACGACGTACATAATTACGAACCACTATTCAATATAATGGAACAGATTCATACATTACCGGTAATACGACAGTTTAATAGCGTATACATTGATCTAGCTAACTCTTGGTATTTTTACCATAAAACAATCATTGACAGAGGGCACAATACATTACTTTTGTTTAGTCAACATATAATCTAATGATTACAATGTATTCTGAAGTGTCATATTGATTTTCCATACATATTTCAACAAAATAGTCTTTTGTAACTTTCTCTCAACCAATGCGTTGAAGAACCTCGTTTATACAATACGTACGATATAGATATCATTTCAGCAAAAAAAAACGGTAACTCTTGTAGTTACAGCACGAATAAAAATGTGTTAACTACGACGATGTATATTTAGGGGTCATAATTTCGAACAAGAACAAAAAACACGAGAATCAATCAAATTCCAAACAAGGGTTAACCTGACATATCAATTGATATCATCTTACCCCAATTACTCAAACTTAAAGACAGGTTCAAATCAAGAAGTTAATAAAAATGGCTTTGTTGTCAAATTAAAAAAAAATAAGTTGTTGATGTGTTGTATGATGGCAATGCATGAATATTGTCTTGCATCAAACCGGCAGGACTTCTTTGATAATGGAATAAACCCCATCATTAACACTCGTGTTTAAGGCATCGTGTTATCTATGAATTTATGACTACTCAAAAGCGTTCCTTGCACAATTCTCCTAATTACGGGAGGTAAATATTCAACGCTAAATATGCTTTGACGTATTGTTCCTTGATCGCTACATAAGCCTCTAGATCTTTTAGAATATAAACTGGCGCTCTGGACCTACACTTATTGTTGCAAGGTGTCGTTGTTATGTCGGCATAGGCTCTCGAATCGATGGTTTTCAAAATTGGTTTTATATGTAGTCAGGCGAAAAATCCTAACCAGACTAGTAACAGATCAATCATGGATACTTGACGTTTAATTCCAGTGTTATATAACATACCGTCTGATTTTATAGACACGGTTTGCATGCTAATGATATACTTGTATACGTATCCATTGTTTGTATTAGCTTCGCTGGAAAGAAGTTATTTAGTTTCTAAGTGAGTCTTTTCTGCACTTTGCGATATAAATGTATCATCTTCTTAGATGAGTTGTAATACAACACAATATAACATGAATGCATAGTCTGTAAGAGCGAGGTTTATTTTACCATACAATCACAGAAAAAAATATATATTTTGATACAAATATATTTGACAGATCATCAACTAATTAGCCCGTATTCACCACCGATTACTTTAACAAATAATTACCAATTGCTTCATTTTACTCACTATTGGCCCCATAAATCTCGAATAACATTGAAACCAAACAACAACGGCCAAACGAATTAATTTAATAAAATAAATTTAATTCAAACATAGTGCATGGTGCGATTTGCAGTCCTCAATAGTTGTATTTCTGCCTGAAATGATCTGCCTACATTTCTTGCCATATTTATCACATTATACATTAGCTAGTATCTATGGTAACGACTGTCTTAAACATTGTTGCTTCACATCAGATTGTAAGGCCAGCGCCAAACACGGTAGTTCGTATATGCAAGTGAGAAAACAATAAACAATTCCGCCTTCCATTTTAAATGAGTTTATGTTGATGGAAATACAATACAGTAAATCACAAAATCTTCGCATTGTCTGAGTAAAATCCCTCGGGACATATCTATTTCAAAACAAATTATTCAGGTACAATCTCTGTCTGTAGACATGACAGTACAGTTCTCAGATAGATGTTTCCGGCTGCATCGATAGACATCGAACCCTCTGCGTTCTTCCTCCTTATGTCACGTGGTCACTGTATATCTAAATTAAACATCAAATGAAGCAATAACCATCGTTGTTTTTTTCCGATACGTTTTCAGTACAATTATGGAGAATCTGTGATTTATAACCGCTTCAATGAATCTGAAGATGTCCTATGTCCGCTCATTACTGGATAAGAACTGTGAGAATATACGACTATGTCGTAATTGAGTGCCTTATACGAACACAAGTTTGTTACTGAACTGCTGGCAGGCAACTCTTGTCCTCACGAAGTACATAAATACATACTTTTTGCACGATCCCTACCGAGTCGTTCTAACAGTGCATCTTATTGATATTGTTGCTAAATGTCAACTACTCTCATGAGAATTCTAATTAGGAAGAAAATTAACAATTTTGTTTCTTGAATGACTATGAAAACTTCTTTGTCGTTAAATATTGTCGTCATGCCATGTGGGAAAATATAACCAACAAAAAATTATAGACGTTTTTGGTTACATAATTGGTATTTACTTTAAGGTCTGCGTAATTTGTGAAATTATGTATAACGTTGTTGCGTTAGCTACTTCCAAACACATTATGAAAGCTGATACTGAGACGGGCCGTCTACAAACGAAGCTTATAATGTTGTTGTGTAGGTCACTTTTAAAGACGATAGAATTACGCTGCGTATTTTAGAAATAAACAAATTAATGTCTCATTTATCGGCAGATATCAACGGTCATTGATCGAACTAACTGGCCACTTCTAGTTTTAAGTTTACTCCATAATCATATAAGTTTGAATAACGAACATCACCGAAAATGTTGTGTGGTCAGCTACGTGAAAATGTTCTGTCTCCTAAATGATGTGTTTGTGTTTCTCAATGTCCAAATATACTTATGAACATCACAAAATATTTTTATTCTGTGTATTCGTATATAGCAATGGTGTGTTGAGAAAGAATATATACAACTGAAAATGTTCTGAAATATTGTAAGATATATTCAGAGACATATAGTCAAATCTACAAATATAAATAATATTTAGGGTTTGCTGCAGTGGTTGGGTGGCCTGTGGGAATACGAAAATAAGTTACTGTTTGTAGCAAACATGACACAAACGTTTGTCTCTACACTACAACAAATTATAGCCGTAATTGGCGTCTGTCATTGCACCAATAAATGCTATCGTCTGACTTATGCCTGGTATAATGACACGTAATTGTCAGTTTTTTCGTTGTTATAAAAGAGAAGTTTACAACTTTCCTAGACACATGAAGGAGTAGCGGCAACACGTTTTGTTGGAGTGATATTAGCCCATATATACTGACTGCAACACGTTAATGTGATATTTGGCTCTTATGTAATATAATTATAGCACAATATTACCAATTAGCAATAATGTGAAGTCAACATTTTTACTAGTATCCCAAAGTACATTTTGGGAGGAACAAGTGCCCTTAGATCGGCTTTATCACCAATAACTAATTGATAATGATTATTTAAATCGACAATAAACTTATGCACAAATATTGCGTCATCCAGAATAGGAATCATTCTACGGCTACGGGAATTAATGGGTTAATGTGTAGCTTCCCGTTTAGCGTAAATGATTGCAAATGGTAGATAATTTAATACCAATTATGCTAAAAATTCCCGACCTAAACGCAGATCAGCAATGTTGTCAGCCGAAAAATGTTGATATTTTTATTACATTGTATTTTGTTTTACACGTTTGCAGTATGCTTGTCGTTATTTATAGAAATGTTGACCAATATAAAATGCCAACATCTGTTAATTATGGGCAAATTGACATAAAATTTGTTTTTGCAGGGCGATATGTATTAGGAAACATGAATGCGGTGTCATGTTCGCTCCTTCTAATTTCCTGCGCGACCTTTCAAGTCGAAATATATGCCACGTGCGTGTGCAATATTCGAAAGTTAGTCCAAAATTTTGTTAAAACTGTATGAAATGTGGGCAGAAGCTCGATGTTTTTATCTGAGAATGTAACTTCCCAATTTACAGGCGCGTGTTTCCTACAATATTCACCAGCGCCAACTAAATGTGGTATTGAAGAATTCTGAAGAAACCTTGCATTTAATTAAAAGGAGAAAAAATGACCCGAAAAGTCGCCTGTCAATTTTATTGAATACGCGTAATACGAAAAAATATTCAAGTATAAAACATAACCATGTTCACTATGATTGTTTTTCCTGTTTATTTCTATTGTAGTATATTCCGATTTTCGTCTTTCTGTCAATTTCTTAACCTTAGTATCGGAACGCCTTAAATAACTTATTGTAGTGAGTACAATTATACATAATGTCATTTTCCCGAACATTAATGCTATCAAATTATGTAAGTATGTACGCTTATATCTTTAATTTTGAAAATCTGTTTATCATGATTACATTAGTCGTCAATAATTTTATCTACAGTGTAAGTAAGTTCGTTTATTTCTTCAGCATTTTCTCCAGTCTCACGGTTGACTATCAAAGCTACCATTAAAAACCGCTGCAGGGGTACATTTACTCTTGGAGTTTCTAATATGTTTATGTATTATAAACATCTTTTATGGCAATTCTAGCACGTCAACTTGATTGACGGTTCTTTAACATATCGAGATTAAATAAAAACGCTGTCTGATGCTGGTCTAGTGACTATTGATTACCTCCTTGGAGCTGCTGAAACGAACCTGAAATATTCCTGGGTCCTTTAGCTGATGGATATTATATTCTACTAATGAATATTGAATTTAAGTCGGAAATAACATCGCTACATACTGTGGATTCGTAGGATTTATTTCTTGCCCATTGTTAGTTTATTGTAATACACAATAGCTGTGTCTACAAATCTCCATTCCGTTACAACGAGGCTTCACCGTTGTTTTAGAATGTCAATTAATAACAAATTACTCTGATTAAAATTCATTTCCGATTATCATTTTATGAATATGGTATGGAATATCAATGAGTGGAGGGGCATGGTAATATTGTTATACTCCTTGTCTGAGTGCTTTTTGTTGAATATTATGTACGTGACAGTTCTAAATCGATTTTCACTTCGCGGACTGTATTTACAGTACCTTGGCGAATGGTGCCCATATAAGGTTATAACTACATGATGATTTTGTCTGTTGGTATTCCCGGATAACTTGAAAGGTCCTAAATTATAAAATGTTGATACGGTTTCTTCCAAGTTTTTCTTTCCCTTTTCAATTATTTTATTCTATTTTTTTTTTTTTTTTTTTTTTTTTTTTTGTTAAACGCAATACTCATTATAATGTTGTCTACAACATCGAAAGGAATTGTGAACACTATTAGGGCTTTTGTAGACGTAGAGTGATATAGAACATACCAAATTGTTGAATCAGTTGGTGTTTAATATAAATATTAACTTTAAACTTTGTTGTTCTAGATAATACAATTGAATATGGCGCAAGCAATTTACAGCAAAGCATAACACCGTACAAATAATGACGTTCTCCCATTTTTTTTCAAACTGAGCTTTTAAGTGATTGGAGCCTCTTGTATATTTAGTAATGCTCCCAGTCTAATTACATAAAATATGGCGAATTTAAGGCGTCTTTTTGTTTCATTTTTTTGATAATCCAATGGAAAGTTTGTATTCTTGTCACAGAAGACAAGAAGTGATTTTATGCAATTTTATTTCAGGCGTTATTTCATTACTTAAAGTGTTTTCTATCGTTTACAATATTAAAGCGTTTGGTGTTGTAGGGAGAATTTGAAGATATTTAATAAAATAAAGTAACAATACTCGTATTGGAAAACATAAAGAAACATTCAAATCTGCATTATGTATGTGAATGTTTATACATATAAACATGAATACAAATAGCCTTTGCAATAAACGTGGAATCCTGAGCCTTAATGTTTGCTCAAATAGAACAAACATATTTTTAATGTAAAAATTTAAAGTTTTCCAAGGAAATGCCACTTACAGAAATCTACTCTTCTTTACAGACTACCGCAATCATTAACCAATCCCCTCATGGACCACCATACATAATAGCACCCGCGAAAAGCAACGTATGATAAAAATGAAATCAACCAACATGAATAACTTCAAACATTGCTTTAAGATAGATCGGATAAATCGTGTGTCGGTGTGCAATTAAAAAATACATTCCTTTAACTACAGTAAACGTGTTTTATAGCGAACTAGTATGAGATTAACGATTGGATACAGCTATCTCCAAACACGCCGTCCCATATTTTCAAGTAATAAACTTAGTGAAATATGAATATGATAAAGTAATTATTCGGGTCCCCAGGAATTCAATATAGTCATATACTAAAGTATACAACTAAATAATTAGTGTCTAATACCACAACAGTGATCCGGTGGATTTTTTTCGTATTCCGTAATTTAAATTTAAATTGTAGATTTATCGGACCACTGTTTTGTCTTAGAAAAAAATAATGAAAACACAACAGAGGTATCACCTTGCATTTAACGTCTTATACAAGTCCTAGATATATAATTGCTTATTACTAAATATGTTTCAAATTGTTTGTGAGCGTAAGAATTTTCCCGTAGCTGTTCAAATTACAATAATTTAATTCAGTACTACTGTTCAAAGAAAACAATTCTAATTATATTATTTCGTGAGTGTGACTGTGGCACAGGGAACAGTTGTATTGTATTCATTTTACGACATTTTAAGACAATTGGCAACGAAATGTGTTGTTAAATTTACATCATCGCCATCCAAGTACAGAAACATTGGCGCCACAAATGCGAATATCACTATGACACCTTGCAACATAATAACAACATCTGTAAAAAGATATTGTCAGAGTTATAATACACGTGGGACATTAACATACACGTACATCATGTTAGATCACAATTGTAATAATGTCAAAAGTTATTGTATTTTCAATGATGGGTGAACAATAATTGTTTTCTTCAGAAATTGTTGTTCTTCTTAAGTTCTATATTTGGATCTCGATGTTTTATAAACTTATTTAGTTGTATTGAAGTTAGGAAAACTACTTGCCAACGATATGTACGAATAAGAACAACAAAATAATTAACTGGAAATGCATCAAGAGATGCACTCTACCTTCAAAAGTGGACCGCGATCTAATATACAGGGCTAATTTAATTAAACCACATGTAGTGACAACACAATACATAACACATGTCTACATTAGCACAAAACATTTTCAAACAGACTATAAAAAGACTAAATAACACGAAATTACCAAATTGTAGCATTGGCCTTATGCTGTTACTCTGAATACCAGTTCTTCTTTATTTATTTCAATGTATTAAAAATAACACATACAAGTGTAAGCGTTAAATATTGGTATTGTTAATATATCCGGCTTATGTTCTTAATGTAGCTTATTTGGTAATACCGCCGGAAATATGAGTTGCAATCTATTACTTGATAAACGGCCAAGTTGAACTATGACTCCAACCAGTCAGTGATTGATTATCCTTTAAACCTAATGCCACTAAATATTGACTTATAAATGATGGATACCTCATAAGATTCATGCTTAGACTTTCTCATTATGTTAGGGCGAGCATGCGCTATATAATTTAAATGTACCTAAAGCAGAAAATGTCTGATTGTTTGATGTAATGCCACGTTAAACGAAGTTTTGTATTTCTTTTTTTTCAGAGGACCTAGTCAATAATGTGATTCTTCAAAGTGGATCGGCCTTCAGTACGTGGGCACAGTCTATCGATCCAGTGAGATGTACACATATTTTAGCTCGCAAAGTTAATTGCTCGTATGCAATCAACAACACAAACAGTCTGGTGGAATGCTTAAGGGGACGTTCAGTTGATGAACTCGTAAGGAACGTACCGGTAGCCCCGAAATACTACACTTGTTTTGCTCCAAGTCTCGGGCTTGGAACATTTCCCACTGGCAAATCTTTGGAAGATTTGATAGCGTCGGGAAACACAGCGTTTCACAATAAAAAGATCATATTTGGTCTAACAAGGAAGGAGGCTTATTCATATTTGAAACAAGACGAAATTGTGAATGGTATAAGCGAGAGTCGAAAACAACAAATAATTCGTACATACGTACAAAATGTATATAAATATCACCGACAGAAGATCTTCGACATTTTGAAACACGAGTACACTCAGTATGATAGGCCTGATGATAATTTTTCACGGCGTGATGACATCATGGATTTGTTGAGTGACGGCCAATACAAAGCTCCGTTAATAAGAATGGCCCGGGAACACGCAAAAGTAGCAGACACTTATATGTACTCATTTGCATACTCCACACAATCGGAGGATTTCGCTCAGTGGACCGGTGGTGTCCATGGAGACGAACTACCGTACATATTCGGAGCTCCTCTAGTAGGTGGGTTATCACCATTTCCGACGTCATACAATACTCAAGAAATGGAGCTGAGCAAATTTATGATGAGAATGTGGACAAACTTTGCAAAGACAGGGTAAGTATTGAATACATCAGGTCCCCTCCACGAAACTTCAATATTCATTACATGGTGTTGTAACCTAACTAACGATAGAAATCAGTACTAGGAATTCGCGTCTGAAATATTAAATAAATCTCACAGGATGTTACTAATGTCTATCAATTTCAATATGCAATCGTACTATGCTATTATCTCTTCATTACTTTCAAATCTTGATTTTGTAATATCCGAAATTCATTTAGGAAAACTTAGAATAAATATCTGTTTTGATGCAATCACCCAGTAGCAATGGTGGAGAAGTAATTATCGGTGTTGGAGCATCATCTCATGTCTTTAGGGCGTATTGTTTGATATTGTACACTGGGAAAAAATGGTGTGATATAGATAATACAGTTCGCAACAAATCTTAATTAGAACTTATAATAACACACAGATTATTATTTCGTGAGTAAAGCATATTATCAGACATTCAAAGCAGCTACCATAGACCAGGAATTAAGAAACAATTGTTTTCAATATGAAAAACCTTATGGGAATAGTTTTTCTTTGTTTGTACAACATTGATATGTAGAACAATAAATAAATGTGTTTCTCCCTTCTTAGTAATATGTACTTCACCAAAGTATGCGGCCTGTACTTTAAGATTAAATTCGATCGTGGCTTTAATTTGATGATACATTGATCCAAGAATTTGAGAAAGCCTGTTTTCTAGCTGGTTTTCTCTGGTCTTAAATAAAATAATGTCAACTTATTGTGTTTTACGGTTGGTGTTACTTTTTCGGCTATGTTGATAATTTTGGGAGAATATTTTGACAGCTGATTGATTGCGAAATGAGTTCAATCATTTTCAGCCCCAGTATTGACTCGTGCCATTCATTTCGTCTTATTAACTACGCATTTCTGTCTTCGTTTCCTCGTGAAAATGTGTGGTATTTACAATTGACTGGCTAAGCGCTTCGACTTTCTTGTTTTCTGTTAGCACCTGCTCAGCCAATCTGCGTAATTCATAATCTTGTATAAATGTCATTAAATTACCTAGAAACTGTAATCAAATTGGGTTGATGTTTCATTTCTACGGGTGAGCATGATTTGTCAACCTCTTGTCAATGCCGGTCCCGCGGTACTTCTGTTCACAAGCACTTACATCTCTCTCAAGTGTTTTACCAACGCACTGATGTAGACGTTACAACGAAGAACCGATCTAACCGCAGTCAGTTGATCGGGGAGATGTATGCGTATTTGATTATGTCGTGGGCTAATTTTATGATGGTTTTGTCATTTAAGAAACTATATTTTCGGTTATGTCATGTCGGTTTTAGATCATGTTGACAGCGAGGAAAGCTCGAATGAAAATTTGCTTTTCTAGTCGATAAAGTTGTCCTTTTTAGTTTTCATTTGTTCTTGGTAACAATAAAATATAATGCACGAGTCTTCCGTGAACTCAGTAAGTGATTCCGATCATGCATTTCTTTATATCATTGTAACGGATACGTGGAAATATGGTCACTATGAAATAATTATTCGGGTTCACAGGAATTCACAATCCCCTAGTTCTGTATTCTCTTTAAAACATTGTACTGACATCCATATTTTAACTTGATGTAAATGGTTTCGGGTATCGAACATATAATTTTATGTATTATATATGTATTATTATATTTCTGTACACGGTTGGTATTTAAAACAGATACTTACAGACACAGTCTTGTATGTACATTCACACCGTATGAACTTCCATTTCAGCGACCCTAACCTCCCTGAATGGGGTACGGCAGAAAAAGATCATAGTAATTCAGCGCAATTCTCGGGTGTTAGGTGGCCTAAATACAATACAAGCACGCAGAGCTACCTACACATAGGTACGTATTGTGATTTCACGAATTGGGAAAAACATAAATGTTTCTAAGGTGCAGAAAACTGGTGGGTGATTAAATAGCTGTGTTCGTATCTGCACTTCAGTTTCATCCACTAATAGATACTGGTGAGGCTAAAGCGATGGCTGGTAATTGGAAAACCATCAACTTGTCCATTTTGCATCATTTATTTATAACAATATTAAACAGATACTTAAGTTCATTTTAGATAGTCATTCAAAATGAACGCACAATGCTATCACGACAACGATATTTGTATTCGTCACCGAAATAATTAGCTACTACTAAAGTTCGTTTTAGATCGTCATTCAGAATGAATGGGCAATTAAAAGTTACAAATCACCGCTTGTAAATAAATTCGGCTGATCTATATCAGGATTGTGTTAAATCTAATCGCTGGAATTTGACCTGCGCTATTCAATCACAACATCTTGTCGTCTGTGTACGTGTCTCTGCAACAAACAGGATCCATGAATTATTCATTAAATTCATCTACAGCCATACAATCTGAGTTGTTTTATCAAATTAACGAAATCTTACTCTAAGATATGTAGTAGACTTGAATGTGTCACTAAAGAGTTATTGTATGGGTCTACATGGTTAGGCAGATACTTAGTTTACACGTGTTAATAAATGTGTAATATTTGAGCTAGCTTAATACAATAAGTGTACGTCGCAAGTGTAAGTCGAATGTCGGGAAACTCTTGTGAACCTATAATTTCATACTTAGGCCTTCCTTAAAAACTTGGTTCTCAGTTACACAATCCAATCTATTAACAGTGTGTAGGTTGGTATTTTTTCTTAACCTGAATTAACATGAATCATTAATGAGTCGGTTGCGCAACTGAAAACCAAGTTTTAGGATAGCCTTATTAAAATAATTAGACGCGGCTGTGGTTGAGTGGTAAGTGCGCTGGACTTGTAACCCGGAGATCCGCGTTCGAATCCCGGTTGCAGCAGGTCATACCCTTTTATGAAAATTTGACAAAAATGTCGATTTTCCTCCACATGTGGAGAAGTTGCCGGCTCCTTGTGGAAGGGCAAGTTAGTGTAGGTTAGTATACAGTCCAAGAAAGCTGGTTAAGTGAACCGGTCGCCGTACTGAAAAATTGAAAAACGGCGTTAAACCCCAGTGGGAATATGTCACGTCTATAAAAGATAAAATAAGATAATTATATAATTATCGAATCATGTCAATGTTTTCACATGACCTGAGTACAAGTTATATGTCTACAGTACTTCATCGTTCTTATTCATGACCACGGTTTCTGGAAACAAGTTCATGAACAATACAAATATGACGATCTATAATATCATCAATCACTGAGTGGAGGGTTGTTTGTATATAACATGATTAATGCTACTTTGTGTAATCATAGAACAGACAAAATGCAATTTCCGTGGAACCAAGATTCTCTGTTACAACAAACTTGTGTCCACGCTATGATATTGAGCACCAAATTTGGTTACAATACCCTACAATTTCAATCGTTTTTACTATGAAAAAGACCAATAAATCATTTATCATTCAGATAATATCTTTGATTTACACATTATTTCTTTTCTAATTAAATACGATAAAATATTTCAAAGCCAATCCTTCTGTAGATGGCTCTTGTTTTTTTGTATCCAGTAATGATTGATGTGGTGTTTTGTTTACAACAGGTCGTAGAGGACCACGTCTGAAGGACTATTTTAGAGGGAAGCAAGCAGATTTATGGTTAAATTTGATCCCGAAATTAAACGATAAAGATGGAACAAACGCAAGTGACGCCGTTCACGAGCTGGATAATGCTGATAACATGTCCACGTTTGATGATCCATCTAGACTAATAAGCAAATCTCGTTTGTTCTTTCCTGGCCCACCGCCGCCTCCATCACACCCACCGTATATTACACCAATCATGAGTGACAGTTCAATAGGAACTAAGGAGAAACCCGAAGAAACAACACAGGATCCCATAACTGTCAGACCGAATCCTGTAGGTGTTAAGGAAAACTCTTCAAGACAGCCAACAAATGGTGGCGTACCTGTATCATCTAAAACAGATCATGGTAGTAAAAGTGATTCTGGTATTCCTGTTAGTGTGGTTTTGGTAATAGGTTGTATCTTGCTTTTCTCTAACCTGCTGCTAGTTGCAGGAATATGCTATCAACGAAGGAAGGTCTCAAAACTACAAGAAGGACAATCTGCAGCGCAGATAAACAGTTTAGCGCATGTTGATCGGCATGATCATTTAAATAATACAATGAATAGACAGATAGGAGCTTCGCCGGAGACTGTGAATCTTATGTCTTCAAAAGACACACTTCCGCATGCAAAGACTGCTTCACTTAACCACAAACCACCCTTATCAGATAATGCTCCAATGTATTCATCAATATCGAAGCCAGTGGTGTCCCCACAAGGCCCCGGTGGGTATACATATAGTGCATTATCTCAAAAATCCTCGTCACCTATGCATTCGAAGTCACCCGTAGTTCCTCAAAGTCAGGCTACTTCATTTACAAACGTTGTACAATATTCACAAGGTGGACCGCCCTCTGAAAGCGGTGGGAGTCAGGCGTCGTCCAGAACCAATGACTCATTACCAAGACCACAGCCGCCTATGTCTGGCGATAGGTCACCAAAGGTCGATTCAACCAGAACAAAACAAATTAACCGTGGTAATCATCAGGTCACATCGAATAATGCTATTACTATTGTATAGCATATGTATCCGGTAGATGACATATATCGACAATTTGCACATGTTTTAAGCATATCATTTTGTTCTAGTCTAATATGACATATATTATGCGGATATTAAGATCAAGTGAATTATTTCGAAATCTATTTTTTCCACATAAACACTATCATATGGGTACTTGCATTTTGTTACGACTGTTTTCAGTGTAAAGTTCATCGTATTTCATAGTAAATTGTTGCTTCTTTTTTTCAAACGATGTCATTTTGAAACATTGTACACATTATTACGAATAATGTAATGTTTATTGAATTAATCGAATCTGAAAATAAAATGATTGGAAATAACTGGATTGAAATAAGTAAAGATATACGATCAGTTTGTTCTACAATTCTTAGATGAAGAGTATTGTTAATGACATTTGAAGTGATCATAACTTTCTTATGTTCAACAAAATATAAGTCATATTATGAGCGTATGAATGAATATCAGATATACATTTTGTAAGCACCAATACTTTGTCGTTTCATTATTTACATTGTTGAATCATATACATGTACAGTAAAACCTTGATAATGAGACCACCTCCAGGACCCGAAAATTTGGGTCGTTATAGTGAGGTGGTCTTATTATCAAGTTAAATTATAAGGGAGTTATTGGAAGCCGGTCCGATAAAAAGTGGTCGTTATAACAAGGTGGTCTTAATATTGAGATGGTCGCTATTTGAGGTTTTACTGTATTACAGTTTATGTATGTTAAACATGAATTGTTAACCACAATGTCATTGATTACTTCATTCTCGATGCAAGCTATTGCAGTGTTTTAACTGAGAGCTTGATTTGAGTCCAAAAAAAATGGAACTGTTAAAACTATTCTAATCACATGATAAACATTATTTTAGGAATACATTCATGGAACATTAGTGAACATTTTTTGGTAGGAGACATGGCATTATTTTGTCAGGGAATTACGATATGATTCATGTTTATTCATTGGTGTTATTATTCCACATTTTACTGTATGTTATATTTGTTATGTGACAATCAACTTCCGGTTTCGCCCAAATAGTTTGACTTAGTAGAACGACAGCAATGCCGTTCTTAGATCACCGGAAACATATTGAGGAACTGTGCCACTACTTTTTTATACAATTATCATTATTTTGAATCGCGATAAATTCAGAAGTTCTTCTATCGAAATATATGGTAAACTTACAACTTGTCATTAATTTTCTTGACTGCTTTAAGCCCGGTGCCCCATGTCCCGTACTTTTGTAAGGGATTAATTGATGGAAGGTATTACTATACGATCACATTTATATCACTGTTGATTTACAGTTATACACGGTTGTAGTGAATTCGGATAACGCTGATAATCGGATACAGCATAGTATTTATTGCACCCTGCACGTCCTTCGTGATTTCATTGTTACGGGTGTAATTAAATATGGATACAATTAAGAAATAATTCGGGTTCCCAGTAATTCACTGTAACCGTGTTTTATTGTATACAAATACATAACTCTAGCGTTGTTCTGATATTTTCCCCATATAATGGTAATTTAAAACACATCTGATGAATGACAATGAAGCGATCACCTGAATATGGAAATAGTTGATTTTTGTAGGCCTCTCGCCCATCATTCCAATTTGTACAGAATGTTATAACCTCTTTTTTCTGCAGCGTGATTGAACTTTTGTGTCAAAGCATTGTTGTTTAATTTGAATGCGTTCCGTGATAGCTTTTATCGTATAGTCGTTACACGGCGCTTCGCTAATGGCGACAGTTCATTTGCATTTGTTTCAAATACGTATTTCTAAGCATTCTATCGCGTATCATTTTTGCTTGAGCACAGCTCTTGATTCTTAGAAACTGTGTTCGGGAGCCCAGTTTAAAATAATGTGTTTCCATATTAGAAGTACGATGTGTGTGCGAATCAATCGACGTCTTTTTTAATTATCCCATTATAACTTAGCGGTCCTAACATTCAGATGTAACAAAACTGCATAACTGTACAATATTTTAAAGTAGATATTTATGTATACCCAACACATATCTAGTTATCTCTTTCTACGTCAGTATTGAAAAACTGTGTGCAATATTCACTATGGTTTATTTTTACACATTATTATTCCGCGAATAAAACATATATACTGATGTGATTGCGCGGATAGTAGCATTTACAAACTGGTTGCTCTCTGTGTCCGCGCTAACTTATTCAAGAATTTAATTTAACTGTGGAATTGTCGCTCCATTCTTAATTGTCTATATTTTTATGTGTTATAATTGACAGAATGGAGTGGTATCGGCTTTACTTAAACCAATCTCTAGTTTGTTTCATGTTAAATTTATATATATATATATATAAGATAATAATTAATTTATTCATTGTAAATAGTTTTCACTTACGTCATGTTGTATAGAATAATTCAAACATGTTTTAAAAATAAATACGAATAACCATTAGTTGTTTTATAATGCGTTACATTACAATAACACGTTCGTACACAATGTACAATCACCGTTCACCAACAACATTTCTGTACGACTGTGCTTACAAGTAGCCTGATCCCCGCCTCAGACTGCATGAATGAACCCATATTCAGTGAACACAGTTATAACAATATATAGAAACAAACAAAAATAGGGGTGAACTGTACAAAATAAGGTATAATGTACAAGGAGGGATGCATCATACCATGGAAAGCATCCTGTACCAAAAGTTTTGTACAACACATAAAGGGATGTACTCTACAATGTGGGTTGTACAATACAAAAAGGGATGTACTCTACAATGTGGGTTGTACAATACAAAAAGGGATATACTCTACAATGTTGGTTGTACAATACAAAAAGGGATATACTCTACAATGTTGGTTGTACAATACAAAAAGGGATATACTCTACAATGTTGGTTGTACAATACAAAAAGGGATATACTCTACAATGTTGGTTGTACAATACAACAAGGGATGTACTCTACAATGTTGGTTGTACAATACAACAAGGGATGTACTCTACAATGTGGGTTGTACAATACAAAAAGGGGTGTATTCTACAATGTGGGTTGTACAATACAAAAAGGGGTGTATTCTACAATGTGGGTTGTACAATACAAAAAGGGGTGTATTCTACAATGTTGGTTGTACAATACAACAAGGGATGTACTCTACAATGTGGGTTGTACAATACAAAAAAAGGTTGGCTCTACAATGTGGGGTGAACTATACAAGGTTGGGTGTATTATACAAAGTAGAGTGTACTATACAAGGTGGGGTGTACTATACAAGGTGGGGTGTATAATACAAAGTGGGGTTTACCATACAAGGTGAGGGTGTACAATACAATTTAGGGTGTACGATACAAGATGGGGGTGCACAATACAAGGTAGGGTGTACAATACAAGGTAGAGTGTACAATACAAAATGGGATGTAGTTTACAATGCGGAGTGTACTATGCAAGGTATGGTGTACAATACAAGGTAGGGTGTACAATACAAGGTGGGTGTACTATGTAAGATGGCGTGTACTATACGAGATGGGTGTACAATACAAGGTAGGGTTTCTTATACAAGGTACGGTGTTCTATACAAGGTTAGGTGCACAATACAAGACAGGGTGTACTATACAAGGTGGCTTGTACTATACAAGGTGGGGTGTATAATACAAAGTGGGGTTTACCATACAAGGTGAGGGTGTACAATACAATTTAGGGTGTACGATACAAGATGGGGGTGCACAATACAAGGTAGGGTGTACAATACAAGGTAGAGTGTACAATACAAAATGGGATGTAGTTTACAATGCGGAGTGTACTATGCAAGGTAGGGTGTACAATACAAGGTAGGGTGTACAATACAAGGTGGGTGTACTATGTAAGATGGCGTGTACTATACGAGATGGGTGTACAATACAAGGTAGGGTTTCTTATACAAGGTACGGTGTTCTATACAAGGTTAGGTGCACAATACAAGACAGGGTGTACTATACAAGGTGGCTTGTACTATACAAGGTGGCGTGTACAATACAAGGTAGGGTGCACAGTACAAGGTAGGGTGTACAATACAAGGTAGCGTGTATTATACAAGGTAGGGTGTTCAACAAAAAATAGAGTGTACTATAAAAGGTGCGGATGTACAATACTAGGTAGGGTGTACAATACATGTTGGGAGTGTACAATGCATGTTGGGGGTGTACAATACAAGGTGGTTGTACTATACAAGGTGAGGTGTACCGTACAAGGTGGGGTATACCATACAAGGTGGGGTGTACTATGCAAGTTGCGGTAGTACTATACAAGGCAGGGTGTACTATACAAGGTGGGGTGTACAATGCAAGGTATGGTGTACTATACAAGGTGGGGTGTACTATACAAGGTTGGACGTATTATACAAAGTAGAGTGTACTATACAAGGTAGGGTGTACAATACAAGGTAGGGTGTGCTATACAATGGGGGGTATTATACAAGTGGGGTTGTAATATACAAGGTGGGGTGTATTTTACAAGGCGGGGGCGTACACTACAAGGTAGAGTGTACAATACAAAAAAAAGATGTACTTTACAAGGTGGGGTGCACTATACAAGGTGGGGTGTACTATACAATTGGTGTGTACTGTAAAAAGTGGGGGTGTACTTTACCAGGTGGGGTGTACTATATAATTTGGGGGTGTACAGTACAAGGTAGGGTGTACAATACAAGTTGATGTAGTACTATACCAGGCGAGGTGTATTATACAAGGTTGGGGTGTGCAATACAATAAAGTATACAATACAAAAAGGGATGTATGTTGCAATGTGTTGTGTACTATACAAGGTGGGGTGTACAATATAAGGTAGGGTGTACTATGCAAAGTTGGGGTATACTTTACGGGGTAGGTGTCCTATACATGGTGTGGTGTACTATATAAGGTAGGGTGTTCAAAACAGAGTAGAGTGTACCATAAACGGTGGGGGTGTACAATACAATGTAGGGTGTAAAATACATGTAGGGGTGTACAATACAAGGTAGGGTGTACTATAAAAGATGGGGGTGTGCAATACAAGGTGGGGTGTACTGTACATAGTGGGGTGTAACTTCCAAGGTGGGGTGTACTATACAAGTTTGGGGTGTACAGTACAAGGCACGGTGTACCATACAAGTTGGGGTAGTACTATACAAGGTAGGGTACAATATGCAAGGTGGGGGTGTACAATACAAGGTATAGTGTACTATACAAGGTGGGGTGTACTATACAAGGTAGGGTGTACAATACAAGATAGGGTGTACTACACAAGGTTGGGTGTGCGATACAGGGTGGGGTGTATTATGCACAGTAGAGTGTACTATACAAGGTAGAGCGTACAATACAAAAAGGAATGTACCTTACAATGCGGAGTGTACTATTCAAGGTGGGGTGTACTATACAAAGTGGGGGTGTGCTTTACAACGTAGGGTGTACTATACAAGGTGGGGCATTCCATACAAGTCGGGGTGTACTATACAAGTTGGGGGTGTAAAGTACAAGGTAGGGTGTACTATAGAAGGTGGGGTGTATAATACAAGGTTAGGATGTACAATACAAGGTAGAGTATACAATACAAAAAGTGGTTTATAATACAAGGTAGGGTAGGCATACCATACAAGGAGGGGTGTGCTATACAAGTTGGGGGAGTACACACAAGGTAGGGCATACTATACAAGGTAGGGTGTACTATACAAGGTGGGGTGTACAATACAAGGTTGGGTGTACAATACAAGGTAGGGTGTAATATACAAGGTGGGGGTGTACTGAACAAGGTGGGGTGTATAATACACGGTCGGGGTGTACAATATCAGTTAGAGTGTACAATACAAAAAGGGATGTACTTTACCATGTGGAGTGTACTATACAAGATTGGGATGAACTATACAAGGTGGGGTGTATTATACAAGGTTGGGGTGTACAATACAGGGTAGAGTGTACAATACAAAAAGGGGTGTACTTTACCATGTGGAGTGTACTTTACAAAGTGGGATGTACTATACAAGGTAGGGTGTTCAACACAAAGTAGAGTGTACTATAAAAAGTGGGGGGTTGCGATACAAGGTAGGGTATACAATAAGTGTAGGGGTGTACAATACAAGGTGGGATGTACTGTACAAGTTGGGGGTGTACAGTACAAGGCAGGGTGTACTATGCAAGTTGTGTTAGTATTTTACAAGGTAAGGTGTACTATACAACGTGGGGTGTATCATACAAAGTGTAGAGTGCACTATACAGGGTGGGGGCCGCTATACAAGGTAGGGTGTACAATACAAGGCAGGGTGTATAATATAAGTTGGGGGTGTACTCTACAAGGTTGGGTGTATTATACAAGGTCGTGGTGTACAATACAAGGTAGAGTGTACAATACAAAAACATTACATTACAACGTGAAGTGTACTATACAAAGTGGGGGATGTATCATACCAGGTAGGGTGTACTATACAAGGTGTGGTGGACAATATAATGTGGGGTGTTCTTCACAAGGTAGGGTGTACCGTACAAGGTGTGGTGTACTATAGAAGGTTTGGTATACCATACAAGGTGGGGTATACATACAAAGATAAAAAAAATATAAAAAAATATTAACAAAATCACTCTTTATAAACTCTTCACTCTTTCACTCATTCAAGTTCCAATAAGCGACAATTTACTTATCTAAGGATAAGTGTATATGAATCCTGCAGTACGTCCAATCGATATATACTGATGGAAAAAAGTTTAGCAAGTTCAGAAAGGATTGACTCCTGGGGAAAGGGTAGGTACGAAATCATAACACCAAATACATTTTCAGATATTTGATTCTTATCATCACCAATGTTTCGCATCAATGGTATCCCATAATTTTGAGGCGTTTAGTCTCCGACGTACGTGAAATGAACTAGGGGGGGGTGGCAGGTGTAAAAGTTCGGATACGGCTCAATATCTAGTGTGCCCACCATTCGCAACCAAGACTGCCAGTCAATGACGTCACATGCTGCAAATCAGTTTTTATAATGACCTGCAATGGGATCCTGACCCATTCAGCTTGCAGGGCACGTTTAAGATCACGGACGTTGTTGACGTCATGGCGCTCCCTCACCTGATGACCAAATTGGTCCCATAAGTGCTCAATGAGAGAGAGATCCGGTGATCTTGCAGGCCACTGCAACACATTGACGTTATGGATGCGTAAAATGTTCTGGGTATGCCTCGCAGTGTGTGAACGGGCTTTATCATGTTGGAAAATCCTAACGTTACATTGTTGCAAATACGGTACAACAACAGGCTCATGATTTCGTCACAGTACCTTTGAGCAGTGAGATTACCAGGCATTATGACGAGATCTGTCTTCCCATCATGATGTATGCCCGCCCAATCCATCACGCTACCACCCCCATCATGGTCACGTTCCACAACATTATCTTGGTCCAGCCTCTCCCCTCGTCTCCTCCAAATTGGAACCCTGCCATCAGAAAATGACACGTTAAACCTAGATTCGTCCGAAAACAAAACGTTGTGCCATTGCCTGCGAGTCCAATCCTGATGAACCCTGGCCCATTGACGTTTTGTTTGACGGTGTCGCAACGTCAGCGGAATGCCGAAGTAGGGACGGCACGCTTTCAATCCAACGGCATGTAGCCTATTCCTAACCATCCTGTCGCAAACTCTTGCATCAGTAGCATTCCTCAGCAAACGACCTAGCCTTCGACTAGAGAGAGATTTATTGCGTCGAGATGACGTCGTGAGAAAACGCTCTTTCCGCGGCATGGTTTTATGAGGTCTGCCTGATTTGGGTCGGTCTGCGACGTCCCAAGTTTGCTGAAATCTGTTCATCAGTCGACGTATTGTCGATTCGTGGCAACGGAAATGTCGAGCAACGTCTCTTGTCGACATGCCAGCGGTAAGCATACCGATGGTTCTCTCACGTTGCTCTAACGTCATTCCAGGCCGACGTCCCATCATTGATTTTCAAAGATTATTTTCCAGTTTATGTGCTCACGATAAGAAAGCTCTCGAACTGTGTACTTTGTGGCCCGTGGAGGATTATCCGATTTGCTGTTCACATACTGCACCTGATTTTCGTGAAAGTGACGTTTTACGATTACATAATGGTCTAGTGTACAAAAACAAGTGAAACCATGCTGTCAATGAATGGGCGCAATTGTTCAATACAGAAACGTTTTAGTGGCATTGATTTATAGACGAAAACTAAAGGCGTAAAACTCGCTAAACTTTTTTCTCTCAGTATATTAATATTACACTATAGAAAATGATAGCCTGTGTTACAATACAATAAATATCCGTAATGCTAATCATACAACAACTGAGTCGTAGTGATAAACAGAAAAATCTTTACATGGCTATACATAAGCCAACACCGGCCTTTCATAGTTGCAAACCAAGGTCAACAACAATGGGAAAATTTGAATGAAGTACAATTCCATTTACCAACTATTCCTATAGCATAATAAATACATTATATTCCTCGTATTGCAACAACAACATAGAGACGCTAAGGAAAACCCTTAAACTGAGTGTAAACTTAACTCAAATAATATCCGACCCGCGTACGAAATGTTTTGGAACGAAGCCATAAAACTAGCTAAACATTTGCCAGACCCGCATCAGAAAGAAATCGTATTACGTACAGAACAAAAATACCAAAAATGAATAAATTCTTACCTCAATTCTTTGAGCATAATAATGATTTAACATATAAAACAAAATGTTGTCTTTCCAATTCATTACGTCAGTGTGCGAATTTACTACCCAAAACCAAACCTATATAGAGCTGAATTGCCACACCCAATATCGAGAATTACAAAACCCAGGGAATTCTCGTGGAATTCATGACAGAAATATCGTACAATACTCAATTTATCCTAACACATACTGAGGCTCGTACACGTGGATTTATGAAAAATACCACTTGAATCAAGGTTACAAAAATATTAACTTACTGTTACTGAAGCGAGTTAAATATAGATTACATGAAAATGCTAGATTCAAAATGCAAACAATAATGTTTTATCTTTGCAAAACAAAATCCAACAATTTAGTCGAAAATATAAGAATAAAAAGCTGATGCAATAATTTCCCTTCTTTACGTTGTTAAAATTTGAGGTCCGACTATGCACTTTGTGACAGGGGTGTACCATACAAGACAAGGTGTACCATACAAGGAGGGGTGTACCATACAAGGTGGGGTGTACCATACAAGATAACGTGTACCATACAAGATAACGTGTACCATACAAGATAACGTGTACTATACAAGGTGGGGTGTGCCATACAAGATAAGGTGTACCATACAAAATAAGGTGTACTACACAAGATAACGCATAATATACAAGGTGGGGTGCGCCATACAAGGTAAGGTGCACCATTCAAGATGGGGTGTACCATACAATATAAGGTGTACCATACAAGGTATGGTGTACCATACAAGGTGGGATGTCACATACAAGTGAGGTTACCATACAATACAAGGTGTACCATACAAGGCACGGTATACCATACAAGGTACGGGTTACCATAAAAGGTACGGTGTACTACTACATAAGTAAAGGTAAAGAATGATGTACTGTACAAGGATGGGAATTCAATAAATGAACAGTATGCCATACAAGGTGAGGTATACTTTACAAGTAAGGTAAACTGAACAAGGAGGAATTTATAAACAAGGTAAGATATACTTTACAAGTAAGGTAAACTAAACAAGGAGGAATGCATGATGCACAGGTAACAAGGAGCAATAATTAACATTATCAACATATAGCAATTGTCTTCGTATAAAAAATCAATAACTCGTGTGCGAATTATTACGTAAATTTGGGAATGTATCTTAGTCATGTCGGCAATATCGTGTTCATTGATTTTATGTTCTTTTACATTTAGGTCAACAAGAATAACATTATGCACAACATTTGATTCTGAAGGTAAAGACAAAGGATGAAAACATTATATCAAAATGTCTGAACAAAGACTTCATTCCCTAACAACGACCATGCGCAAGTACTTATGGAACACCGCGGACTCTATCTGAAAGCGGATTAAAGTGTTGACGCATTTTTCGAATCTGTATTCCCTAAGAAATTGGTTTTTACCAAGTAACTAAGCCGAGGTCTAGACATGGTGAAATGGCGCACGCTCTGTAACGAAAGCTGTCGTCGACTATAGCTATCTTCAGCTTTGCGGAAAAGTAATTCATTATTTTCTGTTCGAGGGACGGTTAATTGTGGCAAAATTGTGTCCAATCCATTTCACTCTCAGCAAATATACGCTCACCAGTGGCGCTATAAACAACTATCCGCTCATAGCAAGCATAACGTTAACAACACACGTTATTTAGTGCAATAAGAAAGTCAACTTTTCACATTAAGTTTTGTTTAAGTAAAATGTGCTACTACCTTTAAGATATTCATGAGTTTTGGCAGATTGTTTATCAAAATTATTTAGAATAGAAATTGCAAATGTCATATTATATAAGACTATGTGTTTCGGGAATCTATTTTACTTCACGAACAGGGATAATTAGGATTTGTTTGCTGGTTACGAACTGTCTGATTTATACGAATTTAAGAAAAAAATACAAAAGAAACTGGTAAAAATAATTATCATTCAATGAAATTACTTTTAAATTAATTCGGTCGGCTATTTGGAAAACATGACAAAAAAACAACTAAACGTTACATTTGCAATTTGGGAACAAATTTCATTAAAAATATTTAATTATTACGGCAATTTTGGATTAAAACAACTGTTGCGTGTAATTACCAGCACTATTGTTGTTTCATAATCTAATGATCATTAATTTTGTTTTTGTTTGTAAGGCATACACAAAAAATCATCATACGCGAAAAAGCGCGCACTGTGAAGCTATAAGAGACAAAGTTGTCTCTTTTTTGGGCTCTTCTATCATAATTAGTATTAAGTGTTTTATTGAATCCTACATCCTCATTAGACTGTATTCCCTCGTTCATCGTCCTTGCCTCACTGATATTTCACTTGCCACTTTATGAGAATGAACTTGCACTAATTTGCACGCACTAAGATCTGCAAACTAATGTTTTAACATTTTTTTAATTCGTGAGTAAAGGTTTAATACACTTTATATAACTATAATAATATCAGTTTTAAACGCAATAAAGTCCTAATTAGTCCGTAAAATCACTTCTATTTATTATACCCCCAAAATGTTTCTACCCTAGCCGTGCTGTGGGTTTTTATCGCTAAGAAGTTAAACGTAAGTGATCATGTGATTCTTAAGGTCTCAACAATATTCATAGAACGTGAAATACACATGACTGATCCCCATGAAATTAAATAATTGAGGAGAGTAACAGACTATTAAGTAATATATACTGAGAGAAAAAAGTTTAGCAAGTTTTTTACGCCTTTGGTTTTCGTCCATAAATTAATGTCACTAAAACGTTTCTGTATTGAACAATTCATTGACAGCATGATTTCACTTGTTTTTGTACACTAGACCATTACGTAATCATATAACGTCACTTTCACGAAAATCACGTGCAGTATGTGCACAGCAAATCGGATGATCCTCCGCGGGTCACAAAGTACACAGTTCGAGAGCTTTCTTATCGTAAGCACATAAACTGGAAAATAATCTTTGAAAATCAATGATGGGATGTCGGCCTGGATTGACGTTTGAGTAACGTGATAGAGATTCATCGGTATGCTTACCGCTGGTATGTCGAAAATAGACGTTGCTCGACATTTCTATCGCCACGAATCGACAATAAGTCGACTGCTGAAGAGACTTCAGTAAACTGGGAACATCGCAGACTGACCCAGATCATGCAGACCTCGTAAAACCACGCCCCGGGAAGACCGTTTTCTCACGACGTCATCTCGACGCAATAGATATCTTTCTAGTCGAAAGTTAGGTCGTTTGCTGAGAAATGCTACTGGCACAAGAGTTTGCGACAGGACGGTTAGGAATAAGCTACGTGCCGTTGGATTGAAAGCGTGCCGTCCCTATGTTGGCATTCCGCTGACGTTGCGACACCGTCAAACAAGACGTCAATGGGCCAGGGTTCATCAGGATTGGACTTGCAGGCAACGGTGCGACGAATCTAGGTTTAACGTGTCATTTTCTGACGGCAGGGTTCGAACTTGGAGGAGACGAGGGGAGAGGCTGGACCAAGATAATGTTGTGGAACATGACCGTTATGAGGGCGGTAGCGTGATGGTTTGTGCGGGCATTCATCATGATGGGAAGACAGATCTCGTCATAATGCCTGGTAATCTCACTGCTCAAAGGTACTGTGACGAAATCATCGAGCCTGTTGCTGTACCGTATTTGCAACAACGTAACGTTAGGATTTTCCAACATGATAAAGCCCGTTCACACACTGCGAGGCATACCCAGAGCATTTTACGCATCCATAACGTCAATGTTGCAGTGGCCTGCAAGATCACCGGATCTCTCTCCCATTGAGCACTTATGGGACCAGTTAGGTCATCAGGTGAGAGAGCGCCATGACGTCAACAACGTCCGTGATCTTGAACGCGCCCTGCAAGCTGAATGGTTAAGGATCCCATTGCAGGTCATTATAAAAACTGATTTGCAGCCTGCGACGTCGTTGTCTGGCAGTCTTGGTTGCGAATGTTGGGCACACTAGGTATTGAGCCGTGTCCGCACTTTTACATTTCACGTACGCCGGAGACTAAACGCCTCAAAACCATGGAATAACATTGATGCGAATGATTGGTAATAAGAATCAAATATCTGAATATGTATTGGTTTTATGATTTCGTACCTACCCTTTCCCCAGGAGTCAATCCTTTCTGAACTTGCTAAACGTTTTTTCAATAAGTATCATAAAACAAATTCATTGTATTTTTGCCTACTTTAGTGAGAAGGCACTTACTATCCTAACACAAAACAAAAGTGATCGTGATTTCATGACACAAGTAGTTTTTAATTGAATTTGATTTTTGAATTTGTAGTACAGTCCCCGGAGACTTCCAGTGTGCAAAAAAGGTCCATGGATAACTTGTATAACAAGTAAAGCTACAAGTTTGAAGTTTTCCAAAAATGTGGGTTGACATGTGGAATCATGATACTATTGGAGAAATCCAAGATGGTTGCCAAGATGGCCGCCAAATAATTGAAAATGACCTAATTTAATTTTACTGGATGAAATAAGTTGGTTTCCTTGAAAGGGGGTTGAAAAATAGGTCGCCATTTCAGATAAAGCTTTTGGTCAAACTAAATATGATGAGAATATTGTGTGAATACATGACAGAGATTTATCCCTGATATTAAGCCGCAAGGTCATCGGTATGTCAATGATACTGTTATCACAATCTGGCATTTACTTTTCTCCGTATGTAAACAAGTTAACGTTAATTCTATGTGTGCTAGAACAAATTGTTTTAGAGAGAGCATATCCAAAACGGAAACATTTCTAACAACAAAATAGTAAAATACCAATTC
The DNA here is from genome assembly GCA_008271625.1 of Lutraria rhynchaena. NCBI lineage: Eukaryota > Metazoa > Mollusca > Bivalvia > Venerida > Mactridae > Lutraria > Lutraria rhynchaena. Next base: position 4,356,789 of record VIBL01000004.1, on the reverse strand, counting down.
AAACGATAATAAATGCATGCAATTCTGGTGATATACAAACTTTACAATGTCGTTTGAGCGACTGGTGCATTAATGCAAACTTTGGAAAAAAAAGTGAATTCTCGAAATAAAAAGTTAGGACTCGTTGAGACTTTTACGTCCATATCGGATTACAGCGTACGTCGTTATTTTATACCTGAATATTCAAAAGCAATCTCTAACATAATAAAACAGTCACAATATTATAGGATTTGAAATCAGAATCACATCCACATCAGATGTTTCCAATAGGTTTTATGATGGACCTGACACACGGCAGTAAACCGGGTCTCATGTTAAGAGCGGCTCGTTCCTTTCATGTCATTCTGACTGAGTAGAACTGTCTGGATATGAATACTTTTTGCCTTCATTTGATAATATTCAAAAGTGCAAAAATATTTCTTGAAATATCTGGAAATAAGCATTTAGTTTGCTTTCTGCCTCAAAAGCACCAGCACAGTCGTGTTTTTTTTTTCATCATTAATGAAGGCATAGAATGATGTCCTTGGTGCGTTTTGCTTTGATACAATCTTCGTATTACGTTGTTTAATATATGATAATTTAAACGTAAATGCGCGCAGCCCATACCGACATCCGCAAGTGCATCGATAAAACAGAAAACATTGTCATATCTTGAAATGGTATGAAGACATTCTTTCCAAAAAGAATAGGCACGTTTTTTTATCCTTGAAATAGATAAGACACAAACAGAAATCAACCAATATGTAAGCTTTCTTGAGTCCTCCTGTTGTTGTCTGAATGTTCCGTAAAGGAATACACAGCTGTCTTAGAGCGAACATTTCAATACATTGTAAACGGTACAAGAGTTGAACTTCTAACACGAGGTAAATCATGGTCTGGTAGTCATGTTCATGTTCACTTAAAATGGAATCTTGCAAAGACTTAAAAAATGACATCCAGGTTCTTTTTGTTTCACTGAGGTTTAATAATTAACAGCCGGTGGTCATTTTGCGAGTTTTCCAGCATTATTGACGAAAGAAGAGCCGAGGCGAGCACTTGATTGGAACCACCGACTTTCTGGAAGCTAGCTGAACAACTTCCTTACAATTACATTTGAAATTTGTGCGGTAATTAGTATTATTTGATGCACAAGTTTTTTATAATTTTTTTTCTGGGAAAATTATTCAAAGAGAGTATATGAAGTTGTCAGATGTATTCGTTTTATTGTTAACATCTGCATTTTCACATGATATTGGAACTTGCGTCATTTTAACGAAGCCTTTCGCTTCATAAACGTTTTGAAATGTATTGTTTGAGTCGTGACGTTAAGCAGTAACGTTGTATCAGAACAGGAAGGAGACAAATCCTTAACACACTTTTTTTACATTCTCTAACTATATATTTACTTGAGTTTTTAATACATAAATGTTAAATAAGCATACATTATGAGAGGTACCTCTTGCCTCTCATACAAGTTGTGAAGATCAAGATAAATCTAGATAAGTTAAATTATATTAAAAGCTGCTGACACTTAAATAATCATTTCAATGTTCAACCCATAGCCCCTTTCCATACAATATATTATAGGTGTAAGAAAAGTTGAAATTGAAATAAAAATTCGAAACCTGACATTTTATAAAAATCATAAATATTTCGATGTACGGACATTGTTCAGCATACACTATGCAAAAGCTTATAAAGACGACATCATGTGTGCCTTAAATGCCAATGCCAAATTCATTTATTATGTTATCTATTTGTAAAGAAAAAAAGTCATAAAATTAGAATTAAAACCTTCAAATATCTGCTTGAAGAGATACCGAAACTATTTTCAGTTAAGTTTAGCCCATAAAATGTAACGTAGTTAATGGCATAATGTATATCGAATAGTAGTATTGCAATTTGAAAGTCAAACGAAGATTGGCAAAATTAACTGACATCACAAGCAATCACAATTTACGATAACAAATATCTCGTGGCAAGAAAAGTATTTATATATACTAGGATTTGTATTTTATGTGACCTTTTCAAAGGGGGATGTAGCAAATTAAGTTCAAATCAGTTGTGGCCAAATGTATATAAATAGTAGCTTTGTTTAATTATCTCCAGATACAATCCATCTGCTGACAAGTAAACATTGATCATATAATTGATTAACTAAAGGTTTTTATTCGTATTTATGTCAAATAATCCGACCTCTTATTAAACACAGCACGTGAAACCCATTCTTGCGCTTTTAAAATTAAAACTATAAACTACAAAATGAACTGCGCACAAAAACAAAACTTTGTATACGATTTTCTTGTTTTTATCGTTTTAATGTAGTGGTGAGGTTTACGCATGCGCCAATTAAAGTATGTTTCTAACCTATTATTGACATTAGATCAAAGTTTACATTGGAGTGAGGCATAATCTCGTCATGTATATTTGTTTTGTTTGTTTGTTTGTTTTGTTTTTATGTGACATATTGTCACTGGCGTTTAACGCCGTTTTTTCAACAATTTTTCAGTTATGTGCGGCGCCTTGTTCACCTAAGCAGTTTTTCCTAGACTTTGTACTAACCAGTTCTAACTTACCCTTCCACAAGGAGCCTGCAACTTTTCCAGATATGGAGGAAAATCGACATTTTTTGTCAAATTTTCATGGAAGGGGATTTGAACCCGAATCTCCGGGACATTTTTGTTCTTGCCACACGCCCACCCTCCCAGCTTTCAAACTTTGTTCAAAACTAGGTAAAAAAACTGGATTTGGGCAGACCTAATACTTAATCTCACAGACAGATTTAACAACTGTTTTTTGACTCAATGAATGTAATATCATCGCAGATAAACAATTTATAGAATCATTACTTATTGCATTAATTAATGCAATCCTCAAAGCAAAAATATTTTTTTTTATATTTTACATATAAACATGCTTGAAAGCCTATTTGGTAATGCATATGAAATATGCACCTCATGTTTTAAGGTATTAAGTATCACAAGCACTGTAAAATGCATTGAACATTGCAATCATAGTATACCGTCCAAATATTAGTCACCTTTATATCATAGCATGTGTATATAAGTATATCATGGGGATAATCATGTACGTCTAGGAGTATTTAAGTATTGTTTGTAGTAAAGCAAAAAGCGTGTTGGGGGAAAAATAGTAATTAATACTAGTACTACATCAAAGGTCAAAATAACAAACGCCTAATTCATCCAAAATTACATCAGTAATTAAAACAGATAAGTAATCAAGTACAAGTTGTATTAATTAACCTGCAGGGTTAAAATAATATTTTATCTATAGTGAAATTCTGAATTTCATTTTCAGATCAAAGATTTGATTGTATAAAGTAGGTATACAATATTGTATACATAGAACGAAGGAAGTTCGTATAATTTTCCGAACCGAATCAAATAACAGAATGATTACTTCGTACCTTTGAGTAAATACTAGTAAATAGAGTCCTATATAACTTAAGTGGGTATGTTTTTACACATTTATTATGTTCTAAAACAATTACGTGATGTTACATCAACAAAACATTGAATTATCCGCCCATGCCGTAATATGCGTGTGTACTTTGCTTTTTCAGCTAAACCAATAAGCCGTTGTTAGAACACTGGACTTGGGTGTTGAAGTTTGCATTCGCGAAACTCAGATAGGCTCACGTTTCTCGGATCCTTTTCAACTGAAGACCCAATACCGTTCATTTTCAATTTCAGGTTTAATCACATCAATGTTATCTTTGAAAGTCTTCCACGTCCCATTTTACACGTTGCTTGTGAAAGAAACGCACTGTTATAAGATGTTATTGGGGCAAAAACAAATACTAGATTTCTTGAACATGACATGCGGACACTTTCGGAGAACGAACAGGGTGTCAAATAAGGGAATGAATTACGCATTACGCTAAATCCTTCAGAAACCATAGAAAGCAGAGAGAGAGGAGTAGCGTGTGGTCGTTCCCCCTTTTTAACTTGGGTGACCATGATTTGCTTTTGTTCCCAATAAAAAGCGAATTTGGCTCCCTTTGAGTCCCAACTCAAGAGGAGTCATTCCTATATGCATGCATAATCGACTGTGTAAATTTTTAAGATTTAATTTTATCTTTTTTTCTTACACGTATCGTAACTTCATGAAGCTATTTTATACACATTGACGCTGAAGACCCGTCGTTGTATTTTTTACCCACGACGACTGCAAATAAATATGGCCGGCGACACATGCATGTTTAGGTTTTTCCACAACAGCAAGGAATGAATAAGCATTGAAATGTTGGATGAAATTATAATTATTAAAGATAATTATAACTGACATATATACATACATATCATAAATAGGAAATACGAGTTGATTTTATACAGCAGGTATCTATATTTTAAGACCATTTACTATGTAAGACTTAGCGATATTGATGGGTGTAAGATGCAAAATTATTATGAGTGTTATATATACTTACGTTGCGCCAATAGCTAAACTTTATAATGATAAATATTTTATTGATGTTTGGCGATTGAACAATTTTAAGCCACAAAAAGTTCTACGAACCACATTATAATCGTTATTAAACACTAGAGAATCATCATTGTGTATAAAGCGAAATCCTACTATTTGAATTTCAAAAGAAGATAAAAGTTTTGGTAAATAAAAGTGCTACTTTGAATTGATACCAGTATCACCATTATCCGAAATTAATGAACATTCTTTCCTTCATATGCTACAACATGGTGCAATTAAAAGCTCTTATAATTGAACACACGTATGTTTGTTAATTACGTGTCAGTGTGATTCATATCTTAAAACACAAATTAAATGAGTTACATTATCTAACCTCTTCACTCTTGCCCCATCAACCAAATAATTTTAGTCGTACTTCCGTTTTAAGGATAAACAATTTCAACGCAGTAATGGTATCATTTACACCTGGTTAATACCTTTGTAATTCCTGTGTACTTACATTACTAACAATTCAATCAATGACTAAACGCTCATATTTTTAATTACAAGCAATAATGGTTCTCAGTTAGAGAAACTAGAATTATGAGCGCTTGAATCACATTTACTATACAGGTAATACAAAGAAAGAATACATGACTAATGCTGATTACATTGTGCTGTTAACAACGAAATAGTATAAAATCCAATATCCTGAAATCATACTATTGGCGTACATTCTCTATTCTAACCACTGGATTGATAGTTGGAGATATAAACAGTTTTTGCTTTATCTGGCCCAAAATATTTGACGAAAATAATGCTTTGATACAATATATTTACATATATATATATATATATATATATGCACGGTACACAGATGAAAAAGCGATAGCCCCCGAAGTTTCTTTTCTGTCCAAAAATGTCGATTTACGTAACTCATTAGCTCCTTATACAGATCGCTAACTATGGAGGTACGTTTGTAAGTTCACCACGATCAAATGTTTGTGCATTACACGAAGAAGAAACGATATACGTCATCGCAATTTGCCAGTAATTGCATACGACCGCCTTTTGATCAGTCCTATCATATGATCCTATTTGGTGATGATGTTGAATACATTAATTCCAAGCCGCGGCCGTGGTCCAGTGGTTAGTGCGCTGGACTTGCAGCCCGGAGATCCGGGTTCGAATCCTGGTCACGGCAGGTCATACCCTTCCATGAAAATTTGACAAAAAATGTCGATTTTCCTCCATATGTGGAGAAGTTGCCGGCTCCTTGTGGAAGGGTAAGTTAGTACTGGTTGGTATACAGTCCAGGAAAACTGGTTAGGTGAACCGGTCGCCGTATATAACCGAAAAATTGTTGAAAAAACGGCGTTAAACCCCAATACAACCAACCAACCAACCAACCAATATTAATTCCAGCGAGAGGTACATCAGCATTAAGAACTTTTTGGTGCATCTGTGCTACTAAGTACTTATAAAAACAGACGTATGCATTAGTTATCAATCAACATATATAAGGTATCGATGTTAAAGTGCAAACACGATTTCTGGTTAATTGGACTTTACGCCGATTATCGACACGATTTCTATTACGTTCGCCGAATACTTTACCAAGAGTATCTACAAGTGACTATGTGCAATATCTTCATGTTGATTGTCTCCAAGCAATACGTTTCTTGCCTAGGTGCCAAACCTGAGATTTCTACAAATATGGGATATGCAGTAAAACAGACATCTTCATGATAATGTATATTTATTTTAAGCAAAGGGATGACGAATTTCAAGAATGACAGTCAATTAGATTTGTTGTTGACTGTCAGATGCAGAAAACCGTTATGTCTGCAAAGAATATGTTTGAAATCACTTCATACGAATAATAGCCAAGAGGATCATTGGAATAAACATTGAAAGTTAAGACGAGTTCATGCAGCAAAAGTACTTCAATGGTATTATACAGTGATCAATAACATTTCCATGAGAATGAAAAAACAGTCGTGATGGGAAATTTTACTAATTTCACAAGCAATCACGAATTACAGAAACTAAACTAGCCAGCGGCAAGTATATGTGATTGAGTATATGTTGTAACGATCCTTGTGAGCGGCATCTTAATTTCGTGTTGGTACACGAATTGCGCTCTCATTTATTATATTACAGCGAAGGAATTACAGACAAATGGAAAAAAATCAAAAATCTTACCTGCATTATATATGTAAAAATATATTCTATATATACCACGTACTGACCTCATGAATGGACGAAACCAACTGAATGTAAAATATAAGATTTACTTGACTGATTTGCTAGTAAAATGTTTCAGGATATTAATATAGGATGATGTTCATTTATATAATTTCATGATTCTAGGCTAAGAACAATTTAAGTGGCCGAAATGTATGTTGTCCTGAGTAATTAAAAATATCGAAAATATTAATAAATTGTTAATTTAATAACGATTAATGTTAGTATCTCACTTCATTAATGAACTTACTCATCTCAGAATATAATGCCATGTGTTTGATCCGTTTGAGTTTAGTTTAATTGATTGTGTGGAGAATTTGATTATTACACAAAACATATTTGCACAATGCAAAGCAATTAATTTACTATTACTATAAACACACATGAGTCGTTACTTAAGTACGATTTTAAACAAATCCGACCACGTGACACATTTATCTCACCAGAAGTAAAGCGTACGCTCCCTGTACGTATTTATCAAGTATTGCCTCAGAATTCGACAGTATCAGCTGGGGCTCCAGAAATGAATCACATTATTAGCTGTCATGATTGTTTTTATGTCGTCAAATCCATTGCATTTCAGTACCTTGATCATGAGGCGATAGTTTATCCGTAGAATTGATAAATGTGTAGCAAAGCTGAAACAATTTGAACGATTTGCCAGCTTTGAATGTTTAATTAGGGTGTAGATATTGCAGTCTGGGTGGAAATGTCAATTTTAATGTATGTGACATTTTACTGGAACCAGTTTGGTCTTACTTTGCTGACTACCATCATTAGAAATATGTAATTGTATGGTAGTGCCAAATTATGACACTTCTGAAACAAAGTGGTATGCTAATTGGCTTACATGCTAATTCCATATCTACAGAAAGGATTATCAACATTTAGTCGCTGCACGTATGCAGAGATGAACTTCTCTTGGTCAATATATAATGGTCCTTTAGATAGTCATGTGTTGGTTCGTTATGGGTTCTATGTTTTGAAGCATTGTATGGTTGCAAACCTATTATTGACGGTCTCTGTTGTTAGATGGTTATGATCAATGACTAAAATCACTAGCCTCTCAGCGCTCTGAGTTCGAATCCCACGGGACAAATTTCACATAAGTTTGTTCAGCTAGCTGTCAGGAGGTCGATGGTTCTACCCAGGTGTACGACTTGGGTATTCCCCCACCTCTAAGGCTGGAAAATGTACAATTTGACGCTGGCTATTGTTGTCATGTTAAACCGAGCTTAGCTCGAATTTCATCCTGTAGAATGGCTTATTTCGAATGACGGCATACTCACAGAATTTTCTGTTCTTATTGCCGTTCTTGACTTGACACGAGTTGAGGTAAGATACCTGTGTATTACTGGAATACAAAGGCGGTTGCTAATCTAATTTAACAATGCGAGCACATTATAAAAACACTTATATCGGAAACTTATTTCAGATCCCTCGCCATTCCGTAAGCAATGCACGAATTTAGTGGTACTAATATTGTGAGATTAATGCTATAAGCGTAGGAAAAATGTTCAGCATTTTACTTTTAATTAAAGATTTTGATGATGGTTGAACATTGGTATTTATTGCTGTAGTTATTGCCATGATGGGTTTAATTTTTTATTATTGTTATTACAGGTAGATTTGATTTACTGGTTCAGTAATTGTTTTAATTCCTAAAATAAACGTGTTAATCACAATAAAGTAATATCGTTTACTTAGTTTATCTTATTTGAAAGATGTGGATAATGGATAGGACACAAGGACGAACAGAAATAAAACCATGGTCAAAAGCATGTTTTCAAAATGGAAAAAAATATCAAAGAAATTAATTACGAGATATAATTCCATAAGGCACTGGAGTAAATGATATATATGAATGTTTATATCTTAATGATTATGAAACATATAATCATTCATTTAAAGCCGTCGATGTATGTACTCGGTTTAATGATAAAACATGTATAAAGATATGTGGCTAAATACCTTGATTAATTAAATGCAATGGAGGAATCGTTTGTTCGATCTGTTAAGAAATAATTACGTTTCATGATGATAAATTCCTTCATTCTAATGCCATAGAACATTTAACTAATCATTTTGTGAAAACGCATTGAACGCACATTCGTTCTCAGATGAATAATAGCAATAATGTTAGTTATCTTTTTAAAGAAGCAAAATCCCTCTTTGAACACGTGCAGATATTGATTAATCACTCCCGACAAAGGTATTTGAGTCTTGTATTCGTTTTCCAGTTTCATTAAACTTTCTCTTCACGTTAGCATACACGTTGTCAATAGCTTTATGCAAGGTTACTTATTACAATTTATGCAGCAAATCATTAGTAAAAGTCTATATGTGTTTTCTTAACCGTTTTTAAGTAGTTTCGCGAGTTCAGATAGTCGTGTACATAGTTCTATGTCAGAATGCATGTATACTTTAACCAACCATGTTAGTATGAATTCATTTCATTCAAAGCAAAGATCAGAGAATGATTAAAAATCTGTGATCATGTAATACTAGCTGCTGTCATTGGCAATACTTTTTTACCTTTCGTTTGATATATTTTAATCTTTTTGCTAGATATTTGATGTGTAATTTCCAATCTTTCCGGTGTATAATGAAGTTAATTTAGTATTAAATGGAAAAAAATAGTTTGCAATTACCTTGTAAAGAAACAAGGCCATTATGAATTTAATGTAAATGTCAACCCATAATTCACGAGCATTATCAAAAATGATATTTTGTTATTTATTTTTTACGTTTTAATGTTTGTGAAAGCAGAACTAGAAAACATTTATTGAATGACAGACATGTGTCAAATATAACGTATGGCATGGACGAACAATACTTATAATGCGATGAATGATATTTTGGTTCTGAACAAACTAAAGCATTTTTCTTTGCTATTCATTTTGATAATACAATACGATGTGGGCTTAACATAAGAATTTATTGCATCGGGTTATTACATTACACAGTGTAATTTGTTGGTTGTTCTAATTAACTATTACGTTTACTTGGCTCGGTTTGTTTATTAATCTTAGAATATATGCCAAAACGTATATACCACGGTTGAAAATTATTTTATTGAAAATTTATGCGTTCATGTATTACAATAATATATCTCCAGCTTAATGACTGCATCCACCATTACACCGCACACGAGCACGCATTATTGCATCCTCAAAAACAGCCATTAAAACGTAAGTATCGATGCAACGTATTAATGATGTGTTTTGTTACATTTGAGGTAAATAACATATAAACAAATTCTCGTTAACAGAGCGGCATAACTTTTGAAGACAGGAATTCATTTTTTTTCTCCATAGATTACGGGTGTGTTCTTTGCAATACACGGTTACAGAATAATATAAAGGTAAAACAGAGGATGAACAGTGAAATATACACACTACAAATAATTTATCCAAACATTTCGGTAGTAATTGAAGTAAACATAATCAAAACGAAAATGTATTTGAAGGTTAATTAACACGGAGGGTGAGGGATGTAATATCAATCAAGCATTATTTTCACATTGATTTCGGAAAGCCTAATGTGAAATACAAGTACCCGATACAGAAAAACGACTTGAACATTAATTTATTAAATACAATGAAGCAATCGCTCCTGCCTCCTGGAAACAATTATTGTCTTAAATTCAAAGGGTGTTACACGGAAACCGTTGATTGATGTGAAATCTGAATAATCATATTCGAATGTTTACTTATCAATGTTTTGCAAGACATTTTAAGATATGTTTTATTTAGAATCCTAATTAGAACGACCGTGTTCACACAGAGTTTAATCTCAAATCACATCAATAATACAACAAAAAATATGTTATAACGCCAAGTATGTTTGTACGGTGCCCCTAAAGTGACATTCTACATTTATATTTTAACTTGTAGCACTCTTTTTATTTCGTGTTTACGAAATAACATTTCGTCACTACGAAATAACATTTCATTATTACGAAATAGTATTTCGTATAATTAATAAAAATGAAATAAAACAGAATACTATACGTTAAAATATAAATGTAGAATGTCACTTCACGGGCTCCGTATGTTTGGACTGGTTTTCAGCATTTCTGTTTTGTTTTAACTTGGTCATGAAACTATCTCAGAATAAAGAACACTTTGTCGAGTTCCAATATCTCAATATCGGTGTTTCACTGTACGTTACAACGCCGCATATAGTATTTGCTTATAGTAAGTCAGTATTCTATGCAATTCCAAACATCCATTTGTGAGACGCATTTTATACTTTACTGTGTTACCTTTTCTGTTGCTCAATATATGTTCCTTCTTCGATTTTTTAGAAAACTATTTGTTCTTTTTTTCTATAATATATTTCTGATATCTTTACAATTTATTTTGCCATTATTTAATCGTTCATAACCATGTCATACTATAGTAGAGCAATTGCTTCTGTGTTGAAAGATTAAAATGTGTTGTATTGCTAATTAACCAAACACGATAGAAGTGAATCAATTATACAACAGTCGATTTAAATGTCAACAACCAACAAATAACCATTATCTGGACAATTTTATGAATATTTTGTTTCCCGCAATAGGAAATAAATGTGATTGGTTCGTTGTGTGCATGACACTTGCGTAATGTTTATTTATCATTATTAATCGACTGTAATGATTATAATGATGTTCGTATGACTGCCCCATCCTCCAAATAAAAACTAACGCATTTGTATCGTCGTATCTTATTTTTAACTGTTTAATTTATTATCCTCTTAACAGGCTCACTATTTCTCTAAATTGAATAATTGGATCACTGTGAGAATACACAATGCCTACTCTGCATTGATGTCTTATATAAGTACATGATCAATCCGCCATATTTAGCAGAATACCAAGAGTACGCAGACAATTGGCATATTGGTGGATATTTTAGAATCCGCTGTGAGTAAAACTGACGTATTGACATAGGGTAGTATCGTTGGCATCTGAAAACAAAAGTACTTGTATGATGGATGATACACATAAACAAGTCTTAGAATTCTGAACAAAATGTAATGATGTGGTATATAGTAAAAGTGCACATAAAAGACGATTCATCGAAGAAACGTGTTTTAGTCAAGGACTTTTCTAAGCAACCAATAACTTATACAACTACATCGAATAGTCTGCAAACATTTTGCATACGACTGACTTGAAACAAATTAATATGAATACCTTTTATTCAAAATATGTTACGTCATTCTATAGAACCTGCCCTATCCTGGATCAGAAAATTTTCAAATGTTATGAAGCTGGTCTGCTAGCTTATGGAAGGTCGATGGTTTTACTCAAGTGTACGCCAGGGATCTTCCTCTACCGTCAAAAGTTCGAAAAGTTGCAACATTAGTCCCTGGCTGTTGGTGCGACATTTAAATCTGACAAACTAATGGGAGCTGACTGCAACAATAACACTGACATTTTGTATGAAATGTATAACTACAATGATTGTAATAAAAAAAGATAAATAAGATTACTTAAATCGACCTTAGGCCTACTTCATACAATATCATAATTATATCAGCACACCGACAACAAATTTACGAAATAGTCGATAAAACAATACAGAGCCCACGAAACAACTCGTATGATATAAAAGTCTCGGGGGCACCTGCCTTGGAAATGAAAGTAGCTAACAACCACAGTGTGTTTTCAACGACTTGTACACCTGAACGATTCAAGTTCTAACAACAGGGAACAGTTTAATCCACTCAAAGAATAGGTGAATAAAAACGGATTCAATAAATGTCAATATGACGTTTACTGAGTACCCTAATTAACAATAATGGTTGGATTCAAGTGCGTCGGCATTGTGGTATGCAACATATACCCAATAAATTGTATGTTTACAAGCGGTTTAATCTTTAAAATGACTTTCCACTTGTTTCCAAGATTATTGATTCCATCTAACAGCAAAACGTATGTGGTATTTTAATCTTTTGTGAGACGTTTTATGCATTATTGCTTTCTTGTGCTCAGACATTTAAATCCCTTGTACATTATATTGTTTATGTAAAACGGGATTTTCAAGTACATAGTTTGAAGCAAAAACTGAATATAGTTTTTATTGCACTTTGTTTTTTGTTTTACACATCTGTTGATGCACAAAAGATCCCGCTCAGTGTGTTTTGTTTGCATGCAGGATATAAGAATAGTTCCTTATAAGCAATCTTTATCAAAATGTGGGGAGGAGGACCTTCCTGGGCGGGACAAGATCTTCCTCCACCATTAAAGCTGAACAATTTGCCACATGACCCTTGCTGATAGTGCGCCATTAAACACCAGATAGAAATATTGTGAAACAAGCTTTTGATTGGATTGATGCCTATATTTTGCCGTTTCTAAAAGACATTCACTTATTGAGAAGTACTGTATGGAAATCAAGTTCATTATACATATTTACTCTATACAGTTCAGTGAATAGAGGCTGCCTCATGCTTTCAACTAACCACAAACAAACTTACTTTTGTCCCGTTTCATGAATTCCAATTAATTAATTGAAGTGGTCATTTGCATGATCAGTAAATCACAAACTACATGTTTGAAATTACTCTCCCAATTCTAATAGCAGTACTTTTACGTTCATGCTTCATATTAAGCAGTGAAAACAACAAGATTATATTATATACAGAAACGTACGAATAATTTTCATTGACAAATCTTGACATCATTGTTATTAGTAGTCTATGCCACAAAACTATCAAATTGCTTTCGTCTTTAATTGCTATGCGGGCTTTCAGCATACTAAGTTGTCGTACTTACACACTTGCGCATATGTTTTTCTTATTTGTCACGTACGAAATATTAATAATAACCTATTGTGATAGAATATACGCAGTCTGTATTTTTTCCTTATCAAAGATTTCGCGGTACAGTCAGTAATTAGATTTACAATTTTAGTATTTCTCCGTGTATACTTCGGTATACATTTGGGTAATCAAGGTAATCAAGACATACACAAGATGATAACCATATAATTAAACATCGTATATGTTAATGTTATTTATACATCAGGGTAATTGATTTAAGTATTGCACAAACATGCAAATATAATATGACTTAATTTTTCTCTGCTGTTAACGTTGCACCATCAGCTTGGTCATTTGGCGACTTTCAAAGTTTAACGTTGGAGGAATTCCCCGAGCGTATACCTTGGTAGAACCACCAACCTTCTGTTAGCTTTCAGGACAACGGACAACTTCAGCTTCCTTAGATGTGAATTTTGTTAGTGAATACTAATGTGTATTCATAACAACTTCATTTTACCTTTATAGAATTTCATAATGATTAACATTGTCTACATATTAATCAATGGATACGTCATTTACATTGGCAATGTCCAACAGACACTTTGTAAAAATGTGTTTGAAATAAAATGCAGTTTACGTACATTTTTGTTGATAACATTCAATATTCTAGAAAAGTAAGTGAAGTGTTTTTTTTGTACTGAGTGCTTTTATAACTATAAAATCCTTGTTAATTGCCTTGGTCATTTGTCGAATAATCTTCAAGTGCTCGGAAAAATACAATAATAATAATAGTAAAATATTATAATAAAATTTTAAAATAATAAAATATTATATAAAAATAATAATAATAAAAACGTTTATCCGTATTCTATACTACAGACATTCATCTAACTTCGCTATTGTTATATGGTGAATAAGAATCAATTAATTTATACACAAGTGTAATATTAAAGGAATATGGTACATAATATTAGAAAAGCATGCATCAGAAATAGTTACATAACACGAACAATTCACATTTATACAGATTTCAAATGAATGAATTTTCTATCTACAGGCCATTAGGTGCTGTGAGAATACAGACTACAATATAACACCAGATGATGTAGTGAACCCAGATATAGTGAAATAGCAGTGAAATATCTACACTTCCCACACATCCTTCTTTATTTATTGTTACGAATAAAGTGAAATGTGAATATAATGAAGATATTATTCGGACTCACTGACAGTGTTCACTACACCAAGTTCTATTTATCATTTGTTATTTCTGCCAAACAAACCTGATTAAGACGATAATTTGTCGACGCCTTGAAGATTATACATTTTACTATCAAAGATTTCCCAATCACTTAACATGTTATCATTTACCCAATGATGATGCTTATAATACGTAAGATAATTTCTGCAAACAGCATCATATTATAAACATAATTATGAATTGTAGTTTGAAATAATTTCTAAATAATCCCCAAACAAGATAATTAACAAATTATCTCAATATAGATATTTGCAAAGTGCGTCACCATTACAATTCCGAAAATATACTAGAAAGAGATTTTTCAAACAATTTACGGTAACATTGAAATAGTTTTACGGCTTAAAGAGTATCATACTAATACAAAATTAAAAGTCTGTAATGACTTATCCGTTTTATGATTCTGTTTCTTTAAAATGATGTCTAGAATAGAATCATTATACACATATGTTTTGTGTTTTCTAACTAGCTCCATTATTAATAAATCCATATTGCCCTGTCAGTTGTCTAAGCTTGGGTTGTTATAAAACTTTCTATTTAATGAACTGATTTTGTCTCTTTGAATAGAAACCATGAACAATGATCGTGATCTTTGGAAAACTCAGTGTTAGTTGCCTTCATTTATCAGAATCTGTCGAATTTACATATTTAAGCCACAAAGAACTAGAATTTACTTTCGAATCTCAAACTCCTACAAAAATACTAAAAATGCCAAAAAGCTGATTTATTTTTTCTGTTTCTCGTTTAGTGTGATGGATCGTAGTTCAGATGAAAACCCAATATCTGATTTCAGATACAATCTTCGTTGCATTGGTTTGAACCTAAGATCAAAGGCAAAGCAATCTGATTAGAATCAAATTGTGTAACCTTGTTATACATACAGATATGTTCTTAACCCCTAAATTAATGTTGTTGTCGATTCATGTTCACTGTTTATACGGTACGTTTATGATTGTATCAACGTTGACATCTTATACTTTTTATATTATTGACATTTCAAGAAATCATCGAAATACATTGCCAATCTCAATGATAAAAGAACTAATAGTTCCGACAGTCTGTAGAGTTAGAGAGATTAAATATCGATAGTTAAAAGAATTTTATAAATGACAGAAAATGTTATATGATATTTTATCATCTATATCGTTTGTACTACTTTTTCCTTGGTATTGGTTATAAATTATTGTTAATTACTTTCGTGTTTACCACAGAACTTATAAAGAGTTTCAGGAATTGTTGTTTCCAGAGTCAGTACCATCAAAATATTGGTATAGAGCTAACACGAATACGTTGATTTAATTGAACAATTGAATTACTTATGAATACTCAGCATTGAAATTTTGTAGTTGATTTATATTTGCAAGTAGCGCTAGATTGTTTACGATTACGTAAATACACAGCATTACAATATTAGTGGATTCATTTAGAGAACCTTTAGATTACTTATTATGTAATACGCACACATCAACTGATAATAGAAGATTGAAAAAGATAGTTTCACGATTTCTACATTTATCGTCGACTTATTTCTACAACCCCGCAACTCTATATTTGGCAATATTGAGATTTTGGTATTATTTTTGTCGTCTCGACGAGCTCTTTACAATGATCATACTTACCTGCCTGTAGATCTATCATAAATAGGGTTAATCTTAATTCCACAAACCCGTAACCTCCAAAGTGGGAAAAGAAGGCGTACGGGTTTGTAGAAATAACCAGACGTTATAATTATGTAACTAATGGCGCCGGTACGGAAGGAGAGCATCATGTTTTCGCGACCCAACAATACCCATTGTAGTGAATGTCATCATGTACTTTATGTTTGCACTCTTGTTTGTAACAAAATAACTTGTTTGTCACATTTTGAGTATCTTGTTGGATGTATGTCTTGAAGACAAAATATGTGTCAATAAAAATGGTGGTGATGTCTGCAATTATTGGACTTAATCTGGTGTGAAATAAATTTCATTGAACAAATTAACTTAACAACAATGGAGGGATGCTTGCACACAATAATGTTTCAACAGGAAGGATAAACGATCTTTTGGAATGAAAATGTCTTTATTGAAGTGAGTTTTTTTTTCACACAACTGAATGAAATGTCAATGTCAAGGTGTCAATAGTTTCATAGATCGCCACTTGACCTTGGAACAAAATCATAATTTATTATATTTAGGCAATAATTTAGAATACCAGCATCCAAGTGCATCTATTTGCGACTTTAATATTCTTCCAATTGAATGTCTAGAATCTTTACAAAAGTCTTAATCAAACATTACCATTAGCCGATTTAAAAGCTGATTCTATATCTTGGGGATTTTATAAAAGTACGAAAAAACACACACAAACAACAACAAA
Organism: Lutraria rhynchaena; assembly: GCA_008271625.1. Lineage (NCBI taxonomy): Eukaryota > Metazoa > Mollusca > Bivalvia > Venerida > Mactridae > Lutraria > Lutraria rhynchaena. The sequence continues at coordinate 4,339,766 of VIBL01000004.1, read as the reverse complement.
AGTCTTAATCAAACATTACCTTTAGCCGATTTAGCCGATTTAAAAGATGAATCTTTATCTTGGGGATTTTTATAAAAGGAAAAAACACACACACACACACACTCAGACAACAATGAGCAGCTCTGTTTTAAACAACACCAACATCCTTAAGCAAAGATGTAAGTGTGATAGAAGAACAATAAAAACTTGTTTTTAAATCATTAATTCCAGGAAGAACGCTTACGTTTTTTTTTTTCTAATCATCTTGCAATACGAAATGAGATATTTAGCATTCTAATCACGTGTTGAATGGTAAATAACACGGGTATTGTTCAAAACTCAAGGCGTAGAATTAAGTTGAACAACTAAATGTGTTTGAATTTAATTAAGATGAGATTTGAAATGACCCAAGGTAGAAGAAAAACGAGTCACAACGGTAACGGAGAGCTAATATCTGCAGTCATATACTTCTTACACTGATTATTAGGCTGTGGAATAATTTAAACATTGTGATGTATTAAATAGGAATAAATCATTGGGACTAAGGGATGAGCAAAAATAAAATGCCTAGAACAGTCATATACTCTCCTAACTCCTGTACTAAAATCGTTCATTGTTACATTGTTGGGTAGTTTTGTTTGCTTGTTTTTGAGTATGTATATATATATATATACTTAACATTTTTAAAAACGCAACACCTTAAATATTAAATATTCTACACCTCTTGACTAAAGATTTGAATGTATCAAATTTAAAATACTAATACGATGTATCTGATTATCATTTATTAATTAATAATCACAATATTTTGATCTTTCAATCCCTTTACATTTTGATCCAATTAAGGAATGAAATGATCGTATGCGTTCGAGCTACGTTATGTATATATATATATGATTCGTTTTTGTCCCTTCCCTTTTAAACTGTTGATGGAGAAGATTAATGACGTGTTTTGTCTCATAACAAAATAATGTGTGAAACACAATTTCATACAGATTGTCTTCATATTTGCCAAAATACATCGAAGATCTTTGTTCCAATAAGTGCAACTAAGTAAAGGAGGGGACATTATAAACGTAATTACCAACTTCTTTATGACATTTATTTTCGTTTGAAAATGTTTTCCTGGTATCTGTTAGTACAATTGTCCGTTTATTATTGAAAACCCCTGGTTTTTATTAACCACTAAACTACGCGTACTAACGTTATTGGATCCTTATTGCTGTCCGAACATTAATTCCGAAATTCCTGCAGTGCATATTTCCCTTTACATAAGTTTTACTTGTATACAGTACAGCATTAATATATCAAGCTATCAATACAAGCATTTATTTAAAATAAGTTATATTAAATACATATAATTTTCCGCAATGCATAAAAATCTGACAGGAACGTGCTTATAGTTCATATGATGTACAAGTAAATACGTCATACTTAAGAGACACATTGCGCGTGAAAAAGATGCGATTTTAAGTAATGTACAACCACGATTTCTAAGATCCATGTTTTTTTCAATAGAGTATTAAAATCAACTACGAGTAAATAAATTCACTTTGCACCAATTAAGCAATGTTTTAACGTTTCAGATATTACATAAACTTTCGTAGCTTGTTTTTTTGTTTTTAGATCAATTAAAATGCATCATGAAAGAACTTTTACATTTTTCTTCAATATTTTCGAAATAAAAATGCAAAAAATCACTTCCGCGATAATCCTTTCATATGAAGAAGTTCTAATTTTAATAACAAAAAAATGTTTTGCACATATCTGATCTTCATATCCGTAGAAGGGTTGATCAACATAAAATTACGGGCGAGTAGTATTCCCTCCACAACACACCGCGTGATGATTGAATAGTAATTTAAGGAACACGAAGTAGTTTTTTAGTTCCCTGTTTGTTTCGTTTTGCTTTGTTTTTTTTAGTTTGTTTTGTTTTGGTTTGGTTGTTTGTTTGACTTATTCTCACTGAGGTTTAACTCCGTTTTCCAACATTTTTCAGTTATATACGGCGACCGGTTCACCTAACCAGTTTTCCTGGACTGTATAATAACCAGTACTAATTAACCCTTCCACAGGGAGCCGGCAACCTCTCCACATATGGAAGAAAATCGACATTTTTTTGTCAAATATTCATAGGAGGGTATGACCAGCCGCGACCTGGATTTTAGTTCACTGAACTTCATAAGAAACAATAATGGCGTGAAATATTACAAGCGCAATATCAGTATTATAATTCCAGTGATGAAATTGTCGTGTTAATGCTGATAATTCGTTGTAAGGATTTGTGTTCATTTGGCCTTAGAACAAAGAAAGAATTGCGGTAAGAAAATCTTTATTGTAAAGCATAAGGATTTCATACTCAGCAAGTCTAGACAATATTTTCTCCAAACAAAGGTAATAACAATGTAAAACATTAACTCATACAAATGTTACATGAGCTTGAACCTAACGTTAAGATTAGTTCGGATTACCAGTATACCCGTGTCACGTGTACCACAGATTTATATTTTTTGTTTATGCATAAACATTAAGCCAGAAAAATTTAGTCGTGTAAGCGATTAAGCGACCGATCCTACTTTTAGCGCCAGTCTTTATCTTTATAACATTAAAGTCCAAAGTATGAAAGTATTCAGTGACTAACAGAACTTCAAAAGTAAGAAAGATATCTATTGAGAAAAAAGAAAAGTTGTACGACCTGTCTATCCAATTTTGTGGTCAAATAACCGTAAACAGAACTATTTTTGCTAATCGTTCAATCTATTGAAACTTCCAAGTCTGCGCTTTTCCTACACAGTAAAAAAGGAGACAATAACCTTGTTTGAATGATATATTTCCGACATAATTTATTCATGTGCAACCGATAATAGTGTTGCTTGGAATCACTGTAAGAAAAAACGAACAAGTATGTCGTGTTTTAATTACGGTTTATTGCAGTTATAATTAAGTTTAAATGTGTTGGACGGGAAGTAAAACAGTTACGTACTAATTAGTAATCCGTTTGTAATGAGAATTTACTTCAATCTGGCAACGTAGCTAATGAAATAAACCGAGAGATAATTTAGTTGAATAGAATGAAAAAAATAGAAAGTCGATAGCTCCTCTCTCCATCGAGATAATTTTAACCCACAATTAATTATTTCAACATTAAATTATACATCAGGGAACTGTACATATCATGCTTGTTCTGAATTTCTCTGAAAATTATTCCTTTTCTCTGTTTTTAATGTCGCACCATGAGCCATACGTATTTGGCGACTTTCCCAGCTTTAACGGTAGAAGAAAACCTGGTTAGATTCACTGACCATCCGCAGTATAGGTGGACAAACTCATAACCTGGAATTTGGTACCGGGCGAGATTCGAACCCACAGCGGTGAAAGGCTAGAAATTACTTTTCAGAGATCATAACAACTCGACCACAGAGACCCTCATGGTTATTCAGTGTATGCTCTGAATAGTTCAAATGATCATGAACCACGATCTCCTCAGCCGCTGTATATTCACGATTAATATACTAAGTAACATTTTGTGAAAATACAGGGACGTCAAATATGTTGGTTGAAAGTAGGAATGCACAGTTTGGATGTAAGTATGAACAGACTGTTTGATCTTTAAACACATTTGTTGAAATGTTCATCATATCTCAAATCAAATAAATACAGTAAAACTTGGTTATATTGAATTCAGATATAATGAAAAAGGTTATAGTGAGTTTGGATATCGTAGGGATCGGATATTGTGCAGTAATTATTGTCTCAGATCAATCCCTGCTTATTTTCGGTGCAATGGACATAGTGATTTATAGATATTATGAAGTAATTACTCGGGTTCTAATGAATTCATCACAACCGTATCCTATGATACCTCAATTATATCAATGTTCATTACATTTAAAGGGCAGTTTGTCAGAGAGCAATTGTTTGTTATTTAAATACCAGAATACACGGTTGTCGTATCTAAACTGTGGTAGAAACAATAGTCATAGGTTGGCAAAAGATCTGTTAAGTTTTTGACCCCTTTACTAACGAATAAAAAATGCGACAATTGTCGAAACTAAAATAAAAAAATGAAAAATGAAAAAAACACAATCACCAGTAAGTTTGACATGTTATACATTAACACCAAGAACATGCGTAGAACTTAATCAGTTTCATTGGTTAATAGTTAATTATATAAAATTGCCATTATTAACAAGTTATCATATGAGCGTACTAGTTTAAAAGAGTTATGAGAGATGGATAGGGTGTTACAACCACATTACATTGAATTAACTTTACTATAATTTACTGATTAATTAGAATTAGTTGCAAACAGGTAATGTAAATAATTAATTTATAAATCGTACTTCAATACCTGTCGTTAATTTATATACATATACTAAATCCCATTTAGCTTTACTGAGTGCCATTCCAAATAGAAGATTGTGTGTTGTCCCCCTTTTTATGTTTCTATGTGTTGGGTGGGTATGGACTGTGAGGTTGTATTTTGGGAAAGTGGGTATTTCGTATCTATCGTAACATTCATTCATTTATATTTGAAACTGGTGCTTCATAAATGAATAACATTAGACTCATCCCAAACCATGTATATACAAAGTTGATGATGAAACTGAACATGAAGTAACCATACCATTAAACATATGACAACAAATTCTGGCACTTGAAGACAGTGCCATTCAAACCAATAAATACACCATTCCCTTGTGAGATAAATTGATGACAAATATCAGACATTTGAACGAAACAATAAATTGTGTTGATAATTGTATTAAAGATCATCATTGGGGATTATGGTTTAACAAACGATCAAGAACTGAGATGACCACGATAAGAAAGTGCAATCAAGTAAAGGTTCTCCATTCTAATTCATATGAAACAATGTTTGTCAAATATGAAACAATAAATTACTGAATGTTACAAAGTAATCTATAATGTATTTTTCAGTAATGCACGACGGATTTTTATTTTGTACGTTACTCTTCGAAAAATGAAATGTTAAAGTTGTTCTTATTGTAATAAAAGTAAGATAATTGATCGGTATAAAATGGATATCCTTTAGATTGAGTGCGTGAATACATATTGTATGCCATATATTGCAACGGTGACTTTATTGTATGCTTCTTTTCTGGGTAATCTGTAGCAATTTATGTTCTACCAGCAAATAGCTGAAAGTTGTTTTATTATCATCAAAGTAATATAAGCTTTGGGTTGAAATGTCAAATTATTTAGTTTGATTTTTATGTACCAAAACAACAAACGAAATGCACTTACTTGATGGTGACTACCACGAGCATATTGTGTGCAAGTTTATAATTTATCAAACACTAAACTGACTAAATATCTTGTAAATGCTCCCCGTTCTATACTTTGCACTTGGTTTCAATAGCGAAAAAGAAACGGATCAAAGTTAAATGCACAATATATCGCTGACAAATCGGCGCATTACATTATCAGGATTGAACGTAGAAGTTAAAGTTTAGGCTCTGCATACAAGTTGATACAAATGTTTCCTAGTAAGCACTATTGTAATTGCTATGGTTCTGTGACCACAGTGAAATCATTAATCACGGCGACACTCGGTCATGCAGCGTAATTATCACTGTTCTGTGATAATAACTACTAACTGCAAACAGAAAGAGAATAACTATAAGAGCCAGGAAAGTCCAGTAATCAAAAGAGTGAGAAAATGGAGATATGACAGTCATTGAGTTACAAACAGGATAAGAGGACTGAAATTAGATTCAGAGAAAGGTGTTCGAGGGGGAGAAAGAAGAAGGATGAATTAAAGTGTAGTGAGAGAAGGCAGCCAGGACAAATAACAAATATATAGAATACTGGTTTAATTTCAAGAAGTTGTATAATTTAATATCTGTCTTAATTCCAAAATGTCTTCGCTCCAAGTGAAAGGAAACAGGTCGGTTTGTTAGAATTCTAAGTGTGACAAGTTAAACATCTTGAACTGCTGTGTAAATCTCCACACCTGGCACATAATGCAACAACAATATTACAGATGATAAAATAATGCCGATAAGTTTGTAGAACAAGCCTATTGTTCATCAAAAGCAATCATAAATACATTCCATTATCTCCCCTCTTTAATATGATTAGATCTTGATACCATACCCACTTGTCTAATGCAACCACAGTCATAAAATATGCGTTTATTGTAATTCTCGTCAATACGAAAACGTGCGTTAGTGTTGTATTTCGTTATGAAATTCTGAAAATAAATTAAACAAATAATTTGTTACATTGATATATAAAATCCTTTATAACACAAAAAGTCTGAAGTCTTTAACAGTTTATCGAATTCACTTTACGCAGATAACTAGGAATTGCTTGATGTAATGTTAAGACACATTAGTGGTAATTCAATGCTAAATTAACTTTTAATACCTTGAATTCTAAATCATTACGACTTGTCAGCAGTCTAAAAGTACGCCATTTCCTTGAACAATTTTTCTGTCAGTAGTTCTCATTGAACACCCAAGAACATACAAACACGCGGTTCGACAGATATCTTGATAAGTGAAACATTTATTGCACGAATACATCAACATCATAGATGTTAATACGGTGAACTTCTAAACAACAAAATAACGGTAACATGTTCATCTAAAATTATTTCGAATTTACTTTTACTTCATCACCCTATTTCAAAATTAAAGTTTGTTTACTTTCTCTTACTTTGATGCATTCGCCCCACCCTAATTGTGGGATTGAAGCGTGGGTAGCAAAGAATGGACAAGACACTAACACCCAGATGGGGAAAATCGGTGAACTCCTGCGCAACAGATATCTAACCGCATGAGAGAGACGTAGACGGATTACAGGACGAAAGTCCAAAGGTTGAATTAAAGAGAGAAATCACGTGGATAGACAGTATAAAAGAAAATATAAAATAAATAATCTACAAGAATTATTCCCTCCACATTCCATTTAAAAATGTTTTATCCATAATCTAAAACAGATATTAATTATACAATATTTTATCCAAGTTTATTACCGAGAAACTTGTAATTAGCATTTAGGTATTTTAAAGCGCATTAGTCTGTGTTTTATTGTAAATGTTTCTCTTCTCTTTTTTCTCTTTTCAAAGTCAATATTTTTTAAAGTTGCACCTCTTTTGTGTATCGTTCTAATTCTGTGCAGCATTCTGATGATTTATTTGCATTGTACCAATGAAAAATGAAGTCAAAGTGTTTTTGAATGATTACGTAATATCAAAACCAAACTCATTTTATGATTATCGTTCATGTCATAAACACGTGCTTATTGACAATCTTTTCTTCAATCTTTTCATACGATCGACGTTTGTCTATTTTTCTTATTATTTAAATTCTATTTTTATTCTTTTAAGCAAGTAAGCAATAAGTGAAGGTAATTCCATCACATGTGCTTTCTCTAAGATTTAAGGAAAAATGCTTCCGTATATAATCTGCTAACTATCTTTGATTATTGGGAACTGGGATACCACCTTTGACAGACAGAATACAAGTTTACTAACTCTAATCATGCAGCGCATCTATTGAGCGCACCTGTAACTCATACGACAACTCTGTGCCTTGTTATTATTCACAAAAATGATATGTGTCTGCTAAGTGTTTCAAAATGTGCTAGATTTCATTAATCATCACACATTGGGATAAAGATAGTCTGATGTTTTCAGTTAACAAATGATGGTGCTTAAATCTGCTAATGCATCTCTTACGTACGTATTGATTAATATTTACACTATACTCCAAGTAGCAATCTATATGAATGCATGTGCAAAAAAAATATAAAAATAAATAACTTAAACTATTCCCACTCAAATATAATAATATTTTCCTAAAATTCTTATACTCAAGTTTGATAAATGGATTTGAATAATCAATGTTTTCTATTTTCTGTTGGACAATTGCCCTCCTAGGGTCCAATTACATTACCTGTGTACATTCGTGTTTTCTTATGTCTGACTTGCGTCTAAACTTCACATATTAAGCAATACCCAGCAGGCAAAAAAGACGCAAGACACCCCTAAAACACCTGTATATGCAACATTTTGTAAATCTACTCATTAGATGTACAATCAGGAGCTTCCGTAGTCGGTGATTATGGACACTGAGTAGTAATCACCAGCCTCCCACCGGTCTCCAAAAGCCGGAACAAAATTTCACGAGTGAGGAAACTGTCCAGCTAGCTTGCAGAATGTCGGTGATTCTTATTAGTTATATGACTGGAATCGTCCACCACCATTAAAGCTTGAAAATGGCATATTGACTCTGGCTGTAGATGCGACGTTGCTATCCAATAAAATAGATATACAACCTCCATATATCTGTAGCAAGAAGCATCATCTCTAAACTTTAGGTTCGGTATTTGCTGACTTAATTGTAAAAATACAAACAAACTGAAAGTTAGTGTGCATATAATTAATGTTAATGCTGGTACTTGAACAAAGTCATTAGACATAAATCCTATTTAGCATCTGAACACATGTTGCGCACTAATCACATCGTATGTTAACATGTTAACAATGTTTTAGAGTAAATGAATATGTACCAAATTCAATTACTCCATTATGGCATGCTGCAGAGATATAATTAAACGTGATAAACTGCCTTTCAATATCTATGCATGAATCAATTATATGTTCAATTGTCAATTTTGATTCTGATAACAGTCGATTGCTCAATGTTTGGAACTATTTACGGCCAACAAGCAAACGGAGACAGAATATGGGAGAGGCAAGGCCTGATGCAACAAATATATTCAATGAAAATTAATAATTAATGGGCTGAAAAGGTGTATGAAAATTAGTTAGAGCAAGAATATATTTATATTAAGAGTATACGTCATCGGATTAGAAATGTATGGAAGTCGCTGCAATGTCGTATTAAGAAATTATAGACTCGTCCAATTCGTTGTTGATTATCTTGTAATAAATGGACAGTTATGGATGTAAATTAAACCATTTGTATGTTTACCCCTTGTGGTACTTGGGTATTTATTCGTGAGAAATATGCCGTGAATAATGTGAGTAATGTTTTATTGCCTGTATTGATTATCAATATGATGTGATTTAAGATTAAATTCATTTATTTTATTGTTATGAATAGAAATCATGTTTAAAGCGAATAACATAATGCATCATATGTTCATAATACTGTGTTCATTAGATTTATCTCGACAAATCAATGAATTCAAATCAGAAAGTTGTCACCAAATCATATTAAGTAAATACTATGTGAAAAGTGGTATCAAAATGTTAACCCAGTAATGCTTATTACGCTTGATATCCTTCTCAACAACTTCGTAGAATCTTAACCATAACTGTCCTTGCTCACTGTGTGATAGAAAGTCGCACCAACATCCATGGTCATTTGGCAGATATTCGACCTTTAACAATGGATGAACACCCAAATATCTGGGTCGAACCATCGGCCTTCAATAACTTGTTTGACACCTTCATCATCTTATCTGTGATATTTTGTCCCAATGGGATTCGAAATAACAACGCTGAGGGGCTAGTGATTACCAGTCAGATGCCATGACCACACGAACACGGAGGTCCTAAAACCAGTTCTATTTAAAAACGGAAAATTGTAAATATAAATTAATTGATACTAGCATTTATTAAAAAGGAATTAACGAACAATGGGCCGTATAGATGCTCTTCAAAAGCATTCGCTTCCTTGCCGAATTTAAGTTTCAGAAAATATGGTTGCACCTTAGGAAATATAAACACTACTAAGTTCGTATGAAGTAGATGTATCCAAATGGCAAAAAAACATGGTTTAATAACCATCGGAATTAAATAACACATGTTAGGATGTTTTGTTTTGTCTACTAAACATCAGTTTGCATAATTAATTCACGCTAATAGATTATTGTTGTTCAGGGAAGTCATTTACTCGCATCTGAATACATTACTCTGTGTCTTATTCGTCTGCTGGAATTATTGACAAATGGAGGTCACAATCGAAGCAACAATTATCATGTGCAATGTTAATTTAGTAACGTCTGGGTGGTGTTGCATTCACACAAGTCTGGTATGGTTGTATTACATATTGGGAAGGGCTTTCAAAACCCAATTAACCCCAAGATCGCGAATCTTAGAAATAGCTATGATGTCGAGACATGTCAGCATTAGGTTTGTCATCGTCTTATTGTTCAGTGTATACTTCAATACTGAATATGTTTGGTTTTGGATTAGTGAAACGATTTACAAAAGAGTGGAAAAATGTTGTATCAATATGCATGGTATGAGTAATTTAGATTATTACAAAAATGATGTAATATTTCAAATTGCTTCCTTGTGTTTTCCTATTAGTTTTGTCAGCACCGTCTTATAATCCTGAAATACGTGTATAATATAATTATACTCGTAAATAAAAAAGGTTTTCTTCGACCCCGAACATTTACTTTCGAATCTTTCACTCCTACAAAACTTAAAAAATAAAAAAAAACTTAATTAATATTCTGTTTCTCGTTTACTGTGGTGGTTTGTAATTCAGATGAAACCCCAATATCTGATGTCAGATAAATCCTAGTTGCATCGGTTTGAACCTAAGATCAAAGACAAACTAATATGATTAGAATCAAATTGTGTAAGCGTATTATACATGCAGATTTGTTCTTAACCCCTGAATTAATGTCGTTGTCGATTCATATTCGCTGTTTGTAACGCACGTTTCTGATTTTGATTATTTGATTATTGTCACTTCAAGATACCATAGGAGTACATTGACAATCTTTGTGATATGACAACTGATAGCTCTGACAGTCTTTAGACTTAGAGAAATTAGACTATCGATAGTTTAAAAAGAAACTAAAAGTGATGAATTTAAATGATACATTTTTTGTCAGATGCATTTATATCGCTTGTTCTACATTTCTCATTCGTATTGGTTATAAATTACATGTAAATTAAATTCGCGTTAAAAAGAGCTCATAAAGAGACGATATTAACACACACGTGCAAAGCTCTGAAAGATATAAAGGATTGAAAGACATGGTTTCGTGATTTCTACACTTATATGTTACACATGGTGCGGCAAAAACATTCAAGTTTACCATTTTCCGATTCAAATGCTGATTCTATATTTTGGGGAGATTTACAAAAGCACCAAAAACATAAACAACACAAACGAGCAGCTCTGTTGAAAACAGTACCAGTATATTTTAGGAAAGATGTAAGTTTGGTAGAAAAACATTGAAAACGTTTTTAAATTATTAATTCCAGAAAAGCACCCATGATTCTGTCCTAATCAATTTGATGTGCGAAATGAGATAATTGGCATTTTAATTATGTGTTGAATGGTAAATAACGCGGGTATTTACCAAAGTGACAATACGAATATCATTTAATTAGTAATAATTGCAAATACCTTTATTTTAATCTAGATAAGTAAACGAAATGATCGTACGTGAACAAAATAGGCTACGTATTTTTCCTGCCGTGAATATTTCCCTTAACATGAGTTTTACTTGTACATAGTACAACATAAATATACCAGGTTATAAATACAATCATTTATACAAAGCAAGTTATATTGCTACATATAATTTTATCGATAATGCATTGCATTAAAAGCTGACAGGAACATGTTTATAGTTTACAGGATGTACAAATAAATACGTCACTCTTAAGAGACACATTGCACATGAATAACATGAGATAGTAAAGTAATGCACGACCACATTTCTGAATTCTTTTGTTTAATAGTATATTAGAATTAAGAACGAGTAAATAATTTCATTTTGCATCGAGTGAACGATGTTTTAACTCGCAAAAACATAAAGTGTATAACCTAGTTTTACGAGATTATATAAATTGCATAAAGACAGATTTTTCGCATTAGTCTTCGGTATTTCTCGAATTACAGTAAGTAAAAAATTACTACTCTGTTTGATGAAAATCTCTTTAGAAGAATTCCAAATTCTGATAACAATATAATTTTTTATACAATTCCGTTCTTTATTCTTAGGAAATGGACTGTCTATATTAATTTACGGTTGTTTAGTATATCCCTCCGCAAAACACCACCTGATGATGGATATAGTAATGAAAGGACGATAACCAGAAATAGTTATTTTAGTGTTGTTCGTGTTAACGTTCCCTGAACTTAAGAAAACAATACTAAGAAACAATGATATCGTGAAATATTACAAGGGCAATATCAGAATTATAATTCCAGTGATGAAATTGTCGTGTTAATACTTATAATTCGTTATAAGGATATTTGTTTTTTTTAGCATTAGAACAAAGAAAGAAAATGCGGTAAAAAAATATCTCAATGTTTTCTCCAAACAATGATATAACAATGTAAACAAATGAATTTATACGTATATTATATGAGCTTGAACCTAACATTAAGTTTGGATATCAGTCTGTGTGTGTTTGCCCATGTCATGTATACCGCAGATTCATACTTTCTGCTTAACAGGCCAGAAAAATAATAGTCGTATAAGCGGTTACTTGACCAACCCTAATTTTAGCGCCGGTCTTTATGTTTTAACATCAAACTCCAATAGTATGATAGTATTTGGTGATGTATTAAGTTGTACGACTTGTCTATCCAATTTCGTGGTCAAGTCAAGTAACAGTAAACAGAACTATTTTTCCTAAACGAAGTATTTACAATCTATTGAAACTTCCAAGTCTGTGCTTTTGCTACACAGAAAATAGTAGACTATAACCTTGTTTGAATGATACATTTCCGCTATAATGTTTTCATGTCCAGCCGATAATAGTGTTATTTGGAATCATTGCAAGAAAACACGAACGAGTATGTCGTGTTTTAATTACGATTTGTGACAATTATAATTGAGTTCAAACGGTCTCCTATGATACCTCAATTATATCAATGTTCGTTACATTTAAAGTGCAGTTTGTAATGGAGCAATTGTCTGTTATTTAAATACCAGAATACACGGCTGTCGTGTCTAATCTGTGCTGGAAACAATAGTCATGAGACGGCCGGCAGCAGTCCTTCACTATCGAATATCGAATTAATGCGCCAACTGTCGAAACAAAAAATAACCCTAAAAGATGAAAGAACTTATTTATCAGTCAGTTTTACATATTATACTTTAAACCCAAGAACATATGTGGAACTTAATCAGTTTAATTGGTTACTTAATTATGTAATATTGTCTTTATTAACAAGGTATCGTAAGAGCGTATTAGCTATGGTAGATGGGTAGGGTATTATAACCACATTTCGTTGAATTAACTTTACTAATATTTTTATTAAACTTTCTGATTAATTATAATTAGTTACAAACAGGTAATATAAATAATTGATATATATCATATATCAACACCTGACGTTAATTTATATTATATAATATATAAATAGATAGAAGATTGTGAGTTGTCTCCTTTTTTATGTTTCAATGCATTGGGTGGGTTCAAAATGGAAGTTCTGGTCTGGTTGTATATTTGGGACGATGGATATTCTGCAATTATAGTAATATTTATTCATTTATATTTAAAACGGTGCTTTGTAAATGAGCTCGCCGTGCAATTGTCCAAATGATGGCGACTGTACATCTAGTCGCCCAGTTATTTCACAATGCAGTAGAACACGATTATAAAGGATCTAAATAATGACTATAATGATATTTCACTATATCCGTCACAATGCAATCAAAAGTGTGTGTTCGGTGGCTGGAGAAATATATGTTTAACGGTATCTGATTCTTCACTATATACGAGTTCATCAAAACATGTATACTGTATACCGCGTATACAATCATGCAGCACTTGCAAAATATGTAGATACAAAGTTGATGAGCGAAAAGAACGTGAATATACGGTAAAACAAATGGCAACAAAATCGGGCACTTAATGACAGTCCCGTAAAAAACAATAAATATACAATTCCCTTGATGACAAATATCAGATATTTGAAGGAAAATATAAGTAATGTTGATAATTGTATTAAAGATCATCTTGGGGCAATATGGTTCAACAAACGATCATGAACTGAGATAACCACGATAAGAAAGTACAAACATGTAAACGTTCTTCTCCAAACTAATTTATATAGGACAATGTCTGTCAAATATGAAACAATCCAAACTAATTTATATAGGACAATGTCTGTCAAATATGAAACAATAAATTACTGAATGTTACGAAATAATATATGAAGTAATTGTCTGTAATGTACGATGATTTTTTATTTTGTTCGTTACTCTCTGAAAAGGACGAAATAAATGGAGACTGGGAATGCAATAATCCATTGTAGTGAATTACAAAATATGTTAAAGCTGTTCTTGTTATAACGAAAGTAAGATATTTAATCGGTACAAACTGGATGTCCTACACACTGCGTGCATGAATACATATAATTATCACATGTCATATATGAAAGATTGACTTTAGTGCATGTTTCTTTTCCGGGTGGTCTGCGGCTGCTTATTTCCCACCAACAAACAGCAAAAAGGAGCTGTATTGTCACCAAAGCAGTATACGGTTCTGGATGGAATATCAAATCATCTACTTTGTTTTTATGCACTGAAAGTAAAAGTAAGCGCATTACATAGTAAGGATAGAAGTACAAAGCAAACCATTGATGTCACTGGATGCAAATGTTTCCCAGTAAGCATTATTGTAATTTCAATGGTTCTTTGCCCAGTTAAAATCCCGCCGACATACGGTAATGTAGTGTAATTATCATTTTTCCATGATAATAACAGCTAATTACAAACAAAGACCGAACAACAATAAGAGACAGGAAGGTCAAATATAAAAGGATAAAAAAGGAATGTTAGGGTGATTAAGTTGCAAACGAGGAGAAGCATGGAAAGAAGAATGAAAAAGTAGGCTGAGTGAGAGAAGGCAGGCAGGTCAAATGACTTATGAATAGAGTACAGGTTTAATTTCAAGCATTTGATGCGTATGTGCTATTTAATATCTGGCTTAATTCCAAAATGTCTTCGCTCCGGTTTCAAGGACACAGGTCGTTTGTTAGAATCATGAGTGTGACAATGCAACTTGTCTGATGGAACCACAGCTATAAGTACGGGTTTATTTGATTCACAGAACGTATATACATGCATGCGAACAAATCGTTTTTAATATGTAAGATTGATTAATATGTAACATTGGTATATAAATACTTTATAATACAAGAACATCTAAAGTCTTAAACAGTTTACAAATATCATTGTATGCAGATAACTGGCCTTAAGTGGAGATAGCTTGATGTAAGGTTAAAAAAAACTTTGGCGATAATTTAAAGCTAAATTCACCTTTAATACATTGAAGTCTTAATCTTTATGACTTGACATCAGTCTAAATGTATGCTGATAGCTAGAGCTATCTTTTTGTCAGTAGTTCTCATTGACCACCCTAGATTATACAAATATGAGGTTAGGCAAATTTCATGACGAGTTGACGTATCTATATTTCATCATCCTATTACTATTTCTTTACTTTTTCTCAAGTTTGATGCTCTCGTCCCCCTGTAGGTGGATTTGATGCTTGAGAAACAAGGAATAGCATTCATAATAACATTCACAAAAATAACTCTCATTTGGGGAAGTCATTATACGGAACTCTAGTGTAATATACTAACTACATATGAACTACTATTATGATGTCCATTGTATAAATGGATTTGTTCTGCTTTAGTGATATTATCTACACGGCGACTGTTCCCAGTCATAGTTGGTGGGAAAAAACTCTTTCTTTGTTTGGTGGTGCTTTGATTGGATAAGGTACACTCCAATGTTTTGTTTCTTTTGTCATGTGACTTTTTCCCTCTCCTTCGGCATTGCACAACTGGACCTCTTTGGGCACAATCAGATTTGCTTGATATGAATACCTCGGTTATAGTAATTTTTGTATTCATGTGTCATGTTTTGTCAATTGTTTGTCTGAATGGCTTCTCAGTAATGACTAAATTCCTATATTTATCTTTTAATTAATTTAGTTTATTCTTTGACTTGAAAATTTATATTACCTGTTTGAGTGTGACCAGTAATTGTCCTACTATCTTATTTAAACATATTTGCACAGTACATTGTCATTCTATTCAACATTAATATCTAAATTTGAAGAAGCAACAACAGATATAATGTACCTAACTCTTAATTACATAAATTGGTAAATGGCGTACTTTGGTAATAGTGCATTGTTTGTAATGTACATATATCTGGTTATATTGTGTAATATTGTATTTAAAATGTACCTGTAAAATTTATTATAATGACCACTAATTGTAATTACGTAATTGTTATTGTTTAATGTAACATAAATATATTTTTTTAAATTAACAAAAACACTTAAGTCATTGAAATAATTGTTTATTCCAGGTTCTTTTATTATTTTGAATACAGTGACCAGCAACGAGTTTAAATAAACAATCTAACTTATGATATCAAGTTGTCAACATTGGACCTTACACAAAAAACTCGCACTACCAGTCTAAAATATAGCAGACGGGTTACATAACTGATATCTAACCACATGAAAGCTTCATAAACGAATTGCACGACGAACGGAAGTCTAAACTATTAAATTAAGAAGGGAAATCATATGGATAGACGGTATTAAATAAAATGACCTCTCCGTTTATTCTTTGCATGTTCCATTCAAAAATGTATTCACCATCGCTTAAAATAAAATACATTATTAATTATACAATTTTTCAGCCAGAATTATTACTGAGAAACCTGTTATTAGCACTTGGGTATGTTCATGTTCATAAGTCTGTGCTATTGTTCCTCTCCTATTTCCAAAGTCAATATCTTTTAATATTGCACCTCTTTTGTGTAACGTGCTTCAACACAGCTGTATTCTGATGATTTATTTTACTCTCGTCTTATCGTCGTATCAATAAAAATGAAACTAAATCGTTAAGTGTTTTTAAATTAGCATGTAATGTCGAAACCAAACTCATTTTATGATTAGCGTTCATGTTATAAACACGTGCTTATTGACAATCTTATCTTTAAATCACACGACGATCGTCTATTTTTGCTATTATATAAATTCTGTTATTATACTTTTAAGCACATTAGAAATAAGTGAAGGTAATTCCAAATGACGAGTATCACCAAACATCAGATGTGCGCTAAGGAATGATAAGGAAACATGTTTCAGATTGTAATCTGCTAACTATCTTTGAATATTGAGAATTGTGAAACCAATTTTGATAGACAGAATACAAGTTTACAAAATCTAATCATGCAGCGCATTCATTGAGCGCACCTGTAACTTATACGACAGCTAATGTCAGTTGCTCAGTGCCTCTTTATAATTCACAAACATGATATGTGTCTGTTAAGTGCTTCAAAATGTGCAAGATTTCTTAAATCATCACACATTTGGGAAAAAGAAAATCTGATGTTTTCACTTGAAAAATTATGGTGGTGAAATCTGGTAATGTATCTGTAACGTGCGTATTGATTATTGATTAATATGTATGCTGTACTCCAAATAGCTATCCCAAAGAATGCATGCGCAAAACTTAGACAAGAACTAAAACTTCCCCACTCAAATGTCATTTCTCAAGATTCCAATATTCAAGTTTGATAAATGAATTTAATAATCATGCTGTCCATTTGCTAATGGAAAAGTGTGCACCAGGTGTCCAATTACAATTATTGTGTACGTTTTCGATTCTCTTTGAGTCCGAACTTCACATTCGAAACTGCAAGTATTCAAAAACAAAGAAAAATATCTGTACACCCAATATAAGTATTGAAAATCTACTGATTAGATGTACTACTAGGAGCCTCAAGGGTCGAGTGGTTATGGTCTCTGACTAGTAATCACTAGCCTCTCACCGCTGTAAGTTCGAAACCAAGTCGGGACGAAATTTCATATGTGAGGAAATTGTCCAACACGCTTGCAGAAGGTTGGTGTTTCTCTCAGGTGTATGCCAAGAGTCTCCTTTTACCGTTAAAGCTTGAACGTCGTCAAATGACCGTGGCTATAGATTAGACGTTAAACTCCAGTGAAAAATAAATATACTACCTCCAGATATCTGCAGCAAGAAACATCTACTTCAAACCTTAAGGACGGTACTTATTTTTTATCGTACAAAATGCTAACAAAATGAAGTTTTGTATGTATACATATGACTAATGTTGGCTATTTATGTATCATATATCGGCATTATCAGTGCCTTTAATACTGGTACTTGAACAAAGTGATTAGACATAAAACCTATTTAGCATCTGAACACATGTCGCGCACTAATCACTCCGTATGTTAACGATATTTTAGAGTAAATGAATATGTACCAAATTCAATTACTCCATTATGGCATGCTGCAGAGATATAATCAAACGTGATAAACTGCCTTTCAATATCTATGCATGTATCAATTATATATGCAATTGTCAATTTTGATAATGATAACAGTCGATTGGTTAATGTTTGGAACTATTTACGGCAAACAAGCAAACGGAGATAGAAATGGGAGAGGCACATCCAGGTACAAACACATTCAATGAAGATTAATAAGAGATAGGTGTAAAAGGTGTATGAAAATTAGTTAGTACAAGATTTTGCTTACTTAGTATATACATATAAAGTATACGTATTCGGATTAGACATTATGAGTTTAATGGAAAACTCAATGTCATGTTAAGAAGTTACGGATTCGTCTAATTCGTCGTTGATTATCTTGTAATCAATTGTATTATTTATCAATAATAAACCCTTTTGGTATTTGGGTATTTATTCGTGGGAAATAGGCCAGGGTTACTAATGTGAGTAATGTTTTGTTGCCTGTGCTGACTTTGAGATATCAATATGAAGATTGGTGATTAAGACTGATTTTTTGTCTCTGGTGTAAAATAAGTCACATGTGACATCGCCACGTTATTTGTGTGTTTTCATGTTAATCTATTAAACAACTATCATCTATTTGTCCAATTATTTCATTGTTATATGAATAGAAATCATGTTTAAAGCGAACATCATAATTTATCATATGTTCATAATTTATCATATTAGATTATTCTCGCCAAATACTATGAATTTAAATCAGATGGGTACCTCGAAATTACATGAAATATTCACTATGTGAAATGTGATATCCTTCACAACACCATCGTTGAAACTAAGCAAAAACTGTTCTTTTTGACTGTGGGGCGCACCAACATTCATGGTCATTTCCAGCAGGAAACACGCAGGTTCCAAGGTCGAACTTCAGTAAGCTTGGTGGACTGCTTCATCGCCTGTAATATTTTGTCCAGATGGGATTCGAAATCTCTACGTTGAGGGACTAGTGCTTACCAGTCAAAGGCCATGACTACTCGACCACGGAGGCCCTATAAACAAGTACTATGTAAACCATAGATAAAAACTCAGTCAATGTATATCTGTTCATCAAATCAACTAATTTGTTCTGATTGGTATTGAAAATATATAGAATAACAGATAAATACATTAGAATAATACTTGCGTTGCGTTTGTTAATGGGAGATAATCTTGATAATTTAGAAATAAAGAATTTTAATAAAGATTTAAAATGGGAGAAAATTAGGTCACTATGTCGTGGCACAAAAGAGTATTCTGTTAGGGCCAAAACGGAAAATTTCTAATAGGCATAAGTTTACATGGAAAAATTAAGTTTCAAAATTGTGTTTGTATATTTATGAATATCAACACTAGTAAGTTCGTATGAATTAGTTGTATCCAAATGACAAAGCAAAATCACGGCTTGATAGCCATCAGAAATAAATAGCGCATGATCAGATGTTTTGTTATGTCTACTAAACATCAGATGGATAATTATTTCACATTAACACATTGTTGTTGCTCATGGAAGTCGTTTACTCACATCTAAATACATTACTCTGTGCTTTCTTCGTCTGATAGAATTATGGACAAATGGATGTCACAATTGAAGCAACAACTGCTCATGAGCAATGTTAAATTAATAACGTCTGAGTTGTGTAGCATTCACACTAGTTTTGTCATGGTTGTATAAGATACATTGGTAAGGATTTTTCAAACCTCAATTAAGATTTCTAATCCTAGAAATAGTATTGATGTCGAGTCACGTCAACATTAGGTTGGTTATCGTCTTCCTGTTCATTGTATACTTCAATTCTGAGTATGTTTAGTTTTGGATAAGTGAAAAGAGTGAAAAATGTTGTATCAATGCTTGATATTAATTTTAAGAGAATTACAAAAAATGATACATTCTTTGAGATTCAAATCGTTCCTACTACTTTGTAATAATATTAACTGATAATTCTATAATATGCTTATGTTATAACTATACATGTTTATGAGAAAGGTTTTCGTCGACACTGACTCCCTAATGGATGCACGCCCCAAATGTTAAAGTGTTTATCACAATGCCGATAATTAGAGACATAACACGATGGGGCGATAAAAGTGAACTCTGACATAACTTTACTGAGTGCAACTATAACACGAATGACTGGAAAATACAAAAATAAAACGAATTGTTCTGTGACAGCTTTTATTTGCTATGCTACCATTAATGTTGTTTAATTATTCATTTATTAAGTTCCCTGCCACAATGTTAAACATTTCGATTATAATAAAAACAGCAATTCTAAATAATTAATTGGAATTAGACTTTCGATTAAAAGAACGTCGCCATGAGATATTACAAACGAAAATTTTTTTGATTAATTTAGTGCTACCGAACTGATGTATTTTGAATTGGACAAAGTCCTGCGTATAGAGAAGTATAAAACATAACGATGACACGACATCATGTATCAATATGGTGAAGGCTATATGGTACACCGTTGTAATTACTCAATATCAATTGGAGCAGATGTATTCATCTGTTTCTTTTACAGACATTTTGCTGGAACCAATGTACTAGTAATAGATTACTTGAACTTCAAGACATTATATTGCACATGTCTAGTCACACTGCAACGATATATGCAAGTTTCTAAAGAATTATCATTATCATAAAGAAAGTCATTCTTTCGATATTCGTATTTAGTAATATAAAAATATTTTGCTATTAACATGTAAATTAAACACTAATTAAATAAATATCAATATGATGTCTCCCGAGTACACAATTAAAGATAATGGCTTGATACAATTATTGCGGTGAGCAACATATACCCAATAAATTGTATGTTTACGAACTGTTTAATCTTTATAAAGATTTTCCACTTGTTTCTGAGATTATTGATTCCAAGCCACAGCAAAATGTATTTTTATTTTAATCTTTTGTAAGACATTTATACATTATTTATTCTTGTGCTCATACATTTAAATCCCTCATACATTACACTGTTTATGCAAAACCGGATTTTCAAGTGCATAGTTTGAAGCAGAAATTGGACATAGTTTTTATTGAACTTTGATTTGCTTTCTGTAATTATTATTGTCCATGCACAACAGATGGTCTTTCAATAACGTATATTATTTGTTTGTATAAAATGTGGGAGGGGACATCAATGGGAGGGTGGCTATAATCTCTGACGAGTAATTATAAGCCCCTCACCGCTGTGAGTTCGAAACCCATCCTGAACCAGAAAAAATGGCATCTGAGGATGGTGTCCATCTTACAATGTTCTATTACCTTGGGAATGTTTTACTAACAAACATTTAAAACAATATCTTTGAAATACATACCTTCTGTAAAATCTACATACATTATTATTAATAACATTCAATATTCTAAAAGGGTTGGTGAAGTGTTTTTATTTGTACTGAGTGCACTTATAACTATAAAATACTTTTTTTGTCTGGGTCATTTGTCGAATCATCTTCCAATGTTACTGGAATTAAAAGTTTTTTGCAGGCCTTCTATAAGACAAACCTTAAACTAACTGTGCTATTGTTACATATACTTTTTGTCTGGGTCATTGTCGAATCATCTTCTGATGTTCGGGAATGAAAAGTGTTTTTACAGTTCAGTGGAATACTTATCCTTAGTTCTACAAGACTAACCTTTATCTAACTGTGCTATTGTTATATGGTAATTAAGAATAAATTAATTATACATAAGAGGTAATATCAAAGGAATATCAAATATTACATTAGAAAAGCCTGCATTAGTTATATTACTTAACACAAACAATTCAATTTTATTCAGATTTGATTTCAAATGAATGTATTTTATACCTGCAGGTCGTCAGGTGTTGCGAGTAAACTAACTACAATAAGACACCGTTATAGTAAACCCGGATATAGTGAAGGATCCAGTACAGCAAAGTACCCGTGAAATATCTACGCTTCCTCCAACACGCCCTTCTTTATTTTGTTGTTATGGATAAAGTGAAATGTAGACATAAAGATGCAATTATTCGGGCTCAGAAAAGTTCACTAAAACCATATTCTATTGTATCATTTGTTATTTCTGCCAAACAAACCTGATTAAGACGATAATTTGTCGACGCCTTGAAGATTATACATTTTACTATTCAAGATTTTCCAATCGCTGAACGTGTTATCGTTTACCCAGTGATGATACACTCGTAATCTAAGATGATTTCTGCAAATAGCATCCTATTATAAAACATAACTATAACTCGTAGTTAGAAATAATTTCTAAATAATTCCCAAACAATATAATTATCAAATTATCTCAATATAGATATTTCAAAAGTGCGTCAGCATTACAATTCCGAAAATATACGAGAAAGAGATTGTTCAAACAATTTACAGTATCATTGAAATAGTCGTTACAACCTAATGCAGATTTGCAATTCCGTAATGATTTCACCGTTTTAGGATTCTGTTTCTTTGAAATGATGTCTACAATAGAACCCTAAAAAATGATTATCACATTAACAATTTGCATAATTATTTGAACATCAGCTTTCCAGCATCTTTTAGGAACGATATAAATCTGCTAGATTAACATTGAAAACTTGTTTTAATCATTAATTCCAGAAAGAACACTTACGACTTTTTTCTAATCAACTTGAAATGGGAAATGAGCTATTTAGCATTCTAATTATGTGTTGAATGGTAAATAACGCGGGCATTGTTCAAAAGTCAAGGTGTAGAATTAATTTGAACAACTAAGTGTGATTAAAATTAATTAAAATGAGATTTTAAATGACTCAAGGTAGAAGAGCAACTGAGTCATAACAGCAACGGGGGATCTAATATTCGCGGTCATGCACTTCTCACACTGATTGTTAGGCTGAGGAATAATTAAAACGTCGTGATGTATTAGATAGGAATAAACCGCCTGGATTTAGGGAATATTAATGAACAAAAATAAAATGCCAAGAACAGTTCTTAACAGTTTTTAAATCGCAACACCTTAAATATTCAACACCTATTATATATTCAACACCAATTAAATATCCAACACCTTCTGTACCAAAGTTACAATACTAATATGATGTATCCAATTACCATGTATAAAATAATAATTGCAATATTTTGATCTTTCAATCCCTTTATCATTTTGATTTGGATAAGAATATGAAATGATTTTAAGTGAACATAAATACAATTTGTATTTTTCATGTCGCTGTTCGAATGATCGGTCTGCTTGTTACGGGTAGACTTTTTTCATACAAATGTTGTGTCCGCTTGAAATTTAACCGATGTGATAGGGATTATGTTGTTAATAAAAAGCACAATGTCTGATATGTTTTTTTGCCTTTTGAACTGATGGTGGCGAAGATTAATGACTTGTTTTGTCTCATAACAAAGCATTATCTGAAGCAATGTTTTACAGGCTGTTTTCATTATTACAAAACAATACATTCGGAGATCATTGTCTGCGTCCAATTGGTGTAACTAAGTAAAGGAAAGTAGCGTCAAAAACGTAATCTCTGACTCATTTGTGGCATTTGATATTTCGTCTAAATATGTTTTCTCCATACCTGTTACTATGATTGTCTGATTATTATGGGAACTCCTGGTTGTTTTATTAACTACCACTAAACAACGCGTACTTGTATCATTAGTTTCTTATTTCTGTCTAGGACCCTACCATATCTTTAATTCCGAACCTCCAGCAGTGCATATTCCTTTTAACCTAAGTTTTATTTGTACACAGCACAACATAGATACACCATGCTAACATACAAACATGTATATAAAACAAAATATATTGACAACATATAATTTTCTCGATAATGCAATGCATTAAAACTGACACGAACATGTTTATAGTTCATAGGATGTACAAGCAAATACGTCACGGAGGCATATAAAACGTGAATCACATGCGATTTTAAGTAAAGTATTGTAAGACCATATCTTCTAAAATCCAAGGTTTTTTCAATAGAATATTAAAAATGACTACGAGTAAATAATTTCATTTTGTATAAATTAAGCATTTTTTTCGTGAGCCATGTCCTATATAAAGTTTCTTATCTTGTTTTCATAAAATCATATAAATGCATAATGAAAGAATTTTCGGATTCGTCTGCGGTATTTCTCCTATTACAATAAGTACGAAACTGCTTGCTCTGTTTCGCGAATATCTTCTCGTATGAAGAAGATCTAATTCTAATAAAAAAAACTTCTTACATATCCGATCTTAATTCTTATAGAAGCGGCGATCTAAAGTAATTAACGGTTGAGTAATAACGCACAACGCACCACGTGATGATAGCAATAGTAATAAAAGGACGTTAACACGGAATAGTGCAATGACCCTTCAGTTATATTCGTGTTACTGTTCACTCAACCTTCGTAAGAAACAATAATCTCGTGAAATATTACAAGCGCAATATCAGTATTGTAATTCTTTTGATGAAATTGTCGTGTTGATGCTGATAATTCATTGTAAGAAATTGCATCAATTCGGCCGTAGAACAGTGGGAAAATGTGATAAGAAAATCTCTGTTGTATAACATGAGGAATCCATACTTTGCAAGTCTTGCTAATGTATGTTTCACAAAGATATGAACAATGTAAAAACAAATGTTATATGAGCTTGAACCCAACATAGGAATTCATGATAAGTTTGAATCATCAGTATGAATGTTTGAGCGTGTCATGTGTACTTCAGATTCATAGTTTTTACTATTGCAAGCGGTTACCCGACCGATCCTATCTTCAGCGCCAGTCTTTAAGTTTCTAACATCAAAATCCAAAGTATGAAAGTATTTACTGACTAACAGAACTTCCAAATAAGAAAGATATCTATAGCGAAGAAGTAGAAAAGTTGTACGGCCTGTCTATCCAAAGTATAATCGTATTTCATAATGAATGAATCGTACCTCCAAAGTACGAACGGTATTTGTAGAGAAAAAATAGAGAAAAAAGTTGTAGGTATGTTCAATCTATTGAAACTTCCATGTATGCGTTTTTGCTTCACAGAGAACATCAGAGTATAATCTTGTTTGAATGATATATTTTCGACATCATTTATTCATGTGCAGCCGATAATAGTGTTGCTTGGATTCATTGAAAACAAATGAATAGGTTTGTCGTGTTTTAATCACAGTTTATTGCAATTATAATTGTGTTTAAATGTGTTGGTCAGGAAGTAAAATAGTTACTAATTAGTAAACCGCTAATAATGAGAATTAACTGGCAACGTTACTAATGAATTTAAGCGAGAGATAATTTAGTTGAATAGGATTGAAAAAAATGGAAAGCCGATAACTCCTCTCTCTTGTAACCTTCAATTAATTATCTCAACATTAAATTAAATATCGGGGTCCTGAGCATATCATGTTTGTTTTGAACTTCTTTTAAATTATATTTTTCTCTGTTGTTTGACATTGCACCAACTGCCAAATGGGGTAGTTGTGACTTTTCAAGCTTTAGCGATGGAAGAAGACCTGGTACACCTTCAAGTTGGTAATACCACTGACCATCCGTAAGCAAAGTGGACAGCTCCCTAACCTATGAAATTTGGTACTGGGGAATTCGAACTAAAATTTCTGTTCAGAGACCATAACCACGTGACCACGGAGGCCCCCATAATTATTCAATGTATGGTATGCTCTGAATAGTTCAAATACTCTTGAACCATGATCTAGTGAGCCACTGTATATATACGATAAAATATATTAATTAACATTTTGTTAAGATGCAAGGACAATAAATATGTTTGTTAAAAGAAGGAACGCATTGTTCGGTTGTAAGTATGGACAGACTGTTTGAACTTAAAACACATTAGCTAAAATGTTCGTCATATCCCAAACGAAATAAAACACTAATGCTTGGATATATTGAACTCTGTAGTGAAAACGATTATAAGGATCTTAGCTAAAATGTTCATCATATCCCAAACGAAATAAAACACTAATGCTTGGATATATTGAACTCTGTAGTGAACACGATTATAAGGATCTTAGCTAAAATGTTCGTCATATCCCAAACGAAATAAAACACTAATGCTTGGATATATTGAACTCTGTAGTGAAAACGATTATAAGGATCTTAGCTAAAATGTTCATCATATCCCAAACGAAATAAAACACTAATGGTTGGACATATTGAACTCTATAGTGAACACGATTATAGGGATCTTGGATATTGTGGAGAATCGAACACTGTGCAGTATTTGTTTTCTTATGCCGGTCGTCACTTAATTTCAGTGCAATGCCGTGTCATATTTGCGGGGTAAAATCTACAGACCCGCGAGCCGGTAGTAGTTCTTTTAAGTTTACTTTACTATCTATCAAGTATCGAAATAATTTGCCGATTATCGAAATATGAAAAGGTTTAGCGTGTTGAAAGACTAATAATTAATCCAATAATTTTCGATCGATCTTCTACAATAAAATACTGGAATATAAAAATAACTTATTCATTAGTCAGGTTGACATGTTATACTTTAAAACCAAGAGCATGCATGGGTTGAACGTCAATTCAATTCATTACTTTATTATGCAAAAATTCAATTATTAAAAAGTTATACTACACGCGAGCGTATCAGCTTAAAATATATAGGAGGTGAGTGAGGTCTTGTAATTTTGTTGAAATAACCATACCAATATTTGTAGTAAACAAAGTGAATAATTAGAATTAGTTGCAAACAAGTAATGTAGTTGACTTCATTATATTTATTTTTCATTACATCCGCAACAATGCAATAAAAGTGCGTGTTGGGGGGCAGGAAATAAATACTTAAATACATCCGATTTCTCACTATATTCGAGTTCACCATAACCATGCTTACAGTATACCAAGGGTACAATTATTTAGCAATCAGCCCAGAAACCGGCAGATTCAAAGTTGTAACTTGGTGAACTGAACGCCAAAGATAACATTCTGTGAACATATAGGAACAAAATCTGGCTCTTAAAGACAATGCCGTACAAACCAATAAATACACCATGCCCTTGTGAAATGGATTGATGACAACTTTCAGATATTTGAACGAAACTATAAATTGTGTTCATCATTATCAAGATCATCTTTTTGGTATTTTGGTTCAACAAAAGATCATAATTTGGGATAACCACGATAAGAGAGTACAAACATGTAAAAGTTCTCCAGTCTAATTCATATGAGACAATGTTTGTCAAATATGAAACAACAAATTACTGAATGTTACGAAATAATCCATAAAGTTATTGGCTGTAATGCACGATGCATGTCTATTTTGTACGTCACTCTTTGGAAGGGAGAAAATAAACAAAGATTGGGAGTGATTGTAATGTAATAGATGTAGTAACGGATTACGAGCTCTAACAAATTTGTTCTAATTGTAACAAAAGTACATTATTTGATCGGTATGAAATAGGTGTCCTCTAGATATAGGTATTATTTGTCATATATTGTTACTTACGCCATATATTGTTGGCATTAATGTATATTTCGTTTCTGTGGAAATTCGCGACTATTTTTCCACCAACAAATAGAAGATAGTGGTTTAATTGCTGGTTTTACACCAAAGCTGTATGCAGTTTTTGGGTGAATGTCAAAATATTTTTTTTTATTTACGGAAACAACAAGTGGAATGCACTTAATACATGCTGATGACCTAAAGCAAGTGCAAGATTACAATATATCTAAGAATTAGTTGATTAAATATCTTGCAAATACTCTCCGTTCCATAATTTGCAATATCGGATGAAAGTTAAAAGTTAAGCGCATTACATAATCAGGACTGAATGTAGAACTAAAATGCAGCCTCATGATGCAACTTGACGCAAACGTTACCCAGCAAGCGTTATTGTAATTGCAATTGTTCTGTGACTACAGTCATAGCATGAATCACACTGACATACAGTCATACTGCGTAATTATCACACTGTTCCCTGATTATAACTACTAATTACGCACAGAGAGAGAATAACAGTATGAGGCAAGAAGGCCAAGTAATACAGAGTAGAAATGGGATAGGGTGACTGAGTTGCAAACAGAATTAGAGGACTGAAATTATATTTGAAGAAAGGAGTTTGAGCGGGAGAAAGAAGACAATAATGGCATGCTAGAGGGAGCATGGAATCAAGAATCAAAAAGTAGACTAAGTGAGAGAAGGCAGGAAGGACGAATAACAGATATAGAGATCACTGGTTTAATTTCAAGCATTTGATTAGCATGTGCTATGTAATCGCTCCAGTTGCAAGGAAACAGGTCGTTTGTAAGTAGCATCAGTGTGACAAGTAAAACATCTTGATCTGCTGTGTAAATCTCCACACCTGACACATAATGCAACAACAATATTACAGATGATAAAATTATGCCGATATGTTTGTAGAGCAAGCCTATTGTTCATCAAAAGCAATCATAAATACATTTCATTTTCTCCCCTCTTTAATATGATTAGATCTTGATACCATACCCACTTGTGTAATGCAACCACAGTCATAAAATGTTCGTTTATTTCAATTCTCATCAATATGAATACGTGCGTTAGTGTTGTATTTCGTTATGAAATTCTGAAAATAAATGAAACAAATAATTTGTTAATATGTAACATTGATATATAAATCCTTTATAACGCAAAAATGTCTAAAGTCTTTAAAACTTTATAGAATTCATTTTATGCAGATAACTGGCCCCCAACTGGGAATTGCTTGATGTAATGTTAAGAAACATTAGTGGTAATTCAATGCTAAATTTACTTTTAATACCTTGAATTCTACATCTTTATGACTTGTCAGCAGTCTAAATGTATGCCATTTGCTTGAACAATTTTTCTGTCAGTAGATCTCATTGAACACCTAAGAAAATTCAAACACGCGGTTCGACAAATATCGTGATGAGTGAAACATTTATTGCAAGAATACGTCATCATCATCATAGATGTAAATACGGTGAACTTCAAAACAACAAAATAGCTCACGTCATATGTAAACAAAACAAATGAAATTATCCATTTGTTAAAGTGAATAAACCTGGCGTGTACTTGTTATCGGCTTTAGCTATACCTAAAGAAAGAATCATCCAGAGATAAAATACCATCTGTGGTAGGTTCTATATAATGTTACAGTAACACGGCAACGCCGTGATTGCATTGGCGAATGATTATTGAGACATATTGGGCGATGGCAACTGGTGCAAATAAAGCACTCAAATTATTTTGAACTTGCATATACAGTATTACTACAAAATTAAAGTTTGTTTACCTTTCTCGCGTTTGGTGCCCCCTTGTGGGTGAATTGAAGCGTGTGTAGCAAATATTAGTCAACATTTACAAAAAATAACTCTCCGTGGGGAAAGTCATCGGGCGGTACGTAACTCCAGTGTATCACTTTATAAGAGCAACCTAAATTAATTACAGGGCGAGAGTCCAAACGGTTGAATGAGAGAAATCACTTGGATAGACGGTATTAAATAAATTACAAAATGAACGATCTGCGAGAAGTATTCTCTCCACCTCACCACATCCTGTTTAAAAATGAATTATCAATAATCTAAAGTGAGAATCAATTATACATTATTTTAGCTAACTTCATTAAGTAGAAACATGTTACAACCATTTAGTTAGTTTAATGTGCATTAGTATGTGCTATTGTTCCTCTCCTCTTTCCAAAGTCACTATATTTTATATTGCACCTCTTTTGTGTAACGTTCTAATTCTGTGCTTCAACACAGCTGCATTCTGATTTTTATTTTACTCTCGTCTTATCGTCGTGTCAATAAAAATGAAATTAAATTGTTAAGTGTTTTTGAATTAGCGTGCAATGTCATAACAAAATCATTTTATGATTTTCGTTCACGTTATAAGCACGTCCGTCCTTATTGACAAACTTATCTCTAAATCATACGATGATTGTCTATTTTTGTTGTTATATAAATTCTGTTATTTGTTTTTTTATTAGCACATCAGAAATAAGTGAAGGTAATTCCAAATGACGAGTAACACCAATATTGAGACATGGGATCCCAACTATGATAGACAGAAATCAAGTTTACTAAATCTAGTCACGCATCGCATTCATTGAGCGCACCTGTAACTTGTACAACAGCTAATGTCAATTGCTCAGTGCCTCGTTATAATTCACAAACATGATATGTGTCTGTTAAGTGTTTCAAAACGTGTTAGATTTCTTGAATCATCACGCATTCGGGATAAAGATAGTCTGATGTTTTCAGTTAACAAATGATGGTGCTGAAATTTGCTAATACATCTGTTACGTGCGTATTGATTAATATTTACGACATACTCCGAGTAGCAATCCCTATGAATGTATGTGCGAATGGTATGAAAAGAATTAAAACTTCAAATGGCATTCCTCAAATTCGAACATTCAAGTTTGATAAAAGGATTTGAATAATCAACGTTTCCTATTATGTATCGGACATTTTGCTCCTAGGGTCCAATTACATTAATTTGTAGTAAACAAGCTGAATAATTTGAATTAGTTGCAAACAAGTAATGTAGTTGACTTCATTATATTTATATTTCATCACATCTGCAACAATGCAATAAAAAGTGCGTGTTAGGGGCAGGCAATAAATACTTAAATACATCAGATTTCTCACTATATCCGAGTTCACCATACCCATATTTACTGTATACCAAGGGTACAATTATTTAGCACTCAGCCCAGAAACCGGCAGATTCAAAGTTGTAACTTGATGAACTGAACTAAAGATAACATACTGTGAACATATAGGAACAAAATCTGGTACTTAAAGACAATGCCGTACAAACCAATAAATACACCATTCCCTTGTGAAATGGATTGATGACAAATTTCAGATATTTGATCGAAATTATAAATTGTATTCATCATTATCAAGATCATCTTTTGGGTATTTTGGTTCAACAAAAGATCATAATTTGGGATAACCACGATAAGAAAGTACAAACATGTAAAAGTTCTCCAGTCTAATTCATATGAGACAATGTTTGTCAAATATGAAACAACAAATTACTGAATGTTACGAAATAATCCATAAAGTTATTGGCTGTAATGTACGATGCATGTACATTTTGTACGTCACTCTTTGAAAACGAGAAAATAGATAAAGATTGGGAGTGATTGTAATGTAATAGATGTAGTAACGGATTACAAGCTCAAACAAAATTTTTCTTATTGTAACAAAAGTACATTATTTGATCGGTATGAAATAATTGTCCTCTAGATATAGGTATTGCATGTCATATATTGTTACTTACGCCATATAATGTTGACTTTACTGTATATTTCTTTTCTGTGGAAATTCGCGACTATTTATATCTATATTATAAATAGAAGATAGTGGTTTAATTGGTGGTTTTACACCAAAATTGCATGCACGTTTTGGGTGAATGTCAAAATATTTTTTTTATTTACGGAAACAACAAGTGGAATGCACTTAATACATGCTGATGACCTAAAGCAAGTGCCAGATAACAATATAATTATCTAAGAATTAGTTGATTAAATATCTTGCAAATACTCCCCGTTCCATAATTTGCATTATCGGATGAAAATAAAAGTTAAACGCATTACACAATCAGGACTGAATGTAGGACTAAAATACAGCCTCATGATGCAACTTAACGCAAACGTTACCCAGCAAGCGTTATTGTAATTGCGATGGTTCTGTGACTACAGTCATAGCATGAATCATACTGACATACAGTCATACTGTGTAATTATCACACTGTTCCGTGATTATAACTACTAACTACGCACAGAGAGAGAATAACAGTATGAGCCAAGAAGGCCAAGTAATACAGAGTAGAAATGGGATAGGGTGACTGAGTTGCAAACAGAATAAGAGGACGGAAATTATACTTGAAGAAAGGAGTTTGAGCGGGAGAAAGAAGATAATGATCAATGGAATCAACAATCAAAAAGTAGACTAAGTGAGAGAAGGCAGGAAGGACGAATAACAGATATAGAGAGCACTGGTTTATTTTTTTTTAATTTTAAGCATTTGATTAGCATGTGCTATGTAATATCGGGCATAATTCCAAAATGTCTTCGCTCCAGTTGCAAGGAAACCGGTCGTTTGTAAGTAGCATGAGTGTGATAAGTTAAATATCTTGAACTGCTGTGTAAACCTCCACACCTGGCACATAATGCAACAACAATATTACAGATGATAACATAATGCCGATAAGTTTGTAGAGCAAGCCTATTGTTCATCAAAAGCAATCATAAATACATTTCATTATCTCCCCTCTTTAATATGATTAGATCTTGGTACCATACCCACTTGTCTAATGCAACAACAGCCATAAAATGTGCGTTTATTTCAATTCTCATCAATATGAAAACGTGCGTTAGTGTTGTATTTCGTTATGAAATTCTGAAAATAAATGAAACAAATAATTTGTTAATATGTAACATTGATATATAAATCCTTTATAACGCAAAAATGTCTAAAGTCTTTAAAACTTTATAGAATTCATTTTATGCAGATAACTGGCCCCCAACTGGGAATTGCTTGATGTAATGTTAAGAAACATTAGTGGTAATTCAATGCTAAAATTACTTTTAATACCTTGATTTCTACATCTTTATGACTTGTCAGCAGTCTAAATGTATGCCATCCTTGAACAATTTTTCTGTCAGTAGTTCTCATTGAACACCTAAGAACATCCAAACACGCGGTTCGACAAATATCGTGATGAGTGAAACATTTATTGCAGGAATACGCCAACATCATCATAGATGTAAATACGGTGAACTTCAAAACAACAAAATAGCTTACGTCATTTTTAAACAAAACAAATGAAATCATTCATTTGTTAAAGTGAATAAATCTGGCGTGTACTTGTTATCGGTTTTAGCTATACCTAAAGAAAGAATCATCCAGAGATAAAAGACCATCTGTTGTAGGTTCTATATAATGTTACAGTAACACGGCAACGCCGTGATTGCATTTGGCGAATGATTATTGATAGACATATTGGGCGATGGCAACTGGTGCAAATAAAGCACTTAAATTATTTTCAACTTGCATATACAGTATTACTTCAAAATTAAAGTTTGTTTACCTTTCTCGCGTTTGGTGCCCCCTTGTGGGTGAATTGAAGCGTGTGTAGCAAATATTAGTCAACATTTACAAAAAATAACTCTCCGTGGGGAAAGTCATCGGGCGGTACGTAACTCCAGTGTATCACTTTATAAGAGCAACCTAAATTAATTACAGGGCGAGAGTCCAAACGGTTGAATGAGAGAAATCACTTGGATAGACGGTATTAAATATAAATTACAAAATAAACGATCTGCGAGAAGTATTCTTTCCACCTCTCCACAACCTGTTTAAAAATGAATTATCCATAATCTAAAGTGAGTATTAATTTTACATTATTTTAGCTAGATTCGTTATGTAGAAACATGTTACAACCATTTAGTTAGTTTTATGTGCATTAGTCTGTGCTATTGTTCCTCTCCTTTTCCAAAGTCACTATATTTTAATATTGCACCTCTTTTGTGTAACGTTCTAATTATGTGCTTCAACACAGCTGCATTCTGATTATTCATTTTACTCTCGTCTTATCGTCGTATCAATAAAAAGTGTTTTTGAATTAGCATGCAATGTCACAACAAACTCATCTTATGATTTTCGTTCACGTTATAAGCCCGTCTGTCCTTATTGACAAACGTATCTCAAAATCAAAAGAAGATTGTCTATTTTTGTTGTTATATAAATTCTGTTATTTGTTTTTTATTAGCACATCAGAAATAAGTGAAGGTAATTCCAAATGACGAGTAACACCAGTATTGAGACTTGGGATCCCAACTTTGATAGACAGAATACAAGTTTACTAAATCTAGTCACGCAGCGCATTCATTGAGCGCACCTGTAACTTGTACAACAGCTAATGTCAATTGCTCAGTGCCTCGTTATAATTCACAAACATGATATGTGTCTGTTAAGTGTTTCAAAACGTGTTAGATTTCTTGAATCATCACACATTCGGGATAAAGATAGTCTGATGTTTTCAGTTAACAAATGATGGTGCTGAAATTTGCTAATACATCTGTTACGTGCGTATTGATTAATATTTACGACATACTCCGAGAAGCAATCCCTATGAATGCATGTGCGAATGGTATGAAAAGAATGAAAACTTCAAATGGCATTCCTCAAATTCTAACATTCAAGTTTGATAAAAGGATTTGAATAATCAACGTTTCCTATTTTCTATTGGACATTGCGCTCATCAGGTCCAATTACATAAATTGTGTGCGTTCGTGTTTTTCTTATGTCTGATTGGTGTCTAAACATCTCACTCATAACAATACCCTGCGAGCAATCAAAAACACAGAGTAGCCCAGGTCGCCTTTAAAACACTTGTTTATGCAATATATTGCTACTCTACTTATGAGATGTGCAGCCAGTCGCCTCCGTGTTTGAGTGGTAATCGTCTCTGACTAGTAATCACCGGTCTTTCAATCATGTAAGTTCCAGTCCTGACTGCGACAAAAATTCGCAAGCGAGGGATCTGTCCAACTCGCTTTAAGAGACTCGGTGGTTCTACCCAAATGCTTGCCAGGAGTCTTCCTCCACTGTTAGACCTTGAAAGTCGCCAAATGACCTTGGCGGCTGTTGAACGCAAGTGAGAAAATAAATAGGAAACAACCTCCAGATATCTGTAGCATCGTACAAAAAGCAAACAAAATTAAAGTTTTGTTTACATATTTTCAATGATGGTTATTGCTGTATCTTATTTCTGTTTTATTATTATTTTATTTATTATTTTTTATCATCTCAAAACCTTAGGTTCAGTATTTGCTGATTTTTTCGTAAAATTGCATACAAAATGAAAGTTCGTGCACATATTATTAATGTTAATGTTGGTACTTGAACAAAGTCATGAGACATAAATCATATTTAGCATCTGAACACGTGTCGCGCGCTAATCACCGCGTACGTTAACACGTTAACAATGTTTTAGAGCAAATAAACATGTGCCAGATTTAATTATTTCAGTATGGCATATAGCGGGAATTCAAAGGAGGCAGATATTACCCTATTATATTATCATGAAAATGAAATATTATCATGAAATGAAATAAGTACTTTGTGCGTAAAACGGCTTCAAAATGTTAATCCAGTTGTGCCTTTCTAGTGTTGCTTTTTACACAAAACCTTCTTAGAAATCCAGCTTACATTTATTTCTCTATAGGGTTGAGCGTCGCGCGAACAGCCAGGGTCATTTAGCGACTTTTCCAGTTTTAACGTCAGAGGAAGAACTCATGTGTGCACTTGGTTCGAACCAACGACCTTCCATAAACTAGGTGGATGGCTTTCTCACATGTGATGTTTGGTTCCGGATGAGATGCGAACTCACAGCGGTGAGTGTTTAATTATTACTAATCAGAGGCCGTGACCACTTGATCACGGAGGTCCCATGGTCAGAACTGTATAAATCATACATAAAACTCAGTCAGTGTGAATTTGTTCATCAAAGACTTATTAAACGAACAATGTATTTAATAAAACATAGGATGTCAACCAATTTGTTATAGTCGTAACTTAGAGCGTATGAAATAACAGAAAAATTCCATGGGACATATTACTTGAGCCGAGTTTGTACAAAGGGAGATAATCTTGATAATAGAAATAAAGAATTTTTATAACGGTTCAAAACAAAAAAGTGTTCTTCTAAAGACGTTTGTGTGAAAACGTTTAATTGTTTCTTTGGTGCACTTTGATTTACTTGGACATTTTCCCAAACAACACTAACAACAACTATAAAATGTTGATGTCCGAATATTAGCATATCTATACATGGCAAAATATCAACGTATGTTGTGTGTTATTCAAGGTCGAAATTTGTTTTTATTTAATTTTATGGAACACTCCTTCTTAGCCATGTTTCATATTTGAAAATAGTACAACAACAACAGCCGCAGCGGCGGCAGCAACAGTAACAACAATAGTAACAGAAGCAGTAGTAACAACAACAACAGCGCTAGTAACAACAACAGCATCAGGATCAGCAGCAAGAGTATAAGTACCAACCAAACTAGGCGAAGGGAAGTCAAATTCAGCATCAGTAGCAAGAAAAACGACAGCATAAGCACGAACACTATTATTTCTGCATGTCTAATTATGCCACGCAAGTACGCGTCTCAAAATGCGGAAAACTGAACACGTGGATAGGCATATGTTAACATATTTTGACATTTTATTGCATAAAAAACAAGACTATAAAGAAATATTGACGCACGCAGCAATAAATATTATATTGTTGATCAATCACAGAAGTTACATAATAAAAATATGAAATAATCTAACAGTTAATGGATCTAGATGTATGAAATATGAGCAAAGCTTGATATATCCTTCCGCTAGGCTATAATAATTAATCGCTGATATAAAATGACGGGTACTTGATTCAACCTTATCGATGTTCTTTATATTTTTTAGCTATTTTAGTTCACAAATTTGGATCATAGCACAACATACACGGTTTTAAACGTTCGCACTCACTGAAGTCCTCGCATCCTATCAATGATAGAAAATACTAGCGCTTAATTAACAAAACAAATCAAATCTCAATACATAAAACGAGTTGGATGGAGTGTTATTAACATCGCATAAAGTTTAATTACCCTGTTGCTGTAATCCCCAACTGAGTGTATTGATAGTAAAAACATCAAAGAAGATACGAATCATTTTATTTCGCGTTGCTGCTTGTAAAACATGGTCATGCTAGCGTTGTACATTGCATATTCATAATTTCATTTTGTAAGTTGTCGCTGTGTGATACACATTCCTTGAAAGTAACACCGCTTTCTCAGAATATAGACAGAAATAATGAATCTCAAAGTGTCATTCACAAACTATTGTTTTACACGAATATATTCTGCATGAAACACCGTTATCACCTTTAGAACGTGTTTAAAAGAAAATGGATGGGTAGAGCAGATATATATATACAATTAAAGTTGCTGTTTGTCATCGAGAGGAATAAAAATGACTGAATGGCCCATTGCATAATACATGTATATCTTAAGTTTAATCACAGCTGGTTTTTTTGCTTCTATGTTGACCCTACTCTATCCGCGGACGATGGACACTATAGGTACACTTAAAAGGCATTTGTTTCCATGGCAAATTTAAGTTTCAGAAAATGTGGTTGCATATTTACAAATATCGGCACTACTAAGTTCGTATGAACAAGATATATCCAACTGACAAAACAAAAACATTGACAACTATGAGAAATAAATACCACATGTTCAGATGTTTTGTTATGTCTACTTAACATCAGTTTGCATAATTAATTCGCGTTAATAGATTATTGTTGTTCAGGGAAGTCATTTACTCCCATCTAAATACATTACTCTGTGTCTTATTCGTCTGCCGGAATTATTGACAAATGGATGTCACAATCGAAGCAACAATTACTCATGTGCAATGTTAATTTAGTAACGTCTGGGTTGTGTAGCATTCACACAAGTCTGGCATGGTTGTATTACATATTGGGAAAGGTTTTCAAAACCCAATTAAGATCGCGAATCTTATAAATAGTATTGACGTCGAGACTTGACAACATTAGGTTTGTCATCGTCTTATTGTTTATTGTATGTTTCAATACTGAGTATGTTTGGATTTGGATAAGTGACACGATTTACTAAAGAGTGAGAACACGTTGTATTAGTATGCATAGTATGAATAATTCCGATTACACCATACATGAAACAGTATTTCAGATTGTTTCATTGGGTTTTGACTGTAAGTTGTAATTTCACGGTCTGATCATACTTAAATATGTTTAAAACATGATTACATATGTTTCTGAGAAAAGTTTTTCTTCGACCCCCACCCCCTAAAATTATTCATCACAGCGCAGTCCTAGTGGTTAGCCAAAAACAGGACGGAATGAAAACGAGATTAAAACTCGGTTCGACTACAACAAGACTGGAAAATACGAAAATAAACAGAATTTGTTCTGTGATTGGTTTTATTAGCTATGCTACCATTAATGTGTTGTTTGATTACTTCGTTTATTAAATTCCCCGACACAATGTTTAACAATTCGATAATAATAAAAACAGAAATACTGAATAATTAATTGGAGCTACAATTTCGATTAGAATAACGACGCCTCGAGATATTTACAAACGTAAAAACTCTTAAATGAACTTAGAGCTACCAAATTGGTGTATTTTGGCTTTGGACAAAGTCGCGCATACAGAGAAAATATGAATCATAATGATGACACGACACTGTCTATGTTCAACTATTCAATGTGTCGTTTGTCTCCTTAATTGACGCGATTTACAGGAACCAGTGCAAAAGTAATGGATTACACCAACGTCAAGATTGTTCATTGCACTTGTCTAGTCACATCGGAAAGATATATGCAGGTTTTCTAAATAATTAGAAGTTTGGTATTCTTGCAGGAAAATCATTCGTCCGATTTTCGTGTTTAGTAATATCAAAAATGTTTTGTTGCTACCGTGTATGTGAAACATATATACACAATGGTCGACAATTCATTCATTGGTCGATTGATATTTTGATTTTGTCATATTTGAATTACACTACCATCCGAAGGTCGTGGCTTAATTAGCGTAGAAGAAATTAATATATTAATACATCAATACTGATCATTCACATTAATACATTACATTAGGTTAATTGATATCATTTCGTTACACCCAGTGTAGTTACATTAATAAAGTACACTCTGTTCAGTTACGCCAATACTGTTCAAACAACAGTGAAGATGTTTAATTATTTTACTTGTTTTGGTGTTGTGATTAATAAGATAAGAAATATATTCTTGTTGCTTCTTGAATGCCATGTTGGTTGGTGTGACATCCAGCTATGATCCAAATATTTATCCAATTTTATTCACAGTATACTAGACTCAGGATGCATTAAATGATTTAATGTAATGATTGATTTAATGATTGTACAGCATAATATTAAAAAAAAACTTAAATGAAGTAACCGATTCATAGACAGGCTAAAATTTGTAATATAACCATTTTGTCTAAAACGAATCCGCCAGCGTTTAATTAACGCAGACATATCTAGATTATAACTTCTCTGGTTATTATTTGAATTGATTTAAAAATTCATTATTAACATGAAAAGCAATCAGACAAATTGTCTGTAAGAATAAATGTAAATACAGTTAAAATAATCCTACGTACCACCCACATAGTATTTGCTACAATAGAGTTTAAGCTTAAATGGGACAACTGTAATGCAGACCATACTTCATAATAAACATAAATTTTATGGGGCCTCCGTGGTTGAATGGTTATGGTCTCTGACTAGTAATAATTAACCCCTTACTTTCCGTAACGAAATTTCGCATGGGATGAAGCCGTACAGCTGTTGAAGGTTGATGGTTCCATCCTGACCCAAAGTCTTAC
Organism: Lutraria rhynchaena; assembly: GCA_008271625.1. Lineage (NCBI taxonomy): Eukaryota > Metazoa > Mollusca > Bivalvia > Venerida > Mactridae > Lutraria > Lutraria rhynchaena. The sequence continues at coordinate 4,300,166 of VIBL01000004.1, read as the reverse complement.
AACACCGTTAAAGCTGGAATATGTCGCTGTGTGACCCTGGTTGTTCGTGCGAACCCCAGAGAGAAAAAAATCATTTTTGGGGTTATCTAATTGCTACACTGATAATTATTTCAATTAAAAGATTTATCGTTTTTGAATTGATATAGAAGCCATATCTTTTTTCAAAAGTATTACATTTAGTCGGAAAATTTCGCCGTGATTAATTATTAATCAAGCAATTATCTATTACTAATTACTGAAAATGTTAACAAACAATGGCGTCGATAATTTCCAAGGAATAAAACTGTGGTCTGATTGACGACGGTTTGGAATTACGACAAAACTCGAACTTATCCGTAATTCCTATACATTTAAGACCTGATTTAATTATATTTCAAACCTACGAGAAGTCTTTTCGGTACAAAGTAATTGAACAAGTTGCTTTAATTGAACAAGTAGTTTATTTTCATTTCGTAAAAATGTTTTTGTCACTAATGTCAATAAACGTTAACGTTCTGGATTTATTGCCTAAAGGGACACATTTTATTTGATATGCGCTTAATGTTGATTTTGTTTATCAAAAATTCGTCCATCGAATAAAGGCTATAAAATAATATGACTCAAACCACTAACAAAGAATAAACGGGGTCAGGATTTTAAAGCGTATATAATATGTCTTGGTCACTTCTGCTGGCCAATCAGAGGGCATGGGGTCATTTATGCGGATATGATTAAAAGGTCAAACTAGTTATACAAATAGGCCTTTAAATTAAAAACATGTCTGTAGGTGTTATTTGAACGTGACATCAATCGTGAAAAATATTTACCGTATTTTTAGCTATTGAGAAACAAACACGATATTTTCCGGTGCCCAAGGCACATATACAAATGTTTATGTATTTGTCATTATTTTGAAATTATAAAAGACACGTAAACATAGCAAACGATTTCCAAAAGAGCAGTATGCGAGAGCTGATTAATAAATTCGCGCACATTGAAATCTATACCCTGGCGACCTTAGATCTTTATGTGTAACAACAGGATACCTAATTTAGAAAGTCACTCGATGATCAAGCTTCTCAGGGAACTCATTACAGATGTCAATAATCGGTTATCCGAATAACTAGATAACCGATAAATCTTCCGAACGGTTAACCGATTAATTGAACATATGCTAGTCGTGGTATATATTATATTGCATGAACAGGTGACTTAACCTTAGTACATAAACGTCTGTTGACATATATTCGGAGCGTACAGGGATTTGGTTAGCTGATTTTGATGATTTTGTTGTGGTTGTTGTTGGTGGTGGTGGTTGTGTTGTTGTTTTTGCCTCGTTTATCTCTTTTGGGGTTTTATGTCAATTTTAACATAAATAATGTCAATAATATACATATATATTTTTACATTTATAAATTGAAATATGAAACTTTCTAATGAAGTACGGTTAACCGGCTACTGAATTAACTAATCGATAATCGGGCTTCCGAACGTTGAGCTGGTTAATCGCTTAACCGATGACATCCGTACATTACGCTATAACCTGTACAATAACGCAGGATCAATATCTGTTAGGACTATGCCTGTGAATTGGAAGTAAGGATTTTGAATGCTTTTTTATCTGGGATTTTTTTTCTTGTCTATATACATTAATCAAAGACGACAGCAAATAGCAAACAAATGATCCCAATACTACCCAAATATTATCTCAGGAGAAACGAAGACACAAAGTATGATAAAGTACTAACCCTTTCCTCATAAGCACATTTTGGACTCTTCCAAATTCAAAGCAAATATACAAAACATCAATTTATTTAAGAAAATTGGATAAATTCTGTCGGACCGAGTGGAAAACATTGTGGCAAAAATAGCTGTTGTTCGTTACAAGCAATGGCTTCTTTTGCCACCACCATGTTTTCAAAAGTCGTCTGCATCAGATGCGGGGAAATGCGGTATTATGAGGCAAAGGGTTAACTAATGGTAAATATAGAAGTAATCAATGGAACTGAATTATTATCTGTGTCAATGGTTTTCATTTTTATGTACTTTGGGATAAATTGGGTATTTTAAATTATTCTGATTGCAATTTTACTATCACGAGTCTATTTCTACTTCCTGTAGCAGTAATTACCAATGAATGTCATCTATGTATTAGCACCTGAAGCATACAAAGTAATTAAACAAGAATATAGTGCGTACTATTGTTGTTACACATGTTCATAAACTCAATGGAAAAGTGTGACATACGTTAATTGGAAACCCATGCAGATTGTATTGTATTGACATACGCCGTAGGATATCTTATTATTATGGTATTGATACTGACAGATTCTGTAGGATATATTATTATATTATTCTCTGTAAACTAGAACAAAAAATGGCCTATATAAACATTATTTGAAATCAACACATACCTATCACCGTGATAGTCACGTCTACATCATAATATATAAAGAGTCGCGTTTCCGGTTACCCGACCGACTCAATATTTTTGGCGCTCAACCTAAAGTTTCAAGCACCAAGGTCCAAGGTACGAAAATATTTGGGGACGAATTGCGCCTCCACAAAACGAAAGGTATATTCAGAACAAAACAGGAAATAAAAATTTTTCGATCTACTTATTTAGTATGTTTTAATTGATTTTTTTATTTATCAAATAACACTAAACGTTTATAATTTTTTGGCTTATACAAATAGAAGAAAAAATCGGTCAAAAATCCGCGTTCGGTATTCGCGTAAACCGTGAAATATTCATTATCATAGGCCTATGAATTCCAATATTCGTTTGTTATTAAAACAGTTCATAGTTCATCGTCTTCACAAATAGTGAATACAATTAACAACTGACAATTGCAGATGTTATCTAAACATAAGTATGCCCTCAATGGATGTACAAAGGTGAAGAGCATTTCAAAACAATAAATATTTATGAGGAACATAACTTAAGGTTCACGTGGGTGTTAAAGCATGTTTTCATTTATTTATCCCCATTAGAATTAACACATTAATCACCTTTATACATAACATCGCTGTCTTTGTCTGAAAATATGTTTTGTATGCATTATTCATTCAGCAGTGATTTGTTGTTTTTTTTCGTATTGTAAATTATTAATTTAGACCTAATCATTGTAGATTCCAAAATTTTGCCCAATGTCTATGTTGAAGGGGCAGTGATATTATGTTTTATGTATGATATTGCTGAAATAGATTTTTTTCCTTTATCATTTACAAAAATGGTCTTTTTGCTTACATGCATAATTGAGCCCCGACGTATTGACGTATATCACACATACTTCCCTCCTTTCTTTGAGTATATGTTAGAGATATTCACATTGAGTTATCCGACTTTCATTTTTATGAATGCTGAGATAATGCTAAGCACATTACGATCACTTGTACCATTTTATAGATTATCCTTATTTTCTCCTATAACATAAACTCACATGCTCTTCCGGCATAAACACGAGTAAATCAACGAAAAATATAAGACAATGCACAAGGCATACATACATAAATATTTTTTTATAGTTTTGCATGTTTACAACAATAGTTTAATAAAATACCAAAAGAACAAACTGACAAACTATTAAAAATAACTTATGAATGTTGACTTCACATGAAAACGAACTATTCAACTAAAATTCAATTAAGTAATTAGATAAATGGTCCCGCGGCAGGACAATGCATCATCGTTTAGAAGAACTTCATTGCAATATTTAAGACAGTAATCAGATCAATAGCCTTAACACGAAGATTAAGGACCATGGGGCAAGACACGTGTTATAACCAACGTCACCACAGGTCAAAAATACAACTAAACAATACAATAACAGCCCTCGGTCAAACACATCCGTATTTTTCGTATAATGGGTCAGCAAATATTTTTATCCTAAATCGGGTTCAGCCGATATTAGACTGGTATGTACACATGATTTGCGGGTATAAAAGCGGCGAGAGTTTGCTTACTGGTCAACATTTGTTGGTGCACGATTAAGATAGACACCACAAGCTACCAAACTTTGCTATAAAAATGCAGACTCGTACAGCATTTCGATTGGTTCTTGCCCTCTGCTTCGTTGGAGCGGTGTTGTCGAAAAGTAAGTTCTTTTTTTCTCGAAATAGTGTCCGATCTTCACTGACTGTATGATTGTCCATGTGTGTCTTAAATATTTTATATATCTTATAACCAAACTGAATTAAGGATATTTCCAAAGGAATACTTTACTGTATATGTATGAATACTCGATACATTTCAGTCATACAGAATTCTATTGATTTGGTTGGTCAAACATTGGCTTATCGCGGTTAATATTCAAAAAAATAACCTTTGCTAATGGCTTAAACGATGTCGCGTCTTAAATTTCTAGATATATGTTTATTTCCGTAATTCTTTTTAAAGTAATAATTAACGAGATAAAAAGTAAGTTTGTTTTCTAAAATAAATAAAATTACTATGGCTACAATACAATGATTGTTTTCTACGTATGTTTATATAACAGGTGTACGCAATGCTGAAGGATATGGTGATTTGACGAATGTCATTAATACAGAAGTTGCAAACGACATGACGCAAGGTAACTGATTTTTTAACATTTTTAAGGTATTCCCTGTCTACATCATCCGCCCTTTTTACTAATTACATATTTTTATAATGGTTAAATGTGGGTTCTTGTAAACATTTACCTTAATGTTTATATTTTTGTCCTTAAATGTTTCCTACAATATATTATTTGTTATTAGATTAGGGCTACTATTCATGTAAAATGGCAAGCTCGTGATTTTGTACTAGATTAAAGACAAATGTATTGGTCAGATTCATCGATGCATAAATCGAATTACGCAAGTAAAAAAACCCGTCTTTCTAGGATACATTAAATTACAAATCAAGGCTTATATCTTCTCTTCCAAGCGTATCTTAATAAAGGGCTTAAACGTTTGTATATCATGACATATCTAAACATATGTCTTTGCTTCCCCTGAGTACTTGGTTTTGTAAACTCTTGGCTTTTGTAAACAGTACATGTAGCTTTTCATTATGACATAAATGCTCTTGCGACATCGATGTTGATCTTGTTGGATAAATATCAAAGGCTACAACAAATTTTGTATTGAATAAAGTAATTACATATTGATTAGTTGTAAAATTTATAATTTTACATCAAAGCAAAGTAAATGGATTTTTGAAGTAAACATTATTATCTGATATCGGTGATGTAGATTTATCTAATTACTTGGAAGGTACTGATATGTAAGTCGTACAATGAATCGCCTGAGAATGTATTCAATAATTCATAAAAGTACTGAAATTAATTATAATCCTATACAGTCTACACGTCGAATTCATGTTGATGAATAAGTGAAAGAAACCTGGTGACATATAATTCACTTTTAAAAAAGCATTTTGATATGGAAGTTTATAATTTTTACCGTGATGAAGCGATCAATAGAAGAAAGCCAACACTGATGAAACATGGCTTCACCACATTATTCCTTATGGGTAACGAAACTTAGCATTGCTTATTGAAATATGTGGGATATGCCTTAAGCTTCATAGCAAAGAACTAACGTAAAATGCATTAATTTACAAACCAATATTAACTGATCCTTTATATTTAGTATATGGTATCAATTAAAATGTTTATATTTCCAGTAATGAGCTTATATGAAGTGCATTGTTTTTTTTTTCAGAAATTCGTCAAAAAAGAGACGATAGTGCATCTGAAGCTAGCGAGTCTGTAGAAAGTGAATCTGAAGAAAGTGAAACTGAAGAGAGTGACTCTGAAGCTAGCGAGTCTGAAGAAAGTGAATCTGAAGAAAGTGAAACTGAAGAGAGTGAATCTGAAGAAAGTGAATCTGAAGAAAGTGAATCTGAAGAGAGTGAATCTGAAGAAAGTGAATCTGAAGAAAGTGAATCTGAGGAAAGCAGATAAAAAGAGACTTGTAGATATACATTTTATGAACATTGAATAAACATAGAATTTCATGTGATATAAAGCATGTAAATTATGATGATATAGATTTTTATACCACATTTCATGAGAGTTTATGTCTACCAATAAATTCGTTATAAAAATCACCCTGTGTTCCTGTCGTTTTGCTATATACGATGTCTGTTTTTGTTATGTGACAGTATGTATTACCATCGTATGTTGTAATCATGGCGTCATTTATACGCGCTAATATCTAGTATCCTTTCACCGGGTTGGTCATGACAGTAGTATCATGGTCCTATAGGTTGGGTGGGTTTTGGATCAGGGGATTTTAAGAAATGTACATTAGTATTCTGGAGAAGTTTGATGTTTTGTGCGTGTGTTTTTCTACGATTCCATTACTTATCTATATGCAACAAAACAAACCGATTTAAGCCAAAAGTAATAAGAAAGATAAAGACAACACAATTAATACGCACTTAGCTCAAAACTGCTCGATAGCTGAAAAATGAAGGGGCTTATCTCACGATTAACAATAGAAAAACGCGTAAAATGAAAACTTACAAAAGATCGATTTGAAGGTTTGAAGTTATTCATAAATATCCATTAGATATTTTACCAATACGGGCGTCAACTGCAGCTAAATTCAAACCATAACTGATTCAACTGCATCTATGACGCTAAATAATTATTTTGTTTTACATGTTTGGAGATATGTGCAGGATTTCCTGACAAATTTGAATATTAGACATACAGTACATCTGCTTTCGATGAAACACCATCAAAACATTATCACTTTGACAAAACTGTAATAATGGATCGGTTCCAAGAGTACGGAGCCCCTAAAGTGAATTCTTCACTTATATTTATATCTGTAACATTCTTTTTATTTCTTTTTTTTATATATAAACCACATAAAAAAGAATGCTACAAGTTAAGTGTAGAAGGTCACTTTATGGGCTCCATACAATAGCCAGCAATTCAGTATCTTTCATATTTGCTGTCCAATTTTTCCATGAATTCTAAAAATCATATATTATTGAACTACATAGGTGTACACGATATGGCGAATGTTTAAAACCAGTACACAAATCGGGATGCAATGTATTTGGCTAGTGGCAGAAATATGGTACCCCGTCGCTGATTATTTAGAAAAAAACCGACCTCCGAATAAAGGCCATCTGTCAATAAAGGCCACATTTCGTCTTTCCAAAGGTGGGCCTTTGTTCACAAGCTTGACTGTATTTTACTTGTAAGTAATATCAAAAGAACGCAGTTTCCAGATTTCCAATTATCGAACCCTAATAAATCAAGTTAAAGGGTCCATTCTCACTAGAATTGCAAAACGCTGACTTAAATAAAAAGGGCGTGTTGAACCACATGTATTAGTAACGGATCTGTGATGGTAAAAATGCAATACATTCTCCATAAAGCATCAAAACTTAACCCCAAATGTTTTTTTTTTCATTTAAGCTAATTTGGGTTAAATTATGATGTTTTATGAAGAATTTATTGCTTTTTTACCATCATAGGTCCGTTACTAATGCCTGTTTGTGGAACAAACAAATTCTTAACTTTAGTTTCATTTATATTGTTACTAGTCCTTGTTTTGAATCATGAATCAAACCCTTTTTAAGATAATTTTGATATTTTTTGTATAAATCACTTCAGATGAATTGTTAGCCTGGGTCTATTTCGTGGCCAATATAAACACGGTAGAACGATGCCTCTGGATCAAGAGCAACGCGTCAAAACAAAAACTTTTCTTTATTTCTATACTCCATGAACCACTTTTTTATTTAACCAATGCACTTATCACGGAATTAATGTTAAATTATATGTAATTTTTGTTAATTTTGGACAGATACGTGTAAATACAACTTTCAATTTCAATTTGTCCTCCAATGCTAATTATTCTCGAGAAGTTGACAGTTACATGCTGAGGACAAGGTTAGCATTGGTACAAAATCCTGGTCAATACTGGTTAGGGTAACTGTCCATCAGTATTCAACAGAAATGCTGTCGAAAATACGCGTATGATCCTATCAGATATACGACTTATTTAAATTCAGTTCCATAATACTTTGTATCTGGTACGAAAACAAAAAGTCACGAACCGTATCGATATGTCTGCACATACTGCTTACAATGTATTGACATCGTGCGATATTTTTCAATTTCAATTTAGCCGAGGGGATATTTCTAAATGATAAAGTTTGTTTTGAACTTTTCTGTCAACAGACGTATGACATATCTATTTAATATTAAATCTTGCTTGGATCTCAAAGGTGGCCCTAATTTCGATGTTTACTGCATATCGGCATGTGATATCACACATCCCCTCTAAACCGGCGGTCCCTCTAAAGCGACCTAATGACCTCGTCCCCGGCTCGGCCGGTTGAGAGGAGTTCCACTGTATATTTTCCGGTGTTTCGACTTCAACAATATCTTATATTTCTTTGCTAACACCTGCTTAATACCAACTTCGAGCGTATTTATTTATTTATTTGTTTATTTATTTGTTTATTTATTCATGTATTTATTCCAAGACAAATATGACGCACGGTATTTTCATTCTAACGTATATATATGTATGACTCATACGTCCAACGATAAATTAATTTGGACACACTGATGAGGTCAAACAGGCCGTATAATTATTCTTCAATACCAAAACAGCCTTAAGCAAGTAATAAGTCTTACAATCGGGTTGTTGTAAAGCACCAAACAAATGTTAAATTAAATTGTGTTGAAGCCTCCCGGTACTAATTATTTAAATATTTACCCAATATTGAACCTATATGACGTACAAAAAATATCGCATAAAAGCTACTAACCTTTGCTGTCCACGTATTTCCATTCTTCTGTTACTCTAAGTTGGACATACAGAATTACTTGGATTGTTGAAAAAATGCAGACCCGTTCAATCTTCCTCCTGGTCCTTGCTCTATGCTTTGTCGGAGCGGTGTTGACGAAAAGTAAGTATAATGTTTTATTAATTATTTTATTAATCAATCATTTATTGATCTTTTATTTGCTTCATAAAGTTTTACTTTATTCATTTCTTTATTTGTCCGTATGTTTGTTTATTAATAACATTAATATTTATTATGAAGATTTTTCATTCATTCATTCATTCATTCATTCATTCATTCATTCAATCATTCATTCATTCATCCTAAATTTATTTATTTATTTATTTATTTATTAATCAATTTCTTGCCTAATTTTATTTTGTATTTTTCTTAATTGATTTTAGGCTTATTTTTATTATATTTATTTATTTATTTATTTATTCATTTATTTAAATTTGCCGTTCGTTCAATACAATGGTCGAAAACTGGCCGACTTAATCCTTTTAGTTTTACCTTTTTGGTTTTAGTAATGCATTTATTAGTTTATTTTGTTCAAAGACGTAAGGTGTAATCATTAATGACTGCGGTCATGGCTGTCTGAACATTACTGTTGCCTTGTACTTGCTTCTGTGTAATATTTTTGCTTGATTCATTTTGTTGCATTATTGGTTTTCCAACGGTCAGTTTTGTGTAAAAAGTATTTTGCTGTACACATGAACATGTGATATAAATCATAAGATTGTAAAATTGATAAATAATACTTTATAATATTTAATAACAAATAAAATGGCAAACAATGTTATTGGTAAACCACAGATATGAATTGTACATGACCTTGGGATACTTTCACTTTCATGAGTCTACTTTTTTCACTGGGATTTAATGTCACGCCATCAGCTGGGGTTATTTGGTGGGTCTTCCAGCTATAACGGTGGTGGAAGACCTCGGACAAACACTTAGGTAGAACCATCGACCTTCCGTAAGCTAGTTACTTATACTGCTCCTTCACACACACAATTTGTCCGTCTCGGATAGGATTCGAACTGAAAGCTGTGAGGGGCTTGTGATTACTGATCACGGACAATAATCCCTCAACAACAAAGCCCCCCCCCTGCGGAATAATTTAAAATGGAAAAAGTTCACGAATGATTTCGATGCATATTACAGGTGTTAGAAATGTTGAAGCTAACGGAGTCCTGACCAACATCAATAGTGCAGCAGTAGCCGCTGAAAATATTCGAGGTAAACCGATTGAACCTTTGTATATATGTAATTCTGTTCGGTACGTTGCAATGCGCGTAAATATTAAACTGTCAAGTACGATTTCATGAGCTAATCTGATAGGGAGTCAATAATATTGAAATAGTTCCATTCGACGTTCCTATATTAATGTTACCGCCGTTGTAATATCTCTCTCTCTCTCTCTCTCTCTCTCTCTCTCTCTCTCTCTCTCTCTCTCTCTCTCTTTCTCTCTCTCTCCCCCTCCCTCCCTCTCTCCCTCTCTATCTCCCTCTTTGTGTCTTAAAAGAACGATATGGTAAAATTAAACATCTCCTTGCATGTGAAATATTTGCCTATCTTATTGCAAAAATCCGATGGATAGTATTTATTCAAGGTGTTTTATGTTTATGATTTTTTTTAATGTGACAATGTGTGGTTTATTTATTATATACCAATACAACAATATATCTAACATCAACTTAATTGTTCACTTACCGTGTGGATTTTTTAAGTTATGAACTACTATATATCAGCATCGTTCTTATTTTTTTGCAGCCTTACGTCTAGCAAGAGACGATAGTGACGAATCCGAATCTGAGTCAGGTGAATCCGAGGACAGTAGCGAATCTAGCGAAAGCCGATCTGGGGGCCTCCTACCGCCAGAACCAAATGTAGTTTAAAACATTCAGGTGCAGTTATAAACAATCACGACATTTGCATGAATGCAACAGTTTTTCAAACACATGAAGAATGCTTTTTTCATGATCTTAGTCAATTGAAATGACGAAACTCATTACAAACAATTGATAGATCTTCGAGAAGAATATTGTTTAAAGTAATTAAGCAATTCTCAATAAAAAATATAGCAACGAATTGTGTGTTTTTAATGGTGCGTTAATACAAACAACGAAAGAAAAAAAATCAAAACAAATCACTCATATAGTTTCATTTCAATTTTATAAAATGTGGGATTTGTTGTAGGTGTTTTTTTAGAAATCCTTTTCTTATCCACATTTATGTCGAATCTTTATGATGTACATAAAATTAGTTAAAAGTCAGTTAATCAAGAAAGCTCGTACATTTAAGCATCTTGTAGTAACTCGACATCAGACAAAGAAAACATTCTTTAAAAAACATTGCCATTCAATGCCAACCTTGAATTGTTTTTTGTCACGTGACCCGACATTTTTTTCAGTAGGCAGGTAGGTAGGTAGCGATTTTTCCCGGAAAGCAATGGTCAATACCATTTTTTTTACTGGGAGGGAAAAATAAAGTTGCTTCGCGGAGATTTTTATGCGTCGGTCGCGTTACAGCAAATATAATCTTGTACGGATGGCCCAATGTTAATTTCGTTTATATATTATGAACATGAAAAATACAGAATAGCCTTTCTCCAACTTAATTATAATAGATTTCAACGGCTGGAGTAACGTTTCATACTAAAATTCCACATCAATTGTGTGTTTATCCAAAGACGTTGAAACAAACGTCCAATTTGGATCATAATATAAAGACCTGGCATGTACTAATTATTACAAAAATCAGTGCTTTGAAATTCGCTATTAGAATTAAGACATCATTTGTAGGGGCCTCCGTGGTTAATGTCTTTAACAAGCAATCACTGGCCCACTCACCACTTTGAGTTCGAATCTCGCCTGAGACAAGAAAAATTTCACATGTAAGGAGGCAGTCCATCCAGCCTACGGAAGGTCGTCTGCAATATCATCATTTTTGGGCGGAAAAAAGCGAATAATGATGTCTATGGTATTGTATTGGTAATAAGCTCTCGAACGAAAACGTAATTGTATCAGTGCGCATTATGGTCGATTATCTAGATTTGCAGACTGTTGCTTACACATTGATTGAATTCTATCTAAATGGAAAGAATAAAGCTTCGACCTACTTCATATCGTGTGAAAGTCCTGCACTAAAATACTATTGACACAACAGACGGTTAGATGTATGATTTACATCGTGTTCTGTCTACAAGCATTCCCTATAACGAAATTGCTGGACATTTATTATAAAACAGTCTAGCCAATACATAGTGTGTCATTAAAAACAAATAATGCAAACTTCTTTACAAATGAATCTACGACTAGCAGTTAGTACATACAGTGCAATCTCTTCAAAGCAACACCCTTTTTGAGAAGCAAAATTAAGTTGTTGTCTAGAAGAGATTGTTGCTCTAGGGAGGTTAAATTCATAGTTAAATCGTATGATGGGAAAAGAATCATGCTGTTGTTGAAGGGAGATTGTTGCTCAAGAGAGGGCCGCTCTGGAGAGGTTGCTCTGTAATTACTTACCGTAACTTTGCTGGTAAATAGATAAATAACATTTGAACAGAAAGATCATAAATAGCACTTACACATCACTTACTCCAATCTTAATATAAGACAATTATGTAATCTTTTGTATTCAAAGTATATTCTAGTTTCTCGCATTTACAAAATTAACAGACTGTTAATGATGTGCATACAAATATGTGTATATTTTACTAACAATAAAGGACAGACATTTGACCTTAGCAATAAATACACGTATGTGACAAATACTATTTGCTTGTTTGTTCGCTTATTCGATTGTTCGCTTGCTAATGCCTTAGCTCTGTCTCGAACCAGCGACTCTTCATTTTACAATCAAGTGCTGCGCCGAGGTATGTAATTGGGTCTGCAACAAATTGTTCGTGCAAGCAGATGTAATCGATCTCCGCAGAAATCCTCACAAAAACCTAATGAGTCAAACAATCTTCAGGATTTATAACTTTAAACACCATATTTCATGAGTTGTCTCCCTTGTTTCATGTTACGTCGTTTTAATGCAGTTACGTGCCACAGTTTTTTTGTGATTTATTCACGCGAAGTTAAATATCTCAGAATATATGTTCCTCATCATATCCAGGTATTAACTATCATCGCACGAAAATAGGTCAGACTATGTTTATGGTTCCAGGATGTGGAAAACATTCATTTCCCATTTCGGAAACAGTGTATATATAAATCAAGTTAGAACAACGCAAACTGTATATTCCAAATGGAAATATGCAATACAAGTACCAATTTATCTCTCGTGGGAAGAGATAGTTATCATTTATCTATTAAATGATGCCATTTATATTTATTTCCGATTCCTTAACCAAGTAGTGAGTTTTCTGTTCATATTCTTGGATAAGATGCCTGGTTTACACCTTTCCGGCGACGTCCGTTGTCACTCGGATATCTTAAACCCATTTAACACTTAAAGAAGTAAAAATATTCATTATCATGTTATTAGTTATGATGTTCTGTTCAAAGGTTATTAATCAAACCCAAAATAGGTTTGATTTGGTTAGTGTTAATGTTCTTTGAACAATTAGCTCAAAATCTTCTTATCTGTCAAAATGACCAAATATGCATTCAAAGCCTTTGTTCACCTTACTAGTTAATACTCAGTAAAAACTATTACCTATGTTATTTTCTTGCTCCTCATATCCAGAAAACTCTAAATTCCACCCCAGATGTCATGGTACGGTATGAATAAAAGTGGTGTATAGATATAGCAGAGGTTATACATACGATTTGACTGAAGCTTTCAATAAATCTGCCAAATGCGGATACACTTTTCCTAACGAGTTTTGCTATATCTACAGCATACAAGTAAGGAGTTATTGAATTGTAGTGTACTTCTATAAAACAGGTTAAATCCGCGAAAACGCGGAGTTAAAATGTTTTAATTTGGAAATGCGGAATGCAGAATTTACGTGAAGTGTTATCAATAATAATAGTATATAACTTAATGATCAAATTACGCATTATTTAACTGCTAAACACCGACAGGGTGCAAACACTAATCTTACTTCCTTTAATCACTTGCCTTCTTCCTATGTAATTTTTCAATCATACAATCATTGTTGAGAAAGAGTTCAATGTAGATATATTTAAAAACTATTCCTATTACATTTAATGAATTTACGAAAGTAGAATGCGTACTGTTGTGCTTAAAATAGCAACAACAACCTGCAACTTTTCCTGCTGTTCGCGGCGGAGGAAGACCCCAGAGGCAGGACCATAGACCTCCCGAAAACTATCTGGACAGCTTCTTCATATGTGAATTTTTGTGGCCCCGATTGGATTTGTTACTAGTCAGAAACTTTAACTACTGGAGTTAAAATCTGATTGACTTATTCTAGTTTGAGGATTATGCAGCAAACTAACCGAAAAAATCGTCATCACACCCATGCGAAGCAAGTCCAATACATGTATACCATAGAATTGCCGAGTCCAATAAATTAACAGTTAATTAATACATGTCAGCTGGTACCAATATACATATTGGTCATAGATGTCAAAAATATACATGTACAACAAAAATGCGCGGAGGAATCAGCTACAAAGTTCTGCTAGTTCTTTTTTATTTCTCTAGTACGTTTCGTGTCAAAGGCAGGTGTCATATGTATTAATATTTTTTGTTATATTATACATGTACTAAAATTGTTAATTTGTTTCTGTCATCTCACGTGAGTTAGGAGATAAACGGCAGTGAACCTATTCGTGTTTTTTCCATAGCGACGTGTCATTCGTTATTTAAACACGAAACATAATATAATTTTCGAATTGAAGCCTTGTTTAATAATACACAGCCAAAATATTGGATTATGACGCCAAAACCGGTTGTGACTGAACTTTGTTATAAGTATATAAGTATATACTCAGTATGAAATACTTGTATGTGTACGTTATATCAGGTTCAGGTAGAAAACCGAGGTCCGAGCTCCCAGCTCAGACCCAATTTTCGTTTTCTACATATTTCAGACCAGCATAAATGTAAGACATATGTGTAAGTACTGCAAACATTGTAATTAATTAATTTGCCCACAATATACTATTACAACGTTTTATAATAATAGACAAATTAACCAAAATGTAATGAAAACAAAATTTGAGCTGGCAGAAGGTCGATAGTTCTTCCCAGTTGTATGGCTTGGGTTTTCCTCTACCTTTAAAGCTGGAAAGGTCGCCGTATGACTCTAGCCACACTTCACATCCAACAAAACATGTTAGATAAACTGTTTCTGCTGGTGGTGCCGCGTTAATTGCTAGTGAATATCTAGAACATGCAGGTGAAAAAAAAGACAAACAGGTAAATGGAACAATGTTATTGTGATGTGGCGCTGAGGTGATGAAACAGTTCTTGTAATTAAGGTTTAATTACGTTTACCATATTTGGAATTCAGACGATGTAATACATATGCATATATTATAATTCTCTCCTTATAAAAACTGCTTTGAGGATACGGTTTTTATTTGAATTTTTAGTTTCACTCTCGTGTGTTACTACAATTTGTTAGAACAATGCAAACCTGCACAGTGTTTCGTATAGCCCTTGCTTTCTGTGTCGTCGGAATGGTGCTGTCAAAAGGTAAGATAGTTTTATTCATACCTAAACTAGCTATTAGATCTTGTTTAATTTATGCTGTTTTTTTCAGCATTATTTTGATAAAAAAACATAAATTTATACATTATTATTTCCTTCTTATTTTAAAATGCATATACATGGGTTTTTTTTAATTTAAAGATCAACAAATCGTTCAATATGAATTAGGCATTTTAAATAACAAAAAAACATTGAGATTTGTCATATACATGTAGACAAACACATATTCAACTCCAACGTGTGTTGCAACATACAAAGGTATATATTTGTTTGTGTTTCTACTGCAATTTAATCAGCTGTCCGAAGCTTACAATAAATACATATTACGTATATTCATTTATATATATATGTTTTAATATATAGCAACCTGTTTTCGATTCACAACATTATAAAGTTTTGTTTTGAAGGCGTAACAACACCATTTCGTGTTATGTATGTTTGTATTTAAGGTGTAACACCACCATTTGGTGTTGTTTATGTTTGTATTTAAGTTGTAACACCACCATCTGGTGTTGTGTATGTTTGTATTTAAGTTGTAATACCACCATCTGGTGTTGTGTATGTTTGTATTTAAGGTGTAACACCACCATCTGGTGTTGTGTATGTTTGTATTTAAGGTGTAACACCACCATCTGGTGTTGTGTATGTTTGTATTTAAGGTGTAACACCACCATCTGGTGTTGTGTATGTTTGTATTTAAGGTGTAACACCACCATCTGGTGCTTTGTATGTTTGTATTTAAGTTGTAATACCACCATCTGGTGTTGTGTATGTTTGTATTTAAGGTGTAACACCACCATCGGGTTTGTCGGTTGACATCAATGAAGCTTTGGAAGAGAATACATTCTTTCGAGGTACGTGTGTTAACGTGTTTTCTTATCTCTGAGTGAATTGATTCTTGCCTTGCACTCGAAATAGGCATCGTGGTCGAGAGGTAGAACGTCTGTCCTCTAATCCACAGGTCCTGAGTTCAAATTCCGGCATTGACAGGTTTTGTTTATGAACTTCACTATCCCATTTTTCGGACTTAGTACTGGTGTAGTGTCCAGGAAACGTGCGTGATTAATATAAGCAAAAATGCATGTTTCGCAATCGAGCTAAACTAAATTAGTATAAACTAAGTTCAGTTCTGTACCGTTCTGTTCTTTTTATATATGGCAAGGAAAATATTCAAATTTAATTATGTAAAACAAAGATAACGGTTTACGAACGGTCAAGTTCACATTCTAAAGCCTCCTCAAGTGTATCGATCGATCGATAGAGCAAGTGGAGGTCAAATTCAAAGATAGGGAGTGATACATGGGACAATGAAACTCGAGATTATCAGGTTCTATATATAGAATGACACGAAGAGCATTAATGCTACCCTAGAGTATAGTTACTCAGAGCAAACAACGATTCATCACTCAATAAAAACAAGAAGTATGATGTTTTATCATTAAACTTGTACTGATAAGCAACTGTCAGGAGACAGAACCAATATTCATTATGTTCCAATTAATATAAACCTGTCCCTTCGCATTCCGTCAATAACTAGATTACTCATTACCGAATGATTGTAATGCTTTGTTACACTAAAGAAAATATGTTATGAATAATTTGAGTGACCATGGAAATCTTTTTTGTCGTTTTTTTAAATGACCTGCTAATGCTCACTCAGTATTCAAGACGTCAAACCGACATAAATGTACCATCGTGTTAAAGTTTGTTTCTCTGTCTTGAATGTTCAAGTAGTTTTAGCGTCAAATATTTTGATCAGCTTGGTGTACAAGTTTTTTTTTATTTGTTTAACTTATAAAAGATATTTAAGCAAAAAGGCTCCATTGCGAATGCTCATCGTATTCAAATTTTGTTTCTAACTTCCGTCATAAATAGAGATTTAATTTCCAAGTGCTATTCTCATTCATTGATTAGTCTCGTACAATCTCCAAAAGTTGTTTTGCGCTTAATGTTGATTTAAATTAATGATAAAAAGTAAAATATTTCATACAATATCAGTAGTGCAGGGTTGCTTAATGGAGTGCCTTTGTTGACTTAATTGTGGCAATTTATTTCAACATTTACTAGATTAATCCAATAAATGTATGTAAATATAAATTTACATATTGTTAACCATCAATATTAATATACGATCTCAGGATGATTTGAGACAAAATAAAGAAATTATGACAACATTGCCGCGATTTTTTAACTCCCTTCGTATTTTAGGATTCATAAATGTAGATATCCACAATTTATCTCGCATTTCCCGCTCCAAGTGAGGATAAACTTTTTTCGGGTTATTGTCCCAGAATAGTAATGTTATCCGTAATACTCGGGACTTCCGTGGTCCATGGGTAAAAGTCTCTGACTTGTAATCACGAGCCCTTCCCCGCTGTGAGATCGAATTCCACCAGAGACCAGACAAAATTCACATGCGAGGAAGCTGCCCAACTAGCTTACGGGAGATCAGTGGTTCTATCCAGGTATACGTCTGGGGTTTTCCTCCACCGATAAAGCTGAAAGAGTTTGTTAGAACATATTTAGGTATCAAAGATATTTTTAATTTAAACTAATTTTGAAGTTTGTTTTGCTAATATATATGTTTTGCCGTCTTAAAACTGATATGTTACATTGTCTGCTTTAGGAATATGGATGATAAAAACTATTGTTATTTTCATTTGTTTTACAGAGAAACGTCAGGTAGATTCCAGCAACAGTAATTCTGTAGAGGGTGAATCCACGGGCAGCGATTCAAACAGCGATTCATAAACTGAACATATAGGAAATATGTTGGACTCTCTCAGTAGCCATTCGCTTTTGTTCATACTTAATCAAAACACATAATTATAATCCTTACAATACTTAAAATGGTCATCCAATTGTCGATTATTCTGGTTATATAAATTTACACATCTTTATTTCATGTTTGGTATCAATAAACACCTCGGATATGTAACCAAAAAACTTGTTTTGTCATTATTACGTGTGAATGAAAACCTTAGTTAGTTTTACTCGTGTTTTCAAGGCTTGGTACGATTGCTGTGACAGAAAACGACACATATCAATGACACATGATGATGATATACATACAAAGTATTATTGAAAACAAATATCTAACCTTCCAAAATAAATATTCCACCCAGACGCTATCAATTACTGATTTTATTGGAATAGTTCAGAGCAAGTAGTCACACAATATCGGGAATGGGTTAAGGAATGTGAATAAAAGAATAAAAGCACTTGCAGTACAATATCACTTAGCGACAGCCTCAATTGAATCTCGTTTTATTGACCAATTTTTTCAGATCAGTTTTTAACTAGTGTTTTACACGATTTGATACTGGGATCTCCTTAAGACTTGAAATTAAGACTGATTTGTGTTGTCCTAGATGGTCATAGGTGGTCGTTATATAGAGGTCAACTGCTCTTATCAATAATGGAATGTATGCTTTAATTGTATACCTTTCCGTGAAGTAAAATATATTCCAATACCAATACAACATCAAATAATTTACAGTAAAACCTCGCGTATCTAACACATCAATATTACGATCACTTCAGTATAGCGACCATTGAATTCGGACCGATTTTCAGTTATTCTTCCATTTTCCAGCTTGATAACGAGACCACCTCAAAAAATATTTTTTCCAGTTCCAAAGGTGGCCTTAATATAATGGTGAGTTTTTCGTGTACTATCATTTCCTTAAGTAACGTGGCTGTTAATCCTAAACGTTACATTGTCACTTATACATACTTAATTCGTTTTAGCTACAAGCAACACTCTTAAGGGAAGTGTTAGTGGAGGGAAAATGTTTCCGATGCAGAAAATACAGTAGATGACAGTGAATTCCCAGGGACCCGAATAATTTCTTAATTATATGGAGAAAATTCATATTTTACTATATCCGGGTACATTACTATATCTGGGTTCATTACTTTATCCGGGTTCATTACTATATCCGAGTTAATTACTATATCCGAGTTTATTACTACTTCATGTAGCCTTTTTACGTCATTGCATGTATGCTGATGATGTACTTTGTACAAATTATTATCAATCGTCCTGTCCTGTCCTGTGTCCTGTCCTTCTCTTCTCTTCTGTTCTGTTCTGTTCTGTTCTGTTCTGTTCTGTTCTGTTCTGTTCTGTTCTGTTCTGTTCTGTTCTGTTCTGCTCTGCTGTGCTCTGTGAAACAAACATTGACAGCTCCATGTCAGGAAGAAATTATAGTATAAATTTGCCTGATGTATGTATATATGATGAAGAATCTGTATTCAAAGCCATTATACTCTATTTTGAAATTAAACAGAATTCAAGCAATTTGAAAAAAAACATTGATACGCTTCTCGTACGATAATAGAATTTTAAGCATGTATACAAATCATCGTAAAAAGACAAATAAGGTTTAATCTGCTCTGCTCTACTCTGTTCTGTGAAACAAACATTGACAGCTCTTTGTCATGAAGAAATCATAATATAGATTTGTCTCATGTATGTTTACATGATGAAGAAACTGTATTCAAAGCGATTATACTCTATTTTGAAATTAAACAGAATTCAAGCAATTTGAAAAAAAACATTGATACGCTTCTCGTACGATAATAGAATTTTAAGCATGTGTACAAATCATCGTAAAAAGACAAATACGGTTTAATAATAAAATATTTAACCGAATTCGTAACCATACATAATATAATCAAAGCTACGCTGGTACGTTGAATGATTTATAAAACATAATGGTCTATATGACCGCGTAATCTCGCGAAATCTAATCGGAAATATTCATCGCACATTGAAGAGAAAGTGGGAAATAATTAGATAAAAATCCGATCCTATCCATCTCAACTTGTTATTTATATATTTAAGAAACCCTCTATGAAATACAATCCATTTAATCATTTTGATGGACGTCAGTTTAACTCATCTCGGCGTACACAAGTTGTATGAATTTTCTTAACTTTATATCGATCAGAGAATATTAGCGAAGTCTGTCGGGCTGAAGCAAAAGTTTGCGTTATAAAAAGCCTGGTTAACCGTCGTCTCCTCAATAATTGGTACGCCGTTATTAATGATTATCTAATTATCCTTGAACCTGTCTCCAGTTTGCGTAAGCTCGTTTCACTGCTGTCAAGTGCCAAATTATAACAACAAGTACAGCTACATGCAATTTGAATGAGATATTCTTCAGTGTTTGTTAGTAGAACAAGCAATTGGTAACGTTAATTGTATTGGACACTGCATTATGTTTCATTCAGACATTGAATTCGCTGAATCTAGATTGGAAGAGTGTGTGCCATCTGTTGTGATATCTGGTAGACAAAATGTATACCAGCATGAATATCTATTGATTTACACATAAATAATTAGATACAATCTCCAAATTCTGCACAGCATACGTTGCGTTTAGCAAATCCCAAAGCTTTTCTGTATTGTTATGATATGAAATGTCATTTCTATTGAATGTGTTATTTGATTATAGTTCCAACAATGTCGGTTAAAAGATTGGAGATTTATCAAATTTGTACTGCAGACACATTTATTTAATGTTATCCGTTTTAGATCTGTTTCATTTATGATCAAAACGTTTATTCGCTATTCCTCTATACATCTTTTGATGTGTATCTTTGAATCAATTATTCAGATAAAATTAATGCAATCCAAACTGTCATCGTAAGAACTGATTCAGTGATAAATGGATATAAGGCTTACAGTAAATGCATTATATATCATTCATGGTTTGTATGTATATTCAAGCGTAATCTAAAAGTCTTAAAACTCAAGTGCACGACTTGAAGGGGAGATGTGGGGTTGAAATCAACTCTGCTACCTGATCTTATTTAGGTACTATGAATATAACACAAAAAAGGAAACAACCTCACTGAGTTGAACATTATATAAGAGAATGTGGGCAAAATATATGTATATATCTAGGTATTACTTTATATATATAAACGTTTGTTTTCAGTATCACATCAGAGCTCGTATCGTAAACTATTGTTTAATGCTTGCTTGACCTTAATACAGTATCATTCGTTTTGATGTGTGAAATCTTTGTAAAAAATAGACAATACAGTAAAGTTCTATCATGCGACCGTTCCAATAATACGACCGTTCGCATATTAAGACCACTTTTTCTTGGTCCCGAATGTTTCCTTCTATATGTAAATGGTCGCAGATTCCGATAATGAGGCATACCCGCTATTACGTATTAATACCACTTTATTCGGTCCCAATATCGTGATTTTAACGTATTTTAGTCCCGGTAATTCGACCAGTCGGATTGTTTAATCTTTCACGGAGAGCAAGTGTCGTGATCGGAATTCAAACTTACGAATAAGAGGTACGCAGATTTAACGCTCTACCTATTTAGCAAACTGCGGGGGGGGGACTTCTCAATGATGTAAGATTAAGGAAGGCAGTAAAATGTTCTATCAAAACAAGTTAACCCAAATGACGCATTACATCGGCGTTGCGCCGAATTAACAATTTCATCTGCATGCAAATAGCACATTGTTTAGCACCGTATTCGTGTACTTTTAAGCAGATAGACACCCCCATCAAATTTGTATTCTTCTGTACGCACCACAAACCAAACTACTCCTTGAAAAGAACGTACAATGTTCCAAACGAATGAACGTAGGCAGCTTATTGACAGAAACTTGCAAGCATCATTTCGCTTGATAGGCCGACATATTCAAGTTCTACGTATATCCATTGCAGATAAGTCCATAAATAGTTATTTGTAATAGCTTTATTCAATTCTCGAAATAGATGATTTCCGCTGTTTTCAATTCAGTTACGTTGTTAACGATATTAGTGTCGTTAAACTGCGCTATAAGATACGCCTGACTGTCAAACGAGGGAAGTTTTGATTCGGTGCTGGCAGTTATAATATCTACACAAACTTATTCTGAATAGCTTAAAATTACAAAGATACAGTGCAACCTCTCTTGATCGGCACCCTCTTGAGCAACAACCTCCCTTTAACAACACTATGCTGTTTTCCAACTGTACGATTTAACTATTAATTTAAACTCTCTAGAGCGACAACCTCTCAACACCAACGTATTTTGCTTTCCCAAAGGGTATTGCTTTGGAGAGGTTGCACTGTATATCTATCACATTTACAACAACAAGCAAAATTCCAAGACAGTATTCAAAGATACAACTACGGAGAATGACTTACCACCAAAATTACTTCAGCCTCAGGTGTTGCCGGAGTCTTTAATCTTCTATCTAAGTTTTTCTTAATCGGAAAAAATGAGTTTTTCAGAAACATCAGAATTACCGGAACACGAAATACTTCAGAACTAAATGATCGACAGAGTGCACCTGCATCTAAATATGTGCCTCATAACGAACAACATTTTGTTGTGTAAAATTTTCCCTCGGATAATTGTCTCATTGGTTACATCTGATGTTTCCACTGGGAAATGTCTCTGCACCGTAATGTGACTATATTTCGCTGGTAATTACTGTCATTATACTTTATCTCTGTTGCGGAAAATATTAAGTTACTCTTTCAAGATATGATTTTATAATCAAATGTTCTCTTCAAATTTTGCGCTCAATTCTTCCAATTTGTACGTAAAACAAAAGCATACCTGTTGTGGATACTTCAGATAATTTTTGCTATGTTATTTGGTCTAAACAACGTATTATTTCTTGGTCCAAACTTATAATACAGATACATCAAAGTTTCAGACTAGTAATCACTATCACTGCTGTGGGTTCGAACCCCACCCGGGACGAGAAAAAATCAATATGTACGGAAGTTGTCCAGCAGGTTTACGGAATGTCACTAACTTTATCCAAGTACACGCATGTGATCTTCCTCTACCTTTGAAATGTTGAAATTCGGATAAGTTGCCATATGGTCATAGCTCTTGGTGCGACGTTAAAACAACAACAAAAAATAAGGTACGCTCAATAAGATTTTAATTACACGCTTCATTGCGACGCTTCTGCGTTCTGATTTGGATGCGTTTTCCCCTATGTGCATTGTGAGTTGACCTGACTTAAAACGTCCACATTTTTCCTGACATTTTTGTATTACTATTGGTGACAACGAACGAAGATTATTATTAGAATGATGTGCAATTTTAACAATCTGGTGAAGATTGGCTGGCAATTTTCAACTTAAAGAGTGGACAATGTCTTTATCATTATATTTGCTGAAACCGGGAATTCAAGACTGTCTGGGGCAATTTTGATAATTATGGAGATATTACGTTTTGACCAAGTCTGGTGAACATGGAATGGGACGTGTTCAACTTTGCGAGCGGACAATTATTGTGGACGCCACCTGCCCGCCGCATATGTTTCATCAATACGTCTCTTCAAGAAGGGAATATAAAAGCTATACCCCAGTCTAATAGTGTTTTGTCTATCCATGGAAAACTATAAAGTTGATAATGGTGATGTTCATGGTAAGGACAGTTAAGATGCAGATGTTATCAAACAGAAATCAAATAGTGTTGTATTTAAATTGTCGTTGGCGAGATATTTGATTTGAACAGAAGCACCAGCTGATTTTAAGGATGTATATTAATATGATTAAAAAGGAATACCAACCCGGGGCCGTTTCATACATATGTTTTGCTTGGATAACATTTTGGAATATAAAAATCTTACTATTGGTATACATTTCAGGCAATTGGCTTTAATAGTAGGCAGGCAAAAATCCCCTGAACAATCAATTGAATATTTCACATTTCATTTCAAACACGTCTCGATTTTTAAGCTGGAAAAAATACTATCTTATCTACGATATGTTTTTGATACGGGCCCCAATTTATCGGCACATTTGTACATGTTGTTGTCAACCCGATACCTAACTTCATGTGGTATATTTTAATAAATTCAATCGGTTTTTGAACTACATGTATGTATAAATTGTCACTATGGAGATGTACGAGTTGCAATAAAAGTTACATTCCAAGCAAATTGCGACATAGTCTTTGTTACATCTTCTCACGAATATTTGAATCAAATCAAGTTTTATCTTACTGATTTAATAACTAATATATCTTCGCCTGTCTCTATAATGTAAGCTTTTCTACGCGTCTCTTCATTAATGTGGATGTCGGAAAATGTCAATACTTGATGGATGAGCGTTTATTGTATCTAGAACAAACGCTGGAAGATCTAGATCTCCTGTACCTATCGTGTGAAATTCAGTAGTGCAGTTAGATATTATTTTAATCTGTTTTAGAAATATATTCGATTACGCGGTAAGCGTATTTATTTCTATCCCGGAACATAGACTTCTGAACATAGACTGCTGTACATAGACTACTGAGCATAGACTGCTCAACATAGACTGCTGTGCATAGACTACTGAGCATAGACTGCTGTACATAGACTACTGAACATAGACTACTGAGCATAGACTGTTGTACATAGACTACTGAACATAGACTACTGAACACAGACTGCTCAACATAGACTGCTCAACATAGACTGCTGTACATAGACTGTTCAACATAGACTGCTGTACATAGACTACAGAACATAGACTGCTCAACATAGACTGCTGTACATAGACTACTGAGCATAGACTGCTCAACATAGACTGCTCAACATGAAGCACAGAAATTAACAGTCAGGCTACAATACAAAGTCTATGATACACTCCGCATTGTGTACATCATTTATCGATGAGATTGTTCAAGGGTCAATTGCAAACTATGCTTCGCTGTATAGTTCAATATTCATTCAATATTACAATCATGTATTTATTTAGTTAGTTGAATGACCATTTTTTGTTACATGACTACAGCAATAAATCACTGTTCAAAGGACAGTGATGGCAAAACTGAATGATCCTAGATCGGTTGCATGTTTGTTGTTAATACTTTTCACACATATGCCACCGGTAACATGGAGTTCCATGCATTAAAAAGCTCGTGTCATATGACGTTTTTCGCAGTAATTGGTGTAAACAAGGTTGGATTTATAATGTACAGTCCGTGACTTTAATACGTCTTCATTCACTTGCTGTATAGATCTTATAAATATTTAAATTTGACCACTCACTTGTGTATTAACTATCAGTAATATTATATCTGAACTTTGTCCAGAACAGGCATCATAAGGCTCAGCAAAAACACATTTTGTGTATTATAAGAGATCGAAGTTGTCTTGCAGACACATTTATTTAACGATATCTCATTTCTATCTATCTTACTTATCTTATAGAAGTCTAATCTTCATAAAACTAGAATTTACTATCAACATTAGCGTAAATCACTGAAACAAATATCAAATAAAAAGTCTTAGCTGATGCAGTTAGAAACATAATGGAACCCTATTGTAATGTTTATTGCATATG
The DNA here is from genome assembly GCA_008271625.1 of Lutraria rhynchaena. Lineage (NCBI taxonomy): Eukaryota > Metazoa > Mollusca > Bivalvia > Venerida > Mactridae > Lutraria > Lutraria rhynchaena. Next base: position 4,274,456 of record VIBL01000004.1, on the reverse strand, counting down.
TTTTAACCGTTTCGGTATGAAAACGGTGTAGATGTATAATATTCGGACTAAGATCCTAACTATATAATGGTCATATACGTAGATATGAGTGTGCGTTATTTGACATTTGGTGTCATGTGCGCGTTGTTTAATTAACTGTATACACAATCAAAACCAGACAAGGGTCGCGTTGAAAACAATTTAGTCGCCCTGGACAGATTCATAGAGCATTACATACATATAGCACCGAGTGCCATGTACATCACATACATATATCATACAGTACAATGTATATCACATACATATAGCATACAGTACAATGTATATCACATACATATAGCATACAGTACAATGTATATCACATACATATAGCATACAGTACAATGTACATCACATACATATATCATACAGTACAATGTACATCACATACATATATCATACAGTACAATGTATATCGCATACATATAGCATACAGTACAATTAAAATTTGAGATTAATATATATTAAATATGAAAGAAGTGTTATCTTTCTCTCCGGTCACCCTGTACTACATGATTATGTTCTGTTTAAACTAAGAGTTACTCTTACAATGTATTTTAACTGTGTAGTATGTCAATCTAACCACATGTTTGTCTACGTTTTGCCAAAAATAAAAGGTCCAAGATAAGCGACATCTGTACAATATATTTAATCATGTCTGACCATGGAAGTATTGCTTTTCCAATTTTAAATACTTACGACGCAATATAAGCAGTATAAAATTCTGATATGTTCGATAGAGCCAGCTGACATTTAACTTACTATAGGACCAAATATGCTCCAGCTAGAGAACGCGTAACACATTTCAATATATATACCCTCAATGTATCATTAAGTTATTTCAAACTGAAGTATCTGGCATTTATTTATATTGAATTTGACATATGAATTCTGAAAATATCGTTTTACTGTTTAAATTACACCTATCGGTATCATATAAGCAAACATTCGTGGCATCTATATCAAAGATTAATTTTTCTGGCATTTCCCCAATGGAAAAGTCTTACTAAAAACAATAATCTAGATCTCCATCCAAAAATTAGAACAATTTTCTGTCGTGACATTTTCTGATAAAATAAACTATTGTTATTTTCTGGTATATATTGTCATGCTAATTTTGAAACACATACATTTTAAGAAAACAAAACTATCGTAATATCCCCATATGAATTGAGGGGGAAATTTATGTCTCTGAACAAAATAGCACGTTAAGTGTTGGTTATTTCACGAAAAAAGATAATATCAAGCCTTAGATTGAAACAATGTTTAATGAGCACGGTGTTTAAGCGTTTATTTTGTAGCGTGGATCAGTCCATAACTACAATAAGAGAGCCACTTGTATAGAATCTAGTGTGAAGTACAGCTGATGAAGACAATTGTATGTAATTCAATTAGTATTGTCGCAAAATAAAGTTGGCTGATCGTATTATTTCGTGGTCTGACATTACCTCGTGTTGGTTGCATTTAATTTGACAATAAAACAAATGTTAAATGGTTTTGTACGCTGGTACTCCGCTGATTGGAATTTTATGTTGCCATAGTAAGTTGCTGACTGACTGTTGAATGTTTGTGTAGCTTGTTTATACGCACATTATCACAGAGAAACATGTCTTCCGAGAAATATTTGTCTACTGCCGTTTTTGTTTTGCGTGTCATTTCTCTGCAAATTTTTGTTTAACAACTTGCAGACTTTACCAGGCAATCAGGTTGTTAGTTATGTTGAAATTAGAGAATCAACTCAGCCTATTTACTTCCGGGTCAATGACAATGGAAATAATAATTAGGGCTCGCATACTTCGATTATAATCTTTTATTTAGGGGCCTCCGTGGTCAAGTGGTTATGGTCTTTGAGACTAGTAGCCAATGGCCCCTCGCCGCTGTGAGTTCGAATATCACCCTGTACCATATTTTACTTGAGAGGAAGCTGTCTAGCTCACGGAAGGTCGATGGTTCTATTAAGGTATACAGGGTGGTTTTTATGTGGAGGTGGTCTCAAACCCAGGTTTGACTGTAATGTACGATGTATGTGATGTGAAAGTCTACTATATTTTTGTTCGCTCAATACATATATTTGCGGTCAATATTACTTACAGCTTTCTTGTGTGGCTGTTTATGTGGATGGTGACGATTGCCTCAAATAAAAGTAAGCACCATTCATTGGAAGGCATATATTATTTTCAACAAACTAGTCACCCATGGCATGGAGCTAATGTAACTGTTTTATTATAATTATTTGCTCATGTTCTTGTTGTTAAACTGGGAACAAGAAAATATTGATTTTTCGTCTTATTTGAATTACTGAAATATCACTGACACACAGGGTTCAACACAAACAGCAAAAACAACTGCATTATTTTCAACAATTCAATTACTGGTTGTATAGATCCAATATACGACTCCACATATGTATTACAAGTTTATTAATCAAATATACTGCTCCGTATATATATTACTAGTAATATAATTATATACTAATACATTAATATACTAATGTAATATGCCTCACATAAATTTGCTTACTGCATTTTTTTTATTTTGATCTCTCACCAATAATGATGACATGTTTAAAATACCATGCCGAAGTAGAACTGGAACAGTCTGTGACACTAAATACGTTTTGTTTTGTTTTAATTGTAAACAAAGATAAAACATTATCTATATTCAACAAGAGGGTATATGTTTATGCAGTAAGTATGATTGGATCATGTCTGAAATGTTAACCGACCACAGTAACATGTAGCTATAACACATTGTCGTGATATATGATAATAATCATAGAAAATTTATTTTCCTGAAAACACCAGTTCCATTTGCTTCAGACTATGCTGCAAATTAATTCCAGCCAACACGTAAATTCAAAGTTTAATAATAGTAGAAGGGAGACAACTCGTTTAGACATACAATTACACAGTAAAAGACTTATGGAAAGCGACATCTAGCGAACTCTTGGAGGGTAAATAAACAGAAATATGCATATTAGCAAGAACCGAATTCTTCAAGGGCATGCGATTTATCTTACTTGCCTACTATCTACAAGCTATTTCTTTTAAATTCTTTCTTTAACTTTAAAATAGGATAAAGGGAACTTTAATTGAAATAAAAACAGTAAATATGATGACACTTTACAGACATGTAGACAATTTTTCTCTGAGGTTTAACGACGCACCTACTGAGATGGTCATATGGCGACTTTTTCAGTTGTAACGGTGGTGGGAGACCCCGGGATTATGCTTGATTTGAACCACAAACCTTTCGTAAGTCAGCTGGAAAGCTTCCTCACAAATTCTTTTCGGTCCCGGCTAGGATTTGAACTCACAGTGTTGCGGGGTCAGTGATAGCTAGTCAAAAACCACTCGATCACGGAGGCCCCTCATGGACAGTACCTATTCAAAAGAGTTAATCATTTCTATTCAAATTTACCTTTTATAGACCTTGATGAGGCATTTCCCATAACTAATTTGTCAGCAATCAAACTACCAGCATTGTTATTCTAGGCAAATATTGAATATAGTTTGATGAGACGTAAAAAGTTCCTGGTTTCCGTCAACCCGACTGATCCTTTTTTTCTTCTTGATGACATTTTCATTTTTACATTGTACCGAACTGAAAATTGTATGCACATGTATATCAAAAAGGTTTTGCCAACCTACCTGTCTTATACATTTGAGGGATGTATACGGAAACCAGGTGCTTATTTTTTGGGCCTAACATAGCTGGTACTAAACATTTTGTGATGCAAGTATTAAGCCTAAATGAGCATTTAATTACGTTTTTGTCATTAAAGCTACTGCCTTGTGTGTAATTGTTTGTCATCATTGCTTCATGAGAAGCGCCATACAACAAACACGATCAGACTTATGTAATAGAAAATATTTATTTCACAATCAACGTTATATTTGAGAAGATCTAATCATCCAGTAGCCTCTTGTACGTCTGACTTTTATTGTATCTCTATTGTGTCTGTTGCTTCATCGTAAACTTGTCTGGCTTTTTCTGCAATATTGGATCCAGTCAATTCCTAGACAGCGCTTGCTCCATACGGTGATTTTATATCTATAACAAATGTCTTTATGAATGAGAAGTATATTCTGAATACAGTATTAATCTATCAAATATACTCTTCTTTATCTAGTAAGCCATTGATGGATCAAGTCATAAAATCTGATGCTTGTTCGATACAGTTCTCGTCACTTGTATGGTGGAATGAGAGCAATCTTATCCAGACATCACCAATCACTGTGTATATATTATTTATACCGAAAGCCTTCGGCAAATACCAAACAAACTAAAGTTACGACACAAACAGTAAATCTGATCTTATAGATTAAGCGCTCCTCAACTTCAGACAGGGTTCTTAATGTGGTTTGAAAGTGATTAGCATTGGAGCAAGCTGGTCTCTGTGGGGTTTTCAAGACATGTTAGACAAGGATTATTGATATTACAAACAATTTTACACTCGTTCATTCCTTCAACATCCATTGAACAGATTTCTTGATGTCAACTGAGACCAGTAAGAAAAAAGTAAAAATGCTGATAAAAATATATATATAAAAGCAGTATTGATTGAAAAACCAAAATATTAAGGACCGGCTTTGGGAGGTGAAAGCGTGCAACACATATGTGATGGCTGCCTTTTAGTAGCTGGTCAATCATAGAATATGTGATCATGCAAGCAGTAGCAAAACTTCAACAATTCGGAGCCAAAGGCTAGTGTGTCTTACATTTGAAGGGGCCAATGCAAGAAAGTACCTTTCTCCTTCTATGTCTATACTCAGATAGGTCCTTCTTACAATTATTCTATCTTTTGTTTAATTTATATGACTGAAGACGAAGATATAATTCGTACAGATATTTTAACACGGATAATAAAATTAAATATCAATTGCCGTCTGACATTGTAATGAAATTATTACAAATATGGAGCAGCTTCAAATCATCTAGAAATAATTCCACTATGTAGACATTAGTCTTGCAATTTGTCAGTCTAAATGTACCCCTTCCCATGCCAATACTTGTTTGTACTTGTGTTACTCTTGTGTTTTGTATCAAGCCTGGTAAATCCCTGGAGGTATGGGACGTTTATGATTCAAGGCTTGATAACAAATTTTAAAAGTATATGTCTGTACTTCGTTGACACTTTTGAAAACACGAAAACGTGTGTGTTTAAAATTTAAAAGTGCAATTTGTTATGTAGACTCTTTTGTAATTTAATGTTTGGGTGCGTCGAGAGTGATTGCCTTTTGTGTGATTATTTTGTATCATGTTGACTTAAATGTCTTTTCCCCAACAAGTTTTGTTTGTAATAATTAATTTTGTTAATGTTTCTTAGTGAAAGCCAGACGGATTAGCCATTAACCAGCGGCATAATCTGAAACAATGCCGAAATACACCAAAAAGCGTGAAACACATCTGGTTCATGTTTTAAACAACATTATTGCTACGGTATCACATCGAATGTGTCTCATTGAAGACATATGTTCTCGCGTAATAAGGATAGGTAAACTAAGAATCTGCGCTATGAGAAATATGTAATGACACAACAACACTTGCCGTTTGTCATCTTCGTCTTATTGAAAGCAAGAGAAACATTTCCAGCGTCCAATGCGTTCGTCGGATATAATATTGTCGGATAAAACATAATTTATACAGAATTGAATAAATAACAACACGTTTAATGAATCCGTTATACCCGCATTTCATTCGTTCGATGGTTGCTATGACAATCCTGATGTTGTCGTGAAAGTTATAGTGTAACCGAGTGGCATGTGCTTGTAAGTCGAACGCGTGACATTGGTGTATATTAAGGGCAGATACTCGAACAATTTTCATTACTGTTCCGTTGTCACTCCTCAAGGTTCTTTACATTTTTCCATCAAAGTAAGGGTTATGCTCACACGTTTCTGAGATATCATCAGGCAAGAAAGAAAATCATGTTTTAGGTTGTCAGGCCGATCCTAAATTCTTGGCGCTGACTAAAACGGCCAAATCCGAAAGAAATTAGGTACGAATCTTACGAAGGGTATGTTCAGAAAATAATAGGATTTTGTTACCTACCTACCTACTAATCTACCCTATTTCTTTGGTCAGGTATGGCTGTTTTTTCCTCATCTCATTATCACAAAAGCATTCTACATTCTATATTCAACACGCTCTTCAGCATATTTATATGGTCTGCGAATATCAATGTACATTCCAACTCGCTGATGTCATTTTCAATGATTCTTAAAATGTGTGTAAAAAGTTTTGTGGTTAATGGGAATTCCCGTATGTGGCAACCATGGCAACACACTTGCCTAGCAACAACATTATTTGCATAAATTTTCGTTTGTATAAATGTGTCGTTCAAGTTCCACATGTTAAGTACGTTATAATGTGCATGTACTTCTGGACAGACTTCGTCTTTTTTGATACTAATTTCTCAAAAGCTGATGTGTAAAATAACAATTAAGAAATGTAATGCTATATTTTTATTACAATAGTATAGTTTTGCACGGATATTAAAGAACAATATGTGTATATTATATATCATTTAATATTTGTATCACAGAAAGTTTGATGATCATTAATAAAATAATCATAATATCAAACAAATATGTTAAATGTACAAAATTGTTCGATAATCATACAATATACGATAAAATGTACAAATTATTCATATCCAAATTCGATTCGGTAAATATAAATGTCCCATAAATATCTGAATTGTTGCAGAGCCCGGATGTTGCAATAGTTTTCTGTCTGCGCATGCGTAAGTCCAAAATACTTCCGTTTCAGTTTATTTCTTGAAGTGGATGAACAGCGCACCACAAGCCTCGCAGCATGGTGTTAAACAACACGACATACAAGTATCTGTCATCTTCCTAAATACAGCACAGTTGATCTCACAGACTCTCAACAATGGTGTGATGTACCAAATGTGGTAGAAAGCTATTGAAGCAAATTCACATCCCCACTCGGCAGCAATGCAGATTCCAAAACATAGGGTAGAGAGTTTGTAACATAAACCCAGCCACAAGTTAAAACATGTATACGACAATTTCCATACACAATCTATACTTCGGGCTCCTTCGGGCTCGGCGAGCACATCTTCAAATTGAACCTATAAGATAAAAACGGATAATTAATATCATTTCAAACGTTTGTTTCAATGCCTGGAGCATACAATTGTAAATACTTCTAGTTATGAAATACAGAAGGTTCCCTCACTGCCACACTGATTTGTTATTGAAGCAGTTGATAACACAAGTCAAGGATGTTATAGTACATGTAGATATAGACAAAATTAGGGCGAAACACATACAAAAAAGTTCCACCTTCCCCAAAACAGCCAAACCCAAAATCCGCCCTACATATTGGACCATACAAAAAATAGAGGACAGAACGCAGACTTAAATTGCGGTCTATCGGGAAGTTCTAATGCTTTATATGTACAGTATCATCCCATTGGTTACCAATATATTTTGACAACGTATGAAAATGTTGGGGGAAACTCAAGGAAATACAGAAAATGTTCAAGTGTTCAAGTGTTATTTTATTGATTGCATTAGAATGTGAATGTGTTTTCCATCTAAAAACTAACAGACAAAATTGATAACTTCGAAGATTTTTTGACACACACATATATACATATACATGTATATAATACAACAAATGAAATGCATACAGATATTTACAAATTCCACTTTTAAAATTGTTCGTTTCAATTCAATTTGACTGTCGTATTTTCTTGTTATTATCAGACTGTAAATACAGATATAAATGAAACCTAAGGTAATAACCAGAATAAAATAATAAATAAAATTACTGACCTTCAAATGATCGTTAAGGTTGTTTGGGTCCCTGTTGACAAGATCCACCGAGTCGGACATTGTAGAGAAGCGAAGTGACAAGGGTCCGAGCTGAGATTGTGTATGTCCAAGGACTTCAAGAACAGTAATGTTTAAGAATAATTCCTGCGGTATTTATACCGTAATTTCGTATCATAGCGACGAATATCACATTAAAGTTGCTAAAAACAAACAAATTAACTTAATAGTGATCGCTATAACAATCAATGGATTATTTGAGCCTTCAAAGGTTGTGTCCCTATGTCAGATGAGCGGAGTTATCACGGATTACTTGGTTTTTTTTCACACATTTTAATGTGACATACAATGAAGCGATTTCAAACTGATATTAAATTTTATTGGTGTTTTATTGAATGTTTGATTGCACCCGTATACTGTATTCTAGATTCATGTAAAAACTCGTTTGAATGCAATATAACATACAAATATGTTTTTGAAACTTCAATTGAATGTGGGTTATCGTAATATGATATTATTTCTCAGTAAAACATGAAAGAAAAAAATAGATCATTTAACATAGATAATCACTGTGGCTACCACAAGCATTGAAATAATAGTAAAATATGAACACGGCGATTTTTCAAATCCTTTTTCTCTTCTATAAGCAAAAGTTCTCTGACGACCGGAATTCTCAGAAAAAAGGACATTTGAATGAGTCCGGAAGGGGTCCGGTTTTCGGGGGTTATACTGTATATACTAAACTTTGACAACGTTCATTGGTGTATATATCAGTATATTCGGAAGAAAATATACACAATATTGTATTGAAAACAAATGTAAATACATGTATACATGTACTGTACATTGTATGTTTGTATATGTATATAAATGTATTCATTTAATTTGTATATCATGGAAGAAAGGCAAGAAACAAACCATATATCATAATTTACAATATTATTTAGCACGGTTGCACCTAGGTGCTACAAAACATGGATAGTGCGCAATTTCCATCCTATTAGGCCATCCTGAAAAAAATGTTGGTCTTCGGTAACACGATCTAGACTTTTACAAGTGGCTAGGTGAATAGGCACGTTTCGTTAAGATTATGTTTGCACTGAAAACGAAAAGCTGTAATAGAGAAAAAAACATTTTTGTCAAAATGGCTAAAGCTTTTTAGGGTCTGGGCATTTTTTATTTTTTAAGTCTGTCGCGTAACTGCAAACTAACAAATTTTAAGGATGACCCAAACAATTTATTGTTCCTGATGGATTTTTGTAACAATTGATATATTTTGGAATTCCTATTAGTTGGCTTTATTTTGTACTCATTAAAGGACATGATGATAATTATTATTATTGTCTATTTTGTCCATTTCAACTGTCCTTACCTATATAACAAAAAAGTACAAATAACACGGATTTGAGGTCATATATTCAAAGAAAGCAGATTACAGCGTATTTAAAATAGTTGTTTTTATTAGCCATGATCGTAATTAATTTCGCATGCGTGTTTTAACGTGTTCGTCCCGTAATTATCATTACATGTATATACATATACATAATTTAACCGGATTATAGCAGGCATTAACCTGATAATTGTGACAAATGCATAAAGTTATATTGCGTAATCTAACAATAACTCTTGATAAACAGTTATGCATACTGAAAAGATTTATACTAATAAACTATGTTTCAATAAATGCATATTTTGTGTATTAGTAATGTTGCGTTTTGTTATATTCAAAATAAACATTTTTTAATTCGCAAAAATACGTTTTCGCGTGGTATTTTAAATATCATGAATACCGTATAAAACTATTGATTCTGAAATTCGTGATTTTTTACACTCAAACACTAACACTAAACACTCAACATTATTTTAGTTATGTGCCGACCGGCAGTTTTCATGGATTCTGTACCAGTATTAACCTTGTTCTCCGCAAGTTACTGTCAACATCTCCTCATGAATGATCTACGGTGATGGAAGAATAACACTATACACAATGTCACCAACAAAATCGTCATAGAGAACAAGTTCCGTGCACTGGGCTGGAACTTAAGAACCCGAGATGAGTAGACTTAACGATATACCAATTGAGTTAAGCTTACTGACCTTAATACGGAAAAGTCAACAATTCATAACATACATGTAATTCTACAGTATTATAACTCACATGAAAAGAATACGTAAATGTGTATAATTATATTTTTTTTATTAAACACTCCCAATTTGGGAATATAATAATGTTTATACCAAGTCTGAAGCGTAATTATTAGTCTATGATTAGTTGTCATATAAAGCAAATCGCTTGGTGTATTAATTAGCAAGTAGACGTCATAATTCAAGTTCTGAGAAAAGGGCAAGAAAATAGAAAGATCGCATGATTCAGACAAATGTACAGCAATAAACCAGATCTATACTTGCACAAATACGGATGGTCTATAAAAGGATCCAATATTAATCAGTTTTTGATTGATACCTATTGCGTATATCTCATATTAAATGCATTTAAATGGTCGAATATAATTACCTCTTATACCGCTATACTTGTATTTTAAGTATTCAATTGACTTACTCCCTGTGATCTTACAATTAGCGTGAATAAACATAAAGTTCTCTATAACCTGACAGTCCGTGAAATACAATTATCTGTGATCGCCAATTAGTACAATTTTACTGATTATAATACTATAAAATTCCATTGCCTTTCGTTGACAGATGAGGGACGGGACAGGGGTAGCTGTTAGATGCAAGGTTGACCAATAAAGTGCAATTTTCACAATGCTTCATTAATAAATTTACTATGGCTTTTTAATTTCGTGTATTTTGTAGATTCTTTTACGAAAACAGGGTTATTGACGTAATGTATACGAGCCATTCGGCACATTTCGGCCTATTCCGTACCTCTATCGTCGATCAAGGTGGTATGAATGGTACACTAGTTGTTTGGATGATTTCAGTTGCAGTATTTGTTTTTGTTTTTATGTGACTTATTGTCACTGGGGTTTAACGCCGTTTCTCAACAATATTTCTGTTATATACGACGACCGGTTCTCCTAACCAGTTTTCCTGGACTGTATACTAACCAGTACCGACTTACCCTTCCGCAAGGAGCCGGCAACTTCTCCACATATGGAGAAAAATCGACATTTTTTGTCAAATTTGAGTTGCGTAAGTTTGAATAAAAGATAATTAATCTTAATTGGTGTATATATTATTTTCTTTATTTTATTGGACGCCGATTATTTGCGTTGAAAACATTTGTACGGTGGCTTAGATCCCTGACAAGATGTCCGTTCACAAGCGTACATATTTGTATCCGAGAACGTAAGCGAGACGATACTACAGATATATCATATATCTATACATTACGAATACATACGTCGGTGAAGTGTATCTTTTCGACCATTCACTGATTGTATAAAACTTGCAATACTTCCACCTGACAAATAAACAACAAAGAACACTCGATTGTCTATGTATGACAATAAAGTTCGTCCATAGGGTCTCGCTGCACCAATATTATGCTTACGTCCTGAAACCAGACTAATATTATGTAATCACATTTTGTGTTTTAGCATTACATGAATCAAGACACCAAACACCATTTTCTACATAAATTCTGTATTTCATTCGGAATCACGAATACTTCACTAGACATTGAAATTGGTTTATATTCCGATTTTGACAAATAAATGATGGTTTGTTTACGGTGCGAATTTCAGCAGGATATTGGTCCGGAAAGAAAATAAGACATATTGTCGTTTATACGACGCGTCAATATGATTGGTTTCAGACTGGATCCGGTGTTTATCTGGCTGAAGTCCCGAGATATAAATATGTACGACGTTCTTAAATGTTCTTATGCAGACATTATGCGTATAGTGTGTGCTATCCCATCTAGACCATGAAACAAAATGACTTTATGCGCAGTTTCTTAGCGGAACTGAGAACCGTTCACTACCACCCAATCCCCACCCACAAACCATCTGATCATTACACAGATAAGAATGGACACATCGTTAAGACGAAAACAATGTAATAATTTCATGGGAGTAAAATTAACATACATTGGTAATGTGATACTTTTTCTACACGGGTTTTTCTTCAGTCTTAAAAAAAACTGGTGTCATTTTCTGCATTTCGTTTTAAAAGAATCCACGGCTTGCGGACATATAAAAATATCGCAAAAGAGCGTGATGGTCATAGTTTGCTTGTGTTGTTTTTTATTCCTTGTTGTTATTGTTAGTAGTGGTGATTTTAACATTCCACCATCAGCCAGAATCATAAGGCGACTTTTCCAGCTTTAAACGGTAGCGGAAGTCTTCAGGTGAACGGCCTATCTTCTGCAAACTATCTGATATTCTGTAGACAACTACAATATATCTAAAATGAGAGATTTTTCCGGCCCCGATTGGAATTTGCACCCACAGCAGTGAGTGGCTAGTAGTAACTTGACCGCGGCCGTGGTCCAGTGCTTAGTGTGTTGCACTTGTAATCCGGAAATCCAGGTATGAGTCCTGGTCGCGGCAGGTCATACCCTTCTATGAAAATTTGACTAAAATGTCAATTTTCCTCCATATGTTGAGAAGTTGCCGGCTCCTTGTGGAAGGGTAAGTTAGTACTGGTTAGTATACAGTCCAGGAAAACTGGTTAGGTGAACCGGTCGACGTATATAAGAGATTTTTTTTTGAAAAACGGCGTTAAACCCCAGTGACAATAAGTCACATAAGAAACAAAAAAAAAACAGTAGTAACTAGTCAAATCACTTCAAATCACTCTATCACGGAGTTGCCTCTCTTGGTTTAATCCCTTTGATCAAGGAATCTATCAGTTAACTAACATTGATTGTCTTATTTTTTTCAAGGGTTCTCATTTTACTGGCAAATTACTGGAGGAAATGGATGATGCGTGTCAACTCCATGAAAAATTAGGTGCCAAATTCGTCTATAATTGGGCGGACGTTCGATTATATAATTTTTACGCCGTCTGGTCGACTTCTAAAATAGAATGGAATCTATAAAATATACATTGTGCATGTCCCATCAGAAAATTAATTTTAAAAATACACATCATACAACCCATGAAATCTCGCATCCAATGAATGAACTACAGTATGTTTTTATGCATAAAACGGGCGGTATGGTCTTTATCATGTCTATTTAGCGCAAAAAAACCTTATCATTTACAAAAATGTACTTTATACTTGTCTTAACAACTCCATAGCGTTAAAATTTGCCAAAGCCTTTACGATTTGACTTATACAAGTCAACCAGATAAAACGTATCTTAAAACAGAAGTCAAATCGAGGAAATCAGAACGCGTATGACGTTATACCAATACTGACAATATAATGCTGGTGACATGTAGGGGAGCTTACTCTAGCGGTGAACATGTTACACATTCTGTAAGAGTTAACTCCCTTCTTCTTGATTTCAGGTCACTGATATCTAAGCCATAGGCACTCGGTTTTCTTGATTTTATACCCGTATAGATGCTATTTTTTAATCTAAACTCATTAAACAACGCAAATCTGTCAAAAACGATCATCATGCCACTACTGTACGTATAAAAAAACGTACACTTTTCTTACGCACGGTAGCGGCATGGAGATTTTTTGACATATTGGCGTTGTTTGGTTAATTAAGATTTAAAAATAACGTCTGTACGGGCATAAAAATCATGGAAACTGAGTGCCTATGGTCTAAGCTCTATTCAAACCAAATAGACAGTATGAATTTGTTATTTGAAACTATCGTTTCATGTGGATCGTCGCTGTTATTGAAAGCATGCATAGGCTATGCCGATCCCTACTCAGTTTAATTCATATATACGTAGTACGCGGAACCGTAGTTCATCAGAAAATAAATATTTCTGGGACCTCCGTGGTTTAGTGGTTATGGTCTCAGATTAGTAATCACTAACCTCTCACTGCTGTACGTTCGAACCTCATCCGTGACCAAATTTCACATGTGAGGAAGCTGTCCAGCTGGCTTACTTGAGGTCAGTATTACTACTCGGGTATAGGCACGGGGTCTTCTGCCGCGGTAAAGCTTGGGGTTTTTAATCTTCGGAGTTTTACAACTTTTTCCAATAGTATTTCATTCATTAGGCCGCGACCGTGGTCCAGCGGTTAGTGCGCTGGACTAGCAACCCGGCGATTCGGGTTCAAATCCCGGCAGGTCATACCGATCTATGAAAATTTGACTAAACTGTCGATTTTCCTCCATATGTGGAGAAATTGCCTGGTACTTGTGGAAGGGTAAGTTAGTACTGGTTAGTATACAGTCCAGGAAAACTGGTTAGGTCAACCAATTGCCGAATATGACTGAAAATTTAAACTTTATGGTTGATATTTGTGGTACAGAACAGATATATCTATTATTGTATATATGCAGTGAACAGTATCTATGATATTGTATGCTTTACCAGCTCATTCAGAAAATTATATCAAGCTTTAATACCATCAAGTCTTGCTTGTAAATTGCAAAGAAAGAAACGTAAAATTGCACGTTTAAATAACCTTCCATATGTTTTATGTGCATCACGATAGAAGACTGCTAATTATGGATAATTTCAAATTGCATCATATTTTTTTGTATAATTTGCATCCGAGTATCATAGTTACGAGAAAGTGAAATCAAAGTCTGAATTTTGACATTCACTTATGAGATCCTGGCACTGGAGCTAAAAATAGCAATATTAAAAAGAAGAAATTCCCCATAAAGCGCTAAGCCCGATACTTGATCATTATTCGGAGAATGTAGTCCATGCAAGAATATGTAATTGATGTAATAACATTAGTTGAAATTTTAAGGTTTAAATCAAAATGTCATTGTGTAGTAGTTTCCTTACGTACATATGTATTAATTTTAATTATTTACATACATCGTATTTTGACATTGTCCGTATAATGTGAAAGAGAAGTTCATATGCGTGATGTGCATTCGTTAATCACTCTTCATTTTAATAATTTATGCCGACAAACCAAATAATTGTCAATATCGAGTTATAGACGTCAGAAAAACAAACAGTTCATAGCGACTTGAGAGGTAATTAGGTACAAAAGGGGAAGGTGAAAATAAACATAAATGACTTCACCGATAAAAGTCCGTAGATTTATATATTTATTCATGTTTGTCTGGCAAAATCCATCGAATAATACATAAGTAAAATACTTAATGCCAAGCGCTAAATGACAGCTGCACGATAGTGACAGGTATTTATGTATGGCCACAGCATCCCGAGGTACGTACATGTATCTATAAGAAAAAAAAACTCAAATAAAGTAACACCTCACCTTGCTACGACCGCGTCATTATAACGACAACTCATTTTCAAACTGCATATCCACATATTGACTCTATATTTCCACTCGTTAACAAAGACTTTTAAGTGTAGTATAGGTCTTTGTTGTTAATATTAAGACTAATTCAATACCAGGACTGATTTCTTTGATTCCAAAGGTGAACTTAATATCAAGGTTTTACTGTATGTAATGGGTAACATTATTAAAGGGCCATAAGTTTGGCTTCAGAAAATCATTGTGATAAAGACTATACGTCAAGCACTTCACATTAATTAGGCTTCTATTGCAGTTACATTTATAGTCTATCGTGCTGTTAAGGAGAAGAATATTTAACGTGGATTGTACCATTTTTATTCTTAATGTAAAGGGAAGTAAGTAAAAATACCGTTGTTCAGTGCATTTGAGTAACTACTAAACTGGTTCCGAACATCGACAACAAACTGCTTTAAACTTCTTTTTGTCTCTTTTTTCTCTCATTTAAATTGGGAATTTTCGCCTTGTAGTTGGAAAAAACATCGTTCTTTCGTCCATTCATTGGTTCTTCTTTCTTTCTTTCGTCCGTCCGTCCGTCCGTTCGTTCGTTATCTATATCTGTATCTGAGAATAAATCACAATAGGTGAACGTCGATGTAAATCCAATCTAGCATTTTAATGCAATTAAACTGGTCTCCGTCCCTTGTTACATTGCACCAATCTGTACAGAGTCCACAGGGACCAGTTTTTTTAATGCGGCCTACTATTCAAGGGAGATGAGTCATGCTTCATACGTACAGAACTTGCCTCCCTTGGAACGGGATTGTTAGGCTTCCATATTTTATAGACTAAATGAAATTAGTGACGATGTTTTTTTTTATATGATGACGCCATGATCAAATTTAGATTTAATAATAAAATACATGTGCTATAAATATATGTTACGTACAGATTCATGTTATTTAAAGATTGAAAATAGTTGACCCATTATTAATTTGTATTAACATTAAATATACTATCAGATACAGACACAAACGCCTAAATACCCTGACAGCATCATAAGGTAAAGAACTGGCCATCACATGCTTGGTTATCATAACAACTAAGAACAGAAAAGTCCAGAATTTAGTAATAATGTCAAGCATTCCCTTTGTTGAAACAATTTATAACTTCCAAGAATATTTGACATATTTACAAATAGAATATGATTTAATCAGAAAAATAGATTTCAGTCCAAACTGCAATACAAACAGTACACGTTATATTTCAGAAACTTGGTTGAAACATCAGTAAATCAAAAAATAGTATAATTATATATTTTAATTATTTGTCTCGGCTTTGGAAGTATATAATACATAATATAGTAGACAAGTAACTAAGATTTTAGAGGCGACTTCTGCGACTTCCAAACGTGAAGTAGAATGTCTCTTTCGGGAAGTTTGTATGCCTGGTACCAGCCCTTGTCTGCTATATTATGGACCGGTCAAGATTTTCAACGTTGTTACATTTTGTCTCGTGAATATGTTAATTCCTGTCCTTACCATTGAGCAAGAGGTTAACTCACTCAGAACTTCTGAGCAACGAACTAACATGAATAGAATACCACTCCATTTTGACTACATGTAATTGGTGTTTCCCAAACACACAAAATTGTCATTCGCACAGTTTATCTGTAAACATATCGCACGAGTCTTCAAGAACCAAAACAACACATGTTCATTCCAGGAACCAGTGTCAAGAAATTGGTCCTGAATATAGATATCAATTTTATTTATGAACGAGAATATATAAAGTACTGTATGTTGCAATATTTTGCATTCAGATGCCGCTAAGTTCCGTCTGTGACATTATCTCTACTTCACACCACCTGCTACCTGTCGTTACACGCACATTACGTGGTGGCAATTCTTACATACTATATGTACAGTGAATAAGAGCATGTAAACTGAATTTATGTCCAATTTAGTTAAAATAATATGGAGCTGATGTTGCTTAAGCTGCCACCATTTATTCTCAATTCTCGCGCGAAACTTCGTTACGCGCGAGCGCTCTTTATACAGTATGACAAATTTTAGTGGACCCAACAATCATCTGAGAGCTTTCCGTTTCATTCCATGTTCAAGTACAAACATCTATAATTCACGTTTACAGGTTTGTGCGCACGTGAACGAATAATTTGGTACATGTACACCAAACGTCACAAATTCCACTGCAGTTATTTTGGCGACATTTACCAAAACTGATGCATTGACCCTTGGAAATTTCTTGACCAGATATTTTAGCTATATTATTTAATGTTTAAAATTAATTGTTCGCATGTGTAAAAAATATCACAGTTAATTGTAAATTCCGATCTCCTTAGGGAATAATAATGGTTTGTTTCTGGTTACATACTCGAGTAGGTAGGGATTTTTTTTGGGGGGGGGGTTCATTATTCTTGAAAGCTGTTGCTGAGATTTTTTGCGCGGAAAGGTAAAAAAGTAAGACAGTGAATGTACCGTTTATCTGCCTAATGAAAAGTTTATGTTCGCGGGGAAAATATGGTAGGTCGGGTAACCGGAAACAAACAATATTTTAAACCTAATGTAAGCGATAATTGCTTCTGGTCTTACGTTCATATGGGCAAAAGGGCGTTCATATTGTCCTCATGTTGTATCTAGAACGGGTTGACTGCAATGTAGTCGATTCTAATGTGACTTATAGCAATAGAGGACAATAATTGTCAAATATTGAAAATATGAAGAAAAAAGCATTTCCACATGTTGGTCAGTATGCTGAAAGAGGGAATGGACATATGATATAAGTGTATACAATTGATATGCCTGTATTTGTATGTGTGTCTATATATATATGTAGACTTACTTACCTTATTCGGTGTTTTTCACATCCACAAATTTACTTTTGTTATCATGTTTCAAAAGCTGCATCTACACGACCAAGCCGATCAAATGTGTACAATGAGTTTTTTTTTCAGTTCAAATGATTTTATTATCATCAAGAGTAAGAAACTTACAAACATAATACAAACATAATTCGTCAAAAAGACAAAGGGATATTTCGGGGCAAATCCCTGGTACAGCCGATATGTGCCGTTTCAGACAGCTTGCCATCTTTATCTTTAACTAAAAAGGCATGCAGATTGTGTGTTACTGCAAGAATATCGAGAATGCAAGACATTGTATGAATAAGAAGATCGTCCGTGGTCTGTCGCTCGTAAAAATCTGGTGAAAATCCAATCAGCAGCAAGGCTTGCGTCATGCCTACTTAGAATAATTGAATAAAAAGACTATTCATGAGTCTTTAGAATATAAACCCATTAAATTCTGCCTTTGTGGTATAGGCCTATCTGTGTAGAACGCTATAATTAGAATTCATCACTGAACTGTATTTAAAATGTCTTAAGCATGTTTTTTCTCCATTTTTATAATACTTGAAAAAAAAACAATCTTGCTTGCATATTACCCTCAGTCCCCGCGCGCGTCTCCAGCATCAGGCAGGCCTCATATTATTCGGATATTTCTGTATACTTACATACGTATTCGTAGATGTATCGTTTTTCTATAGATTCACGTTTGGAAATGTTTTATTATCTTTGAAAATCCATTTTTATTGCTGCGGTTTTTTTGTTCCGTTAGATTTCTCGAGGACATACAACCAATGATTTCACTTATTCCCGGATCAATTTTTGGACGTTCCGAAAACAAATCATGGGAGGTAACAAGTTGTAGCAGACGAAGCTCTTCAAATTGGAGGTACTTGTCTGGATCGAATGCCTGGGCAAAAAAATATCAAAATATTCAGGTAAATCTGTATGTTGTGATATATTAGTCGAAAATTTGAATCAGAATTGGTAGATTATATCGATATTGTTTGAAGTAGATCGATGACACGTTACTTTTCATTCGGAAAAGGCTGAAAATCAATCCAGACATACTGACCCAATTTTCTTCCCTCGTGGTTCAACTGGTGGGTGGGGTACGATCACGAAATTGCATTTTATGATGCAACAAACGTAATTAGTTTGGTTTACATGTAATCTTCCACCATAAACAAAGAATATTATTATTGTGAGGTTGAAAAAAATAGATAAATATTGTTTGTATTATTACACAGCTCTTAATTATAACTGGGTCAAACATCTAAGTACTGTGAGGTTATATTTTGTTCTTTATACTGGCTGCATGTGATGCAGAACCTGTGCATTCATGAATTATTACGTAGATAAAAGTTTAGTTTATCAACAGTGTGTATTTATTGTACTATGTATTATAGTATGTATTCTGTTCTCATCTCAAACGTAGTTCCACATGGGGAAGATGTACCTGCTGCCAGTCAATTAGCCAAGCTGAAATTTATACAGAATTGTTTTAAGATAAAAAGGATAAACTAAATTTTATTGAATGTTTATCTTTTTCAGATATGTATTTAATGTATTAATAATTATGTTCAGTTACTTAGACATGTTTATTCCCAGTGATCACAAGGCTAGCGGATTACAGGGTTTCTAGTCTGGGTCTATGTGTCTACTGGCATCCAATGCTTATCCATTGTACTGTGTTAGTATTTTGAAAGTGAAGATCATTTTTAAGAACTTCCTCGACCGAGAAAATTGTGTGTCATTTTATGTTTTATATGCATACTATTTGATAATTTGACTATTTGAACATTTTTAATTACAATAATTGTATGTTATTTTATATTTTATGCATTTTGAATCCTTTCGTTCACACCTTCATTTCAGATAAGATTTACCTTTGTTAATAGTTAATTATTGATTTGTTTTTGGATAAAATGGTTGTGTAATGTATGGCAGTCTGTGTCAAAGGCAACAAAATACTGCTTACCATTAATAGTAAAATAACGGAATTTTTTGACTTCGTTTATTCAGTTTCATAAACTTAAGTCCCACACTAAGTTTGTCAGACATACTCAGTAAAATCAGTAATTGTACCATATGGTCACTTACTGTGGTATTGTGTTATGTAATTCAAACAATGAGCCTCTACATTACTCAAATGACTCAAATATTCTTGGGATTTTGGATATTTTGACTGGCTATTTAAATGCTTTTTTCACAATTTGAAGCATTGGAGTCTGCCTTTTTTAAATCATGCATGCTTTCACCTAATATTATAAGAATTGTTCGAGTACCAGGGATTTTAAATGATTAAGTCCATACTGCTTGCAGCTTGGGTAAATACTCAATTTATTGCAGATTTGATTAAATTTATTGGACCTTCAAATAAGTTATTCTCAAGTTGAAAGATGGTAAAAATCTTGTCATAAATTGGTCTGTCTCAATAGAAGACGAATCATTAAAAACTCTCACTGGCTGAAACTTGCTGGTCATGTGTTCGGTTGACATATTTTCTCATTGTTCGCATTATGTGACTCTGGTTGGCTAGAATTAATTTCACCAGTCTCAATAAGTGTGAACCAACGCAAGTTTTCTGTACCTGATTTTTTTCTACCCCAAAAAATATCAGGTCAGTAGGTTAGCGGAACTTTTTTTCTAATATATTTTGTTTAGTTCAGTGATACAGTTCTTATTAAAATATTGGCAATAAAGTGAATGATGGCTAGACAGACAAAAACAGCAGATACCAGGAAGTTATTTTACATCTGACCAATTTCTTAAGCTATATTTTTCTATATTACCAGGTATGGAGAATTATTGTGTGATTGTCAACAATGAGTGACAGTCGTGATGCTCAAAAAGTGAAAGCAGACAACTATGGCAACGTCGTGTTACAAAATCTTAGTAAACTTCGTGACAGGTCGGAACTATGTGACTTCAAAGTCTCCGCTGACGGGCGGGTATTTGAGGTTAGTGATACTTTCCGTGTCTCCCATCTTTCTATTATCTGGTTCAATTTTTGTGTTTTTAGACAAAGGATTTTCGTATTAGCTTTGTTCATCTATATGTGAAGTTAAGCCAGGAGGCAGAAATTTCTTTTTTGCTTCTTGTCCACTAAATAGTAAACTATGAACTTTTTGACCATCGCCCAGACTTCCTGAATATCATGGTCCAAATTGATGATGATAGATTATACTGTAGAAATTTGACTAAACTGAATCTTTTTTATATTTTTTCATGTCTGTCACGTAACATTAATTATCAATAAATAGTAAGGCACACAATGAATTTTGTTTTGCAGTATTGTAGGTAATACACACAAATATAAAGTAAATACCAGACATATTTATTCTGAAAGTTATGACTGCTGTATAATATTGTTTGAAGAATTTTAGTTTCTTTGAATTTCCTGAATAACATATAATGTACATAAATTGGTCAGTATTTGTTTTGCTATTGGTTACATTCCACTAGTCTATTTTATTCACTTACAAATTAATGGGTCATGAAATTAGGTAATTTCAAAATATCAAAGTCCTTGAATTTTGCAAAGCCACAATATAACATCATATGAACATGTCATGACCATTTATACTGATTTGTGTATTTTTGATTCAAGATTTAAGATAAGAAATTGCGTATGAGTTTGGTTTACTTTCAACCTGTCCATGGATTAGTTACTGACAAAATTCAGCATGTCCGCAGATCTGAACCTCTGTGAAGGACAAGTTGGACATTGGAACTCCTCATCTAGTTCAGTTACTGCGTAACATAATGTAAAAATTAAGTACATTTCATTGTTGTCTCTTTTTGCAAATGGCGACAATGTTTGCACTGACTTTGTTGACAGCCGTGTTTATGGGGGGGGGGGCTGATTTGGGGACTGAAATTCGGGCCCATTGCCCTTTCTGAAAAATATGTTTCTACCGGATAATCATGAGAATGTTCCCTTCAATTAAATGTTATTTGTTATTTTCATGTACTGTTAATCTCCGTTTATAACCTGTTTTTACATACTTATTGCCCAGATCTAAAGGTTTGATTGAAGCGTACTTAACCCTTTTTGTTCAGCGATTTTGTTATAACAATATTGTGCAACATACTATTTCCTCTTATGACTCTATTTTTCCTCTTCACTAAGACTCCATCACCTTTAATTCAAAAGTTGGAAAAAAATATGTAACATCTACATTGTGTTGACTGTACTTCTACAAAACATTGGGTGTATGTGTTATATTTTTCTTCCATAAAGTGGTAAACAAATTGATTTCAAACCAGTTAAATTGTGCATGAGAATAATGAATTGTTTCAGTTAAGTTTTGTTGTATACCTAAATTTAAATGGAGGATGAATGAAAATCAGGAAGGTCTAAGGTTTGGGTCACAATGACAATGATGACTGTGCTAACCGAGCACCTAAGTCTACTATCAGTAAAGGTAAAGCATCGATGTTCCTGTGTCTAATCAATAATTGTCAAATAATGAAGCTTCAGTTTAGAGTTTGTGCAACACTTTTTTTTACAAACTTTTGTTTTCTGAATGTTAAGATAAACAATGTTTGTTTTCTTTTTATTGGCTTATGGAGGAACTTCATCTTTACCAGACGGAATTAAAAGCACTAAAAAGTAATGATGGTGTACATTATGAATTCATTGAATTTATTATAATTGTGAATTGCTTGTGTCTGTTACTTTTCATTGTGCTTAGATGAATTATCAGTCCTTGTTAGCTGGCACAAAGACTTTGAATTTTTTTAAACGGGCCTGCTTAGTTCAATAAGTATAGTATAGGTCTACTTACCTTAGGTTTGAACCCTTGGTGTGGTACATATTCACTGAGAGGATGGGGTTTAAGCTATTGTATCCAAAGCCATGTTGCTAATAGGTACCTTAATGACTACATTCTTAAGTCATTTTAGCTCATCTGTTTTTAGAAAAAGTCGAGCTATTATGATCGCTGCGGCATCATCATCATTGTGCAAAAACTTCAATGTAGCCCTTTTTAAGATATCAACATGGCACTTGGAATACTTGATTATATGACAAGGCACAGATGCAAGGCATTATTCTGAAAGTTATATTTTTGAAGTTATGCCACTTTTTAACTGAGAATTTTGTTCAAAATTGCTTATTAAAAATAATGATGTATAACAGACAAGCATTGGCACCACTATGTGGAGCTCTTGTTAAATTCTTTAATTGCTGATTCAAGCCCAAGTCACATTTGCTCTGTGGCTGAGTTACAGTTGATGTATCTCCCGAAATGGAGAGATAACTGTGGCAGGTGCAGAGAATTTAAGGGCCTCTGGGTAGCCTGGGGGAGTATTCCTGTCTTTGATTTGGTGTAGGGGTCCCCGTAAGAATATGATAAATACCCCGTTCATTTCTAGGATCACTGAAAATAACCATACCATAGCCACGCCTTTGGCAGTTTCACAGTTACCTTACTTTGGGTTTATGATGGCCTTGCATTGCTGTGCACTTGCATTATTTTGTAATGATAAAGATTTGATTTCTTGGAATCCATGAATATTGCAGCGACCACAGATATCCAACAACCATCTTAGAACAGTTGTATGACCTTGAGTCCGCAATTTTTTAGGCTTGTTTGCTATAAATAAGGAATTTTTACAACAGTGCAAATATTGACCTACTATTGTGTACCCAAAGCATGAAATCAATCAGATTTTCTGCGATGATTATTTAATACTGATTTTTACATCTTTGGTAAGAAATCGAGATAGTTTTGTAGAAATATTGATATGATATTCAGAATGGTTAAGTTTGACTTAAGTTTGAGTATTAATTAATGTTGTGATTTGGTTTCCTCAGAATAATGAAATGTACCAAGAGAGTGTTTGTTAAAAACATTTAACAGTGATAAAACCTTCAATCCTGAGGATCAGGCTTTAAAAATTCAGGCCAAAAGTGTGTGTAGATGTTGTTTCATTAAAAGCTGCATTTTCCATGTCTGCAAATTAACTTTAGAAACAACCCAGTCACTTTACAACAACCTGGAATTTTTCATTTGAAAGGCTTATTTTATCAATTAGGAATGGGTATCACCAGGAATAATGATACCGCTCTGTATTATGATATTTACTGTGATGCTGCCCTGGAGTTTAACATTGCATCATAGCCCGGGTCATTAGGCTACTTTTCCAGCTTTTAGTTTGGAGGAAGACCCCAGACTTACACTTGGGCAGAACCACTGACCTTTTTGTAAGCTAGCTGGATAGCTTCCTCATATGTGAAATTCTGTCCTTTTTGAGATTTGAACTCACAGCAGTGAGGGGCTAGTGATAACAACCACGGAGGCCCCTCTTACAATGTTGCAATGTACTGCAATATATTATAAGCAATTATTATTTATGAAGTTAACAAAAATTGTCTTCACATGTAAATTCTTTCTTCCTATAAATGTTTTATGTATGTTTTATATCATCGTAAAAGTTCTTGATTTTAACCTAAACTTCAGGCTTTGGCTACTTTTGTCCAAGAAACAGACATGCATAAAAAGTGAACATTTTGCTTGATGGGGAAATCTTAGAAAAAATTATCTTATTCTCTGACGTTTTACAATTTTTATTAAGGTTTAATTGAACAATACATATCTTCCAGGTATTGTAATTTGAAATCATATCGTGATATCATATCATAATCGTATCATTTTTGAAGGATAGCATGATAATCAATATTTCCTTTGTATATTTTGTATATTGCTCACCCCTAATATTAATCTATGAGGAACCATACAGTGAGTGTATGTTTTATTAAACTTTTGAGATCATAAGAATTCTGCTGACAGTTAATTTCTGTTACATTACTTTCTTTTTCACTAATTTCTTTTACATTATTTTTTTTACATTAATTTCTTTCATTTATTAAGCCTGAGATTAATATTAAACCCAATTTTTTTCATTGAACATTCTTCTCAATAATTCAGCTAAACAAAAACTGACATTAATCATTAATAAATATTTGTTAATATAAGGATCAGAAATTTATGTATGTATGACATATCTACACTTTATTTTCATTGGAAACAATTTTGCCTCTTTGAAATAAGTTTTTCTTATTTTGGGGGGAACAGGGGAGTTACAAGTATTTTCAACATTTCAATTTAAGGCTCTAAAAAAATAGTCATGGTTACTTGATTAAAAAGTAGGGGTGGGTTGGTCATATAATGTTTCTTTTAATTTTTTATAACTTTCATGCTTTGTCTTGTCCCCAAATATTTTCATCCTTTGAATTTTGCTGTTAGAAATTTTTGTTTTGGCGCCAGTTAGCCCGAAACAAGACTATTTTGTCTGGCTTTATATCCCAAACTATAGGCAAATATCTTCAATTAAACCTTCACAGGAAACATGTGCCACACCCTGTGTTCAAAATCAAAAACCCAAGGTCTTTTTACCTAACATTCTACTGAATAACTAAGCAGTGTGCTTTTTCATTTCAGACACTAATGTAAATGTTACCAACATTTATAGTTAGGTGAATTTCAGACTCATTTCTTACCAACATTTATAGTTAGGTGAATTTCAGACTCGCAGACTCGTTTCTTACCAACATTTATAGTTAGGTGAATTTCAGACTTGTTTCTTACCAACATTTATAGTTAGGTGAATTTCAGACTCATTTCTCACCAACATTTATAGTTAGGTGAATTTCAGACTCGTTTCTTACCAACATTTATAGTTAGGTGAATTTCAGACTTGTTTCTTACTTGTTTTTATGGTTAGCGAATGTTTTGTTATTCAAAGGAAAGCGGGGTTAATGTTCAAACGTGGTACATACAAGCCTGAAAAAGTCTTTAAATTTCAGCATTTTCCCTGAAAAGACCCTTAATTAAATAAGGCCTTAATATAAAGAGTCCCTAATTCAGTAGTTCTTGGAAATAGCATGGATAGCAACTAGGGGCCCTTAAATCATTCAATTCTCATTGCTGACACCTGAAGTGGTGACTGATGCTATCTCTGAATTAATATTTGTTGTTGATGGCAGCGATTGTTTCCTTGCATAAAATGGGGGACAACTGGTGCAGTGTATTATACAGCCAATCAAATTGCAACCACTTACGTCAGTGTCAAATTGCAAATGATGATGTGAATTATACCAGGTTTCAACATGCTGTATAAGTGTATTATAAGGTGCTAAAAATGTTAGTCTGGCCTTAAAAAAGACCTTGAATTTCTTGCTTCAGTTTCTGCACGAATCATGTAAAATGATGATTTGATGAAAAAAGTTTTACATGTAGTGCAATATAATGATTATGATTCTGAAATGCTAACCTTTCACATGATTGGTTGATTGTCTGTGAAACTCACTAACTATTTGGTAAATTTATGCAACCTCTTCTACTTTGTGCATTTCATTTGTTTTACTTGTCATGCCCCCCCCCCCTTCCCCACCCTCTCACCTACATATACAAGGTACTGCATTAATGATTCTTGTGGGATGACCTCATTTGAGGTCATTGTTAAATTGCTAATTCACTGTTTTTGTCAAGTGCTTTGACTCCATAAATATCTTTAACTGTTACTTGGTTGGAAAAATACATCAGCTTAATTTTCTTGAAGATAGTCTTGTAACTGTTCCCATTACATTAAGCGTATATTCTGAGTCCTGGCAGTTATTGTATTGCTACGTTTAATTACTTCTTTTTTTCCCTTAGTCAATATGTGTTCCAGTTTTGGCTTTAAAAGATTTTCTACTGATGAGACACAAAACGTACGCCGTTTATTGTAATTACTTCGCCATTAGTTCTGGTGTTACGTACAAGTTAAAATAAGCGCCAATCGCTAGTGAAAAGTCCTGTCTTTGTCTTAATGTTGAATCGTCATGAGAAATCTTAAATCTATTGACTCTAGTAACAGCTCACAAAATCTGATTACTTTGATATTTAGCTTGTCCATTTGTGTCAATCAGTGTGAAATTGCTTACTACCTTCTGATGTAAGCAGGGTTCGACACTAAGCTCGCATACTTACAAAATGTGCGTAAAAATTACATTTAGCGAGTGAAAATTCCGCCAACTTGCAAAATTTTGGGATTTACAAATGCGTTAAGAAAAAAATCCATTATCAGCAGCCTTTCCACAAAATGTCAAAAACAACTTTGATAATAAAGGTGTCAGTAAAAATTGCCATTTTGATTTTCATTTTGCATTTTTCTGGTCAAATTATAGTTTTGCAAGATAAAAATAATGTCAGTCATATTCTGGAATAAAAAAATAATAATAAATGATAAAAAAATAAATCTCTACCTACGGACCCTATTTTTTTAGAGCCAGTAGTGGAAACAAGTCTTTTTTCAGCCAAATGCTCAATTCATTAAAGTTTCTTTCTAATTCAGGATTGACCTACTCCATTTTTTTTTCTTTTGTGTGGGTCAAAATAACATGACAAAGCATACATATACTCCCCAGTGTTTGATTACCTATAGGTTTTTAGCTTGCTTGTCACAAAAGCTTATAGAAGTGTTTCTCAACAGATGGGGAACATTTTAAGATTACGCAATATAAAAACATGCTTTTCAGGGAAGGATTAGGGGCCCCATTTTCAGCCCCAAATCAGTCCCTGGAGTGTATTTGAAAAAGATGCTTTTATCTGTTTTTTTTCCAGCATTTTAAATTAATGGTCTCAGAGACCCTAGTGAGACTTTTTTGGAGGCCTTTGAAACAAAACAGAAGGTTCAGCATAAGATGCAAAATACTTTAGCCATGTAACTGCTATCATTTTGGTGATTGATTAGAACTAATTAAATTGATGCTTTACTCTACATTTTATCTATTTCGTCATTTTTTCAGTTGTACTTTGAAATCCATTATTCATTGAATCATTATTTTTCAGCTCAGACGACTAATTGTAAGCAGGGCATTTACTGCCCATCTTGCTGACAAAATTGTAATTTCTGGAAAATGATTGCCAAGAAAACAAAATGTACAAAAGAATAATTTTACCGATACATCTGTTATAGTGAACGTTGCTTCCTTGCAGGATAATGAAAAATAGGGTCTTATGACGGGTAAAATTATTAGGACACAGAAATTCCATGTAAGGGATTGCTATCTGGAAGGGCTAAATGACTTAGGTGGGGGCTATAATCTTAGTCAAACCGTACAGTATTTAGTTATGGAGAAAATTTGTCGTTCAAATCCATTGAAATTGTCTTCAATTTTTTGTTCATTTTACCTGCAGGTACATAAATGCCTCCTGGCGGCAACTAGCGATTATTTCCGTGTTATGTTTGGCGGGCTTATGACAGAGAGCAAACAGAATATGGTGGATTTAAAAGGTTTGTCTTGTCTCTTTTCTACAGTTGGGTGATTCTAATTTAAGATGTCTTCAAATTGTTTTTTTTTCTTAGTTCAAAATGACTTGATTTT
This sequence comes from Lutraria rhynchaena, assembly GCA_008271625.1. Lineage (NCBI taxonomy): Eukaryota > Metazoa > Mollusca > Bivalvia > Venerida > Mactridae > Lutraria > Lutraria rhynchaena. Next base: position 4,246,125 of record VIBL01000004.1, on the reverse strand, counting down.
TTTCTTAGTTTTATGAATTTCTGAATTTATATCCCCCTTGTCCCTGATATCAGTCAGCAAATACTGATCGTTTCTTTGCATTCATCTTTGTCTTATTATTTAGTAGTTCAAATGTAGTAAGCTATGCCATCTTGCTGTAAATTGTACTCGAAAAAAAAATTTGAATGATTCTCCCGGATCTCTGATTGTATCTCCATGTGAGACAAAGACTTGAATACATAGAAATAGACATGTTGTGAAGTGTCATACTGTCTTGATCAAATTTATTTGCTGTTTCTTTCTCTTTTTTTTCAGGAAAAAAAACTAGATTTTTTATAGTGTAGGTCTTATCAATAAATCATTATCACTGTTAATTCCGCTTAAAATTGATTCTTGAGTTTTTTTCTCAGAGGGAAGAAACTTCAATGATTAAAGAGTTAAAGCATGTTTTTTTTTTCTAGGTCATGTTACTTTTATACTGATCTCAAGGCAGTACGTAATGGAAGGGAATGATTGATATGTTCATTAGTACATTCCATTCCAGATCTAATTAAGTAAAAAATATATATTGTTTATAAGAAATCATCGAGTTTCATTGATTTTAAGGTTTAGATGGCGTTTTTTAAAGGGAGACTGCTTGTCACATATTTCTGCCTGTTTCTTCTTGGAGATACTATTCTGTTCAATCCTTCAATTCAGTTTTGTATCAATTCATACTGCTCAATATGATAACAGATTTTATTTACCTTAAAAAGGGAATTTATTATATGAAGTATTATGATGATATAATGATGTTTTGGATAGTTTATTGTCCTCACATTCGACTAGGGTGTAATTTTTCCATGGATCTGCAAGTTACCGTGAATTGAATGATCATGGGGTTCATTTTTGTAAAAGTGTAAATCTGTTGAGAAAATCTGAGGGGGGTTTAGGTTTAAGGGTAATCCCTTTGTCCTCAAATGCTTGTTAGGTAAAACAAATGTAGATGCCTTGTGATTGACTGTAGAATTACTGATGCTGGTATCTATTCCATTATTCTATTTCGAGAATGCTATCAGATTATATTCCACTCTTTGACAAAAATATTCGTCCCCTCTGATCAGCGACTAATCACACTTGTGGCTAGCACTTTGTTATTCCAGTGGTCCACCTTTTTGTATTCATGATTTTTTCCAATATTTCTCTACCACAAACTGTAGTGCATGATTTAATTGTTATTTGCTAGCTGTATTAATATTGCATCTTGTAAAAAAATTAATATTTGTGAGTGAATCGTTTTCTACTCTGTAGATCTGTTTATTTTGTATGTTTTTTTTTTCTGTATATGTGTAATGTAGACTGTGATTAATCAACCATTCATAGATGATTTATCTCTATATTAAGTTTGCTTATCATTTTTTATTGTTAGAATTTTTAAATAATTGATGAATGAATAGCTGCGATTTTCCTGAGGAAAAAATCAATGCGTGTTTGTTGGCACCAACTTGAGCTAAATTACATATGACTGTATATCGTATATGCGGTGCTCCATTCTTACTTAATTCTTGTCCCATATTTCACTATCATATTGAGTGTTAATATTAAAAAAATGTTCTTTATCATGTCAAATATATGTCTCCAGAAACCACTTTATGTAGATATAAATGACATATTTACGTACAATCTGCTGATATACATGTAAATGATTTGATCATAATATCGTTTCAAGTTGTGAAAATAAAAACGTTGACAATAGACATGTACACTAATCTCAGAGCTTGGTTTTTTCCCAGTTGTCTGCATTGATTCTGTAACATACATTCGGGATGATTTATATATCTGTACATATTGAAAAAAATCTGGGACATGCTCGCAAGATGAAACTGCTGTAATGTCAGTCAAAATGCTAACACCAAGGATTGCTGGCAGACATTCTCTGGAAAAAAAACATTCTTTTTTTTCCTCTGGCTGTAATTACGTAAAAAGCGTCACGAAAACAAGGCATTGACACTGTCAGTAGTTGCCTTTAAAGCTTAACTAGTTCAGTTAGGGTATTCCTATGTCGTACAAAATGACCTGTTTTTATTTTCATACTTATTAGGTAGAAAATTGAGGTATATTTCAAAATGGTATAATGGCAGTAAGATGTGATTGTTTTCTGTGTTGTTATTCTGCTTAGAATAAAGATGGTCATTTCTACGGAAATAATTAACGTAATGTGAAGGGTGGTCCGTGTTGGCCTAATGCATTTAAGTACACATGTAATTTATTTTTTGGCTGACATTACAACATTAAACCTGAAAGCCCTTCGTTTTGATGAAATGAATGAGGTATGCTGTAATACTGCATTAATTGTTGAGGTTACTAAGCGTATTAATGTAAGAGCTATTTACCATTTTTAGTTCTATTTTAAGCATAGTTCAATGTACACTGATTGAATGAGTCAAATTATGTTGTTAATCAAAAGTATGTGGGAGCTTGTTTCATAGACAGTTCTTAGCTGTGATAGCAGTTTTTAAACTTGAAAATCCTGCTACCCCTTATTTGTCAATAAATACTGTTTTATCCTGTTGATTGTTTTAGGGATCTAATTTTTAGGGATCTAATGTCAGCTGATGCAGGTAAATGTCTGAAATGTTTTATTACTCCTATCCTGGCTGAGATTATATCTATGAAACTGACCCCTGACTCTATGAAATTGACCCCTGATTCTCTATGAAACTGACCCCTGATTCTATGAAACTGACCCCTGATTCTATGAAACTGACCCCTGATTCTTACAAATCTACTCTTTACATTTCATTGAATGGCCGTTTTTGGTAGCAATAACAAATACTAACATTAACGTTTCATATATCCTGGTGTATATAGCGATCATATTACAAAATCTCCCTGGTAGAAGTCATCAGCCCAGTGCCTACCATGAGAATCAAGCCTTACGCTAATTGTAGACATGACTGTTAGGTCCAAAATAACTCTCTGTCTGGATATTCTGACAAAGCCAAATTACAGCTTGTGTGCACACATATTTGTAAATTTGAACTCGCAGAAGCACAATGTCATTAACAATTGTACTTGAACTGTCTGTAGATAGATATATATATATGTATATAACTTGACTCTCTTCAACATGGTTATACTTATATGGAGCGATGAGACAATATGTACGCAGTTTTCTAGATCAATTACCGCAGAACAATAAAATCAATGCCACGTCTGGTGCATATCCACTCATGAAAAGTTTAAAATGACAGTAAGGTGGTGGAAATCAGGACGTTATCTTTTTAAAAGTCTACACCATTGTACGATCAAGTTTTATTATTGTTATGATATAGAAACACAATGAGGTTAGAAAATAATAGGAAAATCTAGTGCCATTTGGTGCATTCTTGTGTAATTCTGGTTCACTTCAATTTCCACTATTGGTGTACTGCCAGCATCAGCCATCTCTGTGGAAGCTTTGTGCCAATTAGGTTGTATGTATAAACCAATTATAGATACTTACTTAGATTTTTCCAGCTTTCTCTAAAGGCAATGGGCTGACTCACATATTTTTCATTAAGCTGACAAAAGGCAGTAGTTTTTAGTTTAATTATTTGGAGAGTAAGACTAGTATTTTAGTCACTCTGTGTCAGAATCTCATGTAGTTTAATGTTTTAACGCAAGGGATTTATTTCTTATTTTCACGTCATTCTTTTGCCTACTGTCGATATTGTCTTCATACATTGTGGTTGAGGCTGTTGCTTTGGTCCAGTGTGCTGGACTTGGGGATCTGGGTTCATGTCCCGTTCACGGCAGGTCATACCCTTCTATGAAAATTTGACAAAAATGTTCCTCCATATGTGGAGAAGTTGCCGGCTCCTTGTGGAAGGGTAAGTTAGTTCTGGTTTGTATACAGTCCAGGAAAACTGGTGAACCTGTCACCGTATATAACAGAAAAATTGTTGAGAAACGGCATTAAACTCCAGTGACAGTAAGTCACATAAAACAAACAAACATTGTGGTTGGTACTGAACTGATACTTGATCTTTAATGAATAGGTTCCCCAGAGGACGAGGGTCATTAAGGGAAAAGATGTGAAATGAAAAAATGAATAATTTCTTGCTAATATGTAACTGATAGGCTTTCTTGGACCAAGTGGATTTGAATTTAAAGAAGTCTGTGATAAAGACTTTAAAGGGGACTTGTGTAAAGTCTTACCAAAGTATGACCCCTGTCAGATTTATTCTGAATACCGGAACTCTCAGAAAACCAGACTTTTGGCCCAGGGTCCAGTTTTCAGGGGTTTTACTGTACTATGACAAAAAACAGTTTTGGTTGTTCCTTTTCACCCATCCATTAGTTACACAGAAATTATGATAATATCACAGGCATGTTTACAAGTGATTTTAGGAACTGATTTAAAGTGTAGTTCTTCTTGTTTTTGTGTAAAAATATGTATATTATATAATGTATATAAATATAATGTATATAATATAATGTATATAATATAATGTATATAATATAATGTTTATGATATAATGTATATAATATAATGTATGTAATATAATGTATATAATATAATGTATATAAATATAATGTATATAATATAATGTGTATGATATAATGTATATAATATAATGTTTATGATATAATGTATATAATATAATGTATATAATCATTTATAAATCTAAATCATTTGTTGTGATTAGAAACTAAAAAATAAATACTCTTAAGTCGAAATTCATTATGTTCACCATGTAAAACTTGATTCTCGTTTATAGTCATCATTCTTTATCATGGCACATGAAAGTGACCATTTACATACATTTTAATGTACAAAACATACAGCCGCAGCCGTGGTCCAGTGGTCAGTACAATGGACTTGTAACCCAGAGATCCGGGTTCAAATCCCGATTGCAGCAGGTTTTACCTTTCCATGGAAATTTGACAGAAATTTCGATTTTCCTCCACATGTTGAGAATTTGCCGGCTCCTTGTGGAAGGGTAAGTTAGTACTGGTTAGTATACAGTCCAGAAAAACTGGTTAGGTGAACCAGTCGCTGTATATAACTGAAAAATTGTTGAAAAATGGCATTAAACCCCAGTGACAGTATTTCACATAAAAACAAAAAAACATACTTTTTAAAATTAACACATGAAGAGGTTTAATCTTCAATATTTCAGAATTTTTTTATATCTATAGAAAAGGACTCCTGAACATTTTTCCTGTTTTCCAACAATTTAGTAAAATTTTCCATGGATTACATGTGTCTGTGGCATGTTTTTTATTCCAATAGAAACTCGTTTAAGGATGTCAGTATTCCTGAATTCGGCCTGTAATGGATCGGTAAAAAATCTGGAAAATAGACAAAAACATTTCTTAGCAATATCTGACACTTAGTAAACTGAAAAACATGGAATAATGCTAACAATTACATTCATCTCGTCCTGTTACAGATTCGCTGATGTATTACAAGATAGATATGTATATATATATAGTTAATATTGATTGTATATTAAATAAGCCACATAGTTGCTATGTTGCAATCGATTGTAGACTATCTTACATGTCAAAAATTGCAAATATGCAGATTTTTGCATTTCTGTAAGAAGTCGAAATTTGCGAGAAAAAGTTTGCGAGATTATAAAATTGTCAGAACTTTTCAAAGGATGAGTTTGTCCTGGTTGGCCAAGAAGTAAGATTCCTCATAAATGATCACCTTATTTATCACCCGATTAAATTGGTTTCAATTGGTACTTTTCCCCAACGAAAACAAGTTTGTATTGTGAATTTGTTAGAACAACATTATAACAAGTTAACGTTTTGTGGGGGGCTCCGTGGTCAAATGGTTATGGTTTCTGACTGGTAATGACCTGCTCCTCACTGCTGTGAGTTCAAATCCCGCACCTGAAGAGATGAATTCCACGTGATGGTTAATGGTTCTACTGCCATTAAAGCTGAAAAATATACCAAATGACCCAGGCTGTTTGTGTGACATTAAACCCCAGAGAAGCACCTATGTATTTATTTATTTTTTAAGTCATTTGCTTAAAATTTGAAATGTTTTGTTTATTTAATTGTGATATTTAATTACTCAGATACCACATCTATTTCATAGATACAACAGGTATTAGCAATCATATTGCCTCCTGGTTTGTTGTTTGCCCTAAAAAAATTGCTTGTTCACCATTGCTGACAACACTTTTTGGACAGGGTCAGTTGGTCTTCAGTATTATTTTTTATAATACACATGAGTAAATTGACCATAAAACTAGAGGAAATATTTTCAGTTATATAGAAAGGAAATTTTAAAAATATCGTGCATTCAGTTCGTAGTGAAATATATTTTGGACCGAAAGATTATATTTTTATTTCAAGCAGTCAATTCTGAATTGTTTGGTTCTGAAGAATAACGATACTTGTATGTTATTTACCATATGCAGTATGTTTGACACGGGAGACATGTTCTGGTTTTCATGAAGATAGTCCTGTTCGATGAAAATATTCTTCATGAGGTTTCGTAATTTCTTGTAGGTCACAGTCATTGAATTCTGCTTCTGGGTGATCATGTAGAATAAATAAATTGAATCAGGTTTTCTTGTCAGGTGTGGGGGGGGGCAGGTATGAAGTTTTGTTTAATAAAAAGAACATCTGACTATCCTTAAAAAATTGTTGGTTTGCAGTTTTCGTGCCCCAGACTTAAAAGTAGGTAGGGAGCCATTATTTTTATTTATATGCTTGTACAGAAAAAGAAAAGGTGGAATAAAGAACAAAATCAATTGTCAAAATTACTAAAACAAATTTATACATGTATTCAAATGAATTTGTCACGAAACTGATAACCAACAATTTTCGTAAAAGAATGGCCTCATGCAGTTGATTTTTAAAATTGGCCCTGAACATACAGGATTTGTCACACATTCAAACTGAAGATTCAGAGCTGTAGAATATGACCATTTTATCTTCATTTCGTGTGAAATCAAAGAGCATTTGTCGATTGTATTGGGGTTTAAAGCCGTTTTTCAACAATTTTTCAGTTATATATGGCGACCGGTTTACCTAACCAGTTTTCCTGGACTGTATACTAACCAGTACTAACTCTGCCTTCCACAAGGAGCCGGCAACTTCTCCACATATGGAGGAAAATCAACATTTTTGTCAAATTTTCATGGAAGGGTATGACCTCAGCGCACTAACCACTGGACCACGGCCGCGGCTCAAATCAAAGAGCAGATTAAGTTTCATGCATAATGAAATCCTCAGTTCACCTTCTTAAAGAGATCAGACTCCGGATTTATATATTTTTCAAAATCTAGAAACTCTTTTCCATTCAATAGTAATCATAATAAAAAATAAAATCAATGTGTATCAAGGATTTAAAAGCTGCCGGTATTGATAAAAGCACTTGCTTATGTTTTGTGATATGCAGAAAAAATCTATAGCTTTCTGTCATGCTATAGAATCAAACACAAGTCTGAATTAACTATTTTGGCTTGTTTGTTTTCATATATTTAAGACATAATTAGCATTTATTATCAGTGATTTTTTTGCGATTTTGGGAAAGGGTTGGGGCCCTGTCCTGTTGGAAAAAAATGAGTGATGAGATGCCAAATTTGGGAATTTTTAGGTCAGGAAATGTGATTTTTGTTTGGAAAGGGTTCTGTGTACCAGACCCAAACGAAGAAGGAAAAAAATTGCTGATTATACTATAATCCCTAAGAGAAACTTTTTTGTATATTAACGTCATTATGATTTTTATGTCAGTAATAGAGTTCAGTCCCTTTGATTTGTGATTTTGATCAAGGAACTTGTTTTTTTTTCCCTGAATATTTTGTGTCAGAATTTTGTTACTGCATAGAGTCATTGAATCTGGGGTGTGGTGATTTTTCCACAGATCCACAGATTTCCTTGTCATGGGGGTAATTTTTGTGAAACGTGTAAATTAGTTGAGAAAAATTGAGGGGGGCTATAGGGGTTAAGCCCATTCTTTTCAAAGCTTGTTAAACAAGTGTTGATTCATCATGATTGCCAGTAGACATCTTACCAGTACTCATATTTGTCCTATTGTTCTATTTTTTTGATACTTCCTAGTCGTATTCCACCTAATGACAAAGTACTTCTTCCCCCCTGATTAGTGACCAATCACACCCCTGTAGAAAGTCTGAACAAGCTTTATATAGCTTATTGATATAAAATTTCATTGATACAGATTGCAATCTTCATTTCCCATATGTTTAAATCTGTGAAACTTGTTCAGCATGAAAATGAAGTGTGTTACTGCTAGAGTATTCTTGTTTTATTCCAACCTTGTGTCACTGCATTGTTATAAATATTCTTACTTACATATGGAGATTATAATTCCGAGTTACGCTCTATTATCTCCAGTTGTCAGGACTGTGGTTTTGTTGTTACGTTGATTTGTTTCAAATATTCTTGGTAACCACTTCAATATCAATTTACTGTCTGACAGGTCTGTGAATATGTTTCCTTTATACAACACTTGGGAAAACAAAGAAATATTATCAGCATATTATTTCAGGATTAGGCCGTTCAAAATATATAATTTGATAGACCTAGTCTCATGTCTCTGTCCTAATGAATTACCTCAGCCTCGAAAGTCACCTTAGTCTTTGTATCAGATTCTGATGTATTAAAAAAGGTAATTGTCACAATTAAAAAAATACTGAATCATTATACGAGAAAATCTTATTTTTTAAACAGCTTTTTGGTTAAATCATGCATAATATCATTTGCTCAATTAACAGTGTAATACCAAATAATTAGAAGGTAGCTCATGTTTTTGGCTGCCTATGGAAGGGTAAGTTAGTATTGGTTAGTATACAGTCCAGGAAAACTGATTAGATGAACCAGCCGTCATATATAACTGAAAAATTGTTGAAAAATGGCGTTAAATCCAGTGCGGGTGAGTATACCTCAGTTATGTTCTCTTCATTGGTCAGATGGACAATTGGATAGTCAGTCCATTTCAAAAAGTTTGTGGTGCAATCTACTCCCATATCTCTGCCTTGGTCAAAGTCTAATTGTATGGTTGACTACTCAATGATCATCAAGTCAGTTTGTTCTCAACTACTATCAGGCCCCAGTTTCACGAAAAAACTTAAGTTTGAGATCACTATTTTGAAAGTATTTTATGACTATATTTGTGTTATTTGTACCTTATTTTCATTAAAAAGCAGTGTATTTCATGCAAAATTATAAATTGAGTCTGTTATAACGTGCTCAAGTAAAAAAATTAATTTAGCAAGATAATTCTGTTTTCAACACAAATTTTTAACTTAGAGTTAAAACTCAGACTCAGAGCTGTGAGTTGAATCCCATCTTTGACGGAATTTCACATGCGAGGAAGCTGTTTTCTTAGCATGCAGAGAGTCGACGGTTCTACTGTTTAAGCTTGAAAAGTTGCCAATTGACTCAGCTTGTTTGTTGTTTAAACCCCAGTGAGGTCATTGTTTCATTGACAACTATGTGCAGTGATTTAGCCAGACCCATATTTGAATCGAGGCAATCTAGGGGGTCATGGGGCATGCTCCCCCAGAATTTTTTTTCTTACTAAAACCTGCCATTTTCCCCATTACCTGCCAAAATTTTAACCAAGGCCGGTGCCTCGAGGTGCCTCAGTGTAGCTTTAGCTGTGATTTGTATTTTTCAAGTTGTGCGATTATTGCTTCACCCATATTGATTTTTTCATTTAAATCATTTTTGTTTCCCTATAACCTGAAACTCCTCGAAGTACCCAGCATATCATCTGACAATGTTATATATGGTTTAAAGATAAGTACATTATACCGGCTTTATTATCTTGATATATAGTACAATTCTAAGTATCGTACATAAACAAACATTTGTTGGATTTTTATGTTCCAATCATTGTTATATCTGTCTCTGTATTTAGGATATTGTTGCTGTTATGTCATTGTAAACTTTAGTACCAAGATATTTGATATTGTATCAGGAGTACAATCTAACTGATGGGGTTAAATGTTAAACAGTTGGTCCAATATTTTCAATGAGCATCTGTGTCAATATTATCTGTGAAGCTTACTCTAATATAATAAGCCATTTTTGGGTCTGTTATCATATATAATAATATATGTTGGTAAGATTAAGTATGAATGAATCCAATAATATTTCATTCTTTAGTCTACTCCTGATTGTGATGGAAATAAAAAGATTTCTGCTCTTAACTATACTTATCAGCCATTGTATTTTTGTGGTTTGTGTACTATCTAGTCAATTAATGGCTGTTAGGGGTCAGGGTCCTGAAAGCTGTGGTCCTAGGATCAACTCACAAGACTGTTTCATGAAAGCCCCATGAAATCTGCTTTGTTTTACAGGTTTTCAATCCATTGTAAAAATCTTACGACAAAGGAAATTGATGCCTTATATGCAGAACATATTTTAAGAAAATATCAGATTTCTCCACTCTCTTATTCAACCATTGGGCCCTATTTAGTGACATAATTTAGTTATATTACCATTTCAGGCGTGACTGCAGACGGCCTACAACATGTTCTTGACTTCATATACAGCGGGGAAATGCGTCTACATTATGATAATCTTACGGAAATAATCAACACAGCGAGTCATCTTCAGGTTGAATCCGGATTGAATCTCTGCAGTTCATACATAATCTCTCTGATGACGTTCGAGAATGCGGAAGACTTCCTTAGCATTGCAGACACATATTCCCTGGATCGTGTAATCGAACATTGGGACCATATGATTCAAAGCAATTTCTATGATTTCAGCCAGACTCAGCAATTTCTTAAAATGAATACCAATACTTTAGTAAAACATTTATCTAAAGATAGTTTACGAATAACATCGGAATATAAGTTGTTCCGCTGTCTAGAAAAATGGTTTCATTATAGCAATTCTAGGATATCCACTGAAGGGCCGTCTGCTTTAAATCATATACGATTTCCACTTATGTCACAGTTAGAGTTAGCTTCTATTCAGGAAAGTGATGTTATTAAACGCTGCCCTCAGGGAGTGCAATATGTAGCGAAAGGATTCAGGTATCATATGGAAAGCAAGGAAGGTCACCCAACTATGGATGTTGTTTCTAATCTCAGGAGTGATTCCCCTTGCCTAGTATTTGTGCACTATGGTTCATCATATATGCCGTTTCAAATCACTGCGTATGATAATCGAACTAGAATGTTTTATAGGCTGTTCTCAGATGTAAATGGCAGTAGGGATTGTCGTGCTGCAGTCGTTGATAATTTTGCGTACATTTGTCGTGTTGTTGACTTCGGTGGTGGTAGTTTAATGAGTTCTGTATTTAGATTTGACCCGCGTCACTTGTGTGGTCAGGAGTTAAGACCAATGAGACGATTGCGGCTGGATTTCGCTCTTGTTTCTGTTGGAAAATACCTCTACGTATTTGGCGGTCTCACTGACCAGTTTGCGATACTTGACTCAGTGGAGCGTTATAATGTTCTAACAAACATGTGGGAAGACTTACCCCCCTTGCATGCTGCTACACATTCCCTTGCGGCCATTAAGTATGGAGATAAAATCTACCTCACGGGTGGGGTAGTTTTGCTGGGACCAGAACGACAGGCCATGAATACCTTTATATGCTTCCATACTACCTCGAGACATTATGAAAGCAAGCCCGGAATGTTGTATGCCCGTCGGCTACATGATATGGTGTTAGTAGGGGAGCGGGTGTACGTGATGGGCGGCATTCCACGCACAGGTACACCCCTGCATGGACAAATACCTATCGAGTATTATAGTCATGTATCTAATCAGTGGACTTTATTATCCAGTACTCTCAGTGGTCGCTCTATTGGTCATTACATTTACTTTGATGATAAAGTGTTATCCCTCGGACACGAACACCATAATGCCACAGAGGATGAAGTTTGGTCCTATAGTCCGGACTCGGACACTTGGGCCCGGCATGTGAAGGCACCCCAAAGAATGAGCCTGACTCAAGCAATGTGTGTAAAACTTTTTGTCAACTTCGGAGATGAAAAAGTTAGTAAGTTATTTCTTAAAGAGAAATGACAACGAAAGAATCAATGTATGTGTGATTGAATTCAAGTAACCTGCACTATTCACCACTAATACAACTGTAAACGAAAAGCAAAAGTATAGACTAGAACAATCGCAAAATATTTTATCTGATTTTGACTCATGGATACCTCATATTTCTTTCTTTGTACGCTTCTGACTGAAATCAATGTTTGTTTAAGATGTACTGGAAGTTTTAACTTGTTTCCACATTTTCAAGCTTGTTTCTACTTGTTATTCTTTGATTGAGGGTCAGAATGTATCATCAGCTTGCTTGATTGTACACTAACCAAATGGCAAGAACAGAATATAGTTTTTTTTTGTTATTAAACACCTTGTGAAAGTCTGGTACATTAGATAACAGTATATCTAGAATGTATTTTGTTGTCATGGTAACAAAGTAATATTGTAAAATTTGTTGATAATGTCTCCTATGTGTCTTTAAGTACATACTATATTTTTCATTCACTATTGTTTGCAAACAAGTATCTAAATTGAATTATTGAATAATAAATAAGAAAAATTCCTGACTAAGACAAAATTCAGCTATCAGATAAAAAGAATTCTTACCGACTGTGTGACTAGTCTAGTTTACAATACATTTTCCCGTAAAGATATTTATATGTTTAAACTTTTTTTCCTTTATTAGGAATTGCCAAAAAAATGTCATTTACTGAACATGATGCGTTTAAAAGTGATATATTTTCAAAGATGGCTGTTTGGCATTATTACAACTTGCACACAAGTTGGCAACCTTACAGTTTTTTAATTCTATTTCCTAAAATGTAGTTCTCGATGTTTTATAGATGCTGTCGTTTACATTTTTCACAAATGAAAATTTACGACTTTTTTCAGCAAGTTATACTCATATATTTCTGAAACATTCAATTTCTGGTTCTGTAAATGTTCTGTAAGTGTCCAGAAAACGGAGTTTGATAATTATATTGTTTATTTTTCTCAGAAAATATCACTTGTCTCATAAATCTTCGATAGACATTATAATCTGATCAAAGTCTCATTCGATTCTACTTCTTGCTAATGGATAATGATTTGTGGGAAATATTCCCCTTCTGTTGGATTCACAGACTAACATAGGATACCATACAGTCAAACCATTGAATGCAGGCCGATAAGGCAGAGAAAAATAGCATTTTTGCAGAGTTGACCATAGTTCAAGGGTGTACAGGGCTTGACAAATTTTCAGGCTACTCGTCCTGCAGGACAACCAGCTAAGAATTTTCACTAGTTCTGAGTGAATTTCTACTGGTAATTACGTGTGGACAAGTGGATTTGTGGAGCAATGGGTGTACTTTTCTGTTCTATCAATTAATTTGTAGTGGCCTCTCTATAGTCAAGTGGTTATGGTCTCTGACTTATAATCACTAACCTAACACGGGGCTGGTGGTTCCACCCTTTGTGCACCTGAGACTTTCCTTCACCATTAATGCTGCAGGTCACAAATTGATCCTAGCTGTTGGTGTGACATTAAACACCAGAGAAAAAAATTGTGCGCCGATGCGACTCTGGTTCACATTGTTAACTTTATTTACTAGTGGATTTAAAAATCAAGTTTGATTTTTATAACTAGATTGAATAGTTTCAATTTTAAGTGATTCCTATCAACTGTGTTCCTCACGTATAATCATATGGTTGAAGTATTTCTGGACACACAAGGATCTATACTAATAATTTAATTGAACCTAGATAGGTGCTGAAGTCTTTTTCCCAGCATTACTTGAATGTTGTTATTTGTTGTATGTAGACAGTTAATAGTTCAATCTTGTAACAGCTGTGTCTCTGCCATGAGGCAATGCAGTGTAAAATTAAATTTCTGTACAATTGATCCAGATATTATGGGCTCAAAACCCGCCTCTGATTGGCTTCTATTTGTCTTTATTGTACCTCAACAAAATGTGAGTACTGGTCAGTAATTCATAGAGCAATCAGTGTCTTATTTGTATTACGTATTTCACGATCTGTGTAAAGTCAGTGAACTAATATCAGAGAGAAAGTTAAGAAAGAAATCTTTCTGATTCATTGTTTATATGCATTTAGGATTGTGTTGCTTTCCAACATTGAGATTATTTACTTTGTGGACTGATAGTGTCTGCTTTTTAACTTTCTGTTACTTTCCTGTTGTAAGAATCATGATTATAATACAGTATGGTATATATGTTAGCTTGTTATGTATAACAAAAATGCCGCAATTCTGAGGACATTTTCAAAGACTCGTCTTAGCTAACGTAGCAATTTTCCAGCTTAAAAATCATGATATCCTTGTGTTTGTTCAGAAAAGTATGTTGTATTCTGTTGTTTGTTTGTGGGAAGTGCTACATGTTAAAGCCAATTGTCTTAAATGTATTCCGTAGGCAAGATTTTTTAAGTTCGAAAATTGCTGACTCAGCTAAATTTTGTCTATGAAACAAGACCCTAATGAATTCATTTTTTACTTCAAATTTCTGACTTTAAGTATCTAAGCTGTTTTTGAGTATATGTACTACATAGCCAATCGTGTAAAATAATGTGATGTTTATTGGACTTTACCACAAAGATGTGTTCTTTGTTTCGTTTTATGTTTGTTTCATGATGGTTTTATTTTTAAATCCAGCTTTTATGTCCCTTGAGTGAGACAAATGCCACTTAAACTGTCTGTGTGGTTGTTAATTTGGTTGATGCTCGGCCCAAGTTGTCACTGTAACTTTGAAAAAAAGAGGGGCATCTTATGTTGATAATCCTTGTATATTGTTTGTGCTGATAAATTTCTTGTCTTTAAATTTTTGATTTTTATAAAATTTGTGAAAACAGTCCTAAAATATGGTTATTACTATTTTTGCATGATGGATTCATGTCGACAATATTAAGGTCAACACTGTCTAGGTTAACTATGTCAAGGTCAACAATGACAAGGTTAACAATGTCAAGGTTAACTATGTCAAGGTCAGCAATGTCAAGGTTAACAATGTCAAGGTCAACAAATTATGTCAAGGTTAACTATGTCTAGCTATTTTGTGTTGATCACTTTCTAGTGACTCTGTATTTCATACATATTAATTGATACATTTCTCCTAATGTATCTTTCTTAGTTTCTTTTTTTTATTTTATGTTTATCGTAATGAGCAATCTTGTTGTGGACATTCTGCAGTGAATATTTTTACGAAATTACAAATTGTCACCTGATAAATTCTATTACAAATCAACATAACAATATAAAAATGACTGCATGATTGAAAATGAAAAAAAGCAACTTCCATACTAAAATATTTGTTAGTTTTAAGGATTCAAATATATGATGGGATTGTTCTTTCATAGGTTGACCATTTTTGTCATTTTCGCCAGCACAATATTCCACTTTTGCATTATAAATCCAAATGACTTTTATACTTGAACATGACTTTATTTTTTACTTCACAATCCATATTAACCAAGGTTATACCAGCTGCTGAAGCTGATAAGTATTGTAATGTTTGGCCCAGTTTGACTCAGTCATGTCAAAGACTTTTTCTCTCTCTTCACTCCAAGTTCCTCTTGGGAAGATATACAAGCTTTCCCTCTGAAACAATGTTCTTCTGTTAATTATCATTATCATGATATTTGATGAATTAATTGAGTAAAAACATATGCCCTGACAATGCTTCCTTCTAAAGCTTCCAACAACCTTTCCACATTACTAATGGAACCATTTCTAATTTTTTTTACCATTTTTCTAAATATTCACTCACTAATTTGAATACAGTTAGTTCGTTTCATTTTTATTTCATGAATACTACAAATGTGTTATTATGAAGCTTGGTAAATTAGAACATCATTATAAGGTGAATATACACTCCATGAAGACCAGATATGCACCTTCATTGTCATGATACAGTAGAACACGGTTATACTGAATTCTTGGGTACATTAATCATAACCTTAATGTATCCATACTTCACTATATAACAAAGTAGGGTGTGTTCAGGATAAAATGAATACTTCTCTGTGTCCAATTCTTCACTGTATCGAGGTTCACTATAACCTGGTCCTACTGTATATTTATTGTACACGCTATTAGTCTTCAAGAGACTAAAGATGTCTTGTTATTGTCTTTTCTTCTACGAAAATGCTTAATATTTCAAACATATAAATAATTCGTTGAACCTTAATTAGCACAGTTTAGTGTGTACCCATTATTTATTGCTGTCCATATGTTTATTTGTATAAAGGACAAAAATTGTGTTGATAATTGCCTGTTCTGAGTTGTGTGTGATTTTGTACCTGTGTATATAATACACCATTTTATGCGTGAATCGTGTATTTTTGCCGCATGTTTTTTGTTGATAACTGTTGATTGAAATGCTCATATGTATAACCACTTTTAGGCCTTGTTTTATTTTGTTACAAGATAGACTGTGGCTTTACTGTGGATTTTTTTATTACTTCAGGTTGTGTGTGTTTTTTTTTATTTTTTTTTTTGTTATTTACTATAAATAGTCACTATTGGTGTATGTTGACTCTAATTCTTTTGGCTGGCCAATGCGGTATACATTTGTGACTGGTTAGAATGCATCATGCAATTATGCCATCGTGGACAAAAAATTTTACACTGCTTATAAACATCTTAAAAGCATCTGTGTCGATGTCATGTATAATTGATGGTCATCTTTTCTTGGTATATTATTGGTAAATATTGATAAATCAGTCGTCAGTATGATAAAGAGATCTTTGAATAATGATTTTTCTACAGTCATTGATATTATCAATTTGTGACGTACGGTCAGTTAGTTTAGTTCGTGAATCTCAGAATGTTGTGTTTTGCATGTTATGCACATATGAGGGATGTCCCAAAAAATCATAGAATTCACAATTAACATGAAAGCTAACAAACACACTTCTTTCAAAATTTATTATACTATTCACCAGTACTCTCTGCAATCTCATTGTAATGTATACAAAATACATTAATTACTGAAAATAAGATGACATCATGTAAATCTGAATGGCGTTTATGTTGAATTCAGGCTTCACCAAAGTTTCCTCACCGTCGGACATGTCAGGCAAATTTTGAGCAGGTGCAGTAACTTTTCGGCAAGTACCGTACCAGCACAATTTACAGCATTTATCATTTATTTCTAATATATTCAGTCAGACAGAAATTCTATCTTTGCCTGACCAAATGTCTGGCAAGTACATGTATTCCAGCAGTTCTGAGAAGCTTGTGATTTGTAAACAACTGTGCCAGACCGCATTAGTGTGCCATTCCATCACTAGGCAGTGTTTGCCTCCAAACCCTGAAAATCATTATCCTACTGTTAAGTTATTGATAGATTCTGTTTACAATTACTGGATATTGTAAATTTGTTCATAAGTATGACTATATCAATTGAAATGATGGCAGTTTTGTGTTGTAAACATAATGAGCATAATAAGTCATAAATTTTCCAAAGTTATCTTTTTGGTCAGTTTGTCCATGAACAGTATTAATCTTTATATGCTCGTCTTGACGGGACATACTATCGGAATACCTGCAGTGGGCATGTGGCGTCCACAATAGTTGTCCACTTACAAAATTTGACAATTCCCATTCTGTCTTAACCAAAATTAGGCTAAATGTAAATGGGCATACCAGTTATATCTTGGCAAATTGAATTTGGCCCCTGATTCATCAAAAAGTTATGAAAGAGACCTTGCCTGCTCTTTAAGCCTTTGCCTCATAAGCATACTTTGGACTCTTCCAAATTCAAAGCAAATATGCAAAACATCAATTTATTTTAGAAAATTGGGTTATTTCTCTCTGACATAGTGGAAAACATTGTAGCAAAGAAACCATTACTCGTTACAAGCAATGATTTCTTTTGCCGCAATGATTTCAAAAGTCGTCAGCTTCAGATGCGGAGAAATGTGGTATTATGAGGCAAAGGTTAAGTCGAACAGTTCACATCAAATCTTCATCAGGTGGGTATGATAGGCATATTTTCTGGCAGATTGGAACTCTTATTTTATTTTTCAAAGAATGTAAGATATCATTTCATAAATATTTGACAAATATTAAAATATACTGTTAAAACCATTTAAAGCACTGGTGCCCATACAAACACTGTATCAGTATTGTTTTAACATTCTACTTAAAACACTGTATTCCTGTCCAGACTTGTATAAGTGTAAATTCCCAGTCTGACCAGAAATCTGGATTTCAAAAAATCAAGATGTGATTCATTATTGCTGCATTTTTACTCTGTTTTTAGGTTTCGGCTCAAGTTGAAAAGAAGTTATTACTGCTCTTTAATAATTTTAGTGGTTAATTGATGATTAATTATACACGGCTAGCTCAATACTTGCATTATCTTAATTTATATTAATATCATCCAAGTCTTAACATTGATCTAGATTGTCCATTAACATGTCATAATTTTATGCCTCACTTGTTAATACAACATCAGGTGAAAACAGTACTGCCTCAATTTATTGTGTGGCTTGTTTTGTTGATTACTTAATTAATATAGTGTCTTTCTGGATTCAGACGGGTCACTGTATGATTGCGTTACTCATCATATTTGGGATGTTGATTGGTAAATTTTGAATTAATGTGGCGTGTTATGAAGTAAATCGTGTATCTTGTCTCGTATCGATATTTATTTGTGAAGGTGTTCCCATAAGTCCGCGCCTACATTACACACGTATGTGTTTGGAGTAAGATGTAGTTTTATTGTAACATGAAATGAAAGTGATTTTCATCTGAATTGACATTGTCATACCTCTGTTCTTCAGTCATTGGCTCGTTCACCTGTTATACTCAGTAGTTAGTCATTTGTTTTTCATCATCGTTATGGTGAGGTAGAATCAACATTTAGGTCGGACATTTCACATGTTGAGTGGTAAATGCATGAACCTGGTGTATTGACATAAATTCTTGTTAACATAATTATATACGTTTAAAATGTCTTTGATTAAAATGAGTATTTTAAAATCGGCCATGTAATTGTGGCATTTTACAATCATTGTTTTTATCAATATTAAAGCATTTTTGGTGTTGACTTTCATTGGCAGCGATCGTTGAATCTTTTAAATTGCTAACAATTATCATCATAATTAAATGCGCTGACTGATTGGACTGAATTAATTGGACACAATCTGATTATTGGTTATTGAATTTTTTAATGCCATTTTATTCATTGTGTAACTTGAACACAATCTGAATCTTTGTGAGATTTGTATTAAATCTCAGTTTGATGTATTGATCTTATATCGTCTCTATCTAAAGTGGTCTTTCTTGTTTCACTCCGAGTGTATGTAAGGATAGCTCTGGATAGAGATTGGGTCAAATGAAGAACGAATAGGGAGTTTGTATCCTAATTCTGGATGTGTTCACAGATGGGAACCAGATGTACTGAAAACATGACATGATCACTCAAATTCATTGGCCGGAAACTAATTGCTTGGTGTACAGAGACTATACTGTACTGATAACAGATTATTATAATGAATATCCTAGGAATAACTTTTTGATTGATGCCTGTTGTGGTCCCCGGTTGATATGTAATAGTTCATGTTACTGTGAATCATATCTTTACTAAATTTGATAATTAATCATTTCATAGTCAATTTCAAAAATTCCTAAATTTATGAGAGATTGATACACATAGTGAAACATGAAATATGTTATCCACTTGTTACGCTACACCATTTTTCATCCGTGGGCTCTTCTTGATTATCTGTATCTACGTTCTCGCTAAATTTTGTTTTTCTAATTTTTGTCTCCCAAGTTACGAGTCATTGTTCTTATTTTTACCGTATTTGCGTAATTTTCATGACTTAGACATTTTCATGCAATCAGGATTGTCCCCTAAATGATTAAACAAAGA
This sequence comes from Lutraria rhynchaena, assembly GCA_008271625.1. Taxonomy (NCBI): domain Eukaryota; kingdom Metazoa; phylum Mollusca; class Bivalvia; order Venerida; family Mactridae; genus Lutraria; species Lutraria rhynchaena. The sequence goes on along the minus strand of VIBL01000004.1, from coordinate 4,226,305 downwards.
CATTGTGGTAATGTTTGTTTATTTCTGTATGAAGTATTGGTGTATGTGATAATGTTGATGATATCATGTATTAATTGCTGACATGTTTTAATTCATACATCCTAATGGTACGGGTAAATATATCATTGTATATAATAAATGGTTTGATGAGTGATTTGTAAATGTTATACTCACAAATCTGTGTGCTGTATTTTCACACTTATGTAGTGGTTTTTGATTGTTGTTCATTGAGAATGTGTCACCAGCTTTGTGTAGGTTATTCTCAAGTTTGTAGGAGTTCTGTCCCTTTGTTAAAGTTAAATCTGATGAATAGGTGATACATCCCTTAAACTTTCTTTATCTGTTATCATAGTAAATGTGCATATGCTGATATTTTACTTGGCTGGTGAAAATGTGATGCATTTAGGTCTTTAGATTTTAAGTAATTTTAAATTTTGTTTAGATAAAAACAATTACCTTAAACAATACAATTTAATCTTTATTAGTATTCCATTTTTTCCCTTAATTATTGATTTTATTGATCTGGAAAGCTTGTAGTAATATTTGATAGAAGTCTTAAAAAAGAAAATGGCCTGAAATTTTGGCTGAAAACTTCAGATATTGCTAATTGAAAAAAATATGTTACAGTAGTTTCCCTCCAAACTCTTGATAGTGTAAATAATGTTATACCTGTGCGAACTTTCTTATCAAATGTCATATAAAACTTGATAAGTTTTAACTCTCTGGAATTAATCCTACAGGCAGGTAATAAGAAAAAATCTTTATATTAAGTATGGAAGCAACACTTTATGTAAAGATATTTTTCATTAAGATGGTCATCAACCTATTGATTTTGAAACAATGCCTTTATTTGAGTTTTGTTTTATAAAACTTTGCTAAATTTGCCTCCAGTTTTCTGTACACTTTTGTTTTTGTTTTATTTTGTTTTCTTTTGCTGTAGCCTGATCTTACATGGATCATGTTGAACAAATTGTTAAAATTTAGAATTGTATGTCTGTGCTTTTTTATGCCAGCTTTTCAACAAAGTTGAAATGCCTGGTTATTGGATTGGTGTATGTTTCTGATGAGTTTGAGTTTCAGTGGCTGGAAGGTGAAGTCAAATAATTGGTTTCCAGTTTATACTTTAGTATAGATTTATCTATTGCTGCCAAACTTTGTACATTGTTAGGTTTTATGGGGTTCTCGGGTAATGGTCACTATTCCTTCTAAAAGTTTTGTACTTAAAATACTGTTTAAAACCTGATTTGATAGCATTGTTCCTTGTTAACAGTTTCTTAAATTGATTGAATAATAAAACCCATTGCAAGTATAATTGCATAAGGAAGGCTACTTATTTACTTGAATTTTGTGAATGACTGGCACTATATCAATACAGTAGAACCTTGATTATCCGAAATCGACGGGACCGAAAAACTATTTCGGATAATCCAGGGTTTCGGATAATCCGGGGCAATGGAAATCTAGACTGTTTTTTTTTATGAAAATAAAGTAGTTTGTTATCTGCTAAAATTTGTCTGTAGTGATTTTAATGATTATAAACTGCATTTCTTATTTAACTGCCAGTTTGAGAATGTGACAATGCTATTGGATATGTCAAGCGAAACAAGACCTTACAGTGCTTTGATTTCGCTACCAAATTGTTGGAACTAATTCAAACTGTTACTTGAGAGAAGAGATAAAAATGCCACTTTTTATCTGCTTGTTAATGTTTGTTTTGTTATTGTTTGTTTTTTCTGGTATAATTGGTGCATACATGTATATGTGACTCTAGTACAAAGTACTTTGTTTGATAATTTTTATTATTTTTATTGAATTTATTAATTGGTTGATATTTCATCTTGAAATTGTTATTTTTCAATCGTGTGCAGGTATTCAGTCGTTGATGTAGATTTCTACTTTGTAGATTCAGTGCTTAAAATAAATGTGTACAAAATGCAAAATGCTTTGTCTTCTTGTTGTTGTTTTTTCACTCATGAATGATTTTTTTTATACAGCAGTCTTGTTTGGACATATAACTGGTAGACCTTCAAGGGTCATTCACTACAGTTATCTAAGATGGACAGTTCCTATCCAATCTTCACCAAACTTGGTCACAATGCATATGGACATAACTCGGTCATGTTGAATGACAAAATATTATCAAAATCACTCTGAATTATGGCCCCTGCTTTAGCAAAAAATATGACGAAATAGACCGTTCTACTCACTACGTTGAACAGTTCCCATCCATTTTGCGCAAGATAATTTTCGATGGACGTATTTTGTAACAGTTTGGATTTCTTATTGGAAACAGATTCCCTTGTCAAGTTAGTAAAATGAAGTCGAATGCTGGTTGTTCGTATACATTGAATGTAGAGATTAGTGACATTAGTATCTCGCACTATTAGTAGTTTGTACTGCAGAAGTCGACATCATCCTTAGCTTGGGACTGACCCTCAATGAGTGCTTCAGCCCTTAAATATCAGCAAACCCCTGGCAGAGGGTCCATTGTGGTGATCGATCACTGTTTCTGTTGGTGGCAACCATCTTTCTTCTTTCTCTACCACAACCAGCTAGACGACAGTTCAGCGGTTTGACCTGATTTTTTATGGCGTGTATTACATCTCCTTAGAAATACATGAAGTTCGGCGTATCCTACTAGAATATAAAATCAAACGCACGACGAAGAAATGAAGGCTGTTGCTAGGACCAAACTTGGAAGATCACACATGGACATGACTGTAATTGATTAGGGAGGTATCTACTTATTTTCGTGTATTAGAACGAATTACTGTTATGAACAAGCTATTACATAACGTACTATTTTACATGAAAAAAAACTACATGTAATTATCGTATGTTATGTAAATTTCAAATGTAAACATTGTGGAAGTATGACCTCAAATGTACCTAACAGACGTTAAACACTAACATTTAAAATGAAATGTTAAAAGATAAATGCTGTACAAACATATGAACCTTATTTTATTCAAAAACGTCCGATAAGACAGGAGACAATGACCTGTGGATGATGTCCCTTAATTAACGTAGAAATTGCGCTTTCAGTGTGAAAATTAATCCTTTGCCTCATAAGCATATTTTGAACTATTACAAATTCAAAGCTGATACACAAATCATCAATTTTTTTAAGAAAACTGGATTATTTTTCACTGATAGAGTGGAAAACATTGTGGCAAAAGAAGCCATTACTCATTACAAGCAACTTAACCATAAAGGTTTTGACCGCACAATAAATTCTAATGTCTTGAACACGTGTGTTTACACTGTCAGATCGGTAGTGCATAAACAAATAAATCTGGAATCCCAGGATCTGAGTCGAGACATGTTTTCTGTGATCGTTTGGTCGTTGACTATTTACACTGAAAGATTATAGGAACTGTCGAAAAAGACTACGAGCATATCCGTGCCAACATGGAAATTACACAGCCCTTGGCTTCAGGAGTTTGTACCTTTATTTATTAGAGAGCCACAATATTATTGTAATTTCTTCAACCTAACTGACGTCATGACCGCTTATCTACATGACCCTTAATAATGTATATTTGCCACGATTTTAAAACCCAGACAAGGCTGTTGTTCCTTTTGACAATTTTGCTGAATCTATTAAATTCAAAGTGATTTGTGACCATCATTGAAGATGACAATCAATTAGTACAGCCTATCGATTGGTATCTCAGCACAAATTGAAATAGACGATTCAAATCTCACTAGGACATTCGTAGTATTCAAATAATTGATTCTCTCTACCTGAAGATACCATTTAACTACTGATATAATTGCTTGTTCATACTGTATTTGGACATCAAACGTTAATACAAATGTACGACACTTTCCCATTTCTAGTGCCAGTCAAATCTGTAACTATGAACAAACCAGACAATCTTAAAAACCGTCAAACCATCAACATTACAGAAGTTAAACGGGATAGAATTCCAATGTCAGACATCAGTTAGCCATCCAGCAGCAACAACTCTTTATGAGCACCAGAAAGCATAACCTGTAGAGTGAAAACTGTAAAGTCAAGTATTTAATTTATTTGCAAATTTATTCAATGTTAGTCATTAGAAAAACACACGGATGGACAAATTCATTGGTACATTGACATAGCTGCCTTCAATACTCCTTATTTGATTTATTTCTGCATTTCACTATCATTCCAGCAAAATGAACAGTTTTAGTGTATTACATATATGGATATGTAATAACAGGGCAAAGTTTCAGATTAGTTAAATTGCTTGAAGATAGTTTTCTTACATTACCGGACAAATCCACTAGCTTAAACAACCCAAACCCCTCCATTTCTGGTATTTATCAGCAAGCAATTCACTGTTTACGTCCATCCACACAATGTTTATGTAAAGACTGTAGGCTTATTAGGAAATGTTTTGCCCCAAGCAGTACCAGTGGTTATTCAATTATGTGCGTGCGTGGTAACTTTGAAATGGATCTTTTACCTGGCTTGATATGACTAATGGGAAATAATCTACATGTAATTGTAAATATAAAATGGAGGCTAATATCAAATATCAGTAAAATAGAACTGCTATCTCTATGCTGTCTGACTCTTTTAAAGCTAGCCAGCAAACATGAAATGAAGAAGTTCGTGTTTGGAGGAAAATACTGGTGTTCTAAACAGCGATTCGTGTATGCAATAGATATTAACTGAAAATTATCCTATATGTTACATATGGGATTATATAATGCTCGAAATTTAAATACTAATACTCAGTTGTTATCATACGAATTTTATTGTACAGCCAATGAAATAAATTATTTCTTAATATCACATGATATCAATCAATGGCGTCCTCAATGGAAATTTCCTCTTCTTGTAATCAGCGTATTTACAAAATGTGTGTAATATAGTTTTGTGTACGTTATCTTAAAGTCTATCGCATCAATTAATTAATTAGTTTCTGTTATTTACTTTTTGATTACTTACAAACCCGTATTGAATAGTGTTTACTTCAAACGTCAGTATTATCGGCCTTTAAACCCAGGCTAGAAAAGTTTTCTTATTTGGTGCTTAGTCACAGTTATATTATCAAAATTTTTGATGTGTAAACATATCTCATAGCCCAATGATGTGACTAAATACGTGTCATAGCTCTCTGATGTGTGCAAACATGTGACGTGGCTCTGTGATGCGTGTAAACAATGTGTTATAGTTATGTGATGTGTGTAAACATGTGTTATAGCTATGTGATGTGCGTAAACATGTGTTATAGCTATGCAATGTATGTAAACATGTGTTATAGCTATGTGATGTGTGTAAATATGTGTTATAGCTATGTGATGTGCGTAAACATGTGTTATAGCTATGTGATGTGTGTAAACATGTGTTATAGCTATGTGATGTGTGTAAACATGTGACGTGGATCTGAGATATGAGTAATTATGTTATGGATCGGAGAAGTACATAACAGATTTCTTCAAATGTGTCATAGCCCGCATACGCACGTACGATATGAACACCTCATAATAAGAGTATGATACGTCAACAGTCAACATGATAGAAACCCAAGATGTTGATAAGTCTATCCTTTATGAAAGGACAGTGCCAACTACAACAGTATTGAGTACCTCTCAAACAGACATGTAGAACGTTGATTTTGAATTCGAAAATTGGAGATACAGATATTTTTGGAGCGTAAAAGATAGAAATTTTTGAATGAGAGGAATATTTACATTAAACGTTTCTAGTGTAGAACTAAAATTAAAAGAAAATAATTAATTCGAGAATTGACAAGTGATGGCGGCATATACGTCTAACCGTAAAAATGCTAACAATTCAGGTAAAATATGCATCCAGTACAGCACCGTTATAGGGAATTCCTGGGGACTTCATATTTCACCATTATAACAATGGAGTATTCGGGGAAAATACTTCACTGTATCCGATGATTTACCGTATCTGAGTTCCCTTTAACCGTGTTTTACTGTAAATCCAGTATTTGAATAAAAAATGGTGTTCTTTCAAGAACTTGATGAAGAATATCTATTCCCATTGGTTATACGATATAGTTTATGATTTTGATAGTGGAATTAATGTATGTATTATTATACGAGAAAGACAAAGTTGAGTTAAGTACACGCCATCTAGAAATCCATTTATTATTTATTTTCACTGGGTTTGCACCAACAGCCAGGAAGACCTTGGGAAGACACTAAGCATACACCGAGGTAGAACCACCGACCTTCCGTTCGCTAGTTGGACAGCTTCCTCACTCGTGAAATTTGGTCGCGTGTAGAATGACAGCGGTGAGGGGTTAATAATTACTAATTAAGGACCGTAACCTATATATCATGGAGGCCCCTATTTTATTGAACAGTGATTTTGGAAATCTTCCAATATAGTAACAGATACTCACGTTTCCGATATTTCAGATGAATTAAATGAACTGACAGAAGAAGAGGGACGTGAGTTTGCAGAGTTTCATAAAAGTCTCGGGTAAGATTTATCATAAATATTGGACTAATTCGTACTTTAATCTCTGAGCCAAAACCAGTTAAAACTGCTCAAACATCAGCGTTTGAATATCGGTTCTCTTATAAGTCTGTTGCGTGTTAGAGTTTGTCGTGATGGATATCTTTAAATGATTGCTGAGTGTTTTGTGGTTCTTTGTTTAACCGGAAGTCTAGCGTGTTGTTACAAATCTAACTAACAAACAAACGAACAAATACATGTATTATAAAATAGTTTTTCCGGTCTTCTAGCTGTTTTCAATACTATTTCTCTTATATACCGATGGGCAGTTTACAGTTTTCCTGGATTCTGTACCTGTGTTAACCCTTGTTCTCGGCCAATATCTGCCAACTTCTCACCATGAGTGATCAGCGGTGGACGGTCTTATACGCCATGTCAACTAAGTCACCTTGCGGAATCCTCGAGTACCGTTGAAATATTGTTACATTCGACTTGTAACTGTTGTTGTTATTATCATTAATAACAGAACCTACATGATTGAATTTCTAAAATGTTTGAAATTTTGTTAGGATGCTATCAACTTGTCTTCAAACTTACATTATGTTAATATTTGTGAACTGCAAACTTCAATGGATATAACTTTTCTCTGAACTCCATTAGGCGTGTACCTCGTGATTCAAAATGTACTTACAGTCAAACATGTCAATAAAGGCCACCCCTAGGAAACACAACACGTGACCTTTAGTGACAGGTGGTCTTTTTCAGAGGTGACCGCAAACACAGGTTTGACTGTATATCTATCGCAGCACATTACCCCTCTCAAGTATTGTATTATTGACAGACAGACAGTTGCATGCATGTGTGGTCGCGCGTGCATGCATTTTTATCATAAACAATTATTCATAAAAGTTCAATTATATGCTTTCTACATGTATTCGTTTGTTTCAGAATGGTAGGAAATTTTACCAAACAGATGGTCAAATTGGCAATTAACCAACTTAGACCAGAGTTTGAACGTATGGCTGGACGCGCCGCTGAGAGAGCGCTCGATTCTAAAATGATGAAGGTACATGTACCATAACTAAAGGGTACTGATCCGAGTGTTTTTGTAATGTTTTCTTGAAGGAAGGAATAAGCAATTACATTATTTATCAGCATTTGTTACGAAAATAATATACAATTTGTATTCACAATGACGTCATAGCTGAGTTTGTGTCTCGTTTAAACGGAATTAAAATTAATATATGGGACCTTTGAATTTATATTTTACTTTTGGTGATTTTCCATCATTAAACAGACAAAGGTAATTATTAATTGCATTTTGCAATGAGTTTGAAAAAAATGCTATGATAGCAAACTATTCATCCCCGCGTAACTATCAAAAATACAATAACACCCCAACATGGTGATATCAGTTGTGCAATACCACGTGATGTAAGGAATAAAGGTTATACGCTAAGTAAATATTCAATAAATGTATTGAATTGTATTTTTAATCTAGATGTTTGATTAAAATAGAGAGAATGGACTGCGACAACTACTGTTGGTCTACGATTGCTGCTTTGGCGGTGTTCAAAAATAGTTTTGACCATTGGTCAATGTACTTCAGAATAAATATGACCGTATGGTTATATAAAATGACCTAACAGCCAATAATCACCAATGATGTTTTTTTCATAAATCATCGCGCCTTATTTTCTAATAAAGTATTTAAATGCATCTTAAAGTTGCTTATTCTATGAAGCGCTTTTATCAAGTTCCACAAATCGGTTATTACGTCACGCTCTCTGTAAGGGAAGATCACTGCGTAGGAGATTAGACTTGTATGTGTATTGCTTGGCGCTACCATAGAGACACGACTGGTTCGTGCGCTGTAGCTTGCGATCGAATATATTTGAAAGGATTTAAGTGACTGTGTTGTTCAGTCATTGTGGTATTGGCGTTGTGATACTGTAACTTTAAACTTTTCTTCTAAAGGTCAAGGAGGTACAAGATGAACTGAATCAAAAGGAGAAAGATCTACACCAGCTGAAACTGGAGAAGAAAATCCTGCAGTCGAAGCTTGACAAGGAAAAACAACACAATGCTAAAACACAACAGGTACAAACGCACGATATGGTATTTTATTTTATTAATACATTATACGGAAGTAAACAAGTAATCCTTGCTGTTAATGCTATCAATTAAAATACATCTTAACAGCTTGTTTGGTTTGTTGCTCATTAGCCTATCAGGGTGAATATTATTTTTTAAGCCTTTCGATGTGAAATCACAGCCATGATTATTCTTCGGGCCTTCTCAGTCTTGTTTGAACCAAGATCTTAATAGGCTCCATGACGCATCTTATGTCATGTCGATTTTTTTTTACTTTTGTCTTGTGTTATGCTTATCAGCTATTAATGGTTAATATAAGATCATATCGACTGAGTTTCTCTTTTTTCTCATAACTAAGATATTAAATAACCCGGGCCCAGCTCATAGACATTCCTTAGCTGAGGTAGTCGTTTTTAATTGTAAAAATTTTTCTTGTTTTCACCAAAACGTGTTTTATCCGATTGCTTTCGTGGATATATTGTCAGCTTTTGAGAGTAAATGTCTGAACGTTGGGGTATGCAATACACCGGATATATCATTTATCGTGGTAATTTTAAATGGCAATATAATATCGCGATTTGGTTTTCATGTATTTTAGCCAAGTTATGTGTACGAATCTGGCTTCTAGGTCTGATCCTTGCTGCAAGTTAGGGTTTATGCTTCGTGTTTTCAGGCTCTTGGGAACATGGAACAAAAAGAGAAAGAAATTCGAAAACTCGAAGCCGACATACATTCTTTAAGAACCAAATTAAGAAAAATGTCGGACGAACTTAAACGAGAGCGAGAAAGGGCGTCTACTGAAGAAAACAAGCGTCTGGAGGTTGAGAGTGCTTTACAAAATGATGTCGACAAGCTTCGGAAAGAGCTTGACAAGGTCAAAGGCCATCTTGGTCAAATACGGTCAGCTAAAAATGTTGGCGATGAAGAAACGAAGAAACTGAGAGAAAGGGAAAGACAACTTCTGGAAGAAATTGATGAACTGAAATCTCAAGTAACACCGAGAAAACGAAGAAATACCAATAATCGATAAATGATTGATAAAAAATGATGAGTGTCATATTAACTGTCACGTGACAATTTAAATATTATATTTTCAATTTGAAATAATATCATATTTTTTAACAAAAAACTGTTCATGTCATGTTATATTTAATTGTTTATGTATTATTGTGTTCTTGTTGAATTTAGTAATTATCAAAATTCTGTTTTTATGTTTATTTTATCGTAGGCCTATGTTCTCTATACATACATGTACTTGCAACTATCCACTGTATTAATCACCGAGATACTACCAGAAGTTTTTAACTGGGCACGTGAATTAAACAACGAGGTTGTTCTGTAAATTTGTGTGAATGATCCAAAATTAGTTAAACAGTAGTAATGTAAGAATGCTTAAAACTTTTCTCACGTCGTATATTGTGATAGATCATGTAGTACGCATACACAGTGAACTGACTATATATATACATGTATATGTCTGTAAGATATCCAAATAAATGTAAAAATAGATATGTTTGTTTTTAACGACAGCGTGTTGAGTTTTTTCAGAAACTTGCAATGTAAAACCTGTCATTAAGTTATCTATAGCCAGTCCTGAGTAGTGTCTTAGGCTCACGTTTTTTATAATAATTATTACGTAAACTGACAGTGTTGATTTTTCATAATTTCGTGAATTTGGCTCCATGGAAGTTAGTAGCCTGGTTAGCATGGCCAAAAATAATGTCATTTAATGTAAATGACGAAAACAAATGTGTTATATACAGCGCATGCGGTGTGAAAGGCTAAAACAGAGTCCGTCCAAAAATATGAAATTTTTAATCAATTGATGTAGTGACTGTCGTCAGTTACGTACAAAACGGTCCTTAATTAATGTAAATTCACAATCGGTACTTATGAAAACATGATAAATCACCCCCTTGTGGCGATAAACATAAAAATGAGCTGTTTGTATAGATATCATTTTAGTACAATGCGTATGTATTCGATACAATAAACGTTTTGCATTCAATGCAAGTACACAATTATAAATAAAAACCAAACCACACGTCGATATTTCACCATATTGTGGATTGCCTCCTGGTTATTAGCGTGAAATAGAATGATGGCCAGTGTGACAAACTTTTATTTACAATATACATGTATAATATATTTTATCATTCATTGCGAATCAAATTTAACAAAATGAAATCTTACGTGTCTAGTTCGTGAAATGTCAGGCTGTGACAATTTTATGATAATCTGAATTCCACAAATCTTGAACGACAATCAGGATTACGAACCAGACTGAATATCTTTCACACGTTACACCATATTTTGCTAACTTAATGATTTTACATGTATATCATTGTTCTATTATCTACCAATAATCTTTGATGAGGTTCTTATAATTGGAGCTGTGATTTTAATTTTGTAGTTTTGATGATAAGTCGGTCAACAGCTATTCATATAAACAAGGACTCTACATTACAATGCAATGTACAGTAATGTAGAGTCCTTGCAAAGACTTAAATTATTACAACATGCGTCTGTCTTAAATAAAAGCTGTTTCTGAAAATCTCAAATCTATAAACAGTGAAATTGTTTCAGAAAAAACAAGACCCAATAGTTAATTGTAATATTTTTTTAAAATCTCAACTCAACATGGAACGGGGACCAGCTTAATTTTTATAGGTGCTTGTCAGGGGAAATAACTTTGTCTAAATTTATTCTCATTTGCGCATGCGCTAAAGTTTCTGAAAAACATCCGGAAAAAATTGGGAGGGGCGAATCTGGAATTACAAGACTTCGGGTAACTAAATTTTTACAAATACGGGTGATAGACGACAGCTTAAAGTATTGACAGTTGTTATAATATTTACCACTCGTGGTAACCCTGTTTATATTGGGGCCTGTTTGTGTTACATATCTTTTTTATTGCTTGTTTTGTATGGGAATCAGTTCGTCCAGGGAACGTTTCGTACTTCAATTTCATATGCATTGTATTGTATCAAGTCATTTTTGCATTGATGACAGAGATGTATTGTGTATCAATATACACTATAGCTGAATGAAATGTGTTGAAATTTACAAACACTGTATCATATTGATAAATGTGGTTTACTGATCTGAAATTATTATGTTAATATAAAAACAAATCTCTGTGATGCTGTTTTGATTATTGACATAATTTGCACTTCAGACGTGTCATGAAATGCATTTAACCTTATTACCTGGCTATTCACCTAGCCATAAAATATTTCACCAGTATGAGGAAATTCAAAATCTTGGTGTCTGTTCTTTAACAGTAGATGTAAAAATTTAAAAGAATTGAATTGTTTTGGCGTAAACAGTAGTTATAATCGGGTCTGCCTAATTGAAGACCTACATGAAATTGAAGACCCATGGAAGACCTACGGAAGACCTACACAAATACAGTATATATACATCAAAACTAATGTTATTTTCGTGTTCAGCATCATCAAAATATGCATAAATGATTAAAAAAATGTTTAAAAGTCATCTAAAAAAGGATTTTGAAAGCAATTATTGTGGGACTATTTTCTACCGAACGCGCGGAGGAAGACAACTATTGTGAAGAGTCGACGTTTCGTTTAAACGCCAGTTCGTCCAGTCACCTGTTTTAACGCATGTTCATATTCATTTAAATTTAGTAACACCTTTGTATGTGTAAAATCATTATAAAAATGTACAGCACGTATGAAAGATACAGTATAGCTATTAATCCAATCCTTTTATATTTAATTAAAATAAATACATATTAAAAGAACAATATAGATTTTCCTACTGAAGTTGGTAACAAAATTAGACACACGCACAAACATTCATAAAAATAGCCTTAAAATGTTTTTATAAGAAAGGGTATATCACTATAAATAAATGTTTAAGAGAGTGAATGCTCTCACATACGGGAATATTCCTTAGGCGAGGGTAAACTAACTCAATAACAGCACGTAAGGAATTAATTGAACGTATATTAGCGCATGAATGCAAAAATATACGTAACTTTGTTTCTGTATGAAGTTTAATTCAAGACGATGAAAACAAGAGTAATGGCCGATGGGCACTCTTAATAATAAAGTAATTATTTGTATTATTGTGCATGTTAATAAATTGTGAATGATGTATACGGGAAAAGTAGCTTCGATCGTGCACGTAAAATTTCATCCATTTTGTTGATAATAAGTTGTTTAAATATTATGCTAAACATCATTACGTTATGTATGGAAATGTCAACTTTTGGTTTCAAATAATAACAGAGATGTATGCTATTCAAGTTATTCGATTTACGTGATCAAAATGGTAGTTTTATAAACATAAGACTTCGATCGAACATTTGTAAAATTCCATAAATTGTGTGATTTAGCTAAGAAGAATACTACGGTAGTATGCTGTGAATAATATCCTTAGGCAATGAAATTTCACAGTGATAATTAGATGCTTGTATATTTCATTTAACACCACATCGCCACCGGACAATAGGTCAAACAGCAGGTGCCAATAACAATCGCTTATTAACGCGTGCAATAAACCAATATGCATCTGGATCCATTAATTATGTGCCATCTTTTGAAAAAAAAACAAAGATGTTAAATGAATTTTTGTGATGATTGCTTAAATAAGAATAAATAGGTTCCACGACAATGCAACCTTTGTTATTTAATATTGAGAAAGTGTTAATTAGCAAATTTGTTACCGTGTGCCAAAAAAATGCGTTTAGCGAGAAGTTTTTCCTTTTGATCATTTGTAATTAAAATTGTTGCAAATTGCTTGGATGACAAACTGCTACCAAGATTCGTTATATATGGGATTTTTTTATAATCATGAAACACTTACAAAACTTAACAAATTCAATTCTACACATGGTGAAGGAAAGTACACCGGCTTCAGTACCTAAAAGAAAACCAAAAATTCAAGTCACTTCACTCCCAGACTAGAGCTAAAAGCTGCCCTTGTAAACTTAGGCTTGGTTTTTAATCTTGAGAATATTCTCAATCCAAGCGGGGCAGTAAAAAGCTCAGTCTACCAAGCCTTGGAAAAATACATAAAATCTTGTCAGATGACAAATAAAATCTAAGGCCCCAGGTCCAGACATGTGTGCACAGGCAGCCCAACTGTTGTGGTTCCTGCATTAAAGATAAAGTATCTTTTTTAATTTTTTCTCTTTTTTTATTTTAAGTGGTCCTTGTTGAAACATGAGTTATTTTAAACATGTTGACATTTATTTTAGTATAATAACAAACTTTTCTAAGGAATAATCCATTTTTAACAACATGATACCCTCATTGATACAGGAATTATCTATATAAAATGATATCATATGGTTCATTATCAACAGAAAACTTTTATTATCAAATAATCATTTTTTTCTTTTAATTTCATGTTACCTCTATTCTTACATGAAATATTTTACAAATGCTATTAATCAATTATTTACTGCACAATCAGTTGGGCTGCAAAAATCTCTTTATTATAGATATCCATACGCGACAGAACGCTCTCATTACTGACATATGCTTCTGGCTTCTACTTAACACTACCACATCACTTAATATATACATGTATAGCTATAAGATACTAAGTTATTCGGTTTTAGATTTTTTCTATCTGTATTGCAACATTAAATTGAATATAATTGATAACTTTACATGCATTCCCAACATGAAGTATATGATTTTCGGACTCCAAATTTCGACCGAAAAATATGTCCTTTAAAATCTATTTCTGCAATAAATCATGATGAAAATATTTAGTTTTAGCTCTTTTTCTAACTTGAAATGCGCATTTCGATGCATTATATAATTATGTCCCAGCTGACAGGAAGTCTCCCACTGAGTCGGACGCCAAAAAACTGTATGTCATGCTTATCTCTACAACATAGTAACATCACCGAACCGTATCGTTATTTGTCACCTATTAATTAGCACCCGGTGAGATAATCTATGATGATCAAAGCTGAAATTGATGTTTGTAATAATATCAAGGAAATAAGAACTCATAGCTATAATTATGTCTTCGGTGGTATAGATAAATTATAACTTAGAACTTTTTACAAATCGGCAAATACTTGCCTATGGTACACAAAACAGAACAAAAGCAGTACAAACACGACAAAAATATAAAAACCGACGACATGGATATGGTCCTTGTTTTTAATTTTCCTCAGGAAGTTCTAAAGTAAAATATTTCTAAAAAGTAATATTGAACAAACTTTTTGTATCACTTTGCCATCCAAGCATTTTACAATTATCATTACAAATGATCAAAATGGTACAAAATGTAGAGTCCCTGTACAAATAAACTTATCGCAAATCGCTGGAATTAATGCATGTTTTGCACACGGTAGCAAATTGGTATCAAATTTACAAACATGGAAAATCAATATTTTTTTATTGTTCAGGATACATAACGTGTCTGCATTAGTTTGGATGTACATTATACTGTATTTGTATAGATCTTCACTAAGGAATTATACGTAAACAGCATTTTATATATGCAATACGAATAATTATTTTACTATCTATAATATCTATATTTTCTATCATTCAGTATGTTTTTCATTATGGTTATATATGTACTAAAGTACAATTAAATTAAAAAACTATGTTTTAATATTAAATCAAATTAATGAATGTATGATAGGATGAACGGGCGTTAGTGCGAAACGTAGACACTTCACAATTAAGAGTTGTCGTTCTTCCGCGCGTTCGGTAGAAAATAGTCCCACAATAAATGCTTTCAAAATCCTTTTTTAGATGACTTTTAAACATTTTTTTAATCATTTGTGCATAATTTGATGATGCTGAACACGAAAATAACATTAGTTTTGATGTATATATACTGTATTTGTGTAGGTCTTCCGTAGGTCTTCCATGGGTCTTCAATTTCATGTGGGTCTTCAATTAGGCAGGCCGGTTATAATCTGTTTGTGAGGGTACCATGCATTCTATCAGTCAGACATACATGTATCAGAGCATGCTATGACCTTATTATATCAATGAATGATTGCTTTTTTATCCTGTTCATCTAGTAAAATATGAAAGTAACATGATAGCATTAAATTAATATTGCTACATTAATACAATTTCACATAATGGTAAAAGTTGGTAAGCACAAAAAGTGGTGAAATACTGAAAAACACTATATGAACTGCTGAGAGACTGGTAAATACTTGACCAAATAAATCATCCTAACATTCAATTAGTTGATTGGACCAACATTTGTCATAGAAATAAAGTGTTTTATGTACAAGGAAAGCACCTCAAGATAAATTTGGTATTCTTAATAACATTGCTGTTTTATGGATGAAGTACGGTGGTGCTATGTATGAGAAATACATTGAACTATTACTGGACCTGAGGTCTTACAAACTTGAAAATTTCACCAGATCAGACATAATACAACTTGACCACAATTAATTGCATATATTGACTTAAATCTTCACTAAAAATCGAAGTAATTCTCTATATTGGCGGACATAGGTCTGAAAGTCTTTCAAGTTGTTTTTTTTTCTTAGAATGTAACACAGAACTGTGGAAATAAGCATGACTCTAGATTCATAGTCAGTTATTTTGCTGGCTCTTGTAACTGAGGATTTTTCTGAAAAAAAATGCATAAACTCAAATATGTGAAATTTATAAAAAGATAGTTATTAGTCTGGAGATTTCTCTGTTAATAATCAGTGCATGCATTGTTTAAGTATAGAGTTTGTATTTCTGTTCATTCAAAGTTATTTATTTGACAGTGTAGCCAGAGAGAATTCTGATGTTGATTGCTCAGTAGCATTTACACAAGATCTATTGCATAGTCCACCATGTGTTTTGTATTGGTTTGACATCTGGTAACTCTGCAGGTCTGATACCAAACCTTGTGTGCTTATTACTCCAATTGACAAGTTATGTGATCACTGATAAGAATTGTAAATGGAAGACTGCACTCATTTAATGGCAAATATGAAGTTTCTGGGTTGTCTGGATGAATCTAGCGGATTAAAAAAGAATTGCTCTAATCATTCAAAAATACACATAAAAGTACTTGATCATTGTTTTATATCTGAATTTACATTGAAATGTTTATGAAATAAACTTTTTATGGTGACACCTTGGCACAAAATGAATTGAATTGAATGTCAGGATAAATGCATTTGGTTTTTTATCTGTTTATTGAACTTCAACTTTTATCATGATTATAGAATATAAAGATACTGCATTGATGTCAAAAAAGGGTCTGTATAAATGTATTAGTCTGTGATATTTGTAAAAACATGACATTCACTCTTCTGATTTGAATGGGAGATGCTTAAATAACCTTGGTCTAAACATCCCTGGTCCAAAAAATGACATAGAGGTCAAATCCCATCAACAGAAATAACTGGGTAGTCATAACCCCCCATGTGATTATGTCCCAAAAAGTTAGTCAAATATCTGAGCTTTCTTAAATCTACCGTCAGATAGGGCATGGTTGAATTAGTTAAAAATTAACAAACGTTGATTTGATATTTCCTGCAGATTTAAATTGCTCATAAAATTTTCCTTTAAAACAAACTACAAAAATGAATGGACCCAGAAGTGAAAGTTGTCTATTTTTAAATATCTGTTCATGTAGTCCCAACACAACTCCCCTATAATTCAACTTGATGATTTACCCTATATCTGAAATAATGTTGAAAACAGACATAAAACAGGGAAAAAAGTTACCTATTGTTTAATGATGGACAGAAAAAATTAAACATGTATGGTTTAAGTAAATTCATAGTACATTCTGTGATTTTGAAATTGTTAAACCTTGTACATGTATTTGTCAACTGAATACACTGTATGTGTAACTAGTTCATGTATACATGAATAGTTGGTGAAAATGTTAGTAAAATCAATATTCATGAACCTGGTTTAAATATACTTCAATGTAGCTTGGAGCTCTTCTACTTCACTATTTAAACATTAGTTATATTTTAATTTCACTTGTATTGCATTGTAATCCTCTGTTATTAAAACAACTTTAAATACAGGATTATAGAGTTTATATAAAAATATCTGTTGTACAGTGTTAATTTACTTGGAGTAAAAAAAATCGTGAGAATTCCTCTTGTTCAGTGAGTATTTAAAAGTTGTGAAAGTGCTGGCTTTTAATCATAATTATCTCAAAATAATTTCAAAGTAATTATGATTTGCACATCTTTAAAAGCACAGCACCTGATGATGTATTTAAGACTCTGATTTTCAAGTTGTAACAACTTATCTACTCATTCATTAGTTTCTTTTAGTTCATGATAAATCACATTGAAATATTTGTTCCTATTACTATGGTTGACAACAATGCTTTGCTGTTCATGTTATATTATGTAAAACTGTATATATGTAACATTTATTGAAGTAAATATTGTTTCAACTAAGCCTTTTCAGGCACGCAAATTGTTTTAGTGTCAAATTTTTTACTGAACACGAGTCTCTGATTTGAAACTCACAGCTGTTAATAATATGAATAACTGACATTTCTACTGATTTAAATTTCAATGTACGCTTAATATATATGCTTATACAAATGATATTGATTAATTTTTGTTATATTATAAATATGTCAGCCCACCATAATGCCTGTGCAAACAGTTTTACATGCAGACTGTTATTCACGTACGGTAACTTCATATTTAATCTTTAATGTTGGTTCTTCATTTGTTACTAAGCCATTATCTGTTCGATTAATCAACATTGTTTCTTTCACAGGCCAGTATTTCTACCACATTTTAATATGGATGTCTTTCAGAGACAATTTTTTTTCTCAATTCAGAAAAAAAAATCTAATGTTTATTCCTTTGTCGCACTTATAAACATGTAATCAGATTGGTTGCAATTGGTGACACGAGTTTTTAATTGACGAACTTTAAACGAACAACATCGACAACAGTAATAATTGTGGCATATTGACAAACCTGGTCCATGAATTGTGAGTTTGGTCATTATATTAAGAAGCACTCTTTTGCCAATATTTCTTTGAGTGTTTTGCATTCATTTTACGAATTACGTTGATATGTATATGAACACTGAGGCAAACAAGTTTTTTTCGTATAAATTCTTTTCTTTCAGCACCTTAATACTACTGACTGATACCGGTAAATTTTAAAGTTTTGATGATTTGTGGATTAACCCTTACTGATTTATTTGTAATTTAATTTTTTAACACGTTTGCCAGGTTACAGGACTTTCAGTCCTTTGATTTATATTCATTTTCATTGTCATTTCTGATCCATGTTTATGAACATTATTGCGTACAATATAAGGAAAGAAGTGATTGGTGATACTGGTATTCTAGGTCATCTGACCTCTGTGCATGGCTGAAACACTATTGAATTACAACATATGTTTAACTCGAAAGCAAACATTTATTTAACTATACTTGTAATATTAGGAAGTGGAATGTAAGAAATCTATACTGGTAATTTCTCATGTAATTTAGTGTGGTTATAATGAGAGGCAAAAACCATTTGAGTTGATTTGCAATTCAGTGATCCACCAGATTGTTAAGAATTGTACTCTGGGATATTTGGAAATATCAATATAATAACTGAAATACAGTCTAACCTGTGTTTGTGGCCACCTCCAAATAAAGGTCACCCTGTGAATAAAGGCCCCATTTTGACTTTCCCAAGGGTCGCTTTTGTTGACAGGTTTGACTATATACCATTTTTGTACTTCAGTAGAAGTTGTAACTAGTTTAACAAGACCACACTATTTCTCCTGTATATTTCAACCTTCTGTGCATGACATACATTACATTAACCTGGCTTTCAACTTTGATGAATGTTTTGATGCGAAATCCAACCCATTACCCTACTTTGTGTGTTTGAGTATGTTTGAGGGTTACCGTCCTTGTGTTGAATAGATTCGAGTGACATCAACCTGTTGAGCAATAAGGTGGTAATTTAAGCTTACTTTTGTATCAAGTAACAATCATGAAAGACAGGGTATAGTTATGTCAGTTTACTGTACTATACTGTTACAAACTATGCTCTATTCAGGCAGTATATGATCATGACACATTAATTTTCCTTCATTACTATAGAAATAAAGTCTCATATTTCATAGGAATGCACCATCGTAAAAACTATATTTACCTTGAAAACCACAGGTTACGATATTGAAATTATGTCATTGTAAATGGAAAATATAAATGTTTTAAAAGTAAGCTTAGCTCAGTCTGTTGAGTGCCGGACTGTTGATGGAGATGTTGCAAGTGTGAGACCTGAGCATGGCACATTTTATATTCCGAGTTAATTTGTCTCCTTACTCTGATTCACTCGTACTGCACGGGTAAAGTTTTCCAAAATATGCTGGAAATTCCATTTTTCCCAGGTCCGCGCACTACTTGTTTTTATTGTTTCTGTGGCACTGAAGTTAAGATTTCCATTTTTTGTGAAAATTTTCAACTTTTACATATTGTGAGAATTCAGGAATTATCCCATGATGTGTTTTATAAATTGTATTCTATTGACTGACTGGTACCTAGCATATTAATTGTTTTCTAATTGGCTGGTACCTAGCATATTAATTGTTTTCTAATTGGCTGGTACCTAGCATATTAATTGTTTTCTAATTGACTGGTACCTAGCATATTAATTGTTTTCTAATTGACTGGTACCTAACATATTAATTGTTTCTAATTGGCTGTTACCTAACATATTAATTGTTTTCTAATTGACTGGTACCTAACATATTAATTGTTTTCTAATTGGCTGGTACCTAATACATAACTAATACTTTTATTTAACAATACCTAACATATAAATTGATTAGAATTGAAAAATCTGTAATGGAATCATTTGTTTTACTACAAGTATTGTGTTGGGCACATTTATTTACTTTTAAAAAGTTGCACTAGAATTAGATACATCACTCGCACACTCGCTCATCCACCCACCCATCCACCCACCGACTGACTTCGTGATTGATTTTGGAGCTATATGGTTGCTATGATCATAAGTCATTGAACAATCTTGGTGTATACTTGTTGAATGAAAGATAAAGAATTAATTTGTACACCTCTGTATAATATGAAACCTGACTTCACCAAAAGGTTAAAAAGTGTGACATTTATTTTTAGATGTCTACCATATATATTGTTACACTTGAGGCGTGGTACAGGTAGTTTTGTTGTATAGTTCAATTTTGCAATAGCTTTTGAAGTAGTGTCTAAATGTTTAATATGTGGGTTGAAATGTATTCTAGCTCTTTGTAATACAACGATAACTACTATTATGTGTAATTACGAAACTATGTCATTATGGAAATATCGTCCTATGTGGGAGTTAATACAGATTTATGCCTGACATCAGTGAATGTACATGTGAAGTTCAGTTGCAGACATTATTATTTATGTCTGACAGCAGTATGTGTAAAACATGCATAAAATGCTTGTAAAATAATTGTAAAATACTTTAATAATGTGTGTGATGTGGAAATAAAATACATACGAAATAATTATACATGTAATAAATATGAAATACTTGTTATATATCTGTATTCATGCCTGTACAACTGCACGCTCTTTCATACATGAAATGTATATTCATATTTTCATTGAGTGCTCATTCAACCACAAAAGAACCAAGAAATCTTGTGTTTGTTGTAATATGGAGTTTAATCATGCTGATACACTTTATTTATTAATTTTATGCATCATGGCTGATGTTGATTTATTTCCTGCACAACATACATACCTGTGACATGAGATATATGATATAGCTGTAAAAAGGTTATGCTGATGGAGTAAATTCGCAAGTGTAATATTCAAAACATTTCAATCATTTCAGTCCAAATTTTGTCTTTTCTTTTGGGAAAGTTGCTTCAAAATTGTGAAAAATGGTCTTTATTTTGGATTGGGAATGGGTCCATTCGCCGGTGCCTATTATATCAGATAAAAAAATCCCTGTGTTGATCTGACATTACAATTTAATCATTGTTTATATATTTCAGTTATACAAGTGATTGATATAAAGTAGACAGTATGAGTTATCCTAAGGCAGAGGAAGCGAAGACAGGCGAACCACCAATAAGTATGCAGCCAACGCCTTCAGGTAAATACAAGTTTTTACTGGTTAAATAGCTACTTACAGTGATTTCCTTTGGTCAAGCGGTTATGGTCTCTGACTAGTAATTACTTGCCCCTTACCACTGTGAGTTCAAATCCCACCCAGGACCAGACTGATTTTCATATGTTACGAAGCTGTCCAGTCTGGGTTTTTTCTCCTTAAAGTTGGAAAAGTTGCCAAATATCCCTGGGTGTTGATATGACATTAAACCCCAATGAAATTCTTAAATCCATCATGATCCGATGTTAGATTGCTTGGCAACATACTCATAAATACATCTGAGCTAAATTAACAATTTTTGCTCTTTTCAATCTTTTCAATGGTATACATTTCATTCATTTACCTTTATCAGTTGGCCATAAATAGAAAAAATCACTTCTGATTAAAACAAACAGTAAAATCAAAGTCTATCAAAGATTTTATTGCTGTTATATATTCTGAAAAAAAAACATGATGTAAACAATCCATGGCATTATTACAGTAAAACTGTCTGCAAGGTAAGTTTGTGAATAGTATTTTGCTGTACTTCATTTTCATATCCATGTTTTAAAATGATGGCATTAATTTACCAATATGGCTTTCTGTATGTATACAAAGACGATCATTTTATGATTACTTAGGTATTTAATCTTGAGTCCAAGATAGGTTGCATTTTGGTTATTTTGTGTAAAATTTTGTTAATTATTTTATTTTAAATATTGATTGTACTTCAGCTCCCCCTGGGGCGCCCATGGCCCCTGGCATGGCTCCTGGTGCCCCTGGTGTTGCTCCTGGTGCCCCTGGTGTTGCTCCGGCCCCTGGACAATGGATGGCAGCCCCACAGGTTCCTCCAAACTGTCCACCTGGATTGGAATACTTGGCGTCTGTAGATCAGCTCATGGTTAAACAGAAAGTAGAAGGCTTAGAAGGTATTTTCGGACTAGTTTTGCGGAATTTTCCCCATATTACAACTCAATAATGACACCACCTTAGTATTAAGACTAACATTTTTGGACCTATAGGTGGTTTTAATATAGTTTTACTGTACTTTTATTTTATATTTATACGATATCATTAATTTTAACGTTATGAATGATGCAACAGAGCAACAGATAAGCTGCGTATTTGCGTATTTACTCAATTAAATTTACAAAATACGCAATTGAAACTATTTTAGATGCATATCAAAAGCAGTTACAAAAGAAAAATACCCAATTAAAATACTTATGATGCATATATATATATACATGAATATACATGCATATCGTCATTTTCATTTATCAGTCGATCCTCATAGTCTCGGGCAAATGTTGTAGCAATGCAGTCAAAAAGCAAAAAAAAAACAACCATATGTGTTCAGTTTTGGAGAGTGTATTCCCTGGCCCTAGTGCCAGAAAATAAGAAAAATGAGTTTCAGAAAACCCAGTTATATTTAGCAAATATCCAGTTCAAAATGACATGATGGAGTAATACCCAATTCACTGAGAAAGCTTATCTGTTGCTCTGTACTAATATGTTTATGTTGTAGGTCATAATAATATTACTTATTAAATGTCTTGATCTATTGAATTCAAAGTACAGGAAATACCCATATCATTTTTTC
Organism: Lutraria rhynchaena; assembly: GCA_008271625.1. Classification (NCBI taxonomy): domain Eukaryota; kingdom Metazoa; phylum Mollusca; class Bivalvia; order Venerida; family Mactridae; genus Lutraria; species Lutraria rhynchaena. The sequence goes on along the minus strand of VIBL01000004.1, from coordinate 4,203,121 downwards.
AGGCTCTAGTGGATGTCGATGAGAAAAAATGCTAAACTGCTCAAGTATGATTACATTTTTATTGATGGAACTATGCAACCCATCACCCCATTTCCCACTGCCTTAAAATAAATCTGTAAACTGTTGCTATATTTTTTTATTTATTTTACAGCCTTCACTGGATATGAAACAAATAATAAGTATGAGATTGTGAATTCCCTTGGACAGAGGGTTTTCTATGCTGTTGAAGGTATGTAATACAATATTGCTGATTTGTTTATTCAATCCTCTAAGTTTTCTGTGGAGTTATGTATTGATAGAAACTACTTTAGATGTGAAGATAGAAACAATTAAGTGTGGTATGGAGTATATTGATCTCAAAACTGCTTTTGTAAATATATGAATTAATTCATCCCTGCTGTTACCTGTATGTAATGTAGAAGCTAGCTTGAATGTGTTATAATATGTATTTTGTCAATAAAACGCCAGTGGTCAGTTTGCAGATTATTGCATTTGTGTGATTTTTTGTCCTTCCTGAGAATTTCCTAATTTCACGCTTTACTTATTGAAGGAAAATGTTCAGAGCTATATCTGCTTAACATGATGTTTTGCTTGGTGAGTGGGGTATTTTCCTCTCCTCGTGTGCTTGTGCCATTGTACACCTGTTATTGCTATTTGCATCATATTGATGTTATGGAAATAAAAGTCTGTTTGTGACTTTTTGTCTGGTTTTCTTAGCTGATGATGGGTTAGACTGCTTGACTGGAGGTCTCACCTTCGATATATATTCCCTGAGATGGCTTGGCCTGATATAAAACTCCAGGCCACTTCTGCTCTTATTTGAGTCACTCTTCATTTCACAACTTTAAAAAATCCAGTTCTGGCATTCTTATTAGGGAGATTTTATAGTGACTGTAGTGCATTTTGTTGGAACCACAATGATTTCTGTCTGGAGTGGATGCTAGCATTGCAATGTCACTATTACTTCAGTTTGTAAGTATTACAAGAAATAATTTGTAGCTGTTATTAGCATCCCCCATTAAGTGGTATTGTAGTCAACATTGGTATACATATACTTTGTAATATCATTACAGATACATGCTGTTGTACAAGAAACTGCTGTGGTCATCACAGACCTTGGGACATCAAGATCTTAAACAACCAGTCTAAGGAAGTGATGCATTTATCTCGTGGATTAAGATGTAATAGTTGTTTCTGTCCATGCTGTTTACAGGTAATATGACTTGTAACAATGTCTGGTATTCTTTTTGTCCATGCTGTTTACAGGTAATATGACTTGTAACAATGTTTGGTATTCTGCCTTATGTAGATAGCATAACCAACATAGTCAAGTTTATCAAAGCAAATTTATCAACAAAATACAAACATCTCAGCACATGTTTTGTGTACTTGAGTATGTGGTAAATGCTGAAAGAACGCAATAAACATCTCTAAGAAAAATACAAAACAATTCTTTACAATGAATTGAATACACAATAAGCACCTTCTTAGAAAAATACTTCACAGTTATTTACAATGAGTCGAAACACATCAAGTACAAAAGGAAACGTTTGAGTATGAAAACATCACGAACAGAAAATGTGCCTTATTCAAACAATAAAGCATTTAGTACAAGGAATAATACATAATGACCGCAACAATGTATGACAAACTAAGATACCTACATTGGTGTGACTGTCAAAACATATAACATCAAGTTCATCAAAAAATATCCCTAATTTTCTCAAGATGGATTGTCGCCCACTTCAAGTTTGGTACTACAACTGTAACAACTGATTAAAAATCGTTGTCATCATACAGGTCAGATATCACTAAATTTACTAAGTTAAAAACAATTTCATGAAAAACATCACATCTGGCTTATGTTATACGTAATTCTGATAGAACATAGTTGACTCTTCCATATTTGGTTTTAACCTAGTAATTGTAATGGTCAATGGCCTCACTGACTGCTTGATGTTCATACACGGGAGGAAAATCTACCAGCCAACCGAAAATGTAGTTCCTGTCTCCGGTGAATGCAAGTTATTGTTGATAAAGTATGGGCTGTTTTTCAGCTGAGGATTATTAAATATTTAATTCTCATGAAGTTGAAGCCTAGCCCACATATATCAACTTATAAAACATGGGAAAATATTTATTTTTTTATTACTCACTGTGTTTGTCATACATTCCAGAAAGTGACAGTCGAGGCCCCAGCAGGAAATGTTATTGGATACGTTTCACAGTCCTGGAGTTTGTGTAAGCCAAGATATAAGATCCAGACCGCCAATGAAGACACTGTACTGAGGGTGAAGGGACCGTGCTGTACATGGAATCTTTGTGGTGACATTGAGTTTGATGTAAGATTACAAATCCTAAAGATTTAATTAACTTACATTTTTGTACTGTTTAATTTGTACAGGAAAATCTTTTATGCATCTCAGTGATCCAATGATGAGAGTATTTTTAAATCATTGACATCCCCAAATAGTCTGAATTTAATATCTAACTCCAATAAAATTTTGGTACAGTTTGTTAGTAGAGGGTTCTATTTGCTGTAAGAACTCACTTCCACATTGCCTTGGTTGTAATTTGAGTATTTTGTGAGTTTACATACTGTGTTGAAGGAAAACTCCAGGCATAAACCATGGGTCACCACTGACCTTCCATGAGTCAGCTGGACAGCTTCCTCACATGTGATATTTGCTCCCATCTGGGACTTTAACATGCAGCAATGAGGGGCTAGTGATTACCAGTCAGAGACACTAGAGATAACCCTTGTTCAAACTTTTTCAAGATATCATTTATACAAACATTCTTATATCGTGAACGGTTTTGAACATGGGTCAACTCGGGTTAAAAACTAGGTCACATGGTCAAATCACAGAAAAAACGTAGACGTTGCAACTGTTACTCAGGTGAGCCGAAAAGTGCCATCATGGCCCTCATGTTAGATCTGTTAGTAAAATGCTGTATACCCCTGATAACAGGTAATATATCCCTACTAATTCTTGTATTTCAGATATCAACCGCTGATGAAACTTCATTCTGTGGCCGTATCACAAAACAATGGTCAGGGCTCGCCAAGGAAGCTTTTACAGATGCTGATAATTATGGGGTTTCATTCCCTCTTGACCTTGACATTAATGTGAAAGCAACACTTCTTGGGGCTGTTTTCCTTATTGTAAGTCTACATATATGTTAGGAATCTATCTGACAGTGATTTCAAGAATTTAAATTATGTTTACTGCGTGTAAATCTACTACAACTTTGATTTCTTTTTTGTCAACTGCAAGTGCAGTAATCTTAAATCAGAGGTATGGAAAAATCAAGTTATTTTGGTACCTCAAAAAAGATCTTTTGTGAAATCTCGACCTGATATTATAAAGAATGATTGCTTAATGATAACACCGTAACATAGTCTAGAAGTAGTGGCATACATTTAAATCATTCACCTTAATCTCAATGTTGGTAGCAAACTGGAAGTGATTAATCAGATATATCAACTGGTTTTCCTTATATAACTCTTGTTTGTGTGTGGATTTCATTTATTTTATTTTTAATTTTGTATCATCATTATGAAAAAGCATGCAGTTAGTTTAATTGACAGAGTTGGCAACTGCTCATCCTGATTGAAATCACTATACTGGAACTTAGAATAAGCGAATACTTAGTGATGGTAAACAATGGTAAACAAAAATTAAAATCAGTTAATAAAATATTCAGTTTAAGATTTCTCAAGATCAGACGAAATATTGCTGTATTTTAAATGATTTGATAAAAATTGTCTTCTATTTTCAGGACTTCATGTACTTCGAAAACAATGTTAAGAAAGACAAAACTAAGGTGAAGAATTAGGACATTGAAAAGGTGAAGAAGTAGGACATGGTTAATAACATGCTGTAGAAGCTTTGAACTCGAGACCTCTTGTTGTTTCTGTGCTTTGTGTATTTTTTGCATTCATAGATAGACTTTTAAGGCTTTCAGTTAAAACCTTTCATTTTTATTGAGTATTTGTTGTGGAAGAAATATATATTAAACAACCAAGAAACAGGAAAAAACATTTTTTTCTGCAAAATATATGATATTGACCTTCGATGGCTTACGCGAAAGAAGTATATACATGAAATGCTTTGTGGACATATTTTTACGTACATGTACATGTTTCATACGCTGAATGTGATCAATCATATACTTTGATATTATTTACACCGAGTTTCTCTGAACTATTGTGTTAATATTGTTTTACAATTTATTTCTTAAGTGTTTTCTTACATCATGATTTCGACACAAATGATACATTTTATTAATATATTTTATTCAAACCATTTTATTTTGTACTTACACAACGTAATGCTTATTGTTTATTTCATCAATATATGTGATATTATGTATAAAATAATCAGTTTGTACCGTAAGTCAGCTCCCTTATTTGGCCCCTTTTGTTTTAGACATAGTCGGATTATAGAATCTTGGTGTGTACGAAATGTTGATATTTCATTTACCTTTATACCAAACATTACTGCTATGCGTTGGTTGACCATACCATTTGTTTTTGATATATGATTCCTAGATGATCATAATTTAAGATCCATGCTTAGCATTGTTAAGAATATTAAGTAAGTATTCAATATTTTAGAATTCATATACTTTTGTATTCATACATTTGTATTGTTGTTTCTTTTTTGTCCAATTGCTAACAATAAAATGAAGTTATTTTTTGTGTGCCTTAATATAAGATTTTATATTAAAATCCTAGTGTTATATTCGAACTAATTGTGGATTTTTTAATTCAAAGTTCAGACATGATTATAGATGTTTTACATTTAATGACTTGAAGCAGTTTTATAAAAATATTTTTTTTTTATGTTTTAAGGGTAAGTATAAATGAAACTCGTGCTGTTTTATTTGTTTATTTTTTTGCTATTTTTCTATGTACATGTATGTCCATATTTAGTGTATAATACTGTAATTATTTATATATTGTGTCTTATACAAGTAGATAGTATCTTGCGGGATATGTTTATTATAGTTTATTCATAAAAAACCAACAAAATTGATGTACAGATATGTTGTTAATATCTACTAACTTCTCTTGTGTATTTGATGTAACACATTATCGGTTGTCATGGTTACTTTTATTTTGAATTATATTCTTTCACTGTGGATTTCCTGCTAATGGTTAGTTTGCTTAGAGTATCTTTGCTGATATAGGGGTCAGTCTCTTTTTGTGTGTGATTCCAGGGGCTCATTTCATAGACAGACATTTCTTTGCTAATATAAAACTTTTCAATCTTAACAGTCTTACCAATTTGTATGCATTTCGGACAATTGGCTCTAACAGCTGGCAAAAATCCCCCCAACTAACAATACTACATGTAAAATATTTTTCTTTACAAACATGGGATGCCTAGGTATATAAGTTGAAAAATTGCTGTGGTAGCATATCTCAGATACCCTTTGAATAAAACCCAGCATCACAAGTATAGACTGTTCTTTGTATATGACACTGATTCCTACTTATATGTTATCGTCTGGATTAAGACTTATGTTCAAACTCTCTATTTTGTAATCTTTTTCTATACATTGGTGTTGTGTTGTGTATTTCTTGTTGTAAACATATTATCGCATATGGTATTTTTTTTTGTATGTTTTCGTAGGAACCTATACATATGTTAGAGAATTTGATGTCATTTTTATAATACGCTGTTTTTATAAGTCGCTTTTAATCACACATTATTCTTACCCCGTTGTTGCTAGACAACAAACTATATCTTTCTATATATAATCTATATGATGTGGTGTCCATTTGCCATTGATCTATACATATCCATGTATTTAATCATGCTTCTATTAAACTATATTCTTATGTATATATTAAACTCTTTCTAACGTTTATGGTCTGTGTTTGTGAATCTTAATTTGTTATTTACCATACCATAGACATTGTAACATTGAATAACTCTGAATATAAAGGTCTTTTGTCTACCTAGTTTATTATTCCAGTTATTTGCGTTATGTCTAACTTTTAGAGGTCAGTGTTTCTGAGTTATTATTTGTTGCTTTAACATAGACAGTGTTGTGTTGAACAGTTATGGACTTAAAGGTATTTTGTTAAGTTATTTTATTAAACTAATTCATATTGTTCCTTACTGGTTCAGATCCATGCAGGACTGAGTACATTCACGTACTCGTATCTCCACGAACAGATCTTTAAGGAGTCCGAAATTAATCTGAAAGTTGAGACGACGTAAAAATAAGTGTTGTCAAAACATGCAGAATTTATGGTGTAATTCATGATTACATATTTCTGTCTACTTCACAAACAGTTGTACTGTATTTATATCAGCATTCTCCACATAATTATGGCGGCCTAGTTTTAGCATTGGTGGCATTTTGGTAAGAGAGAATATGCTTTCGGCATTGTATCATGGTACTGCATTTTGGTACTTAGTTATTGCTCAAATCATAATCAAGCATACTATAGTCATTGCAGTATGTTGTAAATCTTCATATGGTACCCACAATGTCATTTGTCAATGTGTACTGACGTTATCCTGTTTCAATCTTTCAGTTTCTAAGTATCGATTAAATAACATCATTTAATCCTTGTGTTTGTTGAAAAATATCTTTTGTTTGTTGAAAAAAAAATTCTGTTTGTTTGTTGAAAAAAAAATACCTTTTGATTTTGATTTGGTTAAACTTACTTTTTTATTCAGAAACCTTTTTTATTCAGTGATGATTTGTTGTTTTTTTTCTCTCTCTTTTGTGTTCATATGTGATATATAAAAGATTTTATACTGTTGTATTTTAGATACTTAATTTTTGTTTTTTGTTCTATACCTGTTGTATCTCTTATCACTCATTTTTATTTGTATCGATTTACTATTTTCACCTGTATATACAAATTACAATATATTTTTTGTAACCCATTTTCTCATTACGTTTTAGTTTAGGAGTAATGGTTTATAGACTTTCAATATTGCAAGTTTTGTTTTATAGAGATGAAATTATCTAAACTGTCATGAGATTGGTTCTTCGAGGAGTGTTGCTTACAATTGAAAGGTCAAATATGATCAGAATTTTGTTCTTGATTTTTGTTAGTTCAGTGAAATATGACAGAGTTTTATACTAAATTACTGAAATTATTGGAAGCTGTGAACAGTGCTCGTCTTTTATGCTGTTATATAAAAACCAGTATTTAGCGTTACAGTGTATGTGCTTTTGTAATCTACTGCAAAGATATTAGAATTCTAGCTTTTGTGTACAGTCAAACCTGTATTTGCAGCCACCTCCAAATAAAGGCCACCCTGTGAATAGAGGTCATTTCTTGAAAACTGTCATTGATTACTTAGAACAAACTGACCTCTAAATAAAGATCGTCTGTTAATAAAGGCCACATTTTGTCTTTATCAAGGGTGGCTTACGTTCACATGTTAAACTGTATAAACAGTGCTTATATCTAGTTAAAGCTTGTTAAAGTCTCGTTAAAATCTACCTTGGTATAAAAAGTACAAACTACATATGGTGAACAGTTTTTCCACATCATTTGTTCTAGCGAGATTTCTCTAATTTTGTGTATGATACTCTGTTAAATGGCGAAGTGACTTACCTTTTATTTCTTATAAAACACTATCACATTGTATTGTTCACTTGAGTATGAAAAATAACAGTGAGTTTCAATACTGTCAAAGTACAACTATTCTTGCTTTATGTAAGTATATTCATTTCTTTAGAAAAGTATTTGTGTGATGTGTAGTAATACATTTTGAAAGAACAAATTCTAAAATGAATTTTAATTAAAAATTTGATGTATGTATAGATAGCTTTATGATGTTGGTTGTTTTAAAAAATGATAGAGATGAGACTAATAGTGCTAAATTTAATGTCTTTGCAATAACTGATAACACGAACAGTGTGTTTCTTTTGTAAAGCTTATTTCTTTAGTATTGATAATACATGTAGTTACCTCACAATTTTTTTTGTAACATTTACACTGTTGAAATCTGTGAATAAACATGGCATACTCCGACCTGGTATTGTTATGTATTTCTGTGGCTACAATATGCCATACAACATACTTATCTTAATCAGCTACTCGTTAGAAAACTTACAAAATACAGGCCGTGGCCGTGGTCCAGTGGTTAGTGTGCTGGACTTGTAACCCGGAGATCTGGGTTCGAATCTTGGTCGCAACATGTCATACCCTTCTATGAAAATTTGACAAAAATGTCAGTTTTCCCCCATATGTGGAGAAGTTGCCAGCTCCTTGTGGAAGCTGAATGGTAAGCTATTACTGGTTGGTATACAGTCCAGTGAAACTGTTTTGTGAACCTGTCACCGTATGTAACTGAAAAATTGAGAAACAGCGTGAAACCCCTGTGACAATAAGTCACATAAAAACAAACAAAGCATTATAAAATAAAGTCAATTCTGTAAACTAAAAGCGTCAAAAAGAGTAAAAATGTGGACTGTGTACAGTTGATTTATAATCTGAAGTAGTCTGTTTCTAGTATTTTGATTTATGAAATAATACATATATTCCCATGCTATATCACTTGGTATACATCACTGAAGATTGAACCATATCGTACGATCTATTCAGCGGTACTGCCCATACTTTATCTACTGATACAATAATGGGAATAGAGTCATTATAATTGGTAGCATTAAAAACAGTGAGCTGAGATGGAGGGTAAAGACTGGCTGAGAGATGTTACATATGATACTTATGCCAATCATGATAAGCACCGCCTACTAACTCAATTCATTTATACAACTCTCAGTAATCTCTCCAGTAATAAACTAGTCACTATTAACTTTATACAGACGTTACTGTTGTTTGTGTGTACACAGGAGCCTAATGCAACAAATTGGTTACCTGGATATTTATAAAAGAGTTTGATTTCAGGAATTGCGCCTATTTATTTTGACTTTCAATAAGCATAACATTCTTAATAATTCTGTGAAATGGAAAGTGGGTTATTAGGAAGCATCACAACTAAGGATAAAGTGAATGGAAGACCCAAAATGAACAACTACAGAAGTAGACGATGACATTTTAAATGCGTGAGTCTGTGAACACGAAAATTAAACTACATCCCTACCTCAGTAAACCGCGATTTATGAAAAAAACGTCCATATAAACTATACAATATATTTCGTACGCAACATTCTGATACGACTTGCTATATTGACTGTATAAAATGGGAATAAAAAATCCATACATTATCCAACGATAAAATATGGCTGGCTGTTCCATTTTACCCATTGTAACTTGGCGATTATAATGGCCAATGACGTCAATGACTACTTGTTATGAAGAAAGTCAGAGGAGTAAGACCGGTCAGTAGGCCCACTCGTATGTCAGTATTTAACATAATAAGGCCTTAGCAAAAAAGGTTTGTTTCCGGTTACATGCCCCCCAAAAATATGGGTCGTAGGTAGGGATTTTTTTCTGTTATGTTTTTTACATATATCGGCAACACTGTTGTGAAAATTACAATATAACACTAAGATTTGGATGCCATAAAACTTATTAGTCGACAGGTAAAAGATGGGTCGGTCGGGTAGCCGGAAACAAGCCCTTTTTAGGCCTAAATGAACGTTGTTGAAAAAAAGATTTTGCAAATTTTATTCCATAAAGTAGTAAAGTACATTTCCTGAACTCAGAAGTGGTCATGGTTATAAGGATACGAGCGCTTATTAGGAGTAAATAATTGTTTATTAGGAGTAAATAATTGTTTACTCAGTTACTCAACCAACCCCAGTTTTTCTCCGCGACCCTAGACGTTTTATTAGGCTCGATTATTACATCAACGTTTTAGCCCTTCCGCACAAAAATAATTTCAACCGCGGCTTTCAAGAATTATGAAATATAAAAAAAAAATAAAAAAAAACACCTACCCTATTTTTAATGAACATGTAACCAGAAACAAACAATTTTTACGCCTCATAAAGGAGCCACAATTTTGTAATCTTAAGTGCGTATAGTTTTCCATATCAACAGCGGTTTACAGATAGCACAGTCTTAACGGACGAAGTGTGAAATTCACTTAAACATATTAATGTATTTATTTCAATAGTTCTATTGTTTTAAATTTGAAATCAGACACTAAAGTCCGTATTTTCCGTTCCGCTGTTTAGGTATTACTCGTATATGATCATAAGTGGTGTGTATTATAGCAACGGCAGTAAAAATCTATACATTGCGATAATTATGATAGATTGTTAATTTATTATACTCGCATTTACTTTGCTTCTTATAAAATTGTTAAATATGGGACCACACGGTAAGTACATATATTTTATTTATTCAATTTCTGTATACATTTGTATCCATTTCAACCAGCATTTAGATTTTCAGGATTGAGCATTAAATATCAAAGTAAATTCAGGACTAAAAATGTTGATACTCTTGTTTCTAGATTTATTATGTAAATGGTACAGGGCGTTATTTTTTATTTTTACTGTGTAAATGGTACAGGGCGTTATTTTTTCATTTTTTCTGTGTAAATGTTACAGGGCGTTAATACTTTCATTTTACTGTGTAAATGGTACAGAGCGTTAGTTTTTTCATTTTTTACTGTGTAAATGATACAGGGCGTTACTACTTTCATTTTACTGAGTAAATGGTACAGAGCGTTAATTTTTTCATTTTTACTGTGTAAATGATACAGAGCGTTAATACTTTCATTTTACTGTGTAAATGGTACAGAGCGTTAATACTTTCATTTTACTGTGTAAATGGTACAGGGCGTTATTTTTTCTGTGTAAATGTTACAGGGCGTTAATACTTTCATTTTACTGTGTAAATGGTACAGAGCGTTAATTTTTTTCATTTTTACTGTGTAAATGGTACAGAGCGTTAATTTTTCATTTTTACTGTGTAAATGGTACAGAGCGTTAATACTTTCATTTTTACTGTTAAATGGTACAGAGCGTTAATATTTTCATTTTTATTGTGTAAATGATACAGAGCGTTAATATTTTCTATTGTGTTAACGATATAGGACACTGATATTTTCAGATTTATTGTGTAAATGGTGCAGTACCTTCGTTGGGAAAGGGAAGAATTTTTGTAGTATTTTCTGTGAATCTAGACATACACGCAGCAAACGTCGAAAACTCGCATTTAAAAGGGTAAGTCAAATTTCAATGTCGATTTTTTCAATGTTGACGTAACTATTCATTCCCAAAATGCAGTCAGTCATTTTTGCATCACTATTTTTGTGTAAAACCACTCTCGTAGTAAATAAGAGTGCCAAAGTGTCAAGAATTACGCTCGTCAAGTAAAAACTAGATAAGAACAGATGAACTTAGAGAGAGAGGACAAGGTCTATTTCATTATATTTATTTGCTGAATCGGGGGCCATAATAAAAAAGGGCCATAGGCTATTTTGATGATTTTCTCTCTTGGTGGAGATATAAAGTCCATCAACATTTTTAACAGGTTTGGTGAAACTTGAATAAGAATTGTTCAATTTATATAGAGTAAGCAACTGTTGTGGACGCCACCTGCCCGTCGCACGTTCCCATGTTACGTCCCATCAAGTCGAGCGTTTAAAAAGTAGCAATGCATTTACGCGCAATTATTATTAACTATTTTTCTTTTGTTATGTGGTATTTAATTAATGTGTCATATTTAAAAAAAATGCTAACACACTATTGATGTGAGGAGTGCTAGATTTAGCAAAGAAGAATTGGTCGACCATCAAACGTGCATTGCTAGTATTAGTGTCAATACAAATGTTAACATTCTCTCTTCAGCCTGTGTATTCCTCTGGGCCACACGATGAACGGGAATATGTATCCCCAAGATCCAACAAAACTGTCCCAAACAAGAAGGAGTCATTCCTGGAAGGTAAGCTTATATTCTGTCAAGTTTAGACACATACTAGTATTTAAGATCTATAACTCACGTGCCATCTGTGCAATGAGAATTTGAAAACTGAAAAGACATGAGACGGGAAACTGTGATGCATTTACACAATTTTTGCTTGATAAATGTAGATAGATATAAGAACAAATTGCACAAATGTATACGCTATTTATGTTACTTTACAATGCGCATAATTCTGGCACATTTCAGTTGATTATTCCGTTGTCACCTCAATGTCTGTTGTATGTTATCTGTCCGCTCATCCTGGTTTATTTATTATTGTTTTTAAGACGTGATTACGGCCATAGAGAACAACAGCGAATCCCCAGAGCGAGATAAAAACAGACGTGAGTATCAAACCATGGTTATATTTAGGCCTGAAAAAAGAGGTTTGTTTCCGGTTGCCCGACTGACCCAATAATTTACCTGCCGACAAGTAAGTTTTTGCGGCGTCCGAATTGTAGTGCTATATTGTAATTTTCACAACTCATTAATATTGCGGCGCACATATGCCCATACAGTGTTGCCAATATATGTAAAATATAAATAAAATAATCCCTACCTAACAACCCATATATTTCGGGCATGTAACCGGAAACAACCCTTTTTAGGCCTTAGTTAAATCTTAATAAAACGGACTAATATATATCTGATTACATGTACATTAAAACTATGCCTTAATTACTAAATACATGAGCATTTATTCGCACATTGGATGAAAAATATGCATACATTATCGCGTCCTCCTTTAAATGGTATTGTCTGCTGAAAAAGCGCTCTTCGTTACAACACGGTGATTTCGATCTTTTCAGAGCGATTTCGAATATCTTAATGTCCAACTTACTTTTAAATGCAAGTGCACACATTTTTCGAATACCGCATTCTTTGCTAGCGAGGAAAGCTGCAATGATAAGTACATTGAGTTTTACTAGCAATTCTCAAATCTGTTCATTGCAGCAAAATTACTAGCAGCATACGCAGTATTGAGAAATGCTAATAAAATTATCTTTGTACTCTGCAGCCGAAGCGAATGGCGATGCGTCATCTACGTCAGCGGAAAACAAGACTCCGCCTACTTCCGGGCGACTTAATCAATCGACCGGAAGCAAAGATGGTGAATCACAAAGCACAATTGTACCAAAACTTGATCTAAACAGTCCCAAAGAAAAGAAAAAGAAAGACAAAGATAGACATAGCGCACGAGAAAAAGTACAAAAAGATGACAAAGAAAAGGGTCATGGGAAGGAAAGCTCTGAAAAGAAGACTGGAGAAAAGGCATCAGCCATACACAAAAACGATAGATCAAAAACCCATACGTTATTGGTTCACAATCAGGACTCGAAACTGCCAGTCCGAAATAAGGCATCGATTCACCATAGACCTACGGATCTGAACAAAACAGAACCAATCAGAAAGGCTAAGTTGCATGACGATTCAGTGAGCAATGATGAAAAAAATAAACGTGTGACGCAGACAAATGATACGAAAAAAATAGGACATAACAAAGCAGCTGAAACAAAGGAAATCGCCAGTGTTTCTAGCGCACAGGCTGCACAAAGACAGCGTTCTAAAAGTACAGTGGAACTGGATAAAAAAGTTCGTTCCTCCGGCTATGGAAACCCAATAAATCCAAAACTTCGTCCCATGACTCTGAAACCAAGGAGCGCCACATTGTATAGTACTACATCAAAACAAAAACGAGAAGAAAGTGCTAAATCCATCAAGTCATCAACGATAAGCATTCATCCCACGAATACAAATGATCTAAGGCCAGCAGTTAGTGGTCAGCAGAAAGGTAATTGGGAATTAGCTCCATCTACCATAACAGAAGAAGCAATTAAACTAGATGCGGGTAACAGGAACACATTAGAAAATGAGAATCCAACACCAAAAAGTTCGCCGCGGAAATCCGAGAGATCCGAAGACAGTGTACGGGAACTGGCGAAAATTCACGAAATAATACGAGAAGAGTCGACTCACAGTGATCTTCTCAGTCAAACAGAGCTTCAACTTAGACTTAGTTCCATTAAGCGAAAAGTGGAAGTGAGAAAACGTGGTCGAGACAGTAGATCTTCTTACGGTAGCGATTTAGACTCATCGTTTCAAGACAAGTAAATAATTTTACTGTATTTCTATAATTTCTGTATTTCTATAAACTCTTTTTGAGCAAATTTAATGTTCAGTCACACAGACTGTAGTTATCGGCCTATGTTTAAACAAGAAATGTAGAAATGTCACCGAGCCAGGTTTTCAACAATTTATTGAGAGGGAACTATTTGCCTGTTTTTAGTTCTAGAAAGCTTGAACTTGCCCAAGAACCACTAAATACAATGATTGAAAGCTAGGTCTCCGTAAGATCCGGCTTCGTTCCAAATTTTGCAGCAATTTGTCAATCTGAACTAAATTAATTGAACTGAAACCATTCGTTTGACCTTCACCTTCACCTCACCGACTGAGAATTTATCCCCAATCAAATAACCAGGCTCTTTACCTTATTGAAAGCCAGGTCAATACCTCACTTCTTTACAAGACGCAAAATTAAGTTGTAAATAACCATTCATTAGACATTTTCAGTCTGTCTATCACAACGGTTACCAAGGCAACATATCACGTGGTTATAGCCTGGATCAGAGTTACTTAACAACAAAAAAAACACGTATTCTTTTTGTTTCAGTACCTTAGACTGGGTTGCAGACAAGGAGGGTCTGAATTCATCATTCGGTGGAACATCAAAAACATCTCGATCCTCGGCTAGATCAAACATAACAAGAATTTCAAAAGAATTCCAGTCTAACACGCTAGCGAAAGATGGAACGATTAGTAATAAGAAAATAAGTCATCGCTGAGAAATTGTCTACCTTGGTTGTGTGTGATTTTGTTGTTTGTGTATAGTGGCATGTAGTCGATATAGTTATATTTATTCGTTTTATTTATTTATTTATCAGACAAAGGTCAACAAGGAACTATGGCCAGACAGTAGGGCTTTAATCTGTACTAAAATGTTTATAATTGTTATTTATTTATTAAACAACAATATTTGTACAAATGTTTATCACTGTGATAATAATATTTATTTCAAAGTAAACTTAATAAACGGTAGTGAAACCACTCATCTTTGAATAAATAATTTGTCATAACTGTCGCCATTTATCGAAGAAACAATGATGTTAATTTAAACTTTTCTACCACTCAAGTTCAAATAACAGACGGAGAAGCCACTAGCAAACTTGTTTAGACGTGAAGCCAGTTTCTTCTTACTTGTACAGAATTGTGTTATCTTCTTATATAACATTATTAATATACTAATGCTCGACGTTGGTGTGTTTTTAGACCTCTATATACAATCTGAATGGGACATTTTTCTAAAACAGGTCCAATTCATTTATTGTCATACTATACCGAAAACTCGCCCTGCATATAAAACCAGAGTAAGCAAAGAAAATTATGTCCATACCAGTCTACATTCATCACGCTGACACTGGTTTTAGGTTTGACAAAATCATTAACTGAAAAAAGGAAGTTCTTACGACTTACATTTAACTATCGCGACTATGTATTATGTGTTCGTTCATTCGGCCTATGATGGAATCTCATGACAGGCGGGATTTAAACCCTCGATTTGTGGATCAACGAATACTGTGGTAAATTCGGGACCACGGTGCCTTCAACATGAAATTTGAAAATGGCGTTTAGTGGTGCGAATTAGTGGCGCATGGCTTGGAAAAGTAGTTTATCATTACATGTTTATAATACATGTATATCTGTATACAGCGCGTAATGAGAACCACAAACTAGTAGGCTGACATGTCAGTAGCATGTCTTCGACTTAATACGCCGGCTGAAGTTCTGTTTTATGATTATAGCAGACCTAATAACAAACGATACAATTACTTAAAAGTCATAAGAGCTGTGCCGGTACGACCTTAACCTCAACGCAAGGTCCTCCCCTTAAATTCTATTTGGAACACTTCGGCCGATTCCGTACTTTCATCTTTCTTCAGAAGTACTTTATAATGAAGTCAAGAAATATATGTAATATTTACTGACTACAGTCAGACTTGTGTTTGCAGCCACCTCTGAATAAAGACCACCCTGTGAATAAACGTCATTAATTGAAAAAAAATCACTAATAATTTAGAATTGACCTCCGAATAAAGGCCACCTGTCAATAAAGGTCACATTTTGTCTTTCCCAAGGGTGGCCTTTGTTCACAAACTTGACTATATATCTCATTGATTCTCACTAAATGTTTATTTAACATTAACAATGTAGGACTCTACCACAGTGCTAGAGGGTCTGACGACGAAGTCGGATATTGTCGATTTTGTTGTCGAAAACTTTATATACGTGGAACAGACTTCTGTGATCGAGGCTGTGCGAACCGGAAGCGACAACTGAGTTGGAAATCCGCGCCATTAGGTAAGGTGTCAATATCTATCCCACACTGCAACGGTATTAAACAACGTTCATAGGCGGATCCAGGGGGGCGGACCCGGCGTACGCCCCCCCTAAAATTGCCCGAGCAAAGGGTTTTTTTTTCTATCATGAAATATGATATTTACATGAAAATATATATAAATGTGTAAACATTTTCAAAGCAAATGTGTTTACATGATCTGTATACGCAATGGTATCAAAATAACCCGATTATTTCCTGTAAATAATATATGGCTTATCATTTTCATCAAACATATTTAAACAACAGCACATTATATAAACTTTCATAAATTACAAGAGGTGTGACGGGGCGTACAACATACTACAGTAAAACAGCACAGTAAAATTTTCACTGACCATTTATTGGGGTCAAATTTATCGTATTTTGACAAATTTTGCTGGCCGCTGACCGCATTTCTCAGGTGACTGTTTATTGCAGGAAAGATACAGAGTGAAAACATTTGGGTGGGGGCAATATCGTCTGGCCATTAAGACCAGGGGACTGTTTATTGCAGGCGACTGTTAGAGCAGTTTCCACTGTATATCAAGAAATGTGTTCATATTTATTTCAGACATACCAAGAGCACGTCGAAATCGATTCGGTAAGTACACTCAACGAGGCATCTAAATTCCCCATGGTTCTATGTGGATTATTTTTTTATTTGAAAAAGCCTAATGTTAAAGTTTTAAACACCTATATATTGAAACATATTTCCATTGTCTTTGGTTAATGATATTGCGAAAATTGTACATGATTCATCCACCTTTTAGAAAGGTGGACGAAGTATGGTAAGCTGTTAGAATGTATCGGGGGGAGTGTTAAAAGTTTCAATTTGTGTATACATGTAGGCTCGTAAAGGACCTGTGTCTTCTCTGTGTCTTCTAAGTCTTCTCTGTCAGTCTCTCTCAGAACCAGTACATTATTACTGTCATGTTTGTTTTTTATTACTTCAGTTTGGGAACCTCGCGCAACAAAACCACAAGAATTTTCGAACTTCACAAATTATAAACCATCCTGGGCAATGGTTGGCGAATAAAACAAAAGTACATATGTATTTGTTAACGAGAAAACATGTAGAAATAAAACAAGACGTTATCCCAGCCAGAAGTAAAACAAGTAGACAATATGGGGATGCATGCAGCATCTATAATAAAACAATTACCATGGGTAACCAATATACAAGAAACTCATTCGACCAATCAGATCGGGTCCACATTATAATATCATTATAAGATATGATGTGCTTTACAAATTACATGAGTGTATATATTTTAATGTTGAATTAGAATTAAATACAGTTTAATTCGGTAGACACTCCTAGATGTTTAACTGTTCTGGACATTTTCTGACGTAGATTTTATAGAAGATTTGAGTCATTTATCAAATTCATTATCTGAATGGTACCGAATGAAATGACTTAACAGGAGGGAGATAACTGAGTGAGAAGTTAAAAATGATAAACTGGTTCCTTCATGGTTACTCACACTACAAACTGGAACAGCTGGTTCTCTTCATCAATTGATTAGGTACCAGTCAAATGGTAAATAGGTACTAAGCATTGGACCAATATACCTGCTGAACTGGTTCCCGTGCAATGCTCCAGTGCACCAAAGTCTGTACAGACAGAGTCAATGAGAATCAATTTATATACATGTATATTGGTTTAAGGATAAACATATTATTTTCACAAATTGTTGAGTATGTAATTTCTGATATCATTTTCCACTATTTTAATGATTTTTAGCATGTATTTTTTAAATTATATTTATGTTCATTTAAACTCGTATGCGAATATGATTATATACAATAAATTGTTGTATTGACTTTGATTAGCAGACTTTACCAGAACAGACACAGTATTGGGGCACTAGCGTTCCTACTCATCAAACAAATATCAGCATTTTTTATCACTAACTATAAAAAAATAATTATTCAAGAAACAACATGAACAAAGATACATTATATTAACTTTAATACATAAATATTGTAATATAGCACATGAATTCAAAATATTTTGTCAATATTGTCCTGAACATTAAGTTTCACTAATTTATCATTCACATGGTATTAAATAATGACGAGGCTTTTCTCTAAACTGTTTATAGTTCCGGCCAGTCATACCAATTAGATTTCACTAACAGGAATTTTGTGCGTGTAAATGAATTCAATTCTTCTTTGTAAAAAATGACGTTAAACTTGTCTGTTTGCCACCCTGTCCTTTTTTACCCGGTGATGTTTTCTTAGGCGACCTCTTTCCCTAAAAAATGAAAATCATTTCCTTACAAATTACAACAAGCCACAGCCAAAAGGGTTTGTCATGTACATCAAATACAACCAATATATATAAGAGAAGGGAAACAACTCCAACAACTGTATTTTTCCAATGTAAGTCATTAAAGCCCTTGTTATTGCAATGCAGTTCAAAGCATTTTGCTATTTTGTAGTCCATACACTAACCGAAAATGTATACTTTTACTACCTACAAAAGTACATAAAACTAAATATTTAAGATTTTCTATACGAAAAATAGGTCAAATTTCACAAGTCAAACATGAAAACTAAACAGTGATAATATAGATAAGACTTCCTGAAATGGATCATAATTCGTAACAGAACAATACAATTCATGCATTGACAAATCCCTTTAGCCACAGCATCCAAACTTTTAGTTTTATTTCCAAGAGGGGGAAAATCTGAATTGCATATGCTCAATACAATACAATACATACACCAATTGTTGCGGGAGGGTCAACATCACACCAACAGCCAGGGTCATTTGGCACTTTTTTCAGCTTTAACAGGGTGGAGGAAGACTCAAGGCAGACACTTTGGTAGAACCACCTACTAGAAACCGTAACCATTCAACCATGGAGGCCTCCTAATACAAAATCTCGATAAAGATTACTATAAAACTGAGTCCTTCAGAATTAATAATACAATGGATGACTTAGTTTCTTACTGTACTTGGTGTAATTACCTTGGTTGGAGACTTTGCTGTCGTTTGTTTCTTAGTCTCTTTCTTTACTGGTTCATCACATTCGGAAGCATCTGTTGATACTTCTTCGTACACTTTTTCTGTAACTATGAGACAAGATAAAACATGAAACATTTGGTCTTATGTACAAGACAAACACTTATATTTTTTTACTAATATTTTTATTTGGGCCATACAAAAAATAAATGTCATATAAATATCTTAAATAATCCTTCAACATTAAACATAATTATACCCATAAATCCTTGGTCATCCATGTAAGTTTTGTTTACTGCTTTTCGTTTCCTAATTCTTCTTTTGGTTCCATTATTAGATTTAGAAGACTCTTCAATTTTAGAGGTAGTTTTCGGCAATGGGTCTTCTACTTCATCCACCTCTGGAGAGTTGCTAATGATCTCAGGTTCAGGAGAGGCTTGTTTACGAGGTGGAGTTGGGGGAATAGGACTATCAACCTCGGCTTCGATATCTGTACAAAAAAAAGATGAAATATTCTGAGAACACTTTGAACAAGATCTTCATAAGTAGTTCAGCATTTTAGAAAGAGCAGTCACTCTCACATCAAAGTAACAAATATCACATACGCAACTAAACATTTTGTAATCAATACTAAGAACTAAATCCACAACTTTTCTCATGTTAAGACGCTCTTTCCAAATCAAAAGTAAAATCAGAAAATTCATATCACAATAATGTTCTGCAATACAATTTCATTGAACATGACATGACATGGTGCATGTTTCACAATGGTAATTGTACTACGACAAGGCATCAGTTGAACCAAATTGCTGATTCTAGCCAGAATGAAGTTAGGAGGTAAGTTTTATACCAATTGACAGACAGACAGACGGACGGACGGACGGACGGACGGACAGACAGACAGACAGACAGACAGACAGACATCAACTTATATGAATTACCTTCATCACTCTCACTGTCAAACAAGTCTTGCCCAGTACGACGTCTTTTTGGTCTAGCAATAATCTCATCATCTAGAATATACACAGATCTACTTGTTGTAATATACATGGGTGAAAGTTGAAAATTTTCCAAAAAAACCTGGAAATCTTAACCTCGGTGCTGCAGAAACAATAAAAACAAGTACAATCTGGACCTAGGAAAAAAGTTCCAGAAAATTCCAGAAAACTATTAACCGTGAATATACAGTAATACCTCATCTAGCAAAAACGTCAATATAACAACCGTCTCGTTATAATAACCACTTATTTTTAGACAGATTTACAGTGTTTTTCTCCATATTTCAACTTGAAAATGAGACCACCTCGATATCATTTTTTCAGGAACCTAAGGTTGTTTTAATATCAAGGTTTTACTAAAAAAAAATAATGATACAGGATGGAACAGAAGTATTCAATAAATTTTCTACAACAATTTCAGAGGCATTCACCAGTTTGTTGCCTTATATTAAATTGATTTCTTGTACACCAGAAAAAGTAAAATCTGATGCCTCTTTAAACACTTGTATGACAATTATAATGACTACAGTAAAAGCTCACATAGCTACAACCTCAATATTATGACCTTCTTGTTCTAACACTACCTATCAAATATCCTTTTATATTCTAACACTACCTATCAAATATCCTTTTCTTTTCTAACACTAACCATAAAATATCCTTTTCTGTTCTAACACTACCTATCAAATATGCTCTTCTATTCTTACACTACCTATCAAATATCCTATTTTTACCTGAATCTTCCTCTCGAGCTTTCTTCTTTGTGGTTGGTGCCTCTCTTATCGGTGATGTTTTCTTCTTAGGCGACAGCTTAGTAGTTTCATTCTCTGATTTCGAAGTTTTCTTGTCTATGAAATCAGAAGACAGAAATTAAGGAGTCAACAAAAGTTCTCAGTCAGGGAATGTAATGGAGGTAACATATCAGGGGAGAAGACAGACAATAAAAACAAGGAAGAATAAAAACAGGGAGAAAATAGACGTAACTAATCATGGAATTACAACAGATGCTAAAAAGGGGAGATAATCGATGTTTAAAAAAAAACGAGAAAATGAGTTCCACAAATCATAGAAGAAAATAGACGTAACTAATCATGGAATTACAACAGATGCTAAAAAGGGGGAGATAATCAATGTTTAAAAAAAAACGAGAAAATGAGTTCCACAAATCATAGAAGAAAATAGATGCAACAGATTCAGGCAGACAATTGATGCCAAGTAGCCATGGAGATAAAGGCTAAATATCAAAGGAAAACTAAAATCAAATTTTTTCAACTATCAGTAATACAGGGTACAGATAAATATGGTAGTAATGAATGAATCCAGCATCAACTGATAATGCATGAATGTTCAACCAACAAAAACCACTGTTGTACAATTGCCTACAGGATAAATGAATTATCTCATAAAGTACCAGACTGACTGAAATACTGCTAGCAAATATCTTTAGGCTATAAAGTTCCGACAAAGGTACCAAGTTAAAAATTCTACATACAGATTAGGAATAATTACAATTTAATACTATATGAAGACATTACCAGTTCCTTTGGAGAAGAATGCCATCATTCCACCACCAGCTTTCTTACCAGACTTAACTGACTCCTAAAATATAACCATAATGGATCACAGACAGTATGGGGAATTATGTTACACAAAAAAATGGTGGAAAAAAAATCAAAAAAATCCACCCTTACGTCAAGGAATTTCTAGTGAAAAGCCTTTATCTGATAATATGCCAGCTGACTTCCAATTTCTTCAGGTATCTGAACTTTGTTCCAGTCCAGTGTAATTTTCAAGAACATTCAGGAAGTTTAATTACACTTTGAAGCTTTTAAACCAGTCATATTGAAAACAATTTTTCCAGAAAACTGACAGTGGTACACAAAGATCACTGTTAAACAGTATAATAACAGAAAAAGCAATATCTATTACAATAACACTCAGTGTACAGAAACAGCAATATCTATTACAATAACACTCAGTGAACAGAAACAGCAATATCTATTACAATAACACTCAGTGTACAGAAACAGCAATATCTATTACAATAACACTCAGTGTACAGAAACAGCAATATCTATTACAATAACACTCAGTGTACAGAAACAGCAATATCTATTACAATAAAACTCAGTGCACTTGGATAGGGCGAAGAACTGGATATAGTGAAGCAATAATTTTCCCCAAACAGATAAACAGCAAAATATGGATATAATGAAGATATAATTCAGGCTCCAAAGAATTCGCAATTAACAGTCATGTTCTACAGTATAACGTAAGAAAATATCCAACCTTTGGCTCAGTTTTCACAACAGGCTTGCTATCTGAAGCATCATTCTGCTTCTTGCTTGTTCCTGCTTTAGCAAACATGTTTTGCAGCGCTGACTGAGGTTGATTCTTACTAACAGGTTTAATGGAAGAACTTCCACTGCTAACAGCAGGTTTCTGTCAAAAATACAACAACTTATGTCAGGTATGATTTCTACAAAAAGGAAATTTAAATTAATTAAGATATCAAGAGCACAAACGAAACAAACAATTATTCTTATAAACAGCAAACCATCAATTTTCTGACATAGATTTTATGAAATTAAATCCATTCTATGAAAATAATAATTTGTAAAACTACTGTGGTAGTGTGGGATACCATATTACTCTTCCATATTCTAAACTTGTTCACAGTTAAGCATGTAAGTGTGTGGGAGATTAGAGGCATGAAATTGTACATGTAGGTGGGATGGGCATAAAATTATTATTTGAAGGTAGGGAGGGGAATCAAATTGTATATGTAGGTCAGGAGGGGGGCATTAAAATGTACAAGTGGATCATTTGTGAAAAAAACAACAACTTGTAATATATCTCAGACTTTAGGCAAATGGTTCGTTACTCGCCTTGTCAGAATCTGATGTGGTCATGTATGTCATGGAAAGCAGTTGCATATCCTCCATTGATCGAGGTTGTGCCCGGTCACAGTGAATGCTGCTGTACCTAGACATACGATTATATACCGTTAGATTCAATACCCAGAACAACAATTTTTAACATTATTTCAATAATAATAATAATATTAACACCGAGTTTATTGAATTCCTAGTCATCTAGAATATACTTAAAATCGTACCCAAAACACTGATTTTTATAAAAACTTGTAGTATATAATTTATCTGTAATGATAGGAAAACTTACACTATTAACCATAAACTGTAATGCCTATAGGATAAGCCAGATAACATTCATAAGTTATCTACAGTTTTAAGAACAAAGAGTTCAAAACAACCATAAAATAGATGAGTAAAAAATCAGGCTGAGACATCTCCACATTTTGGTTCACTGCCCATAATTATCAAGATAAAATACGAAAAAAATTATTTGATCAACATCTAGAAATTACTACTGAGAGGTGTTAGAAGTTTGTTTGTGTGTCCATGGTTACAAAAGACACTTACTTGTTGGTTTCAATGACATTCTCTTTGAATTTTTCATAATCTGTCATATACAATGCATTAGAATCCTGAAACAGACATAAGTGTATATATTAGAGATTCAAGTAACTTGATACATGCTTATCTTGATGAAATAAAAGTACAGCAAAAAATTATAGATCTTTACAGCACTTCAGGCACATTAAGCCTATCTCATAAAGTTTAGTCCAACGGCAACACTGTTGAAAGTGGTCAATGAATTCAATTCCCTACAGGGCATTACATCATCACCAGTTGTTTTAGATAAGGAATTCTCATTTTGAATGTACCACCAAATAATTCAGACAGAAAATTATGAAAACTGGCTAAGTTAAAAATCCTTCTACACTGACAAAGCAAGAAAAAAAGGTACCATTCACTGTAACTTGACCAAAAACTTAGGGTAGATAGGTTGCAAAACCTTTTTTCCTGATTTAATTTAAACACACCTTTTACTTTGGAGATACACTTTGTCCCCAAACATTTTCATACAGGTAATTTTGATTTTGCAGTTAAAACTTTAGGGTTGATGCAAAAAAATAGGGTCCATCAGCTCCATTTGTATGACTGGGCTGTCTATTCAAACAATATTTCAAAGGAAAGATTGAAGCTTACTTTCAATTTTGTCATCTGTATACTATAAACATGACAACTTGTCAGAACAGCTAAAGTAGACTTATGTGATTCTAACTTTTCCTCTGGTACAACACTGCATTTAAATACCTGAAAATTTATTGATAAGAAAGAACATGACACAATCAACTTGAAAACTGTCAGTCTTCCAATCCTGACTGACAAAAAAGGATTCAGCTGGCAAAATTTTGTAGAACATCAATACATTTAATGTACATGTCAGTCAGGTGACTAACATGTAGTCAGGCTCCTTCACATAAACTCATATCTTGTGAAAAAAATTATAAATCCCTAGCAATTGTATCGCAGAAGTCAAATGGAGGACATAACATAAATATACCAATTTTACTCTTGAATTGACCAACTGGATTGTAAAGTCGTCAGTAAATATATTAGTCCGCATAATTTAATAAAGAACAGAGACAATAAATACTTATCTTACAGAATAGGTGAACTTATCAATTTACTAGTAACATTGTAAAGGTTTCTAACTACCTACATGACTTCACTTTAGAGATTAAAATGACAACCAATAAGTTTATAACGTAAGAATCCAAAGTTGAAGGAATTTCTTGAACAGATCCAGTCAACAGTGTGTGATTATATGCATACTGGAAAATGTCTGTTTACTTTATACATAGGACTGAATTCTGACAATTATTTTGACTCACCATAAAAATATTAACAAAAACTATTGGGCATTAATGCATTTTATAGTCTGTTTTCATGGGTGTTAACTACTTAATACATGATTTCAGTTGATAAAACATGTCATGCTAAGAAATAGATACATCAAAAACGTACTGAAGTCCAAACTATGTCATTAGATGGCAATTGCTTCAAGAAAATATTACAATTCAGGAACAAAATAACCTACCAACCAGAATCCCCAGACATTGAAGTAAAACAAGTTTCTGACAAGAACATAAATACATTTAGACCAGTAAAGGACATGTTTAGGGATACTTCCCAAAAACAAAAACCAGATAGGTAGGACAAAAACTGTCCTGTTTTGTTTCTTAGCATATCTTTTGTTCTTCGGAAATAAGAATCTCCCCCAAATATTTTTAAACAGGTGCAGTACCTGCCTATATAGTAAATGTTTATGAGCCCACATCATTTAAAAAAATCAAATTCTTGACTGTGATGGGCTTAAATTAACTACTTTCAGGACATAATTATATCATATTCTTGGATTCACTTCAATTTAGCCTGGGTGAGCATCTATCATGCTTCGAATTCTGCGGTAAGAAATTTTATTGACCGATATGCCAAAAATTAGGGTCAGTTAGGTAACTGTACTTCTGGTCTTATAAACTTGATTTGATTATTTTGGACAAAACATTTAAATATGTAAGTTTTACATGTAGATAAAATTAATGTGCTATTACATAATTAATGGTAAGAATGAAGATTTACCTGCTCACCACATTCATCAGGTTCCGTAAGACCTGATACAAAATATGTAACAAATAACTCATCAGCTTCTTTAGTGTTTCTCTCATTATCTATATACTTGTACAACATTCTACAAAAAATGAATAACACCGTTTATATGTGGTAGATCACTGTATCAATGATAATAAAATATTAAATATTTGGGTATGTAATACATTGTAAGCACTAAGTTACAGTCAGAAAACAGAATAATGTTACACAATAGCAATATCTAATATCAATTACTAAATCCAATGAAACATTGTAAGACTAATAGCGAATACAGATTATGACAAAACATTCTAAGCATATTTATGTATAAAAGCACTTACTGTTTGGCAGTGTTACAATGTACTTGAAGAGTAAGACTAAGCCATTTGTAAGTAACCTGAAATGTGTTTATTGTCAAAGAAAACAGTTATCAGAATTTCTTTTTTTTTGAAGGTAAAGACTATAATATGTAAACTGTAAATTCTGTTTTTCTGTCAGAAATATGGTATCAAAAATTATATACTATCAATAATAATTTTATATAGATCATGAACATAAATAATTATATATCTTCATTTCATTATTTGTCATAGTCAATGGAATCATACTAAATACGTGGCCATTGAAGTACTTTTAAAATTCTGAAATGTATCACTTGAATGTCGAACTTTACAAATCATTGACCTTTTAAAATTAAACACTTAATAAGAATTCGAATCGAAACCAAAATTATTGCGTTATTTACAGGTCGTGAAAATACGTTACAAAATTGACTGAAGCATACGATACATTTAATATCCAAATTACTCACCAATTTCCTTTCATCTTTGACATACTCATCGATATTATCTAGGTAAATATCATCAACAGCCATTGTTAGAGATTTGTTTTTACTTTTTTTCGGTTTATATCATTCCCGCAATATTTAGGTGCGTCGTGTTTTTACTTTACTCATGAAAATTACTAATTATCAAAGAACTGAAAGCGATATCATATTTGTTGCGGAGTACACTACAACTTTTAGGCAGGCTTTGCAAGTGACTTACATTTTGATGCAACATAACCAAGAAATTCATATCCCTGCGCCCTTTGCCATAAATAATGGAACTTAAAATTTAGAAAAAAATGCAGATAAATGAATCCTGAATAGCTGGGTTATTGAAAAAATTACTGTATAAGGGGTACGTTTACAGGGACCCTGTAGACAGTTATCAATGTAGAGTCCCTGCGTAAACGCAGGAATATTTCTATTAAAGATTGTATGGGGTTCAATAATCGTTGCTTATTGAAAAACTATAACAATGATAGCTTATTTGAAAACAGGACTAAATGATGGTTTTAGTTAGCTGGAATCAATATACACTGTCTATATAATTATTGTTTGCAGATTAGCAATGCGACGCCAAGGAACCTAACGAGGGGACCTGCGCAAGAGTTAATGGCGAATAGCCCTGTAAAATACAATTGTTTTCATCTTTCTAGCGCTAGGATTCATGATAGCTCTTACAGATCCAATTTAAAAAAATACACACATTTCTCACCACCATATATATTTTCTACAGAAATATGATTTCATACGTGTATTCTTTAAGCCTGTCAAAAAAACCCATCCGTTCATTAATACTGTGTGTGCTTTACATGAAACGTCGCAAAACATAGTCTATGTCTGTGTTTGTGTGCATGCATTTGTTTTGTTTTTGTTTGTTTGTGCGTAAAACTGTCGTTCAAAGAGAACTTTTTTCAGATTTTTGGAAGATATTGACACCGAGGTTCTTGATAATTGCTAATCAATACCAAACATATAGTTTAGTTTAACCTTTATTATTGATTTTATTTGTCCTTTTCACGGAATTTGAACCAAAATTCAAAAAAAAAATTAACCCGGTGGTTAAATTCAGCCAATGTTTATATAATTTGATGCAGGTATCACTTTAAGGATTGGAATTCATGTTGGATCATTATAACGCCACCGACGCTAGTATCCAAATAGTGAAATTCTTACATATTATCAAAGAATGAACTTCAGGCGTTCTATACTTAAGAAGGACTCGGGTTTGTATTTTTTTCGAGTATGTATGTTTTTTTTTCTAAAGCTGCAGACAAACATGTTATTCGGTTGTTTTTTCTCGTGGTAACGTCTGATTTGTTGCCTAGAAACAGCATTTTGCAAAACAGAAAATATTTCTGAGCTGTAAGTGTTATATCAATATCATGCAAGGATTCGTTTATAACCTTGTTTATGCCCTATCTCTCGTGAACAATCATAATCATAACACACGTACGCAAAGCTATATTTTAAGCTCCATTATTCAAGGAATACTGTAGGTGATATCACAGGGGGCTAGCACGTAGAAGGGATGGTGTATAATGGCGTATTAGGCCATTATTTTAAGCAGGAAGTAGTGGGATATTTATTATGAAATCAACTAACTGAAAACACAAACTGAATCTTGAAAAAAATTATGTCTACTTAATGTCACCTACAGGGGGCTAGCACGTTGGAGGGATTGAGTATAATGGCGTATTAGGCCTAAAATGTCCACACGGACCAAAAACACGTATATGATATATGATATACTCCATCCCTCCAACGTGCTAGCCCCCTGTAGGTGACAGAAAAATTCCAAACAGATTATTTGTAGTCAAAGTTAGAGAAGAAAAATTGTCAAAATCATTTGTAAGACAGCCATAAAGAGATTCGGAATCGTCACATAATTCATCATGCCATAATTCATTATGTAAAAGAAGAGTAGAATACGGATGTAGTGAATTCCTGGGAACCAGAGCAGAATAATTACTCCATAATGTAAATATTTCACAATATCCACAACAATAATATAAAGAAGGGCACATTTGGGGAAAATAAATACATGTACACAAATAGTTCACTATATCCGAGTACACTACAACCGTGTTAAACGGAGTTTCCAGAGTCCTCTCGCCTAAACAAAAAAAGTTTGTTTCAAGTTACACGCCCAAATGTCGGTAGGTCGGGATTTTTTTATTCTACGTTTTTTTACCTTTATCGGCAACACTGTATGGGAACATGTGTGCTGTAATATTAATCAGTTGTGAAAATTACAGTATAGCACTATGATTTGGATACTTGAAAAACTTCAGACTTATGAGTTGGCAGGTAAAATATTGGGTTAGTCGGGTAACCGGAAACAAACCTTTTTTAGGCCTCAGTAGAGCGATTTGTAACCACAATGCAACTCTCGCTCAGTTTATTCCTGAAACAAACTCAGTATTGGAGAGTTGTTCAGTTACCTGTAATAAACCTCACAACATAAAATGTCGACTAGCGTATTTGTTGTTTTCTTTCTTATTTCTTCAAGTTCTGGATTTAAACTTGAACAATCTTGTTCTAAATTTCACTATGAAGAACAAACACTTGAAAAATTGATTCGATTGCAATTGTTTGTTGAAAAGACAAAGGAAGAACTGGACATAACGCAGAGTAAAGTCATAGAAGCTCTCTCTGAATTATCGAAAGAACGCAAAGAATTTAAAGCAGACACTGAAGCAGCGAGAGATGAAATGAATCAATTGAAGACAAGTGTCGGAGACGAGATGGCAACTCTGGAGAAACAATATAAAGATGCCATTGACAATTATGCTGGTATTAAAGCAGAATTAAGAGGTATACCAATATATATCTAAGCATTAATACCAATCTAATCATATACCTTGCTAAAATGATTCGTATTGTATTAATTCTAAGTATTTAGCTAATTAAAATTCGAACCAGTTGCTTGAAAAAATTACTAACTGCGAAATGTATCAAATCAAAACTTTAGGTCAGAACTTTTCCTATGATCTTGGGATTGTTTAGAAACAACAACTCACTCACACTCACTAATCCCATTTATAACCTTCTTCTGATACAGTGACGTATTCATTTATTGTTATGATAAGGTGAAATATGAATGTAATGACGTAATAATTTGGGTCCCATTAATTAACTACAACCGTGTTCTATAGTATATATTTGTGCCTGCCAAATTTATTCATATATTGTCTTTTGGGTAATATTTGTACTCGATTTATTCCTCTTATGCAATTAAGATCTCACGTAGAGCTTAATGATGTGTTTTTATCATTATTATTGTTTTTTTTCAGAGTCTCTCATCACTCCTATAGTAGCATTCAAGAGCAACAAAGTAGTAGACAAGTCAATGGCAGATAATAAAGTTGTTGTCTTCAGTACTAACCTCCTTAATACCGATGATTCTTATGACAACAAGACTGGTATGTTTACAGCTCCTCTAGGAGGCGTGTATCTTTTCACAGCACAGATTTGTTTATTTATTAAAGTGCGTTCTTACTACGCAATCTACGTTGGAGAAACAATTATGACCTCTAGTCGCCTAGGTGATGCAGATTATGAGGCGTGCTATACTTTGGACACCATCGCAAAAGTGGAGAAAGAAGAGAAGGTATCGATACGGTGTTGGCGTAGTTGTAGCGGTGATGGTGTCTGGGAAAATAGCTACTCCACAAACAGTTTTTCTGGTGTGTTTATACATGGAAACAAATAGTGTTTAAACAAGAATTATTATAGAAATAGTCAAGCGTCTAGTTGTTCCGGTTTGTGTAGATTTAAATAGAATTCTTTACAAATGCAAGATCACTTTAGTATTACAGTGCATTGAACATTTACCGGGCTTTTTTCCTTCTGTAGCAAGGGCCGTTTATAGGCGTCATCCCCGCAGGAAAAATCCTTAAATTCATGCCGATTTCCCCTTACAGTGTTATTTTTACCCCAAATTTAAGAAAGGCCCCTTCCCCTGACCGTGAAAAAAAACCCTTATTTGAGTGACTGTCTGTACGTAAAGACATTTTCCCAACCACTTTACTATAATTGGCATATTAACTAAATTGAACAATTCCATTCTTAAGTTATTGTAAAATATATGTTCTAAAATTTGAAAATGCAATAAAATTAACGCCTGCTATCTCACCAGCCTGCACACTGAACGAGTACATTGGAGATGAATTTTCAAAACAAGAAAAACAATGTTTCAGCTATTTGTAACATAGTGACCACTTTCGTGGTTGTTTGCTTTTATTATTAATAGTTAATATTGATAATTGTTATTGGTTGATATGTGCCTATTATTAGTGAAATGAAGGTTAAGTACATTAGACCTTATTGGATTGTTAAGGTGTATAAGTTTCTAAATTAACCGAGATTCGACAACATGTATGTTTTGGCTTAAACAAGTCAATGAACTTCAAAATGTTGTTGAACAGAACCGAATGTACTAAAACACGTATCGATAATATTTAAGTACATCTCATCAAAATAACAAACTTTCCAGGTAATTTTGGCCCATAACTTGGAAACAATGACCATCTGCACTGGCAGGTGATTCAGTGGAATTCACTATTTCACAATGTTACACCAGCCTGTTTGGATTGGCTGAAGTGCAAATAAAATTATTAATGTAGTTGGATAATAATTGTTACCACCCATCTGTCGTAACATTCCAGAAGAGGTGACAAAACTAAATGAGAGATTTTGTGGCAGAAACAGAGAGTGTGTGATAGGTGGTTTGTTCGGAAAGTCAAAAATTATTTTCGAAATCAAAGTTTCTTTTCTTGTTTCATTAATTACCAGGCCGCGGCCGTGGCCCGGTGGGTAGTGCGCTGGATTTGTAACCCGGAGATCCGGGTTCGATTCCCGGTCGCGGCAGGTCATACCCTTCTATGAAAAATTGACAAAATGTCGATTTTCCTCCTGTTGCCGGCTCCTTTTGGAAGGGTAAGTGCGGGTTGATATACAGTCCAGGAAAACTGGTTAGGTGAACCGGTCGCCGTACATAACTGAACAATTGTTGAAAACCCCCATTGACAATAGGTCATTAATTTCCCCTCTAGATATACAGCATACCGTCTAGTAGTCAATATTCTCCTGTCTAATTTTATACGGTCTGTTAATCCTTCTTTGTGTATATCGTCAGTGTTTCCCCTCTTTATCAATATGGTCAGCTGATTCGTCAGTAGTTTAGTATGCGCCCGAGTTCGGACATTTAGTAGTAGGTTAAATAATTATATATTTTTTATTAAACACTAGTATATGATCACAAAAAATGGAATTTGAATTAATGTTAAAACTAATGTCTTTAAAAATTAAATTTTACAAATTTTAAACCGTGTTATGTGTTATTGTTGTTATTATGAAAACTATCAAAAGTAGCAAGCCGATCCAGCGAGCCGATCCAGCGTAAGCTCTCACCATGCCATGTGGATGACAACATTGTGTGGCATTCGGCAGTGTTTTTTCTCCCATATTTTTGCCATACCATAGACCCCTTATCAAGTTGAAGCTCATGCAAGCCTTTGTCGAATGGTACCACGATGAACAAAATATTAAAACAAACTATTTTTTGGTAAATCTTTAACATTTATATATTTTTTAAAAATTTTATTCACTGTTATTACTTCTTTTCTTTATGGGGCTGCTGCATTCAGTAGCAAATCCGGTTCGAGTTCAGAATATCATGTAAATATGCCATTGTAGCGTGTCAAATTAAGGAAAGGTCCCAAACAATTCTGGATTGGTATGCCATTCAAGCTGGCGATGAAGCATTTTTTCTCTATTTGAAAAAATCTGTATTACTAACCAGTACTACCTTAACCTTCCACAACATTTTGACCCCCTTTGAAAAATGACCCCTGGGGTCACCCTATCATGCGTGAAAAATTGACCTTCATTAAACAAGAGGGCCAAGATGGCCCTTTTTCGCTCATCTGAGTAAACATTGCAACTGATTTGAGCTTGTGACCTACTTTTTTACCCCAGATGACCCATGTTCAAGATATCATTAAGATAAACATTTTAACAACGTTTGGTGAATACCAATTAAAACTATGACCACCAGAATGTGTACCGGGTTTTCCAGTGATTTGGCCCGGTGACCTAGTTTTTTACCTGATATGACCTATGTTAAAAATATTTCAAGATATTATAAAGACAAACATTCTGATCAGGTTTGGTGAATATCCAATCAAAACTATGTCCTCTATAGAGATAACAAGGTTTTCCAGTGATTTGACTTGGTGACCTAATTTGTGACCCCAGATGACCCGGGTTTGAATTTGTCCAAGATATCATTAAGACACACATTTTAACAAGATTTGGTTAGGTTAGGATCAAATCAAAATTGTGACCAATAGAGTGTTCAAGAGGTTTTCGAGTGATTTGACCTGGTGACCTTGTTTTTGACCCGAAATGACCCATGTTAATTCTTTTTCAATATATACTGAAAGGATAAAGAAACGCAGGGTGAACTTTAAACCAGAAATTAAGTATGATATCTGGCTTCATTTAAAACGAAATTTTGTATACTTACAGATAAATTAATGCTTAAAAATTTCCAAAATCTGTATTTTGCATCTGACAATTGGTTTAGAGGCACTGACGATTAAATTGAATGGACCCATAAGGTTTTGAAATTGAAATTGAACTGAGTCATCAATATCTTGTGTGTCCGCCGTTTGCTGTGGTCACGGCCCATATTCTTCTGGTCATAGAGTTCACGAGAGCGCTAATCCGTCTTATGGGGATGTTGTCCCACTCATCAATCAGAGCTATGGTCAACTGCTCTGGAGGAGCAGGGGGTGGCTGGCGCTTTCGAACCTGTCTATCCAACTGGTCCCAAAGATGCTAGATCGGGGACAAATCAGGGCTATATGGCGGCCAATCTAGTAGTTGAATGTTGTTGTTGGCTTGCTACGTGGGGCCTAGCATTATCCTGTTGGAGGGTTAGATTATGCTGCTGTGAGACAGGGATAACATGGGGTCGGAGGATCTCATCTCTATACCTAGCTGCTGTTAAATTGCCATCAACCTAAGTGAGATTCCTCCCCACACCATTACTGAACCCCCCCCCCAAAAAAACCTATCCTTCTCTACAACGCAAGCGTCCGTAAAGCGTTCGCCACGTCGTCGGTAGACACGTTGACGGCCGTCAGATCGATAAAGGCAGGATCGAGACTCGTCCGTGAAGAAAACTTGTCTCCACTGCCTCAGTGGAAACCGTCGTGGAACATGTGCAGCGACCCAGGCCATACAACGCTGACGTCGAGCAGGGGTAAGGTGTGGACCTACGTAGGGGTGACTTGCTCTTACACCAACTTCTCGTAATCGATTCTTTACAGTTTTTGAACTTATAGGACGCCCATGATTTCCACGAACATTAAGTGCACTCTCAACGGCAGTAAGGCGCCGATTACGCACATGAGAGACGACGATATAGCGATCCTGACGTCGTGACGTTACGCGCGGACGTCCTGACCTAGATCGATAGGCCAATCGCCCCGTTTCCCGAAGACGTCTTACAAGACGTTCTACGGTGGAAACATTAACACCAAAGTGCCTAGCAACCTGATTTTGCAGCTGTCCTTGCATCAGCATCTAAATGGCCTGACCCCTCTGAACTTCTGTGAGTCGTGCCATTCTTAAAACGAATCAAATTCTCAATTAATTTTAGGGAAGCAGTTGGTCTGTACAAAAACTAACGAAGAGTGACTTGACCAACGCTGCATGAGACCAGAACAACACGGTGCACGAGATTGTTGTTTTTTCCTTCCCCCATTTACCAGAGCTGCGCACTGTACCGTGACTAAATTTTCGATACATGGCAAGGTATAATATGACCTAATTACTCAATCCACGAAGTTTCACTTTATTTGGAGAACGCGTTTTCAAAATATCGGAACAAATGTTACCCTGCGTTTCTTTATCCTTTCAGTATATTATTAAGACAAACATTCCGACAAGGTTGGGTGAATAACCAATTAAAACTATGACCACCAGAGTGATAACATAGTTTTGCAGTAATTTGGCTTGGTGACCTAGTTTTTGATCCAGATGACCCATGCTCAAACTTGTCCAAGTTTTTCTAGTGATTTGACCTGGTGACCTGGTTCGTGACCCCAGATGGCTTATGTTCGAACCTGTGCAGGATATCATTGTTACATGTTCAGGTGAGCTAAAATGGACCATCAAAAGATATTTAATTACAATAGAATACATGGGATGACCCAAGGATGCTACAGACCAAATTTGATGATGATCCATCTATTGGTTCATGAAAAGAAGTTCTTTTAAAGTTATTACTAATT
Organism: Lutraria rhynchaena; assembly: GCA_008271625.1. NCBI lineage: Eukaryota > Metazoa > Mollusca > Bivalvia > Venerida > Mactridae > Lutraria > Lutraria rhynchaena. The sequence continues at coordinate 4,168,200 of VIBL01000004.1, read as the reverse complement.
TTAGCTCTAGTGGCTCTTTATAGGAGTTGTCCAAATTTACTTTTATAAATTAGATAGAGGATAATCTATAGGTGCTAAGGACCAAGTCTGGTGATGATCTATCCATTGCTACATGAGAAGTAATTTTAAGGCACTTCTATTTTTAGCTTTGGCTCAAATTTATTTGAACAAACTTGACAGAGAACGATCTAAGCATGCTACAAACCAAGTTTAGTAGTGATGATACATCCTTTGGTTCATGGTAAGAAGATATTTAAAGGTATTTCTATTTTTAGCTCTAGCACTCACTAACAGGGGGGCAACCATTTTTATTTGAGCAAACCTGATAAAAGACTATCTGAGTATGCTACAGACCAAGTTTGTTGGTGATGATCCATTAGTCCCATAATCAAGAGAAAATGTTCAAAAGATTTTTAAAACTATTTTTAGCTCTGGTGACCCCTAAAATGAGCAAATTGCAATTAGAAGGTCACAACAATACTGCACAGCATTTGAAGGAAATCTGACTAGTACTTTCAGAAGAGAAATGTCCATTGTTCCTAGACACCAGAGCATCCCCCTTCCCATAATAATAGCTCACCCTGATCCTTCGGTTGTTGTTTAATTCTAAACATATTTTATCTATTATCGAATTATTTAAGCTTCCTTTATTGCTAAATAGATTTTAATGTCACGGAACATTTTTTCATGAAATACTTTTTGTCGTGAGACACGATAAAAACCAATACATACATGCATACGGTTATTTGATATCTACACAATGGTGTATAAATGTGTATGTAAGACTAAGTGTAAGACATAAAATTTGCCATTTGAATACACGCAGTCATTAACCACTGTAGTTAAATGGTTGGTAGAAGCGTAGACAAGAAAGATGAAATACGGGCTTACATCAAAGCTCACTCAAAACTTGGTTATTCTTTGAAGCAGCTGATGGCTGAACTTTCTACTGCTTATGGACCTTCTTGTGTGTCATATGACACAGTTAGGCGATGGAAAAAGAAATTTGAGTCAGGTGTAGAGTCCATAAAAATTCACCGAAATCAGGTAGGCCAAAATCTGCATCTCGTAAAGAAATCGTTTCCAAAATAAAGGAAATCATTGAAGGAGATGCCAGATCTACAGTTCGTGATATTGCACGAAAGGTAGGCATATCACTATCAACGGTTCACTATATTTTGAGGAAGCATTTGAAAGTCAGAAAGATTTCTGCTAGATGGGTGCCACATTTGTTGAGTCGTAACAGGTGATGAAACTAGGTTCCATTATTTTGAGCCCATCAGAAAGGTTAGCAATAAGATCTGGGTCACTAAACACAGCAAACACCCAATAATTGCCAAACGGTCTTTGAGTGTAAAGGCTGCAGTATAAAGAGTATTGTATGTTCGAGTTGTCTGTTATGCCTGGTCTACCTATCCCACTTCTGACACCATTTGTAACAAGACGGCCGAACAAAGGCAAACACAACAGTTAACTCAAAGCAATAACAATACTCTTGAACAAATTAACAAGTTTATTTACATAGAACAAAAAATGATAAATATATATATAGAGAAAAACGTTTAGCAAGTTTTTTACGCCTTTAGTTTTCGTCTATAAATCAATGCCACTAAAACGTTTCGGTATTGAACAATTGTGCCAATTCATTGACAGCATGATTCACTTGTTTTTGTACACTTGACCATTATGTAATCGTGAAACGTCACTTTCACGAAAATCACGTGCAGTAAGTGCACAACAAATCAGATGATCTTCCGCAAGTCACAAAGCACACAGTTCGAGAGCTTTCTTATCGTTAGCGCTTAAACTGGAAAATAATCTTTGAAAATCAATGATGGGACGTCGGCCTGTAATGACGTTTGAGCAACATGAGAGAGCCATCGGTATGCTTACCGCTGGCATGTCGACAAGAGACGTTGCTCGAAATTTCCATCGCCAAGAATCGACAATAAGTCGACTGATGAACAAATTCAGCAAACTTGGAACGTCGCAGACCGACCCAGATCAGGCAGACCTCATAAAACCTCGCCGCGGGAAGACCGTTTTCTCACGACGTCATCTCGACTCAATAGATTTCTTTCCAGTCGAAAGTTAGGTGTTTGCTTATGAATGCTACTGGCACAACAGTTTGCGACAGGACGGTTAAGAATAGGCTACGTGCTGCTGGATTGAAAGCGTGCCGTACCTACGTTGGCATTCCGCTGACGTTGCGACACCGTCAAACAAGACGTCAATGGGCCAGGATTCATCAGGATTTGACTCGTAGGCAATTGCGCGACGTTCTGTTTTCGGACGAATCTAGGTTTAACGTGTCATTTGCTGATGGCAGGGTTCGAACTTGGAGGAGACGAGGGGAGAGGCTGGACCAAGATGATGCTGAACGTGACCGTTATGGGGGTGGTAGCGTGATGGTTTGGGCGGACATACATCATGATGGGAAGACAGATCTCGTCATTGTGCCTGGTAATCTCACTGCTCAAAGGTACTGTGACGAAATCATCGAGCCTGTTGTTGTACCGTATTTGCAACAACGTAACGTTGGGATTTTCCAACATGATAATGCCCGTTCACACACTGCAAGGCATAATAAGAACATTTTACGCATCCTTAACGTCAATGTGTTACAGTGGCCTGCATGATCACCGGATCTCTCTCCCATTGAGCACTTATGGGACCACTTAGGTCGTCAGGTGACGCCATGACGTCAACAACGTCCGTGATCTTGAACGTGCCCTGCAAGTTGAATGGGTCAGAATCCCATTGCAGGTCATTAGAAAACTTATTTGCCGCATGCGACGTCGTTGTCTGACTGCGAATGGTGGGCACACAAGGTATTGAGCCGTGTCCGAACTTTTACGCCTGACCCCCTAGTTCATATCACGTACGCCGGAGACTAAACGCCTCAAAATTATGGAATAACGTTGATGCGATTCATTGGTGATAACGACCAAACGACTGGAAATGTCTTGCGGGCCACGCCGGGGGTCGTTCAACGACTCCAGCCCAGGACCGATTCATTGTCCTTCAGGCCAGGCGCCAACGGTTCTCGAACGTTATTACATTACGTAACGACTTCCAGAATGCAACTGGTGTGCGTGTAAGCACACAAACAGAAACAGGTTGCATGATGCTGGGATGAGGTAACGGAGACCAGCAATTCGCATTCCATTGACACAACGCCATATTCAAGAGCGTTTGCAATGGGCGCAGACTCATATCGCTTGGACAGTTAATGACTGGACCCCAGTCCTCTTCACTGATGAGTCAAGGTTTTGTGTGGACTTCACGAACAGACGGGCTAGGGTTTGGAGAAGTCCAAATGAACGCTTAGCTCCAGCATGCGTTGCAGAACACGACCGTTTTGGTGGGGGTTCAGTCATTGTGTGGGCGGGAATAAGCGCTCAGGGGAAAACGGACCTACACATCATTGAAAACGGTACACTGACGGCAGTAAGGTACGTCAATGAAATCTTAGACGTCCATGTACGCACGTACGCTGGCGCAGTCGGCCCTGATTTCATTCTTATGGATGATAACGCCCGTACACACAGAGCCCACATCACAAACCGATATCTTGAGGAGGCAACTGTAGTCCGCATGGATTGGCCAGCGAGGTCCCCGGATTTAAATCCAATTGAGCATGCTTGAAATATGCTGCAGAAAGCCATTTCTTCACGCCACGTCCAACCAACAACAGTTCAGGAGCTAAGACATGCACTCGTAGAGGAATTGGGCCCAGATTCCTCATCATAAGGTCCGCAGGCACATCAGCAGCATGTGGCGGCGATGCCAGGCCGTAATTAATATCGCGGACACCATACTCGGTATTAAACACCCTACGCCAACCATTTCCTGATTTGCAAGACTTTTTTAATTTCAAAATGTAATCTCCAAAATGTTGATTTTCATCCATCGCAATCTTTCCGCAACAGGCACACGTCAAGGAACTCTTCCATTGTCATTATTATCATAAAAATCAATTCCGAACTAATTATTTTTCACTCCTTTTAATCAATTTTCATATGTATTACAAATACGCAAAAGTAACGCACTATAGAAAAAGTGATCCTTAGCAAATTTTGAGTAGTATATTTAGTTTCATGATTTCTACCTACCCTTTCCCAAGGAGTCAATCCTTTCTGAACTTGCTAAACTTTTTTCCATCAGTATAATTTAACATATCATTAAACAACGTGTTGTCTTTCAAACGTATTTCGTCTGTGTGTGAATATACTACCCAAAACCATACCTATATAGAGCCAAATTGCCACACCCAATATCGAGAATTACAAAACCCAGGGAATTCTCGTGGAATTCATGACAAAAATATCGTACGATACTCAAATTATCCTAACACATACTGAGGCTCGTACACGTGGATTTATGAAAAATACTACTTGAATCAAGGTTACAAAAATATTAACTTACTTGTTACGGAAGCGAATTAAATATAAATTACATGAAAATGCTAGATTCGAAATGCAAACAATAATGCCATATCTTTGCAAAACAAAGTCCAACAATTTAGTCGAAAATATAAGAATAAAAAGCTGATGCAATAATTTCCCTTCTTTACGTTGTTAAAATTTGAGGCCCGGCTATGCACTTTGTGGCACAAAGTACATGTTTTTGCATTCACAAAAGGCAATCATCTCAAAAATGGTTTGCAAATACACACAAGATTAATTAACAAGATATTAACTAGTTTTAAACGCAAGAAATACAAAATTAAAGTACAAACGAGATAATCTATTTGGTGTTTTGAATTTTTAGTTTAATGGTTATTAAAATACTTATAATTTCATACGTGTTTCATTAATTGCTGTATGGTTTGTTTTATTGGTTTTTAATTACATTGTCATGACTTCGTCGATAAACAAAGTGTTAAACAAACGGGTGTAATGCCATCCCGAGTAAATCGGGAAGGTATAAAAATATTTTATTTTTTTGTCATATAATAAGCTTTTCGCGCATTTATCTCTAAGTTCGAACAGGACTTCCAATAACCACGTGTTATCTAAACTAACCAATTAATGACAAACGGAGTAACATATATCATAACGTTCGTTCAGGCCTTATTTAGTTTGAACCGCAGAAGGTAATGGTGACCCAACAGAACTAACCATACATAAAAGATGTGCCATCTAAAATTGAAGTTGCAGTCAAAACGGTATACGTTATAGTGTTCGTCACTGACATGCACATCATCGAATATTCTAAACCGATAATTCTTAACAATAAACCTTGCGTCTCTTCATGAAAATAATTTAAATGACGTAATATCATTTTATTTGAGGAATCCAGGCTAATATGGAATAAAAAAAACATTTGATTAGTTGATATTAAAAGATAAGGATCACTGACGTATTTTTCTTGCGCCTTATATTCTATACATTTAATGCCAACAAAACTATCGTATATCTTTCTAGCATAAAGCATGCATTACGCATTTCGAAAGATGTTTTCATCCAGCATTACGTGGCCTTGCCTATTGTAAATAATGCTTTGAGAAACGTATTCGTTACCAAATGGAAGCGAACATGCAAAGTTATAACACATGTATCTGTTTTCCCCGTAAAATTCTCATATTAAGAAAATATGATAAATATTTGACATTGCATGTTTACTCGTACACTAGGCAAGTTCAAATTGATGGATTAATTAAAACCTGCCTATTTTAAATCATTATGAGGACATAAAGACAAGCGCAGACTTGAAATGTTCGTTACTGTTATATAAGTATTAGTAAAAAAACATGTTTTTGCTCTCTAAGGGTTAATATATGTTTATTTTGTATATTACATAGTTTGATTACAATGTCCAGAATAATCTATATTTTAACCGGAATATTTTGTGAAGTAATACTGATCGATTGTATAGTAATGTTTTGAGGTGATTTGGATCAAATTACCTTTCCTTCATGGTGTATTTTATAGGGAGTTAAACAGAATGCTAATATGAAATGCTCGTCTCATTTGGGTAGATTTCTTTTAATTTCGATGTTTGTTAAAGTTTGCGATTAATGTTATAGTGTTTTGCGTCATTTGGAAGGTAAAAGTTACTGCTTCTGTTGATGGAGTTTTTTTCTGAACGAAGCAATAAATAAGGTTGTCTGAACTATTAGTGCACTTAGATCGTCAGCTTTTTTTAAACAAATTCAGATTAAGAAACAAGACCCAATTTGAAATATAAACTACATATTGTTCATAAAAACGAATATAAATTCGGAAGACTAATTTGCTATGCAATATCATTTGAACCACGGGTGGCTAGCACGTTGAAGGGATGGAGTATGGGTGTTTTGGGTCCATGTGGCCATTTTAAGCCTAATACACCATTATACACCATCCCTTCAATGTGCTAGCCTCCTGTGATTTGAACCATATTAATACTAGAAGTCTAAAATGATATACGTAATTTTAGTGCTTTATTTGCTACTGAGAAACAAATGTTCAAGAGTCATTCTTAAATCACGAACATGTCTTATGAAAATTTTTCTGATCTACTAAAATTAAAACCAAGGTTTGTTTAGATCAAACGGTTTGAAATATAATTACTTTATGTGTTCATGTTTTGTGTCACACGCAAGACTCTCTTTGTTATTTTTCAACTCTCCTATTGCAAACGTTTACTTTGAAAAAGAGCGTATTAACAGGGTCACTCAAATTCAGTTGAAATACCCTGGTATTAACAATTATTCTGGTAGGAATGATGAACAGTTCACGGACAACTCTTCCAAATGATCAAACCTGATAGGCTTACAAACAATGAGGGGGTTTATAGAATTCAGCAATTAAGACTTCATTCTCAACGGTTGAAAAATTAATAAGATTTTCACGCCTTTCTTTTTGATATCCGAATGAGCCGAAAAATGCACCTATTTTTTGCCAGTTATTTTTCTCTCCTTTTGTTTGAAAGAATTAATAATTATTATTAATTTAATAATTTTGGCAAACAATGTCCGTAATAATTGTTTAATTTAGTCTATTGAAAAACGCATTTAATCGTGTATATATCCAAACTATGTCAGATGAAATGAACATCGTTTGAAATTAATGCAAACTTAAGATTGAATTTTCCCAGGATTATATCCCTTTTTTTTTATTTTTGAAGAAACGTGCATTACAGCATTGATTCATCGTGTTTTAACTGGTACATACAGTAACTTTTACAATATATATATTATGCTAAGATCTACTTGCTTTGACTGACGTCTTACACTGGAAACTTAACATAAATACAAAAGCCGTCGTTGGTGAAGTTTTTTTTTCAAACTGAAATTGGTCGACTTTTCCTATTTCCCAGTTGCAAAGTGATTAAGTCTACTATACGCAGAAAATATCACGGTGATCCGTACTCCGGGAAACCGTACTGCGGAATTTACACCTTACCATCATAGAAAATAAAAATGGCCGCTTTTCCAAGTCAGGATAAGCGGCCGCTTAAAAAGTCCAGACTCGGTCCGCCAGATGTTTATCCACAAGATGCAAAGCAGAAAGAGGTTCGTTTTATATTTTCCTTTCGGATAGATGCAGTTGTATTATGATGTCTGGCTACTTTTTTCCAGTCATATTGATTAAATATGTACGCCTAAACTATCATAATATATGGATATGTTTATTTGTCCGAAACTGAAATCTAAACGGATATATTTTGACATTCATATTCCTGAATTTTCTCGATTTTTATTGTAGGATGAGCTCACATCTACTAGTGTTAAGCTGGGATTCAGCAATTTGCCACATTTCAATGATGAGGTTTGTTTTTAATATTAATTTAACAAATTACCCATTTCTAATTATTTTCTTTGTCATAAGTCTATTTAAATGGAGAGTTATAAGGCCTGCAAGAGCACAGATAAAACATGTATTCACCAAATATGAAAAGTGCAAAGTTACCACTATTAATGGAAATACAAATACTCATTTATGATTTATCAGTAATCTGGAAAGAAATTTTCTTATTGGGACAATGGTCCTTTCGGATGCAAAATCAGCGTGACATTTTGAAAACCAATGTGACATTTTCATGTGGCGATAACTGAGTAGCAATTAAAACAGTTTTCATAACTATTAATACGCGTCTATTGGGTAGGCGCTTGTTTCATAAAAATGCTAACGTAAAGCATCAGATGCATCTTTCATTAGGTGCTTGCTTTTGCAAAAGGAAAGAATTGCATTATAAGCGCCAGAGTGGCAGTATTTACATCATACTCACTTCATTTCATACACGAAAGGATCAAAAACATGTGAATGCGCCATGGGCGCATCAGTTGCCAAAGACAATGTGATATTTTGAATTTTAATGTGCATGCCTTTCCCGATCACTGACTTATATAAATTTACAAAACAGACTATCAAATTATACATTGAATAAAAAACATACTAACAACTGAATAAATGAGGTATAGAAAGGAAACAATTAACTTCCAAGGGCGCAAATAGAACATGTACTTTCTGAATATGGTGAGCAAACTTGCCATCGAAATGGTAAGGGGTGCATGCATGCACTGTGAAAATTGGCACTTAGACCAATTTGACTTTGAGATCTATGATTGTTTTTGTCAGTCCCATATTGTTAAGAGCATTGTTCTATTAGAAAACTAGTTTTAGTGATTAATAGATGCAGTATACTGTTGGTGATGGAGTTTGGTCTTAGATTTGTACAAACTATTGTCTAGAAGATGCCAAAACATTATAATGCTGTTATGTCTTAAGTAATTAATGACAAATTCACTCACATATGCTTCTCATTTACTCATTAGCTAACCCCAACTAGAATATTTTTCAAACTTCATGGCAAAAAAAAAGTTGCATTCAATTTATGTTCCTTCGGTTCATATATTAATAATAATATTTTTGTTATTTGTCGATTGTAATTTGTTATTTCAGTATGGATCTGCCAAGAATGCAAATATCAGCCAGGAAAAGGTAGGATATATTTTAGTCATATATATATATATAAGTCTTTATAGTTAATTGTGTTCGTTAGAGAAATTCTGTATAACCCAGCTTTTTTTTATAAAGGGGTAGTATCAGATGGATATTGGAATGGCTTTCATAGATGAACTATCAAAAGCTGCTTGGCCATCACTTCAGGCTGAAATTAAAAAATACTTAAAAAATGCCATTTACCGACACATGATTTTTAGAGAGGTTCAGTTGGTCAGAAAAATATTTTATTTTATTCAGAGATCATTTTTTTAAACCTAATATGAGACAGATAAAGCAAGAAAATATCTTACTGGTGAAAATATGAAAATAAAAAAAATATGTTGTAGATTTCGGCGATGAAATTCGGTGTTTTTTTATGGTCTGTTGGTAAAGAGCAAACAAACTTAATTTTAATTAAGTCTCATGTTGATGATTTCTGTCATAAATGGTGTAAAAGTTTATTGTATATAGTATTATTGTTACTTTACAGTTTGGAGCCTTCTTCAGTGCTGTTATGACTAAGAAGATTGAACTGAACACATGGAGTGACAGTAGTAAAAAGAAACAACAGATAATAAAGGATAATTTTTGGCCAGTAAGTTTTTTAGAAAGTACCATTAATATGTAACAACTGACCATTTCAAGGTTCAAACTAATATTTTCAAATATATTTTAATCAATAATATTTTTTATCAATAATTTCCATCTTAAACTATGGGAGGGCTATTGAAAGTAAACAATTTAACATTAGCCTGAGCACACGATTTTTGGAAAGCTCACTAGCCCAAATAGAAATTTACCAGTCCCTGGTTTTGGTCCATTGGGTTAGTGCTGCCTTGTAATTCAGTTTATTTTGGTATATAGTGCTGTGAATGAAACTTAAAATGGCATGTTACTCAGCTATGAACCAACAAATTTTTAGGGAAAAGCCCTAATGAATGTTTATTGCAGAGCCATCATTGTTCATGTATGTATCAAAATGGGATTTTTTCGCTAGGTCACAACACAGAAAAAGCCAATGGTAGAAAACTGGTTCAAAGATTTGGCATCTGGGAACAAACCCCTTGCACAGTTGAGTAAGAGGGTACCATCATTCTTCTATAGTAAGAAAGAAGAGATTTTTACCAATCTCTGTGAATTTAATATGCCTATGATCAAGGCTTCATGGTTCATCAAAATGACAGCTGCAAATTATTTGGCTATGCAGGAAAACAAACCAAAGAAAAGACAGACAGTTGATCAATCATTGGGTATGATATAATTTTATTATATTTTTAATGTGTTTTAAAACAAATTGAAATTCCATTTCTGCTGTTTTAATTTATATTTTATGTATTTAAGGGGAAGTATCATAATATGTACATACCCATAACACTTGAAGAGGGGTTGGCAGTATCCAGAGATTATGTTTTGTTGTTCATGAAATTTACAAGCTCCATTGAAGAAACCTTATTCCATTGTCACTCTGTACATTTTAGGGATATTTATTCATAAAATCTTTTTCTAATATATTGTATTTTTTTCTTTATACGTACAATACATTATTTGTGTCTTACAAATGAACAATGGATTCTAAAATAAACACCTGTGATGAGTTTTCCATATGTGATCTCTTGTTGTTGTAGAATGGACTTTGGGGCTTACAAAATTTATGAAAGAACAATTAAATAAAGTGCAAGAGCATTACCATGGTAGTACAAGTGGCCCAGGCATGAGTTTCCTTACAGCAACACAAGCTCCATCACAAGTTGACCTTGACCTTGCTTTGAAGCAATGGCATTACTGTTCCAAGCTAGCGAGACATATGTACGATGTAAGTGTTATGCATGACATTTTTTATTGACATTATTTTGTAGCATTATTTTGAAACACATTTTCATTGGACAAATAGCTAGTGATCTTATGCCGGGATGTGACAAAACTTAAACTCAAGTTGTATGGTGAAACAAACATCATAGCCTAGTCTGACAAATAAAAGGAGCTTGTCATTTTTTTGTTTATCAAATTATGATTGATACTGTGTATTTTGCTTCTTTTTTTATCCTGAGTTTTCTTTTAAATGGATCTTTTTTCTTTTATCTTTGAAAAAACTGGGCTACTTATAGACTTCAGTGCAAGTTTAAAGGAACAATGACACAAAAGATTATTACTGTTTTTGAAAATTCTCACATACAATCGTTTTCTACCATGAAATTATAAAAGTTCCGTTTTGAGTTAATAATTTTTGAGGTTAGAGATGTAATGCTTTAATCATAAGATTTTGGTGGAATGCTAAACAATGCACATTTTTTGGTATTGAAACATTTATTTTTGTTTGCTAATGATATTGTGAATTGATTGTTCAAATTATTAAAGTTTCTGTTAATGGGTTCATATGACCTAAATAATTGAAATATAACTTATGGATATAATAATATTTATTGCACTAAAAGCTGTAAGTTCTTTTGTGTCTATTTGTCTGTTTTCATTTTAAGAAGAAATTAAAGAACATTGATTTCTCATTTATTCATTTTCAATGTTGTGGGATTTTATTGTTTTCTTAAGCTTCCAGTTGCAGTAATGGTTACATTATATTGTATGGCAATACTTAAATAGATTCCTTACTGTTTTGTAGGAGGGCTTATTGGATAGACAGGAATTTTTGTCATGGATTATTGACAATGTGGAGAAGACAAAACAAACGGATGACACAATTTTAAAACTTGTTCTCAAGGAATTACTTCAGGTATTGTAAAACTCAGATTGATGTAAAATGTACACGTATCTCTATGATGTGCAAGTGCATGGGTGAACGTTTTCAGACAAGTGCCAGAAAATCCATTTTTCTCCATCCTGGCCGGAGTCGGCAGGCCCTGATCCGACTTTTTTGTTGTTTTTTTGCTGCTCCGAGCTTTAGTTTCTAGGTTTTTGGAATGTTCTACTTTCACACATGCATGTGTCAGTCTTTGAATTGCCATTCATACCTTAGTCACATGACGGGCAAGATTCAAAGACATTTTTAAATTGTTCCTTGTTTAACAGATAATCCTGTTGGACAAATTTGCCTCTGTGGCCAAGTCATGGACTCTGACTAGTAATCCCTAGCCCCTCACCACTGTAAGTTCGAATCCTGCCCATGATTAAATTTCACATGTGAGGAAGCTGTCCAGCTAGCTTAAGGAAAGTCCATGATTCTACCCAGGTGTACACCTAAGGTCTAAACCTATCGTTAAAGATGGAAAAGTCATCGTGTGACCCTGACCGTAGGTGTGATGTTAAAGCTTCGTGAAAAAATGTAAAATCATTGGTTAGGACCTTATTTTAATGTCTTATTGTGTATACTAGTATACATGTTTTCAATCTATTGGTGTAACGGCTATCTCACTGAGTGTATAAATTTAGCTGACAACTCACTTTTGAAATTTCGAAGAAATGAAACATTAGCAATCAACACTAAGACATCATTTAGCTGAAGAGCTAAGATCGACTGTTTAATACTCGTATCTAAGTAAGACATTTTTATTTGATATTTATATGTAACTAAGACCAACTTTTTTAATATTCATATCGAACTAAGTATTTAGTATTCATATCTAACAAAGACCAAAGATTTTATATTCATGTGATGGAAATAAGAGGAACCCTTTCCTCTTTTTTGTGTTATTCCTGGTATTAGTGTGCATTGTATGGTTTTTATTATTTGAGTATGTATTATTATAAATTTTAATTATGTAATACATGTACTATTATTTTTTCGACTGATGAATTTCACAGTCATTATTGTATTGTATTTAATAATTTATCTATCCATTGAATTTTGCTTTTATTTGCCATGTTGTGTATACTTGCCAAATAAAATTATTATTATTAATATTATATTTAAGATCTATCTTCCTATGCTGTTGAATAAATTGAGTTAATGAGTATGATTCTGTTTACAGTACTTGGATGAGGTGATTCTCTCGGCTCAGTTATCTAGACGTTTGGCTTACACAACTGCTAGAAGGGTGTCACAGTTATGTAATGATTCTGGCTGTTCCTCGCCACGTACTCAGTCCCCTATGTTGAATTCAAGCAGTAATAAGTAAGTGTTTGTACTGGGAGAAAGAAATCTTCTATTTGAACATTAGATAACACTGGTCAGGCTTGATTTTTTTCTGTAAAAATCACTCATGGAGATTATATTTTGTTTCTTATCCTGACATCAACTGATTGCGACATAATTAAGTAACAAATGAAAATGTATTGAACGCTTAAAATTGTATGAACAAACTTTTATAATTATGGAACATCTTGTAACATCTTATGTTTATTTTCAAGAAAAAAATATGCTTCATATTATAATTTCAGTAACAACAATTCGCAGATGGTTACCCAGAATCCATTGGCAGCAATATTTGCTGAGTACAACAATTGTCCTCAACATAGAGGCGTCATACTCAGTTTAAGTGCTTGCTTACAGGTAAACTTGACATCTGACTGTGGTTGACTAACTCTCTCTAGAAATGTATTGATTTCACAAGAATATTGATTTATGACATAGCCAATGGTTAGAATAATCTACATTTTTATGTTTTGTGTGATTGTGCAGTTAAACCGAATTTTTACAAGTTAATGTTGGTATAACCATTGTTCTGTTTTTATGTGACATTGTCACTGGGGTTTATTGCCATTTTTCAACAATTATTCAGTTATATACGGCAACCAGTTCACCTGAACAGTTTTCCTGGACAGTATACTGACCAGTGCTAACTTACCCTTCAACAAGGAGTCGACAACTTCTCCACATATTGAGGAAAATGGACATGTTTGTCAAATTTTCATAGAAGGGTATGTCCTGCCGCGACAGGCATTTGAACTCGTACCTTCAGGTAACAAGTCCAGTGCACTTAACCACTGGACCACAGTCATGGCCTTGGTATAACCATTAATCACAACTGATCTCCTGTAATGTTACTCAGATAATTAAACTCTCATGTTTGATATAAAATTACATGTTTGTGCTTATGTTAAAGGAATCATTCAATCTCGAGTGAGAATGCAATCTCACCACACCCTTATCTTACCTTATTAAAGCCAGTTAATGAACTTGCAGTTGCCTACAGGCTGCTAGTAAAAGTTATGGTCATAATATCTTTGTTTGTGTTTAATAACTGTTATTAACAGTAGTTTTTGTTTTTAACATTAAACTCACAATGTTGACTATATTCAGGTTATTACCATGACCAGTCCATCGGCATTAGTGTGGAACAATTTAAATGAAGGACGGAGTAGTTCCCCTTACTGCGGATCTCCACTGGATATTCTTCCCTGTCCCCCGTCATGTCTACCTATGCCACCAAGTGAACAAAATCAACAGGTATTGTATTTATCTCTTACTGAATTACACATGGTTAAAAGTTGTCTAGAATTTTCAGGTTTTTCCCAGGTTCGGACCTTACTTGTTTTTATTGTTTCCATGGCACCGAGGTTAAGATTTCAAGTATTTTTTTTAAAAATGTTTAATTTTCAACCATAGAATTATGTTCCATTTGAAAATTGTATACAGTGCAACCTTTCCAGAGTGGCCCTCTCTTGAGCAACAACATCCCTTCAACAACAGCATGATTTTTGTCCCACTGTACAATTTGAATATTGATTTAACCTCTCTGGAGGAACAACCTCTCAACAACAACATAATTTAGCTTCTCCCAAAGGGTGTTGCTTTGGAGAGGTTGCACTGTATTTATGTGTTCTTGAGCATAACTCTTGTAGCCCATTAGCTATTTAGAATTATTTGTGTTGTAATAGTTTATCCATTTCATATGGTAATTGTTATTTAAGTAGCATTCTTGCTATCCAGTACTAGTCTTTTATTTTCTGTAAGAAAGTAGGTACTGAGTGGACTGTTGTAATATTTGCAATATTGTACATATACTTAACTGTTATTTACCTTTTTTCCCATCTCAGTCAATTTTTTTCTGCCAATATTTTCATTTTTTATGATATGTGTCTTAGGACTAAAAAGATATACAGTGTATTTGGAAAGTTCTGTTGGCCTAGTGACCTTATATTTTTTATGGATGCTAACAAAACAGGGTTTTTTTGCCTTATAAATTATGTTTTAGTTATGCTCATCAGTGACTAGCTTCAGTTTTTGTGAAATAAGAATATTGCTTAAACAGACTCAGCATGATAGAGATACTTTTTATGTAAAATTCATGTACAACTGTTGTCCATTGTGTATAATCTCTCTGTTAAAAAGTTCAAAGGGTACGTTTTTGAGATGGAGACTGGGCCCAAGGTTATAAAACTTGAGATTGGTCACCTAGCTCAAATCTCATATCTTGTCTTCTATTGTTCACTGTCAATTATGATCAGACAATTATGATATTGATACATTATACTGAAAGCATGATTGCCCTGAATATATATTTAAACATTAATGATCTCTATCTTTTCAACCATAATACTAGTACTTTTAGAATGGACTTGAGGTTTGAGCTCGGATTCTGTTATCAAGTTTTATAACCTCAGGGCCTAGTCTCATGAGGTTGTTTGTGAAGTGGAGTTCATGATCGGATGTTTTTCATAACTGGTATTTGCCTACTAACTATAGTATCCACAGGATGTATTTAGCTGATTATATGCCCAAGTTGACCGGATGTATTGTACAAAACACCTGTGGCAGCATCCACTGTAGTTTTTCGCACTCTTGAGTTGAATATTTCCTGTTCAATGTCAAACTTGGTCGAAATATTTATAGGTATATCTAAGCCTAGTACAATAACCAGCAAGATCACACTTGGCACTTTTGAATGATGGTCTGTAATTTAGTTATTTTATAAACCTTGTCTGCTGTCTTAAGTCGAACAGTCCCTATCTGAACTTCACAATATATTCTGATTGGCGTATTTTGTGGCAGTGTGGCATTCTTTTTTTGTGCATTATTGTCACAGATAAGAGCTCAAATACGAGCTATGGAACAGCAAGTACGGTTGAGAAGTAGAGCGGCTGAAGTGAGATGGTCCTCAGACAAATGCCAGCAGTCCACTACAGGTATATGTTTTGCAAATAATACTGATGTTTATTCTTTTACTATATAGCATAGTAAAACCCCTGAAAACCAGATTCTCGAAAACTGGAATTCGGAAAATTTGATTTTTTTATAGTCCCATTTTCTCTTGTATAATCAATTGTTCTCTGAAAACCGGACTTCTCGGATAAAACAAGACTTTTGGCCCAGTCTGGAAGGGGTCTGGTTTTCAGGGGTTATGCTGTATCTTAATATGTAATTATATTTTATTTTGGCTTTAAATACAGTATGGTTACAGAAGTAATATCTGTAAGGTAGTATAACATACTGTAATGTTGCATGTTGTGACTACATCAATATTAATACTGCCTCATTATATAACAAGCAATATTTTTGTGCAGGTTTGCAACATTTACTCTTTATTTCACCTTGATAATGGGGCCATCCCAATATTAAGACCACTTCATTTGATCCTGATGGTGGCCTTGATATCAAGGTTTTACTATATGTATTAATACATGTCCTTACAAAAATAATATTTTGCCAATTAAAACATATAGATGATTTCAGTTGTAAATAGGTATATCTCATTAAGGTTTACAATGAGTGTATTTTATTTTAATATCCTGGTTAACAATGAGTTATATATTTAGTGTTTTTTATATAATTATATTTATATAATTAGGGTTTACTATGAGCAAAGTATTGAATGTGTTGGACACTCTGGATCGTCACAACTTTGACAAAGTGGAGAGTGTTAACTGTTTAGACTCTCTGTACCATAAAATCTTTACCAACAGTCAAAATAAAGATGGAAATGAGGTATAATTTTGATTGTATTTTATTTATCAGCTCTTTGTTTGATACATGAAGTCTCTATCTGATATAAGCGCTACTTTTTGTTTAGTTAATTGCTTCCATTTTTACCTTGTGTATTCATGTAAATTTGTATCAGAAATTTAACAAATTTAGAAAAATTATTTTAACTTAATTTGAATATGATATGAATATTATAATGGTATAATTTTTTTAGTTCTTCTGGGCATGTCTATTGTATTCTTGATATATGAAGGTCTGGATGAAGATGCTTAGGGATGTTGAGATAGCAAAGTCTGCTAAGAGTTATATTTCGTGTTGCTAGGCAGCATGCAAATATGTTTAATTTTGGGTTCCGTCGTTGATAGTTATTTTGAGACTGTTTTAAAGGCTTACAGTCGCTGGGAACCAATCAATTAATTATTGCGCAACTTTGGGGTGAGGTATCTTAAATATATTTCTTTACTATTGTATTTGATTTCTTATCCTTTCAGCCATTGGTTAGTGACGAACCAATCATAACACTTCTTATAGACTGGGCTGTTAGCACAAAGAGACAAGGTGCACATAGAGCTGTAGTTGTGGCGAAGTTGTTGGAGAAACGTCAGCATGATATTAGGGCTGAGGTATACAGTTGTCATTAAGTATCCATTTTATTCAACCAGAATGATATATGATGATTTTGTATTTTGGTATTTTTTTGATAAATTCTATTGTGGAGTACTGATTACATATTTATTACATATTTGGTATCTTTTTTATAACTTGTTATATTAACCATTTGCTTGTTATGTATGTACACAAGAAGTATATTTCTGTAAGTATTTTAATATTAAATAAATTTTGGAGTTTCACAAATCCAGGTGATATTTGTGGATGGTATAAATTTTTTTAGAACGATTTCTTACTGCTCAAAGTATATTTGTTTATTCTACTTAGCAAAATGTTTTTATACTGTGCTAAATCAAAGTCACATCTTTTTCTAAAAACAAAGTCAATAGTTCTCGCCCTTTGAAATCATGTGTTGAACTAATTGTAATCAATAGTTCTCGCCCTTTGAAATCATGTGTTGAACTAATTGTAATCAATAATTCTCGCCCTTTGAAATCATGTGTTGAACTAATTGTAATCAGTTCTCTCCCTTTAAAATCATACATTTAACAAATGAATGGAAGAATTAAACACATTCAGCAGTTGGTACTTTTTAAATTGTTACATCAGACATGGAATGATAATTCTGTGTATGACCATGATTATTATGCCAAACCTACAGGTCACGCCCTTGTCAATTTGCGAAAGTACAAAGAAAAAACACTGTCACATGAAACATCACATACATAAACTTTTAAGATGATAAAATATCCACAATGAAAGTATTATAACGGTGAAGCACTGAGATGCAAGTATGTAACGTCGTTTGAACTTACAAAAACACAAGTAATCAATGTCTGAGAAACTGATAAAATATAAAAAATTATAGAATTAATCACGGCATTGAAATGAGTTTTTTTTAACACTTTCTGGTATGTTACAGAAATATGGTGACTCTGATATACCTGAAGATAAGGACTCTACAGGATCGGATATGATGATACCGCCGAGTGTGCCTGTATTCCAATCTCTGTTGTTGAACTTCCTGGATAATAAGGCCCCGATAATTGGTAGGAACTTGTTTTATCTTTCTTCTATATTCATGCATTATCTCATGTGACCACAAGTGGATCCCTGTGGTCTAGTGGTATGGTCTCTGATTTGTCACGGTTGACTCTTAACTTCTTTTAGTTCAAATCCCACCTGGGACCTCTGGACCAGACAAACTTCAAATGTGAGGAAGCTGTCTTGCGCCAATTGTATAAACATTGGTTGACTTTAACCACTGGGTTAAATCAGAGTTTTGGTTAAAATTTTGGTTAAATGTTCGGTTAGCGGTTGAAGAAAGTTTTGGTTAAATGTTCGGTTAGCAGTTGAAGAAAGTTTTGGTTAAATTTTACCGAACATTGTTTTTTTAAAGCTCAAATAAATCTAACCCAAGTCTAAGATGCTGGTTAAATCTTAACATAAATGGTAACCAGTACCAAAATGGCAGCCCTTTTTAAATGTTTAAATGACTTATTTAATGGTTAGTAAACCAGAATGGTTAAATTTAACCTTGGGTTGAATTAACCATTTGGTTAAAGTTAACCAATGTTTATACAATTGGGTGCAGTTAGCTTGGTTAGTGGTTCTACCCAGGTGTTCTTTTTCCACTGTTAAAGCTGGGAAAGTCACCAAATGACCCTGGCTGTTGATGCGACATTAAACCCCAGTGAAAAAGTGTTACTGAATGATAGCATCATGTTGCAATGCGTTTTAAAAAATTCATACAAACAACTCTTTCCTCTTGTATTATTCTAATACCTGTTTTAAATTGGTGGAAATCCAGGGATAAATTATTTCAATGAAACAAATTTGGAGTTGAGAAGCAATGTCTACCTTCATTAGCTAAAATTGTTAATGTTTTATTTTTAAACAAGGGAAAACTATTTCAAGTTTCAATTTTTGAAAAAAATATATTTGTTTAAAATTTTAGCAATGGAGACCATCCTTAAAATGCATTCTTTGCCATAATTGGATTACCTCATTTCTGTGACCATGAAATGTATTTTTAAGGTTCAGAGTTGAAAACGCTTTTTAAGATATCAAACAGTATAAACATGGCTTTGTTTTGATGTAACATGGATTAACAAGCAAATAAAAAATACTTCAAGCCCTCTGAATTTTGATGAACTTTTTAAAGGAATGACATATTTTTAAATATTTTGTTTTATTTTTTTCAGATGATAATTCTAGTGATGAGAATCATCAAGCGTTTGCAAACCTGATTCATCTGTTCTATGAGTTAATACGTCATGAAGTGTTCTCACATGATGCTTACATGTGTACATTGATCTCACGTGGTGATCTCATGTCTGCACCTACAGTAGCTTCTATTGCTGCAGATAGTGTAGATTTATCCAGTATGAAGAGTGATGTTGAAAGTATAAAACACGAGGTATGTTCCTGGGCTGGACCAAAACGAATAAACAAAGAAATTAACATTTTTGACGAACCATGCCATTTTTATTTTCTTCTATAGTGATAACAACATGAGATTATCTGCCTAAATCAAAATACTTGATTTTGATTTTAACTTAACATAAGAACATATTCTAGTAATTCGACTGACTGGTTTGGATCTGCCCACCAGTTCTTGTTTCCTGATGATTTTTACATCTTGAATATCGTTTCTGTCTTTTTGTCACAGAGGTTTAACATTGCACCTACAGCCAGGGTTATTTGGCAACTTTCTAGTTTTAACTGTGGGGGAAGAATTAATGCATACACCAGGGTAGAACCACATCCCATCCATGACCAGAAAAAAAATCATGTGTTAGGAAGCTAATGGAATATTGATGGTTCTACCCAGGTATATGACTAGGGTCTTCCTTCACCATTTTAACAAGCTGGAAAAGTCGCCATGTGACGTTAGCTGTTGGCGTAACTTTAAATATAACAAAAAGCAGTCCCATTTAAATATTTTCCAGTCTCATTGATTTTTGATATGATATAAAAATAAAAACCTTGTATTGTATCTTACCAAAGACCAACTCCTATGTGTGTGAAAGACAATCAGATGATTGACAAACTTGAGACTAGTTATTTATTGGACCGGACAAAATATTACTGGCCCACTGTATATATTGACTTAAAACTTCTCTGAAAATCAAAGGAATTTTACTGGACAGGAGGACAATTATTCTCTCAATTTTACAGAACCTCACTGAAATGTTTTGCTGGAGGACTGATGTTGGACAGTCTTTTGAGTTGACTACAACTCCATAATTTATGATTATATTGATTTGATATTTTTTTTCAGCATCAAGATGATATCAAAGTGGATATGGATATTCATACCATGGAACTAGATCCTAACAGTTTCTTTGAATATGTTAAAGAAGAACCAAGATTGAGTCCTATTGCTCCAGGTATATATGTTTAAAATATTCACTTCACACTTGTAAAAATGGAATTTAGGTGCAAAAACGTTAGGAAAGTTTGATTTAGTTGTTTCAGTATTTTGTACTTGTTGGAAGAAAATAATTTAGATAAAAGTTGTTTCGATGTAAAACCCTAGAGAGAAAATATTGTTCTATTATTTTTAAGCCTCTGTGAAATCAACGAAGTCTGAGAAAGAGCAGCCAGTTCCTAGTGTAAGCAAAGTTGAAACACAACAAATACCCGAGATGAAAGGACCATCCCGACATATGCAGTATGCTACACACTTTCCCCTACCTCAAGATGAGGTCTCGAGTCATGAAAGTAACCAACGATTGGTCGTTCTATTTGGTGTTGGGAAGGCGCGCGATGCGGCTCGTCACATTCTGAAGAAAGTTAGCAAAGAGATTCTTAAACAGTTTAGTAGGAAGAATTGTATTGATATGAGCAGTGGTGACCTTGGTAAGCCAAAGAAGAGAAAGGATAAAGATGAGCCGGGGACATCAGTGTCTGTGGTAGGAAACCTTGAGGTGCTATTTGGGAAGTTTCACAAACTCTCTTACTACGATCAGCATGTTGTGACGTGGCAGTGTACACTGGCAGTAAATGAGCTGATTAACTCATTCACTGCTATGACATCAACGTACCTACCTCAGGTGGAGAATATTTCATTCCTGTTTGATTTGATGGAACATTCAATGAATGTGAACACTTTACTAGAGTTCTCTGTGCAGGTGAGTGACATCCACTCTAAAGTGTAGTAGTTACTTTCTTAGAGCCAGGTTCAAATCTACGTCTTGTTATTATAACCTGAAAGCCGGGATCCAGTCAGCTTATTTTATAACAGCTAGTTAGCAAATAATAACTTTAAAGCCAGAATCCAATCTCAAACATTAAGCTTGAAAACACACATTAGTGCTGATCACTGATGGCTCTATATAGCACCTGTGATTTTCCTAAATAATTACTCAGCCTACTTTAAAGCAGGCTTTTTGTGTGCCTTTTCATATGTGCCTTTCTTATTTCAGTTGTTGAAGGAACTGAGTATTGTAGAAGCTCAACTGTCAGCAGCTAATTCTAGCTTGTCTGGTATTTATACAACATCATTATGTCTGTGTATAGTTGCTATCTTCAGAAAGTATCATTCATTCCTACTTGTGTCTGAGGATCTCACATTTCAAGCATTTGAAGGGTGAGTTTATCGTAGTCTTATCCAGTTCTTTGTAATGACCCATCTTTCTGGCTTTACCCCTTGCATTTCTGTGTATGGTTTAAAGTTACACCATTAGGCAGCATCTTACAGCTTTTCCAGCTTTTAAAGGTATAGGGAGACCCCAGCCATACACTTGGGTATTACTACCATCTTTCTGTAAGCTCTCTGGACAACTTCCTCAAATGAGAATTATTTCTGGTCCCATATGGGATTCTCAGCATTAAGGGGTTAGGGATTGCTTGATGGAAACTTTAACCTTGATGCTTTAAAAAGAATGAAACTAGTACTGGCTAGTTATGCTGAAAGCATTCAATAAGAGTGATCTGCATGATAAGTTGTAAAACTGTAGCGAAAATGTCAAACTAAATGTCTGTGTTTGCATATTTTTCTCACAAGTGTGTGAAAATGTTCTTGTGTATACTCAGCCAGTCAATGTTTCTTTGTTGGAGAATTAGTGTGATGGCTATTAATTTTTGTTTGTTAGTAATTTAGAGTAATATGAAATATAAGTGCAAACAATTTTCAAGTAAATAAATATGTGATTGAATTTTATTCAGATTGATTTGTATGATGGATTGTCACTTATTTCAGGTTGATTGGTGTTGTGAAGCATGTATGTAACCCAGCCGATTGTTCATCAGCCGAGAGATGTATTCTTGCTTACCTGTATGATGTTTACACTTCTTGTAGTTACCTGAGAGTAAGTATTAGCAGTCTGTTGATTATTTACAGGGTTCAAATTTAGCATAATTTTCTACTAGCTAAAATTAGCTTGTACATTTTTTGTTTACTAGCTAAAATTAAAAGCGACTGGCTAAAATTTAGCACAAAATTTTATTAACCCATAATTAACAAATTACTTATTTCTTGGGCCATGTGGAGTTTTATTTGGCCTCTTCTTCCTCTGACCAATTAGCAACTATACACTCGCTAAAATATGCGAGTGGTTTTTATTGCAACTCGCTATTCAGAAATTCTACAAACTATTAGCGAGTATGCGTGCCTAAATTCAAACCCTGATTTACATTCCAATTACAATGGATTTCTCTAATTCTTGTTATTTCAGTTTATATTTTTATTTTTTACAATTATTGTCTCTTATTCGTTTATTCATTTTGTGTTTCTCTAAGAAATCTTGCAAATTTGAATAGAGTTTCTTTGTTTCATTATCTGTTTGCATGACTCTCTATTTTTTATCCATTTCTCTGATTTAATGTCTTAATTTCAGAACAAGTTTCAGGAGATGTTTAATAATGCATATTCCAAGATTCGTGTAACTCTGTACGCTGATATCAAACCTTCACCGTCAATGTTGATGTGGGATCCAGCTTTTATGATTGACTTTCTTGCTAATGTCAAGTAAGGCAGTTTGCTGTATTTCTTAACATTTTTCTTTGTAGCCAGTGGATTAGATTTGTGTTACAGAACAGAACAGAATAGAACTTTAACTAGACTTGTACAAAGTATATACATCAACAAATTACAAGTTGTAATTAAACATAAGATCAAAATCATTATGATAAAAATGAATTTTGCATAAATCGGTCTGAAAATGAGTGGTTGTTTTAACAAGGATTATAATATTGAGGTGGTCACTATTTGAGGTTTTACTGTATGTATGAAATAGCATTGATATCTTCCCTTTTATGCGTTTTTTCAGGACCATTCCGATTGAACAGAAGTTGATTGATCAGTTAAATAAACAAGCCGCCAACAGATATAGTTTTGTTGTCAATACAATGTTGAATATTTGTAAATTTTTAATGACATCAGACAGGTTTGTGAATGTTAGATATTTATAATAAGACCATATGTTTCTTGCAAGGATCTGATTGTTTTTATTAGTGAAATAATTTACCTCTTATCTTTTAATGACATATCTGTGTTAAATATTTATTTACAGCATCGACTATTATCAAAGCTATTGTGAATTTTTTTATAAATTGATCTAAATACAGATACAGTGCAACCTCTCCAATGTGACATCCTTTGGGAGAAGCAAAATTATGTTGTTGTTGTTGTTGAGAGGTTGTTGCTCTAGAGAGGTTCAATTAATAGTTAAATCGTACAGTGGGAAAAAACTATGCACTCATTGAAGGGAGGTTGTTGCTCAAGAGAGGGCCGCTCTGGAGAAGTTGCACTGTGTTAGATTTGACTCATAAGTGATATTTTTGTGTGTCTGTTTCAGATTAAATGAAATTAGTGTTCTGTGTGCAGAGTTGACAGCAAAATGTAATTCTTTAAGTGCTGAATGGCTTGGAGTGTTGAAGGCGTTGTGCTGTTCATCCAATCACAATTGTGGTTACATAGATGTACTGACAGAGATAGATGTAAGTACATGTGTTTGATTGGTTGATTAAGATGCATGTAAGTATTTGATTGGTTGAATAAGGTGGATGTTAGTTATTTGATTTCTTTCAATAAGATGGATGAAAGTGTTTGATTGGTTGAATAAGATTAATGTTAGTATTTGATTGGTTGAATAAGATGGATTTAATTACTTGATTAGTTGAGCAGGGTAGACGTGTTTGATTGATAGAATGACATAGAAGTAGCTTTTGTACTTAAAATTATCTGGTTTGTAAATTAGTGCAGTGTTTTTATGCATATATATTTTTTCAGGTGAGTGACCTATCGTTTCATGATAACCTGGCTGTATTTACGTCAATATTGATTGCTAGACATTGTTTCTCTTTACAAGATTTTATTGGATATGTGGCTCTACCGTCATTAGTCAACCCATTGCCGTTTGGTACGTACTATGAAATGTGTCATATCTATGTAATTGCCTCTTAAGGTCCAGATGTAAATAGAATTCATATTGGTCTAAAGACAGAGGGTATTGTATTCAAATTAAACATAATTGTATTTAAACCAGTCTGTAAACTGCATTTTTGACTTTCTCATTGATATTATTTCTGTAGAATATATCTTTGTATGGTAAAAATTGTCTTTTGTCATGTTTTATTCATTATTTCAGATTGTTTAAGATTTAGAGTGTAAGTTTTTGATGTATTTGTATTCTGTTGTCATAATTTATTATTTATATTATGCTACAGCTGGATCGGGTGATCAGGATGCCGAGCCTGGTGCCCGGCTCACTTGTCATCTACTGCTACGCTTGTTTAAAGTATCACACACGAACTCCAACCCCTACCCAGGAAGCACAAAGAGAGGAACACACGTGAAAGCCTCGTCAGATAAACATCTTCTTGCTGCTGTACATAACAACATTGATGTCGGTGCTGTATTAGCTGTTCTCAAAGCAATGCTGGCTTTAGGTAAGTTGATGTTACTTTCAGTATGTATGTAGTACATGCAGAAAGGCAGGCAGTTAATTACCATTGTTGCATAGTTAATGACCAATAGTACACAATTAATGAACAATGATGCACAGTTAATTACCAATGGTACACAGTTAATGACCTATGGTGCACATTTAATGACCAATGGTACACAGTTAATGACCAATGGTGCACATTTAATGACCAATGGTACACAGTTAATGACCAATGGTACACAGTTAATGATCAGTGGTACACATTTGGTGACTTGTGGTTCTCAGTTAATGACCATTGTTACACAGTTAGTAACTAGTGGTACACAATGAATAGAAAGTGGTATACAATTAAAAACTAATGGTACACGGGTTATGACCATTGGTACACAATTAATGACCAGTGGTAGATATCACATATCAGTGGTAGATTGGTTATGACTAGTGATACTGAATTTATGACAAGTGGTACACAATGAATTACTATAAAATTTTTGTTATTCACATTTGCTTGGTAGGTATTAACTATTCTCCTGTTAGTTTTAGCAATGGTGAAAATATTGCTATGTTAACAGGCTATAAATCATCTGTTTATTGATGTGTACAATTCGGTCTTTTCTTTTTCATATGTCTTAATTCCATGATAATTCTCATTGATTGCTTACAGCGGACTCTTGCCAAGATGATGTGAAGACGAAAGCTGCCAACAAGAAGGACAATAAAGGGGGAGATGATATAATAAGTACATTATTGAGTAGTCTGGACGATGACATCATGATGGGGTATGTATTAGGATGAAGTATAAGATGAAGTATGTGAATGGTGCCTTTTGGTAGAGTTGTTGATAAGCACTGCTTAATGTAATTCTTTAATGTCATATAGATGATGTAATATTATTCCAGTTGCTTCTCACTTGGTAGTGTTGTCAGCTGACTGTTAATAGGACCCTTCTCTTTGATACATAAGACTTGTTTTTCTTAATTGATTATATTTTATGTATACATGCACATAATACTATTATGATTTAATGGTTAGAGGGGTACTTATTCTTCCATGAAATTTCGTCATATTAGAATTTTTCATAAGGAATTGTGTGAAGTGACTTTCGGTCAGGAATCAGATATTGTTTGATTTACAGACCATCTGGTGGTGGTATAGAGAATGCTGGACTTAGTGAGTACTCCAAACATTGTCTGCGTGAGATGTGTTGTCAGGATTGGGTGAGAGAGAAGTTCCTACGAGATCCTGAGGGCTTGTTGAACCCAGAGATGTTATTAGATACCATGTTGAGCTCAGAGCAGGTGAGTGTGGTTTTCGTTCTTCACCTAAGTAGGGAAGTCAAAACTTCAGGGGTTATTTTTTGTGAATATTTTAACATAATTATTGACATTTCCGCTGTTAATGGAAGCTTGATGGTAAATGTCTGGTCTGTTATGTTTGACATACCTTTTGTTCTTTAGTTAACATGTATAATCAGGAAGATTATTGTACTAATCAAGGTCTGACTGAATGGTGCTGATTACTTAGATTTCTGATAAATTTTATGATGCAAATGGACCTTAAGTGTTTTTTTAAAGGAACTTATTGTTATATTCAGCAGGGGTGTTATATTTCTATGGATCCACAGATTTCTTTAAAAAAGATTATCATTGGGGTCATTTTTATAAAACATGTAAATCCATTGAGAAAATCTTGAGTCAGATAGGGGAAGCCCATTCTCAGTAAATTCTTGTTGGGGAAATATTGACGTATTGCAATTACCAGTGGAATTACCAGTATTCATATCTGTTCATTTATTCTATGATCAGGATGCTTTCTGATCATTTCTGGACAGTGACATGTTTTTTCCCTTCTTTAACGCAACTAGTCACACCCTATACATTCAAATCTGTTTTTTGCGGCCACCTCCAAATAAAGAACATCGTGTGAATAAAGGCCATTCTGTGAAAAACCGTGACTGATTATTTATATGTAACTGACCTCTGAATAAAGGCCATCTTTCAATAAAGGCCACATTTTGTCTTTCCCGAGGGTGACCTTTGTTCACAGGTTTGACTGTAATGTAACTAATCACATTCCAGATGTTTGATCTTACTTTGACTGTCATTATAGAATTTTTCCTATTTTAGACTCAACAGTTAGTTCGTATGATCTGTTACCCATCAAGTTCCACCAGTAAGATCGACGATGATGAGATGGATTCAAGGGAGATAATCAACAGAATTCTAGAATCTCTAGATCCTTGGACCCTCAGAGTTTCTCTGCTCGAGTTACATCTTATGTTTAAGCAAGCCAAAAGTAATGCAGTAAGTATTCAAATGTTTCATTTACTGTTAATTGAATTTGTTTATTAAGCGCCTCCATGGTCAAGTGGCTATGGTTTCTGACTAGTAATCGTTAGCTGCTTACTGCTGTGTTCTGACTGGATAAATTTCACATGCTTACAGAAAGTCGATGGTTCTACCCAGATGTATACCTAGGGTCTCCCTCCACTGGTTACACTGGAAAATCCTAATGAACTCCAGTGAATTTGTTTCTGTGAATTTATTTACTTTTGTATGATTGCTCCTGTCTGTATGTTGAAATAATTTGCTGAGTGAAGTTATCTTTCCTTTGTTTGGCTATTTACTGTTGATTTACTATTGTAAATCCATTGTATGTATTGAAATTTCTCTTCCCCATTTTAGGCTTTTTTTAAACCTTGAAATACTTCTTCGTCCATTTTTTCCTTCTTATTCTTCATTTGTCAGTTTTCCTAGTCAGTAAATTTTCATTATTTGTATTTATTTAGTTTCTGGCAGCTGATAACAACTATGAAATGACCATTTTTATACTATAATTATTTGTTTCCAGCAGATAACAAATTTTTACATCCTTTAAGATCATATTAAAAAAAAAATGTGTTTTTACACCTTGTGTGATACACTTTTGTTAATCATGTATAGCTGGTCAGTTTTAGTGGTATGAACCGACTAATGCGTTAGGCAATACTCTCCAAAATAAATCAGTCACTCAGCGTGTGGAATTTTCGTGTTGGGATATTTTCTAAGGTATCAGAACTAGTTACTGCACAATCTTGATATTGTTACCACCATTTGGACCCGAAGAAACTGATCTTGATATTATATTGGTCTGATTATCAAGTTTAAATTATATAAGTATATATATATATATATATATATATATATGGAAAACTGGTCCAAAATTGTGCGGTCGTTTTATTAAGGTGGTTGTTATATTGTAGTGGTCATAAATTGAGGCTTTACTGTATATTGTACTTACAGGAGACAAACAATATATTAGATGACATATCACAAGGCACGATACATTTATTCCATCAACAAACTGAACATCACAGTAGGACAACAAACAACTCTCAAGCTGCAGCTGTTTTGGAAACGATGCCTGTACAGTCTCCAAAGTTTGTATTAAGTCTTCAATTCAATTTTGTTACCATAAAAGTTAATGATTAAGTAAAGACCTGACACTTTTTTTTCCTATGAAAATCACATCTCAACTATTTTATTTCAAGTTTCCTTCCAGCCGTGATAACTTGATTGTTGTAAGAAGTAAAACTATGCATTTATCTATGAGTATTCATGATGAGTGCTTGATTGTTAGACACAGGCCAGAACAGATCTGAAAGTTATTTCAGAAAGAACTTCACAGTTTAATTTCAAATCATAGTTCACTAATGATATTCTCTGACTAACACCTGCTTAGTCCATAAGTGGTAAATTGACATGTGTACTAGGTATTAGAAGTTGAATAAAGCTGTCTGTATTGTCATTTAGGAATGATTCTACGGAGAAAGATAACAGTGTGTGGCTTGTAGCGCCATTACTCTCAAAGTTACCAAGTGGCGTACAAGGTCGGGTTCTACGTCAAGCTGGTCAAGTTCTGGAGAATAGTAACACCTTCCTAGCTCCTAAAAGTAAACAAGACAAGGAAAGGAATCAAAGAAGGTTAGTTTGAATACCCTCCACTCCTTAGAGGAATCAAAGAAGGTTAGTTTGAATACCCTCCACTCCTTAGAGGAATCAAAGAAGGTCAGTTTGAATACCCTCCACTCCATAGAGGAATCAAAGAAGGTTAGTTTGAATACCCTCCACTCCTTAGAGGAATCAAAGAAGGTTAGTTTGAATACCCTCCACTCCTTAGAGGAATCAAAGAAGGTTAGTTTGAATACCCTCCACTCCTTAGAGGAATCAAAGAAGGTCAGTTTGAATACCCTCCACTCCATAGAGGAATCAAAGAAGGTTAGTTTGAATACCCTCCACTCCTTAGAGGAATCAAAGAAGGTTAGTTTGAATACCCTCCACTCCTTAGAGGAATCAAAGAAGGTTAGTTTGAATACCCTCCACTCCTTAGAGGAATCAAAGAAGGTTAGTTTGAATACCCTCCACTCCTTAGAGGAATCAAAGAAGGTCAGTTTGAATACCCTCCACTCCTTAGAGATTATGTTCTTGTACAGTTATCAGTAAAACCTCAGTATTAAAGCCATCTTTGAGACCTGAAAAAATGGTCTTAATATCGAGGTGGTCTCATTGTCAAGTTGAAAAAGAGAAAATATTAAAGACCGGTCTGAAAGTAAGTAGTTATTGTAATGGCGTGGTATTGTTGAGATGGTCGCTCAATGAAGTTTCCCTGTATTCATTAAATGCCTCATGGTACTTTGTCATGAGAAACAAATATCCTAATTAAAAGTTTAATATTGCTATTACCTAAAACTGTGACAGATTGTTTCTAATGTTACCTTTGAACCAATTCTTCTGAGAGAACAAGTCTGTGAGTTTTGGAATATATTTCCACATATTCTGTTTAATCAATATCTTTCTCTAAATTCATGTCATTGGAACTAGTTAAGGACTCTCAAGTGATGTATGTATATATATGTGGTCTGTAACAAATATTTATTGACAAGTGCTTAGATGTAAAACAAAAAGTTCCTGGTTTCCACTATCCCGACTGACCCTATTTCTCTCAGCTAACCCTAGAATTCTTTGTGGTCTCTGCCAATTTTTTGCTTACTCGCCAATATTTACTTTTTCATAAGAAATGTATCTCCAAACTTACAAATCATATTTGAAAAAAAAAGTTTTCGCAATCTACCCTCCTGTATTTTTGGGGCATGTCAGTAGAGACATGGTGTTATTTTTTTTCACCTTACTGACATGATCTAACTTCCTGTATTATTCCCGTTTCAGTAAGTCATTACTGAGTCATCAGCCCTTTTTATCACTGATACTGACCTGTCTGAAAGGGCAGGATGAACAGAGGGAGGGGTTATTGAACTCCTTGTTGAATCAACTAGAAAAGTTCATCAACAGCTTTAGGGAAATGCTGGTAAGTTTTCTTCTTTTACCATATATTCCCTTATAAACGCCACTCCCCTAATAGAAGCCCCCTCTTTTTTAAAATTTAACACCCCTAGGGGCGTTTATTAGGGAATATATGGTAGATCTTACTTACAATGTGTTCTCCTGTTCAGGTTTATAAAAGGATATCGATTTTACTGCACAAGTGTGAATTAAAAGCAGATCTTTTCAGCAATTGTCCATTTCTTCCTTAAATCATGCACTATATCGCAGCTTTGTATCATGTATAAAAGACTTCGTTTATTTGTTATTTTCATCTGATCATGCTGAATCATGTTTATTGAAGTGAAACCATACTTGTGTGTTCGCAATATAGTTATAGCAATTGAAAAGTTAACTAATCAACAATCACACAGTCTGTGTTTTATTCCGCATTTTGGGAAAAGTATAATTGCTCAGGTCAGCACTAAATTGCTGTATTTCACATATAGTAAATCGAAAGCTTACAGAATTGTGCAATCCCTCACATTGCATGCAAATACAGTTCTGATCTAAAAGAGTTTGAGTGTCTGTTGCTTTTAATGGTTTAAAGTTTCTGCATAGTAATCACTAGCCATTCACCGCTGTGAGTTCAAAT
This sequence comes from Lutraria rhynchaena, assembly GCA_008271625.1. Classification (NCBI taxonomy): domain Eukaryota; kingdom Metazoa; phylum Mollusca; class Bivalvia; order Venerida; family Mactridae; genus Lutraria; species Lutraria rhynchaena. Next base: position 4,136,998 of record VIBL01000004.1, on the reverse strand, counting down.
CCTACCTTGGACCATAAAAATTTTGCGTGTAGGAAGCTATTCAGTTAGCCTATGGAAGGTTGGTGTTTTTACCCATGTGTATGTGTAGAGTATTTCTATTCCATTAAAAGCTGGTAAAGTCACTGTATGACCCTGGCTGTCGATGCGACTAATGCCAACAACAACAACAACAACAGCAGCAGCAGCAACAAAAACAACAACAAGTTAATCAGGGAGCCACGAGAGAACATACTTTGTTGGTGATCTTATTTTGTCACTGTGTTGTATTATAGGAGAAATATCCTGATGAAGCCAAGATACGTAACAATATACACGAGACCTTACAACTCAGGTTATCATTGGTGGGTGGGATGTTTGATACAATACAGAGGAATACCGGACTAACTACAGACTGGGCCTTATTGCTAATACAGCTGATCAGTAGTGGAGTTGTTGATATTCATTCTAACTAGTAAGTTGTCTGTATTATTTGTTGTGTTACGCCAAGTAAAACCATTTTTAGGACTGAGTGTTAAGGCAAGAATAAAATAGTTACGCTAAAAGCACTTGACCAAAGCATTGGGGTAGGTTGGTCAAAAAACTACTTTTATCTAATATGTTTCTAAACATGTTTTGTTGGAATACTTAGTACGATTCATCCCCAAATATTTTCATTCTTTGGATATTGCCGTTAGTAATTTATGGGTCATTGCCAACAAAAATATTATATAGTCTTTCCAGTAACTGTAAACAAAACCATTTTTTTCTGGCCCAGTCACAGTCAACTTCAGATCAATTATAGTTATACTAGTACAGTCGTTAAACAATCAAAATAACAGAACACATAATTACAGTAAAACCTTGATAATGAGAACACCTTTGGGACCAGAAAAATCGGTTGTAATAATGAGGTGGTCTAATTATCATGTTGAATTATAGGGGAGTTATTGAAAGCCGATCCAAAAATAAGTGGTCATTATAAATAAGTGGTCATTATAAATAGGTGGTCATTATAAATAAGTGGTCATTATAAATAAGTGGTCATTATAAATAAGTGGTCATAGTATTGAGGTGGTTGCAATGGGAAGTTTTTCTGTATCTTAAGACTGACATATTCCACATTGTACTTATTGATATTTTATTTGGTAAAATACTGTACAGTTGTATTTTATTTCAGTGAATTGTTTACTACGGTGTTAGACATGTTGAACTGTTTGTTGCTGGGTACACTCGTACCTGATCCTAGTGAGAAATCTGATGATACAAGGAAAGTTCACGGAAATCTAGTGAAGAAACTGAGGGTAAACTTTATTGTTTCGTTTTGTAGTGTTTGTCAGTTACTATGGTAACACAAGTCTTACAATTATGTTTAATTGATTGACATATTTATTCAGCAAGTCTTATGTTGGCATCCAAGTAGAATAGTTAAAACTCCAGTATCATGTGAACAATTATTTAACAATTAGTGCTGCCTGCTATGAGTCTAATGAAATAATTAACTGAATATTACATTAAAATTTTGTTTTTTGAATTGACATTCATATGAAACAATAAGCATATAATTTGTGATAACCTATCCATAATCAGTGTTTCAATATCAACTTTAAAGAATATTGGGAAAGATTTTAGTGAGGAGTACCAGTGGTATGATTTTTTTGCAGAAATCGTAAGATTAGCTCATTGGATAATCTTGGGGTTCTTTTTTGTGAAACTAGTTTATCAGTTGAGAAATTCTGAGGGGGTACAGGGATGAGATGGTTATAGGCCCATTCTCTTCAAATGCTTGTTGAACGAATATTGAAGCATCGTGATTATCTGAAGAACTACTAGCAGTAATATCTATCCAGTTATTCTAATGTTGGAACCCTTTTTGTATTCCAGCTTTGAAAATTCCGTGCTTGAAAATTTCTGTCCTTCTTATCAGCTACCAATCACTCACTGAATTGTTTTATGGTGCCAAAACTTTCCTGCAATATTTATGTCATTAATGGATTATGAATTGTCATTGCAGAAAGAATTAGGAGACAAAATATTTGAAGCTACTGACCAGATACGCCAGTTACTTCCCTTGTCTAAACGTTACTTTGAAGTAGTCACAGTCGAACCTCATGGTACTTTGGTCGATACCAAGGGCAACAAGATTCAAGGATTTGATTCCATTAGAAGGAAACAAGTAAATACAGCCAAACCTGTGTTTGCAGCTACCTCCAAATAAAGACCACCCTGTGAATAAAAGTCATTCTTTGAAAACCAGTCACTGATTATTTAGAACATAGGACCTCTGAATAAAGGCCAACTGTCTACAAAGGCCACATTTTGTCTTTCCCAAGGGTGACCTTTCTTCACAGGTTTGACTGTACTGTACTGTACTGTAGTATTGTACTTGAGGTATGAGATCATGATAGATAAATTTCAGACGAGGTCAGAAAAAATAGTAATGTTTACTGTTACCCAACTGATCCTATCATTTGATACCAACCCTAAAATTTTTTACAGCAAAATCCAAGGAACAAAAATTTTTGGGGATGAATAATACCTCCAAAGTATGAAGATCTGTGAAGAAAAAAAAACAAAACAAAAACTTTACTGCTTACTTGCCCTTATTTATGGTCAAGTAACTCTGAATGACTGTTTTTTTGTAGCCTAGTTACATGATTAAAAGTTTTCAGGAATTTTCCGGAACCTCCGTTTTTTTCCCAGGTCCAGACCTTACTTACTGGTTTTTATTGTTTCTGTGGCACCAAGGATAAGATTTTCGTTTTTTTGACAATTTTAAACTTTTACTCATGAAATAATGTTTGGTAAGCTTTCGTAAATCTTCAAAGTTGTCATTTACTTATAAATTATTTTTATGTATAATAGTACATACAAAAAAGTTAGCGAAAATCGGTTGAAAGCAATTATTGGAATAAATAATAGTCCCACTGTGAGGTGAAATCCTACATGGTCCAATATTTCATGTGTGAAGAAGCTTCCAAGTAGCTTATGGAAAATTGATGGCTCCACGCAGCTATACACGTTAGGTCGTCCTCCGCTGTTAAACCTGGAAAGTTTGCAAATGACCATGGTTGTTGGTGCAGTGTTAAAACCCAGAGAAGAAAGATCGGTTAAATTTTCGGTCATTTTATATAACTGCTGATTTGTTTCAGGGTTTACAAGTGGGTAAAATTGAGATGGTCAGCCCGTGGGATGTCATTGAAGGTTCCAAGAATCCTCCTCCATTATCCTGGACATTTTTTGGCGCTGTTAAAGTTGAAAAGAAGCCTTTGAAATATGAGGAACAACACAGGTTAGATATATCACTGTAACAGTTTCGTGGTAATATTAACACAGCTTCATTAACGTAGCACTCTACCATTGCATTAATGAAAGACAAATTTGGGGGTAATTGTCAAGGTTGGATTCCCAGACAATTTTCATTGTAAAAATGTTTACACTTAGTTTATGAAATAATTAATATCAGTCTTTTAATAAATGTTTTAGAGCGTCCTGATTTTCTGAAATAACTGCTTATAAAGTATTTGTGACCCGCGTTATAGAGTATTGCATGTGTATTTCAGGCTGTTACTGTATCATACACATTGTCTACAGAAGCCTGTGAGTTATTATTTGGATCCACCAGCATTACCTCCTGAAGAACTTGAGCCTCCGCCAGAAAAAGTGGTGAGAGTATGAATAATTTCATTTTACGATTTTATGTTCATCATATTTTAAAATATTGAAATTTTCTATGTTCCTGCTGTTTTTAATACTTTGCCCCATATTACCACATTGTCCTTCACATGAAGCAGACGACTTTTACGGCAAAAGAAGCCATTGCTTTTGTAATGAGTAATGACTTCTTTTGCCACAATGTTTTCCACTCTGTCAGAGAGAAATAACCCAATTTTCTTAAATAAATTGATGTTTTGTATATTAGCTTTGAATTTGGAAGAGTCCAAAATATGCTTATGGGGCAAAGGTTTGACCCATACCATGTTAAGCCTGACAACAGGTCAGGCTGTATGTACATTCTCCCATTGAACTTTGATTCACACTATAGTGGTAAATAAATAAATGAATTCCACTGAAGACATTGCTAATCAGTAATTAGGAATACAGCATGATAAAGATTAACCAGATCTTCAGCAATAGATTGGGTTATGTCCTTTGTTTTACTGGTGGCTGCACCAAACTACTGGATTCCATATGATAAGTTTTGTTTTGATTGACATAACTGCCAAACTTGTTATGTAGCCAGGTTTAGTGAAGACCTAGCTTGTGATTGTTTTTAGGGGTTCTGGGGTAAAGGTTAAGGTCAGTATAATTAAAGGTAGGAATATGGTTTCCGCACAGTAAATAATTAAAAACCTGATTATGGGGACATTACAGCTTTTCTTGTTAAATGTAGATACCATTAGAAAGTACTCTTTTTCAAAATATTGTTATAGTAATTGTGACTTTTTGTACTCTGATTCACAAGCTTATAGAAATGCCCACAAATGAATCAATATTGATGTACGTTGTATAGATTATTTACCTGTGTTGGCATCTTTTTTATTAAAATTTATATGGAGTTTTTATATGAAAGACGTAAATTTTGTAAAAATTATTGACCAACAAGTTATATAGTGATTCATGTAAAGAATAACCCTTTGTAATGTTTTGTATTGGATAAACTGACTTATCAAATACTGTCTTGAGCCATTTTCCCAAAATCTTACTGAGTCAAGTACACATTAAGAAATTTTAGAAATAAAGTGTAGATTATAGAATAGTCCAGACAAATGAAAAATTGCTGTGGATAGAAAAATTGTCATTTTTTGTATCAAGTCTGTAGTGAATTTACAGAATTTTACCAATTCATACAACATTCTAAAAGCTTAAGTTGGACTGGACGTCTATGATTCTGAATGATTAATCATGTATTTTTTCCTTTCTGTAAGTTTGTGCCTTTTATCCAACTTAGGTGATGTGATGTGAGGTCATCAGAATTTCTTTGTAATTGGGCATTATTCAAGGATTTTGAGAACCTACCGAATGTGTTTGATAATTTATATATATAAAAAATTTCTTTATATAATTTTGGTTTTGTTTGCATTATTTTTGTACCTGATTATTCTATACTACACAATCTTGAAGTAGTCTGAAGTCATACTGTTTCCCAAACCTTTGTTACTTGCTGTATTACAGCAACAGGAAGAGAAACAAAGCAGGGAACCAGTGAAGACGACATCATCCAATGAATCTAAGTCGTCAAGTAAAGCCAGTAGAAAACGTCGACAGTCTCGTGTAACGAACTCATCATCTTATACTCCGGTAAGTAAATCTATAGTGGAGCTCCGTGGTTGAGTGGTTATGGTCTCTGACTAGTAGTGACTAACCTCTCACTGCTTTGAGTTTGAATGCAACCCAGGACCAGACAAATTTCACCTGTGAAGAAACTGTCCAGCGAGCTTATGGAAGGGAGATGGTTCTACCAAGATGTACGTCTGGGATCTTCCTCTACTGTTTTAGCTTGACTAGTCACAAAATGACAGGTTGTTGGTGGGATGTTAAAAACAAAAACCTATGTGTTTATTACTTTTTATTTCTTTTTTGGTATCTATGAGTGTTTTGCATAGCTGAGATATGTTTTTATTTAAATATTGTTGTAATTTTGGAGTATGATCAGCTTTTGCAATATTTATAGGCAGCATAGAAACTGCCAATTCTAACAGGTGCCATTTAATAAGCATTATTATTATGAAGTGAATGGATAACTTTGAGGCATTTGTGCTTTGAAATTAGTTCAGAGATGCTGATATTAGACACTGTAAAGTAAACATGTATTTAGTGATTGTATTTTGGTTTAAAAATAATCTATTTCAGCTTTTCATCAAATTGGTGTTATCATACAGACCATAAGACTGTATACAAATCTTGCTTTTCAAAGTTATGTCTTATAAGACCGTTATATGACTGTATTTGCTATTTAGTTGTAATTATTTTTTATAGATTTTTTGTCTATGTATTATTATACATATGTAGTATTTAATGCCAAGACTGAGTTGATTATAATGTACTTAAATCAACATTTCTTACATTTATGACTACAGTAAAACCTCGTTATCTCGAAGAGTCTTCGGAAGAGACCAAATGCCCGAGATGAACGTGGTGCTCATAATAACGAAGTATTTGTTTGTTGGTTGAAAATTACGCACAACTAAGAACAAAAATTGACAGGACTTTAAAAACTCCTCGAGATAAGTCGGATGCTCGTGATATCGATGCTCGTAATAACGGAAGTTTTATCATATTTATATTTTATACAGCCATCTATGCCCAGACAATACAACAGTGGATACTCTGATACCATCTATCCCCAACAGCCTCCACCATCTAACTGGTACCCACAGTCTCAGCAGCCATCATACATGCCACAACCTGCCATGCAGCCTGGTAAGTGCTCATTTCTCTGCTTAACTCAGTAAAACGCGCTGGGGACTGGTACATAGTTTTGGTGGTGTATAATGGTGCATTATGTTCATACATATTGTTGGTCTGTTTTGTCATTTTAGGCCTTATTTCTATAGAATGAATTCACTGTTTAGAATCATTTTGATTACAATTTTACTATAACATATCAGTTACTTCCCCCTTGTATTTAAGAACAATGTGTCCTGTTCAGTTTACTAGTATGGTAGGTGCTTATGTCTTATATCGAGATGCCTACCTGTTTTAAAGGTAATGATATCATGTGTGATCAAGTTAAACTGTCTGGTTAGTATCTGTGGAGTTTGATTTGCCGAGCTAGTATTAGGGTATATAGTATCATTATAAGTTCATGTACAATGTGTGAAATGTTGCTTTCAATGTGGTGCTTTATATGTGTAAAAAATAAATTTGTTGAATGTATCAGTTGGATAAAGTCTGTGCTTTAACGGTGGTAGAAGTTTGTTTCATTATCTTATGCCAGTATGCATAATGAAGTGGTGACTGGATAAATATGTGATTTAATGAATTGATTTAATTTTGCAGCTCAGAGTCGTCGTGGTTACTCATCTCAATCACATCCAGTATCGAATTCAAAGATGGCGATACAGTCAATTATCCGAGCTCGACAACACGGTTCCAGTGGCTACATGCAACAACAAGCCATTCCGAACATGCAGCTGCTTCAGAAACAACAGCAACAACAACTTGTTCGTCAGCGTCTGCAGCAACAGTTCCATCCACAGAACAGAATACCTGATAATCCTGGTCTCTATGGTAACAATGTTCCTGCAGGAAATCCTAGTTCTGGAATGATGCCAATGTCTCAAGGTAAGTTACTCTGTCTTATTACTTGTTGACTGATGTTTGATATTTGCTTGTCTATGTCAGAACGTTCGTCTCAATGATATCTTAGACATGTTCGAACATGGGTCATCTGGGGTCAAAAACTAGGTCACCAGGTCAATGCACTAGAAAACCTTGTTAATGCTCTAGAGGTCACAATTTTTATTGAATCTTCATCAAACTTTGTCAGAAGGTTTGTTTTAATAATATTTTGGACAAGTTCGGACATGGGTCATCTGGGGCCACAAACTAGGTCAATAAGTCAAATCTCCTGAAAACTTTGTTAACCTTATAGAAGTCACTGTTTTGATTGGATCTTCCCCAAAGTGTGTCAGAATGTTTGCATTAATGATATTGTGAACAGGATTGAACATGGGTCAACTCAGGTTAAAAACTAGGTCACCAGGTCAAATCACTGGAAAACCATAGATGTTGCAATCTTTATTCAAGTGAGCAAAAAAGGGCCATCTTGGCCCTCTTGTCTGACTTGGGCTTACTTTACCAGAATTTTCATATACCAGAGTGACAAGAATCATAATATTTGTTTTATGACTTATTTCAGCACCAATGAATCCTTCCTATCAGTCGAACTATGGCAACATGCAGTCACAACAACCAATGGATCAAATGATGCCACAGAATTTCAACCAATCATATCCAAGCTCTCAAAATCCTTCTATGATGTCATCAATGCCGCAACAGGCCAGTTATATGTCACAACAAAGTCAACCAGCACAAGTTCCATACTCAAGTACATCAAGGTACTGTTTATTATAAAATATTAGCCTGCAGATTTTGGTTATCTTGTTGATTCAGCTGACTTTCCTGTCTTTATTAGATACCGTCAGTTTTATATCTCTCTTTAGGTATTTCTGTTTCGATGGGTCATAACATAATTTTTGTCGTGATGTTAGTCTGTCAACATAATTAGTCTGTTTATTTCCATTGAGTCAGAAAAAAATGGTCGTGTGACCCTAAAGGACCCTATATATATATAATGACAGGGTTGTATTTGTATATAAGCTTTATTTATCTCATGTATCTCATTGATGTGTTACAGGATTCCCATGCAGTCAGGTAGCATGAACCCACCTAGTACAATGAGTGGTATGGCTAACTATAATCAAATGGGACCTTCCGGGACCCCATCAGGTGGAGCCTTCATGCAGCGTATGCCAACCCCGCAACAGCAACAACGTATGCAGCAGATGCGACAACAACAGTTGCAATTACAGATACAACAAAAACAACAGCAGCAACAACAACAACAACAGATGCAGCCACAACAATCTAATCAACAACATACTGCAGCCCTTCTAGCACAGTTACAGAGACAGGTTCCCAATCAGGGGCCACCCCCTATGGGTTCAGGATATAACCAATATCAACAACCGAACTACTAAGTCAGCTGGTCTGAAGTTAAGATTGATAATGTAGAAAATGTGACTTTTAACATACACAACGTACATTCGCACTGTCTAGTGTATGATACATTCTACAATATGTAGGACAATGTCGTGATTACTTTATTTCTACGAGGTTAAAAAGTTTTCCGGAATTTTCCGGAACCTCCAGTTTTTCCCGAGGTCTGGACCCAGCTCATTTTTATTGTTAAGATTTCTGGTATTTTGAAAATTTCCAGCTTTCACCCATGTTACTTGCCAAAATGTATTCATAATCCTATGTTAGATGTGAAATTTGGTGGAGTGAATATTGTTTATTCATGGAATGGCATTAGTAAGCAACAGTGCTCAACAGTTTCTCAGTGTATGATAAACATTTCTTTATTGATAGTATCATAAAATGACAATGTGTTGGACTGATGTTATCAGATGATAGTCGCGAAACAAGCCGGATCTGGTTGATCTAAAACACAATAGAATAGGCCTTCCTTAAAAATGTTAGTATGGTAATGTCTGGTTAAAAGTTTTCCGGAATTTTCCGGAACCTTCGGTTTTCCCCAGGTCTGGACCCTACTGATGTTCAATATTTCCGCTGCGCCTTGGTTGGGATTTCCGTTTTTTTGAAATTTTCAGCTTCCACTCATGGAAATGTATGCTTGACTGAGAATTAAATGCCTGAATGATGAACAGGAAAAAAAAAACAGTCAAAATCATTGAATAATTTTTGAGTTCAAGGATATTTTGTGGTTGGTTGCATAACTGCAAACCAACTGTTTTTTTAAGGATGGTCGAATGTTTTCTATCTTGGTACTGACCAAGCGAGTTTTCATTGAAATCTCAAGGTATGAATCGAATCATTGATTTGATTTAAATAGACTTTAAGTGTCTGAGTTCTTGTCTGATTTGAAATGAAATACCCATTTGTTATATTGTGTCTAAGTAAGCAGAGAAACTAAAAGTATGACTTTGTATCTGTATTTCATGATTGATTTACTACATGAATAGTTAAAGAAATTAATGAACATGAATTAAATCTTTTACTTCTTCATTAAGGTCTGTTTTTGAGGGACAAGATTATTTACATCATTGTTACTTTTGTGTACTGGAATATGTTTACCATACACATGTATCGTGTCAAAGAATCTCTTTGTTTTATGATTTTGAGGCCTCCATGGTCGAGTGGTTGTGATCTCTGATTAGTAATTACCTGCCCCTCATTTAGTAATTAGTAATTACCTGCCCCTCATTTCATGTGCATTGTTAAAATTTTTCAGAATTTTCCCGAATGTCCGGTTTTCCCCAGGTCCGGACCCTACTGGTTTTTATTGATTCTGCGGCACTGAGGTTAAGATTTTCTGTTTTTTTTTTTTTTTTTTTTTTTGAAAATTTTCAACTTTCAAACATGCACATGTGAGGAAGCTGTTTTGCTAGCTAACAGAAAGTCAGTGGTTCTACACATGTGTACACCTGCATTTTTCTTCCACCATTAAAGTTGGAAGTCACCAAATAACCCTAGCTTTTAGTGCGACATTAAAAAACAAACCAAGTTATGTTTAGCTTAATATACATCATACAATCATGCTATGAAATTATTTGGACCCATTTTAAGAGGATCTTATATGTAAGTCATACTAAATGATCTTTTTAAAGGGGTTACTGATAAACTTCATACACATAATTTTGGTCATTTCTTAATTCAGAGTAACATTTTTTTTTTCAGATAAAACCATTAATACCTTATAAGTCATAGCTCTTGTACATTTTACTCATATTGTATATGCGGGATGAAATAAATATATATTTGTCAAAGATTGTGTATAATCATATAATCTTTGACAAATACAAATATATATGTATATATACATGTATTTGCCGTATTTTCTTTCTGTGGTCAAAATCATGTGTCCATTTATAGTGAACAATATTTCACCATTTAAAAAGATTGTTTAGAACTGTAACAAAATACCAAAGTGTCATGAACAAGTCTAGGAATTATGTGTATATCACTTATCTTTGTTTTCTGTACATAGTTTTTTTTTTTATTTTGAAAGTATTGTATAACTGTATTATTACTTACTTTATTTTTGTAAGTATTAAAAATATGTCTCAGTCTTTTGTGTGTTGTGTAATGATTTTTGTAAAAAGATTTTTTATATACCGGTATACAATGAAACCTCACATAGCAACCACTCTAATAATACAACCATCTCTTTATTACAACAACACTTTCTTTTGGACTGGTTTTTAATATTTCCTCTATATTTCTACTTGATAATAAGACCGCCTTGATATTAGGACTTTTTTTCAGGTCCCAAAGATGGTCATAATAATTGGGGTTTTACTGAAAATTTCTTGATATCACGAAGGTTGATGCTTGGCTCATGTGTGTCACCGGCATTCAAACGTGCATGGATTGCACCTTTCACTGTTATTTCTAGTTCATAGTTCATATGAAGATAAAAATATTGGCTGAGACCAAAGAAAAATATACATAGGGTCGTTCGGGCTAGCGGAAATCAAGAGCTTTCTTATGGCTTATTGTTAACAGCATCCAGTTGCATTTAAAGACAGCCTCATGGTCGCAATTATCTGCTGATTGATGTACGAACTAAACAGCTAAACCTTCAAGTTTATCTACTTCATCTAGGAGATGCATACAATCTTGATAATTGATATATGCTAGCTGTATGACCATTCGTTGTCAATGCACCATATAACACCACTAAATAAATGAATGTTAATTGATCAAACTTTTCAGTTGCACCCTTATAAAGTTCACATGACAAACAGTCCACTTGTAATCACAATATTCAAGATGATAGGTGAAATACGTAAAACAGTTTACAAATAGTTGATATGTTTAATTCGCTTACACCTAGGTAGAACCATGTAACTTCTGTAAGCTGGGCGGACAGCTTACAGAAGGTCGGTGGTTCTGCCTAGATGTACGCTTAGGGTCTTTCTCCACTATTAAACCTGGAGAATTCGCCGAATGACCGTGGCTATTGGTGCGACGTTGAGCCCCTGTGAAACCAGAAGCAATGTTTAAAAATAAAACAAAAAAATACTGAAAACATGCAGACGGACTTGTTAAATTTGGTGGGATGGGATTCGAACTCAGCAGTGATTGGCTTGTGATTACATGTCAAAGACAATTACCACTCCAGCACGGAGGCCTGCTGATATTTATATTAGAGTAAGTGTACGTACTATAACATTACAATAAACTTACAAGACATTAGATAGTCAATACATGTATAATTCAATTCTATTCTAAAAATAAAAATCTATTTATAGAATATTAACTATATTTTTTATCAATCGGATGTAAGTTTGGAAATCCCCTTCCTATTTTTAGATTCCCGATCTATCAGGAGTCAATTTTACTTTATGCATAATTACGCAATATAGAAAAAAACAAATTTGAAACCAAAGATGAAATTAAGATATAAAATATTTTCATTTTTTTGTGTTAATAAATCACTCAACCGTACATTTACATGACTTTATTCATTTCATAATTAGTAACTATATTGATTAAATAAACTTAACTTGAAGTGTAGAACGCACGATTTAACTATACATGCAGAATGTATTTTAAAATAATCTCGAGGTCCGTTGCAAACTTGAAGTTAAAATTTCCGTTCAAAGAAACAACACGAGCGACTGTGGTATTTATATCACTATGACTCGGGTTTGTGTCCTTAGACCTCACTTTTTCCAGTGGTGATGAAACTTTTTAACACCGGAAAACTGGTATAATGGGATGTTTGTTTGTTATAGCGATTGTAAAATACTGTGACTTAACATATTAAGCAAAATCACAAACTCTGTTTTAAGCGATTTTTCCTGATTTTTCCTGGTTTTGAATATATGTTTTTTTTTGTATCTCTCTAGTAATAATTAGGCCATTGTTAAAAAAGTTATGGCCTCATGTGCAGTTTTGATAACTCCATACAATCGTTATGTACAAGTATCAGAAGTAGACACAAGAAGTAAAACATACTGACACAACATGCCGTGATTTCTCGGAATTTTGCGAGATTTCTCAACATTTCATCTTAACTTGTACGCTTTTCTCCGATTCTACAATTATAATATTTATAAACAGTTTTTAGATCTGAGCAATCGACGATCGTATTGTTCAATAAACAGAAAACAAACAGACGTAATGGCTTCAACAGTCAGACTCAGATTTTGAGATTTGAGAACATTATTGCTTATCAATCACAAACCATAGTTCATATATCCGTATAGCAATACATAACTTTGATGTTTCACCGATTTTCCATCTGTTTGTCTAATATTCATAACGTGAAATAAATGTTCCATTATGTCCATTTGCCCATTAGTCGAAGTAATTCGATTTTAGGGGCAATTTCCCAGCCGACGGAGATATGGTTACAAAATACCAACCATCACGTAAGTTTTGTTTTAAACAAAATGTCGGGAACTAAACAACAAATTCACCCAAGAGACAGTGAACAAATCCAGAAACGTATTAAAATACATCGTCATTGATTTTGACTCTGCTAGAAAATTTTGCTTGTTTTTCTCCGTGAAATTGTTTGCTATTATTCAAAAATTCCCGCGTGTATAGTTTGTCAAAATTCAGCGAATATTGTCGAGCTGGAATGCGAAAATAATGAATGATATTACTTGTGCGCAGTACAGGCGAATTATCTCCTGTCAAAATAAACTATTTACTTCAGGGATTATTAAATCAGCCATCTGTATATAAACGCCACCACTCCGATCACGTGATAAATACTCCTTTCTTCGTGGCTGTATGTAAATTATTTTTCCGAGAAGTCGGTGAAAAATGTCTTATGCAAAGACTATGTATTTCTTATATTCATAGTAAAATCTAACTTAGCCACCATTCAATATTGAGACCACCTCATTATAACGATCACTTGTGACTTCAATTTGATAATGTGACCACCTTAACATGAAGACCGAGTCCCGAAGATGGTCATAAAATAGAGGTTTTAACGTTAATGTTCTAACATTTTTACTAAATATACAAGTTTAATATGATTTAAATTATCAAATGCTCTTCAATTAAATTGGATTAAAATAATACTTATACATGTAGAGTTGCGTCGATAGAGCTTACACCGTATAGAGCTTAAATGCAAACTCTATACCATGGCAACAAAAAGAATAATTTGCTAGAAAATGAAAAAAAAATCCCATATCGATTGAACAAAATGTAAACGTTATTATGTTTGAAAGGATGAAATCGACCATTTTTATTCTAGCATTCTTTTATTTGTCATGGTAAACCTTGAAAAAAATGATTACATTCGAGTATCTTACGCAAATGAGCAAACTTTTGGAATGTCTGATATTTGAAGGAGTTACTACCCTTTTCCTTTTTATAATTTATGTATCATAGCGGTATTTCTAAAGAACATTTTACACCAGTTTCACAAAACCTTCATAGACTGATTAATTTAACAAGTTGTTGCTGCTGATGATTATTATGATGATGATGAAGTTGGTGTTGGTGGTGTTTCTGGTGGCGCATATTGACGAGTAGAGCTTACGGTAAGCTCTATACGTCGCGAACTATAGACAGCGTCATCGTCAAATTATAGAGCTTACATCTAAGCTCTCTACGGAGTAAGCTCTACACAACACTACGAAGCATATATATTTCAAAATGTCTCTTAGAAAGGTGATAAAGATGACACACTCACACTGACAGTATGATTATAAATATATTCAGCAAAAGGACTTCCAGAAAAAACGCATACAAAAAACGCTGGTTCGTCATCCACAGTTTCGTCTAAGAACGACTATGGCTGGAGAACAGACCGGGGAGTATGGACCTGGAATATATTGTATTTAAAATTAAATTAAGATGGATGATTGACGAATTAAAAAATCCAATTATCCAATTTCTCACATTTGTGTGTTTCACCAAATGGTGCGGTGTAACATCTCCAATGCAAAGACCTTTGGGAGAAGCAAAATTATGTTGTTTTTGAGAGGTTGTTGCTCAAGAGAGGGTAAGCTAATAGTTAAATCGTACTGTGGGAAAATTGTGCTGTTGTTGAGGGGAGGCTGTTGCTCAATAGAGGGCCCCTCTGGAGAGGCTGCACTGTAATTAATCACGATAATTAAAGAGTAGGGTGAATACGACTGGTCTGGGATCTGTAAGCCCTGAACTGAACGAATAAAACTAGAGCACATGTGTCAAGTACAGTCTAACTTGTGTTTGCGGCTACCACCGAATAAACGCCACCTGTCAATAAAGGCCACATATTGTCTTTCACAAGGGTGGCCTTTGTTCGGAGGTTTGACTGTATATCAAAAAAGCATACATATACAATATTGAGGCTCTTCTTAATACACATAACACAAAACATCGTCCCTTTTTGTCTGATCCTGATATTCTGAAATTGTCCTTGTCTATTGATTCGACGAGTCATGATGACAATTAATAGAGACAGACGCTCAGTAGCGCGGCAAAGTTTCGCGGAATTTTGTAATTGAATTCTGACTTCAGCGACTTCACACTTATTGCGTAGAACAGACTGACGATGTCACCTCTCATTGCGGTAATCTATCCCTGGAGGATCCTACCTGATATAGAATGATACTAATCGTTTTATTTCCTATTCTAGAGCAAACAAGATGGTGACTATTTTCAATTCATCATTGTTTCATTTAATCAAAAGATCGGAAAGGATCTTGTTTGAAATAAATTTATGGAAAAGCACAGAATCACGATGCATTGTTTTATATTTTCTGCACGAAACAGAATGGTATTTCACTTATAATGAGAAATATAAAAAAATCTAGCGATGTTTTATCATCATAGAATGATTACTTTTAGCACTTACGCAATATATATTTAAACTTATCTTTAGTTTGATAATTGTCATTCGTGCAACAAAACACTCTACATACCGCATGGCTACTATAATCAATAAAAATGATGTGCAGTTATTTCGTGCCGCCTTGACGAGATAATATTATGCTGTCATTACTGACAGATCTGGGTAAATGATGATTTATGAGAACTTTTATTACACACTAATTTCTGCTAAGATATTACTGGCTTGATAAATATTAAACGGCAATTCTGTGATACTTCAAGCTGCTATTGTTCTTATTTTTATCACATGACTTTAGGGATATTTTTGAATAGTCCAATCTAAAATACAAAACCAGAATGTACCACGTTTATATATATTAAAAAAGCTCTGTGTCTTAAAAAATACAGCAATTTTCAATTTAGATCTGTACAGTAAAACACGGTTATAGCGAACTCGGAATAGTGAAGAATCGAATAAAGTGAAAAATTGGAAGATTGTGGAGAATCGGATGAATGTGAAGCATTGGATGAACGTGAAGCAGAAGATGAATGTAAAGTGTTTATTTTCCGACAAACACACACGCTTTTATTTCATTGGCATGATACCAGTGAAAAATGAATATAATAAAGTTATTATTTGGGTCCCCGGGCATTCTTCAATTTGTCTGATTATTCATTATACCCGAGATAACTATAACTGTGTTTTACTGTATACTGAATGCTTGTTTGGGTCGTTTTTTCTTTGCCAATAAAACACATTTTTTCGAAGATGATAGTTTAAATACGTAAATATTTTCAATGGGAGTTTTTGTTTAAATTTGACGTTAAAATTGTTTGTTACATATTGATCCAAGATATCTTAATTTTGAAATATGTAAAGTGAGTTAGTCGAGCCTCAGTCTCCCACAGAAACAGTACATTAAATATCTTTGAAGTTACCGCGCACTATCGCGGTACCCAAAGACACCATTAATCATTCACATGTAACATTAAATCTTACTTCGTCACCTCTTGAGGGAATCTAGAGTGTCTATGTTTAAATAAAAGTATCTCCTATTCATTATTTAAGACAAAACATGTCTGACATTTTACATTTAAGTTATTGTTCACATAATTCAATGTTGTTATTACAAATTGATGACAATGAAATATAGTGGAGACACGTTCTTATTGACATAATTATTTAAACAACACTTGCTCTAACGTAACATAATTTCACCGACAATAAGAGCAGACGATTCTGTTATAAAAGACTTTGAATTATAAACTTCAGGGTGTGAATCACGTGGCACTGATACAAAAAATGACGGAAATAGTATTTGATGCAACTTCAAAATCAGGGTACATGTATATCTATTGTTCAGTCTTTGCTACATTGTCACCGGGTTTAATGACATTTTTCAACATTTTTTTGTTATATATACGGCGGCCCGGTTCACCTAACCAGTTTTTAGATGTTTCCACGTGTCTGTCAAGGTACAAAATCTTTAGAAAGCCAATCAAACATCCAGAGTGTCCTGAAGACTACAACAGATTGGGGAACCTTATTCAGGCCCGGGAAACAGACCGGAAGTCAGTCTGGCCTATGATACGATAGAAGAAAACATTAAAAAACAACGGACCGATGACTTCATTTCAACAAAACGCGCTCTAGAGTTTTTGATAAAGTTAAACCGAAAAAATGGATGAAGATTTCAATAACGTTAAGTTTGATCAAAATCAGAATTAAAGCAATCACTGAGTGCATGGACTTTACCTCAATTATATTTGTAAGTTAAATGAACCAGCTAATATGTCCTCGGACCAGACTATGATTTAGAATATTTATGTAAAATAAATACTAAAACGACTTCACGTATAGTCATAATTTTTCATTCGCTGTATACGTTCAAAATCACACAGATTTTCGAATTAAGAGACTAGGAATAGAAAGGGTCGTACGGTACTCCACTTAAAAAAATCAGCCATTAACGAGATAACCCAGCTGGTTCCTCTTTGTCGATGATTAATTTTTAAGTAATTATACGAAGCCACTGTAATGGAAAAGTAATCAAGACCTTTGCATGCCAAACATGCGTTTTAGTGTCCACTCACAATAGCCACAACTACGTGTATAGAGGTCGTTTCCGTCGGCACACGTCGCGAAAATTAGATGTCCAATATAAATTCTCCCGCGAAATAATATTTGCGGTCAATTCCCGCGCGTAATATTTCATCTCAACTGTTGGTGATATCGTATCTTGCACTGGGTACCAAGGGGCCATGATGAATGGAGCTACTAGGCGATATATTAATCATTACCCTATTATGAACTCTGAAAAGATACGGACCATAAATGGCATTTAGCTATTTCATTAGTCCCTGTCTGTACACTACACCGGATTTTATTCTCTTTAAAGTTGGGGTACAGGAAAAAAAGAAGTTAACCGTATGGCGTTTTCTTTGATCTGTGAGTTTTCTGATATCGTTTATTAGATAAATGATACAGATTACTTAAAAACCCATTATCTTATGTATTTTTTTCTTTTGGTTGTTTTTTCCTTACGAAACCTTATACTTTAAGTTGCTATTGAATTATGTTCGTATAGCGTCAACAGTAACCGGCTCAATACATTTTAAACCTTTCAAAAACCGTACTCCCTGAAAACCGGAATTCTCTGAAAATCGGACATATTTCCATGTCCCATTTTTTTCTCTTTTATAATTAATAATTCTCTGAAAACCGGAATTCTTAGAAAATCGAATTTTTGACCAAGTCCGGAAGGGGTCCGGTTTTCAGGGGTTACACTGTATCATGTTCCTTTATTTAGATGTGTCGTAGCGTCAACCAACACAGAATTACATTGTACATTTTAGAAAACTCAACTAACCCCTATATACAGTATGTATGTATACGTATACATTTGTATAATTTGATTAAAACTTGATTCTTATAGTCAGTATTGTTTCAGTGTTTATTTCACGCGTGGCAATACAACATTCAGTTGATCTAACCACTGTTCACAGGTTCTATAGTGATTATACTAATCCATAATTCGACAACCGCAAATTATTGTCCAGCTATTGTACGGTTCTATCCTGGAGTGAGACTGAGGTTTTCCTCCACTGTAAAAGCTGGAAATGTCGCCAAATGACTGGCTGTTGGTGTGACGTTAAATCCCCGTGAAAAAACGACTGAGGCAGTACAACCATGGAAGTCCTATCTTTGAAAAACTCCTTCCTTATAACAGTTTCTTGAAATACACCGGTCGGAAAGTACGGTCCCCTTGTTTGGTGTTAAATCTATGTCTGTGTTATGCATATATTTATTCACGGTAGCGTACAGCATATTGATAAATAATCAGATTGTAAAACTTTACTTGTTCTGTGATCAAACAATCTCGCGTACGATCAGGTCTGGATGTGTTGATGAAGGCGACGAGCGGATTCCTTATAATAATCTTCGAAATGCGTGTAGATAAAGGTACTAATTAGTCACCTAAGATTCAGCATAGTTAATTATTTTTTTTAAAATAGAAGTGTATTACAGTGGAAATGAAGATAAGTTCACCCCACTCACTCTAAACTAAGACAACAGTGAATGTAGGTTAGGTAAAAAAGTTGAAATAAAATATTTAAACAAAAATCAGCGGCAGTCTCAAACGGAATTGCTTAGAACATCTAACACCCGGATCAAGTCGGTGCGGCTGGAAACAGAACCCCCCGAAGTTACTCTAAGTTTCAATGGCAAGTCCTGACTACTATATGTGCATAATGTACCTTGGAGAAATTTGAGTGATATCTAAATGGTTATACTTAATTCACGACAGTTAATTGAATAATTAAATTTCAAAACTCATTCTGTAACCATGGTTATACAACATGGTACTATCAATACTATAACTTTATCATTTGCTATACGGCGATCTTAGAAGATATAATCTATTCGTCCTACGTCCGCAAACTGATTCTCTCATAGTCCCTGATCAATATGGCTGTAGGTACCACGAACTGAGTGTTTATAGTAAAACTATTGTTGCTGTGGGATGAACAATAACTCCATGCTTAAGTGCTCTATTTAAGAACAATTGATGTGAAATTAAGTGTAATAAAATTGGACAAATCTGCAACATTGGACTTCTGGAATTTAGAAGAGTTCAATTCCGGAAAAGTAACGATGTGAACGAACATGTGGTTGGGATTTACCTTGTAAAAGGTAACTAATAATATTCTTAATTATATAACATTAATATTTTTTTCTATTTTATTGCACCAACTGTTTTCTGAACACCATATTTAGAATAATAAAAGACGTGTCGTATTCTTTATTACAGTGTATGAATATGTACATGTCATTACAGAAGTCGACATTTTTGCGAAGTACCAGAAATTCTTGTATTTACATAATTATATAAATCACGATATATATATATTTTAATCTATTGTAAGTCTGCGCAAAAACCTCGCAGCACTATAAAAAAGTGTAACAGAATGTTGCTTTCCAACCACTTCATTTGGCAAATCATGTGACATAGAAATAGACCGGCATTTATGAAATATGTATTTAATTAAAATTATATTCTTAAAACAAATGACACTCGCACATATAAAAATATACAGTACAACCTCTATAGTAAGACCACCTTTGTGATCAGACAAAAGCACTTAACGTTGAGGTGGCCTTATTACATAGTTACTGAAATACAGTACATGTTTGTATATTATACGATATATGTAGTCGTAATAATGAGTCGGTAATGATGCTGAGCTGGTCTCATTGTCAAATTAAAATATGTTTGAACTATTGAAAACCTGTCCAAAAATATGTAGTCGTCACAATGAGGTTGTCGTAATATTGAGGTGATTGCTCAGTGAGGTTCTTACTCTATATGATCCAGGTCGAGGCAGGTCATACCCTTCTATGAAAATTTGAAAAAAATGTCGATTTTCCTCCTTATGTGGGAGGTTAAGTTAGTACTGGTTAGTATACCGTCCAGGAAAACTGGTTAGGTGAACCGGTCGCCGTATATAACGGAAATATTGTGGAAAAACGGCGTTAAACCCCAGTGACAATATGTCATATAAAAGAATAAAAGAACAAAGTACTCTATATATGTTCATTATTGAAAATTCAAATTCTAGAATATTACAAACTAATGTGAATAAAATTAATTATATCCAGCAAAATGAGTATGAAATGAACACGTAATTTATATAAATAAATTTGTATTAATTAAAACTAATTAGGTAAATCTCATTTCACTAATTTCCTCGTAATTACGTTATGTGTATTACATTAAATATTAATCTCATGTGAAGATTGTAAATTAATATATTTATAATCATATAAAGTTTTTTTATTTGTTGTATCAGTGATTAAAATGTTTGTAACTAAGGCTCATGAGGACAAATATGAAGATTTTAACGCTTTTAACTTTTGATAAGATAGTTTTTGTTTATATATAAATTGAATACAGTACTAAACCTTAATAATGAGACCACTTCCTGACCCGAAAAATCGGTCGGATTAATGAGGTGGTCTCATTATCAAGTTGAATTATATGGGAGTTATTGGAAGCTAGTCCGAAATTAAATGGTCGCTATAACTAAGTAGTCGTAATATTGAGGTGGTCGCTATTTGAGGCTTTACTGTAGTTATTTACCGTCTTACAATGTCAAAGTATTTAACCATAAGGTTTATGTTTGACTGATATATTACGCCTAAGCTTACAAAAAAGGATTAGTGCAAAGAAATACCGTATTTTGCTCTGTCTGAAATATGGACATAATCCATACACTAATAGCTTTCACAACATTCGGACATTCAGTGATGGAACATATTTATGTAGATTCATTTCAGCATACCATATTGTCGCAATGATATGTTTTTTATAATTGTTGTTATTTTGGTTATTTTGTTGTCTCAATTCATATGGGTGTTATTACATTATCAATAATAAATAACATTCGACCGAGTCTCTAAAAATATTAGTATTTGCGAGATACGGGTTTGATTTTTTTGTAAAACGATGGAGGATTGAGATTAGTAATTTGATTATAACAAACAGTAGAAGACCACATCATTAATTAACCATTCATTGAAAGACCATCCAACGTAATGTTATACGATCATTTTCGTGGTAATGCAATGCCGACACAAGTAAATGCTATTGTAACTTTATTGCGTATTATTTGTCTGTTTTCTTTATGCAACATGGCCAGAATGATATATAAAGTACATACTGTGGTATCATTTTTATTCGCGCAGGACGAATTTTCGCGTATTTCGCGCTACGTTTGTTGCGCGAATTTAAGACCACGCTAATAAAAGACCACCCAGAAAGAAGTGACTATCCGAAATTTTTATTGTCCGAATACTATGTCACTTAAGTTGTGCATCTACTTCCGGCTATGTTAGTACCGATTTGCGAGAAGTCAAGCTTTTTTCAAGAATTAAAAAGGAAACGAGACATACCTTTTAGGAAAAACGTTAATGATATTCTCCCACAGAGAAAGAATAAACATATTTAATTGCTGATATTCTCTTTCGGAGTTGAAGCATCGGCTCGGTCAGGAAGGCCCGGTTCCGACGAAGAGCGTGTAGAACAGATGAGAATGAAACAAACTATAAATTGTATGTTTTAAAACCGTTCCTAGTGGAAGGGATTATTCGCACCTTTGACTGTTGTTTTTTTTAGTAATTGCTAGGGCGCCATAAAAAGATGTGGACCCGATAATTGCCTAATTTACATGCTAATCCATGCTTTGATCTCGGACACGTTTTATCTATATAAAGTGACAATTAACAAGCAATTATCGGTGACAACTGTCATATTGTTTATTAATCATGGTGACAAAGGGCGCCGCTGTGATAAGCATGTAGGTGGTCCAGTGATGACACGCGCTGTAGCGAACAACGGCGTGATTCGCGACAGTAACTGGATTTTAAAAAAATCTAAAATTCAAAATGCGCGAATTTACGACCGCGCGAATCTTTCTTTTTTCCCATTTGCGCGAAATTTCATGCCAGCGAAATTAAATGATACCACAGTATATCATTTGGCGGACGTAATTAGCGAATGTCGAATGTTCCTAGCGGCAACTTGAAAGTATGATGTGTAGGTCAGGATTCAGATAAAATAGTGTGACAATTAATCATTAAAAAGACACACCAACCTGGGGACTGTTTTAATTATTTATTTTTAATCAGGTAATGTCAGTGGTATCAATAGATCTTATAACACATCAAGATTCTCCCAAATGATAATTTGTGATAAGCCATTTTTATTTTTTCTCACTGGGGTTTAATGTCGCACCAACAATCAGGGCAGGGTTGTTTTGCGATTTTTCCAGCTATAACGGTGAAGGAAGACCATAGGCGTATACATGGCTAGAAACACCGACCTTCCGTAAGCTAGCTGGACATCTCAGATGATAAATTTGGTCCGGGTGGGATTCGGGCTCGTGATTACTAGTCAGAGACCATAACCACTTGACCACGGTTGCCCATACTTATTTTGCGTACATATTTTTCTTCACATTTTAGTCAGGTTTTGAATCATCGTCACATGGATATGTCATATGAAAATAGCAAAGTTATCATTATACGCGCGAAACACTTGCAAATTTCAGTGATGCAGACCCATGTTAAGTGATTGCTTAATATGCTACTGAAGTTTGTCTTGGAATTTATTTATTGTCGAACGCTGTATTAATTATAAGAGGATATACAAGGCGACCATTGTATCTTCTAGCCATTAATATATGTACATATTTATCTTGCAGCAGTATATATTTTAATGCATCTTTTTTGTTCCACCATGAATGTACCTTTTGTTATTCAATTTAGAACCGTGTGTATGGAACATTTCACTGTATATCATCCATCTATTGAGGGTTCTTTGTCGATAAGGATGCATCTTAATTACTATCGTAAAATATGAACTTTAAAATGCATTAACCATGAAAGTTAGGCTACGAGCTAACTATGATACCAAGGATTTACTCAATACAAGCAGTTTGGATATCACAAACACGCAAACAATGGTGTCGCTTAAATCTTCATTGACTTCCTTCAAACTCTGGCATTTTAATGAAACAATATTGTCTAGTAACAGTTGGTGCAATCACGACCGAATGTTATACGATTCAAATTTATAACACATGTACCTCCAATAATTTGCTAAGTTGAATTGCATATACTTAGTGTTATCATGAATCAACATTTGGGGGAAAATAAATGTAAAAATCTTGAAAATGTCTCCGTTATACGCAAAGTTTCTGAACCAACAAACTTCAGTTTTTTCGACAAATTACTCGCAAAGGTCTTAATCATTTCTCACCTAATTCTTTAATTTGTAACCATGGTGTCGTAAACAAAGAGTTTTCAACGTAAAATGAATAAGGACACATATGGTTTCTTGATAAACCCCATTACAGACAGTAATAATTTTCAAAGCTATGGCAATGAACGGGACATTCCGTATGGAAATGTATTAAAGGTTAGAGGTGATATTACCGTCACTCGTTATGAAACTGTCCGGGGGCCCATTTCATAGACCTTTCTTAGCCAAGATAGCAGTTTTTTTAAACTTAGAAATGCTAAATAAGACGTGTTTTACCCTACTGATGTTTTGGGGATCTATTGTCAGCTGTGAAAGATGAATGTCTGAAATATTTATCATTAGCAAGACTGAGGTATCTACTTAAAGGGTTCTGGTCCGTAGTTAGGAGTTTTCAGCAAAAGAAAAGCGAATGACGAACATCGACAAACTCGAAAGGACGCCATTTTACTGACATGACGACTTTTGACGCGCTTTTAAGTCCTGAAAGACTTTAACAGAAAAACAAAGTTGACCGTTGGCTACTGTTTAACTACGGGTTGGTATTTTGTCACAATGATTCAGTTTTATGACGGATTCTCTCTTTTTACAACATGCATTGGGTTTAATTGTAAATTAAATATTGTCTCAATGATAAATCCTATATCAAGGTGTGCGTTATTACCGTCCATCGCATTGTTACTAAAGGTGAGTACAACTGTTCACTGTAAGGCCGTTATAAGTGTGTTGATCTTGTTACATTAAAGATGTCAAATTACTCAAGATTTTCTACTGTCTTCTGCGATGATATGTTCGAGTCATCTGTAGTTAAATATTCAGTGTACGACATTTTTTACTGAATTCCTTCAAAGTTTATGTTCAATGCATTGTGTTCACTATGATAAAACAAACGTAACAAGATAGTGTAATAAGTTACGATATGAACCCGCGGACATATAATTCTATCCTTGTATATAATTTCTTTCCCTATAAAATCACTTTTGTTTAACCCATAGCCTCGTAAGCATATTTTGGACTCAAAAGCAAATATACAAAACATCAATACATTTTAAAAAAATTGGACCATTTCTCTCTGACTGAGTGGAAAACATTATGGCAAAAGAAGCCATTACTCATTACAAGGAATGGCTTCTTTTGCCACAAAGTTTTCAAAAGTCATCTGCTTCAGAGGCGGAGAAATGCGGCATTACATGGGACTCATAAAGATGAAAAAAAAACTTTAGGGGGTCAATTATAAATCTCCGTGTTTGATATTTTATGGAAATATATAAGATGTTTCTACAGTGTGAACATATTGTGGATAGGTATTCTTCATGTCTGAAGCATTCTTACAAGACATATTTTCAAAATGAAAATAAAAAAGATCTTTAGCACAGTATTTTAATGCTGGAAAAAAGTAACATATATCAATTACACATTTCCAGATTTGAAAATTATTTTGACGCCGATGTTTCAAATTTTAAAGCCCGAGGATGGATTGTAAACGAGCGTTTGATTTCCCTCTCGAGGCGTGTTGGTTCCTGTATTCGGTCGTGAATTTTTCTATTCAAATACTTTAAGTTAAACCGAAAGACTATGTATGTGCAGAGCGGAGATCTCAATCCATTCGTCTGAATTCAGCTATACAATTACTGGAGATGTTTTTGATGTCTTTTTTGCGGAGTTAAATACACATCCAATTATTGAAGGCGTCAGCTCAAGCACTTATATTTCTGAGTCCGATTTGAAATCACGCTGGTTACAGATATTTTCAATGAAGTAGAACTTCAAATTATAAAACCATCGAATGGAAACATTGTGTTCGTAAATAATTAGTAACAAGAATGCTTGCTGTAAAATATTAATTAGTAATACCAGCATTCTACATATTTTAATATTATCACTCAGGTTTTCAACAGAGTTGAATAGCCTGGTGATTAGATTTGGTTAAATTTTCAACGGACAGACGGGCGGCGACGTCATGCAATTGGTTTCCGTCCGATAATTTTAGTTTAAATTGACCTGTTCAAGCCAAACTTGGTATAGATATATAACAAGTTGCTATGGAGACCTAGCTTAGGATTTTACTTTAGGATATTGGTGTCGAGGTCAAGGTCACTGTTGCTAAAATAGCAAAAACGGTTTCCGCTTAATAAACTGTTGAAAACTGTTGAAAACCTTGTTTTTTGTGGCATTGCCAGGCTTGTTTTTAATTTAATGATAAGTTAACGGTGTCATTGGGACGGTACATCCAGCAGTCTCGGGTTCAGGATCTCGGGCGATTTTCATCATGTAAGAATCGCTTGAAAATATTATGTATCCGAAGAAGTAGAGAAAATAGGGAAATAGGGAAACAGGTTATTACGTGCGGACATAATTCTTGGGCATCTAGTTTGGTAAACTTCCTCAAACATAACTAAATATTGTGGGAGAATAGTAAAGAAAGACACAAGACGGTGGAATTTTTGAAAATATTCAAACAAATTAATCCACATACTTTAAGAAATTAAAAGCCCGTTGAAACCCACATATCTCTGATGTCCTCACAAAGGCAGCATAACATTTTATATTTTGAGTCTTTCGAATTCCCAAGGCGACTATAGCTCCAAGTTAAAATCATAAAATGTATTATACCCCCAATAATTAAGTTAACTGGATTGATAATGATATCATCATATCGTATATACAGATGGTGTGTCTTTGAAACAACTAGCATTTAGGAGTATAATAACATCGGAGAAGATTCTAATAACGGTTATTTTAGTACATATACAGTAAAACTTCGTTATTACGAGCATCCATATCACGACCTCATGACTTTTCTCGGGGAGTTTTTAAAGTCTCTTCAATTTTTATTCTTAGTTGTGTATAATTTTCAACCAATAAAACAAATACCTCGTTAATACGAGCACCACGTTTATCTCGAGCAGTTAGTATGTTCCGATAACTCCTCGAGATAACGATTTCCCTGTGGATGGGTAAGTTAGCATTGGTTAGTATACAGGCCGGGAAAACTAAGGTAAGGTGAACCAGTTGCCGTTATATGACTGAAAAATTGCTAAAAAGGCGTTAAACCCCAGTGACAATAAATCACATAAAACAAACAAAGATTCCATTAAAGAGTTTGATGATGAAGCCGCATTAAAGAATATTTGTTTCATGTCCTTCGCTTACTTCGTGATGTTTGTTACAGAAACGAACGAACGAACGAACGGACGACGGACGGACGGACGGACGGACGGACGGACGGACGAACGAACGAACGAACGAACGAAAAAAGATGAAATATCACAGAATGTTGACAGTAAACGAAATAGCTTAATGCGTTCAATTTGTTAAATTTAAAAATATGGAAAGATAAACTTGCAAAATTGTCATCATTTCTTTGAAAAAAGGTTTGACTGACACAAAGTTGTGTATTGAGATCAGACCCTGACGCGAACCCTCAGGAACTTACTGTGTAAGTCATGTTAATAGCTGATAAAAGGATGTAAAACATACACACACACTTACACCACTTTTACGGGGATATTGTCCTTCCGTCTGAATTGTTCTTGATAAAAAAAAACAACAAAAAAAAAAACCAAATAAAATTCACGTTAGAAATACGTCACCAGGATTCATTCACACCTGCATCGACTCATCAAAATTAACTTCATCCATTCTTACAGCACGTGGATACATGGATCTGCCTACGTACAAGTATATCTCAGTTTTACCACCGAATTAAAGTCTAGCTCAATTTAATTATTGGGCTGTGTGCCCTACATGTTGGTAAAAACTGTTAATTGGGTTTCGTTAATTAGGCAACAAATTGAAATGACATTCTCGCAGTACAGACATGCCTTATTCTTATCAGTGTATATGCGTAAATTTCGGCATTTGTCTAATTCAAGTTCAGACAGTTTGTTTCAATTTATCAACTTTATGTTGGGAGAAACCGGGGTACAATGAATTATGTAACAATACTATATATGGTCATATCCCGGGGCTTGTTGCCTTCACTTCACACACGAGTCATCTAAGAATACAACACCGACTTCTAATCAATACTAGGAACTTAATATACTAAAATTACGACATGTAACATTTACAAGTGATACATTTAGTATTTCGCACAAGGTTGCCTGGTTAGTGCGTAAAAAAATTACGGTCTCCCTGTGAATAAAGGCCGTTCTTTGAAAATCTATCATTAATTATGCAGAGCAAATCGACCTCCGAATAAAGGCTACCTGTCAATAGGAGGTCACATTTAGCCTTTTTCAAAGGTAGCCTTTGTTCATAGGTTTGACTATAAATTCTGTCAGGTGTCAGTTGTGAATTTAAATAATTTTGCTACAATGTGAATTTATGACAGACGCGAAAGGCCTTCCGTAAACCCATGAAAACGGTAATGACTATTAGTAAGATAGTCGACTGTATAAATTCTTGGACAAGAATTATTTAAAGACGATACAGCTACCCTGCTGGCACTTTTTCTTACTTCATTAACGGCAAAACACAATAATTATCTTCTAAATCAATTTAAGAAGGCAATAACTCAAAACTTGCATGAATTTTTCATCAAGTATTAAACCCTGTTTAGACAAAAACAGCCAATGAGTTTTGAAATAATGACGCCCCAGACTCAAGGTCAGACTAATTAAGTGAAATAACTTCGTGAATTATCCGAGACACAAATACATGTACAGTCAAACTCATGAACAAAGGCCACCCTTTGGAAAGACAAAATGTGACGTTTATTGGCCTTTATTCGGAGGTTAGTTTGTTCTAAATACTCAGTGACGTTTCTAATTCAAGGAATAGCCTTTATTCACTGGATGGTCTTTATTCGGAGATGGCTGTAAACACAGGTTTGACTGTAGAAGTATTGACACGAGCGCAATTTATCCGTTGAAACACCAAGTAACGTTTTTAGAACATTGACTTCGTGATTCGGATCGAAGCGGCACACCGGAACCGCGTGCCACTCTGTTATCAGCCAGGTTTTACTTAAAATTGGATCAATCCAAAAGCATCGTGGGGTCAGTATTTTTTCTATGAATAAATTGATCAGACTTAACTTCGCTGTATGAACTGTGGATTCTTTCAAGTCTGCAGGGTTGCCATTTGTTCAAAAGACAGACTTTTTTGTTTCGAACCCACATATTTCAAATTCATCCTTATACAAGAAGTGGTCGTAATTGCCTGTAATATCATTTAATTATGTTACAACAGGACAAATAAATTGTGTGTCTATTAATAATTTAAATTGATTTTTTTCTGTCTATTTGATAAAAACAACGAATAAAAACTTCATTTATAGGTTTAGGAAATATTCAGGAAATGATATCCGTACATTTAATTATTCGAATATAATACCCAATTGATTACATACTTATTTATACTAATGGAAAAACGGACCATACATATATAACGAATTTACGTACGCAAGTTTGGAACGTACAATTGATTTCGATTTTTCCAATACGGATACAGTCAAACCTGTGAACAAAGGCCACATTGGGAAAGGCTAAATGGGGCTTTTATTGACAAGTGGCCTTTATTCGATGGTCAGTTTGTTCTAAATAATCAATGATTGTTCTTCAAAGAAGGACCTTTATTCACAGGATGGTCTTTATTCGGAGGTGGCCTCAAACACAGGTTAGACTGAAAATCAAATAGGCTATTATTCAGCTGTAACAAATCTTTTCCCGTACACGTTGATATATTATACATAATTTCATTTATTATAAATTTCCCGTATTTACGTTAAATTAGCATCTCTAAAGTGAAAGCAACCATCTGGAATGTGTTACTGAGATTAAGAATCTTTACCAGAAAATGCTTACAAAATAGAAATGCTGAATCATATCATTCGCAAATAATGGATTTGGACTTTGTCCGTCCAGACATAGATTGGAACTTATTGATAGGATACTGCGAAAATCTTTTTATTAATCCACGATGTACAGGCGGGGTATGATTGGCTGTAGAAGTATTCACAAACAATTATTGTTGTAAGAAACAAGTTGTAGACATGGTAACAGAACTGAATAGTCACATGTCTTATCTTTGATATGTGGAAACAATGCAACAATACATGCGAAATAATGATAATACGGAGCGTTATAAAAATGGATTTTTTTTTATTTTGTGGCGAGGCTCTATCCGTGTAATTACGTTGCTATGGTGACAGCAACTGTTTTATGACCGTTCGGAATGCATTGAATTAATTACTATGAGTATGCAATGTATAAATGATTAAGATGTGCAAATTTTGTTGATGTAAATTGATGTGAGACATTCAATTCACTGCAATAAGAAAGTGAATTATAAAAGTGACTTTTTAGCATGATTGCCTTTATCACCATAGCTTTTATACTTTTGAATTGTGCGTTAAGATGGGTAAGTGGTATTCAAGGGGTGTCCAAAAGGTTCACGGAACAGTTCTATAGACTTCAAATAATATTTCAAACTAGACGAAATTTTACTGTATATACATAGACAATCCTGGTGGCAGACCCTAGTGAATGGTATGCGATTTATTACAAGGAGAAAACGACAAGCAACTAAAAGGCTTTGCACTTCATCATATCCGGATTCAAACATAAATATTCTTCATTATATCCGCGTTCACTATAACCATGTTTTACTGTAAATATATAAATAGATAATTATGGTGCATACCAATGCAATCCAGACTTAACTTATTTTTTAGCTGAGACATCGATTTCGTAATGAATGAAAGTGGCGGATGAACATCCGGGCAAGTCTGGTATAATTACTATTATTATAATTTCAGAACTGTTTGTGTACTGTATATAATGATACCATACACTCTATCTTGAAGATATCAAATGATTTCTGAATACAGTTCTCGTTATCTTGCATGTTTTCCAGGACTAATCAAATAGTATTTTTTGTTCCCATAATTTTGGGTTCTGACGCCAAAACTAGACGTTTACTCGGACGAACATTTCGGATGAATTCCCAACGCAGCAATAATCGCCCATTTATTTGAGCGTAAAACGACAACAACAATTACATGAGTGTTGTTTCATTATAACAGAAGCAGCCCGACTAAAGGCACGAGAGACTGGATGCAGATCAATATAATTTTTCGGTATAAAGGATCATTTTATCAATTATTTATGCTAGCGTAGATTATAGGAGATATCCCGCATTTTTGTGCCTCCAGAGTATAAAAGAATCCTCACTGTATTCATCAAATACTAACACTATTTTTGTGGAAATGGTCTACTGAAAAAAGGTAACCTAGCAACGAATGTTTCTTAGTATAAAACCCTGAGTTTAATATTTAGCCACTCCACAAAATGCAGGAACACTTTATTAATTTGACGTCGTAACGTTAATAAAACCCCGTTATAATCTTTATTAAAATCTTCATCGTATTCCTTATTTCATTTTCATGAAACATCAATAGAAACACAGAATAATCAACTTTTCATATGAATTTGTTTTAATGTACATACCTTTAAATATTGCTAACAAACACACTATAATGAGAGAGGCGTTTATTCAGAAATTATCATTTTAAGAGCATTTTCTTAAGAAGTGTTAATTAGATGACGACATTTGTAACATTTAGGTAGTAACATAGATACATAAATATCTTCGTACTTGTGCATTGACTCCTCATATCTAAACAGCAATGATAAATACAGTGAATTATCCGGACATAAATACGTGTAGTAGTAAAGTGCACCCCCTCCAAAGCAACACCCATTGGGAGAAGCAAAATTATGTTGTTGATGAGAGGCTGTTGCTCTAGAGAGGTTAAATCATTAGTTAAATCGTACAGTGGGAAAAAATCATGCTCTTGTTGAAAGAAGGTTGTTGCTCAAGAGAGAGCCGTACAACTAATTTAAAATGTATTATCCCAATCGTGCGAGTTGATAAACTTATTTGGTATCGTTTTCATTTCTCAGAACTATTGATTTTAACATCCATACATGCATCATGATAATAAACGCATCTCTTGTGATTTCTTTATATGTTAAAATGCTGTACGTACGTTGTGCACGGCGTAAAGAGGCTGACACAGGTGTTGATTTATCGCTTTATACGTGAACATATTTAGTTCTAAATTAATTTGGAACTGAGCTTTGAATGTACAGTTTTGACATCTATATGGTTATATTCCCCTTATAGTGACATTTCCAGACTAAAATCTTCAACATCAAACATTTAAAACGAATGTAGACTTACTGCAGCATAACCCCTAAAAACGGACCCCCCCAGAAAACCGGAACCCTCTGAAAATCGGACGATTTTTCAAGTCCCATTTTATATAATTATATAATCGATAGTTCTCTGAAAATCGGAATTCTCAGGAAACCGGACTTTTGGCCCAATCCGGAAGGAGTCTGATATTCAGGAGTTGTACTGTATAAAGTTCAACATTTTTGATAGTTCTGTGCCTTCACCAACAACCGATATCATATATTTGATTTATTACCTTGTCTGTGTTGATTACAAATTTTGAATTACCCCCAAGCGCTTTTATATCAAGCATCCCTTGATCAATTGTACATAATTCAGTCTGGCTTGTTACAAATGAAAACCAAGTGTATTGATAGTTTGTTACAAAGACATAATACATCTTACTTTGACAAGAGATGTGAGAATTTCTGCTATCAGCAACTAAAATCAACCATATAAATCACAATGCGTTTAATTCAAGACAATGAAAATATTGTATGCAATTTATTGCAATATTTGTTGTAGTTCACTGGCGACATCTATATTAGCCGATCGCGAAATCACATTTTTCCATTGTTAACTGATTGTTTTTGGAGAAATACAAACTTTGTGTGCTACATGTAGTCCGTTCTCGCTGGCAGTCGTGTCTTGTTCGAAGAATTTTCTTACAAAATCAGCAAGGGCCGGATTAGAGGCACAGTCCTTAGTATAACACTTTCTACACTAGCCCTATTTATAAAGAACTACAGGAGTCCTTTTTATTTGACCATAAATATAATTGAAGTATCAGTAAGAAAAAAAAAACAGCCATTTGTCCTGTCAGTATAACGCAGGACTATTGACCCAGCGGTCGCTGGTTCGAGATGAGAGGGAAGTATGCGTCTTTCCAATGCAAAATAGAATGTATATACATGTAATTAATCCAAAGCCGTTTTCAGCATTCTATGAGCTAAGTGAATCATTTGTAATAGGCGTGGTAAGTATGCAGACAAAATAATCTTTCTTTAAAATCTCACCGAACCGAAGTGATACTTTCCTTTAGTAATGTTACTTTAGTTTCTCATAATCGATATGGACGAACAAAGAAGAAATAGTTCTGTATACACCGATAGAAATCAAAACTATCGTTCGATTAAAGAAGACATGAAGGTCTCGCAGACAAGCAATTATACGGAGTTAAATGGGCACAGGACATGGTTTGGCATATACTGTACATACGTTGGTGTTAAGTTGCTGATAGTTAACAGTTTTATTTTTGGTTGTATCTGTTGCGTTATAGTTTGCCAAATGTTATTGATTATGATAGTTAAAATACAATACATTCTAGTGATGTGTGAGGGTCTTTGGATTTACAGACAACGAAATCAATGGCTGTATGAATAGAAATTACTATATTGTCCCAAATGCTTCCAACAGTCTATTACCATATTAGCCGAGGGGTTTCAAATAGAGAAATAACGATTTTGTCCGATGAACGCCGAATGAGATTGATCAGTTCCGTGTCCGGTAAACAATCTCGTTTTAGTATGGTTGATGAAACGAAAAATGAAAAATGACAGTCGATATTGGCTGTTTCAAATTACTAATGGTTAGTCTGAGCGAATCGTGAGACACATTTCACATCAGCGCGTGGATTATAGGGCCCGATTCTAGACAAGCAATTTTGTTAGACATGTATCGAATGTTTAGCCGCGACCTTGGTCCAGTGTTTAGTGCACTGGCCTTGTAACCCGGTGATCCGGGTTCAAATCCCGGTCGCGACAGGTCCATACCCTTCTATGAAGAGTTGACAAAAATGTAAAATTTTCCCCATATGTGGAGTAGTTGCCAGCTCCTTGTGGAAGGTTAAATTAGTACTGGTTAGTATACAGTCCAGGAAAACTGCTTAGATGAACCGGTCGCCGTATATAATGGAAATATTGTTGATAAAAAACGGCGTTAAACCCAGTAAAAAATGACTGTCTAAATTCTTCTAATAGACTAATTTTAGACACACATACTACTTTAGAATACAATTTGTGATATATCTTACAACAAATAAGCCTCAGAGTGGTAGTCTGTTTTGTTATGCTTTTCTTTTAAATTCTACGTCTAAACATGTTTTCGACAGACATTTTCCTCGTTTTTAAGCATATGGTATGAAAGGCGTCTCTATCAAGTATTAATATGAAGGTCTAATTATGTTTTTATTGGTGCATTAAGCGGCTTGAAACAAGATAATGTTCCAAAAATGACGAATATAAGAATGAGGTAAAATATTTTATACATGTATTTTCATCTTTATTGTCTTCTTATAGCGTCTACCAGGTTTAATGTTCCTATATGGTGAACAGCCGACTGTTTTATAGGCAAAAGATTCCTAATCCGTCCATGGTGCATACACCCGTTAACCTCTCGTTCA
Source organism: Lutraria rhynchaena (assembly GCA_008271625.1). Lineage (NCBI taxonomy): Eukaryota > Metazoa > Mollusca > Bivalvia > Venerida > Mactridae > Lutraria > Lutraria rhynchaena. The sequence continues at coordinate 4,102,582 of VIBL01000004.1, read as the reverse complement.
CAGTGAAAACAGCCACTTCTCAACGTATGTTAATAATATGGCGTATGTACCACAGACACTCGTGGGCGACTGATGTTTCATACTCTAATGCAATATTCATTCGATAATTATGAAACCAATTTGTAAATTTTAATCAGAACAAAGAACGGAAGTTTATGTGAAATGAATATTTAAACCTTTCTAACCAGACTATGCACGATACTCCCCCTAAAAACGACAACACGGCGCACACCATTGGCATGCAATACAAAACACTTTGCATCACTTTGAGCACTCGTACCCAATTGATCAAACAATCTGACTGGGTCTGCTGCGGAACTGTCCGTAAGAAAATTTAAGAACTGGGTTTAAATTGTTGGCTTGTGTTACTTCATCACATATTTACTTGTTTCCTGTTAAGTATATTAATGATACCCTGATATATGATGGTACTTTTTGATGCAGGACAAATATTTTATAAATTTAATTAGGTAATGTACAGTAAAACCTCACATAGCGACCACCTCAATATAACGACCATCTCATTATCAATATCAATAACTCGACCATGAGGCCACCTCAACTTTTCGACCATTTTTGGGGTCCTGCAGGTGGTCTCACAATTCAGGTTTAACTGTATCTAAGATAACAGGAGACTGAACCTAAACGACGGTAAATGACTAGTTCCCTGGAAAGAGTGTGCGCTGCTCGTTTTTTCCTTTTATATTCCATATGTCCCAGTGACGCTTAAAGGTCATTTTATTGTCGATAGTGATATAAGACTGGCATTTAATGCGCACATACTCAATGTATTGTTTAAATCCATCACATTAGTTATTCAATTTAATACATTATTTGTATGTATTCTTTGAATCTTTACGACCTTCTTCTGTTGTTTTCTTTCATTCATTTTGTGTGATTTTTATTTATTTCATTCATTCGCAAAGATGTGAAACACTCAACAACAATACCCAAATATGGTGATGGACCGTCATTTGTACCAGCGACAAATGCTGGAATACATAAGTGACTATCAAATAGAATTAATTTAGATGAAAGCAAACTCAATAACCTTCCTGTGGATGTGAACCTCTTGAGAATACTCTCTACAACCGGTGTGTATAAGTCTGTCACATTCCATTATTTCTGGTTCTGTCGCGGTAAATAAAATATATTTCAAAGTCACCGTTCCTCAGGGGTGAGTGAATATCAGTTCTCTATTAGTTTTAAAACGTGTTACGTAAGTGTTCAACTTGAACGAAAGATCTTTAATTATTCAACGGGTTAGACACGAAGATTCTGTCAGGAATAATCACGCCGGTGCATGTTGGACTGTAGATAACGTATTCAAATATGGAACTTTTGTCAAAGAAAGGTGTTACTTCTTGTAGTTTGATTGCACAGAAGGTAAGACGACGTCCATATTGACACACTCGACTGACATTAATATTCCTGTGCTGTATAAAATAACCAGAATTGAGACGAACGTATATGGACAGACGTCATAGGTCACCAGCTGGTCATTAAAGCTATGCGATTATCTTAATTAAAAATGTATCCGACCAAAAAATAACTTATTTCATTTTCTGACAATGAAAATTAATACATATGCATCATCACGTACATTTCTAAGAAGGAAGTGTTACAAAACTGTTTGTTAAATCACAAAGCTAGAACTAACATCACTTAAGGTTTTATACCCAAAATATCTAAAACTGGTATCTCAAAGCGGACAGATTTGAGGAACCTTTGTATTTTTTATAGGTTTCCATGCTAGCAAATAATTTACCGCAATATTTGTCAAAAAAAAAACAGTTGCAATACTTTTAGCTATTGCCCCTATAATATTACATTGACGTCCATGGGAGTTGAAAAGTTTTTGAAGATTAAAGAAAAACGAAGATCCACTTCAATGAAAACTCACGGTGAAGGGATGCAAAAACACGGTACCGATCTAATTTAATAAAGAAAAATATAGGTCACCGCGCAATACTTTCAGAAATTAACGTTTTCTATTTTTCAACCAGGGCCATAACTCTTGAATGTTTGTAAAATTGCGTCGTAAAAGAAAAAGTGAAGTATCTGGGGTAACTATCAAAGAAATTGGTTGGGCAATTCTGTTTTTATTTTATTACCATTTTAGAGAAACATTGATCAGATGCGTAAAACAAATACCGTGTGGATATAATACCTTAAATTACACAATGTTTGCGGAGCCGACAATATTACAAATTAATCAAACTACATTTGCAATACAATACTGGAAAATGAAATAAGGAATAGATTTTAGTAGTCGCTTAAATTAGAATATTACTGCAGTCGTGGCTGCTATGGAAGGCGTCAGATTATAAGTTCACAAGTGAATCAACTTTGTCCATTTAGGGTATGATTTATTCATGATCTTAAGATTGTGTAGCGTAATTCACCGACGTCTTTATCTGTATTGTTGGAGGTCTTCCAAAACTTCTTCAATTAAACCCTGCGTAGACTTGTTTTCTTGTATTGTTTTAGTCAACACCAGAGGTGATTTTTGCTCATAATTTAAGGATAGGAATGTCATAAATTATTAAAGAGACACTTTGTTAGTTGCTGAATAGTTTAGGCTGTAAGAACTAATTCATTCGTAACCAGGCTCATGTGTTGTCACGTGGCCAAACTTTGTTGAATTTTGCCGTATGTTGGCAGATATATGTCATCACTCAGAGTGCAATGAAAATAAAGGTGGGCTGTCTCGAAAGTTGTGCATTTTAATTAATAAAGTAATTTTCTTCGTGCAATACTGTAAGTGAATCTGCCTGGATACAATTTTCAAGAAGACCTTAATAACATCGAAAATCAGTCATTTATATGTTGTTTCAATGACATACAACACAAAATGATCGAATGACGGGCTCAGTCAGCAGGGTGCTAAGGGCTTGAACTGGTTTTGACTCCATCATGCAATATCAGCTATCATAGATACAAACCAGCCTATCTCTTCCATGTGGACCCGAGCTATATTTCATGATTTCAATATCTTTCAGAAATTATGCAATAATGACTATAAAATCAGATTTACGCTTCGTGTCTGGAATGCAGGAAATCTCACGAGAAACTTCACACGACAGTATAAATGTGTACTTGATAACGCAGACAGTTGGTTATTGTTTTGAATTAAACTTTCAACCATACACGTCAATGACTTATGTAGTTATCGAGACGTCTCTCGGGCGGTTTCACAAGCTTCTGTGGTTTGGTTATAACGAACACAATTGTTGGAAATAAAGAGAAAATTATGGAATGATAAACGAATGGGTATCATAAATTTTATGATGGATTTTGTCACGTATAAATAATAATAGTTTCGGTGTTATTGTTGTTTTAACTTTGAACATTGTATATTAATGAACCGACTGTTCCAACAACAACACCTTTTATATAAAAACACTAAAATCATGTTTGCTCCCACGGCATGTTAATCCATTGCTTCAGTGATTACAGAATAACTCTTACGGCCACATCATGGTTTTTAATTACTGTAAATAGCAAAGATTGACTTTGCAGTTGTTCGCCTTTTACTTTTTATAAAAAAATACTTTAACACTTTGAGTTATTATTTTGACAATGAGATGACAACTTTGTGAAAAATATCTATGCTCTTTTAAGAAAAGGAGTGTTTGTTTTCACTTCGAAATATTTTAAATTACCTCTTTCCAAGGGTCGGGAATGTCTCAAGATGTACATCAAATGTTACGTATTATATCTAGTGTATATTTTCAGGCGTAATTGAATGCCATTTTTTGTAATCTTAATCTTCATTACCATATTTGAGCATCATTTATTGCGATCAAAATGACATTTAAAATCCTGAAACGATAAATGTCACTGGATTTCTCATACTGTTAACAAAAACTTAACGACGGTCGATTAATGACTTTTCGTTTCTATCTGTCATATCCGTTTTGTTTGATTCACATAAATTGTAGTACCCACCCACGTAACTCTAATATTAGAGCGTTCTTCGTCATGGTTTTTATGAGTTCGAGCCCTGGGCACGGCACATGTGCATTGTAATTATTTGGTTTGCAAATATTGGGTCTAGGGCCATTCGTCCTTCACCGCTTATCATTCGTATAGAGAAGTCGTCTGTAACTTGCAGTGAAGAAGGTCGGCGCTGGTACAGAATCCAGGACGACTAGATAAATAATCAGACCGTCAGTTTACAACTGAAATAATGTTGAAACTAAGGGTTAAACTTCAATATAAATACATGTACATGTACAACAATTACACATTTTTGCACACTGTAATAGCGGATGTATAATGATAAACATTCAGTCAAGAATTTTTTTCTTGAGCACAAGAGTGTTTTCTATTGAATGATTCGTTCATTTTTCGCATGTATTATTAAAAGATCAAGGAAACGGAAATAGTTTTCCTTCAGATAAAACATGAGGAGACAGGTGGTGTGTTCGTTGCTATTAGTGAGTATTTCATCTTTCAACAAGATATACAAGCAGAAGTAATCAAGTTGTAAGCGTTAACAAGGTCGCAGGTGTTAAATTGTCGGGTGAAGGAAATATACGACTGTTGTATGGCGTCTTCCAGTCGTCTTTAAAAGTATAAATGCTCTGTTAACGCGAAATATATTTATATAACAACTTGTCTGAGACTTAAACATACATTAGATGGCGATAAACAGTCTCGCCTCCTACAAAGTATTGTAGAAATTTTATGTCTCGAAATTTGCATTTTATTCTTATTTCATGCCTAAACACTAGATGTATATACATGTATATATACGTGATGATGAATGTAAATGTGTGTGTTAGCCCCTAGGATGCATTAAGGACATGGTTAGCTTTTGAATTATTTGAAATCTGTGCACTAATTGTCAATTGTTTGCATTCATTCATCAATCAATTTATGCACGTGCTGCACATGCTGCTAGCTTACTGCGTTCATAAAACACTCTTAACTCAGGACATTATATTCTATGCACAGTGCACGTACGGTTTGATACAAATGCTGATTTTCGTATATTTCATCCGGGGCTAATGACACTTTTAGCGGGCGACAATAGTCCTAAGAGCTTCATTAACTCAGTTAATTACATTTTGTTACTTCTGATCACGTTGCTATCTTATCCATTTATGAGTTGATTCTCCAAACGAACCTTTGTAGCGAGCTATGTTACTATGCATTCACACCGTACCTTTTGCACTGTCGCTGTCTTATTGCTCACTTTTATTATTTACGACATACGAAGTCATCTGTCTGCTGCTGGTTTTAACTCGTCCAGATATTTCCACTGTGTCACACATAACACAATTACTGTCAATGGTTTGATGGGGTAATGTCTCCGCACTCATACCAAACTGATTCCCACGAGATTCATGCTGACACAAACTTGTCAAATTTCTCTGACGGCAAACATTTTCTGTATTTTGTTCCACGAAGCACCAGGCTGATACAAACGTTTGGCTGCATGGTAACAAAGTGAATTTACATAATGTTGTTTCTATATTTTCATGTTTGGTTATGAGTCATGACACAAGCGATTCAAAAATCCGGAAGTAATATTCGCTATCATTACAAGCTGTCAATTGAATCTAAGCCAAAGGGGTTATTTTTGACGAAGGATGTAAAATTTATTACCCTGAAGAGAAGCAGAAAAAATAGTATTGCTCATTTGCTTTGTTTCAAAACGACTGAATCAAAATTCCTCGACAAAACGAATTTGCTACACAATACAATAAATAATTGTTGACGAGCGCCGTGTGCAGATCTCTTCGTCTTTAAAAATTAATTTCAGTGCATTTAGAATAGAAATCGCATGAAAAAAATGCACATTTAATTAACAAAATAATATTTCACTTTATTTCAGATTGATGCTGACTGATCTATCATGGAGAAGGCAGACATTATTACTCCCGTTATGTTAATTTTGTTAACAACAGGGGCGACGTCAAATTACTGCCCGGATGTGACGTCATGCGATTGTAGGATTGATTGGTCAAGTGGTGACTCGTTGAGTTATGACGTGGTAGAGTGTGAAGGGGACGTTAATTTTAAGTCGTTAAACCTGAGTTCTTTTGCCAACAACGGTAACATTAGAAAGCTTACTTTTACTAATACAACCCTACGCGCTTTTGATTCTTCAACATTTGAAGGTTTACAAATTGACGCCATTACGATTCAAAACCAGAAAATACTGATCGGAGATGAGACGTTTGTACCATTATCAAATACACTGACAGACTTATCCTTGATCAACGTGAATATAAGTAAAATATGGAATTTGAACTTTTTGAAAAATCTCCATAATTTGGAAACCCTCGTCCTGGACGAGAACGGTATTTATCCTGAACATTTTCCGGACGACGTATTCAGAACTTTAAACCTAACCGGCTTGAAACATCTGTCCTTGCGATATTGTAAAATTGCTAACATGGGTACTAATTCCCTTGTAGGTTTGATTAATTTAGAAATTTTAGATTTATCACATAATATTTTACCCGTGGTTCCGACGGCTATTCTTACACTAAAGAAGCTACGACGAATTAATTTGTCATACAATAAAAGACTTATTTATGTCCATGATTATGCATTTAAGACGTTGAACGAACTGGAAGAGATTGACATTAGTCACAGTGACTTACAGACTATTTCTGATTATGCTTTCTACGATTTAGAAAATTCATTGACAACTTTGAAATTACATCATTCACAACTAGTAGACGGCCACTTTGCCTCAATGAAAGAATTAAGGAAACTACAATATTTAGATGTATCTTATAATAGAATAGTAGAAATGCACAATACATCATTTGAAGGATTTATGGCGCTTGAAGAATTAGATATTAGCGGACAGCAAGATGTTAGAGACGGACTGATTTATAGGCTTGGCTTCATCGATTCAATATTCAAGGGAATTGAAAGGAAATTGAAAATATTACGGATCCGAAATCTCGGAATGGTTTCGCTGCCACTGGCTGCGTTGAAATCCTTACGAAAACTGGAACTACTTGACGCATCGGAAAATGACTTTACAGAGGTTTATGAGAGCTTCTTCTACGGAATTAAAGCTAGATCAGTCTACATGACTGACATGCAAATCACAGATATATCGTCTGAGGCGTTTGAAACTTTACCGTTAGGTATTAATATGTATTTTGACAGAAATAACATAACGAATATTTCATTTATATTGGATACTCCAAAGTGCTTGTTTCAAAAGCTCTCATTGGTTGGTAATCCAGTCACGTGTGAATGTGACGTCATTGAGATTGCTGCTACGCGGCGAGTGACTGAGCTGATTGGCACATGTGGTGACTATATCTACGAAGGTGAAAATCTTAAAAGCGTTTATAAACTTCAAATTGCCAGTAAAAATTGTGATATGGCGGATTATAAAAATGATACAATTTGCTCATACGTAAACATTAGCGTAAGGAGGGTTCCTAATTTAGTACATTTTGTATTTATTCAATTCGTGTTATTATGTGCTATTTACGATTTGTAACTTTCTGTTTTTCGCCCCACTTTTTATACATTTTTACCATTTGTTTCTTTTTTCAGTACTTTGATCATGTCATTATGTTAAATTGTTTAGTTACAATATATCTACTATTTATAAATATATTTCATTGTTATCTATTTCCACCATTATCTAAATATGTCGAGAAACGGAAGCAACATAATTAATCCTAACTTATAAATTGATTCAAAAATTCAACATTCGGCGTGTTCGCAATTAAATGCGGCCTGAATTTTTTGGCTGAAAGCAGTAAATCCTCCAGTAAGTATGACACAATCCTATTAAAACAATCCCCGGTATCATGTTACATCTTAATTAATATGTCATAATTGATATACTAGTATGTCACACAGACAATATGACTGATGGACTGTGATACTATCTTCCTCCTTTTCTTCTCATATCTTAGGTAAAATCCATCTTGAAACATGAAAGGCGATACAATATTACTCCATACATTGATGGAACATAAAAACGCGGAGAACGTAGATACTAAAAAGTCCATCTCCAACCGTACATAGACTGACACACCCACAAATAGTCAATGGGACAACATACATATCAATATAAACAACACATTACATGCAACACCCAACATTACTCAACTCAAAAGATTATCAGACCTCAGTGTTCTAAGAAAAAAGGATCAATTCTGGTAAAACTTAGAAAGTAAAATTCCTTTGATTGTTAATAAATATATAAATCCATATGACTATATTATGGGCAATGATATTGACCACGATGATTTGGTTTGCTGAGTTTTCGAACAGACATTATTTTATAAAGAAAACCAGCTATAAATGCTTTATGAATACATTACGAATGTGCCGCCAAAGAATTGTATTTTTCTTTAAATCGGACGAAAATTTCACAAACAAATCTCGTACGTCGGGAAGGGCCGTTCTCTTGAGAACAACAACAACAACAACAACAACAACAAAACAAACAAACAGGCAAAAAGCAAGATAACTGAATCTCAAGAAATGATAAGAAAGAAATCTTCATTTTAAGTTGAAGAGAAATGAGTGTTTGTAAATTAATATGTATAAAAAGATAATTGAAAGGGTATTAAGTAACATAATTATACCGCCTTTTTCTTGTATATTGCTATTTGCTAATCTAGAGATATCGACTCTATACATGTACGCCAAAATTACCCCCAAATCCTTACAAATGTCATTTCTAAACGCTGGTCATTTCCTCGATAATTGATAATCCAGAGGGTAACCCGGTAATAACCCGTGATAAATGACCATAGAACGTGTTGGGACATGTGATTGGGCACCGCGCAGCCATGAATACAATCCTATATGGTTTAACTTGATGTTATCTCAATGCGAGCATCTTGTGTTAATTTAAAGGGCACATACTCATTGGAAACAATCAACGATATATTGTGTTTCTGTCAGATTTTACAACATTTGAGCGGCAATGAATTATATGGCCGTTAATTGAAGTCCGCATGGTTGGCGCATGCGCGTGAGTGGCTGATTGTTTGTCAGATTTTAGTTGATAGCTCATTGTGATTTATCAATACATTTCTTTGAATACATTCATCTAACGGAGCATAACGAAATTGAATCAATTTGTTGTTATAGATTAGAGATTCTCAGACAACGAGGTATGATATTTCATGTTTCAATCACCAAGTTTTAATTGGTAAAACTAATCATGATGAGTACTTTAAAACTAATAATAAAAAAATCATTTGCCGAAATTGGTAGTATCGTTGGATCGCTATTAAAATCATGTTGGATATAATTATTATCATTGAGATTTCCATAGCCGAGTGGTTATGGTCTCTGGCTAGTAATCACTTGTCCCTATCGTTGTGAGTTCAAATCTCACACGGGACTTAATTTCATATGTGCCGAAGCTGTTCAGATAGAGGTAGGCCTTCCTTGAGTCTCCCTTCACTGTTAAAGCCATAAAAGTGACCAATGACCCCGGTTGTTGTTGTTGCGACATAAAACGCCAAAAAAATATCATAAAGGGTTTTTCTGGTTCATATACGTTCGCGCTTGAGTATTAAAGATTTTAATGGTGGGAGTGATTTTATAAGTTAATACATTTTGACTGAAGTTATGCTATTACATTCTATTTAAAAATAAATTGATAGAAAGTCAATCACGTGTACAAGATTATCGAAAAGTTATAAAGTTATATTGTAAATGCTTGATCCGCTGTCATTCATAACGATCTATATCTTCAAGCTAGGCACGCAGTTTAGCCATATATAACCAAGAATATGTTGAGTTCTATGATTATAAATACAGCATTACAGAGACCGTATCTTTAAACATGATTGATTTATCCTATCTAATTTGCTTCTTATTCGACCCGAAACATGAACTCTGGTGTCTTATATTGACAGAACACTGATTACTTCCAAAACGTGATCGATCATTTGGCACCGCACATTTCTTACTTTGTGTCTCGTATTAAACATGATGGATATTCCTCGATTTCATTAATATTTCTGCGTTCATTAAATCATGCTATCTTTGAGAATAATTATTTTTCTGGAAGGAAGCATGATTACAAATATCAACTCAGAAGAAGATATTATTTATGGGGATTTTTTAAAATGAGAATAATTTCCGGTACAGACGCGTGTAAGCATTATTCATGTTTAGCAGAATGAAACATCGCATTAAAAAGATAATATCTGAATCATCTCTATTGCAGTAATACATTTCTGATTATAAGAGATACGAAATATAATAAATATATGAATATATAATACCTCAAAATGCACAAACACTTTTAAGGACAATAAAATGCAACAATCAAAACTTATTTGTCTGAATAAAAACTTCATAACTGAAACCAAAGAGTGTAACTATTGTTTGATGGTCTGAAAAGATATATATGTCATGACGGTGTTTTATATTCTCGCTGTTTCCTATTCAAGTCTATATATGGTCTAGTATCTGAAGAAAATCCATACGATAAGACTTCCAAGTTAGACTCATGCCGAACATGCTGAAATGGACCATTCGGAAATGGTGAAATGGTAGGTTTAGTTGTTGTAATTTTAACAATATTTGTTTTTGTTTTAACAGATGTAATAAAACTTTATCTTGTATTATGCATAAAAAGTTTGCACGGTGAGAAATATTAATCAAACGGAGAACGAACGAGTCCTTGAAAATACACTGTTCAAATCATAAAGTGGCGGCCAGAATATAGATATTCTATTATACATCGTAATGCCAACTATACAGACTCCATAAATAGTCTATTTTGTGGTGTTCAAAATGGTGGTGTTATACAAATCATTCTTTGCTAAGTCAACATGTCTTTTTGAAATATTAATCAAACGGAGAACGAACGAGTCCTTGAAAATACACTGTTCAAATTATAAAGTGGCGGCCAGAATATAGATATTCTATTATACATCGTAATGCCAACTTTACAGACTCCATAAATAGTCTATTTTGTGGTGTTCAAAATGGTGGTGTTATACAAATCATTCTTTGCTAAGTCAACATGTCTTTTTGTTCCCCCAATTAATGATGTCTTTGCACCTTTAGCATAGGCGGAACCAGGATTTCTAGTTGGGGTGGGGGTGGGCGGAAACTGAACAAGTAGGCTGAGGGTCCAGGGGGCCGCTAGGGCCCCCGGTTGGTCCAGGGCTAATTGTACGTTATGTCATTGTGTTACTGTACTTGTTACTTATTGCACGTGTAGCGTGAGAAAAGTTTTTGACATATATATATATTTTCATGTAAATATCTTATTTCATGGTAGAAAAAAAAACCCTTTGCTCGGGCAATTTTAGGGGGGGGGGCGTACGCCGGGTCCGCCCCCCCCCTGGATCCGCCTATGAACGTTGTTTAATACCGTTGCAGTGTGGGATAGATATTGACTCCTTACCTAATGGCGCAGATTTCCAACTCAGTTGTCGCTTCCGGTTCGCACAGCCTCGATCACAGAAGTCTGTTCCTCGTATATAAAGTTTTCTACAACAAAATCGACTATATCCGACTTCATCGTCAGACCCTCTAGTTCGCCCCCCTCCCTGGATCTGTCTATGTTTACTTTGTATCAATCACTGTTAGGTTGATAATTTTTCAACCGTCCTTTATTTACGACTCTCATCTTCAAACTATAGTTAAAATACGATATTAATACCGATAGTGGTCTTAATATTGAAGTGGTTTCATTATTGAGTTGAAATAATGAGGAAACATTAAGAACTGTGCCGAAAATAAGAGGTTGTTGCATTTTTGTATAATAAGGTGGACTTAACATTGAAGTGGTCACTTAATGAGGTTTTACTGTACAATGTAATTCATCGTTGCTAAGTATTTCTACTTCCTGCGTGTCAAATTATCATTAAGCTGATTACTAAAGGTTATTGGTACATTGGGGGATTTTGTACCACATTCCGTATTATATAAAGATTTTTTTTTCGCTGGGTATAACGCCGTTTTTCAACAATTGTTCTGTTATAAAGAACTGCCGGTTCACCTTACAAGTTTTCCTGGACTGTATACAAATCAGTACTAACTTACCCTTCCATAAGGAGCCGGCAACTTCTCCACATATGTAAAATGTACATGCTTGTCAACTTTTCATAGAAGGATATGATCTGCCGCGACCATGATTTGGACCCGGATCGCCGGGTTATAAACCCAGTGCATTAACCACTGGACCACGGTTTCGGCACTACGTGAAGAAAGACATACTTATGTAGTCGTTATTGTACGCGTCATGGTTCGTCTTGAATCAATGATTACATGTTACAAAATGTATTTATCTTACAAAGGTTTATAAAAAGTCTTATTGATGCCCATGTTTGCGATTATTATAACCGATCAAGAAATATACAAAGATAGTTAATCGAGAAATTCATTGTAACAAACGTCAATACTTATTACCCCCCTTCCCAGTATATTCAGTTCGGCAAATTATTCATGAAAATTTCTTTCTAGTGCTGTAGGCTTAATAGATTTCAGTAATACATTTATTTGTACTTCTAATGTAGTATGTGATTTCTTTACAAGCCAAAGATGTGGATCCACTCGATGAGCCAAAGAGGCTAAGCCCAGCATCGCTGTCCTGGAGTTCAGGGTTCGAGGTTCGAGGAGCATGTTCAGATAAACAGTGGGTGAAACTGTTTTGAAAATATGCAGAGTAATTAAGCATGAATCATTCATACTTTCGGATTGAGCATGAACAGACAAACTGTTTTCAAATTACAGTAAAACCTCGATGATGAGACCACCTTTGGAACCCGCAAAATCAGTCGTAATAATGAGGTGGTCCCATTATCAAGTTGAAAAATATGGGGAATTATTGAAAGCGGATATCAAGGTGGTCATAATATTGAGCTGATCGCTTTTTTGAGGTTTTACGGTATAATAAATGCACCATTCTATGTATTTGAATGGTAAACAGCGACATCATAAGCCAGATCATGAACCCGGGATAGTGTAACTCATAGTTCTGTCGACAAATTATTAAAATCCTAAGGAAGCGTACCAAGTTCTTTGTCAAAGCATTTCAGCAATGCGCGAGACTTCGGTTCACAAAATATGACAGTTATCAAACAAGAGCTAAATAATTTCATTTCATTTTAGAAGCGAAAAAATGCTAGCATGCGAACAGAAACTTAAAGAAATTCCTACGACTTGTGCCCTGTATCTGTGCAACATACAAAGGTCCAGATCGTTGCATAACCACTAAGGTCAATATTTTGTGAGATAGATGACAAATAACCGCACGTATATGGCCAACAACTAGAGTATTTTAACATTAAAATATTTTGTTCAATCTCGTAAAAATTACCTTGAGACAGTTCGTTCGGTATCTACTGCGTAACCAAAGAATGTATTATGTAAACAAACAAACGTTACGGTTTAAATGTGGGTGAACAACCAGCATAAATAATATGTACATGTACCGAATGTTTCTATGACAATCACGTAGTAACACAATGACGCCATTAAACAAGATTTTGAATTAAATGACATCCAGCGTGCAAAGAGAAAAGCACACGACTTTAAAGGGAGATAACTCTAGTCTGATTATTAAATTTTATTATTAAGAAAACGTACAAAATTTCACAATAGGTAACCACAGGATTTCAAACCTTTTAGAAATATCGATATTTGTTATAATATTATGTTTTCGCGTCTGTCAGTCGTCTGTCCATTATCCGCGCCCATAAAGCGGGAAAAACTCTCAGACATATGTGTCTATTTTATGTTTATCAATAAATATTTTTTAAGACTTCAGGTAACATATTAAACAATTTGAACACTATAGAGTTTTTCTCTGTATGTAGGTAAGACTAAGGAACAGTCATTTTCAGGTTACTTACAAAATAGGGTTGGTAGGTTGAAAAATTATTTTCCATTTTTTTATCTACACAATCCTTTTATGAGGTATGATTCGTCCCAAAGAAATTTCGTACCGTTTGGATTTTTATCCATAGGACATCTTGAGGCTACAAAAATAGGCTCTGTCGAGTTACCACAAGCACTACCTTTTTCTAACGCAGCAAATAAGAATTTCATGTACGCCGAATTTAAATTAATTTTTAACATAATCCACTGCTAGTCTAGTGTACAATGCGATCGTGTACTGTACACGTGTAACTGTGTTTGCCTCTGTTTCTCATACAAGGATAAATAATTTTGTTTATCACTCAGTGTCTGAATCACCCGTCTCCTTGGTTTCCAATTGTAGTTTGGCCATACGGCGAGCCTGTCTGCTTGGTTTTGTACAAAGGACAAAGAAGTTGATAATACCAGACACTAGGAACGAGATTCCAGCCACAAGAAAACTAATGGTATAACTGTTCGTTGCATCAAATATCCAGCCTGTCCAGTAGATAAAAAAGAGTAATTGCAACAAAAGTTTCAATATATTGTATTAAAATCGCAGTGTAATGAAAGTTTCTACCTGGAGTCAATTTTACAATTTGGGTGGGGTATTTCAAATAATGTATAACATTGAGCACTTCTTGGTGCGTATGTAGGTTTAATACAATCTGCTACAAATTATCTTATTTATTTAGACGCTAGTAACTCATAAATAAAGCAATACATTTAAAACAAGTCCATTCTTATCCTCAATTAGTTCATGAATTGTTAAAGCCGTGGCCGTGGTCTAGTGGTTAGTGCGCTGGACTGGTAACACGGAGATCCGGGTTCGAATCCCGGTCGCGGCAGGTCATACCCTTCTATGAAAATTTGACAAAATTGTCGATTTTCCTCCATATGTGGAGAAAAAGCCGGCTCCTTGTGGATGGGTAAGTTAGTACTGGTTAGTATACAGTCCAGGAAAACTGATTAGGTGAACCGGTCGTCGTATATAACTGAAAAATTATTGAAAAACGGCGTTAAATCCCAGTGAAATGTTTAAATGTTTTAAATGAATTGTTTATAATGAATGCAGACATATATGTAGTAGATGCTAAAATGCTAATGCTATATAATGTGTAATTTCAATTTTCTGTGATAACATACCTGAAAAATTCATTAATTGTAGTACCAAGAATTTATTAGCTTGATTCAGTGGACATACCATTTCAGTTTACCAAATAAAACGTATCAACAGGAACAACAATGTAAACAAACAGAACAAACCTGCCATTGGACTACCTATGATGGTCGACACACCATATACACACATCATCACGCCCATAACTTCAACTATGTACTCCTCACCGAAATATTCCAACAATACTATTGGTTGAACAACGTAAAGAGCCCCTGGAAAAATAGCTAAATAATAGATGCCTAGAAAAAAAACACATACAAAACATCACACCATTCCGAAAATACTACCTTTCACAAATCCCCCGACCCAAAACCCACCCAACACATAGGATAAAAATAAAGGACAAAACACAGTCTTCCGGATCGAGAGACAATATTTATTCGTATCGTAAAGTGTCGCATGGGTAGTTATTTGTAATTAGTTCCATTGATGTTTGCAGTAGTTTTGACATTGTCTATAAAAGACAGTCTTGTTTTGTACGACTTGTATTTGGCTAATGCTCCTATAAATATGTATGATATATTCTGGTGCGGGCCCTTTCCTCTGCACTCAGTGAGTATCAGGCATTTTTTGCAAGGTGTGTGTATGGACCAATGCAGACGAGAAACGACTTTAGCAAAATCATCAAGTAATTTGATCTCGTCTCGAACATGCGAAATCTTTCGAATTTCTTTGTGTAATAAAGGTAAATTATGATCACGTGACCAATCGGAAAAGGGTAAAATATAGAAAATAATGTTTAAACACTACAATACCAAAGAAAGCTCCAAACAGTGTAGAGTAAGTAATAAGTGTTTCGTAAATCGGTACAAAGGCTATCATGGCGGTTATAACTCCCAGTACCAGAAGACAGACACCAAGTAATGTAAGATTATGCACACACGGCAGATCAAGTAGATATCCTGAACCTACACGGCTTATGGTTCCTGAATTAATAATTAATAACAACGATGTCATATAAGCTGTATGGATTTGTTGACATAAATTTGTCCATTAAGTTATGTGATTACAGTTTTGAATAAATGAAATAAATCAAAAATTCTGAAATAGTCATTGAATGATTCATCGAAAGAAAACACTAACAAATGACAAATTCATAAGAAACTAGCATTACCTCCTATTCCAATTGTGGACAACAACCAGGCACACTGACTGGGTGCTGCACCAATTGATCTCGCATAGTCTGGAAGCATACTGAACGGTGTAAACGAAGATAATCCAACAAAAAGTGAACTGATCATAAATATGATAAAATTAATATTTGTTACTAGTGCCTTTGGAAACATGCCTTCTATTGTCGAGTTCCTGAACATGTTTCCACTTTCCTCTGCTTTAGTTCTCTCACTTTTAGGGAAACTCTTCGGACCATTCACTGTTGATGTTGACGATTTCATTTTGTTTCTTTTGTCAAATATGTAACCGAATGAAGCATTACTTCCTAATATAGACTGGCTTATAACTGGCGCATTTAAACTTCTATGGGACAAGTAAGATGGGGTTAAGCTTCGAACAGATCCAGTGGAATTTTTCTCCAATGCCTGAAACTGTTCCTTCCTCATTTCAGCAAACGTTCTCGGCATTAAAGGAGTTCTAGGTTTGTCATTATGATCGCCACTTTTAATGGACTCGTTCTTAATATTAATAATGGGGCTATTGTGGTTACTAATAGATTCCACAACTTTGACACTATCAAGCTCGTCAAATGATGTCTTTAATGGACGATATAAGGCAGATAAAACGCAACAATTCAGGACTATTCCTGCCAGGATAAGAAGACTGCCTCTCCATGTGTATGTCTCAATCAGATAGGAAACTAAAGGTGTTATGATAAATGTTCCAACTCCACTGCCGCAGAATGATATACCAATCGCCAGCGATCGTTTTTCCTGGAAGTAACGTCCCACAGCCACAGTACCTGATAAAAACAACAACCCGTACCCGAAACCTGAAACGGTACAAAATAAAGACTGAATGCTCACAGAATAGATTGACAATTTAGTGATATTTCAGTCCAACCACAGATTAAAGTTTACTTGGAAAGTGTTTTTTTTTATCAGGACGCTGAACAAATTACGTCATTAAAACTGGAAAAACACAAACCATGAATAATGGGCCCTCGGTGAAATTGAAGTTGCAAATGATTCTGATGAATTAATTCTAAATTAACAACTCTTCCGTTTATCATTGACGAAATTCTTATTGGGAAAGTGAGTACAGACAATTTCCAATAAACCTGCAAGTATTCCATACGTCACATACAGGAAGTAAACATTCACAGCAAACAACGTGAGAACATATCCGAGTGATGATAAGATTGCACCAATAAATGACGCCTTCCGGTATCCAAATTTGTTCACTATGGCCGCAAACAATGGACCTGAAAATTAAGTTACTTGTGTAAATGTGTTTTGCCTTCCCTTCTAAACAATGTAAATAAAACTAAGACAGCTCATTTAACAACAAAAGATACTATTGTTCGATGGACATAAGAGCCGGTCGATAAATTTGTGAAAAACATGCAAAACCTCATGAAAAGAAATTCACCGCACTCAACGGAAGGTTATGTAAAATGGACAAAAACATTTATATTCGAGTCAAGATTTTCCGTGTAAATTTCAAATCAAAAGTAATAATCAAAAACTCACCACAGAGATTGTAAGTCGCCACCATAAGGGACCCCACCCAAGCCGTCTTTCCTTTTCCTTCACCGAATTCGTCGAGAAACTCCACAAAATAAAGTCCAAACGTAAACCTAACTCCATCCACTAAAACTTCTATGAGGAAGAAAGCAGCAACTATCACCCAGCCATATCCTCCATCTCTGTCCGTCCGTCTGTCTGTCATTTCTCCGCAAAAAAGCCTCTACTGAATGCCCTAATTCTCCATGAACATTATTTTCAACATAAATCCACTCGTATACAACTCTGTATTAAAGAAAAACGACGGACCAAAAAACGCACACTTAATCACGACAGAATTGAATCTTTTTAAAGCAGACCGTTTGCATGAATGCATTTCATGAAATCATGCAATTTATGTCTTAAATAGATGTAAATGCACACAAACCACGTCATGAAACTGCGGTGTTCGACTTTATCTAATCAGCTGTTTTTAAATGAATCGTAGAGATCATGTGTCCTGAAATGAACATAGTTTGTTAACACACCTCGAAAGTTTAAGTAAGGTCAACGAATTGTTGGTTCATGATAACTAGGTTAAAAAAATAAATATACACGTACAGTACAATTTTGTTTCCTGTACTTAGCAACTAGTTGGTTCACTCAGTGTTATACTGATATCATTTGAAAATAAATGTAAATATAGATATATCTACATTTATATTTATTTTCAAATGATATATATCGATAGGTAGATAGGTAGGTAGATGGGTGGATGGATGGATGGATGGATGGATGGATGGATGGATGGATGGATGGATGGATGGATGGATGGATGGATGGATGGATGGATGGATGGATGGATGGATGGATGGATGGATGGATGGATGGATGGATGGATGGATGGATGGATGGATGGATGGATGGATGGATGATGGATGATGGATGGATGGATGGATGGATGGATGGATGGATGGATGGATGGATGGATGGATGGATGGATGGATGGATGGATGGATGGATGGATGGATGGATGGATGGATGGATGGATGGATAACTTAAATAATCATATATATATAATATAATTATTATATATATATACGTAATGTCAGGGGCAGGTAATCCAGACTAAGTGTTGATCTACATAGATAATGTCATAGGTGTTCAAATTTCTTGAGTGTTCTCTCTATATCACAAAGTAATCATAGTGTTTATTATCTGAACAAACAATATCCAATACACCGTTTACCTTTATTTTCATATTTGAGAAAGCATCACGCATCCAGAGAATTTATCTTCGACGTTAACATTTTTGCACGCAACATGTATCCATGGTAACCGAGAATCGTGATAATTGAGATACTTTAAGTCAACATCAACTCTAACGTCGTCTCAGTGGTTGTGATTATGGTCACTAGCATATTAATTATGTTGGCTAAAACAATGTGAGGGCATTCCCACTATTTCCATAAAGTAAGACTATGAATGTTAAACATGCGACGTTTCAGTTTCTATGTGCGGTACGTGCTTGTAATTTTAATCATGATTCCTATCTTAAACTGAACATGATTGTTTTAAGTTCAATTATCACAGCGTTGACGTACACCGTGTTTGCTCATAATAATAGTTACTAATATAAATACGTGTATTGGTTTGTATACAAATTTAGTTTGTCATGAAAATTATTGTGAAGTCTATGAGATAACATCAGAATAAAGACGAACCGAAAGATCGACACGACACAAAAAGGGGGCCTCGGTGGCTTAGTGGTTAAAGTCTCGGACTAGTAATCACTAGCCCATCACCGCTGTGAGTTCGAATCTTATCTGAAATCAGAAAAACCCATCCTGAGGAGAAGCTGTCCAGACAGCTTACTGAATGTATATAGTTCTACCCAGGTATACATTTGGGATGTTTCCCCTCCGTTAAAAGCTGGAAAGTCATTAAATGACTCGGTCATTCCATGCGACGTTACGGCCCCAACCATATGATAACACTGGACAATTAGTTTCTAAATTTTGTCGTACTTAAACTGACTTTACTCTAGATTGTCACGCCAAAATTATAACGATTAAAATTTATTAACGGTCAATAATTGTTAAAATTGTCATGTTTTATGAAGATAGAAACTGAATACATGTATATGTAAACATACAATGCGGTGTGCGACAAGCCGGAAAAAATATGTTTATTGTTAAATTATTTACAATCATATAATGCCTCCTACATATGTTAAAATACAAAAATATATACTTAGGTCATCCTTAAAAATGGTAGTTAACGGTTACGTGACCCAAACTTTTAATAGTGGGTAGTTAGGTTTTTTGGTTAACATTACACGCTTGTACTGGAAACGAAAAACTGGAATAAAGAACGAAAAAAACATTTTTTTACTTTTACATTTTTTATTAACTTTTGTGTCGGAGAACTTTTTATGAACTGGTCGCGTAACTACAAAGTAACAATCTTTCTGTGTTGTGGTAACATGCATTAATTCTTTGATATGTAATGATTTTTAATTTCAATTAATTTTAGTTCCAAACATAATTATGAAAGTACATGCAGTTTCAAGTTTTCGGGAAAATATCATAAATTTGGAGTGCGTCTAGTTCTTTAGACGAGTTATTAAAATCCATTTCAAGTGTGTGAATCATTTACTTAAACAACCGTGAATTGATTTAACTTGAATGTTGAATAGGCCACGTACTTGTCAATGCTATATTAGATCTTTTAACAGAGGACGTCGACAGAACTGAAAGGTAAAACGTGTTCTTTAAACTGTGCAATAGCCTTCGGTTCTGGACTAGTTCAAATACACGGCTTGTTTGGTATAAGATAAAATAAGTGTACCATGTGATTATTAGCAAGACCAGTGTACGGGGACAAACACTCAAATAAAGACGAAATATTATCTAACCGTCTACAAAACACTTGAAATGCAGTACGGATGTCTTCGTAAAACATCAAAAAAACACTTTCAGCACATTATGGTCAAAGTCAACGTATTGTTTAACTATGTATACATAGTCATTGTCATGTCCTCATCACTTAGATTAAGTATACCAAGTAACGACAATTTCACGATTTAAGTGTATACTTCTGAATGTACTTAACACATGTACCATAAAATATATGAATACAGTCAAACCTGTGTTTGCGGCCATCTCCGAATAACGACTACCCTGTGAATAAAGGCCATTCTTTGAAAAACCGTCACTAATTATTTAGAACGAACTAACCTCCGAATAAAGGCCATCTATCAATATAGGCCACATTTTGTCTTTACCAAGGGTGGCCGACAACTTATAAATAAAGAATATCGTTTTTACTTAAATTTTCAGATATGCTTTCAGCAAACTTTGTAATTAGATATGCGATTTTCAGAATGGAATGTTTAATTGGCACTTAACGCATTCAAACACTTCATGAATTATAAAACGTATGAATGAGACATGTCAGTTCCTAGGCTTGTATTTAAGATATATTTTCTGTTCTTTTTTCATATGTATGCATGATAATTGTGCATTACTAATAAGGTTGATAAATATAAGTTGTTTTAATTGGTATAATTACATTCTGTTTAGAAATTCAGTACGAAGCGTAGTCATATAACCATATTACGCATGCCTGAATTTGAATGGTTTATTGTGAAGTATTTAAGGTTGGGACCAGTTGATCCTACTTTGCTGAATATATAGAAAGTAGCCGAAAACTACAATTATCCCCCTCCCTCCCAGCTTATATTAGTTTGGTAATATATAGTATCCGTGTAAAAAATCCTACATTTCCACTGAGCACTACTGAAATGAATTAGCTCGCGTTACTTTTTGAAATGCGTTGACATCCATTGCTATCAGCACTTTGATTTCTGTCAGACTACCGCAATAATGTTTCCTAAATATAGTGCGATTTGTGGCGTGTCACAAAGAGCCGCAGCTGTTTGTATCGCAGATCAATATCATTATCGGGAAACAAAATTGTTCTGTCTTTAGAGTCAACAAACATTTACCTAGTTGACTTAACACTTCAATTTGGAGCATATTCCATTAACAAATATATTTAATTTTACCAAAGTAAGATGAAATTGAGGCGGATTTTTTATTTGGTTTTATTGCAAAAATCACAACCAGACAATATAGTCAGTTACTTTGGTATTGATCAAATTTGCATCGATATGTCAACAGTCTTTATACACCCAACAACATAATCGCGCGCTTTCACTTACCACATGAAACAATTATCTTAAGAATATTGAGTGTGTAATGTCCTGGTGAAGTTCATTGTTTTATTGACATTTTACATCAAAGACTTTGGCCAAGTGTGCGACACAATTACTTATAACAAACTTCAGAACTACGTAATTTAAATCTAACGCACTAAGTAGTAGTGTTAAATGCTCTAAGCACAGGCTAAATTAAACGTATTTGTTTAAGTACACAATGAGCCGCGGCCGTGGTCCAGTGGTTAGTGCGCTGGACTTGTAACACGGAGGTCCGGGTTCGAATCCCGGTCGCAGCAGGTCATACCCTTCTATGAAAATTTGACAAAAATGTCGATTTTCCTTCATATGTGGAGAAGCTGCCGATTCCTTGTGGAAGTTAGTACTGGTTAGTATACAGTCCAGGAAAACTGGTTAGGTGAACCGGTCGCCGTATATAACTGTTGAAAAACGGCGTTAAAACCCAGTGACAATAAGTCACTTTAAACAAACAAATAAGTACACAATGAATTAAAACGCAATATCCTTCTAAACAAGCCACGTTCTACTTTCATGTAATTTCATTATCGACGGTACAGATTTCTAAATCCAATTTAGCAAGTTTTCTTGATTGTCGGCTCGCTTTAGTACAAAGCACGAGATAGTTAACCACTCCACTGAGCAGGAAGAAAATACCAGCAACCAGGAAACTGATCGTGTAGCTGTTCGTCCAGTCAAATATCCATCCTGCAATGATGATAATAGAATATGCAATGGGAGTGGAAATAATGAAACTATCGATCATGAGACAATGATAATATTGATAATAGTGATGATGATGATGATGGTATTACTGATTATGATGACAGTGATAATATTGATAATATTGATGATGATGATGATGATATTACTGATTATGATGACAGTGATAATATTGATAATAGTGATGATGATGATGGTATCACTGATAATGATGACAGTGATGATATTGATAATGATGACACAGATAATATTGATAATAGTGATGATGATGATGATATTACTGATAATGATGACAGTGATGATATTGATAATGATTATGTACAACAATAAATTTGATGATAATGCTAATATTAATAATGATGATAATGGTGATGATATTATTAATAATAATGAAGATGATGATGATGGTGATATCTATAGCGAAGACAATGATAAAATCGGACAGAGGTTTATATTAATAACCAACTGAACATTATATCATTACATGTATTTGATTAATATTCCAGCATGTACATTTTTATAACTATCAATTATAACTAACTCAACATGACTGACTGACTGACTTTCTTTATTACTTCTTACTTACTGACTTACTTACTTACTTACTTACTTGCTTGCTTGCTTGCTTGCTGGCTGGTTGGCTGGCTGGCTGGCTGGCTGGCTGGCTGGCTCGCTCACTCACTCACTCACTTACCTTATCTTACAAGAGACCATGCATTTTAATACATACACGTGCAAATGAATATAAAAATATGACTGACCTGCTAAAGGGCTTCCAACAAATAAAGCTACTCCGTACACACACATTAAGACACCAAGGACTTCACCTATATACTCCTCACCAAAATATTCTAACAATACCATTGGTTGAACAACGTATAACGCTCCTGAAACAAGAATAGTAACACGTTTAAAATCAGAACCCTGATTCCGGAATTTCAAATATTATAAATAATATGATATGGTACTTTAACTACACAATACTAAGGGTCAAATTATATCAAGATGGCCGTTAATACATTAATATTTTATTCTGCATTTTGCGTGGCAATAAAATACGACAAAATGTAAAACAAATGAATCAAACAGCCTACAGTTCACATACCAAAGAAAATTCCAAACGCCGAAGAATATATAATGAGTACTTCATATATCGGAACTAAAGCTGCGGCGATTGTCGTCACACCCAACACAAGTAGACATACACCAAGTAATGACAAACGATGTACACACGACATGTCAGACAACCAGCCTGCAGCTACACGACTGATGGTACCTGGAGTGGGGGAACATGCAGCATTTTATAAAACAAAAGAACCGATATAAAACGCTTTACCTTTTCAGAACATTCGGAGGTTGTACGGAACTCACTTATAGAATGGACAATGGAGAGGACACCCTAGTTGTTATTCTCTTACGGTCCAATCCTTATTTGCATATATGTATGCATGAACATGCCTGCTACATCTTCGACAATAATAACATCCTTAAAATATATGCAGTGCAACCTCTCTAGAGCGGCCCTCTCTTGAACAACAACCTCCCGTCAACAACAGCATGATATTTCCTACTGTACCATCTAACTATTAATTTAACCATCTCTAGAGCAACAACCTCTCAATAACAACATAATTTGCTTCTCCCAAAGGGTGTTGCTTTGGAGAGGTTGAAATGTACATATGAATGATAACAGAGTTACCGATCACAAATCGAGATATAAAGAGTTGTTCTAATGTGTGAAGTGAAGCATTTTATTTGATCAGATGAAGAAACGTTTAGGCACAAATTAGGAAAAGTTCAAAAACAATGTGTGACTTTGCAAATATGGAATTAAAATTGAAGAAAGAATATGTTGTCATCTATAATAGGTCATAAATGATATAACAACATACAAGTAGGCATCGTGGTCTAGAGGTAGAACGTCCTACCTCTGATCCAAATGTCCTGAGTTCGAATCCGGACTTCGACGGGTTTTGTTCAAGAACTTCACAATCCCATTTTTCGGACGCAGTACTAGTGTAGTGTTGCTTGTTTTGCAATCGAGCTAAAATAAATAAGTGTAATGTACGATTAAAATTCTTACCTCCTATTCCTATGGTAGACAACAACCAGGCACTCTGGGTAGAACTCGAACCTATTGATCTGGCGTAATCAGGAAGCATGCTGAACGGTATAAAACACGGTAATCCAACGAACAGCGAACTGATCATTAATACAATAAAATTTGTATCTGTAACCAAAGCCTTTGGGAACATACTTTCTATAACTGAATTTCCGAAAGCATTCCCGCTATCCTCAGCTATTGTTCGTGCACTGCGAGTTAAACTTATTGGAGAATTCATTGTCAATGAAGATTCCTTCAATTTGCTTCGTTTATCAAACATGTGACCAAATGAAGCATTACTTCCTAGTATAGACTGACTCATAAATGACATGTTCAAACTTTTATGAGAGACATAAGACAAAGTTAAACTCCGATGAGATCCATTTAATTCCTTACGTTCTGATATTAGTAATTGTTCTTTCTTTGAGTCGGTAAAAGACCGTAACATCATAGGACTGGATGTTTGACCATGGAGAACACCATTTGCAGAAGGTATAAGACCATTAGAATGTCCATTCGCAACCACATCATTGTCTACTCTTAACAATGGACTACTATGTATACCATTACAAACTGTGTCTTCAGTTTTATCTGGTTTACTTGTTCCATTAACTACACTTAATTCACCGTCTGTTATATTTAGTTCTGTGTCATCAGTTTTGAGAGGACGATACAAGGCAGACAAAGCGCAGCAGTTGAAAGCTAGACCAGCAAGAATGAAGACACTACCTCTCCATGTGTATGTCTCAATGAGATACTCAACCAACGGAGTGATAAGGAATGTTCCAACACCACTTCCACAAAATGATATTCCTATCGCAAGAGATCGTTTTTCAAGAAAGTAACGTCCTATTGTAACGGTGCCTGCTAAAAAGACCAATCCAAAACCAAAACCTGAAAACGCGAAACGATATCTATGTAATATGTAATCGTGGACAATGTTGTTTATTATTTTACATACAAAAATGGCATAGTGTTTCTGAAATAAACATTTCTGAGATAAACTTTTAACAATCACATCGTCACATACAAATAATGAGACATTTTAAAAGAATTTCAAATGGTTTTCAATTTTACGTTTGTTTCAGACAAGCAACCATTTCAGGGTAGTGCGTACGTTCATCAAGATAAGATATATTAACTTTACGCAATGCAGTTTATTGGCATTTTGAAAAGAAATACTCGAAACACGCTTATCAATAAGTGCTCAGATTGAATTGAAAAAAAAGAATTTGATATGATTTAAGCAGTTCAGATGAGTTTATGCACTGAGTAAATAAACAATGACTCGATAAAATTGCCATCCACAAGGCGGCTTTTTGCCATTTTAATACGTGTTATATCGTGTAATTAATTTATCAATGAGAAGGTATTTCACAAACTACCAGGGAGAATTCCATACGTTAGGAAGAGAAAATAAATATTTGGAGCCAAAAAACTCAAGGCGTATCCAACAGTGGTGATCAATCCGCCCATCATTGAAGCTTTTCTGTACCCGAATTTGTTGACAATGAAGGAAAACACGGGGCCTGCAAAAATAACAACATATATGTGTACAGAGCAATATAATACGATGCCTATGCATTGTATATGAATACATGTGTAGGGATGATTATTTATTGCACGGTATCATTCATAATTCAAGGGCTAGTCGATGTCAATTAATAGGCAAATTGCCATGCGCACAATCATCTGTCAAACCATACACTGTATTGTCAGACGTATGAAAAGTTTGCTCTGTCGATATTGCACTGTTGATTGAGATGCTGTTGAGACTCAGATAAGACATATTGTTCTCCTTTTCAATTGAGCGAACATACTACGCCAAAAAGTATTTTCCCTATTCTAATCTATACATGATGTTGAAATGTTGTCAGGTGCTTTCAGAAGGGGGCGGGGCTTGCATAAGTAGTTAACTCGTGATCACTGGTTAGATCGACTGTCCAGCGGACATAACTGAAAAACCTTTGACAAACTGCATTAAACACAATACAAAGACCTTCAACAATCTATCTGACAATTAGGCAATCAATGACTCGTCAAACCTGAACATCTTCTAGGGTATTACTTTATCATGCTTACCTGTACTTACATTTCACCGCTAGTGCAAGGTTAGTGGTTATGCGTTTATATTCAAAAGGAGGTGTACCATAAAAGCAGTAGACTATTGTAGCTTAATTTGAAAACAATACACGTAAATTGTAAAACAGGAAGATTCTAGTGACATCTGCAAACTCACCACAAAGGTTATAAGTTGCCACCATAAGGGACCCCACCCAAGCCGTCTTTCCTTTTCCTTCACCGAATTCATCGAGGAACTCCACAAAATAAAGTCCGAACGTAAACCTAACTCCATCCACTAAAACTTCTATGAGGAAGAAAGCAGCAACTATCACCCAGCCATATCCTCCATCTCTTTCCGTCCGTTTTCTCGTCATATCTCGTACTCCACACAGTTAACATCTATTTCAAGTGAACTGATTCTACCTAGTTCTCCTAAAATGACAACACAGCATTTATACTCCGGAAGAAAAGCACGCAGTATTGATAAATACAGACCAAAATTGGAAAGAAAAATACAATAACGAAATACAAACTATCAGCAGATGTTACATCAAAACCATGGAAGTATTGATAAATTCTGCATGGTGTTACATGTCAAATTTCCTTGTAAAATGATATCTTCTCCCAACACGAAAACCAGTGTCATCAATAACGCGTGCAAATGTTCCTCAAACACTGACATGAAACGCTAGCCTATTTTTTTACAGACATTAACAACACACAAAATATCAGACTTACTATGAACTCTCAAAGGCAGAATTAGCAAATTAATCCCCCCTAACAGGTGCTTAATATTATTTCCAATAATTCCTTTGTGTTCATTGATCACGTACAATTACCTTAAGCAAATGCCAAAACAGGAGATTTCGTGAATATAATATATCGATCAACTTCTCCTGAAGTAAATATGTACGGCAAGTAAGCATTTCCCACACTGTAATGAAATCTGTCATCACATCGACGCGATATTTATATGGACGTTTGAATTCGGACGTAGAAAGGTTCAATGCTGAGGCGATTTTTGTTGTTTTATGTGACTTATTGTCACTGGGTTTAACGCCGTTTTTCAACAATTTTTCTGTTATATACGGCGGCTGGTGGACCTAACCAGTTTTCCTGGACTGTATACTAACCAGTACTAACTTATCCTTTCATAAGGAGCCGGCAACTTCTCCACATATGGAGGAAAATCGGCATTTTTTTCAAATTTTCATAGAAGGGTATGACCAGCCGCGACCGGTCAAGTATTACAATGTGTGTATATTTAAACAAAGTAGAGAAATTCGAGTGCAATACGCATAGCAGCTATTATATTGATCAAAATACAGTAAAACCCTGTAAACCGGACTCCGTGAAAACCGGAATTCTCATTCAAGTCCCATTTTTTCTCTTCTACAATCAATAGTTCTCTGAAAACCGAAATTCTCAGAAAACTGGAAATTTGACCCAGTGCAGATGGGGTCCCGTTTTCAGGGGTTATACTGCGTTTGATCATTCGTAACTCCAATTATCTGGTCGTTCTAATGAACACGACGACAAGACGTCCTCGATATATATAAATTCTCTTTTAAAATGGCGAAAATTGAAATATGTTACCTTGCAAAACGTGTGGCGTCCACCTCACACCATAAAAATGTTAAAATTGGTAAAATTGATCAATGATTTTGATTTACTTTCCTCCAAATCAATAATTAATAAACCTTCGAAACAGGCTCCCGAAAACTTTATTAAGAACTTCAATGTCACTTTATCAAGAACTACTGCGGATAAGAGCAAAATAGACGTGCTGATATACAGTAAAATCTCAAATAGCGACCACCTCAATATTACGACCACCTTGATATAACGACCACTTATTTTCGGACCGGCTTCCAATAACTCCCCCATAATTAAACTTGATAATGAGACCCCTCATTATTACGACCGATTTTTTTTGGATTCCGAAAGCGGTGTCGTCATCGAGGTTTGACTGCATTTCATAAAAATATCCATTAGCTTTGTTTGTTATTTATTATTTGTCCGTCTTGTAATCGATAGTAGCATAATTGAATTTGTTTACGTGAGTTAGACTGTCGATCAAACCGGTTAATGCACTTAATTGAATCAACAAAAATGTTATAAATATTATGGTATAGAATAAATGTTAACTTAAGCGATATCATATGATCGTTAATTCGGGCTGTTAATTGCACCGTTTCACGTAAGGTCACATTTAGAGCCATAGAGGTCACACTAACATGATCATATCGTTAATGCGGGTGATTTATACATTGTGTTACAGTACAGTAAAGAACAGAACAGAACAGAAATTTTATTGGACGTAAACCATATTTTTTTTTGGGGGGGGGAATAAATAACATATGTCAGTCCCAAAATTGAATCATTTTTGCGCGTATACAACAACTGTAAACATTACATGGAGTGAATTTATATTAAGCATAGCATTTGCCAAATATGGCTTCAGACGTAAGCATTCTGATAAACGTTTACAGAAAATTCTTTTGCAAAAAGAATCACACAATATTCTTGAAGAACTGCATTACACACCAGTGCTTGGTGCTATTCTTAATGTGTGTTTTTTAAATCAACAACAACAAAAAAAATAAACATAGCTACATAGCTGAAAACTAAGGTAGATTAAATAGTTTGAGAGTGTCTGTCATAACTTGTATACAACCTTACTGATCACACTCAGCGGCTGTCTAATATTTAATCCAAGGCTGGATAGGCTTTTTTGAGTAATCATTCAAATTCACAATTATATTGCGTAC
Organism: Lutraria rhynchaena; assembly: GCA_008271625.1. NCBI lineage: Eukaryota > Metazoa > Mollusca > Bivalvia > Venerida > Mactridae > Lutraria > Lutraria rhynchaena. The sequence continues at coordinate 4,073,052 of VIBL01000004.1, read as the reverse complement.
ACAAAAAAACCCATAAAATTCCTTATACGAAGTTAAAAAGCTTGTAAAATATGCTTGTATCGCGCAATGATTCATAAAAGACTATATTTTTTTTATTGAGATTGTTTTTTTTACGGTTGTAAGGATTAAAGATACAGTATATTCATGTATAACCATGTACAGTAAAACTCCTGAAAACCGGACCCTTTCCGGACTGGTTTTCTGAGAATTCCGGATTTCAGAAAACTATTGATGATCGAAGAGAAAAAGACAAATTTCCACATGTGAGGAAGCTGTCCGGCTAGCTTACGGAAGGTCGGTAGTTCTACTTTTGTGTTCGGCTGGTGGTCCTCATTCACCGTTTTAGCTGGAAATGTCACAAACAGACCCTGGCTGTTTTCACTATTTTATTCGTTATAGGACAAGGTAAAATACATGTATAAATACTGATTAGCTTATTAATCTATTATTGGTATATGGCTTATGTGACCTCTGATGGACTTGACTAATTCTATTGCTGTAAAGAATTTATTCACCTATGTTGTTTAAATCTATTTAACTGCTTCATTTATTTAATTCTACGTGTAATTCAAATAAATCATAGTTAATATAATTATAACAAATTTTATCTTCGTTTTTATAAGAAGGGTTTCTGACCGCATGGTTTTGTAATAAAATTATGCACATATTACTTAAAGTATCTAAAGACATCAAAATATTTTTAATTTTAGAATCAATATATGTACGTGAAAATGTAATCGTTGAATATATTTAATAAAATACATTAATTATTCAGGAATTCACTTACCAAACAACAGATGTAAATGTGCACTACAGTGCGGTAGAAGCGTATCCAATCTAATAACAACGTGTCATTTTTAGTTATAAAACATTTTAATGGCTTCTGCCAAAACCTCTCCGCACAGATTTTAAATTTATTCAAAATATCACAGACGGTCTTTGATTATTCAAGTTCGGTATTGATTATTTTAAAATACATGTATTGTACTCATTGCCAATGTAAAACATTGATTTTCAAGCGAGACGATATTCAGGACGGGTTTGCAAATAAAGGACTTTAAGATAAGGCCATCCTTGAAAAAATGTTGGTTTACAGTTAAGCGATCGACTCAATCAAAAATCCCCGACCCCCAAAAAGTTATAATGATTTTGATATTTTTCCCCAGCTTTTCGTTTTAAGTTTTAAGTTTCAAGGATGTAGTGTAAACAAAAAATTACTAAAAATTGCCGACCTACCTACCCACAGTAAAAGTTTGAGTCTCGTGACCGCAAACAAACATTTTTTAATGTTAACCTAATATGTTATCTTTGTTTTTTACCCTTTCCCCTTCTCATGTATTTACGTAATATATTCATGAAGAATGAAAGAAACATGACATAATGGTTATCTTTGCATGATTAATTAATAATCTACCTCGCGTATGACTTTATCAAATTATTCGATATCACACAAACAGAAACTGCTTGTCACTTTCAAGTAATAAACAAACTCCATCTATACGGGAAAAATTATTCCAAAATTGAAAACGTAATAAATGGCAAAGGTCAGACAAACTACATTTCCAATCTATATTAAATATTACCTCGTAATAATATGACTGCCTGACATCCGCGTTCTACAATCTGTAAGGGCTTGTTTCAACTCAAAGCAAGACTACCATACTTATTCAAAAAAATGTCTCATTGGAATTTTTCAAAACCAAAAAACGTACTTTACTGAGCTCGGAGAATGGGATTTGGTAAATTTTACTGTACATTAAAAGTCATCCAACTTTTCGCTAAGCATAATTTGCCTACTTACGGGCCGACCTATATTCAGAATAATTTATTCTCTCTATTATTTGAAATTAAAACATATTTTAAAAACTACGTCGGCTTATTCCTACAACTCCCGTATCTCAATTTTTGGCAATTTTGAGATTTTTATGTCATTTTTTTCGTCTCGATGAACTCTTTACAATGACCATACTTACCTGCTGGTTGATCTATCGTAAAAAGAGTGAATCCCAATTCCACAAACCTGTATCTCGCTTAAAGTTATTGGGGTTCAAAAATTGAAAAAAATGACGTACGGGTTTGTGGAGTATTACTTTGGTTCAAATTTAAAGTATGCTTTCATGCTAACTGTAACTAATTTGTGTCCAAACGCGATCAAAACTTCGGTGACTTGAATTCATCTCAAATTACTTCCGGAAAAAATCCCAGACTGTTTGCTTCGTATGGCGATGTGATGGTGGCCATCCAGTGTTTCGAACTATAGACAACTAACTCACATTACAATTTCTTTCCAAGAAAATTACGTATACATCCATACTAATAAGTGACTCTAGTGGACTTTTGGTCTAGTGAACGAAACAAGAATGGAATGATTCGAATTTTACCTGGATGCCTTAGATTTTTCTTTAACAGCCAAACTGGTTCCTCATACGTCAAATTACATAGACAGCAAGGATATTGAAAATGTAATACATTTAGTAGTATCAGGGACTCAGTAGAATTCCTGGTAACATAAAACTAAAGTGGTTTTAGTGTCTTTCTCACGTTCAGGGATTATTGGTACTTCAATGGTTCCCGGTTAGGAATCTATTTATATATACAAATGTATATTACATGTATGCCTGTTCTTCTTTCGTTTTTATGTTCGCTCTTTGTTGTAGTAAATCACTTTTTTGAATATTTTTTGTGACAAGAGTTCTTTATAATTCGGTAAAATAATAATATAACACAATTATAATATGATACTCATAGTAAGACAACTCATACAGCAATGAATATAAACTGGTCCCCGTTTCACGTCGCAGTGCACCAAACGTTTCTGTACACCGGAGTCAACGGATACCAGTTTATACTGAATATTACCCACAGTTACTCCCCTTTATCAATTTAACGCCATTTGTTAAAGACATCATAATACACCCATGAAATACGAGCGTATTTCTCTGTGATAATTAGGATCATTATTCGCCATGACAAAGGCTGCACAGCGGTACTCTAAGCAAGATGAAGGATACGCATGGGTCATTGTGTTTGCTGCCTTCTTTGTTCAATTTATTCAGGATGGTGTACGCTTCACATACGGTCTTTTTTTTGTGGAATTTCTGGAAATGTTCGGTGAATCTAAAGCAGCCACTGCGTGGGTTGGTAGCATCATGCTGGGGGTATTTAACCTGTCAGGTATATTCAACTGTTTATCGTATTCTTTGTATATATTGCAAGATCAGCATGTCTGTCAAAGTCAGCTTTCTTATATTATCTATGTACGACTTAAGACTACAGTCTCCACACAAGGTTAGAGTGATCTTTTGAATGCGAATTCAAGAAAGTGGGTTATCAAATTTGTTTGGCGTACTTTTTGCAAACTATGTTAGCCAGTATTTTTTGCACTTGGTGCTTTGCAAAAAACAAAAAGAAAAATGGTTCGGTCTAAAATAGCTTTATAATACATGTGTATTTATTTTGCTTTGGGGCCTTCATGGTCACAGGGTTAGGGTCTCTGACTAGTGGTCACTTACCCCTTACTGCTATAAGTTTGAATCCCATCCAGCACCAGACAAATGTCCAGCTGGCTTGCAGAAGGTCGCTGTTATACCCCGGCATATGATTTATGCTTTGAATCTTCCTTAACTTTTAAAGCTTCAAGCTTTGAAAAGTTGCAAAATGACCTTGGTTGTGGTTGTGAGGTTAAACCTTTGATAAAAAGAAGATTTAGGTCAATGTTATATTATAAGTCAGTATTTTGTCTGGTCTAGAAATGTTTTCTAATTTGTCTGTTCTCAGTTTCAGTAATAATTGATTGTTCCTTGCATACTCTAGTATTATTAATTGCACCTACATTTAATTCTCTACCAAATTGTCTGACCAATCTTTCTTTTTATACATACAACCACTCTCCTTTTTTGAGAATTACAGGCAGGTCCCAGGTGACCAACCAATTATAACCAGTACAATGTAGTATAATGATATTATGAAGCTCCAACTGTGCCTCAGATGGAGTTAACCATGCATTTCCTATCCCCTAAAATGTATATTTATTACATTTGAAAAAGATAAGCTATGCTTGTGTTTTTATATTTTAACAGGACCGATATCTGCCTTGATAGTGAACAAGTTTGGTTGTCGTTTCTGTGCGATGTTGGGATGTGTAATCACATCGTTATCTTTTATCTTGAGTTATTTCGCCCAGAGTTTATACCATCTGTATGTTACATATGGGGCAATGCAAGGTATGTCCTACAGAATTAAACATATACTGTCTAGACTGTTACAGTGACTCCTCATATACAGCGACATTCTGTCTGTAGTGACCCTTTTTCATCTCTCCCAACTGTTTTTGTTGTAATAACAGTTTGTATATAATGATGATCTGTTTTATCTGACCAATGACAGTGATTTTGTCTCCTGAATGCATGAATCAGGTTGTGAACAATGACTTTTTCCAAGGGAGAATACTTCAATAATCTTTACGTTTTAACATATTTGAAACTAATTGATTTTTAAAATGATTTTATTTAGTTTTTAATTTTATCATGTTAATCTTAATATACATGTATATTAAAACAAAAATTGTTTTTTATGTAAACTTATACTCTCATGTATATAATATTCAAAAGTAAATGAGCACACAATCTTTATTTGTCCATGAAAAATAGCCTTGAAATAAAACATAATAATCAAGTGAAGAACCATGCTGGAATGGCTCGACTGTGACTGGTGACCCCCTGTCTACAATAACCATATTTTGATTCTTGCAAAAAGGTTCACTATATTTAGTCTTGACTGTATTTAATTAGACAACTAAGGGATTCAATGTTTAATTGTTTGTACATATGTGCCTGTACATAGTAATATGCATATATATTGAAATTACTGTATGTGTATCATTTATTACTAATGTTAGAATATTGTAAATTATAATAGTGTTTTCTTGTTTAATTTGTCAAATGAAATTACATCCAGAAAAATACATTATACTCTTCAGAGCCCTAACTTTTTTGCCAACCCTCAAAATTCCATAAATTAACCTTCGTAGGGGGGGAGGGGGGGGTATGAAAAACCCATCTTTTGAAAGTGCATGGAACTCAATGGATAAACAAAATGTTTATGATGCAAAAAATTCCATCTTAAAACCATTATTTATAATCCTTGGGTTAACATAACAATCAATTTAAAATAAATAAACTTTTTCTTTTGCTGCAACAAAGGGAGAATATGTGAGGGAACATTGAATTACTTCTTGATGTACATTTTGTCTGTTTGTTAACAAGGAAAATGTCTGATCCTTACACATGAATTGATCCCGAGTTGAAAGCTATCATCAACCTCACCTACATGTCAAATTACTATATATTGTGTTCATGTGGAACATCAGATTTAGATTAATATTTGATACTAATATAATTCAGTCCTTAATGAACCAATATGGTCCTGATTTTTTCTGCCTTTTGGGGGACTGGTAGACGGACTCTTCCCAATTGAAAAGAAATACATTTTTCCCCCCAATTCACTACCTAAAAATTCCCAATTTGACATCACACAGCGCGTTTTTCCATGATTAGACTGGACCCAGACCCTTTCTCAAAACTGCAAAAATATCACTGAAAGGACAGACATCATAGATTTATGCATAGTTGACCTTTATTTTGATAATTATTTTGTCTGTTGTATAAAACATGTACCTGATACAGTGCCTGTTGTTCATATGATAGTGTTTCTTCACAGATGGCCGTTAATTGATTTGACCTGATTTCTGGTTTTATTATTGAAAGCATTCACTTATTGCTCAAGTTGATCTTATGTGTTAGATATTTGAGTGGTAAGTCCATTGGGCACAAATGGCTTGTTTACTCTAAAGAGTTCCTCGGGTTAGTTCAGTCTACGACATTTTTTCTTATGACGTTTTTTGTCTTGACATTTTTTAGTCAAGTTTGGTACATGGTCATCCAAGTTCTTAACATGCCTTTGTTGAATTAAAAAAACTCATTAACTCATTATAGGATATGTGGTTACCATAGTAACTGGATATTGATCTCCAATCTCAAATCTCGTTCACCTAATTTTGATAAAATAATAATGATATTTATTACCAGGATATACAGTATTCTGTCAACATAAATGATATGAATTTGAAATTAAACATTAAACATTATAACTTTCCTACCAAAAAGCATAGAAAATAGAATTCAAATTTGAACTTGGAGACTTGTTCTCAAGTTCTACAACTTCAAGCATTTGGGTTTTATTGAATTTAGCTCATTTAGGTAAAAAGACTGAGTGACTAGGTTTGCAGTCGAAAAACTTTGTTCACACTTATTATCAGAATCTGAAATCTTGGTCAAATGTTGTGTCGGGTCATCTTGTTGTCTCTCATGTACTTTTATTTACTCAGGGTTTTCACTAAAGTTGAGGGTCAAAAATGACCCTTGGGTGATTATAATTCAAAGAGTCAACAAAATTTCCTTCTAATTTTATCGTAAATTTGACCCTTTGATGCAAATTGTCAAGAGTCAAAATCAAAATTTTACTGATTTCAAGAGTCAAAATGCTGTTTTTAGGGTCAAATGAAAGCCCTGATTTGCTGTTCACAAATCTTTGTCAAATTTTTTGTCCTCTTTTTTCTATTATAAACTTACGGTAGATCCTCTGATATTCCATTCGAGACCATAATTTTTATAACACAAAATCAATTACAACCTGGCATGAATGACATTTGTGAGAATTTGGTTGTGTTTATAAGTATTTATACTTGTATAATTCTGTTTTCAGGTTTTGGCTTTGGCCTGCTGTTTCTTGGTGGTACTGTGGCTACTGGGAAATATTTTAAGGAGAAGCGAGCCTTGGCTATCGGGATTTCATTTTGTGGTGGTGGCATTGGAACATTTACTCTAATACCGCTTGTTCGTTTAGCGATAGACGTTTACTCTTGGAGAGGGGCCATGTTGATTTTGGCTGGAATATCTCTGAATGGTTGCGTGTTTTCAGCATTATTTCGTCCTTTTGTCGAGAAAGAAACTGAACAGGATACAAAGCCTGTTTCAAATGAAAACTCTGACAGACAAGTCAAAGATATCAATTCTGTACCATCAGGAATAGACAATGCTACAAATAAACATGAGACCAATTCGGAGGTAGATGATGATTTTGCTAAAAATGAAACATTCAGTGATGACAAAAATCTTCAAGGTCAGAATATTCCCCTGCTTGTAAAAAAGACTGAAGTAATAGATGAACACTACAATGAAGAAACATCTGTAAAAAACGAAGAGACTAGTAATAATATTAGGCAAGGTAGTGCAAATGACCATGATATAATAAGTCCATTGTCTGGTGCAGATGAACTAGAACACACTATTGAAAATAAGGATTGTGACGCTAACATTGAAAATGTAAAATTTGAGAATTCTATTATTGAAAATTTGTGTCCAAAGGCTATGGTTACTAATACTGCTTTTATAATCCTGCAGTGTGCCACCGTATTCATTGCACTACCTGAATTTGTTCCATACAGTATGTTACCTGATTTTGGTCTAGCTGTAAATTGCACACCTAGTCAGAGTGCTTGGATGTTATCAGCTGTTGGAGTTGGTGGTATGTGAAAACTTTTTCACTGTGTTTAACGCTGTTTTTCAACAATTTTCCAGTTATATATGGTGGCCGGTTCTCTTAACCAGTTTTCCTAGACTGTGTACTAACCAGTACTAACTTACCCTTCCACAAGGAGGCGGCAACTTTTCCACATTTGAAGGAAAATCGACATTTTTGTCAAATTTCATAGAAGGGTATGACCTGCCGCGACCAGGATTTGAATTCGGAATGCCAGGTTACATGGTTACAGCTTTTTTTGTTTTACTCTTCTTTGCAATCAGTTTTAGTGCAATTTTGGACAACTTAAGTCACTTTCAGTGATTGTTTTCTTGGTTTGTCAAGCCCTGGCCACCCGTGGGTGCATATATATATTAACATGTTCTGGTTTGTCGAGCCCTGGCCACCTTGGGTACATATATATATTAACATGTTCTGGTTTGTCGAGCCCTAGCCACCCTTGGGCTCATATATATATTAACACGTTCGGGTAATCAAACTAATTTTTGAAGTGCCGGTCCAAATTATTTGTTGGTTATTGAAAATAAACAATTTACCATTAGCCTGTGTGCACAATTTTAAAAAAAGTTCAAATTGAAATGAACAAGCCCCATTATTTGGGCTAGTGAGTTAGCATAAAAACAGATGTTATGCATATGAAATTCATGTTTCAGCTACCCTGAGTCAAGTTCTGGGTGGATGGTTGTCAGATCTGAAATGCGTCACTCCCGTTATACTTCTTGGAGTATGTATACTGTGTGTAGGTGTGACAACAATGATCGCTGCTGTCATACCCATGTTGGAGACATTGATGGTTTATGCTGTCCTGTTCGGATTATTCTCAGGTTTATATTACTGTATAACTGAAAATGTTCATGTGTCGAAAAATTCGCAAATTTTTCCTGTTATAGAATTTTAGAAGTTTGGCTGGCAGAAAAGCCCGCAAAAATAGGATATTTTAAACAGCAAAATACTAGATTGTGTATGTGTCTGGTAAATGTTTTTGTATAGTAGGCCCTATGTTCTAATGTATATTTGGTTGTTTTCTGTTTTGGATTGAAAATATAAGTGACCTACTGCTAATTTGAATTTCTATATATATAAGTACATCTGATTTAAAACTTCAATTGTGGAAGAAATATAAATGCTCAATATTATTTTTGCGACACATGCTTTTCCAGCAATATATAACCAATGTCAAATTGCCGCAAAACTCTGCTTGTTTAATCAAATGCTTACAAGATGAGAGTACTACAATGGGAGATAATTAGCTCTATTCCAAGTTTTCTATTGGAATTTTTATGCTATGTTTGTGTATTTTAAGTGCTTTGTTTAAATCAGTCTTAGATTACTACCAGGGGAGATAAACAGCTTTTTAAAAAATTTTCTATTGTTATATTTATGGTATGTTTGTGTGTTTTAAATGCTTTGCTCAAACCAAGGGGAGATAATCAGCTCTTTTTCAAGTTGTTTTTATTGTTATATTTATGGTATGTTTGTGTGTTTTAAATGCTTTGCTCAAACCAAGGGGAGATAATCAGCTCTTTTTTCAAGTTGTTTTTATTGTTATATTTATGGTATGTTTGTGTGTTTTTAATGCTTTGCTCAAACCAAGGGGAGATAATCAGCTCTTTTTTCAAGTTGTTTTATTGTAATATTTATGGTATGTTTGTTTGTGTTTCAGGTTCCATGTATGCTGTACAGCCTGTAGTACTGTTCCAATGTGTAGGAGAGAAGTATATGGCCTCCATTATGGGAGTACTCATGTGGGTTTATGGTGTGTCTGGATTTGTGGGCACACCCGCTGCAGGTGTCTCTCTTGTTATTTTCCTATATTTGCTTCTCATTTCATTGTTAATGATGCTCAGCTCAGTCAAAATGCTTAATTCTGGAAAAAAAAATTCAATTAATTCCCATGGATTGTCAAATGTGATTTGTTGGAAATATAGTGGTCTCTTGAATGAAAAGTTTTGTGTTTAAACCAAATCAGTATCAATCTAGATTCTTCATATCTTCGTAAAATGTTGTATTAATCATGAAAAATGTTAAGACAACAAACCATTATAAAAAAGTATGGCTAAAAAAATGTTTGTGTTAACTTTGATATTGTATTATATCAGTTAGACTGATGAACTATTTGCTGGTTATTTCAGGTTGGATATTTGATAAGACAGGAAGTTACACTATCAGCTTTCTGGTTGCTGGTTCAGCCTTTGTGATCAGTTCTGCTATCACATTCCTTGTACTCTGTACAAAGTCAGGAAAAGAGGTTAGGCGAAAAAAGAAACCTGAAAATGAGTCATCGGAAGCTTGACTTTCATGTTCCTTGATTTTCATGGTCTGTTTCATCAGAAGCTTGATTTTCATGGTCTTTTTCATCAGAAGCTTTATTTTCATTGTCTATTTCATCAGAAGCTTGATTTTCATGTTCCTTGATTTTCACAGTCTGTTTCATCAGAAGCTTGATTTTCATGTTCGTTGATATTCACAGTCTGTTTCATCAGAAGCTTGATTTCATGGTCTGTTCCATCAGAATGTTGATTTTCATTGTCTGATTCATCAGAAGCTTGATTCTTATTTGCTCTTTCATCAAGAGCTTGATTTTTATGGTCTATTTCATCAGAAGCTTGAGTTTTATGGTCTAATTTATCAGAAGCTTGATTTTGATGGTCTGTTTCATTAGTTGAAATATTTTCCACATTCTGTTTAATAGACCCTTAGTCTGACTATAATCATGAGATACAGAATAGGTGTTATATTTACCAACAAATTGTGCCATATTTCTCTTGAAGTGTTCACTATTTTTGATTGAATGTAGCTGAAGTGACCAATGACGAGACTTTCATTCGTAAATTATTTAGAAATCCATTATAAGCATTATATAGCAAGTTGTGATTAGTTTTTCCCATCATAGACATTGAATGAATGTTTGGTAAAAGCAGTCAGTTGTAAACTGATTGGCTGTGATACTTGTGTACATGTGATTGATATTCAAGGATAATTTTCACTTTGTGCAATAATCATTTTTTTATCATGGTTTTGTTCAACATCTAAATGTTGTCATCTGTTTACTGCATGACGCAGATTGGCTTAAACATATTTTCCTGATATTTAATGTTTTGTTGTATTTAATGTGCGGGAGATTTTTGAACTTACTACATCGTGGTCTTCATCTTCATTAATGCCATATATATTGCCTCTATGATGACCATTGTGTGTTTTTCAGTGTCATTAAAATCAGCTCCTTAGCTTGGTTTTAATCCTTGCTTATTTTGTGATTATGTACGTTAGAATTAATGAGTAGTGTTTCAATTTTGTAAGTATTTTTAATATTGTTTTACTTATTTTTGAATTGATTTTTATACATAGAAAGTGTTGACTTATCTCAAAATGAGAGTCACATTGGTACAGTTACTTTTTCTTGAAATCATTGTATCTTTGACGATAATTTTATTAAGGTTTGAAAGATTTCCTGATAAAAGCATGACATTTTCAGATAATAAATCATGCTAATATGTAGAGCAACACAAAATATATTATCTCTTGATTGATAGATTGATCGATCAATCGATCGATCATTGATTGATTGATTGATTGATTGATTGATTGATTGATTGATTGATTGATTGATTGATTGGTTGGTTGGTTGGTTGGTTGGTTGGTTGGTTGGTTGGTTTATAAAATTATTGAAGTTTTGGTTGATTTATCAGATTGATTGATTCATCTGTTTATTGATTAATTGAATCATTGATTGATTGATGAAATTATTGAAGTTTTAGTTGATTTATCAGATTGATTGTTACATTTTTTGATTGATTGAAATAAATTAATTAATTTACCTACAGATAAATTGACTGACTGATACTATATTATATTATTATACTAATTGATTTGATTTGATTTGATTGCTGTTAAATATTAAAACTAGAAGCTGTTTTAAAAATGTTTAGGAAACAGGTGAAAAATATTATAATTCCTGTGTCACATGCTAAATGACAGGTGACATTGTCTTTTTATAATTTGTGGTGTCGATTTATATATTTTTCATGTTTAAATCTACAAAAAGAGAAATTATTGAACTAGAAATTATTAGTTATAAACGTTTTTATATATTAAATGTTGTAGTTTTAATTTATTGGCTGTCCTGCCTATTTTGTCATTGTTATAAATTGCTTTATGTGTTTACGATGTCTTTCCGTACTTGCAGGATATTACTACACACCTTGCTGAGGCAATTAAAGTATTGTTTATTTTAAGTATTAAAGTTTTTAGTAAATGTATGTATTTTTCATTGTTTGTGTATTCTAGATTAAGTAGAGTAGGAACTCTCTGAATTGGCCGGCTCTGAGACTAGACCATTTGACTGGTTTAGAGGGGAAGCCGGTGTAGAGAGTTTTTTTAGTAGAGTAAACATGTATGTATATACACCTACTTTGTCTGGTCATTAGCTGCCATTGTTGCTGTGTGGTGTTTTTGATAAATTATGAAACAGATGTTTACATTATTTAGAAATGTTCACTGATGTTCGGAATTCGGGGGGGGACCTGTTTACAGAGGTGATTTATATAGTGGAGAAATCGGGACCAGAAATTTTGACTGATTTTCTGGGGAAACCTGTTTACAGAGGGAATTTCTAAAGTGGAGAAATTGGGACCAGAAATATTGACTGATTTTCAGGGGAACAAATCTAGAGGGTTTCAACTGTACGTCGAGTTTGTATTTCTGGTAATATTTTATATGACTTTGCAATCTGTGTAAACATACGTTTTACCCTGAATTACAAAGAACAAAAAGATAGAACAGGCACATACTGTATTTACTTTGTATAACATTGATATTTTACATATTACATGTACAATGTAGGCTGAAATTTTTGTATGAGGCTAGAATAGTATATAGAATAGTCATGTTTATGGTTAATTGACCCATAAATAGTTGGCCAGATTGGCCACAGAACTTTTCTATATTTTTTCTAAGTGTACCTTTCTACTTTGGATGTATAGTTCGTCCCATTTTATTTTTATATTTGGATTTTATTGTTAGCATCAGCACAAACAAGATAGGGTTGGTTGGGTGTCCGTGAACACAACCATTTTTTCAGGCCTGACATATATAAAGTGTGTATTGTAACGCATTACATAGATTTATTATACTGATATTTTACTGTTCAATCTACTGCTTACGTTATAAAGAGTATTTTAACCAATATAACATTAACTTCTATGTTTATTAGTTTAATGCGTAACCTGGTTGTCCCCCTTTGACGGTAATATTCCATTTTTTGACAGCCAGTTTTATTCTGAAAGGAATAATTTTTCACAAATTATGCTACTTTTTCATTACAGCAAGGACTGAATTACGATTTTGTTATCTGTTATTTGTGAATTGTTTTCAATTATTTTTTTCTCATCTGGTTATATTTGGAATTGTTATATAGTGCTTTGATTTTATAATGCTGATTATTGTGACAAATATTTCTGTGAGCATTTAAATTATGTAAAATGCAAAAAATGTAGTTTGATATGAAAGAAAATGATCTTATTAAGTAATTCAATTTCTTTGTGGTCAAATAGCACAATAGCTTTTTTGATATTTTTTTTAAAAATACTATTATTGTTTGTAATTATTAAGAGCTGGTTTTTGTGATATTTTTAAATGGAATAAAAATTAATATATGATGATATATATGTTGTTTTTCATTTGTTTATTTGCTATTTATATGGTTTTGATTAATGCAAAAAATAGTTAATAATTACATTAATGTATACATAAATCAATATATTTTTTTCACTTGGGTTTAATGTCGCATCTACAACTTAGGTCATTTGACAATTTTTTCAGCTTTTAATGGTGGAGGAAGACCCCTGGCATATACCTGAGCTGAACCACCAGTATTCTGTAACCTGTCTGGACGGCTTCATCACATTACCTGAAATTTGGTCTCAGATGGGATTCGAACTCAACAGTGTGGAGGGGCTGGTGATTAGTCTGAATCCATAACCACTCAACCATGGTGGCTCCTTCACTAATGAAAAAATTGAGTACTTTACATAAAAATATTCCTCCCCCTGATCATCAACCAATCAAATCTCTGGTTATAATAAAGTAAGTTTGCTTATTGAAATTCCTTTCAGAATTTTATGACAGAAACAAACAATATAAGTAAATTCTATGATATCTGATTATTACAAACATTTTACCACAGTTCGATGTTTAGGTGAACTTCCCTTTAAAAATGGCTGCTGTTTAAAATTCAGCGACTTTGAATTATATGTGATTCATACTCTAAAATTTTCTAATGCTACACAAAATATGAAATTTATTTATTCCAAAAATTTCTAGCACCCTGAATAACTTATTTGGTTATTTGATACAAGCAGATAAAAAATATATCAAACTTAGTCATTATAAATTATTGCCTAGCAACAAAAAACAAAACCAAAATCTTCAGTGAATGCAAGCCACATTGTGATTGCTGTAAGGAAGATATATGAATAACATCAGTCTATTGATATGATCCCTATATTGTACTGGTGATTGAATATCACATCTGTACCTGACATTACAAAGGAACATATTTTTTAGAAATTCATTGTTTTTGACTGAGAGTAAACAATGCTTTCACAATATAAGGACTATGAAATATGATCAATTACGACGAACAATTCTGTTTGATACAAAATGGCAAATAATTCAGTCACAATTCAATAAGAGATATTTGTTGTGTATTTTATGAAGAAATATAATCTCTTCGTCATAAAATGTCAAAGAATGGATTCAGTACATGATACCTTAGAAACTGGTTTGTCAACTATTGACACTAAACAAGACATCATTCAAACTAATTTTCTGTCATAATTGTTTCCTTTTATTTCTTTGAACAAGTGTTTGCCTTTAAACTGTCATACTAAATTTATATACAACACTTATATATATATATATATATATATATATATATATATATATATATATATCACAGCAAATAATGTCTGACCTCTGATGAAGCATCTTTTGTCAATATTTTCTAGCGAACATAATGTTACGCCTTGCAAGGAGATCTCGACTCGGCGATTGTTTTATCAAAAGCTTCCTTTTGTATTGACATGTTACATTTATACATTAAACCACCGCCATATTGCGACCATAGATCTCACAACAGATATATCACAAGACCTACACATTACGTCCATGAATCATACACAAGACACATTACGTCCGTGGATCATGCACCAGACACATTACATCCATGGATCATGCACCAGACACATTACGTCCATGGATCTTACACCTGATACATTACGTCCATGAATCATGCACGTGACACATTATGTCCATGAATCATGCACCAGACATATTATTTCCATGAATCATGCACGTGACACATTACGTCCATGAATCATGCACCAGACTCATTACGTCCATGGATCATGCACCGGACACATTACGTCCATGGATCATGCACCAGACACATGTCCATGGATCATACACCTGCCTCTTTACATCCATGGATCATGCACCAGACACATTACATCCATGGATCATGCACCAGACACATTACATCCATGGATCATGCACCAGACACATTATGTCCATGAATCAAGCACCAGACGCATTACGTCCATGAATCATGCACCACACACATTACATCCATGGATCATGCACCAGACACATTATATTCATGAATTATGCACCAGACACATTACGTCCATGGATCTCACACCAGACACATTACGTGTATGGATCATACACCTGTCACTTTACATCCATGAATCATGCACCAGACACATGTCCATGGATCATGCACCAGACACATTACATCCATGAATCATGTACCAGGCACATTACGTCCATGGATCTTACACCTGACACATTACGTCCATGAATCATGCACCAGACACATTATGTCCATGGATCTTACACCTGACACATTATGTCCATGGATCATGCACCAGACACATTATGTCCATGGATCTTACACCTGACACGTTACGTCCATGAATCATGCACCAGACACATTACGTCCATGGATCATGCACCAGACACATGTCCATGGATCTTACACCTGACTATTGCATCCATGGATCTTTCACCTGATACATTACATCCACGGATCTTACACTTGACACATTACATCCATGGATCGTACGTTAGATATATTAGGTCCAAATATCATACTGGTCATACAACCAACAAACTATGTCCATGGATCATACAGCATACAGAAATAATAAAACTGTCTGCAATTAGCCACAATCCCATCAACGAGGCATTATGATTCATGACTTTCCTAATGTGTTGTACACCATTATTCTATCAACTTCCAACAAATCAAGCAGCGCACATCATTAATTCTTTCTTATTAAGTCAAAGAAATCGCTGGCAGTCTTCAAGAACCATAATTCAGGTTTCTACTGCCCTGTCAGCCTTCAATCATTATAACAATTGAGACGGGGGTCGAACTGAAGAGCTAGGTTTAGTGTCGTGTAAAATAACATTATTGACAGAATGAGCGAGTTTCAGAAACATTTCACGTAATATAACGAAGGTATTTGATGGATTAAATACGAATATATTGCCCGTTCCTCTTTTGAAAAAGACATCGAAAAAATTAATGCCGATTATTTTCGACCATGGTCTCACATAGTTACAATAATATGTAAATCTAATATAAAATAATGATATTGAGGTACATTTTTCTTGAGGAATTTCACACAAGCAAATGTTGCATGTCAATTTGGTTGTAAATCTACATTTGCGCTTTTTTCTTGTTTATAAACTGGTTTCAGTCAAAATTTATAGCTTATTTAACACTGATCAAAATCTGTTTGTCAGACAATTGATATAAAGATCAATTGCCATAGAAAGATGGGATTTCTTTAATCAAAAGCGAGTCGTTATGTTTGTAAATGCCATAAAAACGGCTGTTTCTGGAAGATACAAATATAATCTGATATGGGAACTCAACGTGTTTAATTTCGTCTGCTTGTTTGATGTTCCAAATATTTGTACAGAAAATAGTTTGGCGACGAGTAAATGTATTAAAATACCACATTTCGTTCTTAGTTCTAATTTTGTCTACTCAATCTATTGAGAATATCGGCAAGTTTTCTTTGTAAAGAGACTGTAAGAAATATTGCCTTGAAAGGATAACGAATTTCATTAAATTGTATAACATTTCTAGAGCGAAGCACAGTTTCACGTGCTCTGTGATTTGTTAGAGACCGTTTGATAACAAAGCGTGGAGCTTTTCTGGGACGAATATTTGAATTTTCGAGTCGCAATCAGATGTATACGAGCATAAGGGAGACAATGAGAGAAAACTAATCATGGCAATCCTCACCATTTTAAATGACTGAAATGAAGTTGTATAGATGTTGCGAACTAAAAATAGAGAAATTAGAGAAATTGGCCTTTAAACAAAACAAGCCTTTATTTATATAGTTTGGTGGCCTTTTCTCCAATACATGTTTGTCAGAATTGTTGTTCATAAACTGGTTCCCGTTCTATGTTGCAATGTACGTCTCTGTACAGACCGAGTGAACGGAAACCGGTTAACTACAGTTCACTGATGGGTCTCATGTCATGTTCAGTGATATTTATAATTTGTGCCGATATTAAATTATTTGTTTATTTTTAACAATAATAATGATTATTTGTTTATTTATAAGCTCACTGTTTATAATTACGATGTCTTTTAAAGTAATACCCAATTAAAACAATATAAAGTGTATAAAATAAAAAAAAACAATTATGATATACTCAATAAATTAAAACAATTCCGTTCTGTATTCCGTATCCCATTATATGCCAACTGATTACCGATTACAGTTCAACCTCTCCAAAGCAACATCCTTTGGGAGAAGCAAACTTGTGTTGTTGTTGTTGAGAGGTTGTTGCTCTATAGAGGTTAAATTAATAGTTAAATCGTACAGTGGGAAAAAACATGCTGTTGTTGAAGGGGGGTTGTTGCTCAAGAGAAGGTCGCTCTGGAGAGGTTGCACTGTACATGTATTATTGCGATGTGCTGGGGAGAATGTCGTCTGTGTATTTTGTTGTCGTCGTCGTTCATGTTCACACGACGTCAAGGTGATGCAATGGATATCAATTTATTTAGGTTTATTTTCATACATCTGTTGGGGCATGAACTATGTTCCAGTCTTCAGCAGATTTCGAGAATAGTCGGGAAGTTTGATTGCATTTATTCCAAAATACTTATAAATTTCCCGAATGTTCTTGTGAATAGATTTAGAGGTTGAATCACGTGATTTCCTCCTCCATGTATTTGTATCGGGGTCACGTGACTTCCCCAGACACTGAATATATGGGGTTGTATTTTAGCACCATGTGTATAATAAAATGTCTGCCGCGAAACGTTAGATTCGGAAGTAAGCGCGTAATATGGAATATATCAGGGATATGTATGTGAGACCTGCGGGCTTTTTTTGACGCAGGGACAAAATGTCTCGCCTTTTCATTCCGCTGAAAAGTCCTCCAATTTTGTGAAAACATTCGAAGAGCTTATACAAATTGTTGGTTATATAGATTGAAGTTAGCAATATCAGAAATGTGATTAATCAGTACTTCCGTCCTATGGTGATTGATGTCCAATGAATGGCACGCGCCAATTTTGTCGTCCGGTGAAATTGCCGACTGTTTGTTCAATTTGGGTTCCAATTTCGTCTTCGGGCTGAATAAAATTGGAGAGCAATTCCTGGCTTGCAAAGCATAATTGCCTGAAGAAATTCTGATAGTTATTCTAGAAAATGCAAAAGGGAATATTGATTACGAAAACACTATCCAAGAACTTGACCCGAAAATTGTTCTCGTAAATAAAGCTGTTGCTAATTAAAGCAGTTTTCCTGTAATAATTTTCTTGGTTAGTTGAAATTAAATTCCAAATACTAATCGCTTTTGCATGTGAATGAAAAAACTACATACGAACAATTTTGAAAATGTTTGAACTCAGTTGTAAAAGATGTTTGTGGTTGAAATCTTACAGAATAGGGGATAAATAATTCAGAGTCGAAGAAACTACTTGCTAATTGTTACTGTTTTGTCTGACATAACTACAATTAACGACTAAACTTTATCAGTCGTGTGTATACCGCAACTGAAAATGAAACATCGTCGTATCTGCGTCCCAGAATTGTAGACAAGTCTAAATGTGGTAGTGAAATTATCAATATCTGACTTACAAGCGAATGTTTCGGAACATGTAGATTGTATACTTACAAAAGATCAGGTTTTAAAAATCAAAATTCATTTTAATTTTTATCAAATCAGACGTAGAAATTATTATTATTACCCCGCGGTTTACTAGAATAAACAAACTTCATTGTTAATGTTATAACCAAGAACATAAAAAGTAGAAAGCGTTATTCTATCCTCAATGAAACAGCTTTGAATCCAATTTCTACGTCAATGGATATCATGGTAAGTAAAGTAAAAGATATTGAATTCACCTATCATTCGTACATACACTTAATGCATACACTTTATATATTTATATGCGATATTGTTCCTGTGTTGTCTGCATGTGCCTATGTGGAAATGAATCTCAGACAAATGCCTACATGTTTGCCGAGTATTACATTGTTACAAATAAATCTTTAACCATTCTGATTATAGACTGATGATATTCACGCAATAAACGTACATCTGACTGGATGTTTCTACATTTCGTAGAATAAATTTACCATCAATAGCTACACAAAGCGTTTCTTTGAAGCCCTTCATAATTTAAGTGATACTATCTCCAATACATACACTTAGACTTAGAGTGAAGAACGGATCCGTGTCGCCGCTGTCCGGCAAAGCAACGTGCAATGACAAACATTCCAACCACTTCACAGAAAGAGATGCCGCTATAGCCCCAACAGTTGCATGAAAATAAACCAAATGAAATGGTATTCATTGTATCACATTGACGTCGTACGAACATGGACGACGACGACAACAAAAATACACGGAGGACTTTCGCCCCGTACCACTATGACGACAGCGCATCGCAATAATATATATATATATTATATATATATAAAGGGAAATACATATATATATAGTATAACCTCTCCAGAGCGACCCTCTCTTGAGCAACAACCTCCCTTCAGCAACAGCATGTGTTTCCCTTTGTATGAGCTAACCATTAGTTTAACCTCTCTAGAGCTACAATATCTCAACAACAACATAATTTTGCTTTTACCAATGGGTGTTGCTTTGGAGAGGTTGCATTGTACCTCCAATAATCTTATCGATGGAACTATCACAAAACAACTCTCTCCCTAAAAAAGGTGAGCCGTGTTAGCATGATTAGAAATGCGAAAGTCTGGAGGAATGGTAGAACTTAAGTGACATATCTATTGAATAGGGTTTTTTTTTTGCATTTCACGCAGAGCAATGTAAATGCGACACTATTCGACAGACGCTTGATGGCTCCAAATGACTGATTTATTTGTAATATTCTATAAGAGTAAATCTTTGTATCTGCAACTTGGCCCCTAGAGTCAGAACATGAATATGACCGGCTAACATTTCCTGTTAGGACAATGTGTGTTTGATTTTATAACTTTCAAACCCCTTTTAATTCGTCGAAGTTCTTTCTAGGCGAGGGTGCATATGAAAAGACACAGGCTGTATTCAGTTTAATATAATCAACATTTATTTAGTTGACTTATCACAATTTTTGTTACAAAAATATCACATTGCTTCATAAAAGCGCAATGCACAATTTTAAACACCAGAAAAATGAATTGGGTTAGCACAGCACACTAAACAATGGCGTATTACGCAACAATTAGTCATATACAAAATAAAAGATACAGTGTCTTATGTGTTCTTCCTACATTTTGTTTAAATATATTGGATGGTGGGTCTACAAACATAATCCTAAATCAACTGTACCTTAATTTATTCGAATCAATCTTTCCATAATTGTTTTTTTATTTTACTGCTGATTAGTGATGAGAAAAGAATTCTTGAAATAAAAAAATATAATAAAACAATACTGTATTTTAAGTCTATATCTTAACAATTAAAACATCATATCATTATTTTGTATACAACAGTTTATTACACTCAGAAGTTATAAATCTGTTATCTTACTTTAAGAGCGAGTACCAAATATTCATATTAACAAAATTTTTGAGACAAAATTATGTTATTAAAAATGATGGATGGCAAGTGACCTTTTTATTAGATATCTGGATTAAAAATCAAGCATTAAGTCAGGGCAATCATTTTTTGCGATTGCTCGGGGTCAAATTAATTGATTAGATTATGATCCTTAAAATGGTTCTCTCAAAATAATTGTTATATTAGTAAGTTTGATGTGTAACAGAACAGAACAGAACATGTGACTAAACACATAAACAAGGTTAAAGTGGCAAACAAGCTAAATAAACCGACAAAGCATATATTTGATTTGTTCAAATATGGAGCATAACTATAGTAAAACATTAACCAACATATTATGAATGTATGCAATGAAATTAAATTTCTTAGTTTTTATCAAAGTTAGTAAAATTAGACAACAGACATTAGGACTATTTACTTATTTCTCATAATTTTAAAATTTCACCAGGAGGAAACAGTGATTATAACAATGCATGATCAAACATCAGAAAACGTTACCGAAATTTTTTACAGTTGAAAACAACTTATGTCCGATAATTTACAAAAATGTTACCGTAGGCCAGAAAAAATGGTTGTGCGTCCGGTTGCTTGACCAGAAATAGGATAGATGGGTCGCAAAACTTTTCCTGTCGAATATTTCTTTTAAGCACATCTTTCTAAGTTTGGGGGTACGATCCGTCTACAAATATGTTCATAATACATGATTGTTTGCAATTGTTTGAATTTTGAAAAACATGGGGTCGACCGGGTAATCAGAAACACGCCTTTTTTCTCGCCTTATTTAAAAAACAAATGTTTAGGAACTTCATAGCGGTAGAGTCAATACAGTGAGTCAATACAATTTTAAAAATAATTCCTAATCGATACTTTTAGGCCTAATAAAAAATGATTGCATAACAAGAAAATTTGAACACTCCAATAGTAAATGTAACATCGTGACACGATGCATATTCAAATACATGTATATGTAAGTATATTTTATAACAATACATTCAATTTAGTACCAATTACATAAATGAAGAAAAAAATGAGAGAACACATAATCAAGTCAGTTAAAGTAGACCGATTTTTTTTCTATCTAATGTAGATATAAAACAATTAATATTAATACATTAACTCAATTACTCTGGAAGGTATCAAACATTCACATGCACACATACTGTAAAGATTCCCTCATATAAATTCATGTCCACATTAATACATGAACTCCATGTTTAAAATATCCCTAACAGTGTACAACAAAAATATAGTTCAAACAATGAATTGTTCATGAATTATAACTGAGTTTACAGTGGTATATTAATCTATACTCAAGAATTGTAATTACAAAGTTCAATATTCAATAGCTAATATATGTAGTTTAATAGTAATAATGCATGTGTGTTCTGATAATAATCAAGATGTTGATTTTACTAAACTGTGTTTCAAGAAATTCAAATTAAAAAAAAAGTAAAAAATTTGATTTGAACAGCCAAAATTTTAGATTTTTTTCAAACTCCTAAAATCAAACAGGAAAACCATTCCCAATCCACAGCACTCATCTGTTATATTATGCATTACACAATAAAGGGCCATGCGGCCCCTACACAAAAATGGTACAATAAGCATATATACAAGGCGTTATCAGAATAACATAACTCCCAATTACCCAACGTGATATCTGAATGTACGCAGATGATTAAAAACGCTCCAAATGACGAACAATGTTCACTTAATGACGTAATACTTTGTAGAGACAGAAACCTTTCTAATTAGAATGCCAATTGATTCGAAGCAAAGACATTGGTGTGTGCTAGACAAGTAGTGAATACTACATTATTATGATTCAGTAAACAATACTTAATATGGACACACATGCTCGTTAATTAATAAAACAATCAGTATTAAGGTAACATAGAATCTAGCGATAGTAACTTTTTTTAGAAAATTATGTATATGTCGACATATATATCATTTCAAAGACAATTAGGAAGACAATTTTAACACCAGTAGAAGTGTGTCTATTTAAGTGTAGTAGAGTGATGTACGTACAGAGACAAATAATTCTTTCAAGTCTTGATTAGAGGGCCATGTTTTCTGTCGTCTACAGTAGAAATGTTGCAATCATGACGTCTTGAATTTTGTACAATTGGTAAAACGTCACAGTAAATATTCATTACTTGAAATAGCAAACACCAAGAATGTCGTCCATTAATAATACGGGAGATATTTTTGTTCTAATTTTCTGCCGATCCCAGGTCACGTACCACGTACATAGGAGCGGGAAATTGAATTGAACAACGAACCAAAGCACATGAATTTAGTCACGTGTACGTAGAAACTTGTCACCAAACAACATGCATTTCTGTCAATATTCTAATTAAGAAACAAAAGTTTTACTGATCAAAATATTTGATCTACAGTAGAGCAGAAAATCGGAGTCCCTGAAAACCGGAATTCTCTGAAATTCGGACAATTTTCAAGTCCCATTATTTCCTCTTTTGTAATTAATAGTTCTCTGAAAATTGGAATTCTCAGAAAACAGGACGGTCTTTTGACCCAGTCCGAAATCTGTCCGATTTTCAAGGGTTACACTTTACATATAACTTAGTTTGTTAACAATCTATTCATATGTATTGACTTTATAATCATAATTCAGTGTTGGTTTTTGCCTGAATTAGTGGAAATAGCTAAGATGAGTCACATGAACATAGATTTATTAACAAGAATCAAAAACTACAAAACAAGTGAGCTATTAGATACACTCTTTGGTACTTAAAGAATAACAAACCATATGTTTAACTGCTCAACTAGGAAATATATCAACAAAACAACAAGGATTATATATAATATATATATATAATATATATTATATATCAGTTTTAACACAAATAAGATAGGTAATAATTTGTGATTAAATTCCAAATTCTACCATAACTTACAAAATTGAAATTTTAATAGAAAAAATATTTCTACCGTGTTAGGCTCGGGAGGAAAATTAAATGTTGACACAGCAGATATTTCTAAGATTATAAATGAGAAATTGATTACACTTAAATACATGAAATTACAGTGATAAAACATTGAAACGAAATTGAATCCGGATAGAAAACCAAACTTCTACAAATTAGTGTAATTATTCATGATTTAAAGAACTTCCATTACCAACAACATGCGATGTATATCGGATTTCCCCAAGAGTTTTATTAATAAAAAAAATTAAAACAAACGACATTGACACGAAATGGTGTAACATAAGGGGTGACATAGCAGAATCCGTGTAATATAACTTTATCTGAGTTAATTACATATCTAATACAACCCATTGACTAACACTTCATGGATAAATAACATCTATAATTGCAAAAACTGTAGAGAAATTTACTTTGTTTTCTAAGAAAATTCAAAATGAGATCAACTTTTGCAGTAGATTAAATGCGAATAAAAATCACAAAACTTACACATACTAAACATCTAGTTTCTATACCATGACAAAAATACAGTCATACATAAGTATTAATGTAACTCACGTCGAAGTAATGACTGATTCATCCTAAGTTAATTTTGATAGAGAAAATACAAAAAAGTATAAAAAAATCTTAAGGTAATTTCTAAAATGATGCTGCTACTTTAGGTCAATACCTCAATATTACAGGAAAAAATTACCATGATGAAGAGGATACAATCAGGTTTAATGACTATACGGATGCTTAGTTAACAAATAATTATTTAAAAGAATGATGAAGCACATTTTCTGTGACATGTTCGGCATGGCTTATGAGTAATTACTTTGATCGGTAATTAACATACGGTTAATACCGAAACAATAGATAGCACATATCAACAAAGTCTCATAAAAACAACTATATATAATAATAACACTAATAATGATAATAATTATATTATATAGAATAATTACATACACATATGTACAGAAACATAATAACACACCGAGACGTCTACATACACGTACAATAAACCGGTGTCCTTATAATTGTTGTAAATCGTGAAACATGCAGCCAAGTAATTTATACATTAGGCCAACAAACAGCTTTTTTTAATGACACACTAAATGTATGTATAAACCAAACATTGGTACGTATTCCAGAATACGCAAACATGACATACTTAAAGTTTATTCAATGAACAAAATTACGGCGCCTCTCTCTTTTACCTAACTACAACTATTCAATTCAAAATAGTAGTTACAATTTTATTTCAAACAATTTTACATGTGCAGTTATCCTGACAAAGTCCCAGAAAGTAAATAGGACTTGCGTTTCTTTTCAGTTCCTAAAGCAATCCTTTCAGTAAATTATATTATTGAAGAGTCAAGTAAAACAGCTAGACAGTCGATTTATTGAGAGTTTTCATCCGAAGTTGAGAATGGATTACAATGTCATTGACCTAAACAGACAGCCATAGTCTACTTTCTAAGAATGTGACAAGAACGTATGGCCAACTATATACCGCGTTTAGATTGATAACTAACACATCAGGGGCGCTAAATGTGGTATACTTCCAAAAGATAGGCATAATACAATAATTATTGATGCAATGGAAGACTAAAGTCTAGAAACGGAAACATTTAATTGAGTCTTGAGACAAGTTTGACATTATACACTAGTAATTCAAAAATCTATAGGTTCATTAATTTAAGGCTGTCATAAAAATATGTTTGTTTTCCGATAACATGTCCACGGGGTATCTAATAAGTGGATTTTATTGCCAAAAATGTACAAAACTTTTAGATAGGTCTCCGAAAACATTTGTTTGTAAATCAGTAAGAATTGTATTATTAATATAAACCATTAATAGCACCTGGGTGTACAGAAGAATATCTCAACAATTACTAGTAAAGTTATAGTATGTTTGTTTTCAATACATGTATGATTAGAGAAAAATTATGACATTTACTTGGAGTCCAATAGTTTTCGGTCAAATCATTTTCAAATCCTAATTTGGAATTGGAGTAAATCATCACTTAAAATGTCTACAAAAATTGATAATTTATGATAAGAGAAACACCCTACAATAAATGGTGGTACTGTTACAGACAGCTAGCATTTAAAATAAAAACATCTTCAAAGCATTTTCAAACATTTATACTGATGCAAAACACACAAACGTACGGGTAAATTCTGCTACAAAAAGTACATTTAGAATGTTGCATAACATTCAAAGTAATTAAAAAAAACGCAATCGTTCAGTTGTAAGCATGATGAATGATTGAAATTATGGGACTTTATAAGCCAAAAGTTTATGATAAGTTGGTGCAACAATGGAACAAGTAAAGTTGTAGAATTTATGAACATATTTGTTCTCATACAAACGTTTCCCATTTGATTATAATACATCCATACATCCATACAACCTACATCTACTTTGACAGACAATTTGTCCACGGTAAATGTTAAAAACATTCAGCGCCGTATCTATGCATAATACAGAATCTGTATGGAGTTACGGCCCCTGGATATTAAATGCGCTCATAACGCATGCGCATTAAAACCAGCAGATAACGCCATGTTTAAGTATGTAGTATTAAACATGTAATGTAGTATAAAAATCATCTTAAAAATTTCAGCCATAAAAAAGAAACAATTATTTTTAATGAAACATACACATCAATGAAAAACAGTTATTAATTATCGACCTTCTTTATAGTACAGATTGTTTGGAAACAGTCCCGACTACACATTAAAACTACGTCACTTCCTTTAAATTAATCCAGAACACAGTCATTGTCCTCCTAACGTTCACAGCTGGGAAATTAGCATCTATTGCCAATCAATTTAATTCTGTTTGTCTTTAGACATGAAGTAACGAAACTTAAAACGTCTGATCGTATTTTATGTGAGTAGTTTTATACAATGGACAATGGAATAGCATCAGCGGAATAACCAAATTACAACTTCTCTCCATATTAGTTCACTTTAAACAGACCAAAATAATTCAATTTTGGTTCCCTCACAATTAGTGTCAAATTTGATACTTTAACGAACAATTCATCGCCTTGGCGCAGATGGAACACGGCACCAAGATAACTAGTATACTCGCCAAATGCTTTATTCTGGCCCCAGCACTTAGTAATGCTGTTTTGTATCATCGATTCCTCCCCACCGTGTGGGTATATGATGTTATAACGGTATATATAGTGCGATAAAGATTGAGATCCAGTATCGATGGCTCCCGGCTTGTCAAACACTTCCAAGAACGACAACTGACTGTATACATAGTAAAGGCCCTCTTCAAGAACGACAATACGTCCGTGGCGATATTGAACCTTGCTGGTAAAAGCGAGATCTTCTTGACTGATCCAGTGAGAAATCGGGAACTGACGGCCGGGCACTGAAAATAACAAAAATCGCAAATTAAACACTAGATCGCCCCTACCTGTTACTGAATGAATTCAAAAAAGTGAAAATGTATCAGGAAGATAAGCAAGGGAAAATCGCTACAAATCTTCAAATACTTTTTGCTAAGCTGTGTAATACATTGTAGAGTATTATAATCATGTGATGACATTTTACGTCGAAAAAAGCTATTCATAACTAATGTTATCTTTTTGTGAATAGATAAATTCTGACTTGACTTTTGACGTGATTTCAATACATGGATACGTCACTTCCGGAAGTTCCGTGTTAAATAAACATGTAGATGAGATTACTATAGAAAGCTATACAAGGATATATTGATCCAAAACAAACGTCGTGAAAGGAGCCAGACCACAAATATTTTAAGGGGATAATCAGAAAATAATTATCTTCAAATCACTTTTACATTAATGACAAAGACCATTAAAGTAATGATTACAGCAATAACTTCTATCTACTTTAGACAAAGTGGTAATCAACAAAGTCTGCGCATGCGCATTGCGTTGCTACATAATTCTCAGGAGTGTTTGTACATTTCAATGCAGTTTTGTGGTTGCTGAATATCAGAGGAAAGCTGCGTGTCGACAGAAAAAACTAATTAACACTTAATTTCACTCGAGGTGTTAGGAGTTGCTGATTTTAAGTAAATCGTTTGTTTTCTAGATTGCGAAAAAACTAACAACTCTGTCACGTGGTCATCAATGTGTCGATGAACCTTGGGGTACTGTTACGCAATATATTGAATTAACCGACAAATGAGTGGGTTGCATTCTCAAAATAATACCTCAATCCATTGAGAGCATTGACATGAGAAAAAAAAACGAAGTCAGTTTGCCGAAGTAAATAGGGTAAGGATAACCGAATATGTAGGGAAGAGGCGGTAATGAACAAGGACAACCGAATATGTAGGGAAGAGGCGGTAATGAACAAGGACAACCGGATATGTAGGGAAGATGCGGTAATGAACAAGGACAACCGAATATGTAGGGAAGATGCGGTAATGAACAAGGACAACCGAATATGTAGGGAAGATGCGGTAATGAACAAGGACAACCGAATATGTAGGGAAGATGCGGTAATGAACAAGGACAACCGAATATGTAGGGAAGATGCAGTAATGAACAAGGACAACCAAATATGTAGAGAAGAGGCGGTAATGAACAAGAACAACCGAACTGGTAAAAACGACGCGAAAATGAACAAAACAACCGAATATGTAGAGAAGTGGCGGAAACAGTGGATGATGCAAATTAAAAATAGACTCTCATTTCGTGTCTTTGGGTGAATTTATGAATCACTTATTTGAAATCAAGAAATGTATGCTCATTGGTAAAGTGATATTTTATTCACAAATTAATGAAGCAAGCATTCTTAAAAATTGACTCCAAAAAGTGTCCGCGATATTTAGGTATCAATACAACTAATTTAAACAAATAAATAAATTACAGGAGTAATCTAGAGATGTTTTTGGCAATTTGTAACAATGACTAAGTGAGAAAAGCCAGGTTACAAATGAGACAAGGTGATTACACAGAAAGCAATTATTTCAACGTGCTGAAAGAGTCAAGAGTGGAATATACGAGTATGATAAATTAAAATATGGTTTTGCAAAACAACTCAGGAAAATTAAGATTAACGACATCCCGTATAAACGTAAAGGAAATTAAAATACCGTGATTATGGGGCTGAGACTTGTAAAATTTTGTCATAAATCACTTACACACATCGCAGTGAAATGAGCATACGAGACTTCAATACTGAAGAGCCCCTATCTGTGCTCCAGACAGTGACTTCAGGAGTTATCACATATTTACAATTCATAGAATATTGTAGAATCCAAATATTTCTGTTATAAAAATCCACTCAGTTTGTCAGCGGTATAATACTACATTCTATATTATCGGTATAATGATTCTTGTATATACTATAGTGTACGGCAATACAACTTCGTTAACAAAGGTTTGTCATTGATAAGACATTCGCTGCAGGATAGTTACTGGGTGACGTGGGTAGGACAAACCGTAGCCAGGTCACGATTTTACTCACACGCTGGTTAAAGAAATGTTAAGGAATCGCGACTTTCAGTTAAGTTGATCTATTAATCGTAACAGTATTTATAGATATACGTGCTGTGTATCCTAAAATCAGAGACGATATTCAACGAATACCGCGTGTTTAAATATTTCATGAATACACCAAATTGAAGAGAGTATTTTGCCACTTAAATGATTACGCAACAATGTAAGGATTTAAATTCTATCAACACTTCCGGCGTTCAAGGCTGATGTTATGCCGGTATACTGGCATCAACTTATTTTTAGATAAAGACTAATTTAGCGTTCTTAACAAACACTTGAAAATAGCGTTCTGTGGTTCTAGAAAATGAATTACAGTCACTCCGAAATCCGTAAGTCACGCTAAACTGAAACATTTCGAGACTTTAAATCGTTTACGAACAAAACCAACCGTAAGACTGGTTGGTTCACGTATAAATACCCGGTGTATCAGCCATGTAAACTACAATTATTATAGACACAATATATCTTAGACGTAGTAAAAAAGTTGCCATTCAAATAAACAATCATGATCAGTATTCTACGCGCATTATTTCCCTTTGACCCTTAAAATCATATTTACCGGTAGTTAAATTCAGGTACAGTGTATATAAGTTGCGCTAGCTTACGGAAGGTCGGTGGTTCTGCCAAGATGTAAGCACAGGGGGTTTCGTCCACAGCTGGGAAGTTTCCAAATGACCCTGGCTGATAGTGCGACGTTAAACTCCATCGAAAACATATAAATTCTCAGTTGGTGTTCTTGGACCCGTTTCATACATAGATCTTAGCTAAAATAGCAACGAGGGGCTTTTATATTTCGCTTATGGTATGTGTTTCAGACCTTTCATTGGTTGATATCATATTAGTAAAACAATCTGCGGGATAACATACATTTTATATGCAGTAACATCTCAAATAGCGATCAACTAAATACCACGACCACCTAGTTATAACGACCGCTTATTTTCGGACCGGCTTTCAATAACTCCCCTATGATTCAACCTATTAATGAGATCACCTCATCATTACGACCGATTTTTCGGGTCCTGAAGGTGGTCTCATTATTGGGGTTTCACTATACATTTATAAACATGGGTTAGCAAGATTTAAAAATCGCTATTTTAGCTCAAATATGCGTATGAAACGGACCTTGATATGTCATATTGACTTTAACATACATTCTAGATGTCTAGGCTTGCATTTATTGTGATTCTGTGGTCGTGTCAGTAAAATCATTCTGCGCAGTCTTGTTTTCGTGAATCAACGTCCAAGGACAAAAGATTTTATCGACAGTTGGCGAGGCTAGCTGTTTAGCTGAGGGTCTCACAGCTCAGTCAGACAAAAACGCACAATGGATTTATATTATCTTAATAATATATGACCTATAGTCTGTTAAAACTTTGGATTTCATGCAAAATACGAATCCATCAATGAATCACCGAAATGTTTGTATAATTACATAACATGTTAAACATACACGCCTGCCTCTAGTTCAATTTACTTTGAAAGGAGAGAATATTTTATGAGATTATTATGAGATGAACTGTAATATAGTATTTCGTCAGCACGACAACATTATGTCCTGAACAATAGCACAGCCGCCCCCCCCCCCTGAACAAACCAATATTTCTGCCAACATTGGCCAAACGCTGTCTGCTGTAAGTGGCCCCTGTCCACTAGAATGGTCCCTCGGAGCGATTGTGGTCTTAAATAACGGCTACAATCAATTGCTGGTACCCATACACTAACTAAGTTGCTTATTTTCCTGTATTTGACTGATGGTCTAAGAAAAATTTATAAAGATTTCTAATAAGTATCACCTAGTTCATGAGAAACCATGTAATAATTATAGTGCACAACTGATTTCTAAAAAAAAAACAAAAATTACAAAAATCGTGATAATTTCGAAAGATACATAAAGTTTTAAACAAAACGTGTCAAATATCCACATTTCAACGTTGTTTCTATTTAAAAAAAAAACAAAAAAAAACCCAGAAATTACGGTCACATTATTCAGGGAGCCATTAAAGACCTAAAGCAGAAATTATATTCAATTTACATTACACCATACAGATAGCGAACTAAGCCATACATACTTAAAACATTATACAGTTAATGTCTTCGTTAATTTCAACGATTGCTTTAAATGTAGAAATTATTCTAGCATAGTCTATAATAGACAGAATGTTAATTATCGTTATTTTAACTGAATGTATGAGAACCGAAGCTTGACATAGTAATAACGATTGTAATGGAGTTGATCCTAACATTCTGAAATTGAATTAAAAAAATTGAATACTTTTTTCTATCCTGCATACTAAACGACAACCCTGTATTTAAATGTGCGTGCCTGTCGCATAAACGCTTGGCACTAATAGGTTCTATTTTCCAAGCAATTTTGTTAAAACAATTTCAAAGCCAGTATACTGAATATTAACCTTAATTGAAAATGCCTAATAGATAGTTCCGAGCCTCAGGCCGGTGTTGTCTAGTGTTATTTAATTATTAGTAAGAACCTTTCCCTTGAAAGCCTCATACAACGAACATATCTCCCACAAAATCCGTCGTATGGAATTTTTGAATCAGGCATTAAAGCCTAGAATTAATAAGAAATGAATACCATAGTCTTCATTTTTTAGGAGACAGAGAAGGTCATTTCGAAGTTCCAATGTGTGGAAAATAGTATAGTTTATGACAATAAGAACAGTGTAAATATGTAAAGTAGAGGTATAGGGCTGAGACACAGCGTATTAGAATGGCAACAGAACATGACAGACCAAACAAATATCTTGTAGAAGGCGGATCAGTTCAAAAAAAGAAAAGTAAAATCTCATTATAAGGAACAGTTCGTCAAAAATTAAAGTCTGCTCGAGTTACATAGTCAGCATCACTAACATCACTTGAAGTGAACGTTTTAAGTAAACCACACGTGAAACGTGCGCAGGTGTCTCTGTTAATCAGACCAGCATATCGTATCCGACATGTGAAATGTTGAAGTCTGTGATATATTAACCATGTTGATATACAACATTATTCCAGATAGTCTGATTCTAGTCATATGATTGTTGTGTGTCATTCACTCCTAGAGTACACATTAGTACAGGTTTCAACGTAAAATATTCATCTTTTGTTGGATTAATTTATGTTTCTATACACGCAGATTATCATTTGATCTGCCCTTACAGTTTTTTTTCTTAGAGGTTTAACGTCGTACCAACAGCAAGAGTCATTTAGCGACTTTTCCAGCTCAAACAGAGGAGAAAGACTCATGATGTATGCCTGGTTAGAACTACCGACCTCCCATAAACTAGCTGGACAGCTTCCTCACACGTGAAATTGGTTTGGTCCCGGGTGAAATTCGAACTCTTAGCGGTAGTAGGCTAGAAACTACTAGATATAGAACATAACCACCACTGGACCACGGAGGCCACTCCTGATGTTTGGTATAAAATATACAAGGTTGTAGCAAACATACAAGCACGTTCAGAATGTACAATCTTCTATAAAAGGTAGTCCGAGTCTCAAATAAAACATAAATTCAAACAAGACATACCTGTAGGTTGTTCTAATGGCCGTACTGAACCCATTAAATGCGCGGCTGGCTTCATGGCTCCAGGTTCCGTGTCAGTACTAGAATCTATCTTGATATTTCCTGAAGATAGAAAAAAATAAAGAGTTGTTATTTAAATTGTAATTACAGAAAATATCGAAATTGTACCAAATTGGCTTGAAGGAACTCTGCTAAAGTCCCACTTATATATTTTCAAACATGACTAACATCAGACTCAGATATTGTTTAAGGTCTGACGTCACTTCCTGAACAACGAGTCTGCAGCATTCGGTGATCCTTGGTCAAACACGCTAACCTGTGGTTAAATGTGGTTAAATGCAGAGTCAGTAAAAAAAAGTTTTGACGGTGTACCAAAATACAGAAAGACATACAGAACCTTTGGACATTTGAAAAACAAACCAACTCAACAATTCAATTTATTTTCAAATCATACAATACAAGTGCGTCGTTCATTTTATACTAGAAACACAGTCAACATCGTTCTGGAGTATTTAGGAATGCGTAGCAATACGAATATACTTGAAGTAATTATTGCAAAATAAATGTTTAAACGCTAAAAAGGCCAAGTTGCTGCCATGGTAACATACAGAGATTTAAAATAAAACAGCAATATCGAAGTATCGTGAATCATTTTAGCGCAAAAGTATTACCCCGGGACATTTATTGAATAACAGCAATTACGAACACACGAAACATCCACACAAGCCAGATAGAGGCAGTAGCTGTTTTGTGTTTTATTGTTTTTATATCATAATTATGGAGAAGATTTATAACATATATGTATTGTATTTTATCTAAGTGAGATATCTAGAAATTATCCAGAGCAGTAGATACGTATTTTGTACTTTTTTCTTCACTTAAAATGACGTCTGTTATCTAATCATCCGCATTTTGTATAATTAATGTAATATCATTTTTCTATAAACATATTTCTTGCTAATGTTTTGAGCTATTTGCATGTTTTACGATCGAATGCATGTCTGAAGTATGAAATTGCATCTTTTTACGATTGAGTGAATCAGTACCTATTGTAATTGATAGTATTTTGAAATATCTTCAATTTTGAGAAAGGAAAACTATTGTTTATTCATAAAAAAAACTTAAATTGGATCCCAAATCTCGCGCCTCGACGTTGAGACAAAAGTGAGCAAATTGAATTATTTAACTCGCACAAAAACAATCCGCGTTTGTCAAGCGAGTAATTATGTGTCCAAAACTGCGCAGCGGCATCTCCAATAGAAATGTTCACCAACTCAATAGCTTTCATCTTAGAATGAGAGACTGCATGTCGCCTGCCGTGTACATCGTTAACCCAACCCAGAAACAATTAACCTATACAGCAACATCATTTAACTGCTTCAAAAGTTACAATTATAATTTGTACATCAGCCAAGCAGTGAATTTCTCTGTAATTTTATCATTCTTCGGTTCCCTGAACAACTTAATTGGCTGTTGGTGCCTTAATTGCCAAATAGATGCAAATAACCACGGTACCGCATTTAAACGCTGAAACAATATTTATAGTCGTGTCTGAAGACTGGTTTTGAAACATGAATGCGATATCTGCTCTAAACTTGTCTATAAAAAATCCAACACAAAGCGAGGAAAGAGAAATGATTTCATGTCATACTTTAAAAGTTTATAAGATACATATATATATTGAAGTATAGATATGTGTGTTTCATTAAAAAAACTATCAAACTGGAAACAAGATCGAACTGTCAATCCATGAAATACGGAACCAGTCAAGCTGTATTTGATAAGAAAGTTTAAAAGATTATATTGCGGCACACAAAGCCTCTAAAATACAGAATCGCGTGAATATTTCAACAAATCGGATAAAGCGAGGGGACAAGAAACAGCATACAGACAATAACGAGCTTGATCTTTGAGTAGAATGGAAGAATAAATGTAAACATTAAGTGTAAGGAATGTGAACAAGACACGAAGGAAACAACAAAACAACTTCATCAAGATGCCAACCTTCAATTGTTCTGTTTAAGAACATACAGATCACTTGTAGATGGTGTTTTTGTTTCACCCAGTGAGCAGACAGATCAAAGACGTCTGACTGTGTCACTTAACATCGCGTAACTTATCCACTAATTTAGAAAAAAACGTTCAAAAGAAACGGTTTTTATTAACCCTTAACACAGACCAGCTTAGCGTTATTTGTAATGAAGTGTGTGCCTCATCAGAGGGCGCAGAGATGGTTATTTGTTATACTGTCTTGTATGTTCATAATTTGTATAACATCATATACTGTACTACAGTAAGGCCTCGATGAAGAGACTACCTTCGGGACCCGATAATCGGTCGTAATAATGAGGTGGTCTCGTTATAAAGTTGAAAAATAGCGGAGTCAGCGAAAGCCGGTGCGAAAATAAGTGGTCGCTGTAACAAAGTGGTCGTAATATTGAGGTGATCATTATTTGAGGTTTTACTGTATTTCACTTACAGGGCGCTCCAAGACCACTTTATTATAAGGAACACTTACTGTAGGACCAGTTTCTATATATCTTTTATATTTCTATATTTCAACTTGATAATGAGACCACTGTATAATATAATATTGTCCGTTTTAGGGGATCCTAAAGTTGGTCTTTGAATCAAGGTTTTACCGTACATGATAAACTAAAATATTTATGACTAAGATACCAAGCAACCCACAAGGAAGGCAAGTGGCTGAATTCAATATAGTTTAATACACATGTGCGTGACCAATTTTTATCAACAACATGAAAATATACAAGTATACACATGCAAAATACAGACAAAAACCGGTCACGCACCTGTGGTTTAGGTATGTTGAACAAGGATATAAATCTCATTTTCTCAAGTATGTTTAGCAATGCAAACAAGGGTACCTTTTATTTTTGTATCCATCGCTAATTGGTACGCCTAAGCTAAATATTAGATTTATTCTCATAACAAGATGGTACCTCACGCAAAAATTGAAATAGTTTAATTAAACACGACCACGTCTTATCAAAACATCAAGATACTCATTTCCGTAAATAAGAAAACGTGGTTTTCATAATTCTGTAACATTAAAGAGAACAAATTTACGGAAAAAAGCTATTAAGCGGATATAGACTGCGCATGCGTACTCGAAATAACATCGTTTCTTTCTACAAATTGTAATTATCAATTTGCATTAAAATCATAAAGGTACATATTCAAACTGAGAATTGTAAAATTTAATGTTGATTTATGTGATAAATGGTGGTATAAAATAATAACCTCGCTCAGTTTTCAGATTTCATAATCAGGAACAAATTTTACTGTTAATCTTGCAACATACCTGAATCAAAAATATAGTAAATATATTACAGTTCACTTTCAACCCCTCGATTTTCACCTTGAACCTTATAACGCAAAATTATCAGAGAAAAACAAGAGCGGGCATATAGTTCATAGACCATATCTGCATGTTTATGTCAGGCGACCGGGGCACAATCTACGCCACGAACGAATAAATCACCATCAGACAAACTCGTATATCATCCTGTGTCCTCAGGGTGGACACAGCTGACCACATAAATGACCGATACTGGTCACTTAATCGGCTGATCATAAAATATTTTTCATCACGAATCCTAAGGTCAACACGACTGACCATTCAAACTGAGTCCACACATACATTTTTTATTAATTTCAATTAAACGAAAGCACCAGGTTTCAAATGATAAGCTTATACCATATTATGCTTAAATTTACCTTCAATATATTTAAAACATTGACTCAATGTAATAGTTTCATCATGATTTATCTACAGTATAACCTAACATAGCAACCATCTCAATATTACGACCACGTTGTTATAACGACCACTTATTTTTGGACCGGCTTTCAATAACTCCCCTATAATTCAACTTGATTATGAGACCACCCCATTATTACGACCGATTTTTCGGATCCTAAAGTGGTCTTATTATCGAGGTTTTATAGTACATGTAAAATATGAATAATAGTGTTGTTTGAAAATTCGAATATTACACTAAAACTAGTACAGTAATCATATGATTCTCAGACTTTTTATTTTGAAATCAATGTAAACATTGTACATTAAAACATGTGTAGATCTTGGGGTTTATAGAAATATCTGACAGTAAGACAAACAATTAGCACTCACCACTAATTAATACATTATTGTACTCATATCGTTTCACAGTTATTGGCAGCTATCATGGACATTGCTCCATTAATTAGAATTACGGATCTCTACCAAAATTTTTAACGTATAAATTTCTGGTATATTCAGCTCCGGCTTGGCGTAGGTAAAATAAACACTAACAGAGCGGGCTGTCTATGTGTTTATTGTTTCCACTTTTGACAAAGTGATGATGTCTTCCGACAAATTGTTTGACAAGCATTTTGCCAGGGCGTGAGAATTACGCTGGTATTAAAAATGCTTCATACACGCCGTGGTTCATTGTTCTCTCTAGCAACCTGGAACGTTAGTTCACATGTTTCTACGCTATCAGATCAAGTAACAAACAAAAAACTACAATGCTTAATGTCAGTCATTAGATCTGTGCTTATCTCTAGGGTAGATAAAGTCTTGAACACTTTATAACAAGTATAAGAAGGTTAGGTGCTCAAATAATACTCGACTTTATAA
Organism: Lutraria rhynchaena; assembly: GCA_008271625.1. Classification (NCBI taxonomy): domain Eukaryota; kingdom Metazoa; phylum Mollusca; class Bivalvia; order Venerida; family Mactridae; genus Lutraria; species Lutraria rhynchaena. The sequence continues at coordinate 4,035,738 of VIBL01000004.1, read as the reverse complement.
ACAAACACGGCATTGTGTCGCCTTTTAGTGTATTAAAGCATTTTTTAGTCGGACTCAACACTCGAGATGACGCGAAATTATTTCAACAAACGTATATTTTCTCAACAGCTTACATCAGTTTGTCTTGAAAAGCATTTAGAATAAAAACTTTCCGAACTTATAATCAGCAAAACACAAACGTATCTACAAATATTTGAAGACCCATTATTAAGAAAAGAAAGGCATTGTCTAAATTAGCTTCCTTTTTCAGTTTACTATAAACTGAAAGATATTTTAAGCCAAAATACAATGCAAGATGTGTGATGTTAAAAGCAGGGATTTGGGTTTACGATCAATTAAAATACGCGCAACGGTGCTGGCAAATCAAATTTTCAATTTTGGAATGAAATGTTTCCGATATAGCGAGGCACTTCCTGCAACAATCAGCTACGCAAGGGAAATAGAATCAATCTTTACTGATACTCAAGAAGACGGGTCTGACATGCTACACGTAATGGGTATAATGTACGTCGATACATCGAACGTGGCCTAATTGGAACAAGGTTACTTTTTTTCTGTGAAGTACGAATGATTGTTAAACCAGAAGCTGTTTGCGTGGATGATACTTTCAACAAACAAATCTATGTAGTATGTTTTTTTTTTATTCCAAATCGACATAATTCATGTCACTGGAAGAGTGCACGTGGTACGATCAACATAGATAAGCACAAATATATATCATATAATCATCAATCGGAGTTGAATAAGAACTTTGCTTGTTAAGCATTAGTATACGGGATATACTAATGGTTAGTTATAAATGCTGTCCTGGGTATAAAGTTTGGCTGGCCCGCAAACTGAAGTTCCGGAACAGATCTGTACACATTATATAATCTAATTTAGATTTAAAATAAAATACTAATGAAAGAGTGAAAACGTGTCCTTATTCCACGGGGTCTTCGCCCAGATGTTAAAATAAAAGTCAGCGTTTTAACAGTGTTAGAATTTAGAGATAGGCAGTCACTTACAAACCGTAAAACCTCACATACCGACCACATCAATATTACGACAACCTTGTTATAACGACCACTTATTTTCAGACCGGCTTTCAATTACTCCCCTGTGATACTCAACATGATACTAAGACTACCTTATTATTACGACCGATTTTTCAGAGGTGGTCTCAATATAGGGGTTTTACTGTATTCTATTTCGTCATTACTAACACAGATGAATCCAACATTTACACACCTTGCAATTATGAATAATATAGACATCTTGATGCATTCATTATACGACTGTTTATCATAAACATCGACAGTGACTTGTCTAGCATGCTGACGTACTGTCAGACGGAGGGTTAAACCTAGGTCAGCACTAAAGCGCCTTAAGGTGACATCATAAACTGACCTCGTCACCGAAAATCTTATCTACTGGCCAAATGATGGGACAATTTACGATAAACAAACACAACTAAGACAATAAAATGTACGTTTATCGAGCTGACCATCGGACAAAGTCTCATTAAGAAAAAGGTCGGGATCGTGCAGTCGAAGCCGAACACATAAACCGTAAAAAGAGAGACATAAATGTTTCAACTTATCCGATGCATGCCTACATATGGTGTACTGACCACCTAGATACACAGCAACATATATATGCTCGCACAAGACTATCGTGATGAAGAGATAGAGCGTGGCACACCAGGCCAAAGGGTCATTAGTTCGAGTCCTGTTAGTACAAAATTATAAACAACCTGGCAAGCAGACATTTTTTTTCTTCCAACACGCTCTTGATTTATTTCATTGTAAGAAAAAAGTGAAATATTGATATAATGAAGTAATTATTCAGTACCCCAGGAATTCACTTTAACTGTGTTCAGCTGCAATAAATATAAGTTGTAAAAACGTAAGAGCTCTTTCAAATTCTATATTATGTGTATTAGAATGAATTAAACTGCATTTTAGATTTCCATCTTGAAGTTTAGCGTTATTAAGTTTTTTTTTCTATTTTTACCACCAAACAAGAAACTGATTCAACAAAGTCTTCCCCAAGAAAAGACTGAAACCATATAAATGAAATATCGTTCTTTGATGTGTTATTTTTATATCTGCATGATTTTTATATCTGCATGATTTTTATATCTGCATGATAAAATATTAACACTTCGCGTAAGTTTGTCGCAAACATCTAAACTTTTATATCACACTGGAAATCCTCTAAACCGGCTCCTCTTTACACCGATTTTCCCTCTAAATCGATCAAATGTTCTTGTCCCGGCTTCATTACCATATAATTCAACCCCCCTAAACTGCCATCTCCTCTAAACCGACCGAATGTCCTGGTCCCCGGCTCAGCCGGATTAGAGGGGTTCCACTCTACCGGAAAATAATTCACAAATCATTCTCACTTGTCGAGGACAGCCACGTCCGATGAATAATGTATAAATTCAAATAACAATCAGCATAAAATACTTTAACTGTCGCAGAGATTTCTGCGTGTGTAGAATATATATTTTCTCCCGAAAACATTAGTATGCGTTACATGGGAAAGGCGAGAACACTTAACGCATATTGAGGATATTGCGAAATTCCACTTCTATCCGAATGAATGAATACTTACGGCACTGAGGAAATTTCAAATGTAAATTGGAATTCAAATATTTCTCAGGGAAACACACACATTTTCCGCAATAATACAAAGTGCCAATTCAATTTTGAGTGCGCAATAAAATCATTCTTGTTTCTACAGAAATGTTAAACGTTAATTTCAACGTTGAATACTGCATGTATGCGATTATATTTTTATTCCGTGTTTTATAAGCCGAGACTTTTATGTTTATAAAAACACATTGATTTACCACATAATGTGATTTTGTATACATTGTCGTAATCAGTCGGAAAGTAATTTTAGATAATAAAAAATACTAGAGTGCTGAAGACGCTCTTACATAAAAAGCGTTAAGCACCTGCATATATTGTTGAATTTTATTAACAAAGAGCTTACAAAACTAATTAATCTTTAAAGGTTTCTGGCTTTTCAGTTTCTTAATGATGTATTTGTTGATTAAATGGCAGGAATTTAAAGTATATCTATAAGATATTATTTAGAGAAAGGTCGCAATTAACCAAATTCTAAAGTAGGGCTTTATCCAATAGATGCTAATTAAGACATATATAACACAGGTGCCCCAAATTAAGATGCTTCTACGTCGGAATGAAACCATTTAATGAATGTTAATCACTGGAAATATGTTTTTTCTTGAGCTAAATTAGATCAAAGATCTGATTAAGATATGCAATGTTTACAAAGAAGAGTTGAGTTCCTGTGAATGTAAGCGACGTAAAAACACGATATAAACCAATTACCCGTAGGACAAGATGACTTTATCTGCAACACTTTTATGCATTCTTTTTATCCAAATCAAAATGGCGAGCATAATTGAATCGGACGAAATACGTATAACAACCTGCGTGTTTTAATTTTGTTTTCTCGGACATGTATTCATGAGTTGGTTCCTGTTTCCGGAAGCAGAGTAAAAATGCCTCCGTACATTTAGCCAAAGTAAGCAGGGTGCCAATTTCAAAATAATGTATGCATGTGCCAACATATCTTGGTCTTTCTAAATTACCCATCCCCTTGCAGTTAATGACAAAAATGTTGCTTCATAAATATAGTTTTGTGTATTGTTGGTGTGTTATGTTTTTAGTTGTTTTTGATCAATAACATGATAAGACATCAAATTAATGCAATAAATACGGAGAGGCGGGTTCGGGATGAATATAGTCCAGAAATAAGTCTCCTGTAGACATTATATATGCGATAACTAATCAGACTTTCGTTAATCATCACCATAAGACCGAGGTAAACCCAATTTGTTCCTGGTTTATTTAATTAATACATGTTGTAATGCATTTTCGATGCAATAAACAGTAAATATAAAAAACGTCAAAGAAGTGATTATCAATAATTAAGAAACGAGAAGTGTACACAGAGGATTATTTCAAAACACTGGTGCCTACCTGTCTAGAGTGCTCATAACATTGTTTTATGATGTAAGGACCCTTAATGGGACAAAACCAAAATGCAGGAAACACAGACAACGAAGAGATAAAGTGTTTTTTTTTTTGTAATTACTCAGACATTTAATGTTTGCTTTAATTAAACCAGCGAATGTTTGCAATCATACAAAAAAAATTATCTAAAATCCCATGGTAATTTACTTTTAAAAAAATATTATGATAATGGGGGGGGGGGTTCTGTTAAGTTACTTATCAGTATACAAAAACACATGACACAACTTGCACGTAGTGCAGATTGCCGGAAACAAAACTGAAGAGTCTTAAAACAATTCTAATATAAAGCCGGGGGCCTCCGGGGTCGAAGGTTTAAAGTCTCTGACTAGACGTCACTAGTCCATCGCCGTTAAGTTCGAATCCCATCTGGGATCTGAGAAATTTCACATGAGATCCCGAGGAAGCTACCAGGCTAACTTAAAGAAGGTCAGTGGTTGTACCAACGCGCACATCTTGGGTCTTCTACAACCTATAAGATGGACAAATCACAAAAATAACCCCGCCTGACGTACGACGTTAAACCCCAGAGAAAAAAATGTTATTGCTGTAGTTCATCAGAACCGCAAGAACCACAAGAGGCGGCAAAAAAATTACAGGATATAACTGAAATTTAGTATGACATCAAAAACGCAGTGAACAGGTGAAATAAACAGAATGATATAAGTCTTAGACTTAAAATAATCCTAGTGAGGCCAATTTGTTCTTCTTGCTAATAAATATCCGGATAAGATCTGGCACTGAATGTAACGTGATAATAATGATTCAGTAGAATACATTTTTTTACATTAATGATGTCAAATTAACCGCAACTTTACATCAGTTGGATTCATCCGACAAGTTGAACTTAACTAACCTTGACTAAGTCATAAATATTAATTTCTTGGAATCAAAGACTCCTCATAAACAATTTATACGCCATTAGTCAACAAAATACCATAAATTCGCGAGCGAAAATATGGCCGCATATTGTTGCAGGAACCGGAAGTAAGCTACCGCTACAAGAAAAACGCTTTCAGTTTTTACGTCAGTAATTGGTCATTTAAGAAGCAAAAATAGATTTCATGAAAGCTTTTTTGATAAATCATGCATGCCATACAATTAACATGTGTTAAATTCTAGATGTTTGCTGCAACAGATGTGGATCGGTTTGCAGCAGTGATTAATCTTGTTTTCAGTGTAAGAGAGACTCGGTATTAATTCAGATTCGAACGTATTTACTTAATAACAAATCTAATTCGAAACATGAGCGTAAATATTTATCTCAACATTGCTGACTTTCATAAATCCGTATAAACATAGTTTACCATTTATACAACAAAATAGCAAATCTAGAAATAGCGGCTAGCTAACCGGAAATATTAGATTAGTCAAAATTACGACGTAAATCGCGCTGTAGTACATTCCCACACACAGTTACAGTAATATTATTCTTTAAAAGTCACGTATAAAGTACTGGCATGTGAAAATAGATACGATGTCAGTGTTAGTATTGCGTTACAAAGTTGTGTTATTTTAGTCACTGGCAAATGGAATAAGTAGATAAAAAATCACATTAGTTGCCAGCTATACCTTCTCTCAAGCCCATATCCTACACCCATTTACGAGCAAAACGAAATTGCACCCGATTTCGAGTATTATATGTAATGCAAATCTGTGATTTTCATTTAGTACATCTAAATTACATTTTTCATACAAGTTTGTATTAAAAATCTAGTTCATATTCCATCCAGACACGCCCGAACTAAAACGGTTTATGACGTCGGTCTAATCTATCTAATTTAGAGGTGAAATATAGAATTTCGCAATAAATAAAATTTACAAAGGTCAGTTATCTTTACAAATTAATATATTCAAATACTGCCGACAAGGAATTGCTATTAAACAAGATGCCTCATCTTTCCAAACCTTTTCCTTAGCACACCTACACAGCTCACTAAAAATCTGACAAACCTTTTTAAACACGTCATCTGCTTTGACACGTAAACCCAATTTATGTCCCCTTCTGACATAAAGCTCTTATCCCTATAAGTTCAGTGAGATTTACTAAATGCTTAAGTCAATATTGTCGTATACAAGCTATTACAACTTATTTGATCAAGAGGATTTTAAGATCAACGCGTTTTCAATACCCTACAACAAGTGCTTGATAAAATCTTACATCAACGAATAATGTAAATAAATTATTTTCCAATTTATTACCCCATGTTTCATTGTTCATCTTGACGTTCGACCCGCCAGTCAGAGAAATACACATGGAATTTTAAGATTTCTAAAACTGTATCGGACCTGTGAGACTTAAAAAGAACTTTGGGCGATAATTGGTTCAAAAAGTCAGGGTGAATTATTCCAAAAGTACGAATTTCATTGAGTGATCCGATTTCCTTTGAATCGCCAAACAACTCGATTTCTAAAATTTCAAAGGCCGGTACTGTTGTACAAAGTGACAATCATAACTCGTAGTTATATCTAAAATCATAAATCAGCAGTTATTCAGAGATGTTAATTCTATATTTAGGCATCTTTTATCCTAACGTATATCGTAACTGAAACCTGTTTGACGAGTTTTCTTGCCTTCTGAAATACGAGATACCGAAATTCTTCCATAAAAGCGAAATGTTCCATCAGACAAAAAAGTAATTAAAAAGTTATGTGCATAAATTTTCACCGTAGGAAAATAATCTAAAAACTAGTTATCAAACACGTTAAATGTATAACGTTATAACAGGTGCCCACGTAGTTGAATGGGTTGCGTTACCGAAAGTTGACACCAACTGTATTAAAGTCTTCAAATTTCTCATACATCATATATTTTACCTTGATTCATATTAATGAGATAATCTAATTTCTATGCAGAGTAGGTACGTGGTTGCTATGATATCAATGAAAAGGGTAAGGGGGTCTATATAATTAGGTAATTCTAGACACTCGGTCATCTGATACCAATCTTAAAGAGAACCCCAAAAAACTGGAGACAGAATTTCAAACACTCGCCTTGTTTGTTGATCATAAACTTTCTTAACATCAAAGATAACACATTATCACGCAATTCTTTTTTTTAAATCGTGTAATTAGAAAATTATTTTACACTTTTTCGTAATTTCAAAATCACGTAAGTGAATATTAATGGCTAATTTGGGATAATTTTTCGACGGGTAATTTCGAAATTATTGAAATGAGATATTATCAGTAGTTACCAATTACCCCGAACACACGAATCGTACAAATGCAATTACCCCAAAAGCATTTTTGCCGCCTCCCCCCCAACAAAATGACATTGAACGTAACAACATTATTATGTATTAGATTTGTTTTTAACAGTTTTCAAAAATTTTCAATTTTCAAACAAATTAGCAAGATTTTTTTCTCGTTAACACCAATTTTTCGTTCAGCATCTTTTAAATTAATATCGGTACAACAAGCTATCAGTATTTCTAAAACTGTCAACAAACCTCTCAGCTTTCCCTGTGTAGCTACTTTTTACTACAACAGTAAAACAACCCAAAATTAGGTATAGGACATCGTTATCATAGACTTGAAAGGGTATGGCCTGCCGCGACTGGGATTTGAACCCGAATCGCCGGGTTGCAAGTCCAGCGCACTAACAACTGGACCACGACTGTGGCTTCTATGAAAATTTGACAAAAATGTTGATTTTCCTCCATACGTGGAAAAGTTGCCGGCTCCTTGTGGAACGGTAAGTAAGTACTGGTTGAATACAGTCCAGGAAAACTGGATACGTGAACCGGAAATGAAATAAATAATATAAGATTCAGTACGATGTATGATACCATTATCTAAAGATTAAAGTGTATGACATAAATATCTAAGACTTAAATGACACCACGCCTGATTGATATGCAGCACATGTTTTGGCATTAAGATATCCATGCAGGAGTGTGCTTTTTTATTAATATTTAGTCAGTAATAAAAAAAATATTGTTTCTTATTTGATAGTGAACGTTTGGTTGGTTGTTGGTAATTGTTAATTTAACATGTACCGTCAAGTATATGTAGCATAAATACTTTATCTTTATGCCTGGTACTTAGACGTCTAAAGGGATGGTTTATGTCATAGAATAATGACCACAACATCTTTTTACAAGACTGGTATCTTTCGGGGCCGAGTTATGTCAGACGAAATGCGTTTGCTTATAAACGCTATGTTCGGAACGTCTTTGATTACATCGTGCAGTAAAGGTGGGGTATTTTCCGCTATTTATTTACTTTAAGAAAAACAAACAAATCAACATATAAGGTGTAATACTCAAGATGATGAAGTACTATGATATCATATGATCAAACATTTATTTTGTAATATTATATAGTTTGTGTACACACTACTATTAAGTACCACCTCATATTGTCCCAGATACAGGAAACGGGGATAGAGCCTATTAGTAATTTACATAATTTTGTAGCAAAATAATGCGTAGTTAAATATCACGTTTCTTTTATTTAATATTTGTTTCATGCGGGTAAACTTTGTACTTTGTAATATACGACTTTGTACGACTTTCTGTGCTGGAAATAAGAAGTAATGTCAGCCAACATCCGGTTTAAATATCGGGACACAATCTTTTAACCTGATCTCAGGTGTTTCGTATAATACTGTTTCTATATATTAACTTCTTATTTTATGCGACAATAACCTCAAAAATACATTATATTTGCATAAATTAAAATTTAGATACAAAATATAAAAATTTAAGAGGTTTTTGAATGTTCACGATACCAGTGTTTAGATATAAAGTCAAGATTTTAAGAGATTTTTAAGTTGATGACACAAAAATATTTAAAACCTGTATTAAAAACTGAGTTTGACTTTCAGTCCAAGTTTGAGCATCGGAAAAAAGAATGGTCTATCAAAGTCAAAGTTTCTGCCATCTAAATATCCATCACTAACAACTAGTTATATTGATAAAATTTTTAAAATAAATCCATGAACGACATCACATAGACTAGATCGGGAAAAAACGAGTAGCTACCACTTACAACGAATAGATATGCACGGAACAATTCTCATAGGACAACTGTTAACTTTTAGAAGTCAAATATAAAAAGAAAAAAATGAGAAATGCAATTAAATGCACTAGATCTAAAAAAACAACCTAATATCTCATAGCATAACATTCATAATAAAATTATCAGAAAATTATATAAATTTCACCGCAAACAAAAGTTTCAAATCAAATAAAATTTGATTTATCAAAAGACGTATGACCCACCATCATAGCTCTGGGATTGCTATACATGTTATTTTCGAATCAAATATGGTAATATACTGGTCTGAGTTCAATAGGTGTGTTCTGTAACAATACGACTGTCGTAGACATGTTTCATTTCATAACATTAATATAATTAAATTTTCTATAATCATATCAGACTACAGGGAGTTGAATTGAATTCTGTGATTAACGTAATATAATTATCGGACTTGAATCAATATAGACAGAAAAAGGTTTTGGAAATATCTCTAAGATAATGAAAGTAATATCGCAGAAACATTGCTATAATAGTGTGAGATTGGATTATAATTGGTCTCAAAGGGAACGCATCTAAAATTGCGATATAGCGTAAAAACGACGGGGAAATGCTATAGAACTTAATGCATTTCTGACAATTCGATTGGACATGAAAGTCACGTGGTGTTGGATTTTGCGCGTAGTTATGCCGTGCAGCGGCACAATGTGTTTGATGACTGTCTGAAGTAGAATGCCAACTTACAAATTGCGGGGCATTAAATACAATCATTTTATCAAACATAATGATTTTGTATCACATTTTCATGTCATGCCATTTTTTGCTAATTGTTGTTTACTGATGGCTATCGTGCGTTTATTTAAAACGTTTATATCTTTTTCTTCATCTGTTGTGTCGAGCCGTTACTTCCAAGAGTAGTGTAATAGCTTGATGTCAAGGAAATGAGCCGTATTTAAACCGTCCGGATAATTTGGTTTATAGCCCGGTACCAACGCACGTCATCATAAATCATACAGCAGCGAAAAACAAAATACAATTAAATAAATATCGCCATTCAAACACCAAAGTAATTCTTGTGTTTTATCGAACGATCGACGAACATTTAGCCAATTACATGAAAGGAAATTCTGAACGTCCGCTGATAAAAATCTCTTTCGCGTGCGAAGAACTACTTGAGTTCTTTTCTGTCTCTTTTCGCTCATATTTCATACTCAGCAAAGGAAACAGGATCAATTTTTGACGAAATAATTTTCCTTACTTTCTGTTATTACAATTTACCGTGATAACATGACAAATTCGTAGAAAATGCCTACTGGACCATTCCTAGCAAATTTCTCAGAAAATGAATCTCATCCAAGGTGGAATCAATAGCAATCTTGAGCTCAATTATATCTCAATTAGGAATTCGCGCGAGGAGCAATCTATGTGACGAAGGCGCTTGTCAAGCAATTTACTTCAAAGGAAGGTAGAGTTCCAAAGCGTCTATTTGACAAAAGCTTTTCTCGCATTAAGTAGGAACGAAGAAATGACGAAACGGGACTGTCAACTAAAAGCAATATACCGCGATAAAATGTCAGACAGACTCGGCGAAATTAAATTTAAGTCTGAAGCGAACACCAAACATCATATTTTGGCTCGACTTGTCTTCAATGTGATGGTGATATTTACATTCCACGGAGTCATATGATATTTGAATGATCATACCAGCTTGATGTGGCAGACGACAGAATGAAAGGTCAGAAATTCAATTTTGCTGTCTGGTTGGAATGTATAAACCTAAATGATACGTACGATAACAGTGATAGATTAAATCATTTACTATTTTGGGTCATAAAACCGTCATTTTCTTGTGTTTTTGGATTTTACAAGCTCTTATTCATTTGTATCATGAACTTCAGTCTACAAAGCTATAAAAAACAGAATCATAACATGTCAATATGAAATCACGTTCCAAAATGCCAACAGTTTAATTGGAAACCGTGTACGTCACCACCTTCCATTGACTACAAATTCTTATTTCAAAAATGTAATTTGATCAGAGAATAATACTCGCACATTGACCACTTTGTATAACATTCAATAATAAAACAAAGCAACAATGCTGAGAACGTGTACATTAAAAACGAAGCCAAAGAAAAATCCAAAACGACTGATCTGAAATCGATTCTTTTTTTGAGTGGTTTCGGACATTACCATTTCGTACAGTAATCACATTATTACATCGTCTGACACGTAGGCCATAAACACAGCATAACGTCTGCATTTATATCAAACAGTAGCAAAGCAGTCGGTAGGTTAATGGAAAATTCTGAAGGGACGTCATTTAAGACAAGCATGTTTATTTTCCTTCAAAAGTCGATACAGAACTCTCAATAAAACACACACACTGACATCGGTATTCACTTTACTTTGACATAAACATGTTTAACCCGTGGATATTGGCACATGAAAGATTATCTGGTAAAACATCCCAGCATTTCCGGGTGGTAACATTACAATGTCACTGTATTGACTTCTTTCTGAACGGTACAAATAAAAACATACGTACACGTGCATGGAGCAGAGAGGAAATATACGAAGCGAATAAAAAATGTTAGTCGTATATTCAAATAACGATTGGTACGTATGTATACATAACCTTTACTGACCCTGGACCCCAAGTGCTTAAATTCGAACAAAGGACCAGTTATATAGACCCAAACTAATCTACGTATACATACAAACATGCACATTCGGGTATTATCAATCACACACGTGGGTCTGTCCATTGATATAAGGCTATGATATCAACAAAACCACTTGAACTTATCAAAGAAACTTTTTATCAAATATAAATAAATATTGTAGAAATGTTGCAGTACGCTACAAATAAATTCTAATCATTCATCAGTTGGGAAACGTGATAAGCATAGCAAACAATGATATACGTGGTTAACTATTGAACAGCTGTTTGTATGAATTCAAATTTGTCTGTTATCACAAATGATATCTTGCATGCGTTAATTAAATGCTAATTTCTGATTTGTACTCTGTGAATATGTTATGAACAGTCGGTGACATTGAAGAATAGTCAAATAAAAACACTTCAGGGACGGTACGCATCCGGGCACGTAAGCACGCTAGATCCCCATTATCAGACTGGTATTCAATCAAACATCATATAGAAAGAAAAAAGCCAATTTCAGATGAAAGTGCTTGCTATCTGTAGGATTCATAGAAACCATGAATTATCAAATCGAGAGAAGTGCATTCGCTCGTGGACAAAAACTACAATTTAAAAGAAATTCTATTTGGGTATTGTGAATTCCAGGCGTGTTCAATCAATATTTACACACAATATTGAAAGGAGTTCTCGATCTAGCAAATATTATGAAAAGCTTTGATTTTGATTAACGCGTGCAGGTCGCTAGAAACTATTGATTTAAAGAGCGACAACTTCCTCTTACAGTGAATGGGACCAACAAAAGAATGTCCATTAGCAGAAATATATAGCTCTTCCGCTGTTTTTTTTTTCAGAATCATAAAAGCGCTTGGAATCTCCAAGTCGTTAAAACGCTTTTAGACGAACATTCAAGTGACAAGGATTATTGCGAAAACGAGGCCGCACGCTATTTCCACTTTACATGTCATGCCTTCGAATACGGCATTCCCTCCTCTAAATCAATACGATGGACATCTTATGTAGAGGTTTTATTTCTACGAAATATATATTTTAGTACTGTTTTGTTACATGTTCTAAATTTATATTCAGTGTTTAATGTATTATTCAAACTATAATGCAGATTGATACACAGTAAGGTCGATTTTATTACGAAATTTGTTTATACAAAGGAAACACACTCATCACACTTATAGTAGACATCAGTGCTTTCAGATGTATGCATCGTTTCCGATTCATGCAACATCAGTCCATTTTGTTACTGTTGTATCAGTTTTATAAGGAAAACTCCGGCAGATTCTCTCTAGGAATTATGCTAAGAAAACATTTTATCGACCACATTAATGGAATATCTATGATCTCAAGAGCATGCCACGAGAAGAAGCATCGCTTTTTGTCAATTTAATGAACACATGTTAGTCATTACATGATACTTGACAAATACATCCATTATTTTGTTCTCAGAAGAGTAGCAAAGATCAAAAATAATTAAACCCAATTGATATGAAATAACGAAAAGGAACTCATCAACTACATCTTAAGATTTGCATGCTTGGAAGTTGGACAAGAGAAAGATAATACAGATTCAACATATGTTCGTGTGTAGATTCTTAAAGTTAACAATAATAGACACGAGTACAATGAAGACGTAAGGGATGTTTATTTTGACAGTTTTATCAACACATAGCGTAATTGTTTTCCAACTAAAATGGTTTTCTCATGATCACGATTGTTCCAAAATAAAACATAATCCTAAATGCTGCGAAGATTGACGGCTAAAATCATACAATGTGGAATTATTTACTGAAAGTGATTAACTAAAACCCCGTTCTTACCGGTTCCACTATTCGCATGGATGATCGTTGTAGACGAACGTTGGATTATATAAATAATCTTACGCCAGAAAGCGCAGCTTATACCTGACACAGAAACATAGCACTGTGAATGATTCATACACCTTTGCAATTAACATGATCTAGAAAACGAATTCCATTCTATATGTGACTATTTCTTATTTAGGCTTCAACAATAGCAATGATAGTATGACAAATGTTTAATACTGCATAAAATAGTAATACAAATGCAAATTATAATATCATTTAACTACAGTTATATTCTATTATTTCGCCGCAAAGATTCTGATAAACAGCTCGGCTAGTATTGACCCTACAGCCATATAGAAGTGGCAATAGATGATCCGCGCCGTAATGAAAGAACTAGAAGGCAATTTTGATCATCAAAGTACCATAAATAAGGGGAGATGTCCGATTTTATAGCTATATCAGTTTACAGGGGAAAGAACTAAACGCTCTATAATGGGACAATCATGTTGGGCTTAATTGCAAACCGATTTCTCTCGAAGACATAACTGAATTATTGCAAAACTAATTACAATAATGTTCTATAACCAGACAAAAACAAACTGTGTTTATCTACTAATATATGAGATGGTAGATTCAATACCCACAATTCATGATAATTGTACGAACATTACGCCATTTAACTGACTTTAAACTATAGATTTAAGGAAGAATTCCATTCATTATGTCGTCTGGGAGTATTTACGTTTATATTATGTTCAAAGAGCCGGCTTATCGAAGACACAAAAACATTCGAAAACTATTATTTTTTCCCATGATTCAAGCTTCTAGTTCCCAGTCAGACATTAAACAGAATGTTCTAATTATTAAGATTTAATTCCATTAAGTCAGGAGCTTCCAGTTTTATTGAAATACACCTGAACTTTGAATGAAAAAAAAACACTTATTGAATAAATAAATGGATTCGTTTTAATCATGAGTTTTCGCGAGGTGATTATGAGAACAAAAGATTTGGCAGCCACGCAAACAAAAACTTTGCTCATTTGTCTGTTCAGATTTCCGGAAGCCTAAAATGCTTATCAGTTACAGACAGACGGAAGCATCTGCCTGGTTTCATTAATTGTTTGTTCATATGATTTGATTTTATGGAACCACTCAATTATCTGATAAGAATATTAACCATTTTTGAGAACAATGAAAAAGAGTTAACGAAAAACTGAGACTTTTGTCACAGTTTGGTAAGACAGAACAAACTTCTATTAGAACCTTGTCCGTTTTATAACAAGTGTTAACACATGTTTATCGTAATTCACAAGGACAGCGATGAAATGTATTAGCACAGTATTGATTAACAACAAAAAAGAGCAATTAAATGGTGCTTGTTGTTACTTCACGCAGATTTTTTCCTAAATCGGAAGATTTGAATGTTGAAGATTCGTTCAGAATGAACTAATCTATTATAACGCAATCTCACTTCTTTCTATCATTCTTAGCATTTTGATCTAAGTACATAAGTATATTGTTTAGGTTCAACAAGGATTTTATGTACAATCAACAAATATTCTATTTTTTAGTATTAAAGGTAATTTTATAATAATAAAATAAAGAAAATTAATCAGAAATACCATACTTTAATACATTTGATCATGTTTAAGACACTAAATTGAAACTATAACCAATTTATTGTACAGTATTTCTGCCACATTTGACTAACAAAAACGACTCATCATGTACTCTCACCAATGTGGACATTTTATCACACATTGTGGTCAAAACTTTGACAGGTTCAGTAAAATATGAGAATGAAGTTTCAGATATTTATCAATTTTAGGTGTTAAGTATAAAGCCGTGGTGTGAAGCGTCATATGAATACATACGTGTCGCCATTTTTGTTGCTATAAGAAACAATTTCCATGGTATCCAAAATAAGAATTTCTGAGAAATTTACGGCCATTCCGACAGTTAAACACCATAAATTTTATTTATTGTGTTTGCCATGAGTTAGGGACTTTTTTCAATATCTCAGTAACTCAGTCGATTCAGAACGAGTAGAACAAATAATGTCAGAACAGAATAGAACAGAACAGAACAGAACGGAACGGAACGGAACGGAACGGAACGAGACGAGACGGGACGGGACGGATCGGATCGGAACGGAACGGAACGGAACGGAACGGAACAGAACAGATTGTATAGTTATATAGTAACAAGTGTTCAGTGGAGAATTCGGACGCAATATGTATATATACACCTATGGTTTCATCCCAGACATCCTTCATTGACATCATCTTTATCAGACTAACTTTGTTGCGGAGTTTCCGTTATGTATTTTGATTAACTAGAATCAATGATTCTCCTGTAAGTTTCCTGTACCTTATGAGTAAAATATTATTTAAAAAAAAAACTCGATTGATAGTTCCATTTTCCTGAAATTGCAAGGTCAATCATTTATTTTCTCCTGAACACAGACATGATATTATTTACTAACCAAAAACATGAGATAGTCTAGCTTTTTCCCTGGAGCCCTATTTCCGCTCTCACCTACGTAACTCACAGACAATATTGAACGCATGTTCAAAATATATCGTTATTACAAATTGTATCATACTGTGATAATATGATAGCCAATGTAGAAACGTAAATTAGCACGTGATATCTTATCTTACAATTAACACGAGCGCTGGTATATAATTAACGTATCTAAGACGTGATCAATGTAGTGGTATGTAATGATGGAAATCATACATCATAATCAATACACGAAATCTCGTCAATTCACGTCAATTCTCGTCAATTCTGGCGAGACGTATTTGGAACTGTGAAGGAACACATTATAGACATCATCACCTTCCTTTTCTATTTTAGCTTTCTAATCTAACCTAATTTCAAACAATAAGAATAATGTTCAAAGCTGATTAGCGGCATGCATCTGACAGATTGAAGGTTTAACGAATAACGCGCAAATCTAAGCATCCACGGGTGTTTCGAAAACATTTTGTAAATAATTCCGATCTATCAACTACCCAGCGGAGATTAAACAGTGAATACTGAAAAAAGCCAGCTTTGTAAAAACACTGCTAAAACAATGAAGCATTTAATTCAAATCAAACAACCCAGCGGAGATTGAAACAAACTACCAGCTTTGTATAAAAACGCTAAAAAACAATGAAACTAAACACACATTATTTATCAATTGTCTGCCTTGTATTTAAATATTAAATTCACCATCAATCCTAACAATGTTGCCATAGTAATGTTTTATCCCGTAAGCCCATTAATGATAAAGTACAGCGTGACATGACTGATGAGAAGTGAATACATAATGTAGACTTTAAAATCATCTTCGCCTGATTTCTCAAAATATAAATGCAAAAATACAAAATTTAAAACAAAAGGCGCCTGTCTCAAGTTAAATTCGTAAAATTCTTGATCGCAACACTTTGGCATTAATTTCCATTCTGCAGAACAGAATCGTTAAGTTACGCCACTTTACATTAAAATCTCAGCTTCGTAGTTCGACTTTGATATCCTTGAATAGCGCGTGCTTAATTGTTATCTCAATTTACATACATACGATGCTTACGCTACTATCAGAGACGCCTATCAGAGAAGTTTTCTGATCTCCGCTAACCCAACCGATCCAACTTTTTTCTACGGATCTTCGACTTTTCAGCCTATTTTTCTCTTGCCGATGTTTTTATTACTTTGGGTCCTTCAAGGGTTATAACGGAAGTACGAAAACGGAAGTACTATGTTTCGCTTATGCTCCATTATTTCATAAGTTGAGGTGCTTTCGAAGTTCATGTCATATGAACTATATCTCCGAACTAAGATCTATTTAAAAAAAACAAGAGCCAGGGCCATTCGGCGACGTCCCCAACTTTAACGGTGGAGGACGACCTCAGGCTTATGCTTAGATAAAACCACCAACCTTCCGGAAGTCAGCTGGGCAGCTTCCTTGTATGATAAATTTGTCTGGTCCCGGGAGGGATTCGAACTCACCGGAGTGAGGGCTAGAGACTACTCAGAAACCATAACGTTGACCATTTGACCACGATGGCTTCTCGACATAACATGTTAGCATTCAGAAAAGTTGACAATAGGTGTAAATCTACACAAAGAAACAATGTCATTGACTACAAGAAAAGTTGCAGGAAATACACCCAAAATAGCTAGAATATCTGACTTGAGAATAATTACGTTATCATATTTGAAGTTTTGTAAAGCTGTTTGACTACAGTAAATTTCGGTTCCTACGTTCGTCAGCATTATGTCTGATTTCTAATAGATAAAACTTGAAAAATAACGTTCTTAACATTGAATTCCACGAAACTGTGATAGATCCAACATATCAGCAATCAATGCCATTGCAAGTATGTACCTATAGTTACGCGATAACTATTTCATTCATACTTGAAAACTAATTTCTTTGAAGACAGAAAGTCGGCAGTTTGCGTGACTCTGGATCGTAATAAGAATGATTCCAAAATATGCTTTACCAACTCCGCGATGCAAAGCTCATTTTAGAAGTTTAATGCTCTACAGGCATGCATGCAAGAATGCAAACTACATGTTATTAGTAAACTTCTTTAGTATAATTGGCACAAGGTAATGATGATACACCAGATATACATCATCCATATCGTCTGAAACTAATGATAAAGTCTTCAGTCGCCACTCACGAGAGAAAAACATACTCTGGTGTTTTATACTGACCCTTAACGATGCGCAGATGTCTAATGACGCCTAATTGAAATGCAAACAATAGCATAGCTCGCTCAAGTAATGAGATGGGTTTTAACGTTGTAATTAATTTCTCGGTAAGTTTATTACAAAACAAACCAGTATCGAACGCACGCATAATGCATTCCAACGATCATGCATTATTCAATTGTGCCGCCCCAAAAATACCAAATTATCATTTCGCTGCAAGTGATATGTCAAGTAATTAATTCTATAATATGTAATAGATTATATTCACATCAAAATATATAATCAAGTGTCTATTAATTACGTGCTTACGGATACAAATTGAATATGTCATTTTTTTAAAAAAAGAATCTTAAAAACTGATGCTGATTGACATCAACAGAAATTGTTTACGAATACCACGAAAACATCGTTCAGTGATTCCATTGTCATTATAATCTAAACAAGAATAACACACTTATGATGCTAGACTTGATGACTTGTTCCATGCGCTAAATAATGAGTCATCTTTCACATGCTCAGACAGAATTGCGATCTAACCATAAATGACAACAATCGACATAATTACGCAGAAAAAAACTACTCACAGTACTTTGATTTTTATCATAATTGTTTTAATGTAAATGGATTATTATTGTTGTCAGGGTAACGGTAATGGGGTGGTATTTAATGTAACACATGTACCAATAAAAGAAGGATTCTTTTGATTTGAACGTAAAACAGAAACTTCAAATGAATCATAAACAACTAATTGATACAAATGCTTTTAACACTTGCTCTTAGCGTTGACAATATTGGATTGAAAATGTTTGTTTTTGCACCTTATAATGACAATATTCATTAACGAACGAATATTGAATTATATTCGATGTTGCTTCAGAAGGCAACAAAGCCGATATTAAAATAAATCGAAAACAGAATTCAAAGAAATTCTGCAAACTTTGTTAAATTTGAAAATGTAAGAATCCTGTCGAGTCCTTTCAAATGATTACTGATACAGTATTTATCAAACTTCATATTTCAACTCATCAACCGCAATTCATCATTTCTGTCTAACGATATATATACACGACGGTAAAGAATTCCACCTGCCACGAATGGGTTTTTAAACAATCAAGATAAATATTATGATATTCATCTCCTCAAGAAAAAAACCCTAGATCTTATATACTACACAAACGTGGTTTTACCATCAGCATATTTCGAATCGTGCAAGTTTTATTATTATCTTGGTGATGCATGGGTGCAGAAAACAGACAATAGTTTATTCTCTACTGAACATAGAGCGCACAATTTATCATCATTCGCAAAATAAAGTTCTTTGAGTTAGCGAGAACTTTGAAATGCAAAACTTTTTTGCAAGAGATCTGTCTAATAGGAGCTTTTTAAGTTAAACATATTTCATACATACGTACACAAAGATAACATTTGCGAAACCTTTGATCTGTAATTACAAAGACGTTCTTGTCAACACTACGCTGAATACCTGGTTGAATTTCTTTTTCTTGTGTGCAAAAGTATTCAAAGAAATTTGAGAGACCAATTCTATATAAAGACCATTTTTTCTGGCTCGAAAAGTAGTCTTGATATCAAAGTTTTATCGTAAATACTTAGTTTTGGCTGTTGCGTCCATTACATTGCAACCTCTCCAGAACGACTCTCTCTTGAGAAACAACCTCCCTGTAACAACAAGATGATTTTTCCCACTGTACAATTTAACTATTTATTTAACCTCTCTAGAGTAACAATCAATCTTTCAACAACATAATTTTCCTTCTCCCAAAGGGTGTTGCTTTTAAAAGGTTGCACTGTATCTTATTCCTACTTGTACAATCGATGTACGATACTTGCTTCCCCGTCTAAAACAACGGAATAGTTAATTTTTATGTATACTGAGTACAAAGGTTGTTATTTAAGTTCATGAAAACAACGACTTAACTCAAAGAAAATACGAGCAGTTGTTGATCGTGTATTTTGACAGGTATGAACATAAACATGGGGGCTTATCAGCACGTGAATTAGATCATACAGTAAGAATAACACGCAAACATGAAACAAAGTTGACTGAAGGATAATGATAATATCAGAGTTCTGCTGATTGATTTGTGAACACGTGAATCATCCGTCCCTGCTAGTGGATTTGATTCGTATACTAGCTATAAATTCAACAAATGTCACGCTAACACAACTAAAACTAGCTCAGAGGGAGTTCGGCATTATGCAAATGCATGCACGTATACCGTAAAACCTATATTAAGAACACCTATGTAACCAAATAGGACGTCTTATTTTTTATGTAGTCTCAAGTTGACATGTAAGAAGAGTTATTGAAAGACAAGAACGAAAAATGGGGTCATTATCATCAGTAGGTCTTAATACTGAGTGGTTTCCAAGAATGGTTTTACTGTAAAAACAATGACACAATTGCTCATGTTTACATGCATGCGTTACTGTACAATGTAACAATTTACACGCATGATAACGCTATGATCAAACCAGTGATCACACGGTGCTAGCATTAAACAAGAGACAAACAAATCAATACAGATCGTGTCTGATCAGTGAAATAATTTGTCATCTGATAACAGAACATCATTCAATCGTCCATTAATCAAACGTGTAACAAATCCAGGTGGTAACGAGCGCAGTTTATCACTAGTGGGAAAATATTAATATAAATGACAGGAAAGCAGGAACATTGAACAACGAGAAGAGGATTTCATCAAACCTGCCGGAAAAATAATGCGTATTAGACAGGTTATTTTAGGGAAATAATAGAACACTAGAACAAATACTCGGTAACGGAGGATTTGGCGAGCAAACAATTAATCAAACTCATAAAACGCGTAAAATTAAAACACAAACAGGATTACGAGTACAAGGCTATTCGTCAAAATTATGGCCGTATTTCAGAACCGATCTCAGCTATAGGAGCTTCCATTTAGACTTCAATACATGCAGCCTAAGCTCGTCGTCCCAAGATAATTATGTAATATTTATCATTTTATCGGTTGAAAAGTCAAACACATTCAGTTCTAGATAAACAGGTACATTTAACACCAATCAATAAGCAAAACTACTGTAATTAGGCTGTTAATTGCATCCAGTTTGGTTTGGGATGCATTATTTTGCACATGTGACATTTCAAAAATTCTGTAACAAGTGAACTCACTCAATTAAGTCGCGTTAAATACTCTTCATCCCGTCATTAAACAACACGGGCCATCCGACGTAAAATTCAGAAGAGTACTGATACAAAACTAAACATTCACGAGCACACACATGCTCTGTTGGGTTATCATTGTATTAAATAGAAAATTCAGACAAATAAAAGTGTTATGCGTTAATTTTGACTCGGTATTGCCATTCAAAAAAGAAATCAAAACGTACCCACGTCATACTCTACCAATGAAACCCTATCTTCGGAGTTTTATTAATGTCTGTCCATTACCTCTTTCATTCACTGCCTTGTGCTGGACATTCTCAATTCGTTCTACTATATCTCTGAACAAATCATCTACATCATTTGCGTTTTGTTCTATTTTCCCAATCAGATTTTGGTTCGATTCTTTAACAGTTTTGTTAATTTCAGACAACTTATCTTGCACGTCCTCCTTCAGTTCACTTAATGTTTCCTCATTAGCAATTTCAAATTCTCTCATGTAAAGTTTCTCAGCCAAAATTGCTTTCATGAGTCTGTGTTTCGTGTGTTTAATGTCATCCAACAATGTTTCACTCTTTCTAAGCTTTTCCAGCATATTATCCTCATCTTTGTTTAAGTCTTTTCCATTGATTCCAACTATATTTTCAATCCATTCAAAGCGAGCATTAATAGTTTCAACAACATTATCAAGCTTCGTTTCAAAAGAACGTTCAAAATCATCCAATTGTTTTGAAACTTTCACAAACAAATCTTCCACATCTGATTCAGCACGTGCATTACACGCAAAAGTCAGTAAAAAAACACAAACAACTTGAACAATAGGTCTGAACTGTGCCATTTTAATATATGTGTGTAACAGTATTATGCGGCTGTTAAAGCACGTAGAAGTTAAGAATACTGTTTTTTTCAGTTACGTCAGATTTATATATGCCATTTTGAAACCCCATCAGACCTTAATAATTACTTCCAGATGTTAATTTATGAGCATGCTGAGCGATTAACTGACATAGTATGACAATTTGGCAACAGGTGCTATTTCTGAAATTCGATCACATACACAATTCTGCAGCTGCACAAAACCTGTCTAAAAATGGTTTCATGAGAACTCTGGTTTGGAATGTGACACATCGCTACTTTACAACAAGGTAAATAAGGTTACTAAATTCTTGCCCACGTCTCACGTCTTTTGCCGCGCATTTTTACACGAGGAACTTAAAACTGTCGTAAGTCGAATGATTGTAATTACATCAGTATACAACCATAACACTTGTCATCTAAAGATTTAATCGCATTTGAGAGAGGAGGGTCACACCAAAACTATAAGGATGGCAAGAACATGCAAATCAATATGAGACGTTTTCTAATCTTCTACATATAACCGACTAGGCATAAACCTTAGATTACATGGCATCCACGTTGGTTTGTGTTAAAGGACAATGGTGTCGTACCTCGGAACATTCTGTCATAGTGCGCTATGTTTCATTAGAACATCCATTAACTAAACGGGATTTAGTTTCATCTGGACTCCCACCACTCTGATCTTGTACTAATATTCAAAAGTTCCTAGTGCGTATTATATCAATACAGGGCAATATCGGATCAATACATCTGAATTGTGAGACAACAACAAGCTAATGCTTGGGTTAATGTAAGTAATTACTAGCACTTAGACCATCAATCCATTAACTAAAAGTAACTACACACTCTACTTCAGATGCATCAATAATAAAAGCTTCAAGTGAGCGAATCTAGTCGTATGTTTTGGTAGTTGTTACGATCGTGCGCTTATTACGACGACACCGTATAATGGAACTGAAACACCGCTTGAAGGGAATGAATCACTTCTTTACGGTGAACACTGTTGTCACTGACGAATGTTGACAAGCAAAGACAACATTCTGTAATCAAGGTGTTGAAATGTATCCGCCAGCATGTCTCAGAACAATTGCGTCGTCGACGAAATAATTAACATCAAAGATTGTTCCAAAACAAGCGTGAACTTCTTTCTACGGTGTATACTTGGCACGTAGGGGACAGTCTAAACGCATAACACTCGCATAAAATGGACTCATTAAATTTGCCCGGCATATCAGCTGTTATTATTGAGACAGGCTATTATAGGACAGCCTCCGGAACTGTTACACAGTATTGCTGGTAGTTAATCATGATTAAGTACTTAAGTATAGCATCAATGCCACGTTATTAAGTTTTTGCGATGTAAAGTAGATAGGATGGTCGATAAAATACTTGTGAAAATTTGTCTTGCATTAAGAGATCCGATGAGATTAGTCAGTAGAGATACATTATATAACAAAAGATGGGTAAATTACGACATTAAAAATATAAGGATCGGATACAGACAACAGTTTAGCTATAAAAACCCTTATTTACATAACTTGTCATTAACTTTGATGTTTTTAAATGTTATCAATTAGCCAATGTACTTATTATGAAAATCCAGTCCTTAGATGTGAGTCTATTCGACAAAGCTAAAGTAGATTTGTATTCATTTATTCGTTTTTTATCGGCGTATCAACTTATTATAAATTCATCCATATAAACCAAGGCATATCCCTATGAATCCAAATACTGGTCCTCATTAAGTCTTACAGCTATTCAGCTTTTATGGGGTTTAAGATTGTCCCCTGATAGTATTTCCAATGACTTGAGGGGACACAGTTTTAGTTCGTTATCATGTACCCTGCATTGTTATTGTCATCACCAGGATGCGGTTAAATACGAGCGATGAGGCATTTGTATTGAAAACGTCGTTCAATCTATTCACCCAAGTAAATAATATAAATTGTATTGACATAAAGGGGGTTAAAAGTGCAAAGTCCGTCCTTAAATGTACGGAACAAAAAAGGTCGGATTGAAATCAGATTGTCCCTTATTTGTTGAAAATTTGAAAGTCTCCATGAAGTGTTAATTAAGTCAGAACCTGTTACTTTGATGGATTTTGATTTAATTCTCATCTTTCAGCGACTGAATATTCTTTAAAAGCAGCTAATTTATTTTGGAACAACTAAAATTGGAAATGGCGGTGTAACGTGACAATAGCAATCTGTAAAAAACACTCATTTTTTCAAAGACTGAAAAAACCACACTCCAAAACATCGTAAAATAGGGGTGCCGAACACGAAATTAATCTCATCACACCACTAACAGAGAGTCTCGATTAAAATGTTTGCATTAAAAGTCGGAATCTCCGGCAATATCACTGCAATGTAAACGAAATTATGAAGATTCATAACAAGCGGTAAAAACACGCCTCTGCTTCACGTAAATCTATGATAATTACGTTCTCTTTTACATCTATCTATCCCATTATAACAAGACAAAAAACAGAACAAAGAATATATTTATACAACAGTTTCTGATTTATCAATTTTCCAGTACCAGAAATGATAGGAACAGCGAGTTAATGGAAGAACACCATGCATTATTTTCATTTCATTATATTAAGACAAATATTGGGACAAACAAACAGGTTTTGCGCCCCATCCAAAGACGGAGATACATAAAAAAACAAAACAAATATAACAGAGGTTAAAACGATGTTTATAATCGTACAATGCATGGTAAAAACGTTATTGGCGAATGTACAATACGTATTTTAAGCGGAATCGAATATTAAGTTTATACTGATTTATTCTAGCTCGATTGTGAAACAAACAATTTCGCTAAATATTAATCACGCTCGAGTCCGCTTCCTGGACACTACACCGGCACTGCGTCCGGAAAATAGAATTGTGGAATTCATGAATGAAACCAATCGAAGCTAGGACCTTCGGATCAGAGGTCGGATACTCTACCTGTGGACCACGATGTCTCCTTCTGACGAATATTATTTTTAAAATCGTATGCTTGTTATACATACGAAACTTAACATAAAGAGTATATATAATGCAGTTGTAGGGTTTTCAGAAACGGAGATGTATCTAGATTTGCAATCAATTTAGAAAGTGTCAATGACAGAATATGATTTAATCCGTTTCATTTCCCGGGATAGAATCGTACCTATTTGTACAGGAAATTAGCCATACACAATAGACAACCATTTACATAATAACCAGTGTACTCAAAGCTACGATTTATTCTAATCATCTTCCGTTACCGACGGCCACGAGGGGATTCGTCCGGGAATGGAGAATGCAAACTTATAGTTGAAGTCGTCATACAAACGATGAAAATTGGAAATAAAAAAAATACTACATGCGGTTTATTGATTTATAATTCTCACACAGACTAAATCAAGAACGTAACTTTAACGTATTCTCTCATCAGCGAACAGTCAACAATCCAACAAAGTGATTTATTGGTCTCCGTACTATATTGATGCTGTTTTATTGTACGCTAATTGAATAGTAATTGAAGTATAACACTTGCAGAGAATGAAGTTGTTAGTTTACGATAAACAAATATATTCTGATGGTATTGATAACAGGCGGAGCGTACATTTGAATAAAACAGTTCAACCCCTAATACCGACCACCCCAATATTACGACCACCTTGTTATAAGAACCACTTAATTTCGGACTGGCTTTCAAAAACTCCCCGACAATTTACCTTGATAATAAGATCATTTCATTTTTACGACCGACATTTCTGGTCCCGACGGTTGAATCATTATCGCGGTTTTTACTCTACATAAATTTGTATTAACCGCTGTTACAGAATATTAAATGCTTTAAGCAAAAAAAATCAACAACAAATATTAAACTAAGACAATCGAATTAGTGTCAGACGTATACATATAAGTTTAAGTCCGAACATATCCAAATGCCGCGTTATTTGATACACGATTTGTTTCAGAATTTATGTTTCACAGACAAGCAATAAAAAATCGATACAACTTCATTTTTTAAGCTGAAAACTAAAGCATAAAACGATTCAAGTAAATCTCAATGCTTCTGGCAATAAACTTGTCATATTAATGTCCCTATAGACCGCCGGTAGATAGAAGCAACAAATTTGTCAGTAGAACTGTGACGAATTTATCGTAGATAGTCTATCTTACAGCTCACTATTCATAGAATATGACTTCATATTAATTTACCGGAAGAGGAAGCAATTGTTCAAAAAAATCTTTTTTCATTTTTTTAAACTGATAGTTTAACGTAATTTTGAATAATTAATATACCACTATGTATTTAAATGACAGGAGTACGGACAGATGCGCCGGGTTAATAAAAAAGACCAGTTGAACAATTCAGGATTACTAAAAACTTCGAATATGATTGATATATTCATTCGAACTCGTGGATCAAGAAAATACGTGAAAATTGAATTTATCACGATCAAACGCTAATGGCGGTGTTCATTGCATGAGAAGCCATGTGGTACTAATGCACGTGGAATAAATAATAGCATGTTTTTAACCCCGTGTGTCAGTTGATGTTAAATGTGGCAACAAACGGAATTGCTGGCACGTGGCATTAAACTCGATTCCGAAGATTTACATACCAATTCGTTAAAAACTTGACAGGCGAATAAATTAATTTAATTAAAATGAAATAAATGTAACAAAACCAGGCCTCCTGAAATTAAACGATTTCGAAAGAATTCGGAATTGATACTAAATGGATTTTAATTTCAAAGCGGAAAGATTTAGAACTCGCGAAAACTAATAATAAATGATTTGTCATGCTTTACATTGGTGCTAATCAAATATTTTTTCACACATAATACATACGATTCTCTTTTCTAATAATTATCCCCATTTATTTTAATCAAAATAATACAAATGTTTGCTTTAGCAAATTTGATTATCGGTTTAGCTATTGTATTCCTAATCCAATTTTAAGCATTTCGCAATGATTTAAACCTTGCAATGGCTTTTAATCATTTTGATTTGAGAGGTCGCGTTATTTACCGTCTAAAACAAATAAATTCTCAACATTTCATTACAATTATTGGGTTTGAAATTCTTAATTGAATCACGGTTTGTACTCAAACGCGGCACCTACCAAAGACAGCTGGTATCAAAACCCAAAAACAATTACCTAATTACCCCAAATCACTGCAATTACCCAAAATAACAAACAGATGCTGCACCGTAAAAGCTCAGCAATAATCAAATATTGTTCACACATAGAAACGTATGATTCTTATACGTTTAATCAAGAAATATATGCCAATGACAAGAAAATATGACAAAACAGCAGGTAGCACTACAACTTGCCAGAAACTATTAGAAAGCAGATTTCGCTTCTAGATTGTGTCACAATTTACAACAATGCCTAGTATTGTGGTGACGCACGATATCCTGTCCACAGCTGATTCTTTAAACTGAGTGAGCCAATGTTTTTGGGAGCAAAAACACAGAAATGGTATTTGTGTACTTCGCTGAAGGAATTAGGAGCTGAATAAATAATTCCATCACAATGACAGGAAACATTCCATGATGTAACAACGAACGAATCAGGACGTTTACAACTTAACTACATCAGATAATAGACATATTGCCAAGTGTGTAATTATCAAGGTTATATTTTTTATATTTGCCTGAAAGTTACGAACTGTCAAAGAGAAGTAACGACGTCATTAACACGCATGTGTATAACTGCGCAGGGAATGTTCGAATTTCTGCATCAGATTGTCGCATGGTAACGTCCCAAGGCCGACAAGTGTAATGGCTGTGTTTTATTACTGACATAATGACGAAAGCAACACCCGGAGGGAAAAGAAGCATGTTACATGATAAGCTAATGTACTGAACCCAATGACTTATTGCAAACCTGGTGCATATAACCGAACACCACTTTTTGAAGGCCGCAAATTATCTGCTTTTAATTGACAAACGATGTATTCAACCTCTATAAGAAAGAGGAAAGTGTTTATGCTTGTTGATAGAGTCTGACTGAAAATATTCTTGATAGATAAATGACATTTGGTATCAAAAACAGTGCTGATTTATACCAGGCAAACAAATTGTTGCAATAAACAAGGCGATGAGCATACAGATATTAGAGCATTTGTTTACAAAAAGTTTGACAAAGCACGCGAGTGACTTAAAACATATCATTCATGTCCCAAATACACGCATCATGTTCCAAATAAAATATTTTCATAGTTGGAAAGTCATTCTTTGCAATTTTTCATATTCAAAACAATAGTTCAATAACGTATGCCTTTGTTGTTATAAGTATTGACGCATTCTTGGCTCGGCGTTGAGTATTACCAACACTTTGTCTAGCCAAAAGTTGAGACTAAAACCACGTTTGTCCCGTTCTCGGTTAAGACGGTGACAATTATATACATTGAAGTCATGTTTGTAGTGTAAACTCAATCTTTATAGTCGAACATAAAATAAAATATATAAATACTGTCCCTGTGGGTACATTTCAGCTGACATCATAAACAGTCTGTTACAAAATTCAATACTGTCTATTTTATCTAACCACACGAACACTTGTACACAAAATGTTCAATTTAGTGAAAATTACAATTATCATTCGGCAAATACGCGGAAGCGTGCAAACATGGAAACAAAAACATCACTAATGATACAATGTAAGATTATGGCAGACATTTCATTCAGAACAGAAACATATGTGACACAATCAATCCCCAACAACTAGTCTTTATAACTAAACAAATAGCATAATTATAAACCTTTGCAACAGTATAAGAACACCAAGCTATGGAAGCTGAATGATAAATCAATGTAATTAAGTGACTTCTGTTCTATATTACGCCAGATTAGTCACTTTATAACATAATCCCCAAGTTAAAGAATGCTTAAGTAAGAAGATTATTATGAAATCATAGTTCGGTTTACGAGAGATAAGGTTGTAGTTAATTGTTAGGACGGATAGTGATAGTGGAGATGCCCAGAAATGTGATATGCGCGTATATATAACTCAGTTATATCGCCTCAAACATGCAAACTTCGCATCAATTCACCAAATAACACATTTTATGCACTCGTGTCATATCGAATAGATGTCATTTATGCAAAAAAATAACACATTTCGTTGTTTTCCAACGCTGGAATCCTCACACATGTCTTTATCTATCCACTGCGTATATTTGCAGTTGTGTTGATTTTGGGCTTAATGGTATCATACAGAGATACTGATTTTATTGAGTTATCTTATAGAATGTAACGTTTTGTTTACGTTACTATGACAATTACAAAGAAAAACAAACATACCGTGAGCCATCTGTTCCCTGTATGTCTTCTCAACAAACTGAAATGATAAAATAATCACATTTTAAATAATCTGAAAACAATGGCCGCCCAGGAGAGAGGAACCGTGTGAAGTTTTATTCACAGCCACGTTTTTTATATCTACATGTTTGCTCAGTCATATTAACACAATTTGGGGATAAGGGTTTGTGTTTTGTTCACGTAATATTTCTTCGTTGGAAGACGGTCGTTAATATTGGATGTTATTGAATTAATGCATGTCCGGACGTCAATTATTAGATGTTTTATGCGTTATATAATGTATACTTATATCCGACTGATTACAGTTATCGCCCAATTTGTACCATACACATGGACTGTATAAAACATGTACATTTATTACGAAATATTGGCCACATATATCGGACCAAAGTAATCACTTCTATTCTATAACCTTTGAAGTTGATTGAAGGATGAGTTTTTAATTTGATTGAGAAAATTCAAAATTACTAAAACCGCCAGGTGATGTTCTTATGGTTAAGATACCGTTATCAGTCATGCCTTAAACTGATTGGTCAATCAAATTTTCTTAACATTTTCATTGGTCGAACAATTTATTTCAAGTTTATAATGATTCTCACTAATCATTGAACCTGCCAAATTATTTTGTCCAAACTGACCACTGCACAGGTGTGAAAATCTTAAAGTTCATTAACAAAGACTGTCATGGTTGGTCAAAATAATTGATATCAGAGCGATAAAATCCTTACTCGGTCATTTTTATGTATATCCGGTCAAAAGACGGTATAGAGAGTAAAAAGCGAATTAAAAGCCTTCATATCTTACTCGTACACCGAATATGCAAATTAATGTCTAAACAATCAAAATACAAATAAAAATCACTTTAGAAATCTCAACAAGACTGAGGAAGTAAACAAGTCATACCTTACAGACAAACAAATAAAACACTTCAGTGAAGAAAGCCAAACAATACAGAATTTTGTGAACCGTTGAACACAAAAAGAGGATATATATCACCTAAGGTAGAAATTTAGAAAATTGTCGATATTAAACAATGAAAATGGCCTTTATATATTCATGAATATACATTTTTTAAAACATCATAGGTTTGGGTTTTGCGTAAAATGATAATAAGACAATGGTCAGAGTAAAGATTCCAAAACTGACTTTGTCCAAAAAATCATTTACGCTGACACTATGCCACGGATTACGCTAGATATACTACAATAATACATCACTAAAATACTTAAATATATAAAAAACATACATATCGTCATCTAATGCAGAAAGTCAAACATAAAAACTTAAATGTTGCTTTTTATAAGTGTCAACTTGATACTTTTTTATACTCGTGTAATTTGATTACCGCCAGTTTATATTATGGAGTAAATCTTCCTCCCTCGTATTTTCAGTGTATAAATAACACCCCAAGGTATTTAGTTCTTGTATTTTTTACAACAACAGTAACACGATAGTGGAATGTTCCTAAGACAAATATAAATCTACAATCGAGAAAGAATGTTGTTGATACCATCACGAAAAAAACACGTATCATATGATACATGATCGGTAGCAGGTCTTTCAGTTTTGATAAAAAAATCTTATCGTTATCCGATAGTCCGGCCCTTTGAAAACGTGACGAGTAATTTATGATGCTAATTAATTGGATCAGGTGCGAGCATATTGTATCAAAATGATTTAAATACATAATGTTGTTATTTTAGAACACTGTGTATTGTTGGGGTGATTTATTTTCCATATTAAATATGATATATCGCGTATTATTATTATAAAATTACACTAATATATCTTATTTTCAAGGAAATGTGGTATCATATATATACATGATGCGTAAAATTAATGAAAATCAAATGAATTAAGATGAAATATTATTGTTCAATGGTGGAAAAAATTGTGCAACATTGTCTCGTAAATTCTCGTGCGACTCTGAGATCAATATTAAGATTATTTATACAACGTCTGCTCCAAGCCATGAGGGTTTTTACTGTCTCACGTCCGTAAAATTTCTAAACCTCGAAACAACTTCCTTCAATTCACTTGTCTCTAAAATCTTTAGAAAATAAAAGCCAGCTTTTTTCGCTAAACCTTTGCCAATGAGTTTTTAACAGAATCCTCTGATTTGGGGAAGGTATTTCAACATTTTCAATCTAACAGACGCAAGAATGTTTCAAATAAGTATTAATTATACAGATCTATCTTTCAAATCTGAAATTCAACGAAAGGAAAACTATGAAATACAAATGAGCTTCAAGACAGTCGACAACATATACATACATAACAATAAATGCAGACGCCGAGAACACGTGTTACGTAATGAATTTTAAATCGCATCTTATTTTAGATAAAGTTTTGCACAAATGTATGTAGTTCCAAAATACACAACAGGATGCCATTTATCGATTTCTGCATTTTTGATCACATTTCAAGTTACTAAAGATCCTTGAATTACATCAAAATTCTGACAAAATCATCATTTCCTGCAAATTATAGGAGAATGTAGTTACGGTATACTATCTCAGACCGCATTTTGCCTTGAAATTTCAGATTAAAATCGTATTTATACTTCGAGCTCGAGTTTGAATGAACTATCTCAGTATTGAAACGAAACGTATGTTAAAGTCATTGTATCCAGGCGTGATTCTAACGGATATGTTCAATGTGTTAGCACGATAGCACGTGTCAATCACAGAGCTCAGCGCCGGGAGTTAATGCACGAGTGCTTGATAAGAAATGTCTTATAATTAGATATGAAATCTCGTCCCTACACGATAATATAGTGATAATACGATATATATTATCAGGCATGGAGTATCTTCATCGTATTTTTATCACACGCCTCATGGTGTGATTATCACCTTTAACAAGTGAATACAATTAAATATTTAAGTATACAACTTAATGATAAAGGCATTTATGAAATATAAACAATCTTACGCAGTAAACCGTTTCATGTTATTTAATGGTTAGTACGATAACAGCATAGTTCAACGGCCTAGAAGTTACGTCGTATGTATTGCCGTAACTCATTTGTATAAGTCTGTATTAAGTGAATTGTTAGCCCCACAATAGCACTGTCTATGGACCCTAGTCATCCATATTTCTATTGTTCTCGTAAGAAAACAAAAAGACTTCAGCTAATAGATAAAACGGCCATTTCTATACGGTGAAGACGGACAACATGTTTCCTTTAATTGACAACATAGATCTTACAGATAATGAATTTCATCTTCGACTACTCATACTCAACATAATTGACAGTTATTTACAAGTTTCTAAGGAGATACATGCTCGCCAGTGATGTAGCGATGCTATTGTCTTAGATATGATACGATCATGGAGAATGGTTACTCTTTGAACGTCTGTATTCAATTGGCAGTTGCATGACTGCAGCCATTGAATCTAATTGCTCGTTAGCTAGTACTTTGAATTACCGCATCATTCGCTTCATTTCGCGTCGTTGGATTGATTAGAACTTCTTTTCGTTTCATTAGACGCTTTCAAGTATTAAGTGAAGATAGTTGCCCGTGCTTAATGGTGACTTAAGCTTAATTACGTGATGCCAATATGACAGCCATGGAAGTCAACTAAAGTCAGTTTGTGGCATTATCAACGTGAAGGTCAGTGACTTTCAAACATTCATGACAAGTTAGATGGTCACATATCAAACATGAGCAAACGTTGTTTTTTTTCATAAAGTTATATTTAAAATGAACATAATAACTATACAACTTAAACCTCTGGTATGAAGCGGCTCTTTATGATTCCAATATTAAATTTAGGCATGATTACCAAACGAGTGATCAAATAATCAAACGTTTACATTCAGTATCACCAAACAACACCAAAAACATTTTTTTCGGAAGGTAAATAGGAAATTTTACTTAATACACACAAAGGTAATAATTTTTTCGACTGTTCCAAAAACTTGAACAATGTTAACTAGAGGAATTCTTTTTTATGTTCAATGTAATATATTTAGCTTACATTCAATGAACCAACCGAAATTCTGTCAATATATTGTCTGGTCGGTACAATAAGACGCGATTAACAGCCAAGAACATCTCGTCCGTGCATTGATTCTATAGATAGCAAAAATATACAGTGAAAATGGAACGAGCGCGTAGACGTCAGGAGAATATAATCTATAGGTATGGTTCAGTACAAATTAA
The DNA here is from genome assembly GCA_008271625.1 of Lutraria rhynchaena. Classification (NCBI taxonomy): domain Eukaryota; kingdom Metazoa; phylum Mollusca; class Bivalvia; order Venerida; family Mactridae; genus Lutraria; species Lutraria rhynchaena. The sequence continues at coordinate 4,002,005 of VIBL01000004.1, read as the reverse complement.
TACAACAGTCTGATATTTTTTTAATTTAGCTTTACGTAAAATGATTACTTTACATCAAATATATTTTTGAAATAGTAATGTGTAGTTGGTTTACAGTGGAAGATGAACTTGGGTATTGCGCGTCAAAATACTAGTATTTGAATGTTTTTTCGTTGGGGTTAACGCCGTTTTTCAACAATTTTTCAGTTATATACGGCGGCCGGTTCACCTAACCAGTTTTTCTGGACTGCACTAACTTACCCTTCTACAAGAAGCCGGCAACTTCTCCACATTTGGAAGAAAATCGACATTTATGTCAAATTTTCATAGAAGGGTATGGCATTCTGCGACCAAGATATGAACCCGGATCGCCGGGTTACAAGTCCAGCGCACCAACCACTGGACCACGGTCGGGGCTCGTACTTGAATGAAGTTTGGGAATCAATAACACTTTAATGTATTATTTAAGGCCTTAAGGCTGAGTTGTCGAGATGAAGGACAGTGTTCGAAGTTAGAAATCTTAAGACCAGTTTCATATTTCGAAATCCGATTTTTCTAAGTTAAACGTGACAAAAAGACGCTGATACAAATAATGTGTTATCCGATAAGCTTGACTGAATCTAATTTGTTCTAAACTATTGAACAGTTATTCCAATAAAATGCTTTGAGAATGAAATTGAGATATGAACTCAGATACTGTTCTAAAGATATATAGCATCGGGGCCTGGACACTCTGAGCACATGTTGAACGGTTTCCACGTTTTACATCAATAAATTGTTAATTAAGCACTTAGTTCTCTACATAGAGTTCCCATGTATTGTACATTGATGTACGCCGCAAAATTCATCAGCCGGGAAATCCGGAGACGTATATTCTTTAACGACCTCATTGATTTCATTTCATGGCGACAGGCTACCCATGTATCCAGTTATTGGGTACTTCAACTATGCCCTAACAACACGGATACTACATTCAATAGCTTTAATGGGAATATTGAATAACCCCATCAGTCAAGTATTAAAATAACACCGATGACACAATGCTAATAGATCATTGTCATTTTATTTTTGAACATTTGTTGACTTAATATCGATCGGTCACTTCCGATTAATCAGACGATTCTCTTCCTAGCACTATTTATTCGGGTTTAGAATTTTCGATCCCCCCCCCGTGATTATCGACATCGGCACTTTTCAAAGTGATGTCAACAGCCGAAGAATTTCATTCTATCAAACAAACACAACTTTGGGCAAAATAAGTTCGATTCTTTTCGATATCATAACTTTTTTTGTTCTGAATTATTAATCGAGCAATCTTGTCCAGCACATTGTAATACCTCTTGTAGTGTGTTCACGAGGCAACCCTAATTCCGTTCTATTACACCTCCTTTAGGTTCAATTAAGAAATCTTCCCGACTCTCAATCTAGAAATACTTAATTTAAATTTCCTTTTACTAACAGTATGACGTTGATGTAACAAACACATACATAAAAGGAAATGCTTAGAATGGCGTTTATTTGGTTAACACCTTACACGCGTCATCAGCCGCAGCTACACTAAAGATATATCACCAGCGTTGAAGACAAAATAATCTTAAAAGATTATTTTTTTAAAAAATAGGGGTTTAAACCTTTTATCGGTGTACAGTAAAATCCCGATAATGAGACTATCATCGGGACCCCGATAATCGGTCCTCATAATGAGGTGGTCTTTAAATTTTATACAACAAAAGTAGGAGCTCTTGAAAGTCGGTCCGAAAAAAACTGGTTGTTATAAAAAGGTGGTCGTAATATTGAGATGGTCATTATGTGAGGTTTTACAGTATGTTGCTTTAAATAATACTAATAAGATTGAACAAGCATTTCCGTTTTATTATAGTAAAGTAGCATCAGTAATTTATCATATTAATTTGGGTACAATCCACCTCAGCGTTTATATATCACACTAGAATTGCATTAGATATGATTTACAGCAATATAGTCTTCAGTGCGAGTGATTGACAATGACAATAGTTGGGCTGACGGCAACATGGGCAAAAACGAAGATACAAAAAAAGGTGGAAAACACCTAGGTTACCAAAACTATTGTGGAAGATTCCATTTTTTTCTGTACTATACTGTACTGTACTATAACGTATGTGTGGATGCATTGTAATTACGATATTGCGCGAAGTATGTAAATACAATGTATACTGATGTATATTTTACATGTACAACAAATCTGATCGTGAAAAATTGGTATGTCATCTTCTAATTATCGGCAAATTCCGTAACAAGTTCGTCACATTCCGTTATTTATGCCAATATGAAGAAAACGTGCTAAGAACGAAATCAATTTTATGTTTTATCAGCCCGGTGTGAGACGATGATTTATTATGCACGGGGAAACGCTACTCATAGAAAACATGGAAAAAATCAACAATGCTCCGTTACATATCATCTGGCACGAACAATAAATGATGGAAAAAGCATCCTGGGAGCCTGGAATATTAATTACCTGGCGATTATCGTATATTGTTCAGGAATAATACTTTATTTCATTGATAATCCCCGCAAGATAATTATGTACAGCAAAGTAAATATCGGAGATTCATAATTGTGACAGATTTGATAGTCGAACATATGGAGGATTGTATTAAAGGATCTGCAGCGATTCATCGGATCGTGTTGTATCCTTTAATTCACGTCCTACGGTCTCAATTCACGTCTTTCTTAGCTCATAAATCATTTCACCGTCAGAATATACCAATGACAAAAGCCTTTCCTGAGACGAGAAGTGCCTTCTGTTTCAGAGAACAATTAGATACTATCGACTAAGATATGCGCCAATTTCTACATGCATTCGTCTCTTAACACTCTACAAAGCGCCTGTGTGATACAGACAAAATAATATCTCCGAGCGTTTATAGACCCCAGACGATTATTTCTAAGGATTCGTTTTTACAAAATGTTCATTTTATTGTGAATTTAACACTTGCAGGCACTTATCGAAAACATGTTTTATAAAGGCACTCTGTCATGACATTTACAGATGCACAAAGTCTTTAAATATAAAACATAAATACATTTGTATTGGCTACGAAATTCAAATCAATATAGAACTAGGAGACTGTTTTTTTACCCGCGGGTACGTCAGTACCAGTATGTATAGCTCCTTAACAACAAATTGATAATTATATTTAGGCTGTGAGCATTTTAATTGAGGTAAGGTTTCTTCTTTACGACGTTTGTACGAAGCGTCATCAGTGTTAATTCCAGATAAATACACTGTGTACATGAATAAAACATTGTTTCATTGTTTCAATGAATTAGTCAATACAACAAAACCTTGACCTCAAGACCACCTTTGGGGCCAAACAAATCGGTCTTAACAATGTGGTGGTCTCATTATCAATTTGAAATAGAGAAGACATTTTATCCAGTCCTAACCTAATTGGCCGTAGTGATATTAAGATGGTCGCTAAAAGAGGTGTTATCGTATATCCACTATCATCGTCACACAGCGACACCTGGTGGAGTCTAGATAAATGTTTTTTTCAGCAAAGTTATCGTTCTTAGAACGTTAAATTGATCGTATACTGGAGGAAGGTTATTATGTCGCTTTTTATGGATTGTCGTACCACAGAATGGCCGCTTTAAGGGGGTTACACTGTATACACAATTGCATCATCCTGACAGCAATTAAACATACAAATAGTTCCTTAATGTTTGCAAGCTTGATAAAAACAGGTCCAAATGAATCAAATGGTACATGCATAAAATTGTCAATAAGATATCCCAGCCACGACCCATTCAAAGCCATAAAGAAAGATGTTGTTCCGTGATGATTTCTTCTAATATCGGAATTATATGATACGTGTATAGTTTATCTAGTTCATGATTATTTTTATAATAAAATAAAAAGTTCCATGAATACTATAAGAGACAAACTGAACTGCTTATGTCTAAATGAAAGTTGAACGGATTTCTCGTGTAAGACTAGAACTCAACAATTGAAATATAAAACAAATGTACATAAATCATAACGCAGCGATAGTTTATACTTAGTTGTTGCAGGACATATGGGAATTATCAATACATTTCACACAGAAGCTCTCAATAAAAGAGTGTTCAACATATATCGGTGATATTATTAATAACTATGAATTATTCATGCTAAATGTTTTTGCTGCAGCTTTATGAAAACACAATGAGAACATTCATCTCTTTATAAAGAAGAAATTCTAATTTATGACACAAGAGAAAACCAGGATGATAAAACGAACCTGATAGTGAATAAACTGTTGATTTTGAATAAACTGTTGATTTTGAATAAACTGTTGATTTTGAATAAACTGTTGATTTTGAATAAACTGTTGATTTTGAAAATTGCAAGCAGCTAAGATTGTACAAATTATGGTGAAATTCCATACAAGAACGAAAAGAATTAGGTGCCCTAAAAAGATAATAATGACGTCATTGCTGTACCTCCTGCCGATAATGATGGAAATGATGTTGCTGCCGATGTTGATGATGTTGTCGACGTTGTTGAAGTTGTTGATGTTTACCATGTTGTTGACATTTGTGATGTTGATGATGAAGCTAGTGTCGATGACAATGATATTGATGATAACGATGATGATGATGATGATGATGATGATGAAAATGCTAATGATGATGAATATTTTTGACAATTGCCGCTGATGTTAGTCCTTAATGATAACTATGATGTTTCAGCTATTGCTACTAACTCGAGTAGTGAAGTCACTGATGACGGCGATCATGATGATGATAATGATGATAAAAATATTGATTTGACGGTGATAAACGATTGAACGACAATAGTGGTAACATTTGTGATGAAATTAATAACACTTTGTACTTGTTTTATTTTCTCAAAGGAGAACATCGAAGAGACTAATAGTCTGGCCAAATATTGAAACCGTCTGAATCTGTTTTTTTATCAAATATACCAAAACCAGGCAGGTCTAAATCAATTCAACATTGATGTTTATATCTCACTATTTACCAAGGACAAATCTTTGCCTAGTGTAGCCTCAACACCTTATAAAAATCTCCTCTTTTCATAAATACACACACAGGGAAAGTAGGCAATAAAAATCAATCAGAACCAATCGAGTAAAAAGCACGCATATGACAAACCTCGAATACAAGATGACAGTCTAGAGTAGAACGTAACCTAAGCGAGCCTAATGAAGCGAATAGACGACTCCCGTCATTTGATCTCTATTTCGTAGCGTCTACATTAGAAAGTATTGAATAAAGTTTTCAATAAGATTGTGCGATCGTCTTTTTTATTAATTTTGGACACAAATATGGCTTGTGTATATTCTACATAACATTTAAAAGTATGTTCAGACCCGCAGTAATGTCAAAATATAGGACATACATGTATACGTATTATGAACAGATCGATAATTCAGTACCGAAATTAAAAGGAAATAGGATATTTAATGGATATATATATTACTGTTAACGGCAATTATATTTATGAGTCATGTAATTCTTTGTAGAAAATATTAATCATTTAAAAACGTCACGTAAATCTATTTACTTAAGGACTTTGATTTCAAAACACTACTAGGAAGGTCCTAAAGTACTCTTATAGTGTACAGTAAAATTTTCCTGTTTATACCTGATTATAACGACTTCATGTTTTTTCACTTTTTTTCATGTTTTTTAACATACTGATGTATGGTACAATGTCAGGGTAATGTTCAGGTAAAATACGCTAAACGGTCTCATATTTTCTAGCCTAAGAATAAGTCGTAATTTGTGAGTAAAATAATGATAATATACATACAGCAAAACCTCTCATTGCGACCCCCTCAATATTACGACCATTTTGTTATAAAGACCACTTATTTTCTGACCGGCTTTTAATAACTACCCTATAATTCAACTTGATAACGAGACCACCTCATTATTACGACCGATTGTTCATATTCCGAAGGTGGTCTTATTATCGAGGTTCTACTGTATTGTATTTCTTCGAATTATTTGCAGAAAGTCTGTGAATGGTTAGATGCGGCGTCATCTAACACACGTTATCTGTTACATGTAATTACATACAATAACTTCAGTTACCCATAATGAATGATCAGGGCTTGGTTTAATTTATTCATGAACATGAGTAGCTAATGACTACTGTTTATAAAATATGAACAGTTATATTTGTACACGCGTACAGGCATACATGTGAGTAGTTATCTCGTTTTACAACGAGTACAGGGAACATTTTATGTCCTAGAACGAACTACTGTAAACAAGTCAAGTTATTGAGCGCTGAAACAAAGTACTACATCGTACTTATATTCAAGTGGGTGGGGGTCATACTGTGAACTATTTTTGTACACCAACATTCCGCGAACTATTGAATAAGTACACGCGCGAGGTTTCAACTGAGACACCAATATATTTGTCGTTTTACAATTTCAAGGGTATCCTATAAAGCCACAATAGAAAAAAAACAAAATATGAGATTCGCGTTTGGACACCGATCTCAAGTTTTATAACCTCGGACCCTGGTTTCAAAACATCAAGAATCGAACTAGATTAAACTAATTAGTATTTTTAAATAAAAAGTGTTTATCCTAAGTGGTATGTGACGACACCATTTTTCAATGAATTACACCGTAAATATAAGATACACGTACAAATATTTATCACCTCTTATAAAGTTATTCATTTTAGTTTATATAATAAAAATGTACTTATAAAAGATGAATTAGGAGGGCTTCGTTTGAATATGACAAATTGTGAGAATTGTGTATTTCGGTAAAACAATTAATCATTATGAGTATCAAAAACAGTCTGACTGATCACCAAAAACATCATAATTTGTTGAAATATTTATCAAATTTCATTTGTTTTATTATATAATATTCATTATAATAATTATTATTTATCACATAATGGGTTTCATTTTTTGGTACGCGTCATGTTATTATAACCATCTGCTGTGATTAATCGTTCGCAGACGATGTATCGTTTTCTCGTCTGTTCTCGTATTAGGCGAGAATCGAAATTATTCAAAAATAAACTGTCGGTCATGTTGACATTATGGATATCGACGCTCTATAAATAAATGGCCTCTTAATCGCCCCTAGACTTTGGCTCTAAAATACAATTTATGTCGTAGCAAGTTCAAACAAGGAACTTCTATGATAACTAACTAACTTCAGGATCTTGTTACAAGCACACGTGCAGCTGTAAGGCAGTAAATCATGCAATAATTATCGCTAATAATTGTGATATGCGCTTACAAACAGAAACAGCAATAAAGAGGTACATAACTACAAATGAATGATCAGACGAGACAAAAACATAAGTTTGTACAGCAATAAAAATTACATAAACTTCTTTTTTGTTCTAATTTGTTCTAAGACCGCGCACAGAGTTAGAATCTGTTTAACATCTGTCAGGCGCGAAAACATGTTACATTTGAAGGAACGCGGCACGTGCCGTCAACTGTTACCTCATTGTCGTCTGCTGAAGCAACAACGAAATATTGATTATAACTCTGATAATTATCATCAGACGATTTTTATGTTATATTTGATTTAGAAAAAAAATCTGATAAGATCACAAAAGACAGATGCAAAATATTTACGGTACAAACTGAATCGATGTAATGGTCGGATGCGCTTCATTGACAATAACATAAAATTTAAGTTACATCATTAATATTACGATCGACTGATGAAAAACGAACTATTATATAGAAGGGTCTGGGAAATTATATCATCCGGGTACTGTGTGAGTATGAACTGAATTTCGTTAAAACATTTGTCGCAGCTGTAACACGAAACAAGGACTTCAATTACCATTTACAAATCTGCGTCTCCGTGGTACATTGTAATGTTAATCTGTCATTCATCAACATTAAAAAGCCTCTTGTTCAGACGAAATGTTCTATCAGACATATTTTTTGCGCCATAACTTATACCCAACAGTAATATCGACTCCATGAATTTCTACATTTAATCTTTCTTTACAGTAGTCATCGTTGGCAATAACAGCCCCTGGTGACTTTGACATTAATGAAAAAAATGAGGACAGTTGTACCTGAATTAACAGGTGAGAGTCTAAGATCTAAAAGCAGTAATTTCGGCTGTATTTTTCCTCTCAATAGATAAAGGACTTATTGTAATCAGGTGTTTTTTTTAACTTAATCAAGACGTCGGTCGGTCAATTTATAACACAATGAGAATGATTAAGCTTTCCTCGATGAGATACCCTCGAAAAATGAAAAATTAGGTAACAAAAGGGGTCAGATTTGGGTCTAGTTCTGAATGAAATCTCTCATGAAGTCGGACGTGAACGTATTGGTAAAGTGTAACAAATTCAGTGAATGCAGGCAGCTGAATCAGAAACTAACAAAACAATTTTCTACCCCCGTCATAACAATTCATCTGAACTAGAAACACCAAAATTAGAAGAACAGTTAAACCTGTCTTCGTACACTCTGGATATAGGCCACCCTGTGAATAAAGGTAATTCTTTGAAAAAACATTATTAATTATCTAGAACAAACTGACCTCCAAATAAAGACCACATGTTAATACAGGTCACATTTTGTCTTTCCCAAGGGTCGCCTTTGTTCACGGGTTTGACTGCATTTTTACAAAAAAAGTAAAGAGCCAATGTATGTAGAATCACGAAAACAACAAACGATCATATTATTTCAATCTTAAATCTAAACATTTCACAACACCTTTTATTATTATTATTTTATGAAGACCCGGTTACTTGAAATATGACGCGCGTAACCCCACCTTTGAATGAATAATTTATTTCGGGTATAAAATCACGGAAAGGCAATACGGAATAAGAATATACATAAGCGACTTATAAATGTTCAGGCATTGAATAGGGCTATTATAGACAGATTATATTCATAATTGTTAATCATAAACTATAAATTTACATAACGCGTCATTGTCCCAAAATACACCACGAAAACAAATGACTTCAGTTTAACGTATATAGGTAGTTTTGAGGGTGTAGTATGTACAATAGTTATTCTTGTAGATACATAACAATACAATGAATGTATAAAATGACAATAGAATCAGTATATAATACCGAATGGCACAACTATAGATATAAGCATTGAATTAAGAATTTAATTAAAGTTTTGTATAACTTGTGAGGTCGAGTAGATAAGTCATGTAAATTTATTTCTCATGGTGTATTGTAAGAATAGGTTTTTAGATAAACAAAACCTTACAGGTTTAACTCTAAAACTTATCCTTAAATAAATATGTTTACGTATGTCGAGTCCAATACAAAATTGGAACTTTATATCAAAAACTTAGATTAAATTCATTTACAAACAATCATCATTGAAAGGGTGACTTTTTTCGTCAGTACCCCCACACTCCCCAAACATACGCTCACTCACACCGACACACGCTCCCCCAAATATACACAGTAATGTATCTTTCCCCTGATTATTTATTACTAAAATAAATAAACAAACTATAAAACATGAAATTACGTGCGTGTGTGTGTATATATATATGTATATACATGTATATATTTACAATCACGGCAGTGAAAAACTACAAAAATTTTTTTTTGATAAACGTAAATCCAGTAATGTCTGGAGAGAAGACTTGTTTTATTATTAAAGAGACGAGATTTTTCCAGTTATTGACGACGTAACACAAACGGCAGAAACAATTCAATTTACTGGCGTTAAGTAATACATTCGTCTTTTTTGAAACTGTGTATCAGATTTGTCAATTAGATGCAGAGGATTGTGAATTTGATAACATTAACAAAGCAACTGTCGACGATTTAACTGCAGAGAGTGATCTCATGTTTATTGAATATTTGACAAATAACAGTCGAACTTGTGACACATTGTTGTTTCGAAGGCAATATTTCTTTATAAATGCAATCTAGATATCTGGATATTAAAAAACGTTTGTAAATACAGTGCAACCCCTCCAGAGCAGCTCTTTTGGGCAACAACCTCTCTTCTACAACAGAATAGGTTTTCCCACAGTACGATTTTACTATAAATTTAACCTCTCTAAAGTTACAACAACAACATAATTTTGTGTCTCCCAAAGGGTGTTGCTTTGGAGAGGTTGCACTGTACAGTTTAAACAAAAGAGAAAACTGTAGCAGGACGACGATTAAGCAAACACTGAGATTTTCGCGCCAGTGAAGATTGGTAAATATTTTCAAAAAGAAAACTCGACTACAAAGTCGGACTGGTTCTAAATAGTTCGCCTGAAGAATCTTCTCTTTCCTCCATAAAGATGTTATTTTACGTTTTAATGACGAAAACAAAATCGAGAAACAAACATGGCCCTCCAGTGTAACTCCAATTTCCACTATCAGGACTTTACGAGCCGATATCTTAATGAAATTGGAACTTAAATGCACAAAAATCGGGTTAAAAGAATAAATTTCGCGGCTGATATCGAGAATCTATTTGAAAATGAATCAGTCTTTACTGTTCTACACAGTGAGAAATTCTCAAGCATTTAACAGAGATAATCGTAAAAACACGAGGAGTTTAATAAGTAAAGAACTCCAGCAATGTTTTTCTATCATGTCGTAAAAACCCATCTGGCATTTTCATTCTCAATTAAGGACTTACTGTTTAAAGATGCTGTGTATTGCTGTATTAACCTAATCACACCAAATTGGTCATAAAAAATCTGAACAAGCGACGGGAGAACACACAACTAGTAAATATGTTGATATTGTTATAGAAACTGCAGCTGCAAACATTGATTCTAAATAAGCACCACAGCTGTAGACGAAATTAACTATGCTGATGCAGATGATGATGATAATGATTGTGTTAGTTTTGATGAACACGATGCAGATAATAATGACGACAGTGATGACAAAAATGAAAATCATCACGATGATGATAATGATGATGTAAACAAGTGATGATGACAATGACGTTGATGATGACGATAATGATGATGATGTCAACAAGCGATGATGGCAATGACGTTGATGATGATGGCAATGATGATGTTAACAAGTGATGATGACAATGACGTTGATGATGACGATGATGATGATGATGTCAACAAGTGATGATGACAATGACGTTGATGATGATGGCAATGATGATGTTAACAAGTGATGATGACAATGACGTTGATGATGATGATGATGATGACGACGATCTCCAATTAACTAGTTTGCAAATTACAAAGAAGTATGGTTCAAAGACGGGCCGATTATAACATGCAACTCTTGTGACCCTCTCAATGTATGTGTATGTTATAATGCATGTAAATGTTAAATAAGTGCAAAGTATGTATCTACACAAGTTGATAATCTTCATATAAGTACTGGAGTGTTCATGTGATTCATATCATTACAGAGACATGAGTCAAACTTATGTATAAACAATAGTAAACACAATAAGTAGATAGACGTTACGTTCCCATAAGTTACCGCAATAAAAAAAACAAAGAGAAAAGATGCATAAAAGAAAGTGATAATCGATTGTGATGGTTTGTGAATGATCGACATCTTAGAAGTCATTAAATCTCTACATTCATCACGTGTTTTTTTCTTTATTGTGGAGTGATTAACGATTAATTACTGTCAAACTTGTCAACAGAGGTCACCTTTGGGAAAGACAAAATGTAGCCTTTATTCAGCGGTCAGTTTGATCTAAATAATCAGTGATGTTTTTTTAAAGAGTGGTCTTTACTCGGAGGTGGCCTCAAACACAGGTTAGACTGTACATTGTGTAGTATTCACTACCAATTTTCTCTCAAAATACATATAAAGTGGTGACAAATGTTGCAGTAAGCTAAGTGATTTTACCTGCCATAAATCATGAACTTTTTTGTAAAAAAAAACCCTACTCTTCGCTAGATGTTATAGGTCGGTGTACTGGAACCTTAGTCTGGATTTTCTGGTTAATTGACCCCAGATTTCTCTACTTTAGTACCCTGTCTAATTAAGTGCGGAACATCTGTATAGGATAACCAAGTACACATTTTTTCTATCAAACTCTCGTTCATATCCGAGAATACATGTTAAAAGAGTATTTATAATAGAACACACGAAGAACTCACATAATATTCTGGACCCCGAGTCTACGTATAAATGGGAAATAAACATATTGTTTTAACTTAGTCTTATTGCCGATGATGAGGTCAAACAACTGAATCAAAGTAAACAAAACACACGCTGGAAAGGACAGAACTAATGCTGCTTCGCTTTGACGTCGTTTATTTTGCTCGTACATGAATATGCATAACGATAAACAAATGGGCGACGATTAGCTTTTTCAAAAAAGCTAAACATATGTTGATCAAAAGATTAAGCCAATACGTCGCGTTATCAAGTGCTTAAATGAAAAAAAAATGTACGAGGAAGTTCTATATATGCATACTGCATAAATTATACTGATCGATGCCACGCGGTAAAAGACTTTAATACAGACTGACACGATCTATTGCCACATTTAAGAATATAGAAGTTAGTCAGCCATATATTGAAACCTTTTACACTATCATATTCGTGTCAAAAGAGGCTACTAAACTTTAATACGATTTAAAATTAGTTTGCCTGATCTTAGAAATATGACACTGTAATATATAAAACACAATACAAATCTACCTTGTAGAAGTAAAGCATGTATCTATCGATTACGAGATGATGATGATGATGATAATGTTGTTGCTGTTGCCAATTATGATGATGATGATGATGATGATGCTTTTTTTGCTGTTGTTAATGAGGATGATGATGATGATGATGACAATGGTAGTGTGAAGGTAGCGGTGGTGGTGTTAATGGTGGTGATGATGATAATGATAATAATGATGATGTTGTTGTTGTTGTTGATGATGATGATAATGGTGGTGTGAAGGTAGCGGTGGTGTTGGTGATGATAATGAAGATGATGATGGTGATGATGATGATGATGATGATAATGATAATGATAATGGTGGCGTGAAGGTAGCGGTGGTGTTGGTGCTGATAATGAAGAAGAAGATGATGATGGTAATGGTGATGATGATAATGATCACTAACAGAAATGATCATGTGACACTTAATTTCAATAACAGTTTTAATAAACTGAGTATAAAAATAAGATACAAACGTAAGAAAACTTTAAAATTACATACGGATAACTCAAATTTCAATATAAGTTCTAAATATGATAATTTTATGTTAATTGCACAGGATAATATATCTCTGATTACCAGGTGTATAAAAATTACGAAATTAAACGGTAATACAAGTAGCTATATTGTTCATAAACATTTAATACTCCGATAGTTGCCTGCAATTTTAAAATATAACAAAATACTTTCATGTCGCACAGCCGCTTATATGTCGCGTATCAGTACTTTTTTGTTTATATTTTATCAAGTCATATAATGTATTGACAGACACGAATGAGTGTGTCTCCAATAGACGAACGTGCAATCTGATAACAGGGGTCATAACACAGTGGCTGGAAGTAATTCTCCCAGCGTGTTATAATTCCTAACTAAGAACGAGAAATGATTTTGCATTTTATGATAGGTAACCTGCATTTTTTTCTTCGTGTCTTACTTGCATGTAAAAAAGTTGAAAAATTTCATTTGAAACGAGACTCCAAGTTAAGAGGTTGTGGGTACAAATCTCTCTTAACGACAATATTTCAACAACAATTATGCACGAGCACTGGTTAGTCATGCAGTCACCAAGACGTTATAAATATTAACACTAAATCCTAGTTAAAAATATTAACACTAAATCCTAGTTATAAATATTAACATTAAATCCTTGTTTATATAATAAATATAAGTATTATGGACTTGGAATTTTTAATAGCAATTTTCAGCAGGTACAGGTATTAAGAAATAAAAATTCAGATTTTTTCTGACTTCACAGTGACACGTACACGGGGAAAAATGTCGTGAGACTTGTACCTGGATGCCATTCAAGCAGTCACCTAAGGCGATATTCTTTCAACATTCGATTCGGGATAAAAAACTTAAGATTAGGTTCTTTAAGTCTTTAATTACTCACGGCAGTTCTGTCGTTTTTCAGATTGAAACAAAAATGTTAATTTGACAGCGGGTCTAATTAAGTCATGTCCCTTTCAGGTTGTCTTTCAGAACAACAATTTCTCCTAAAAAAAGTGTCTTAAAATATAATTGAATACATTATTTAAGCAGTGTTCCCCATCAAATGAATAGGAACAGCTAAATAACTTTAAAACGTGTCACATGAAAGATGAAGTAAAATTTGTAATTGAGTAAATGCTAAATTCTGTAACTATGCGAACGTCGTGCGCTAATTCAACTCGACATCAAGTCGACTTGTATGTACTTTTACAGCAGTACAGAAAACGGATTCAATTAAATATCCAGAGCTTTTTCTTGAGCAGTGAATGATTTCTAGATGCATGGTAAACTATGAGCTTATTTCATACACACGTATAAAACTACACTCAAGAAATGTGGGTAGAGACTTTGAACATGGTTCGATAGAAAGATTTACTTCAACTGTTCTTCACTAACAATTTAAATACCAGTTCCGACGCAATTTCGTACAAGTAATTAGTAAAACTAACACGTGTTTGTATAATTCATTAGCAATTCGTCTGATGGAACGGATTAAGCAAATTTTCCTCCAAAAGTTTATAAAAATGACTCGAATTGTCAGCATGTACGCTCTGTGGGTGGTTACACATAACGGGACTGTTTCTATACTCTTATGATCTTATAATGAATTCTTATGTAAAGTTTTGCTAATGTCATGATTGATAGATGAAATAATGTTTATGATTATAAATCAGAAAACACTGAAAACGCCGTAAAATGAATATTTCATCTCCGCTCTTAAAGTCTATTTTATAAGAAGACAATGATTACTACCGATGTATGGCAAATAGCATCACTTACAAATCACTTAGGTAAATTAAATCTTCAAGTCAAACACTCTAGATTCCGATTCATGCTCGATATTGTCTGACATGTTATTTGTTTATTTCTATTGTTTTGAAGTATTTGTACAAGAATAAGTATAGGGTAGGTAAACGTAGAAATGTTGAAACCAAGTCATAATTACGTACGTTAACAATCTAATTTTTCATCTAAAGTCAGTTAAGTTAAACTTCGTCTCGAGTCATTCATAGCCGTACGGGTATTGCAGAGGCAACAAATGAAAAAAAACGGCATAAAATCCAATTGTACTAAAACTTTAGTCATTCACAAACCGTACTAATATCTTCACCTAGAAATTTATGTTCGACTACTTACTGGTGATATAACGGTAAATTCGTTAAATTTATATACACAAGTACTAAGATGTATAAAGTCGTGAAATAAAATGTGGTGTTCAGTGTGTCATTACTGGGTGATCATACATTCATTGCCCATAAATATGTTGTTTTTGATGGCAAGTATGCGTAATACTAATAATACAAACACTAATAAGAAATTATAACTCACCATTCTTAGGATTTTAAGAAGCTGTGTCGGTGTTTCTACACAGCACTGTTCATCGTCCTTCCTGCCACTTTCTCCCGGCTTTCTTTTAAAGTCATCCAACATTTGGTCTTCCTCGACACTTGGACCAAGTCTCACTTCGTTACAAGGTAGACATAATTCCTCTTTTTCAAGAACTTTGTTCATTTGAGCACCGATTTTTGGAGGATGGTCGTGATTCTCAATATCCCACTTCAGGTTCGCGAACAATATTGAGAACGTAATGATAAGTATAATAAATGCAAGAGCAAGAAGGACCGCCAGACCCAACATGTACCGTTTTAATTGACGAATTTGTCGACTCAAATTAACTTGCGAGTCCATATGAACCCCATTCATTTTTCCGTTAGTACTGCCCCCGGATCCCTTAATAAACGCCATCCCTTCTTTATCTTGTTCGGACATTTTCGATCAGTTTAATACTATTGCCAAAATACACTCCCGAATTACTCTCCGAAATACCTACGTTGATGATATTCACTATAACGAATGCGTTTATAATGTGTCAATTCTGATCTCTGCTATATAAATACGACTAAGCTGTATATAACTCCTCACGGTACATAAACTGCCATATGACAGCATCCAAAACAAATGATTGCTATTCAACATGTATTTAATACAGATAAAAGATAAACGCCCGTCCATACACTAATTTATATACTAAATATTCCCTCCGCAAAACTAATAAATAGATCAATGAAAACACACTCTATAGTAATTATTCATTTGATCATATTATACATGTCTAAAGTTTAAACTTGGCACTATATATTCCCCAAGATAGAAAAATATAAATACACTAGCTTACACACAAAGCGAATGAACACTTAGCACCATAGCGTATTGACTCGCCAGTTTTCCAATTTGTCACGTGACGGCAGTCGGACCAATCAGAAGTCACCTCTCTCTATTTACAAAAAGGTTTTTCCAATATTTTCCCGTCATTGCGTATAGGCGTTATATGTTGAGATTTGTTATGAATTAATAATCATATCCGACGGTAGTGTAGATACAGTCTCAAACGTGTCTTTAGTAGAAGAAAGAACTCCGTATCTTAAAACACTAGAAAATCTATATATCCTCACTATTTACAAATCGCTGTCGTTTAATTAATGTTTTCAGCTGACTTACAGCGGTGCATGTGTACGAGAACTTCGCGTTATTTGCGTTTCATACCCCGAGGTCTCAACTCTATTTAATTCATTAACTTAAAACGCTTCCTTATAAACATTTAACCAATTTAAATCAAGCTAACAAGTAAAATACGTCTCTTTCAACGAAGTACTGAAATTCTTGAATCTTTTGAAAAGATTGATTAATTGAAATTTAATCAACTAATTTATCAATCGTTTAAACTGATCGACGCATAAAGATGCAAAAACAACGGTTTAAGTGGCAATTTATTATTTTAAATATGCTAGATTTGTTAACTTAAAATAGTAAATATCGACTACATGTTCAAGATGAAACATGAATAACTCAAATAAGACGTTTTTCACTAAGTCTGTCGATCACTCAAACAAACAAATATGCGCATTTAAAAGTTAAAATGTTGTAAATAAAGCGACAAGTACCTCATTCAATTGAAAATTTCGACAAAAGTAAATAAACCTTATGTATCAGATAGAATAATAAAGAAACAAATTACAAAGTTTTATACCATCGATTTTTTTATTACATGAAATTCAAGAATTCAGTCACGGACAATTGAGATTGATTCATCATAAGTAAGTACACATCCGTTGTCACTGCATGCGCGTGATATTGCGTAAACACGAAATGTGCGCCAATAAATCTTTGAAAGTACTGAATAAATGATACTTCAAGATATTACGTTGGTAATGAAACTGAACAGTTTGGGGAGAAATTTTTGTGTGGTGAATTTATTTATCATTCTTTTAAAATGAGGTAATCTGATAACTTATACTGAAAATATAAGCCCCAAAAAATTGTTTCAACTAAATGTACGTTGATCTTAAGTCCTTAATAAAAAAAAAATTAAACACAATATTCCAAAAAAATATCCGTGATAGAATGATAACAGGATCAATAATTACGCCCTCAGTTGCATGAATCGAGTAAAAATCATCACAAATTCATTCAAAAATCTTCCCCAAAACATGGGACATCCAGTAATAAGGTCAGTTATTTCGTACTGACATTAGACACAGCTGTATTAATAACCATACATGTACATCCGAGTCATATATAGATGGTCAGCTTTGTCGGACCAGCGACGAATTAGAGGCGTGTTATAGAACGTTGTAGTTAGATGTTAAATATTTCATGTATTTATATTGCACTATTCTACTTAAGTTTTTGGACTGAGTACGTCCTCGGCTGTGGTATAAATATGACACTCAGGGTCAGTTTACAGGGGATACCCAGATAAAAACCTTTCAAGCCCGTGTTTATATACGTAAAGTGGATTTTATGCAAATTAATTCCTAAGATGAAACCGTGATACGGTTAATATATGCATGTTTTCGTACAGATATGAAAACTATTTCAACATGTACACTAATGTATGTACAGACACAAATACTAGTGTGTAAATGGTTCGGTTTTAATACAGCCAAACTGTCAATAAAACTGTATAGATCGATATTTGAATTTTAATTACAAAATCAGGTTTAATATTGACATAGGGTAAACGTAAATGTTGTACTTATTACAAATAACCAGAGTTCAACATTTATCCATTACTCGGGCAAATTGTTAAAGTATGACTCGTCGAATATATCTTTTCGTCATTACTCAGAGCAAAATATCAATTAGAAATACACAGGTTTTCTACCATAGTTTAATTAAAGGATTACTTGAGTATTTTTCTCTCTATTTTCCTTCGACTTTATGTATACAAGTCATATTTGTATATTTCAAAACTTCAAGTTATATGTCTAGCTGAGCATGGTGACCTTGCGGTACGGCATTAGATTCTGATATAGAGACCTAAAATCTGTTGGCAAGAATATAATTACAGTATAACCCCTCAAAACTGGACTCCCTGAAAACCGAACGATTTTTCAAGTCACATTGTTTCTCTTTTATCATCAGAATTATCAGAAAACCGGACGTTTGGTCCAGTCTGGAAAAAGTCCGGTTTTCAGGGGTGATACTGTACAAACACATTTTACTGTATAGCAAAAATGATATCAAATTATTTAAAGTTTCGGTGATGAACGATTTTAAAGTTTCATATAAATGGTTAAGCAACAGAATAGTTAATACACTGGTATCTCAGTGTCGAAGCTGTGTTTTTTAGATATCGTATTTCTATCTCATATCAGGATTATTTTTTTTTTCTTTTAAAATGTATGACGATAATTCAAGACAGTGTTTACATTAAATAGACCCACGGTCAATGGTTTGTAAATTCCTTATTAAAAACCCTTCCACACTTTCTACCAACTTGTCTCCATTTCTCTAACTTCACGTTTCTTAAGTTTTATTTATTGTTAAACCTGTCGTATAAACAATACGTATATTTTTGTTTGATCACTTATATACAAGGACAAAGTATTTAAACCTGAACGAAATGAAATCAAGTCCAATTTTGGATATATAGTCTAACTATTTATGCGTATTTAAGGTTTTGAATACGAATACAATAATCTTATAACGTGTCTGCACAGATATATATTAGCGCTACTTAACATTATACTAATATACTTAATTCGTTTTCCGTTAGCTTTCCCACAGGGGGTTGCGTAAGACGATTGACTTGTATTTTGTATGCGAATGTACCGGGATAAGATATACTTAATCACGCTTTGATGAGCAGATAAATATACGAATGACTTGTGGCTGACTCTTAAACGTAAAATATGTCCTAATGCGATTAATAAGATAGATAGTGGGCCGTTTGTTATCACCCGGGCGACTCGTTGAAAACGCAAAATACGCCTTGAATTTATCGCCTGTCTATTTTCCGCTAATCTTGACTCCACCGTAACTTTTCAAGAAACTCATCTCTTTAAGTAGTTTAAAATCTAGCTTTCTGGTGATTGTAGTTAAGTAGAATTCCTGTGGAAAGAGAGGACGGTTATAAGCTAAAAATGTGATACAATCTAAAATTCTGCATTCAGGTGTTAAAACTTATCATTACTAAATTATACACGAAAGTAAATCGATTACCATATCTTGACCATCGAGGACCAACTAAGTTGTTTATTTAAAACATCTTGGTGCAGGGTTCAGAGCCCTGACTTTTCTCCATTTTTATGATGGTCCCCTTAACCAACGGGTCACGATGTATGATATGTATTGATACGCAATTACAGGGAATGAATAATTGACTGGTTAAGTACTTCATCTACTCATTTTCTTCGGTTAAACACTTCAACACTTTTCCAAGTATTTCTTCTCTAGCTAGAAATATTTTAACGTCAAATTCATTGTCTAAAAATAACGTTTCCATTGTTTCATTTTTTTCACTGAAATTACAAAAATATTATTAAGGAGCAAACAATATACAAACAATATACATTGCCTCGGTGTTTCCCCAAATTATATACAGTAAAACCTCGTAATGATTTTTCGAGTCCCATTTTTTCTCTTCGAAATTAAAAAAATCTCTGAAAACCGGAATTCTCAGAAACCAGACATATGGCCCAGTCCGGAAAGGTTCCGTTTTTTTCAGGGGATTTACTGAACCATTACTTGGGTCCGAAATAATGGCCTTAATATTAAGGTTGTCTCACTCATATAGAAGAAATATGGAAAATTGAACCTAAAACAACTGGTCCTTATAATGGGATGGCCTTGACATTGAAGCGGTCTCATTACAATTGAACCTCTCAAATCCGAAATTGTTCGGACATACAAAAGTGTTCGAATTAGGGAGGGTTTCGGAATACAAAGGTTCCGGATAGCCGACATTTTTAACATTATAAATTCTGGACCAGCTCACGTGTTCGGTTTAGAATGGATTCCGTATTGGAAAGATTCGGATTACAGAGGTTCGACTCTGTCATATTGAAATCTAGAATTCATATCGGTTAGTAAATAAATCGTCCATTGTAATGAAGTGGTCGTTATTTTGTGGTGGTCGTTATACTTAAGTGGTCGCAAATTGTGGTTTTACTGTGTGAGGCATGTTAGGTTGAAATTTTAAAGAGTGTTAGTAAATCACACGCTGATTGATGATCGATGATTGCCTCGAGCGCCTAATTATACGAACGAATCTAATGAAAATCGGGCTATCGATACTTTTTTTATACTTTTTTTGCGCAATTACAATGGATTTCAAAAGAACTTCAGAACGAGTGTATATTTTAAGTGTACCTTTGTGTAAATGATTGGGTGAATATTTACGTTAAGGTGACTGTAAGGCCATGATTAGTCTATCTAAACTCCATCTGCCATTTTTGTTTGTTTACAAAAGTTTTATATTTAAACTTTAAAGCAAATAGTTTGAAGAATACATCCATAGAAATTCTGATTACATTCCATGTATACACCAAGAGTTATCTGTAATAATCACACAGAGATAAGTCTGTGTATGCACACGTTCATTATATCGTTCATTATATACCCTAACAATCAACTGAATACCGTATACCGTAATTTAACCCCATCTGACCCCCATAGGTCGATTTAAATAATTATATCTTCCTGAATAGCATGCTTTGAATTATCAAAAACAAATAAATACAAGAAATGGGCGGAATGTATACACAAGACGTATATAATAGATGTACTATGCACGTAAAACATGTATATACCGATACACGCATACTTATACAGAGAATTTAATGTTCGAATATCTCAGACATGTTAACGCAAGCCTACCCATAGTTCACATTCATAAATTCAAAGCTTTATATTCACCATAAACGAGAAAACATATTGTGCATTAATCAATATATACGTCATTAAATAGACAATAGGTTAGATAATGAGTTCAATGTTTATTGTCTCAGATATTATCAATACATATAACACAGGGTTAATCTAGTGTTGTGCAGCTCTGTTGATATTATTCGTTGACAATCAAACCAATATACGTTACAATAAAAATCACTCCTTTTCAAAATTTCGAACGCGCGGCTCTTATTACGGTAGGAATTCAATTATACACGTAAAAGTTGATATATTCATACGCTATCTGTCTACAAGTATGTTTTGCTCTCAGAAAGACAATTATCTAATTTTTTGTTAATCTATTCCTCGACATTGATTACCTCCCTTTACCAAATAGCTTTTGTCAATTAATTCGCATGTGACAATGATGCAAGTACTGTAAAGGCAGCCCGCATGTGTTGCAGGAACTGAGTTAAAATAGAACGTCTCCATAATTCATGACTCCCTCATTCACGGATGAAGAAAAAAAATCTCAGTACAATTCAAAATGTAAATATCGCAGGACCAATAGAAAATAATTGGAAGCGAGCGAAATTGAAATTAACGGCAATATTAGATTTTATTTTGGAAATGTGAAACCAGATTATATATGTCCCAAGAGGAATTATTCAAAGAGAAATGTAAAATATTACGTCATAATTTTGACAGGACCATATCACACAATTATTCTTCTCGTGCGCACGTGCAAAAAGATACTGCCTCGCAATTATATTTACTGAGAGTAATTGTTTTAATATTACCCTCTAGAGACGTTCTCTAATTTAGGCTGAAATCAAATTCTTAATTTTATATCGAATATTGCTAAACTACTAGCGAAAGATAATAAGTTTCA
The DNA here is from genome assembly GCA_008271625.1 of Lutraria rhynchaena. Lineage (NCBI taxonomy): Eukaryota > Metazoa > Mollusca > Bivalvia > Venerida > Mactridae > Lutraria > Lutraria rhynchaena. The sequence continues at coordinate 3,979,841 of VIBL01000004.1, read as the reverse complement.
TGGGCTGAAGTGTCTACATTTGCGTAACTAAACATTTTGGCATAATTATAAATGCATAGCTACTTATTACGTAATTAGTTCAGCATTCTCCATTCTTCTTGAAGATTCATAATCAGTTTTGGGTGTTCTTTATAATCGATCATTCAAATAAAATTCATAATCAATGGCATACTCAGTCGGGAATAAAAAAAACAAACTTTTACCGGTGGGTAGGTAGACAGGCACCCTTTAAAAACAGTACATTATTATTAGTACGTTAACATAATATGTTTGTACTGAAAACGAAAGCAGGATTAAAGAATGAAAAAAAAAACAACAGATTTTGTCAAAATCGCTCAAAACTGAATGAGTCGGGGGAATTTAATGAATATGTCGCGTACCTGTAAACCAACGTATTTTTACGATGGCCTCAGCAGCGTGAAGTAAGCAAAATATCAGGTTATCAAAAAGTAGTACGTATCCTCAAGTTTTAATTACTGGATATATTTTTAAAAAAGGTAATAAGGTGCTTTTAGAGCATTTTGGGACGCAGGTCGCGATTCGAATAATACAACATCCTTAAGATAGTTTTGACTTCCAGTATAAGCTCAATGAATTACTACAATACTAACGATACAAAGACATATTTATGAACCATTGAATATATTAACGGGATTCTGGATCATTAGTATGGGCTCCTTGATATACTGAAATTATGAATTCCTGTGAAGATAGCTGTTCAATAGCGGTATGTGTGATTTGTTTCCCCACTTTTGTGCGGTCCTGTGTATTGGATGGGTTTTTTGAGTGGGGATGGGGGTAATATTTTGGAGAACGCTGGGTGTTTTGAATGTGTTTATTTTTCTAGGAATCCATTTCTTACCTATATTCATTGTATAGTCAACACTTAGGACTTTGGTATAAAGAATTACTATTTAGTAGATAAAATTACTGAAATAAAACTACCGTCACACAAACAAGGAAAGCTCTCAAAATGTTTTATTTATAGCGACAGTACTACAAAAACAAGCAATTGAGATATAATACCGTATATCGTAAATTCTACTTGAACCTGTCAATATTGTGAGGAAACCAGCCTTAATGACATCTCAACAAATAGCATTTATCTTTAAAATTTGTTCACTAACACTGTGGTATTAAAATCACAAATCGCTTTCAATGATAAGAAAGTAATAATTCTAACACATGCGTTATCTGTCCATTAAGTGCTGAGTTGACCTAAGGTAAGAGCCCCCTCTTCTTACGTACCCTCAAATTTATATTAAAATGTATACAGACGATAAGCCCATCATGTTAGATTTTATTGAAGACATTCATCACTCGGATAATCCACGTTCACCTTAGTGACGACCACTTCTTGGTGGATATCTTATCGTAATGGAGAACTATCGTCGGACGGTTGTATGTTGGGTCGTCGGTGGCGACCTAACGCCTAAACAACATATGTTTTGAATCTTAAAATGCTTTTATTACGTGAAGTACAAAGTAGAACAAACACTTGTCTCACTTACAATCAACTTAATAAATTATTTAATATGTTATTGATATGAGAGACATATTTCAGATGTTGATATTAAATGACTGCATTCTGCCTGCGTTCTAATATTATAGAGATCCTTTTAACTAGACGAAACGTTTTGGTTATGCATGTGGATTAACATCAGGTTCAAGTGGAAAGGAATACAGGCACGTGATGTTTTAGTCATATAGATGAAGTGGTCTTCGGGGAAAATAAAATACAAAATCCGTTGAAGATATTGATAAGAATATAGCCGAAAAAGAGAAAAAAACAATCGCGTAAATGGATATAGACTAACAAAACATGAACCTTTCGATATTTCTCGGATATAAACCGCATTTGCCAGAACAATTTCTTTAAGTTATTCTTATACTGATATGAACTAACCAGTGACTTGTCAACACTGATTTATAAAGAAGAGACTTCTACAACAATCGGTGTTTACATCAATATTTCTGGTAACCTCACAAAATATGTTATGTTATCTTGTCTATACACTCAATCTGAAATCAAGAGAGAAAACACACGCCATTTTCCATTTAAAAGGGACGCATTTATCAGTGTAGATCAACATATCAATACAAAACGGATCCACTATGTACATCGCCATCTTTGTTTCCTGGAGATAGAAACTCCCTCTTCAGAACCAATCACTCAATGTTAGAACGTAAAGGAAATTTCTACTCTAAAATGCGTCCTTTTACTTTTATCTCTGTCCCATGAAAAGCCGACGATTGCGTCGTTTGTCGTGATTTATTCCAGCACTTACAGATAAAACGGAAGTCTTAATTTAATTTTGTCTTTCAGTGGGTTTATCTTTATCTTCATCAGTGAAGAGTTTCCTTGGCTTTGGCGCGAAATCGATGGTCGTGCTACGAGCATGATATAATTTACTTACTGATTAATTTCAGCGTGTCTGTGTAATATACTTTCATTTAATCACAATTTGTGTTCTTATCACATGAAATGTCGATCAATTGAGACCAATTAAGGATTCATGATGTGAGATAAAACGTCAATTATTGGTTGGGTTAAAAGTAAGTTATACGGAACCGATCCGGAGCTACAAAGAAATAGTATTAATGCAAAAACAATACACAGTCCAGATTAACACATTATGAAGTGTATGTTATGCATTTTACTGACTTGTAGATTAAGTTTATATTGAAACTTGAAGTTTTATCAAGTGTGGGGAATGACAGGAATGTGGAGGAACAATGAAATATCATTCATTCATTCATTCATTCATTCATTCATTCATTCATTCATTCATTATATAATAATTCAAGGTCATGAATATCTTGCTTTCTGTAATAAATATTTCAGACGTTAAAGTTACAACTATGCTTAAAGTCACGGAGACCAGGCTTATATCTTTAAAATTTTAATGTCTTTTAAATTTGTCTTCAGTGTGTGATGAAATGCAAACAGGAGAGGAATGAAAACACAAACCTTGTCAAGTTTGTCCTAATTTAAAATATTTTTCATGCGAAGGTAAAAAAACTTTACTGAAGCGTTTCCAGGATTTTACCGAGTTGTCATCACAATTAAGTATTTTTATAAACCAAGCACCACTTACAGGGCAATATTCTCGCCACTTCAATTCAAATATTATTACAACTCTATAAGGGCACGTGACTTGCACGTGACTGCCTGAGGTTTTCTATCTATTGAGGCTTGATCTACTCGCGTAAACACATCAAATATTGTCCCCTGTTTGCGATAAAATGTCACTTAAAATTGTATCATTCTCATATCTTTGGCAAAATATGACATTCTAGATATCATCATTAATATTTTTCATATCTTCACACCGGATTTTTATACGAAATTGAACAGGTTATTCCTGTGTCGGCGTTCTAGTCGACTGGTTTATGGTCTCGAGATAAAGAAACGTGCGAAAGCAATTTTCGAAGCTTATAAATCGAACACCAGTCTGAAAATTACTCGGTATCCATATTCCTCGTGCAGAGATAGAAATATTTACTCAAGAGACTCGTAAAAACAAATTGAAATTGTATAATGGATGCTGAAATTATTGTTTTAACGATTGAACATGTCTAAAATATGGTAATTTCATTCAGGCGCAAAATTTACGGTAGGCTGGAGAAATATACCAATTCTGATGTAAGCTTGCTTTTATTATCATTCTGCAAATAGTGTTGTTTATACAGACCTATACTTTACGTAAAACATGGAATTTTATTAAGTAAACAACCAATGTGCTTTTTTGCTCAACATTATCAGACAATGTTTCCTTACAACCGCAGACGATATCAGTATATAAATATAGTGACGTTGTGACTCCGTAGTTACCATGGGTTACAGGAATTCTATGAAAGGTCGGATTTCTTGTTATTTAGTGAGTGCATTGCTCGTATAGTAACCAAGAATAGTATCATTGTCACTTCTACGAGGCGAACTATTACCACTGACACAGGCAGTCTAACCTAACCTACCTGCCTATACTTTTATATTTGATTGAATTCTAGAAAAATTGACCGCGACACAATATAAAAGCACAATATTAATGGCGGCGAAGTGAAATTGGCGTGGATTCATCAGCCTTACGGGATATATTCAATAACATAACGAACATGAAACACATTTAAAATTTCTCAAAATATCAAAATTCTTAGAGAAATTACGCCGTTTTTCAAGAATGATTTTCTTGGAATAAGATTTTATTCTTTATTTACGTGAGATTTCTGAGGTAAATGAGCCCAGACTGAAAGACATTCAAAGATCGTAATGAGACTGTGCGCATGCTTGTCATACGCTGTATTTCCGGTCTCCAAGGAAAACTCGCAATTTCTGTCACAGTAGGTACGGAAATGATATTTATGGGTTATTTAAGCGCGTATTATACGCCGGAACGAGTCCCTGATGTAATGTAACACAATGAGCAGTAGTTAACGAGGTAATTTCTGCGTGAATCATGTGATAAATAGATGAAATATTGAATTCAAATAGCTTTGTGTCAACTGTTACAACGCAATACTCGCTACACAATGAGGCGATAATGAGCAATGAAAGCGAGAGTTCTTGGAATATGTTCAATGTCGAATGAATGATACTAATTGTCCTTAATATACAGAATGTGGACATGAATACAATGTCTGCGGTAAAATGTTTCAAAAATACATTTTCTTTTCAGTGACTAACAACCGCGCGAGGGACGCTCCTTTGTTTCATATGATATTGAAGTCTTATCTCCTGGTATCTGACACACGTGCAGTACAGACTGTGGACATGCATGTAGTTTTGGAGAGTTGTTACATGCGTGCTATTTGAAGACGTCATTCGATATTTTAGGCAGTGAAGTTGCATTCTAGCGAGAAAAGTTTTATATGAACGCATAACTAAACGCAAATTGCTAATTCAATATCGTAATAGTTTCATAAAAACTGCATGTTTAAACGTGAATTTCTACTTCGCGTAATGTCGCGGAAATCCTCCAGTATTCATTTAAATTGATTTTAAATTAGAAGCCAGTGACTTCTTAACGTATGAGTATTAGTTGTCTAACTGTAAAATTTCTGATGAACAAATAGCGTGGTGTCAGAATCCTACAGTGGAAAATTGTCTCTTTGGTCTTTTTTTAATCACGAATCGTTTTTTTTTTCTTGATAAATGTTTTAATGAAATGCATGCGTGATACAACCCGAAATTTGTATGGATTACTGGCATTAAATTAAAATGCATTTCTTTGACGCATTTTATTACGTCAGTTTAATATAACGGGAGTGGAAAACACGATTCAGAGCAAGTACTAACAACATACAAGCTTGGCCTTACTTGATACATAAAAATGGTACATGTAAATGTTTTTGTGGCCCCCGTGGTCGAAGGATTATTGTCTCTGACCAGCTATCATCAACCCCACACTGCTGAGAGCTTGAATCCCAACCGGGACCAAATTTCACATGTGGTGAAGCTGTCCAGCTAGCTTATGGAAGGTTGGTGGTTCTATACATGTATAATCTGAGGTCTTGCTCTACTGCTCAAGTCAGAAAAGCCGCCAAATGACCCTGGCTATTTGTGCGACATAAAACCCCAATGTAAAAAACATTGTTTTTTGAAACTAAGTTATCTCTTGGTTTCTTTTTGATCTCAAAAGAACATTGTTTGAGTCCAGTTTAAAAACAAGACGTTCTGACCTTTCGAAAACATCCCGAAAAAAACATCGGTAGTAACAAAATGGGTAAGAAAAGGTAATAATGTGTAAGGAAATTCAACAAGGAGTATAAGACGCATTGTTCTCTAGGCCACAGAATTAACAAGCACTCTGCGATAATGCGTTTAAATCATAAATGATCCTTTTAGTATTAAATAAAACCACGTCATATATTGGACTAACTGGATTTATTAAAAATACTTAATAAATATAAATTTTTAACACTTAGAAATTGCAATATTTAATTTTCCCTGCTTGTGGCGAAAATAAATGAGATGTGCGAATCATCTTATTATGAAATACTAAAACTTATAACTCAGGGATAAAATTTAATTCATCGATGAAGCATGTAAATCTCTGCATGCTCTTCTCTGCTCTGTTCCGTTCTGCCCTGTTCTGTTCTGTTCTGTTCTGCCCTGTTCTGTTCTGTCCTGTCCTGTCCTGTCCTGTCCTGTCCTGTCCTGTCCTGTCCTGTCCTGTCCTGTTCTGTTCTGTTCTGTTCTGCCCTGTTCTGCTCTGTTCCGTTCCGCTCCGCTCTGCTCTGCTCTTAAAACCAACAAATTAACTCAATTCTACCGCACCAAAAACAAACATAAAATAAATGTTCACAAATACATATACTATCTATTCGAATGATCAAAAGCGTATTGGGATCTGTTAATCCAATCATCGCTGAAATAAACCATTTAGATGTTGAAATTTTAACCTTAGGTCTGTTTTCGATATATTTCAAATTTCAGTTCCCGATTACTTGTAAAGTTTCAGGAGTTAAGTAGGTTAATAGATATTTGAAAAAAAATATAGCAATTTGAATTACAAATAAATTACAAAAAATATCCACATGGCATTGTTCTCCTAACTTTTCGCGAAGACAGATTTTCAATCTCTAGGAATGGTAATTATTTATAGGCAATACATGAGGCCTTTTAGCGAATAAGACAAGTACTCGGAAAAATGGAACTGTTATAATTATTATATTTTCTATACAGCTCTGATAAAAAAACAACAGACAAAATACGTGTAATAGAAGTGACATGCACTGGACAATATATATTATCTGAGGCTTTATGATATAATTATACGATAAAGATTTTATAAATACCGTGCAAGAAGTTATTTATATGGATTTATTTGTTGCGCTTCTATTCGCTTAAAACGGTTACCATTTCGCGATCTAGATAGTATTTTAGCATGTTTTTTATATTTCTACACTACGGAGACCCGCCTCAAAGCCATATTTTTTTTCTAAGACAGTTTCTCTCTCAACTTGATGATTGTATACATTTACATCTTTAAAAGCTTAATAAAGATTCCCAAAACGAAAAATACAATGAAAATGTTTTTATTTGCAAACAAGTAGTTGCAAGAATGTTGAGTTTAAAAACTGTAGTCTTAGCTAAGTATGTACATGAAACTGGCCCTAGACCCATAACGCTCAAAAACTCTCACATACATAATTACGTTCATTGTATTACGTTTAAAAGTTAATTCGCGTACATTTTTAACTAGGGATCAACGTTGCAGCAACAATCAAGGTCATTCGGCGAGTTTTCCAGGTTCCACGGTGGAGGGTATACCTATGCAGAACCACCGACCTTCCGTAATCTAGCTGTACAGCTTCCTCACATGTGAAATTTGTTTGGTTTGGGTTGAGATTCGAACTCACAGCGGTTAGGGAATAGTGATTACTAATCAGTGACCATAACCACTCCACCATGGAGGCCCCTTAGCGGACGTTTAGTCGCTTATAAATTTATCTCCTTATACTTATTTGTTAATATGAAGCTAAATAATTCAAACGGCTACAATCGAGCGGCTGTGAGTACACATTGCTTGCGGTTTGGCACGAGATGCACGTGCTGGTCACCTTGCATTAATTTCAAATATTTGTTGTTTGTTTTTAACATAAAACGTACAAAACAATAGTTTCATTTTCAAATATGCTCGCAACCAAGCTTTTTGTGTGTTAGTAACAATGGCCAAAATATATGAGGGATATGAAAATGAACGAGTTTTATTTTTTTACAAACCCAAGTGAACGATTACAACAGTTGTTGACTTTAGCATTTAATTTTATTATTAAGTATCAAGCAGCACTTAAAAGAAATTTCCCAAGTCGAGCATTTTCTAAAATAAAATAACACACAAGCAATTAATTTCTTTAAAATCAATTTTTATAGGTCGAATGCGAAAATAAGTTCGACCACATGATACCACTATAAGTCACCATTTTTACACAAAAAACATTTCGCGGAAATTTCACTCACGTGACAACATGAATTTTCTGTTTCAGATTACGAACCACAATCTTAATATTCAGAATCCATTTGTTTTATCTCTGTAATTATCGTTAGAGCATCATTAAGTAAATGAGAATTAACGTCGCCAATATCAAAGTCCTATAGATAAAACGAATGACTGCGTCCATTAACACGCAGTTGGCTTTGCGAAGGTCGAAACGTTTTCATTTTGTTTCGGAAATATTCTCAAAGCATTTTCTTCTTAATCAATATCCATTAGTGGAATCAACTTCTGGTGGTTGTGAAGATGAAACTTGATTTAGAATTCCGGTACATGGTAGCTTGAAGACAGTTTTATGGTGTACGTTATTACTATTGAGTGGTTTGTCCAAAATATGTTTTACAACAATACGATCGAAACAACAATGAATTGTTTCCTTCACTTAAAACAGAAACAACTGATTAGATCGCAGATTGAGAATGGAGGAACATTTTTGTCTGTGTTTTAAACGTAGCCATGCATTATCTTGATCAATTCTGCTATCACTTGACATATACACGAAATAGCCAATCGGCTTAATGGAAGAACATCCACTTCCGGTATTGATGAGAGGTAGTGGGTTCGACTTTTTCACTGTATTTAAAATAATACACAAATTTGTGAGCAAAGGCCACCCACGGGAAAGATAAAATTATTTGGAAGTCAGTTTGTTCTAAATAATCAATTATAGTTTTTCAAAGAATAGTCTTTATTCGCAGGATGACCTTTATTCGGAGGAGCCCGCAAACACAGGTAAACTGTATTACTTTATTATTTAAGACTGATTTAAGACTGGGAAATTTGGGGATGGTCGTTTAATTCACAACCATGAATGAATGAGCTAATTTCCATCCGATTTCATGTTTTCTCGGAACATTTGTTCTATTTCTATGACTATTCTGTGTTTTAACTGTTACTTGTTGAAGGAAAGAGACAAGAGAAATTAGGAAATACATCTACAGTGAAACCTCACTCAGCAACCACCTCAATATTAAGACCACTTCATTATGACGACCATATATTTCCAGACCGGTTTTCAATATTCCTTCTGTAAATCAACTGGACCAATTATTTTGATCCAAACGGTGGCCTTGCTATCGAGGTTTTACTATATGTAACAATAATATATTGAGTATTATGAATAAAATGCAGTCTTGTACATGATTACGAATACAACGAATGTACATTAATTATTGCATCAAGGTGTCCGTGGCATCGGGTTTATGCACTAAGCCCAGGGAAAATAACTATGTTTGCGGCCGCTCGACCGACCATATTTTTGGCGCTGACTTTTAGGATTCTTTCTAACTGCAAGTATGAAACTGTGAATCTGTGAACGAATCGTACCTCAAAAGTACAAGTGGTAAATTTAGAAAAAAAATGGAAATGTTTTGTGATCTACCTACCCTATTTTGTTTGGTACTGTAAACCTAACTGTTTCTTTTTCTAGACTGCCAATTTATTAAAGTACTTGTCTCTTGAAAGGAGTGTAGTTTGGTTCTGTAGGATTTATACAGAATTGTACACTTATTATACAGCTCGTTTTCAAATCTTTCATTTGAATGTGGCTTACATAACCAATGACACGGGTCTTAATTTGATGCGTTTTTCCATAACCATACAACGAATATTGTTGAAAAATTTCATGCACCAAATGACCAATGTGAAAGTCTTCGTTTCAATTAAGATTAGGCCGCTGTCGGAAATACTTTGGCCATAGTTACGTTCTGTCTTTTTTACGACAGAATTATGTCCTACTCTTTGACTATTTCTATATCTGAGCTGACATTTCGTGTTATAGTTCTAAATGCTACAACTGAACACCGACAATTCCTCGTCTCACACTGTGTTTACATTTTCTCATGTAATACTTGGTTGATTTCACGGTGTAATATGCATTAGTGTAATTTAAGAGAAATACTCGGTCGCCATTTTGCTAGCATCAGTCGGAGTGTGTTATTTATCTTGATTTTATTCATTTATATCCGTAAAGGGGAATGATTTCCAGCTTATATCGTACATTTTCATTCCGCGTCCACAGTTGCAGAAAATTGGAAAATTAACTAAAAGCCCTGAGATACATTTCAGACGAGAAATTGCGAGAATACGGGAAAAATGAGTCCCAAATGACGGTCGGAGCCGAAAGATTTCTGACAGAAAGCAAATGTATTACAACGATAGAAAATGTGTCCAGATTATCGGTCATTAATCAAAGTGAGTGATGGCAGAGAAGTGAAATGTTAGTGTATAAAGTCGATCATTGACGCTAGTTATGTTGTAATACGTCGACATTTTTCTGTTAGGGTGATACAAATAAAACTAGTAAGGTTCCTGGGATATTTGTATTTGCATGAAATCGCTTGTAGTTACGCGTATCTGCGCAAGTCTTTTTTTCGTCTTGCGTTTGGAAATATCATTCAACACACATTTATTCTCTCGGATTTGTGCAGTTACCAATCATGTTTAATCCAATACAGATATGAAGTCTTAGAAACATTTAATATTTGATGGTAATAAAAATGTCCCAGAAATCAAACATCTCATGAAATTTCTTCAGACATCAGGACACCATCAAATTGTCAGACTTCACATATCTATAACGGTCAATATCGGAGTTTAATTTGAACACAGGCGTTCATCAGTGATACATCAATAATAATTCAAAACTTGCAGGCAGTGACGGTCAGACTTTGAAATCGTTTTCAGGTTTTGGAGACCTAATATGGAACTGGTATGAATTACTGGGAGGAAAATAAATTAATAAAAACGTCTCTTAATGTACTTAAAAGAATTTAAATTAAAGGAATAAGATAACTATAAACGAATGGAATGAAATGTATGTATCAAAAATGAATATTTTTGAATATGTATAAATAAAAGGCATCAGAATTTAATTTAATCATTTTTCCAGGGAGCACAATTCATCTATTTAGCAACAAACCTTTAAATTTAAGATTCAGATATAATTCATCTGCAAGCTTTTTCCTTTACAATGATGTATAAAATACTGTACCGACAGGGGACCTCTAGACTGAGGTCAAGTGACTGACTTAAGCAATAAGTCACGTGATACAACAGCCTTGTCCCATTGGTCAATGTTGCATTGTATCTAAAAAACAACGACTTAAAATCGTTAGTTTGAAATAAGATTCTGAAACTCCAAACTTCGGAGTTGTTGACTTTAAACAATCGATGCGACAGACCATAAGAGTCACAATTCAATCCAGTATATGGGTGGTTATGGGATTTTTCCGAACAGTTGAGTGTTTTGTTCCGAGACTATATCCAGTTCCCAAATTTGTGGTGGCAAGGTATTCTGTTCATGCCGAAAAAAACAATATGAGTCTTTATGACCTTACATTTTAAACAACGTAATCTGGATTTGAGAAAGTCAATTATCTAGAAAACCTACGGATACATTCTACCACTTATAACAGGGAATAACCTTTCCTCCACATAGAAGGCCTTTGGATATAGAGGGTATAAAATATAATAGACATTAAACTTGGTACTCCACGACACATACAATGTACGAAAATAAGGTGAAATTAGCTTCTTTATTGTTCTTAACAAGACAATGACTTTTACTGTTACGTGAGGTTAACAAACTTAGGGATGACCGTTACTTTTCTAGGAGATCTTTTGCTAAGCGGTGACGAATAAAAAGTTCTGAGAGAAAATTAAATTCTACTCTTATGCTTGCATTCGTCGCTGAAAAAAATTATCTATAAGTTTCGGCACTTTGAATGAAATGGATTAGATTGTTAGCTAATGGCCTTCTCTTTTTGACGATCGTTTCAGAGCCTAAAGAAAATAATTCGAGATGATAAATGTTAAAGAGAAAGAAGAAGAAAGACAAATTCCTATCTTGGCTTACCAAGACGATTTGCAAAACTTCAAGACTGATTGTATTAAGAGTAAAGTTAGCGCTGAGATATTTTCATGTGTTTAAAATTACGATAACGTATGTATTATTTATTGTTAATGTTTACTTAATGCATTCATTGAAACTAAAGGAAATATTAAGATACATTTATATGAAGATAAATTATATCTAACGAGACGTATTATGGGGAAATTTCAACAATATTTTGATAAATCTGTCAATTATGATAATAGATTTTCTGAGCTTTGTGAATTTCTCACAAACATGTTTTATTTCAACATAAAACTCACCATGCAATACATCAGGACCAAAATTTTAGCATACCGCTCATTTTAAAAGGCAATATATCAAAAGATATCATTATATGTGAGTTTAGTTTGTACTATTTTTATAGTTTATGATTGAAGTCATTCTGTCCTCTGCCTACGTGTGTCACGTAAGTTACGTATCATATTTAAAGTTGATTTTAAGCTGTTCGTATGTGTAATACAGTTTCATGTTAACCCGATTTGTACTCTTCAAACGTAGGTAAGAAAATACTACATGAAGATGATACATAGATCTAACTTTTACCTTAAAATACATGACAATTTTAATTACTTCAGTACCATAGATTGCATAACTTTTACTTCAACATTTCGTCAAGCCAAAACAATACATTGTACATTTTTATGAAACTGGGACCAGTTTTCTTTTATTTGATTTTAAGGGTTGTTAATATAAGAAATGGTTGAATAAGAATCACGAAACTTGGACAGAAGAGTCTGTTTATAACAAACAAACTGTAAATTGTGTACCTCGCAGCGCATGTCCATAAATGAATTGAATCATTCAATTTCTTAGGTCTATTTTAATGTAAATCTTGTATTGGGCAAAAAATAAGCACCGGGTTTCATCCCGAGTATAATAGGGTCAATTTTTGTTCAATTTGTTTCGTATTCAGATATATACATTGTGTAGTTCATATGAAAATGAAACTATGGGTTAGGGAAAAATTTTAAAAGTATTAAAAGTTTAAAAAGTCAAGGGTCGGCATAATAAAATAGGGTCGGACGGGTTACTGGGTGCTTTTATTCCTTAGAATCGTTAGTTATTTCTAGGGGTTAATATCGCTAATAAAAGATATAGGAAATAATGTTCACTGTTGCATCTATAACTGTTTCCAGTACGTAGTGGTGACATCAAACAATTTAAAGCGGCAGATCTTATATTTTTTCACCGTCGCTGACTGTGTTATCAAGACCCAGAAACCTACCAAAATGAATTAAATATCACAAAATGATACCTTATATGCGTTAAGGATCACGTGACTCCAAAATAACATGGCTGAAAACATCACTCGGTTTAATCCCTATATCAAAGAATTTCTATTAATAAGCCGTTGTTTTAGGTGTTTTCAGGAATTCTATCATAATGCTCACTGACTTATCGTACATGAACTATGCTCCAGTCTGTTGTAAACTGGTCCCCGTCCCATGTTGCACTGCATCAAAGTACGGACAGTCAACGGGAACCAGTTTACAGTCTGTTGTAGTTTCTGAGAATACTCAGGAAGGTTGATTTCCTTTATATCCCTGGTATCCGTCCCATGTTACAGTGCACCAAAGTACAGACAGTCAACGGGGACCAGTTTGATTTCCTTTATATGCCCGGTCCCCGTCCCATGTTGCAGAATACTCGGGAAGGTTGGTTTCCTTTTTAGGTCACCCAGACTTTCGTACCGGTATACTGGATGATTCAGTTGAGTTTTCAAACCGAAAGTGGAGTATCTGTTTAGGCATCAGACAAAATGTCCAATTTCTTTGAAGACTAAAAATCTGTAATGTTGAATTAAGCTTATTGTTGATTTTATTGTAAAACGCGGTTATAGTGAAATTGGAACTGATAAAGATTCGGATATAGGGAAGTAATATTTTTACCCCAAAAAGAACGCCGTGTTTTTTTTTATTTTACCATTACGGATATATTATATTATTTAATATATATAATATATTATTTTAATGAAAAATGGGTATAATCTAGTAATTATTCCGATCCCAAGGATGTCATTATATAAGTGTACTACTGTATATTTATGTGTATTTACCAAATTAAGTAATATACAGTCAAACCTGTGAACAAAAGCCACCTTTGGGAGAGACAATGTGTGCCTTTATTAACAGGTGGCCTTTATTTGAGGTCAGTTTGTTCTAAATAATCAGCTACTGTGTTTCAAAGAATGGCTTTTGTTCACAGGCCGCAAACACAGGTTAGACAGTACATGAAAATGTACATAAAATAGGTATGCTTGTACTCTATGCTCCAGTTTCTCCTGGTATCAATTTAATCAAGAAATAAATCATGCTGCTTCATCAGCGTGGTAGTACTTTCTTTTCGTTTTGTTTCTGGGATAAAAAACAAACAAACGATGCCATTATTAGAGCTGATTAACACTTACTATATTTCCATCCCCGTTCTTAATGACTATTTTACCCAAATTAAGGAAGGAAAGATATACGTTTTCACAGCTGTAACTGACATAAGTCACTTGCATGGAGGTCGGGGAAATGATAATTTTATAGCAGAACGTATGTGAAGGTTTCAACATAGTTTTAAAGCATTGTCAAGTTGCTGTTGTGTTTTTTAATTAGATCTTTTTGACCCACGCTAGGAAATACATACATCGCTATAATCATGCCGATATTTGTCTTGCATTAGTTTTTCTAGTCTTATTGAATCTGATTTCGATGGAACTTTTTTTCATCCCATCGTTTGCATGATTGCCTGGTGATTTTCACGAGAATGCGAAATATTTAAGAAATTTATGCGGTCCCATTAAATAGTGTAGAATCATTTAACAAAGTATTGAACATGTGTACTTTTTCTTACAACTCTATGGACTAATTTGGTAATAGAGTGATTCTAAATTAAAGCGTACAAGTGTTTTCAATAATGCTCTGATTTGCAAAACACTACGGGTGTGTAGAAAAACACTATTGCCTCAATTACGCATTTGAATTAATTATGTAAAAACTAAATTTAAATTCATCAGAGTAAGTTTCTGCTGTCAATTCTGGTAACAATCTGTGTTTTGTACCCCACCCCCTAAAAAGAACGACGACATTGTTGGTGTCTGCCGGCAACCGGCCCATTCATGATATATGTATTGGATTAAAAATGTGGTTGTTGCCGGAATCGTATTCATGCCTTTTACCTATCCTACGGGCACCTATCTCTAGGATAGTCACAATTGAAGTTGAATTGTGATATAAAAATGTAGTACAGTGCAACCTCTCCAGAGCGGCCCTCTCTTGAGCAACAACCTCCCTTCAACAACAGCATGCTTTTTCCCCACTGTACGATTTGACTATTTATTTAACCTCTCTAGAGCGGCAACCTCTCAACAACGACATAATTTTACGTCTCCCAAAGGTTGTTGCTTTGGAGAGGTAACACTGTATGTGTACTGGTGAAAAATGAACTATATATTTATGTTTGTATTTTTGCAACTGGAATACATTTTGTATTTGCGTAATTTTGTTGATTCTTCATTTTACGGTTAATGAGATTCCTACGTTCAATAGAGTTTCTTCTCTATATAATGGTGATGGAAAAAAAACAATTATATATCTGTGTATTTATCTTTGTTACTGAAAACACGTGCACATTTTGGGACTTAAATTTTCATATAAATTTTCACACCAATAATGAGCACTTCAAAGGGAAACTGAACGTGTTTTCGTGTAAGTTTCCAACCAAGATGTCATGGATGAGTCCCTTCCTGATAGTTTGAGCCAAATCTTGTAAGAAATAAGTCACCTAGACTTACAATGTTTAGGACCATGCATCACAAAGGTACCTAAGATACGGCACCGCGATACACTTTTTCAAAAATAACACATTTCAGCTACCATTGACAAATGTATTTCAGAACTTTTAATTTGGGAATACTTTTGTACATAGTGGTATTTCAATGTTGGGGTTACAAAAAAAAGATTTGTTTGCGGTTACGCGACCCAAACTTTTAACAATGAGTAGGTAGGTAGGCATTTTTATATATTACACTCATGTGCTAACAACGAAAACCTGCAATAAAAAGGAAACGAAAAAATACTAATAGTCAAAATCGCTAAAACATTTTGGGTCATGGGATTTCTAATGAATCAGTCACGTGACTGCAAACCACCAACTTTTTAAGAATGACCGAACCTTACCAGTTTTACAGGAATGTGTACCATGACTAGCCTTTTCCTTTCCGCAAGTAACTGCCCACTTCTACACATGATTGATCAGCGTAGGACAAATGAATATAGAGAAGTGTCTTAAACCAAATCACCAGAATGAGCATATGCCGCTCCTTTGATTCGAACTTACAAACCAGAGGTGCGTAGACCTAACGCTCAGCCAATTGAGTTAAGACGACCTTTGGTGCATAGTAACTTAATTAAAGCATTAAACAAGCTCTCGGAACACTTCTAGGATAATGGTACTATCAAATGAGACGGAACTAAACATGGTGATTTCAGAATCATCTGGCGGAAAAGTCACAAGACGGATTTGATGGATGTGGAAATAACTGCGCGAATCTTATATAAAACTATAGTATCAATTTAAAGGGTGGCAAAACTGAGCTGTCCTGTAATGAAATAATGAGTAAAAAGATGATAGACAGAAACTTTAAGTATGTCATCAATTTGGCAAAATGTTTCCTCAAAGTCTCGGAAACAATGGGAATAAATCCTCTTGGTGTTTAAATTAGTTATTTGGAACGTCCTAACCCTCAGTGTGAAATGTGCGTTGGACACGAAATTTATGCATTTTAAACCCATCCCGGCTTTGAGACCAAAATTAATAAAACAGTGGAATTCACTAAGTTAAATTAGAGGCACACATGCAAAATGTGCTTAATTTAATGAAATTGCTTAATTTCATAATCATTTATCTGATAGTTCCATTTTATTTAATTCTGGGCGATCTTAATGTATGAGGTTAAAAAAGGAAATAACACAATTGTCTTGGGTGTTTCTTGGATTCTGATCATTTCTGAGAAGAAATATCTCAGATTAATGTAATGTTTATGCAATATTGCATTACAAATTTATACGTGCATAAAGAACATTGCGTCCATGATAGAACGAACTAATTAAGTTCGCTCTCTAGGAGCCCCCGGATGACAAACTGTACATTTTGACTTTTAAAATTTGGTGTACCATAATTATGTCCTCAGTCTGTTGGTGTGATTTCAATACATTTAAGCTTAGATGCGTTCTCTGTGTGTAATCCGTGACTGAGATGCCCAGTTTTTGAAGGCGAGTTGACCATAGAGAAAAAAACTGTCCAATTTGACAAACAACCTGTCAGATCATCTGTGACTGAAACATCTTTGACAAATAGGGTTATGTAAGGCTTCACACTGACACATGTTTACGTTTATTTCTTGCTCTGGTAGCTTTATTAGGGTCCAAAACCACGTGGTATGAATTTCATTTCCTAAAATGGCAGTATTCGTGTACATTTAAAATGATTGTTCTAACCGAAAGTTACCAATAGTTTCTAAACTCAGCCATAATGGCCCATCAAACAGGAAGCTGATGATTTTTGCATGTCTTTTCGAATTTGTGTATGTCCCTAAAATAGTTCAAATATCATAAAACGAAAAATTGATTCTTCAATGGAAATGGTCAGTTTGTTGAATTTCAGAAAAACTTTCAGTTGAACAAATAACATGAAATAATGAAAACAAATTCCACATCGATTACTTCAAAATAATGGGGCACGATTCAGTGGATGTATTAAGCAGATTGTATACTTAAGTGTGAGTATGAAGGTATTGAACACATGATATGAAAGAATAATATGAAGGAATAATATGAAAGAATAATATGAAAGAATAATATGAAAGAATGATATGAAAGAATAATATGAAAGAATAATATGAAAGAATAATATGAAAGAATAATATGAAGGAATAATATGAAAGAATAATATGAAAGAATAATATGAAAGAATAATATGAAGGAATAATATTCCATACCTTTCAGACTGAAAATCACGCATTCACGCCCAACTGACAACGGTGCACGCTTTATAATTAGTCGGCATTAACTCACAGCGGCCGACTTGTATACTAGTATTACTTTCGTCTTCAGAATACAACATTAGGTTGTTTTTTATGCTAATTTGTGTTGCTATTTTGTCTTGATTCTAAGTAGTCACAATAAAACACAGAGAAACAACACAACATACTTATGGCTGCCATTTTTCATGGGTAGTCAAAACTGCATGTTTCACCATAAGGCTTCGTTTTGGCTTTTGTGGGGGCACCAACGTCCATCGCCCCCTTTCAACCCCTTCTCACCTTGCTTCTAAATGGACTTTGACAGATATGATACAGTACACGACCGTCTGAGTGAATACGCGTAGCATGTATGTGATCCTCGTACTATTCATAGCATAGGCGTGATTTTATATTTTCTTCACAAAAATGTTTCTATTAGCGTCGGGAAAGCACTTGTCCTCAGCCAAATAGATATGGACAAATATCAATGGACATTTGCATGGAGTGGGCGGATATTCATATTTCAACATGGATAATGTGGGCTTTAGACGAATCGATGTTTTTGCTACAATAATGAACAACTTTCATTACAAACAGCATGTCGCTTCATTTGTTCTACTTTGAAATTGATTACGTAATCTTACTTTATAACTTTGCCACACGATTTTGTATTTAATTAAATTTTCTAACCAACAATATCTGATTATTAGCCATAGGATGTTTTCCAATAATACAGAAAGCAAGCTTGTCGTGTATTCCATCATTAAATTGGTTCATTACGGCGTACACGTGCTGTGACATAACTTTTCCATTAGTTCTTGTTTATCTACGGTTAATATTCCTCTACTGTCAGCCAGTGTGATATATCGTACACACCCCACATATAACTTAATGAAGTAGATAGATGACAGATCATTATGCAGCAATAACTGATAATTTGTGATAATTCTAAAATATAGATTTAGATATTAGTAGCATGCTATTAAAATAAATTAGAAGTGTCAAATTTGGTAGACGAATTAAATTGTTCAACTGATGCAATTTTCTCTTTTTGACATTAATTTTAATAGCGACGACAGCAATTTAGTCTTCATCGCGTCTTTATCGTATGAATTATAAGGATGATAAATATATGTATGAGAGTTTACAGAATTTTGTTTGATGACAACTATATATATATATTTCTTAGGCAAGACTATGAGAGGAAGTCTGCGTTGTACATTGTATTGAAAATAAAACAAATTTCGAGTGAATTTGTAATGACAAGATAGGCGTAAGTGTTTTCTTCTGTTTTTTCACTGGGTTTTGACGTCGCACAAACAGCCAGGGTCACTTGACGATTTATCCAGCTTTAACTGCGACGGGAGACCTTAGACTTAACCTGGATAGAACTACCGGCCTTCCTGAAGCTAGCTGATCAGCTTCATCGCATGTGAACTTTGTCCGGTCCTGGGTGAGATTCAAACTCACATCGGTGATGGGCTAGTGTTTACTGACCAGAGACCATACCCACTCAATCAGGAAGGCACTTTTCTTCTTCAACATCGCATAGACGTGATCAAACAACTTGATTTTAAAAGAAGCAAATAAGCCGATGATCATAAAACACCAGTCAGTTGTAATGTATCCGGAACCCGATCCCCCGCTCAAAAAAGAGACATATTACGGGCTCGTCTATATTTGAAAATCTAAGATAACATGCTTCGATATACAAATCTTTATTTTATACTCATTTATTTTAGCTCGATTGCGAAGCAAGCAATTTGCTTATATTAATCACGCTCAAGTCCGTATCAAGGATACTACAATAGTATTGCGGCCGAAAAATGGAATTGTGAAGTTCATGAACGAACCCCGTCGAGATCACTTTTTGGCAATATTGAGAATTTGGAATCATTTTTTCCGTCTCGATGAGCTCTTTACAATAAACATACTTACCTGCTTGTAGATCTATCCTAAATATGGCTCATCTCAATTGCACAAACCCGTAACTCGCTTAAAGTTATTGCAGGTAAAATACTTCAAATGCGAAAAATAGGATACGGGTTTGTAGAAATAACGTTGTAGAAATAACCCGACGTTATATTCCGGTTCGACGGAACAATGAAGAAAGTTTTCGACTCATATGGAAAGAGGTAATATAAAATAAACCAATTCTGTTAACTAAGACTCCGAGCAAAAAATCAACGAAAACGAACGGCAATCTAAGATACTGCGCAGATAAGCTGAAAATTCTACTTTCATTCATGGAATAATTGTTCTTATGTTGTGAACTTTGCCTAAAAGCAGATTTTTTCATCAGCCCTACGAACTTCATGTAGTGTAAACACGATTTTGCATTACTTCATTGTGGATTTAGTTATATATACGAGTACACGCAAATAGATTTAAAGCTTCGATTTATACAATAGACATTTGATATTCCATTTTAATCTGATTATATTTGTACGTATATACAATGGTAGTATTTTAAACGACATTATTGTAACAAATTACAATCGTGCGATCTTCACGTGAAGAGCAATTTACCTTTTACAACCTTTAAAATTATATTTTAAGTGTGTATTTATTGTGATCATGTATATTTATTGTGATCAATCCTTCTCCTATGTTTTAAAATTTATGACAGGGTTTATTTCCGCAAATACTAAATTTTAATTAATTGGTGAAACAAGTGTGTGCATCATTGTAGTTTCCATGACGTCATGATCATCGATCATCTATGTTTTCTGTCATTTGTCAAAATTTTATGAATATTGTTATCTTGCGCTTACGCTCGTACATGTATTTCTATCTATTTTCTAAAAATAATAGTTTTGTCACGATTCTTTGCTTATTAATTCTGTGTAAATATGGGGGTAAATCTTTACCATGAAGAATAGTATCCTAGAATCATAGAATGTCCTTCGTACTGTGGTGCGGGGGGGGGGTAAAATAACAACAACTATTAGTGTGACCTCGACCTTTGAAAACGTACAAAGAGGCTTAACAAAAACATGAAAGTTGCAGTCCAAAAAAAATAAGAAGAGCACTTCTGTTAACAGGGCGGAGATTTCTATAGATGAAACTGTTTTATTGAGGTTTCAGAAGAAAATACTTAACTGCTGCTTATACATTACACGACCCATTTTAAACGAAATGAATTTGAATTCATATCGATAAACTATCAACATGTATTGTTTATCTTTCGATAAATTAACGAAAGATAAACATTAAAGGTTGATTGTTTGTAGATCGTTGATTAAGTATAGTCATCAATTAGTGAGTCACACTGGATGTGTTGTAATGATAACAATTTTAACAGTATAATTTTAAGTAGCCTAGCTGGGTCCGAGGTTAGACTGGTTTCCCAGCTCAAATCTTTTTTTTTTTTATGTTTCTGATTTGTCTTTTCATTGTTTTTAACAGAATAAATTCATTATTATTACTACTACTACTAATATTATTGGTATTGATTATTCTAGTTGAACATAATACAGCAATGATATTAATAACACGTAATTGTGTCAGCAAAAATGGGTCTGATAATATGTTCAAAAATTAAAAAAATGACAAAACTCAGGGAAGGGACGCAAATCTTATAAAAAAGTCGAAAATAATTTTGAAAGAGTTTTCTCCCTTACTCATTACCAAATCAATAGTGTCATTCAATGGTATCGGATAGAGCCAGACTTTTATTATACACTGATATGCATTGAACAAAAGTGTATCTTACGTTGACCAAATTTATTCCAAAACAATATGTGAAATTAAAAAAAAACGTTGGTTTAAAAGGCCATAGGGAAGTTGGTTTTCTAGTATGTTCAGGGACTCTATGTAATGTATAGCCCATGATAAATTATACCTTCTATAATTACATGGCATTTGACAAATGTATTCCTGAGTGAAATAAACCGCCCGTTTCTGTTGTTCTATTTATAAAGATATATGGTGTAAACTTAAACGGCAGAATAATTCTGTCTTAATAACGCTAAGGTAAAGCGAGATAATTCGTCGACATTTAGTGTTATTTTACCTTGTTAATTAAGTAAAAATTACGATGATGAAATTTTTACGCACCGTCATTAAACTCCCTGCGTCAGAAATTGTACAACCCGCAAGGCTAAAAAGTATATAAACAGGCGAGTTAACGCCAGTATTTAGTATTGTCGCGCCAGCGCTAGTGTTAAGCGACAAAAACGGAGAAAGCGTGGGAGAAGGAGAACGTCAGAGCTTTGGGATAAATTGTGACATTTAACAATTATCCACGATTTGTTACATTTATACGAATAAATTTGTTTTTATTTTGTGTTATGTTACAAACTTGACAATTGTTTAATTTGCCTTTTTGTATTGAGCGTGGACGCCATTTTGGATTTTACAATCTGAGGAAATGGCGTACACTGGCGATTCGAATGCGACCCTCCGAGATGTCAAGCGTGTACAGTTTGGAATCCTTGGTCCTGATGAACTTGTACGTGTATTTCTGTTTCAAATAAAGTTTAAAGTACATTCATTCAATTTTCATTTTTTACATGATATCCGAGTGGGTGGGGTACATGAATTAATAAAAAAGTTTACCAGTGAAATTTTATCGTGTTGAACGTCCACCATTTGTGCCTCACAATTGTCCTTCGAATAACATTTGCTTATGCTTAACCGCCGAAGATGTGAAAGCAAAGATATGACTAATTTCTGATACTTGTAACATCCTGAACTCGTGTAGCCATTATAAAGCCAGTTTCTTTCGCCAGCCTTTGATCATTTTTCCTGCGCTATGATTTAACTTGACCATTTACCCTTTTATACATTCGTTTATTTTAGAGGAGAATGTCTGTGGTGGAGGGAGGCTTAAAGTATTCAGAGACAATGGAGGGAGGACGTCCCAAACTTGGTGGGTTGATGGATCCTAGACAGGGTGTCATCGATAGATCAGCTCGCTGTCAGACATGTGCTGGAAACATCTCAGAATGTCCTGGTCACTTTGCTCACATAGAACTGGCAAAACCAGTGTTCCATGTTGGTTTCCTGACAAAGACAATAAAGATTTTACGCTGTGTGTGCTTTTATTGCTCGAAAATGCTTGTTGAACCAGTAAGTATGAGCTGTACCAATGAGATTGATTATCAATAATTACACTGTTTGTGATTTTTCTAATTTGATACTCTCTTCTCGTCATCTCCCTTGATTTTTTGAGTTGCATATACAGGACTTTCACTAGACGTCAAGTTGAGTGTCAATAAGTACTATTGGCTGATGAAAATTTGGAGTGTCAACAAAATTTCTATGAAATTATATTGTAAATTTGACCCTTTGGAACAAATTTTCATGAGTCAAAAGTTTTACAGTACTGATTGCAAAAGTCAAAAATGGCGTTTTAAGGTTGAAATTAAAGCACTGATGGTACAATACTGCAACTGTTACAGAAATTTTTGAAGTACTTTATCAAATTGTTGTCTTCAACTACTTATAACTAAAATGAAAGTAATTTCATGATGTTGTGTCTTATCTACATGATGAAAACATGAAGTTCATAATACCTCAATTTCAGTCTTCACCCAAAATTAAAGACATCCTCGTCAGATCCAAAGGTCACCCTGCCAAGAGACTGGCTCATGTGTATGATTTGTGTAAAAGCAGAAAAATCTGTGAGGGTGGTGATGAGATGGACACAAAGCTCGAGAAGGATCAGGCAGAAGGACAGGTTGAAGAAAAAAAGGTTAGTGATTAAATCTTAGCTGAAGTACCTGACTTAACTTTAATGTTAGATAAGAACCATGACTTTGTATTCCGTTCAATAAGTTGGAACTGTTATGTGTTATGTTAGAATATGTATAGTCGTTTAAATGAAATAAAAATTACGTAAAAGGTTTCCCGAAATAGGATTGTTGCATTGCTCATTTTTGCCTAGATACATCTTATAAGTTGCATGATGCACGCAATATGAAATAATAAAGCAAAACATACATGAAAGTTTTTACCCTGTCGGTATGATTATATTATACTCGAGTTCTAACAAAAAAATCATGGTTTTATTATGAGTGTAATTAGGTGCCTTACTTATAAATGTTTTATAGAAGATTTTTAACTTAATAAAATTGATTTATATGCTGTTTTTTGTAATGAAGGGACACGGTGGTTGTGGTAGATATCAGCCAAATATCAGAAGAATGGGTTTAGAGTTAACGTGTGAATGGAAGAAAATAAATGAGGAATCCCAGGAACGAAAGATAGTGCTAACAGCAGAAAGAGTCCATGAAATCTTCAAGAAGATATCTGATGAAGAGGCGGTGATTTTAGGTATTATGTCATTGTTGGAATCACATTTGACACATGATATGTACCTGTTTAATATAAAATTAAAAGAGTACTTGGCAGAAAGCACCACTTGATTTTACTCTATCAATCCAACTTTACTTGCAAAATAGTAACTTCTCTTATCATAAATATTGATGTTGATTATATTGAAAGCTGCATTGTTACATATCAATTTGTTCAATTTAGATCTGTACATATTTGCGGCAATGCTTCCTGACTTGAAAATATTGTTGATTTTATTGGAGCTTTTTTCAGGATGCCAGATTCTGTTTTATTTGTTGTTGACAAGTATGAGTGTTTGTTGTAGGTATGGATCCAAAGTTTGCTCGTCCAGACTGGATGGTAATGACAGTCATGCCTGTACCTCCTCTATGTGTACGTCCAGCTGTTGTCATGTTTGGTTCAGCCAGAAATCAGGTAATATATTAGAACTTCACATAGCATCTAGCTCAATACTATATACCTCTTTGTTATAATGACCACTTACAGTAAGACTTTCAATAACTCCCCAATAGTTGGAATCACGGTTGTGGCAGGTCATACCCTTCTATGAAAATTTGACAAAAAAAGTTGATTTTCCTCCATATGTGGAGAAGTTGCCAGCGTCATGTGGAAGGGTAAGTTAGTACTGGTTTGTATACAGTCCAGGAAAACTGGTTAGGTGAACCAGTTGCTGTATATAACTGAAAAATTGTTGAAAAAATGGCTTTAAACCCCAGTGATAATTGCTCACATAAAAACAAACAAACAATTCCCCTATTATTCAGCTTGATAATGAGACCACATTATTATTACTACAATTTTCTTTGTTTATTAACAGTGGAAAATAAATATTTATATTTTCTGCGCAGGATGATTTGACTCACAAGTTATCAGATATCATCAAAGCTAACAATCAGCTGAAGAGGAATGAACAAAATGGCGCAGCTGCTCATATCATTGCTGAAGATACGAAGATGTTACAGTTTCATGTGGCTACATTGACAGATAATGAACTTCCTGGTCTACCCAGGGTATGTATTTTGGAGTTATAAGTAATCTGCCAAGTTTTCAAGGAACTGTAAACTTTCACACTGTGAACAATATTTCCTTCTTTATTAAATTCTCTTTCTCAAAAAGAATTTCTTTTCAGTCAGTGTAGGTACACTGATTAATTTGCTTGGTGAGTTATTGTATCTCTTGGAGGATTTTGTACTTGTTTCACAATTGTGCGTCTTTCTTTAACATATCAGATGGGAGAATGAACAATTTCAAATTGAACATTTTGCACTGTGCTGATACATGCTTAACATAATTTAACTTCCGTAATGTCTTGATTCAAATATAATGATGCCTTGCATATTTTTTGAACTTGTAAAAGGACATAACTTACCGTAGCAGGTGGGGAGTTAGTCTTGGTTATGATTACTACTTAAGCATTTATTGATTTCTGTGCCAAATGATAGTTTAGTATATTTTACTTAGATGAAATCTACTATTTGATCATTCTTGCATAGATCTTGTAGTTACGAAGCATTTGTGCATCATGCTAAATATAGAATTGTTTTTATGACAGGCTGTGCAAAAGTCCGGAAGACCCCTGAAATCAATCAAACAACGATTGAAGGGTAAAGAAGGGCGTGTACGTGGTAACTTGATGGGAAAACGTGTGGACTTCTCTGCTAGAACTGTCATCACTCCTGATCCAAATCTACGTATTGACCAGGTCGGGGTACCTCGTTCCATAGCACAGAACATGACCTTTCCAGAAATTGTCACACCGTTTAACATTGACAAGTATGCTTTACATTTTATCTTATCTATTTTCTGGTATTTTTTTGCCTGAATTTTGAATAGATTTGAACATGGTTGTAATAAGAGAACTGATGTTTCTAAGAAGAGTTTCTAGCTGCAGAAATATTCCAATTCTTTAGAACTTTTTTCTAACTTGGTTTAGAATGTTTGGCAGGGTTTTAATCAATCTATTGACAATTTTTTCAGTCTTCACACATTAGTTAGAAGAGGAGCTAACCAATATCCTGGTGCTAAGTACATTGTACGTGACAATGGAGAAAGAATCGATCTGAGATTTCACCCTAAGGCTAGTGACCTTCATCTACAAATTGGATACAAGGTAAACACTTGTTAACACATCTTCAAGATGAAAATTACTACTTACATCTTAATCAGAATAAACATATTTTTACTGTTTTCAACCTGTACACTGAACATCTATCATTCAGAGAATTTTCCATCTGTATGAAGTTGCAGTGATGTAGATTAAGCATGTATGTCCATGTACTTGACAAAGTTTTGAAGATTTTCTAATAAAAGCTCTGATATTTATGCTTACAAAACAAAATATAAGACTGCCCCCCTCCGATGTAAGATTTGATTCATTCATCATGTATTATTTCTGTTTTATTTCAGGTTGAACGTCACATGCAGGATGGTGATTTCATTGTGTTTAACAGACAGCCAACCCTCCACAAGATGAGTATGATGTGTCATCAAGTGAAGGTTTTACCTTGGTCTACATTCAGAATGAACCTTAGGTTGGTATTTACAAAAGAAAGTGATTGTTAATTGTAATTAATAAAAATGAAACAATTTCTTGTAAATTATGCAGTAGTTGATATTTTCTATTTTTGACCAGCTATGAATATATATCTATATCTAATAATTTTACACCCTCACTATTTATATTTTATTACAGTGTGACAACTCCGTACAATGCTGATTTTGATGGTGACGAAATGAACTTGCATTTAGCCCAGTCACTTGAGACCAGAGCTGAAATTTCTCAGTTAGCTACTGTACCCCGTATGATCATCACTCCACAGTCAAACAGACCTGTTATGGGTATTGTACAGGATACTTTGACTGCTGTGAGAAAAATGACCAAGAGAGATGTATTTTTGGACCGGGTGAGTTCAAATTTACTTCTTTGTAGTAAGTTAGTTATTGTTTATTTCAGTGACTTGTGTATACGAACATTATAATAATATTTTAATAAGATTTTAACACCCGGCCCAATGGACCTTATTGAATTGAACTAGAATATGATATATAGTACATACTAACAATAGTAAATGTATAAATAGTACAGTAATATCAATGATGAGGAACACAGTATGGTAGAATTTTAATCCCATGATTGTACTCAGGGATTAGCATTAATCATTAAACCTGCAACAATTTTTATCTGCTAACATTGCTATGCATGCGCTTTTCTATGGACATTGATGAAGTAAAATTTCCAATCAAATGATTTTATTGTGATAGTGTCTTTATTAATAATTATTATTATATATCTGGAGTTCATTATCATGTTTGAATTTTATGTATGCACAATGATCATATTTTTCATTCCTTTTCAGGGTCAGGTAATGAACATTCTGATGTTTCTCCCAAGCTGGGATGGTCATATGCCTCACCCAGCCATTTTGAAACCCAAGCCCCTATGGACCGGGAAACAAATTTTCTCTCTGATTATACCAGGGCGTGTGAACTTGATCCGTACTCACAGTACACATCCTGATGAAGAGGATAAGGGTCCATATAGATGGATATCACCCGGTGATACAAAGGTAATATTCATATGTATGCTTTAAGAATTTGTCTGTACCTTCCTTAACTTGTCTGGTAAAATACAGGATTTTTGTTAGCGGATTTGTAAGTTGTTAATTGTTTATCTTACGTATTTTATATGGCACAGAGGACCTAACTAATGCCAAACACTAGAATAAAAAATCGAAAATTGTCACCAAAGAGATTAAGAAATTCTGGAAATTGTGAAGTCTTTACAATCCTAGGGACGTCACATTTTTAGCTATTACTTTGTCTTGATGCATCAGATTTCTGATTGACTCTGTACAAATTATTTAATAGTAAGCTAGATTATCTCTGTTCCATTAGTCATCAGCTGGGAACTTTTCAATATAAAATAATTTGCATTATTCTATTGTACATTTAGATGGTAAATCATACTATCACAGACCTATAATAACAAATGATCAGACATGAAAAATTCAATAGTCTAACATAATACTCAATCTTACACTCATCTGTTATTGTTCCCAGTTATATTACGTTTTTCCTCTAATATGATTGAAGATAGGACCAAAACTTTATGATATTTGATTCAGGTTCTAATTGAAGATGGTGAGCTGATCTCTGGTATTTTATGTAAGAAGTCTCTGGGTACATCATCTGGTGCCCTGGCTCATGTTGTGTTCCTGGAAATGGGTTATGAAACAGCTGGTAAGCAGTTTTGAATAGTTCACATTAATTGTAATGAATGTCAACTTTAAGCAGTTGAGGATTTAATTAAAAAAATACTTCAGATCGAAGAGGGAACTACCCATTAACTTTTTTGTGGTATTTATGAATAGAGGGATTTGCTGACAGCACCTTATTTAGAAAGCTCCTTTGATCAAATGTTTTTTAGTTTTTTTTTTAAAGAAAAAATGGGAAATATATTTTAAATGAAGACATTTACATGTATATATAACTTGTAAACTGTTGGGCGTCATGCCTTATGTTTATTGAATAAAGTATCTAAAAAGGATATTTAGCACACCTTACTGAAATTGTTTGCATATTGAGTTCTAGGTATTTATTTTATATTATTGTCTAGGTTTGTTGTATGGTAACATTCAGACTGTGGTGAACAATTGGTTGTTGATAGAAGGTCATAGTATTGGTATTGGTGATACCATTGCTGACCCCCAAACTTACATGGATATTCAGGATACTATCAAGAAAGCCAAGGTAGGCTTATCTGTGTCAGGGTTTTCACTAGATATCAAAAGTTGAGGGTCAAAAATGACCCTTGACTGATGATAATTTGAAGAGTCAACAAAATTTTCTTCTAGATTTGATTGTTAATTTGACCCTTATGTGCAAATTCTCATGAGCCAAAAGCTTCCATTTTATTAATTTCAAGAGTCAAAATGCTGTTTTAAGGGTCAAATGAAAGCCCTGTGTGTCATCTCTTGTTTTGTGTTTTCATATCAATTTATTATCTATCAGTGTTAAAGATAAAGGTTGATTTTATTTATTAAAGTGGTCCACTAATTTAATGAAAGTGTCTGTTTATTTTTTTCTGAAATATCCATGTTAATATTTTTAATGTAATATAATCCGTGTTACAATTTAAGATTGATATTATATATTTAAGTAGTTCTCTGAATTAATGAAATCATCTTGCTGTTTCAATTTATTTCTTCTGAAATATTCATCGTCATGATAATAAGCAATGGATGTTAATTGAATAAATCATTTCAGGATTTCTCTAAAATTACTCAGCGGTATTTCTGAACATAGATTTCATGTACTACTTTGACAGTTCTTTATATTGTTACATATCACTTTACCGTATTTGTATTCTTCCATTACAGACTGACGTGATAGAGGTAATTGAGAAGGCTCACAATGATGACTTGGAACCTACACCAGGTAACACGCTGAGACAGACTTTTGAGAATCAGGTGAATCGTATTCTCAACGATGCCAGAGATAAAACTGGTAGCAAGGCTCAGAAGTCACTGTCTGACTTCAACAACTTCAAAGCTATGGTAGTGGCTGGCTCCAAAGGATCCAAAATTAACATTTCTCAGGTAAGTATGAGTTATAGTTACTTAAGAACTATTCTTAATTGTCTGATCTCGCTGTCAAATTGGCTGGAATCTGTTTTATTTTCAATTCTGAAAAAGATTATGTATATTTTTTCTTAGCTTTTCTTTTTCGTTTTCAAACATTGTTTGACTTATATAAGCGTTTTTCCGATTTTATTGCAACTGAGTGGGATAGTATTACTTTATTGATCAGTATGTTATTATTTGCACCGACAGGTTATTGCTTGTGTAGGACAACAGAACGTTGAAGGAAAGCGTATTCCATTTGGTTTCCGACATAGAACTCTGCCACATTTCATCAAGGACGACTATGGTCCCGAGTCCAGAGGTTTTGTTGAGAATTCATACCTTGCTGGTCTTACACCATCTGAATTCTACTTCCACGCTATGGGAGGACGTGAGGGTCTTATTGATACAGCTGTAAAAACTGCTGAAACAGGTGAATGCCATTAAGCTAAATACAGTGTTCAGATCTGGTAATTAAAGTGTTTGTAAAGAGTTTTGTTGCTTTTGTTTGAAGTATGTAAATTGTCCAAAATCAATGACTTGTTCAACTGGACTCTGTCATGCTCCCATGAAAAATTTTAACATGAATCAAAATTACTTCAGTTAATAAGGTTTGGCCACCTTATTAAAAATGATATTTACACAATGCTGATTTACAATCAGAGGAACTTAGCAGTAATTTCATTATTTTTATTGGTTTGTCTCCTTACAGGTTACATCCAGCGTCGTCTTATCAAAGCTATGGAGAGTGTGATGGTAAAGTACGACGGTACTATAAGAAATCAGGTTGAACAGTTGGTACAGTTACGTTATGGTGAAGATGGATTAGAGGCTACGCATGTGGAGTTCCAGTCCATGCCTACACTGAAACCATCTAACAGAGCTTTTGAGAAGAATTTTAAGTTTGATCCTACTAATGAGAGGTATTTAACAGTCAACAACTTAAGCTTAATTTATAATTGGATATATAATTAATCAGATTAACTTGTGGGAAAAAAAATAAAAACACTTTTTATCATTTCTTGAAATATTAAAAACCAAATACTGGTATGTTTTATATATTGGTGGTTGAAGTTTATTATTACCCTATAAGACTTGTTGTAACCAGTCTACTTTACTTAAGTTTAGGGCAGAACTCTTAGAAAATATCATTTAGGCAATTCTTTATGTATGAGAAATGTTAGAAAAAAGAATTTATAGCCGAGTGGCAAACATTGTTTTTGGTGAACATATTTAAGTCTATAATGTGTATCAATTATGTTTTTTTCTGTCTTTCAGACAATTAAAGAAGAGTATGACGGAGGAAACAATCAGAGAATTGTTATCAGATGCTCATGCATTGTCTGAAATAGAACAAGAATGGGATCAGCTGAGAGAGGATCGAGATTCGTTACGTCAGATCTTCCCATCTGGTGACAGTAAGATTGTATTACCATGTAATCTGCAGAGAATGATTTGGAACGCTCACAAGATCTTCAAAATTGATAAAAGAAAACCGACAGATCTGCATCCATTGAAAGTTATTGAAGGTGAGTACAGAAATATTAGCCTCTTTGCAGGTAATTGGTAACTTAAAAAAAAAATGTTTAAAGTAGTAATTCAGGATGGCTTAAAGTTTAATATGTTACTGTCAGACTTTGATTGTTCATTATCTTGCTGAGAAGTTATAAATTTTTAAAGCTGTGTTTCACATTAGTGATGTATTCAAAGTTAACAATATTTGTATTTTCAGAGGTGAAGAGTTTGTGTAGAAGACTGACTGTGGTACCAGGAGAAGACAGGCTTAGTATTCAAGCCAATGAAAATGCTACAATTTTGATGAAAGTACTTATCAGATCTACATTCTGTTCTAAACGTGTCATTGAAGAATTCAGACTGTCTAATGAAGCTTTTGATTGGCTCATTGGTGAAATTGAGACCAAATTTCAGCATGCTCAGGTTAGTATCCCGCAGGTTTTACTAGAATGGCAATTTATTGGTGTCCTGGTAAAAGAACCCTGAATGCTGTTTTTAATGGTTACTGACAACTTTGTCATTTATATTGGTTGATATGTCATTAAACTATATACTTCTGTTGTATAAGAAAATTTTTAAATCATCTTAAGAAATGTGTGTCTCACTGCTCCTACAAAAATCCGCAGTAGTAATGGGCTTATGATGTAAAAATTGTTTCAGATTGAATAAGCAATCCCAATTCTACACAAAAATTGTCTGAAATGAAAAAATTGTATTCTTTTATCAAATTTTTCCTTGTATTGTATTCAATGTCCTTTTAAGTTCTATAAATGTTATATGCTTGTCTGTACAGGTTCATCCTGGTGAGATGGTGGGAGCACTTGCAGCACAGTCTCTCGGTGAACCAGCTACACAGATGACACTGAACACTTTCCATTACGCTGGTGTATCTGCCAAGAACGTAACACTTGGTGTACCACGTCTTAAGGAAATCATCAACATCTCGAAGAAGCCCAAGACACCATCACTTACTGTATTCTTGATTGGTCAAGCATCCAGAGATGCTGAAAAAGCCAAGGTAAGCTACTTTATGATTAATGTATATTTTGAACTAAATTCAGTTTAACAATCTTAACTCATTCGAATAGAGCCAGTTTGGCTGTAATATTCTCAAATATTTACTCAAAAATGTTTTCTTTTCATGCAAAAATGTTTAGAATGAAAAGTCTTTTTATAGTAAATCAAACAGTACACTTAGTTTTCCAGAAATTACAATTTTCTAGAAATCAAACTCTAGAAGCGTACCTATGGCATTCAGTATTATTCTTTGCTTCAATTCTTAATAT
Organism: Lutraria rhynchaena; assembly: GCA_008271625.1. Taxonomy (NCBI): domain Eukaryota; kingdom Metazoa; phylum Mollusca; class Bivalvia; order Venerida; family Mactridae; genus Lutraria; species Lutraria rhynchaena. The sequence continues at coordinate 3,947,220 of VIBL01000004.1, read as the reverse complement.
CAAAAATTTCAATGGAACCACTTTCTGAAGGGGGTGAATTATGATAATGTTTTTCTTTACAGGATGTGTTGTGTAGACTCGAGCACACAACTCTACGTAAAGTAACAGCCAACACAGCAATCTATTATGATCCTGACCCACAAAACACGGTGATAGCCGAAGATCAAGAATGGGTGAACGTTTATTACGAAATGCCAGACTTTGATGTATCAAAGATCTCAGCTTGGCTCCTTAGGATTGAACTTGACAGAAAAAGAATGACGGATAAGAAATTAACTATGGAGCAGATCTCAGAAAAAATCACTGCTGGTATGTACTATTACCAATTTACAATTAATACTAATTTCCCACATTTCTGTAAACTATATCTATGTGTAAAATTGTAGATATTTACCAAATTCATGTATTTTGTACAGAGTGCTATTGTCTTCCCATGTCTGTATAATTTATCAGTACATGGAGTAATTATATAGCTAGAATAAATGTTGTCCAATCAAGCTTGGAAACTTGTTTCTTAGTTAAATATAGGACTACATACACTTAATTATTGAGTTCAAAGGTCAGTATTTACTGGACTGAAATTTTGTTTATTTCCTTGGAGATTTTCTATCCATTAGTGTGAATGAATATATATTTCTCATGTTAGTCGTCCTGACATGTTACATGTACCTGATTTGACAGAATCATTAATACTGCTTTTAGTTGTCCTAGATTATTAGAACGTAAATATTGTATTACATGTATTAGATATGCTATTCTCTTCCCATAGCTATGTTGTCATAGTTGATGGAGTAATTCAATAGCTAAAATAACTGGTCCTCTGAATCAAGCTTTGAAAACTTCTGTTTTCTCAGTTCAAGATGAGGACTACATTATCTTGTTTACAGTCTTTTAGGATTTAGTAATTGAACAAAGATGAATTCTGTCCCAGGAATATTGAGTGATAATTTCTATAATGTGACCTAGTGTAGAAGATGTTTGTCAATATTCTGTTGCAGCTAATATTGATATTTTTGCATTGATTTTATGTTGATTTTTACAGGTTTTGGTGATGACTTGAATTGTATTTTCAATGATGACAATGCTGAGAAATTAGTTCTTAGATTGAGAATTATGAGCACAGATGACAGTAAAATGCAGGATGTAAGTACATTGTATTTATTGTTATCTTTCATAGTTGGCAAGAACATTTTTTTACTAGAATATGCTATATCTCCATACAGTTATTTTAACTGACATTTAGCATGAATTTCAGTTACAATTCTTGACGCTTTGATTTAATAATTCTGACTATTCATAAATCGATCTCAATAAAAAGTTATTTTTTCAACTTAAAATTCACCTAGCTTACCATGTAAAAAATGTTTGTTTACATTTATAAATCATACCCCTGATTCTTCACTAGTTGCTTTTATTGATATATTTTTGATACACTATATTCTAGGAGGAGGAAGTCGCTGATAAGATGGAGGATGATGTATTCTTACGTTGTATTGAATCCAATCTTCTCTCTGACATGTCTCTACAGGGTATTGAAGCCATTGCAAAGGTAATTATAGTCATTATACATGCTTCTTGATTTTAAAATAGCACCAGATAACATAGAATAGTTTATTATTCATTTTCATCTTAAATGTCAGAAGACAGTGAAACCTCAATACTCAAGACTTAAACAACTGATTTTGAATTGAAGTTGGATGGATTTATTCTTAAATAGTGAAATATTGGTCTGAACGTAACTGGTTGATATAATTGGGTCATCTTAATAATGAGGTGGTCACTGATTGAGATTTTACTGTAATATATGGTTCAGATGTTCAAATAGTATTTTTGCTCTTTTACTGAGAATATGATCAGCTTTGATACACAATTGCTGAATGCTTTTCTCAGATCTGTATTATTGTTATTACACTGTTGATATTATAGTTACTAATGAGAAGGTGTTTATGCTAATTTTATACTATCTCAGTATTTTTTGGCTTGACCAAATACTGGTGTATTCTATATTTTTATGATGTACTGTTTGTGTTATTTCAGGTATATATGCATTTACCTAACACTGATGACAAGAAGAGAATTTTTATCACAGACGAAGGAGAGTTTAAGGCAGTTGCTGAATGGATCTTAGAAACTGACGGTACATCATTGACACGTGTACTTAGTGAGAGAGATGTAGATCCTGTCAGAACTACGACTAATGATATCGTTGAAGTGTTTGCTGTAAGTTGGTATTCCTTTGTGTTATGTAGTGGAAATCTCTGTATGTCGTCAAACTTTCTCGCTTGTATATTATATGTGGATGATTTTCAGAATATGTTTTTTGTGACATTTTTGTTTTTATTTATAAAGCAAAGGTGTTGTCTGCTCAAACCAAAAAAACAAGAGCTTTAAGATATCTTTTCTGATTTCCTTGAGAAAGACTTGAGTTTTATTCAGAAAACAGTACTTTAATTTTAGTGCTTTAATAAGCTTTTATGTTTAAAGAATGACTTATTTTCATTGTCAGGTTACTGTGGAGACATATATGTAATATTTGTCTTTATTAAGTATCATCAGACATGAATTTTCCATTTTGCAGACATTGGGAATAGAAGCTGTGCGTAAGTCCATTGAAAAAGAAATGAACCATGTCATTTCATTTGACGGTTCCTACGTCAACTACAGACATCTTGCTTTACTTTGTGATGTGATGACAGCCAAAGGTCATTTAATGGCTATTACACGTCACGGTATTAACAGACAAGAAACTGGTGCATTGGCAAGATGTTCATTTGAAGAAACTGTAAGTTTATATAAATCTACTTCCTTCTATTTCACATTCAGCAGTTTTCACACTAGAAATATTTTAGTTCCTGGTTTTTTTTATCTCATATTTCTCTGCAAGCTAACTGTTGCTCTAAGGGAAATAAGTCTTGTATGGCTGTTAAAAGGCTTATCAGAAGATTACTGGTAATGTGCTGTCAATGTTTGCTAGTTAGAAACTTATGCTGAAGGTGAAATAATTAGAAGTACGTTATGCTTCACATCAATATTTTATGATATTCTTTTGTAATAGAATATGTTAGCTGCACTCTAGTAGATTTATGATGGCGTATGTAATTTTTGCATAGCTTCACGGAAATGTTGCTAACATCAGAATAACAACATTTAATGCCACTAATTGATTTCCAACATGGTATATTGAGTTTGTTGATGAATGTTATTGTAAATAAACTGAATACCTGGTGTTTAAATGATAAATTAGGTTTTGTGAATAACTTAACTAGAAGAAAGTGTTCTGCCTGAGTGTTAGATACCTGGTCATATCTAGATGAAAAAGGTGTTAGGTTCTTAATATACTTGTATCTCTGGACCTGCATTTTGTTTAATGAAAGTTTCCCATTTATTTGAATCTAGTTCACTCATCTAGGATAATTACATGGTTAAAAATTTTCCGGACCATTTGTTTCTTCCCAGGTCCAGACTCTACTGGTTTTTTTTGCTTCTGCGGCACCGAATTATTTTCCTGTTTTATTTGGAAAAATTTCAACTTTTACCCATGAATATATGTTTGAATGAATTCAGTTGTATGTTTTTATTGATGGGGTCATTTTATATATGAAATTACAGTACATATAAAATATTAATGTTGATGTACAGTAACATTGATTTGATCAACTCAACTTACTTCCATTCATAAATGTAGAAGTTCTGTTCATTATGATATTCTTATGCTGTACGTATGACGTCTCACTACTTCCTACATGTTTCAGGTTGATATTTTGATGGAAGCGGCTGCCCACTCTGAGGTAGATCCTATGAAAGGCGTGAGTGAAGCTATCATGTTGGGTCAGCTAGCACGTATCGGTACTGGTTGTTTCGATTTACTGCTGGATGCTGAGAAATGTAAATACGGAATGGAGATACCGACAAATGTTGGTGCTGGAATGATGGGTGGAGGTAAGAACCACTTTTTTGATGCATTTTTTTTAAGTTGCACTATTTGTAAGTTCTTACTGGAGTCTTACATGACCTGTATGTTTTATTTCTTTACTCATTTGGTCTTAGACTTTTAAAAAAAACATGTTCAAAACAATATAGCTGTAGTTGATTTATTGTTGAAAAATCTATACCGTTCTCACTTTTGATTAATTCTAAAGTGATTGTGTCATGGATCAAATTGATAGCAAAATTGATTGGATTTTATTCGATATTTTCAGTGGGAACTGGAATGTTCTTTGGTGCTGCTGGCAGTCCAACACAGAGTATGTCTCCACAGATGACACCATGGCAACAGAGTGCTACCCCAGGTTACGCTAGTGCCTGGTCTCCAGGTGTTGGTAGTGGTATGACTCCTGGTGCCGCAGGTTTCTCGCCTTCGTCTGCCAGTGAGAGTGGATACAGTCCTGGTTACAGTCCAGCTTGGTCACCGCAACCTGGATCTCCTAGTTCTCCAATGAGTCCATATATTCCAAGCCCAAGAGGTGCTATGTCACCGAGCTATTCACCGACATCACCGTCTTACATTCCAAGCTCACCAGCTATGTCTGGAGGTGGTACGCCTCAGAGTCCTGGCTATTCACCAACTAGTCCTTCGTACAGCCCTACAAGTCCTGGCTACTCCCCGACTTCACCAAACTACAGTCCTACATCGCCATCATATTCTCCGACGAGTCCTTCATACAGTCCTACGAGTCCATCCTATTCGCCGACATCACCAAGCTACAGTCCTACATCACCAAGTTATTCACCAACAAGTCCAAGTTATTCACCGACAAGTCCAAGTTACAGTCCGACCTCACCATCTTATAGTCCGACATCTCCAAGTTACTCCCCTACAAGTCCATCTTACTCCCCAACTTCACCAAGTTACAGTCCAACATCGCCGTCATATTCCCCAACTTCTCCGAGCTACAGTCCTACATCGCCAAGTTATTCACCGACAAGTCCAAGTTATTCACCAACCAGCCCAAGTTACAGCCCCACATCTCCAAGTTATTCCCCTTCATCCCCCAACTACAGCCCCTCATCTCCTTCTTACAGTCCTTCAAGTCCAAGTTACTCCCCAACATCTCCAAGTTATTCTCCCTCCAGTCCTAACTACAGTCCAAGCAGCCCAAGTTACTCGCCTAGCAGTCCGAAGTACAGTCCACAGTCACCTTCATACAGCCCGACGAGTCCAAGTTATTCCCCATCAAGTCCAAAATACAGTCCAACAAGTCCTAGTTATTCACCAACAAGTCCCAGTTATTCACCCAGCTCTCCACAATATTCTCCTACAAGTCCAACCTACGGTGCTTCATCACCAGCATATAGTAGTAGGGGCTCTCATAAATATAGCCCCAGTTCCCCTCAGTATAGCCCTACTTCCCCGACATATTCACCCTCAAGTCCACAGTATTCTCCAGCTAGTCCCTCATATAGCCCTTCGAGTCCCCAATATTCCCCTGCTTCCCCATCATACAGCCCCTCCAGTCCTCAGTACACTCCATCATCGCCAGCGTATACCCCTACAACGCCCAAATATTCCCCCACTAGCCCAACATACAGTGCTGCAGATGATGACAGCGATATGGATTAAGTTATTCAGTGATTTGGTGACTCCTAAAAACACTCATTATGCTATGAAGATACTAAGTATTATGTTGTTGAACAGTTTATGTGGGAGGAACGTAGTACATTGTATGTGAATTAATGTTAAGAGGTGTTAAACTTTAGCTAGTGCTAAAATTGTGTGAGAATATGTGAAATAATTATATCAGTTATTGATCAATATGTACATTATTTATGGATAGATACATTGTCATTACATGCCTTGTGTCAGCGTGGGGAAAGGATTGTGAACTGCTCCTTGTATAAACGTACCCAACGTGGTTACAGATGCTAGACATACATCATGTAATTTCATGACTAGATCAATGTATTTTATACAAAACTTTGACCATACTCCGGATTTTGTTATGGTTTTGTGCCTTAATGTTCGTACAAGTATTGTTGTTTAAGTATGTCCTTACACATCATAGTACTGTCATTGAAGCATTGTGTGGTATCAGAATTATTCTTTACTGTATCAAGATATGCATTTTGTATATTCACCACAAGATAAGCATTTTGTAGATTCACCACAAGAAAAGCATTTTGTATATTCACCACAAGATAAGCATTTCGTAGATTCACCGCAAGAAAAGCATTTTGTACATTCACCTCAAGATAATCATTTGGTAAATTCACCATTTTCTTTAGATTGAAGTTACTGTTTGAACCTTCGCTTCATTTGTTGCGTATCATTTGTGTTGTTGATGATGCTCATTTGTAAATGTGTTCATAAATTCCTATTGTAGGTTTGAATTATTGGAAAAACTGAGCGTGTACGTGATAGAAGATAATATTTGATATAAAAAAAAGCTGTCACTGTAAATAATTGTGTACAGATAATATTTGATAGAAAACTATCATTGTTAATAATTTAGTTATATGTTTTGTATATATTTTTGTACTTTCTTAAATATGTATGTGATGATATTCAAAATAGTCTTGTTTAACTTAATTGTCCAAAACAAACTGTTAAGTCATATCAGTGCTATTACATGGACGTACTGTCATCTGTTGATCATTGTACAAATATCATTCGTGCAATACATAAATATTTTCACTTGATTTTGTATATCTGTCTCACTTATAAAGAGTAATGTACAAAATGTTTTCTGTCATGGTACTTTTATGTATGTGAGCACCAATGTATCCTTTCATCTATAACAATATTCATAAAATACTTATTACTTCAGCATTTTGTGTTATAGGCAATAATCATAGGCAATGAAAATAACGAAAGAAAAGCTGATGTAATTATGTACAGTGTCTACTTGTATTCTAGAGTTATTGCCCCTCAATTGTCCGGTCATACTTAAATTATCTGTGGATCAGGTTGTTTTATTAATGTTTTCATATTTTTTTCTCACTTATTTTTAAAACTTTGTTCAGTTTACTGATTTGTTTTTGTTTGATATTTGTTCCATGTTCACTTTCGTAATTGATTGATAATGTTTGGTGTCCTGCCAAGTTGTGGAATTTTGTTTTTCTTCTTACTAAAATTCAAATCATGTTTATTCAAAAAAAAAACACATCATTTATTTTCACCATTGATCTGGTTAGTTTGATTTTTTTTTCACTTTGTAAAAACAAAACAAAAATTCTGATTAACTTAGATTATTTTATCAAACGGATCATGAATATTCATCATAGAGAGAATGTATAAGTTGTAATTGAGTTAACTAAATTATCCAGAAGCAGATTTTTATTCATGACAATTAGTGCCATTTAACAAGTTTTTTTTTGGCTGCAAAACATTATTTAATAGTTGAAATTTAAAGTTTCCCCCTTTGTAATTCCTACTGTTAAAATATTGACAATATGATGTACTGTATGATTGTGATAAAAAAAATACGCTGACTGACCGACAGCCATACCTGCATGATCACTAGATTGATTGATTTCTTCAAATTCTTGTCTATGCATTAGTGAAGTATTTATGACTGTAGGTATTTACACCTGTGTAATACCTATCTATGATCGTGGTGCATACACCATTGTAAGGCTAGTTTTTTCTATGCCGGCTGGGATTGTTTCTTTAAGCATCTAAATTTACCTCCAGTCTGAAGAGTAGTGCTGGAATTCTGTATGACAGATTCACTACTTGATGGTATATGATCTTGTTAATGGTTCTGATTTGATACAGCGCCAATAAATATCATTCTGATCTGAGTAGAAAAATACACATGATCTGTAGGATATTTATTCCATTGGTGCAAATTAACATTTTTGATTCTTGATGTGAATTTTAAATAAAACATTAAAGAAACGAAAGTGTTTGTTGTTTGTTTATTTCTCTTGTTTATTGTTTAATTAATCTCTTTGTCAGGGTATTCAGATATTAGCTGTATATCACGCAGTATGTGGTATTGTAATGTTTATTCAAGAGCCATAGTGTCTGACTCTGAAACAAGTGAAGTTCACATTATGACGTATCTAGATGTTGATGTACTTTGATAGATTAATATTGCTCAACATAAGAACTAATTATCGTCTAAATGTCTGATCTTAACAGCAAAGTGAAATGTACCAGCAGTACTTCACCCATACATCATTCACTGATCTCTTGAATATGAGAAGTTGTTAGATAGCGATAATTGATTTTATTAATTAAGAATTCACATTTCTTACGCATTTTTATCTGCATGGCCGCAGGTAAATGGTTCCCGTTTCATGTTTCAATGCACTCAGCGCAGTCAGCGGGAACCATTTTAAAGCACTGGACGGAGCTCTCATAAGATCAACACATAGTATTAATCAAATAAATCTTCGCATTTAAACGTTTTCTTCTTGATCGATATGATAACTTCATGTTAAACAATGTGTGTACTCGACTACATTATTCCGAAATTTTTCGAGTGAACCTGAGATTTTTAGCTACACCTCATGTAAACTGGTCCCCGTTCCATGTTGCAGTACACCAGAGTCAACGGGGACCAGTTTTCACCTCACGGACGTGAGTTATGCGCCCTTCGTGAAAAAAGTAGTCCATGGTATCTGATCTTGTTAGCAAAATTCATTTAATTTACCATTCCTAAACACAATTATTTAGACAAAGATACAATCTTTTTCCAGGCTCTTTGTTTTTAATGATCAATTGTATTACTAAACAAATAGGTCTGACCGTTCCAGACCAGCTTACCATTCATTTCCTCAAACAACTAACTTCTCGTCCGTGATACTCAAATGAGGCGTACTGTAGCATAAGGAGAGGGGTGTGGAAATATTGCTCGCAAATTTGGGCAAAATATCAAAGGGTGATACTGAACAATAATAGCTGCCTTATGTTTATAGCCTAGAATCGTAGTGTCTTACTACAGGATGAGTGTAACAATATGTTTAACTTTCGATACAAACCTGTTTTAATTTATGACAGATTGTAAACGGGAATTGAAATGATATTAGATTATTCTATTCGTGTACATTGTGTCACCTGTATCGAAAATGGACTTACTTTATATAGTCTAAACTCACATTTGATAAAACATGGTCGACCGCTGACGCGTTAGGTCTTAGAGCTTTGTTTCTTAAATTCAATAAAAATGTTTATTTTTGCGTTATTTTTATAGCTAGAAGATATTTGTATTTTCCTAACTAATTTCGCCGGAAGTGCCTCCATTTTGTATATTGAAAAGCATCGGGACTAAAATTACGTGAAAATGTATAACAATTCGCTATAAACACATGGGACGCGGTTGTTTCTATATATATAAATGGTTTAGCATTATCAGATAATCCACTGAAATAATAGATACTATTCTTGTACCAATTGTTGTAAGACATATCCTAGTTTCATCACCCACATCCTTGACAGATAAAGATCAACGATTGTGTATAAACGCCATGATTATATAGATAATGATTATATATTGCGCAGTTCGTGGTTCAGACTAAAGTCTGGTTACAACGTATTTACCATTCTGTAGTAATTAACGCTAATCAAAGACAATCTGTATTTTAGATGGAACGTTTATAACTTTCTACTTGTGACCTTATACTGTAGTGTCATACCTTAGTTCGTAAAAATAGCAGATATAAATAGAATGATGAGAACGAAATTGTTGAATAGAATACTATTTTACATGAATCTAAGTCTGTATCGACAGCACACTGGGTCGTATATGTGATGTGTAGATGTGTATGTAATTATACGTTGATGTCATCGAACGTTTATTGGGTGTGTTATTAATTATTAAATGATTGAACACTGGAAGACAAATGTGTATGAGGCAGAACCAAATTATCTTGTGTTATACATCCACCTTGAAAGCGTTCAGGCAACTGAACGAATAGACCATTGCTATTTTCCAAACACATGGTTGATTAGTACAATGATATACATTTTTTGTTATAGGAGTTGAGTTTTAGTTTATCTTTCAGTATATATCAAAAAAAATTATCAAAGTTTAGGAGCTGTCTAAATAGTAAGAAGTCTTTCCAAGTTTTTAGGGTGCGTGTGGGGGGGGGGTAAGGTAGCCTTAGAAGTACATGTACAACAAAACATGCTGCATAGCAAATGCCAAGATAATGTTTTCTCTCACATTTGTAAGTATAAGTCTTTGCGCATACAACAAAAACAGAATGATTTTACCAATTAAGAAATGTGGCATTGTTACAATAAGTATTTATTTATTCTATTTTCGTGCGATTGACTGGTTATTGACTTTACTGATTGATGGTCTGCCGTTCTACAGTACAAGTAGAAACCGGTCGAAATGCTTTTATTTCAGACTCACAAGTACTTACATACATCTGGCCTCTAGTGTTAAGTACATGGTCCTTGGCACTATTTCTCGCGAGGTACACATTCAACTTAATAAACGAACCAATGTTATCTGGTCATCTTGTGTTCAGCCAACAATTCAGGCGGTATGAGAACGATTAATTAATTATTTATTTGGCACAGCCTTGATTCTGGAACATTTTCTTATTGTTCTCCTCTGTGGCAGCAGCTGATAAACTTATACATACGTCTGTGAGTCGGTGATGAGCGAATAAAAACACACGAATACTTGCATACCTGTACCATCTGTTTTCTATATTGAATTCTGGTGAATCTGCGGTCCTATGTATACGTACAACATATACACACTGGCCCATGTGATAGAGTTTTATACTGTAACAAAAAAGAGTGATAACAATGCAGTGTGTATTATACAGAATCGTAAAATTGTGTCGTGGGCTAAGCAGCCACAAGACTTGACGCAACAAATAAAAAACTCTGAGTATGTTACAGAAGTAAACTATTTTTTACGTTTTTCTCAGTATTGAAACATGGTTTATCTTTAAAAATCTTGTTAATTTTTTATGTTGTTTTTTTTTTTAAAGAAAACTCATTTCAAAGACAGAAGTATGCATTTTTTCGTGGTGGAAGATGTTATAACCGCTCATGACAGATGCCCAATTGTTAATTCTAATTGAAGTATGTTTGATTTTATCAGACTCGAGATCTGTATCTGTAGCTTTAATATGCAAGAATGATGACACGTGCGAAAACGTGCCAATAATAAAATCCACCCAGAGCAAGTGTCCCGGAGTTAGATACTGACGCGTCAGCCTACCAAATTTTCTGTTAAAAGTAAAACTGCGATTTATAATCATATTGCAAAATAGTTGCGCGCTAATTAAGGAAACATTAGAAAGAATTTTATTAGGCCTACTAATTTTCTGCAAGAATCGCATGATTTTGTTTTATGATTGATTTCATAAGCTTTTCTGCACGAAAATAAGCTAAGAGTCCAGTCTTCAAATCGGACCCCGGGATACGGGTGAAAAGAATGATAATTAACATTACAGTCTAACCTATGTTTGCAGCCACCTCAAAATAAAGGCCACACTGTGAATAAAGGCCATTCATTGAAAAACCATCATTGATTATTTAGAACAAACTGACCTCCGAATAAAGACCACCTGTCAATAAAGGCCACATTTTGTCTTTCCCACGGGTGGCCTTTTTTCACAGGTTTGACTGTATATTATGGTCTACACTTGGCATAGTTCGTTATTACCTTCGTTATTCGTAATACTTGAAAGAGGCCTGTCATAAACAACCAATCTGTTTAACGGTTTTGGACACACCTCGTACCTGCCTGAACGTACGAATTACATTCGCCAAACACAATATTTACATACGCTTGGTATTATTTTTCAAGAAACAAAAAATAATGACGCGATGAAAGATATAGATACTGCTATACAAAATATATGTACATTGTATATGTGTGTGTATGTATGTGTGTGTGATCATTAAACACCAATAACGTTTTTGTGTATACTTACAGCTGACTTTGTAGCTTGATGTCTACTCGGAGAAAGGTGTGGGTAGTCATACGTATATTTGGATAATCGATTTCAGCTTTTTCTCGGAACATCAAGGTAGACATATGTGTATATAATAGACAGTATTTATACTGAACATGTGGCGTGAATTCTGAAAGTTTTCCAATGTGGTTATCGTGGTGATTTGTGTGTTCTACATTGTTGTTACGTTCGAAGACCGAGTTCATATACACTTGGTCGAATTTCTAACCCTTTGCCTCATAATACCGCATTTCCCCGAATCTTGAAGCAGACAATTTATGGAAACACTGTGACTATAGCGGTCGTTGCAATGATTTCTTTTGCCACAATATTTTCCACTCTGTCATAGAGATATAACCCAATTTTCTTAGGTAAATGGATGAATTGTATATTGCATGGAGTTTGGAAGAGCCCAAAGTATACATATTAGGCAAAGCTTGATTCTCGGAAAAATCGAAATAAGTAAATCCATTCTCATGTTTTGTAATATTTACATTAGAAATCGAATATTCAAATTAATGATGAATTGAATATATTAAAAGACTTCGTGGTTCTCGATAATTTTTTCTTCCAGGGTTAGCAATTGCTTAAAGTCAATGATCGCATTATTTGTTAGAATCAGAGGTCCAAATCAAACGGAATCTCTAGTATGTTTTTATATAAACTTTGGTGTTCCGAGCGAAAAGAATTATAAACTACAATAAAGAAGAATAAATATATATTGGTCATTCAGCTTTCTCATTCGATTTCTATTTTACTTAACTCCGAATAGATATAACTGTGAGTCCCTTAGAATGGGGCCTTTGAGGGAATTTGAGGTGAAATTGGGTGTATATATGCATTTTTGTCTTCTGCATGCGTATGTATTACTTAATATTAGAAAAAAGAATCAAAAGAATAATACATTGAAATTTCGATCATAAATTCCCTTTAGAGCTGTATTGAAGCAAGCAGCGGGTATTTGTGGTCGAGAAAATCCTCAAATCTTTTTATAGGGATCAGAAAGTACCAGCAAAAACAGTATGTTGATTAATCTACCTATGTACTTACAAGAATATTGCGCGTTAACTTTGATGTGCATAGAATTCAGTAAGAAGGTATAGTAAATATATTGTATATTCTCATCAACAATGTAGATCAATCGTGTCTCTCGAATATTCTAGCACTACGATGATAAAGTACCCAGTACGTCTGATTACATCAAGTAATCCTACAAGGTTATCTGGCTGTTTTCTGATTATTATATAAGTATTTAAGGATTCACTAATCATGAGCGATAATCTACAGTAAAGATGCTTCTCTGTGGAAATATCATCCCTTGACTATTACACCATGTAGAGTCAGGATCACAGTACCGGGTATGTATATTGTGGCAATTACCTCATGGCACGTGACCAGTCGGTACAGACATGGACGGGTTCATTTTCGAACGTGACGAGTGCTAATATTCTAGAATATTCTAATGAATCAATAATTTGAAAGCTTTAGTTTAGTTTATACAAATTTATTTTAGCTCGATTGCGAAACAAGCAATTTTGCTTATATTCATCACGTTCAAGTCCTCTTTCTGGACACCACACCAGCACTGCGCCCGAAAAAATGGGATTGTGAAGTTCATGAACGAAACCCGTCGAAGGCGGGATTCCAACTCAGGATCTTCGGATCAGAGGTCAGACGCTCTACCTCTAGACCACGATGCCTCCCTTTTCCAGTTTTAACGGTGGGGGAAAACGCTAGGCGTCCATCTGGATAGAACCACTGACCTTCTGTAAGCTGGACAGCTTCCTGGCTTGTAAAATTTGGTTCCGGGTGGGATTCGAACTTACAGCGGTGAATGCCTTGTAATTACTTGTCAGAGACCATAACTACTCGACTACGGAGGCTCCCAGTTCCGTGTTGTTTGTCTTAATATATTTTCTAGGTTTTTTTTTATAACAGGGCTTGAAACAGAAATATCATTTCATTTCATACGTGCGGAAGTATATTTGGCGTAGTTTTTGGATATTTTCCGTAGTTTTTCATACTTCCCAAAACAGGGTAAGCACACATTGAATCAACGTGCATGTAATTGCATGGTTTATCATCAGAAAAGTCATGCACATGTGATTGTTAAAAAGTTTGAGCGAGGCTGATATCGTGTAACGAATAATAATTTCATATGAAGAATGTATTTTTGAATTTTATTCCTCAGCAATTTGGCACAAAATGATAGAAATACGCAATATCGTATAAGACGCAGTGATACATAATTTTAAAAATATTTTGGCAGAATGCGAAACTTTGTAAAAAAATAAAGGAAAACACGCAAATCTGTTTTGTAGTCAACACATTGTTGACATCACGTTTCGTGGTCGGCCATGAACAAAACTAGACCTGTCTATTGCGTTTGATGGAAGTAGATTGCAGGTAATATTGTAAGTATCCGTACGAGTGTTGTACAGAAAATAACCTGACATTGGCATATTAAACGAATTTTGTCTGATCCTAGCTGCAGTTCGAAGACGGTGGAACGATTTTGGCAAGAATTTGTTTTTACGGTTCGTATTAAAACTACTGAAATTTCGCGTCATTTTATGTGACCAATTTACTATTGACACGTATTGGTGCTGCGGGCAAGTTTTAATGCGTAAACATCACGGATGGTGGTAAAGAAATGCGTTGTTTCTTATTTGCAGGGTTATTTTTTGAGACTTATTTCATACAATTTGTTTCATTATGCTGCTGTTGTATGGATGTTAATAAAAAACAAAGTGATACGTATATGGAGGTTTTTTTGTGCATTTGTATGACCTCTAGCCCATGTATGAATCATGGAACAGCGTGGTAGCATTCGCATACCATTTCGTTAAGAAATTATATTTTCTTTTTACTATTATTGATGAATTAATATAATCATTCCGTCCATATGGCCAATGCATACAGTGCAACCTCTTCAGAGCGGCCCTCTCTTGAGCAACAACCTCACTTCAATAGCAGTATGATTTTCCCCAATTGTACGATTTGCCTACTAATTTAACCTCTCTAGAGCAACATCCTCTCAACAACAACATAATTTTGCTCCTCCCAAAGGATGTTTCTTTTTATAGAGTTTGCACCGTATATGTCGGCTAAACAGTGGTAGAATACGCTTGAATAATTATACACATAACACTTCAACTCTATCAGCCAGGTTTCAGCAACTTAGTTTTTACAAGATCATTCGTTTAGCACAATATCAAGCGAAATAGGCGAATAACTGATGAACTAGAAATGAGGATAATAAAAGACACTTTGCAAAAAAACGTCAAATAAAACAAAAACGAGTAATTTAGTGCAGCAACGTGGACAACCTTCACATTATCACCTAGTATGATATTATATTCAAACCAATAATGTATCAATCAACTCATAGAAATTATTACGTATCTTTGTATTCAATAATTATTGTTATATCGATGAAAAACTAGCGAGGTTCATTATATCAAGCCCTCGTGTAGTTGAGTGCGACCCGGCGAGAAATACTGCTACCCGATGTTTGACGCATTTTGCGGTGTAATCGAGTTACCATATACGTGGCCGTGATTAATTTTAGGTGCAATGGTCGTAGTTGATGGTCACTTTATAATATTCAACAAAATCTACCATTTATTCTTAAAACATTTGTGTAATATAAATAGTGCACCTCGTCCCACAAATTGAGGTTAATATACATAATTTTGGTTTCCAAGCAACATAAAAATAGATTCTCGTGCGATTGGAACCAAACTACGTAACGGGGAATCCTTTGTTTTAAACAGCTTGTACAGATTCCGGTCAGATAATTTCAAGACATGTGTTCCCATCATGTATATTAATTTATTAATGACATATCATTATCGATGTCTATCAGGCCGACATGTGCGCGCGCCGGTGTCTTGGGGCCCGCTGCGCAGCACCTGGTTAAGCTGACACCCACGCAAGTAAAATGGGTCGATCCACTCATTATATGAAAAGGTAAAAAGGCTGAAGTGCCAAGAAAATTGTCGGATATTACTTCTAGCTTTCAGTGGAATCATTACTCTCTCGTAGTATCTCAAAACATTCAGAATGGTAAGTGAACTTTACATCTATCTATTTGATATTAGAAATCTTAGCAGAATTACTTTGCTATTTACAATGCATTTGATGGTATTGGAATATGTACGAATGTATCATACGCTTGTGGTGTTTGGTATGTTGAATAGAACATCATTGAGAAGTTGTATACTGCATTTAGAGTTTGAATTTTACTGCTATTTTCACCACATTGAGTTAAAATCGAAATTTGTAACCAGGCCGGTTTATGTATGACGGCTAGTACTGTACATATAAGTAATATATACTATATATATTAACCTATATTATATAATAAAATGTTTAATACGTTTATCGTAGTTTATAAATTATACTACATAGAAATTAGCATGTATTAGATAGATTATACACAGAGGCATGTGTAGAACTGAATTCTAGTATAGCAATGTTCATTTCTCGCTTAGTACAACTTCATTATGAATACACGTGTAAACGAATTATAAAATGCATATTTCGTACCATAAAAAAGTGTCAAATTTATTCTTTAAGTACATTTTATTCGCTGGTCAATCATAGCATGATATCTTTACCTTACTTTATATACTCATTTCAGAGCGGTTTGACTGAAAGTGAAATTGAAGGTAAGCCGTGTGACCCGTCAGGATTTATGCCTCTCACCGAAACTGTCTCTCATAATATTGCTTGTTATATATTCACAAAACCTTCAAATCCTTCCTGTTTTTTTATTATTATTTTAGATCAATGATTCCTCAATATACGATCCTTATTACTAACTAACTGATCTTTATTTACTTAATCAATACATTGTAGTCACTATTTAATTATAGTTTTACTCCACCCTTACACATCGGACTTACATTCTCACCCTCCTGTGTGGATATATAAACTTTTTCAACCTGTGTGATGTGCATTTTTCTTTTCCTGTGGATTTTATTAATCACGTATCTATCATACTGGATATTTTCTCGATTGTGCATGGAACGTTATTTTTTGCGAATTACGTCATTCATTTGTGCGAAACTGATCACGTGATTATGGAGATGTTGCACGTGCGAACATTCTACGTTCTTGTGTGAGGAAGCAGCTGCCACAGCACGTGTTAACTGTATGAGTGTTACAATGAATTGTAGTGAGGTGACTTATCAGTTAGATAAATTTTTCAGTCTGTGATTATTTCCATAATACAACTTCTTGTTTTTTTTTAATTCGAATACAATCATTTTAAATACATGTATTAAGCATTTCTGAGATAGCGACTCATGCATATACAAAAACGTAAAAAGATAAAGTGTCAATCTGATAGATTGCATTTTATTTTTATTGCAAGAAATGCATTGCTCATTGCAAAGATTCGCAGTAATCTGTGCTTCAATAAACCGTCTCGTGCGCACGAGGTCCGGCATGGGGCTTCAATTTTGATATCATTTGGATGAAATCGTATAGCCTAGCAAATGTAAATAAAATGGATCCGATTCTAATTGTTTATTTGCGCATGTTAATTCTGTCAAAATTTCTACGATTCGTTGTAAAGAGAGCTAATTAACTACGCGAGTGTTGGCTTTGAAATTATTGTTGGTACCAGCGCTTAACATTCCGACAGGCGATAAAAACCAAAAGCTGCGGAGAATATTTCTGGCAAATTATCAAACCTGTCAGATGTTCCGCTTACCTGGAAAGTGAACGTCTGAATTCATGTAGGAGAAAGAAAAAAGCTAGTTTTTTTGCCATGATAATAACATACAACCTTTTTGACTTAAATCAAACGGGTGAAAATACGACTTATCGTCAATAGCAATGTAAAATATACTAGTGACTCAAAGATTTGTTTAGATGAATGGAGAAAATTAACTAAAGTTCAGTTTTTTTACTGACTAAATTGATTTAAGCTTTTTTTACGGAATTAAGAAAAAATATGTACAATTTTACATTTAACTAATATGTATTGCATCCGCTTTATAAGCGATTTTAGAACTATTGCGGACAATTCGTAAACATCAAAATAGCCGCAGAGTAAAATTTCATAAAATAACAACATATCCTGTTTTTTCTCTTCATTTTATAACACATGTTTTAGTAGAAATCGTGGGTGGAATTTTTGTAGGAGGGGAACTGTCGCCCTTTCTTGTTTATTTGGGCTTTTTTTCATGAGTGCAAAAGTACGTTTCATAATGAGTAGGCAATAAATATATTTATATCTTGCTAACATATGTGTAATTTCCCTCAGACGCAGATTCTGCGCGTTATTATTTGGCACAGGTTTCTATGATACGCGTGTTTTACCTATGGTTACCATAGCAACCGTAATTCGTTTAGTGTTGGTATTATTGCAATCTGCGGGGAACTTATGATTGTATGTAACCAGAAACCATCTCTAGTGTATGCGCTAAGCCTAATGGCTTATCAGTATCATTACCCCGTGCTCCATATATGGCAATGTCAATGATTATGAATCGGGGGCGTATTTCGCAGGTAAACAGACTCTTCTCGCATATTGCGCATGTGTTTCATCAAAAACTGTGTTATAAGCGGACAGCTTTAGTCAATGTAGATTAATGTTATCTAGGGAGGGAATCCTTGTCATGTAGAAGCTGATCGATTCGAAGATAAAACATGTAATATTTACTGTTATGCGCTCTCTTTCGTGAAAATATTTGCATTCCCCCGCGCATGCGCTGTTTGTTAGGTATAAAAATCTTTGTGTTTTGAGAAAAAGAACTGATTCAACAGGTTTTTATACCTCAGCATTAATTAATAATTACATCTCTTCTTTCTTTGAATGCTAATTGATTTATGTGTACAAAACATACACTTTGCACCGAATCAAATTTTAACTTGTATGAGCTATTTACAATATGATGTACTTAAAACACTATCATTTTCCTTTATCCAAAAATGACTAATTGTATGATTAATAAAAAAGAAACATCGATGTAAAATACTTTGGATATTAAATTTAACCTTAATAAATTGATCCAATGGTGTTTGTCTTACTTATTCAATTAATAAGTAATTAATTAGTCTTATAACAAACTTAATTTCAAAATTTTATTTTCTAATTTAATACTTTGATAAATTCTTACTCAAAAAGTTTTTTTTGTGCCAATCAATGTTATGGTACCTCATAATTTATTTGTAACTACAATAAAAAAAGTTTTTTTTATTTATTTTTATTTTAGTTTCTTGTTTAACTTCATTCATTTAAGATATTAAATTAGACATGAAACAATTTTACAATAACAAGTTTGCGCGACGAGTCTAAGGTTACTTCACAGTTAGTCCTACAAATAGTTATTGTCGTTTGTTAAAATGTCGTTTTAAACTCTGTAATTTTATTTCTGTTCATTAGCATGTCCTTGCCCATAAAGTTAAGTTATTAATGTCAATGGTTGATTGATTTTGCTTATTGTTTTCGTCATAACTTTTCATTTAAGAATTTCGATTTATTTCATCGATCTCGTGAAGATGAATATGTCCATTAGACCTCACGAAGTATTCTTTTCAAGCGCTTTGTATAAATATACATTGCTGATCTCTTTGGCAGCTTTCAGGCACTTTACTCCCCATTCCACTTACATGGCGTACTATTTCCGAAATCCTTTGGATCTATTACCGTCCTTGAATCAAGCTTACTAGACTCCTGTTACATTATTAGTATCAATTTCCGAAATCCTTTCGATCTATATCCGTCAGTTATCTTATTGTAATCGTTATATATTATAGATGCCCGCGAGGTGTTCGACCTCTTCGATTTCTGGGATGGTCGTGACGGTGAGGTAGATGCTTTCAAGCTTGGAGATCTCCTCAGATGTCTTGGACATAACCCAACAAACGCCATCGTTGAGAAACACGGAGGCACCAAGAAAATGGGTAAGTTAGACAACTCTGTTTTTACCGCAAACATGTACATGTACTTGCACAACTTGTACTTATTCTTACGAGTCACCAGATTGTCTTAACATCGTCATTATGTTTTATAAGTCCTCAATGAATATCATTTCAAAAGGGTTTTGGCGAAAGAATTTCTTAGTTTGTATGCTTCAAAAATTACATGTATACGATTGTAAGGTCATTCAGGGAGTTAAATCGAACCATTAATTCATATTCTTTTTTTTTTGAAAAATGCATTAATCTATATTGTGTAGCCCGAAAGATCTACATCAAAATCATTTTCACTTTTAGGAGAGAAATCCTACAAATTCGAAGAATTCATTCCACTTTACAAAGAGTTGATGAATGAGAAAGATACCGGAACTTTCGCCGACTTCATGGAAGCTTTCAAGACCTTCGACAGAGAAGGACAGGGTTTCATCTCCGGGGCTGAGCTTAGACATCTTCTCACATCCCTCGGTAAGCGGTCTAGTGAGACATTAAGATTGTGGTGAATTGGTTTAGTGGTCAAGTTAAACAAAAATACATCGTATAACAATGACAATGAACTTGAAGGCTATTTTGATACTCGCAAACAATGTGTTTTATAGAGGTTGGAACATATATAGTTATACTTATTTACTCTTGTTAGACTATTTAATAGTAGGATGTAATGTACCTTCATAGATATGTACAGTATAACCTCAAATAGCGACCACCTCTATATTACGACCACCTTGTTATGACGGCCACTTATTATTGGTCCGGCTTTTAATAACTCAAATAAAATTTAACTTTATTTATTTATTTATTAATTTATTAATTAATTTATTTATTTATTTATTTATTTACATTCCAGGTGAGAAATTGACCGACATGGAATGCGACGATATCTTGAGATACATCGACCTTACTGAAGATCTTGAGGGTAACGTCAAATACGAAGGTACATATCATTTTGTATTAAGTAAAATCGTAGTTAAGAGAAAGTTGTTCATGATTATTCAAGGCAGTTTTATTAAATGGTGATATAAAATCAGTTCATCTTGGCGCGTGTGTGGGTCCTTACAAGTTTGTTAAGGTGATAGGTCTTAGTGACTTTGTGTCTGAGTCCGAGAATGATCTTTTTGATTTAAGTTTACATTCACTGGCTGTAGTACTTGAATTATTGTATGAAGTTGTCGATATAAAACTGCTTATCTAGCAATATGTTTTAGTAAACAATTACCCTCAACACATATTGATAAATGGAACTCAATATGGCCGACAGAATATATATAAGAAATGTCCGGACAGGTGGAGCATATGTGATAGTACATGGTTACAATATTGGTATACTACCTGAGAAATACCGCATGCGTTGACATATGAGTATCTTGTACATTGAAGACCAAACCGCAATGTTACTGCGGAATATTTGTCTCACCTGGAACATTCTAACATATAAAGACAGTATTGTACATACATATTGATATTTTGGAACAGTTCCAGTGTAACTGAGAACCTGATTTATGATAACAGACATATAATAACGACTGGGCTATTAGATTATTAAGATGTATCACTTAGTAGCTACACATTAAGTGTGCTTAGCTTTCTGATAGTGCCAATTTAGCAGTTTTCTCTGGGGAAAGAATCATTTGAACATTTAGTCTACAAGCATAATTACCTTTATTAGCGGTTGTGTGTACTTAGTGCTTGACATGTCTCGTGTATTTTATGTCAAAGTGAAAGAAAACTTGGAGAGCCCTTTCTTCATGTAATATCTATAACGCTTTGCCTGAAGTCAAACTTATACAAGTATTGTATACACTTAATGAGCGCTACCGGATTTCATTCGAATGAGAACATATTAATTATTTTCTAATGTTTTTTTATATTTTCTTTTCAGAATGCATCAACAAAGTCATGGCTGGACCCAACTAAACTTTCAATAACAAAGACTCTATAAAATGTACATCCAAAACATCATCTCATTTTTGAAAACATGACAACAAAATTCCAGTGTTAAAGGCATTCGGTGTTACTTTTAAAGTGTTCTATCACATTTTCGTACGAAAAAAGCGACCCCAGAATTAGGAGCTCCTACTTTTGTCGGTCAAGGACGGACTTACTTGTCACGTGACCCCAAATGAAAGACCGCAGACGATATTTTTGTTTCTCGAAAAGCCTCGTTTTGAAAACAAATAAACACCAAATTTTGTAAGACCGTCCTTGCAGCAAAGTCAAAATTTGGCCGCATTTTTGCCGTGTGTACATGTATTGATATTTGTTATTTTACTGTTATTTATTTATTTTAACATCTCTAACCGGTACCGGCTAAAGTTGTATTGATCATGTGACCTTTTGTTAGTGTCACGTGGTTTTATACTTGACTGTGATTGGTGAATGAAAGTAGAATGAAATGAACGAGGAACTAAGAACAAAATATGGGTATCCCTTTAATATCCTCGATGTGTATATAGACGTGGTATTAAAAGTAATTATTAATATATTTTTTCCCAAACAAACGTTGTGTTTATTATTTGTACTTTATATATTCAGTGCAACCTCTCGAAAGCAACACCCTTTGCGGCAAGCAAAATTAAATTGAGAGGCTGTTGCTCTAGGGAGGTTAAATGAATAGTTAAATCGTACAGTGAGAAAAATTCATGCTGTTGTTGAAGGGAGGTTGTTGCTCAAGGGAGAGCCGCTCTACAGAGGTTGCGCTGTAAACGCATTTACGTATCGTTAAATGGTAGCTGAGACTATGTGCTGTTATTCTACGCACTTAGACCTGTTTAGCTTTCAGACCTCGAACAAAGAAACACTCCACATTAAGCATATATCTACATTTTTGTTCAACTCAATGTTTGACTGCAATAACCTGCTACGTAGACAGAACAAAAAGAAGTACGGGTTGATAATGATGCATATTTTATTTACATAAGTATCTCCACGAGTTACAAAGACTAAAATTTCTATTCACCAATCAGCGTACAAAAATATTCACCAGAAATAAGTGATTGGAACTGTTTGAATGTCAAATTAACAGCGTTAGCATTTTACCTCATCTACATACACGTACAACAGGGTATAAAATGTCAAAGGTAAAGACGTCTTTGACAAGAATGAATAAAATATGAAAATGGCGAAAAAAGCTCATTTCATGTTCACCACAAGGCTGTTACCAAAATGTTACCAAAATGGTGGTAACCAGTACCAGTGCTTATTTTGTTCCCCGCGAGTTACTGCCAACTTCTCGACATGAATGATTGATAATGGAGGAGGACTGGCCTTAATTTGTCACCGGTGTTTAACGCCGTTTTTCAACAATTTTTCAGTTATACACGGCGACCGGTTCACCTAACCAGTTTTCCTGGACTATATACCAACCAGTACAAACTTACCCTTCCACAAGGAGCCGGCAACTTCTCCACATGTGGAGGAAAATCGACATTTTTGTCAAATTTTCATAGAAGGGTTTGACCGGCCGCAGCCGGGATTCGACCAGGAACTCCCGGTTCCAAGTCCAGCGCACTAACCACTGGACCAACTGGCCTTAATAATTTTGTATTTAATCAAATCGCTATGGAGAACATATGCCGCACCAAGGGTTTGAAATCACATTCCCGTGGTTCTCAGACCTACCCAGATAATATTACTACGATTGCCCGACGTAATCATGCTACCTAGGTAATACTTTTTCTATTGAATAAGCGGGCAGACCGGGCTACATGCGGAGATATGTTCAAGAAACACTATAAACAACTACAGTCTACCCTGTGTTTGCGGGCACCTGCGAATAAAGACCACCCTGTGAATAAAGGCCATTCTTTGAAGAACTGTAATTGATTTTTAGAGCAAACTGACCTCCGAATGAAGGCCACCTGTCAATAAAGGCCATATTTTGTCTTTCCCAAGGGTGGCCTTTGTTCACAGTGTTGATTGTAGTATTTGATATAACTTAATATTAACATCGATACAGCATTGATAGTTAAAATCACAAACATTAAAATAACACGATACATTTGTAGAGCCTAGTTTTGGGAAACTGAAAAACATGTAATAGCGTACATATGTACAAGAAAAATGTATACAAACAAAAATATCAGCTGACTACATTGAGTGTAGACATTGAAGTATAATGGTGTATTATAATTGGTACGTATTCATAGCAATGTATTATTCAACACCTGAATTATCAAGCTTCTGTTTACATATAGACAAACACACATCAGGTCAACGGAATGAACTGTTGTATTGTACTTCAAAGAACTGTAATCTCTCCTAAGTGTACTGTATAATCTCAATATTCAGACCGTCATTTGGACCCGGAAAGAGCGGCTTTAATGATGAGATAGTCTGATTATCAAGTTCAAATATAGAACAAATATCGAAAGCTGGTCCAAATAGAGTAGTTGTTATATGGAGGTGGTCGTAAATCTACTGCATATTTGTTTACCCTCTAACATCATCTACTTCAGTATTTACGTAGATTTGTACAGGATGATCAGGAGTCTCTTCTTCGTGTCCTAGAAAAGAAAACTTAAAAAAAAAACAGAGTCCAGCCTTATGCACTGAAGAAAGGACGGGGAAAGAGTTAAAAAGTTATATATTATCTGATGGACCATTCGGACTGTGTTCTAAATTGCCAGTTGGACAAAGTTGTACCAGTTGGACAAAGTTATGCTGATGCTCATGATAAGCCCCAGACGTGGATGTATACTTACCGTATACCAGTAGTACTTTTTCAATTAAACGACGACTCGCATAAAGAGATTGTCTTACAAGTTCCTATCTGTGGTGTTAAATAGCTAGCTATGTTCAGAGGGTTCCAATCTGTGGTGTTATATATAAAAATGTTTAGATAAGTGACTATTTGTGTTATGAGACCACATTTTTCTCTTCTATATGTAGTCTCATTATACACGTGATGCTGTATACACGTGTGTAATTTTAGTGAGTCGGTGTCCAGTTGCAACGTGTTAGTTACAGCCTTGTAAATATCAACAGGGTTTTGTCCTATTCTTCAATTACTGTGAAGTTGTCGCGATTATTAGTGACACAATGGACTCAATGAATTTTGTTGAAAGCTAAACCGGCGAAGAATACTTGAGGACAATGTCTCACCTTGTTCTGATTGTAAATTAGAATACGATGAGAGTTCATCTCTACATGTATCCAACTGTTCATACTGTGGC
The DNA here is from genome assembly GCA_008271625.1 of Lutraria rhynchaena. Classification (NCBI taxonomy): domain Eukaryota; kingdom Metazoa; phylum Mollusca; class Bivalvia; order Venerida; family Mactridae; genus Lutraria; species Lutraria rhynchaena. Next base: position 3,922,249 of record VIBL01000004.1, on the reverse strand, counting down.
GTTTCCTGTCTGTAAAATATGCAAATGGTCCAGAATTTAGTAAAACATTTGTACAAAATTTATGTTCTATTTTTTTTATTTTTACGCAACAATTTCGAATCAAATAAAATACACGTAATTGAATCAGTGATGTTAACAGTTTACTATAATTTCGTATTTTTCAGTTAAAGGTAAATATTGCATCGAACTTACGGCGTGCTCTGTTCCTTTTGTTCGGCTTTAGCTAGAAAAATAACGTGCATGAATTTGTATGAGTATGCAGGACTTTTTTTATGAATGATAATTTTTTTTATTTTTTTTTAGTATCTTTACTTCGTGTTACATATAGTTAATGAGAAAGAAGGTGCACGATAAAATAAAATAAACTGATTACCAAAGTGGCGTTTATGTTTTAGTCGATCATGGGCCAAATCTGATGACAATTATCTAGTAACCCAAACCATTTAGGGTCGCATAAAGTTGGACCGCAGTTCGCAGTTTGCGATTCAAAATGCGAACTACGAACTGCGTTCCGACTTTATACAACCACCATTTAGTTCGTATATTCCACGCACTGATATGATGTATGATAATTGGTTGAATTCAGAATACGGATTTATTATTGTATCTGATAGGCTTATGTAAGTTTTCTTTTTATTTTTTTTCAAATACAGTAAAACCTCGATAATGAGACCATCTCCGATACCCGAAAAAATCGGTTGTAATAATGAGGTGTCCTCATTATCAAATTGATAATAGGGGAGTCATTGAAAGCCCGTCCGAAAATAAGTAGTGGATATAACAAGGTGGTCTTAACAGTGAGATGGTTGTCATGTGAGGTTAAACTGTATACAAACATGTACCAGGATCATCACCCATTGTGCCTTGCATTCCACGTTGCCCCATCGTGCTGCAAAATAAAAAAAACATCTTGACTAGAACCAACACATGATATTTCTAGGCTTTGGTACAAACTGAAATACGCAAAACAAAAAATACCAAACCATGGTTTCGAAACACAGACTTCGTTTGAAAGGAAAAAGGAAAACACATACCGGGATATATGTAGAAGTACCAAGAGATAAACGAAAGAGAATTTAAGCATACAGGATCTAAGAACAAATGAGACTCTTCACAATAGGGGTATACACTCGAGGAGATATGAATGATCACAAGATAGAAAAATCATCCAAGTGTATATAATATCAATACTGTAATTCGAAGGTCTGAAATTGTAGAAAAGGGGAATCTGAATTAATGACGAGTGGACAGAAGTTGCGTAATTTTCGGCAGAAGATTAACAAAAGGTGTAATGATTTACTGTTCACTTACCTCGGTGGCGAATTTAATTGAATTTCCTGGTTTACATTCCTGCCTACAATTCAAAAAACAAAACCGTGGATTCCGACTGTATTTTACTCATGTTTGCTACACAAAATAGATTCAGGTTTAGAATAGCTGGGGCTCAAACACGATTTACTGGACCATCGTGATTGAGTGGTTATGGTTTCTGACTTGTAATCACCAGCCCTTCACCGCTGTAAATTCGAATCCCACGAAACTAGAAAAATATCGCATATGAGGACTGTGGAGACTGTACTTGGATCTTCCTCCTGCTTTAAGTCTGGACGAACTGCCGAATGACCCTGACTGTTGATGCGGCAATAAATCTCAGCGAAAAATAGAATACAGGATAATAGTACATGGAATCGCTTGGGAGATCAATGTCTTAATTATCTCTGTATACTACTGGTTAGGCAAAATTCTTAAGGCTCTTATATGAAATGGCTTTCATTACTAACGTTCCGACGTAGTTTATACGTCCCAGACGTTTTTTTCTAATTAGAGCTAAACCTTTCTCAGACGGCGACGAGTAAAAGGTCAGACAGAGCTTAACGTTGCACTAAAACAGAAATTAGAATTGGAATTCCGTATTCCATAAATCGTATCATTATTGCTTCGCTTAAAAAAACAGAGTTCGTTTCTCACCTTCACCTTGACTGAAGCAAATCCCTTTTTTAATCGCAAAGCGCACAAGGAGCGCAATGACAAGCGAAGCAACAATAACAACACCAACTGTACCACCACCAATAATGGCTGCTAATACGTCATTTGTAACTGAGTCAGTGCTGGGTGCGTCTGGAATTATTCAAATTATAGAATAAGAGAGAATTCGATTAAGTACAAAAAAAACGTTGTGTTTTTGGACTTTTGATCGGCGTTTGCCATGAATAAATGAAGTTTGTTGTTCCAGGAAGATAATGGACAAATTTTGCGCTATAACGCGGAAAATGCCTCCAATCCTAAAACCTCTTTAATACAATCAAGTCCTTTAATTCGTCCATGTTCAGGTTCCCGATTGGACAAAATGTTCTTATCTGTATTTTTCGGTATTTCTTTTTTCTATTAACCTTTTCAACCTTAACAGAAGCGCACTGTACTTATTGTTTTATACAAAATAAACCTAATAGAATCTAATGTTTTTCATTGGCGTCGTACTCACCAGATGAGATAAGAAAGAACTTTTGTTCAAATTTACCAATCTCATTATTCACCTCTAGCAAGTATTCGCCAAAGTCTGAATTCTGCACATTGGTAAACACCAAGCTTGTTTTAGGGGGCTTTGTCACAATTCTGATCAGAATGGAATCTTCAATAATTCTCCATTTGTCCCTTTCGTGTTTTGACCATACGAAGTCCGATGCTATTGGGTCAGGATTGGCGTTTATCACAATGTCGAATCTTGTTACAGAATGTACGCGGCTGTATATTGTTGTAGATATGTTAGATGCTGATAATGGAGAAGGTGAATCTAAAAGAAAGAGTGATATATTATTTGAAGATAGTGATTCTAGGAGGTCTCCGGGGTTGTGTGATTGTGGTCTCTGGCTAGCAATCACTACCCCCTCACCACTGTGAGGTCGAATGCCACACGGGACCAAATTTCATATGTGAGGAAGCTGTCCAGCTTTCTTCCTCCACTATTAAAGCTTGCAAGTCGCCATATGATCCTGGTTGTTCGTGCCACGCTAATCTCCAGTGAGTTATTTATTCTTTTTGCTAGCATCAAGAATGAACGCCTGTCTAGCTAGCTTACGGAAGGTAGGTGGTTCTACCTGAAGTGTACGAATGACCCTGGCAGTTAGTACGACGGTAAATCCCAGGAAAAAAACACATTTTCATATTTTTTGTGTTCCCTATTCCCAATATTATTATTTATCACTCAGTGTTCCATGTTCCTTTAGAAAATCCTTTTGGACCATGCTTCCAGAACCATTTTAATCGTCTTTCATATCCATCTAATTTATTAATTAATTTTAACCGTTTCTTGTTATTGTTTGTTTTTTCAGTTACTGTTTGAAGTCTTAACTGGAAAAAAGGAAATCTGATACTCGGTACTTTTAGGCATAATTTAGCCATAAACAATTTCCTGGTTTCCACTAACCGGACCGACCCTATTTCTCTCTATCTCTTTCATTTTTTTACTTACCGTTTTTCTTTTTTTCCAAACTAAATTAATGTAGTATACTAAGTATTTGAAAGGCTCTATCCACCGTATTTTCTTGGGGAAGGGGGCGTGGATGGGATGCTAGCGCCAATTAGGTACTTTTTGCATTATCTTCTTCAAAGCATGAGAAAACTTTATTAAGGGGAAAGAATATAATTTACTTACACATGACATTGAGTATCGGTTGTCTCTGTGAAATAACATGTTTCTCAGTATTGCTTGCGCTACAAAAAATGCCGAGACCTTTGTCAGCTTTAGATGGGTATAACTGTAGTGTACTTGTTGTAATCCCTTCCTGTTCCGTCCCAGTAGCGACAGTTTCACTTGTAATATTTTCACTAATTTGTACAGCATCTCCAGGCGCGCGTGGAGAACCATCCTTATACCAATATATTGTCGCTGCTGGGTAGCTCACTGATGTCTGACATTTGAATTCTATCCCGTTACCTTCTGTAATGTTGATGGTTTGTTCGGTGCTCGGTTTGATTATAGTTACGGAATTGACTGGCACTAGAAATGGGAAACAATTGTGTATGTATAGTTTCTTTTACTTGATGATTTAAGATTTTCTCATATCATACACCTTAATTCGTCCACAATTAACAGACGGCTTTCTGCCAAGTCATATGACCTAGAGGATGGCGTCTGGAATGCATGACTGTATGAAACGAAATAATACTGCATTAAAACCTTAATGAAACTTTTATTCGTTTTTCGTCACAAATTCCATTATTCTCTGAGATAATTCATTTCTTTCAATGCCATAATGTGTTCCACTATACGGATCGTGATGGGACGACATTGTTTTATGAGCAAGTGTTTTCTTGCTTCGTTCAGCGTTCAGATTTCATTCTAGAGACGATATACAACCTCGTTATCTCGATTGTCATCGGAGCAGAGTGAATGCTCGAGATAAACGTGGTGCTCGTAATAACGAGGTATTTGTTTTGTTGGTTGAAAATTGTACACAACTAAGACCAAAAATTGATGGGACTTTCAAAACTCCTCGAGATAAGTCGTGTGCTCGTGATATCGAAGCTCGTAATATCGAAGTTTTACACTATTAGAAAATTCTTACCTGGACAAAACGGTAAAGCGACAACAACGGATGTTTGCAGGTCTTTACATATATACTTTTCACACTGATCCAAACTATAGTTCAAAATGGTGATTTGGTATTTCGAACCAACGTATGAAAAAACATATCCAGATGCAATGCTGGGTAAGCATTCGACTGATATACACGTAGTGATAATACTCTTTTGATAAAACCACCTTACAGGGTATTCTGTGTTACACTGGCAAATGATACTCCGGTTCACTTGGATGTCCCCACAAGCGCATGTCAACCCTTCAAATAATATACTTATACACTGTACAAGCATTGAAAAATGATTTTCCAGAATACAAGTTTTGAAAAATGAATGTTCCAGAATTTAAGCCCAAATCAACATTGAATTTATTGACCCGTGGGCGTATAATGGAACTACGAAAATTTTTCCTGGCAACACGGATTGGTAAAACCGATTATTGAACCTTAAATTCCAGTCAATTTAATTATATTCACTGTGTCAGTTTTTATTTTTCTAAGTTTATGATAAAAATGTACAACAATATCGTATAGCGCTTTCGTTTCTTTTCACAAATACTGATGAATTGTATGATGATTGTTCAAATAAAATAAAGTCGTAGTTAATTTATACATTCCACAAGTCAATCAAGTTTACCGAAACAGTTTTAAAATATAAACTGACTTACCGTGCACTTGTGTTGAATCTGCAATGATATTATTTAATTGAAGAATAATAATTTCAACGGAATTTAGATACAATATGTAACTTGATAACAGGTAACTTGGCATCAGTCGTAGCCAGAAAAAGTGAACCAAAGTGGCAATGCCATAGATAGTATTCTGTTAGATAGTACAATGAGCCTATCTAAACATAGTGATGTATGTTATAGACAGCATACTGCATGATGATCTTATCAAAACATAAGAATGTATGTTATTGACAGAGTACTGTTATAATGAACCTACGTAAACATAAAAACGTATGCTAATTATAGTCTTCTAATAATGAACCTATTGATGTAGCGTAAGTGGCTATATGGTGATATCAAGTTTCACTAATTTATAGTTTTAAAAAGTCAACCATAATTGTATACATTAATAAACCCACTATACAGAGTCTATTGTAAGTGATTTGAAACAAATATTGTACTTGCTTTCATCTTTGCTAAATATGTATCTATATATGTTTTTCTCTCTAGGGTTTATCAAATGACACCCAGTCTTATTTTGAGACTTCCGGTTTTAAAGATGAAGGAAGACCCACTGAACTGAACAGCTTCCACATATGTAACATTTGGTCCCAAATGAGACTCGAACACACAAGGTGAAGGGCTAGTGATTACTAGTCAGAGGTCATAACCACTCACCCAGGAGGCCTCTATACATAATGATGACATTTTAATAATCCCCAAAATGGCATCTAATAGTAATCGTAAGAGATATAACTCGTTGCCTGTAACTACTGGTACATGCAACAGTGACGATTTCAAATTACAAGTACATGTTCATGATTAAGCATACTAACAATTCGTAAAATTATACAAAAAAACGTGTGCTGACTGTCGAAACAATTGCAGGATGTCCATTTTAAATAATATTTATATTTATATGGCACTACGAACATGCTTGTAATTAGGTTCCATTTATTGTGACTAAAGGCTACTTACAAGCATACATGTTAACACAAAATCCAAAAACATACAATGGAATTTTATTCATGTTTTCTCACTTTTGATTACAATGTTTAACTATAAGAGCTCCTGTTTGATCCACAGCACGTACAAATATACAAAACGCGAACCACATTTTATCTAAACTAACATTAACTTCCTTAAGGAAAAATTTGTTCAGTTGAATTTTGAATTTACAAAGGTTTTAATATATCTTTCGCTGTTGTTTTATTTCAAGTAGGCCTGCAATCTACGAGTATTTCAATAAACGTTTGTGAGATTGTAGTTGACCTACTATTCCCATTTGATGTGTTCACAAGTATTAGCATTTCCAAAAATAAAAGAAAAAAATTCCTTCCTGCTGATCCATACTTTTTGGGCATGTAACCGGAAACAAACCTTTTTTTGTTTGGGCCTCATTAATGCGTCACCCTCCTCATAACCGCCTACGTGGTGTAGGACACACGGTTGATACAAACACAGTCATTGTTCTAGTTGTATGAATACTCTCATAGAATTATTATGAATATCCTTTGTAACAAAAAAAAGCATTTATGTTAGCAAGTCAATTTTATTAGCTGAATAAAGTATATAAACCAGGAGCATGATGTTAGCTTGTTATATTATGAATTGCTACATACATGGTTGTAATAACCCTTATCAATTATCTATTAATGGCGTTACTATTACAATACTAGTAACTTATAACACTTATTAGCCGTATCTTCTTTGCGAACGGAATACTTCAAACGGGTCTCCCTGCGCGAACATTGCTAGTAATCTTTGATCAAGTCGCCGCTGTACTCTACCTAAAAAAAACATTGCAAAGTGATCTTATTAAGTTGCAAATATAATAAGAATTTATTCTATAGACTCGGTTCGGGAGGTAAGATACGGACATACAGCTGTACAGCTTATGTTTACAAAAGGAGGTGGAAGCTACTCTGGGGAAGGGTTTCATTAAGGTTTTATACTCATAATGTACAAATTTATTATCTCAAAATGTATCAGACAGATTTGTGGAACCTTTATCATTTTTATAGTTTTTTATGATAGATAATGACTTACAGTGAAAGTTTTCAAAAACATTGACAATTCTTTGAATCATTGTCCCTTAAAATCAAGTCACATTGAAATCTATGGGAGTAGCCAATGTTTTAAAGATTAATGGAAAATGAAGACACCATTCAATGAAAACACAAGGTGCTAAAGATGCTAAAACGCAATCTCAATCTAGTTTAATGCAGAAAAACAAAGGTGGCCGTGCAATGTCTTCAAAATTTTTTTTTTCAACAAGGGCAACAACTCTAAAAATAATCCTCAGAACGCTTCGAAAAAATAGATATAAATATTTTTGGTAATTATCAATGAAATATCAATAATTGTTGCAATATCTTTTATAATATTAGGATTTTTGAGTAGCAAGCAATGAGCGGTTGCATAAAAGTACAGTATTATGGGCAGAATAATTAATACATTAATTGCTGACACAGAAGCACCTGACGCTCTAATTCTGTGTCACGTGGTTTATAATGTTTAACTACGTCATAAGTACTCACTATTAAGAACTAACGTCAGAATTGTGATCCAAGATGTTGCTATCACAAGAGAGGCTATTACTGAAACAGAACATACGCATGTATTTATAGTAGACTTACTTTTAAATTGATAAACTTCAAAACTAAATTTCAAACGATTCTAAATTGATATTGCATACATATTTTCTAGACAAACATATTTCTGGCGTGATCAAGTTTGATAGACGCTTGTTTTACTACGTTAAAGAAACAGGCGTGTTAAACCTCAAAATGACCATTTTTCTTTAGAATTCAAAAACGAACGATGTTGCACGATGTATTTACGTAATAAATGATGTATTATTTTTGTCAGTTATAAACGATGAACTTTTAGATAAAAGGGGTTGGACAATATTGTAAAATAAATCGATTTCTCGCTCAGGGATGGGATTTGACACAATTTGGAGTAAATATTATTGAAAGCAAACCAAACATCTATGTTCTCAGCACGCGTACCTATAAAAACTTCATGTAGTGTTTCAATAACAATGATATCAACCCAACTGTCATCTGTTGTCTTGTACTGAACCAGGGATATCAGTTTACGCGCTTCGTCAGTACACTCCGTACAGGTGCTCGTAGGAATTACACGCCGCTCATAGGAACGCCGTGACGTAATATCCGGTAAACGATATGCTTCGATTTGTCGTCTGTGATTCCTGCAATAAGCCAAACATAAACTTTAAAATGTCCCATAATTTTGATTTAATACAATATATGATATATTATTTTCCATAGGCCATTTTATAGACTTTTATCTTACCTCGTACAAAATACTTGCTGTTGAATGGTTGAGCCAGGTCACGTGCTGACCTAATGTTGTCCCGTGTTAGGTCAGCAGCAATTCATATCCAGTCAGTAATCATAATTTCAAAATAAAATGGCTGAGGTGGCATAAAGGTTTTGGTTAATTGATTAAAGAATGGTATTCGGTAAGATACATTCGTGACATGGCTTCTAACTGACCCATCGCTCTCGCTTAATATTTATTTACGGACCCAGAATCACACCGTATCGGGTCAGTAAGAGCCATGTAACTATAATCTTGGTTAAGATAGCAGATTTTAACCTTAAACAACTTACTAATGGGATTCATTTCAGACATGTGAGTCCTTAGGCACATTGAGAAAAAAATTAAACCACTAATAAAATCAATGGAAACCTGTTAATTAAGTTATCATTTGATTTTAATTTATTTTCTTAAAAAATGATCGAATAAACCTGCATTCTTCAATGATGATATTCAGTATGGTGAATCACGTGACTCCGAAACGGGAACTTTGATAACATTTTGAGAGGTACAAAAGCCTTGTAATTAATTAAACTTTAAGAGCGATCTCAAAAACGATTTATGCACTAATTTTTAATTAAATATACATGTATTTTACATTTGCAAAAGTTTACAAGCGTAAGTGTTATAGTATAAAAAGTCTTTTTTTATAAATGAATCGTTAAGATGTCTGGAATACTGTAATTGTTTCATTGGTTATTCGAAATATCATATTCCAATTTAATATCTTTATTGTAAAGTTAATAGATTTCAATTTTTCTTTCGCCTTCTGTAACAAGTTAAGTAGATCGACAATGTAACAACAGAATACATAGTTGTATTGTTAGATGTATGTAACTATGTGTGTAATAGTGCTGTATATATAATATATATGTATGTGTTTATAGTACATTTTAGTTTGTATTCCCGTCAGCCCGATTAGCTCAGTTGGTAGAGCAACTGACTTGCAAGCCGAAGGTCGCGGGTTCGAACCCCACATCGGGAACTTTATTTTCTGCCTCTTGTTACAATATGCATACATTATAATAGTCTTGAAGGCCAATGAATCCTGAAAGACTTGTTTCTAATATAATCCACCACTTTAACCAAAATCGTGTCAGTGAAAAAAAAACATAATAATTCATGTCGAATTTGGACATATATACAAATTAACCCACGCGGGATTGCTATTTTGCTACTTACTGTGCGAACGTCCAACCGACTTCAGTTATAAACCATGCTAGTATTAAAACTGTTGTACAAATAACATATGTTGCTGGTATTCTCATAAAATGGATTAATAAATAAAAAAAATAAAAACGCTATGGATGTTAAAACGTTAGGACGGAAATGACGTCAGAACTTATGCGCTAAACAAACTCCCGCGCTATCTTACAAGTGGATACAACTATACAAGTGTTCGGATATGAAATCGGAACGGCTTGATTGCTTTTTTCCTCTGAATTGAACGAATAATATTATTGTGAGATTCTATTCTACCATATGAGCATGAGGTAGCTTCCGTTACCCATTGAAAAGCCGATTGACCCAAAAACACATGTAAATTGTGTATGTGCATGTTCTGTTTAAATTTCGTGTTTTAATCAACTGTGATTTCAGAATCCATATTGAAAAGAAATGAATAAAAATCAAATTGATTGTTTTCATAATTGTATGCAATTTTTTATAGACGATTGTTGTAGCTAAAATAAATACTGCATCTACATGCATAAAGTAAAGTTACTCATACATGATCACGCGTTGTGTGGTAATTATGAGTATTATCGCAACAAAAAAAGTTAATTCATGAAACTCACAGTATATGTATGTATATTGTCTTATGCATCGCTTGTCGACTTTAACCTTACGTTGACTGCTATTATTAATTGAAATCAAAGTATCCAGATTGAAAAAATACATATTTTTTTCACCAAACAAGACAAACATAAGATATGTTCCAAATTTCTACCAGATGATATTCAAGAAAGAACAATTAAATCACGTCTTAGATCATCAAGAATTGAAAGAATTGCGTTTTTCTTCATTTTATAAATAAAAACAAAATATATTTGTATCTGATTTTCTTTGTTATAACTTAATCAATGCATATAATAAATATGCACTAATACTCGAGTTGCCTCAAGGTTAACGTAAGACATCACAACAGATTTCTGATCGTTCGTTGCCAAAGGCTATGTCCGGTACATTTGTAAGTTCGGCGATGTCCGTATGGTTGATATACAGTTCATCCGACGAATGCCGAAAATATCCGTAATGTACCGAACATTGCCGAACACATATTACTGTAGCAGGAAGTAGTTAGCTCGCGACAGACTGCACCAGGAAATTACATAACAAATTTATAACAGTTTTAGTATAAAAACGAGACTCAATTTAGCTTCATCACTATTTCCTAAGTAGTCGTCAGTCAACTAACAAGGTAAACAAACACTGCTTATTTATTTTTAAATACTTGAATTAATAAAATATTCACGAAATAAAATTAATTTGCATTTTAAGTTCTAACATTTAAGTTTTCTATTGAGTTCGAATAGGTTTTTTTTTTTGCTTAATTAAAAAATGACCATTTCGCGCATGTTTTAGTTTTAAGTTTATTGGCCCGTTGAAATAACATTATATTGATATTGTATGAAGTGTTTGCATTTGAGTAACAATTTTGTATGAAAAAATGAAACTAGTTTTGATTTTGTATCTAAGTATTTATGACAAGAACGGTTTGAAAATTCTTAAAGTTAAATTCTGTTCATAGATTTATATTTTACATGCAAAACTTTTCAACTTTTCCTACATAGGTACATATGTACTTAAACTTAGCCAGGATTGTTATTTATTATTTTATCTTGAGACCAAAGAATTGGAATAACATTGTAATGTGTCATAAGGTTTATGAGCATTTTATCATGTACGTAAAGCTAGCCTTTGGGGGGCCTCCGCGGCCCAGTGGTTATGGTCTCTGATTTGTAATCACTAGCCCCTCACTGCTGAGAGTTAGAATCCCATCCGGGATCAAATTTAACACGTGAGGAAGTTGTACAGCTAGTTCACGGAATGTCGGTGGTTCTACCCAGGTGTAAGCCCGGGTACCCTTCCACTGTTAATGCTGGAAAGCCGCCAAATGACCCTGGCTGTTGATGCGACGCTAACCTTCAGAGAAAAAAAAACATCTAACCTAGCCCTTTTTTTATTTCAGCATCATGAAGGTCACAGCTCTTGCTCTTTTCGCCCTCCTCGGAGTTATTGGCGTAGCCCTTGGTTTGGGATATGGCTACGGATCATCAGGATACACATACGTACCAGCATATGGTTACGGAAACCAGGGTGGTTTAGGAGCTGATAACTCTTTCCGTAAGTACCTTAGCAACCGTTTATATTCGTATGTTGAATTCCTAAAGCTTTAGCTTCTGTTGCTCGTATTGTTGAATAAGCAACCGTTTTAGAGAAAATTGTAGTTTAACGCAATGCACTGATATTCACTTATTCCCATCCACAATAAACAGTATTTTTAGGGCATATTATTATCTTGATATATTGATGTCATTCGTTTTATGAAAAACACTTTTTGTCTGTTGCTGTTTGGCATATCGTATGGAATACAAAGTAAATTTCATCTAACTGAAACTTTTGCCTTTTCACTAATTTGATTGTCTGAAAACTTTAGAATGTTTATAACTTTATTATTTCAGTGTACTTGATCGGCTTCTTGTTCCTCATCCTCATCTTGTTCAGCGGTAACCTCTTCAACACCACATCCTCCTCCACTACCACTCCAATCACCATCGTACAGGGTTAAATATGGTAACGTCATTTAATACGTACATATTTCTCTATTGTTTAAGCCAATTGATGTTTACATGGTTCCTGGGATTATCTGAAATTTTCAGTGTTTTTTTTCATACTTGTATTAATTCAAAATTTCATTTTTGCATAATTTTTATTAATACTCAAAATTGTGGCATCTATTTACTAAAATTTACGTCTTGAGCAAAACCAAGCCCATCATTGAAGTGTTTAGGTATTGTCAACAAGTGCCTGTACCCTGAGGGAGCTATGCTAAAACGAAACTTAGTGTTCAATTTTGTTACGCATTTGATTCGTATAATAAATAACTTCCTTCCACAAAAGGAGTTCATAGGATGATTTTGCTAAATTCATAAGATCTTTTAGACCCCATCTTTAAAATTGGTAGCACTTCTTTAGTTGGCTAGATCTAGTCTCGATTTAATATCGGAACAATTCTAATATGAAGGTCTATTTATGTCATCCATTTCAGTCTGCTTCTGTACTGAATGTGTTCAATTTATTACTACATGCATTTTCAATATTTTCAGAAAGTGACGATATTGAGAATTTGTTGTTAAGAGGCATTAGAAGAGTTCCCGCCATATTGTTCATGCTTATGTTTGAAGTTGACTGACCCGAGTGACACGTCATCTGTGATATATTACGTCATCATTACGTCATCATATTGTTGTCATGGTTTAATTCATCTTGAATGAAAAAAAAATTCTTAAAGAATAAAATTGCATTCTGTTTTTTTTGTACAAGATATTGAAGTTTGTCACCAGAATGTTGTATAACTAATTCTGCTGACGTTCGTCTGCTTATGTCGCTTGTTGCGCCTTATGTCTAGTAATCGATGGTATATCTTAGTTATGGTTTTATACCAACAACAGAACAGTCACATTCGAATATTAATCTCGATATCAACAAAGGAATGACACACCTTTTACCTGATACAGTACATGTCAATGACATACTACACGTCGTCTCATAATCTTGTTGTTTGGTGCATATTCACCAATAGAAACGCTCAGTTTCTTAATTGAGTAATATGGATTATTAACACGAAGAAAACTACAAAATTACCAGTGTGTACAATAACAACACAGTCATCAGTATGTACATTACAAAGTCACCAGTGTGCACTTCATCCAGGTTTACTTGACTTTGAACAACGGTCAATGAAAGTTATACATAAAACCATTTATATGAGTATTTTAGGAACTAGCAAATTTTACATAGACTTTCTGAGGCCTGGAGTACTTTACCAAAAAGCATTCATTCTTACGAATTGTCGCATAAAATAATCTGCACCTGTTCACTGAATACCAAATAAACCCAAAAGGTAGCCATTTTAAAGGCGTTTCCATTTATTAAGTTAATTGACAATTTTGCGCATGCGTACCCAACCACGCCTTTTTTGCTCGTACTGATAAATGACTGTTGCTCATGTGCATAAGGAAATGTAATCGTTAAAAGGCTGAGTCAATTTTTATTTTCATTTATTAACGAAGTTTATAGAAAATATCTATGGATGCATTAGTTAATTCGCGTTTAGAAACGAACTGCCATACATACCACTTCATTTGTACAATGGCCACTAATACTAATTAGACAAGTGTGAAGTGATGTTTCGGATTGTTTACAAATAGATAATAAAAATCCAAATTAAAAACATTACAAAATTGTCCTAGTGTCATATTATGAAATACAGTAATCACTGATAAAATATGTGAGACAATATCATCATCAGAATCATCAGTACACTTCCGGTTAACAGTCCACCTTGGTGAATACCTGAAAAACGAACAAACTCATAAACTGGTATCAATATGGACAAATAAGTTAAATATTTAGCATAAAAATATATTCTGTCACCCCATAAGTCATGGCGGATGATATTCAATTTAAAGCACACTCCGAAAATTCGGTCTAACTTTTTTCTTGGTGGTAATGTCTGTTTTCCCAAATAATATGACACTTAGGTACAGATAGTATTGTTTGATGCGCATTATTTGACATTAATTAAAAAAAACTAAAAAAAAACGGGTTTTATTGTACAACCGGTCTGGGACGCCACTCCTGATACATGTATACAAATTATGAATGTAATCATTGTACGTTTACAGCATGATCTAGTGACGAAACAACATAAAAATGTTAGTCGTCCAGTCTGTCTGTCTTGTGACCATAAATTGTGCGTACGAAAATTTATAAATGTATTACAGTGCAACCTCCAAAGCAACACCCTTTAGGAGAAGCAAAAATGTGTTGTTGTTGTTGAGGGGTTGTTGCTCAAGAGACGTTAAATTAATAGTTAAATCGCACAGAGGGAAAATCATGCTGTTGTTGAAGGGAGGTTGTTGCTCAAAAGAGGGCTGCTCAGGAGAGGTTGCACTGTATATTTACCGTTGCCCGAACTGCAATAACCAGTTTGCTCCAGTGTACATCCAGCCCAGAGTTCATTTTCATCACTTCCGTCATCACAGTCATACTCACAGTCACATCGGAACTCCTCGGATATACAGGTGGTGCCACCGGATAAGCACGTGAAAAAGCCGTCAGGACATCTCTATAAATAAGAAAATATATATACATAGACCAAACACCTGAATGTCGAGAAAATAGGCTCCTTAGCTTTCATTAACAATGTCTATAGAATTGTGAGAACGTTTTTTTTAAAATACAGGTGTCTGAAGAATACGAATACGATGAGATAATGTATTTTGTGAATGATTTTTATTTTAATAAAGAATCATTTCATTGAAAAGAAATATTGAAGCGTATTTGAGAAAATATGTGTAATGATATTAAACGCGTTTTGTAGTTCGTCCTTTGTCGTTATCTCTATATAATCCTTGTTTATGGATTAAGATGAATTTTAAAAATCGTGAAACATTTATAAACAAGTGAATGTGGTAAATCTTAAGTCTGATGATATTATTGCGATCTAGTAACTTAATCAAAGCTTTTGGCGAAAACGCGGCCTTCTTTACTTTGGTCAATGTACTTTGATCGTTTATAAATCTAGACCATTTTTTTCACTGGGGTTTAATGTTGCACAAACAGCCAGGGTCATTTGGCGACTTTTCAGCTCAGCTGAAGGGGGGTTTAACGGGGGGTTTGGTCCCGAGTGGGATTCAAGCAGTAAGAGGTTAGTGACTAAAAGCATGAGACCATAATTAATCATCACTGAGGCCCCTAAATCTAGACAACAAACGGCCGATAAAAAGTATATGAAAAATGTAGATATTCTGAATAACCTATATGTCACTTCTTTGTAATTTAATTTAATTCATTCAACATATCCGGTGTCAGAATAAAATGAACGTCTTTTTTTCAACCTATTCAATGTTACACATGCTATTATGTTTATATTTTAACCTCGCAAACAATTGCTTTCGACACGATATAATCTCGGCACTTTAACTAAAGGAAGATACATGTAATATATATGTATTATATTGTTGGACAAAAAGCAGGAAAATTATAATTCAATGAATATCTTAATATAATTATGTACATGTTATATCTTATATCTTAATATATGTACATGTTATATCTTATATCTTGCTATATGTACATGTTATTAACTTGTATATTTGTGATCGATCTATTCGCGATGAGGAAATTTAATATAAAGTGGTATAGTTAATATGACACAATTAAACATATGTACATGTACTAGATTGTAAGAGGTATTTACGGAAGCCTTGTATGGCTGGAAAGAATTTTTAAAATGAATTCTTATAAGCCGAGAAGCACCATTTTGAAAGCTTCAGATAACCTCACTGACGGGTTTAGACGTAAATTTCATGTTACCCAATATAAGTCGTTTTATGGCGCATTAACAACTAGCGGTCTTGAACTGACCAAGCCAGTAAGATTCGCGTAGGATTGATTTTAGCAATAGTCATGCTAGGTGAAGATAAGTCTTCAAATATCAACAGGTGGACTTTTGCACTGGTAACTTTAATATAAATATGACAAAATTCAATGCACATGACTTCATATTTCATATTTTATATGTATACATTAATATGATTCGTGGCCATGGCCGTGGCCCAGTGATTAGTGCGCTGGACTTGTTACCCGGAGATCCGGGTTCGAATCCCGGTCGCGGCAGGTCATACCCTTCTAATTTGACAAAATTGTCGATTTTCCTCCAAATGCGGAGAAGTTGCTGGCTCCTTATGGAAGGGTAAGTTAGTACTGGTTAGTATACAGGAAAACTGGTTAAGTGAACCTGTCGCCGTATAATGTAACTGAAAGTTTTGAAAAACGGCGTTATACCCCAGTGACAATAAGCCACATAAAACAATCAAACAATCTAGTTAATATAAGATGATATAATATCCAGACAGTAAGGGGTACGGTATGTTTAACCACACCCGTGGTTGATGCTTTTTTCCGAGGCTGATAATATCATACTGGTTTTATTATACCGAATAAAATTTACAAATTGGTATTCAAAAAAAAACAGAGGGTGATATCAAAGTGTGATCGAACGATGTATCCTCCGCAGTTTGACACAACGCAAGTTAAGGGAAGTTACTGCGATATTAAAAACGCATTTAGAAGGAATATTTCCCCATTTTAAACGGTGATATTAAGTTGTGATCGAACGGAATATCACCTGCAAGTCCTGTGGGAAATTTACATTGAACGTTAACATTAGGTACAGTGCCGTAGCCAGACCCATATTCGAACCGAGGTAATCTAGGGGGGGGGGGGTCCGGATGCATGCTCCCCTAGATTTCTTTACTAGAACGCCTCTGGTATGTTCTGGTGCCATCTCAGACAGTATTGAAGATATACGACGTATCAATTATTAAAGTTATAATGAAGGGCTAATTATAATAAACCTGTCATTAATTAGTATATATAAAACAGTTGAACGGGGCCGAATTCTGTGGACTTGTTTCTTTTCATTTGAGATAATTTTGGGATAAATTATTATGTTTTATAAAGAATTTATAGCATTTTACCATCACAGAACCGTTACTAATGACTGTGAATGTAGCTACAGCGGTGAGGTTTAATAAAACTAAAAGCTGATGTGTTATCAAGTTGGTTACTTCAACAAATGTTATGAAAACCAGACCCTTCAGAAAATCACTCTTATTGCAAAATATGTATTGAATTGAGACACATTCGGACCACCCTTTGAGTTTTGTCCACAATCCAAGAATAACGAAACAAAAAAATGTAAATTACGCTGAAATATGACGCTCCATATCCGTTGGAGTTATTTCCAGCTGGGCAAGCTGATTGTGTACATGTTTCCATGATAACACGCTCCCCAACACAAGCTTGGCCGCCGTTGCTAGGATACGGATTGTCACATGATCTCATTTTTGTTGAAATTCCGTCACCGCATGTCACAGAACAACTTATAATTGTATTCCAAGCTCCCCAATTACCATCAACACCGACTGTTAAAATGAAAAATAAATTATAAAAAAATAAATTATTGTGTTGGGTACTATATCTGTTTTAAAGGGTAATGTGGTTATATACCAGCAGTCAACCAGTGTTCCTGGTTTCTCAGCTCGTTTCAAAGGCTCAAACTTACGAACCCGAGGTCCATATACCCAACGGTCACCATACTGAGCTGAGCGTATGGGGCCAAAATTGTTAGAATATAAAAAACTTAGTTATGGAAATATGCAAAAGTTATGACAGATTTTACTTTATCCACAAACATTAATTTTGATGATTTTATTAATGTTCTTTTCTACAAATCTTACGACAAAAGCAAGTGTTTTAGTACTAAAACACAACATTCAAACATTTCATAAACGCCTTTCTTACAATTACAACCATACAGGAGCGTCAAGATTCGAAAAAATAAATCACAAATCTGGAGTGTAGCCCTTTTAAAGCCCATATGGGTAAAGGTGGACATATAGTTACAAGCACTTATCGAAGCAGATAATTTATAAGGTAAGCGATATTTTCATAAAATTACCTTGACATACTGATCCACCGGAGCATGAATTCTCCTCAAACAGATCTCCCCAGCAAGGCAAACCATTGTTAGCCGGGGCCGGGGAGTTACAGCCTCGGTACCGTCTTTGTACACCTGTGCCACACGTAACTGAACAGCCCTGCCAACTGTCCCAAGGTCCCCAGTTTCCGTCCACTGGAGGCAGTTCTAAAAACAAGAAATAAATTATGAAGAAATTATTATAAGAAACATACAGAACATGTTCATGGATCATACAAAGTTAATCCCTAAATAAGGTCATAAATTGTTGATAATTAATTATCTAAATTTCCTTTCTGGTAATATTATTGGTGCAGCAAAAATTATCCACATAGTCCTAACATAAAATCCGTTTTGAAGTTATCAGTATGCATGTCATTGTTAGAACTATATCTTTCATTCAATCGTTAACTACAAATGTATGATGGTAAACCATTCTTGACATATTGACACCTTTTAATGTTCTTTTACGATGTTTAATAATGAAAAATTATAGGTGTACGTATATCCGATGCGGCCCATTTAGCTGAACACAATAACATACCATCACAGTTATTGTGGTTGCATGTTCCCGTCTCCGAGGATTCTCCGGGGCATTCTGCACCACCCCAGGCTGGGGCAGGGTCGTCACATAAACGTTCACGATTTCTTATCCCACCTTCACATGTTACCGAACAAGGACCGTACGAAGCCCAACTACTCCAAGCACCATCAACTATGTAATGACAGTTACATTCAATAAAACCAATTATGTAACAAAATTTATACAGTAAAACCTCACATAGATACCAGCTAAGTAATAAGACCACCTCGTTATAACGACAACTTTTTACACTTGTTTTCAATATCTCTTTCATATTTCAATTGGATTGTTTAATTTCAAAGGATTTCAAAATTTCGAAGTTTTGATGAATTTGCCAAGAACTGTCATATATCCTTATACGCAGGAATTAGTATACATTAAGTGTTATGTGTGTGGTATTAAAATTTTGTATAAATACTATTTGGAACAAACTTAAAAATGAAGGTACTAACATCACTCAAAATAGTCATCATTCTTGGCCAAAGTACATATATACAGTGAAATCTGTTTGCGACCACCTCCGAATAAAGACCACTCTGTGAATAAATGTCTTTCTTTGAAAACCCGTCACTGATTATTTAGAACAAACTGACTTTCGAATTAAGGCCGATTGTCAATAAAGGCCACAATTTTGTCTTTTCCGAGGGTGGCCTTTGTTCACAGGTTTGACTGTACATAGAAACCTTGGAAAGAATTCATTATTTCTCAATTCTAAAGACAACCCTAGGAATTCTTAATGTGATCATGATCGTAAACAGAATATATTGTCGGTAGATACGGAGTTCTGACATATACCATCATTAATGTTGCGCATTATGTGTAAAAGAACAAGTCACTTACTTCATTCAAAGATGTCACATAATAAAACTTCATACAAAAGAAAAAAAGTACAAATCTAGCATACAGAATATACCCATTACAGTAAATCACGGCTATACTAAACTCGGATGAAGTGGAAAAATCGAATACAGAGAAGTATATACATGTATAGTCCCCCGCACTTCGTCGTTTCATTGTTATACATATATATGGATATTATGTATTATGAAGTAATTATCCCGGTCCGCAAGTATTCACTGTAACCGTGTTCTACTGTATATCATATTAACTCAACTCGTTGAATATTAATAAAAAACAGTCCTCACCTGGACACGGGTTAATGTTACATCTTGTTGTATCTGTGGCATTCCCGACGCAGTCTGCGCCATTGTACTGCGGTTGTGGATCGGTACAAGTACGATCTCTCGTGACGTACAAGGGCGTGTCTGAACACGTGACACCACACGACGCCCATGCTCCCCACTGCGTCCAACCACCATCAACTATCAACAACAATAAAATTACAATCAGCGTCAACCTCAGTACAACCTCTCCAGAGCGGCCCTCTCTTGAGCGACAACCTCCCTTCAACAACAGTATGCTTTTCCCCAATGTACGATTTGACTATTTATATAACCTCTCTAGAGCGGCAACCTCTCAACAACGACATGATTTTGCGTCTCCCGAAGGGTGTTGCTTTGGGGAGGTTGCACTGTATTTACATTTCACAATAATCATGACTGTAATATCAAGTTTATTCGACTTTGTTTTATAAGGTTATTGTTCCTTATCTTTATTGTTCTATTGTAAACAAACTGCTACTGGTCATTTTTATATGTTTCCAGGATCAATGTATCAATATCTATAAGCCGCGGCCGTGGTCAAATGGTTAGTGCGCTGGACTTGTAACCCGGAGATCCGAGTTCGAATCCCGGTCGCGGCAGGTCATACACTTCTAATTTGACAAAATTGTCGATTTTCCTCCATATGTGGAGAAGTTGCCGGCTCCTTGTGGAAGGGTAAGTAAGTACTGGTTAATATACAGTCCAGGAAAACTGGTTAGGTGAACTGTCGCCATATTTAACTGAAAAATTGTTGAAAAGCAGTAACAATATGTCGCATAAAACAACAAAAAAAAACAGTATTTATAAATAAGACATTTTTAATAATACGTCATTTTTCCTTCACACATTCCTATATAACATCTATATGCATTTTTTGTTGCGTATCTCTGCACATTCTGATAAATAACATGGTATTTCACAAAAGAAATATTCTGAATGACATCAAACAAACACCCAACATTGTAAATATGATATTACGTTTTACTGGGAAAGTTATCATTCATTTGTATAGGAATATTTTATGACTAGAATGAATCACGTACAAAAAACTTACTTGGGCAATTATGTGTATTACAGTCTTGTGTTTCAGCATTCTCTCCAGAACAATCCGCGCCTCCATGTTGCGCTGGGGGATTGTCACATGACCTAGTCCTACCCTGGGAACCACCCGCACATGTCACCGTACACGTGTCCCATGACGTCCACGCAGTCCAAGCTCCATCAACTTTATAAATGATACAACAACTTGTAAACAAAAATACGTGTGGAAAACATGATCCGAAACTTTAAATGTATGGGTCCAGTTTCTCTTTAAACATTTTCAGTATAAATATAAGAATCTTTCTTATAATTACCCATGAGAAACGGAAAATGGTGAAAAAAAACATTATAGAATATAGGTTACAATTCTTCAAATAAACGTTTCATCTGGAATAGTCCGATTTGGAAAATTACAGTAAAACCCCTGAAAACCAGACATCCCGAAAACTGGAATTCTCTAAAAATCAGACGATTTTCTAAGTCGCTTTTTTTCTCTTCTATGCTCAATATTTCTCTAAAATCCAGAATGCTCAGAAAACCTGACTTTTGGATCAGCCCGGAAGGGGTCCAGTTTTCAGGGGTTTTACTGTAATAACTTTATTTCTCTGAAGATATGTTGTATCTTTCATCGGCAGGAATGAAAAATTTCGAACTTACTGGGACATGGATGGGTGTTACAGTTCTGTACTTCCTGGTTGTTGTTGCCACAATCAGCACCACCGTGTTGTGCAGGAGGATCGTCACATGCCCTTGTCCTTGTCTGTTCACCAGAGCCACATGTCAGACTACAAGTTCCCCAGTTTGTCCAAGATGTCCAGCCACCGTCAACTATAAAATATTGTTTTTAATCAATACATGAGACAACTCGACATTACAGAGACACCACATTAAGTAGCAATACTGTGTAATGTACGCAAAAGTCGATTCACTCTAAACCCGTAGGATTAAATATCACGCACGTACCGTATATATTGCATTGTAATGTTCACATATTCACACGCAACAAACACAGAGGCTTTATTGTGTAAAAACTTATACAGACTGAATGTATCGTTGTCATAAAGGGTACTGTTCCTACCAGATGTTATTTCTACGTCGGCAGAAATAAATATTTTCGAACTTACTGGGACATGGTTGGGTGTTACAGCTCTGTACTTCCTGGTCGTTGTTGCCACAATCAGCACCACCGTGTTGTGGAGTCGGACTGTCACATGCCCTTGTCCTTGTCTGTTCACCAGAGCCGCATGTGAGACTACATGTTCCCCAGTTTGTCCAAGATGACCAGCCACCGTTAACTATAAAATGTGCAATGTAGTACGGTGTAATATAATACTGTGTAATGTAATATTGTGTAATGTAATACGGTGTTTCACTCGTGAAATTAAATGTACGAACTCGACATCTCGTATCGTACTATTGACGTATACTCAGCTAACTAACAAGGTGGTGTTATTCATGTAAAATCACAGTACAGTGCAACATCTCCAAAGCAACACCCTTTAGGAAACGCAAAATTATATCATTGTTGAGAGCTTGTCGCTCTAGAGAGGTTAAATAAATAGTCAAATCGTACACTAGGGAAAAAGCATGCTGTCGTTGAAGGGAGGTTTGTCGCTCAAAAGAGGGTCGCTCTGGAGAGGTTGCACTGTATATATATATATATATATTGAACGATTAATTACAATTAAAGACAACTCTTCAAAAATTATTGAAAATTGCCATCCTCAGATTGTTCACAGCTCACGTATTTAAACCCCTAATATTATTCGACAAACCATGATCGAATAGGTTACACCCCTTCCAACAAATGTTTCGATCGGATAAGTCCGAATTCATAGGCATAGGAAAACGGAAAATTGCAATTAATATTAGTCGGTGTGAGTTCTCTGGAATGAAGAGTTATACGTCTTTCTATAATATAAATTATAGTTGCCCTGACTTATTCTGTGCCATTTTTTTATTTCATGTAATTTTGGTTAAATTTGCACGTTAAAAATAGAATTTATTACAATTTCACCAACACAGGTCAGTTACTACAGCCTATGTCTGAGTTGCGATAAAAAATGTATTTCAAAATATATCACTTCATTGTTTTTGTTTTCATTTTGTACATAAAAACAAATACATTTCATCATCGGCAGAAAGGAATCATTTCGAACTTACTGATACAAGGCTGGGTGTTACAGTTCTTGGATTCCTGGTTGTTGTTGCCACAATCAGCACCACCGTGTTGTGCCGGAGGATCGTCACACGCCCTTGTCCTTGTCTGTTGACCGGTGCCACATTGTAGACTACAGGTGCCCCAATTTGTCCAAGATGTCCAGCCACCGTTAACTATAAGATAATTTTAT
The DNA here is from genome assembly GCA_008271625.1 of Lutraria rhynchaena. Taxonomy (NCBI): domain Eukaryota; kingdom Metazoa; phylum Mollusca; class Bivalvia; order Venerida; family Mactridae; genus Lutraria; species Lutraria rhynchaena. The sequence continues at coordinate 3,898,746 of VIBL01000004.1, read as the reverse complement.
TTACAAAAAATGAGACAATATAACATTACAGAGACGCGACAGTATGTGGGAATACTGTGTAATGTATACAAAGGTTGTTCTACTCTAAACCTGTGGAATTAAAGGTCACGTACGTACCTTATGTCTTGCATTGTAATTTTCATGTCTAACACACTGGCCGAATTTGTGTAAAATGGTATACCAAATGAAAATACGAGTGTATTGTTGCCATTAATGATATTGTTTTTAACAGAGTCAAATGAAATGGTTATTTATTAGTTTTCTGGCTTAACAGAATGAAAAAATGTAATTTGTTATATAATACGTTTTTGACTTAGTATTTTATCTGAATTATCTGATTGTTGCATATATTGTATATATATTGTATATATGCAAGGTTTAATCATTTGGTATGTCTGAAGTCCAAATATACTACAAGTTTATCTTATCTACATTTTATTTTTTAATGATTCTAACAATCTCCTAACAATCATTCAATGACAGTCAGTCGGAAAATGTACAATACATTTTTAATTTCCACGTTGGTATTGAAATAGTGAACATATATATGTGATATATGACAACATATATTCTAAACATTTACTTCAGTCGCTGAAATGACCTTAACACGCGTCATTTAGGCAATGGAGGACTGTCAAAAAATGGTGACAAACCGGGTTATTTAAAAACATTACTTAGTTTTTGAATCAATTAAAAAAAGAACAAATAAAATGCTAAAATGTAATCGCTTTATATTAAGGCGATTTAAAACCAGTTCATTTGGCAAAAGTTTTAAAATTAAACCTGTTAGTGCATCTAAAAATTGCTCTGTGAAATAGTCGTTGTAGTAATAGGTATTAATAAATGTTACAAAATACTAATGTAAAATAATGCTAGTAAATTGTTTAATAAAGCGTCATTAGCATAATGGAAGCGTATTTAAGGTCAACATTCGGATTATTACACTTTAGAATAGATTAACCGCTTTAATCATGGTGATATTTGATCTCTGGTCCTTTTAGGTCGCAATTCTGATACAAAATTGTCGACTTTAATTAATCGTAATGGATCAAGCTTTCACGTAATACACGAAATGGTTTAATCCATGCTTAAATAGGGTCAATTATTACTTTTAAGTAGGCAAATTGTAGGTAAAAAATACGATTGAAATTAGTTTATGTAATAAGAATTCCGGGCTAAGAAAATGTATTGACTGATTGAAAATTTGCCAACTTGCATGAGCTGCTTTGGGCGCCAAGTGCAAAACTGACTGTGTTTAAAATAAAAAAAAATATATACATGTGTTTTTTCTTACTCGGACAATACTAAGAGTACACATTAAAGTTTCAGTTGGGCTGAACAAGAAGCATCACCCATGGAAGGGGTTGGACTATTGCATGGTCTCGCTCTTGTATATCACAGTTAATTATTAGAAGACACCAAGTCAAAAAGCTTTTTTAATTGAAATAAAGACTGAATTACATTACTTTAAAAATGATACCACTGGCCTTCGAAAATTAAAACTAAATTTTCTTTGGGTGTATCTTTGAATAAAGTCAGACGCTACCGAGACAAGAAAACAAAGACATGATGGTAAAATTTACAGTTATATAAATAAATATTTTTACCGGGTCTAAAGAATTTGAAATAGCCATCACTTCCAAAGCCATAGCTAATACGGATACCATTGATTGCATGGTTTAGACCGCTCCAACTCATTATGGTACTTGAGCCAATGTTACTACCTTTTCCTACCTGAAATGTACGTATGTAATGGTGTTTTGATGTTGTGTACATGTACATGTAAATAAGGTGGTCTCTTGATGATTTCTGGTTTGCTTATAAGGCATACGGATCATGTGCGAAGTGCAAAATTCTGATAAATATATCCAGATCTACAGAATCAAAAAGAATATTGTATCTATGGAAATGTCGACTATGATTTACAAAAAAATGATTCAAAGAATTTATATTTAATTTCTTCTAAACATTTAAATAAAGAAGCTCAACTAAGTAGAGTGGATAATAAAATATAATGTACAGTGCAACCTCACCGGAGAGGCCCTTTCTTGAGCATCAACCTCCCTTCAACGACAGCATGATTTTTCCACTGTACGGCTTAACTATTAATTTAAACTCTCTAGAACACCAACCTCTCAACAATAACATAAATTTGCTTCTCCCAAAGGATGTTGCTTTGAAGAGGTTGCAATATATACACAGTAGAACACAGTTAAAGTGAATTCTAAAGACCCAAATATTAGTTCATTACTCGTATATCCATATTTTATTATATCTATTACATTGAAACAAATTATGACTTGATTAATCACTTCACTCTATCCGAATTTTTCACTATATCGGAATTCATTCTAACCGCGTTATACTGTAAATGATAAATGAAGAACAAATCGTATTTTACCTTTACAACTCCCCCTGTCCATGAGATCCAGAACCATTGGTAGGTGGAGGAGGATAAAATGCTGGACTGTAATAAAAACAGGACAATTTTATATTATTTTATATAAAACAATACAATGTTAAGTACTAACTCTCTGACGACAAAGCAGGTTTGAAAATAACATTTACGAAATTGAAATTGTACAGAGTGACCAATATGAATTATTGAACTAAATGCGCCTTGACCTATTCTACTATGCCGGAACATTACAGAAAGTTGTTTGTATGATATTCTTTGGCGAGGAATCAAATACGCGTTTATTGTGCAGGAACAGCACAAAAAGTTATATATATATATATATATATGATATTTCTCCGCATATATAACGTATTGATTGACGCACACCGAAGGCATATTTTCAAATGATAACTTTGATTTAACACTTTTTGGAAATTTCGAGAAAATATCACATGTTAACTACATAATACAAAATGCTATTGTCTCCTTCAAAGTGTGTTATTTGTTGCTTTTTCTGTCATAGCAGGCAGCTGAGAGAATTACGACAGAGCACATATTTGAGCAACTACAAACTTAAACGCTTGATTCTGTATGTATGCATTAAATCGAAAAGATATCAGAAGGTAATTCATACTTACGCTATACTCCGCTCTAGGTGAACCTTGTTGGGCATTACGTATAACTGATTTTCCGTTACCCCACCCACCAAGTACAACTTCAATAACTTTATTATTGAAATCATTGCGGTTATACTGTAACAGTATGTGAGCATCATTCCTCCCTGCAAATAATATTCTGCGTTAGAAATAAAATGAGGCAGAATCCAGGTGTACTGTATGTAGATTTAGACATTCGATCTGATATTTTCTATCTTTTCAAGTTTCTGCCCTTTCAAACGTTGACAGTAACTAACTGACAGTTAACCAAATTGAATTTATTTTACAAACAGCTAACTTCGCTATTATGACCATATATGGTACCAAACAAAGAATAGTTTTGATATTGGACTGGTTTCAGTTTCAAAATGGAAGACAAAGGAAATATTGGAAAGAGACCGAAAATAAATGAGATATCTTTATATTGTATGATCATAAACTGAGATTTTCCACTGCTTTTTTCACCGAAACTGTTCAAACTTTTATACATTCTTAAGAAGTTCTTTAATGCCATCATTTAGAACCACAGGTCCATAACACGCGTACCTTATAAATACTGTTTAAATGTTGATTTTAAGCGCCACGTATTGCTATTCTTGTATTTTCATTGACATTTATAATTGATGAGTACTAATAAACACAAACACTATATACATGTACATAGCAACACTTACCTTTTGTCTGGAATTGGACGGATGTAGCAGTGTCTACACGGATATTGTCTGCGTACAGATCATATTGCGGGTAGTTCACACCACCAGATCTGTACGGGCAATAGTAAGTTTTGCCTGAAATAAACCAGAAAAGTAAACATGCTATTATTCCATTTTCTTATGTTGTTTTCCACTTTGAAAGAACCAGCGAATCCGGGGCATAAGTCATATATACCATGTACAGATTCACACCCCGAAAAATATACGTGTGTGTTAGACATAGACATTATATGACACATATTCAACTCGTATTGATTGTATTTAAACTAGTTCCCAGATCACCATTCGCTCAATTGGGTGTCAAGATCTCGTTTTACCTATATATCCAGATACTGCATTAAGCACTAAAGTTTCACCAGATCACTCGCTCAACGATATTTACTTACTGATACATACGGTATACTTCATAATTGTGCGTGTGTGTGTTACTTGAACAATTTCTAAGCCTACTAAAATACGCTTTAAAAATTATTTACCATGAATAAAATAATTTTATTCATGTATACAGAAATTCTTACTGAAATTAATTAAATTATCAGTTTTAATAAAGGTAAATTTTTCGTAAAAAATAAGGATAATCGAAAATAATTTATAGAATAAGAATTCTAGCTTGGACGATTGGTTCGTCGGTCGGTCGGTCGGTCAGTTGATTGATGACAAAGACACGTTCCTTCTACGAGCACCTTGGAGCGACACATGCCTAACTGTGACTGGTTGTGTCAACTAATGAAAGATTCGTGTTACTGTCTATATTCTTTTCTTACTTGGACATTGACCAGGAGTGCACGAGGATGTTTCAGTTGTACTTCCGGAACAAGAAGCCCCGCCCGCTGAAGGGGCGGGTTTAGTGCATGATCTCGACCTTGATTTGGTACCAGAATCACAAGTTACGGAACATGCGCCCCAATTTGACCAGTCTGACCATCCTCCGTTAACTGAAAGAAATTATTGATAATAAGAATCACAACGTACATCCATGGAAGACACTTGTGTAGTTGAAAACGCGTTTTATATAAAAAGACGAATTACATTACTTCAAAAAATTACACTACTGAATTTCAAAGTTTTAATTCAGACTCTACCGATGCGGGAAAACAAAGAAACAAAACTAGAACTTATAGATATACAAAATTTTACCGGCTTGCTCGAATATAAAATAGCCATCACTTCCGTAGCCATAGCTAACACGGATACCATTGATTGCATGGTTTAGACCGCTCCAACTCATTATGGTACTTGAACCAATGTTACTGCCTTTTCCAACCTGAAATGTACGTGTGTAATGGTGTTTGATGTTGTGTACATATAAATGCCTGTAGAACACTGATATACCAAAAATTAGGAATACAGTCAAACCCGTGTTTTCGACCACCTCCGAATAAAGACCACCCTGTGAATAAATGCCATTCTTTGAAAAACCGTCGCTGAATATTTAGAACAAACTGACCTTCGAATAAAAGCCCTCTGTCAATCAGGTCTCATGTTGTCTTTCCTAATGGTGGCCTATGTTCACAGGTTTGACAGCATATATTTTCAGTTATTCGGGATATCCCTAGTTAAGTGGCTATATAACCGGTAGTGTCACTACAAAATGCCAATGGTTCAGGCTTCTAGGGCGTAAGCTTAAAGTGTTAAGTGACGGCAGCCGTTGTTCTTTCAGCTTACACGTAAATAACATGGTCTTTGATGAATTAGTGTCTTCTTATAAAGCATACGAGCAATGTGAGAACTGCAAAGTTTATCCATGAATACAGAATCAATAAGAACATTTTGACCTAACTTGACCAATAGACCAATACATGTATATGAAAAGTTGAGTATGATTTGCAAATTAGGATTCAAATAATTTGTATCAACTTCTTTTATACATTAAAATCGAGAAGAAGGCAGACTAAGTAGGACGGATGATAAAATCTTTTTCGATATATATATACAGTGGAATACGGTTACAGCGAACTCCTGGAGACTGAATAATAGTTCACCAATCCATATTTGACTGTATCTAATACATTGAAGGAAAGAATAACATGGCAAAGGGATAATTACTTTACTATATCAAAATTTTTCAATATATCGGAATTCATTCTAACCGTGTTATACTGTAAACGATAACTGAAGAATAAATTGCATATTACCTTTACAACCCCGCCTGTCCATGAGATCCAGAACCATTGGTAGCTGGAGGAGGATAAAATGCTGGACTGTAATAAAAACAAACAGGACAACTTTATTATTTTTGACAAAATTCCATTTAATATTATTTCAAAGTTATGCTTTCCCTGTTTTGTCCACGTTCTCGCCAGTTGGGCTTGTACGTATGTTCATATACATACAAAAATCAGACACGAAGTCTCTGTTAACAATACAAGCTTGAAAATAGCATAATTGAAAATGTATACAGTGACCAGTTAGAAACAATAATTAACATAATGTGCTTTGGCATTTCCTATTGTGTTCAAACATCGCAGTAAGTTACTTGTATGATCATTTTTTCGCGAACAATTGCATTCAACCAAACATCAGTCAGGTGCATGTATATCCTTGGTGATATACCGCATCGGTTATCATTAAATTAACACGCTCAGTCATAGAGATTATTAAAAAGTCAAAATAAGCCAAAATACAATAAACGATACTTATAAAAAATGTACGGATACTTTATGTTTGACGATACAACGTATCATAATGTATATGTGTTGAAATTCTGCTTTGTTCGTTCTTGTCGTAGAAAATTATATTCTTAATGATGTAACGCCATATCTACACAGCCGACTTTGCAAATATTTTACAATAAAATATGTCGATTCGCGCGCACGGAAAATATGTTCACAAATTATAAATTTGATTTAACAAATTTAAGACATTTCGAGGAAATATACTGCATGTTAGCTGTATAACGTAAAATTAGGAGTACAGAAATGTTATTCTCTCATTTAATATGTTTATGCTTGCTCGGTCATTGCAGGTAGTTGGGGGAATTATAATAAAGCATATGTATTTAAAAATTGTGCAACTTTAAGCATGTTTGACCATATGTGTAAATTATGACGTATAGATATTTAAAAAAAACGGATTCATACTTACCCTATACTCCGCTCTAGGTGAACCTTGTTGGGCGTTACGTATCACTGATTTTCCGTTACCCCACCCACCAAGTACAACTTCAATAACTTTATTATTGAAATCATTGCGGTTGTACTGTAACAAAATGTGAGCATCATTCCTTCCTGCAAATAATCTTCTGTTTTAGAAATAAAATGAGACAGAATCTATATGAATTGCACGTAGGTGACTTATGATTTAATCATTCGTTCTGATACTAGTACTTCGAATCACCTATTTAACGGTTAATCAAAAATGAAATTTCTATATACAGCTAACCGTCATAATTATCAAGATGAAAGACAGAGAAATAATCATCTAAAAGAAAGACAGAGAAAACACTGCGAAAATGAGTAGGATTGAGTTATTTGTACTATTAAAACACGAAGTTAATATGTAGCCTAACTTACCTTTCGTCTGGAATTTGACGGATGTGACTGTGTCTACACGGATATTGTCTGCGTACAGATCAAATTGTGGATAGTTCACGCCACCAGATCTGTACGGGCAGTAGTAAGTTTTGCCTGAAATAAACCAGAAAAGTACTCGTGCATATATTCCCAGTTCTTATGTTATTTCCTATTTTGAAAAAAATTGAATCCGATTCACAGGTTACATATACCACCCCTCACCACGAAAAAAATATTCGTCTTTGTCAGACAATAGACATGTATAAAATTCTCAAGAACCTTACTGTAAGTAGTTCCGTGACCACTATTCGGTTGCGATCGATTCAAACCTCGAGATTCCAGGATAATTGGATACCGCATGGCGTTAATTACCCTTGTGTCCACGGATCAATTACTCAAAGTTATTAACTTGCTAGTGTATACAGTAGGCTTCATACATACACATAACTTGTGGGGTTATTTCAAATACGCACACTTTCCGAGCCTACTAGAATTTTTGCTTTCAAATTTCTTTGAATACAATAATTTTATTCATATTAAAGGAAATTTAGTATTTTCCTTATTGCAAATAAAAAAAAATGTTGAACTCATATTTTTGTTAATTTGGCCATCCGATTAATAAGGCATTAATCAGCAATAATTTACATTGTATAGTCATATTGGATACACCAACTTGTACTGACTTGAAGAAGTTCCCTCTTGGACATGTTCACGAGCGCAAATTTTCACGGCTATCAGCGAAAACGCTATTTTGATTTATTCGAACGATTCGTACACAACATTTTCGTACTTCCATTTTTTGCACCACTTTTTGCGAATAGAGAGGTTAGGGTCTGGTCTAAAAATTAGGGTTGGTTGGGTAACTGCAAACATGGCTGTATTTTCTTGCCTTATATGCTTAAATATTGAAAACGAGAAGCCGGAAAAACACCAAAAATATTTCGTCAAAATAGCTAAACAAAACTTCGGGTTTGCGGAGATTTTAATGAGTCGATCGCATGACTGCAAATCTATAATGGATGGCCCAAAAGACATAAAATATATTGAATATATTATAAAAATGACTTACCTAGACATCGTGAGAGCAAACTGGCCAGAATGAACCAAAGGGTCAAACCACTTGCAAAGTTCATTGCAATACCTTATTCCCGGTGGGTCTATTGTAAGAAAACAAAATTATTTGTCTTATTTGAATGTCATCAAAAATTTTTTATCGTACTGTACACTTTGATCATAGCTGAATTCGGCTCCGAATTTGATGTGTTTTAACTTACACCAGGGAGACGTTTACCGTAAGTTTCCAAACTAGACATGGTTTAAGTCAGCTTTGCCAGTGATTACAAAATAAATACCTAATAATACATTTTAAACAAGCTGGTATAATTTATGCAATGCTAAAAGCAGCTAGATGAAACTGAAGTCAAGAAATTTTACGTACATTTTAATGGCAAGCTAAGCCTCACAGTAATTTATTAATGATTTAAAATATAGATTTTAAAAGCAAAAAATATTGTTTTGTTGTTTGTATTAAATGCTAATATAAAACATTTATAGAAACAAAAACAATTAAAAATCAAATGTATAGTAAATAATTAGGTATTATAAATGAATAATTAATGTGACTTATTAAAATACATATTAAATTAAGAAATCCTTTTTACCTAATCCCGTAAGTGTTCACCCCGACGTTTACCGAAACAGAATAACTATAGGACCTATTAAATGATATATTTACTTTAAAATAGAGTTAATGCAGGATTACGAATACTTAACCCAAGTGCCAACAGTTTATATAAGTAAGTCTGAAACTATGTTAATCCAATGTGAGGGGTTTTATGTAAGAACTAATTGATACACGTGTAACACAACATACAACCAAACTAAGGCCATGAGGACTTTCAATATACTAACAAAAACAGGCCAAAAAGAGGAACTCTTACCAAACAACACACAGCAGCTACTGCTGACGTCGTACGGAAAATCCGTAATATGATTAAATTGGTGAATTAGCTCACACAAAGAGAAATGGCAGCTAAGTGTGGAGTGTCTCTAGGCACTGTTAACAGAATCATAGCCACAATGCTAAAAGCCAAACTCGGGGGAAAATGCCGCGTTCATAGGCTCAGTGCGGCCAAGAGTTTGAAAGGACGTGCTCGATCATGGCATATATATATCTCCGTCTTAACTGTAGAACATGGAAAAACGTCGTCGCCACTGAAGAGGCCATGTTCAATATAGGCGGTAGTTATGGTCGGTCGACGTCATGTTTGTTACGTTCGTTCTAATGAAACACACTAAACAAACTGAAGGGCATAAAACGAGCTGCATTTGCACTTGGATTTGTAGTTTGGGCAGGCGTTCGTTTTTATGGCAAGATTTCTTTGAATTTTATCTCTAAAGTGATGAAAGTCAATGCAAAGTATTAGGGTGAAAAGGCGTGTGGTTAAAGGTTACGTTCCGTAGATTCCTAGGACATGTAGGTCGAGGGCTTACATTTTGTAGATTCCTAAGAAAGGTGTAAGAAAGGTATAAGAAAGGTATAGGGCAAGGGCTTACATTCTGTAGATTCCTAAGCAAGGAAGATATATATATATAATTTTGTTTAGATCCGACAATCCAGGGCTTACACATTTAGTCAATTTAGCTCCCTGAGCACGAAGCGATCAGCCAGTCTACTCCGGCGTCCGTTGTCCACACCAGGTCAAATAGAATAGTAATTTTGTTAACACTCTAGAAATCACAGATTTGATTGGATCTTCATGAAACTTTATCAGAGTGTTTGTATTAATGATAACATAAAGTTGCAATCTTTACTCATGTGAGTGAAAAAGGCCATCTTGATCCTCTTGTTAATTATTATATGTGACAACTGCACAAGAAACATTCATGTACCCCTCCCTCTCCCTCCCCCAGTCCCTGTCCCCTCCCTCCTATTCCCTTCCTTCCTGATGTTCCCTTCCCACAGGGTACTCTCCTCAGAGTAACCTATTGCGCTCCCCTATTTGGGCCTTTTTTCCTAGTCGTCTCCCTGTTTTCTGGTTGAAGTTAATTGGTGCAAACAGACAACGGACAGAGAGCGGAAATTTATCGGAGCCAGCGTTTAAAAATCAACGTGCAATTACTAACAGGTGAAAGTAACAAAATTTTATTTTGATTATTAAATTGATGGCGGACAAATTTATATAAGGTTTAATAGTTGATAATAAAAAAAAAATTTAAAGGAACAGCCATTGCAGACAACAGTTTTCTTCAGACTAAATGGTTATATCTAAAAGGTGCAAACGGACAATAATTTTTAAGGGAGATGACTTACAGAATTAAACAGACAGGGAAGATTTACATGACCGTGCGACCACATACACGCATCATACGGGTGTTCGTCCCTCGACACCGAGGTACGATAGAAACGTACACGCAATGCGTTCTTATGAAGAAGGCCTGTGGAGCCCAACTTAATCCTTATAATTCTTTTTACATTTTATACAACCGAGTCAACACTAGGAAAATGTTTACAAATTTGAATAATAATATACTTCAGGTGTGATTTCATGTGTATTAATATCCCTGTAGCACCAAATCAATTCAAAAATTCACTGGCGCTTCACTTTGTAATTTACAATCTGTTGGCAAAATTTAGTAATATTTGAACCATCAATTTAATTAATATTAATGAAAATGTGAAATCTTAAGTGTTGTTTCACCTCCCCGTAGTCAATATGTGTACCCCCGGGGCATAATATATACACTCCGTACAAATACGGGTCCGTTATTAATGCATTTCACATCTTGCAGCAGTTATAATGATCATCGTTAAATCAAACTAGAAACAACGTAGCACATGTAATGTTGTATTTAAAGTAAAAACCTGCATTATCTTCTTCCATTTCTATCATACTCTCATAAATAAATAAATCTGAAGCAAGTTTCATATCTAAATCAAAAGAACATCCACTGACTTTTTCAAAAATATATTTAGTATTGTCGCACCAACAATCGACTTACCTAGAACGTGGTTCATTTAATATAGACAAAATTGGTTCAAATTGTTCAACTAAAAGTTTAAAAAGCCCTATTTTATACACCAATATCATTGAAGGAAAAGTCATTCTATTCACTGAGAGGCACACATGTTTTTTACCAAAATACACATTACTTAAGATAGAATAATTACCTCCCTTAGATTTGCTTAATATGAAATAGGCAAAATATTTAATAAGCCATCCCGGCCGTGAGGTGCAAGGTACTATACTTTCTTCGAGATGACTGTCGTTTTTTCAATCCAACCTGAGACACGTTTTCTGTGTATTTTATTTATTTATTTTCTCTCATCTTTCTCTCTTGTTCATTTCCATTTCCCCGTATGGTTCTATATTTGCAAAATCGCAAATCACTTTACCATGTGAATGCATAAATTTGCAACAAAACAATAGGCTGCATTCAAAACCCGATCTTAAAGCAAATTACAATCCTTCCACTGATCACAATCAGAAAAAAAACAGAGATTTTATCGCCGTGGTACCATATACAGTTTTATTACCCCTAATTTGCATGATGAAAATCGATTCGGTCCAAGTTTATCCAGTAATATTCGTAGTTGTCCTTATGATATACAAACTCAAAAGTAAAATGATATTTATTTTATTAAACTCAAAATTTCCCCGCCTAAATTTTATCTAATATTTTATTAAATAACATCATTGGATTGCTTGATAAATGAATTTTACCGCACGGGTGGGCATTTATTGCTTCATTCGTCAGATTTGAGAAAAACAGACTTAAATCTGACTTTTTCAGAAATTTTCATATCACTTACTCTATATTTAATGTAAAAAGGGCAATTGTTTTTAAGTGCTAATTCCCCACCTAAATATCAAAATAAAATAAATATTTTTGCATATAAATAAAGCTGAATAATTAAAGTTAATGAATATGATGGGACATTTTTTATTAATAAAATTTTATTTGATTTTTTATTAATGATCAATAAAAAATATTAAACAAAATGTCCGGTAGTCCTTCTATATTCTATAGCGCTGATTTAAGCACAAAGCACTAATCTGATAAGCGAAATTGTTCCACATGGTATGGCAAGGGCTTACGTTCTGTTGATTCCAAAGTGTTCAGTGATGGATTAGGTTCTTAATTGCCTTTAGGATAAATTTGTAGATTAAAATGTGGTCTAAAATGTGAAAGTTGAAAAACAAATCTATGTAAACCTAGATTTCAGTCAAAAAATGTAAAAGATGGCTATAGAATGCTTATTTTCTTAGGCTATCATAAAAGATGTTAAAGATGACAGTAATGTGTTCATAGAAAACAAGTATAATTTTAATATCCAGATTCATTACATATGTCAGGATTGGACACATTATGTTATGTCTGTTTTTAGAATGAGACAGATTCTCAAAATAGAGTAAGCCTCTTCTTCAAGAATGAGTCCATATAAATACATTTAACAGATGATTTTTAACCACTCCTGATGGCTACAATGTGTATAAAAATCAGCCTTTATGTTAAGTCTACTTGCTCTGGTAATTTAATTTCTCTAAACTCACTAAACAAATTTCCTATCAGCATGAAGAGGACACAATCCATAACACAGCCGCAATTTTATTACATTTTTGCGGAGTTACATTTTAACGATGATTTCAAATAGCAAATATTCCCTATTTTTCAGTCTCAACAAGTTTTTTCATAGATGACAATAAACCAAGTATTTTGATAACATTCGAAAATGTTGCGATAGCTGTCCAGGGTCCACTGGCTTTAGGTGTGTGATTTATGAAAGCTGGGGAGGCCCCCGGAAGCTCCTGAAATACAGCTAATTAAGCATGTAAAATGTACAGTAGCACCATTTCGTATGATGTAATCAATAATACTGCCTATATGCACGGTTACTGCTGAAATGAGGATGCAGACACTTATTTACATAGCCGAAATATTCAATTTTTATGCACAGCAGACACACTGATAGTCTGCTGTTCAAAATACATTTGTAACTTGCATTTTTATTTTTTTAGAGGACAATATTTTTAATATGCATGTGTTCTAGACTACTGTGTGAGCGTGATTCAAGGCTTAAATGCATGTGACACACTCGCAATGCGTGTGACTTGACAAGTATGTGTTACTATTCTTAAGATTTTTATCGGCCTAAATATGCAAGATGTTTTATGCATGACCATCTCTGGCAATAATGAGTTTCACCATCAAAATGCATAATCAAGTCCAAAATTTGAAATTAAATGTCAATCTGGGTTCAAAATCAGCGAACATTGAGTCTAAGGTCATATTTTTTTAAGAAGATCACACTTATGGTAAAGCATGGTAATTTCCAGAAATGTTCACACACAAGGTTTCCTTTGATAAATACATGAAAACAGAAGTCACATAAAAAATGGTTTTATTTTGAATAAATCATCAATATAATCATGGACAATTTCAACATAATGTGTAAGTAACACAGCAGCAATGATGTACTTTACAAGTATTGTGCAGAGGTAATAGCTAGAATTTTTTTTTTTTGATATAATAATGCATGTAATAATGACCTATCTATAATTAGTAATTCACAATTCCTCAGTAAGTTACATCTACAGCTGATTTGTGTGCATAACTTTTCTCCTCATATAATGAAAAGTAGAGTTACAAAAATATCAACCACAGCAACCTTGAATGATCAAATACTAGCTTATCTTTTATAACATACTAAAAAATCATCTGGTATTATGAGAATGTAATTTGCTTAATTTAAACAATGAAAAAAAAATTTTACTAACATATTTTACGAATCATAATAATAAATAAAATTCTGCTATTTGATAAGTTTGGTAAACAAATTTTACATTAGGAAATGCAGACACAAAACAGAGATACATGTAAATATACTTTGATATCAGAAAATCTGACTTCAAAACAGAAAAAAATAAAATCATGATTCAGTACTGAGTAACTGAATAAGATGCAGACTTTTCCTTTCCAATATTCGCCTGCAACATAAAACACTAGCACACTTTAATTCCACAGCCAGACCATCACTTTTACGGGTTCACATGCAATAAGATTCTTTGCTCAAGGCAGCAATACTCAGATTTTGAAACATTATTTTGTATAGACATATTTCAAATGAATATGCAATATCACAAACAGTAGATTGACAAGATGTCACTACAGTCATTTAATCCCATTTAGATGTTTTTACTCTCCGTGTGATAGTTCCGTCTTCATTCAAAGTATTGTATGTAGGTACGTCTTTGTACTCATCAGTCATTCTAACATACAGTATGTATCCACAGGCAGCCAAAAATGCTGCAGTACCAAGGCTCATAACTTTTTTATTCTGAAAAATAAAATTAATCCTTGAACAATAACGATCTAGGTATTTATGCAATGATAACTAAACATGTACACTTGTTGCTCAAGGCATTATAAACATAAACAAGATATTAATACAATACTGCAATGAAATTGCAGACTGCTTAACAGTTTGCATCATTGTCCCAATCATAAAATATAACGATTTGTATCAAATGGCAGACAAAAACTAAAAATATGAAGCAAAAATATGGTATGGTCTGCACCTGTGATACACAAGTGTGTACAAATGTATAAACCATCTAAGTGAACTAGAAACACTGAGAACCAGACATTTAACTTATGACCTTGAGACTTTGACAAAAGAGAAAAAGTATAATTCCAAACAGCCACCATTTATCAGATATTTTTGAAACTTGTCATCTTGTAATTCATTAGTTTGTATTGAATAATCAAAATTATCTCATTACAAATAGAGCGGCAGCATAATCAGTAAATATGTCCGAAAATTGTGTTATCCGAAACATTATTACATTACATTACTCACTGGTTTAGCGAACAACTCGAAGTTCACAATTTTAAATGCATTTGACGTTCTAACATTTCTTAAGCCTGGTTCCTTCATGTCGGCCTTAGGAGCCTCAGATTTCTTATTCGCATCAGCAGACATTTTAAGTTCTAAAAACAGACATAAACATTCCGTCTTCAGGGCGCTGCCATTTTCGGTGTAACAGTAAAGATAACATGTGCGTTACATCTACTTTTCTTGGTACGTTTTGTCTGAGAATTTAGTGGCCTCAAGTTTTATTTACAAGCGCTGTACATTGAAAGCGCGTGTGTTTCTGTTGAGTGTCATTTACTTCATTTTCATTTTAAACTCACTGAAGTTTATGCAGATATTTTCGTAACTTTTAGGTCTTTAATTAATACATGTACGTACAAACGGAGACATAACTCAACTTGGATTCCGGTGCGTTTTTGGTAGAATTGTCTTTCTTTATACCTCATTGTGAATCGCGCTGAAGATTTTGTTCTTGGTAGAAATTATCGTTCAATTTTCGGTCAAAATTTTAAATCGTGCTATTAAAATGTTATCGATTTTATATAATTAAAAAGCGTAAATCCATGTTCTGTAATACAATTAAACACATTTTGGCTCCATTGGTTTAATGGCATTTTTTTGCCAAATTTTCACTAAGACGACATACGCTGCTCATTTGATCTACACGCTTTGGCATTCAAACCAGCCACCCTGTTATACTGCGCACATAACAACACGTGTTTGATGTTCTACGCTGCCAAAAAATGTCAAAGTGTATCGTATTGCCGATAAAAATTTCTTTGAATCAGCAATTAGATTTTTCTATAAACTAAAGACTTGTAGGCCTTTATGAAGCGCTTTAGCGGAAGAATTCACAAAATATGCTTACTTTGCGATTTGTTTAAACTACTTTGTTTTTCTACAAAGACCTGTTGACTTAGACAATGAGTTATGGTTAGTTCTTTCCCTAAATATCAAAACTATAGAAATAGATGACCGGGAACAGCTGGTGGTTCAGCTCATTTAACGCTGATTTTCCGAACTGTATGAGAATATCATAGAGGTGGTCCATTGTTTTAAGAAAATTATGTAGTAAAACCTCAATTGAGGACAGCCTCAGTTTAAATACCACCTCATAATAACGGCCACTTATGTTCGAACCGATTTTCTCACCTGGTCCGAAAAGTATTTTTCCCCAAATCTCCCAAACCAATACCATACCGCGCTCAAGTTTCGAACTCACGATCTCGAGGTCCGTAGACCGAACGCTCTATCAATCGAGCAAAGCGGGTAGGCTCGGAATGGAATACATTTGAGAAGAATCACGTTTTGTATTAAGAGAACAGAGTACAGTTTATTATATCGTGAAGGAAATTGTATCTCTGCTAACTACATCAGTTATTCAATGTTTGACATTTTACAGGTATTGCAGCTGTTTTGTATAATTATCAGAATATTTGATCAACAGACGAACTAAAGCTGATTTCATCACCTTAGTAATATGCTGAATTGTAACATCTATAAGTAGCTCGGAAGGTGTTAATGTAGAATGTAGATTAATGCGAACCTATAGACGGAAATACTTTTCCTTTTTATTCAAATAAACATCTTCAAAGTCAGTATGCTTTTTAACAGGCCCCAAAGCGCCTTAGTGTCTTAGACAAGGCTCTCGCTGTCTCAGATTACAGCATACGAATGGCGATAACAGCTGCAAGTCTTCGCTATGAAGTAAGAAGTTAACAATAAACGGAACCGGTCCGGTTAGTTTGGTTAATAGTCAATACCACTGCAGTCATAGGGTGAGTAGTTTGATTCTGTGATTATAAACGGAATCAGCCCGGTTAGTTTGGTTGAAAGACAGTACCACTAGCAGTAATAGGGTGAATAACTAAACTGGTTCCCATTGACTCTGTCTTTGGCGCATTGCAACATGGAACGGGAACTAGTTTAGTGTGTAACTTGATTCTCTGACAATGATACGTGTATTATGTTTTATTGCCGCGGAATAAAACTCGACAGGGTCAACCATTTGTTATTTCTGCATATAGCGGACAAACTGCTGAAAAACTGCTTTTATGCGGGTATGTATTGAGGTTGAATCTTCTCTGCGTAGATACGTGAATGTGTCTGTTATTATACTCCTTAATGTACACAATCTACATTGTATTTTATTAATCTGCGCTTTCAAAGAAACATGTACATGTATTTCTATTTTCCAGCTCAGTCTAGTATCTACCTACGATCAGTGGTACGTTGTGAAGACATAAATCATATAAAAAACTAAGATGCTGTTTTGATATACCTCCGGGAAAGACTAATATCAAAGAACTGGAGGTAATTGTCCGAGACTGAAAAAACATTTTTCCTGTGAAACTTTGAAAACCTCACACACTAAGCACTGTAGATAAACGATGTATTGATAACAGAATCAATTTTCGTCAAAAGCATTGGAAGAGCGAAATAGCAGATATACGGAACGAACGGCCTTGTCGTCCATGTACTGGCATTTAACTGCATCTCCAGACATCGCTCGCATGGTGTTTTCTAATTTCAAACTGTTTTTGTCAACTACGAACTAACATAATATACTGTCGGGTGTTATGGAAAAGGACTGAATTTCACTCCAAGAAACAAACCAGGTACACATGTCTTACGTTGAAATAAGTCCCACGCTTCTCTTCCTGCGCTCAGAGAACACGGCTGTATACATGTATATGGAACAGTTATAATTAGCAGTATAATTAGCCTTACTTTTAGTGAATTCAAAGGATTGTTTCACTATTCAAGAAAGACAAATGCGGCTTTTAGACCGTGGATCGTTGTTACATGTTAACGGTCGTCGAGAAGTATCAAACAATATATAGAATTTGTAGATTTTATTAAATAATTGACAATTTTGCGTGTATATTAAAATTAAATGTTAAACAAAATACATGGATATAATGCATGGAACGAGACACGGAATGCGTAAAATGAATGTGAAATTGTATATAAATAAAACACTTAGTGCCATTACGATACCCACATCACGTGAATTGCAGTTTATTTGATCTTACACACAGTATAAGTCAGTCATATCATTGCACGTAAACATTCACTTGTACAATTATACACAACACCGTATACATGTATTTATATAATACATATATACATATGAAGTATGTTCAAGTAGAATGACAAAGTAACCGGCTTGTTCAAATATTTCATGCGTACAGCATGTATCATCCATTTTTCAAGCGTCACTTGACTCTGAATAAGTTGTATCCAAGTACGTGGCATTATACAATCAGTCCAATCTGTAAGAGTTGTCGCCCCTACATAATTTATAACTATGGAAGCAACACGACCACGAAGATGGAATTTAGAGTAGGCTAAAGTGCCCTCGCCATGGATGAGGGTCCAGTGTTTACATGATACATTAAAATATCATTTTTCATTCGTAATATCATGAAGTTTTAAACACACTTGAGATCAGTTGCAGGCATGGTGCTGCATATAGTGTTTGCATCGTTTTTTACACCGGATATCAAATACCATAATGCATCATTATAAAGCATATCCGGTTATGATCTGCTTCCGTTTAGGTGCATGGAATGCAAGCGCCGAACACATCAGAGTCATTCCGATTCCTGCTGACGTCAGATAGAAACACCATGACAACGAGCAATCACCTGAAATAAAAATGAACGATATCTTGAAAACATATTAAGATACATGAAATAAAGTCAATTTATTCCCTGGAGACGGAAATATGGTATTTCCTCTCAGCGTTAATTAGTATCTTACTAGATGATACTTATACAGTCAAATGTTTGAACGAAGATCATCAAAGAAAACGAAATGTGAACATTATATACAACTGGCCTTTATTCGAAGGTTACTTTTGGTCTATTGTACAAATAATTGTGAGCTGAAATTTTGACCGTTGACATACGATGAGTTATAATCAAAGGTGGCCATTCATTAAGTATTGACTGTATTTCATTTCAGTTGTATCTGCATGTTGTACAGATAAGTTCAATACTTTCCACGTCTGACAAGCTGGCATGTTTTTTTCTGCTTCCTTCACACATTTTCTGTGTTAAGTTTTTAATGCGGAGTATTTTTATACCTGAGGGAGGATAAAAAGATGTAAACTTTTATGTTTCTGAAACTTGATTTATCTATACTAGTTTATCAAGATTGTAATTTATCTCCCTATAATCACACGGAGAAAGATTATTACTTCATAGTATTATCTTAACTGGTTTATGCTTAAAATACATTGTGTACTACATACGTGCGGTTCGTAATTCAATTTAATTTACAATTCTCACGTGAATTCGTGCGTTATTTTAAATATATCTCATGTGACAACATATTGGCCAAAACAAGGAATCTATACTTTGAATGGACCCGACTATGTCCCTAATTGATGAATCGTACCTTTGACTTAAATAGGGTCCCTGTCCCATATGAAAAGAAATGATACACGAAAGACGAAACAAAAAATACCAGTATAGAGCTAATTGACGAGGGAATGGAAGGAAGTCTCGCTTTGAAA
Organism: Lutraria rhynchaena; assembly: GCA_008271625.1. Lineage (NCBI taxonomy): Eukaryota > Metazoa > Mollusca > Bivalvia > Venerida > Mactridae > Lutraria > Lutraria rhynchaena. The sequence continues at coordinate 3,879,069 of VIBL01000004.1, read as the reverse complement.
ATTGCATTCCAGTTTATTTCATTATATTTAAGTAAAAAAATATTATATTCGTATTGGACAGGGAACCTATTTAAGTCCAATGTACAATACGTCAACTTGTGTTTATTCCACTATGATCAAGCCGTATTAATAATTATTCAAAATTGTATACAAGCAGGATAACTTCCCCTGGAATTACCAAGCAGATTGTAGGGCCTATCTGATTTGATGAAATACAGTGTTATAATGTTATGACGGTATTTACCGAGATTATATGACCGCGAGATGTTTCCACAAGCTTGCTTCACTTCTGGACTGTCCCAACCATTTGGGTAAACGCCAACACCAGCCGCCATTAACAATCCTGTGAATATAAATATATAAACCAACTGCAATACCACGCTGAGGAAAAATCTTAGTTTTTCTTGAGAAAAAAGAAGTTATTTTCGTTGTAAATATATGAATTATGATACATTGTACTTAAAGTATATTAATTACTAAATCGGATACATCCGCTTAGTGCGTAAAACAAATTTAACGTAGCAAATCGGGTCAAATTCCTAAAAACACGTGTACAGTTGGGACAGTTTTGTCAACTAATTTATGATAGTTTTGATATATTATACAGAGACATAAATCCGATGTTTTCAGTGAAATATGACACCCCCAAAGCCATGGTATATAAGTCAACTGATACTAACGTTGTTATTATAAAACAATCAATTTAAAAAAGACTATCGCGCACCATATGATGAGGAATTTGTGTCATTTGTCAAATAAAACTGGAGTATACAGATAAACTTATGAATAATGATAAAATATTTCAGACATAGTGTCTACTTAAGAAACGAGATTGATTTTCAAATCGGAATATATCGCCCTCTGTGGTCAAATTGAATTTTGATTGAAATGATAAAAGACGCATACAGTAAAACCTCATATATAGCGACCACCTCAATATTACGACCACTTTGTTATAACGACCACTTAATATTTTCGAACCGAATTTCAATAACTGCCCTATAATTCAACTTGATAATGAGACCACTTCATTATTACGACCGATTTTTCGGGTCCCGAAGGTGGTCTCAATATCTAGGTTTTACTGTATTTTCATTAGGTCCAACCCACTTTAAACAAGTTAGATAAGAGGGTATTGTCTTAAGTATGACTTTCTGATTACTATTTATTTAATTATGAAAATAACGTTTAATTTGCATCGTGTTTCTCTCATATTCATTAGACAGTCTGGGGAATCCATATGCACACCGGTGTAGACAGTCCCAGGAGCATCGTGTGTTTATCTCATTACTAAAATTTCTTGAAATTGCCATCACCGTCTTTTTTATGCTTGGTCTTGTAATATGACTAACCATAGATCTTTCATAATAGAGTGATAAAAGAAAGTACTCTGAGGTAACAATCATTCGAACTTGTTCCCGGTTCAATATTACACCACTCACAAGACATTCGGTGCCGTTAACACCCGATAACGGGTACCACCGGATCTTCGCCCATGGAACATGGGTAGGTACGAATTTAGGGTAAATTGATTCATATAACGAACCAGTCGGTACTTTGTATTAAGAAAAAATATCATTAAACCAATGATGATGGTTTAATCTTGATGGAGACAAAATTTCCTCATACAAATAACTAAACTCTTACGAAATTAACAAATCTAGGAAACTTACGTTTCCTAGAAAATAATTACAGAACCTACCATGGTTCTCGGAAACTCTTCAATGTACGTTTCACTCAACATTAGGATATCTAACAAGGAACTCTGCAGATTCTCAAATCATGTTTTATTTAATGAAAATTGATCGCTTTTCAAGATACATAGAATGGGAACTGTTGAAATTCTGCCTCATTAACTGTGGTGATTTATAGCTGTTGCAAAGTTATTTGACCTAAAATACTTCAGCTTGAAGCAACACTGCACAGTACAAACAAAACGGACAAATCTTGAGTTGAACTTTAGCTATGTCTGCGAGCTTTTATGAAACAAAAATGCAATAAACAGAATTTCTTACTGTCATAAGTGATAAAAACACATCCAAGAATGTTTGGAGTATAAAATAATGATGACGTACATGTTCAATGATTATTCTTACAATTCGACTGGGCATTCCTGATATCATTCGTAAATTTCGCGGCGTATAATTTGGAAACGCAGTCCAGAGGTTAACGCCATACGCGAAGTTAGCTAATTATTGACTTTAAATAAATGAATCATAATGACATAAATGAACTTTATATGTTATTAAACTTCTTTTATTTGTTACAGTTTAAACTGTGTGCCTCTATTGCCTTGTAGAGTGATCGAGAAGGTTTCATGTTGATAAATACACGACTGATAAGTAGCAACTGTTTTTTTTTCCAAAAAACTCTGTGTCATGTTACCACAATATTATCATATATAGACAAATATAGCTACGTCATTATCTGGAGTCTTTTACAAAGTATGTACAATGTAAGTCTGATGATATGCTTCTCATGACTGCTAATGAAAGATAATGATAGTGGACCGACAAAAGTAAGACCATTTAATATTGATTGGTTATCAAGATACACGAATGCAGTCAAACCTGTGTTTGCAGCTACCTCTGAATAAAGGTCAGCCTGTGAATGAAGGCCAGTCTTTGAAAAAAAACTGTCATTGATTATTATACCTCCAAATAAAGGTCATCAGCCAATAAAAATGATTTTGTCTCTCTCAAGGGTGGCCTTTGTTTACAGGTTTGACTGTATATGTATTACCAGTGGGAACAACAGACTGGGCAAATCCTAATTAACACACAACCAGACTACAAATACCACGTGATTTGTAATATTTACAGTACTTAGAATTCTATCTAATTAAACAACAGTCAGCTATTATAGATAAGAGAGCCGAGAATTCCCATCCCCTAATTCTGACTTATTACCACACGAAGAACGGTTAATTAGTAATTTCTGCTGCTGGTCTGTACACAAAACATTGTCGAGAGATCTAGTAAATTTATTTTCGTTTCTTAATTACTACCATAATGTCTTTAATTAACTTCAGACAGATTCTTTTTTTGCCACTTCAATAAAAATGTTAATTTCCGGTTTTTGAAATTTTAATTAAGAGTCTTAGTGATTTAGTTATAGAATTGTGCATGGAACATGAGTAGCTCCAATCTATGCAACTAAAAGTTTATTTATGAACGAGTATCAAACTTTTTTCTGAAGCAAATTACAATCGCCCGTCGTCAACACATAACGTGACCAATGCGACATTAGTTTAATTATTTATCATAAAAAGTGATTCTAAAGGTGCTAGCATTTTCAGATAACGTAATACACGTGTAAAGTACCGACACCATTCAACAACCTCGGGGTATAAAATGGAGGGAAAACCATCATGGTGGTGAAAAATTCTCTAATCAAATATAAGGTGACCGTTTCATCTCGCAGGGACCACTAGAATGTGAGTAATAATAGACGTCACTGGTATAATGCGTTCTTTGAGAAATTGGAGCTCCCAAAACAGTGCCTGAACATTTAAACTGGTTCCCGTTGACTCTGGCTGTACTGCAGCATGGAACGGGGAACAGTTTACTGAACATTCCTATCCGATAGGATTAAGTCCAATATCCCGTGAACTGGTCTCCGGTTGCAGTGCTCCAAAGGTGTTGTACAGTCAAAGAGAGCAAACGGGGACCAATTAACAGTATCCGGGTAGATAAGAAAAAGTATAATTATAGCTCAAAACTGACGGATAAAATTTGTGAACTACCACACCAGAACTGTAGAGTTCATGTGAACTTACATGTAAAACTAGTTCTACAGGAAATTTCATCCGTAGGTCACTTTAAATTTTGTAAAAAAAGCTTGTACGATGCAATTTAATGATAAAGAATGTGACGAAAATACATTAAATCTATGATCGTGAGAAAATTACGTAAATGACGTTGATTTGTTCATGAGAATTTCGCCAAACAGCTTGCCGTCTGCAGCGACTAATTCCCGAATGATTACGCTTTAATTTAACCAATTCATTTTGAAATAATCAAATTGTTTCAACTGCTCATTTATTGTGCATTAACGACGCCATTGTATTTTTGTGTTGATGTGAATCGACGTATTTAATTACAATGCTCCATAAAAGTACCGTTATTATGTAATTAACAGTGAAAACCGTAGCCCAGGTATCAATAATTAAAAGGGGACCTTTTTTCATACTTTTTCTCCAGTGAGTAATCACCTTCCATTTGAATTGTTCATCGATTTGGAATAAAATATAAAACAACACGCTTCACTTCATTATTCTCATTTATGATTTTATGGCAATCCTGACTCAGGTTGTCATGACAACGATTAATTAAAATTCATAAAATTGTAACAGCTGAAAATCTGGCGACTCAAACAATAGTCATTTTCTTTGAGAATTGTCTTCAGTAAAGGACAAATCATTGATTTTATTGTACAACATGAGCCGAGGTTTTCTTGTTTTCGACATTTTTTCGATATCAGCCATTAATATAGCGCAGATGCCGCCGAATCACGTGATACTGCAACATTTTGAATTCATAATAAACAGTTATATCCGGGTAATTAATTCAGCGCGGCTAGAACAAAACAAAATATCGTCATATAATTAGCAATTCCAGGTCATAAAACGAGGTAATATGAAATATGCCTAGAACATTAATTCTCATTCACAATTACTGAAAGTTTTGATTAAAAACTAGATATTACTAATAAAATTACCATTATAAAAAAGACAAATCTTTCTAATAACTAGGTGTTGAGTTAGCTTTTCTCAAAATTGTGACAATTTAGCGTCGGGAGAGATATTTTTTTTACATATGCTTGTTTTACAAACAATTAACTATGTGCGGAATATATTGGTACCAAAGCTGCTAATTTTAATGTCACAATGACATGTGATTCTTTATCACCTAGTATAATTTACAATACAGCGCAACCTCTCCAGAGCGGCCCTCTCTTGAGCGACAACCTCTCTTCAACAACATGAATGTTTGCCACCACACGATTTTACTATTAATTTAACAACTATAAAGCAACAACCTCTCAACAACAACATAATTTTGCTTCTCCCAAAGGGTGTTGCTTTGGAGAGGTTGCACTGTACATTTTTATCGAAGGCTTTCGATTACAAATGTACCCATGTACCCGATTTGATTCGCGTATCCTGTATCAGGTTTGATCATCTAACGATCACCGTCTGAATATTTCAAACTTGGCCCCTTTTTTATTTCATATAAGAGAAGACAATTAATTGAAAAACTCCGTGATACCTAGATGCGAAGTTCTACGGTCATGAATCCGACACAAAACATTAAATACTATTCCGTAGTTTAAAGAATATTTATGAATGTGACTTTTTATTACTTCAAGTGAGCGATGCTATGTCTTGATTCACAACTATTCGATCATTAAGATTGAATGGTTCATAATATGAATGGACAAATACGTCTTGTTTTTCATTGCTTAGCAACTTATCATTACGTTACCAGCTTCCTAGCAACGTATCGTTTACTTTTAAATCTCAACGTATTTTTTCACTAATTTTAATCACTCGTAAAGGACCGGTGGTCATATATCTAGCCCGGAGACATCCCCGGTATCACTCCAGTGGTAGTAACGTACTGAGACACTATATAATATCATTGACGCTAGACTTACTTTATACACATTTGATATAGATGATATGTCTGATAAACTGGGTGACATGGGTTTAGTTTTAATTCCACTTAAGTGGGATTTAACATAATTATTATCTTAAATCTAGGGGGTCTGTTTACAGATGGTGCGTATTTACTTCTAGATTCAGGGTAAAATACCGCCGCGGTTGGTAGAGATTCGTAAATAAACACAATTACGGTCGGTTTCTTTAAATCGTTGTGAGAAAGAGTTGATTGTTTCGTACCAAAATGTGACAGAAAAACAAATCTGACACCGAGTGACACGGCATGTCAAAAGGTTCGCTATTGGTAGTAAATTATATTGTAAAATGGATGGTAAGGCACTTGACAGGAGACGTATTGTTTGTTTTTATACTGGAGTAATGTAATTGACTGTAACCGACTTATTTTCTCCTATAACATGGGTTGGTATGTTGGTGCGAATAGAGAATTAGTTGTTTGGTTGTAATAGCGGTTGAGTTGTGTTTTCATAACAAATTTATCCCTTATCATTTAATCAAACACCGCATCACGCTCGTTCTATTTTTGTTTTTACTTACATTATTACATTCGTATTTGATAAAAGTACGTTTTATTAATTTACACTAAGAAGTACGTTTAGAAAAATTACGAAATTCAAAGATACAAAACTGTACGTGAGTAAGAAAAAAAATATTCGTAAAACTTCAAAATAAATCTAAGATACTAAAAACTTTTTTGAAAAAAAAATGCAGGATGCAAAAACTAAAACATAAATGACGAAAAATTGACGTCCGGGTATCATGTTTATGGGAACTTGAATTTACGTGACGTCATTGGCAACACGTCGTTACTATCCACACATTTATGCCCAAAATTAGGATGTCTGTAAGCATGCATATAAAGTTCAGAATTCAAATTCAATAAAAGAAAATTCGGTTCAAGAGCAAATATTTGTATGTAGTGCAGTATTAAGTTTTACCTACCAGAACACATTTGCAGTATTCCTGCAGATCTTGCAACCATAGGGACCACAACTCCCTTAACACAAACGCCGAACATTGCAGTAAGGGCCGTCAGTAGACATATACCACATCCGGTCCCAATTGTTAATGTAGCTATTTGCCAGGCCGTGCTCGGTATGTCACCAAATGTTGTATATCGTCCACACTCGAGAGTCATCGTAAGATCTCCGTCGCTGTTAATCGCTGGATAATTACATCGACGGAAAATCCCGAAGTGTATCGGAACATTTTGTCCGGTTTCCGCATTAAATGGGAATTTCATTTGTCCGGTTATCCAGTAAGGCATGAAGAAACCCACACATGATATCACAGACGACAAAAACGACGTAAAAGCCCAGAATACACCAACACCAGATAATCCAGACATTTTGTTTTAAATCCAAAATTAATTTAATTCCTCGAATTATACACTAACTCCAAGACGCCAACCGATTTCTAACATCAGATGTTTTTTATTTGTGAACAATGCAATGAAAAAATCTCATAATTGCTTTATCCGCCCTTTCACTGCAATCAGTTAAACTTGGCTACTTGCACAAAACAAAACTTTTTTGAGATTTACTGAAATAAAAAATCGACTTCATTCTCTGTTTGTCCGAAGAAGGAAGAATTTGAGTAACCATGAGCGTTTGTCGTCTTCAATAATTCTATTAATCCGAAGTTTTTTAAAAGTTCCTTTATTCAACACCTCACACTAAACCATAATAGAAGCATCCAGCTTCCAACTTTTTCTCGCCGATCTTATCAGTGTAACTTGTCTAAATGAATTCACAGCAGCCGAAAATTACCCTCAAGTACTTATATCGGTCTATGTTTATAAAATATTCACTGACATCCTGTAATTTAAAGTCTAGTTATAACAATTTATGATACATGTACCGTACAGACGACGGTTATTTTATTTACATCGCCGTGAATGTTAGAGAGCAGATTGTCTGAACAGTCGACTTCAATATCAAAAACCACGTGATGTTATATTTTATTTATCCAGTGCCTTGTTTTAGTTTCCTCGGGCCAAAAGTACACAATATAATGAAGCGCGAGACTGCGTCTGAAATATACGTCTGTACAATAACAGAGAGAAATCCGTTTAACCACATTGAATAATTAATTCATGCAATCTAATTCTAATGATACGTGACACTATCAATATTTCTCATTAAAAAGCGAAAACAGAGGCTGGGAAAATTTGATATTTGAACATAAAAACGAGACATGAAATTCCGAACAATTCTTTGTGTGAGACAATTTGAGGCGCTCTTAACACAAAACTCCGATAACAACGTTATATCGTATGACTTCGTACATTGCAGGGTCAGGACGATAACTCTGGTCAGAAGTTATGTCAGTGTAAGTCTTAGATGTGATCTTTAAGATACAATTATGTACAGCAATAATCCGTTACGACAACAAACTTTGATAACAAGATATACAAAATCTTCCCGAATACACAGAAAATCCAAAACTTGTATCGATAAGCGATAAAATTAGGAGTATTCCGAATATATATCAGTCAATCTTTGTTGTCCGAATTCTTTAAATTAAAATTTGTTCAAAGCAGCCGATGAGTATGTGAAATCTGCAGATCTATGTCATCTGGACGCTCTCAGTTCTGGACCTTTCACTTCCGGTTATGGCACTGAAATCATAAATTAACCAGATTAATAGGTTGAAAAAATTATCATTAAACCATTATTTAAGTTACGCTTACTTTAGACTTTCTGACTTAATGGCGAAATATTATCGTTCTATACGTATTGGGTGGACGCAAAGACAAACAATATTAAAATGTAAATTTATGCTATACTACGCCCAGATCGCTTACATCAAAATATCCGCACACAGTACAACTGAACAATCATTTAACAGCTGGTAAAATAGTCACACTATGTTACAAAAGAGAAAATAAAATCATTAATCACACATGTATAACGCAAACGAGAAACGATAAAATTTATCAAACTGTACACTGATATTACCAATTGAATGAAAAATAAATCACACCAAATATCTAGAAAGTGTTCAAACTAAAGTATGTCACATATAAATAACGATAAACTATTCAACCCTGTAACTTTTTGTTACCGTTTACACACAAACACAACCATTTTATACTGATGTAAAAATTGTAACTTTCACATGAAGTAAAAAGAATTATAATGACCCTAAAACATTCCTTTTATTGTATGAATGAAAGTTCGACTGCATGCTCTGATAACAAAAGTAGCGAAAATAATTCGGTGAATAGTAACCGCGAAAGTATAGTTTGACAAATACATCACATTTTTATAACATACCAGCCTCGTAGTATATATTAGTAACGTAGTTAACAAACTACAGAGGAACACACCGAAATGTGACGATTTCAGACTGTGACAGATAGAGGTGAAACGATTAATCGCGATCCATTGCGAACCGCGATTTTTCATGCTCGATTCGATTCGATTCGATTCAATGACGGCAATTTCGATTCGATTTTTTTTTGGTAATACCTACTTTCATTTTCCGTAGTATGCGAGTCAAAATGACTGAAATCTAACGAGATCAGCATTCTTCTCGTGTCGTCAGGCTCTTTACTGTTTCAGTTTTTCCTATTCACAAGTTTTATGTTTCGTTTGTTCCATTGTTTACAGTATTTAAGAAAATACATTCCATCGTAAACTAGTGGGATAGCTATTTTATTCTTGTCCTATTTAATTCCTTTTAAAATCGAAAATCGAATCGAAAAATTGAATCGTGGGATGAAAAATCGAAATCGAATCGAATCGAAATTTTTTGAATCGTTTCACCTCTAGTGACAGATGTTATGGGTTTTAACAATCTCCGACTTAGGCGACTATGTAGACACTCATATAGAATGAGATCTTTATACATTTCACCATAATTACAGTCTTGTCGATACATAACACAATAGTATCTCTAAGACATTACTTTAATATAATATCATCGTTAGTTTTCACACCGGGGCCGCGACCGTAGTCCAGTGGTTAGTCCGCTGGATTTGTTACCCGGCGATCAGGGTCCAAATCCCGGTAGCGGCAGGTCATACCCTTCTATGAAAATTTGATAAAAATGTCGATTCTCCACCATATGCGGAGAAGTTGCCGCCTCCTTGTGGAAGGGTAAGATGGTACTGGTTTGTCCACCGTGTAGGAAAACTGGTTAGGTGAAGCGGCCGCCTTATATAACTGATAAAAATGTTGAAAAAAAAGAGTTAAACCCCGGTGACAATAAGTCACATAAAACAATGCTTCCAAACGTTACTCAAACATCACTAAATAAACTCATAAAAATCTTAAATTCCACACGAAGAAGTCACAGATTTAATCAGTCTGTAATGAAATCACCTGACAATCGTTTGCTTCATTCTGAGATACTCAATCCTATTTAACCACACAAAAATGTTACACGGGAGTATTAAAGGAGCCACTGAAACTTTAAACTGTCGTATAAATATTCAATTGTTTATTGTATACCCACAGTGAAGTCAGTAAGTCGACTTTAACTGTTTAACCGAGTGAAGGTAAGTCCGGATACAAATTAATCTCTCCACGAAATCAAATCAATTAACAATAACACATTATCTTAAATTCAGTAATTTTTTTCTGTTACAATTTTGTAAATCATCTAAAGTCTATTATAGACTAAATATTCTAAAACATTTTACGTTTCGTTTCAAGCAAATATAATCATATTGTAGTGAATACAAGTCACAATTATCTCGAAATATTACTGTAGGTGTCTATATCTCCAATATTTTATGATGTATAATTCCAATTGTTTTCTTAACAATGTTAGACTTGTCCACGATTTTATATCAAGCTTTAGCGTTTATTCTCTGTGAAATGCGTACTTTTACGATTTATCCGATGCGTGCTGAGTGTTGAGTGATACAATACGATACTAAAGTAATCCCACAAATTAGACAACCAATTTCTTCAAATCCATCCCTGGATCACAGCATGAGAATAAAACTATATATCTTAGCAGTTTGTAAATATCACAGCATAAAACCCAATAATAGCAGTAATTCTACACGACGGATAAAATGCAAACGCGTACAATAATTTCGCAACTTGATGATTTCGCGAGAAATAAATATTTACATTTCGTATACAAACAGGATGAGAAATCATCACAAAGCGAAGCGATGAAATCTGAATTTCGATAAATGGGAATCAATCGTGAACGATTCATTCACTGCAAATCTTTCAAACACAAAACGTCGCAAACAAAATTAAACGGAATAATAATCATAACAAATATCCATATAGTAAAATTCAGACACAATTACGTTGGCAAATACAGTAGAACACAGTAACAGAGTTACAGTAAATTCCAGGGGATCTGGATGTATTATATTAATTCTATCCATATTTTACTAAATACATTACATTGACGTAAAGAAAGGGATGGCCAGAGGAAAAATAAGCCAAATAATACGATCAAAGTATCATTATATCCGAGTTCGCTGTAACCGTGTCTTACTGTACGTTCAGAGTTTCTTATGACGTTCTGTACACTTCTTAATCGCGGTAATAATTAATAAAAAAAAATCAGACCAGGTAAAAAAAACCCCGTCAAATATCAAAGTAACACCAAACATGATCTGAAATCTTTGTCATAGTTTGATGAAGACATTTTATAATTAATAATGAGACTAATATGGGTTATACAGTCAAACCTGTGTTTGCAACCATATCTGAATAAAGGCCACCCTGTGGATAAAGGTCATTCTTTGAAAACCCTCAACGATTGTGTAGAACAAACTGACCTATAAATAAAGGCCATCTGTCAAAAAGGTCACATTTTGTCTTTCCCAAGGGTGGCCTTTGTTCACAGGTTTGACTGTATATATATTGTCCAATAGAGTCAATGTCTTCATTATGCGGTGTCCCTAAAAACCACCCAGCAAAAGGTTGACCAATATTAGAATACTATTTACAACATACACAGACATTTGAGTGCATAGTCAAGGCAGCCTCTATTTCAGTTTTACTGTCATGACTTCGGTGTGTTGAGTTTGGAGATCGAACCTGTGACCTCAGGTGAGTGATGTATATACCACCGAACCACTGTGATGGTACTGTACAAGGGTTGAAGATCGTGACTTCTAGTTTATGTGGCGTAATTTTCCTAGTACAGTCAATTGTATGACGCGGATGCAAACGTCGGTAACTCGTTGTTATTAGCAGCATTATATAATTCCTGTTTATGTTTATGCAACCATAAAGTCTGGTATAAACTGTTTTGCTTTGCATTTGTATTCGTATTCTTCAAATCAGATGTAAAAAAAGCTGAGGTCACCGAATTAACTTGTAAACAAGTAAAAGATGTTCAGCTTTCAATGTGTTAATCACGACATTAAGAGCATATATGCGAAATAAAGTCAGTACACAGAGAACTATCCAATATGCTTATATTCAAGACACGTCCCGGAATTAATTAATACATATCTCGAGGGTATAAAAGTATATATATATTCTAACGGATTAATCAATCAGAGATGGTGCTGTCACTGTCAATGGTATGTCTAGATATTATTTGGTCACTGATTGAATATATCAGTCATGTCCACGAACAAATCAAGAATATATTCATTCGAAATGATGAAATATCAACATTGAATACAGAAGATTATTCAGAATGCATTTTGCTTCTAGAAATGCAATGATTATATATATCAAATGATTTCATTCAAAGGTAGAGATATAATCTGCACATAATAGAAGTGAATGTATGAATATATCTGAGTACAGTTGAACGCGGTTATGATGTACTCCTGTGCATTCGAAAATTTAGTTCTATACGCTCATTTTTCAAAATATCTTTTGAAATGAAGAACGATTTGGTAGACGAAAAATAATTTCAATATATCACATTTTACAACGTATTAGTTCACGCTAACCGGGTTATATAGTAAAGTTTTAACATATTAAAGTTTAAATAATCGTATACGATATTATTTGACATATATGTATCCAAATATTATAATAAATAAGAAAATATTGTGTTCCATCCATTATTTGTGAAAAGTCGCGATGAAACTAATGATTGTAATGTTTTGTACAATATTGTGTATTTATAACATTTCAAATCCATAAAAACTCAAATTATCATCAATAACTTTGTCTAATGAAACGTGACAAAAATAAATTGTTTGTAAACATTTATGTACATTAGATATCTTATTAATACAGTAAAACACGGTTATGACGAATTTCTGGGACCTGAATATTTACTTCCCAATATCCGACACTTCGCTACATCCAAGTTCACCATAACAGGGATTTACTGTATAAATAACTCAAGTTTATATTTGCTTCTGAATCTAATACGAGACGTCATACAAAAAAAGCAACAGTCAAAATAAATCCCAGTACCACAATCAAGAATTCATATTTCCAGACAAAAGAAAAAAATTGAACGTAACATGTTATCAGTAAACAAACAACATGTAGTTCAAAATAACCTATACAAGTTGATGATTAAACAAATGACATGTCATTTATACGTTCCTTCATTAATTCATGGCTGTCAGATTCCAATCACATCTGACATACGAACTTATACATATGACAAGCAACAAGTACGCACGCCATGAACCTGTATCTATTGTACAGTGTGTGCATTAATTAAACAAAATAGATTTACATAAAAATATTTGTGTGTTTATATCTGTAGGCTGATATCAATGTAACAGGTTGTGTTTAATTAACGTATTGTTTTATTATACGCTGTTATGAAATATACATGATACAATCTATATTGTATCTTTATTATAGGTGTCATTAGATAATTTTCTTCATATTTTTAGTACATTGGAGGAAATTACAGATGCAAAAGCATTATCTTATATAAATAGATGTTGTATAATGACATTTGATATTTATATACTACTAGAATAATTTACTTTTGTCAATCTGCAAAATCTGAGTATGAAAAATTCAAAACTACATGATTCAAAATGATATGACCTAGATTGACTTTGATGACCCAAGTAAGTATATTTGACAATGAACTTTGACCTCGTTTTGAAATAAACGTTTTGTTCTGTAATTTTCTAGTACAGTGCAACCTCTCCAGAGCGCCCCTCTCATATGCAGCAACCAACCTTCAACAACAGCATGATATTTTCCACTTTTCGACTTAACTATGGATTTAACCTCTCTAGAACAACAACCTCTCAACAACAACAACAACAACATAATTTTGCTTCTCCCATAGGGTTTTGCTTTGGAGAGGTTGCACTGTACAAGTGACTAGTCATATCAATGGAACGCTCTCGGTTTATTGTATAATATACGTGTAGTACAGAAGAATACGGTTATAGAGAAGTCCTTGTGACCCGGACAAATACTTCATTATGACAATATTTCACTTTATATATTACATTGAAATAAAGAGGAAAATACTAACTACCTCACTGTATCCGAAATCACTATTACCGTGTTTCACTATATACGAGTTCACTATAACCGTGTTTTACTGTAAATCGTAAATGTTACATCCATTGGTTCCCACATACTTCGAAACTTGATCATAAAATAACGAACGTATAATACATTTAATGTGTTTTAAATAACAAAACATGCGAATACAATTAGATATTAAGATTCAGGATAAAAGAAACCTGTAAGTAACAATGAGAGCTCGGAATGACAAATTGCAATATATATTTTAATGGCCCCTGGGTTTTTATGCGTTACTCATTCATACTATTTATTGGCTGTCTAGTTTTACAGTGAACTAACATAGGACGATCCGCGTCTCAGATGTGTATGATCAACGTTGATTAATGTTTAACATTTCTACCATTGTAATGTATGATCAAGTTGAGAGTGTATTTTACAGGGTAGTAACAAAATGCTCGCTGTTTGTGACTTTCAATTAATCCAAGCGAGTCATACATTGCATGTAAAGTATACGACACATATAAGAAGTGACGCACGTGTCCATGGAAGTTTAATTCACTTAAACTCCAAGAATCAGAAAAGACAATATACAACTCTTTCAAACTTATCGTCAATTATCGTGATGTGTACAATTTAAGGCTTCAAAACAATTTTCAACTGTTTATGTGAAATGTCTATAAGCGACTTTCTAGGTCAAAGACTTGGACATTGTTGTTTGTTCAAATTATCCACTTGCGCACGCAACATCAACCATTCGTCCGAAACTCCTCGGTCAATATCTTCTTTCACTCTGCGTATTCATGTATACATTGAACATGATCGTAGGAGTTTAATTATTCAAGAAACTAATCGTTTTATGGATATACGCACAAGCTTTGTGGACGCCCATTCCAGAATATGTACTTCGTAGTCCTAGCGGTCAGTACCATGCCTAATCAAACACGCACAATTTGAATGTAAATAAATATAATGTAAAAAATTATGTATTCACAGAGGAAACGTCTGGTTGTTATAACACACCCATGTCTCTTTAATACTCTATCATAAATTTATCTCCTCTAAAATAAAACAGTAACTAGACTTAAATGTTAATTAAAATCTTCTGGGATCGAAACAAACATTCAATTCAGCGATGTATTTCATCGGCGTAAGATTGTAAAATAAACCCCGGAATTTAACAAAACATTCGTCTTATGTTTTATCAATATGCATCAACTGTTTGATGTTTTGTTTTATTGTCAAATATGATTTAAATTTTGACAAGTCGATCATATCTTTAACTGATATCGTGCGTTCAGAGACAAATATAACAAATTATAATAGATGTAAATATTTGACGTATTCTTCTGTATGGGTTCCAAGTATACCTAATGAATATGTTTGAATGTTAAATGCACAATTCAAACATTTAAATCAACTTTACTGCAAAACCTCGATATTACGAGCATCATTTAAAAAATGGTCTTTAAATTGAGGGGCCTCAGTATCAAGTCCAAACATAATGAAAATGTAGGAAACCGGTCCATAGAGGTTGTCGTTATGATGAGGTAGTCTTAATATGAGGTGGTCGCTAAGTGAGGTTCAACTGTATTCGTAAATACAATGAAGGAAATTCGTCAGGTCCAATCACTTAAAATGGAATTATCTCAATACATACGAGTATTATGCTGCAGCGAAGATATTGGTCGGATTTTCAGGAATGCATTATAACCGTGTTCTACTGTATAATGAAATTCACTACATATATATTATCACAAATGAATACACCGTAGAAAATATTCAGATTCCTAGGAATTCATTATAACCGTGTTTATATGTACCTGCATTAGAAGCATTAGAAGCACGAATGAATCGTGCAGTATATTGTATGGAGTAGTCTCCAATGCGTGGTCTTGGTGAATAATTTTTTATATCTTTTTTCTCAGAGACAGATAATTCCTCTAATGGCTTTCACTTATTAGACACGCGTGTCTCCTAAGTTTCACTTAATGTTTCAACGCTTTCTATTTTATTGGTCTGGCTAATTTAAAATCATTACAATCCCCGTCTTTAGGAGAGAGGTTAAACTTCCTATGAGAACGTAAAGAACGCTTAATATGATTATTAACTCGACGATATTTCCAAAGATATGTAATTTCGTTTCATTATCGCCGAAATTAATTGTTCAAGCCTGTCTCCACTGTCAAGAAGTGTTTCATAATATTGTCATTCGCAGACGATGTTTACTCCGAGAGAGATAAAAATGGCGCGTACGCAACATGAACAAATAAAAAAGAGCAAACAAAAATAACTATCATCCACTGAGGACGCTTACATAGTCTGAGAACTGAATCAATTTAAATCCTTACCTCAGTCATTTTAAATCCTTGTGTTTTTTTAGTAATCACCGACATATCGTGGAATAACATAATAAACTACACGTAATTAAAACAACTATTTTGATAAAGACCCGCACCCCTCTATAAAACAAATGTACTTGTATTATTCAATGTCGTAGCGTCATACATATACTACCACAAACGAATTACATTGGACACCCAACACTCCTCTATGGTGAATATTTTAACCCATAAACCTTTCTCTATTCCTCAATAAAGCCCCAAATGCGTCCAGCACCTGGTTAAACTCGTAATCAAGAGGTTAATTTATGGTAAATATTTTATGATGAAGATATTTTAGCTGTAAACACTCGAATTTAAACCCTCGATTGGCCATACGAGAGAACTAGCACCGTACTTTATCTCAGGTAACCATACAATTACATAGGTGGGCATAATAGTTTCGATAGCGCGTCATAAATAGTGTTTGTAATATTTTAATAAACAAACAATATTTGAGATATGTATGTACTTTAAAGAATGGGTCAAACAGTTGTTCAAATGTCCCTTTATTTTTCCGAATCTCACCAGTTTCAAACTTTGTTTATCTACTAGTTATCGTTCTTGATACTTTTTATCAACGTGTACCCGCCGTATGTTTAAACATCAGCATAATTGTATGTCTAATATATTTATTTGTATTCATAACATTTGCATCTAAATTCCAGAATGTAAACACTTTACTAACACCAGAAACCGGATAAGTATATTTTCTTCTCAAACATTTAATGCTCAGATAGAATGTTTACAAAAGTATTCAGAAAAAACTGTAACCTTCGATATTTTACAATGCTAGGGTTGATCGTTTTGCATCTGATTGTGGGAACATTGAAATAAGTGGGTTACATACCGTTTGAACGCAGCTCGCGATTCGCGGTTCGAATCCCAAAGTGCGAACTAGCTGTGTTCAAACTTCATACAACCAAGGCAGTATATTATTATTATTACAGAGCAGGGACAAGATAACATGAACCAAACCAGCATATCGTCTGTAAATGTGAATAGAACATAATTCCAGTGTCTCATCAATCAGGCACATGTTTTTTAGGAGCATCAAAATACTGACGAATAATCAGATTATAACGACAGTGTATATATTGGATAATTCCATCAATATTCGAGAAAAACATCTTTTTGATACTGTATAAAAATACTGTAGCCGTATTCAATATTGCTGGTTCCGAATTTCGTGGAATCGCTTAAATCGGTAATTTCATGGATTTTCAAATTTCGGATATATTCGTACTTTTACGAACTTCTTAATTAATGGATACTAGAATTCGTGGACAAGCCCTTCCACGAAATCCGCGATATTAAATGTTCCACGAAAATGCCACAGTACCCCCCCCCATGATTCTAGTTTAAATGTCGTTGCTCTCTCACTTGATAGACGGTTGTAAAGGAGAGACTGTAGAAGATTATTCACGAATCAGGATATTTAAAGCAATTCTGTACACAAAGATATAACAACAGGTTTTCATACCTTTAAACTATCTAAAGCTTGGGATTGGTCTTAATAAGATGTACTAGTCTGACATAAATTTTAATATAGGCAATAATATAGCAGACCCTAGAATTATTTACAAGCCAATCCGATACTATCAGTGGTCTGGATATTATCCCCTAGAAAAACGTTTATCATTTTTGGCACATTTCTAAGCGCTGTGACATAAATTTACGTTATATTTATTGCTCGTGTATATAATGTGCTCGCATAATTACGCAATTATAACGGTTCAAAGAAAGTGAAATTACCAAATATGGGCGTCAAGACTATTGAATAAATGAACCACAGACCGACGCTCAGGCTGACATGTGTAAGAATAATTGTAATGCAGCAACAGACGTTCATATCATACTAAGGTTCTTTCATGTCAAAAGCAATTTTAAATAAATACTGCTGTGTCAAGTAATACGACATTTTATTTAATTACACAACGTCTGTAACAACACCGGATAAGAAAGGATAACGCTTACTGGAAAGAAACTTGTTCACGCATTACCCTGGAGAGAAATACTGCTTCTAAAATAGAATATCGAACGCGTCTAGACTGTAGTGGAAAATGGCGGGAAAAACATGCGCGTTTCTGACGTAAGGCCTATTTTCCTGGCTTCTAAACTATTGGAATAACTTCGAAATTTGTACAAACTGTATCTATAAAGTCATTAAGTTAAACGGTACTTTACATTACCAAGAGGATTTTGTGTTCGTACTAAGTAAATGTACAGTGCAACCTCTCCAAAGCAAAACCCTTTGGGGGAAGCAAAATTATGTTGTTGTTGAGAGGTTGTTGCTCTAGATAGGTTAAATTAATAGTTAAATCGTACAATCGGAAAAATCATGTTGTTGTTGAAGGGAGGTTGCTCAAGAGAGGGCCGCTCTGGAGAGGTCGCACTGTATTATTTTATATGTAACCACATGAAAGTGAAAGTACAACGAGTTGTTTATATGAATGTTTGTCCTAAACTCGTGAGTCTGCAACTACACGTACAGTAAAAGCTCACATAGTGACCACCTCAATATAACGACCACCGTCTTATAACGACCACTTATTTTCGGACCGGCTTCCGTTAACTCATCTACAATTCGACTACGTAATGAGACCACCTCATTAATACGGCCGATTTTTCTAGTCCCGACTGTGGTCACATGATCGAGGTTTTATTTTATATGCTTTACTGTCGTGTAAGTATTTCGATGTACAGTCAAAACTGTGTTTGCGCCCCTCCGAATAAAGACCACCCTGTAAATAAAGACCATTCTTTGAAAATTCGTCACTGATTAATTAGACCAAACAGACCTCCGAATAAAGGCCAATTGTCAATAAAGGCCTCATTTTGTCTTTCCTTTGTTCACAGTTAGACTGCATTACATAAACTCATTGACATACCATGAACAGAGGTGTCGTTGGTGGGTATTTGTTGAATCTGTATCAGATAACAAAATTGTTTTCACTCAGGCTGGGTGGTCAGAAATGAAATATTTTATCTTTGTACCGAATGAAACTCATGTCGTAAGTGATCTATAAAATGTGCTTTGATAAAACAATTTCTGTTAGATAATTATTTATGATACTGTAGCATTCAGTTCTGTGTAGTCACAATATAGAGACCATCTTCGGAACCCGAAAAATTGGTCGTAATAACCTAATGAGTTGGTCACATTATCAAGTTGAATTACAGGGGAGTTATTGAAAGCCGGTTCGAAAATAAGATGGTCGTTATATTGAGGTGGTCACTATGTTCTGTACTGTTCTATTCTGCTTTTTTCCCACGCCTTTTACAGAAACTGAGCGACATTGTCTGCTTCACTGTACAATAAAGTTTCAACTGTGTACAATATTTCATGTGATGGATAGAGATTGCGTTGTATTAAACTATGGTATTGATAGTAGCAGGTGGCAAAATCTCGAAATAGATACATTACCCAAATAAAACAGGGTCTGTTTTTATCATTTTTACAATTTTCTCCAGAGAATGTAATAATACGTCCTTATCCATTTATATGATTGAAACTTTTACATAAAATTACTTATGTTGACATAGCAACCGTTCCATAGCAATTGACGTACTTACAACGAATAATCCAGCGGTCTGCGTAGAAAAGCAACATTAGCGTGATAAGATTTTCATATCCTCATACTAAATCCCAACTTACTTCAAGAGTCTATCTGATACAGATTTTTCTTAATGACAAAAATCTCTTGAATACCATAAGGATGATATTGCATGCATAAAGATTTCTGTAACATTGTGTACGTGCATTTGTATACAAGCAATGAGTTCATGTGATGACTGGTTTCTTGTTTTGTTTATCTGATACAATAAAACCCCTAAAAACCGGATACTCTGAAGACCAGAATTCTCTTCTATCATCAACAGTTCTCTGAAAGCCGAAATTCTCAGAAAACCGGGCTTTTGGCCCAGTCCGGAAAGGGTCCGGTTCTCAGGGGTTTTAGCGTATAACTCTCTCTGTTTGCTGCAAAATTTCAGCTTTTCTGTTAAATATTCACACACAAAGCCGCTCAATCAATGGGACTTATCGGCTTGGTTAACACTAATCGACTTATGTACATTATGTCATCACGGAAGATGAAATACTCGACAAACAGAATGCAAGCATAATCCTACAAGTCTTTTCCAGGACCTCGTTCTGTCTTAAGACTCACACGATCGATGGAAGTACCAAGGGACAAGGACATATTTGTATAAGTTCTGTCTACTTAATATGTCCTAATCAATCCAGCATCTCTCAATAAAGAAAAGAATAATTTTCCGACTCAGTGAAACGAATGGGTTTTTATGCGAACACCGTCATGCAATTGTCACAATATATGCACCCGTTTTATGTGGTGATGGTAATTACCTTGTATTGATAGGAACAGAATTCATCAGCACGCGCGTATATCAAACTGACAGATGGAGAGAGAAAAGCGATACAAGCGTAATAATGCGAACATGAAATGGCAGATAGTGTCCTTTTGCTCCAACATTACGATATGTTCTGATTGATTGATTTCGATTTCGAATAAATTATTGTATTTGACATTTTAGATTCTACCATACCGCTGCATTGACTTTTCATCAGAGCTCAGATACAATCTAATGAAAAAAGTCCAGTGCTAGATATTTGCGTATCGTACGTTGATATTAGTTATCAGGAATGCGCAGATATCAGTATGGACACATGTTCAGATGAAACGAAAGCAAGCACTGATTTATTTTCTAACGATGAAATAAATTTTCTGAAAATATTCCATAAATAAAACCGTAGCTTTGAAACAAACTACAGTTTTGACTTCTCTTGAGTAATCTAACTGACATTTTGAACGAGAATTATGCTTCTAGTTGACATTTTGTCTTCTTCCACATTTTGCCTTTAATCTGTGGTTCGCTTATCAAGGAACTTGTCAATTGCAAGCGCTATTTTGGTACGGGTAAATACTGATTGGTAACGAAGCAAACCTGGCCTGATCACGTGATTGTCCTGCAGAGCGGAAGTATTATTGACATAAGTGTCACGCAGAAAAGAACGAACGCTCGAACCCTACCAAATACAGTGTAAATACCACATTTCAATTCCAATTCACATTACAATGATAAAAGCTGAGCTTAACTGACAGCAAAAACGACTGTGCATGATGAAAGTTACTGAATGACTCGAAAACGTTACTGAACGCCAAAATTAATGTAATTAGACATATGTTCTAAACTAATTTGGAAAGTGCGTGGAATGGCACGCCATACAAAAACGAAAACGCATTCAACACTTCTTTATTCAATACATCAGCCATCGAAACGTGCGTAATTTGATCACATGTCCGCAATTAACTAACTACCATTGGAAACGCCTTCTGCAATGATTTGCCTAATGAATTCCACAGACCTTTCGAACTTTAAAAGGAGCAATGGAATTCAGTAACGTACGTATAATGTCTGTCTGTAATGTTTGTTTTTAGAAATGAACACCATTCAAAATTGTTAGCAAGTAATAAATATTTTCGAGGTCTGAGACAATAAACAATCAATTATTGATGTAAATACATATATAGCTATGTGAATTAAACATGCATATAGAATATTTAACATTGACGAAACCAGTAAGGAACGTTGCCGTACGAGAGATATTTTTGAAAATACCCACACGCAGTACTCAATGGTCATTAACCGTTGAATAAAAATGACCCAATGGTCGTTAGCCATCGATGAAATAAACCAAGCGTCATTAGCCACAGAAAACATCATCAGATGGGCATTTGCGTTCATCTCTATGTCAGTAACCCATGCAGAAAATTGATGAATATAAGACACAATAGGCAGACAAATTATGGTGGAAATGTAATGTTAGTCTTCATGTCTTCATTTTGTGGTTATCTGCTCAATTAAACAAATATGATATTAAAGCGGCCTCCATTCATCGATGGCTTTATACTGAAGCTCGCATGCAGGCTCGCACGCACGCACTCACGCACCCTCACACACGCGAACACACTCAAGTCACTATCATTGTTCTTTTGTTTATTTGTCATAAATAAAATGAAATATTAATATGAAGTGATTGTTTTTAGTATAATCAATGCATCATACTTTTTTCATTTGTGAGGGTAAAAATGCATGGATTTATAAATTTTATGCCCATTGTATTTTTTGTATGTTTACGTAATGGCCGACAAAACTATTACATCTTAGGCTGTTGATGGGGGGATCTGAGACCTGGACATATAATTTGTTTCTCCCAGGCAATTTGACAGAAAATATTACATCCAAAGGCATTTGTCTCCAACCACTTAACATGATCGAATGAAGAAATTCACAGCTGCCTTCTGAATTTGTCGTGGAACATGATAATCCTGGAAGGTGACCGAGAAGTACCAGTAAGGTTATCTGCTCACCGAACAATATATACAGTCAAACCTGTGTTTGCGACCAACTCCGAATTAAGATCATCCTTGGAATACGGGTCATTCTTTGAAAACCGTCATTGATTATTTAGAACAAACAGACCTCCGAATAAAGACCACCTGTCAATAAAGACCACATTTTGTCTTTCCCAAGGGTGGCTTTTGCTCACAGGTCTGACTCTTATCACTATTGATAAACGCCCATAAACAAAAAGCCAACAAAATAACTTCACGAATGAGTCACTGGATGATTTAATGGACCAGTATCAGACTTCAAAACGAACATTATTGGAATCCAAACGAGCATCATAAGCCATAAAATACATCGCGCAATAAAATCTGGTGTGCTCAAACATTAGTAAATTGATGCCACATCAAGCCAGTATTGTTCTGTCTACTTTAAACATGGCGATGTCCATGTGACACGTGATATATCATGACTAACTCACTTAAATTCCCTCAGCATCATTCTGAGAACAGCTGAGAGTAGGACCATTTTTTCATGATCATATTATTTGTAGTTTCATACTTAATAATGGACATCACACATCGTGTCTGCTTTTAACACTCTTCGATCTCTCAGGGGGCCAATGTCATAAGGTCAGTCTCACTAAATGACAGTAGGACATCTCGTTCCGCGCGATAAAACTAAATACAAATGTATCACACCCGCTTAATTGATCCTGCCGGTGTCAATGTTCGGTACGTGACTGTATATACAATCCTGCTGAGCGTGTTGGTTGTTCCAAAGCATACACTATTTTTAGTCCTTTAAATTTTATTTTTAGAGCTTTATCGTGGCATACATGTTTAATGATGCTCATAAACAACCAATATGCAACCTGTGAAATGCTATATTCCAGTGTTTTTAACACAATAATGTAATTTTACATACTGTACATCATGCTACAGAACTAGCAAGTTTCCAGCGGTGACCAATTAAATAAATTAATAAAGTTGTTTATTTATTTAAAATCAATGATTCCGGTCTATATCTATGCCAGGTTATTTTTTCAAAGAGGTAAATGTCGCACCAACAGGCAGAGTCATTTGGCCACTTTTCAGTCACGTTGAAGGAAGACCACAAGCGTACACCTTGGTAGAACCATCGAACTTCCGCAATCTAGCTGGAAGGCTTCAGCACATGTGAAATTTGTCTGATCCCGGGCAGGATTCGAACTCACATCGTAGAGGGGCTATAGATTACTAGCCAGGGACCGTAACCACTCGACCACGACGACGCCTCATGCCGATTAATGTGAGTGTTCGATGTCAGTATAGTAAGACACGTTATCTTATTAGATGAAATCCCGAGACTCGACTAAACTATGCACTGATACAGTAAAACCTCGTAATCTCGAGGGATCATCGGAACAGACTAAATACTCGAGATAAACGTGGTTCTCGTAATAACGAGGTATTTGTTTGTTTGTTGAAAATTATACTCAACTAATAACTAAAATCTTGACGGGACTTTAAAAACCTCTCGAGATAAATCAGGTGCTCGTGATAATGAAGTTTTACTGTATTTGCATCTTTCAAAACAATGGATAAACAAAATAAATTTCATTGAGCCGTGTTCATCATCTCCAGGGATATGCAATTTGCTATTTCAAGACAAAACATTTGCTTAAATATTCATATTTCATTTCAATCGTCTTTTCTTGTCTGCTTTACGTCTTAATCACAGATCCCAGGACAATTGCATTTCGTAGCAACAGCAAGAGTGTTGTTAAAATGTCATTTGTTTCCTAATATGGCAAAGGTGGATTTTGTATAATCATGACAAACGGATGCCTTCTTTATTACGACAGAATCACATCCTGAAGCTTCACAAACGTTCTAACCTTCTTGTGTGCCATCATTTCTTTATAATTATAATTTGCAGTCAAACCTGTGAACAAAGGCCACCCTTGGGAAAGACAAAATGTGACCGTTATTGACAAATAACCTTTTTTCGGAGGTCAGTTTGTTTTGAATAATCAGTGACGGTTTTTCAAAGAATGGCCTTTATTCCCAGGGTGATCTTTATTCGGAGATGACCGCAAAAACAGGTTTGACTGTAATAATCTTGACTTCATAAGTTCTTGAGTACGCTTCCGTTACGAAATGACTGTTTTATGATTTCTGTTGTTAATGAATATTTAATGATGTGTAAATATTCGGGAATTGAACGAATACAAATCTGACCTATAGGTTATAAAATTTCTGAAATCTCATCTCTGATCTCAGCTACAAAACCTGGCACCGAGATTATGGAATTAGGAATCTCAATTCCGTTATCACAGTATTATGGATGAAAAGATAAAGATCATTAATGTTTAAATACATATTCAGGTCAACTATGCAGTCAGAATAATGTTCCAATAATATCACAATTTTCTGATCATGATTAATTGTGAACAATAAAAGACAAGATATCAGATTTGAGATCGGATACCAATCTCAAGTTTTATATCCTCGGGTTCAGAACTCCAAAATCAGCAAAATCAGTCCGTTTTCTGTCGAAATGGAATTTGAGTCGCGCTTATGAAATATGTAAGTGGCCCCACTGCTGGATGTTTTACGTTTTGTCTGCATTATACTGCAGTTAAAGAGGCAATGGGGCACCCGCGATAGTTGAGGGAAGAAAACAAGTGGACAACCTACGAAAAACGCATGTTGTTTTCGAATTACATTGACAATAATTTCATTTACATACACATATACTCAAAGTACGAGTAAATGAATGCATTGCTTCAAAAGATGTACAACATTTCTGCAGTCAGATTTAACCTGTTACGAAGAATGTCGGCAACGACATCACTTTTTATCATTTAATAAATTACTAGTACAGTGCAACCTCCACAAAGCAACACCCTTTGGGAGAAGCAAAATTATGTTGTTGTTTTAGAAAGGTTAAATTAATAGCTAAATCGTACAGTAGGAAAAATCATGATGTTGTTGAAGGGAGGTTGTTGCTCATGAGAGGGCCGCTCTGGAGAGGTTGCAATGTATTTTCTAGACAAACTATAAAAATGTGCGACTTTATGTCAGTCATTATGCGTAAAATATATAAGAAAAAAGATCCATGGTTGCCAGAAGTAAATCATTTTATCTAGGATGGAATGGTACGGTTGAAAGTATTTGCAATTAGGTAATTTTTCCTAAGTTCCAACACCCAACCTCTATCATTATGTAATCTATATCATAGAATTATTCAATTTAAATGTAGCCGCGTAATGTATTATTTATATGATAAAATGTGCTGCGAGTACTCAGACAATCTGCGTGAAATTACTGAAAGAAACATTCATTATCAATATTACACTAGTATTACAGTATAACACGGTTATAGTGAACTCTGGTACATTGAAAAATCGGATACTGTGAATTTTTTTCGCAAAATTTACCACAGTGATAAAATTCAACAATCTAGAAAAAAAATAATTTTTTTGATTATTTCCATTTAACTATTATTGACAATACATGTACATGAATTTAAGAACGTACGAAAATGTCTTTTTGTGCGAAAATTCATGTCAGCGAAATTAAATGAATCCGGATCCATAGTGTAGTGAAGTGAATTTTCCTAAACCAAACAATTATTTTTTTTATTTGTTATGAATATAGTGAAGTATGGGTGAAGTGACCTAACGATTCGGGCCCCATGGATTATGCTATACCGTATCAAGATGCCCAAATTCAATACAATACTATAACAAATTTCTCCAAGCACTTTTGATCGAATGCGAATAATACTTTTTATAATTAGGCCGTACGTAAAAATGCTGGTTTGCCGTAACGCGACCGAAACTTTTAACAGTAGGTAGGTAGGCCGACAACAGCATCCATACACAAAGTCTCGGAGAGTTTATATAATTGAGTGATACGTTCGTGTATTTACCTACCATTATAGCATTCTTGTTTTATATTGAGAATTTAATTAAGTTCAAATACCGCGACGTTGTTGGTCGGTTCCAATTAAGATATACTACAAAGGAACACCCTAATAGACCAACCAGAAAATGAACAATAACTTACTAATTGGGAAGACGTTAGTAAAAAGTCAGTTGAGAACATTGGGCCGTTACCTTCCTGAATATATTTGTATTGTGTCGGATACTGCTTCGGAGAATGATACCAAAACACGATTTTCTTGCTGGCCAATTTATATACATTAACGGCGCAACGTGCAGGTGAATTATCATGTACCATTGATGTATGTCTACCAGGTTACCTCAATGTACAGTAAAACCTCTTTTATGGACCACTTTTTGGACCAGCTTCCAACACTTCTTCAATATTTCAACTCGATAATGAGACCACTTCCTTATAAATTATGAGGAGCAATTGGTGGTCTAAATACATGTTTCGCTGTAAAAAATATGTACTAATGTACGTAATATAATTATTGTCTCTCAAGTGACAATGGTGTATATTTTATCAACAACAATACGCGTTAATGTATTGATCCAGCAACACATGTATGATAGTCCTTGTACGTCACGTGATTGTAAGAGATAAAACCAATTAACAAGTACATCAAGTAAAACATTAATCAGTAAACAAGTCACAAGTGTTGTACATAAGCGCAAATTGTAAGGACTAGGTACGAGTGTATTTAATTTCACTGGGATCTCACGCCGCTAATTTTTCAAAGTTTAAAGAAAAAAGATATATTTCAATGAAAACTTACGGTAAATGCACACAAAAATGAAGCATCAATGTAATTTAAAGAAGTGCATAATAGATCTGCGAGCGATACCTTCAGAAATCGAGAAATTTCTTTTTTTTTCAACAAGGGCAACAACTCTTACAAAATTTTCAAAATTTATCATAAAATAAATTCAAATATTTCGAGTAACTATCAAAGAAATGACACTTATTAAGCGGTACTGTTTTTGAAAATCAGCTTGTATTAACATATTTTAGAAGTATTGAACATACGTACAAAAATACTGTTTCATGGATATAAAACCATGCGATCGATAAACAAAATTGTAAGACCTCAATTTTCGATGTCTTATTCCAATAAAACGTCTGTCCCAAAAGATAACAGTTTTATTGCGTAACTCGTCCCTACAAACTGTTAAGTTGATATATTTTATATGCTGTTGCTTATCGAAAAGATAAGCTTCTTAGATATACGGACTAGCGTGCATTCGAGCATTAGTTAAAACTAATTTAGCTCGTCGAAATAATAATAAATACTGTAACGTTTGTCGTCATTTCTCTGCACGAAATTGGCAATAATGAGTTAAACAGACTTGAGGGCGTTTACTTATCTTTCTTACAGAATCCAATTCTCAGACAGATGAGAATTGGCTACTCCCTTAGGCCCGTACGATAAATTTGTTGGAAGTGTCTTATTCTCAGACACAGCTGGACTAAGAAGATTGCTGGAGGAAATCTTTAACTACACGTGATGTACTGACCGTAGAGAGCCCAAGTACGTAAAGGCCAAAATAACTCATTAAGGCATGACGTAATTTAAGAGTCTCCGACGGAATAGTAGATCTACCGTCTGGATGATCTAGATCAAATGGTGGTTATATTCATGTAGTTAATGTAGAATAACGATTTAAGCAGTACAGTGCAACCTCTCCAGAGCGGCCCTCTCTTGAGCGACAACCTCCCTTCAACAACAGTATGCTTTTTCCCCACTATACGTTTTGACTATTAATTTAACCTCTCTAGAGCGGCAACCTCTCAACAACGGCATAATTTTGCGTCTCCCAAAGGGTGTTGCTTTGGATAGGTTGCACTGTATTTTGAGCGTATCTGCACTTGTGAAAATTAAATGTACTGGGTTAGTAGAAAATAATTGGTCCGCTTGTTTTTATTGATAATGACACATTCATCAACAGTATTTCGGTTTATACCTCGGAAAATACTAGTATTTTATTAGAACAGAACAGAACAGACTACATGTAGTTGCCTTCTAGAAATTACATCATGATCTAATAAACATGACTTAAGAAATAGACTTATGTAATATTAAGTCACAACGACCAACGTTAAGATGTACAATGGAAGATGAATTGATATTTGTATGTTAATACAATTATTTCTGAACTGTTTGTGTGTTTCAATAGGCTTGAAATATATGCATGAATAAAAAAAAAACATTTATTTTACCAGTTTTAAGCGATTCGATGAATTTATGCCTTCTGGATCTTAGATAACAGTAATGATTCAGATATCAGGCAAACAAATATATTACCGCGGAAGAACATCTACCTCGCTCCGGTCTCAAACTTAAATTCTTTCACACGGCAGTCCTGACTTCTATCGACCGAGCTAACCAGACGGGAACATGTTTTTTTTCTCTTGGGTTAAAGTCACACCAACAGCCAGGCTCATTTTGGCGACTCTTTCTGCTTTTAAGGTGAATGAAGACAGCACGTCTAGGTAGAACCAAAGACTTTCTGTAAGCTAGCGGGACAAATGTGAAATTTATCTGGACCCGGGAGGGATCGAACTCCAGCGGTAAGGAACTGGTGATAGATAGTCAGAAACTATGACCGCATGCCCCCGGAGGCCTCATCGGATAATAATTAATAAAAATCCTATTTCCAATAAAAATCAGAAGCAATTCAGCATAGAAGTTGTTGCAAGTAAGTCTGAATTACAAATCTAAAATATTTCACATTAACTTAATTAAATTATAAATTACTAGAAGCATATTATATATATATTCCATAATAATGTAAGACAAAATAGCTGTATATAAACTACATACCGCAGATAGTTCAAATATTATCCAATTAGCGGTATATACATATATTTCTGATCAATCTTCGACAATATCACGCATAGTCAGACAAAAATAGAATAACTTAACAACATGTTCTGTCAGCCAAATAAGTACAGAATTTTCAGAACGTTCTACAAAGACCTTTCCATTAATATTTTATCAACAAATGTACATCTATCGATCAGCATTCGCATCATTCGATTTAAGTAATTTGTTAACTGAAGCAATACATGTAGAGAGTTCACCAAGAATTACAATCAAGGAGGTCTTGCCTTACAACGTGTGTGAATAGAAAAAAAGTTCTTATACGGAAATTTGAAACACGATATTAGTTTTATATAGAAAACGAGCAAGCGAAATGATGCCATGAAACATAGAGCCAAAGAAAAGAAGAAAAAGAGAACCATGTATTATCGTTTAAAAGCAGGTTAATTAAAAAATGATAAATACGCTCCCATACTTTATCAATTGATAACGTATACTTAAGAATCCGTGACGTCACTGGCTGTTATAATTTCTTGGTAACAAATGGATGCGTATAATGGAACAGCCAATCGTGTTTTATCACAGAATGATGTATGGGTAGACATCCTATATGTAAACATTGGCATAAAATTATACATTTCGTACTATGTTCTACAGTTTGAAATGTCATTTTTGTACCACGTGCTAATGTTTCATAATTATGCTACTTATTACACACGCATTGAACCAACATAATTGTGTGGATCCTTCCAATGATTTTCATATGACATGCATTATATGAAAATTAGATGAAATTCAATGAGAATCATGTGAAAATCGTATGAAACTACATTGTATATGCATAAGAATATGTTCGGAGTGTTTACTCGCTATGTACCATTATGATACTTCCCACGAATGTAATCATTGGGTTTAGTCCGGTGCAACTAGCTATATTATTAGATGTGAAAATACTACACAACAAATTTCAAACACTGAAGCAGTTTCCATGGTAATAACAGTCACAATTATTTACAAAACAAACCGCAGACAGTCATAAAATAAATCGTGGCAATACGTATTTTGTAACAGGATTCGTCTAGATTGGCCGTATTATTGCAAGTCTTGGTATTAAACAGACAGCAAATATTTGCTAAGAAAACGGCCGAAAATGTTTGATTGTATCTCGCAATCTAAGCAATTAATGTTGGCATTGTGAACAATCTCCATAAATAGCATCTTTACAAGTATTTCAGACATTTGGCGTATTCTCTGATTGTTTTATTCCAACTAAAGATTTGTTAACTTATACTGAGAGGAAAAAGAAACGTAGTTCGCCGGCCTTAAAATGCGAACAATCCAAATATACGCTAGAAGAAATACAACTGTCTATTTCACACGCCTTTTCATGAAATCAGCAGAGAATCACAGATCAGCTCGTCCGTTGATAATAAAGTTTTGTTTCGAATTCTCATATAGCATCATTCGTAGTTCCTGGCATAAATTCACACGACCTGACAATCCGGTTCGGCAAGATAATGCAAAACATAATGCTGCAAAAATCTACCAGGATTTCCTTAAAGAAAACACAGTTGTTCTTCTTGGATAGTCTACAAATAGTCACGGCATGTCACGCAGCAAGCACATGTAATACAGTGCAACCTCTCCAGAGCGGCCTTATCTTGAGCAATATCCCTCCTTCAACAACAGCATGTTTTTCCCACTGCATGATTTGACTATTAATTTAACCTCCCTAGAGCAACAACCTCTCAACAACAACATAATTTTGCTTCTCCAAAAGGATGTTTTAGTTCGTTAAACTTCTGTTATTTAAGTTCTTGATATCGCACATGTGCTTGCATTCCTATGTATCAAATAATGATGTTCATTACAAAAATGCTTCCATTTTCGTCATTTGATTTCGTTCATCAGGTAGCAATTAATATTAACAAAAACTAATTCAATTCAAAATAGGTACGGTGTTACTGGTACGCATCACTTAATACTAGCTCCTCGTCGCTGTGAGTTCGAATCCCACAGATTCCACGGAACCAGAAAAAATCACATGTGAGGATGCTGTCCTGCTGGCTAACGGAAAATCGGTGGTTCTGCTCAGGTGTAAGCCTGGGGTCTTCCGCCACCGTCAAAGCTGGAAAAGTCGCCATGTGACCCTGACTGTTGGTGTGATGCTGAACCCCGGTGAAAAAAAACATGACTCAAATCTGATGAGACGTTTCTTTATTGTTTCAGTATACAAATGTACAAGTTTAAGATCGTATTTTCTGTTTAAACATGAATCTCCGGGGTGATATCAGTAGTATGAAAATAACTACCAACGTTGTTAAATGTCAAGTGTTATTTAATGACTACTTTAAACATTTATGTATCGCATGTTTCGGGGAAATTAGAATCGAAGTTTAAGCACAAACATCGCTAACAACATGAAATTAGTAGCTGAATGCCGTGCCATTTGTTCGAATATTGTAAAAAAATGTGATGGTATCAATATATTTTGGGTGTCACATAGAACTAGAAATCTCGTTTAAGTCTCGTAAGAATCAAGATCACGTTGTTCTTATCGAAACATTAATTAAGATTTCGTTTGTTACCGGGAAAAGTACGTACAGAGAATTGAAAGGCGCGCGCACTCACGCACACATTTGTACCATTACGTACCAATGATTTCAATTTTAAAACGTGCATCTTTTCTAATGCGCAAGAACAGAAAACACGCGCAGTAATGTGAATCCATTTAAAGCTCGATTTTGAAATTACACTCCGAATCCGTACCCAAACCAACTCCAACCAAATTCATAACCGAAAATTGCCAGTTAATTTCATACGAAAATTACAGTCAAACCTGCAATTGCGGTCACCTCTGAATAAAGACCACCCTGTCAATAAAGGCCATTCTTTGAAAACCGTCACGGATTATTTAGAACAAACTGACCTCCGAATAAAGTCCATCTGTCAATACAGGCCACAATTTGTCTTTCCCAAGGGTGACCTTTAGATACAGGTTTAAATGTACCTCATTAATGCTTGTACGATTTTGTTTCGCAGGAAGTATAAGTACAATCGTAAGTCTATAGCCCGCACACGAGTCGTCGGTGGTATTGCATATTTCGTACGGGAACCACGTGGAGGCCGGGTACTCGGATCCTCAAAACGGCACGGTGGATGCACGGACACAGGACCTTCGTGGAGCCGCTGCAAGGAAGCCGTACGGGTTCTTTACGACTTCTGTACAATATCAGTACAGCCTCTGTAGAGATTTGCCCCGGTCTGCCCCGTAAAAAAATAGCGTGATGCTCTTAGACAATGTGAAAACTTACGTCGTTGCCAGTATTCACTTATACGATGCAAAAAAACGTATGAAAATCACAGACCAATTTATCGCGCGACGCTCGAGGCATATTCGAATTATACGGAAGTAAGGTAAACCCACGCATGCATATTGTATAAAACAGTACTAAACGCTTAATATGACTAACTCACGAGTCGCTAAATCAATTGAGATTGCGTGGCATGTGAGATAAACGGACGTAAAAAAACGTATCAAAATGCAGTTGAATTTTATTATAACCAACTGATGAAATCAACAACATAAGCAACACGTATCGCTATTCACAATTAAAATGAATTTTGTTCCTATTATTGTATATGGAAAGAAATAGGCAGAGAATTATGTCATTTATGGAAATTCAGCTTTGTATCTAATGGCAAACGCCGCCTGGCATTCAAACCCTATTAAATTAAATTGGTATTTAAGTGCCAGCACTTAAGCCGAGGAAATAATGTCTACATTTGTGGAATAATTTGTAATTTCTCTCAAATTACGGCAACCATCGAGAGAGGAAATCATTTAATGGCATGTAATCATAAATCATGAAATTGATGTAAAATAGCCGGAAACCACAACCCAGTAACTGGTTACCATTAACTCATTTAACAGAACAACAGAATATAATTAGGTTACCTCGACTTACAAACTACTGAGTTGATTGAAATATTCTTTGGTATAATTTTACCCTATCAATCAAGCGCGCCTAATTGTTCTGTTTCGTAATCGAACTCAATATCTGTTTTATTCTACTCATTACCCAAGATGCATCGCGAAACAGTTTATGGACATATTATTGGATCCATCAGACGATGAAATTAATATATATCGATTTTAAGCATATTGAGCACCGTTATATTTAATATTTTACAACATTGTGTACAGTAGAACGCGTCTATAGTGAATTCCTAATGACCCCATAGCCAAATTTCTCGGCACCTATAAAAATGAATTAAGTGTTAAGAGTGACATGAATACTTTACTTTATCCGATTTTTCACTATATCACAGTTCACTATAACCATATTTTACAGTACATTTAAATCTTTCATCATGTTTTTGTTGCGTAGTCCACGTTGATACTCTTTTTCATTTGGATTTAAAATTGCACTAAAAATCATTTGCCATTTTTTTCAGATTCCTGACGTGTGAAATTTGTGTGCTTACGGGTAGGATTCGAACTCACAGAGGTGTTGGGGCTAGTGATGACTAGTCGGAGACCATAACTACATGACCACGCTTTTCTTGCTTCAATCGTCATGAAATTGTACCCCTCATCCGTACATGTATCAGTCATGCCAATTAAATGTTGTTTTTTTTGTAAGATACAAACATGCTCTTAAAAATCGTGCTCATAAAACACCAGTATCGTCTTTGTTGAAAATTGGTCTTACAAATTGGAGCATCTATGCAAATGTAAAAATGTGTAATACATCGGGCCATCTTTAAAAATGTTAGTTTGCAGTTATGCGACCCGAACTTCTAATAGCGGGTAGGTAGGGAGGGAGGTAAGTGGGTAGGTAGGTAGGTAGGTAGGTATGTAGGTAGGTAGGTAGGTAGGTAGGTAAGTAGGTAGGTAGATAGGTAGGTAAGTGGGTAGGTAGGTAGGTAAGTGGGTAGGTAGGTAGGTAAGTAGGTAGGTAGGTAAGTAGGTAGGTAGATAGGTAGGTAGATAGGTAGGTAAGTAGGTAGGTAGGTAAGTAGGTAGGTAGATAAGTAGGTAGGTAGGTAAGTAGGTAGGTAGGTGGGTAGGTAGGTAAGTAGGTAGGTAGGTAAGTAGGTAGGTAGGTAGGTAGGTAAGTGGGTAGGTAGGTAAGTAGGTAAGTAAGGAAGTAAGTAGGTATGTAATTAGGTAGGTAGGTAGGTAGGTAGGTAAGTAAGTAAGTAGGTAGGTAAGTAGGTAGGTAGGTTGGTAGGTAGGTAGGTAGGTAGGTAGGTAGGTAGGCAACTGTTTTTAACATTACATGCTTGCACTGAAGCCGAGTAGAGAACTATAATAATTTGATAAATCTCGCTCAAACATTTTTGGGACGAGGAATTTTTAACGAGTCGTTGGCGAAACTACAAACCAACATTTTTTTACGGATGGCTTCGGTCGAACTTTAATGTGAGTATTTATCACATTGTGGAATCTTATCCAGTCGGTCCTTCTAACACAGACTTGACTGTGTTAAATAAACGCATGTAGAAAATGCCTGAAACATGCTTTCTTTATGAAATTTAAATAATAAATGATTCTATGGCTTGTTTAAAAGTTTCCCCTTCAGGTGAGTTTCTACAGAGTATGGATCGTTTAACTGATGATATCAAACAATGAAACACGATTCAAAGAAATTATTTTCTGTGAAACTATCCTTTGGGCTTTCATTTAATAGAGCTTTCAAGAGATGCAATTAACGTTGTGGAGAATACGTATTATCGTGGATTCTTGATAGAATGCTACTGTTTTATTACAAACAGTGGGTTATCAGGGCTTCGGGTGTATTGAAGTATCTAGATTCACTGAGGTTTATTTAGATTGACGAAATAATGGTGTTTGAAGATTTATCTTATGAAATTCTAACTGGATTTGATAGAAAACTGATAGAGTTATAAATAGCGTGCGGTAAATGGGGTGTGGTAATGAGATAGTATCATTAACAGGAAATAAAATACAAAAATTGTAGCTCGACCAATTTGATGAAAACTTATCATTTTCGAAGATTTCATTTTGTTCCAAGAAGAGCTTCGTTAGTGTTCAATGCGTTCAACGCCTTTTATAAACAATATTTACAGTTATAGTTGAACTCATTAAAAACTATATACATGTATTTATATATAAGTTTCCCGGGGCTTCTTATCTGTATTTATCCCCACACACCATTCTGTCAGCAAAGATATACATTTTACCTAATGTAGGATTCAGAGGTGGGGTACATGACTTAAGAATATATCCTTAGTCAAATAACTCTAACACAATTCACTGGGCGTATATAAACATTACTCAGTGTGTAGAAAATTGCTGATAAAACGTATGAACTATGTATATATGATAATAATAAACTAGAATTATTTCCGGACAAAGAACGTGCCAGGACACATTTATCGTGCGCACGCGAGGTATTGAAAACTACTCTTAATACTTAACTAATGATAAATTTGGGACGAATTACCTTAAATGTGCATTGTCAGTCTATACTGGTAAGTTAAACCCGTATTTTCAAAGAACAAGAGTCACTTTTAATTAATATTTAATTCACATCATCCACAGAAGAACCTTACTTTTTGACAACCAAACATATTTATTCGTGTCACAACATCGTAACAGAAGTTTTGCAAGTTCGTAAAACAATAGAAAATGTTCAGAACACATGCATGCGGAACGAGTGACAACGAATAAACATTTGTTAATTATGACCGTAGTGTTCAATTCATGAAACATTCTTTGACAATACCAGAGATGGCAATAAAGCGGGTATAAAAGTCTTTTATCACGTTTCCGTCATAAATATATAATAAGTCACGTGATTTATAACATAACGCAGACTTTGAATGAAATCAAACACGTTTTGTTAGTTTTTATGTGACTAATTGTCACTGGGGCTTAACGCCGTTTTTCAACAATTTTTCAGTTATATACAGCGACCGGTTCCCCGAACCAGTTTTCCTGAACTGTATACTAACCAGTACAAACTTACCCCTGCACAAGGAGCCGACAATTTCGCCATAAATGGATGAAAATTGACAGTTTTGTTAAATTTTCATAGAAGGGTATGACCTGCCGCGACCGGGATTCGAACCTGGATCTCCGGTTTGAAATCAAACATGTCTGTTTTGTTTTTTATGCGATTTTTTTATGAGAAAGAGAATACTATCACAGATATACAACATTACATATCTTCATCAAACATTACCAGGTTATTGATCCGAATGTTTATATATCTGTTTCTACTCACAGTATGACGAATACAGACACCATACATCCCAGAAGGAGCGATTAAACAAAGTCCTTTATTATTCATAATCAACAATAAAGTGTGTCTACGGAAGAAAACTATTAATATTTTATGGTTTGGAGAATACACAAGGTCTATCTGCCTTTTAATTACAATTTACAACCAATTTTGTCTCATTGCCTTTATTTTAGTCCATTAAACTTCACGACGGTTCAATTAAAACACGTCAATAAATCTGCTTCGTCTTTTAATCGAATTCTTCATTTTGTTTCAAATCCCTTCGAATTAGAAATGAATTATTTATTCATAGAATAAGTTTTAAATGGCGCTTAAGTAAATATTCAGTTACCAAAGGCTTAAAGGCGAGATTGGAACGTCCGCACCAAATAGAGACGGCTGTGCTTACCATTCGGTCTGCCTGCAAGAGGCGACATCGTCATAGTGGAGGCCGCAGGCATGGCCAGAGGATACATGAACATAAGTGTAACCATCGCGGTTTGTAAACGAGTGTTCCCGCATTCAAAATAAGGCTAGAATTATGATTCAATTACAAACATCAGATTCTGGTTACATACACAGAGTCTATCGTAAGGCGACACTAGAACTGAAAGATCGGAGAATTAATCGAATTTGCCATTTAATAATTTATCGAATTCCAGCGACAATAAATTCTATATAAGACTTGATACGGATCTTGTGGAATACAACAAAACGACCGAACTGTTTAGCCCCAGTATGTTAAAAAAAAACGAGATAAACAAGGCATAGTGGTGTGTTGTTGAGAACCATTATACTATTAAATAAATAGACATCTCTTTGCTCCCGATAATTGGTATAAATAAATATTATACCGGTGAAAGTATTGTGGTGAAACAAACATGAAACAAACATACACAATCGGTCAAATTAAAAAAAATAGTGATAGGTTTGAACAAGGATACAAAATAAATACAGTCGAACCTATGTTTGCGGCCATCTCCGAATAAAGACCACCTTGTGAATAAAGGCCATTCTTTGAAAAACTGTCACTGATTATTTAGAACAAACTGGCCTCTGAATAAAGGCCAACTGTCAATAAAGGCCACATTTTGTCTTTCCCAAAGGTGGCCTTTGTTTACAGGTTTGACTGTACAAGTGCTTCAACATTGACATTTTCTTATATACAGGGCATTAAACTGATCCTGCTTAATATCACATTAAATTGCATTTCACATAGATCTTGAAAATAAATCCATGCTAATGATATTGAAGAAACGCATCAATTGGCGTCTTGGATATATACTAGTACAGTACAACACGGTTACGGTCACCTCGTATATGGTGAAGAATCGCATACAGTGAAGTATCTATCCCCCCCGAACTCGCCAGTCTTTCTTCGGTTTGGTTATGGATGTAGTGTATTATGTATGTTAGGAAGTAATTATTCGGGTCTCAAGGAACTTAATTTTACCATGCTGTACTGTATATTTACGCTTAATTAAAGTGTCTACATGCGTATGTTTAAAACGTTAACAGGGGTTCACAAGGTTTGTATAAGATGTCTGTGTACAAATTCGTCATAGGATGCTGTCATATTTCATTATTATGAGAAGAAGTATTCCCTTATTGTCTGTTCTCCAATTTTAACAACAGTACCATTTTTAATTTCATTGTTTACGTAGCACGCGAATCGAGAATAAAGCGGGCTAAAACTTTATCGACAAGACGATCTTCATCAAAATTAATTTCACCATTTCAAACAACATCACAGGGCGACAGATACACATGCAATAAAAAAACAATCAAATTTTAGTTGTTGAATTCCAGACATTGTGGTATGAGGTAAACTAAATCATTGAACGTCACCACGGTGCCAAGAACAACAAAATAATCATCTCAATTGTATTTGTATACTAGCTGAAAACTTATCTGAAATATGTGTTAAAGATTTCAAGCGACGGGGGATGCGCATAACATAGATATGCTGGTTGTATGTTTGAAGTATTTTCCGGAGTGGTATTAAATTTTGATTTCCCATACATCATGGTTGAGAACTGATTTAGACACGTTGTTTAGTGCCATGCATTTTCAGGAAAATTCTATATATTCACCGTTCCATGGGCCTAATAAAAAGTCTAGGGTCGCGGTCGGGGGGAAATTAGGATAGGTCGGGTAAGCAGAAACAAACATTTTTTACGCCTTATTGGATCATTTTAAGGCGATGAAACGTCTATATTGATTCAGTCTCTTATGATGCCACTTTTGGTAAAACTTTGTACATTTTGTTATGACTGCTTAATTGACGATGCATACAACGTTAAAAGGGTATTCTAGCAGGAAATTTGTCCTGATGTTTTTGGTAAATATCTTGATGCGATGATATCTCTAATGAACACAAATTATATCTCACCCCGGAGATTTATCGCTTTTGGTATTTGATCCTTTTATTGTCCTCAAATGCATGCCTTTGTCATTGAAGCCGTATCAGTGTCTGATTAATGGACTCCACTTTTAATCGACGAGAATCATATTTCATGCGCGCGCATCATCAACCGGAAGTGAGTTGCCGAGGTGTCGCTTCTTTTATTGCTTTTATTGCAATAATTATTCTATCGATTCACTTGTACTGATTCTCTTACAGATAGTCATTCAGCCACTCTTTGTCCTGTACTTCGGATGTTAAATGGATAATACCGTTTTTTGTTTCCATGGCTACGCAAATGTACATTATGGTTTGATGAGATCCAAAATGAGATATTGTAATAACTGGGACCAATATACATGTGTATATTAGTCCCAGGTAATAATAAAACAGAATGTGCATGTATTGACCACGACTATAGCTTAAATAAACCGCATGTTGAAATATTAAACCAGTTAAACTAAACTTCTAAAAATCTGATTGTTAATTTAGTTAGTAGATAAAGTTAGTTATGGACAATCCATTCTTATCTTTCAATACGAAAAACACATGTTTGCTACATTAATAGAAGTCGTTAAATCAAATGTTTCGTGGGCTCTTTGTTTAAGAACAAGAAAATAGCAGAATCAGTCTAAATATTAAAGGACGAAGTGAAAACGTTCCACGTTATTTAGAGATAGTTTAAATACATTTAAACCAATTAAAATATATACGCAAGCAACAACAAGTAGAGTTCCCAGGTATAATAAAACACAGTTTTCAAAGTTAGTGAGGTTCGAATCCACATTGACATGAAGAGGACGCTAAAACAAATGGGTTACGAACAGGGTTTTGACTAATCTAAAACATTTCAACTATACACAGCAACAATAAAACAACAATATAACATTTATGGTAGTGATTGTATCGTTAAAAGCACTAAAGTGGTTGCTTTTATACGTATGCATGTTCTAGTACGAATGCAGTGTTAACAAGCTCAATTTCAGCATAAATACAGGCAATTTGTTGCATCAATTTGTGGTTACATATTTAACATTCAGCTTTAGGTAATTTCAATGTAGCTTTGCAAGTTTCAATCTATAGTCGTAAAATATGCGAACAATAAAACGCAAATGTGGAAATTCATATCGATCTATATAAGGGCAAATCTTTAGTTAAGTTGGAATTGGACCTGAAATCTTTCCTAAAGAACAATTAAGTAGCATCTCTTTTCATGTACATGCATCTGGATATGAAGACTATTTTTGTAGCCAATACGGTCTTAGGGGACTCCGTGGTCGAGAGAATATGGTCTCTGACGAGTAATCACTAGCTCCTCACAGCTCTGGGTTCGAAATCCATCTGTGACCAAATTTCGCATGCAAGGAAACTGTCCAGCTAGCTTATTCTACTCGAATGTGCACTTGGGACCTTCCTCCACCGTTAAAGCTGGAAAATTGCTAAAAGATCTTAGCAGTTGGTGCGACGTTAAACCCCAGCGAAAAAAATATAAAACGGTCTTAATATTAAGGTGGTATAATTATCAAGTTGAAACATAGAGAAAATATCAAAAACTCGGTGATCTTATGTCAAAGTTAATCCATATGTACATAAGATATATGGGAATGTCAAATTATAAAACATGTTCATGGGCAGGATAAAGTTTTGATTTTGAACTATAACCTAAAAACCGCATTATATTTTGGATTCATTCTTTTGAAAAGTGTCTTAATATTGTGCATGTTATGCGATATTTAGCCGTAGCCAAATCAGTAAAATAAAATCACATAATTGAAAGATAGCCGTTGATCGAGTTTCAAACTGATTGAATTAATTAATTATGATATCTAACGGATCATTATAGAACTTGATTAAAAGTCCTAATTAACTAATTCTTTAATTATCTGGTCCAATTTGTAACAAAGTTACAGTAATGAAATATGCGAGCAACCCCGGTGAAAAAAAATGATCAAAACCTTTCATGGAGTCTGGGTCAAAGCATTTCATATACATGTACTTTAACCCACAATATTAGGGCTTGCCACCGGGCGACATAGCTTCCAAATTACCATTCCATCAAAGAAGATACAGGTACAGAAAATCAGTCAAAAAGTGGTTGTTATTCACAAAATGGTCCTTATATTGAAGTGGTCGCTATGTGAGGTTTAACTGCATGCTAAGAAGCATTAAATTTTATAGGCAAACTTGAATTTCGGTAAACAATGGCTGTGCACCCTACTTTATTACATATTGACGCACAGGTTTCAGAATTAGGTATTCAATCTGTGTTACACATTACACGTCATGATTTCAAATGAAAGACATTTTATTCCACTTTATTGCACTATAAAGCGACAGATAAGAATAATAATTCAATTTACATTAGTACGTAATGTGTTGTACATCATTAATGATATTTGTCTTTTATTCTCTCACATCATGTAACTACGCATAATATGAAGTTAAATACATAAAATGCCCTTCATTGCTATTGATTTGAACACGTTTCAAGTAGTAAAATTGATAGCAATGCATTTGTAGCGCATTTACCTTCAGGGACTGATTTAAATTTCAAATACTTGTACATTCGTAAGGCGTTCGTAGTGCAATAATAAACTTACTTCATCATTAAAATGCATGTCGTACGTTTGTTAAGCAGATTTTATATTGTTATTACCGAATACTATAACACAAATTCAAAAGAAATTACGCATCTTACAAAGTGTGTTCAAATATAATTTCTAGTCAGTACGAATTTATTGTCTTGCAGGATCGTAAAAGCGAAAACATTGAATGGAATCTAAATTTATTCAAAGGTTTTAAGAAAACATCAGAATAAAATTAAGGATCCAGGATAGTTAACTATTCACTGCAATGTGAAGTGGGGTTTAACATCACACCAACAGTCAGGGTCATAATTATGGCGAGTTTTCCAGTTTTAAAGCTGGAAGAAGAACCCTAACGTTTATCTAGGTAGAACCATTGACCTCCTGTAAGCTAGCTGGATGGCTTGTTCAAATGTGAAATGTGATCCTAGGTGGGATTCAAACTCACATCGGTGAGCAGCAAGTGATTACTAGTCAGAGACCATAACCACACAGCCACGGAGGCCCCCATCATTTTATATTGGGTTGTTGAATGTATATACCCTTCAGTGTAATAGCTGTAATTAGTAGTCTTATGTTCATTAAAACCTCAATATTAAGACTACCTGGGAGGCCAAAACGTCTTTGTATTGAGGTGATCTCACTTCAAGTTGAAATATACATTCAGAATATATATCAAATATACAACTATAGAAAACAGGCCCGAAATAAGTGGTTGTTATAATGAAGTGGCCTTAATATTCATGTGGTTTTTCATGAGCTTTGCGTACCCATATAAACATAAATTGGCCTGTCATTCTATAACGTTTTTCTTACATACATGAAGATTTTTTTGAACAACTTGCATTGTTTGGTGAGTTTAGATTGAAAAAATAACTTTGCGGAGAACAGTCTCTGGTCCGAACCAGGGGTTAAACCCAGGACCCCTAACAGTCTAGGCAGCCCCTCATTCATGTTGATAAAGAGCAAAAAAAAAACCCATCAGCATGGCTGCCAGAAATGCCCAAATCCCCAGAATAATTCTTAAACAATACTATATGCATTATGACTATCTGAAATTTCATAAATATTCTCCAATGTACGACTATGAAATTACATGCTGTAATTTTACATTGCAAAAATACATTTTATCTATTTTGTACTGACAATACTTACAACTTGATGAACTAAAATCATCAACCATCGTAGCATTTTATACTTATATAATACAAGTAAGTATTTAACTTCAGAAGTATTTAAAATTATGCTCATGAGAATTTAGCATCTTTATACATATACATAAGCAAATGCCTTACCAGAGTCATTAATCCATTCATCCTCGAGTTTCACAACTTAACAATCATACCTTCAATACTTTTCTTTGAACGACAATTTCATTTTACCAATCTTTAATATACGACCATTGAGATGTCACGCCTCTAAACCGATTTCATCCATTCGTTGATAAATGAATGAATATCTCCTCAGGCAAATTCCATTGAGCACATAGGAAAGTATGTTAAATAAAACACATTTAATTAATACCTGCGTAAAAATTTACTATTTAATAGAAAAGAAAATCATTTTAAAAAAAATTTGACGACCAGTCTCGTATAAAGTATAAACTGAATATAAGACTATATAAAATACTCAAAGAAGACAGAATGTATGAAAAGTTCTATATATTTACCGTGTTTCGGATGAGAAGGCATTGCTATAAGAGGGAAAGATCTGCATTGGGTGACAAAAATAACACATACTGTATACTCATATTGTGCCAATCATCAAGTCCAGCATAAAATCTAAGGCACCATGTAATCATATATAACATATGGGAATTTGTCATAAAAATATAAGTTGAACAATTAGAGAAAAATCTTATTTTTATGATAAATATATAATTAACACATTTATGGGCATTTAAAAAATACTTACATTAGTGTGACATACTGTACTGTATAAGTAGAATTTATCTATTTGTAAATCATATAAAAATCATATGTTTTTTGCTTTCATGCGACACTGTCACTAGGTGTAATAATATAACTAGTTTTCCTGGATTGTATATGTACCAGCACTAACTTACCCTTCCATAAGGAGCCAGCAACTTCTCCACATATGGAGGAAAATCAGCATTTCTGTCAAATTTTCATAGAAGGGTCTGAACTTCCATGACCGGGATCTGAACCAGGATTACCGGTTACAAGTCCAGCACACTAATCACTGGACCATGGTCGTGACCGATATAAATATACATGTATGGTGCAAACAATTTTTCATTATTGCAACAAAGATTCAATATTTTCAGTTCCTAACTGATGTTTTTAAATTATCACCATTATATACACTGTATTATCATATAAACTGAATTTTCTGTGAATACAAAATCTTTTTCAACAGTATGTCAGCAGCCAGTTTGTCACTGATATATCAACAATCTTAATTGATCTGAGCACCATTAACTCTAGGGATATGAACGTGTGGTGACCCCCTTTCCCACTGCAAGCATCTGATTACAGTAAAACATCAATAATGAGACTAAAATCAGTCGTAATAATGAAGTGGTCAAATTGTCAATTTAAATAAGGGAATTATTCGAAGCTGGTTCAAAAATAAGTGGTCGTTATAACAATATGGTCATAATACTGAGGTGGTCGCTATTTCAGGTTTTACCATACTTCTAAAAGAGAGAAGTAAGAGAGAAGTGAAGGATGATGACCTTGACCTTTAGGTTCATTGTTACAGAGGAGTGTGTGTATTGTGCAGGTATCAAACAAACAACTTCTAGTTCAGAAATCTGACTCTTTATTAAGCTGAAGATAC
Source organism: Lutraria rhynchaena (assembly GCA_008271625.1). Lineage (NCBI taxonomy): Eukaryota > Metazoa > Mollusca > Bivalvia > Venerida > Mactridae > Lutraria > Lutraria rhynchaena. The sequence goes on along the minus strand of VIBL01000004.1, from coordinate 3,834,446 downwards.
CAACTTCCAACTATTTGATAAACGATAAAATAAATTTGGTTTTATCAATCAAAGCATTGAAAACCTAGCTGACTAGGACATGAATGTATCAGTCATTGTGAGGGGCTTCTGTGGTCAAGTGGTAATGGTCTCTGGCTAATAATTACTGGTTCCACACCGCTAAGAGTTTGAATCCCATCTGGGATTAAATTTCAAAAGTGCATCTTTCCAGCTTACTTAAAGAGCGCCACTGATTCTATCCATGCGTACGCCTGTGGTCTACCTCCACCATTAAAGCTGTAAGTCACCAAATGATCCTAGCTGACGGTGTGACATTAACCCCAGAGAAAATCAGTCACTGTGCATATATATTTTACTGTATGAAATCCTTCAAAAAGTTTCTGGCAGAACATAGGACATATACGAAGGGTTTATCACAAATTACATTTGCATATTTCATAAATTCCTTGCCCATCTATTTTATACCATATGTGAATGATTGTTTGAAACTAACACAGATAACTCATACAAATACTTTTCCAAATATAAATGTGAGTTGTGTCCCTTGTCAAATAAAGTTTAGGCTTTTGTTACAATAATTTAACAAGGGAGTCAGACTGTCATATAATATTTGGCGAGCGGATAACTATTGTGCTCACTACCTGCCCCCCACCCACAGAGACAGACATTTTTTTTCGCAAGAGGTTTAATGTCACAGCAACAGGCAAGGTCATATGGTGACCATCCATCTGCGACAGTGGCAGAAGACACCAGACTTACAGTTGGATAGAACCACCGACATTCCGTAAGCTAGCTGGACAGCTTCCTCACATGTGAAATTTGGTTCCAAGTTGGATTCAAACTCACAGCGATGAGGGGCTGGTGATTACAAGTCAAAGACCTTGTCCACTAGAACTTGGAGGCCTCCTGAGATAGGCATACAAGAATGATTTATCCTATGACAATAAGTGACATATAACAAAAAGAAGGTAACAGTTTTTAAGAGTTCTATGCGACATGAAATTCAAGCCAGTAATTCTGCGAAAATATTTGTTTCAATATAAAACATTCATAATCTACATTCTAGCATATAATAAAACATAACACGCATAAAATTGTAAAACTTCCCTATTGACTCCAAAAACAATGGCTACATTATCTATTAACAAGCAATATTCACACATCAACTACTTATAATTGATTCAAAATTATTTGACAAAAAAATCCATGGATTATGGAAAGTATGAATTATTTCACTTTTAAATTCAGGTAAAACAGGTTGACTGTCTTACTACTTTTATATAACATTAAAATATAAAATACAACAACTCACCAGTGAGTGTAAATTTACCTATTCAACAATAGAATAATCTACTGATTTTTTAAATCAAGCTCAAAAAATTTCCAGGAACTGAATAAAATATACAGTCAAACCTGTGAAGTGAACAAAGGCCACCCTGGGGCCTGAATGATTGCTTCATTACAGTAGAACACAGTTACAGTGAAATCCTGGGGACCAGAATAATTACTCCATAATATCCATATTTTCGCTACGTCCATGACAATGAAATAAAGAATCGTGTGTCTGAGGAAAAATAAACAATTCACTGTAAGTCACAGTATTGTATTCTCAACTATATTGAAGTCCATCATTATGTTGTATATAAACATATAAGTACTAAACATGGGAGTATAAACATGTATATATTTTAGGCCAGCAGTTTTCGAAAATAAGAGATAATAAAAAAAAAATCATACAATTGGTATACAACAAACAATAACATTACAGGACTATATTGTTGATCATACATGTAAGTTAAGGTATGACTGTATTTGCGATGTTTGTTGTAAACATGATTTCCTTAATAAAATCAGGCCTCTTTATCATAAACAAGAGGCGGGAAAATAACAACCATATTAATCAATGTATAGTCTCCCTTGTTACTACTTTATAAGTTTGTTTTTATGTGACTTATTGTCACTGCAGTTTAACGCTGTTTTTCAACAATTTTTCAGTTATATACCACGACCAGTTTTCCTGGACTGTATACTAACCAGTACTAACTTACCCTTCCAAAAGGAGCAGGCAACTTCTCCATGTATGGAGGAAAATTTTCGTCATTATTTCATAGAATGGTATGACCTGCCACGACCGGAATTTGAACCCGGATCTCCGAGTTACAAGTCCAGCGCACTAACCACTGGACCACGGCCTCCTACTTTATAAATGCTAATCGTTAAATGAAATCATCAAACAAAAAAATGATCTGATGTGATAAAATAAACAGAAAGCTGTATAAAAACAATGTTAATCAAGTCAGATCTATTCACACAGATTATTACAACAATACAACATAATCATCAGCTTCTATCACTATACGATAACAATAAACACTTACAAAACATAACTAATAGCATTATCAGATCTAACCATAAAAAGCTAAGGCTTAAAAAAATATCTTGTTTCTGCTACCCCGACCGACCCCATTTTTTGCTGCTGACCCTATGATTTTTTTTTGGTCAAATTATAGTTTTGCAAAATAAAAATAATATCAGTCATATTCTGGAATAATAAAATAGAATAGAATAAAATAAAATAAAATAGAATAAAATAAAATAGAATAGAATAAAATAGAATAGAATAAAATAAAATAGAATAAAATAGAATAGAATAAAATAGAATAGAATAAAATAAAATAGAATAAAATAAAATAGAATAAAATAAAATAAAATAGAATAAAATAGAATATAATAAAATAGAATATAATAGAATAAAATAGAATAGAATAAAATAAAATAGAATAAAATAGAATAGAATAGAATAAAATAGAATAAAATAAAATAGAATAGAATAGAATAAAATAGAATAAAATAAAATAGAATAAAATAAAATAGAATAAAATAAAATAGAATAGAATAAAATGAAATAAAAAAAATCACGATCTGCAGACCCTATTTTTTTCAGAGCCGGTAGTGGAAACAAGCTATTTTTTTAAAAGGCCTAATGAAACAGATTTTAAACACATCATAGTAATATACACAATAACAACTAAACATACCAATAATTACCGCTTTACAACAATTACCCCTTTGCCTCAAAAGCATATTTTGGACAAATTCAAAGTAAATATACGAAACATCTACTTACCGGTATTTAAGAAAGTTGGGTTATTTTTCTCTGACAGAGTGGAAAACATTGTGGCAAAAGAAGCTATTGCTCATTACATGCAATGGCTTCTTTGGTCACAATATGTATGCAATTATGCATGTATATAAAACAATTCAGCAAAAAAAGGATAAAACATTACATACATGTATAAAACACAAATAATCAGCAACAAATATCTAAGTACATGCACACTGTATATAACAATATTTACGTCACAAACATGATAGACATATGTGTAAGAAGAAAATTTGATAAATTAACTTATATATATTATCGTATACTAAATACTGTTTCTGTATATTATTGTACATCAAAATTATATTGAAGGTAAGGATAACAAAATCAAAGAGTTGAACTGAGAGATAAAACCCAGTTTTATAACCACAGACCCTGGATAAACTAGCCCTATCACTGAATTATGATTAAATACCCCCACAAAAATGAGGACAGACGGCACGACTAACCAACCGACCGACTGTCCGATTGACCCAACAACCATTCAACCAAAAACCACAGTGATTCCAGTAAGCCCCAAAAAACTTTGTTTATGGGGGGATAAATATGGTTTCTAGTCTTGCTCGGAATTAGAATAAGTTTAATCAATTTATGATTAATTAAATTTTGAAATTTGTAAAGCATTTGGCCACAAAATATTTGAATTAAGACATTTGACATAAGAACATTTTAAGTTCATCTAATCCAAGCTGAGTTAATCATGCATTTTAATGCTAAAATACAGACAATACATAAACATGATTCAGATAGTCCAGAGGTGATATTTTTTATACCAAATAAAATATGCAATACATCGATAAACACTATTTTCAATGAGGATGTTTTTATGATCTCAATTACGATGTATTGTATAAAATTTGATAACAAATTACAGTAACAAAATATATCAAAAATGAATACGACAATTTGGCGCATTTTGAGCAAAATAAAAATGGTTTCTTAGCAAATCTTATAATTGTTTAAAAAGTAGCATTCATAACAAAATGTATGTGTGTTAAATTAAAACTTAAAAAGAAAAAAAAATAAAAACATATTAAAAAAAATAAACAAAACTGGTAACATCTAATATACCTAAAGTAGGTAAAACAAATCAAAACCCTTTGGTAAACAAAATTCATTGGATAACATCATGAATATGAGATAATTATAATCAAATATTTGTATGGATATCAAAATATTTAACTCAAAATGTTAATATAAAAATTGAAAATGAAAAGTTTTACTCCAACAAAAATATTGAAGACTGTAACAGGTAAGCAACACTATTATATGATCCAAAAAACCACTTTACAGGAATGTGATCTACAGTTTAGACATCGTATAATTTTTACGCAAATCAAACATGACACACCTTGTCAGGTATCTTGGCTCTAAACACTAATATATTAAGACTCGTGTAATACACGAGTTATTTGGACAGTTAATGTCCATAACAATTTTTTTACATTGTGAATACCTAGACAGTAAAATTGGGCAGCAGGCAGGCAGGCAGAGCAACAAGTCTCCTTTAGGTATCCGAAGTATAAAATGAGACAGCACTACATACAAACATGTATTTTGTTACAGTAAAACTTATTATGATGAATATTCATGAGCATAATATTCAGGCAAAAAAATAAAAACAAAACAATCCAGATTCTTTCATATGAGAAAAATTTCACAAACTTAAAAAACTTAGTCGATGAAATATGAGAGCAGTATCATATTTTAATGAGATTCATGTTTGCTTGAGTAAAAGTGAAGTAACAAAAGTGTGCAATAGTGTTTAATAATTAATATTTTCCTTTAGACACTTGCTTAGTAGAAGACCAAATCTTCAATTCTGACCTTGACCTTGATCATGTGAATCGCGTGACCTTCAGTCAGTGTAGACAGAACAACGATCCTGTTCGTCTTCAATATATATAATAATATGAATAATTTTGACAAAAAAAGACAAGTTTACAAACCATTTTACAGACCAGGGCAACATTTCATAGACATATCAAATTCAAAGCAAAGACAGCTATGATTTTTCTACCCCTAGTTTATACATAGACTAATATGTGTCCATATGACACTAATCCCTCCACTCCATTTTCCTATTACAGTGGCATATTTACATACTTTCTTACATTTCATATGTTTTATGTTTTATTTTGTGTGACTTATTGTCACAGGGGTTTAATGCCATTTTTCAACAATTTTTCAGCTATGTACGGCAACTGGTTCACCTAACCAGTTTTTCCTGGACCGTATGCTAACCAGAACTAACTTACCCTTCCACAAGGGGCCGGCAACTTCTCCGCATATGGAGGAAAATTGACATGTTTGTCAAATTTTAATAGAAGGGTATGACCTGCTGCGACCGGAATTCGAACCCGGATCTACAGGTTACAAGTTTAGCGCACTAACCACTGGTATAATACAAGTTATAATTTTTTTAACATCTCACACAGGTGAGATAAGAAAGAAAAAAAAAAAAAAACATTCTACAAAATATAGCGGGAAACAACATTTTCTGGAGCTAAAATTTTTTCAATGCCCGAGATGTCAACAGGTGGGTAGGTGATTACGTGTTCAAGAAAATCGAGACACCATTTTAATTGTTGACATTAACTTCCACATCAGACGTATTAGGCACGGCTTTTTGTTTCTCCTGGACTTTCTTCACTTGTGGATATAAAAACAACAACACTGATCCAGCTACCATTGTTAGGAAGCAGATGTAGTTAACAACATGGAAGGATCCTAGACGGTCTCTTATAGCACCTGAAACAATTAAAAATGATAACTGATAAAATCTTTCATAATGAGATCCTGATAATTGATAAAATCTTTCATAATGAGATCCTTATAATTGATAAAAGCTTTCATAATGAGATCCAGATAATTGATAAAAGCTTTCATAATGAGATCCTGATAATTTATAAATCTTTCATAACGAAATCCTGATAATTGATAAAAAGCTTTCATAATGAGATCCAGATAACTGATAAAATCTTTCATAATCAAATCCTGATAATTTATAAAACCTTTCATAGCAAAATCCTGATAATTGATAAATTATACATAATATTGTTTCCTTTTTTTTTATTCATTACTGAGGTCTAGACTCAAAGAAATTTGGGAAATTATGAAATTGTAATGAAACAAGATTTATTTCCCTTAGTTTCAGTTTGCCATTTTACCCGATTTTATCCATTTTGAGTCCTCGAAAAATGGGACTGAGTTCTACAACTACGTATAAGAAGGAACTGAATTTTGAAGCGGACTTTAGATGTAAAAGCATGCAGGAGTATTTATGGTAACAAAATTACATATTGAGGTAACACATTTAAGCAACTGTGCAATCTTTCCTTTTACAACTAAGGATTTACATCAGGCCCTTAAAAAAATAGTCATGTTTTTAACGGTTACCCAACAGACCCTACTTTTCGGTGCTCACCCTAATGTTTCACACAGGAAAATCCAAAGAATGAAAATATTTATCGAAGAATCGTGCATCCAATGCATGAAGGATATGTTAAAAGAAATGTTGTGACCGACTTACAACCTTTGATGTAACCAGAAACACAACCATTTTTTTTGCCTGGCCTTACACATCGATTAAACGTTCTTACCTAACAATGGTTGTCCTATGGCAGCTCCGATTCCTTGAATAAACAACACAACACCAAGAGCTTTAGGCATCACTTGCATTCCAACAAGGTCAATCAACACAGGAGCGTTAACAACCACATAGCAACCACCTAGAAATCCATAGCAACCAACAAACAACCCTAGAGCCCAATAGCTTTGTACCAAATTAAAACCTAGCACAGCAAATCCACAAAGGAATGTCGCAGCTCCCATGATTTTGTACCGAGCGATAAACTGTAGGTCCCCAGCTATGCCGACTGTTATTCGTCCCACTAGGTCAGCAATACCAGCAATGGATATCAGATACGCAGTGTCATATTTACTTACGCCTTTACTCTCTGCTGTAGATGGCATGAACAAGATGAAATTAAAATATCCGAAAAAAATGAGAAAACTTACAAGTACAAATAGAAGAACAATATAATTTGTTAATACTCTGAAGTCAAGCAAACTAATAATGAACTTTATACAAGAATCATTACATGATTTCTCATAATTATCAGACTTTTCAGCAGAAATTGGTTCACTGTTTCTGCTTTTTATCATATTATCATCTGCCACTACGCTACCAGTACTAGTGGTCCGAAAAACTAATGTGTCCGTATCATTGGCGCCGGATGATTTCAGCTTCTCAGCACCTTGACAATCATCATGGTTGTCATGGTTACAGATATTTTCTACTGTCTCATTGGAATGTTTTACAATTTGATTGGCTTTCCATTCTTCTTGTTGCTCAATCAGTCTCAGTTGTTCCTGCTTGTCATCCTCCGCCTTCTTCCTCATGGTGTAAGATGAGATTGGTCGGAATAAAGCACCGCACACAACCACGTGTAAATATATAGCACCAATGATCATCAATGTACCCTTAAAAAATAATGTCATTAAACTATATTGGTACTTGAATTATTATACAGTATAACCCCTGAAAACCAGACTCTCTGAAAACCGTCATTCTCTGAAAATAGGACATTTTTTCAAATTACATTTTTTTCATAGATCGAAAGTTATCTGAAAACCGGAATTCTCAGAAAATTGGACTTTTGGCCTAGTTCGGAAAGGGTCCAGTTTTCAGGGGTTTTACAGTATCATAGATTATATTATGGCTATTGATGCCGTAAAGCACAGTTACAGAGAACTCGAATATAGTGAATAATTGGATAATGTAAAGAATTTTATTTCCCCAGCTCTATGATTCCTTATTTCATTGTTATATGTATATTGAAATATGAATATAATGAGGGAAATATTCCAGTCACCTGAAGGTCACTGTAACTGTGTTCTACTGTAATAATTTTGTCAGTTCTAGTGAGTTCCATTCAAACATAGAAATCTAAGCAAAATTACCATAGAATGATGAAGAGAAAGGACAAGAATACAGCATTGAAGTATGAAAATTTCTCTCAGAAAGAGAGCTATATGCCGTCAAACAGCCTCAAAGAATGATAGGCTTTAATTGGGTCTGGAACCCCAGATTTCCTGACAATATATACTGTGCTTTACCAATTACAGGAACCAGCTGGCCAAATTGAACTTAAAGGCAAATAACTAATAATGAATATATGATACAATTAAAAACATTTTAGCAGTGCTATATTATCTGATAAGTAATACATTTTCGTATCAAAACCATACTGACAAAGGGATGGTTGAGATCAATATTCAATATGTTTCAATCCTAAATATAACATGACATTACATTATACACCAAGTATAACAAGTGAATAAAAATTTTACTCTCAAATCATAAGTGTCCAGCAGATACTGTAATAAAGGAGACAACACAAACTGCCCGATACTGGCCCCAGCAAGTGATAATCCATTAGCTATACTACGGTACTTTTGAAAATACTGTCCCAGCATAACTAGACCATTTCCAAACAAACAAGCATTACCAAGCCCTGAAATGGTAACAACAATTTATATAGAGAAGTCTTACAGTAATATCAATAACTATTGCAAGAACATATTGTAGGTCACATGTATGTTGTATTCATCAGATAGAGCCAGAAAATTCTGTTTCAGGGCCTCAACAACCCAAGCATTAGGTGCCAATCCTTAAGTTTCTAATAGCAGAGTTCAAAGAACTATTTATGGACTAATCATACCTCCAAAGCACGGAGAGAGACGTCGCACCAAAGAGATGTGATATACATGTAATTAGTTTGTAGTTAGTTTTATCTTAAGTTCATATTTAAAAAAACATGGAAAACTAACATCAAAATCGTAAGGATAACAACGAAACCCTTAAAATACTACATACAGCTTTAAATCTGAGGAAAAATATTCAGCATTTTTGAGATGACCCTTAAATCTGAAAGGGATTCTATTCTAAATTTTCACTGCAAGCAAATTCAAAAATCCATATAACCCACATCAATGTACAAGGCAAATAACTCATACATTCTTTAAATGGTACGGTATAAGTTTTACACAACACATGATTTTATTTGAGATGTCTGTATCAATGTACATGAGAAATAACTCAATGCATTCTTTCTATTGCACAGTATTATTTATTAAATGAAACATACTTCCATTTGAGACTTAACCCTTTGCTTTATAAGCATATTTTGGACTTCCAAATTCGAAGCAAATATACATAAACATCAATTTATATAAGAAAATTGGGTTATCTCTCTCTGACAGAGTGGAAAACATTGTGGCAAAAGAAGTCATTGCTCATTACAAGCAATGTTTTCGAAAGTCGTCTGCTTCAGATGCAGGGAATGCAGTATTATGAGGCAAAGGTTAAATCATGCAGACATAATAGAAAAATGGACCATGGCGGAAACCAGTTAGTATTTTTTTGTTGTTCTGTGCATCTGGACAGTTGATCTTTACTTAATATCAGAAGTAAGTACAGTAAAACCTCAATATTAAGACCACCTTCAGGACCCAAAAAATCAGTTGTAATAATGAGGGGGTCACACTGAATTATAGGGAAAGTTATTGAAAGCCGTTATAAAAAATCGTAATAATAGGGTGGTTGTAATATTGACGTGGTCAAAATTTGAGGTTTTACTGTAGTTTGTCAATTTCAGCATGCTTTACCAATGACACCTATTAAATATGGGAATTTGCTAGAAAACATACAAAGCTTATACCCAAACTATGCCTGAGGGCGATAATGATCATATCCTTTGATTAACAAACTGAGACTAATGGCTATTGTAATCATTACAGCATGCCTCATCATTATTTATGATATTAAACAGTTTGTGTATGTTTGTAATACTTATATGTGGTCTGATGATGAGAGATTGATTAGGGAATCTTTCGAGCAAAATTAATCGTAAAATTGTACAATCAAACAATGAAAATGAAAAACTCTCACATATTATGACGTTCACTTAGTTCTTGTAAGGAGTCGGAATTAAAATTCTCTATTTCTACACCCTGATTGAGTCCCTTCAAACATTTATGCACTGAGATAACTTACCATATAAAGCACCAAACGAAAAGATTACCCACTCAATACTCAACAATAAGCTGCTAAGAGTTAACCCTGTGGCCCCTATAACACCGCCTATCATTACGACCCATCTCTGAGAGAAATGTTGTCCTGCTACAACACATACCGGCGCTGAAATTAAAGTTGAGATTTATCTTAAGTAGTTTCAAAAATTAATTCCAAGAACAATTTTCGAATAATGTCAATCAGTAACAGATATGTATTGTGCCTCAGGTCTTTGGTATCTATATTTTATGAATTATACCCAATTTGATACTGTATTATCACACAGAAAGGATTTTCATTAAGAACCCGTTGCTGATTGAAACCATCGGTTAAAAATGTGTTTGAATCTGTTGTTTTTCCAAGATTTTTTAAAATTTTTGTAAAAATTCTAACAATTTTCACCTGAGAAATCTGTTGCTTTAGCAAAAAATCAGCTTCTTAATTTCTTAATGAAAACTCTGATAGACTACTATGCAGTGAAAGCATGAGAAAGCACAGATAAATAGCTATGCATTAAGTGGTCATTGACCATAGATTAATGGACAAACCCAAAATCATAGTTAATGGACCACTCACAGTTTAATGGACCAATTATTGACTATAGATTCATGAACTAATTATTGACAATAGGTTAATGGATCAATCCATGAACTTAGTTAATGGACTGATCATTCATCATAAGTTAATGGACAGATTATTGAGCATAATTTTATGTATAAATCATTGACCATAGTTAATAGACCAATTGTTGGTCATAGCTTAATGGACTAATGGACAAATCATCTATCATATGTAAATAGACAACTCATTGATCACAGGTTTATGGACAAATCATTGACCAAAGGTTGTTAGATAAATTGTTGCTCATAGGTTAATGGACCAATCATTGACCACAGGTTAATGGTCCAATTCTTGTCTAACAGCATAAAGACAGAATAAGTATCTTGTGCTAATAGATCAATCATTGATTGCAAAGTGATTGATTATTGGGTTTAAGGACCAAAACTTATTTTCCATTCTTCGTTATCATTTTCTAATACAGAGCATGAATCATAATGTAAACCATGTACCCAGCTATGACATGCAAATAAGTCTACTTACTTAGATATCGTTTTACTAAAATTATTCAAATGGCATATTTAAAGTTAACATACAGAGCATAATGATTTAAACTGATATCACATAACTACCACATGAATTAGGACAAGCATTATACAAACATTTTAAGCCACTGAATGTCAAAGAGTGTGTATGTGTGAGTGTATTACACATCGAATGCGTGCATTTCAATTTTACATACTAAAAAAAATATCCACAATGAACATAAACCAACCACACTGATAAGAAAAGAAAAATATCGTACAGCTACAAATCAAAACAAATCCATACTGAAATAATCTTTTGACAATCTTTAATCAGTGTAATCAGTGAAACTGTAACTACTCATTAATTTCTGCAAATTTATTACAGAATTATACATATGAGCATGTACAATCAAACCTATGCACAAAGACCATCCTTGGGAAAGACAAAATGTGGCTTCTATTAATAGGCGGCCTTTATTCGGAGGTCAGTTTGTTCGAAATAATCAATGATGATTTTTCAAAGAATGGCCTTGATTCATAGGGTGGTCTTTATTTGGAGGTGGCCACAAACACAGGTTTGATTGTATGCATTTTATAGTAGCAAATAATGCCTTGAAACCACCATTACATAAAATGTATGTTTACATAACTTATATATCATACCAAGAGAAAAAAATTATAAATATAATTTCACATTATTTTTCATAATAACTGAATGTAATAGGGAGGTATATTGAATTGTTTGACTGCATTTTATGCCATTTATCAACACTTTTTTTTCACTGGAATTTCATGACACACCAAAAGCCAACCTTCAATAAGCTTGCTGGACAGCTTCCTCACACACGAAACTTTTAGTCCCAGTTGGAGTTCAAACTCACGGCAAGTGATAACTTGTCACACACCATAACCACTTGACAATGGAGGCCCCTCCATTTATCAACAGTGTTTCAGTTAAGCACAATGGTCTGTTGATCTTATAAGTGCTCATCACTTACCTAACTGACCCGTTCCTCCGCAAGCCGCAGACCACAAGCCAAGTAAAATCTGTACCTTAGTTGCAAAACAAACAAACTTTTAAGATAAAATCACATACTGAAAGATGTGCTACTCCATAGTGTCAAACCCTCGACCACTGTTTCAGCAGTTCCATATTAAATAGACTGAACTTAGTACACGATCTGGAAATTTATCTCTGTAACCATAGTAATCAATAGTTATTCAGACATGCATACCATATATTCCATTATAAACGCCCCTCCCCTGATAAACGCCCCCCCTTTTTTGGACAAGAGAAAACAAAAGTGACTTACCATGACAGGCTATTCTAATTTGAGATGAACAAAAGAAATTAGTAGAAAACACTTCTTAAACCTAATGAATGACACAAAAACATTTTAAACCCAGTACACGCGACAGCTCTCTACTGACATCAAAGAACTTGAGCCGCTGGACGTGACGTCACTTCAACCTAGATTGTAGGGGCGACTTCAAAGAGATGAGAGTCGGCAGTTATTGTCGTATATACCCCACTTATAAGACCAGTGAAAAGAGTGTAATTGTTATGTATAAAAGTTTAAAAAATCTGACGTTTGGACAATTTTCAAAGGTTAGTCTGTGGTTTAAATTTATTAATACATATTTGGCAACTTGTTTCAAATTTTATTTTTTTGTTCTCAATTAAACGCCCCCTCTTTCAAAAATGTAACACCCCCGGGGGCATTTATTAGGGAATATACGGTATTTATCTGATAGGCTATATATAGGCTATATATAAGTGCTTACACTGAACGTAGAATGAAGCACATAGACATTAGGGCCAACATACTTCAAGAACTTACCTGCTACGGTATAAACTGCTCCTGACACGCCCATAACTAGCGCTGCTAACGCTACAGGAACATCAAAATAATGTTTAAATTGCAGTAGCAGAATTCCAAAAGATTTCGCAATACCAACCATACAAAACACACCAAAAAAGTAACCTGAAATTTGTCAAGAAGAATTCTAATAATAAGAATACATGTGATAGTAGCATGTAGGTTCCTGGTCTAATATTATAATTATTTATCACATAACCTGCGGTCCAGGAGTGCCGTAAACTCGTGCCGGAAATATCATTCGGCACTGCAAAACCGTGCAATAAATATTCAAATTAGCCAAGTCACTACATTTGAATACTTTGTATTACTACGCTACTATGATATTTGTAAACATGGTCGACTTTCGATTTGTAATGATTTTATTAATTAAAATGATGTTTGTGTAAACAAAATAACGATTTTATGTCTTTTATCTTGCATTTTATCGCCAAACGATTAATAGAACCATGCACTACTTTTTTGCGCACAGTAGTGAATGGTTTACACTAGACGTCTTGTATATAGGTCATCCTATAGCCTTATTCATTTTCTGTGGTCGTTTTTACGGTTATGTTATAAATAGAATCTTACATTTGTAAGAGCCTCGTGTCATATTATTTAGTCAACTCATTTAATAAAAATAGTAGAGAATGAGCACTCATTCAAGATCCTCTATATATTTCATCTATATTTAACAATAAAATGTGATTCTTTAATTAGGGGTGTAATTGATTTTGCCAATATCGATATATCAATGATCTTTGTAATCCAATTCGATATCGATTCCAATTTTAAAATATCGAGGATCGAATCACATGAAAGTGATACCAGTAGTTGTTAAGCTGTTTAAAGTTTATTGAGAAGTTTCTAGTCATTAACTCATTTACAGTTCAACTAATAATAAGAAACAAGTTATTCAGTTTCGACTGCTTATTTATCCTTTATCTTTGATCATTTTTTACACTATGCATATGATCAAATATAACTGTATTTAGTAAATACCCTTTTAAAACAAAAAAGACTTGTAAGCTGAAATTCTGAGGGTAAATGTACGAGTTTTTTCCATATATGCCTGTAAGTCGATATATTGCTGTATCATCCATAATTCTCTACTGATATATATCGATACGAAAATCCTTATCAATGATCCCTCTAATTTTTATGAATTATCCAATAACAAATAAAACTAAAGAGAGATTAGCGTGACAAAAACTCAAACCCCAGTGAACACAGCACTTACCTAGAGCTACAATCCAGGCCCAACCCCTGTCAACTGGCACACCATTATCTTTGGTCATTTTGTCTAGACTTTCAGTTGCAAGTATCGATCACTGGAAATATTAAATATATGAATAAAAATTCTGCAATACTGGTACTACAAGCATGAATAAAGAATTATTTAAGAAGTTAAAAAAAAGATTTTCTGTCTGAGTAAATGTACTTCACCATTGTCAATTTATTAAAGGTTTATGTATACATGTATAGTGTTCGCATTAGGAATTTGTTGAATATGTTTAAACAGAATAGTAACAGGTTTTCTAGGGGGGTTCAGGGGCATTCCCCCTTCCCCCCGGAATTTGTTTTGCCAGTTTTAACTGCTCCCTTAATTGTTTGAACCAATCTTTGGGTTGGCGGCCGGCTCCTAATGAGAACACTACATGTCTAGCTACAACATTTATAACACCTAACACAATTTGATCAATAAGTTCATTTACACACCTTGATAATGACATACATAAGGTTTCAAATCATTAGTATATTAGTACATACAACGTTTATTAGAACAAGCCATTATTTTACTAGTGTGAGCAGTAATCTTACTAGTATGAGCAGTAATTTTACTAGTATGAGCAGTCATTTTACTAGTATGAGCAGTAATCTTAATTTTGAAAAACAGAGCTAAATGATATCATATGTTATTAATACTGAAACAACAACTATCAAGTTATCACAATCAGTTGTAATGCTTCCAATTATAAAACAGGCTGGTGATCATTCTGGAATTGTATGCTAGATCTGTGTGCACAGTTCAAGAATTAATGATCAGATAATAGCCTAATACATTAGTAAGAGTTTATTTCATCCTCGATCGGATTTTGGGCAGAGAGAGTAAATACAAAAATCACCCAATTTCTGTAATGGAAATTGGAAATAGCACAGAATTTAAACAATAGTGTAATGGTTGATATTTAAAGCCTGTATTCACCCAGTTAGAAACACACTGAGAATCGCTCGGTACTCTCAGTGCTTTGATTGTTTAAACCTACTGAAGCATTCAGTTGCATCACTGTGAGCGTTTCAAACTTCGCATACACAGTCACAGAATTCAGGACCTCACAAAATCTTGATAAAAAGACAGAAATGTATATGAAATTGACACTGTCATCATAATGCAGTCATGAACACAACTAAATTTACGTGATTCGAACAGTTATTACCTATATAACGCCGAAGTTCACTCCGCACAAGGTTTAATCACGGCTGACACTCACCTCTGGTAAACAATGTGTGTCGCATGGGAAAGTAAATTGCATGAAGTCCGTTAGAGGTTATAAGGGAAGCAACCTGGTTAATTTTCGTAGTTTTTTAGCGATGATTTATTGGTTTACATCGCCTAAATCCCGTATAACCTAATACCTTTGTTAGATATTGATAGTCTCCGGAAAATATTTTAACTCAGCTTGCCATAATTTTGTTTTCTTCTATGAGACGATGTCAAATTTCTGTTACCAGCGCATTGTGTGACTCGTTAAGGATTTCTCATGACTCCTCGTCAAAACAAAACGAATAATTAGATTAATTTTGGACCATGTGAGCCAGAATGCAGGAAGCACTCTAAACATATCAGAATGGTATGTCCTGAATTTCTTGTTTGTTGTTGTAACCTAATTGCATTGTCAACTATGACAAATGTGAAAACGACCGATCTATCTGCCATATCGCATACCCCACGTCACATGCTGTAGTGTAGCCTACAGATATTAAGTCTGGCTTTCGTGCACGACATTTCATGTTATTATTCTAATCTTTTCTTTGGCTGCTTAACCACCAGAGCATATTTTACTTGCATTCTTACAAAAAGTGCGGCATTAGTTATAGCCCTGCTTATTTGGATACTGTTTGGCTGATTTCATAAATGAATTTTGAAGGGCCATCCTCTCAAACAAACCAATATTTTGCCATTATAAACAGCTTACTGGTTCAACGCCTAATCTCAGACAGTTTTGATGTTTTTTTCTAAAAAAAAAGATGATTACTGAAATATTTGCATAAAATTTTGATGGAACAATCTTGGGTTCTTTATGAACCTCCCTATAAATTAAAAAAATTATACATTATTGCTTTCATCATACAATATTCATTGAAAGAAGCCCTCAAGGGTTAAATGGTGTAAAAAATTGACCTTCAAAGTGCTTAAATATTTCGACAATGTTTAAATCAAAAATACAAATTATCTGAGTATCAGAAAATGAAAATTGAAACTGAGCAAGACATTATTTCAAACATCACAACCAAAATCTTACCTGCAAATATAGATTCACATCTCTCATCTGTTTAAAGTTTATTTTCAGTACATGCACTGCCTATCAAATTATATACAACTGCCATGAGTAATTTTTCACTTGCCAGTATCAACCAGTATAATACATCGTTATCATAATTTGTAAACATGAATATATTACTAGTGAAACAGATCCATTGATTTCATTTTATAAACACTGTCATGACATTGTCACCCAAATTACCAAGTATTTATTTTGTGATGAAGATTTGAGCTGTTTTCAGCAGCGTACAGGACCAATAGTTAGTTTTCTCATTTGGAATTTGTTGAATAGGCTTAAATTAAAAAGTAAGGGGGGTTGGGGACATCCCCCTGGGAATTTTTTTCCAAGTGTTAAATGGATCATTAATCATTCAAACAAACCTTTTAGTTTTGAGTGAAGACAAAAGAGTGATACCACATGAGGAAAAGTGTATCACGATAAATTTTACAAAGTCTATAATTATATCCATACACTGACTGTCTGATTCTCTTTGACTAAGTTAAACTTCACCTCGGATTCTGACAATATCCTCGTCCTCTAACGCGATTTTTGGCATTTCTAAGTAGCAACCAGTTACACATACCTTAGCCTTACAATTTTCGTCTAAGACAACTCGCATTTTAAGTAAGTTGGACCAAAATCATCGGGAACATTTCCAAACGAACCACTGTTTAATGCCATTTTGTTTGACGGACTTCGACAGAGTGCTCTCCCTTGAATATCAGGGGCGGGGTTAACTTGCCGCTGTCATAAGGTCAATTAAATAGATTATCTTTAATTTACATGCATGTATAGAAATAGAACAGGACCAACTGTTTCCATTTTTTCCATGCATGTGATATTCTGATTTAGAAAATGTAGCATGTTGTGAATGTCATTAATATGTTGATTTGACATCAACAGCTGGCTTACAATTTACCATAAATCATGAATATGTAACTCACATTTGGCATTATAGAACTAGTCATGGTATATAATAGAGATGTGGTTACTTGATCTGTTGAACTTGTATGAGTAAAACATCTTTTTCTAGTCCTCATAAGACTTACAGGACTTTGATTTATTACCTGGTCTTATTAGGCCATTCCTAAGAAGTGTTGGTGTGCAGTTACACTATTCAAACTTTTAACAGGGGGTAGGCAGGTAGGTAAGCATTATATGGGGTTGGTTTTCATGCTGGATTGAGATATTGTGCAATATAACTGCAAGAGGAGCAATGACAAGTCAATATTGTATGTAACATTATAAATTTTTCAGTAGAACCTTTTAAGATTCTACTTTGAAAAACATGTAATTGTTTGTATATTTTGTATACTTGTAGATTGTGGTGTGACAGTGTTATAAATGTAATGAACAACAGAATTCCAGCATTTACCATTTATGAAAACGCCTGAACCAATACAAATGATTTACAGATATTTGCGGCGACGTAAAGGCTATATAACATTACTGTTAATAACCATAGGATGTTTATATATTCTATCTGGAGGCTTGGACTCCCTGTCAGAATATTCACCATCAGAGGATTATGATTCAAACTGTAAGTTTCCTTGCTTTGGGCAGTTTTGTCCAAACTGTCAGACAACAGTTCCACCCACAGTGAAAGTTGTGAACATTGCTGAACATCTAAAACTTAAGGAAGCGTTAAGATCTTTTCAGTCTCAGAAACATCAGGAGAATGTTTCATCTACAGATTCAGTTTGTAAAAGACCTAATTTTGATTTGAACCATGATAGTGTGAAGTATGCATTCTTTCATATGGATGCATTGAATTGTTCAAAAGAAGAATTATTTTATGTAGAAAATGATGTGTTCAGAATTAAAAAAGAAGTGTTAGGTGATCGACCTTTGGAAAAATGTCAGTTTTATGGTATAGAAAGAGTATCGGATGACTTTGCTTCATATTCTGATCCTTTAACTGTAACCGATGAACCTTTTGATGTGGTACTAAAGCATGACTTTGTTAGAATTAAATGTTTCCTGAAAAATGATGATAGTGATAATGCTAAGACAGATGACATTGATATCAAACAGTCTGAAGATGCAGATCATATTGAAGATGATAATAAACTTAGTAATATGGACGAGAAAGTGATGAACCAAACTCTGACAAATTCAAGATCTGCTAACTTCAAGGTAAATCTCCGAGACAAAAGAAATGATATGGACTATCCGGATCCTCATATTGATGTACAGAGAGTACTTAGAATGGTTGGACAAAGAAAGTTGAATAGATATGTGGAAGAAAATGATGGCTTTGAAGATGATCAGAATATTGATGATAATGATGAAGATGAAGGTATTGCAAACTTGATGGTGAATGATGGTGAAGATGATGAAGACAATGACCAAGATGTTGATTATTACAGAGAGCTTTGGTATGATCAGTTTGAAGAGGAAGCTGACTTTGATCAACTCCTTGTTCAAATTCATCCAAAACCTGAAATTTTTAAAGTGAATGAAAATAAAAAGGTCACTGAGAACTCTGATGAGAAAATGAATGTACTAATGTTCGGTCTGGATTCCATGTCACATTTATCGTATCGGAGAAAGCTGCCATTGACTTACAAGTATCTGAAAGAAGAACTGAATGCAGTTGTTATGGATGGTTACAATATTGTGGGTGATGCAACTACAGCTGCTTTAATTCCGATGTTGACTGGTAAGTTAGTTTTCTTAATATCTATATAATGATTGACTCGTCCGTCCATCCGTCCGTCCATCCATCAGTCCGTCCGTCCGTCTGTCCGTATGAGGCTATTACTGTTTCATCTATCGCTTTGCTACATAGTTGTTGCCTTGGACCATTCCAAATCCCCCCATATCACCCTACCTTGCTTTGACATTGAGCTTGCCTAGAGTAAGACTTAAAATGTCATAAGTGGGCTTTTTCTTGGTAAATGATTTTATCATTTTGTCTAGCACCAACATCACTCCCTAGAACACTTTGATACTTACACAGTCATTGCTTTGGACCATTCTCAATCCCCTCATATCACCCAACCTCAGTTTGACCTTGACCTGATTGGGCTATTTCTTGGTTAACTAGATTTTAACGTCTTGCAAGAAAACAGCTTACTAGGTCGTTGCATTGAACAATTAGCACCAATACCTCTTACCTGTATTGATTCGGTTGATATCTCATGTTCTTGATGCAGTTATGGGACTTGGTTATTTTTCCTAAATGGAATATATTTATCACTATATAGGGCTATTGTGTATATTTGAAACTATGATTCTACTTCTACACATTGACCTCATTTAGATTCAAAATCTATTGTCAAGCATGCTACCTGGGGCATATGTATTTATTGAATGCAGCATCTTGTTTTCTCATGGATAAAAGAGTGTTATAAATTGTGAGGGGTTAAAATGTTTTTCATTGGATCTTTGAAATGCCACGGGTAAAAGTTTTATATGTGCTGCATATTAATATTATTAGAGACAATTGTGCTAAAAAGATGAATATGAATTGTTACATTTAATGAATTGAACTAAAATACTATTTGCGATTGTAAATTATGAATGCAATTTTCATCACTATGTATAAACTTCTCCCCCCAAAAAATCTAGTAATAATTTGACCATTATATTGTTTCTCAAATTACCTCTGAAAGCATTAGATTTATCTTTCCAAAAGTTTGAAAAAGTCGCAATTGATTTAAACTTATAGAAGTGATTTGTTGAAAGGTGCATTTGTAATGTTTTATCTAATTTAAGATAATTAAATAAACTGCCACTAAAACCCCCAAAAATATAGGGTTGGTAGGTCGGCTTTGGAACTTTTTTTGAAGTATATTTTTAAGTTTGTCGTCGAGAATGAGTTGACAGAGACTGAAGAAAAAGTTTAATGTTTGCAGAAAAAATAGAGTTGAGCAGGTTAGCGGAAAATCAAGAACTTTATATGCCTAATATAATATACTGGTAATTATCTTTTCAGGCAAGACAGAAATGGAGTTACCAGAGGCAAGAAGAAACAGATGGGATGCTGATGTTGTCGATGTTTATCCGTTGGTATGGAAACAATATAAATCAAAAGGTTACGTGACCCTGTTTGCAGAGGATGAACCTTCGATCGGAGTATTTAATCTAAGACTTAATGGCTTCCGTGATAAGCCAACTGATCATTATATGAGACCGTTTTGGCAAGCATTGTGGGATACAGAGCTCAGAAGGGGAAGCCCAAGATTCTGTACAGGAAACGTACCTAATCATATGTACCTTCTTAATTACGTGAAAGATTTTTACGTGAAATATTCAAATGTGTCCAAGTTCTCTTTTACATTCGGCAGCGAACTTACACATTGGGATAATAACCCAGGAGAGTATATGGATGCTGACTTTGTGAATTTTTTTAAGTTTTTAAAGAAAAATGGACATCTAGATAATACCGTTGTTATTACATTTGCTGATCACGGAGCACGTTACAGCCGTGTCAGAAAGACTGTGCAAGGAAAGATGGAAGAAAGGCTTCCGTTTATGTCTCTTGCTTTACCTAAGAAATTCCAAGAAAAGTACCCGAATATTTACGAAAATCTTGTAAAAAATTCCGATAAATTAACTACGCCATTTGATATTCATGAAACATTGTTAGATATACTTGACATTGAGAGGACAAAATCTCCGCAGAAACTGAGTCAACGCGGACTGAGTTTGTTACGACCTGTGCCACCAAGTCGTACTTGCTCTGACGCTCAAATACAGATGCATTGGTGTACATGCTTAAAACAGGTGGAATTAGATTCCAGTGACAAACATGTACAAAAATCTATTAATGTTCTTGTGCAGTTTATAAACAAGGAGACAGAATCACAGAGGCAGTTATGTGCTGAACTGAAATACCAGAGTTTGGTGCATGCATTTTTACTTGTCCCCAATGAAAAGGTACAATCATTATCTTCCACTTTTAATTCCAATGCTTGTTTCAGGAAGGCCACCACTAAAACATTGTTGGTTTGCTGTTGCGCATCTGACACGTTAAAAAATCTTGCACCTTAAGTTTTTTAGTGCATTTGACAAAAAGATCCTGCATATGCAGGATAACGCAGCTACATCAAGGAAAGGATTAATCCAGCCTTTTGTTTTCAGTACAAGAATATTTCTAAAAAATGCTTACCTACTTGTCCTCTGTTAAAAGTATCCGCAATCCAAGCATTTTTTAGGATGGCCTAATCAAAATTTTTTTCAATTTTTGCATCGTTTATGCATGATCATGTAACTGTTTACTAATTATTCATATCTGTACTGTGGATCTGAAAGGTGCTGTACAAATGGTGGGTAATTTTAATAAAATTAAAGATAATGTGGTCACACCAATATTTATGCCTTCATTAACTGTTCATTTATGTAATATTTATCCATGCTGGATGTCAATTCAGTGTAATTGGACTCTCATTAGTTTGTCAGTTAAACAAGTCACTCTAAACTTAAATAAACCTTTAATTTGTTAATTCCTCCTTCCCTGTTACAATTTTTTTTTTTTTTTTTGGTTAGCTGGGCTTCATGCAATATTGACTATTAAACAAAAAAGTTCCTGATATCCGCTGATTTGATTGACCCTATTTTCTTCTGCCAAGCTAGACTTTTTTCTGTCACGATTAAGTTTTTTCTTGCCAGTACTTTCATTTTCATATGATCTGTATCTCAGCACTAAAGGAAATGTATTTTGATCCTGTATCTTTTAGGCATGTTAGTGGATGTTAGTAGTATATAACTGAAAAAAATTGTTGAAAAATAGCAATAAACCCTAGTGACCATGTCACATGAAAACAAACAAAAACAGTACAGTCTGGCTCACCAAACTGCCCTGATGTTATTTACGGATATTTTGATATGTTTTCTTTCAGGTTTTGATGTTTCAGAAATCCAGGGATAGTGATAATAGGGTAGCTAATTTCACCAGCGATATTATGGTTGACCACGCCCACTTTCAGGTTACCATAGAAACACTGCCTAACAGAGGAGTTTATGAAAGTACAATTCAGGTGAGAAACAGTGCGCATCATTAAAGGATGTGAAATTTTTGTGAGATTTTCTTATTTTGAGATTCCAATATTCTTGGTACTCCCTAAGACCTGCATTGATATATTGTAATTATGAGAGGGTTGTTATATTGAAGAGGTTGTAATAGAATAGAAGGAGATGGTTGTTATTTAACCTGTACAATCACTTTTTGATCAGCCCTTGCAATGTGGTTACATGAAGTATGACGTTGATTACGAAGTTTTGATTAATTTGATTGACTGTCATTTGTGAAGTTTAAAATAAAATCATTTTTGCTAAATTGATGAGAAACTACAAACAACCAAGTCTCAGATCAGAAGTTGAGCATTCTATACATGACCCATGGTATGTCCAGCATGTTCAATGGGTCGGTCAGTACACTGTTAATCATTCATACTTGAAATATTGGTTTGGTTTGTTATTCAGGTAAACATGACATCAGGGGAATATACTGTCATGGAGGGTGAAGTAAGCCGTTTAGACATGTATGGAAGTCAGCCGGCTTGTGTACAAGAGAAATATCCTGATCTACGGAAATTCTGTTACTGTAGGAAGCAGTCCAATAAAACTCTGTAGTCTATGGTGTGTCATGTCTCAATTCCTGGAAACCGTGGATTCTGTAGCTGTTTTTTTCTGAGAGTATGAGTATGTGTTCATTGGATAGATGTATAAATCGATTGTTATTTCTTTACACATTTTAGTATCTGTTATTAATGATGCAATAAAAAAATGTGGCCATTAAGAAATGAAGCAATAATAGTTATATTTTGGGCATTTTTTTTATTAAATATCAGTTATCATATTATTTTGATGATATTGATATTATAATAATACAATAATTATGCAAAATCTGCTTTTACAGTTTGTTACATTTGTATTTGTGTATGTAGGTGAGATTCATGTTGAAAACTTGTATTTTAAAGTTATTTATGTATTTGTTTCAGAATTTTCAATTTCGTTGGATAATATTTCTATATTTAGACAAAAATACTTAGGCTCATAAGGCAAACATCCATTCCTTTTACTGCAATTTTCATACCGCTATTTATGGCAGGATTTTTTCCCCGTCTATAACAGGGGCTGTTTATAGGCATCTTCCCCTCGGGAAAAACTTTGAATTCATGTAGTTTTCCCCTAAAATCCAGTTTGCTTCAAGTTCTTCCCCTTTTGCAATAATGCTGTGTTATTTTTTCCCCAAATTTACGAAAAAGTCCCATTCCCCTACCTGTGAAAAAAAGCCTTGAATAAGGAGGTAAATCTTTTGAGAAGAGATTTAAAATTTGAGTACAGTGTAACCTCTCCAAAGCAACACCCTTTGGGAGAAGCAAAATTATGTTGTTGTTGAGAGGTTGTTGCTCTATAGAGGTTAAATTAATAGCTTAATTCATTGTACTGTGGGAAAAATATTCATGTTGTTGTTGAAGGGAGTCAGTTGCTCAAGAGAGGACCACTCTGGAAAGGTTGCACTGTATTGGTTACAATTTCAGCCAAGTTTGACAGTTTTTTGTGATGTTTTATTTTGTGTACATTCCATGACTAATCATGTATGAAGAACTGTTGGCATGATGTAAAACTGATACATTCACTTGACCAAACTTAGGGAACAATATTTCATTTTAGATATATTGAAAACGATTCATCAAATATCCCTTCATATTTATATACCAGTTTATGTTAAATGTTGTTATGCCTGATGTTATCAGTCATGTAATTAAGAAACAGTCAACTCTTGGTATGAAAAATTTGCAGGACCTAAGAAAATAGTTCTTCATAAGGAAAATCCATCTTAACCAGTCGAATTTCATATGCACAAAAACACCAAAAAATTTGGTCTTCGATATGTGTTTCTACATTACAACAAAGAATTTGTCTTATGCTAATTTGCCTCATTGAGAGTTGTTTGTACTAACAAGTACAAAATTGTACATCAATTTATGAAGTCAGTGTTGAAATTTATGTATTAACACCCATGACATACTGACAGTGGTAAATGATGATAGATTATGGGTTTACTAGTGTAACGATTTATAATGTCATAAATCTAGCATACCTCTATCAGTCATTATTCACTGCTACATTTTTATTTAACAAAAATTACATATCAACATAGTCCAAAACATTTGTGATATTGGTAACTTACATGCATAAGTACACTGTGAGCACTGTGTGCTCATTTTCATTTGTCACATATTTTATGCTCATATTTTATGCTCCCATTTTATGAGCATATTTTATGCACTCTGTATAGTATGTAGCAAGTGTATTTATTCAAAGTTCAGAACTTTATTTTACTCATTTTGCATATTGAATTGTGGTTATTATTGTCATTATAATGTCTTTGATACGATCATGCCTATTTTAATACAAGTTGGAACTTATTTTATAAATTTTCCCTTGACTGTAATGAAGACATGTAAAAGTTATTCTGTTTGCTTAAAAATATCCTTCTCAGGATATAGGACTAACTAAATAGTTGCATATTTATGTGATAAACCAGTCTTCAGAATGCAGCCTTGTGATTTGTTGATTTTAAATGTTTTCTTGATATCAACCAATCAGAATGATTGTTTTTAAAAAAACAAGCGCGATTCATACATTACGGTAACTGTTTTTGTGATTAATTATTTATACATGTGTGTATATTAGAGGGATAGCTGAAAATTGTTGCTTCGATTCATATTAGTACCTGTTTCATCGTGTCATGTTTTAAAAACAGTGAGGATTTACAGATAATCATCCTGGACCCAGTTTTTCTCTCTTATTGTATAGAATTGTACATGTATGTATATTTTGATAAGTTTGAAAGGGAAAGATTGAAATTTTATGGTGTCAACTAACTTTATCTGAATTTATATTAATGTAAAAATAAGTTTTTATCATTTTTTTTATTGGCCAAATATTTAAGGAGCATTACAATAAACTTGAGTAACATATCAAAAAAGTAGTAGGATTTATACGTCTTGACCGGAGGTATAAGGAGGACACCTATGGCAGGCAGGCAGTGCCGGCATTAGTTATCTACTCTCTGAGTTGAACAGTACCCCTTCTGTCTTCATCCAACTTGGTCAAAACGTTTATGTGGTCTTGAATTATGGCCCCTGTTTCAGCGAAATATGATTTAATACGTCTTTTCTGCTCTCCAAGTTGAACAGTTCTCATCCAGTATTTGCCGTGTTGTTATCTGGTAGTTTGGCTAATTTATTTCTATATAATTTAGTTTGAGTTTCTGCTTCAAATTTTTGACAATTCATGAATTCTCGTGGGAAAAACTGCTATATGTTGGTCTACACTTTATTCTTCTGGCCGTTTTCACAAACTAGTGTACCAGATATTTATAATTTACATATATATTTGAAACTGAGAATTAAGATGTCCCATTAAAACCAGTAAATGGTGATAACCACCTAATTAACACCCAGGGCTGTTGTTTTCAGATTTTGTTTTCAGTTTATATTTTGTCAGAAAGATTTTTGACAAATTGCATATGATTTGATGATTAGTAAGTACTTTTGATGGGTCACATTTTTTTCTGATTAAATGCAGGGGTAGTGTTAATTATGGTTGGTGCGTATCTCTGGGATTAGTAGGTACACCATCCAGAACATGTGCACACTTTGTTTATTAAGTAATTAAAACAACTGTTGCTGATATGATCATGTATATATTTTGTATGTACTTTGTATTGTAAATAGAATCTTGCAGTTTTGTTAACAATGTATGATCATGCATATTTTGAACTGTGCAGTTTTTCTATCAAGTGATAAGGAAGACACTTTATTTAGAAATCCAAATCTATCCAGCGGTGTCCAAATTTATGTTCTTTTAAAATCTGTGACCAATTATTATTGCGTTGTAACATTCCTACTTACTACCATTGTGATATTTTGTTGTATGACTGTTGACTGTTTTTGTTTTATATGGCATTTTATAAAACAAGCCTTTTTTATAATTACTTGTATCAAGAGAGAGGAGTTTTTGATTCTGTATATTTGTTTCACACAAGTCTTCAGATCCAGTCTAGATCTGCTCGGAAATGATGATTTTAATATTTGTAGTACAGTCAAACCTGTGAACAAAGGCCACACTTGGGAAAGACAGTGTGGCCTTTATTGACAGATGGCTTTTATTCAGAGGTCAGTTTGTTCCAAATAATCAAGAATGGCCTCTATTTACAGGGTGGCCTTTATTTGGAGGTGGCTGCAAAAACAGGTTTGACTGTATATTGCACCCCTGAAGCAGTTCTGTAATTATACATCTGGGTGTTGTTTCATAGACCTATCATGGCTATAATAGCCCTTTTTATATGCCCATGAAAATGGGTCGTATTGTGGGGATCTCATGTGACAACATCCATTTTATGTTATTCATTTTAAGTACATATTTATTGAAGCATAATTATAATGTAAATACTCAACCACTTATTACATTTTAAATGGCTCATAATTATCTTAATCCTAGTTCTAGAAATATTGGATGTTGGCATAATAAGTCTTGATACATGCTCGGCAATAGTTTGATTGTTATTCTCCCAACCACTAAGTTTATGTAGAATGGGTGATCTTTGTTGTATTTAGGCAAAATTAATGTTAAAATTGCACTTATTACAATAAAATTTTGGACTTGCCATATAATTTATAGTGTGATTTTAAAGTTGTGTAGCACGGCTTATCAGTACTGTTTAGTCAACACTTTCATGTCTCAAATAGCTGCATTGTTTACATACATGTTTATTTTTCATTTTAATTTTATTTTCTATTTTTGTATGCCAGTATGACTGACTTAACTTGGTGTCTTCAATCAGCATATCCATTGAAGTTATTTATTAATACATGTATTAGGCATTCACCAGTTTTGAACATTTTTTTTTGTTGTGTTACAGTGTTGACATAAATAGCATTTAGTTCTTACGGATGAATATGTTTTAGTTCTGTTTGTCTATATAAACTGATTTATTTTAACCTCAATTTAAATTCAGTTCTTTTTATGTTTCTTGTTATAATCATTTGTAGGTATGATATACAGTGAAACCTCATTTAGTGACCATCTCAATATGAAGACCACCTTTTTATAAGATCCACTTAATTCCAGACCAGTTTTCAATATTTAAATTATATCTCTACATGATTTAGAGACTATCTTAATATTACATCTATTTCATCAAGAATGGTCACATATCATTGAACCAGTTGTCAATATTTCCATCATATTTGATCTTGATAATGATGCCATAACAATATTAACACCATCTTATCATAAACAACCACTTATTTTTGGACCAATTTTCAATATTTCTCCAGTATATCAACTGGATAATGAGATCATTGTAATATTAAGACCCATTTTTCCGGGTCCTAAGGATGGTCTTAATATTGAGGTTTTACTGTGTATTGAATTTGTTCTGTGTGTATAATAGAGGTGAAACGATTCAAAAAATTTCGATTCGATTCGATTTCGATTTTTCATCCCACGATTCAATTTTTCGATTCGATTTTCGATTTTAAAAGGAATTAAATAGGACAAGAATAAAATAGCTATCCCACTAGTTTACGATGGAATGTATTTTCTTAAATACTGTAAACAATGGAACAAACGAAACATAAAACTTGTGAATAGGAAAAACTGAAACAGTAAAGAGCCTGACGACACGAGAAGAATGCTGATCTCGTTAGATTTCAGTCATTTTGACTCGCATACTATGGAAAATGAAAATAGGTATTACCAAAAAAAAATCGAATCGAAATTGCCGTCATTGAATTGAATCGAATCGAGCATGAAAAATCGCGGTTCGCAATGGATCGCGATTAATCGTTTCACCTCTAGTGTATAATAATGTGGGTTATTTTGCTATTAATATTTGAGTTAGAAGTACTAATAATTATGTCGTAGGTAAATCTCTAACCTCAGGACCCCTTTTTTAACACCTCAATGTGGGTTTGTTTTAGGTTAAATATTGTCAAAGACTGTCTTCTAGTATTAAGAATTTATGGATGTAAAATAGACAGACGTTAATAAAGTACAAAGTTAATATTTTCATTCAAGAATAATTTGTCTTTCAAAACAAAAACACATTTTCTTACAATATAGCATCCTGGTAAATGTTTAATTCTATGGAACTGAGACTACAAATTTTAACATTATGAAAAAAATCAATTTTTATGATTTTTGGTGTTATTGCTTCACTAACAAGGTGATATATTTTGGTTAATATTTTCTTAGTTTTTACATTTTTTGTTTCTATGCTAAAAATAAAAAAAAAGATTTAGAACAGATTGTGTTTGTTTTCCTTTGATGTAAATTTTCATGAAATAGAAATATTTTAATCTCTAAAAATGGAAATTTTGGTGTACTCAAAGGTGTTAAAGTCCCCAAAGGACCAACAGGTAGGTCATTTTAAAAATCAAAGTTTTTGGTTTTTCTAAGGTCACATGGGACTTTTCCAACTTCAACAGTGGAGGAAGACCCAAGGTGTACAATTGAGTAGAACCATTGATGTTCTATAAGCATAAGTACCATATGGATTTTATAATATAAAAACAAGCACAGGTGCCTGATCAAACAATATTACCAATTAAAACACTGAATACAAAAAATAAAAAAAAACACTGAAAATGTTAGTTTAAACACTTTATATACATAAAGCAAGAATTCCATCACGCTCTATACTACATTCTCATCTAACTAAAAATAAATATACTATAAAATATTACAATACAATCATACCCACTATACCGGTATATTGAACAAAAACAAACAGTTACGGAGTATTGCTCTAGCCAATACATTGTTAAATATATGCATAAACATTCCTCTAATTTACATATTCAAATCTAATCTGGTATCATTCATGAATACACATTTATTTGCAACATGTGACAAAAGTTTGCTGTGAATAATATAATTATAGTCTATATAAACTGGACATATGATACAATTAGCACATTTGTACTTCATGTACATAAACAAATCAACGTCCAGGGTACAGATTCTGTCCTGTTTCATTAATTAACTTTAAATA
Organism: Lutraria rhynchaena; assembly: GCA_008271625.1. NCBI lineage: Eukaryota > Metazoa > Mollusca > Bivalvia > Venerida > Mactridae > Lutraria > Lutraria rhynchaena. The sequence continues at coordinate 3,804,695 of VIBL01000004.1, read as the reverse complement.
TTTGAAATACAGAAATTTATTTGATTTTACAAAATATAATAAAAAGTGAAAAAAAAAATGAACTGGAAATTATTATTAATTTTTCAATAATTTGAAAAACCCACAATAAAAGCAAGTTTTGTTTCAACAAGACAAAGAGTAGAGATTTCTATGAAGCATACATCTGATCAGATAAATTAACCAACAAGCCACGAGATAAAAATATGGAGTAAACTATTGGCAGTGAATATTACTGATATCACTACCTGCTTATGAAAGAAATGTGTATACAATGTATTACATACCTAAGATTATACATACTCAGAGACACAAATAACGAAATGGACGGAATAAACGATCATTTGCTTCAGTTGAATTTATCTCCAGTGCTTGTACATACATTGTAAACCAATATTTATAAATATAATGAAACATATACATCACGAAAATTTAACAAATATGGGAAAAAATTAAATAACCAAATAACCAGACACTGTCTATTTGCATACTTGTATCTGTCAATACATTTCAACTGACAGTAGCTTGAAGGAATAAATAAATAGACTATTAAGACCTATGAATATATAGTTATAAATGAAAGTAAGTCTTAATTAATATTATCATTACAATCTCTATGGTCAGGTTAATCAGTAATTCTGTAACAGAATGCATCACTGAAGTCAATTTTGTACAGTAAGATAAATCCTCATCACCAGTAGACAATGTGCAATTTATTACCGGTATTGTGCAAAAATATACAAACAAAACATGTTTGTGACGTATTGATGCCTATTTGAATGATAAAAATATCCCTATAGATAGATTCTAATTTCAAAATTAAATAACAATAAGCACTAAGATTAACCATAAAAACTAATGTTAATTTTCTTTTGACAGACTTAATCAAAAGAAGAAAAATGAAATGTGATAAAAAATGATGTAAGTTTCCTCCTACAGGTCTTAAATTTCTTCTATATTCTATTGTAGTTCTACTATTCTGTTTATGCAGTTAATTAAATGCACCATATTTAATAAAAAATGAGGGTGACAGTTAAACCCCTCAAGGATCAAAATTCTGTTACCGCTCCCATCACATGAAAGCCGTGAAATCAGATCAGAATTAAGCAAAGGTGGCAAACCGAGGTACATAAGTGTATATTAAATTTTTAAGCAGACAATCTTCTGACAGGAGGTAAAATTATACCCATTTGGGTAAATTGAATTTTTAAGCAGAAAATCTTCAGTAAGGAGGTAAAATTACACCATATTAGTTATATAGAATTTTTAAATCTTCAGAAAGGAGGTAAAATTACACCCTAATAGGTATATAGAATTTTTAAATTTTCAGAATGGAGGTAAGATTACTCCCTATCAGGTATATAGAAATTTTTAATCTTCAAACAGGAGGTAAAATTACACCCCTGTGAATGTGTGCATACACCAACTACTTGGAAAAGAGCAGAAAAATAAATGTCAATATCAAAACAAACACAAATAATTTAAAATCAACAATAGTTGATAATAGTTTCCATGAGAACAAATTTCCATCTTTGTAGGTATCATTCACGTTGTATCCTCATTACAGGATGACATTCATTCTGGTATAATTGTCATTTTTCTACAAAAACTATAAATATAATTTTGCGTGCTCGATTAACAGGATCAAAATCGAGATTCATTATCATCCATTCTGCCTGTATGTACCATTGTGGTGAATGTACAACATACACTATGACTGTTTTAGGAATATGAAATCACTAATATCACAATTGTTGCTATGGAAACACATCCACATAATGACATCATTTTCTGTTCTTCCTCATATTATCATCTGATTCCTGTAAAAATGAAAACTACATTTCATAAATAACATAAAATTACAGAATATTTAATGCTAAACAGCAACGAAATACAGAATTACTATTCCCAATAAATGATGATGACTTATCAGAATTTTATCTTTTAAAATATTTTTAATATTTTTAAAATCATAAAGGGTCAAGTACCTGTTATTCTATCTATTCACAGCCAAAAATTATTACTATATGTATAGTGAAGTTTTTTTTTGAAAATCAAACACAACAAACAAAAGTAACACAGGCACAACATTCACAAAAATACTTTCAAAGCATTTCCTCAAACTAAGTTCAAACTTTCATTTAAATCTGTTTAATATGAAGATATACCAAACCAACAATTGAAAGGAAATAGTGTATAATTGAGAGAACACTCTATTTTAGATTTAAGTCAAAATATTTATTCAAATATTTCTGTATTAGGGGGCCAGGTAATACTGTATACAGGCAGAGACTAGAAACCAACACTGATGTGTGTATGTTAACAGTTTGATAAAAATATTTCTAAGGCAATGAACTCATGTGAAGCACCAAGAGAGGTAGAGAAATCGACTGATAGCAATTCTTCATGTATACAATAGATGTAAGCAAGTAATGTGCTGGCTATTTGTCACACAATTAATAAACAAAATGATTATTGAATACATGCTTAGGTTAATATTAAAAAAAATCTTCACAAGTATGACTTCACACAGAGTAGTGATATTTTAACAAGAAATATGGGAACAAACTGAATTTTTCTGAATTGTTTTAAAACATTTTTCCATAATGAGGGGAACCATGGTCTACAAGTTACGTAAGAGTGCCAGGCTTCCGATTAGAAGGTTGCGGGTTCAAACTCCGCCTCTGACCATAAACTTCACACTCCCTCAATATAGGCTGAAGTACTGGTTAGAATCAGTTTGTTGCCTAGGAACCAGTCAGAAAACTGATTCTAACCAGTACTTCAGCCTATATTGAGGGAGTGTGGAGTTAGAATCAGTTTGTTGCCTAGGAACCAGTCAGTAAAACTTGAATGAAGTGTGCGGCAGTAAAAGAAAATATAATCAGCGATAACATTATCTCAAATCCTGAAGAAAAGGGTTTGATGAAAAAGAATACAGCAAAGCATAAGGTACAGAATGACGGATAAAAGCTAGCGCATTGAATATTAGAGGTGAAACGATTCAAAAAATTTCGATTCGATTCGATTTCGATTTTTCATCCCACGATTCAATTTTTCGATTCGATTTTCGATTTTAAAAGGAATTAAATAGGACAAGAATAAAATAGCTATCCCACTAGTTTACGATGGAATGTATTTTCTTAAATACTGTAAACAGTGGAACAAACGAAACATAAAACTTGTGAATAGGAAAAACTGAAACAGTAAAGAGCCTGACGACACAAGAAGAATGCTGATCTCGTTAGATTTCAGTCATTTAGACTCGCATACTACGGAAAATGAAAGTAGGTATTACCAAAAAAAAAATCGAATCGAAATTGCCTTCATTGAATCGAATGGAATCGAGCATGAAAAATCGCGGTTCGCAATGGATCGCGATTAATCGTTTCACATCTATTGAATATACACAAATTTACCAACCCAAAACAACAATTACCCCAGGTACATACCACACATCAAACATAGTTAAACAAAAAAACACAAAATAAACAACAGGGGCCAGTTTAATAGATATGACTCAGCTAAGACTGCAGTTTTTAAACTTAAGAATCTTGCCAATGGTATAAGTCTCAGACATTGACCCTTACCAACTGACCACAGATCCCAAAAAACAATCAATAAGAGAAAACATTCTTAAAATTATCCCTTTGTCAGAATGGTTTTGAAAGTTGTCTGACTAATGAATGAAAACCAGTTGTTTAACATTGTTTAACGCTTTGCCTTATAAGCATATTTTGGACTCTTCCAAATTCATAGCTACTGTACAAAACATCAATTTATTGAAGAAAATTGGGTTATTTCTCTCCGACAAAGTGGAACACATTGTGACAAAAGAAGCCATTACTCATTACAAGCAATGGCTTCTTTTACCACAATGTTTTCAAAGGTCATCTGCTTCAGATGCGGAGAAATGCGGCATTATGACGCAGCAGAAGGTTAAAAACTGCTATCTTGGCAAATATATGTCTATAAAATAGCCTCAATTTATCAGAATTTATACAAAAATACCAAACATTTCACACATCCACACACCACAGAACAACACATTCAAACATATACAAGTTTAGGGACTCAATATGACAATGCTTGTTTAATAGATTCACAGAATGGTAATAAGGTAAAATGTGCCCAAAAGATTTCATTGAATATGGTAAAACTTGCTTTAGCAATTATTCAGAATATAGCAATATTTGCCCAATAACTAGTCTACATGAGTAGTACATATTAAGCATTTGAGAGGAGCAGTAGAGGCAATGTCTGGATACAGATTCAGAACTAAGGCCAATAATTTGAACAGTTGGTACCATGATTCCACCATTAAATATTCAACATAGTATCGCTACATCAGAAAATCGACAACAGTGAAATTTAGCATGCTGTTACAGTGATAGGACCTAGATGGTAATATTTAAATTCTCTATCTATATGTAACATCATATGCATACATATACAGATAGGTTCATACAGCAAAGCGGTAGACTTAAGGCAATAACCCAATCTCTTTATAGCAAGATAGATTTGTGCATATGATGAATATAATAAATGGAAGGAATGGGATTTAAAACATTCGGTAAACCTAAAGCATGGTTTTCAGGGGAATCATAATGGGAGAAAATGAATACTGTCATATATGGGAGAGATTTGGCTGTTTTATTGACAATGCTGAAATCAAACAGAAGGATTTAAAACACCAGAGATTTCAGTAGATGAAACAAAGAGGTGCAGTCCATATACCACTGGAAATGAACTTCAAACTTTTAATACATTATATACATGCAGGATATATATATAATAGCATCGTTCTAGTCACTGAGGTGACGTCATACTTACAAATAAAAGCCATTAATCTCTTATTAGGAGATGAAAATTGAGACATTCTTATTTGCCCATCTGCATCTTGTTCCTATACAAGAGGTCAAGGTCATACATCAAAATGTTGTAACATTGACATTATTATCATAATACATGTACAAACATGATACATTTTAGGTAACATAAGTGACATTAAAGGTACAACTGAAGACAAAACACAAACAAAGGTAAACCACGCAGTCACAATAAGCGATCTATGTTATCTGTATCTCCTGATTAATGCACAGACTAACTGGTTTAAACTAAAGGTCAAAGGTCACAACATCACAATAAAGGTCAAAGGTCACAAAAATAAATCCACAACAAAACTGTACCACAATGTAGCATAGATCTAGCTAAGTGAGCATTATCACTTTGTCCTCACTGGAATAAGACTAGGCTGTAATATTGGCAAAAATACAAAAATGATTATAGGTATACGCTTCAACTTTTCTACAATGATAAAAATGTGATGAAACTAGACTGAATGAAAACGTAATCTGAATGTATCACTAACATCAAATAAGTTAAGAGTCTGATTGTATTGAGAATTTCATATTTGACAAAAAGGAGACCTTGAGGTAACCCCCCCCCCCATAAAATAAAATGTTATCAATTATCCACGACTTATGACATGATCCCTGAACAATGGCTGTAGATCTTCAATATCACCATATTTCAGTTTCAGTTCTCAGACCAGTGACCTAAAACATTGTCCAGCTGACCCATAAAACACCATTGGTCCTCTAAACACAATTAACATCACCCTGTAAGGTAACAGGAAAAAAGGCCAATGTGCTCTATGATCAGAAATCAATGTATTTCACAATGAAATGACCTGAATACATTCTCTGACCACACCAAAGTCAATCATACATACATACATTTGAAGGAAGTTTGATGGCCATGGCTTATAAGCACTCTCCAAATCATTGCTTCAGCCAAACTAACTCCAAACAAGAGGTGTCACATAATTACAACAGGCAACAATACCACACCAATTATGATTGTAAACTCATGCCTTTCCAAATGATCAGTAACCAGAATGTTACAGAATGACAACTAGAGTCTGATAGTCTAACCACATGAACAGAGCAATTAGATATTCAGATTCACAGGTTAATTTTGGAAAGAAAATCAATTATATGGAATCCAGCATTTCATACCTGAACATTTGATATGATAACAAACAAGCAAGATGACCATGATGAATCTTTAAATCTAATTACAACAAATACTGATCATCAGACAAGTTAAAAGGTTATATCTGGTGACCATCTTGTGTCCAGAACATGATGGCTTAATAATCTCATTTTCAAAGCCAGCCAGAAGTCTTTCCATAGACATATGTTCACATACTACTTTTATGAATCATGATGGCTAAAATGGTGTAGAGGGTCACCAAAGAGCATTTATCTAATTCGTTTTCGAACTCATCAGTCCTTTAACGTATGTTGTCACAAGATTTTTTCGAATTCAACTCCTGCAGGACCATTGTGCACCCAAGCTTAATTGTTGAACCATTTTTGAAAGAGAACTACAAAAGATTTCTTGTGAAGTTTAATTGAAAATTGATCAGGAAGTAAAAGAAATGGTGTTTGAAGAAATTATGTACCAAAAGACTGAACATGCATGGATAGATGGTGGACAACAAATTATCCCAATGGGTAAGAACAAACTTGGAGCTAAAGTAAGCTAAATTTATATATACCAGTACCTGCATTGGATTTCAAAAGTGAATTATATTACATTATAATAATCTAGATCATATACATCTAGTCATGCTAGCCAAACAACATATTTGGAAAACAAAAAGTAACAACATGCTCATCCAACAGCAGTCTCAACATAGCATGCAATATATCAACTAGAACAAGATCGTCAACTATTTACCACACACACAAGAGTCGCTACATGCAATCTACGTTATTCCCAGGCTAGGTCCTCCTCAGAGATAGAAGGCAGACTCGAAGATAAACTCAACGAAAACTAAACTCAAGCAAAATAATATAAAACTATGAGAACAGATAGAAAATTATATTGTATTCAGTAAATTATTGCATTATGAAGCCATTTAACAAGTAATAAATATGAGGTTTTTGATTTTTTAAAAATCTTTCATATCCATGCAAATACACTGGATACTATAAACCAGTTAAATATTACCAGAAATCTGTTTGTGTTTGCTAATGATAAGCCATTTATAGTCCTAAATATAATAAATTATAAATTATAGCTTTTTAATTACAACTTCAATGGTTTTAGAATATTTTATTATGAGAAAAAAGAAATTAAACCATACTTAATCAAATGAACTATCAGTTGTTTCTGAATGGGATTTGACAAATAATACAGGATCAATATATGGTACAGTGAAACTTGTCAGCATGGAGTCAGTAAGGAATTTTGTCTGTATTTAATGTGAAGCTAAATTAAGCCGCAACTGTTCAAATTAGAAATATTACCAACTTCAGAACCAGATGGTTTCTGTTCTCTGGGGGTCTTTAATGAAAGTTTGACTGTACCATACAAATTTACCTTACATCTATAGATAAATATCATGCAACAGTTCTATAACAGATCATACCTACATATGATATGTGTACAGTAACATGCTGAGGGCTGTATACTAAGTACATAACACTTAAGACAAATATATAGTTACCTTCTTTGAGTCCCTCGATCTGTCAGCTTGAGGTGGAGATGTTGTCTCTGGGGTATCATCACGATCCAACTTGAATTGTAACCTAAACAATCGTGGATTGTAAGCCCTACAAGTCAAACAAGCCAATAACGACCAATCAGTACCCTTGTTGCAAGTGGGAGTCATATATTGTTTCTCACAAACATTATGTAACACAACATTCCATTGGATAATAAAATTACAACAAAAATACAAATAAACTTTTGTATTAAAATGTGCAGTTTAAAAAATATTCATAAATTTTAATGGCTCAGGTGCAAAAATTAACAGATTAGTGGTTACATATAACAAATAATTCTGATGAAAAAAATGAATGGGTCTAAAAAAAAACAGAACCAGCATTTCTTCCATGGTACAATCAGGCATAAATAAGACAATAAGTTTGTGTTGGTCTAAATCAGAAATATATTCAATAGTGGCAGAAATAAATCCTTGAATAAATAATAACTGAATTACTCATTATCATTTGTTTGATATATCATCTTTATCAAGGTGAATATATCACTTATAATATTTTTAACAAGAGACAGGGTACCAATACACAGGAATGATTAATTTGGATAAACAAAAAGACCGCCCAAGTAAGAAGAGGAACATGGTATAATTATAGGATTATAAAAAAGGAATGAATAATATACAGTGCTGCAGCGTGGAACAATTACGCAATATTATTGTAAACTATTAATTTTTTTTAACAGATTTCAGAAACATGATTATACGTAAATATACGGTATTTAGTGAATTTATATCCATTAAATGCTCAAACAAATGCTCCTGAGTTACTTAACAGAACAAACATGATCACCGACAAAATATAGAGTCCATATATTGTCTTAAATTAATTAGTAAATCATTATTACAATATTTTTATGATTGTATTTAAACACTGAATACAATGGTGGACTAAACATTCGTGCATTAAAATAGATTTAAATCTTGCTGATGGACTGCATAAACAGACTGTATAAAAGATCGATTCTATACTGTGCAAACATTAATTTTACAAAATGTGATGATCACCTTTAAAATTATAGATGACTGGAACAAAGTATGAAATTAAACCCTGGTTTCATAAATTAACATTTCTATTCATAAAATAAATAATACAATAAAAAAATAAAAATTAATAAAAAATAATTACAGTACATCACTAGTACCCTGGCACAAATTGTAAAAATCTAGCTTAATTAACTTTCTTTATAAAATAAAAATTCTGAATCCTACACTACATATGAAATAAACAAAGTCGAAAAAATCTTAATAAGTCTATCTAGCGATGAATAAAAAAAAAGACTAGCAGATTTAATTGTTTCAAAATGCATGATGAAAAACATGATTGTACATTACACTATTTATTTTAATGGTTTTAAGGTGTGTGGAGTGGAGATAAATTTGTATGGGTAGGGCAAACTTGGGAGGTGGGGAATGGGTGGGTTTAAAAATCATAATCCATTCTCAAATTTAAATGTATGAAATGGAATAGATTGGTAACGAATACAAAAATCAAGAAAAATTAATAAATATATTCAGTCATTTGTTACGTACTGTCATAATGAATTTGTTACAATAGTGACTACGCACATTACATTACATCAATAGTGAAAAATAATTGCCAAGCTAAGCGACATTTAATTTACTCATCTTTAAGATAGACTATTATATAGCAAATTTAACTTTGACTGTGAACGAAAAGCATTGAAGCACTTTTGAAGCATTGTGCTGAAGTGAAAAAATTAACAAGAGGGCCATGATGGTCCTATATACCGCTCACCTGAATAAACTGATGCATCGACAACTTGGTAGACAAGTGACTCTAAGGGCAGAGCCAATTTGGCCACAAGAGCATAATTTATAATTTAGCAATCTGAGTAGAAGACAACTAGACAATGCTACACACTAAAATATCTAAGCTCTAGACTGCGTGCTTTATGGCCACGAAGATTATCAAAGGCTTTCCTAATATAATTCTATGTTCAACAAGTGATCCATGGGGCAGGACAAATTTTGACCCAAGGAATATTATTTGAAGAATCTCGTAACAGGACCACAGGAGAATGCTAGGAAAATCATTTGGAAAATCTAGGTAAAATTGGTAAAACTCTAAAAGACAATGCTACACATCAAATACCTAAACTCTACATCATGGGGTCTTGAAAAAGAAGGGATTTTTTTTTTTTAAAAAAAATCTGAAGATCATCCATGTGAGGTTTGATTGGAATAGGCTCAGTGGTTTCGGAAGAGATGACACGTGAAACAATTGTTGACGACACATGATACACATTTAATCTATGGACAAAGAGATCACTATAAGTCACCATGAGCACTTCATGCTTTGGTGAGCTAAAAACTATTTGTCCGGTGCAATTCTTAAAAAAGCTGAATATCAAGCAGTGCTTTTATACATTTAAAACCTCTCAGCAGTTTATATTTAGAAAGCATAGATTAGAAATTTAGACTTGTTCACAATACAAACACTTCACACATCATGCAGTGAGAATTAAAAACAGTGACACAGTCATACAACATTAAAAAACAAAAAAAACAGTCAAGGGTGAGCATAATGTTGGTGAGAAAACAGTCAGATAAATTCTTGTACAATTCTACAACAATATTCAGTTCTTTTGAACATTGCAATATACATATATTCAATTTACAGCTACCATAGATAATAGTTTATATAAATTTAACAAAATCTGCCTAGTAAACTTATTAATGAGAATAATGCATTTTAAATTGGGTAATTAAAAAAACCTTGTATTTGTACATGATTTAAATAACTCCTAAGTAAGTAAGAGGTCCCAAAATATTTTTAAATTCACTTAAAAGTTTTGCATGAACCTACTCCCTAGCACTCCCCCTCCCCCCAAAAAACAAGTAAAATAGAACATTTGGATGAAAAGAATGAACTTTTGAACTTATTCTGGAGTTCGCCAAAGGAAGAATGTACAAGAATTAATCTGACAAACCAGTATACCACTCCACTTGCAATATATTTAATAAATACCCCACAACCATTGGCTTGTTTATACATGTAGGATCATACTAAAATCTCATCCAGCAATCAAATATTTATGCAGATAATTACAACAAAATAACATCAGGTGAAGAAGATACGGTGAAATAAATTTTGTAAAATTTCTCAACCTGTTTGAAACAACCAACATTGATAGACAGTTTCCATATTGCTGGGTAAGATTTTCTTATTAAACAAAACAAATTAAATCTCATGCAAAAAACATACATAAAATAATTACACAGTTCACTACATGAGTAATGAGTCATAATATAATAAACATCTTTTACTAACATTTGTGAGATCTTTCTAATAAATATGTATAATCAATTGATTTTCTAAATCACGTTTTCGTACATACATTTGCCGGTATAAAGTTAAGCATAGCCTCATTAAAAATACATCGATGTAAATAAAACCATTTCTTTCTCAAATATTCAGAAAATTTACAAAAACAAGTTTTCAGAGTCACTGAAGTAGAAATCCAATTAAAAGTTTTAAACTGATTTAACGAACAATAAAACTAAACACTACAAGTATCCCTAATCTCACAAAACAGGGCTGTACAGATTATCTTAATTGCAACATACTAAATTCTTGTAATACAAACAAAAGTTACCTGTCAATATAAACAGATCATTACGTCAAGTTACATGAAAACAAATGTCCTAAATCATGTAAGCCAAGTTTTTTTCATCATTTAAAATCGATAAGTGTAATCAGATTTTTACCCAATTAAGAAAAAAAACATTAGGGATCTGACACACCAACAGCCAGGGTCATTAAGCATTTTTTCCAGCCTTTACTGAGGAGAAAGACCAAAGGTGTACACCTGCAATCTCAGCTGACAGTTTTCAGTGTTCATAATTTGAGTCAATTACCAGTTTAGCAAACTCAACAAAAAAACTTTGATAATGTTCTCATGTCAAATTTCAAAATTTGTAAGCAAATATCATTAAAATGATACTGTAATTTCTATGTTTTTGCCAAATATATAAATAAATGTTCATGATAAACAGTTAAATTGGCATATTTTAGATACCTGCCATAATAATAAAAAAACAGACATTTATGTTCAAGAAGGTAACTTTTTGTATGTATTACAATCTAACAACAGCATGCACTTTAGATCACATCACACAGATAGTTGACACACAAACCAAGTATATCGTCACATCAGATCACAAAAAAACAACCATATAATACCATAAATATAAAGCATTTTGTTAATTCATTATTCCAGACAGCTCACTTTCTATCAAAATTCAATAATTATATAATCTTAACAGAGTTATAAAAATCTCATAACATAGTGCACACATTCAGAGAAAAAAGTATATTGAATTAAAAACATTTACAAAATTCCACACTCATACTTTAGGTGACTAGCAGAATGCAAGTCATATCAGTGAAAATGTTTGCCAATACGAAGGCTACATGAGTTTAAACCATATCCTTTAGCAATGATAAAAATTCATTTATATATTTATTCAATATTATATTTATGGTATTATATACATTCTACCCAGATCAGACCATGCACAAAATGTTACCTGATGTTTTTCTCGTAGAGTTCGTCTTCAGCTCGTTTCCTTCGTTCCTCCTCCGTGAGGATAGGCGGAGCTTCAGAAGGTAGTACACGTACGGAATTCTTCAGCGAATCATCATGTCGAGGTACAGGTTCAGGCACTGAAATATACTACTACATGTAATAGATGCATGATAAATTACAGTATTTTTCTCCTACTACTTACGGACTCTCAACAGTAACATAACAATATTTATTTTTCGGCCAATCATTCTAGCTTATTTCAATTAAAATTAGGCATTAGTTAAGAATCAAAGGAAATTGCTCAAATTAGCGAAACGCATTTTTGTTCAAAATAATACATGGGCTTAACGACAAAATTGTGGATTTTATTATTTCGTTTTACCAGATTCATACATGAGGCGTTGGATTGTTTTTCTGAATGTTATGTATAACAAGTTTCTGTACCACAATACATACATTTAGACGATACTGAGACAGCCCTGCTTTTCTTCCATGATGATAAAGTCTTGGACAATCCTGAACTTGCTGGTTTACTTGATGGAGGTTCCATGGATTTAGATCTAACAGGTTTTGGGGCCACTTTAGGTGGGGTCTTTTTCGGGGATGGTGACGAAGCAAATCCGTATGTTTTTTTAGCCGTAGGCAAAGATGAGAATCCAGAAGACCCACCAAACTGTCGAATCTCTCCGACTAATCTCCCTCTATTGTCCTTGTTATCATCTTGAGAAAATTTAGCAGAAGCAAATTTACTTAAATAACTTGATTCCTTTGGTTTAGGTTTGGTTCCACTGTCCGGTGGTTTGGTTCCACTATCCTTAGCTCTCGGACTTTCTCCAGACCTTGGCTGCAATGCTCTATTCAAAGCCTTGTTTGACGAAGAAGCTGATGTTTTCCTTTCTTTTTCATCATCCTGAATTGTTTCTTTAGGTTCAAAATCTTTCTTTGAGTCAGTAGTAGCTTTAGCTCCCATTGCTTGAATGGTTATCGGTGATCTGCCTCTTTCTGAACTACTAGTATTAACGGACATTGATAAAGTTGGCTCAGCAACAACATTCACAGGAACTGCTCGGAATGTTTGATGAGTGTCATTACCAAGACGACCTGCGAGAGCTCGTTCTTTAGCTGCTTCGGCTCTTTGTTTACTCTCAACCATAAAATTGTGTTTACGAGCTTCAATGAGCCTCTGTAGTCTGTCAGATCTTGATGAATCTGCAAATCATTACATGAAATAATTACTGTTCAAGATTACAAGATCATTCAAAAAAAGGGATAACCTTGACTGGTCAATAATCATCAAAAACATGCCGTATACATTCAAGGAATGACTAAATTCAGTTGAATGGTGAAAAAAAAAATTAATGAAGTTGGGCAAACCACTGGATATCATAATAAATGCTTAACTTAACAGAAATACTTCAATTTGTCAGGTTAATATCGGAAAGATTTGAGGTAATATTGAATGGTTATAAAAGAATTTATGGCTAGTGATATTTTTTTCTGAAAGGGTTAAGAGGTGATAATAAAGTGATTTTTTTTGTCTAAAGCTATCTTCAAGTCAACGATCAAATCAATTAAAAATCAATTACCCTGTAGACTGTCATCATCAAAATTTCGAGAAGTTGAAAGGGACTCAGACTCAGATATTTCATGTTTTTCAAAAGATTTTAATGAATCACCATCGTCAGAGACATCTTCCATTTTGTTGAATGCATCTGATATAGACATCTCTGAACCCAGTGTCATAGTGGTCAGATCAGGCTGTGGTTCATCAGTTATTCCAGAACTGTGCTCTATCAACTACAAAACAAAACAACATAATAATATATTAATGATTTTAAATAGACAAGAGTCATCAGTCTGATGTAAATATAACAAAGAATATCAAATTTTAGGAACAAACTACCAATAAGCTTTGTAAACAATGAGTGAAAATTATGGATTTTACTTATCAAGGGGAACAACTCATTTTCCAATAAGAAGCAGAAAAGACCAAGAATGGTACTAAGCCCAAAAAAGAAACTTACATAATCCAAACTGGATTCATTCACATTTGAAGACTGGTTCCCTGAAGTATTCACATTTGAAGACTGGTTCCCCGAAGTATCTTTAGAATGGTATGATAGGGAAGCAGTTGTCTCTTTCATTGAGCTGTCATCTGCTGGCACAGACGATTGAGGTTCTAGCGAAGAAACAATAATTTAAAACTTCAATTAGTTTACAAACAATTTTAAACTTCATACCGACTGTTTAAAAGGAAAGAAAACATGACATTATGTCAACAAGCTGGTATTTCATGATTTTTGATGGAAAAAAAATTACAGCCCATTACAGAAATATTGTGAACACAAACACCATGAAATTCGGTTTTCCAAGCAACATTATTGCAAATTAAATTATGAGCACATTTCTAGCATAAATCAGTAACAAACACAGTAAAACACTGTTATAATGAACTCAGGATAAAGTGATACTTTCCAGATATAGTAAAGTATGATTAGGCTTTTCTTCACCTCATTGCTATGGATATAGTGAAATATGCGTATAATGAGGTATTCATTTGAATCCCCAGGAGTTCATTGTAAAGGTTTTCATGGGGACCCAAATTAATATCAAAATGATGACTGAAAACAATCAACAGATAACATTTTCATATTTTCCACTAGTTTTTGGTACAAAACTAGCATTAAACTTACTTTTACTGTAGAAATCAGTTCCTACTGTAGAGTTGCTGACTGAAGTAGCTGTCTTCGGAACATTATCCTCTGCCTTATTCTTGTTTATAATTTCCTTATGGCGTGCAATTATTGTTTTAGATTCACTTATCAAGTTATCCAAACTGGCAAACTTTTGATTCACTGAATTATTGTCATTTTCATTCTGTATATTGTTAGCCTGGTCATCATTCGTGTCATTCAGCGTGTACTGGCTAAGAGTCGTACCACCAGTAAAGTTTAACGACTGCTCCGACGTAACGTTAGTGAATGACGATGACTTTGGGTTGGTATCTGTGGAAACACTTGAAAATGAATTCCTGTTAGAGAACTCGGACACATTTGGCCGATTTCTACTTGTTGAGGATTCTGGAAGAGAATAATTAGTTAAAGCTGACTGGTTATCTAATTTAGATTGATATCTATCCTGAGCACTTGTTTGAGACGATAATGTGAACTGCGACAGTTCATTTCCCGTGGTATCATTGTTTTTACTAGATTTATCCGAGTCAGACTGATCGGGTATCAAGTCACCATCCCTATTCACAGCAAATGTTTTCACTTTAGCCACTGGTTTGCCAAGCTTTTCAAATTCCTTTTTTATACTTTCCAGAGATTCCTCAGCAGTCATACCGGATCTTTGGTTGGATCTTTCATTCGTGCTGTCCATATGTGGTGTCATTGAACGGAAATCAGCAGTATTTGTAGACACACTATCAGGTATGGTATAAGATGATAGTTCACTTGTGGTGCCAAACTTTGTACTGACAGTATCCGATGGTCTTCCTACAGTTATTTCAGATGGTAACTCAGTACGATGTGTTCCATCTAAAGCAGATTTTCTCCTATCTTCTCCTGGGGATAAAAAAATCACATTAATGTACGTTTATTACAATTCAATCCTTTTTTATACTGCTCAATAAATAATGAGGCATAGAAAGGAACTGTGGAAGAAATTTGAACACTTTTAGCACGCAAAATGCAAAGGATGAAATTATATCGTCATTATCATTTGGAATTATTCATCAGTACAGAAAACAAATGGAAGCCAATTTTTTTAAAAAATAAATACAAAATGAGTAAACAAAGGTCTGAAACCTTAATAAATAAAATTAGAAAAAATTCTGTACATATTCTCAGAAATTAGAAAAAAAATATCTACAGCTAATTTATGATAGAAGAAAACAATTAATGGCAAATAAGTAGAAAAATAAATGTACCACTTTCTGGCAAAAATACAAACCTGGAGTAGATGTTGACCTTTGTTCTCTACTGTCTGAGAGAGTAAATGAATATTCAGTAGACGTAACATCCTGTGTACTACTACCGTTGGTCAATTTTGAATTAACCTCCACCTTAGCATGATCACCAATAGGAGATCTCCTTACTGGAAGTACTTTCTCTTGAGAACTTGTACCTGATTGGACAGGAATATCATGCGACTGTTTCGGTCCATTTGATTTGTCATTGGCCATGGACACATCTGTAGATTTATCAGTGAATGAATATTGTGATAACTCAGCATTTGTATCAGCTTCAGGCATGAAGGGTCTCGAAACATTTCCACTAGAATTCATTGAATATTGACTTAAACTATCTCTACTTTGTTCAGTTATTTTACTTTCTTGTTGTTCAGCAAGTTTTTTGGCCAACATTTGTCGTTCTTCTTCACCTTTGCGTAGCTGCTCTTGAAGATGTTTCAAATGTTCTAACATGGCTCCAGCATTCATAGAATCTGGTTCAAAACTATCCGCAGTTGAATCAAGTTTTGAATTTTCTAGAGAACTGGCATCAGACTTTGATGTATCATTCTCATTTATATCAGAATAAACCTTAAATCTGTTTTGGTTCCCAGGAAACATTGTTCCTTCTTTCTGCGATTTTGTTTTTTCAGATGATGCAATTACCTCCTTTGTTACGTGTTTCTTGACTGGTTTACTTTCAGTATTCACAACTTTAAATGAGAGATCGGACTGGTTAGAAGATGGCATTTTATACTGAGAAAGTTCGTCTGCCCATGTTTTAGAACTTGTTTGAAAACTTCCATTGGCAGATCTTGGGTCAGTCAGTCTGCTCTGTGATGTCTCATCCAAAGGGCCTACAAAGTAAGTATAACTGAGTTATCTAAAAGAAGCTAAATTGTTGCTGGCAGTTAAATGATATATTCATGGGTGAAAGCTGAAAATTTAAAAAAAATGGAAATCTTTACCTCAAAGCCACAAAAACAATAAAAACTAGTAGGGTCCAGACCTGTGAAAAACCTGAGGTTCCAGAAAATTCCAGAAAACCTTAAACCATGTATATTGTAAATTTAAATTACGTCATCTTGAAGTGGGAGGGGAGCTCATTCAGAAGAAGGTTATTACTATTTCATTTACTTGGTCTGTCAGAGGAAAGCCAATACAGACAGAATCTAGATATCAAGCTTCTGAGATAAAGCTACCGCACAGTTGGAATAAATTCTATACAACTTAGGACATTACAAAACAAGTTCCACAATTTGTGTTCGTAACTCTCAATGACTGCCTCCTGGGTTATTAATAAGTGCCTTTACGAGTGAATGAATCAAGCCATCAAGACCAGATACAAAGCCAAATTTCAGATGGAACGGTTTATAACATTCACTCTACACCATAATGCCTCAAAAAAGGGCAAGTAAATTTGTTAAATACCCATAAACTCTGAACACTTTGAAATCATACTCTAAAAACAAGGTTGTTCCCTTCTTGACATAAATTATGTATCTTTCACTAAAATATTAAAATTTGTAAGTTTTCCTAACCTGTAGATAAAGAACTTGGAGTAAGACTTCCACTAGATAAAGGGTCACCAGAAGTTCGTCGTCTGCTCACATTGAATTCCAATGAGTCATCAAATTCATTATCAAACAGAACAGCATTTGTTTGTTTTCTCAGTTTCTGTAACACTTCAGCCTCAAAACGTTTAGCTCTCTCAAGAACATCATCAATGTTCTTACCACTATAGTCAGCCCCCACATGTCCCTTCTTCTCTGTAAGAATATGAGAGATATAGGTGAGCGATATAGTGAGATTTGAATTAATTTTATTAGAACCTCTCCAATGACAGAGCAACCAATTAGGTTTGGTTTTATGTGACTTATTGTCACTGGGGTTTAAAGCCGTTTTCAACAATTTTTCAGTTATGTACAGCGACCGGTTCACCTAACAAGTTTTCCTGGACTGTATGCTAACCAGTACTAATTTACCCTTCCACAAGGAGCCAGCAACTTCTCCACATATGGAGGAAAATCGACATTTTTGTCAAATTTTCATAGAAGGGTATGACCTGCCACGATTGGGATTCGAACCTGGATCTCCAGGTTACAAGTCCAGCACACTAACCTCTGGACCACGGCTAACAACCAATTAACCACCAGATTTATATTTGATTGTATTTGCACTAATCAAAATGTTCTATACTGGTAACAGGACTTTCCAAAACTGTACTCAATAAGTTTTTCTAAAACAAAATCGAGACTTACTTGCGACACTTTCAATGATAAGCCTACTCATGTACAGATCCTCAGCTATTTGTTGCAAACATAATGATTATTTTATGCATAAAATTTAATGTGAAAATCTGCTTACATAAGTATTTAGTTTCTCTTATCTCTGTATTTCAACTAGTAATTTATCTTACAGATACATTCTGTCAAAATATTAGGATATCATTTTTTTGTAAATTTTGATAAAGTACAACGAAATTGATTATTTTCACAGTATAGCTTATGTAGTAATGTACACAGTCATATTTTATAATAAAACATGTTGATACTAAATAATTTAGCATTAAGTGAGGAATTAAAGAAATTAGGGTCCACGCCTAAACTTAAAACTAGTATCTGAACTGAAGTAAGGGGTCTGTACTTAACATGTACAGTGCAGTCTCTCCAAAGCAGCCCTCTTATGAGCAACAACATTCTTTCAACAAAAGCATGATTTTTTTCCCACTTTACAATTTAACAATACATTTAACCTCTCTAGATCAACAACCTCTCAACAACAACATAAGTTTGCTTTTCACCAAAGATGTTGCTTTGGAGAGGTACACTGTTGCACTGTATATCCAGGTAAGTCCCTGTGTTCAGTTCAACAAACCAATAATGTACAGCTACAAGGGATCATATGTGTAATGTTAGAAAAATACATCCAACTTTCCACGTTATCATAATGCAAAGGTCTGCTAACATATCAAACAGTAAGTGATAATACCCCCCCCCCCAAAAAAAAAACAAAGTATAGCCTAACAAAGAATTTCTATGATCTAACATTCAATATGTGTTAACCAGTACCTTGTACAATCATGAAATAAAATCTAGGACAGATATTGCCAGATATTAATAAGTTCATACTTGTCTACATCTATATTGAATACAAATTTAATCTTCTATCAAGATATAATGTGTATATAATGCAATATATGAAATTCCACTGATATTTTTATATAAAAAATATGGAAAAAGAAAGCTGAATTATTGTTATGTCAGGCACTCAAACGGTATTTTGACATTTTGAATATTTGGGCATTTTTTTAACATTTTGAATATTCACTCTGTCTGTTATATACAAGCTTTTGTTAGATAAGTAAAACGATTTTATCAATTTTCATCAACTACTTGTAAAAACCTGATGATTATAATTCATCCTCAATACCTGAAATTTGATACATTTGACATACTTTTAACACAGTTATAATTATGCATGTGGGGCCTCCTTAGTAAAGTGGCTATGGTCTTTGACTAGTAGTCACTAGCCCCTCACTGCTGTGAGTTCGAATCCCATTAGGGACAAAGTTGTACGTGAGAGGAAGCTGTTTCCAACTAGCTTATGGAAGTTTGATACTCTACCCAGGTGTACACCTGGTGTCTTCCTAAACCGTTAAAGCTGGAAAGGTTTTTTGATACAATAACTTGAGGCTCCCCAAACAGATGAAAAGTGCCAAATAAAACAGAGTGAACCCCATATGTGTATACACTCAGAAATCAATGACAACTAATTCAAAATTGCATTAACTGTTCAAACGAAACAAAATATTCTGAACAGATTAAATGATCAAATTCGAGGTATACAAAATAACAATTCTTCAGACTTTCAACACAAATTAACAATTTTGAATTTTGTACCCATAACTGATAACTATTAGTACTTACACCCACCAGAGGTAAAACAATCCATAAATATGGAAGTATGAAAAATGTTCATCAACTTAGAGTCCGAAAAACAGAAATCAACACAAGCTTTTCTCAAGTTAAGACCTTGTAAAATCAACCTTACATGGAGTATTTAAACAACCATAAATGACTGGCAGTAATTTATATAATAGTTATATAATAGTTCTATTCATAACATTTCAATAACAGGCATTTACAAAAAAATATTACATGCTAATTTTTACATGAAATTCAATTATGAAATTCAACCTTATGATGTCTGATACATTCAAATTTTCAGCTCAAGTCAACACTTGTCCTATATACTCAAACATGCTATTGTTAACCTTTTCCTTGAAGGAAAAATAATTTATGTAAAAGTATACTTGGTAAAAAAAACATTCACAACTATGCACCTATTCGTGATAAGATTTCATTACATCAATGTCTTCCAGATTAAGTGACCTTCTGTCAAAAATGAGCAAGTATAATTTATCTATTTCTTAAATTGTTTAATTGCTGTAGATAATCATATATACACAACACACACGATGTCTGTTACATAGTAAAATATAAATATCATTTTATGACTGCCACATTTTTTCCTTGTAATAGGATCCATACACTCTTTTCTGTATGATATTAGCATTATTTTTTTCTCTGGGGTTTTATGTCAAACTGATATCCAGGGTCATTTGGTGACTCTTTCAGCTTCAGCAGTGGAGGAAGACCCCAGGCTTACACCTGGGTAGAACCTCCGGCCTTCCTGAAGCTAGCTGGACAGCTTCTCAAGATCTAAATTTAGTCCAAGATGAGATTTGAACTCACAGCTGTGAGGGATAAGTGATTACTAGTCACACTAGTTGCATAACCACTCAACCACAGATGCCCCTACATTAAACCAAATAATTATACGTAAATTTCAGCATAACCGCACACATCTAGTGAGGCTAATACAACTTTTGCTATTTTTAAATTTTTGACTTTATTTGCTATGCCTAACTTTAATTAAAGCTTTAATCATTTATAATGACACAGGTCAGATCATATCTGCCATAATAAGCACCACTTTTCTGTACAAAGAATATATATTTTTTTTATTATTGTCCTTTTTTTGCATAAAAGTGTCCTTTATTAATCATAATATCAAAACAACACCAACTTATAACAACAAATTATGAGCTAAATCAAAATATATGTGCGATAAAGGCAAAAATTAACCAAACAATTCTTCCTAACGTTCATATAAGACTCTATCATTAGGAATACTAAAACTAAAAATGACAAGATTTTGTCTCTAGCCACAAATCATAAATGTTTGTTTGTATGTTGTTTATTGGCACTTTATGGCATATCGACATCTAATGGTCATGTAGCGCGTATCAAAATGAAAATGATAATAATGATAAGTCATTTAATATGACAATGTAAACTTAAGATGTAAATGTAAAAATGAGAATGAAGGAGATATCAATTATTCAAAAATTGGACTGTTGCAACAATAAGGGTGTGTAATAGTTTAAAATTATAAATGAGAATGATTTTATGTAAATAATTACCTTTAGTTTTTTGCATCTGTGTTTCAACATTCTCAAGTCTAGATTGTTCAGGCACTTCTTCAAGGATGGTGTCCGTTTTATGTTGCGAAAATTCTAACGATTTCTTTGAACGCTGGGATACGCTCTCTCCATCACTGGTTCCTGAATCCGAGGGTCGTGTGCTGGCTGGTGTGTCCACTTCATGAATGGTCGAGAGATTGAGTTGAAGTTGACGGTCATTTTGACTAATCACGTCTCTCTGAGGTATAAGTTGTTGCTGCTATAAAAATAACAAGTGTTAATTTAGGGCTGATAGTGTAAAATACAGGGTGGGCTGGAAATATATCATATAATACGTACATATTACATTACATGGTAAAAACCTATGAACATCATGAAAGATAGAAATATGACTCTTGTGCACAATCAACATTTATTCATACATTCATTTCTTGTAATGTAATAAAAATAAGTGGGGAGAAATGGACGCCAAAGATGTTTCCACTATTGTTAACATGGCATTTACTCACACGTGACCTTGTGACCTTTCACCTTCCATCAATTTTGAAAAATTAATTTAGCAGATAAAAAGAATATGAACTAAGAATGCATGGTAAATCATAAACTGCCGCTGAAATCATTTAAATCTCTTTTCTTAGCTGAACAGCACATGGAAAGAAATTATGTAGTTTTCAAAGAAATTCATAATAAGCAGGTGTTCATAAAATTACCAGATCTAGTTCATTCTGTATCAATGTTTGGCGAAGACTTGGCTTGCCATCATCAGCGTGTAACGTGGCAAGTTTAGCTTTCAATTCTTCCTCCTTATTCTGTAACTTCTTTTGACCTTGCTGTAATTACAGGACACAAATAAGACAGTCTGATTTTTATCTAATGATAATTGAATGCCATATCCAGAATATATGAATGATTAAACAGTGCCAAACTGTTTCAAAATTATCTGGTGACGATTGGACAGGAACTCTTTGACTTAGAGAGTCGACGAAGTCTATTTTATAAGTTTTTACTGAATCAGGGGCCATAATTTTAGAGTGCCAGACGTGGTTTTGCTGGTTATCAAATTTGGCCTAAGTTTTACTGTACTCTAATCATGATGTGAACACTGTAGTTTCTAGAGTAGCAGAAATTCAGAATTATTCTAAATATTTAAAGCATCCAATAATGTAGACAGTAAGACATTTGCATTAAACTGCAGCTCATTTCTCAGTGCTAGAAAAATGAAGTTGTCTCCATTACACGACACAAAAATTTCATAAAAATCCATTAAACATCGCGAAATTTCGAAAGAATTATCTCGGTAACTCGGACAATTTTATTTACTTAAATAGGGATACATGCATTGTAATTAATGATTTTAGTAACTCATCCATGTTTACCCCATATTGAAGATACAGTTGAACCTCACTAATCCAAACCTTTCCAATCCGGAATTCTCTCTAAACTGAACATGTCAGCCGGTTCCAATTTTTTATTAATATGTATTTAATGCTAAAATACCTTTGTACTCTGAAAACCTATCTAATCCAAACATTTTTTCTGTCCAAACATGTTACCTGGTGAAGTCTGATGATTTCCTCTTTCTGACGTTGTATGTCTAATAGCTGCTCTCTGAGTTGATCTTGTCTGAAATCTGAGACATCATCCCTCTCTGATAACATACTAGCAGATGCTGTAGTATCTTCCTCAGCGTCCGTGTTAGTTGTATCAAGTTCCATGGTTGGTATTACTCTCTGACCCACAGGGGCATGGTGAAATGTTCTTGGAGCAGGCTTTGGAGCAGGTTTCAAAGCAGGACTTCCTCTTTCTGTCAAAGTGGAAGTGTCTGTTTCAGTAATATCTGTTGCCGACGTTGTGTCTAATGTCTTCTGGGCATAAGCTTCATAAACTCTCACAGGGGTTTGTAATGTTTCATCCGCATCAAATGGCAGAGATTTTCTGATATTTTCAAGCTTGTTTTTCCGTAAATTCATATCAGAGTTGATATCAGGATGGGTAGCCATACCTCCTGTTTGAACTGCACCATCAGTTGCCATGGAGACGGAAGTAGCAACAGTTAGTTGAGTATCTGGTTTAGAAAGATTGGCAGCATAGTATGGATGTGCAGCAAGAGAAGCCAATAGTGATGAGACAGGCACTGATCGAGCTTGACTTCTTGAGGCAGATGACACATCCTGTGAAACTGTTGTTGCCGTCTTTGGCTGTTGATCTAAATGTTTGGCTCCAAGTTCTTCCAGACGTGACAGGTCAAGGTTAGGATATCTTTCTAGAAGATTCTCCCTTCGACGTTTAATTTCAGCTTTCGTTTCATCCAAAACCAGCTTACTTTGTTCATGTCTGGCTAACAAGCGTTGCTGATATTCTCGAACCTTTCTCATTTGTTCAGACATTCCTTCAGCTGTGAGCGATGCAGGAGGAATATGTCCGGGTGAATTAGCTAGACCTTGAACACCATTTGTCATAGGAGGAGCAGAAGACACTGGAAGACTACTAACTTGGGGATATACAGGTTGTCCAGCAGGGACAGCTAATTGATCGGCAGTCAATACAACAGATGGTGGCTGGTAAGCTGACCTTGAAGGTTGAACTTGGTAACCAGGGTAATTAGGATATGCTGTCAATGGTGCTGAGCCAGTAGTATGAGTGGGTGGGATAGAATTCATAGGTCGCTGTGACATTCCTGATGATGACAAACTACTGGCAAATTGCTGCTGCACATTAGATAATGGCTGCTCAGGGGCTCCAACCAATGGACCTTGTGGTGGCTGAGGTTGTGCGAACTGAGTGGGATGACCTTGAGAAGTCATTGAGACAGGAACCTGTTGATAACCATTCTGCTGTGCTAATGTTGCGTGACTGACTGGTAACTGTTGAACTGGTAAAGCATTACCCAGGTTTGGTTGTGGTGGTTGGACAGGCATAGGTGGCACATTGGAAACAGGTGCTTGCATAGGCTGCTGGGATAAGGCAGCTTTATTTGCCAGCTCCATTTTCTGTTCCTCATATCTCAACTGTTGAAGTTTTAATTCAAGCTGCCTCTTTTGTTCTCTGTAACACAACACAATTATCATACAATTCTGAAATAATTCACCAATATCACTGTTCATATATTTTTCGTAATGCCTTGGTTCAAATGTTCCATGATATATCATATTTTGTACCATTAATAGTTTCAACCTTGTCATATTATGACTGTATTTGGCAAAAGGCCAAATGCCAAAATGCCAATAAATAAAATGAAAATGGTTGTATCGTAATAATAATTTCACAATTCAATCAAACAAATACTTTGTTTAGCAACTACTTAAGAAGAATATACTTTGTCATTGATATAATACAGCCGTGTATCAATACTTAACAGGTTATAAAATACTATTTTTTATATCATATGAGAATTTCTGCTGGTTTAACTTAGTATCAATAATATGAATCAACTACGCATAAATTACTTTTACTAGACATGCACTGTTTTTTACAGAATATCAGTAAATCTTGAACTGAGTTGATTACTGATGCATAATTATTTGAATGTGTGTAAAACATCAAACAGGTGAATTCAAGTCACTCATAAAAAATATAACAAATTCAAAAACTTGCATTTTTAAAACTGATAAGTATATTATTGCATTAAAAAATAATGATTATACAGTATCAAAAGAAAATAATCATATTTACTGACTGGACCGCCTCAATCAGTTTGCAGCTTGGCCATAAATAAAACTATTAGGTAAATGTTTTATTTTGGGCACTAAATTTACATTTAATTACTTATCTTGCGATAAAACATCCGAACTATCCAACAGATTCAGATTACAGTCTGTAAAAATTAATGAACAAAAGGTTTACCAAAAATACGTACACGATAATCGCCTGTTGTTTCATCACCTCAGCTAGTTCCATCTGTTGTGCCTCACTCGGTATCACAGTTGTTTGTACAGGTTCAGCTTGTATCTTAACAAGACAAAAAATAATGTAATGGATATTATTTTATGTGTATGAATATAAATTAACAGCCAAATTGTTAAATATAGGCTTTAAAAGGTATTTAAAAGGCATGGCTCCAGGGTCAGAGGTTATGAAATTTGAAATCAGTCTCCAAGCTCAAATCTCATATTTTGTACCTCAATGTTTTTAAGTAAATTATAGAAAAACAATTAGGATATCAATCATACATTATTCCATTAGCAAAAATGATTTGAATATATATTTGAACTTCAAACTTCAAAATACTTTGAAAATGGAACTGAGATTTGAGCTTGCAGGCTGTTCTCAAGTTTTATCACCGTGGGGCCAGTATTCCTAGGCTTCATCCAGAGAGGTATGGTCAGTCTTGGAGTAAGAGACCGCCTGAAGTTGTAGAAGATTTAACCATAACATATCTTTCTTCTACCAGCTACACTCTAATGTATCAGGATAACAATACAGCAGATTAATTATACTGAAATTAAAATATGCGGTTCTCACTCCTTTTAAGAACTTGCGAAATGCTTAAATCAGCTTATAACTCCTTCCATTCAGTATTTACTGCTTGTTTAGAAAAGACGAATGTTACTCCTTACATAAAACCTTACGCTAGGATAAAGACTTCTATTAAAGAAGGGCCACACAGACTTTTATCATATAATATCACTACGTTTTTTATTAAAAAATGGTCACATACCTGAACATTTGTTTGTTGCCTTTGATTTACAGACCTCAGTCTTTCAGCAAATTCCTCTGGTGCCATCGGTGTTTTCCTGTTATCAACGTATACTTGTTGTCCAGCAGATGGCACTACTTGAACAGGGGACTGTACTCTGGCTAACTTCTGAGGAGAGGGAGACAACTCTTGCTGCATTGCTACTGGAGACTCATCAGGTAACATAGGGTAAAATTGTGCACCATTTACCACTGAAATTTTCAAACATATATAAATTCAAGATATTGGCAGCAACTTCTCTCCTAATTTCAACAATATCCTGCCTCCATTTTAAGAACAACTGCATGCCTTGCATGCATATTGCCAGATCTCAATTTTGGACAAATTAGAGAAGATTTTTCCTTGTCAAACAAAGCTGTTCAATGATATCTTAGTAACATGACTGTGTGTGATGATTTAATTTTTGTCAGTTATTTGCACATAAGGAGTAATTGTATAGCCAAAATTCTATTTTCTTCCTAAATTATTACACATGCAAAAGATGACACTATTAATGTAATATTAACAAGATACGACTCAGCAGTCCTGTTTGTGTGGTATGTATATTACCAGCAAATTTGTAAACATTGAACAACTATTTGTCTTCAAAAAATCTCACATTAGACATAAACCCCTTACTTTGTGCCTGTGTTGGACCCATAGCAGTATTCTGTCCATTAAGTTGGATTGAGTCCCCTACATCGGCCATAGACTGTGACGTCATCCAATCTTCGCGCTGTGATTTTATGCGATCCATTAAGTTACGTAATACTTTCTCTGTGAATATAGCATACAATATGATGAATGAGTGAAACCCATGTATGACATTTTAACATTCCATACAGTGATGTTTATCGAATTGATAAAATATTACATGCAAATATATGCACAGGAACACCTGCTAAATGCAACATAATAACAATTTGTATCCTCTCAATTCTATCAAAATTAGATGACACAATATATCACAAGTATATACAATGTAATATAAGATATAACTGTGCCAGCACTTTAGGAAAGGAAGTAAAAACAGTTTGAGCAAATCTGGACAGGATCTGAACGCATTCATTTAAAAACATAGAGTCTGAATTTAACAGTCAGGATCATTTGGCGACTTTTCAGCTTTAATGGTAGAGAACGATTCCAGGCATAAAACTGGGTAGAACCACTGACCTTCACCTTCCATAAGCTAGCAGGACATTTTGAAATTTGGTACCAGATCGTGGGATTCGAACTCACAGAGATGAGAGGCTAGTAATTACCGGTCAGATACCATAACCTTCATGTTAATTACATCCAATCATATTATCAGGTTGTAATAAGTGTCTTACATATAATTCAGTGACAACCTGTTGAGTTCAAGTACGTAAATTCACAGAACTACTGACCTGGTTTTTTCCCGGGGGACTTTGGTTTTGGCATATTTGTCATGTCTCGTAGTACGGGCGGAACCAGTGGAAGGGTAGGCTCCTGTAACAGGGTACCATCTGTAGCCGTGACATCCAGGGAAGTCTCCTGGGTAGGGGTCAGGGGTCGAGGTTGTGGGTCTATGGCCATACTGATATCACCAAGTTGATGCGTACCAGCCATGTACATATCCTCAAACTCTTCTTCTAGATTTCTTTGTTTCTCCTCTCTGTCCTCCATGCGAACATTTGGAGGTTCAAACACTTGTTTCTGTAATATCATAACAGAGTTTTTTGAACACCAGTACTCAGCTAAATATTTAAAATAGAACTTTCTCAATTGAATAGGAAATTTTGTAAATAAAGGTATTTTGAACACCAGTGTTCAGCTAAATATCTAAAACAGAACTTTCTCAATTGAATCAGCAAATTTTGTAAATGAAGGTATTCAAACTAAATAATTCTATGATATTTGGAATCGAACTAAGATTCAGATACAGGAATCCACAATTAAAAATAAGGCTGGTTAAGGACACACAATATGAATTAGACAATGCTCTAACTTGTTTGGATCATATCCATATAATTGTGGATTTGTCACAACTTCTGTAACTCTTCAAATCATTACCATATTCAGACCTATGTCACGGCAAATGCCATTTTTAATACCACACAAATATACATGGGCTGTTATGTTATCATACAAATATCCACTGACTGTTATATTATCATACAAATATTCACTGACTGTTGTATTATCATACAAATATACACTGACTGGTATATTATCATACAAATATACACTGACTGTTATATTATCATACAAAAAATCACTGACTGGTCTATTATCATACAAATATTCACTGACTGTTGTATTATCATACAAATATTCACTGACTGGTATATTATCATACAAATATCCACTGACTATTATATTATCATATAAATATCCACTGACTGTTATATTATCATACAAATATTCACTGACTGGTATATTATCATACAAGTATTCACTTACTGGTATATTATGAACGATCTTCAACCTTCTTTCTCTGTCAGCACGTTGTAGGTCACTCAAATCATGGAGTATATTATTATAGTCCTGTAATAAGATAGGATATTATTATCTGTGAATTGATTCACATAAACCATGAGTAGATATACAACTAAAACATGCATGAGCTAGAACCAGCAATAACCATAAATTTTGATAAAATGTCTATTTGTTTACATATACATGTCCTTAATACTCCGAAGTTAAAATTCAGTAGGTTACAAGCACTGCTCGCCAGGGGCCATTTCAAAGATATACTTCAACTTAGAGAACAGTTTTTAAGCTTAAAAATCTTGCGTGTGGTATACAAGTCAAACAATTACCTCGAATGAGTAACAATAAATCCACAAAATAATCACTTACATAAAACATTTTTTATTTACGATCAAGAGGTTATAAGATTTATAAGTATAAAAACTGTAGTCTTAGCTATATATATGACTATGAAAGGTCCCTGCATATTAGTTTAAAATTCCCAGACATGAGAGAAAAAAAACAGGTCTGGGGCTTAAAAAATCCATGAAATATTCAGAACAAAAATGAAGAAAAAGCATCAACATTTATCCATATCACCATTATACCTAACGACAATAACAGATATCCGTACACAGGCACATGTCAGAAATAGAATGTAAACTAAGCACTTGTTTTAAACAATTACCAATATTGATTCTTATAATTGAATCAGAGAAAATTCAATAACTGATTGTTTATCTACTTGTCACACATTTGTTTAGATATACAGTTGAATATTGTATACATGTCAGGTAATATTGGAGAAACAAAAATAACAATACTAGCAACATGAACAGATAATCTATAAATACATTATAAATAAATCAAGGTAAAAATAATGCTAGTATATTATAGTAGGAGTTTGTAAATACATGATAATACTGTGTAAATCCATAGAAAAATTACTCAATAAAACGCTTGAATCATGAAAAACACAATACATCTTCCAGTCAAATTATTATTGTAGTGTCCAATTTTAATTATTAATTTTTCAGAATGACTATTAAAACAAACACATGTCTAACATTACAGTTAAGTATTTCACAACCACAACAATGTAGTTTTTAATGACGAGTCTGGAATTCACACACAGGATGGCGGTTTAATGAATAATCAATAAACAAGCGTACATCTCATCAACCGAAAACAATTCAATTCTCACATTACAAAATCATTTTCACAGATAAAACAATATATCCCTTGAGTGGCGCAATAAATGCAATAACAGAACTGCAGTAGTTTCTAATATATAACTAACTTGCATTCCACACAGTCAAATTAATTGTCCTCGGTTTATCATAAACTTTATCAATATTTGGAACGGGATATAATTTCTTACAGATGTAACTATAGATGTATAAATCAATACTAATCAGCTAAATATTGGTTACAATAATTAATACGGTCTATTTTTCACACACAAACAGTATTGGCACAGAAAGTAGACCATGCCTTTAAATTAGGTCAAATCTCAACATATTTGTACAATAATCAATTAATTAATGACATTTAACCCACAAATTTATGTATCTTTTTAAACAATTGGCTTTTTTCATAAATCTTAGGGTTCTCCAAAGCAGAATGGTGTGCAAACTAAATGAAGTAAACAGGTTGTGGGGCAAAACAAAGTGTATCAATATACAGTAACCTTTTTTATCAGGGGACAGATGCATCTGAAGAGTTAATACACTTAGTTTCATACAAACATCTAGGTACATGTAATTAATATTAAAGTATAATTACAGACACCTTTTCCGTAAGAGCAATCAAGTGGTGGATTTAGAACACTTCAAGAACTCAATGATGATAAATTACAGACAAGATACATTTTTAAAGAAAGCATCAACACAACAAAACCGTAAATAAACCCAAAGTATACAGTACTTATCCCAAACAGCAATTCAGTACAAACAATATTTGGAGAACAGTTTGTCTACATGGTAGGAGACCCAAATAAAATAACTCGTACATAACTCTAAAGCTTCTTCATACAAACACGTCTGATGTTTATACATAAAGTCTAAACATTTCAGTAAGTCAATATTGAACTGATGCCATATTTATTTGGCAAATATTACTACTATAAAATTATCTATGTAAATAAAAAGCTTTCAACAAGAATGCACAAGATGTAACTATACTTATGTCAATACAAACAAACCTTTAAAAATGCTACAAAAGTTAGAAGATATTCAGCCTTCATGTAGAGTAGGACTATAATCAGAAGATTATTTAGTCTTAATATCTCAATAAATTAAGCCAAAAAGTGGCAATTGTTCACAAATGACCTCATTTTAGGGTAGCCATTAACTCAAGTTTGACTGTGTATTAATTTATAACAAGGAGTCAGTGATACAATGATAAGACAGAAAGATGGTGACGGTTGGATGCGAAATCTGTTGTGGGGACAAAATGGACAAATGTTCTTCCATTAAGGGCAGGAGACATGTTTTCAATGTGGGTAAGAAACATTTGAATCATTGAATAAGAAAATGAAATATCTCACATGTTTCAATAATTCTTTCTCTAGGGCAGCATTATGACGTAATCTGGCCCTCTCTAATTGATCTTCACGTAATCTCTTCAACTCTAACGCCCGTTCTTTAATTCTCTCAGCCTCTAGTTCTGCCGCGTCTCGAGCGTTTATCTGAAATCAGAAATGGAACAGTCAGAAAACTATAGTTGATGCCATTACATTCAATCATATTAAAGAGACAAAGTAGTGTAATGGATAAAGTGTCCACAACTCCATCCCAGTAGTTTCGAACTCAACGAAGATTATAATACATCCTTCACTATAAGATACATCTTTTCACCAGAAAGTGGACACAAAAGGGATTCAAATTAGCAAAGTTAACAACAATACAGCTTAAATTGGTGCATAAATATACTAGTACAAAAATAAATTGGTACAGCTTTCAATTAGCACAGGAATATAATGGTATATAAATATGGCATGGATACAAATTGGTAAAGAATATCATGACTGTGTACCTGTTCTTCAGGACCAGCTCTGTCTACAGCATGTTCATTCTGTAGGTGATAGTGAGATGTTGAGAAAGCATTCATGTCTGTAACCTTCACTGGTTCTATAATCAAGAAAACATACGAATAAAGAAATGCAATATTCACCATTGGTTACAGAAGGACAGAAGATTGGAATCCTGAAGAAGGACTGTTTGTTAAGGCTGGTAAGTAAGTTACAGCTAAGTAAACAACAGCCAAACATTGCCTTTCTGTCTGCTTGTTGGCATTCAAAAAAGGTACCAGAAAGTAACAATAAACATGGCAAATGATTTCACTAGTAACTTCACTTACACCATCATAAAATGGTGGCAAAATATGTATACATTTTGCATGGGTTTAACATCCAACTCGCACCAACAGCCACGGTCATTTGGTAATGTCCATATTAACAATGGAGAAAGACCCTAGGATAAACCTGGGTAGCACCACTGACCTTGCGTCAGCTAGCTGGACAGCTTCCTCACATCTGAAATTTGGTCTCAAGTAGGATTCGAACTCACAGAGGTATGGCATTAGTGACTCCACTCAACCATGGAAGTTATAAATTTATAAAGTTTTAATTAAGGTTACATTAAAAACAGATTACTTGAATCATATCTTTATAATAAATAATCTAAGGGTAAAGGAGTAAATAAGTTTTAAAATTTCAGAGATGATGGTACAAATCACGTCGGAGATTCACACTTACTAGGTTTTGCAGCTTTGAGCACCAGTACAGGGTCCGGTGGTGGTGGCATGGAGGCAACCTCTGCAGCTCTAGCCTTCTCCACTTCTAATGCTTGTTTTCTGTAAAACATGCAAATTTCATATATTGTAAAAGTACATGTTCATTTATTCAAACTACATATGCTTGGATTCACGTAAGTGAGAAGTTATTTAACTGAGAAATGCAGATAGGACCAAGAAGGTGGCTTTGAAAAAAGTTTGATTGAAACAACTAATTGGATGCCTTATTTTTTAGACAAATCTGCAAGCTCAGTAATATAATATCATACCCTGTACAAATAGCTGAAGTATATAGCAGGGGAAACTGATTGTGACCAGAAAGCTTTCTAAAAATACAACAGGTGGACAGAAACGAGTATAAGTAATTCTACTGGCAATCACAATCCATCAATATTTGTTCAATGAGCATTTGAGGTAAATGGGCTTACCCCCTTCCTACATAGCCCCCTAAGATTTTCTCAACAGGTTTACATTCACAAAAAACAATCATTCAATCTGCAGAAATCCACAGAAAACTCACACACTTGATACACAATATTACAATATTACAGGAAGGTTGAAAATGGAGATCAATACACCCATCTCAGTACATAAAAGAAATTTTAAACACTCGCGTGCGAATGTCCGATATGCAAGAAAAATATTAAGACTGACAGTTCTGACTATATGTAACAAGGGGTAGACAGTCATTAGGTGTGGAAAAGATTGTCTAGGGGAGTTATGTGTATAATGTGACATGTTCTACACTTACCTGGCAATTATATGTTTATGAGCTTCATGGTTTTGATGCGCTGTCTCTTGTTGAAGTTTCTCTAAAGCTCTCTGACCTCGTACTTCAGCACGAAGATTAGCAGCTTCCTGTATGAGTTCTCTCTCTTCCGTCCAATCGGGCTGGAATATTAACATCATGTGCGTAAAAAATAGACCAGTTAAGGTTCTGTAGAAATTTTAGATTAGTACATGAACCATAAGCGATTTTAACAATTTACGCAAACTAATTTCACAACCATTATGTCACAGAGTCAGAAAAATGTGCAGCTAAACTGACATTCAAACATATGACCTACCCATCTGGCTACCCCGACTACATTCACAATCTCTACATGAATGTTTATAGTCAATGTTTAGGCCCCTCCAAAGCAAATATATTTCTCACTGCCTCAATAAAATAGTCTTTATTATTATTATAATTACTACTATTATTATCATAATTATTATTATAATAATTATTATTATTATAGTTATAATAATAATAATAATAACAACAACAACAACAACAACAATAATTATTATAATTATTATTATTATCATCATCATAATTATTAATATTATAATTATTATTATTAGTCTTTATTATTATTATAATAATTATCATTATCATAATTATTATTATTATAATTATTAAGCAGTGTTGTACCTGTTCAGCAGCCTGTTTATGAGCGACGCCAATATTTCTCAGACTATTATCATACTGCTGTTCTAAATGTCGAACTCTCTCAGCTTTCTCTGCTTCGAGTTGATTCTGTAATAAAAAGAATAAAAAATAATAAACCAAACCATGGTACTACAATAAATAATAATGCAAACAAAGCCAGCTCAACATATAGGTAAAACTTTTTAATTGCATGTACAGTAAAACCTCACATAGCGACCACCTCAATATTACGACCAGCTTATTCTTACGATCACTTACTTAAGGACCAGTCTTCAAGAACTTCCCAATAATTCAACCTGATAATGAGATCCTGTCATTATTACTACTGACTTATTGGGTCCCGAAGGTGGTCTCAAAATCAAGGCTTTACTGAACCTTTATTACCCTTTACCAGGCATAGTAATTTTGTAGCCTCTGAAAATGTTTTTCTTTCAAAGATTATAAAGCACAGGTAACATAAAAAAAATTATTCTTCCATTTCATATTAAATTCATAGTGAGCAATCTTGGACTGAATGTAGTTTATATAAATATATAACAATGAAGGCTGGAGTTCAACTTAACATAAAATTCTCATCTAGACATTCTTGTTTCAAAACAACACCACGCACAACAATTATAGATTGTACGATTTTATCACTGAACAAAAAACTTCAATCAATGCAGTATTCATTTCTCTATAATTTTGTGTTAACATGCAAACAATATTGGTAAAGTTTTCTGTTCAATAATTCTACACTGATAGGGTGGAGACTATAATTTAACATCTAAAAATGGAATGGCAACATGATGACATAGATTTACAAGCATCGTGATATAATGTGCTGTATTCATTAACAATTACACACATTAAAACATTAGCAATAAGGACACCCATAAAACTTGTTGGTTTGCAGTTCACAACCAACTCATTCAAAAATCCCCTGACCCATATTTTTTTTGTTCTTCATTCCAGCTTTTCGTTTTCAGTACAAGCATTTAGTATCAACACAAAAAAATCCTACCAATCTATCCACTGTTACATGATTGGGCTGTGTATCTGCAAAACTAACATTTTTTAAGGATGGCCTAATCCGTATGATTTCGTAGGTCATATCTGTTCATGAAGGTCAACATTGTAGTGTAAGAAGAATTAAACAACGAATCAAAATTTATTTATAAAAGAGGTACCTTGATATCAGTGGCCAGTTTCATCAACTGTTTATGTTTCTCCTGTTTTACCGCATTTCTGATCTTAGCCGCATTTTCTTTACATTGTTCTCGCACTTGTTGGAGGCGGAGCTTACGTCTCTTCTCCGTCTCCTCCTTCAATATTGCCGCCTCCTCATTGGGGCTGAGCCTCAACCGACCCCGCCTTATCTTCATCTTATTTTTATCCACTGAAATGTACAGAAAATAATGTGCTATATTTATACTTGTTACAATCATAATGTTACCACATTATATACAAAACAAGGCCGTGGCCGTTATCCAGTGGTAAGTGCGCTAGACTTGTAACCCAGCCATTCGGGTTCAAATCCCAGTTGCGGCAGATTATACCCTTTTATGAAAATTTGATAAAAATGTTGATTTTCTTCTATATGTGGAGAAGCTGCCAGGCTAAGATAGTACTGGTAAGAATACAGTCAAGGAAAACTGGTTAGGTGAACCGGCTGCCATATTTAACTGAAAAAATGTTGAAAAACAGCATTAAACCAAGTGAAAAAAAATTATATAAAATATATTAGTATGGCATCAAAATACTAGTATTTAGCATGAAAATACAAAAATTACGAATTTATTTCTGTAATCGAAGAACAAAGTCAGATTCACGTATGTAAAAATAGTGAAGCCCTGTAACTTAGTAGATAGTTTCACTCGCATTGAAAGCATTACATGATAACTGGTGTACAATCATCATTCATAGGAACAATTTGTACAATGTTTACTTATATGAACCTCAGTACATAGATTTACCATCTGGGTAATTTATTGTAAGAGGTACATCCAAAAATTTACCATAAAAATATATTTTTCTTGTTTTTGTTTGTTTGTTTGTTTGTTTGTTTTCATGCACAGGTAAGACACTGAACAAATCACATAACTTATGGCATATAATTATCTACCCTAGTGTTCAATGGGGACTTGTATGGACCTGGCAGGATCTATAACAAATCCCCACTACTCAAATTTTCAAATAAAATACAATAAAACTGTAAGTATGCTAGTTTACAACACAAATGTAACAAGTTAGTCTGCCCTTTCATGATAAAACATCGAAAATGATATTCATCTTAATCCATCTAAGGTATAAATCTCTGAGAGTCTTACAATATATCTACAGGACCACTAACTGGTTCACAATCACATGACCTGTGTATTGACACTATGTACAGTATGTATATAAATACAGTCATAATTAAATCCTTTAGGATTGTTATTACAAGCTCTGATCCAAATATAAACCACACAATCTACAGAATGAGTAATGGATTAACACAGACCAATCACCCCATCATCAAATAGATTAACATTTAATCCACATTATCCAATCAATCTACACTGACCACAGAGGATCAAAGGTCACTACTGGTCAGTTTGTAGAATTAAAGATTAGAATTGTTCAAAACAAAACCTAGTGGGTGGTCTCATAAAGAAATAGATGTCCAATACAAGATGACAGATTAAACTGAAGCCATAAGTTGGCCATAAGTAACAATTTCTTTTCAGAGGTCAGCCATTATCGGAAGCCCTCCTCTCTTGTTCGTGAACCCAGCTGACAATATTTCAGTATAATACATTAAAGAACTGAAGTCAACCTATGGGACTGCTTTCTTTGGTTTGTATCTGGAGAATATCTTGCTCTTAGCATCCCTAAAATAAAGGATCAAGTAAGCACGTCTTAAGAATGATTTTTTGAGATTTCAAGAAATGTGTTCTGAGAAAAGTAAATGAAAGAGCCAAGCAAAAAGGCTTTCAAGAGATAATATGACTACAGGTAAATCGTCACACTAATGGTGAGCCTCTGAAAGTTAAGGTCATTCATGACATTAACTAAATTAACATGCTTTCATTTATTGAAGCCGTGGTCCAGTGGTTAGTGCGCTGGACTTGTAACCCGGGATCCGGGTTCGAATCCCGGTCGCGGCAGGTCATACCCTTCAATGAAAATTTGACAAAAATGTCAATTGTCCTCCATGTCTGGAGAAGTTGCCGGCTCCTTGTGGAAGGGTTTGGACTGGTTAGTATACAGTCCATGAAAACTGGTTAAGTGAACCGGTCGCCGTATATTACCAAAAAATTGTTGAAAAAACTACGCTAAACCCCAGTGACAATTAGTCACGTAAAAACAAACGTAAAACAAACAAAACATCATTTACTGAACTAAAGTTTTCAACAGTTGCCTGCAATCATAATGAAGAATTTTTTGGGGAAAAAGTAAATATTACATGCCAGTCCTGAACAAAGAGATGAGTTGACAGAACAGTATAGAATGAATACACGCTTTGTTCAAAACCTGGAAACAATGAGACAGTTATGTGACACCGAGTGGCTGAAGATCGATGTTCAAGCACTTAGATTATGAAATTATTCAGTCACTTTGAGGATATTACTAAACAATTGACAACCCATCAATGACATTATAATTCCTGATTGATCATTAAATCTAACCAAGTACGCAAACTATCAACAAATTCCTTTAAAACCAAGTAGTTGATCATAAATTCTAGATTCTTTCCGAGATCTAACTTAATAGCTTAACCTGATGGATGTATCATGATAAACTTGCACAATGTTTTATTTTTATATATAATGCACCTTGTTATATCGTGTAACAACACCGATCAGTTTTCCACAGACCATCATGAGCAGAGACATACTTGAAGTGTGATAAATACCACTTGAAAAAATATAAATTAGAGAACACGTATCCATATACTGAATGTATTTTAACATGTTTTCAATGAATAAAGGCCTTCTACAAACACTTTCAAAGACACAACTTAAAGTCGAAAACAATAAAACCGTATTTGAGCTTATCTGAAATAGTCCATATATATCATTGTATGAGACAAGTGAATTAATAATGTACCACATATCAGGATTATTCCTTCAAACTCTGGACGACATACAAGCTGTAACCTCTTCTCACGACGATGCACCAAGTTCAATCTCGATTCTAATGAGCTCATGCTATGATTTAATCTAAGTCTTGACTCAAATAAACTATTGCCTCTATTTGAATTAAATCTCGGTCGGCCCCAAGACATGATGATAGGTCAGTGAATACAATACGAAGTGTTGTTTAATAATTATATCCAAACATATTAGAAATATGTGATAAACAAATGATAGGAATCACTGACATTCCCTCACAGTACTTTGATTTTTCATCTGATAGACTTTCATATATATATATATATATATCCTTAAGTAATCCACAATCATTTCATTCTGATGGAATTCAAAGAAACCAAACATACTTATGGAAAGTACATTCATACAAAATAATCCACTAAATTTTATGAAGTTAAATCTTTCAAAATGGTATAATCATATGATCTGATTTTCTTCATATTTTAGTACAACATTTCCACTTAATTCCAGGTTTTTGTTCAGAAAGTCTGTTTCAGAAATCATAGATGAGTATTACATGATAAGTATTCACAAACGATAAAATAAAATACTTCCAAAAGAATAATTATCAACAGTTTTTGTCTGAATAATAATGGCAGTTACATGTATCATTTGCATTTATATTATACTAGTTATTGCCAAAAAAAATATATATATAGAAATATTAACAATGAGCCACCTAATTAAACAAATAGAATGAACTGGTTAAATTATGAATGCCATGTTTTGTATTGGACAACTGAGTCATGATGACTTTAATAATAATTCAATCATTTCAATGATTTCAACTCATGTAACAAATCAATTTTTCAACCAGATTTAATCCGGAAAATAAGAATCTGGTAAAATATTTTTGGAACACTTATTTGTTTTAATAGAACTAAATATTTTCTTCCCTTTAAGTCAACTCCACCAGCACCACATTGTTAGCACCACAAATATACTAGTAATTCAGTAAATATTTTGCCTAAATTGATAGTAATTAATTATATCCAGTCAAAAAATCAACAACAAGAAAAACAATATATTGTCAATTCATTCCAGTAATCACACTTCATTTTATGAAACGTGGATAATCTTTCACTAATGTGTTTAAAATCCATTTTAAATTCTATAAATTTCATAGCTTCAAGCTGACAATCCAATAAATTCCAAATCATAGACTGAGTAACTCATCTGAAATTCAACCCAAAGGAGCGTAACTATACAAAAGATCAGTGCTTGAAGAAAAAACAAAGTGTTCACTAAATGAAACAAATCAACACACACAAAATACACAAAAGATAAAGACTGCTATTATTTTACCTACACTTGATCTCACAATAAATAATTATACATGCACTTGATATCAAAATTATTCATATTATATTGTCACCGATCAGAGTTCAAAGCAAAACCATCGTAGATCACTGTGACAGCCAAGGTGTTATAGCGTAGTATTGACTTGCCTGTAAATACCTCCAAATCATATTCTGATTTTTTTTAAATCACAGAGCCTCTTGAAGCCAACGATATCAGAACCTCAACACAATCGCCTATAAAACAATATGTTTACATGGTCTATGGAGTCTGTATGGGAATTCCATTAATGATGATTAACATTACAATAAAATTATACATTTTTAAATATCAAGACCTATCATCTGTTCATTGTGGGTAGTATTACCAATCAATAAATTGTCTTTAAATGCATAAAAATGATTATAAAGTATACATACCCTAAATTGTAAGGACAAAATTTTGTGCAAAAGTCGAAAAATTCTAATGGGGACAATAAACGAACATTTGAGACCATCTTAACAACAACAACAACAACAAAGAGACTTATGAGGTCATTACATGATTTTTATTGTAGTTGGGTTTAAAAACACACCAACAGTCAAGAGTTATTGGCTACTTTTCAAGTCTTTAATAATGGAGGAAGACCACCAGGCATAAGCCAACGTAGAATATTTCTGGTCCAAGTGGGATTTAAACTTGTAGCATGGAGGTCCCTCTCATATACATTTTATTATTGCAGACTTTCCAAACAATATCTAAAATGAATCAATCTTTATAGTAAGAATTTAAGACATACATCCCCCTCCATTTTTTTTTATTCAACTGGAAAAACATTCACTGCCTTGAAATATTTCTGTCACTAGAAGATTACCATAGCAATAAGGACAACCATGGTGGTCAGCTAATATTGGTTATAAAATAAGGAGTGAATTCATCTCATATGTATTGCATCTATCCTCAACAGACATTATTGAACACTAATATTTAATTCAACGACATATTAAGTATGAAACATCGCTTTGGGTTAAAACAGAATGTATTAAAAGCCTTGTAAAAAACACACACAAAAAATGAGTGCACTACTGTACAACATCGGTTTATAACGTGCATACAAAACGTATTTCCCAATGAGCAGTCCTGTATTGCTATGACTGCCACTGAATGTTTGGTATTAGCGGGCTCCCTGAAAGTTGCCAGACCGTCGGATGTGTCAGACAAATTTTGAACAGGTCCAATAATTTTTCAGCGAGGACCGGACCAGATGTCTGACAGTCGGGCACAATTTACAGCATTTATCACTTATTTATAATGTATTCGGTCAGACAAATTTTAATTTGGTCAGATAGAAATTCTAACTGCCTGACCAAATGTCAGGCAAGTATTCCAGCAGTTTCCAGAAGCCAATACTATACTGTTGGATTTGACAAAACGAGTTTGAAGAAAGGGAAGGTCTTGCCATCAGCATTTTCAATCAAAATTATTAGGATTTTAACCAGACAAGATGAGTTTTAGGTCAGTTTGACCCTATCAGACCCATTACCTAATGCAAAATATAATACACAGCCCCACACCATATCAGTTCCCAAAAATCTTCACTCCCATCAATCAAAAACAATATGTTTTTTAAACAACTAATGAACTAGACTATAGCTTACAATTGTCATTTCACATATGGAATATTAAAAAGAACTATAAAACAAACTCAAATGATGTACTCAATAAATCAAGTAGTCCACCATCAGATTTCATGCCACAATGACAAAAGGTATTGTACCATAGAACATTCAAATCATACTGTTAGCTCAATACAGATTGAACTCAAATATTTTATGATAAGTCATTGGAGTAGAAAATAGCCTTATAAACCTGAGAGGACTACAATATAAACAAGAATTTATAATTTTATAACAAATGGAGGATATCTGATATTAACACCAAAAATATACAAATCTAAATTTTAAGCTAAAAAAGGTATTCAACCCATATAAAAAATTTAAAAATGTGTATCTAGAGGATAATTCTATTATCCAGGAATTCTGTACCAGAACAAACCTTGTTCTCCGCAAGTAACTGTCAACCTCTCCACATGAATAATCAGCTGTGGAGGACCAATGGCCTTAATCCTTTGCCTCATAATACCACATTTCCCTGCATCTGAAGCAGGTGATTTTTTAAAACATCGTGGCAAAAGAAGCCATTGCTTGTAATGAGAAATGGCTTCTTTTGCCACAATGTTTTCCACTCTGTCAGAGAGAAATAACCCAATTTTCTTAAATAAATTGATGTTTTGTACATTAGCTTTGAATTTGAAAGAATCCAAAATATATGTATGAGGCAAAGGGTTAAATATAAAGTCATCAATCTTTACCCTTCACCCTTTATCTGTGCAAGCTGGCATATCAGTTAAATGACAGCATGCCCATGTTTTTGTATGCATCATGCCATCATGCCAAAAAAAACTACTTTGACACAAATGTCTCACAAATTTTCTGAAAAAAAAAAACACTTGATCAAGAAGGTATAAGCTGTGACCATGGTCAGAGTACAAATCACACTTACTTTTCATTACCAGATACATCCTTGCTGTTATACTCTTATATACACAACAGGTCAATAAAAAATTGTCAGTAATATATCCACGAATCTATATAACTAAGTTTGTCGACACCAAACTGGTTAACAGTGAACCAGTCTGTACCATGTTCCAATGATAAACCAGTCCATCATTTCAATAACTAGTCATATAACCCAACAGTGGCACTGTATATAAATAATCCATTTCAATTAAGGCTTTTCTAGATGCAGCAATTTGTATTATATTCCTTCTTAACTCTAATAATTGATATTTAATTGTACTCCATATTGAAGAGTTTCAATAGATCAGTACTGAAGATGAAGAGCTCTTAAATTGTGTAACTATGGATTACGACGGAACATCTAGGTAAAATAGTTCAAATTACGCCAAGATCGTATTATACTGCAACAGAAATCAATTGAATTTAAGTAGAAGTTTAATTTCTGTTTTTCATTCATCATTTCTAAAAAATCCTATTCATTTTTTTCAATAAAAATACATTAAGCCTGATATGTAAGCTATACCTAGTCAGTTAATAGCATACCATTTAATACAAAAATACAGTAAATTTATCTTGAAAATGAATGTATCTCTAAATCATATTGTAAATCATAAAATTTTAACAAATCATTCATTAAATTGAATTTAATATAATTCAGATTTTGCTAACTAAGATAGAACTTTTGTATTGAATAAAAAATATACACTGATGACCAAAAATCGAGCAATTCAAAAAGCATATTCAATATTGTACAGATTTTTCTTAAATTTATTGCAAACGGCAAACAAGCATAAGAGAAGATAGCATAAAGTTTGCATTTATTTTCCACCTAAAATAATGCATCCAAAGAGTTGGTATAGCCGTCCTATAGCAACATATTAATTAAATCCAATAGCACAGAAAATTTGGTTTTTGAAAAGTCATTTTATGCACATTAAACGGTTACTGTTAAAACTCAAAAAGATAAATTCCTGTAGTAGGTCATTTATACTATAAGTCATAAAATGATTTTTCAATCATTTAAACCTTTAAAGTCAATATGCTGTATAATAAATAAAAGATGGTACTACGAAAATATTGACAACCACAGTATTATTATAAACAATAAATCTTTAACACCCTACAATCTACATTCAAAGTCTTAAAAACCCCTTGAAAATTCCTAAAATAAACAAAATATGTCCACAGTTGTATGTATATAATTAACAGGGGAAGGGGGGGGGTAGTGTGTTCATCTAAATATAATACTATACATAGTAAGACAAAGTACTACCATATCTGGTCGAGTGGTCATAAATACTGCCTTTGTCTGTGACAACAATACAAGGTATTGCATGTTATTTCATGTAAGCATTGTGTCGTAGACAATAGCATAATTTATCTTCGGCTCATTACAAGAAGGAGTTAATTAGTCGCTATATGCTTATTAAACAAAATTAAACCAATTACGACAATTATCGTGCCATCATGCACTGATGACATCAAAAGACAGACTCTGGGACATGTGCCAATATACCAGAACATCATGAAATGTGACTGTAAACAATCAATATGACTATAACTTAAAGATACTATATGGAATTAACATTATTGTGAGATGTAGGGCCTAATTCACATGGAAAGTCATAGTACCATTAAAATTATCTAAAATTGATACGAAGTATGTTATGAGAAACAAAACATGAGCAATGTAAATAGAAATATCTTTGTTACTGATGGATAAACTTTGTGGAAAAAATATATTTAATCATCCTTTTACAGAAATAGTAAAAATGTAAAATGTCCAAATTTTGATAGCATAGCAACAAATCATAGAGAACCTCTTACATCTTGCTATCTTCTTTCATTCCCATCCTTATTTGCATAAAGATCATGAATATGTTTGCTACATCTTCGAAATAAAAATTTGCTTAAAAAAAAAAATTGTAAGTTAGCTCTGATGCAACTGTTAGTAATCATCATTAATGAACAATTAATATTAATTAATATCAATACTTGGAACAGGTGCCTCTAGAAATGTATAAACCATGATTCAAGTGAAACTTGAAAACGATACTAGACTGAACAAATATTACCAGTCAACAATATATATTGACTTTAATCTTCTCTAAAAATCAAAGGAATTTTACTGGATATGAAAGCTATTAAATTATACCAGATCTCATCTAGATGTTTGACAGAAGTCTCAGGTCCGACAGCCTTAG
The DNA here is from genome assembly GCA_008271625.1 of Lutraria rhynchaena. Taxonomy (NCBI): domain Eukaryota; kingdom Metazoa; phylum Mollusca; class Bivalvia; order Venerida; family Mactridae; genus Lutraria; species Lutraria rhynchaena. Next base: position 3,760,621 of record VIBL01000004.1, on the reverse strand, counting down.
CCGCGGTTAGTGGTTAGTGCACTGGACTTGCAGCCCAGAGATCCGGGTTCGAATCCCAGTCGCGGCAGGTCATACCCTTCCATGAAAATTTGAAAAAAAAATGTCGATTTTTCTCCATATGTGGAGAAGTTGCCGGCTCCTTGTGGAAGGGTAAGTTATTACTGGTTAGTATACAGTCCAGGAAAACTGGTTAGGTGAACCGGTCGCCGTATATAACTGAAAAATTGTTGAAAAATGACGTTAAACCCCAATACGACCAACCAACTCCATAAACTCCATTTATATACTTTTCTGAACTGAGCATAAAAAAATCAGCTGCTGTTTAGGAGATGATTACATTTCAAATAAAAAAATGATTAAGGCTAAATAAAAAAATCTATCTAAAAGAACTATCTAGGTTTTAATTTCTATATCACATGTCACATGTCACTAAATCAAGGGTTTCAAAAGTTTAAACATGATCCATATAACAAAATCAATCTCAAATTAATAAAAAAAACTTATTAATATGATTCAATCAAATACAATATTATAAATTCTTGCTTTCAGTTATGGAAATAAAAAATCAAACAGAAAGCAAGAATACAATGAGCATACCACAATATTTTAGACTGTACTTTATTTGAAAGGAGCAAAATCAGAAGAACCAGTACAATTAGAGGATATTTGGTGTCGGGTAACAATATATTTATCAAACATGATCAACTTATTTAACCATAAACTTAAATGGAAATTCTCTCTACTGAGTGAATAACTGATTTGGATTTTGATGATTAAACCTGTGTTTATCCATGACTTACTGTAGTTTGACCTTGTCCATTAACCATTTAGTTTGAAATCTGATGAATAAATACATTGTTATACTGTTATAAATGTTTTTTAGAGTTATTATGTATTAATTATTGACACCACAGAATCAAATGGCCAAAGCACTAAGACCATGGTTGACACCATTATTTATTGGCCTAAGCATTAAGACCATGGTTGACACCATCATTCATTAGCCTAAGCATTAAGACCATGGTTGACACCATCATTCATTAGCCTAAGCATTAAGACCATGGTTGACACCATTATCCATTGGCCTAAGCATTAAGACCATGATTGCAATATTTAATTCAAATTTACCAAAGCACTAACAACATGGCTGAAATCACTGAATCTATTAGTTGATCTGGTGGTATTCATATGATGGCATGTGTTACTACAGTTTTCTTTTGGCAAGCCAGTTGAACATACATTAATTGTACAAGTTCTGAGACATGGATTCTTTTAATGTGACAATGTTAAATGTGCTACCAATGACCTATGTTTATCTTTTTACAAGATTTGTATAAGCAATCAGGAGTGTCCAGTAAATATTGCTAGATCATAAGATACAGTGATTTGCAAAAATTACGTCTATAATAAAGCACGATATACACAGCTGCATATTCATGAATGACAAATCTGAAGTATATAACAGGATACAAAGGTATTAGTTCAATGACATAGAGAGTAAATCCTTTAATCTCTAATACTAACCAGCTAATAATGTTCTATCAATAGATCTGTAGGGTAAATACATCATTCAGCATTACAGAATTCATGATTTATGGAATATCTATCTTGTATATATTTTTTACCAATAAGTCACTATGCTGATCACCTGACAAAACAACCTTAATGGGAAACATACAAACACAAAGCAAAACCCAAACACTCCCAGATCCTTGTCCAAACATTATGCACAATTCTATATCTATACACAGCTACTATAATTATTCAAACAAAAACATGATTTTATCATTTCAGGGTATTTTTCCATATATATCTAAATAAAACTAACCAAGATATATGGTAATTATATACGTATGTCATTATGTTGTCAGTATTGCCATTCTACACCAAATTCATAAATATATTATCAGGTTTTACACTAATGAACAGGAATTTATTGGTTCTCCCATTTTGATGGTTCTCTCCACTTAAAAAAGGTAGACAAACCATTTGATTATCTCCCTTGATGGTATTATCTTCATTGTAAAGATGGATATATATATATCATTAATTATCTCCGTTGATGGTACTATCTTCACTGTAAAGATGGATATATATATCATTAATTATCTCCCTTGATGGTACTATCTCCATTGTAAAGATGGACATGTCATTCAGTTATCTCCCCTAACGGTAAAGGAAGATCACCGCACAGTGGTTGAAGCACATCCACCAACATCACAACATCTCAAGTGATCCACCATCTTCCAGGAATGATATGTACTACCACCACCCACACAATAACTGATGCCCTACAGATCATGTGACCTACACCAGTCTTCAGTAAAACAAGAATATATTGCACATTTTACTTACTACAATCAAACTACTTACTTTTGTCCCATTTCCTAATCTCACAGCATTTGCACGGAACTATAAATCCAGCTATAGGGTATGTTCTTTTTCTCATGTCTTGTGGATTAAAACTGGAGCATAAAGTGAGATATTCATCACGGTGATCATAACGCAACGCAAAATATTCACTCACATCCATTCTTATTTCGGTGAATATATCTTCAATCAATGTGAATACATCTAATGTTTACTTTAATATCATTTGTATCAAGTTTTTCCCATTACAAAACTTGGAAATCATCAACAAGATGTAACAATGTATTCTATCAGTGTGAATGTGTCCAATGTTCACTTACTGTTGGCATAACATTAGTGTGACACTAACTCTTGAAGGCAAACTAAAACAAACTTCTACAAATTAAGTCAGGAATTAATCCCCGAAAATAGGACACGAAATTGTATCAACAGCACTGAGCAAGCGTCATCTGGTCTTTTTTTAAATCTTTTATCTTAAAGTATCATCCCTGATTATACTTTGTATGTTTTAAGTAGACATAGGAATTATACTATAAGACACGGCACAAGTCTTATCTATTTTATTCATGTTCAAACTTAGACGCAAGGTGGACCATTTACACGATAGTATTTAGAGTTTCATACAATCAGCTGTATTGTAACCATATAATCCAATATTATAACATGAGACTGAATCATAGTAAATTAATGGAAGTTATGTGAACTTCAATGCCAAATTTGCTGTCAGAGGTCTAATATTTTTGAAATATGATACCAAAATTACATCTCTAAAAAATGGACTCGAGACAAAAGCTTTTAAAAGCAAAAAGCAATTATAGCACTTAGTTGATCATTCATTCATTTCTGAATTTTTACACCTAAGATGGAAATAGCGAAGTCAAGTTTATGCAGGTTCCTTATAGTCTATGTATGCATAGAATCCACCTATCTTTTAATAAAACACACCAATGTTTCACTCCATTTGAATAAAAATATTTTTTTAAAAATTTCAAACAGAATTCTATGCAAGAATAACCATTATAAATCAACAGCACATTGCGACTGATGATTTAAATCAAAACTTTTTTTCAGAATTCAATTCCTTTTACATTTGAATACGCAAAATCAGAGGTGGAGATATTTAATTGATTTTGAATTAATTGAAGGTTAAACTATCACATTAAATTTAACCCTGGACAAAATTAATGGAAAGCATTGAAATAAATTATGCGAAAGTGACAGTAAGGGGTGCAAGTTTTGGTAAGGACTGTATTGTCTGTACCCCACAAAAAGAAAAAATTGCCTGTTTAATACAGCAAATTCAAATATCTAGCATTATTTTTTTAAACATGTTCCACAAATATAGGATACCTAGGTTACATTTAACTGTACATTCCAGGCTAGTTCACATACATGAATTTTTTCAAAGCAAGAAAACAATATCCATGAAAGGTGTTGTAATAAGGCCCCAAAACAGCAACATTTTTTAAAAATTCAAACTTGATTAAATTTTTATATCCATACGTATACATGTATAACACTGTGCTCTGTCAATGAACAGATTGATATATTTTACTGAAACTATCAACATATTCCACACCACACACTTGATCATTGTTATATTACAGAAATCAATCACGTGCAATTAACAATTATAATCCAATTTCCATTAGTTCACTGGCTTGAATAGAGACAATCATCTCTCTACATGATCCACCAGTAAAGATCATTAAATTCCAGTGTCATCCAGTCAGAATGAAAGTAGTCATAATATTATTGTATACCATATTATAATAACTCCACCCAAGGGGTATTCACTGACTATTTACAAAACATCAAAGTCCCGATAGAATTTGCGCTTGGATAAATTCAATATGCTTAAATTCCTTACATCAATTTACAAGTTTCTAATAATGAACCGTTAAAGGATTCATTATTTGATTTCATATTTATCACAATCTGACTAACTTTTCACAACAAATGGTTACATAATGAGATGATATAACTTTCTGACCCAAATTTTTTATTATACACCGCAACGTACCGTACAATAAGAAGTGTTAAATTAAATCACTTTATAAAACGTGATTGACTTTATGCACATCATCAATGAATTACTAATTTATAACAAAGTTTTACAAAACATGACAAAACATCTCAGATATTCCACCCAATAATTCACTACATTCTTAACAACACAAATATTCCATTCATTTAATAATGCATATGTTTCACAGGTATTCTTTAAAATGATTTAAAGACCAGACAATCATTAATACCTTTTTTATATTTTTACGTTCCATATGAATTTTGAATGTAGCATAAAGCAATAATTTAAAATTATATGCTATGGTTTCATTATCGGGACAAATAGCTGCGGGAGAAAATTCTACTTATTTTTCTATACAGGAGATTTGAACACATCTTGGATTTCACTAGAAGAAATATATTCATTCAAAACCTTCAGTCAATATTTAAATGTGCGGTAATAATTTTCGTGCACGGAAGTTTTCACAAAATTGAAGGAGCATTATTCCTGAATAAATAAATAAAATAAATTATGCAAACTTTGCAAATTGGAAGAAGTTATAAATGTCCATGACAGTTCAAATTAATAATTAGTTCTATCGAACAGAAAATTATACAACTTTGAAATCACTATGCTGACAGTGATTTTTGCTAAAAAAGTTACCAAAGAAAGTACAATTAATCATTTTATCTAACCTAGCAGCATTAATTTTCATCAGAACTTTCTGATTTTATTATAAGGAATACTAAATATTGCAGAAAATATTTCCATCAAGATAAACAACTACAGCCTATGGTTTTCTACATTGCACATCACTCTCAAATTCAAATTCCATGAAATGCCAATTATTCACTTTCTCAAATTTATTTCCATTTTCTAACTGACCACTTATTCCATTATTAAACTGTAGTTTTCAGAACTAGCTTTATATACTTCCATGCCCAATTCACACGATTATAATCCAATAAAATGTGCACTATTGACAAAACAGTCACAACACAAAAATCACATTCTTTCAGTCAACCCCAGATTTTATGTGTTCAACTTCATTAACCTTCAATAATGCAGAAAGTAAAACTCTATCACAACAATGCATATATAATACATTATAGATTTACAAGTTACTGTAAATAAGTCATTTTAACGGTCTAATTTCTCAAAAGATTGCAGTACAGTATATCTACAGCATATAGAAAATGGAGCATTTTGCTCATATGAGGAATTTCAATACTGTAATGTAGACAATTCTCAGACACAACTACACATCATTAGTCCCATACATCCAGTGATTTATTGACTGCACAAAATTAAAATTCTGCTGCAGCTCAGAATTGAACAATTCTACAGCAGTAAGGGCACTCTTATAATGGTTCTCAACAACAGATCTACTGGATAAACCATGTTTTTATATCCTAAGCTTATAATGAAATCATCTTAAGGACTTATCTGAAGTATTAACACTTATTAATGACATGTTAACAACACGTTTTGCAATCTAATAATAAACCTAGAAAATGAAATAAAACAACAAGAATACATAACGAACTATAAAGTTCTACCTGTAGTAGTACCTTGTAACTAATACAGAAACACAATATTCTAATTTCTATGAATTTCGATTAATTAAGAATTAATTGATCTGATATGAACCATCTTATAAGAATTAAGATCACAGGTTGTTTTTACAGACAGCAGTAAGGGAATTGTGAAAGTAAAATTGTAATCAGAATGATAGAAAACACTTTATTAAACATAAATATAAACCCACTTTGAATGATACACATCAGTGATCTTCAGTACACATTTCAATTGAACATAGTAATGTTCTGTGTCAATTTTTTATGTTTCAGATTGAATTGGGGCACATTTAATCATTCTGATTACAATTTTACAACCACATATCCACAACTACTGCCCAAGCTGAAATTAAAACATAATCAAGTTAACAAGCCTGTGACACAGTTATTAACATTGTATTTATAAATAAGTTTATTATTCATTCATTAAAACTTAATGTGTATAATGATATTAACATGTTTCAGATAATCTATAATGCATTAATACTGTTTGCTTTTATACTCTTTTCTCTGAGGTTAAATGCCGTTCACACAGCCAGGGCTATTTGGCAACATTTCCAGCATAACCACTGGAGAAGAACCCAGGTGTAAATAAGAGTAGAACCTAAGACCTTCCGTAGCCAACTGGACTGAGTGGACGGCTTCCTTGCAGCTGATTTCTTCCGGTGACAGGTCTTAGGTGATTTGAACTAACAGCAGTGAGGGGCTAGTGAATACTAGCCAGAGATCATAATCACTCCACCACTGAGGCCAGTCTCTCTGATTTTATTATAATAATATAGATGAATATCAAAATACTAAATAAATACTAGAATACAAGATACTGGTATGTTAGTTTTTCCCCCTAGCTCTTGTTGATGCTTTCAGTGCTTTGAAGATACTTGAACAACAATTAGAATGTCATTGATAACATCTATATCACTGTCCTGGATTTGTCAGTACATTATGATCAATGATTTAAAACCACAGAATGTCAGAATTGACAGAAAAAAATAAATAAGCAGCGATAAAAATTGAAGAATTTCATGTACTATTTGAACAGTGATATTATTTTCAATATACAGTAAATTGATTAAATACTGGAAAAGACACAAGCATTGTCATGTTGACATTTCCTCTCATGAAGCTAAGAGTCCACCATCTTTCCCCAGAAAGTGAAAAAAATGAAAACATCAATGACATACATGAAAACAGAAACAGTGAATGCATAATCAATACTTTCATAAGTGAACATTTAAATAATGCACATTTTGCACTTAGTAAAACAGAGACTTCTGGACTAAAACAAATTAAGCAACTGCTATTTTCACATTTAATGAAAACTTCATGGAAGTTTTTGAATAATGTTTTTCATATTTAAGAAAGGCCCCTTCCCTTACCTGTGAAAAAAGCCCTAGTCAACTACATAAAATTAATTTGCCTAATTAAAATGTTCAGAAATTGCATGACTTAGGGAATAGAACAGGTCGGCTTCAAGTAGGCCAGGATATCATTAACAGAAAATAATTGCATGGATTGTTGTGGAACTTGAGGTCTGTCAGAATATGCCAATCTATCATCAATTGACAAATCTTAATGTGGCAGTCAGTTTGAAGCTGCTGGTCCATGAATAACGGAATAATGGAAGAAAGATGAGTAGCAAAAGGTTCATATTAAAAAATTACATCCCAAAGCTAAGACATTTTCTTGAATGGCTAATAACAAATGAAGTGATCAATATTGAAATACTGCACTTGTGTAATTCTGTAGTCAAACAATGAATCTTCTATCATAAGAACGAAAAGCGAGGATAAGTCATTAAATATCTATTTTCGAGGTAAACTATAGGAACAGAGGCACCAAGACTGGGTTTTCAAAAAAAAATGAACATGATTCATATTCAAAATTAAGGTTTCATCCATGGTGATAGTGATATCATACTGAAATTATTGTATTTGTCTAGCTTTTGTTACTTTGTGTGCGACAGATAAATCATAATGCTCTCTATTTTTCTTCAATTTGTCTAACCTTTTCAATTTTGTTTTTCTTGATGCATCGACTCTGTCATCCCTTTAATTCTGCAGTCATCCGCTCATTGAAGAGACATGTTCAAACATAAACAAAACTTCAAAGATACCGCTTCCGTCATGCGCAGTAGGAAAAAGGTTAATTCGACCCCAAGTCATTTCGACCCTTATCATGCGGTCATTTTGATAAAAACAATAATTAATTCGAAATATAAAAGTGGATGATAAAAGGTTAAATAACAAAAATTATTATTTTGATTATTTCCGTGAATGTACTTATGACTTTTTATCAATATTTTGCAATCTACATAATATTATATTATATAACGCATGATATGGCTCTGATTTGGTATTGAGTTAAATTTGGTAATAATTATTAAGCGGGAACAAGATTAGACTATTCACGAAAAGATCTTCAATAAGAATAGTAAAAATTGTAGAATTTCCTTACTATAAATCGACCTGTAACGAGAATGAAAAAGAGGACCGCAGATTGTTAAAATTGCCACATTTTAAACTTCCGCTCTAGCTGGATCGACGTTAGGCGCACTTTTCAATTTTTAAATGTAAACAAATGTGCAATGCCTCCTAAAAAGAAAGCGCGTGAAAGTCCTAAGAAAGCACCAGATCCTATGGAAGTAGACGTTGAAATTGAAGATGGACAAGCTGCTGATCAAGCCCAGGTGTCTGTGATGAGTCGAGGATTTCGTGTTGAAGGTAAGCTAAGTTGGGGAAGATGGTGGGTGGGATAAAAATATTAGAATGGATGAAAATGGTTTAACTAACTTTTCTGATTTATCCATGTACAAATGTAGTCTCTTGCGGTCTTTAAGTTATGAGTGTAGTTATTTTGAGTGGTGCTTATTCTACCAGAAGATTTAATGAATGATATTCTGATGTCTCAGTGTTTCTTCCAGCTGTTCTTTAATCTTTTATGTCACTTTACCTACTACTGTTTCATAAGGTAGCTGTAACATTGTACCAAAAAGACAGGGAATTACTGACTAATTTCAAAACATTACAGGACCAGTAATATGTATATCTATATATTCATTTATATGTATCTATTTGTAACTTTCTAAGCACTGATGTCAGACACTAGTGACATCCTTGCATGTCAATTGCCGTAACATAATTTTATTGTAGCTGACATTTGACTCAACTGTTTTTATGTTGTATTGATTATATTTATGTAGTTCTTTTTCTATTCTGCCATTGTAGATTATGGAGAAATTGAGGTTCCACCAGCTCCAGAATCAGTGGCTACTTATGACATCAATGGTCCTAGGCTTATGATTACAAAGATAATGAACGAAAATTTCAAGTCCTATGCTGGCGTCAGAGCTCTTGGACCATTTCATAAAGTATGTTGTTTATAAAATTCTTAATTTTTAACTTCATAAAAATCTGTCATGGATTGACAAAAGTTGTTGGTATGAGTTGAACAAACTTTTCAAGTTTATACATATAAAATCATTAGATGTGCACTGATTTGACTTATAACAAATCAATTATTCTGAAATTGTTTCTTATTTGTTAATTGATTTGATACTGTATCCTTTCTGTCAAAATTCTGATTTATGGTTGATCTAATATTTCATCCAGGTATTCTAATTAAATGGGAGTCAGTATTATCATTTTAGTGTTAATTCTTTTACACCAAAATGATGATAATTGGTGTAAATTCTTTTACTTCCAGAGTTTCACATCTATTGTTGGTCCAAATGGAAGTGGGAAATCTAATGTGATTGATTCCATGCTGTTTGTGTTTGGGTACAGAGCATCAAAAGTTCGACTGAAGAAATTGAGTGGACTAATACATAATAGTGAGAATCATCTAAACATAGGAAGCTGTACTGTAACAGTGTACTTTCAGAAGATTATTGATACTGGGGTAGGTTATTGCTGTCATCTGTAGTACAATATGGTGTGGTTTTGCCATGGATTGGATGATCATGGTGTAGCCTCTTGGTCTATAAGTGGTAGGCCAAACCATTGACCTGAACAAAAGGAAGACAACATCTTCAGAGTATATAGGTCCACATAACTGTAATTCAAGAGATAATAATTGCATAAACATATTACTGTGTGCTAATAGCTTATAATTGTCACAGATACAATGTTATTATAGCTGTTTAAAAATGAAATTATATACATTTCATAGATTTAACTTTTTTTCACTTTTTAACTAGTAATCACTATGTTTAATTATTATTTTTTGTTTCAAGCATGGTGAAGATGATTACACTGTAGTCCCAGACTCAGAATTTAATGTTTCTAGAACAGCATTCAAAGACAACAGTTCAGTGTATAGTATCAATGGAAAACGATCAACATACAAGGAGGTAGCAGCTCTGTTGAGACGAAGTGGAATTGATTTAGATCACAACAGATTCTTAATTCTTCAAGTAAGTTAATTAAAAGTTATTTGATGAAGAATGATAAGACAGTATATAATACTGTTTCAGGGCTCGACAAATCTGCTCATTTGCTTGTAATTATGAGTAAAAATTTGACTCTGGACAAGTTGAAATTGCTGCAGAGCTAGTTAAAATTCTTAGCTGGTTGTCCTGCAGGATGAGTAGCCTGAAAAGATTTTGTCTAGTCCTGTGTTTGATCCATATAGCTATACCCTGCAGATTGATTCGTTGTTTTTTTTCAGGTTATTTGTGCAAATATTTTCTATCTCAGCAGACAAGGCTGATAAGAAATGCCAGATCTATAAACTTTACAGCTCTCTTAATGTGTCATTACTTCGACTTGTTTTCTGAAGCATTTAAATAATTAATGCCTTTGATATTCGCCTGTCTTGATAGGACATATATAAGAACGCCTGCACGTGAGGCTTCCACGATAGTTGTCCAATCTCTGAATTGAACAGTTAACATTCAGTCTTTACCAAATGTGGTCAAAATATTGATGGGAATAATATCTTGGTGAAGTTTTCCAGCAAAATTGCCTCTGACACTTGAATTGTGACCACTGATTCAACAAAAAGTGTCTGCTCTCTAATTTGAACAGTTTTGATGGGTGTGTTTTGAGGCAGTTTAACAGTCTTATTTTAAATTGATGTTGAACATTTATATATTTGTTCTTCTGTCAGGGTGAAGTAGAACAAATTGCTATGATGAAACCTAAAGGTCAATCAGAACATGATGATGGAATGTTAGAATTTCTAGAAGATATCATTGGAAGTAATAGATTCAAGGAACCCATTGAAGTACTGGCTAAACGTGTTGAAACCTTGAATGAACTTCGTGGGGAAAAGGTGATCATTAAAATTTAAATGGACTTTTATTTTTCTGTATTTCTTTGTATTTGTATTTTTCTCTGGGTTTTTACGTCACACCAACACCTAGTGCCATTTGTGACTTTTTTAGCTTTAATTATAAGTGGAATACCCAGGCTTCCAGAAAGTTGCTTGAGATGAAGTGTTTTTGATAATGATGATGATGTAACTTCTGTAGGTGAATACTGCTGGCATATATCATTGTATATGCATATCAATATTGATGTATATAGTAGTATATTTGTTATAAAATCATTCATTTTTCACAAAAAGTTTATACCTAGATTTTACTTGCATTCTTGTGTTTTGTGTGAATAGTTGTAATTAATTAGACCTGTCTGCAAAATATTTATAAGTCTGAGACAGAGGCTGAAAAAATCTGTCAGGCTACAAACAATTATCTCTGACTATAATGTTACTGGAATTTTACAGATGAACAGAGTGAAAGCTGTGGAGAAAGATAAAGATGATCTAGAAGAAGCCAAAAATGAAGCTGTTGAATTTCTAACTCTTGAAAACAACATTGTTAAACTGAAGAATAAACTCTACCAAAAATATATGTAAGTTTATTTAACTGTGCCATTATCTAAAAAAAAATTTAGTCAACGTGCTTCAGCTGGAAACAATACAAATACAGAGGACCAGGTCATAAGATTTATGTGACACTTTTTGTGTATACAAATGTCTGATTTTGCTAATTGTGATACATATTTTTTGTGTTTACACTCAAGTTTTGTTAATTCTATGACTTTGCTGCATAATATAGCTCAGTAATGCTATCACGAAGGTGAATTTTTTTGTCTCATTAATTTGTTGCACACATTTTATTAATCACTTCTTGATACATTTATTCAGTTCATCGTGTGTTAAAAATGAGGAGAAAGCTAAAGTAGAATATGATAAAGTGAACAGTGGTATGGAAGAATTCAACCAGAAAATGGAAGAAATATCAAATGCTAGAAAGGAAAAAGCTAAGAAACAGAAGAAAATTCTTAAGTAAGCTTACATATTACACATTGATCATCATCTTTATTGTCATTGATGATATCTTAATCTTTTACATGTTGATCAGTTTTTGATGTATTCTTTTCTTTTGAATTTTCATTGTTTTGTTATGTCAATCACACAATTATTCTGTGATTCTAAGATAATCTGACAGCAGCATTGTGTTGTGGTGAGTGTGAAAGACAGTGAGCTATTATTGGACGAGAGGACAGACTAATTTGGAAATGTTGCTGGTCCACAATGTAATGAAAATGATTCGAATCTTTACTAAAAATGAAAGGAGTTTTACTAGATCTGAGGGTCAGTCATTCCCTCAATATTACCAGACCTCATAAAAAATCTACCTGAGAACTGAGGTCTAATTGATGTTTACATTGACTCAATGACTGACAACTTACTTTGAGTTGTTGTGGGTAAAATATTCCATGAAATGAAGGTAATCTATGCTTATAAGTGAGTTTATTTTATTTTGTACACAGGGCATATGATGATCTTACAAAGCAATGTGAAGAGGGAAAAGAGAAATTTTCAGAGTGTGAAAAAGCTGATGTGAAACTGAGAGAAGATTTAAAACATGCCAAGGCTAAAGGTAAAAAGCTGGAGAAGAGTACGGATCAAGAGAAGAAAAAGGTAAAACCAACACTTAATGAATTGATTAATGTTCATATGCATGAAGAAGATACTATTAATATCATGTTGGATTATACAATAATATTTGTTTGAATGTTCTAGCTGCTGGTTTAGCTTGAGTGTTTTTGTAGAAATACACTGTTCTAATATATAATAGTAAATTTGAAGCCTTAGTTAACGTTTTTAGAATCATTCACTGTCATATTTAGATTCTGCATTTATTAGTACGTTTAAAAACGTTTCAGAAACGTTTAAAAACTAATTGTTTTATATTTTCGCTGATGTTATAATCTACAGATTGAGGAGTTGAAAGAAGTCCCTGAACAAGCTCAGAAATCTATAGATGATCTACAGAAGAAACAGGAACGTTTGGAGAAAGAAAAACAAAAGGAAGAAGTTAAACTGAAGGAAGTTATGGACAGTTTGAAGACAGAAACACAGGTATGTGTAGTGATTGTATAATTATATTTAAATATTCATGGATAAATATTGATAGCTTCAAAACTAAGTTTAAAAGATAAGAGAACTCACAACAGTTGAATTACAAATATTTTTTTGAATAGTAGGTTTTTTTTTTTTAATGAATAGTATGTTTACCATTGAATAGTATGATGTATCATATAAAGTTAATGCTATGCAGGGTTTTCATTTGACCCTTAAAACAGCATTTTGACTCCTGAAATCAGTAAAATAAAGCTTTTGACTCTTGAGAATTTGTACCAACGGGTGAAATTTACAATAAAATTAGATGGAAATTTTTGTTGACTCTTTGAATTATGACCAGCCAAGGGTCATCTTTGACCCTCAACTCTTGATGTCTAGTGAAAACCCTGCTGTCATTGTTGCTTATATTTTTAATATGTACAAATGCTAGGATCAACACAGAATGAAATATGGTTCCTAAATATGTAATATGTTAGATTATTATTTTATATAATACTGTATGTCAGTGTTATTTTCAAAATAAAATATTCCTTATACAAATATAGTAACTTTTAAGTTATATTGTTGATTTTTTTATTGCAGGGTTTACAAGAAGAGAAAGATAAGAAAGAAGAGAAACTGTTGGGTTTACAGAAATCTGTGAACGAAAAGAAATCAAAGGTAAACTAGGAAATTAATATTATATCTTACCTATAGACTCCTACCATCCTTATAAATTTACAGTAAAGCCTTGATACTAAGACCATTAAAATGGCCATGATATTGAAGTGGTCTTACTATGTGATTTGACTATGTATGTTTAAATACATTGGGGAAAGTTTCCGCCATGTGAAAGAATGTTTGTTTTTTCCCATCCCATTCCATATGCAGGATCTGACTCGACTTGGAACTATTGTTTCTGCTGTATCAAACTTTAGTTTGCAGTCTTAACAATTTTTTTTTCACCCATGTAAATATGTATACATTTATTTAATACACATGCATTTGAGATTAAATATTAGATAGTCGGCTATATTATTTCAGCATAAGGGAGTGTTTATTTTATTTGTGAATATTTTTGCAGCTTGAAGTATCACAATCAGAATTAGATCTGTATCTTAGCAATCAAAGACAGGAAACAAATAAACTCAATGACATGACCAGAAAACTTGAGAAAACGAAGGAAAATCTTAAAGAGAAAAAGAAGTGAGTAGAATGGTTTCTTCTTGAAAAACTTCATTATATTTATTCCTTTTTGAGAAAAGTCTGGGTTCTTTTACAGTCTCTAATAGTGTATTCCTTTCTTTCATGGTGCTTGTACATTCTCTTGTATGATCCATTTAGTTGTCATTTATCATTGGAGTTTAAACTGACTTTTTTAACAAGTTCAGGGTTCGAATTTAGGTACGCACACTCGCTAATAGCTTGTAGAATTTCTGAATCGCGAGTGGCAATAAAAACCACTCGCATATTTTAGCGAGTGTATGATGGCTAAGTGGTCAGAGGAAGAAGAGGCCAAATAAAACTCCACATGGCCCAAGAAATTAGTTATTTGTTAATTATGGGTTAATAAAATTTTGTTCTAAATTTTAGCTAGTCACTTTTCATTTTAGCTAGTTAACAAAAAAGGCAAAAGGTAATTTTAGCTAGTAGAAAATAATGCTAAATTCGAACCCTGAAGTCAGTGAAAACTTATATTTTTATTTAATGTTCTAGTTTCTTGCAGCCCTATAATTTTATTTCTTCTTTGTGTGTTTTTTTTCTTTAATTTTACAGTGTTTTACTTCTTTCTCTCTTTCACATTATGGTTTTTGTTACATTTTTCAGGGCTGTATCAGACTTGGAAGCCAAACTTCCAGATTTAGAAAATGCTCTTGAAAAGTCTCAAGGTGACCTTCAAAATACGTCCAAACGTGAAGCAGAGCTTCTCGAAGAAGTGAGTCCTTTTTACATGTTGTTGAATGAAATAAAGTATGAAAATTATACGAAGTATTTATTTTACTAGTTCATGTTCATTCTGACCTGGCTTGTACTAATTTAGGCTTACTGGTATACAAAATACTCTATTTCTTGTCTGTAATTAGTTCGGTTTTTTATGAAGATGTGCCTTTAAAAAGTATGTTTGTTTATTTTTGTTATTGAATTATGTGATCATTATTACTTTTTCATTCTGGCTTCAAACTGTTACTTTGAATACTTATAAAGCCATGCTTTCTAAAATCGTCTTTAAAAACCCCTTTCACACTGAGGAAAAGTTTTCTATGATTTAGATGATCGCATAATTGGAATAGTGGACAGATATTGATAGAAATGATTTGAATGGATTTCTTACCAACCCACTTAAAATAAGGTACAATTCACACAGTTTTGGTTCAGGAAGATTATGTGAAATGTTTTTTTTTTTTTTTTTTTTTTTGTTAGACGGATGATTTACTGTGTTTATTGTTAGGTACGTTCACTACGTCGTAAGGTGGAAGAAGCCCGCAGTTCTATGGAAGCAAACAGAAGTTCCAGTAAAGTAGTTGATTTCATCATGAATTTGAAAACTTCTGGCACATTACCTGGTGTCTACGGCAGATTGGTATGAATTCATATTTGATTATGTATTGTTTATAAATATATTTAAGGTGATGATTATGGTAATCAAGTATTTTATCTTCAAATCAGCTCTGACCTTTTGTCCTAACATGAATTATTTATATTTATTTTTTTTTAGATTAGGGTATGTCTTCAGTTGATATCAAACTATGGTTTCTGTTTAATAACTTTTATGGTTTTATGGAGACCTAGCTTTGGATTATATTCGGGAGATTTGGGACACTTCGGTTGTTTTCGGTCATGTTACAAATAATTTACTCACCTCTGATTAGCAACCAATCACCCACCTGTTGAATTGTATGTATATTTCAGGGTAATTTGGGTGGGATTGATGAGAAATTTGACGTGGCTATATCTACAGCATGTGGTGCTTTAGATAATATTGTTGTAGATAGCATGGATACAGCTCAGAAATGTGTGGAATATCTAAAGAAGAACAATGTTGGAAGTGCTACATTTATTGGACTTGATAAAATGGCTAGGTGGAAGGAACACGCATCAAGAACAATTAAAACGTAAGAAATCATTTTCAGATGACTCTTGTTAGCATATTATACAGGGCTTTTTTCCTTCTATAGCGAGGGCTGTTTATAGGTGTCTTCCCTGCAGGAAAAATCCTCAAATTCATGCAGTTTTCCCCTAAAATTCATTTTGCTTCAAGTTTTTTTTTCGCCTTTTACAAAAATACTGAGTATTTTTTTCTTCAAATTTCCCCGACCCCTGAAAAAAGCCCTGTTATATGCTTTCATATCTGATTTAAATATTCAACTTTTTCATGTTATAATAATTATCCTAAGTGTTCTAATTCATGGTTCATAGTATACTAATAATATTATATTTCAGTTTGCACATTGAATAAGTTCAGTCACATGACAAAAAAAAATTTATGATTTAATAAAAAATATTTTTGTCTCTTGCTGTTATTGACATCACTACATTAGTTTATTCCATCAATGTTGGTAGAAAGTTTGTTTGTTTCAATAGTTTCGCAATATTTATTTTAAAGAAATTTACTTCTTGTATTTTGTTTCTTCACTATTGGATCTTTTTATGTTCATTTATCCAGGCCGGAGAATGTACATCGTCTGTTTGATCTGGTCAATGTGAAAGATGCTAAAATAAAACCGGCATTTTACTTCGCTTTACGTGATACTTTGGTCGCCAATGATCTAGATCAAGCCACGAGAATTGCATACGGTGCTCAGCGATTCAGAGTGGTCACATTACAGGGTCAGCTTATCGATCAGTCTGGTTAGTATACCAATTTGTGTTATGTACAGAGTTTTTTCAGCATTTTGGGAACATGACACAAACCACAGAATTGGGAATTTTTAGATTTTTGGACAAACTAGTGAAAAGTCACATTGTATAAAAATAACTTAAAATAATCAAATAAAATTGGGAATTTTCACCTTCCATTGGGAAAAGAACATACTTTTTGCCATGTGGAACACGACTGATTATCGGTCATCAAAACAGCCGTCCAAAAAAAACCTGATATATTTCAGAGTAGATGATATTTGCCTTTTCTTGTATTAATTTAAAACTGATCTTTTCTTATTTTAAGTATGTATTGCCTTTAAATCGAAGAAAGCACTAATGTGTTTAGTACCTACCTACTGTCCTCACTGCAGGTTTTGTCTCAAAAGTGTAATGTTGCAGCTAGTACAGTAATTTATTAATATCCTAATTACAGTATATTTTATTGGAGAATTATTGTTCAGGTGTTGTACGCCTGAATCTCAGCTTATGTCTTTGTATTTGTTTACTCATATATCATGCTTTTATTATTTTAATTTTCAGTAGTATCATACAAATAGTTTCTGTTGACATCATGGCTCCATTTTAGACATTCTTTAATTCTAAGGAAACATTCAAGTATTTTTTTATCAACCTTTATGTGATTCACAGCTTATGATATAACCATGGTTTGAAGTTTTCTGGAATTTTCCAGAACCTTTGGATTTCCCAGGTTCAGACCGTACTGGCTTTTATTGTTTCTGCGGTATCGAGGTTAAGATTTCCATTTTTTTTTAAATTTTCAACTTTTACCGATGGCTTTAACTAATCCTGATATTTCTCTATCTCCAGGTACTATGTCTGGTGGAGGTAAGATGGTATGCAGAGGAAAGATGGGTTCTAAAGTTGCCTCAGAGGTCGACACTAAGGATTTAGCTAATAATGAAATGAAACTTAAGAAGGTGAGAAAATGAAGCCACAAGTTTCATTTTTTATCCTCTTGTATTGATTCATATTTTTGTGATGATTAATACTTAAGATGATTTTAATACAAATTGGTATGAAGAAAAAATATATTGATTCAAAAACATTTCATGGAGGTTAAATAGTGTACAGCATTTATATAAACGATAGACTCCTCTTTCTCGTTATTTTTTTTTTGATAAGGTAATAACACATCAAAGTTTTCTTTTGTTATAACTACATGTGATCTCATGTAGGGATAATTGAAGATGTGATTGATGTAGATGTGTTTTTATGTACATTTATAGCTGACAGAGGAGGGACAACAGTGTCGAGCTAACAAGGAAAGACTTGAAGATTTTATAAAACAACATAAGAAAGATATCACACACGTACAGCACAGTATACAAAAAGCTGGTATTGAAATTAAGGTAAAACTTAAAGACTTAAATGGATGGATATATTTTTCAATCAATTATTTGCTTTTACTAGTGAATTTAACTTTGCTTTCTGCGCATATCGTGCGAATTTGTCAATATATGTATTCCCTCATTCATTCTTGACATTTGAGATGAAATTGTCACAATTCTGCTTACGTTTAACCTTGGCTTCTGTCCTGCTTATTTGTAAATACTTGAACTAGACGTAATTGATAATTTTCAATTTATACCATTTTATCATCCATTGAATTTCGTTAGAAATGAGTAAATTTTTTACTAATGATGATTGTAACACTGTGGATACTTCACAGGCATTGACAGAACAAGTTGAAAGTCTGGAAGTACAAATTGTGGAACAAGAAAAGAAAGTAAAAGCTGCTGCACCGGATGAGAAAGAATTAAAACAACTGGAGAAAACTGTTGATGAGTACAGAAAAGGTCTGATCAATTTCTCTTTATCATTTTTGTCAGTTTTGTGAAGAATAAACTGGACTTGTTTAGTCTAAATTTATGTATGAAAATCTTGGGTCAATGGTTCAGGTTTATATGTATTTTAGAAGCAGAAATGTTTGCATATGATCATTTTTCAATCATTTTAATGAGACTTTCAACAAAGTTGAAAAGGCTGATTATTTGGGTGTGGTAATTCCTTGGTTTGGAGGCAGTGTTAAGCAATTAGTTTACATTTGATAACTTTAGCTTAGATTGACCTACTGCTACTAAACCTAGAATAAGGATTTATGGAGACCTACTTAGGTTTGTATTTCGTGGTTTCTGAGTCAAGGTCACTATTACTAAAAAATTGGATCATGGTTTATGCTAAAAAAAACTGTTGAAAACCTGTCCAGGAAGCATTTGTACCTTCATAATACTAAAGTTCATTGTTAAGTAATGAATTTCATTGAGTGTTTTGTTAAAGTAATATTTATGAGCATCTGACCTATTTTAGCTACAGATATGGCTTAATTCACTGATTGTTCTTCCATTACATTAAGACCACAGAGTATCTGTCCATGTTTTTTATCACTGACCTGCTTTTCTTTCAGATTATCAGAAAGTTGCTGATGTAGCAGGAAAGTTAGAAGCTGAAGTACAGGAGTAAGTTTTACCTGTTCAAACTTATTATGTATACATTGAATTTTCAGATGGTAAATAAAACCATTACCAGTTAGTTTAAAGTACTGATTTTCCGAATCCCTGCATGCTGTTATAATTTTTTTTCTACATTTTGGACACCAAAAGTCAAAAATAACCCTTTGCTGAGAATAATTTGAAGAGTCAACAAATTTCTAATTTTTGTAAATGTGACCCTTTGGTACAAATTCTCAAGAGTTAAAAGCTTAGTAGTACTAATTTCTGGAGTCAAAATGGAGGTAAATGGCTAACAGTCGCTAAGTTTTTAAAGGAAACTCCCTTTAAGTCAATTCTTTTTCATTCCTGAGTAATATCAAGAAACAATTGTTTCAGTTTACATGTTGAGTATATGTACATTGTGCATATATTCACATTTCTGCTGCCTACTATAATGCATGTATTTTATTGTAGATTACATAATCAAATAATGGATATTGGTGGATCAAAGATGAATGCTGCTCAGTCTAGGGTAAATGCCATACAGTCACAGATTGATCAAACTGTGGGACAAATCACCAAGGCAACAGTTGGTGTGAAAACTTCAGAGAGGTATAACATACTATATGCTTCTTGTATTATATGGCAATTTTCCAACAAGACAACAGAATCTTCTCGTAATGAAGTAACTTATTTCAGTCATTTTTGGTCAGTTGTATGTATATAATGCATATAGTATTCACATTCTCACAGATGTAGCTTCTATTGTTAAGTTTATATGACGCATGAGTTGATTGGCCGAAAACAAGTAAATTTAAGGGACCTTCTTGGTCAAATGATTATTGTCTAACTAGTAATGACTGACCAGACAAATTTTACATGTAAGGGAGCTGTCCCGGTAGCTTACATAAGTTCGATGATTTTAACCAAATGTACCTCTGGGTCTTCTTCACCATTAAAACTGGACTGGTCTCTATATATAACACTGGCTCTTTATTTGTGTATCAATTAATTCATCTTATGACGTGAAATAAAGTTTGGGCATTCATAATAATTTGTAGAAGTATTGAATTGAAAATATTGTGTTCAGGTCTTATTTCTTTGTAAAGCCCCTGGGCTTTGTGCTAATGGGTTAATGCAAACTGTACATCCTGCACAATTGATTTATTTCAGAAACTTGAAAAAAGCTGAAGAGAAGTTGAAGAGTATCTACGAAGAAATTGAAGAGAATAAGGAGAATGTAAAACAATTAGAAAGTAAACTGACAGAATTAGAGGAGGAAGCGACTAAAGTAATGGAAGCTTATCAAGAATCCCAGGTAAATATACTTAGAGAGCCATCAGATCAGGTGGCCAAACATCTTAATGTGATAAATTTGAAGAAATTTAATTGTGAATGAATGAAAAGTAGAAAGAAATGATCAACTTGATACATAGATGGCTAAGTTTGTGCGGGGGGTGTTTTTTTGTTTTTGTTTTTGTTTTTTTTTGTTTTTTTTTTGAACGTGTGTTCTTGAACAGGAGTTAATGTTATAACCAGTTATGCCAATTTTGAGTTTGTTTTCAGAAATGAGCTATGTTCAAAGAAATTTGTCAGTAAAGATCATGAAGTGTTATATTTTTAATTTTCTTACCAAAGTAATATTGAAGCATTGGTTGTGAAAATTCTCAATAAACTAGAAACATTGATCCTGATTGTATAACAGGAGTGAATTTATTCATAAACGCTTAACAACGGTAATTTTGTGGGAGGATATTGGTGATTCTGACTTCATTAAATATTCTCTGTGAATCTGCATGTATCGTGATGTAATGGTCTTTGACTGGTATAAATCACTAATTCCTCATAGCTGTAAGTTTGAATTCCTCTTGGAACCAGTCAAATTTCGTTTCTGAAGAAGCTGTCCAGCTAGCTTATGGAAAGTTGGTGATTCTACCCAAGTGTACATCTGGGGTCTTCTTTCACCGTTAAAGCAGGAAAAGTTGCCAACCAATCCTGATGGATGGTGTGACATTAAACCCTGGAGAAAAAAATATACTTGGAAAAAAATTATTTCATTAAAATGTCTGTACATGTGTATGTCAGATTGTAGTTTATATTGATGTTCATTTCAGGACACCATGAAAAGTGCCGAGACTGCATTGAATGATATAAACAAAGAACTGGCTCAACTTGAAGAAAACGAGAACAAAATACAGAAAGATGTGATTGATGTTAGGAGTGAACTGGAAAAATATCAAACAATAATGAAAGAAAACCAATCCAAGGTCAAACATTGGAAAAAAGAGGTTTGTAGAGTTTCGATACACACATTTAGATTTATCTTTGATTCTTGTTACATCAACTCAATTCCTGATGAAATGAAAATTGGGAAATCAGGATGGTCCTGAATGTTTACACTCTGAACAAAATCCTATAACATCCCTTAGATCCTTATTCAGTACTCGTATGCTCCTACATATATTCTATAGCTTTTTTATATTTGTGATATGTCAAAAAATTGTTAATGGTTAACCATCACTTTTGAACTAAGGACAAGTAACAGGGCTTTTTTTCAGGGGTAGGGGAAGGGGCCTTTCTTAAATTTGGGGATAAAATAACGCAGTATTTTTGCAAAAGGAGAAGAAAAAAACCTGAAGCAAACTGAATTTTAGGGGAAATCTGCATGAATTTAAGGATTTTTCCTGAGGGGAAGATGCCTATAAACGGCCCTTGCTATAGAAGGGAAAAAATCCCTGAGTGAATAGCATGTGTGGATTGTTTTTCTCTAAATGTCATCAATGCTGGAACTAATTGAACATATGTGCCAATTAGATGCTTTGATAAGTATATTGCTACATAAAATTATCAACCAATGTTTTACTCTATTTTAGTTATCTCATCTGGCATTGACACCAATAGATAGACAAGAAGCAGAGACACTGGCCACCATAACAGATGAAGAGATAGAAGGTATAGATAAAGAATCTACACAGTATGAGATAACTGTGCTGGAGGAGCGTTTAACACAGATGAAACCTAACATGGCTGCTATTGCTGAGTATAGAAAAAAGGTAATATGTTCTTAATATGAATTAATTTAAAAAAAAAAACGAGGGCCGGAATACAGTTTATAGGAGATGAAGTTACTTGTAAATTTGTTTTCCTTCAGCTAACAAATTTCAATATTTGCCATATTGTACTATTTACATAGGCAGTGAATTGTTCCACCTTAGACATATAGGTGTGAATGATTATACACAAACTCTTGGACACTTCAGTTGTTGTTTCTAGTTCAATCCAATTTGTGTCATCCAGCTGTCAGCTTTATGTTCACTATAGTTATCTATATCATGTGCTAACCCTCTAACATGCTCTTCTTTATTGTACTGTTATAGCTATAGTGAGTTAAAGATAAAATGAAGAAATTATTTATTATGTTACAGGAAGAACTATATTTACAAAGAGTTGCCGAACTTGATCAGATTACAGATTTCCGTGACAGCCAACGTAAATATCACGAAGATCTACGTAAACAGAGACTTGATGAATTTATGGCAGGTTTCAGTGTTATCACGTACAAACTGAAGGAGATGTATCAGATGATAACACTTGGTGGTGATGCTGAACTAGAACTTGTTGATTCACTCGATCCTTTCTCTGAGGGCATTGTATTCAGGTATGTATTGAGAAGGCAGCTTGTCTATTAACTTAAAAGTCACAAAATAATTTAAATAGTGGCAAAAAAAAGACTTCAGTGTTTAAGTTCTCATTTTGTTTGAAAAGTGAAATAATTTCAGTAATTATTAATCATTTTGATTTTTTTCAATTTTCAACAATGTTACATTTGCTAAGTTTACTATTACATGATTCTTTACCTTTTTCTTCTTTATCTCTTATTTATCTTTTATCCATAAATCCTTATTTTACTGATTCTTTAGTTTCATGTAATGATTACGTAACCATTTTCAGTGTCCGTCCTCCAAAGAAATCGTGGAAGAATATATCCAACTTATCAGGTGGTGAGAAAACTCTGAGTTCTTTAGCATTAGTGTTTGCTTTACATCATTACAAACCTACACCATTATACGTCATGGACGAGATTGATGCAGCCCTCGATTTCAAAAATGTCTCCATCGTAGCGAATTATATCAAGGTAGGTTAAACTGCCTGTTTAGAAGTTTGTATTTTTATCTCTGATTTGTGATACAGTGTGGTCAGTTATAGACTCCTAAATTTGAATGCAGTCAAAAGCATGGTTTAGTCGAATGGTCAATGAACTGCTGGTGAAGATCATCTTTAAAGATAAATGTATGTCAAATACATTGTATTGCATATGTGCAGCTCTGAATTTTACAGTAATTTATGTTTTTTGAAGACATATTGTTTGTTCGCCGTTTCATATGTGATTTCGTTTGTGTTTGGCAAAATGTACTTTTCTTGTCAACAGTGTTGTTTATTTTTATGTTGTTTTTGTTGTAGGAAAGAACAAAGAATGCTCAATTTATCATCATTTCATTGAGAAACAACATGTTCGAACTCGCTGATAGACTTGTGGGTATTTACAAGACTGATAACTGTACAAAATCTGTGACAATTAATCCTAGCAAACTGAGTATACCGCTACAGGAGGTGGATCCTAATGCAGCATAGATGTACCCCTATTAGAATTAGACCTTATCTATACCCTGTTAAGTGATTTTTGAACGTAAGAGGATTATTTGAGTGAAACAGTCTGTGTCAATGATTTACAAGACAAATAAAATCCTCTAGATGAAAGATCTGAATCCTACAGGGACTTACTTTGTTTTTCTTGCAATTTTGATACCACATTGTGTTCTGTATTTAAATGTTTTTCATTCGTGTGAATTTTAAACTCTGTAAATAGGTGAATATTGTTCTGTTGATAACATGCATACTTAGTATCCTATTGTTGTATAGGTATGAATTTACTCATACATTACTTCTGTAAAATTCATACATTAGATTCAGTGATTCAGCTTCATTAAGTGTTGAATAATGACCATGATTGACCTTATTCGCCAATTATTCTGACCAACCAAAATATTCTTGTGTAAATCTCATCACATAATTTTGATTACTTCAGAAATGTTTTATTTGTTATTTAATATATTCAGTTTTGACTTGTTTTGAAAGCAATCTTATTCTTTCCATTACCTTTTTCATTTGGTATCTTTTAAGTCATCTTCACTCATAGTGCCACCTTTACAATTCATTTCTCTAATGTCTTCATATATGACTCAGTTGACATCATTCATATCATTATTTTTCATGTTGACAACATTATCATACACATAGTCATACATTTTGCCATTAAACTTGTCATCATCATCATTTATCTTACAGTTGCCACGATTATTCATGTTACCTTCATCATTCATGCAATCACGGTCATTCATGTCACAGTTATCATCATTGATGTTACTATCATTATCCTACATGTCGCTATCATTGTCATTTAGGTCACTATCATCATTGTACATGTAGAAATCATTATCATATATGTCACTATCATCATCATCATCATGTATGTCACCATCATCATGCATGTCACTACCCTCATCATCATGCATGTCACTATTATCATCATTCATGTCACTACCCTCATCATCATACATGTCACTATCATCATCATTCATGTCACTATTATCATCATGCATGTCACTATCATCATCATCATCATACATGTCACTTTCATGATCATGCATGTCACTATCATCATCATCATACATGTCACTATCATGATCATGCATGTCACTATCATCATCATCATACATGTCACTATCATCATCATGCATGTCACTATCATCATCATCATTTATGTCATAATAATCATCATCATACATGTCACCATTGTCATCATACATGTCACTGACATCTTGGTCGTCGTTGTCATCCATATCACCTATGCCATTATTCACTTTTATCATCATTCCAGCTTATCCATTTATGTCATCAACATTATTCATGTTACTATTTTTTTCAAGCCCCAATGGCGAATTCAACTTAGTTGCCACAATGACAGTTTGGTATTCGTGCATGTGTCAGTACACGATTTATTCATAATATTCTATCATTTGTTCGATGTATATTTTATTCAGTCATACTGCTATTTCATCCGCAATATCTCTTTTCAGTTGTTTAAGATATTTACTGTTTAATGTGTATTGTCTAAATATTTATCATTGATCATTATCTCCGCATTATTCTATCATGAACATTGAAAGAAAAAATTCTGTATATAATGCTTTACAGTGGTGACCATTAATTTTCCTTCCAGAATATCTTGCTGTAAGTTCATATGATACAGGTTATATTTTGTCCTGATGATATTTGTTAGTTGTAAGATCTCATGATTGAACTTTTTTTTTATCTACAGTAGATGAGTGTATGTAATTCATTCACAATTTCGTGTAAATATTCTTTAATCAGTTGACATGAGACACCTTTTTCTTTAGATTTCTCCCTATTTCGTAACATTTCTTTATCTTATATCTTCACTCCTTGTCTTTCTTATGTCAACATTCTATGCATTGATGATACTTATTACAAGTCCTGATAATAAACATTAATTTTCCATACTAAGATGAGGAAAATATTAATTGTAAACTCATACTGTATCATATAGATTTGATTTATTTAATGGTGTTGAAACATTGCTTCACTTTTGTTATTTAATTCAGTGATACTCTACTGTTGATATCAGACATGTGTGTTCAACACCTGAAAGAGTTCAATATGTTGTATATATCTACCAATGCATTATATGAAATACACTAGAAACACACTATATGCTGTTATGATATAATTACAGTATTACGGATGATCAGTGCACACATGTCATGTGACCAAAGCTAGCATCTTTTTCATTTAGGATTATTGGCGTTGCTATCATTTAAAGGAAAATAGAACAAAATGTGTGGAGATTTCTGATTTTTTTTATTTCCTTCAATATGTAATAACGTAGTTTTAATAATTATAACAATAGCAAATTATACAAAAAATATGCAACAACAATATATAATATAATAATAGTAATAATAAGATATATGTATATATATAAATATATACATTACACAAAATAATGCCATTTGATGACTGCAGCAATCCTGTCAATGCATGTAGCACCCATCGTGAGGTAACATCATAATGTCAGAATATTGCAAACTATCTTCTCACTTACATACATAAAACTTTCAGCTTTAAGTTCTAATCCTATTTTACAATGTATAAACTGAGATATATTTGTTGTCGCTTCTTTCTTGCATGATAAACTGTCTTAAGAGTCCTCTACATTTTATTGATGATAACTTAGTTATGCTATTTTTCAATTACCAGGTAAAATTTGCTTGAAAATAATTTAATTCAGGATGGAATTGAAATATAAATAAAAACTGTGTAGTTTTATACAAACACTGTCATACTGGTCTAATTATTTACCAACAATTTCATCCAGTTGTTCAATGGAAGATATTTCAAATAAGTACTGTCTGAATTTGACAAAAAAATGTTACGTACATAAAACATACGTCAGAAAATTTTATGAGGGTTGGTCAATAATTATAATTAGTCTTGAAAACATTAATAGTTTGAGTATTTCCTTAGTTACAATCTAATTCACATTATCTAATGAAGCTTTTGATAAATCATGATAAAAAATTTACAGCATTTCTTGTCAAACTTGGCACATGTATTTTAACCAGCATCGGATGAGCACTTAACTTTGAAAGTGTACATAATTAATATAAGACTATCTTGTTAAGTACCATCTTACTTTAACTTGGTTTCATTTATAAAAAAACAACTAAATTCATGTGGCACAATTAAAAAGAGTTAAAATTTTGTCAGAAATTTCCCAATGAAATGATCAAATCACAAGGTTTATTTCAGGTTGGTCAATATACAACAAACAAACTTTCAAAATGAGACCTCAAAATAACATCTACAATATATAACTGACATCACACAGGCAATGACTGGTCACATTAGGTACAATCAACATGATCGACTGATAAAACAACAAAATGAGCGTGACTATAACATATAATAATTATGACACAAAATGTTACATTTGGTATACATGTATATATCTTTATAATAGTTTGGCACAGAAGAAGCTTTACAAAAATAAAAGTTACTCGGACCATATAAAAATGGACGGACTTTTCAAAGCAATAAATGAGAAGTGACCTCTTTAAAAAACGAGACCACAATAATAGTTGATTGTATAGTTTAGTCACTATACACTGAGACAAGTCTTACATAGGTAATGTGAGAAAAGTCATGAACAACATAACATTATAATGCATCATAAATACAAAAAATTGCAAATTCAGTATCTAATACATTTTAAATCCTAAGTGTTCCTTTCACATATAACAGTAATAAAATTAGTTCTAAAATGCTCATCATAAAATTCTTGTTTCAATATTGATGTAAATTAGGACATTTAATTATTGCAAAGATTTTAAAATAATTTCCATAGCAACAAATATATGTATTACTTAAATTCAACATCATTCTGATTTACAGGGATGAATTTTTTTTAAAATTAATCATTGTTTTGAGTGAAAAATGATTTCCAAAATAAATGAGAACTCACAAACAATATACCAGTCTATCAGGCTGATTAAAATCTGAATCATTTAATGTTTGCTGCTGCAAAGGGAGTGAAATTAGACTGGTTTTATAATATTGTGTAAATAACAGACAAATATTTTACGTATTTGACCGTAAGAATTATGAAAATCAACTATTATCTGTAACAACAGTGCAGCGCAATGGAGTGGATTTAACAAATATGTTGTACTCAGAATGCAATGAAAAATTGAAATAAATAGAAAACATCATACAGCAAGTATCTAATCTTTCGTCGATCTACTAACGGTCTAACAACCTAATTTTTGGTTCAGACGGCCAAAAGTACAGAGACAAGGAAGACGCATCTAAGTCTACCCAATAATAACAACTTTTAAAGAAATGTCAAGATAAACCAATGAGCTTCGCTATAAAAAACATTAAATAAATTATAGTTTTATGAAGGTTCAATGTACTATTTTTAGAAACATATTGCGTAGTTGTTCTATAAATAGAAGTTCTATATTTAGAATCAGTTATTGCTGGAGTGGTGATTGAGTCCTTTCTAACAGTGCTAACAGGTCCCTGTGTAGATATAAATACTGTGGTTGGTTTCTTTGATGTTTTCTTATTCTTCCTCGTTTTATCAGGTGGCTCTGAAAATTGGAGAAAGAAAACACTTGATGTTGTTAATTTTTTAGTGCTTTGCTAAATGGATGCTCTGTCAAAAAAATTCTTCTTTGGCAGTCCTAAATGTCACCAGTCACATTTTTTTATCTGAACAAATATTGTTTCTGTAATTTAGTTACCAGAAAGTGTAGCGACAGTGTTGGTAATTACAAGATGGTGAAACCATCAACAGGATACAGAAAAGTAAAAATATTGAAAAAGGTTTTACCCTAGATATTGTATGATGAGCCTCAAGGTCAAGGTCACATAATATGTCAAGGTCACGTATAATAGATTTAGGTTCATAGAATATACCCTCAAGTTTCTTTAAGATATCTTTAAGAGTTTAATAAATTTAGTAATTGTAGTGATTTCCAGGAACTTCCCAAGAAAGATTTCGCTTAGTCAGAAATTCGGCGCCAAAAGAGTAGATGAATACATAGAACATAATTTCAGAAAACTTCCAAGTATAATTAGATCTATATTGTACTGAAGCCAAACTCAATACAGCATTATGAAGATCCTCAAGAAATAGGTTTTTTTAATGGATAAAGCAATCATTTCTAAATATTACTGAAATCCAAATCTTCAATTTAATACTGATTACTGATAGATGCTCACTTACCTGGATCTTTATCTGAACCACATGACAGTATTGCTGGTGTATAAATTTTAACAAAAGCTGGTTCCCCTATACCTATAGCTGATACTGCATGTATTTTCATTACATAAACTTCAGACATCTTTAAGTCGAGAACCAACACACTTGTTGTCTGTCGAGTAAAATATTTCCAATATTACCAGTAATGTAAAAATCACATATACAAACAATATTTTTAAAATGTAAAATTAGGTAAAAAAGACAAGAAGTCTTCAATATGACAAAATTCAATTCACAGCATACAATTAAACAAAAACTGACCAGTACAGATTACTATTAAAATCATAGCAGAGGAACAGAAACTAAATTCATTTGATAAGTTCATCAATAATTTAGCTTGTTGACAGTACTATAAAATCAAGCATTGTTCGGTCAGCTTGACTGATTTAGTTATGTATCATTTCAACTAATACAAGTATTCAAGAATGAAATAAAGGTTTGAGATCTAAGATTGTTACTGAAGTTTTATAACTTTAGAATTTGGTTAAGAGTTTATAAACTCCTAGGCCTAAACAAAAAAGGCTTGTTTCTGGTTACATGCCTAAAAAAATATGGGTTGGCAGGTAGGGATTTTTTTCTTTCACGTTTTTTTACACATATCTGTAGCAATGTTGCGAAAATTACAATATAGCACTAGGATTTGGGTGCCATAAAAACTTATGAGTCGGCAGGCAAAAGATGGGTCGGTCAGGTAACTGGAAACAAACCCTCATTTTTTTTAGGCCTTATCACAAAGACATGTCTAAATTCTTGAGCATAACAATAATCGTCTGCTTCCTTGTTGAACATAAATTGTAACCAAAGACGACCTTGAAGTTTTTAAAAGAACAACTTTTTCATCATACCTTTTCTAATCTAATCTCAACTGGTTTTTGTTTATACACAGGACCATCATCTGTGTCCATCTTATTTACTTTCATCTCCTCTACATTCTCATACGTTATCAAATAAGAATCTACAAATATTTAAATATGCGACATTATTTCAAGTTTAAATTTTGTAGTAGCAAGTCAGATATTTAGAGGAAATTTTCGTCAATTATAGGTACCGAGTACCCGGGTATGTGCCACAAACAAAAAGTAATACCATTTCCAAAACACCAAGAAAATCTGTGTAAAAAATATTTTTCAAACAACCAACTTAAACATCAACAGAAGAAATGATGGCAGACGTCAATCATAAAATTAAGGACAGGCTTATTAACTCCTTTTGATGTTGAATAATGCAAACGAAATGCTGACATTCATCACTATTTTATTCATATTTCAAATACTACCGTAACTCACCAATAGGTAGATCGGATTTAGGATGTTTCCACGTTATATTGATATCTATACTACAGTTATTTTTAAAAATCATGTGCCCCACCCTCTTTGGTCGCCTAGGTACCTGCGGAACTGAAAATATATAATAATCTTAGTAAGAGATTGTGAATAAAATCATTACATTATTATTAAAATTATTCTGATACATTATTATTAGAATATGGCAAAATACTGTAAATTTTCCCATAAAGAAATCAGGTTTGATCAATACAAGTTTTGTGCAATAACATCAAATATGACACAGATAACTAATTCTTAAGTACAAGCATTATAAAATACAAACTGATGCAACTTGGTTCTCAAAAGTAGCAAATTTCAGAAAAGAAAAGAAAAGATTTGATACTTACCTCTTTCTGGACATTCTGGGGGAAGACTCTTTCCTTTGACCAGAATTTTTTCACAGACTGGTGTACGTAATTTTACAGACGATGGTTTACCTCGTACACCTGCTTTAGTTACTGCATTCACTCTAACATTATACTGGCACTCAAATTGTAAGTCATAGACCTCAAACTTTGGCACCTGAAAAAAAACATTTGACATAGAAAAATTATTTGACATTAAAAGCATATTTGACATTAAAAACATTTTTTCCTTCATTTAACGTAAATTTGGCCATAGTAACTGCCTGTAAGATCTATTTTTATAAAAACGGAAGATCAACTATAGAATGACTACATATTCAATAGTTCAGGGAAATAAATTCGGGAAATGTTGAAATATTTCAAAGACTTAAAATGAAAGTATCAAAACACACTCTATCTAAGAAATAAGCAGCCATATTTTATCAGTTGATCAAGTATGGCAGGAGTTTGGCTGCACAAGAATTAAATCACGCATGTGTAGCACAAGTAATTGTGCAAGGATCCACAGTCGAACAACAATGTATCTATGGGTCAGATTTTGTATAAAAAGGAAACACTGCAGACTGTATAAGAAGTCATTTCCAATGACTGTTTACTGCTGTAGAATGATAATAAATAGTTTCTGATAACAATAACACCATATTTATGTAGAATCCATTGGTAACTTTGCAAAATCTACATAGCTAGTAAAAGGTGAATGCAATGTACTGACAATAGTAAGACAACTTACATCTGAGGTAGCAGAATATGGCTTCAAATCAGCAAAGTCTTGATCACACGAATGTGGTTCCCAGAATATCATATAACTCTTAACTATTTGTTTAAAATCTGAAATTTTAAACATGAATAATAGCTTAGTACACAAACTGAAGGTAGGACAAAAATGTTACATTAATTGTTAACCCAGAGCAATGACTCATAAGGCCAGAAAAAAATAGGCATGTTTTTGGCTGCCCAATCAACCTTACTCTTTGGTGCCGACCTGATGATTTCTCACGACAAAAAAAAAATATTTGGGGACAAATTGTTCTTCCAAAGTATGAACAGTATTTTTAGAAAGAAAAAGAGTTATATGACAAAAAAAAATATTTGGGGACAAATTGTTCTTCCAAATTATGAATAGTATTTTTAGAAAGAAAAATAGAAAAGAAACCAAAGAGACTGAATTACCCTAGTTTTTTTGTCAAGTAACCTTGACATGAGTATTTTTTTTTCAAGCCTAATAAAACTGGTTAAGCCTGTAACAAAATTAAATTGCTGTACAAAAATATGATACACTATGAACAATTGATTAAGTTAAAATCTTTGCTTTGCTGTTGTTTTCATTTCAATGTGATTAAAAATTTGTATCAAATGGTTTCCAATTTATTGTGAACATCAGAAAGCATGTATTACACTGTATTGTATTAATTCTGGCTAAAGGTTTTGGTTTTAGTCAGCAATTATCATAACAGACAACTTCTAAAAAAATGAGTGTTATATCTCATTACCACGTAACAGGTTGTAACACCAACATGATTATGTGGTATCTTCAGATCGGGTTTTATACCCCCAACCACACACTCATAGCCTGATACTTTACCAACAGACAACCAGATACAAGTACACATCAGTTGGTCAATACAAAGTTTTACATACATTGAAAACTGGATATTAAGACCATAGTTTGGACCCAATAAAATTGGACTTAATACTGAATTGCTCTTATTATTGAGCTTAAACTGAAGAAACATTTTTAAAAAGTCTGAAAATAAGGGGTCATAACAATGAGGCAATCACAATACTAAAGTGGTTACTAAATGAGGTTTTAGTGTCTTTATCCTTACCTCCCTCAACCTCCCAGCTTAGCTGTGCTTTTAGTGAACCTTTGTCAAAATATGGATCGTCATCAACAACTTGTAAATGTTCCACTTCTATAAGATCCCTCATCACTGAGTAGACTTGAGGTTGATTGTCTGTAACAATAAACATACAGTGTGGAATATATAACGATAAACTTACAGTGTGGAATATGTATCTTCTTAAATACAGTAAAACATGGTAATAAACAACTCAAATATAGAAAAGAATCAGACACAGTGATGTATGGTCAAACCTGTGAACAAAGGCCACCCCTGGGAAAGACAAAATGTGGCCATTATTGACAGGTGGCCTTTATTTGGAGGTCACTATGTTCTAAATAATCCATGACAGTTTTTCAAAGAATAGCCTTTATTCACAGGGTGGCCTTTATTCGGAGGTGGTTGCAAACACAGGTTTGACTGTACTAACTTTTTTTCACTGAACACCCCAACTTTATTATATAACCATGGATATAGTGACGCACAGATGTAATGAAGTAATTATTAGAGTTCAGGAATTCAATATAACCAAGTTCTACTGTATAAGGGTGTATCTTTTACTCTTGCAAAATATTAGTACAAGTTTTTAATAACTAACCATACATATATCTATTGTAGTTGAAAACCCTATGGCTTAATATTCTCATACTAGACAAAAGGACAACTGTTAGGCTACATTCAAAATTAGCCAATTAAAAGCTTCAATTTCAATATTTCGATAGCGTCACGTTTCAACCTATTATATCAGACTCCAAGTATCAGAGAAGTCTAGAAAACCCATTCCTCATAACAAACAGAGAACACAAACACATAGGTAAATTACATAGGTACTAAGATAAAAATCACATGACATACACTTGTGCAACAATCTATATTTGGAATAATAAAACAGCTACTATTTTAACAGCAGAGTGGACTCAAATAAAACATGAAAATATTTCCATAATCCAAATAAGAAATATAAAGGGATCGTAATGAGATCTAAACAATATTAGCTAAAACATAAAATTTAGTTGCGTGATTTTTTTTCGCCAGGGTCATATTTGCAACTTCTCCAATTTTTATGGCCGAGGACAACCCAAGCCATACACATGGTTTGAACCACCAATCTTATGTACATTAACAGGACAGCTTCCAAACGTGAAATTTGATCCCAGAAGGGACTAAACTCACATCAGTGAGGGGCTAGTAATTACTAGTTAAGAGACCATATTCACTCGACCAATGAGGCCTCCTAGTTGTGTGTTACAAACAAGCACTTCAAGACAGGTTCACCAAGTTAGACATCACTCCAACGTTATTAGATATGTTAGAATCACGCACAACTAAATACCTGATGTAGGACTACCATCTACAGCAGCTGAGGTGTCAGTGATATAAATATATTCTACAATATAGCACACAGTACTACTATAGTAGTAAGTCTACATTCTACAGTAAATCATCAGTAACAAAACAACAGACAAAACAGAACAATAAATAACTATTTGTTAAATAGAGGATCTTGAATGAGTGCTCATTCCTTACCATTCTTATTAAACAAGTTGACTAAATAATATGACACGAGGCTCTGCCGAGGGTCATATTGTGTTTGTCAACGAGTTTAATAAAAATGGTAAAGGATGAGCACGAATGTAAGATTCTATTTATCACATTACTGTAAAAACGACCACAGAAAATGAAACAGACTATAGGATGACCTATACACAAGACGTATTTTCTATATAACAGAGTAAACAGTGAAAATTTCAAATGCTTTTTTTAATACAAAAGATGACAAAATTGTTCTACCTGGTTCAGAATTCGGCGGTGTAAATGTTGTGATTTCTTTAGAAGTTTGTCTACTCTTCAAATGACGTTTACCATTAGTTGATGGTTGTTGAACAATAGCTGTAATCTGTAACAATGTAACAATATAATTTACAACAGTGCAATAACATCATTATACATAGTTTACAAATGACAAATCATATTTTCTCAAAAAAATACATTATAATGTGAGAATTTGGCTGAGTTACAAAATTTTAGAGTCTTGTTTTTTTGGAAGAATGTAGAACCAGGAAAATCCACATAGTTAATATGAAGTCTAATGACCTAATTTGACCTGATGTGGACCTGGTTACATAGACAAGCGGCAATAGAATAATGAAGAACAGATTTCTATTCGTCATCCAGTTATAAAAATAATAAAGAAATTTCGAAATCTTTTTTTAGCTTGAGATATTTCTTAAACCCAACTTTTGATTAGTAAGATTATGATAAGTCTAATAATAAGCCAGGAACCAGTTTTACGATATTTACATCAAAAGCTATAGTTTAGCTCAGTGGTACCCCAAGTATTTAGATTATACAGTAGCACACAGTACTGATGAATCCCATAGATACAACAGAACACAGTACTAGTGAATGCCATGGATACAACAGAACACGGTTTTAGCGAATTCCATGCATACAGCAGAACATGGTTATAGTGAACTCCATGGATACAACAGAACACGGTTATAGTGAACTCCATGGATGCAGCAGAACACGGTTATAGTGAACTCCATGGATACAACAGAACATGGTTATAGAAAACTCAATGGATACAACAGAACACGGTTATAGTTAACTCCATGGATACAACAGAACACAGTTATAGTAAACTCCATGGATACAACAGAACACAGTTATAGTAAACTCCATGGATACAACAGAACATGGATATAGTGAACTCCATGGATGCAGCAGAACATAGATATAGTGAACTCCATGGGACCCAAATATTTAGTTCAATATATTCAAATTTCATTATATCCATTAGATTAAAATAAAGAAAGGTTCGGAATGTTGTAGGAGAAATGATTAATGCACTGTGTTAAACTGTTCACTATATCTTAGTTCACAATCACTGTGTGTTACTGTACACTGTAACATACCTCTATGTGGTAACTTGTACCAGGCTTTAACTTTCGCAGTTTGAAATGATGTATATGCTGAAAATTAATATAAATAATTAATTATTTACTGATGCATATAAATGATCTTACAACAAAGTCTGGTAATATTTATATAGTCAAACTTGTGTTTCCAGCCACCTCCGAATAAAGGCCACCCTGTGAATAAACGCCATTCTTAAAAAAACTGTCAATGATTATTTACAACAAACTGACCTCCAAATAAACGTCTCTTGTCAATAAAAGCCACATTTTGTTTTCCATTAGGGTGGCCTTTGTTCACAGGTTTTACTGTACCATAAAATATAATCATTGGAAGATTCAATCGCGTAAATACAACCACTTTTATAGTTTTATAGTTAACAAATAAAAATGTAAAGTATAAACTCCATATTTTATCAGTGGATAAAATATAGACAATCATTTAGCAGAGAGATAATTAAAACAGAAATATGTGTGTAAAATATAACAGCCAACCATGTTTTATCTAAAATTGGACAGATAAGTTTATAATGACAGTGTTGCAGAATATGACAGAACACAGAGGTAATACTTACACCAGGAACAGTTTTCTCATGAAGTGGAATTTTGATTATTTTGGGATAAATTGTCCTTAAACGCTCGACCCAAGTGATCTGAAAATTAGAAATCACGATACAAAGAATCAATAAATAAACAAATAATAATATGAACATCGACGACATTATTGCTTTGACCAAGATTTCAGGATATAATCTTATGATACAAATAGTATACCAGCATTCCAAAGATAGACTTCAAGCTAAATAACAAGAAACATGGCAATGCCACTAAACCAGGTTCTCAACCGTTTATTGAGTGGAAATCATTTTTCTATTTTTAGTGACAGTGACCTTGACATTAGAACTCCTAAATACAATCCCAAACTAGTCCTCTATAAAACCTAGCTATATACCAAGTTTGGCAGCAATGGGTCAGTCTTAACTAAATGTATCAAACAGAAACCGAACGTTTGACTCTGCTAAAAGTCTAGATAAAAACGAAACTATTAAGATATCAGCACAGAATATACATGTACAATGTTGGTGTAGGACAAAAATCACCCATACCATTCCTGTCTACAAACTGCTTGAAAATAATTTTAGGAAAAATGTTCAATTTTATCACAAAGCAATGCTTTCACCCCAGTAAGTCTTATTTTTCAGTTTCAGATCATATAATATTGTACGATAAGGCCTAAAAAAAAAAGGTTTGTTTCCAGTTACATGCCCAAAAAAATATGCATCGGTAGGTAGGGATTTTTTTCTTTTTCGTTTTTTTACATATATCGGCAACACTATTGTGAAAAATACAATATATCACTAAGATTTGGATGCCGTAAAAACTTTGAGTCAGCAGGTAAAAGATGGGTCGGTCAGGTATCCAGAAACAAATCTATTTTATTACGCCTAACAGCTTATAAGCAATATATGTAGGGGCCTCCATGGTTAAATGGTTACAAGGACTCTGACTAGCAATCACAAGAACCTCACTGCTGTGAGATTGAATTCCACAAATGGAATAAATTAAATATGTAAGGAAGTTGTTTCGCTAGCTTACGGAAGGCCTGTGGTTCTACCAAGGTATAAACCTAGGGTCATCCCCAACCGTTAAAGCCGGAAAAAATCACTCAATGACCTCGGCTGTAAGTGCAATGTTAAACCCCAGTAAAAACAGCAAAATATGTAATACATAGGTATATGTCATACTTTATACTTCCAAATAGGTAAATCAGAGTACGCAGGTTTCTCCCAGTGAATAGTTAGATCTACGTGTCCTTTACTGAGTGTAGTCACACCTTCCGTGATGTTCTGTGGAGGAGACGATCTTTGTACAGCTAGAAATCAGAAAATAACAGTTTACACAGATTATTCCAAAATACATGAAGACAATTGACTTGAAAACACAAGATATATATCATTTATTTAATGCAATAACAGGAAATATATTACAACAATTTCTTGATCTTTCAATTTTTGCAATGACTTCAGGCATCTGAAAATTCATGATATTGTTGGTACAATAAAACTTCATTTTTGACAAGAATATAGTAGTCATATAAGACAAAAAGTTTGCCCTGTCTTAATATATCCTTCCACATCAATTTAATACCAACATTGGGTAAACTTTGAAAAAAAATTTAAACAGACACAATGATTAAAACTTTTGCACCTTTTTGTATTATTATACCATGTGACGTTTCCTAGAAGTCAGATGGACTTTCTGTTTATTTCTACTTTGTTGCCACATGAACTTCAAAAAACCTTAAACATTAAAATGAAAAGTCCTGCAAACAAATGGCTATTAAGTACACTTATACTCACGTCTAGATGAGCGAAATGGCTTGGATAGCAATGAGTATCCCTGAGTGCCACTTGATGTTACCATGGCAACACGATACTGGTACCAATATCCTGCATGGATTTTTTTTAGTAAAATTTTCTTTTGTTGAGTCTGAAAGGATATCATACATGTCAGTGGACTACATTAAGAGTTCACAATCTAGTTTAAACACCTGCAGCTTTGCAACAGACCGTTCCAAGGTGGTGCCCTCTAGTGGACTATGTTTTGTCCTCCATTTTTCGTTCCTTTTTTGTAGGGTGGGTTTGGAGAAGGTAATATTTTGGGCAGGGTATGATTTTTTGCATGTTCTTTTTATATGAATCCTTTTCTCATCTGCACAAAACAATCAAGCGAACTGACAATTCACTAAATTAAAATACTGGGTACTTCCATTTTAAAGTAACATTTCCCCTACAGATGATTGTAGCAAAGAACTGTAATCAGATATCAAACTTATGATGTATGAACAATTTTACATGCAACTTTGCAACATTGAAATGATACAATAAGCCTTATTTAAGCACACCTGAA
This sequence comes from Lutraria rhynchaena, assembly GCA_008271625.1. NCBI lineage: Eukaryota > Metazoa > Mollusca > Bivalvia > Venerida > Mactridae > Lutraria > Lutraria rhynchaena. Next base: position 3,721,736 of record VIBL01000004.1, on the reverse strand, counting down.
CATGTAGGAAAAACATAATACAGGGTATCAAACTAGATCACTTCTCAAACAAAACAGCTCTTACAGAACCTAGTCAAACTAAACTAATTAAACTATCCTGCTCAGAGAGGATGGCCCTTCCGAATTCATTTATGAAGTCAGCCAACTGGAAATCCGAATGAGTAGGGCTATACGGTACAATGACCCCTAATGTATCGAAGAAGGGGCAACTCATTTAATATCATCCCCAGATCTACTTCAGGGTGTCATTCACTCATATATATTTGTGTTCTCAAATATACAAATGAAACACAACCCTAGTAATGCATGAGTATTTTCATGAAATCTTATCAATGAATCAAAAACCGAAATTGTTTCATTGAAACAATTAAAACTGCTACAATTATCACACTGTTAGAACAATGGTGCCATGTTAAAGTAATTGTTTTTCTACAAACACAAAACAATTAAGAAATTATACCACAGACTGAATTGTTTAAATATTGACATATACAGCGGATAACCTTATAAACCGGTGACACTAGAATAACACCATTGTCATAACACAATATACTGCACCTGTTTATAAAACAATGCCAATCACTAACCACGCTTGTTGATTACACGAGGTTAGTCCCGAATAATTATCTCCAATTCTCTTTACGGAAATAATTAGAACGAGCAAATAATAATTGGATCATTAAAAACCAATTACCATCCTATAAGTACAAAGTTGTTAAAAGTTAATCGTTAAAATTTAAACATAAAATTTGTACTTAATGTAACACTGATATATTGTGAATATATACTTTAGATATATGATATCATATAACCAACATTATAATCAATGTCAGATTTTGCCAGTATAGTAAAACATAACATATAACTGCTCAGTATTTGTGGGCTATTTAACATTTTAAGGGAAAAACTCAGTCAAATAGTAGACAGAGCAACTTTTACATAACAAACCTATGATCAAATTACTAGTGCTTATTTTTCTGATGTGTTTAATTTTCAGCATAGGGCATTAGCAAGTTGAAGGGATGGTGTTTAATGGTGAATTTAGGCATAAATGGCCAATCTGACCAAAAACACTTATCCTGTATATATACACATACCTAATTGTGTTTTTGGAATGTGCCACCATTTTAGGCCTTGATACACCATTATACATCATTCCTAGTTCCTTATTTTTAAGTGTCTGAGATGATTAACAATTACAACAAAATGGTACATCATGAAAGATGTCTTGGCTTGGGGGACAAAGTATCTTATATGCATTAAAACACATACAACAATGATATCTATAATATAAACGATCGTACAAGTAAGAGTTACTTTTTCTTGGCTGTAAATTGTATGTAAGAATGGTACAATAACTTACTATATTTACAGTGGTCCAAGGTATATTTCTATCATTCCACACTGGTTTCTGGCTCGTTGTGTTTCTTTGTTCTAAAACAAACACTGGTATCCCAGGATATGTATGGTTAGAAGATGGCAAGATCCATGACATATGCAGTGCCCTCCCTTCACGGCGCTCTTCAAAAGTGAGGTTCACAGGAATTGGTGGTAAATCTAGATGAAAAGTATCAAAGATTAATCATATAGTATGAAAATCTTTTATCATTTATCCAAATAGATTATCTGAATTTGTATCTTTGCCCCAGTCCCACCCACTACAACATTCTCTTTCCCAAAATATTCAACATATCCATAAATGGAGATCATATAAGCACGTCACTGCAGAAGTTTAATAATATATCATTGATAAATGAATGTAATTTATTAACATTATTTAAAATATTCCCAAAATCTTATCAACAAAATGAAATAGTTGAAATATATGACTTCATATACAAACCTGAAGTGTAAATAAAAAGCAAACAAGTGAAGAAGATTTCAAACAATAATTATTCTTGTTACAGCTTATATATCAAATATACACAACCTTTTTCAGAAAAAATATCATTCCTTGAATATCTTTGAATCTAGCTTTTTTGATACCAGAAAATCAAACAAATTCTGTTGGAATGGACGTCAGTAATATACAATATAGATTCATTGACAGTTTTTAAGAAAGCACTAAAAACTCGCCTATTTAAAATGGCTTACTAGTGACATTGAAGTGAATTTAAAACTTTTATTGACATTCGAGTGTGCAGCACTGTAGAGACTTGTTTTATAAGGCATTATACAAATATTTTCAATTCATTAAAAAAAAAAATTCTACCAATGGCCGTAACTCACGTCTTAACCATCAAAGGTGAACTGAGTAAAGTACTTACTATAATTGGAATAATCAGGTTTTCTACACACATGTCCGCACATATTCGGACAACACTTTAAGTTCTCCAAACAGTTACTATCAGAACTACATGACCTCAGACAAACAGCCTCGAATCCCGCAGCAGTCTCAGGTCGAGGGCAACTACCAGCTTTATACATTTTCACATAATACAAAAATTCACACGATTTCTCACATTCTGTTTCACCATCCTGAAAAGATATTAATATAAAATTGATATAAATTAGTACCATGGAAAGTATACAATAGGATGGATACAGAAGGACAGGGCCGGCCACGTGCCACTTAAAATATGGCAAGATACATTTTACTTCATCAACAAGGCCAAACATCAAAACAAAAAGTAGGTTACACCTACAGTGTGAACTGTTTTAAGGCAATATCCTCTGGGAGACCCTGTTTTCTTAACTGTTTTTGTATGTTTATATGTGTTGGGTGGGCTAAGTAATACCTTGTTACTTCATCAAAAGTGTTAAACATCACAATATTTCTGATTTTTTGATGTTTATGAGTAACTGTACACAGTAACAGTGGATTGAATTCAATTGAAGTTAATTGATACTTCCACAATACCTTGTATTCTTATAGAGACCTCAATAAAATAACATTAAACCTTTTTTAAACCTTTGTTAACACTTTTTATATTCCATTCGCTTACATTTGATACAAGTATGTTTTTTCAGACACTGATAGTAGACAAAACAATAAGATCAACTATTAAAAAGAAGTCATTGATTTTGTAGCAAATATTACATTTGATTCGTCAAATATAATCCAGTCATTATGTATTTATATAACTGATGATGTTGATTACGGAGACATAAGGTTTGAAAAGAAATATTCTAAATACAGACAGGTACACAATGTTGGAGAAAATTAACAGTCTTCAGTGAGCCGTACAAGCAGAGCCAACAATTCAAGTCCTCAGTTACGATTATGAATGAATGAAATCATGACAAATCTGTTTACTTTTCATATTTCTGTGTCAACATAAGTAAAAAAAAGAATGAAATATTGATGTGAAGTTCACGAATGATAACAATGGCTTAAAGTATAAATAGATCAACCGTTTACGTGCAGTTAAACATTAACAGATAGCAATACGCTTGACAACGATCCTTGTTGTAGGCTAAAAGTTTTAACGGTAAACTAACCAAGCAAGAAACTCCCCTTACTAGATTCTATTTCCAGCAGACACATCTGAAGACATAGAGATGGACAAACATACAGAGTTAACAGTGAGACACAAACATACACACACCCAACCCTTAAAACGACATTTTAACTCTTGAAACTAGCAAAATAAAGCTTCGGACTCATGAGAATTTGTATCAAAGAGTCAAATTTACTTCAACATTTGTACAAATAATTAGAAATTTATTATCAGCCAAAGGTCATTTTCTAATCTCAACTCTTGACTTAGGTCTCTGAGTAGTAACAACTTGCCCCTTACTACTGAGAGCTCAAAATTCACCCTGGACCAGACAAATTTTTTCATGCGATGAATCTGTTCAGATAGCTTATAGAAGGCCAGTCATTCTAGATGCCTACCTGGGCTCTTCCATATTCAATAAAGCTGGAAAAGTTGGTAAAAAAACCCAGGGTACTGGTGCAACATTAAACCCCAGTGACACACTAACTTCATGAAAAGTAGTCTTCAGTCTTCAAGCTAATAATCACAGAGGAAAAAGTACCCTGCCTGGGCCACAAATCAATAGAAACAGTCCTGTGACCTATGACTAAGCTATATCAGGCTAGCATGCACAGACAAGAGGTATTTAACAAATGATGATGGAACATAACACAAACACCAGATGCCTGGTTGATACCATAGGGGGCTTTGCGCCTTGAAGGGATGGTGTATAATGGTGTATTAGGGCCATACGAACCAAAAACATAAATCATTTTAGGCCTAATACACCATTATACACCTTCCCTTCAACAGTGCTAACCCTCTACGGTTGATACAAGCCAGCATGTTTAACAATGTCATTATGGAGTCATATTAAATGGCATAGACTAAATAAACATCATCTCAATATGACATAAACGAGAATAATTTGATATACTGTAACTTTAAAATATCCCTGTATGTCTACACATGACACATCTGACATTTAGGGGGGTACTGCCAAAAATGAACACGGGAAATTTCCTCATACATGAACCAGAAAAATGTCAACTTATAAAATATTGAAATAAAATTACCAACTCAGGGTTTCAAACAAAACTGTTTTTTTTTTCACCGAGGTCTAATGTACATTAACAGCCAAAGTCATTTGGCTACATTCCATGCAATTTTAAATGTGGAGGATGATCCTATGTACATTTAGATAGGACCACTGATATTCCAAAATAAGTTAGCTGGACAGCTTCCTGAGGTGTTTAACCGTATTACCTTTCAGCTACAGATGCTCCTCAAACTAACAGTTCGATCAACTTTATAACAAAAAGATGCCTAACAAACATGTAGTGAGTTTTAAATGGGCTGTGGAAAAGGATTTTTTTAAACAAGGGAGATAACTTAAGACAACAATGTTACTAACCAATAAAATCTGTTCCACAACGGAAACATTTAGAGAATGTATGTACTACAGTATTCTACAGATAACAAGGTGATTTATGAGACCAACACATTATGTTTGTATCATACAACAAAAAATATAGAGGGATAATTATCCTAATTGTATTCCACTAAACGATTAAACATTTGTAACATGTTGAGATGTTTACAGCAATATGAAGTGGGCGCGTACATTGGTATGGCTGAAATCAAAGCAATTTCACTTATTTAAATGCAAATACGATCTTCCTAGGTTTCCCCAATACAATAATTTACTCAGTGAAACAGACGGCAGAGTTCAAAATCTGTAACATCCATGGCAGATAACTTATATTGATCTATTTAATCTAAAAATATCAAATATGAAGTTAAAATCTTATTAATAACCCATATTATAATACTGTCTGTCAGAGTATATCAATAATATGCTATAAAGCCTTTAAACAGCATTTTAGTGACAAAAAGTCTACATTTAAGCTTCCGTGTTCATTCAACATGACATTTTTGAAAGTAAAAGACGTATGCTGTGAAGACTGGGTTGTCCATAAAAGTACTTGACTTAAGTGCTCCCAACCAGTAGGGCAAGTGCACCTTATTTTGAGTCAAACTAAACAGGGCATCAAAAGAGTAGAACATATGTTTTGTCAAGCAGATGTTTTGGCCAGCACAGATTTTGGCCTTAATGTTTTGGCCCAGGATGACATAACTGCCCTTAAAACAAGTCAAGATGGAAAATTTTCCAAAAAATATCACTTTCAACAAATTTAAAACTGCTTTACATGAAATATGGTCAGGACTGGTGTACAGGAATTGGGACTAGGTTATTGTTGAAAGCACCACAAAGATATGAGATTTCTGATTGGTTAATCAAGTAGTCTACTATATTACACTGGTTGTGATTGGTCAATCAAGAAGTCTACTACATTAAATTGGTTTTGATTGGTAGATTACTTTTAATTTTGTCAACCAACTTTCTAAATTAAGTAAGAATTACTTATATTAAAACTCACAAAATGTATAAGGATGGGAGGTAAATACAACCACAAAATAATGAATGAACTAAGTATTAATAAATTTTATGACTATATTCTCTGTCGTTTATAAACCAAAGGCACCCAGCTGAGTTTTATTGTAAACTCTAAAGAGTGCTGTTTATTTTCTGTAAATCAATTACAACAGTTTGTGGGGTATTATGTAAAATATTCACAATGACAGTCAGTGCAAACTCTTATTTTAATAAAGCAGATTTAGATATTTATTGTAGTACTCTGAATATTTCTGAAACCGCACGATTTATGTCAGACATTTGAGCTACCTGATAATATATCATCAACCTTTGCTTCATCATTTTCATCATCAGATATTACATAACCGAATTCTTATCGAAGAAGGGCTGAAAAAGCATCTATCATGCTTAAATATACAGTAAAACCCAAATATCAAGGCCACCATTGGTACAAAATGTATCAGTATAAGTCCTGAGGCAGACATAGTATGAAGCTGAAGAACAGAGAAATTGCTTAAATAAAAACAATAAGAAAAAAATGTTATTATAATGAGACGGTCTTAATATTGCACCAGTCTCATTATAAAGTTGAAATATAATGGAAATACTGAAAACCAGTCCATAATAATGAGATTGTTGTAACTTTGAGGTAGTGGATAAATGAGGGAGAATTTACTGTTCGTATGTTTGACAATAAACAATTAATCCAATACATGTACTCCATGATTACAAATGTTTCACATTTGGCAATTTTAATCAATTTCATATTGTTTATATATGGATATGTTAAACATGATTACCATAATAAATATTTTCCTCTTTTTTCGCTGTGGAGAATTTTATACCTAAAACACTTCAATATCTTGATAAATGAGATTCCTAAGAAATCTCATCAATTCACAAAATAATGCATTAGATAAAGGTAGTTATAAGTCATTAAACAACACAAATATAAAACAACAATATAGCGATGTACAGACAGAATGCTCCACTGAATTTTTATAGTTTATACGAATGTACAAGAAATTTTAACATAAATAAAAGGTCACACAAAAATGTAAATGAAAACAACTCACCATACAATAATCTGCACAATTATGATAATCAAGGTTATTCACATCATCAATCATACTACAAGGCCTCATACACTGAAAATAGTAAAGATAATATAAGGATTAAAATCTTTTACATCTTATGAAAGTTTATAAACATAGGAGTTTTATTACTCACATAGTTAGTTGCCTTCATGCTGTAATACATAGTGCAACACTGGCTACAATATCTATGTTAATACTAGCCACAATATATGTGCTAACACTGGCCGCAATATCTGAGTTTACACTGGCCACAATATATGTGCACATACTGGCCACAATATCTGTGTGCTTACACTGGCCACAATATCAGTGCACATACTGGCCACAATATTTGTGCACACACTGGCCACAATATAATTTATGTGCAAACACTGGCCGCAATATCTATGCACACACTGGCCACAATATTTATGCTGACTCTGCCCTTAATATCTGAGCTTCAGTACATGGTCATAATCTAGTGTCCTAACTTTAGAGAATGAATTATACAACATGATTATATTTCATACGAAATCACAGTTCTGTGATAACTTCATGTAGGGAGGTGACACAGGTGTCTGATATAAGCTAACGTTAACATGATTGTGGTAAACAACTTTAATATAATCAAACATGTAAAGTCAATAAAGCAGTTTTTATGACTTTCAAAATTTTGCCAAGACAGCATTTTAAACTCATTCATATGAAATATAAATATGCAAAATGGATAAAACCATACATTATTGATACACTCCAAGAAGGAGCATGAAACTAGGACATAAGTACAATGAGAATGCGTTCATCGTGTGACGTTACTGTTTGTTTTTAGGTATTTCGACAAGAGCTCAATCAACACAATAATATATCTAATGGGTAAAGTCCATATTAGTCAGCCAATTTATCGTCTTTGTATCGTTACTCCAACATGTTCAACGGTCCCATACGTTTTCAAAATAACCTCATTTCACTGTCTCAACAGGTCTGTGGCTCCCAATGTTTTGAAATACAGGGCAAAATAATACACTGTAACATCAACTCGTTTGAGATAATTCAATTTGTGTACAATTAGTGTAGACTATCAAATTCTGACAATTTCATTTTTTTCACTAGGATTTAACATAACACAAAACAAGCAGGGTCTTTCGGTGTCTTTCCAGTTTTAACGGTGGAAAAACACCCCCTTGGCATACACCTGGGTAGAACCATAGACCATCCTGAAGCTAGCTGGACAGCTCCTTCACATGTGGAATTTTGTCCACGATGGGATTCAAACTCACAGCGGTGAGGGGCTAGTGATTACTAGTCAAGGACCATAACCATTTGACCACAGAGGCCCCTTCAAGGATTGTACGGTTATATATGGATACAGGGGATGTGTATTAAGTGATAATTTATCAGGGTCTTTAAATAGAATGAGGTAAGTTAGAAACAAGAATGTTTGCATGGGTTAGAATTCAAATCAAAATAAAATAAAGCAGAATTGCATTAATTCTGTTCAACATAAGGCTGGGTACTCTTTGACTTCGGCTATCAAATATTGGTTAAAATGATACACAATGTTGTACTATGAAATGACTTTTTAACAACTATGTCTCTAATAGGAAAATGGTTTAGTTGTAGAATATATGCCTTAGTATGAAGATCTGTCTCTCTGTACTGTCTCATACCTGTTTCAAGTTTAAAGGGTAGATTCCTAGGCAACTAAAAATTAGTTTTAACCACTACTTAAGCTTATGTTTTAAGGGAATGTGAAATTTGAAGTTAAACTCAAACCCGAGACAGGGCTTAAACCCACAACATTCAGATCTGAAAATGGTACTGGCAACTCTTGACAAGCAGTCAGTTCAGTATTAATATATTGTTAGCTGTTGATAGCAACAGATGGGTTAACGTAACTGGGTGGGGTATGATGTCACACATCCATGGTACAGTATTACCCTATGAAACATCAGCTAACTAAAATATATTTGTACAAGAAACCAAGCGCACAGAACAAAGATTTCATTGTGGGGTTTGTAAAATACGTTTTTAAAATATAGCTTAAATTTGTAGAATGATGGTGCGAAATTTAGTAAGTGTTACATAGCTTCATAAAGTACTTATGTTAATAGGTAAATGAAATAGTAAATTTTATATAGCACTGACATTTCAACCCCATAGACTTCTCTTTGTTTTCTTTGCGGGGATTTGTAAAACAAGAAAACATTAAGTATGTGTGAAATCCACAGGGGAACAATATATATAACATGAGGCTCAACTTCTAGTCGTTTTTTTTTCAAGTTTTGCTACAAGTCATTGAGAGCAGTAAATCCTTACAGGTGTCACAATTTATCAGATCACCTGTTTTGAAAAAGCGTGTCAAAATGTTCACTATATTTGCATAGGAAATAAACAAGGGGTTCTGACCTGATAACACAACAGTATAGTAAACTTAGTCTTGATAAACACATGCTGTACTATAAACCTCAACGTCTTAAATAAGATTGGATTTATGACCCATGGGTTGACAAACCTGACATGTCACGAAAAACTCCCAAGTTTTAACATATTTCATTGTTTAAGTTCCTTAATATTTCAACAGAGAAAAAAATATAAATTTACAGTATGAACAAATACAGTCAAATCTGTGAACAAAGGCCTCCCTTGGGGAAGACGAAATGTGGCCCTTATTGTCAGATGGCCTTTATTTGGAGGCCAGTTTGTTCTAAATAATCAGTGATGGTTTTCAAAGAATGGCTATTATTCACAGGATGGCCTTTATTCAGAGGTGGCTGTAAACATAGGTTTGAATATAATATCACCAACAAATTCTTTTATTATAACATGATGTTGTTGCTTTGGACAGCACATCATAAATTCAAAGTCTCCCAGTATAAATATAATAACATTTATTAGTTGCTATCAACTTAAGTGAACAGCTTAATTACACATGAAATTTGGTCCCAGGTTGTATTAGAAATTGATGCAGTGAGGAGCTAGTTATAACAAATCAGAGACCACATCCACTCAACCGTCTAGGCCCCTACTGACTTCTACTTCAGCAGTTACGTATTTCAATCAAAATTAAGTTAACAACAATGAAACAAAATTAGAGATTTCAGCTGGGAGATCGATCTCGCTGGAGGAAAAATGGATAAATTTCATAAACATCGAGTTATGGAATAACAAAACCTAAAATTAGAAAAAGTTTATCAAATATGTGACACTCACATCAGACACTTTCTAATCTAATTATCTCCCGATAAAATTTCTTAAGTAACAAGCACAACATTTGATAATAACATTTTATGATTACATTTTACTTGTAAATAACAATATTCCATGGTTGAGAATTAGATTAGTAAATTAGAAACACACCTAGCTCTGTGAAGGATGTTAGAATGGGATATCATGGTATTTATAAAATTATTGACAACAACAGGGGAGAACACTGTGACTCAGTGTGAAACAAAACACACAATGTCAGGATGTCAGGTAGATCATGTAAAACACACAATGTCAGGATGTCAGGTAGATCATATAAAACACACTATGTCAGGATGTCAGGTAGATCATATAAAACACACGTCAGGATTTCAGGTAGATCATGTAAAACACACAATGTCGGGATGTCAGGTAGTTCATATAAAACACATCATGTCAGGATGTCAGGTAAATCATGTAAAACACACAATGTCAGGATGACAAAAAGATCATGCTATAAATACACAATGTCAGGTAAATCATTTAAAACACATGATGCCAGGATGTCAGGTAGATCATGTAAAACACATGATGTCAGGATGTCAGGTAGAACATGTAAAACACATAATGTCAGGATGTCAGGCAAATCATGTAAAACACATAATGTCAGGATGTCAGATAAATCATATAAAACACATAATGTCAGGTAGATCATATAAAACACATGATGTCAGGATGTCAGTTAGATCATGTAAAACACACAATGTCAGGATGTCAGGGTGGTAGGATATCAACTGACACCATATTCAAATCATGCTTTAACAGAAAATAACATGTTAAACAAGGCTGGGTAGGATGAAGTCTTAAAGCAAACAGTCTACTTATACACCACTGGGTATTTTACCATTCAATGGTACTTGTACTATGTGACTGAAATATAAAATAGAGGTCTCTATCAACACAGTGTATATAAAACTGAAAACTAAATCACAAACTACAGCCACTATTTCAGTAATTGACCTCTATGGGGCTAGCGTTCATAAAATTTCTAGCTGCATCATAATTATCGTCTATCTTTATTATGTATCATTATGTGTCAATGGGTGACATTGCCTGTAAGCTGAAAAAATTAACTATCCCAGCGGAGTGATGGGTAAAAAAACCCCCTAGAAATTAAGATACATTTCAGTGCTTAAGACTGTACTGTCATAAATCAGACAACTAATATTGACAAGACATTTGATTTTATTGTAACTTTATTTGTTAAAACAATTGAATTATTATGCCTGAGAAACAGAGTGTACTGCAGCCACAATAACCATATGATAGTTAAGTATGTCTTCACTTTTGAATTTGATAATTGCAATTTTGATATAATTTATACCCCCAGTTGGAAAGATACTTAAGCTTTATAATAACCAAATCCACAAGGTGAAGGTTAAACATTATAAACTCCCTAAGTTAAATATTTTATCATCAAACGCAGCCAGTTTTCAATGCATCTGTTGACATTCTTCATAAAAAATCTAATTGTTATTCATAATTCTAATTTACAAATTTTGATATGCAGTAGACAACACGGCGAGGTGTATCATAATCTATTTCCATTCATAACTTTATACAACATCAATAACGCGCGCATTGCTGTATCATCCCGGCAAACAACTCGCTGTTCATTCAAATAAGCACACTGTTTGCATAATGAAATAAATAATATTTTAATTCTTAAAGCCAGCTGTTATGTAAACTATGAAACTACTGTGGGCTATAAATTGCACACACTTAAGATATAAAGCTGTACTATAGTGCATCATATAAAGTAAAAAGCGGAGTGCATCGTATCATGGTAATTTAGTTAAAAAGCTTAAATTGGGGTCCAGAATATTCGTAATGGTGGAGTGAGGGCTCTTGGTGAGTTTTAAATACCAGCTGCCTCCAAAATTTTATATTTCTTTGTCATATGAATGTAAAGGAATAGAAAGTTCTTAAATTATATACTCACACTTATTCAATTTTATATATATGCACATACCCCACCCACAGTTACTAATGGTAGTAAATTAGTTTTACTGCAGTTTACATAGCAAGCAGGCTTGTTAACTATCTTTGTCTGTGATTTAACATTGCACCAACATCCAGGTTCATTTGGTGTCTTTTTACAGCTTTAACAGAGGATGATGAACCCAGGTGTAACATCGGGCTTAGAACCAATGACTTTCTGTAAAATAGCCAGACAGTTTCCTCGCAAGTGAAATTTATCTGGTCCTGGGTGGGATTTGAACTCACAGTGGTGAGGGACCAGTGATTACCAGTCAGAGAACATGACCACACAACCATAAAGGCCCCATATTTTCCTTGACTTTCAGAAAGGAATTTGAAATTTCGTCTAAATCTAACTGACAAAATGAGGCCATTAATTAATATTTCAGTATCAAAACATCCCCATTCACTTTTTGCAACCATAAATATTCATATTTTATGTGTATGTGTGAATGAATATTCTTAATATCTTTATATTATGCAATAAAATTGAAGAAAATACCCACTTTAAAATAAAATGATTTTACGACATTCTTGAAAATGTGGACTATTTAAATATGAAAATTAGGCCTACAATATTATGATATAGAATTTCTACTACACAGTTCAGAGTATCGCAGTCTGTACATAACATTAAAACCGCACCTACGGAGTTATCAAACAAAATAATGAAAAAATAAATTTAAAACGTCGTATATTGAGGTTCACACGCATGCGAATCATTTCAAAAGTTTACTCAAATATAAGAGGAATTCAAATAATGTTGGTTAAAACACTTAAGGTACGGTATTTGTTTTGTCAAGAATTTATTTCTGTCCATGATTTCAGATTCTTCTACAAATAGTGTCCGTTGTTCAAACAGAGGTCCAGAGAAATAGAAAAACATAAAAAAATAACTTCTATCTTCAGATTAAATATGAGTTCCTAAAACAGAAAATTCATTTCTGAGATTAATAGTCCTGCAGCAGATGTGTCCACATCATTTTTCCAAAAAAAAAAAAATCAAAATAAGATAAAAAAATATTATGTGGAATAAATTACGTAGTGATAGTAAAATGGCTTTAATAAGAAATTAAAATCAATCAAAGTCTTAACTGAGGTGGCTGTCTCTTACCTGAGTTCTCTATACAACAGTCTTTGCACTTACCCACTAGCCCAAATCCCAGGGCAAGTCAATTTCTATTTGTCTTGTGAACTTTTTCAAATTGTGTAATCCAGTAAATAGTGGTAAATTAAATTGTTTTAACAGGGCACATACAGTTTGTGCTAGTGCATCAAAAAATGAGTTTGAGCACTGCTATGAAGTTGTATTGGTTGTATTGGGGTTTAACGCCATTTTTCAACAATTGTTCACTTACGCTATGAAGTTAAATAATCTCACATGACTTTTAAGCATCAATTCGATGTGTTCTTTTATTACTTTTTCACTGGGCTTGATGCTGTTTTTCAACAATTTTTTAGTTATATACGGCAACCGGTTCACCTAACCAGTTTTCCTGGACTGAATACTAATCAGTACTAACTTATCCTTCCACAAGGAGCCAGCAACTTCTCTATATATGGAGGAAAATCAACATTTTTGGTCAAATTTTCGTAGAAGGGTATGACCTTTTCTTAATATCTGAATTGTAATACAAACTTAATAAATAATTGCTTTAAATAAGAAACATTTTCACAGCATTTCTTTGTAAAAAGGAAAACCAAAAGCAATAATTGCCCTAGTCATCAAAATACAAGCACTTGCTTCCAACAGGACATACTTTTATGTCACTACAAACAAGAATTTTTTCTAAAAACCTGCTCAACGAAACATCCAACATAAGCTAACAGTCTGTACCAAACCTGCTACATAAACTGTCATTTAACACATTACATTTGATTGAATGACAATTTCCCTCATTGAACAACATCGTTTTGTCACCATTGGCTTAAAATAAAGGTGTATTAAACTACATAAAACTTGTCGTATTTCACTGCCCTACTTTGATTCATATAAACATGTGTGTATACTAATGGTATATGGATGGTCCAAATCTGCTGATTCATTCTTTATGGTATACAAAAACTGAATATTTAAACATATGACCTCTTCCATTGCCAAATCTACGAATGTATCAAGTTTTAACACTTGGTCTTCAATGGACAACTTGGCAATACTATAAACATGAAATATTCTACAACTATGTTGGAATTAGAGAATTAGTAACAGCCTCCTTCAGTTTTTTGAAGTTCTAGCCAGCTTGATGATCCAAAACTGGGTCATCAATTATTTTCATAATTATAATACAGTAAATCACAAAGTATATGTGGGGGTGTTTAAAACACTACCCAGAAATATCAAATAGATTTGTGTTGGTTCAAATGCAAACTAAGTTCCCTTTTGAAGTACTTTAGTAAACGACCCTTACCAACAAAATTATTATTCACATTGTATACAATCAAATCTGTGTTACTGGCCACCTGTGAATAAAGGTCACAATGTGAACAACCGCCAGTCCTCGGTGCACATGTACTGATATTATAAACAACAGAAAACCTGTAAATGAAGACCTCTAAGAAACAATGGCCAATATTTACAGGCTTCTCAAAACTGCTGGAATACTTGCCTGACATTTAGTTAAGCAAAGTTAGAATTTCTGTCTGACCAAATAAAACTTTGTCTGACTGAATATGTAATAAATGAGTGACAAATGCTGTAAATTGGAAATGCTTGATATCTGGTTCGGTACTCGCCGAAAAGTTATTGGACATGCTCGGAAATTTGCCTAATATATCGGACAGTTCGGGAACTTTCAGGAAGCCTGTATTTAGTGCGTATTGTACTGATATTATAAACATAAACCTGTGCATAAAGGCCATAATTCTTTCCTCCAATTCGTTGTCGGTGCACCTGGTGACCTCACAGATTTGATGATATATACCCATTTTGTTTTATAAGAAGCATCAAAATACAAGAAACTTGCGTAACAAACTGAAGTCATGTTATGCTTTTTAATACATGAACATACATGTAATCTGATGAAAAATGCGTTCAAACACATTTGAAGTGACATGAAATTACACATTTATAATAAACTCGATTTTGAATTTTCTGCGCTTTTATACGTATAAAATGTCATTCTTTATTGTTACATTACATAATTATACAGAACTTAATAAATAATTGCACTGTGCTGTCAACATATGAAATTAATTAATGACAGCAATTGAGAATTGATTACAATTTTGACACTAAATTATATTTAGAAAAGTCATAATGTTTATAAATTTCCATATATTTAGACAATAAAATACATTAATATTATTTAAATGAAGCAATAAATAAGAAGTTCCCATCATTTTCAGTGTAATGTATGAGCATATAATATTCTACAAGAAGGAGGAAAGTGTCTAATTGTATGATAAAAACACATAATAAATTGTCATGTAGGATCTCTTAGTGCAAGGTGCTGTAATAAAAAAGTACAAAAAAGCCAAATATTGCATTATAAAATATTCAAAGTTTTATTTAAGAATTGAATTTAATTAATTTATGGATGAAGTCACTTAATTGTTAACTAAGGCCAACTTTAAAAATTTTTTGGTTTGCGGTTCAGGAACGGACTCATTAAAAAATCCCCCGACCCTAAATTTTTAACCATTTTTATCAAAAATTGGTTTGTTCCCTATTCCAGCCTTTCATTTTCATTACAAGAATATAATGTTGAAGAAAAATGCCTGCCTACGTACCTACAGCTAAAAGTGGATTGCGAAACCGTAAACCAACATTTTTTAAGGATGACCTAATTGATATTATGTAAAGCTTTTCACGTATTTCTAGGTATAGATATGGGTTATTGCCACGTGACTTCTAGGAAACATGTTCTTCCCATAATGCAATGTCTTCCGACTTCCTTTTCAAAACAGATACTGATCAACAATGCCTGATTTTTCAGAATCATTTCAAGAAAATTTTAAATTCAATTAAGAAAAACAAAATCTTTTGACACCAAAATCATTATTACCAAATATGGATGCAAGAACAACTTGAAAAAACGCAAATATAAGCAACTTTTATTTAATGCGTGAAGTTGGTGAATGTCATTAACATTGTAGATTATTGGTTGCAAATCAAAAGCATACAGTTAAAATCTTAAATTTACGAGACGTCGGGTAATTTTAACTCTACAATCTGGTCACAGTTCAGCTGTTTCATTTCCACCATCAGATGAGTTAATGTACAAAATGATAATTAATTGTATTTGATACTGACTGCAAATCATTCAAATATATTAAACACCTCTTGAATGTATTTGCAAAGTGTTAAAAAAAGTCATTGATAACCAGTGATGCGCGTCATACCTCCTCCCATATTAAGAAATATCTCATCAAACTGAACAGTACACATTAAGTTCATATAAAACATTAACATCTGACTGATAATAGTCATACATCCAAATATGGTAATGTATGATATACAGAGAAATTAAAATACTAAAAACATACACAAAGCACTGTCTAACAAATTATTCACTTTCAGTAAATGCAATCATTCCTAAATTATTAAACTATTATAAACAGACGACACAGTGGGGTTGTCCGAGAATAGAAACTAAAAAACTCTTTTCTAAGCGTTTCGTTCACAATTCAGTTTAAAATTCAAATAAATGATTTATGTGGTTTGCAAGATTCTATATCATTGAAATGAATACTTCTGTATTCTACTATTTGAGGTTAAATTTTAATAAAGGCATAAATCAAACAATAAATAAAGTTACCATGATTCAGCATTATAATATTACAGATCCCTGAGTCATTGGTGATACGTAGAACTCCATGCAAACAAACTTCATAGAATTGAATAGATTAGCGAAAATCTCATTTCTTATCCAAAATATTATGGAAATATTTTGGCTAACCTGGAATACACTTTTTGAACAGACTTCTAACTTGAGTCAATACATGCCAATGGACAGAATGCGTGAACATAAGAGTAGCGGAACTGTTTCATCAACAGGTCTACAATAACTGTATATTTGTGAAGAAATTAGTTAGCTGAACATGGAGAGATCAGTCCTATATTCTTTAATTTCGTACCACAAATAAACATTACATCAAATATATAATAAAATAAGACATTAAGAAAGATAAAGAATTCTCACCTCAGTACAATATTCATTTCTCTTACAATGGTCAATCATAAATTTTCTGTGGTTGTTTCTGTCAGAGCCCTGAAAATAAAAGACATCCATGTATAAAGATTGACTTTTACAATGTACTGAAATATATCATGTACAACATTGCTTTGTCTCAGGATGAATATAATAATTTCAAGTTAACACAAGCCACATTATTTTTCAACCTGATGAATTCAAATTATCTATATACAACAATATTTACCTAATATAATTCATTCCAACAAATGTCATTCCGCAATGTCTAACAGGATTGGGTATGAAAATACCTAATTATCTAACAGATGGTTTTCCTAATTATCTAACAGATGGTGTTCCTAATTATCTAACAGATGGTTTTCCTAATTATCTAACAGATGGTGTTCCTGATTATCTAACAGATAGTGTTCCTAATTATCTTACAGATAGTGTTCCTAATTATCTGACTGATGGTGTTCCTAATTATCTGACTGATGGTGTTCCTAATTATCTAACAGATGGTTTTCCTAATTATCTAACAGATGGTGTTCCTAATTATCTAACAGATGGTGTTCCTAATTATCTAACTGATGGTGTTCCTAATTATCTAACAGATAGTGTTCCTAATTATCTAACTGATGGTGTTCCTAATTATCTAACAGATGGTGTTCCTAATTATCTAACTGATGGTGTTCCTAATTATCTAACTGATGGTGTTCCTAATTATCCAAAAGATGGTGTTCCTAATTATCTAACTGATGGTGTTTCTAATTATCTAACAAATGGTGTTCCTAATTATCTAACTGATGATTTTCTTAATTATCCAACTGATGGTGTCCCTAATTATCTAACAGATGGTGTTCCTAATTATCTAATAGATAGTGTTCCTAATTATCTAGCAGATTGTGTTCCTAATTATCTAATAGATGGTGTTCCTAATTATCTAACAGATAGTGTTCTTAATTATTTATCAGATGCGTTCCTAATTATTCAACAAAGTGTTCCCAATTATCTGACACCTATATCCTTCTAATTATCTAACAGAAGGTGGTCATAATTATCTCACAGATAGTATCTAATTATCTAACAGATGAAGTTCCAAATTATTCAATGCATCACGTTCCTAACTATTCAATGATACAGTGTTCTTAATTATTCAATACATACTGTTTCTGATCTCTTCACAGGGTTTGAAGTTCATTTTGCATAACAAAGATTTGATTCTGATCATTGGTGGGGTACATTTGGTTAATGATTCAAGTCACTTATTTATTTGAAAGTTGGAAAATGTTTAGAATGCTTCATTTCATTGAGAAATCTTTAACAATCATCTACAGACTGGTTTTACAGATTTAATGAAGCAGTCATTGGGACTCTCCATCCAGTATGTCTTTATCTTAGCTGTATGAATATCAACTTGTACTGTCGACAGATATATCTCCCTACATTGAACATTCAAACAATCAGCACATTTTACAGCAAAATCATTAATAAACAATAGACACTGCCAATACATGACAAATCAAAATATTACGTCAATGAATTCACATAAATTGTCAAGACATGGGTCAAAGCACTACAGTCCGGCAGGGGGCGTCGTGTATTAAATTTCTTTTGTTCAATGGAGCCTTGCCAAAAACGAAGTCATTCGTCCAACAGTGGGTGCCATTCATACAAATTCAACCTATATTTGTTAATAATACTGAATAAGATTTTTTTCTACACAAATGATCACTGTTTCATTCATGGATCATTTTGGATTAAGTTCCATCATTGCTAATGTTATTCCATCGCACACAATCCCGATTAAGAATTAAAACAGATTTGTGGCCTAATTCATCATTACTGGTGTAAACTGATGATTCAAGCCATGTTTATAAAGACATGACAGGTCTTTAAATATGCAATACTTTTCACTAACTGAAGAAAATGATATATTTCTAATATTGATGTAAAGTATTTGTTTTTTTTCTGCATTGTAAGCATTTCAATAACTTTAATACCCAAATCGTTAGAACTTCATTCATACATCCACATGGAAACGGGACAGAAATTTCTTACATTTTTCTTACAATGACATATATTAGGGGTGGCTAGGAACAAGGCTCTGTTTAAGGGACATTTTTCCAGATATAAACCATGGATGAGTTTAATTCTACATTATCCCAATTTAGATACCGGCTCCACTACTGTTAAAACACACCTTTGTACATCAACACAGCACATAGTCTTACTGTTTTGTTGTAATTCATCAATGCTTAACATACACAAGTATATCGCTGTAACACTATTAAGTGTATCCAGCTTACAGTCAAACCTTATACAATGACCACCTAAAACAGCCGACACCTGACACTAAAATTCAAAATCAACTGTACGGAGTTATACAGAACTATTTCATATCCATCTCATAATTAAGGCCACTGAATAAATTAAGAACATAATTGACCGTACCACAGGAGGTCTTTATCAATAAATTGGACAGTATTCACACCCCAAAATTTATATCAACTAATAGTCCAACTTATTTGACTGTTATCAAACTTATTTGACGAGGAGACATCTTTTTATTGGCCCCGTCCCGCTCAGGCTGAGAGGATGGCCCTTCCGAATGCATTTATGAAACAGGCCAGCTGGAAAGCTTAATAAATAAGACTAATCAACTTTTAAGTATGTCCTTATTCTAACATACTTAACAGTGTACACCTGTACCAAGCATACATGGTCTCTGACCAGTAATCACTAAGTCTTGAACCGCAGTGAATTAGAATCCCAGCCAGAAAAAAAATGTCATACATGATGATTGTGTTCAACTACCTAATAGGAAGGTTGGTGGTTCTACCAAAGTGTATGCCTGACATCTCCCTCCACCGATTAAAAGCTGGAGTGTCAATTGATGACCTAGAGACAGTTGGTGTGACGTTAAAACCGAGAGAAAACAATGTACCAAATAAGGTATGCTTGACAATTTCCTGTAAAACTATGACCTTCGTATAGGACAAAATTCATACAATCCTTCCACTTACAAATTGGTTCATAAACTACCAGGTACTTTGTCTTAATTAAAAACCATTAAGACTACAGTCAACATAAAAGTGACAAATTACAAAGGATGCATGTATAATATCTAACACTACACTTGATAACTTATCACAATTTCACGTCAAAATGAGTTGGTTTTTTTAAACCAAATAATGATACTGGTGAAATTTTTTGTAGTTCAGTTGGGTTTACATCATGTATCAACAATACAGCAACACCTCACCAAGAGGTCAAGTCATTAATATCACAGTATCATAACATCAGGCTACTCAAACTGCTGGAATACTGGCCAGACATTTGGTCAGGCAAGGTTAGAATTTCTGTCTGACCAAGTAAAATTTGACTGACTGAATACATAATAAATAAGTGATAAATGCTGAAAATTTTGCTTGACTGCCAAACTTCTAGTCTGGTACTCGCTGAAAAGTTATTGGACCTGCTCAAAATTTGCCTGACATGTCCAATGGTCCGGCAACTTTCGGAAGCCTGTAACATACAATTATTTCAAACCAGTTATTAATATTTCCTGCTTACTTCAACATCAAAGTGAGACCAACTCAATATAAGACCTTAAGATCTTTTGGTACTTACTATCAAGAGTTAATTGTATTTTGGATAATATGCATACCAGGGTCAGTTAACCAAAAATACATGAAGATCTGTTGACCAGTAGGTCAGAGGTCAGGCAAACACCTGCAGACTATAATATAATTCATTATTATTCAAACAATGGTTTCCGATATAAAATACAATAAAACCCCTGAAAACAAGACTAGGCCAAAAGCCTTAAAGTTTTTTAAGAATTCCAGTTTTCAGAAGGTCTGGTTTTCTACAGTTACGCTGCAGATGGTCATATATTTCACTTGGATGGAACTTTGTGATACATAACAACAACAACAGTGATTAAGACAGGTTTACTATCAGTCATTCATCATACTTACAGATATGTTCATACCTGTTCATATTTGTAACCCAACTAAATATTGTCCTCAACTTGCCATACCAATATTTAAGTATACTTGAAATTCATGAATGAAGGGGGGGATAAGTTTTCTTACCGGAGTTCAATAAACGACACGATAAGTAATTACTCGTAAGAATGACAACAGATTTGAATATTCAGTCAATAAATACGTACAAAAGAAATTTCACACTCAAATCACGCATCAGTGAAGATTTTCAATGAAACTAGGATCCCGCTAGAAAACAGGCTCGTTTTTTGAAACCCATTATTTAGTGTATTTCTATAATGAAAATAAGAAGATAATAATCGTGTATATTTGCTTACAAAGCATGCTCTAGTTAGCATATAAGATACTTAAAATAAAGTTTAATTGAATAAGCCGACTTCTACCACATAACTCCTCCGTTCAGTTGATTGAGACTAATTATTGCAATATAAGACTTTATAATAAAAAAAAACACATCCTTCACGATTTCAGTTAATCTGATGTTTCGAGGAGGTCTTTCCGCGGTACAACTGATCAGAAGACAATAAGCTGTATAAACAAACTCACTGTGGTAATGTCAAACGATCAGACCAACGTGTAACATCAGTTAATGTTATGTAAATTATGCAAGATAAATAAAACTTAAATGTACAAAAGCAATTCAAGTTTCACCATTACAATAATGATCGCAAATTTCTCCCATTCCGATTTATGAATGATTTAAAATCATTTATACAAAGAATTAATAAATACCTCACACTGTCTTCATGATAAATTTACCTACAGAAGGTATCGTAATTCAATTATTACCATTTTTAAACTATTACTTTAATGTATTATTCAACGAAAATATGAAAGTAATTCAAGGAGTGTAGTGTGAGGTAATGGGTTTGAGTCCCAGCAGGTACAGGATAATCGACTTTCCATATTTCTGAAATAGTTAGTAGTATTTCTTAGGTAGTAGTCACTGATTATAATTAAAACATTTATATTACAAACTATTGCATTTCCGTATTTCAGTATTTCTAATGTAACATTTATTTATATTCCAACCTTTGGCCAAATCCTGTAGCCTTTCTTAATTTTTTATACTTCTATTCTGGTTCCCACAGTTTTTCCCATTTCTGACAAAATTTCGTATTTCTAATATTTTTTTCCAACCAGCAATACAATAAAACCTCACATCGTGACCATCTTAGTATTATGACCACCTTGTTATGACGACTACTTATTTCGGGACTAATTTCTAATTTCTCAATCCCCTATAATTCAACTTGATAATGAGACCACCTCATTATTACAACTGATTTTTTCTGTTTTACTGTACTATTTTTTTTTCTAAATCTAAAAACCTTAGGTAACAATTGTGCTATCTGCTTAAAGATTATTTAAATCTAAAATCTGTTAGGAAGGTAAACTTGGCAACTTTTACTACAATTAATACTAGGTATACGTATGCATGAAAATATGCAAGGATTTCATTATTAACTCAATAAACTTTAACAGCATGTAATAGTCATTGTATTATCGGGACAGAATATCAAATTTTCCAAATTTCATTACTAAGCAAGTTTACATAATATTCAAACTTGGAATTCAATATTTAAATCATGGAATATTTCAAAATCAGATGATTAAACAAATATTTATTTCATAATTTATGTTGGCCTAAAATAAGCATATACAGCAAGGGCATTCAAATATTTATCACCGTCATTCTGACAAATAAAATCTTAAATCGACGGTTATACAAGAGTACATAGTCCACTGTCTACAGATGATCAGTACACAAAACGATCTATTTTAATATTGTAGTTTATCTGGCAGACACTATCCATTATAAGGCCGCAATAAGCCATTCATACTCTAAACCTTAGTGGGGGAGTTATTTCCCATACAAAGAAGCTTTTTCAATCATGCCTAATTCACACTTTTTCATACTTATTAAATTCAGATTTCTACCAAGTGCCCCACCTAAGTGTCATGAATAAAATAGAACAGACTTAAAATGCTTGAAAAACATGCTGTTAAGTTAAATATTGGTCCCCGGCATCCTTGACACAATACACAATCCTTGACAGTCCATGTTTATACTTAATTAAATAATAAAACAA
The DNA here is from genome assembly GCA_008271625.1 of Lutraria rhynchaena. Lineage (NCBI taxonomy): Eukaryota > Metazoa > Mollusca > Bivalvia > Venerida > Mactridae > Lutraria > Lutraria rhynchaena. The sequence goes on along the minus strand of VIBL01000004.1, from coordinate 3,698,343 downwards.
CACACACATGAAAACTGAAAATACTTGAACAGTGATTTTTTTGCTACTTTGGGAAAGGGTCCAGGTCTGGTCCAATTTGGAAAAATATGTGGTGTGATGCCAAAATTGGGAAATTTTAGGTAAAAAATTAGGAAAAAATGTCTTTATTCTCGATTGGGAAGGGTCGAACAAAGAAGGAAAAATTTTGCTATTGAATATTCATACAAGTAACTTGAAAACAAAACAATAGTAATTGCCATTTATAAGCTTAGTTCAAGAACTGTCCTTAATGTTCATGAATAGTTCAAGAAATTACAAATATAAATTTACAGGGGCTTTGCCATTGTATAATATTTGTGTTAATCAGTCCATAATTATTATCTATTTAACTAATAGGCTTTTACTGTAATCTTAGATTTCCATATGAGATCCAATATGTTACTGGAATTCTGTTACAGTCAGGTTTTCATATTATAGTACATCATATGCTATTGCATATGGGGCAGAGAACCAGGTAATATTACAGCATAAATATAATCCTTTTTCTATGAAAGTGAACAATTTTTTTTAAGGCATTTGGACAAAGCAAAAACAGACTTGAATGGCCTTATAATACGCCAGTATGCAGAAAGCCCGTTCGCGGGAGCCAAACAAAGAAGGGAAAAAACCAAAGAGAGCAAATGTTCTAACAGTTAGTATCAGCAGGTAGTTGAAATTGCTGATCAGTTTGAAATAGCTGTTCCTGATGTAATACAAATATACGCAAAATTTTTTTTGAGGACTACAGCTTGACAATGATTTGATAAATTGGAACATCTATTTATCTCGATGTTTGTTACAAAAGGTTAAGTTTACTAGATGAATTGAACCCATGAAACCATTCCTCTGTACTATCTAGCCAGTTGACAACAAACTTAAACTACTTTATAATGTCTATTCATCAACTGTAGAATTCAGTCAGACAGTAATTAACTTTTTTCATTTTAAATATAAATAAATACAATTTTTCATGACTAGATACTACCATAGGTTAGTGAGTGAGGTATAAATTTATAAAAATTTAAATAAGAAGTTTATTCGTTTTACAATAGGTGCCAAAACATTGATTCTAAACAATGAAGAGTCATAAAGGAAGGTAAAAAAGGTAGAATTAATCACATGACCATTTGGCTCTTGAAAAAATCAAAGCACTGAAAGTACTAGACCTGTAAGAATAAGATTCTTGCAGAGTTGTAAAAAAATCCCAACATTGTCAAAACATCTTTAACAGTTGATTAGATAGAGAAAAGTTTAAAGTTTGTTCCACATAAAAATAATAATATAATAAAAATAATTTAAAAAATAATCATGCAGGGAAGGAAAATATCCAGGCAGAAAAAGACAGTGTACTCAATGTCCAGTGATGTACGTGTTGAACTCACTCCCAGTGAGGATGACTGGTTGCAAAATCAACAGGATGATATGTGTGGCTTTAGTTCAGAATTACCAATTTATTTCTAACCTGACAACTCATTCGGGGATATACATAATACCAAATCACTTTACGCCATGCCAAGCAGATTATAGAAAGTTTTAATAAAAAAACTTGTTTTTTGTGTAATTAAGCGGTATAACTGGAGGTAAAATCTAATTCCAAGATTTATGAGCTGTTGGTATTCATAAAAGAGTGACTGAAATCACCAATTATAAACTTTTATCTTTATCCTTTCATGTAAACCACATTTATATACTGTTTTATCAAACTGTTATCATATTATGTAAGAGACAGACCCATCATATTTCTTAGCAACTATCAGGCAATGGTGACATACAGAAAAACCTCACTTAGCGACCAACTTAATATTAAGACCACCTCAATACTACAATTAAAAAATATACATAAAAAAATAAAAAATATAATTTTGGACTGGTTTTCAATATTTCCACTAAAGATGTATTTTAACTATCAGAGACTGTGTCAATATTAAGACCGATGTCTATATATCGCAGATATAATATTCTACCTGTAGAGATATACATAATCATGTTGATACAATGACTACAGGGCTGAACACCTTTGCAGTTTTAGCTCATGCACTGGTCTGAGCCCAGTCTGGCTGTATTTTAATACAATTTGATAAATTATCACTTAAGTGATATTCTAACAATGAAGTAATAGTACCCAGGTTCTATTAGCATATTAACAGAAATCACTAAAGGAAATAAAAAATATCTGTTTGGCTTTGTACAACATAAACAGGTTTTAGTAAATAATAAAGTCCGATTTACAAAGCTTTCACAAATACAGTAACTTGACTGTATTAACCTCTTTTGGACAAACTGAATCAACAAGTGTCCTGTCAGATAGATGTACAAGTATTTTGTCTCAAATTCAACTTGAGATTTGATCGATATACAGTCATCATTGACAAATGGATGGGTAGATTTTTAATCAAAATTGTGTTAGGTAATGCGCTGAAAAATAGAAAGAGACAAAGGGTGAGTTCTTATGGGGAACATAAAGCCAAACAAAGGTACAGTGGTTGTTAAAGCCAAGTCAGGGGGATCAGAAATGGTTCATCGAATTACAAGCACAAATACACAGAAAAAAATCATACATGAACGCAATAAATGGTGTTTTAATGGAGCAAACCAGTACAAAAAATCGTTTGGCCTAAATAGAATATCTTTTTATGAATTAAGATTCACAGATAGATAAAACGACGTTTGACACTTTCATTTAACAATGAAGTAGTCAGGTTGTCAATGGATTGCAAAAATTTGCGACAGTGGTATTTTGTTTCAGTCCCGTTATGAATGGGAGACACCGAATACTCAACCACGAATAGAGCCGCTAGTCTAGAACACATTAATATACGATTCAATCACTTGTCAGTCAATATGCCATAATCAATATACTGGGTAATTGAAGAAGTCAGAGTCAATGTCTGACTATCACTTTATTTGAATAATATGAATTCTATGAATTTTAATCATTCTAATATGGTAAACAAAAAAATATGATATAGCTGATTCATCATTTTCAAACTTAATATTATATTCTACCGTAAGTATTAAATTGCCTATTAATAAATATCTTTATGATTCAGTGTTCTATATAATACTTGCAGTGCAACTTAATATTCAGACACCCTAAGAAAAAAAATCCCCACTCCCTGCTGTCAAGAGTAAGAATAACTTCCCTTGTGGACACAGTTTTACAATTTTAGATTAACTTAAATGAAGAGCCAGCACAGTATAACAGAAAAGTAAAATTTAACTCATGTAAAATAACGATTATATCAGGGTTTTTAATGGAGGGAGTTTATTTGGGGATAGAATTTGACTATTCCTTCACTGAAAAGAAATTTTTCCTATTATCTAAAAAAACCATTCCCTCTCAGTGAATTTTAATTTTCATTGGGGGAGAGATATGCCATTTCATTTGACTAATCCCCACTTTTTCCCAAACAACAATCCCTTGGCCCCGTATAGAGATCCCTAAAATAGAGAAAAAACGCTGGACTCCCTAAAATAGTCATCTATAGAGTAACTTCTAAACCCTGACATCATTAGACAGAGAGTAGACGCAAACAAAAGACACAAGGCTTCAAAGGAAACATCATACACTGGTCGGTTGTCTCTAGCTGAATCGATTGATTATTCATATAAATCAATCCATTACAGAATACAGCATGTATTGCATCACTGTTACAGTAATCTTGTTAATTCATTGAAAATATCATTTAGAAAAGCTTCAAGGCTACTGTAACGCGTGTGATCGGTTCACGATGTACAGCTATAAGCAATACCACGCAATTTCAAAGCCAAAATTATATACAACAATTACGGAATAAAAAAACGCAAGATTTGGTTTATCAAAAACATTGAAAACACTAACATGAAATGAAAACTTAGAGCCATTTAAAGTGATCATTGAGGTTTGTAAATAATCTCCAAATGTCTCAATGACAGTAAAACGTGGATTTCTTTAAGCTTTCTATTTCATTCTAAACATAACATTTAGGGCAGGTTCTGTCGACATTCAGGTCTATGGAATAACTTTGGTCCAAATTTTATGCATTTTACCAGTAAGTCTGTCAATAGAAGTTTCAACTAATGATGTTTTACCTCAGATGAAAAAGGCAAGACTGCAAACATTTCAGTATATTTATCACATACGGTAAACACAGAAGCGAAGATCAAACAATTTACACGTATTTTGTACCAGCAAAATCTTCCAATTTTAATGATTTGATTGTAGCAGTCAAGTAGAAAACACAAACCCTCACGACTTGTTTAAATCTCATTCAACATGTATATGTACTTTATAACACCATCAAGCAGAAAGTATGTGAATGATATGAAATTCAAATGGGTAGTTAACATGAATGGGGAACATTTGAAAACATTTTTGCAAGATTTTTATAATTCTAATAATAAACTGACAACTGGTGTATCCTAACTATGGCTGTCATTGATTCGCTCTGAGACATTGACTCTATTGATACATCAGAACACGAAAGTTATATATATATCAATATATCTTCCATCAACATATAAACTATCTTTTCGATACAGCCTCCGCTATCATCATTTGCTTCCGTTTTACGGCCATATATACAGTCTGTTGCAGTACATTACAACCAGACGTAGTCTCCATCAATGATAGCTCTAATCCTAACCCACGCTGAATTCCAAAATGGACTAGTTTTTTAAGAGCATGAGAATCAGTCCATCAATGAATTAAAGCAGGTCACATTGTCAACAGCCGTAATAAATTTAGGTCTAAGAACACAGCAGTAAAGTGATGTACGCAGAAGAATATAACACTGTACAATAAGTGCTGATTTTAAAACTACTAGACAAAAACATGATATCACACTTCAAAATCCTTCACAAGTTAAAATGATAATTTTAATAAATTGTCCAATGAAGATTTATAGCTCTACTTCCATAATATGAAACAAAGAAAGATTAACTTCAACTTTTTGAATTATATGTCCTCTAAAGTTTTGATAATTGCAACCCGTAGCTGACCTAGCATACACTTCACAAATCCATTAAAATGCAATATATGTTCAAATAAAAATTAATTGTAGATAAATGATCTGAGCTTAGGGATAAACAAGACTGCTGTAATAATATCTTAGTGTAGTAACAAATACACTGTCAGCAATATTTTATTACTTTTTCATGAATACAGATAAAAAGAGGACTCCAAGAAAAAAAAACGTACATAACATCCTACCTTCTCTAAAATACTACGCTCCTTCCTCCAAATCCCCCACCCAAACACCCCACGTAAACAGGACCGTTAAAAAATTCTGCAAAAGACACAGTCTTCCAGAAGGTACCATTTTTTGATGATCTGTAGCAAAACCACGGGGGGGGGGGGTAAACTAGTTATACTAGACCTCTTCGTGACAATAAATCTTGAATTTATACTTTTATCTCAATGACATCATTTCAATACAGCAAGTTGTTTGATTTTGTGACCTCAAAACTTAAATGACTGGCATTATTTGAATTTTATAAGTTGAAAACTTTAGTATAATTTATCTTAGAGCAAGAAGCCATAATGCTTCTAGATTAAGTAAAATATGGATAATCAATTAATAGGACAATGATTAATTGCCACTGATGTGTTTGTAATAAGGTCAGTCAGATTTTCGTGTCATTTATAAACAAACATAGGACTGCGTTAGCTTGATCAGAAGTTTTCCGTAAATTGATCCCTGATTTTGAATGATTTCCATGACAACATGTAAGGAGCAAACGGAGTTCACAATATGTCCAAGTTAATTCTTATGCTTAAACCAGGTATATAATTGTAATTGGTAACTTCCCAAACTTAACACAGCAATGGGAGGATTTAACAGAGACAATAATTTCATAAAAATCGGTGTTTTCAGCATTTTACAACTTTAAACTTCAGTTTTACAAATTTAGAGTTTCTATTTACATCATACTTAAATTATTTCATGCGTTTTCACAACAGACTTTGGGTATTAAAGCACTGCGACTGTTTTTGCCAGTAAGTTGTATTTTCAATGAAAAAGCATGGGGTGTTAAATAGAGTAGGGACGTCACATAGGGAATATTTGGTAATACATGTACATGCAAAAGCTTCTTTCAGCAGATTCCTCAATCTTTACCCAGTGACCTCTGTGATAAACATAATTAGACAAATAATCCCCTTAAATGCTTCAATTCAGCAATGAAGACATAAATGAGATAATAATTTGTTCTCCATACAATTAATACGGACCCTAATGCGAGTCCAGGCTTCAGTTTTATCAATGTAGTGTAAACAGAACAGACTCATCAATTCCTAGGTTCATCATAGTAACAAATTATACATTATAGAGATAGTCAGTATCTGGGCATCCAGCTAGACTCTATTAAGTTATTAACTAAACATCTTATCTAACACAACAACAAACTGTTTTGTTCCATGATAAAGAATGCCTTACAGAATACTCAAATTCTGCTGAGTTACAGGAAAAACTGCTGAATGGAGAGTTCCAAACTCCAGCGAATAGTTTATGTTCCACATAAATAAGGCCAGAAACGCATCATAATGCCAGAGCACCTGGTTTTTTTAAATTTAAATTGTGCATTACCTGCGTAGCAACCTTTTCTCAACAGGTTCTTGTTATGACAGTGAGGTTCGTAAGGAGACTTTAAAGAAGTAATAAATATTCATTTTAACTGATGTTTTTGTAAACAAGATTAAAGACATAATATTTTATTATGTACTCTCTTGAACCCAAAACCACATATTTGACCAGTGAACTAATGCTATGTTTCTTTTTTCAGAAGAGAAGCATCTTATCACTGTGAAATATTCCATACCTCCAACTCTTCAAAAAGGAGTCCACAAAATGATGATATCCTCAGCCAACAGACATTTTAAGTCTTCAAAATATATCGTATGTAGTTGTATATAAAACACAACACCACACATGGTTGATTAATACAAAGACAGAGTGATGTGCTTGCAATAAGTAGGGCCCTTCTATGGTCCATGAGTTATGGTGTCTGACTACCAGTAGTAATCATTAGCTCCTCACTGCTGTGAGTTTGAATCCCATCAGGACAAAAAATCACATGCAAGAAAGCTGTCCAGCTGGCTTACAGAAGGTCAGTGGTTCCATCCAGATGTACACCCAGGGTCTTCAAACACAGTTAAAGCTTGGAAAGTCACCAAATGACCCTGGCTGTTGGTGCTCTGTTAACCCCCAGTTTAATATGTTAAAAATGCAAAACTGCCACAAAAAACATGCATGCAGTTATTCCACTATTTAATAACACTGTTACAGCAGAAAACATTAAATTGGCAGACACTTGAGTGTATTCGGTTATATACAACATATTCTGGCAAGCATCGAACAATCAAAATAATTTTGAAGTATATGAAATAAAGCCAAATTTAAGAATACTGACAGTTTAAATATGTCAGATAAAACAGTGCGAGTATATACAGAGTACTTTAAAATGAACCAAACACAAGTGTCATGTAGGACAAATAGACCCCAACAGTTGATTAGTAAGTTAACACATAGAGAAAACATTAATGTCAAACAAAACATCTTGGTGGTATTAATAAACTAATGACATAAGTGATTTCATATACCATATATTCCATAATAAATGCCCCCAGGGGCATTACATTTTTGAAAATGTGTTTGTGTCATTCCTTGGATTTAAAAAGTGTCTTCTACTAATTTTTATTGTTCATCTCGGATTAAAATAGCCTGTCATGGTAAGTCACTTTTGTTTTCTCTTGTCCAAAAAGGGGGGCATTTATTAGGGTAATAGGATGATGAGCTTTGAAGTGTATTTGGAGGAATAAGGGTAACTGAATATGATTTATTTGAACCATACATTTTATTCTATTGAAGTACCATAGTTAGTTCTAATTAAGGTCTAACCCCATATAGCTTTCGACTTAGATGCCATTTTTGGCCATACTTATAATTTCACTTTTCAAATTGATGTTATGCTTGTGCGTAAGTATTGCTGGCTACAACACTGTAAGGCAAGAAGATAGTAAAGTGATAACTTAGGTCATGTGCGCGATGAACATCTGACCTACAGACCCTAAACCAATGAAGGTTAAAGGTCCAAAGGTAATCAGGTAATTGTCCTAGGAATATCAGAAGCCACAAATTTTATGTTGCAATCTCTATTGATCAGGAATTGTTGTCAGTCATGACCTTGACCTTTGACCTATTGATCCAAAACATAAAATGGGTTATTGTCTAATACCATCAATTAGGGTTCTGTATCATTATATAAATCAAGAGAGCCATTACAGTCTTTCACTAGCTATTCATTAGAAACTGTTTTCAATCTGTGTGTATTATTGCAAATTTCATTTCTGAGATCTGCTAACCCCAAAACAAAAGGGTTTACCACCTGATAACAAGGTATGCCTATTGTATATTAATCCATGAATTATGTACTCCCAAAGTATTGGTCAGAGAAACCTATACAGTTAACTAATTGATTAATTGACCATCTGAAATAAATTTTTTTGAAGGATTTTGAAAAACTAAACCTGTGAATGTATCACTTAGATGATTTATGCTGAAGTTCACAAGTTGTATGCTGTCATGAACTCTTTACAATTCTGTACATGATGCATTTGAATTGAAAAACAACAGATCAAGTATAAAAACCCAATTTTGATCTAGATATAGAAGACGAAAGAAACCATCACATTTCAGATGCTAGAAATATGAAAATAATAAAACTGAACACATGTAATTATGATAATGTATGAAATAAAAATATGATAATGTATAAAAAATAAGATAATGTATAAAATATAAAAAATAATTAAGAAAATGTATAAAATAAAAAAAAACATTATTCACAATAACCTCTTCACTTTGAATTAATACTAAACAGAGAAATCTTCCCTCTCATTGCAAAATAAATGCAAGTTTGAGAATGTCTAAAATGCATTTGACAAATTCATGCAGCCCGCAATACACGTCGTGATTGCAAAGTTATTACAAAGTACAAACTATTACACGTTTTGAAATAAGTTTCCACGAGATAACAAATTTATAAGCAGTTGTCATTTCACACATCAATCTCGTATGTGTTTTGCTGAATCTAAAATTATATATTCAACAACCAGTTTACTTCCCGCACTCGCCAAACAAGATAAAATTGCAAAAAAAAATAATTTAACTTACCCCTCTTAAACTATCTTTGTGTTCCGTCAGACACCGAGCTGCACACCTGGCACTTAATAAACCATTTTGTCCGGCTATGACAGCAACTCCGAAACTTAGAACGACAACAATTATCATCAAAAAAGTTTTTAAAACTTCCATTTTAGTCCGTTCTTATACTATTCACAACATATTTCAATACACACTAGTTAGCATGCATGGTGACACAGCCATTGACACTTCGGTTAATAGAGCGCGTTTGATTGGTCGCAATTTTCATTCACCTGGACGAGTCCACTTATCTCACCTGTCGGGACAAGACTGGAAGAGTTACTTCCCTTAGAATTATTTCGAGTTGCGCCCCTTGGAAATCTTCTCTGGACTGGTTAACGAAACAATTATAAGATCACTATAAACCGCGCCGAAAAATGTAGCACAGTCTGAAATACTTTCGGCAGCTTTAGTTGTTTCTCTTCACCAACGATTATTCTTAGGTAAATATAGTTTCATCTTACTGTAATGACCAATTAAATTGTCATTTTCTTTGTAAGTGTTGTTTCTTAATTGTGTTTTATATGCTTACTTTGATTTACTGTTTTGGAATGGCTAAATCCAAACCAATATAGCGTCCCTGTCAACCACTCAGTTAAAAGTGGGTGGGGTAATGATTACTGATCAGTTGTGTTCATCATTTCGTTTATGTATCAAAATACTATGAGCTGTTGTAAAAGAGGTAATTAATCTTTTATTGAGACTAGTGTGTATTTTGATTATTCTTATGCTGCTAATTTGACACTCATATTAAGTTGACAACAAGGTAATTCTCATTTATTTATTTGGCCTTTTCTTGTCAATATGACCATGATTTTAAAATATATTTTACAAAGTTATTGCAAGCGAAATGTCAGTTGTATAGTTTTGGACAGACTATTATTTTAAATCTTATTGAAATAAAATTCTGCAGTACTGTTTTAAGGCAGGGCCTCAAAATGTAATAATATATTTTGGTTATAATTATTTTTCAGGTTGTGAAGAATCCTAGCTGCCAGGATGAGTGAGCAGCTAAAATTCATTGTTCAAGAGTTGAACAAAGAACCATTCAACAAAAGTTACAATCTGATCAGCTTTGATTCATTGGAACCATTACAGTTGTTGCAGGTTCTTAACGATGTCCTCGGTCACATTGACCCTAAGGTTAGTGGTAAACTTGAGATTTAAACTCAGTATTAAGAATATAGTATGTAGCAACTGAATAAAGTATGTATAAAAATGCTGCACACTTCTTTTTCTGTAAATTAAGAGTGAGTTAAAATGTGTTACAGACGTAACTTTTTGTTTTGTTCTTTCATGATTATAAACCTTTTGATAATTCCCCAATTTGGTGCTTCACAATACAAATTTCTCCTATCAGAGGGACCTGCTACCTGTTTCCAAAACCATAAAAAAGGACTGTTAAGAAATGGACATGTTAGCTCTAATATGTTTTTTGTTAAAACCATTGAATCAATTATAAACTACTGTTCCCTATTTTGAAATTAGTTGTTTTTGTCTATTTTTAGCAAGCCATGGATATCCGAGAGGAGACCCCTGACATGACAGCTATCAGAATATTTGGTTGTCTTCGTGTGTTGAAGTACAAACCACCAACTGAGTATGTATATGATATTCCTGTAGTTTCCATCATAACACATACAATAGAAAATGTATTCCATTAACTTAGAAAAACTTAACATTTATTATATAACATTTAATCTGTGTGTAGGCTTTTTTCTCTTATTATTTTGTATCTTGGGCATAGATAAACTGTTATTAAACAACATATTTAAACAATTAGAACACAGAATGCTGACTAGTACATGTAATCCCTTAGGCACAGGTCATTGTCACTGAACAATCTTGATACCTGAGTTTACATTCTTCATTTAGGTTTTTAATGATGAATTTTTCGTTTAACTTTCAGTGATGTGTAAGTATGAGTTAAGATTTTTTTTCTTCTTATTTTAACCTGTGTGGTGTGTGTTGCTTTGTTTTATGTTCACTGTTCTGTCTTGTTTGATGATCCTGTGGTTTTCCCAAATGAGCTTGAATCAAAGTCAGTAATCTTGATGCCTTGCACTGGACATGATGTTTATTTTTCAATTTACAAATTTTTAATGTATCTTATTCCACTGTATAAAGCACTTGCACGTAAGAAGTTCAATTGATTAAATATGATAAAAAAAGTATGAAGAAAATGATGTTATTATAAAATTGTGGTATGAAGACAAACATGCTTTGATAAATCCAACACCAGCTGGTCACTTCTTATAAATGGAGTTCACTATAGCGGGTTCGCAATTAATCAAACATATCATACATTGGGAAGACTATATATTATCACTGCAACAAAGTTTTAACGTTCTGTTCTGAATATTAATTGATTAAATTTTTAGAGTTAAAACTATGTTACACGTGATGTTTGCATTGTCTCAGTACTACTCCAGTAAGGGCGTTTACTTTTTTCTCTAACTTAACCTTTTGTGTCACCATTTTGCTTCTCTTCCAGCTTCAAGTTGAGTTACAAAAGAATTTAATGACTAACTGGGCACTATCTATTTTTTGTTGTGTTCATCTGGACACATTGTTTTATTCTTAATATCATTTTCTGTTAGTGTTTCCCTGAAATCAACTTGATTTTCTCAAGATGTTTATAAACACATCTCCTTTAGTTAACTTTTCAACTTCTAATGTTGCAGACTCTACCTTTTATTTTTGAATTTTTTTTTTTATTTTTCAATGTCTTAACAAACCTTATTTGGCGTCCAAAGATAAGCTGCCAGTGTCTACTTACTTGCTTCGGAATTTTTCTACTGTTATTTTCTATGTTTGATAATCTTTACATTCTGTGATGTTTTGAAATTTAGTTAGTATGTGTGAATTTCAGGAGTTTTATGTATGTTTACCCTTCTGTTAAATGTAATTGGTTAGTTTAAGTTATTCCCTTATCTCATGTAATGTTTTTTATCACCTGAATATGCATTTCAAATAAACGATAGTTCGAGTTTAGTTTTTTTTATTGCATTGGAGCCAGTTGAACTGAGTAGATTTTTACCTTGAAAAGTATTTATTAGAAATTTTCTTTAATACTAAATATGAAATGCTGAGTTTATTTGTATTGATCATTTTAATTCATGTTAATACATTTAACTGAACTGTTATAATATGGTTTGATTATTATTCAACTATATAGCAAAGCATAGCTTGCAATTGACCCTCGAACAGTCTCATCAATAAATGTATTTAATGTGGAGTGTATTTTTATACTTAGTTATTGTAGCTTGACTGTTAACCTTCATGTTTTGTGTTCCTTATTTGGGAATTTTAATTGAAAATTCTGCTTATCCTTCATGGTAACCATACATCAAATGATAAACTCTTCAGTTAGTTAAGTGTAAACTTTGTTTCGAAAGTCTAAAGTGCTGGAGTATTTATAATTATTTGTCATACTTTTAACCTATTTGCACAGGAGTGCGTTCAGGACAGGTTTGGTACAAGGAGATAAACCGGTTGTGTATCACATCATGGAATGGATGTTGAGGAATATACCTGGGTTACAGAAACGAGCGTACCTTGCCAAGTACCTGGTGAAAGTAGAAGTTCCACCAGAAATTAAACAGGAAGAACAAGTTGTGGACCTCTATCAACAGGTACTTCTGATTTTCTAATGTACAGCAATGAATAGACTCTGGTGCCTCAATGGTGGAGCAGATATAGTCACTGTCTCATACCCACTAGCCCCCAGTGCTGTGAATTCTAATCCCATACAGGACCAGTTTAATTTCACATATGAGGTAGCTGTCCAGCTAGCTTTCTGAAGGTCGGTGGTTCTACCCAGATGTGCACCTGGGGTCTTCCTCCACTGTTAAAAGTAGTAGAAAATATTCATGTATATTAATTTTGATATATCTTTAATGTAATGCTGAACTTGCCCAGATCAATCCTTACTTATCAACCTATTCAGGCAATCATTACTATGACCAGCAAAGTGAACATTTTCTATGAAACTGAAGTTTGAAATAAAATGTGAGTAAAGCAATGTGAATATGTTGGTTTCACATGCAAATTATATACAGTCAAACCTGTGAACAAAGGTCACCCTTGGGAAAGACAAAATGTGGACTTTGTTGACAGATGGCATTTACTTGGAGGTCAGTTTGTTCTAAAATATCAGTAATGGCTTTTCAAAGAATGGACTTTATTCATAGGGTGGTCTTAATTCAGAGGTGGCTGCAACAAACTCAAGTTTGACTGTACTAGCCTGACTAGAATAACTTTCTCTCTGTTTAAGAGATCTGTTTCACTAGACTTGCAAACATTGTCATCACAGTTGTAAAAGCCTGTACAACATTCTGAAAACATGTCGTATTGTACATGTATATATGTTATGTGTTTCTGTATTTATAGTATGAAGAACTGATAGAAAACTTTAAGGAGTTACATAAACAAGCTGAGAATCTGAAGAATTCTGGATATAACACCGGAGAAATCAGAAAAGATATCTCCAATATGGAAGATGAAAAAGAACAACTGATCAAACGTGTTGAAAGATTGAAAAGAAAGGTAACTATCGTGGTATTGAGGATTAAAATCTGAATTATCAGTGTCAGTGAAATAATCTGACTTATTAATTGTCTTAATGATCTTATTTATTTTTGTACAATATTTCTAATACATTTACATATGTTGTTTGGTAAGAATTCAGTTGAAATTGAATTATTTTGCATCTGTTAAAAACTGTACCTCAGAACTATATTTCTGACCAGTAAATGCTCTTAAAATATTTTGATAACCAGAGTCTAGTCATTTAAGGGATTAAAACACTTAGAATAGGGCTGATGCACTACCCATTTGCTTGTATATATTGGAATAGTATGAAGTTGGTTTACATGTTATAAATTAAATTTTTTATCTAGGTTGAACAACATCCAAATGCTAACACAATGATGAATGTGGCTAAAAATTTGCGATTAGAGAGAGACAAAGAAAAGAAATTAGCGGAACAACGACAGGAACAGCTGACTCTGGTATGAATATAATTCTCACAAAAATGATTTACCAAGTTTAGACTGTTCTACAAGCTATGAACTGTAATTTAAAGTCATATTACATGCGTATCATTTCTGAATTACTAGAAGTGTTTCATAGACGTGGTAAAATGATTTGATATGATTATAAAATCAAATATCGGCATGAGTTGATGAATACATGACAGTATCTCTGAGAAGAATAAGAAATAGATGATGATTTTTATGTATATTTACAGATTCAACATTCAGAACACAGAATGAAACGTCTTCAACAACAACTGCATGATACTCGTCAAGCCAGTGTTGGAGCTACACCTGAAGGTATGTACTGTTAGTTTGTTGATAGTGTCCTTGACTAATCAAAATCAAAATGATTTAAAATGCTTCTACTCAACCAGAATATTATCCATTGTTTTAATGTAGGTAATTTTTGGGTTGAAATGTGCATTTCAAAATCATTCCGATTACAGTTTTGCTATCGCCGGTCCATTATTATTGCATCTGATAGAAGAAAGCTACTGTAAACCATTTTGAATTATCAAAAGTTCTGTATGCTGTATTGATGTAAAATCCTTTTTCGCTGCTCAATTTATTTGCCCAATTTTATACTTGTCTGATCAAGATCATAATCTTGAACCTTGTGTGATGAATTTATGATTATTTTTTCCGTCCAGTATTAGGGGAGTACTAATATTTGTGTTCTGATGATCTGTTTGTAACAAAATGTTCATCTATTGCATTAATTGCTTTGTTTCGTGTATTTCAAAATATGGATTGGGATTTGCTAGAACATGGCAAATTCTGTAATGCATGCAGAGTTTGCAAAATGGAACTAGTGTTTATCAGACCTAAGAGATTTCTTTGCTTAAATTTATTTCTAGTTATCGGTGATTTATTTCTATCTTAGGATTATTACAAAGACTAGAAGAAGAAAGTAGAGCTAACAGTTACATTGTGAAGGAAAGATTACCTAAAGACATTGAATCAAAGAAGAAGACTGTAGCGGATCTACAGAAAGTTGTAGCTGAACCAGCTATGGGTCAGGGTGATTTAGAAGTCTTACAGAACCAGGTATAGCAGTCTGAGCGCTAACTCACTAACTGAAAGCACTGGGCTCATAAATTTCTATTCAGACCAGTGACCTTTCTTAGAAATTGTGTATTTAGACTAGTGGTAAATTTTTACTGTTGAGCTGGTGCTATAAAAAAATAAGTTCAAACAATGGTATAGGGGATGGAAACGTCTCGTCAGTTGTAACTGGGGCCTATTTTAAACTACACTTATTCTTTCCTTTTGACTTTATGATTTGAATTTCTGATTACCCTTAAGTGGTTATTTCTGGAAGTGTATAGAATTATCTTTGAAATGACCTGAATATAATGAATTTGATTTCTACATCTTTTTTTATATTTTTTATGGCAGTTTAATTTGCTCGGTGGATGATCCAATCTAGGAATTGTTGATCTACATTTGATCTATATTTGTATGCCAAATCTTGAGCAAGGTTTCTGCTGCCATTCACCAGTTTCGTGAATGGCGAAAAAAAAATCTGCAAGTGGCAAAAAAACCCATACAAATTAAGCAGTACCAAATGACCCTCCCTTCCCTGCATGTGGCAGAATAAATATAATGTGCAGTGATAACCCTGCTTGGGTGTATTATGAATTAGCAAGTTTGTCCACTTACGAATATCTGCTAAAACCAAAATCTCACAGATGGTGTAGCATTTTCAGATTTATGTATGATTTTATTTCAGATTCAAGATTTGAACACCGAGATAAATCAACTTGTAGAGAAGAGAATGAGGAGTGGGGAGCCCATGGATGATAAATTATCTCTCTTCAGACAGCAGGTAGATTACGTTTGGTTGCTTTGAATCAAGTCTCACGCCTGGCTTAAATGATTATTAGGCCTACAGAGGCACCTAAAGGAAGTAAAACATGTATCCTAAGGCCTAAAAAAATGGTTTGTTTCCGGTTACCCAACTGATCCATCTTTTACCCACCGATTCATAAGTTTTTAAGGCATCCAAATCTTAGTGCTATGTTGTAATTTTCACAACAATGTTGCCAGTGTAAAAAATCCCTAACTATGACCCATATTTTTTGGGGCGTGTAACTGGGAACAAACCTTTTTGTTTAGCCCTTACTAAGTCATGAAATGAATCTAGAAAAGAAGTTTGCATTCCATATTTCGAGTTACTTACTAAACAGATGTACAATTCCACAATTTTTTACTGGAATTTCTCTTTACTAAAACTAATTTCATCGGTCCCTGCTAGTGAGAGTTCACTGTAATACTTACATACTTA
Organism: Lutraria rhynchaena; assembly: GCA_008271625.1. Taxonomy (NCBI): domain Eukaryota; kingdom Metazoa; phylum Mollusca; class Bivalvia; order Venerida; family Mactridae; genus Lutraria; species Lutraria rhynchaena. The sequence goes on along the minus strand of VIBL01000004.1, from coordinate 3,681,817 downwards.
ATAATAATAAGCTAATTTTCATTGCCTCTACACTGTCTCTTTGTATCTGCATTTTAAAGGATTTGGTATTGCTTAAATAGACATAAACAAATGTCATTATTTTCAGATTGAAGAAATTCAATAGACATATACAGGCTTCTCGAAACTGCTGGAATACTTGCCTGACATTTGGTCAGGCAAAGTTAGAATTTCTGTCTGACCAAATGAAAATTTGTCTGACCTAATACATTATAAATAAGTGATAAGTGCTGTAAATCGTGGTCCAGTACTTGCCAAAAAGTTATTGGACCTGTACGAATTTTGCCTGACATGTCCGACGATCCGGCAACTTTCGGGAAGCTTGCATATAATTTCATGTTTATTTATGAAAACATGGTAAAACCTATATATTAAGACCACTTTTTGGACCAAATCAATAAGTGTTTATATTGAGATAATCTCGATATCAAGTTGAAATATGGAGGAAATATTGAAAACCAGTTTGAAGTAAGTGGTTGATATAATGAAGTGGTAAAAACAGAGAAATGGTTGCTGAGGTTTTACTCTGATTGTACAACAATCTTACATGATCTTTCAGGCTGCTATTATTGCTCATAAGAAAGAAAATGCTGCTGAGTCTCTACGTGAAACTAGAGACGAGTATTCTAGATTGATGAATGAAGTAGATGAGAAGAGAGATCTTGCTAAACAAGCCTCTGGAGGTGGAGAGGTTCTGAAAGGAGATGAGGTAATCATATGTACTTAAATACTTCCATGTTTAAATGTGTTCTCTTTAAACCACTTTGGAAAATGTAGGTTTAGTATTAAAACTTATTTTGTTGTAATTATTGAAAGACGGTTCATTGATTTATCACAGTTTTGAATTGCTAAGGTACATTTTGAGTGAATTGTTAGATCTAGGTAAACACCATAATAAATTGTGAGATTGTTTGTTCCTAGAAATCAAACTTATATCATAATTTGATATGTTCTATGAAACTTGGACCATGTTGTGTCTCTTATATATATTACATGTATTTCTTGGTTAACACTACTTTGTTACGCTCGCAAAGATGCAAATCCACATGATGATTAAAGGGGTCTTTTTTTGTGAAGTCTATGTAGAAATCTTATACAGAAATCAAGCCAGTTCTCCTCAAATGCTGTTTGAACAAATGTTGATACATCCCAGTAGCCTTTATTATCATTATTACCATTAACTGTAACTGTCTTGTATTGTTCTATTGCTCTATGCTCTCTGTTAGTATTTTGACTTTGAAAACATCATTCCAGGCCATGACGAAATACTTTTTCTCCCCTCTGATTAATAACCAACCAAACAAACTCCTACTGTTAATATTTGCCGATAATTATTTAAATACTGAACTGTTTCATAAATTCATTTTATTGAACCTAATCCAATTTTGTTTATAGTTCAAACGATATGTAAACAAATTACGAAGTAAGAGTACAATATACAAGAAGAAACGATCTGAACTCGCAGAACTGAAAGCTGAAGTTGGTGTTTTATCTAGAACCGAAGAGATTCTACGACAGAGAGATGAGAATATCGACCAACAATTGGTGAGGATTATATTAGACATTTCTCAGTGTGCCTTGCTTAATATTGTATAACTACACAGCTGAACTTTTACTTTTTATTTGTGGTACTCATTCAATTCAATAAATTTACTGATGTTGATTATAACATAAAGTGAAACATTCAATATATTTTTTTAGTTAGACAAAAAAATATGTTTCTGCTGACATTTAATAAGAATGTGGGATCGATAGGTCAGCAAACCTTTTTTTCAATTAATGTTCTGATCAATTTTTTAAAAGCACTATCCTGAACTAAAAGCAAGCTATTAGAAATAAACAATTTACCACTAGCCCCAATTCACAATTTTGTGACAGCTCATAAGTCCAAATAGAAATTTACAGCCACAGGGTTTGGGATAGTGGGATGGTGTGAACATTGCATGCTGTGATAAATTTTATGCAATATTTTACTACCCTCATCATGTAATATCATGTATTCCAGTCTGCACTTGAAAGTAAACATGGTGTAGGCGGTTATAGGCAGACACAGGAGAACCTGGAGAAAGTATCATCAAAGAAGAGTAACTTGGATCATGCAAAGGGTCAGACATTGGAAGAAATCTCTGATATGGTGAAAGTCCTTAACAAGAGTATTGCCGAGAAAAAAGGAGCTTTGGCCCCTATTATTAAGGAGCTTAGACCACTTCGACAACAAGCCCAGGTAAGAATGAGATTGTGTATATATTAGAAAAATTTCGTGATTTTTATTTGTTATCTTGTCAAAATAATGACTGCGACAGTATCAATAGTAGCACAGAGGAAAAATGCAAATAAGGTCGAAAAACATTTTTGTATTATTTTGTTACTGGATGCTTTTTTTTGTTTTGCAGGAGATAACTTTAGAATATAATGAAAAGAAACAAGCTTATGATACTGCATCTGCTGGTCTAGAATCTAATATGGCTAAACTGGAACAAGAGGTAGGTGGTTACATATTGCGAAAAAAAAATGCTTGTTATATATCATTTGTTCACTTTCAGTTTAACTGCCAGCCCATCCATTTATAAAGTACCATAAGGAATGAGCAATTATTAATGAATTATAAGGATTACTTAAACATCATACTACAACAAGTGAAACAAGAACTTACAGATGTCCTTATTACTCATGATTATAACTTTAACTGTAGCTTTTAATAGGATTAAAAAATAAGATTTATACTCCAATGTCAGGAGTCTGACTTTGTACCCATAGATCCCAATGTCTTTCAGAGGTTGTAATATTTATTAACATTAATATAGTTATGTATTTATGTTAATATTAGAACATTAATATAGTTATGTATTTATGTTAATATTAGAACATTAATATAGTAATGCATTTATGTTAACATTAGAACATTAATATAGTTATGTATTTATGTTAATATTAGAACATTAATATAGTTATGTATTTATGTTAATATTAGAACATTAATATAGTTATGTATTTATGTTAATATTAGGTTCAGAGGTTGTAATATTTATTAACATTGATATAGTTATGTATCTATGTTAATATTAGAACATTAATATAGTTATGTATTTATGTTAATATTAGAACATTAATATAGTTATGTATTTATGTTAACATTAGAACATTAATATAGTTATGTATTTATGTTAATATTAGGTTCAGAGGTTGTAATATTTATTAACATTGATATAGTTATGTATTTATGTTAATATTAGAACATTAATATAGTTATGTATTTATGTTAATATTAGAACATTAATATAGTTATGTATTTATGTTAATATTAGAACATTAATATAGTTATGTATTTATGTTAATATTAGAACATTAATATAGTAATGCATTTATGTTAATATTAGAACATTAATATATTTATGTATTTATGTTAATATTAGAACATTAATATAGTTATGTATTTATGTTGATATTAGGTTCAGAGGTTGTAATATTTATTAACATTAATATAGTTATGTATTTATGTTGATATTAGGTTCAGAGGTTGAAATATTTATTAACATTAATATAGTTATGTATTTATGTTAATATTAGGTTCAGAGGTTGTAACATTTATTAACATTAATATAGTTATGTATTTATGTTAATATTAGAACATTATTATAGTTATGTATTTATGTTAATATTAGAACATTATTATAGTTATGTATTTATGTTAATATTAGGTTCAGAGGTTGTAACATTTATTAACATTAATATAGTTATGTATTTATGTTAATATTAGAACATTATTATAGTTATGTATTTATGTTAATATTAGGTTCAGAGGTTGTAATATTTATTAACATTATTATAGTTATGTATTTATGTTAATATTAGGTTCGAGCATTACATGAAGAATGTACTCAGGAAGAGTCTAGGTATCATTATCTACATAGTATGATGGGAATCATGAAACAACAAGAGAAGAAAGTCAATGTGGAGATGAAATCTTACACCTCACATGATATGTCAGCTAGGAAGAAGAATTACAGGCATGTTGATATCAACTTGGTTATTTCTCTTTGATTTTTAACATCGTACCGACGGTCTGAGTCATTTGGTGGCTTTCCCAAATTCTATGATAGAGGAAGACCCCCCCCTTAGCATACACCTGGGTAGAACTACAAGCCTTCTTTAAGCTGGCTAGACAGCTTCCTCACATGTGAAATTTGTCTGGTCTAGGTGGAATTCAGACTCACAGCGATGAGGGGTTTGTGATTACCGGTCAAAGACTATAACCACTCCACCATGGAAGCCCCACTCAGTTACTAATGTAACATTTCTTGAAACTGTTAGGTTTTGATTTATTGACAAGTATCAAAATGAAATTCTACCATTTGTCAGTTGTGCACAAGAGTACTAAAACTAAAACGCGAGACATTTTTTCGTACAAATTTTCTCGTATAATTGTTTACACTACTCCACTAATGGCAATAAAATCTGTCTTTGAATATTTTTATTATTATTAAAAAATTGAAAATATATCCATTAGCAGAAACACTCTACTGTGGAATTGGCCTAACGATCTTAACAGCTTTGTTGTATATTTGATACTGTTTTATTTATAGAGAGCAATATGTACGTAAGATTCAGGAACAGGAGAATCTAGCGAAAGGTTTACGTGAGCAGCAGAAAAGTGTTAGAGAGAACCAACAAGGTGCACTTCAACAGATGAAGATGTGGCGTGATATCGAGCGACTGATGGAGTGTAAACAGATGTGTTTAGAACGTCAACTCGGACGTGGTGGACAGGGCTATAACTATATGGAAGCACCACCCGCTGTTCTAGAAGATGACAGGCTTGTGTTGTAGTTGAATGTACACTTATAATCTCTTGTCCAGGATCTGTTTGTTATACGAATGGTTTAAATATTGTGATAAATTTATTATTATTTATTTTTATTTTTTTTATAAATTCTGTCCTTTTTTCTTTCACTGCAAGATTGTTATTTCTTTGGAGCGGATAATTTAAAAATTTAACTGTTTATTTTTTCTGCAATGAAATTAAACATGTGGATGCATTTCTCAACAACCTCTGATGTATCTAATAGCTGTGATATCCATGGATTTACTAATAATTATGGTAACCATGGCTATAAAAATGTTGAGAAGTAAAACAGGAGCATTTAATAAAATGCCTAATTTAAAAGATTTGTGCAATTGAATGTACAACAATTTTAACTAATTGAGGAACATGAAAATTGGCTCCCTTATAAATGTGTAAATAGGTACATGAATAGAATTTAATTTAGTGTATACATGTAGTTTAATGATAAAACATTCCTATGACATTGATTTTATTTATTTTAGTGAAATTGTGTCTCTCTTTTTCGTGATAATTTGAACATGTGAGAGATGCTTACTATATACCACTGTACCGTCCATTGTATGTATGTCGTGAAGACATATGCATTTTCCGTCATTTTTTTAAGTAGTAGTCCTATATGTTCATACATATATCATGAAAATGTTATTAAATATTTTCTCTAGTGATTTTGTCGTAGTTTTTTTTTATTTATTTCATAATATCATTAGTGACTTATACTGGCCAATCAGAACGAAAGGAGTATTAGTTGCTGTCATAGACAGTGTTCTTGTTGTGTCTAGGTAAAGATCACTCTGTATTTGCTTATTGTAGTATTTTAGTGTGATTTTTCCTCATTTCAAAGAATTTCCTCTCTACAGACTTAATACATTTCAACACCGCATTCAGATTCAGCCTAAATCTGATAAAAAATGATGTTTAAGCTGGGTAGCTAAGGTATTTTCCTTCCTTTGAGCATTGAAATCAAGTCTCTGTTTTGTTGCATTTAAATGAAAAACTGAGTTTGTAAGTGGCGGAAACTGTACAGACAAAGGAAGTTCTCAAATTTATCGTAATCTTTCATATCTTATCATTTTCTTCCTGATGTGTATATTTTCTAATTAGATTGTTATTTTTTGTATAACCATAATCGTCTTATTGAAAGTGTCTGTTAGAGTTGTCTCCCTTGGCGAGGATGCTCATTTTTGATAGTGGTCACAAACACTTATTAGTACTGAAAAACAACCTTAGGGGGCTAGTGCAATGAATGGATGGTGTATTATGGGGTTAAAATGGCTACACAGACCAAAAACTTCATACATTATTACGTCATTATGTACCATCTCTTCAACATTGTAGCCCCTTATATAAGTAACCAGCTTGCATATTCAAATTGCTGTCATAATTTTATAAAGCGTTTTATGTACATGCTAATAAAATCGAGCATGTGTGTCACTATCATATCATCGTAAGTGAGCTACAATGAATCTGGCTATTAGATAACATTAAAACTTGTTATACTTTCAAAAGTTTTGATTTATTAAAGTTATAAAATGCATATAGAATACTATTACTCTAATAAACGGAGATGATATTTAGCTTATGCTTACAAATAGTACAACTGTGTTTTGGGGTTATACTTTAATTTACAAATAGTTTAAATTGCCATCAATTTTGATGCATATTATGGTAATTAATTCTGATTCTGCATGTGAACAATTTAATACATACCAACCTGTATAATCCACGACAAATTAGGGATTGTTAAAACAACAGCAGAATGAACAATTTAGACATTTTGTGAGTTTGAGATAAAATAGGGCATAATTTCATTTTTTTCTATCGAATTTAACACCGTTTTTCAACAATTTTTCAGTTATATACGGCGACCGGTTCACTTAACCAGTTCTCCTGGACTGTGTACTAACCAGTACTAACTTACCCATCCACAAGGATCCAGCAACTTCTCCACATAAGGAGGAAAATCGACATTTTTATTTTCATAGAAGGGTATGACCTGCCGAGACCGGGATTTGAACCAGGATTGCCGGGTTACAAGTACAACACACTATCCACTGGACCACAGCCCCAGCCTCTACAATTTCACAGATTTTTCATATAATGTAAATGGTTCATGTACATTAAGATACTTAGTCCCTAACACTGTGATACTTTGAACTCTTTCTTGAAGGGTGAATAAAACATATAAATATTTCTATGAAAATAGCTTTAAAAGAGAAATATTTTCGTTAAGATATTAACATTATAGTGTTTTTGTACACGAATAAGGAAATAAATGGAAGTTACAATTATGACTTGGCCATCTTTGTCACTGAACCCTGGTTTAAACAGGTAGTTCTTAAACTGTGGAATGTAAATGTTAAACTATAGAATGAAATGGAATTGCTTCAAGTAAGTTTTTAAGGAAACAAAGCACTGTCGTAAAATCTACATGTACGTTGTGAAATCTTTAATGTATAATTTTATTCTCTTCCTGATTATACAGAATTGTGAAGAAAACATAACATATTCTATCACTCAAATTTGATTCTTGTAAATTATTCGTTGTGTTGTGTTTTAACCAGATATTATCTTGATCATTGCTTGGTACAAGCTTGCAGCCGTGTCTCATGAGTCTATGGTCTCTAGCTTCGTCCTCCGCACTATGGCTCTGATCTCTGGAACTTCGTGTATTTTCAAAGCCTACATTCTCTTATCCAGCTGCTGTGTTACAGCATTTTTCCGTTATTTTATCATTATGACACTAAATCAAGTAAGTGCAAAAACTGTTTGCAGAGTGACATCAATTTTGAAATGGACACGTGTGAGTTTTGTTTACCCTTTGGAATGCACGCCCGTGTTTCATGCTTTTTTGGAAAGTTTTTTTTTCTTTTAGATGAATCTGATGATATTATACATGAATTAATCTTCAGAATAATTTATTAGGACTTAGCTTACTGTTGTCAGTACCTTTATGTGGGTAATATACAACTGTCACATTATAGTGGTTTGAAGAATTGCCGGAATGTGTTGAAAATTTAACGAAAAAGCTTGCACCATCGAATAACTTTCATCATAATTACCATCATTTGTAAAGCCTGGCGTATTAATATCTGTGTTCAGTGCAATGTGAAAGTGTTGTCACACTTTAGTTTGACATTGTGGCGTATTTACATGTTAAATCATTAATATAAATGAAATATTACACTTCAGTTGGCTTTCAACGTAATGCTCGCATTTTCATGTTCATCTTATTGTACGAACATCTTCCTTTGAAACTTTACATAAACTTTGTGTGAAAAGTTTTCTTGCTGTCGGTAAGACGTGATATGGATTTTTGCGGTGAAGCGTTGAATATAAAGAAAAACAAATTCTGTAGTTGATCTTTCTAATACTTGCAGAAACTGGGCATCACTAAATAAGTTCACAGACTCGTTTTTCCCCGATGGTTTTACTTTACCTCGTACCAACAGACATTTAGCGACTTTTCCAGCTGAAACGGTTGAGGAAGACCCATGGAACCGCCAACCTTCCGTAGGCTAGAAGGAAGTTTAGTCTTTGGTGGGATTCGAACTCACAGCGGTGAAGGGCTTGTGATTACTGGGCAGAAACCATAACCACTCGACCACGAGGGTCCCTTTCACAGACTTGTTTTCTTTTATCACCGATGGTACACTGTTCAAGTATATAAATAATAAAGTGTTGTCTATAGAAAAATTGCTATAAATATATATTAAAAATATTTGTACATACTATTATTTAGCCAAAGCTAAAAGTTATTCAGTATTATAAACAAAATATCAAGTTAATACGTGGTTTATACATTCCTTACTTAGTGGACGTACAATGTATTATATAACTCTCTGTGTGTTCCGTAAAAGTGTAGCATGTGGTTCGTTTCTTATGTGGCATGTATAATTGTTTAACAAATAGTTGTCAAGTTGATTAAATAGAGCATTCTTTTCCTACACTAAAAAAATAGCAGATGTGAAACCATCTGAACAATTACCTTTAAACCAATTACTCTTCTAGGGTATGCCTTATGTTTTATTATGTATGCATTGGGCATCAGGAATCCTCCGAACTCCTCGGACAATTCCGTACCTCCATCTTGTCGTTCGATGTGTTCCGAAGGATCAGGAAGTATGATGTTTGATATTTATTAGTCACGTGACTTTTTAAAATTTCCTCATTTATACTGACGGTACAAGCGAATGTTTAAGATAAAACTATTTCATTTACATAATGTGTATGTAGGTACTGAAGATATACGGACGATTATAGAGAACGCAATCTTGGTTTTGAAAGGAGACAATTAGAAAATGAAGTGACATTTTTTTATATTATCAGTAGTGTTTTACTTTGAACAGGTTTGTGGTCATACTAATGACGTAAGATTTAATTAAAATATCCATGGTAATTAAAAAATGTAATAGGATGCGCCTCGCATCGCCTGCCGTAACCATTACTTCCGGTGACTAATTTACGGGGAATAAAAAAGATCCCGGTAGATCTACAATCCGGAAATACTATAGTGTGTCAAAATTGGCTGACAGGCGACAATTAATAACTGGTAGAAAGTTTTTATCACCACACATGATTCATATCGACGTCAGACACGGACGATGAGAGTTGAGCAGCATACTCTTTCGGTGCAGTGTAATAATAACATACGGGTTAAATTAGGGGATCTATGTAGAATAGATTGCTACATATTCTATTATCTACTGAATTGACGGAATCAGGAAAGAAATCTGCTATGAAAATGACGAAGTCGTCACATGACAAATTTTATGTCATTGCAGTTTTAACAATGTTTGTGTTAGCGTGTTTTAACATCAGTGCACAAACTGTATATTGTGTGGTGACGGAAGCGCCATACTTAAAAATAGTTAGTTCGCGGTTATTCGAGCCATGTTTTAACAGTGGGTAGGTAGATAGGCATGATATATTTTTAATGTTATATACTTGTACTGGAAACAAAAAGCCTAGAGTAAAGAACGAAGAACTTATTTTTGTAAAATTGCTAAAAGTTTCATTGATGGGTATTTTTGAATGAGACGGTTATGTATCAGCAAACCAACAATATTTTAAGTATGACCTCAGATAGTATATATTAATTTTGTACGTTTGTACGTCGCTCTGAGAAGAAAAATTAATTCCCTGCGTGAATGCACTTTAATAATTTCAACAACATGTCCATTAATAAACACATGTAGTACGCGACATAGATATATCATAATTAACCTTTTGGTATCATTAATTTGCTCGGTGATTTTGGTTGTTTAAAATGGCATGACGTAGCATTATTTGATCATTCAAATGGCTAAATGTAAAAAACCGAAGTTCAGATGCAGGTTCAGGATATTTATTCATTAACACGAATCTCGAACCACAAAACTAATAACCACACATGTAACAGATAAATTTCATCAGTATCCTGGTACAGTGCAGGTGCAAAAGTGATGTCAACGACCACTATAGTGTCAGAGATGCATATCCTATCGACAACTCGGTCATAACTCATGCTAGCGTTCGTTGCGCCAGAATGAAGAAATGGCTATACGAAAAAGAGGCCTGAAATATCACAGCAACACGTTATGACTACGGTAAACATGCACAAATCTCTATGAAGACTTGTAGATGAACATTTGGCTATAACCCTTGATCCTGGAATACATTTCCTATTTGGAACGGACGGACGGACATAAAATGGATGACATAAACCCGAGACCTTGCGTTGAAGCATTATTTATAAGTCGAAAACCAATCACTCATGTAATTTTTAAATGCTTTGATTAGAACGGAATACAGTCAAACTTGTGAACAAATGCCACCTTTGGGAAAGACAAATTGTGACCTTTATTGGCAGGTGACCTTTATTTGGAGGTCAGTCTGTTTTAAATAATCCATGATGTTTTTTTTCAAAGAATAGCCTCTATTCACAAGGTGGTCTTTATGCGGAGATGGCTGCAAGCACGGATTTGACTGTAAATCTAAAAATTTCTCAATTTAAACATAAAACGACCATGCATTATGTTGTAATATTTGTATGCATATTTACATCATACTGAATAACATGAATTTAAACTAAACTTGAAACTTACTGGATGATTATGACATTGTACTTGATAACAATCAAATTTAGCGTTGTAGCGAATGTGACAATATGGATTTCCATCCCTGGAAGGAATAAATACCTATTAATGTGTAAAGTGGTATAAATGGTCGTCAAAATGCGTCCAATAATTCGACGTAAAACGGGGGGGGGTTGAATTCAGCGGATTTAATTAACTTAATTTGAAAGCAGTGGATTTGAAGAATGCTTGCATGACCTAAAAACTCATTTATTTTCACGCTTCTCTGTTCTGGCGGGGCCTGTCTGCGCAATCCGTTGACAATCATCTAATCTCATCATATAGTCATCAGTCATCTATTACTTCTGTGTCACGAAATATTGTTTATTCAACTGTGGGTATCGTATGAAAATTGTTTGACATAAATACAAATTAGACTCTCTGCGAAAATTATTCTGTGTCAATTAAATGCAACTTTCAGTATCTACTTTTAAACACGGCGGTCTCAGTTTGAGGTGAATCGATTGGAGGAAAGCCGATACACAAACTGCAAGTGAAAAATACATGAAGTTCATTTCATAGTTTTTTGTCGTTATGTATGTCTTCCGCGTTTTACGTAATTTTGCGATCTACTTCATTTTAGTGCAAAATTTTAATCGAAGCGTGAATGTTTTGTTTGTAAACGTGTGTTTACGATTATGAAATATGTCAAAATTATCATTTTTCATTGCTTGTAACATTTTACTACTTATATACAGTACATGCACAGTTTTACCTAGATTTAAACATGTGTACATTAACCCTGTGTGGTGATTAACCACATTTTATTACACGATTTGTGTTGTATAAAATAATACTAAAATCAATAATAGCAGTATGGTTGATATCATTTAATTGCTCGCATAAGTCTATAGTGCAGAGTTAATTAACCCGCAATACTAAGTGTAATGGTCACCATTTATCAACAGCGAGAACTACCGAGGCACACCGAATGCGTAAACCTGCCACCAATCAGTAACGAGAATACCTGTCACATGATTTCACAGGTAAGACTTCCTCAAACCGATTTATTTACACCGCTAACTACAGGTGAACGAATGGCAGAAGCTATTCAATTTATCAAAAAATGTCGGATTATTTGTGACAGCAGTGTGCTTGACACTATTATTCAATATCGTGTGTGATAGATTTGTTGTAAATATTTATACGTTACCTTTGTTGTTCAATACATGGATTAGTTAAAGACCAGGTGGTAAATGTTTTGGAGAGCAAACTTCTAATTATTTTGCTACGGTGTACATGTTTTGTTTAATCAAGCGTGGATTTTATTTGTCATTCTGAAGTACAGTTTTGTTAAAACACGAAAGTATAATTCACCTTCTTTTGTTTAGGTAAGTTATACGTATTGTAATATGTAGTGATATTTATTAATTGTACTTATTCGTTTTAGAGTATTAATTGGGCCAATAAATGATAAATTAGGTCAACCGTCCAACTGTCGGTATGCTTAGTCTAGCTGTCACATGCTTATATCTGGTACATTGCTGTCAATTAAAATGATGTCACCTGTGCGGTAATTTGCATATTACATAAAATTTGCATCAATATTCTTATCACACGCATATATCACGTTACATACATCGTAACTGATTTGTAATATGAACAACGGGACAGTTTATCAGAAATCTCGAAAAGTAGCCGCTAAGATCAATAAGAAGTGATAGCATTGTGTATTTCAATGAGATATCCATTCATTTAATTGATAAGCCGAGAAATCTGACATTAGATTCATCTTAACTCGAGTGATTATTTAACCATTCTATATATACAAATGCAAATCATATTATCACATTTCCTCCATAGTAAGAATTGACATTAAATACCATGTAATTTCGCAGTGTGAAGTGAAGCAAGCGATATCGTCTGCCCGATATAGTTTCGTGCGTATTTGGTAACTTAGATAAACCTTAAAATAAACATAGTACGTATTGTGTTTAAGAACTATCTTGGTACAATTATCTACGTGATAATTATGATATTGGTAGGTAGGAGAGACGTGTACTTTTCTGTCATATTCATTATCGACCAAAATAATATAAAAATCCCGATATTGATGTTTGTACTTTAAATGTTTGACTAGAAATCATTCAATGCAAATATATTCATAAACGTTATGTTACATCGCGTTTGGTTTAGAGACAATTTTCCAGATTACGTAATTAAATTTAACTAAATTTAACTAAAACCTGTCTTGTCACCAGTTGTGTATTATGGCCTCAAGCAACAACATAATGTCATCGAGTACCGTTATCTGGGATGAAATTCAACAAATCCATATCTGTCAGTTCGCCCGTCCGCTCGTCTGTCCGCCTGTCTGTATTGTTAAAATTGCCTGGTTCTCGCATGTTGACCGTGTAAACGTTGTCTGTCAATTACAGATAGCCATGGTCCTGTCCCTTGACAACAAGTTAAAACCACGTCCGGTTCAGAATGCTGTTAGCAAGGATTGTGTGACCATTCTACACAATCATGATGTATAATATGAACACGAATTGAGCTGTTACTGCATTATTGTTACCAAATGTCTATTGATCGGACAATGGTCTAAAAGATTGAGTCTAAAATGTTGAACTTCGCGCCGAAACTAAAGAAAATCAGCTTAATATCTTTTATTCAGAAATATCTTTTAAGTAAAATCGCATATTTTTCCGAAAAAATAGCTAGTTAATTTTTGTGTCTACTTAGTTATGCTCCGTCTAACATCAAATTGATACATGACATTGGATTATAGGATTGTGAACTGCTTAACAATTGTTACGAAAATTTCCACTTGTTCGGAGTTTCAGTAATCTTGAATAATTAATTTAACTCGTGCATCAGTTCAAATCATGTTTATTTCTTGTGTGTAATTCTAAAGATAAAAAAGTTAATAATAATTCGATTGTTTCTATCTCACATTTCCGGTCAAAAGTCACTTACTTTATAGAAATTAATAGTAACTACTTGAAAAAATCGTGTTTTGTTTCTAGCCAAAGTCCAAAGAATGCTACAAAAATCCCCAAAAGTCCGAAAACTCCAAAGAAAACCCCCAAAGCTCCCGAAGTCTGACTGCTCTCTTCTTTTATAGCTAAAGACATATCCTCCCATATTTGGGTGTTACCATAGTGTTAATTGATACAAACTTCTAATATTTATGATGGTAACATGTTGAAAGCACACCCAAACAAATACATCAGAGGAATACAGCAGACCAGTCTGTGTGCAGATTTATGATGGTACACCATGACAACATGTCCTTGTAGGGTAACTTAGATCTCGGAAGAAAGACATTAACGATGGTAATCAGGGCTTTTTTCACGGGTAGGGGAAGGGGCCTTTCTTAAATTTGGGGAAAAAATAACGCTGTATTTTTTGCAAAAGGGGAAGGAAACTTGATGCAAACTTAATTTTAGGGGAAATCTGCATGAATTTAAGGATTTTTCCTGAGGTGAAGACGCCTATAAACGGCCCTTGCTATAGACGGAAAAAAGCTCTGGTATCAGATGATTATCTGAAACCCAATTAATAAATCAAACCTACATGAGTATCAAGCTAAAATTACAACACAATTTACGTTAGTGGTGTTATCGTAATTCTATAACGAATTTTCTGATCTTGTCACCAGAAGTAAATTACAGACGTTGACCGAGTATGTAGCACGTTGGGCGGAACATAGCAACACCTATTGATACATTTTGCACGTTGCAAAACGTATGGTCCTGTAAATAGGTTGCTGGGTTAATTTAGACAGTCTAATATTTCTATTACCAGTTAATTTAGTTATACATGACGCCTTATTATACCCCATGCAACAAAATTGTGGGCGGTATACTGGTTTCAGGTTGTCCGTCCGTTCGTCCGTCTGCCCGTCCGTCCGTCTGTAGACGAAATCTTGTGTGCGCTTCTTCTCTGAAACGGCTGGTTGGATTTTGATAAAACTTTACCAACACATTAGCCATTAGGTCTACTTGCGAATATTCTGAAAAAATATTCGGATTTATTTTCATGGAGTTATGCCCCTTTTTATTTGTCTATAGACAAAATCTTGTGTGCACTTCTACTCCGAAACGGCTGGTTGGATTTTATAAAACTTTACCAACACATTAGCCATTAGGTCTACTTGCATATAAAAATGTTGATAGGGGACTGTTGTACAGAGGGACACACAAGAGAGCGTGTACTGTATCCATTACTTAAAATGTATTAATTCTGATCATATTTAAAAAAAACAAAAATAACACAAGCATGATTAGTCATCGTC
Organism: Lutraria rhynchaena; assembly: GCA_008271625.1. NCBI lineage: Eukaryota > Metazoa > Mollusca > Bivalvia > Venerida > Mactridae > Lutraria > Lutraria rhynchaena. Next base: position 3,666,603 of record VIBL01000004.1, on the reverse strand, counting down.
AACAATACCTAAAGATAATTAAAAAGTTACTCTGTGCGCAATCAAGAGCAATATATTTAACATACAAAAACAATGTGTTACTCATAACAATAGGTGACACATTCTGTGGAGGACGCACGATGCATTTTGACCCATTTTTTCTTGTAAAAAAGAATGACCTCGGAATGATGTAATCTGACCCACAGTAGCCCACCAGCTTCTTCTTTTACTCTCCGTTTTCCTCTGTCAGACACATACATGTACATATGAATCGTTTATATCCGCGTTTCCTTAAACAGATGTCACGTAAAAAGTATAATTTGTGAGATGTTTATTACCCCACCTCGTCTAATATATAGTATACATATCCAGCGATGACAGGCAAACAAACCTATCTAAACTCGAATAAAGAATCTGATAGAGGTTTCTTACAATTACCCCACAATAATCGTGTATCATTTTCATTATTATTCTATACAAAAACACCTCACATGAAGTCATTAAGCGCATGTTTTATTGATAAATTGGTGATTTTTTTCTCTTATTCATTTGGCTGTATTCATACAATATATTCATACACTACCTGAACAAGTTTTATGGTCGATAGCAATTATTATCATTAATATTTTAGCGGCGCCGTTTGAGTATACTTATCACAAGAGAGTGAACACTTTCAAAAAAAACTTGTATAACGAATATACATGTTATTGCGTTCATCAATAGCTACGTGTGACTGAGTCCTATACCCTGAATAAATCATTTGTTGCAAAAAAGATAAATGAAGTAAGATGCACGATGTATTCACTGAAACAATTACTTTAGTTCGTGCCTATGAATATATTAATATTTGAACACAATATTCTTGAGCCCATTAAATTCTTGATTCTGTGTTAGCAGATTGGAACCAGGCCCCAAATACCAAGTGCTGTGAAAAAAAAAGAATTTTTCTCCGCATACACTTTTTTTAAATGTCTGAGTCTATCCTATACACCGCGCCAGAGGTCTCTTCAACGGGATGATGTTGGTGCGGTTGCTAGTGCAAATGGGAGTCGACTCCTAGGCGAGTATTATAGATGATTGATTGAAAAGAAATCATTCTTTCAAAGCAATGCCTGTTTAATAAAGTCCAACCCCTTATCGGACAACCAAATCCCCGTCATGATTCATTCAACAGTTTGCACACATTTTTTCTGCAATTGTAACATTGTCTCACCGGCATTCCAACAACCGTATATGAAGTCTCCCCTGACTACACAGATCTACGTCAGTGAAAAGAATGACAATGTCAGAATAGACATCGATTAAAAACTGTTTAAACACAACAAAAAAACCTGCCAACTATACAGGTGCGTGTACTTATGAAATAGCGCTTCTTTCACAAGTTTTTTAGACTAAAGTACAAGAAAGTCGTTCTTTTGTAACATGTTGGATGTAATACAAATATGCAAAATAATACAGTTTAAAAGCTAGGTATGGATATGTACGCCAGTATCTAGTATTGCCTATATATGCTTTTATAATCTGCTTTACCAATTACTTACACGATGTTTGAACTACAATACAGATATCAGAATACATGTTATTATTAAGCAGTTGTAATTTTAATAAATATGACCTTAACATTGAACGTAAGGGTAAGCACCATAAGATGATACGGGCAAAAAATCTAGATTCGATAAAACCCGTGTGCACGGTCATATCTGAATACAGACCACACTGTGACCGCCGGTTCCATGGTCTTTAGTATACCCTTATTTATATAATTGTCCAATACAGATCACTGAATAAAGGTTACCTGTGCATAAAGGTCATATTTTTTCTTCTTAATCGGTGGCATTGCTTGGCCATTTATTCATTTTAACTAATTTGGCCGGAAACTTTAAAGGCGGCATGTATAGTATCGAATATGCTTCTAACATGAGTATTGATTTAATATTTGTACCATATGAAACCTACTGCTTACGGTAAATAAACAAAGACACGAGATATACTGATTATACCATCAACCACAAATACTTGGTAAACATGTTACCAGTTGAAATTATTGACGTATTCATGAACCACTTCCTTAATTTGAAACTCTTTGTTCATAATTAAAGTACAGCGCCCAAAATTCTTAGGTTTTAAATTCAAACGAAGTCATTGTTTCCACCTTGTATGATTTACTGAATAGGCGCGCTTTACACCCATCGAACCATTTATTTCCCACGCACTTGACTGGTTTGATATTTTAAATGTGAAAGTATTGATTTTTAATCGAATCGTATTAAACGCATGGAACAGAAAACTTTTCGTTTGATGTGTGCCTAGATTTAAACACATTATGTGCACAGACGTATTCCCTCAAATCTAAACATTGCGCACAATATACACTGTATTGTTTAACCAACATTAGGTGTACAAAGCATAATGTTATCAACATGTTACCGTATACAAATCTTTGATTTATTTCTCTGAAAACATTATAGAATATTTATATACAAATGTAAAGGCGCGTTATGTTTTCATAAGAAACAGTGATATATCAACTTCATCTATAGAAGCGTCTAAAGCCTTTAGAACTGAAATTAGCAACACCTTAAGCTTCATTTATAAAACGTGCGACCTAAATATATAGTTTTAGCGGCGCTTACGTTAATGGAAATCGCAGATGGTGGAGTTGAAGTAAAAAAGCCTATATCGGTCACGATGAAATAACGAATCTTATATAAAGACATTGACCATTGGATAAAGTCAATGAAAGTATACGTCGAAGGATTTTTTCAACATTTTGAGGAAGGTACAGAAACCGACCAAATAGGGGAAAATGGTCATTATTTAAAATTAGGAATGGGTCCGTTTACCGGAACCAGTCGTATCCGGTAGTAAATCTCTGAGGTGTACCACTCACCTTAAAAGTCGTGAGTGCGGTCCTTATAACAAAATCCTGGTAACTAGTCTTCATAATACGGACTTTTTAAGGGACTCTTGAGTCTGATTCAAATGAAATAACTGATTCCTTAACTGGGTACATCTTTGAGGGGATCACCACAACTGTCGTCCGTTGTACAATGCACGATGTTGAACTGTGCTCTGTTACTGACAGTGGTCAGAACTTTCTGCAGTATTTATTTTAGTATATGTGAAGTATTTATAACTACAGAAATACAACAGTATGACAAGCAATACAAAGATTCTGCTTGAGGTGACGAACTCTGTAAAACCATTATATAGTTAATAATACAAGTGTCACGATGTAATCAGCGAAATAAAAGTACATGGTAATTTATCAGAGGTCCGAAAGGGTACAAAAACTCGGCGACTACGGTTGACCTTTGTGTACGGAATTGTTAATAATAATAGGAAGATACATTGACAACCAAAATGAAGCACAACATAGCAATGAAAGAAACAATAACAGTACAGACTGGACATTTAACTGATTATTATTATTATATACTCGCACATTGTAAAGCCGGGACCGTTGTTAGTGCACTGGACTTGTAACCCGGCGTTCCAGGTTCAAATCCCGGTCGCGGCAAGTCGTACACTTCTATGAAAATATGGAGATGTTGCCGGTTCCTCGTTGAATGGTAAGCTAGTACTGGCTAGTATACAGTCCAGGAAAATTGGTTAGGTGAACCGGCCGCCAAATATAACAGAAAAAAATGTTGAAAAACGGCGTTAAAACCAGTAAAAAAATACATTGTATATCACTGAATATCATTATTATACATTGTGCATCACTGAATACCGACATTTCTCAAGAATAGCTACAATGTATCTTTTTTTAAAGAATAGCTACAATGTATCTTTTTTTAAAGAATAGCTACAATGTATCTTTTTTTAAAGAATAGCTACAATGTATCTTTTTTATACAAGATTTCATTTGTTGTTACAGATAAGATTCTTAAAAAAGCCACACGTAGGATGTACGGTCCAAAACTTCAGTATTTTTTTACAAAACATTTTCATGTCAGACTGCAATGAAAACAAGACGGTTATTTCCTGTCTACATACATATACTGTTACATCTAAAGACAAGAATATGTTTTCTTAGAAATCATTGACGTATTGATCTTATATGAACCATGTTGAATATATATCTTTTTCGTTAAGTATGAGTGATACATCGATTAATTACACCATACAAAGAGTGCATAAGATTTATGCTGTTATCTAACCACACACTACACAACAGTCAACATCGTTTATATTGTAATTCTATCGTATCAAGATTATGTATCATTACGCAGCGTACCTTATATTTGTTATTGAGTTGTCAACATGCAACGTTAGTGTACCGAACGTGAAGTGTATACATGTGTTCAATACTTCTGTTTACAAACAAGTTAAAAAGGTATGCGAGTACGTGCGCGGGATACATGCTTTCCGGAATTCAAATGTACCCAAAAAATGGCATGGATAATGATGTAGATATTCAAAAAGATTCCATATAACCACGTACACGTATGAGAAGGGAGTTACTACATGTAATGTATGTATTAAACAGTCTGATACTCTAATGTCGTAAACAGTCTGATATTCTAATGTCGTAAACAGTCTGATATTCTAATGTCGTAAACAGTCTGATATTCTAATGTCGTAAACAGTCTGATATTCTAATGTCGTAAACAGCCTGATATTCTAATGTCGTAAACAGTCTAATATTCTGAAGCCATGAACAGTCTGATATTCTGATGTCGTAAACAGTCTGATATTCTAATGTCGTAAACAGTCTGATATTCTAATGTCGTAAACAGCCTGATATTCTAATGTCGTAAACAGTCTGATATTCTAATGTCGTAAACAGTCCAATATTCTGAAGCCATGAACATTCTGATATTCTAATGTCGTAAACAGTCTGATATTCTTATGCCATAAAATAGATGAAGCCATGAACAGCTTGATATTCTGATGCCATAAAATAGATAAAGTACATGTGGTAATTAGTACAAAGTTCATAAATTTTGTTCATGAATCTATTTTCTTTGTTCGAACGTAATTTGTACGGGAAATTTTATTTAATATCAAAGCTTTTAAGGAATTCAATTCTCTGACAGAGGTTGCTTGGTACGATACTGGATACAACATTAAGCCGATAAAGCAATTAGAAAAAGTAATTAATTAAAAAAATCGTTTTTTATAGGATTTACTGGCTTGAACGAAATCTTGGCTGTGGTTATCTGGTTTTACATATGTTATCTAGTTTGAAAGTTTTTTCTTTAAAGACAGGAAGATGCTGAGTCACGGCATGTCGCATGTTTGAACGGTCATTTATCCTCAATTGTGGACTAATGATTAAATCGCGATAATTGAATCTTTTTCCTTTTGGCAAATAACCTACACATGAACTGGAGAGTGAGAGACGAAGCAAAATTTCTTTGTACAATGCATCAATATTGAATTGGCTCCCATAATTTTGGTATGAATTCCTGAGTTTTCACTGATGAAATGTAATAGGCGTTCAGTTCAACTTTTATGCCTACTTGCCTCTAGTGAAGTTGGGAAATGTAACTGTTTCATTTCCAAATTTCACCAGAAGCAAGTGGGCATAAAAAGAGTGGCCAAAATGATGAGTGCGTGTTCAATCTTGTTGTACTAAATGTGTGCCAAGCATACATGCATATATATGTTTACTGGCAGCTCAAATATTGTATATCTATTGAGTTATTTGGCGTTGTGTTCCGTTTACTGATATAAAGTTCAGATTGTAGTTCTGGTGAGTTTTGATAATTAGCGAATTTCTTCAGTTGCAAGTTATACATGGACTTACATGTATCATACGTCCATAATAATTCAGTAACAGTTGTAGACATACAAATTTAACAACCAATCATTTTGTTTAGAATATTTAGTTGACCAATCAGATTGTAACAATAACTTTATTCTTTACCCTCAACAAAATGTGAAATAAATGTGTAGATCTAGGATTGTTACTTGTTTACAAAAATAATCCATTTCAAACAAACGTGTTTAAAATAAATTTCTCTCGATGCAGAAATTGAATTTTTGTGGACACCGTAGTCATGGTCTGTTTCATACGAAGCCCGGGTATATTCAATACATGTTTTAAAGTTTTTATAAACAGAGCGACGATCTAGTCGTGCGTGTTGTGTTAAAACATGTAATTATATTATGTTGATAAAGAAGTTCCCGATGAGCGCTGTTACACGACTCGCGGTATGTTAAATAAGTTACATGTATATATGTAATTCAAGCCTTGATTTTCACCTCTGATGTTCATTGTAATTTTGTATTTTGATACGTCAAAATCGTAATCATTCGAGTCTAAAAGGAAAATGTGTGTCTTTGTGATTTGTTTACAGAGCAGTAGTTTGCCTACCAGTAATTTATTTAATTTCTCACCGTTTGTGCCGTCGAACACGCAAGAACAGACGTATCATGAATTCGCATCATGAGATCTGGCCTTTTATGAAAATATTGATTTTTTTTTCAGATGGACATATCTATGATCACGTGATTGTGACGTCATGAGCATCTTTAAGAAGAAACGGAGTCTCGTCATTAATGACGTAGACCCAATGTATAAGGTCAAATATCTGGGTAATGTCCAGACCGCGATGATGAAAGGTGACGGCTGTGTTGATAAGCCAGTTGGCATCATATGGAACAATTACCTCCGCAGCCCAAGTCCGGGGCTTGATATGAAATTGACCTTGACCTCATCTGGGCTCAAGGCTTTCACAAAGGAACAGGGACTTACTGAATACAGAGCTCACAGAATATCTTACTGTATTGCACACCCGTCGTACCCCAAACTGTTTATCTGGGTTTATAGACACGAAGGTAAGTTCATGACATATTTTTTTTGAGATTTTGAGATAAACCCTTTGAGTAACTTTTAGTAAGCTCACTCAGTCCTTTTAAATGTGTTATTGTATCTATACATTGTCTCAGAAAAAGATCACTGTCATATAAATATCTACGATGAATAAAGACAATTCATATAGTTAAGGTCGATGGTGCATAACTATACAAAGCATGTTGAAATTATGCATGATTATCTCATTTTCATCGCCCTTGTACGCCTCGTCATCCAGACATGTCGTAGACTTGTTTATTTTGTGTTGATGTTTGTTGACAAGTTTATTGCAATTCAAGACGTGTCGCGAATTAAAGCGCAAATATATCTTAACGAAACTGTGTAACCGACGTACGTACTTTATACAAGCTTTTCATGAAATTCTGGTGCAATATTTAAGTCGTTTCAGTTACCTTTCTGCTTCTTGTTATCAACAAATTTACGGTACGTCGTAGTCAGTTTTATCCTTTTTAATGAAAAATAAACAGTGCAGCTTTCCAAGTATTTTGTTTTCATCTTCCAAACAGGGAGTTTTCTTGCTTCAAAGAAAGATGACAATAAAAATTGATTTCACGCCAGTTTGAATCGAACCAACCACCAGAAGTTACCTCCGTAAATTAGTGATTTAAATGTAGGCCTATAGTGAATAATAGCTCCTCACCCCTGTGAGTTTGAATCCCACCCGGGACTAGCTCAATTTTAAATGTGAGAATCATAGCTCTCCGGCTCGGTAATGTAAGGTCGGTGGTTCTACCCAGTAGTGCGCCTGGCTTTTTTCTCTACCGTTAAAAAGCTAGAAAAGTCACTTCATGACTCTGGCTGTTTGCGCTACTTTAAACCCAACAATGCCGCGACCGTGGTCCAGTGGTTTATGCGCTGGACTTGTAACCCGGCGATCCGGGTTCAAATTCCGGTCGCGGCAGGTCATACCCTTCTATGAAAACTTGACAAAAATGTCGATTTACCTCCACACGTGGAGAAGTTGTCGATTCCTTGTAGAAGAGTCAGTTAGTACTTGTTTGTATACAGTCCAGGAAAAACTGTTTATGTGAACCAGCCGCCGTGAATAGGTGAAAAATTGTTGAATAAAACAGCGCTAAACCCTATGAAAAAAAAAGATCCAATAAAAATGCTGAGACCACGCTCGCTTCGATAAGGATATCTTAAACGCGTAAACAACCATTATGCGAGACCGTTCTAATATCAGTTTTCGTTAAATTGGTGGGATAATACATATTATCAAGCCACGAAGTTGGATGGAATTATTGTTATCTAGAAAGTACCATTGAATCATCGTGAAGATAATAACTCCAATTATTACGTTCGGTATAAACGATACTTTGAATTCCGACAATTAAAAAGTCTTATTAGATTTTAACACACAAACCTGTTGTCTGTGAACATGTGGCAAAATAACACGTGACATTTAATGACCAGGATAGATAATATTGGTATCAAGATTATGGCGTAGTTAGCACGACAATGCACGATGACTTTGTGTACATGTCAATGCACGATAGTTTGTGTGAATAACAATGCCCTATGATTTTTGTATATGGCAGTGCACGGCAATTTTGCGTATATGACAGTGCAGAACAATTAATTATGTGTATAGGACAATGCACAATGATTTTGTGTACATGTGTATGACAAAACACGATGATTTTGTGTACATGTGTATGACAAAACACGATGATTTTGTGCACATGTGTATGACAAAACACGATGACTTTGTGTACATGTGTATGACAAAACACGATGATTTTGTGTATATGTGTATGACAAAACATGATGACTTTGTGTACATTCGTATGACAAAACACGATGACTTTGTGAACATGTGTATGACAGAACACGATGACTTTGTGTACATGTGTATGACAAAACACGATGACTTTGTGTACATGTGTATGACAAAACACGATGACTTTGTGTACGTGTGTATGACAATGCACGATGATTTTGTGTACATGTGTATGACAAAACACAATGATTTTGTTGGTTACTTTTCGTTACGCGTGTGAATACCATTTCATCTTCATGTTCACTGAATAAAAACACTTCAATAGTTGCAAAAAATCTGAAACCCATTTTCACAAACCTGTTTTACATTTCACTGGAATAATTATTATTTCAGCTGTCATTTTCAAGACGTGTTTCGCAATCATTTCTATGTATCATTTTAACGTTTTTCGCGTGAAATTGTTATTCATCGTGCTGTGCCGCACGTCTAAACTTGAGACAGGTCGTTTTTTGGTCACATGATTCAACAAACTGGTCAAACAAGTATCGAGCAAATTGGACGCGCTTGTTCATTTCTAGAAAAGTTTGTTTGAAACTGTGGTAAAAATTAAATGACTTCTTTACTGACACGTAAGCCTGCAGTTTGTGTAATGCTTATATAAAACTACAAAGTGTGTTCCATAAATGATTTGTTTGGTTTTAAATGATAACTAAGATTGTCATTTTAGTCACTCAATAACGACTCAGAAATAATAATAAACTTACAACTATACAAGACGGTATGTCGTCCTTGGTAGCAATGTTTCCCAATTTTGAAATTCAAGTGCAAAAAGGTCATATTACAATACACGTAGTGCAATCAGTCCTACATTGATCTCTAGGGGTCTGAAATGAACCGAAATTGGGAGAAATCCATGATACCAACCTTGCAGAAGGAACACGAGAAGAAAACCCCTTTAAACCCTTAAAATAATAGGCCCAGAAAATACAGAATTATTTAAAAAAAAAACAACAACGGAAAACGTCTTTCAATACAGAGTAATAGTTTTCGTCAAAATGACGATAATCCTCCTACCCCAAGAAATTCCAAGTTACTGTGACCCTAAGTAGCTTTAGAGCACAAAGTTTGCACAAGCATTTATGCAGTACATTGTACACGTTTATAAAACACATCTAATGTTTCTACTATCTAAATGTGGATGATTTATCGTCACATAATGTCAAACAATAGATAATGAGTTTGTATGATTCAACCGTACACTCATCAGAGAATGCATCTCAATTAATGTCCGACCTGTTAACCACATACATACTTTATTGTTTGGTTCTATCGTTTTTATCGTTAATTGAACAATTTCAATCATTTGTGTGTCGAGAAACGTTTATCTTGTCTCGAGGTGAATGGAACTTGTGATCAAGTAATGGCGGATGTAAACCAGTCATAGGGGATTTCGAAATATATCAAGTCAATCCAGACAAAATAATCAGTAATACAATTTGTCATAGACTCCGTCATACGTGTGTCAGTTGATTGTAGATGAATATACGTGTACATTTATATCAGTTCCGCTGACAATAAGTTTGTCAAGTAAACAGGCGACGATGATGCACAATATATGAAAACGTAATGTTGGACAGCAATAATCATACATTGAACCGAATGCTACAAAAGAGATTTGTTTAAATACTGAAAGGTTTGTACCCACACCTTCTGCGTATTTAGATCAGTTAAAACACATTTGAAGCTAATTTAGATAAATAGGTAGAAAACAGCATAAGAATTAAACCTTTGCGTCGGAACATGTTAAAATTTGTAATATGCAACCCGGAGATCTAGGTTCAAACCCCGGTCGCGTATGATCATACCCTTCTATAAAAATTTGCAAATTTTTCGATTTTCTCCGTATGTGGAGAAATTGATGGCGCCTTGTAGGAGGGTGAGTTAGTACTGGTTAGTATACAGTCCAGGAAAACTAGTTCGGTATATAACTAATGTTGAAAAACGGCGTTAAACCCAGTGACATTGTCACATAAAACAAACAAAAGCTGTAATATATAAGACCAGTATGTTAGCGTATGTAATAACGTATTCCCGAGCAAAGTCGCTGACACAAAGTTTGGATGTTAATTGCTCACAGTTCTATCCTCCATATTTCATATTGTTGGCAGTTAGTTCTTGTGAAGTCGTAATGCCTTCTGGGATTCAGAACAAAATAATTATCAAGTTGTACTGAACGCTGATACTTTATTCGTTGATTTTGGCTTAGTTTATCTCTGTACCGTAGTATAATTCTATGCGCATAATTGCATATCAGCCGATAGGCTCAGTAACGGCTAGGCCATGAATTGATGACGTCACAATTGTGACGTCTTGAACCTTGTGGTTCAGTTCTTGCACAATACCTAGACAAAGTAGATTCCTGTTAGGTTTAAGCTCAGTACGGTTTATATCATCACTTTATGTCGGTCATTCATCTAATGTTGAGTGTAAGATGTTTGCAAAATACATTTTAAGGCTGTTTAGAAATTCAGGTCAGGTGGCTGACCGATGTTAATAAAATTACCCCTGTCGTATTCATGTAAGTAACTTCAACATATTTTTTGCAGCTCTCTTTTGTCTATCTTCTCATACTTATTCGTACAGAACATTAGTGGGTAATTGACCGGGTTGTACTCCGATGCTAGCAATAATTTAACTTGTTTTTGTTTTTTTTCCTTTAAGGATCGTACTATGAACACATTCTCCCAGTCAATGTTCATTTATTTTATACACTTTACGAGACAGTGCGTATTACAACACTATCTAGTCGATGCATTTTAACCGGCCACTTTTTGACAAGAACTCATTAATCGCAAGACTTAGTTTCCGTCCAGTGTTATGACAGCTTTATGTAGTTCGTATAATATTTTCTCTTTTTATATTATAAGCTAAAATGAGGAAAACAACGCTTATCATGCAGCGTGTAAATGATTGATAATCTCAAGGTTTGATGTTGACACTGTTCATGATACTGCACTGGATATATAGGTTTGAAATCATTAATCTCAGCGATTAATGTCATAATTTAGTTAAAGCTGTCGACCTACCTAAGTTGAAACCTTTTCACACGAGGCCAACTTAAACTTAAATGGTTGCACTAAAGTACATAATGATACAATCACTACTTTCAATCATTATCTTAAAATATAAATACCCAGTTCATTAGGGCGATGGTGGAATGGTGGAAAAAAGCGACACTACGTCATGTATATACGAGACGAATCAACTACAATGATGTATGAACTATTCACCATTTCCTTGCCAGCTGATTGTATTACTTTCAAGAAATTTTATTTCTTAGAAAGTCAACCAGAAATTAAATTGTCGCGTGTTAACAGTCGTATTCAGCTCAACAAGCGCATTCTCCATCTTTTTATCGACTTGTACGAATGATGATCTAATATCTATGCAGTGATCGGCAACTGAAAGTTTTGATAGTAAATAATGTTGAATCGATTAACTATGAAATGCTTTGCTTCCACAGAAAATGCTTCACTGCATACAATCTTGATTATAATCAATGCTGATTTATAATTATACATGTATACTCTCTGAAACACAAAAAGAGTAAGTCAGAATACAGCGGAAATGATTCAGTTTCTAAATGAAAGTTAAGTGAAATGTTTAAATATTTGCTGCGTGTATTTATATACTCAATCATAAATAACTGGCTTCCTGGTGGTGGTACAAATATTGACTCAAATTTTCAGCTATTTTCGCTTTATTTTCATGTTTTTTTTTTTACATTCTAATTTATTTGTTGTTTTTTTTCATTGTTTAGGTAAAAGGATGAAATTAGAATTACGATGTCACGCTGTTTTGTGCAAAACAGAAGCCAAGGCCAAAGCTATGGCTGTGCAACTTCATGAGAAAATATCGTTTGCACTGAAGGAGTTCATGCGGGAGAAGACACGGAAACAGAACGCGAGATTGACTTTACAAAGAACAAATTCATTACCTTTACATGGAAATTCTGTTGTTCCTAAAAGAACTCAAATGTTAAGCACAGGACAAAATTTCAAACCACCAATAAGTAAATCTAACACCGCTCCAAAACTTGGATCTATACATGAAGATCATGAAGTGGAGGATGAAGTCATAATTGAAGAGGAAGAAGAGGATGAAATTGATGGAGCACCAAAAAATGTTCCATCGCCAACATTTAATGCATTGACATTACACGGACATGATAGAAGTGAACTTGATTTTAGCAATACCAATTCTGTGTCAGATCGTATTATAGATCTAGAAATTGGAAATGATATTGATGAATTAAAATTGGACGATGAGGTACAGTTTTGTATTTCACATGCGGGAGATTCGGATGATGAAAGTTCAGAATCAGGCTTTCATGAACCGGATTTAAAAGATGGAAGTCTAAATGCAACTGATGACAACTCCTTAGATGGTGATGAAGTCGTTTGCGAAACGCCATCTGGTGATTTAGATGAAGAACGCTCGTCACCGGAAGTGACGGAAGAACCCGAGGAAGTTGAGAATACGACACTGTCATGTGAAGCATCAGGAATCATTGCGCAAGAATCAGAAGTAACGAGCTTTTAGATCAAGGTAAAACATGATAACTGACCTAACTTGTATAGTATTTAGGACATATTACATGTATTTCTGGGTTACGAATAAGTACAATAATATCTGAGACGAAATTGGTATGATATAAACTCCATGCTGGCACCGGCATGTTTTTGTCGTCATCCTTCTCGAGATATTCGAACATGTTAGTCGTTTAACTATTTTAAGTATCGGTAAATAGTTTGGTTGAATTTAATTATACAGGTCGATCCTCTAGAACTGTAACAAACATGTCAATATTCGCCAATCTATGTATAAATATGACATGTGTATCATCTGATGGGAAAGTATGTGTCGCCCGTGTCATTTGTCTGCTGTCCTGCTTGGTTTCTTGTATTGTAATGAAATTATTTGTATAGCATGTAGGAGTGGTTCTCCGGGTAAACATTCGACTTACTATTCATTAATTCATTAATGAAAATCGTTAGATCATCACGTTCATTAATAGACCTAGATGACTAAATATGAGTCCTGGATACCAGGATTGCTAAATAAAGCTTAGTTCCAGAATATTCATACATGTTTTAGTTCATACGAGCCCATTAATTTATTTATATACGTCCCTGTTAATTTAATTGGAGACATTTGACACTGTTATGTAACAGGCAAAGAAGTGTGTATATGAATTTATATAAGAACTATGTGATATAACGAAATGCTTAGCTATGATTATGCGTTGTATTTTTTTCTGTGCATTGTAACCATGGTCTCCTGAAATAAAAGAAACAAAAATTTCAACCCTCTTGCAATGAAGGAAATAGTATTTGCTCTTCTATAATGGAGGACATGAAAGTACATGCTCTTCTAAAAAGAAGTAAATTAAAGTGTCTGCTCTCCAAAAATAAAGGATACAAAAATATCCGCTCTCCTAAAATGAAGGAAATAAGAATGTCTGCTCTCCGGAATGAAGGAAATAAAGATTTCTGAAGTCTTTAAATGCATGAAATAGCAGTTTTGTCTCCATCCAAAATCGCTCTATATATTAATCAAGCCATGTTCTGTACTAGTATGTTTATAATGTTTTCATGCATTCAGATGTTTCTCACTTATCTCGTCTGCTCCTATTAGAATATCGTGAGCGTTGTTTTATGTTCGTAGATATACATACATGTATAAATATATCACACATTCATCATCAGAAAATACGAATAAGAGTTAACCACACCTTTATTGTGAAACAATACAAGTTTGTCGTCAGGATTTTAATTAATAGTGAAGATTAAATGTCATTCTCAAGACAAAGTTTTGTCACCCAATATCACCTTGAAACAGCTGTGCGATATGAAGCAGACACACTCAGCTAACATATTTCTTTGGTATTTAAGGCGTATTGGGAATTTTTAATTACATAGAATAAAATCATGAAAATGTACAAATCTTATTTCCATTCGCAATGGAACTTGCATATAACGATTGCGTTGCATTGTAATATGAACAGTTGATGTTGTATATACATAAACAGGTAATAAATGAAATATTTCCGTATAGTTCAGGTGGATATTAAGTTTTACATTGCTTGGTAAAAAGTGTCAACACAATTTCGTTCCATGTGATTAGTAAAGTGTAATTCTATTATTTTGATATTTTTACCGCATGGGGGAGCTTAATATTATAGATCGGTGGTTTGGCATTTTATTTATATACAAACAAGCAAAAAAACTTACGCTGAAGGTATATATTCCGTCATAAAATAAAACCTTGTTTGATCTGGTTGTGTTAACAACAAGTTTTCTGGTTGTGTCAATATTTTGAAACAAGATTTATAGCATATACGTACTATTTAATTGTACGTTTTGTTTTCGTTAAAACATTTAGATCTAATATGTTTTGGTAAACAACATTTCGAAATGCATGAATTTGATTTAATGCTGTAAAAATGACATCAAGTAATCTCCAACTCTCTTACCTATATCTGGCTCTTGATCTGTCCGATTATTGAGGCTCGCAATTTCTACTGTTGATATACAATGTGAAGTATTTAACTAGACCCTATCCCTGAATTGTGATTAAATACTCCGCAGAATGGGGACAGACCGCGCGACCGACCAACCAACCCGCATACAACCAGAATGATTCCAGTACACCCACCGAAACTTCGTTTGCATGGGTGTAATAAAAATGTGATGGTAAGGCCTAAATATAGGTTTGTTTCCGGTCACCCGACCGACTCATCTTTTACCTGCCGACTCAACAGTTTTTACGGCATTCAAATCTTAGTGCTACATTGTAATTTTCACCACAGTGTTGCCGATATATGTAAGAAAAAACTTAAAAGAAAAAAATCCCTACCTACCGACCCATTTTTTGTAACCGGAAACAACCCCTTTTTTGTTTAGGCCTAATTTAATGATATGATAATGCACAGGGTAGTTAACAGTTTTGAACATGAAAGTTTCCAAAGCTGAAAAACTAAGTTTTCATGAACCTATCAAAGAAAAAGATAACTTCATTAATGATCTGAAACCATAAATAGAAGCGTTGTCGTCGTCGTATAAACTCGCACATTATGTGGAGAAAGGGACGTCAAATCCTGTCATGAATGGACACATTAACAAATGGTGACCTTTCTAAATTTATCGTGGAATGAATGTATTCTGTATTTGGAAAGCTGTGGCTTACTTAATTAGCACAGAATACCTTTTTATAGGAGTGTTTTTTTTCACGTATTTTTATATAACTTACAGTTTGTTTACAACATTTAAACTTAACACATCGAGTGTTGTTTCCAGAATAAAAAAACAATCATCCAATAAAAATATTTTTTTACTAAAAATGATAAATTGTCAGCTTGCAGCTTTTTATCTCGGTGATATATATTGTCACATTGACCTTTTTCACGTTTTACCAAAGAAATAAAAAAATAACCGGTTTTTTGCGGTGATGGTCCATCGAGAATTTAATACAAACTCTTTTCAACAGGTGTCTATATAAATAGTTTGATTAAAATTCGTTTAAGCTTCAAAATTTGATTTCCTAGCACACTGATACAACTCAGATAACTACATGAATATAAAGGCATCATTGTGTATGGAGATGTTTTCATGTTTGCGTTATAATATAATGCTACATTGTATTACACCAGACGGTGGAAACTACACAGATAAATGTAGAAGAAAGTTGCATAAATTTGAATAAATACTTCACTTTGTGTTATAATGTGTATAAAACTAATGAAATGATTCATACCGTTTACACCATATTGTCGGCTGTTGAATGTTTTCTGTCTTGTAATTATGCATGCATTTCCTAGCGAACCTTTGATGGAATAGATGAATACATACAAATATATCTAACACAATGTGAAAGTTGGAGTTTGGATGAGACACAGATATGTTGTCGTGAACAAGACTGTACAATAATATAGACTGGGTTACCATGATAGACTGGGTACAATATTATACACTGGGTACAACACTATAGACTGGGTACCACAGTACAGATTGGGAACAATAATATAGACTGGGTTACCATAATAGACTGGGTACAATATTATAGACTGAGTACAATACTATAGACTGGGTACCACAGTACAGATTGGGAACAATAATATAGACTGGGTTACCATAATAGACTGGGTACAATATAATAGACTGAGTACAATACTATAGACTGGGTACCACATTACAGATTGGGAACAATAATATAGACTGGGTTACCATAATAGACTGGGTACAATATTATAGACTGAGTACAATACTATAGACTGGGTACCACAGTACTGATTGGGCACAATCGTATAGGCTGGGTACAATAATGTGGACTGTTTACAATAATATAGACTAGGTACATTAATATAAACAGCGCGTATGATGTGATCTCTAAATTATACGCTCAAATGACTATATGTCACCTGAGTCATATCTGTAAATGGTACTAGATTGATGAGAGCATAATATAGTTGTAAAATTTCATTGAATTGTCACAAATGAACATTTTATCGTTAAAGTTTGCGAAGCTTTCAATTAAGATAGTCAAAACACTTACTAATATACGATAAACGCTGATGTTCTGTTTAAATCAGTTTATACAACCGACAGTTTATCTTTGTCAGATTTTAAAATTGCTAGCTAGAATGTTTTAATTCATGAAGCGTGTATGATGAATACCATTTATATGTAAAATATTAAATATTACTTTATTTTTAGAATATAATTTACCAAAACTCGGGTTTTATTACATTTGTTCAGATCACGTGCGGTATGTGCATACCGTAAGACCTCAACAATGAGACCACCTCCGGAATAGGAAAGATCATAATGATATCAGTCATAATAAAGAGACGGTCTCATTATCAAGTTGAATTATTGGGGAGTGATTGAAAGCCGGTTGAAAAAATAGTGGTCGTTATAACCAGGTGATCGTAATATTGAGGTGGTCGCTATTTAGGGTGTTACTTTTATACTGGGTAACCACGGTGTGAAGGTAACATTTGGAACCCGAGAAAAAGACCTTAGTGTTGTTGCAGTCTCATTATCAAGTTCGACTGTAGAGGAAATATTGAAAACTAGTCCGAAAATAAGCGGCCGTTATAATGAGATGGTCGTTGTATAAAGGTGGTCGCCGTGTGAAGTTTTACTTACGGTATTTGAAACTTGGAAATCAAGGTGATGCAAATACACTTTAGGGCAGACCCTTCGCTTTCATAGATTTTTTGAGTTTAATTCTACTATGGTGTATGTCGCACCAAACAGCCAGAGTCATTTGGTGACTTTTTCACGCTTGACAATTGAAGACCAGTGAAGTACACCTGGCTGGGACCGCCTTAAGCTTCCGTAAGCTTGCTAGATGGCTTCCTCACATGTGAAATTTGGTGCTGGGTGGGATTCGAACTCGCATCGGTGGGGGACTTGTGATTACTCTTCAGAGACCTTAACCACTCGACCACGGATGCCCCATTCTAAATTTGAATACTAGTATTTCTTAATCATACAAACAAGCGGAGCAATCAGTGTTGACAAATACCCATTATATACTATTGTTAAACGTAAAATAAGAGTAAAGAAGCTCATATACATTCTATTAAGATCTTAACCTACTGTCTAATTTGTTAAAATATGGAAATTAACAAAGTTTCAAGTTAAAGAATTTATTCAACTGACGGCATATTGTGTAATTAAACAGAGAAATATGACACAAACTATTTACAGCTCAAGTTATGAAGCATTTTAATGAATTCCCACTTTGTATATTTATGATATATGACTTAGGAGTAGCTTATAAGCACACTGTTTGTATAATTCATTACGTTTTATTTATGCATTAATTACATGAATTAATGAGCAAGATATGGATTCAATTAAAATCTAGGTGAATGAACTGAAAGAAGTTCACAGACTTTTGTGAGAACAGAAAACAACACAACCAGTCTGTTTGTCTGTCTGACATTCATCTCAGTCACGCAATCAGAAATTCAATTCAGTTGCCTTCAATTCCTATAAATGTATAATTACCAATATTTTTCACTGGGTTTATAACGCCGTTTTTCAACAATTTTTCAGTTATATACGGCGACCGGTTCACCTAACCATTTTCCTGGACTGTATACTAACCAGTACTAACTTATCCTTCCACAAGGAGCCGGCAACTTCTCGTCATGTGGAGGAAAATCAACATTTTTGTAAATTTTCATAGAAGGGTATGACCTGCCGCGACCGGGATTTGAACCTGGATTGCCGTGTAACAAGTCCAGTCCACTAACTACGGGACCACGGTCAAGGCTCGTATAATTACCACCAATCTCACTGACCAACCTCAGCGAATGTACTCTACTGTTCTGCAAGATAATTTAATGAACACGTATTATGAATGAGAAAGATGTTGCTTGACTGTATATTCACTTAATTTGTCGTAAGATTCACAAAACATAATTTGTCACCAAACATTTGTTAGTGTTAATAGATGTAGAATCTCAATTGACCTCATATAACCGCGAACTTAACATGGTACTGGTTGGACACTGGCTACTCATGTCTGATTAGACTGACCATTCTATCTTCATTTTACGACATTTGTATCACTTAGACAATGGCACGGATTAGAATAATGACCAATACACCTACCATACGTGTCTTGACAATAGTCCCGGGTATCACGCATGGATGAACGAATTATGAAATACTTGTAACTAATACGGGTTGGCTCCGTTATTGATATCATATAAATGTATTTAAATACTTGGGGTTTGGTCATGCGAGGACGATACATATTCATACAGGGGAGCTGTTTTTTGTTTCAACTTTTTGTCTCGTAATAGACTACATTCTTTCGCTATTTCAATACAATTTATCAAATATTTTTTTAGAAATAAAATACCTCGCTTGAAATAGTTTTGGTCACATGTGCACTGTTGTTGAAACCACATTTTGTGGTCGATTTGTTTATTTAAGTCAGTCAATCGCTTTCTTGTATGTATACTCAGGGACCGTACATTTTTGTTAAGTATAGTCTCTGGTATATTTGACATATTTTTTGTTGTAATGTGGACCAAATCATGAGGATTGATATTATTCAGTGACCAGGTCACATAAAATTCTTTACCGACTATGACACTGTCACACATCGCCGGGTTTACAAAGGTTAAACTCACTACTTAATGATCTATCGGTCAATCGATCATTTTGTTGTATAATTAATCACTGTATTGTAATCATAACGCGTAATGTTGAGCATAAGGAGTTCACTGTGTGGGATATGATACGTGAGAAATAATCAGCCTAAAATATAGACAAACCGCTGCAGACCAGGAATTTAGTATTATCAAATTCATTTTACCTTAGCTGGCATCAAAACGACCCTATCTATATGCTAATGGAGATTCCAATTGTGCAATTTTAACTATTTTTGACAAGTCACAGAATGAAACTAATATACGTCAGAAATTTCTGATTGTCCCGGCTTTGATAACGAATTAATCTCAAGTCATAATTTAGAAATCTTCTAAATTGTAACGAAACGTATCAAATTTTGTGTGTAAAATTTGAAATACCACAAATAAAGTATATCATCTCCAGTATCTAACGTTATCTCATAATACAAATAATGTACGCATAAAGTTGATGTTATCACACACTGCCGTCTGTCTAAATGTACCGATTATTGAAGATAAACTTAATATCAGATGGTACGTACATACAAAATCAGAGCAATTTACATGATTACATTACATTCCTATGAAATACGCAAATGACCTTGACAAATTGCACTATTTTATTCACGACTGATATGTGATTTTTGCCCTAAGGTTTTGAAATCTGTGCTCTCGTCTACCTTCGGCAAACATCGACAGATACCGTCACGGATCGTGTATTTCCGTGAGTTGCTTCCGCCATTGATCGGACATGTGCCGCCAAAATGATAAAAATGTTCATTTTGTGAGCAGTCGGTTTCATAATATTTATATACAGATAACCCCGCAGACGACTTTTTCAAAGAGCCATAAATGGTCTCATTAGCTGTTTCCTTCTGTACTGTTTATTCAATGTGGTAACTACAGCCAAACAAAGTGACCCAGTGTGTTACATGTTCGATCGTATTTCTCTAATATGAATCCAGTTTTCTTGTTTTCATCTGGAAACGTTCGAACCTGAATCTTCTATGAAATGATCAGAAAGAAACTTCTAATCTCGCACGGGACTCGAATCCACGATCTCCCCGCCAGCAGGTTAGCTGTCAACTTAACTGAACTTTTCAAGGAACTTTAGACTGTTTTGCTTGATAACTAAAAGTATTTCATGTCTTCTCCACTTAAACAATTTCATGTTTACCTCTAAATAATGCCCACTATTAAGTATTTCTTAACAAATTGCAAAAGTCATTTTATCAGATGTTTTTTTATAACAAATATTCGCATCAACAATATATTCTGACCACAGTGCACGTGTCACACATTCGACCTACACGTGTCCCCATCATAGTGTCGGGCTGTTTTCGTGGCGATCATGCAAGGTCAAAACATTATTTTCACACCGAAACATAAATGACCCATAATGACTGGTGATTGAACATAATATCTGTGAATGATGGGAAGTTTAACAGGTTATTATAATCACCATTTTTGCGCAAACTTACTGTCACATGGTATGACGGAACTGACTGGAATCCTGGTCAAAAGTTAATAAACACTCTTTTAACTTTTTTGTTATGTAGTCCTCACTGACCTTTGGAACATTCTGATGTAAACTAGAAAAAGCTAAGTGTAGTTTATCTGAATCTTATCCTGTCAGCTTACACAAATTTTGAAATTCGTATTTAAACAGGAGACAGAAAGCTGTCTAGATGGTGGATTTAGTCGTAAAACGAAACATTCACAAGGTCGGTTTTAGCTGACACCGGTATATACTGTTAATGATTGTAAATTTATGGACGCCAGGAATAGAAACACACGATTGTAAACTTATCATTTAGTGTTTGTACTAAACTTCTGCCAGATTTGTACGAGGCAATAAATACCGCATATAGATAAAATATAAACAATTAATCAAACGTAAGTTGTCTCTGTTCACGACAGGTTTGGTTAATACGTGTACAAAACTGGATCCCTTTCTATTTTGTTTAAAATACTGACGTTTTTTTATCCATAGTCGTAATTTACGACGCGGACCTGCATTAACCTTTATCAGGCCTTGAAAATAAATGTCGTTTTTTTTGCAGCTAATTGATACGTCTGATCAGTTTTTTTTCAAACATTGCTTTGAAGTTTGCTAATTAGTTGTTTTGCTGAGCTGATGGATAGATTTTCAATGAAAGAAATGTTACCCAACGAGCGCATTCATTTTGTATGTTAACATTTTGTACATTAATACCAGTAATTAATATAATGAGTCTGTATTAATCATTTAGAAACCTTATCCAAATGTTACTGCATGTATTTTGTATTCCCCTATCTAGCACTGGCTACATTGTACCGAATTGATAGGTACCTACGTACATGTTCTACTTGCTTGTACGTATGTGACCGCAAACTGTTTTTCAGTAGTATTTCAGTGTTGGTCTTGTCCATACCAGCCAGTGCTCCTTGGTAATCTACCAGTACTTACGGGTTATCTACCAGTACTTATGGGTTATCTACCAGTGCTTCTGTTTCATCAATCAGTACTAATGGGTTATCTGCCATTACTACTACGTCATCTACCAGTGCGTCTGGGCTGTTTTGCAGTGGTTAGTGCACGAGACTTGTAACCTGGCGATCTGGATTCAAATCCCGGTCATACTCTTCTATGACAATTTGACACAAACGTTGATTTTCTTCCATATGTAGAGAAGTTGCCGGCTCCTTGTGGAAGGGTAAGTTAGTATTGGTTAGTATCCGATCCAGGAAAGCTGGTTAGGTGAACCGGCCGCCGTATATAATGAAAAATTGTTAAAAAGACGGCGTTAAACTCGGTGAACAAAAAATAGAACCTGGCACCCTGTTTCCCTTTCAGTCATTAAGGCACTACGTGTAAATACTATTCAGCATAATCTGTGATGATGGTTTTAAAGAGACGGAACAATTCATGTAAGCTTAATGGTTAACGCTCCTCGATGTGATGAATGGATGTCACCAAGTACTACCATACTTGTTAAGATTGACATAATTTTTATAGCACCACTCTTAAAATAATGACAAATTTACAGTAGTTCATGAATCTTAAATATATATAAAGACTTCTACTCGAATAAGAAATTTATGACTGGTAGATCCGTGTTGGACTTGTTGTGAGGTACAGTCAACATAAGAAAGATTTATCCCGTCAATAAACTTCAATAATTTACAAGATAATAGTGTCAAACATAAAGATGTAGGTTCCTCTATTGAGCGCTTCACCAAATTTTATTCAAATAAATCCACACCGTATGCGTTAAACTGTTAAGACGGGCTTTTGTAAACAATATTTTCTTTTTGTGGCGAGTGATTTTTCTTCCAAATCACAAACAACGCTGATGTGTTGATCGAAATAAAAAAAGGTGAAATTATCAGTTTTTGTTGTGAATATTTCTACAGAAATCAGACGTCTAGATTTTCACTGAGAGAAAGAGAATGGGTGCAGCATGCCTTTTTACGGATTCTTTATTTTTGAATTATTTTAATTATTATCAAACAATATCAATTCTTTTTCTCGCCACTTCCGTGTTAATTGTTTAAATAAAAGATGATATTTAACAAAATACATTAGTTATATTATACCACTATACTGCTAAGTGAACAGTTTGTCCGTTGTTCCGAACACTTTACTGAATTATAAATTAGAAATGCATACAGTCAAACCTTAGGAAATACAAAATGTGGCCATATTGACAGTTCTAAATAATCAAGAATGGCCTTTGTGTGATAGGATGAGCTTTATTCGGAGGTGGTCGCAAACGCAGGTTTGACTGTATATTATTCTGGAATAAAATTCAAGATATAAATGTATTTTTAAACAAAATATACAACCACAGACACCAATATATTTATCTTTAAGTTAACTATGATTATGTTCACATCATAATGTTATTAAATACATCATACCATTCATGCATATGTTACCAGGTGACGCGACGACCTTGTTGGAGCGTTACTTGGGTCAAATTTATGGTAAAAAATAAATTTACGACATTAATTTGACTTTAATGACGGTTTGTGGCAGCATTGAATTAGTCGTGAAATTCATTAAACGGAGATTTATTCGGGTTATGGGGATTTTATAATCGATGTTTTTAATGGTGTGTAATCATTTTTTATGTGACTTATTGTCACTGGGGTTTCACGCCGTTTCTCAACAATGTTTCGGTTATATACGGCGACCGGTTCACCTAACCAGTTTTCCTGGACTGTACACTAACCAGTACTCACTTACCCTTCTACAAGGAGCCGGCAACTTCTCGACATATGGAGGAAAATCGACATTTTTGTCTCATTTTTATAGAAGGGTATGGCCTGCCACGACCGGGATTCGAACCCGGATCGCTGGGTTATAAGTCCAGAGCACTAACCACTGGACCACGGTCGCGGCCTGGTGTGTAATCAAGGCATATATTTGTAACTGTTTGATACTTAAATATATTTGCATGATAAAATGATGAATAATCCATGTGATTATTTTTCACTGGGTTTAATGGCGTTTTTTCAACAATTTTTCAGTTATATACAGCGGTGGGTTCACCTAACCAGTTTTCCTGGACTGTATACTAACCAGTCCTAATTTACCCTTGACATTTTTATCAAATTTTCCTCGGAGGGTATGGCGTGCCGCTACCGGGATTTGAACAAGGATCGCTGGGTTACAAGTCCAGCGCACTAACCACTTGATCAGGGTCGCGGCCATGTGATGGTTGTACCCCACCCGCAAGAGATGTCTCTTAAAACGCGACCTTTCTTTGATCACAGAAAAAAACAAATAATTAAACAGGATTTCGGTAGTGTCAACATTATAGTGCCCGTGGATAAATATTGCATCTGTATTTCTTCGCACTAGATTCGTAAATTCCGTTTGTCGATGCAGTTCGAAATATGGCTTTTGTGAATACCAAATGTCTGCAATAACCATTATATCGTTTATTCTGTTTCTATGGCAACATAAATTCTACTATAAATGATCGAACATTTGCCACGCTATGTAACGAATTATTATTTTTGATTTATATCTGTGATTCATATCATGAAATATTCATTTAACACAGGCTCAGTTTGAAATGAAGTCTGTGTTTTATGTGTCATTATTTCCACAAACACACCACTGTTCTGACAATACCTCAAAACGTATTTGATAAATACTGAGGTGCATACATTAAGTTACGGTGTGGTGCGTTAGTTCGTTTGTGAATTATTGTATAGCGCCGAGTGCAGTATTCTAACTTAACAATAACCCCCTCATGTATTTTCGCTTGTAAATAACGCCCCGAAACATTATTGGGGAAGGAAACATTGTGTTCGCTCATTTGTTGTTGTTTTTCGTTGTTGTAAAATGTCCTCTGTTCTAGGGAAATGTTTGGCAAGCCATAAACAGGTGTTGTTTAACAACAATCGCGTTGCTTTTGCAATGAAAAAAATAGACGACAACGATTTAGTACTTGAGTCATTCGAACGTACTTTGTTTGATGTGTTTTGCGAAATGAACTAAGCGCGTTTGTTGTACGGTGTTGGTACAAGCATTCACGGTGTTAAAATGCAATTGACACATGTTAAAACACATGCTAACATCACATGACGTCATGCGAAGTTTTTAGTGTAAAACTAACCACTGAATTGCAATATTTTTGCATGACGCAAATTTCATTTGCAATTACACGAGAATCTGTATTTTCATTCTGTTTTACTTGCTTGAAATGTTGATGTTTGGTAAAAACTGACGATGTTTAACACATTAAGACGTAAAGATGACATCATATTTCATTCATTAACTTCGCTGTTAGGTTTCAGTTGGCGATGTACTGTATTCTGTGAATCAAAACAATTTATTGCTTTCGTTAAAATCACAGTCATGCCCTTGTGTACAATCTAATCAGATTGTTTTATGGAAGATTTTAATATCACATGTCAGCACCAATTTGATATCTCGGCATATTGTTTTAAAAGAACTGCACCAGTGTACGTGCATCTACAGTGCAACCTCTCCAAAGCAACACCCTTTGGGAGAAGCAAAATTATGTTGCAGTTGACAGGTTGTTGTTCTAGAGAGGTTAAATTAATGGTTAAATTGTACGGTGAGAAAATCATGTTGTTGTTGAAGGGAGGTTGCTGCTCATTAGAGGGCCGCTCTGGAGAGGTTGCACTGTATATGTTTTCTGTTTTGTCAGAATGTTTATAAAACAACGATAACCTATTACAATGTTTGTTCAAGTATTATCGTATATCCGTATAATAGAACACTAATGGTGTCAATTCAGTATTTCCATTATTCATGAGTATCGATTTTGTATAAAGGAATGGGTCAAGAAAAATGCGAACTATCATTAATGACCATCAGTTTGGAATATACTAATGAATGGAATGCCATTATATGATAAGAATCACAAATAGTTTAGTTTCAGCCTCTTCAATCGTCTTCAATAGAAGCGAATACAGTAAAAACTCACATAGCGACCACCTCAATATTACGACTACCTTTTTGTAACGACCACTAATTTTCGGATCGGCTTTCAATAACACCCCTATAATTCAGCTTGATAATGAGAGCGCCTCGTTATTACGAACAATTTTTCCGGTCCCGGAGACGTTCCCGTTATCGAAGTTACACTGTAGTGATTGACTTTAGCATACTGAAATTTCTGAAACCTGAGTGAGAACAATTGAGTTTCTTTGTAGAGAGCAAAATTTAAGACCGGAGTCATACAAACACTAAGCTAGACGTGAGACAAAGACCGGACAATCAGATAAAACAGGGTCAGTTGTTGTTAGTAAACGGATAAAACGACGATTTATTGCATACTAATATTACACCATTGATTGTTTCAGAAGATTAGAACATTTATCGCATTCTGTCATCTATATTATGATTAACCAGACGTTGAAACTAATGTTTGTTTTTATACAACTATTCGCTTTTGTCTACAAGGTGGTGTCTCATTATTTGGTAGCTTCTTACTCAATTTGCTCTTTAACTATTAAGCCATTGTTTGGTATTCCTGTTAAAACACAGGCGTGATTATTAGCATGAGAAAAAACTCAATATTAACTGTTTCCTGCACTGTTCCAGGCTTTTCGAAACTGCTGGAATACTTGCCTGACATTTGGTCAGGCAAAGTTAGAATTTCTGTCTAACCAAATGAAAATTTATCTCACTGAATATATTATAAGTAAGTGATAAATGCTGTAAATTATGCCCGACTGTCAGACATCTGGTCCAGTACTCGCCGAAAAGTTATGGGACCCGCTCGAAATTTGCTTGACATGTCTGACTGTCCGGCACCTGCTGTTCGTTTCCTTTTTAACTTCTTCCTATTTGTCGTCGCGGTCCTGTTTCGAACCCCATTCTTTTAATTAATTGATTGTAATCAAACTTGAAGCGTCCTGTTATACACCGCTGTATTCGTGTTGCAACAACGCAATGAGTTTTATCTGTATTGGGTCATTGTTTAATTTAGTCCGAAAGACTGGATCAGTTATGAAATTGCAATAATGTGTCTTGCCGACTAGTGCTAGCGAGTGCGAAACCAAACCAATGCTGAACATGTCACAAAACCAATATTCACAACACGAAATATTCATACAAATTTATCTTCAAATGGTCAGTGCATTGCTGTAAAGAAAATAATTATGTGATACCTCGCCGCATATAATTTGAACAGACGTTTTTTTATATATATACAATGTATTTATTATTATGATTTTTTATCAGATTTGTCTATTTTCGAATCTACAGTTTATACATTTTCATTGGTAAACGTGAATGATGTCCAAAACTGTACACCATATCTAGTTTTATGGCTACATGTAACAATTATAAGTTCCTACTTCAGAATTTTTAGACGCTAATTAAATTCAGAGAAGAGAAATATGTTATGTTAATAAATCAACCATACTATAAATTGTAGCCTGTCTGTCTATATTTGGTATAAATGATGGGTTTACTGTATTGTTCAGTGATAGTACAAATTTATATGATGTTAAAACTTTATTGTTTGTTTGTATGAATGATTGTGTATATGACTTATGCGTGACGAATTGATATACAACATTGTTGAAATAGTGTCGAATAAACTATCCCGTTCCTCCTGTCACATCGAGTTGTTTGTTGGGCGGCGAGTTAAAGCATATTTTGATAGGTGTTTGATTTGCACTTTAGAATTTCTGCCAGTAGCTTGTTTCACTGAGAACACAGGTACAAAAGCATCACTTTGTTGATAATGATCATTATACTCTTTTATTTCCTCCAAGATGTATGAACAGTACAAGACATTATATAAGGTATAATACATGTAACAGCAGATTTCTCTGATTATGATCAACTGTCGCTGACTGCGTTGTACCGATCAATGACACCCTTTTCTCGAGTTCTCTCAAGTGACTGTCCGTGATAACGGGGATCGACGGTATCGTCACTATAAGTATTCTAAAATGTAATTCTAGGTAACATGCTGATGACAAAGCTGGTTTAGTTTTTTTTTCTTTCGTGTTAATATATATTTCCTTTAAGGGGCGTTGACGTAATTTACAAAGATTTATGTTTCGATTGAAAGAGTTTGTGTCGTAAAAATGCATTTAAATACACTTGACATGCTAAATGTCGATGAAAATTTTCTATTACTAGCAAACATAAATCAAATTTAATCAATTCGTGTGTTTCAATTAATTTAAAAGAACAAAGATATGCGCATAAACGTAATCACTTCTCTTATTGAATATTAAGGAAAAAATCATTTTGGCTAACCCTTTGTTATTGTACCTTTCAATAAAGTGCTTTACCGAGAAATAATTTGAATATCCAATGCTTGCAATGTCGTATTTTTGTTAAGTCTTTTGGTTGGCTTTTTTCATTTTTACGTCCAGTAAAATTATCCAAATATGACGATTGATGACGATAGGAATAGCCGACGAGTCAGAAAATTGCATTTTGTTATAGTTTAATTCTACGGTTAAACAGTTTCTTATCATGCAAGCATTTATTTAGGAGACAGTATGGTCTATTGCAAAAATGTAATCTCTGTCACACTGAAGGTCATAAATGTCATATTATTGACATACTGATGAAATTATAGTCATCTTGTGGACGGTTTATTATCATCAAAATTCTTTTATTGTTTCATCGAACAACACAGAACACCATCGAATAGATCGATTTATCAAAGATGGCTGCCTATCACGGAGAAACGCGGTTGAATAATGTAGTTTCTTTTCATCGTCCGCATACTAATCTGCAGTATGTTGTTTTTATTGGCCATCATCTGTGTAATTATTGTATTATTGTAAATTATTTGTAATAGTTAATACAGTAATGATATACATGTTTTTAAAATCTTACATACAAACAATCATCGTGTACTTGTCTGACTGTATGGTTAAATTTGAATGCAAACGCCAGGAAAGTTCAGTTCAACAACTCCGAAATATAGTTTCTCATTGTGACGAGTGACGAGACCTGTGTCCAGCGTGCTCGGAACGATCACTGGAGAAATCCCTATCTGTTCCCACTCTCACCAACAGACGATTGTCTTTTACCTTAGAATTTCCCATAATCCCCCCACTTCCGGATGGGTTGAACTCCGTCTCGGTCGTTTTCTTTTCAAAATTAGAATTCATGGAATATTTTTGTTGCCATATTTTATTATGCTGAGGTTAACAATTTCATTTTGAACTTAGCTTGATTAATGTGTAGATAAAGCGGTAAAACATATAAATTACGACCATTTAAAAGCACAAACAACATAATTGAACCTATTAATACCCGGATGTTAACTTACTTGAGTGCCTGGTTGGTAAATAGTAATATTTTGGGGTTTAGTTTGAGTTGTATAAAGTTGGAACGCAGTTCGCAATTCGCGATTCGAATTGCAAACTGCGTTCCAGAATACAGCGCACATTTCACAATTCTAGAATGCAGTTCACAATTCCGATCGCGAACTGCCAACTGCGTTCCAACTTTATACAACCTTTAGTTTGGTTAAGTATGTAAATATTTCAGTAAATAATTGTTGCATTTATTTAATTCATGTCTGTAGGAAATCTTCGAAAATAGTTTCAATATTTAAAATTTACTTTGAAGCGGTAGTCCGATGTTCTACGGAGCCCCTAAAGTGACATTCTACACTAATACTTTAACTTGTAACGTTCTTTTTTATTTCGTTTTTACGAAATATTGTTAATTCGTAAATACGAAATACTATTTCGAAATTACGAAATAATAATTCGTAAAAACGAAATAGTATTTTGTAAATACGAAATACTATTTCGTATAAACGAAATACTAATTCGTAATTACGAAGTGCTATTTCGTAAAAAAAAAGAAATAAAAAAGAGTGTTACAAGTTAAAATGTAAGTATAGAATGTCACTTAAGGGGTTCCGTAGTGTTCCGAACTGTCTGATATTTGTGTAAAATGTACATATTCGGAACATTTTTATCAAATTTGTTGATTAAATTAATGGAGAGTTACATGCTTATTTTATCTCTGTCTATTTATGTCTTAATTTCACGCACGATTCCGGTACCAGGTAATTAATAACTTGGAGCACAATGATTTCTGATTAATTATGACAAAGGACACGGACTTTAAGTTTTGTCCTGGTTTGTTGACTCGGCAAATGGCAGTCAATGATGATTGCGTGTTAGTTGTGAAACCCTTTCGTACATAATTATTCCCTGCTTTGTAAATTATCCATCATCTCTGAATCTGGGCGTTCATTTATTGGTAGATCCGATTAAAATCTCATTAACAGTCAGTATGTGAACATTACTGATAATAGGATATACCGATAATAGCATGGTCATTGATATTCAGACATCTTGTACGGGTTGATTTGTCAAACCAGCTTATTAATGAATACTAGAGCGGACCTTCTGGTGATACAAAATGTAACCATTATGCTATTTTTGTAATATCAACATTTTTGTGTAGCACTGAGCGTATATGTCAGACAAGTACAGTATTAGGATGCAATACCATAAGACTGTGTGCACATCTCTAACAGTACAGATACGCAGATATGTAATTACACTGTAGTTGTACACTTTTAACGCCCCACCTGTCACATTATATCACATTAATGATATTTAATGTCTCACAGTAAAAGAGTGCTCACGCCATACTAGTATACGCACTTATGTAAGCGTCGTTTGTCAAAAATATATCTGAAAATTGCTGTAATGTCGAAATATTTGTCAGTTGTCATATTCTCACAATGTATACACAATTCAATTTGTCACGTGGTTTTAAGGCTTGCGTAATAGTGACTGATTTTGTTAGCATTGTGTTTTTTTCTAAGAAACCTACTTCAAACGTGCTAAAGAACATTTGAATTAGTGCTATACAAGTCTTTAAGCAAAGTCAACGTCTCATCTTTGCTATTACTTATTGCCACTAAACAAGAACTCTGCCTAAACGGTATGTTGCTTGTCTGCATAGCTCAAAAGGCTTTGCTTTAGGTCAAAATATCTCTGCTTACTTCAAACACATTTAAGAACATTCAAATTAGCGCAACATAAGTCTTAAAGCAAAGTCGAGGTCGTGTGTTTGTTATTTATCTTTAAGACTAAGTAAGAACTCTGCCCACACAGTATGTTGCCTGTCCGCTTAGCACAAAAGGTGGAGTGTTTGGTCTACAGATCTCGGGTTCCTTAATTATAACTCTCAGCATTGCACTGGCCTTGCAAATTCGGCTCTTAAATTAATTCGGACGGGGACGAATAAAAAGATGCCGCGGCCTCACAAACAAGCGCGGCACATGTGATGATTTGATCGAATACATACCGTCTAAGGTCATTCGTTAATTTGAGTGCGTGATTCACGTGAGGAAGTTGGCAGTAACTTGCGGAGACAATTCTGTTATTCGTACAGACTCTAGGAACAATAGTTAGGTTATCTGTCTATTGGTATGTAACAGACATTCTGTTAAAGCAGACATAAACTGGAAAATACAGATACTATTTATTGATTTATTGTACTGAATTAGCCTGCATACTAAGACGCTATGGTTTTGGACCAATTGGTGTAAAACAGATTTTTCTGTTCAAATATGTTTTAAACGAAGAATATCCTTCGGATTGTTAGAATTGGTGCATGTCGCAGAATCAACATAGTTGTTTTTGTTTTATGTCTTAGAATAAAAAACAGCACATGTCGCCCTTTGCTGTCTGTCTACGGAATTCTCTGTTTTGTGACCCCACTGTTAAAGCGACAAAATGATGAATTTGTTAAAATAATAGATCTATTTTTAGATTTTAAACAATGATGAATGCTTTATTTTAATATCAACAGATACACCAAATATCATGTTTGTTGTCACGTATATATGACTAGGTATAATAATTGTACATTATTTCAGAGACATGATGAATAAAATGTCTGACTTTGGCATTTAGCATGAGAGTGATTGTATTCTCTCACAAAATGGCGCTGTCACATCACTTAACGTCACTGAGTGTATCACATGCGCAGAAACATCATCTGTTGGGAATATATTAACGATCATCCGGGCGTTAAGTTTACATTCAGTTATACGCAATAGGAGAAGTTACATGAAAGTGATGATAAATCGAAAAATGAAACAAATGAGGTCATTGAACTACGTAGAAAACAAACAAACCAAGGTCTATCCACGCCCGATTGTATGTTACCTACAATACGTGAACATGTTCTTCCAGACAACACCGCTTCATTTGTTTACATTCGCCAACATGTACAAAAACGTAAACTGTTTTATTCGTCATTCATGATGCTGTTATTTATTTGACATTTTCATTGACATCGAAGTTGATCGTAGGAGGATGACGATAGACAATACATGAACAGTGAATGAATTCATTTCATTTTTTACTAATTCTCAGTAAAGGGCGGAAGGTCATGTACGTACTGCACAATTCATGTACTTGCACTTTGTTATAAAATTAGATCTTTATTACGAAGATTGTATAAATTACGTCAATGGATTTGAACAGTTAAGGATGCATTAATTAGAAGTCATTTAGACGCATCTATATCGTCATTGTCATTACGATTAAATGCTAATGAGGAATGTTTTAATTAATTGATTATTTTATTACGGCGGTATGACGTATTATACGTGTGCATATGTTTTTGTATGACGGATTTATTGTATGTGTAATAAGTACATTGTTACCAAAACGAAAAAAATCCATTAATTGATCGTTATTAAGTTTGATCTGAAATTAATTACGGCATCAAACGATGGTTTAATTAATGCGTTAATATACCAACGATAATTAAATATGAATTTCTCCGGTGACGTGAGCATACTTCTAGATCAGGGCACGTCTGAATTGATACACTTGCTTTTATACCACGCGCAAATGCGTAAATTTGGACAAAAAATGCCACGATTCAACGAACATCTTCAAAATATTGCGGGTCGCGTAGGTCTGCAAATCTTTGTTGTTTTTTTTCAACATATTTTTTTTTAAGTTCGGAGGTTATTCATATGGAAATAAAATATCGGCGGGGAAAAGATTAATCGAGGCTGAAAAAAGTTTAGATGCAGTAAAAAAAATAGGGTCCTTCGGGTTAGTGAGAACCAGGAATGTTTTATTTCACGTCTTATGGCGGGCACTTACCGAACAAAGATCACTCTAAATGTGTAATTTGAATGAATGAATTTAATCTGCACTATTCAGCAACTGCATGCTGTTTTTACAGGTTCTCTGCAGACATTGTTGCGTTGCTGGACTGTTTATTATTCGTTCTGTAATTTAACCACTTCACATGTTTAATAACCTTGTACTCTTAACATTATCACGAGCGGTTAAAACATTTTAGCATGTTATTAAACAGCCGACTCAATGTAGCGTCCTAGTCTAATGGTTAGACCACGTGGTGCAACATCTTATATAATGCTTTCTCATTTACAAACTTAAAACACTCATTGTATAGCTGTAGGTTTACTCAATAACTACACAATGATCGACGTCTGAGTACAAGTTTGAGAGGTAAAAGACAATACAGTAAAACCTCACATAGCGACCACCTCAGTATTACGACCACCTTGTTAAAACGACCACTTATTTTCGGACCGGCTTTTGATTACTATCCTATAATTTAACTTGATAATGAGTCCACCTCATTATTACGACCACTTTTGGGCCCCGAAGGTCTCATGATCGGGTTTTACTGTACGTATATACATATATGCTATCCCTACGCTCCTACAGAAAATTTAATGTCTGGTTATTTAGAATAATTGCAGCTCCAGCGCCTGAAAGAAGTCCGGCCATTTTAGATCTGTAAAGATATATGGCGTCATTCATGGGCGTTCATGCCGTAACGGGAACAAAGTTGATACAAATAATAATGCATAGTTGTACAGATGTAAATGTATATATATGTATATATGTATATAAACATAGACTTGTATTTGGGTTATAATCAACAAATGCCGGCAGGCGCCACTTTCCGCCATCAGATACATTGATAATGTATGATAATACTCAACGTAATTACTGGTGTTACGGATGGAAGGTTATTTTGTGCATTAGTCTTTAACGTATTGGCCAAAAATAAGATCACATGAATTGTTCTGTTTTATTGCGTTCATTTACTTGGACTCTTAAACTAATTTTAAAACTATTTAGGTCAATTCTATGCATGTAATGGAAGTCACAGCGTTTAATCTATTACTTACACCAAATATAATATCAGATTGTCTGTTTTTTTGTATTAGGAGTTGTTCCTCCGTCACACACGTTAATGTAATTGTAAGCAGCGGAAGTACTGATCACTTGTCACAGAGGTGACCCCTTTCGTCACTTTGACTAAGTTTATACAAGATGTACAACCTGAACAGCTAATGAAAAGTAAAACCTCACTTAGCGACCACCTCAATATTACGACCACCAAATCATGTAACAACCACTTATATTCGAGCCGGTTTTCTTTTTTTTTGTCAATACAGTCAAACCTTTGAACAAAGGTCACCTTTGGGAAAGACAAAAGGTGGTTTTTATTGACAAGTGGCTTTTATTAGGTAGGTTTGTTCTAAATAATCAGTGACGGTTTTTCAAAGAATGGCCTTTATCCACAGGGTGGTTTTTATTCGGAGGTCGTCGCAAACTCAGATTTGATTGTATTTCAACTTGATATCGAGGCCACCTGGATATCAAGACCTCTTTAATCGGGTTCCCAGGCAATCATAATACCGAGAGTTCACTGTATTCATGTATGTTCCATCCCTAACCCATGTGGACCAGGCTGGTGTGATGTAGAGTGGAGTATTTTTTGAGTCAATTATGACTGAAGCACAAAATTATGTTTCCTTCAAACACCATCCCTCCAGCTACTGGTCCCGTGTGCTCCTTAATAATGATTTAAGTTAAAATACTAACCAATGCTCTTATTTATTTTCAGGTAAAACATTTCAAGGATGCTAATCAACGCAAATCAACGCAGACGACTTCAGCTTTATAAGATCGTCGCCGTCATTGAAACACCTTAAGTGAATTTGTAGTCATTGAAAGCGTGAAATGTAAGATGAATACTGATCAAAATGAGTGTGTCACTTTTCTAGTGAACATTGTAATATGTGTCAATTTACACATACATATCAGAGTGGATAACATAACATTTTATTCATTCCGATTTTATCAAATTGTATGCAGACGTTCATTTAGACGGTACGTATATGGCCAGGTTAGTTGTGACGTAACATATATGACGTCATTAATACCCGGATGTAATCGTTTGCATTTTAAAGAACTCCATACCAATGAGTATGATATTACATGACATATTTTCAGTGTCTCTAGACTGTTTTTTCATATATTCGGAACTTACTTGAGATTTTCGGTCAAAAGATTCTAGAGAAGTTTACGAGCGCGCATGCGTGGGAAGCGTGAATTTTGGAGTTTTTCACCGAAAATTGAATCTGTGATTTGTTTTTGCAACGAATCTGTGACGTCATGTACAGAAATAGTGTAATATATGTAATTTTGTGTTTGTTTTATTCCATTGTGACAATATATTAATGAGGGAAATACGAGCATCGTAGTGCGACCTGGTACGTCGACATATCACCACTTCAGAAATCAGACAAAGGGAAACAATCGGAATAGCTTAAAATGTCTATAAGGGAGATTACTATTGCGGCAATGCTTGGGAAAATCAATTATGAAATGATTCTTTGAAAGATTTACTTGAATGATTGAATCTTCATAATAAGAATGCGTTGATCAGGGTCAACTGTTGTGTAGTCTCCAAAATATATTCTGAATCGCATTTATGTTTCATACATGACGCCATTTTTTATTATTAATGAAAAAATATGCCAGTGGATATAGTAATGTTAAAATTATTCAGAAAATTTTCAGGATTTTTTTCCCTTATGATGAAGTTGATTTGTGTAGCCATTTTAAAAATGGAGTTGACAATAACGAACAAATAAGGATTAAATGCTGTTGGCGTCCTCTTAATTGTGTTTGTACTCGTCAAAACGTCTTGGTTCGAACCTTTTTTTGTGGGGAATAAATTGGTTTTTAAACATTTCCAGTCTTCATAGAGAGTATTTTTCGAGAATTATTGAATTATGAAAAGATAAAAAATTGTCCTTGCCAAGGTTTTGTGGTGTATGACGTCACTTGGGTCACAGATGATGTATTATCTTCATCACAGGAACTTGATACAAAACCTAATTTTAGCTCCATGGGCTTCATAACCCTTATTATTTGGTATAAGTAGCTTATAGAGCTGAAATTTGGTTTTGTGTCAGGTATCTGCGATTCTCATGTATATAAATGTTTAACAATAAGATTTGTATAAGACACCATGTATAGATATTTGTTACAATATTTTAAAATCTCAATTTTCTTGTTCGGTACAAAAATGATATATTTCATATGATTTATGTATACACCTTCATTACTTACCCAGTGATATTAATTTCTTTGTGATATTTACTACATACCATTGTTTTTAATATGTTAGATACTAGCAGACGATAAGTTAATAATACAGCAATCTTTTTGTTGTCAAAGTCTAGCCTTCCATGTCTCTATTTACCTGGTTTCTTGTAAAATTTGCTGATCGTAAAATGTCACCTGATTCGAAGAAAAAGTCGAGCTATTTTGATACTGTCGTCTTCGTCATCGTTGTCAAGCAAAAAACTTTAATGTAGCGCATTACTCCAACACTTTTAAATATATCAACGTAATACTTGGAATACTTGATTATCATGACAAGGATCAGTTAAAAGACAAGGGGCATTATTCTGAAAGCTATACTTTCGGAGTTATGCCCCTTTTTTAAGTAAGAATTTTGATCAAAATTGCTTATTAAATACAATGATTTAAAACAGACGAGCATTCACGCCACTCTATGGAACTCTTGTTTTGTGGTTGTGTGTGCAAGTCATAAAAATCACATTCAGGTATTATGGAGCGGACAGATTTTGGAATCGTTTATGATTTTTATAGGTTTGTGTTAAAGTCTATCGGAGTCGCCCATTTTTCAAAAATTAAAGAAAAAAAAGATCCATTTCAATGGAAACAAATGATAAAAAGAGGCAATATCATAGAATCTATCTAATTTGATAAAGAAAATATAGATCACTATTCATTATCTACAGAAATTATTTTTCCATTTTTCAACAAGGGCAACAACTCTTACAAAATTTAAAAAAAATGTGTTGTATTTAAGGTAATTATCAAAGAAAAAACCATCAATTGGGCCATACTACTTTTGTAATATTTGCATTTTTGTTTAGCATTTAGCAAATACATCAGAAAAGAACAGTATTAGGGATGTCATACCTTAAAAGCATTACTAGAGTCATAATCAAACCTTAGTTCGTAATTCGTTATACTCCTTAATGGACGTTAATGCTCATATGTGACCGCCTTTTACTTAATTACCAATTTTTTCGTTGTTTCCAGAATTGTCTGATACCAGTATCATTGCGTTTTGATGTAAAATGGCCAGTAGAAGTATAAAATTTGATAATTGTTCAATACCAAGCATGTTCCTAGAATTTCATTAGAATTAGATAATAAGATAATAACGCATTTATTTCAACTCTTAACTATTGTTTAACAGTGTATGTTGAATTCAAAACTTGTGTTTTAATTCAATTACATAAGATTGTATAAACTTTGTATTCTTTCAAATGAATTTACAATTGTATGTGAATGCCTAGACTTGTGTCAAGAATTGAACAAATTTTTAATAGACAGTCGATGTATATATCAGATTAATATATTAGTGAATATAGACATGTGTTGTTATATGGTATGTTTAATGCCAGTTTTTGCATTTTAAGTGCTAACACATATTTGTCAATATGCTTTTCTTGTTTATTTTTTTTCAAATTTGAATCGTCTGCGTAAAGTATTGAGTGTTATCTGTTTTTTTATATTATCAAGTGTAGTCCTGTTTGTCTGTCCATGCGCATGTCTGTCTGGCTGTTCAAAGGTGCGTCTGTAACTCCAGCAGCCTGATTATTTGGCATACCTGTGCATCTGTTATGTTCTAATGTTTGAAAGATATTACTATAAAACGTCATGCTTCATTTTATACAACAACTGATAATTACTGTACACACATTTATTAATACCGATTTCTTGTTTTACATTGTTTTACATTTTTAAAAGTTATAAAACATATATGATTAATACAAGACACCTAGGCAAAAAATGGCAAAAAAAACGAACAACAAAAATAACATTTCAGAATACACACCATACTGACACTACATTGACTAGCAATAAGCCACAATCTATGTTAATATCAAATACTTTAAAAAGAAATACTTCAGATAAGCTAACAAAAACATTTCCTGCGTTTTCACAAGATGTTGAACATTGAGGGTGAAAAAAATGGCCTGGCTGATAGTAATTTGATGAGTCAACAAAATGTCCTCCTAATGTTATTGCAACTCTGACCCTTTGGTACAAATTTTCAAGATTAAGAAGCTTTATTTTACTAATTTCTTCAGTCAAAATGCCAATTTAAGGGTACAATGTGAGCCCTGATCTCTGAACAACTTTTTTACACTATTGTGCAAACTTTAAAGCCTTGTTTGGCATGGATCAGAAAATTGACTGCATAATGTGGCCTATAACTGGGCTTCTTTCATTCAATACTTAATACTTTTAAGAGGTATTTTGTAATATTATAAATATACAAATATAATATTATTTCAACACATTTTGTAATGAACGCACATTTCTTTATTATAGATACAGTTAATTTATATATATATACCGGTAGATACGATATATGTTGAATTTGAGATGTGTATTTTTATATTTCTGTATAAAACATTGATTGTTGACTTTTGTATACTTATATATCATTATGCTCACTTTGTATCTGTTATGTTTTTGTTGACATTTTCACTCTAACAAAATATATACTTTCTTTTTCCTAAAATGTAATGTTATTGTAGCAATATTTTTGTCAACTGCTATAATTTTTATCTACATTCAAACAATAATAGATTTATACGATATTTTTGTCAAAGAGGGTTGTCCCAAAATAGTGTATAAATGTTGAAAAATTAAAAATAAGGTTAAGATACGGCTATAAAATTAGTAAGCTGCATAAGTTTATCATTTGTTGATAAAATTTTCACATTTGGTGTAATGTGTATTATTCTAAAGCATGGCAATTAAATCCTGAAAATATATCTATTTCTTAAATCTCTGTTGAGGAATTAAATGCTATTTTGGAACAACCCTCATATAAGTTTGTTGGTATTAAGTGAAAATCATCATTCTGGTTCATGTGAATTTTCTCAAAGCCAGCGTTTCTTTATTTCGATAAGAATAAACATGATTTCTGAAAATAGAAATTTTACAATACAGTGAGATCAGTGTTGCAAATTTCTAATCAAGTAATTGTACATAGTCTATTTAATATTTCAACCTGTGCTTGTGCTAAAAGAACAAAGTCTACATTTTACAAAAAGTGTAAATGCAGTCTATTCATTTATTCATACTTCTTTCACATTTCAATATTTTTGTATCATTGAATTTCATGTAGAAATGTCTGGCATAGTATAAACAGAATGGTCATGTGGTATATTTTTAAAGGCTAGGTTATTAACTTACTAGACGAATTAACGCATCTTAGTTAAGCTAGCTTAGATAATGAAATCAAGGGAGACTATTCTTTAACATGGTCATTTTTGTTGTTGCAGTTACTCCCCTTTAATCAGTAATTTTAGCATAAAAATGCGTATACTTCTTATGCTTGGTTGTAAAATTAGGGTTTTTTTTTGTCAGAAAAATAGAATAATACTATTATCAAACTGGAATATAAGTTAACTGCGATATATCAAAATAATACATATTGTACATAAAAACAGTTCAATTGATCGTTACTATGAATTTTGTTTTTTTTTGTTTGTCCCGCTATAATAAAGTTAATGGGAGAACTTGTTGAAATAAATAGATGTTAACCAACTTGGTTTTGTTTTCACTGTTTTTCTCTCATTTATACATAATCTTGAATAATCTCATAACTGCTTTTCGAAAATGTTGGGTATGGTATGCTTATAGTATTTGGTGTTTGAGGCGAAATATTTTAAATTAGTAAAACCATACACGGTCAAGTAAATTGAACATCTTCAACTACACCCAACAACACCCTGTGTGCTGGACATTGCCACCTGTTCTGAACATTGCCATCTATGCCAGACATTACCATCTGTGCCAGATATTGCCATCTGCACTGGACATTACCATCTGCACTGGACATTATCATCTGCACTGGACATTATCATCTGCACTGGACATTATCATCTGCACTGGACATCACCATCTGCACTGGACATTACCAGCTACATCAAACATTGTAACCTGCGCCGAACTTTGCCACTCGCACTAGACATCATAATACACATTGTCAATTAGATATTGTGGTGTGGCGACTTTTTAGATGGCCATGATGTAGGTAAGTTAGACTAAAGCATTTCACTTTTTGTTCTCAATGCAATGAACAAAAGCGTATCAATAAAATCCCACTGACACATCTATTACAATATTAAATATGAATGTAATTTTTCTAACAATATTGCCATGGCTGAAATCTGGCGAAACGCTCGACTGTAATTGTTACAGTATAATACATAAAGTCAGAGACTTCGTTATACGCAAAGGAAAATACGACAGCA
This sequence comes from Lutraria rhynchaena, assembly GCA_008271625.1. Lineage (NCBI taxonomy): Eukaryota > Metazoa > Mollusca > Bivalvia > Venerida > Mactridae > Lutraria > Lutraria rhynchaena. The sequence continues at coordinate 3,625,717 of VIBL01000004.1, read as the reverse complement.
TACAGTTCTGTAATAATGCATCTAAATCAATTAATACTGCTATACTGCAGTCTAATTTATTTTCAGAAGTCGCTGTAGTTTACATAGGGTCAGAGTTTCAGGGCTACCTAGCTGTACCAACAAATCTGAGGGATGTGAAACATGTCCTATTGTCAAACTGACCTTGATCTATAATGAATACCTAGTTTTGTTTTCAGCTCGGCAAGACTTTAATTAAAAGTCCCATTTTCGTATCTTACGGCGCCAATAGGTAGATAATGGACACTGGAAATCTGTCAAGTTTCACAGGAAGTTTTATTACAACACTTCACAACAAACGGAGGAAAAACACGAAAGGGAAGTAACTCAGACAAGGATAAATGCCAGGTAAGTAAAGGGAAATCACCCAGTCATTAATATAATAACGTACTAGCGCGGCTCAGCTGACCAGTTAGGTGCGTAATACTAATTGGACGCGAACGATGAACAACCAGCGAAACTGCTTAAACTTAGAAACAAAACACATAATACGTCATACCGTTTCTGCCCATTTGTTTGTCAATTAACCTTTGTATGTCGTAAAATTTGAAAACTTTCACAAACCAAAATATTATACACTGGTGTAATGACACACATAAAATTGCTGAACAATATCGACACGAACTCCATACGAGATAGATCCCTAGCTTCGAAGCTGTATGAAATATGGTGGAGTCCGCCGAGAAAAATAGCTGACACAAACAGTATTGTTGATATGATCTTTCTGATGTAGATTGTCGTCACAGATATTGCTGGTGGCAAGGTAGTAGGCGTCTGACGTTTGTCTCCAAAGCTTAAAGACATGTGTTTAGCGCGTGGCCTATGTTGTCTTTTCGGGCGGCTGTTCTGGTGAACTGTTTTGTTGTCCGACGTAGAAGGTTTTGTTTGCACGTCGCAATTTCTCTCTTGACTAGATGAGACAAGCATTGTCTGAGACTTCGTGCGTTTTACTTCCGCATCATTTCGTTTATCAGAGAACGTATTGTTACTTGGTAAGTTTAAAGAGGCATTCCTAATTATTTGTGATAGCCTCTTTACAGGTGTTCTAATTGTGACTGATGACCGCTTCATTACTGAACTTAGAGTTGATTCTGGCAACCATTCATTTTTTGGACTTTCATTCTGATTATCATGAAATGTACTTTCAGTTGTATACGGGTTCATTTCTGTAGACAAACTTTGTTCCTTTTTGTTGGTAATGCTTTGTTGAGCATCGGGTAATATATGGTAGGGTTCCATGTCTATGTGTAGCGGTTGTACATTCTTGCTTCCTTTCAGGTTACGCAGATTTGGAGCGCTCTTGGACAAGTTTGTTTCGAAGCATTTCTCAATACGATGTGAGGCAATTGGTTCGTTTCCTACTGACATATCAAGCATTTCTATACAGTCGGAGTTCCTTTTTTTCCTGGTACATGTATTTGGCGATACAGTGTTGACATCTTGTGCAACGGTCTGTCGAAGTCCAACAGCGCATTGTCTTTTCACAAAACGTTGACACAAGATCAGAAGAAGTATAACTGAGAATATGAAAATGAAACCAGACATAGAAACAGTGTGAATGATGCGGAACCAGACTGAATTGTGGATTAGCTGATGATCCTCAAATTCATAAATATTTTTCCCCGCTGCGATGTATGGTAACAAGGCAACAATTCCTGAAAACCCCAACAAACCTGAAAAATGCAAAGAAATCATCGACACAATGTAATTTATCTAAATCACACGATTATTTATCCGATAGCTATATCACAGCCTGAATATTACGTGCGAATATACCATACGGGACACATCAACTTACTGTTTTGTTTGTTTATTTTACATAGTTAAACGCTGTTTTTAACATTTTTCATTTATATTCCACCGTCGTAGCTAGAATGACGGACACACCAAGGTGCGTGCTTCGGTTAAAATTTGGGCAGGTAATGGGGAAAATTATTTTAAAAAATCCGGGGGAGCTTGCCCCCAGACCCCATAGATTGTCTCGGTTCAAATATATATATGTATACATTCTGTATATATATTCGGCATTGTATACGGCGGCCGGTTCACCTTACCAGTTTTCAAAGATTTTAACCAATGCTAACAGAACTTTCCACATTCCACATCGAATTCTCCACATATGGAGGAAAATCGACATATTTATCACATTTTCATGGAAGGGTAGGACCTGCCGCGACCGGGATTTGAACCCGGATCGTCGGGTTACAAGTCCAGCGTACCAACCACTTGACCACTGTCACCACCAACTCGACTTAATGCGTATAATCTTGGTTGAACCTTGTAAGCCGATATTGGAATTACTTCGAATTTCCCGGATGTAAAACTGAATTCATTTCTTAAATAACATATATTGTTTATGCCTTTAAAACACCATAAGTAAATTTTGTGTTGATTCTGTCATGAACTGCGTGTAATATTGGCATAATCAATGTATGGTTCAGATAAATTATATGTTAGTGAACGATCGTAATTGAAAACATTTTGTCTCTGTAAATGTAACTTTCTCTACCCTTACTGCATGCATAAAATAAAACTGTTAAATATAATTATATCCCATGATAAATAGACTGTCCGTAATGCTTTGCCACCGATTGAATAATTATAATAATTTTGTCCTGTCTATTTTTACAATTATTTTAAATAATAATATTTCACTTACCTGGCACCATGAAGATCAAAGAATCCATGTTAAAGCATTTAGTAGCAAGAACTGGACTCAAATACTGCAGAATGCGACTGAGTTGAACAGCTGACTGAAATGAGCTACTCCATACTTTGAATAAGACAGACATGCATTCGACAAGGTGGAAATAGTTAAAGACATCTTTTTTATCAAATGTGTGCAGTAATATTAATACTGGACCAAAGATCGCGTTGAAAACATCCGCTATTGTCACGAACGTGAGTAATGAAAAAACTACTTGATGTCGGCAACTCCAGTTTTGATATAACCTGACAAGTAGCACGCTGTTGATTGCAAGTCCAAAAATAAGATTTGGGCATGACGTTCCCACAACAAGAATTAATGACAGTGTAGCGTTTCCGACTGGCGAAATCGTGGATTCACCAGAATTCATTTCTATCATATTTTCAGCTGTCAAAGAGTAATGCCTTATCAGATATATTACTCTCTGCCTTATATATACACTGAGATTATTCAGGATTGGTTAGATCTCAGTTGGAAGTAACAGCTATAGAAAAGGTTTGTGTTGTTTTGTTATATTTTTATACAGGGTGTTGAATTAATATATTCCTAGAAATACTCGTATGGCGTTTATTTCGCATTACTTTTGTACACATCAGTATCAGTAACTAGAAGTTTGACAGTCACAAATTCAATTGTGGTTTTTATATGGGCGGAACTGTTCAAGAAAATGTTCCGAACCATGGATTATGTACAACAGAACTTCGATTATCCGAAATTGATTTATCCGAAATATTATTTCGGATAATCCATAGTTTTGGATAATGCATGGTATGAAAATTCAGACATGTTTGAATTCATCAAGACTGCGTCGTGATAAAACAAAGGGAGATCACTCCGAGATAAGAAAAGACGTACATGTAAGTAAATAATTGCATTCTCAGGTCGCCATTTTGGATGACTGTTAGTTTCAATGTTTTTTTTTGTACTTTTTCTAGCGTAGTCCGGTAAATGTTACAGTTTGATGGATTTCCACAAACACTGGACTTGTCTACGAAGTACTGGTATTCGGTGCACTGGGTGAATTCTCCAATACGAACTGAGATAGTCAAAGATACATTTTATAAGGACCCTGTTCTAGATTTATATAATAGAATCATAGCCTTAAGTAAAGGCACTTACCGTAAGACTTGATTTTGTTGAAAATGTGTAGATAATACTATACATTTAGTATAGCTAAATTCAAACTGATAACAATGAATATCGTATTTTTTACTTCGCAGCCAATGCTACAGAGATTCTCGAGTGTCCTAGTCAATACACACATATTCAAATTCTTGTTAAACCTAATTTTTACTTATCATTATGGCCCAGAATAACCACTAAAAATCGGATCTCTTCCGGATTGGGCCAAAAACCCATCTTTCTAAGAATTCAGGTGATCAGGGGGTCCGGTTTTGAGGGGTTATACTGTAATTATGAAATTAATGGGCTTGTCTGAATTAAGAAAGAAAAATATAAATCTGGAGCTATGTTCCTTTGTTGTACATTTTATATTCATTTTGGTAGAACTAATTTAAAGCATACAAATATACTCACAGTATAGTATGCACTCCTGTTTGTTGCATATACCGCAGTGTTTAAGTTTTTAAGTGTTATAACATCCTTGAAAATGTTGATTTACGGTTGCCCATCCAAAACTTTTGACAGTGAGTTGGCATTTTTTGTTGTTGTTGTTGTCATCGTATGCTTGTACTGAAAACAAAAAGCTAGAAAAAAGTACGAACGTATTTTTTTTGTCATAATCACTAGAAAATATAGTAGTCGAGGAATTTTTGAATGAGCCGACCGCATTACTTCAAACCAACAAATATCAAAGGATGGTTTTGGTATTGAGCGTGGCACAGCTTTTAATAGAAAAATTCTTTTCAGCTACACTGTAACAATGACGGGAATGTCATCACTGTCATCACCACACGTGGATCATTTTTTAATTTGTACAGAAATTCATTTAAAGCTCTTCGTATGTATCCCCATATTTCATCTAAGTTTAGACATACATTCTCACGCTCGTTGCATTGATCCATTTAAGACTGTTAATTAAAAATCAGAAACTGTCATATTGCTCAATATGTTATTAATTTCATTCCGGTGCGAATTTGCTGTAATTTTGCGAAGACACTTGTCAAATAGTGTACAGTCAAACCTGTGTTTGCAGTCACCTCCGAATAAAGGCCACCCTGTGAATAAAGGCCACCATTTTAAAAAACGTCATTAATTACTTATAACATAATGACCTCAAATACAGGCCATCTGTCAATAAAGGTGACATTTTGTCTTTCCCATGGGTGGCCTTTATTTAAAGGTTTGACTATACATTGTATATGTAATCAAAGATTACTAATATGTATATAATATAAAGAGTGGCCATATTTATTACTTGCTTCTTCTAATGTACTACAGGATTATTTAAGTACACTATGTCTGATGGTTTTCTGTATTTTTTCGTCCAAAATGAACTCATTTCCTGCCAGCATTAATAATAAGATGTTGTAACGCTAGAGTTACCTTTCCTTGACAAAATGTTTGGCTGTGTTTATTATCGGCGATGATTTAGATCGAAATTCCAAATATTAAGACGTATACAGAAATTAATTGCAATGGACAAAATAATGCTCTGTTTTGTATAAATAGGAATTCATCAGAAAAATCGCGTTTAAGAACAAACCAGGACATAGGCACCCAATACCGGTTATTTCTGTCCAGGGGCGTCTCCATGTGCTTATGCCGGTGAGGGAGTGGTGAAAATCAGAACATTCATTTGTTGGGATATATTTTAGTTTTCAGATGAACAAATACATAGTCAGCCCTAAGGAAAGCGGTATATATTTTAAAGGTACAACTAGGGATCTTGGTATACATGTATATATGACCATATACATGTACACTTTGATGTCCATAATAGGCAAGAAGGGACGGTTATCTCATAAACTGCAAAGATTTGAATTCAACTCGCAATCTCCCTTGTTTTTTTACCTAGATGTTTGCTATCTGGACCCGACAATTGGTTGAAATTAACTTTGAGGATTGGTTCATGCACCAAATAATCAACTGCTGTTAACCACACGAGATTTCAACACTAATTGATAATAACGCTCCTTATTTCCCGACCATCAGTCCTAAACCCGTCTGACAGTGTGATTTCGACAGCAATTTATAATTACGTTGATAAAAACCCATGATGCTATGTGGTGCTGTTTGTTGATTCAGTCAAGAATCAATTAATTATTGCTGTATATAAAACAACTCACAGAAATGCATGCAATGTTTCTCACACCTCTCCGCAACAACTTCCTTGTAATTAATAAAACCAACATATTTATATTCACACATGATGCATGATCTGTGTTACTTGAAAATGAAAAAAAAATGAATTGCGGCGCACGAATTATAGAGGCCCGAACAAAATAGATGTTTCGTATAACCCGACCATATTTTTTGGTCCCTACCCTAAAGTTTATTATCGCAAAATCCAAAGTACGAATATAATTAGGGATGAATCGTACCTCGTAGACCACAAAAGGTATTCCGAAAAAGTTTTCCGACCTACCTGCCATGGTCAAGTAACCAAAAACATGGCTATCTATTTCTGGCCTGAGCGGACTGTTACAACTTTTACTCGCCGTGTATCAAAGATAACGCTGTTGCTGGTAAAACAACACGAAAAAACAACAATATATAAGAAAACCAATGTATTGTGGTACAACAGTTACAACGCTCACATTTGATATTTTTAGCAAAACAAAATATAATACTATATATATTTCTTCGGCCTCTCTTTGTTGTAATACGGATTTTTGGTATAGAACAAAGCATTGAGGATGAACACCGAGGTATCGCAGATGGTGCACGGTATTCTAGAAGTGATGACGTCATCAGAATATTATTGCAGAAAGTCTTTCGTCAAATTTGCGAGATGCGATTTTGTCTCGAAATAGAAATCTTTCTTCGCCTGAATATAAAAAAACGCAAACGTGCAATTAATTTGGAAAAAATGCTGAGTTGATATTTACATTTCTCTTCAGAAATTTCAGATATTTTGAAATAATTTGGATTAGGCAATAAGAATATAGTCATGTTTATAGTTATCTACTGACCCTATATTTTGGTGCTGACCATAAAGTTTTAGCAGCGAAATCTTATGTACGAAAATATTTGGGGACGAATTGTACTTCCAAATTACGAAAGGTATGTATAAAAAAAATAATCATAATCATTGTAATAATCACCAAATAAGCCTCAACACAGGATTAAATCATTATCCTATATTGGTTTCTGTCAAAATATGATACAAATATTTTCTCTTCAAACAAAATAGACATTACTATTATACAGTGTAATTCATTTACCTTGAAATAATTACAAGCCACTTGAAGACGCGTCCCACGAGGTTTCTCGCAAGAATTAAAAACAACCTTCAGTTCATCGTACAATGCCACGAAGGATTCGAGTTCACGACTGATGTCATCCTGTTTATAAAAAACATAAAAATTAAACATTTTTTAAGTAAAGTAAGGTAATAATGTATACATGTACTAATCAATTGAAGTTTATCAATTGTTTGCAACGGTTAATTATATATTCTAGCAAAAAGGTACTATATAAAATCGAGCAAAAATTACTAGTATATCCAATAACGCCCAGTCTCAACTGTTTATTTTAATAATAAAACATTTAAAACAAATATATTGGAATGTTCGGAGGAGTTTGACAAATTAAGTAATATTAAATTAATATAAATTGCAATAAGGAACCAATAGGAATAGCATTACCTTCAAGCTATGCAATTTTTCATGACCACTAAATTCCAATTCTCCTGAAACTTCCGTGTACTCTTTTACATTATTGTTTTCTTCATTAAGAACGGACTCCTTAGACTCAGGATCATGACCATCCAGTAGCGTAGACAGCTGAAATAATAAGAAAAAAAATCGCCAAACTTTATAAATTGAATCACATCATGTTCGATGCTTTCTTCTACAGGTGTGTACTTATAAAACCCACTCTTAAATACACCTCAATATGAGCCTGGGTAGGAAGTAGCCTGTTGTCAAATAAACTATATTGAGGATCTAGATTTGACGAAATATATGTAGATATCTGTGATTCGGACACTTACGTAATATCTCAAACCAGTGACGTTTCATGACGTAGATCGATAATCAAATGATCAAACCTGCCTACAAGTGTAAAACAACAAGTTTTATGGCCTCACGTGTTATAGTATGATCAGACGGGATATCTATGACAGAGTCTAGTATCTATTCAATTCAGTGAGGAGTTTTAGTACACATAAGACAAACCTTTTTAGGTTGTGATTTTACAAACACTAATGTCGCTTTCAGTCAATACAAAATAACGCCATGACATAAAAGTTAATCTCATTACATTAAAAAGTTAAGTTTAATAAAAATTAAGGAATGAATCCCGTGAGATGCTGCGTGTAAAAATTCAAAACTTCAATACAAGCTACCGCGGTTTTAAACTAACCACCACGGTATAATACCTTTTCCATGTTATTGTTGATAATCTCAGTTAGATTTCTAAATTTACTGTCCAAGCGAAGCATTTCAGATTCCAAATCATGTGGCTTTGGTTTCTGGCAGTACCATTCCTCATCATTGATTTGTCTCTTTGTAATGTCCTCCTTACAATCATAACAACAGTACAGCAAAACAGATACGTCAGGTTCCTTTTCTGGAGACTGAAACATCAATATAGGTAATTAATGTTTCAATATTTACCAAGAATTGCCCAGGGCTCTAGTTGTAAACTTGACATTAAGAGGCCGAATGGGTCAGTGTGTCCATACCATGTGACCTTTTTTTTTAATACGACACGCAAAGTTTATCAACAAACTGTCGATTCGAAATCTTCAACTTCAACTGAGTTCTTTATTTCTTCATCAAATAGAACCAAATAAAGCGAAGTCTACGGCCATAAGTGTGACCTACGAGCGCAATTTAATGTTTTTTTCCGATAGGTGAAAAGCTTTTGTCCGAAAACGGGAAAATTTCATTCGGCAAAATACATTTATCCCGTTTTCGGCCCGTAGGTACTTAATCGTACGTACAAAATATTTTAAAAGTACACACCCCGATAACTTTAATGATAGATAATTTAGCTTCGGCATTCTTCCTTGTTCGTTTATCGTTTTCAAAGTACAGCAAGAGCTCCTTGTATGAACACAATTTGCACAAACTTATACCACACACTCGACAGTTCCGTATCTTCTTGCGATGTCCCAGGCTACCACCACAAAGCCTACAGGTTACCATATCCCTTTCCAGCTGAAAAATTATCATACAATGCAATATTATTGAAATATACGTGAGATTAACATGGTGGCCAGAATTTAGCTTAAGTAAGTGTAACCTCATTTCATGTATTTTCAAACTTCATAGATATCACCTATTGAAGATACTAATTTGACAGGATATTGTTAAAATATTATGCGAAGATACAGGTCAGCCAAAGTTAGGAAATCGAAACTGTTACATAGGGGATTAAAATGATGAATAACCACAAATTTGAATACATAAGTGGTAATTGTAAAGATCAGAACCAATTAACAAGTGACACAAAGTAATCTTTTACGGATCAAATAAGAATGTTACAAAATAAAAACTCACTGTCCAAAATGTGGACTTTTGCCATTCAGGAAATTTGACATATTTTCTGAGATCTCCCAAAGCTATCATACGTTCCAACGTACCAATACTTGATTTAAAACCAGCCAACAAACGAAGACATTCTTTCAAAATATCGACTTTGAATCTGGGAAATGTATCAGAATGTATTCAGTGTACGTGTATATATAAACGCGAAATGTACGAAATGTGACTGAAAATCATTTTTCAATCTAGTTGCTTTTATTTATGAAATATGAACTCAACCCCGGAATATTTAAAAAAAACACAACAACATCGTGCCAGAAATTAAGTTATAAAGCGTAAAAGAGATTTGTTTCCAGTTATTCGACCGACCGATCTTTAACCTGCCTACTCATAAGTGTTTACGCATCCAAATCTTAGTGCTATATAGTAATTTTCACAACAGTGTTGCCGATATTTGTAAAAAAATCATAAAAGAAAAAGATCCCTACCTACCGACCCATATTTTTTTTTTTGGGGGGGGGGGCATGTAACCGGAAACAAACCTTTTTTTGTTTAGTCCTGAGACAAAAGGCTGAATATTGACATACTGCACCAAAGACCAACTTATCTAAAATAATGATATTGAACCATAAATGTTTATGATATAATACACAAAAATCCAGGCCCATATCCACTTTAAATTTAGATGTAGTAAATTCAATTGCGTTGGAAGAAACATGCACACATTTGACGCGACACGGTGTGACAGCATAACACAACAGCCGCAATGAGGCTGAATCTTGAACCGTATTGAGTAAAGGCACTTCCAATACTCCCTAGTACCTTTTTGCATGGGGACAGTTCCTTGTAGGGGCACAGGTTAATATAGTTTGAAAATCAAAGAAATCAACGATGATAAAAGCAAATGACAACACAAGAAATTAGTACTGACTGTTCTTTCCAGAATCTTGGTTGAGTCGTTCCGTCTTTTGATTGGAGCACGAGGTCGCATTCTATCTGATGTAATTCCTTGCGCGCTTGATGGCGCATTAATTCAAACCATTCTGTATGAGAGCGTGTGGCGCAGCCACCACTTTCCATCCGTTCCTCGAAACAATCCAGACACACCTAAAATAGAAGACATATAGATCTGACTGCAGTAAAATGCTCTGGTTCACGGGCTGATTTAGGGGGTGGCGGAGAGCCGGCGTGCGCCCCTCTAATACCTAGTTACCATAAATTATGCACGGATTATGTCCATATTCTACATTATCTAGATTTTTCGCCCCCCCCCAACCAAAAATCCTATATCCGCCCCAGTTGTTTGTCCTTACCGTTCAGTGGATTTGAATTTTGTAAACTGGTATAGGCCTATTGTAGACCTAGATTTAGAGTTAAATGGAGCTCAACATATGATTATCAGTTTCCCGTAAAGATGTAAGCATTCAATTCGACCGAATCGTACAAACTACATTCTTAAAACAGAGCTTTCTGCCAGTTTAAGTAAATACTAAATGCCCAACTAGTTATGGGTCGCCTACCTTTCTTTCAACACCGAGGGGATCCGGTTGTGCCATAACGTTCAACCTACGTCTGTATCTCAAACATGGACGACAAAATACTTCCCCGCATCTAAAATTAGAGTAAATAGCATCATAATTAGACATTGTTAGGGCATTAAACCATGTATTCTTAATATTATTAAACAAGAATCTAAATACGCTGTGTGGTTGATCTTTTTAAGCGTACGTATTAATATTATTATACACAAGTATCCTTGCAAATTCAAGTTATCGTCATCAAGTGGTGCTAATATAAAAAATATGCTGATATGTAAAATAGAAACATTCCCAAACCATCTAGTCATTGCCCAATGCTGCAATTCGATTTTGAATGTTTTGACTCTAAGACACCTTTTGACGTTTTGCTTAGTTGGAGATAGGAATGATAAATGTTATGGCGCGGATTAATTAAAATTGATTTAAATGTTTGAACAATGATACATTGGTACAAGTTGAATAATTGAATGCATGTACGATTTTACACCAAACTTATTTGCATTAAATGCTTGTCCAGTAAAATGTTTGTTTGTTTTTATGTGACTTATTATCACTGGGATTTAACGCAGTTTTTCAACAATTTTTCAGTTATATACGGCGACCGGTTCACCTAACCAGTTTTCCTGGACTGTTTACTAACCAGTACTAACTTACCTTTCCACAAGGAGCCGGCAACTTCTCCACATATGAAGGAAAATCGACATTTTTGTCAAATTTTCATGGAAGGGTATGGCCTGCCGCGACCGGGATTCAAACCCGGATCTCCGGATTACTAGTCCAGCGCACTAGCCACTGGACCACGGCCGCGGCCCCAGTAAAATGATGAGGATAACACGTGTATATAAACTCAGATACACGTAGTGACGAAAATCCACACCGTGTAGAAATCTTGCATAAAAGCTTTTGAAAGAAAACGTTTTGGCTGCATACCACACACTGTGATATATTAAACGTAGAAAATCTTGTATGATAGTGTTATTATGTCGAATTTATTACCAGTAAACTTATTCTGTCTATGAATAAATTCTCTATTAAAGAAGTCGCGTCTGTGCAATCTAAAGATTTAATCCGCTTAAAACTTTCAAACAAAATGTAATCTAATCTTTAGTCAAACGAGATTCTCTCACTGACGGGTGTAAACTGTTGCGAATTTTGATAACAACTAAAAGCGATGCATGTTCGACATTAAAACGTAATTTATTTTCACGATCGGGGGACGATTTAGCACCCAAGTAATCTTTGTGTCTACAGGAATGCGTACAATAGGTATCATTGCTTTGCCCTTGAATATGCGTACTTGTTAATTTTTTGTTTAATTCTGAAATTATCATATCATATTTCCAGAGTTGTTAAACTACAAGGTAAATAGGAATATTTAGCAGTCACTTTGAAATGGTTAATAATCTTCTAGATTTGTTTGTTTGTTTCACTGGGTTTAACGCCGTATTTCAACAATTTTTCAGTTATATACGGCGACCGGTTCACCTAACCAGTTTTCCTGGACTATATACCAACCAGTACTAACTTACCCTTCCACAAGGAGCCGGCAACTTCTCCACATGTGGAGGAAAATCGACATTTTTGTCAAATTTTCATGGAAGGGTATGACCTGCAGCGGCAGGGATTCGAACCAGGATCTTCCGGTTCCAAGTCCAGTGCACTAACCACTGGACCACGGCCGCGGCTTTGAATCTTCTAGAGTACCATTATCAAGTCTTGTGGGGTTGAATAATAATTATCTGACAAAAGTGTAACTACAGAATGCAAGTTAGTCCTTGCATTAATCTTGTATTAAACTGCACATAAAAAGTATATAATGTTTCCAACAGATATTTATAAAACCGTGTGAATCCACACACGCCTAATGTGCGCGCAACCCTGTAAACAAGTTTTATGGACCTGTAACATACACCAGACCCTTAATAATGAGGACTTGAAGTCTGGCTGTGACTGTGACAGTTCTTCCACTAATAAAACATTTATTCCAAGACAATTCACCTGATTCGCTCAGTGGGATGAGTGAGAATGTGACGGATACTGCTATTCACAAGAAGGATGTCCAATGATATGAAGTCCACAGAATAAAATGCAAATTGGAAGAAGGAACTGAGAATATCAATACTACCACGGTGCAGAGAATAACAAAACGTAGTTAAGGGGAAGACAACAAACATATCTAGAAGAGATAGGATGGGTATATGGAGCACGAATGAAGCATATATGTAGATACCTGCGACAATGGTGCGGTCTACGTAAATGGTGGTATCCAAATACGACTCCACATTGCTTATTCTGACAGTGTGTTCTGTCTGTTGCTGGAATATAATGAGTTTTGGTGACTTCTGAAAGAAAGAAATATTAAAGTTATAAGCAGCATGCTACTGAATCTGCGCAATTAAAGTAAGTGATGATAAACACGTATATTGGTCTGTTGTGTTAGCACGGTCTGGTACGTGTTATCACGGTCTGGTACGTGTTACTACGGTCTGGTACGTGTTACCACGGTCTGGTACGTGTTATCGCGGACTGCTACGTGTTATCACAGTCTAGTACGTGTTATCGCGGACTGGTACGTGTTATCACAGTCTAGCACGTGTTATCACGGTCTGGTACGTGTTACCACGGTCTGGTTCGTGTTTTCACGGTCTAGTACGTGTTATCACGGCCTGGTACTTGTTACCATGGTCTGGTACGTGTCATCACAGTCTAGTACGTGTTACCACGGTCTGGTTCGTGTTATCACGGTCTAGTACGTGTTATCACGGTCTGGTACTTGTTACCATGGTCTGGTACGTGTTATCACAGTCTAGTACGTGTAACCACGGTCTGGTACATGTTATCGCGGTCTGGTACGTGTTATCACGGTCTGGTATGTGTTATCGCGGTCTGGTACGTGTTATCATGGTCTGGTACGTGTTATTACGGTCTGGTACGTGTTATCACTGTCTGGTAGGTGTTATCACGCTCTGGTACGTTTTATCACGGTCTGGTACGTTTTATCACGGACCGGTCTTTCTTACTGGTGTCTAGTGTTTGTTATCGCGGCACAATGTAACATTATCAAAGTCATATCCAATATAGCAGCGTACAAGCAAAGGTCGTTAAGACTTTATTAGGAAAACAATATTTGTGTCTTACTCGTATTAATTCGTGATGGTCATTCATGGCGAGATCAATAAGTCAAAAAATCATAGCTTCATAATAATAACACGTGTATTTACAAAACATTATTCAGGCTACACAACCCCCAGACGATCTTCAAGCAAAGAATTCATAAAACCTTTTTTCTTTTAAACAAACATTGTTCCGAAAATAAACACAGCAAAACATTTCCAAGTACTTCGTATCTAATCAGTGTAAACGCTGATATATTTAAGATTAAAACCTCTAACAGGACACACTTCAGATATCATATTACTATTTAGTCGATGCAGTAAAGTTTAAATTTCACGATGTATAAAACAAGCGACAGAAGAACAAAAAGAAAAAAGAGAAATAAATTGCACGATAACTTCTTGGTTAAAGTGGAAGAAATAAAACATTACAAAACTACGGTTGTATATTTCTGCATGCACTCAGTGCGTTAATTTTTCTGAAAGCTTTTCGTAAAAAATGTTTTATTTTCATGAAATTATTTTTATTGTCCAAGTACGTTTACTATCTGTTGAAGAAAACATATCATGAAAAGTTGTTAAAACATCGTGAAAATGTCTGTTTTTCATGAAAATCTGGTAGATTTTCGCGAACATATTCTGATTATCTTATGCAGAAATATGTATCCATTTAAAACTTACGATCTCCGAACATGGCTTGTTCCGGTAGTCCATACTCACATTCATCTCCGTCTGCCATCTTGAAAAAAGAACAAGAATGAAAAAATTATCATAAAATTGATAGGAAAACTGCATTCTAGACCACTAACGGGGAAGTACCACAGCATTTTTGTGTTGAATTAAGGTGTCCAAAAGATTATCAAAAATGCATCTGTTTGTTGGTGACATTTAAACATACTGATAACTAGTATAACACAACATTTACGGACGATGTTTTAAATCAATTAATACAAACGACACAACAACTACTGTTGATTACGCGTTGATGTTGAAACTCTAATTGAAACAATGGCATATATGTTTCAATTAAACCATTTTCCAGTAAACCATTGTTCTAATGGCTCGCACGCAATTTATTTGAAAGGTGAATATATACCAGGAAATTATGCAATATCAAACTCACTTTCTTACATTGATACAAGCTTATTTACTGTATCCTATACTAGCGCTCGTTTTACTTTGCCGATTTTAGAGGTCGGTATTGGAACCGCCAAATCTAGACCACGTAAAAATATATACACATCGCCAATGTTTGGGTTTCAACGTACTGTTTTCTATGGTGTTCATTTATAAAATAATTAACGTACAGTGGACTCTCGTTCCCTGTAACTCGGTAAGTTCGAACAACGTGGAAAACTAGAACTCATTCTCCGGTCCCGACTGTCTTTGTTACATGTTCTATTTAGTTCGACCCCGCGTGGCTAGAACCACATAAACTCGAACGCTCGAACCAATGATCAAGTCCCATGTCCAATATTTACTTTGTTATTCACAAGTTCAGGTCAAACAGTACATTTTCACAATTTCAAAATAATATGTTTACAGTGCATGAAGATTAACTTATGACAAAGCTATTGTTTGAATTTGTTTGCAACCATAGCTGTAATTAATTGTTCATTGTCAATTATTCTGTTCGTCAAGAATATGTAGTGTAATCATACTAGTATTTAACAATTCAATTCAAGTTTATCGACATAACCAGCAATAAAAATTGATTTAGTCATTTACAACAGGTATAATTTTATAGAAATGACATACATGTGTAATGAAGTTGTTTAAACAATAGCAAGAAATGTACAGAAAACCAAGATCATTTGAATAAACTATAAACAATACAAATACGAACATAAAAAACAAGCGGTTGTTTTATTTAACTATCTGTGAAATAAACAAGCGATAATGAGTTACGAAATGACAATATTAATGTATCTTATACGGAATGCATTTTCTTATTATTTCTTAACACTTATTATGTACATGTTGTCATATGATCACGATGTATCACCACACACAACATTAACACAATAAAAAATATACAAGGGACATAATTCTATTTCGTGGAGTCAAAAGTTCAACTATTGATGGCTAGAACTCCGGAAAACTCGAACTGATTTTGGAAGTCTCGGTGAGTTCGAGCCAATGAGAGTCCACTGTACGGTGTAATAATAGTATGTTGACTAAGATTAATTGCCATGTACAAAATCACGATACAAAACTTTGCAATATGGTACATGCATATCTCAACTCACTCACTCGTACAATGAGAGAGGTGAAAAGGATCAAGTGGCGTTTTATAAAGCATGCACTTGCCGCGGATGTTCATGCTTAGACTATAAGTGCTTTCAGTTTCTGTTTATTTATAAAATCGACTGAAATAAGTATACAAGTATACCACGAATGTGTGCAATGTGACCGTCAAAGTTTTTCAAACATAATCAGGCGCGTGCTTGCCTATACGAATTTACTTTTTTTTTTCTTAAAAAAATAAGTAAAATAAGAAAAATAATAACATGTGATATAAATTATACAGGAATAGTAAAATGACTTTAACAAAAAATAAAATCAATCGAATTCTTGACTGAGATGGGGGTTAAATTAGCTCCTTTAAGAACGTATCATATTCTTGAATCCACTTCTTCAATTTAGCCTGGGTATGCGCCTGTCAGTTCCCACGCATTTTGTACATAATTATGTCTGAGCACGTATCTTTAGCTCTTAATTACAGAAGAAATGTTTAAATTGCTATGAGGAAATTTTTCGTGGATTCGCTTTGGTTTACATTTATAACATGTTCCCTCAAATGCTGGCGGTTTGTATTTCATAACTCTAGTTTTCATCTAAGAATATTAAACATGTTTCTATGTTTTATCAGTAGACAAAATATTGGCTGGAACGCACGGGCGCTAGATTAAATCATGAAAGTGCACGGTGCGAGTGATTTATCAACTTGTAAAATATGGAAATACTTGCGTGTTTATTTATTATCTCGATTCTAATAAAAAAATAAGAATTCGCATTTGCGCACTTTTATATCCGAAAACAACAAAATCTCTGTCCGGTTTTGGATTTTACTTTGAGATCATTCACCATTATAATTGCTAGGTTAAAATCGGATGGGCAAATTGTACTAGCCATCCGTGTTTTATCATAAAATAATGTATTGCTGTTTTTTTCTGTATGTTAACATCGGCAATGATTCAAATCGTGTTATAATTAAAGATCAATCGACAGTAAAGTGACCTCGTGACCACTTTCTTCATACAATTTTGCAAGTTTAATCATAGCTTAGCATGTCTAGAGACAATTTGTTAAGCTAGATTGTATTGTAATATCATACTACAGTACTAAACCTGTCATTCGGTTTATACACAGCATGCTGTTCAACAATAACAAAACAATGTGTATATTTTAAGTACAATTTAAATTTCAGCATAAATTCTGTCTTCTATTTCTTACGGTGAATTTTTGTGCAATATCTTAAACAAAGCCAAACAACCATGAACATAAATATTCATGATTAATGACATAATTTACTGTGACAAACGTGATGTATATAACTAATGTACATACTGAACAATGATACATGTGCAAAGCAAATATGAAAAAAGCACTGCATTCATCGCACGCGAAAGCTTTTGTAATGATTGAACGTGTCTGGTAGTTTGATAATTGAACTCACTGGACCATGCTTTAGTTTACACAGGAATACAACTGTTTGAATAACGATGTAGAATAACTTAATCACTTTATCGTTAGATAGTATGAATAGATATAAGATACTCGACAGAAAATCTAACGCGACAAAGAAACTCGTTAAAACACACACTGTTAGTATTAAACTTATTGTTGATAAAAATAAGGAAACAAGAAATGGCTAATTGTATAAATAACAGAAGAGAGTCATAATGACTCTTATGCAGAGGGGTGGGGGCATAACTACAGGAACAGTTGTTAATTAGCAAGTTATGTTCGACGAAAAATATTGATAATTAAATATTTTGACGGTTGTATAACAATGTATAAACCTGGAATAACATAAATAACCATTATCATCATCATCATCATCATCATCATCATTAGATACTGACATTTGCATTATAACGTACTGGACTCTTAAAAAATGAATACTTTATTGTTGGAGGGAACATTTTTAACAACATGTAACTTTGACTAAAAAATGCTCAATTTATTAAAGAATGAAATATTCGTATAATTTTTGTTTTATCAAAGGCAAACTTTTTATAGTATAAGAGACAGTAAATTTTTGAAAATTGATGTTTGAAGCGTATTTTCTGGAAATTAACGGATGAAACATGATACATGAAGCAGGTTAGTGATATATTCAACCATATTTTGTATCCAAAAAAAGGAGAAAATGTGCATATTGAGACATTGAGCATCGGATGAATAGAAAATATCTACAAGTTTGATGCATGAGTGACTATATCAAAGTAAAATATAGTCTGCCCGCAAGCAGATACTATGATAAAGAGTTATTTTTGTTTAAACCACGCGTAAGACTGAACAGCGAACTTTTGTTAGTATTTAGAGTTGAATATAAAATGCAATACAGAGGAAAAATAAACATTCTACTTACGGTTATGCTTGTATTCGCTACTATAGTGAAGTATCTTAATGCGAAGTCAGGTTTAGCTAATATAATTTATAAAATCTATTTATAGATCAATGTCCGGGTTCTCCGAAGAAATTGTCTGTTATGTATCCGTTTTTCCAATTACACATACATGAACAGAAACGTGAGAAAAATGCCCCCGGAAGTTATTACTACTCTCAATTCGGTCACAATTGATAGAGGATGGACGAAAAGTTGTTTTATCGTTTTTAAATCGTCACTAGGATGAATTTTAATGATTCGAATTACTCACGTGGTGTTTTGATAAAACTGTCCGTACATATAATTATGTTGCGCATAGTTACGTCAACCCTTAATATTGTCCAATACGACATCGTTACGATTCCGCCAGAATCACAACTCACAACGTAATAACATGATAATAACAAGTCCCAGCAGACGATTGGCGTTGCGCCAATAATTATCCGAGTTTTATGCAGATAAAAAAACAACAGATGCAGCAACCGTACAGTGCAAGAAAACTTTATCATAATAACTTGAAAAAGTAGCATAAATCGTTGTTTCCCGTGGTATTATCCGTATGCACTTTGTCGTTTCAAAAATTATTGTAATTAAACATCTTTTAATTGGTTTTTCGTGTGAACATGTCGATGCAAATTTGTCTAAACTTAATCCCACTCTTTTATTATGACATTGAATTTTATAGACTATTTCAATTTAGTAACTACACCAAGTCAATTTTTGTTTTATTTTGCATGGCATTGACTCTGGTAAAATTTATGGCATTATGAAGTTTCACAGAAATACTTTTCTAGTTTCACATTTTTATATCTCATAATGTATGCTGCTCTGTGATAAGTACATTAGTTATATTGCATCTTAACATGTGGTGCTAATTTATTTATAAGTTTCTGTGATAATATATATTTTTATATAAAAATTGATCATTATTTGCATTTGTCTATGTCTGTTAGCACTATATATCTAAGGACCACAATGGATATAAGAGTATTGATTTACCCTTTTTTGTGTTATCCTTACTATATAACGTTGATTGACGTTAATTCATACCTATTTTTCATTGTTCATATGTTTTAATATTGCTATGTTTGTCTTAACATTTTATAGTGAAAGAAATCTATCTATCTTTATATTTTTTGATAAATGAATTTTAAATAAACATCTCGCATTAAATTCGTATTTCATGCAGTTAGCCGCAGTGACTAAACCACGCCAGTAACCTCAATTCCAGAATTCAAAAAGTTGAGCGATGAGTGTCATTCAATAATTAACATGTATTGTGAGACCATAACCGCTCAACCATTGAGGTCAATTGTTTTACCCATAATCTCTATGATAGTGATCACTATTATTGTCAATTATGTCTGCTATTTTTTTTATTGCATATAGTTGACACTTATTTAAGTGTTTGTTTGATACAAAGTACAGATATTAAATTACCCAGTGTAGTCAGGCTTGTGTACTGAACTTGAAGTGATGTATTAATGCCCACATCACACGATCATTTATAGAAATAATGTCTTTCCATAATTCATTGCATGGAATGTATTACTAAATCTCTAAATGTCAGATAATTACGGTGCATCCTCTCCGAAACAACACCCTTTTTGGGAAGAAAAGATATATTGATGATGTTGTTGAGAGGTTGTTGCTCTAGAGAGGTTAAATTAATATTTAAAATCATACAGTGGGAAAAATCATGCTGTTGTAGAAGGAAGGTTGTTGCACGAGAGAGGGCCGCTCTGTAGAGGTTGCACTGTATATAATTAACCACGTCTTGTTGGATGCCAAACATCTATGTATGTCTTCAAGTCTCAGTCAGCTGATTGTCGTTCAGTATGTAACCACGTGACAATGTGACTAATCTAAAAAACCAACACGACCTTATGTTCTCATGTGTATTTGTCATAGTAATTACGTACGCTGTAAACGTGAAATTGCAGAAAAAGGCATAAATTTTATTCATATGTTTCATAGGATTGAATACTTGAACACGGAAATGAATTTCATGGCGGAATGGCCAATGATATGTTTCTTAAGTTCAAAGCGTCTCCATCTCGGGAGTCCATAGTCTGATTTCCGTCAAGTTCCAACCAATGTGATCACCGTGTTTGGGTATGTAGTTAGATGCCGCTGAAACACAACATCGAAATAGTTGGTAACCACAGACTTTATGACCTCTCTGCTTAACGTTATTAGTACTGGGATGTTTTTTAACTGCGCTGTGTATGTACCGAGTCAAGAGCTATCAAAAGCAAATACCGGACATTCAGAAAAAAATCTGTAGTTGTCCTCCGAAATCCACACAGAACTCTGTACGTGACAATTTAATGATGAATATGCATACTATAACCATCTTGCAAGTGGTTTAGAATACATGTATATAAATACAAAACAACAAAGGGACGTAATCGCGGAGTTCGTAGACTTTTATTCTGAAGTCTTTACAAGTTATCGTTCTTGCTAACGTTCACGTGATAACCAGAAAACATATGACCTGTATGTTTAACAACATATTCTTAACAAATAAACACAGCGTTTTATAAACGTACGATATTTTCAAAACAAGAGTATATATGATCTATTGTTTTCAGATTACCAAGTATAAAATACAGTCAAACCTGGGAATAAAGGCCACCATTGGGAAAGACAAAATGTTGCCTTTTTTCAAAGAATGGCCTTTATTCACAGGGTAGCCTTTCTTCGAAGGTGGTTACACAGGTTTGACTGTACATGATACAGTCTCTGCTGATATCCACGATATAACAATATCCACTCACCCTTTAGTGGCCACGTTGTTGAGAAATTTCATACCTTGATACTAGATAAAAAGGAATAAAGGAAAGCGTATAATGTGTCAACTATAATTATTATAAACATAATTATTATTAAATATATCGGAAAACATGCGGCTTCAAAATTCATGACGTCTTACCTATCGGGAACTGTTTCCCATGGACATGTTCAATGAACTCCCAATAGGTTTCTCCTGTTACTTCCTCTAAACCATTCAACGCTGTCACATAGAAACCAACGCCAGAATAATACGTCTGGGAGAAACTAGTTTGTAATATAATTGGAGACATTAAATGTTAAAACTTTTTAAAAGTTTGGAAAAAACTCCGACGCTTCTATTCACTAGCTAAAGGTTGATAGGATATTGGTATAAATATGAATATTCCTGTTAGTCCTGATTTTAAATTTATCTTTACAAACCCAGCTGTTCACCAGTGAAAGGTAATCTATTGTGATCCACTGGGCAAAAAGTTTGAGTGTAATGTACATCGAGATCCTGTGTACTTTATTTTCTTTTACAAAAAGACCAGCTGATGTTCGTGCCACGAAACAAATGCCAGCAAACTTACTTTTGCGGAGATAATAATTAGCATATTACCGAAAGAAGGATTTAATGTCAATGATCAAAATACAGTAGAACAAATAATTTTCAAAGCGATATCATCCTCATACTGTGTTAATAAATAAATAAATAAAACACAATTTATGTACTTAAAAGCGTAATTAACGGGAAGGCTACATTTTTCAAAGCGGTGTCTTTTGTCTTTTATAGCATGCCTCTGTTCCTTTCAGTTTCAAACATAGCAGGCTGGAACATGAAATCAATGGACGAATAGAAAGTGTGAGGCCTAAAGAGAAAAAAGGTTTGTTTCCGGTTACATGCCGGAAAAATGTGGGTCTGTAAGTAGGGATTTTTTTCTGATACGTTTTTTACATATATCGGCAACACTGTTGTGAAAAATTACAATATAGCACTAAGATTTGGATGCCGTAAAAATTTTGCGTCGGCAGGTAAAAGATGGGTCGGTCGGGTAACCGGAAACAAACCTATTTTTAGGCCTGATGAAAGAAAAGCTTACTTAGGAAATAATTGCTTGTGCTGATCACATATAAGTTCCATATACTTAATGACCGGTATGTTTGTACCACATCCAATCAGCGACATATTTACTGAATGCGTAAATGTTGGTTCGTGAATAATATTCTTCACAGTATATTGGAAGTAACCTTGTTTTTCCTCCGAATCACATCCATCAGACCTGTGAAGTGGGGTGGATTTCACTAATCATTTAATTAAAACACAAGTTTAAAATAGAACCTTTATCATTTTTGACACAAAATTTGCTCGCATGTGATAGTTTTCTGTATTGAGTTTTCTAAATTCAGCGTTCCTATGCTTATTTTCACTAAAATCATTTTCTTGAATTAAATTTTCTTTTCATATTTTACACCTTTTCGCATGTTCTAGTTATGTACTGGTGGGAAGTTAACCCAACCGATGTTTCTGACTAGAATACCTGAACTTACCCCGATCTCCACAAGTTACAGTACAGCCAACTTCTGTATACAAATACCTCGAATCAGTTAATGGTTTTAGACACAATGTTTTTAACCAATTCGCCACATAAAACATGCGCTGCGCCAAGTGTTCGAACTCACGTACCCGAGGTCCGTAGGCCTAACGCAATTGAGCTTAGCGAGCCGGGATTCCATGTTCGTGTTGTTCCGTTTTGAGGCGTCTACTGCCAATGTTCAGTAAAGTCAAAATATCGTCGTATTAACATCGTTCAATACATAAGATTAAACTTATACAACTAGAATATTAAGTATACATGTACTTACAATAAAAACTCAACTGACAATTTTATCCATATAAATATACCAATTAATTTAAGAAAAAACATTGTTACTATCTGTTTTCTACGTTATCAGTAATAAACAAATATTTCAAGACAGATACGCCTTATAGAAACTTCTTATCAGTACCACACAATACTGATTACATAAAACCTAGAGTTTATGAAAAGAAGTACAACGTCATATTCAGGATTATGTAAATCAAAGCACTGAAAGCACTGGAGGATCGATTGTCTCTAAACAAGTCATAGTAATTAATATCACGTTGACAAGAATCATAAACCAAGGTATGAATAAACTGGATTTGCTTTAAAAATTATCCTTTGACTCCAAATGAAATACTACCCTCTTTCCAGATATCTGTCTTGCAGTTAATATACTTAAGTAGCAGCCCATCAAACAAAGTGATATCTAGATCAGAACTTATCACCAAATTTCAAGTAGCTTGGTCACATTTGCTACCAAAGCTGACAAGAGAACTTTACATGACAAAACAATGTCACAATTTCTTTATCCACAGGTTCAAAGTGTTAAGTAAGGCCATTCTGTTTTATTAATTTGTTAAGCATTGTGCGCCAAGGTGTTGAACTCCGTCAGCATGAAAATCAACACAATTTTATTCAAGGTCACAGTTGCTTGATTGGCTTCTACAGCTTCCAAGATTATTAGCTATAGTTTGCAAATCATGATTTAGGTAGATTTTGTTTTAAATTGGGAACTTGATTTCAATTTTAATATTGTTGTTTAGGATTCAAGTGTAGGAAACAGTGACTTACAAAATCAGATTCAGAAGTGTTAGATTTATGAGTTCTGAGTTTAAAATTGTCAGTTGACTGTTGCTCTTTCTAATATGTTTAACTTGATATTTCTGTTAAAGTCAAGAATTTTTTTCAAAATGACTGATCACTATAGCTCCTTCACCACTACATGCTCAGGTGATCTATAAAACAGAATGGCCTAATGGAATTCTTCAATAAACTCAACTATGTTACAGATACAAGTCAAATATGATAGTTTAAAATATTTATTTCAAAGCACAACTTGAGATTAACAATTAAAATCACATTAACCCTTCATTATCATGTATTTGACGGAACAATCTGGTTCATTTGGAACAAAAACAAAAGGGTCAAGATGGCCCTTTTTCGCTCACCCGAGTAAAGATTGCAACATCTATGGTTTACCTGTGACTTGACCTGATGACCTAGTTTTTAACCTGAGACGACCCATGTTCAAAGCTCTTCATGATACCATAAATACAAACATTCTGACCCCTAGAGTGTTAACAAGGTTTTCCTATGATTTGACCTATTGACCCAGTTTGTGACCCCAGATGATCAATGTTTGAAGCTGTCCAAAACATCATGAAAAGAAACACTTTAAGACAGTTTAACAAAGATCCAATCAAAACTGTGGCCACTAGAGGGTTAACAAGGTTTTTCTATGATTTGACCTGGTGATATAGTTTTTGACCCAAGATAACCCATGTTCGAACATGTCTGGGATA
Organism: Lutraria rhynchaena; assembly: GCA_008271625.1. Classification (NCBI taxonomy): domain Eukaryota; kingdom Metazoa; phylum Mollusca; class Bivalvia; order Venerida; family Mactridae; genus Lutraria; species Lutraria rhynchaena. The sequence continues at coordinate 3,600,952 of VIBL01000004.1, read as the reverse complement.
TTAATAAAACAAACTTTCTGACAAAGTTTATCGAAGATTCAATCAAAATTGCAACCTCTAGGGCATTAAAAATGTTTTCTGGTGTGTCGATCTACTGACCTAGTTTTTGACCGGAGAGGACTCATATTCGAACAATTTACAATATCATTAATACAAACATTCTGACAAAGTGTCATGAAGATTCAATCAAAACAGTGACTTCTAGAGTGTAAACAAAATTTCCATTTGACCTGGTGACCTAGTTTTTGACTCCAGATGACCCATGTTCGAACTTGTCCAAGATATCATCGAGACGAACATTCTGACCAGGTCTGATGAAGATTCGCTCAAAAGTGTGACCACTAGAGCATTAACAACCCCCAGGTGTGGATGATAGACTACGGATGACGGACGTCGGAGTAGACTGAATGATCACTATTGTAAAAATTGAATATTATAAGAAAAGTATCTGTTGAAAACTGAGTGTAATATGTCATAAGTTTTCCATCACTAAGAATATCATCCAAGCTGAATGCAGCTTTTGTGACCTCCTGTTGCATAAATTTTTAGGAGTCTTTTCTCTTTTATTATATAAGGATGTCTTTGTTAGTTTCTGGTTCCACTGATGATTCCATTAATGATAGAACCATTAAGGGTAGCAGTATTTATGTGTATACAAAGTAAACGATCTAATGCTTATACAGTTTGTATCTATTATTTTCATGTTAGCTTGATACTTGTTCATTTTTGTTTGTAGTTATCTTGTTTCATATTCCTGTCTCACATGTTTAAACATTCATTTACATTATAGTATAATTAGATCTAAAATATAGATACGTATCTAACAAAAACTTATTGCTTTACACAAGCATTAAAGTGAGTTCAAGTGTATACATATGTGTTTTATGACCTTTTCAACGTTGAATGCAATTAGAAATATTTGGGTGCTGCAGGATCGATCCCATCATTATGTAAGCACTGATTCCACTGCCGCCTTGTTCAGAGGTATGTAACAAGTATGTGAGTGGTGTTGGTTATAGTGCCATGTTACTAATTACTCATTTGAAAAAAAATGCGAATATAATATTCTTTGATGTATTCTGTTTGTAAAGTTGATGAAAATGCCAAGGTGCACTGACACTGTTACATCAAAATGCATGGAAAACAATCATGGATTCTAAGTAAATAGCGTACAAAATTCACTCAGCTAATCCAAGTAAAAAAACAAATAGCTAGACTCAACAGACAAGGCTCATTCTATTGGTCTAAAAACCCACACAGATAACACCAAACAATACAAAACATGCAAATGTTGGAAGACACAGATATAGATAACGCATGGTTTGTTCGTCTCTATTCTGTATTTTGTATTAAGACGAGATTTTTATGTTAAGTGTTGCAAAGATAGGAGCAGTGATTAAATATATATGAGCGTTTTTTGCCAGAAAATTAGCTAAATACTAATATTTTAAGTAGGACGAGCAACACAAAATGCCAACACAAAATGCCAACAAACAGTCTTTAATTACAACTTCACTGTATAGACTGTAAAACTGAAATCCACGTATGTCCGCATACTCGAGGAGTTATCATGCAGCGGTACGAAATATCTTGTATTGAAGTATTGAAATGCAAGATCATGGTTGCCCAATGTTAATCTAACTTAAGTTACATTTTCTAACCGAATGCGCGTACACACACATACATGTGACGCATGAATACACTTTGTCTTCCGGTTTGATATTTGTTGTATTTTATATTCCATCTCTTACGTTGCAATAGGTTACAAAATATGGACAGTAAAAGGATATGTATCATAGGAGCAGGTCCTTCAGGAATGGCGACATTGTTCCATTTTGCCAAGTTGGAACACATGCCGGATGTTGTGTGTTTTGAGAAGCAAAGTACATGGGGAGGTTTGTGGAATACATCTTGGAGAACAGGTAAGTTTTAGCGTGCGTTCCATACGAAATTTAACCAATTGTGTAATTAGAGTTAGTTTAAAAGAATGTGAAAATTTGTGGACAACCAATCAATTCCACAGTTGTTTTTTTCACACAATAGGCCTTTTCAGGAAGTAGGTTATCTCCCTAGCAGAACTCAGACTTAATGAAAATACTAGAATTATTCAGAACTTAATTGACGTTGGACAATGTTTGTTACGAAACAGTATTGACAGTGTAAACAAGCAATTTATGAATATATGCTTAGCTATCTGCTTTTGTGAAGGAAACAATCAAATATACGGCAATTGTTAAGGGATGCACAAAAAAAGCTTTAAGGGTATTAGTCAAAACATTAATTAAGAGTATAGAAACAATTAATAAGTTTTGTATAATCTAATTGTTTCATTTAGTTCAGTCTACAAACATATAGATGTAGTTTATATTTATAGAAATCTTTCCACAGCCCATAAAAATCTGAATGATTACAAAATAAATAAGGTTTAGTGATAAGTCAATTCAACCACATCTCAGAACAATGTACAATACGTATAACTGAGATATGATGAATTAACACTGATTGAATATATATTGACATCCCATTGTGTTAGACACCATAAAACTGATACAGGATATCACTGGAGCCTTCCATCTCGGTTGTGCACATAGAGGTGGGGGCAATACTGTATATTACATTTCATTACGTAATTGTCCATTATAATGACCCGGTTTCCGTATATGGTGATTATCAAGTGTCAAAATCGTGTTTCGGCTTTTGAAGCTTTTAGATAACATTAAGATGATGTTATATGTTACACGTTTCTATATTGCGAGTCTTCATCTGAAGTCGTAAAGCTATCACTATTTTTTTCGTTGTAAACGCCAGTCTGATATGTACTACATGAATATACAATATCCATTTCAAAGAATTTTTGTAATAATGTTATACATTAAAATGTATTTTAATGTTACGTTGAGACGTGAAGAAGTAATTTATTAAATTGAATGCTTTTGAGCGGCTTATACAAACATGACAAACATTAACGTGGTAACACGAAACACGATATCGCGCATATGGTGACAGTGCAGTTTTATATCTGTGTATTTGTTATTAAGTATTCTTATTTCCATTCACCGAGACAGCATGGGGAGGTCATTACTGAAATTTGTCAAACACTTTACACCTATAAAAACTCGGCAAAACTTTTTTTTGTTTTGTTTTGTTTTAAGATGACATGTTTAAAAAACTCCAACAAATAGTGACCATTCATGTAACATCTTCCATGATTAATAATATTATTTTAATACATTTTATATGTCTGTTTAACGCATACATTCAGGTGTTGACGAATATGGCGAACCTAGCCATGCCAGCATGTACAAACCTCTATGGTCAAACAATCCTAAAGAAATATTTGAGTTACCTGACTACACTTGTTTGGAACATTTTGGGAAGGCAACACCATCATTTACTCCACGTTCTGCTGTGAGGGACTACTTAGAAGGTATGTCAGACTATTTTCAGAAGATTGATCACAGGGCGCTTTTCAAAAGTAGCTTTCTTTTAGTACTGGAATATCCTTTACAGACCTGTGTCCCACCTGCGCCCAATTGTATAAACATTGGTTAACTTTAACCAAATGGTGAATTAAAATTAACCATTTGGTTTACTTACCATTAAAAATCATTTAAACATTTAAAAAGGGCTGCCATTTTGGTACTGGTTACCGTTTATGTTAAGATTCAACCAGCATCTTAGACTTAGGTTAAATTTATTGAAGCTTTAACAAAAAAAATTTTGGTTAAAAATTACTACAACAGCTAACCGAACATCTAACCAAAATTTTAACCAAAACTCTGATTTAACCCAGTGGTTAAAGTTAACCAATGTTTATACAATCGAGCGCTGGTGACTCGTTTAGCAATTTGTTCCAGTTTCTTAAGCTATCTGCTACAGTGAACATGTTTGATATAGTTTTGAAGACAAATTACTGGGCTACAATGCACTGTAAAACTGCTGTCTTCGTAGGATAATAATTGGCAAAGGTTTGGTCCAACTGCAGACGTGGTGGAAATTAAATTGCATTCAGTTCCGTTTGTCTGTTATTGGACAGGGTATTGTGTTGTATTGGACGAAATAATTACTGATGGATTCACACGGCTGTACTATGCACTTCAGGTCGATGGGTACGCAAAGCTGACAGGGATTTGAAAGCATTTATCAAGTTCAGTACAGTGGTACGATGGGTTCAGTACGTTGACGAAAAACAAAGCTACACTGTCGTTGTTGAAAATCTGGTGACAAGAGAAACACGCCAAGAAATATTTACACATATCATTGTAGCTGTAGGTATCTTCAGCACGCCGTACCTGCCGGACGTTCCGGGTATGAACGACTTTACTGGCCGAGTGTTACATGCCCATGATTTCAGAGATGCCACAGAGTTTAAGGGGAAAAGTGTCCTCATTATTGGTGCTAGTCTTTCCGGTGAAGATGTCGCTCTTCAGTTGATCAAGTTTCGGGCAAAGAACATATACTTAAGTTACAAAACAATTCCGAAGAGTTCCTTGTGTGTGATACCAAAGGAAATTGAAGAAAAACCATTAGTTGTCAGAATGGATGCGAAGAAAGCATATTTTACTGATGGTTCAAAAGTAGAGGTGGATTCAGTTATACTGTGCACTGGATACAAAAATCATTTCCCCTTCTTGGAAGGTCGGTTTAGAATAAAGGAGGAGACAAGCTTTTACCCATCCGATCTGTACATGGGTTCTTTGTTCTACAAAGAGGGCGATAATACCTTATTCTATGTTGGTGTACAAAAACAGTTTTACACCTTCCCTATCTTAGAAGCAGTGGCCGTTTGGACATGCAGGTAATCTTATAGCTTTAATACAATATTACAGAATTCTAGCGAATATAAAACATAAGCTTTAAGAAATAATGGACAAATTTGATTTTAGTCAATTTTTTATCAATGTCATTTACATTTTCGTATTGGTATGTGGTTCTTATAGTTTATTATACTTCAAAGTATTACATTACTAAATTATTTTATACAAAATAAGTGTAATTACTGGGAACATAAACAATGTAATTGAAAACAATTTTCCTTTCATTGCAGATATATTATTGGTGCACTACCAGATGAGCCAAAATCTAAGCAAGAAATGGACGAGGATTCCAAATCTTGGGTGCAAAGAGTAAACGCACTCACATCTGAATATGATGTGCTCCAGTTCCAAACTTCTCATATTGATGCATTAGTGAATAAATCTAAATATAACCTTCAGTTGTCCACAGCTGAAACATTAATCGAGAAATTGTTAGACACCCGTAGGGAAACTAATGGTCTAGTAAACTACAGGGACTACGTGTACACAAGCGCTTGGACCGGACAACCGGGATTGAAACAAACACCTTTCATGCAGAATTTTGACGATAGTTTCGAGGCTTTTGTAAACGTTAATTAATTTACAATCAAGTTGTTGAGTTGCTCTCTCACTTACCAAAGATGCAAAAACACATTGCTATATCGTATGATATTCTGCATATGTTGTAATATTAACCAAACTTCCTTACTATTAATCACATATTATTTAGACATATCTATCAGTCCTTTCACTAGTTATGTGCGCTATTTCCAATGCTTAGCAGAGTGATCTATTCTCCATTGAAATCAGTGTCCTTTCTAAGATTGTAATAATCAGGATTTTGTGAAGTGAGCAATTGTATCACTGTACTTCACTGCAACAGATAAAGGCACGGATTCATAGTTGATTGAGTACATCGTTTATGCAATGGTAGCCCCTAAGTTGCGCTGAAAAACGGGCGTGGTCTAAATCCCACCAAACGCAAGTTATTCTTAATGAAAATTGGTTTACCATACAAATATAAGTTTAAAAAAGTCCTGTCTTTTTCTCTAACGTTCTATTTTTCAGACCATTCTTTTAAGAAATGTTAGAAAAAGTAGAGTAAGTTTAATATCTTTATTGTAAACATGACTCGTTCATAAATATGTGGGGGAAATGTTGAATACACACAATAAATAGGGCTGTACGAAAAAACACTTTCATAACGAGTGTATAGGCCTACATTTTATAACCAAGGAACCTCTGCACAACTTCTCTACATTATCAAATTTTATGCGAAGGCATTCTGACAAAACACACACAATTACTAAAATTTTAATAAAGCTGATCAAACGTCAACAAATAGTGTACATACCCACGTGTCGTTATGATCTATGTTATTCTGCCGGAGATTCTATGATCATTAAAAGGTATTCTACTTGCTAAGGTAACATGAAGGCAATTGTTTATTATTTGTATTTTAAAAAGATTGTATGTTAATGTCTTATTACAAGAATACACATTACAAGAATACAAATATCAATGACACATGATTTATTATCTTTTGAACATTTGTGTATTTTCTTAGATGTTGTAGGCAATTAAACATTGTGTATGTCATTAACATATATCATCATCATCGTCTACACGAAGTAATCTAACTAAAGACAATAAAACATAAGCAAGACTAAATGCGAACAAACAACCTCGTGATATGAATTGTAATACCAAAATCCACGAACGAGGTCAGCAAATACGTAAAGCAATGCTCCATATCAATTCTTTTTTTAGTATTAAATTGCAAGATGACTAACAAAAATCGTTCTTAAAAGAGATGCATTTATGCTCGAATACCATGTATGGAAATACGATCTTGTGACGCACGTAAGCGCTTTTACATGAGGTTTTAATATTTGTGCATCGTAGTAGTAGGTTATATTCCTTCTCTTAAATACGTCGAGATAAATTGCATAAAACAGAAAATAGAAGGATACGTATCATAGCAACAGGTCCTTGCCAAGTTTGTAGTTATGCCAGATGTTGAGTGTTTTGATAAACAAAGTACGTGGGGAGTTCTTTAATACATCTTGAAGAACTGGTGAGTTTGGTATACGATACGAATGAATCAGAAAACATACAATTAAAAACCGTACAGTTCTTAGTACAGCTCTTAGTAGTATTTGATGATTCATAAACATACATATACTGAAATACCCAAGTTTGGGGCTTAATTTTCCAGGCTTTGGACGTCTTGAATACATGCAGGAGAACTTAATCAACTTCGTTACTTTATGCAGCACCTTTCTTGTTCTATCAAAATGATATTCATGGAGTGGATTGTAAATGCTTACCTCATAAATTATTATTCAGTTTAAGATCTTTTCAACAACATAGATCTTATCAACATGAAACTTGCCACACGAAGTAAAAGGATAATTAAAATGGCGCCCGCCACTAACAATTCGTCGTGTTTTCGTCTTTTCTTGTGTGATAACTATTTTCGTCTTTACGCGGACGTTTTATAATAATTTACTATAAATCAGCCACCTTACTTTTTGGTCATTCTGATAGAAACCTCCGCACGAATAAGATGGGGAATTTTGGGATCTAGCTTACGAAGTTTTCATTTGAATGACAATAAGGACAAAATCCTAAATTGCAGCGTAACTCGGAATTGTATATTGTTTGAGTTGTCAAACAATTGTTACATCAAGCATAGTGCTAAACCAAAGTAACTTAAATTCAGAGTCAATATACATATATCATACTTTGACTGTTGTGTCAAACTTTTGTGTTTACGAATCATCGCTTCATCAATATTGATTATAATGATCATTTATCTATTCAGTATGTAAAAATACATGAACTTTCAGACTAATATTCAACTATCCTTCGTATTATTTATGCATGAGTAAGTATACTAAATTTTATGGCCGTATCTTTACTGTATTTTCAATTTTCTTTCAGTATTTATATAATATTTTGGGACAAACCTTGTAATGAGCGAAGGAAACGTATTTTTGAAGAATTACCATCACATTGTCATTAAAAAGATTATACACATAATAGCTAAAGTAATAATGTAATGAAATGCCAAGTTTTATAAAGCTGTTAAAATATAAATACATGTCTCCACTCACGGAGCACTTTGAATGAAAACAAAATATTTACTACACGCATGTACGCATATGTGATGTCTCTCAACCCATTATCAGAATATTTGCCCAAATCAGTCATTTTTGGTATTTGAAGTGGCTGATCTGACTGCCATGTGAAGATGATCCAAACTTTGGTTATGATTTCCTCATAAGTCTCCTATTGATCGCGAAAAGACAGCAAGATGACGAGTTGCAATGGTCATTTCTATATTAACTGGTTGCCTGCCTGTGAGTCCTTTATCAGTTGACTTACAGCATTTTTTTTTTCAGATATATCAAGTAATCAGCAACGTATATGCATCTGTTGATGTCCTTACAACGCTGATACAGTGCTTGGTGACAGAGCGCTCCTGTATGCTAGATGTCTCATTATTCTTAAATCTAATCATGGTTTTAAACTGCTCCATGGATCCCTCTACCTTGGTTGTCATGACAATTGCTTGTATCATTGTTTTTATTTTTATGTGACATTGTCACTTGGGTTTAACGCCGTTTTTTCAACATTTTTGTTTAGTTATATACGGCGATCGGTTCACCTAACTATTTTATCCTAGACTGAATACTAACTAGTATTAACTAGTCAGAGATCGTAACCACTCGTCCAAGAAGGACCCCTTTCAATATTCCAAGATTTCTTTTAACATTTTAAGCCGTTCTTCCATACTCTTCCTCAAACCGATCCATTCTTTTGAAAATCATATAATACAGTGCGTCGTAAACAAAAACCAATTAAATCATGTACAGTTTTTTTTAAGTTTATTCGGAATAATGTTTTGATACATACACACAATATTTGTTATGATAAAAAGTGATCTTTGAACAAAAAAAAAGAAATACTTGAATATGGTTCAAGATAAGATAGAGCACTACAAAATTTGACATATTATACTTGTTCTTATAACAAAAACAAAAACCTTCAGATCTTAATATGTACAAAATAAATTACGTTTACAAAAATACATGTATGGGATAAAGTAGCGTTTGCCTTTGATTGGCAAGACAATTCTTAAGTCATTATGTTCGTAAATTAACTAAAAATGTCACTACATACACTGGTTTTAATTTGCATATTGTTACCCAGTGCAAAAGACTTAGAAAGTGTGGGTGATAACCAGAAAATCTAAAAGCATAATACGAACATGCGACCTTAAAGATAAGCTTCACTAAAATGTCAATGAAATACACACGTGATATTACGAGTTTATTACCACCTACTTTTCAGTAATCTTTCATTCAGTCAATCTAACTTACAATTCTCTTTAACCCCAGATATGTTTCGTTTCGTTAAGTGTGATACGTCCATTGTTGTTAGAACAAATATTGTCTCTCACATCCGTCACAGAGATATTTCTCGTTTCGGTAAGCGTGGAAGTATTCAGAATGTGTATTCATAGTATACAATCTAATGCTCGTACAGATTGTATCTATTACTTTCATGTTGGCTTGATACTTATTCATTTTTGTTTGCAGCTATCTTGTTTCATGTACCTGTCTGATATGTTCAAACATTCATTTACATTATAATCTAATTAGATCTAAAATATAGATATGTATCGAACAAAAACTAATTTCTTTACACAAGCATTAAAGTGTGTTCAGGTGTATGCATATGTGTTGTGTGACCTTTTCAACGTTGAATGCAGTTGGAAATATTTTTGGGTGCTGCAGGATCGATCCCATCATTATGTACGTATTGATTCCACTGCCGTCTTGTTAAAATGTATGTGACAAGTATGTGAGTAGTGTAGGTGGTAGTATCATGTTACTAATTACTCATTTGAAAAAAAAACAAATGTAGTATTCTTTGAAGTATTCTCTTTGTAAAGTTGATAAATATGCCAGGGTGCACTAACACTGTTACGTCAAAATGCATGGAAAACAATCATGGATTCTAAGTGAATAGCATACAAAATTCACTCAGCTAATCCAAGTAAAATAACAAATAGCTGGACTTAACAGACAAGGCTCATTCTATTGGTCAAAAAAGCCACACAGATTACAAGAAACATGCAAAACATGCGAATGTTGGAAGATACAGATACGGATAACGCATGGTTTGTTCGTCTCTATTCTGTATTTTGTAATTAGACGAGTTTTTTATGTTAAATATCGCAAAGATAGGAGCAGTGATTAAATATATATGAGCGTTTATTGTCAGGAAATTAGCTAAAGACTAATATTTTAAGTAATACGAGCAAGACAAAATACCAACGCACAGTCTTTAATTACAACTTCACTGTATAGTCTGTGAAACTGAAAACCACGTATGTCCGCATATGTCCTGCAAGATCATGGTTACCTGATGTTAATCTAACTTAAGTTACATTTTCTAATCGAATGCGCGTACACACACATACATATGACACATGAATATACTTTTCTTCCGGTTTGATGTTTGTTGTATTTTATCTTCCTTCTCTTACGTTGCAATAGGTTACAAAATATGGACAGTAAAAGGATATGTATCATAGGAGCAGGTCCTTCAGGAATGGCGACATTGTTCCATTTTGCCAAGTTGGAAGACATGCCTGATGTTGTGTGTTTTGAGAAACAAAGTACGTGGGGAGGTTTGTGGAATACATCTTGGAGAACAGGTAAGTTTTAGCGTGCTTCCATACGAAATTTAACCACATGTGTAATTAGAGTTAGTTTAAAAGAATGTGAAAATTTGTGGACAACCAATCAATTCCACAGTTGTTTTTTTTCACACAATAGGCCTTTTCAGGAAGTAGGCTATCTCCCTAGCAAATCTCGGACTTAAAATACTAGAATTATTCAGAACTTCATTTTTTTATCGAAATTGACGTTGGACAATGTTTGTTACGAATCAGTATTGACAGTGTAAACAAGCAATTTATGAATATATGCTTAGCTATCTGCTTTTGTGAAGGAAACAATCAAATATACGGCAATTGTTAAGGGATGCACAGAAAAAGGTTTAAGGGTGTTAGTCAAAAACATTAATTAAGAGTATAGAAACAATTAATAAGTTTTGTATAGTCTAATTGTTTCATTTATTTCAGTCTACAAACATATAGATGTAGTTTATATTTATAGAAATCTTTCCACAGCCTATAAAAGTCTGAATGATTACAAAATAAATAAGTTTTAGTGATAAGTCAATTCAACCACATCTCAGAACAATGTACAACACGTATAACTGAGATATGATGAATAAACGCTGATTGAATATATATTAACATCCCAGTGAGTTAGACACCATAAAACTGCTACAGGATATCACTGGAGCCTTCCATCTCGGTTGTGCACATAGAGGTCGGGGCAATACTGTATATTACATTTCATTACGTAATTGTCCATTATAATGACCCGGTTTCCGTATATGGTGTTTATCAAGTGTCAAAGTCGTGTTTGGGCTTTTGAAGCTTTTAGATAACATTAAGATGATGTTATATGTTACAAGTTTCTACATTGCCAATCTTCATCTGAAGTCGTAAAGCGATCACTATTTTTTCGTTGTACATGAATATACAATATCCATTTCAAAGATTTTTTGTAGTAATGTTAGACATTAAAAGCTACGTAATGATATGCTTTAATATTACGTTGAGACGTAAAGAAGTAAATTTATTAAATCGAATGTTTTTGAGTGGCTTATACAATCATGACAAACATTAACGTGGTAACACGAAACACGATATCGCGCATATGGTGACAGTGCAGTTATATATATCTGTGTATTTGCTATTAAGTATTCTTATTTCCATTCACTGAGACGGCATGGGGAGGTCATTACTGAAATTTGTCAAACACTTTACACCGATAAAAACTCGGCATCGGCAAAAGTTTTTTTTTTCGTTTTAAGATGACACGTTTAAAAAATTCCAACAAATAGTGACCATTCATGTAACATCTTCCATGATTAATAATGTTATTGTAATACATTTTATATTTCTGTTTTAACGCATACATTCAGGTGTTGACGAATATGGCGAACCTAGCCATGCCAGCATGTACAAACCTTTATGGTCAAACAATCCTAAAGAAATATTTGAGTTACCTGACTACACTTGTATGGAACATTTTGGGAAGGCAACACCATCATTTACTCCACGTTCTGTTGTGAGGGACTACTTAGAAGGTATGTCCGACCATTTTCAGAAAATTGATCACTGGGCGCTTTTCAAAAGTAGCTTTCTTTTAGTACTGGAATATCCTTTACAGACCTGTGTCACACCTGCGCCCAATTGTATAAACATTGGTTAACTTTAACCAAATGGTGAATTTAGCCCAATGTTAATTTTAACCATTTTGGTTTACTAACCATTAAAAAATCATTTAAACATTTAAGATGGCTGCCATTTTGGTACTGGTTACCGTTTATGTTAAGATTTAACCAGCATCTTAGACTTAGGTTAAATTTATTTGAGCTTTAACAAAAACAAAATTTGGTTAAACTTTAAAAAAAATTACTACAACAGCTAACCGAACATCTAACCAAAATTTTAACCAAAACCAGATTTAACCCAGTGGTCAAAGTTAACCAATGTTTATACAATCGAGCGCTGGTGACTCGTTTAGCAATTTGTTCCAGTTTCTTAAGCTATCTGCTACAGTGAACATGTTTGATATAGTTTTGAAGACAAATTACTGGGCTACAATGCACTATAAAACTGCTGTCTACGTAGGATAATAATTGGCAAAGGTTTGTTCCAACTGCAGACGTGGTGGAAATTAAATTGCATTCAGTTCCGTTTGTCTGTTATTGGACGGGGTATTGTGTTGTATTGGACGAAATAATTACATTTTACATGATTCACATGGCTGTACTATGCACTTCAGGTCGATGGGTACGCAAAGCTGACAGGGATTTGAAAGCATTTATCAAGTTCAGTACAGTGGTACGATGGGTTCAGTACGATGACGAAAAACAAAGTTACAGTGTCGTTGTAGAAAATCTGGTGACAAGAGAAACACGCCAAGAAATATTCACACATATCATTGTAGCTGTAGGTATCTTCAGCACGCCGTACCTGCCGGACGTTCCGGGTATGAACGACTTTACTGGCCGAGTGTTACATGCCCATGATTTCAGAGATGCCACAGAGTTTAAGGGGAAAAGTGTCCTCATCATTGGTGCTGGTCTTTCCGGTGAAGATGTAGCTCTTCAGTTGATTAAGTTCCGGGCAAAGAACATATACTTAAGTTACAAAACAATTCCGAAGAGTTCCTTGTGTGTGATACCAAAGGAGATTGAAGAAAAACCATTAGTTGTCAGAATGGATGCGAAGAAAGCATATTTTACTGATGGTTCAAAAGTAGAAGTGGATTCAGTTATACTGTGCACTGGATACAAAAATCATTTCCCCTTCTTGGAAGGTCGGTTTAGAATAAAGGAGGAGACAAGCTTTTACCCATCCGATCTGTACATGGGTTCTTTGTTCTACAAAGAGGGCAATAATACCTTATTCTATGTTGGTGTACAAAATCTGTTTTACACCTTCCCTATCTTAGAAGCAGTGGCCGTCTGGACATGCAGGTAATCTTATGGGATTTAATACAATATGACAGCGAACATAAAACATAAGCTTCGTTTCAATAGTCACGCTACTGAAAAAGGTAGGTTGCCAGAAATAATGGACAAATCTAATTTTAGTCAATTTCTTATCAATGTCATTTACACGTTCGCATTGGCATGTGGTTCTTATATTTTTATCATACTTCAAATGAGGGTGTTACATTACTAAATCATTTTACATAAATAAGCGTAATTACTGGGACCATAAACAATATAATTGAAAAAAAATTCTTTTCATTGCAGATATATTATTGGTGCACTACGTGATGAGCCAAAATCTAAGCAAGAAATGGACAAGGATTCCAAATCTTGGGTACAAAGAGTAAACGCACTCACATCGGAATATGATGCGCTCCAGTTCCAAACTTCTCATATTGATGCATTAGTGAATAAATCTGAATATAACCTTCAGTTGTCCACAGCTGAAACATTACTCAAGAAATTGTTAGACACCCGTAGGGAAACTAATGGTCTAGTAAACTACAGGGACCACGTGTACACAAGCGTTTGGACCGGACAACCGGGATTGAAACAAACACCTTTCATGCAGAATTTTGACGATAGTTTCGAGGCTTTTGTAAACGTTAATTAATTTACAATCAAGTTGTTGAGTTGCTCTCTCACTTACCAAAGATGCAAAAACACATTGCTATATCGTATGATATTCTGCATATGTTGTAATTTTAAACTTCCTTATTATTAATCACATAGAGGATCTTGAATGAGTGCTCATTCCTTATCATTTTTATTAAACGAGTTGACTAAATAATATGACACGAGGCTCTGCCGAGTGTCATATTGTTTTTGTCAACGAGTTTAATAAAAATGGTAGAGGATGAGCACGAGTGTAAGATTCTATTTATCACATAACCGTAAAAACGACCACAGAAAATGAAACAGACTACAGGATGACGTCAAGATGACGTCAGTACAAGACGTCCAGTGTAGACTGTTCACTACTGTGCGCAAAAAAGTAGTGCATGTTTCTATTAATCGTTTGGCGATAAAATGCAAGATAAAAGACATAAAATCGTTATTTTATTTACACAAACATCATTTTATTCATTAATAAAATCATTCCGAATCGAAAGTCGACCATGTTTACAAATATCGTAGTAGCGTAGTAATACAAAATATGCAAATACAATGTATTGTGATTTGGCTAATTTGAATATTTATTGCACGGTTTGGCAGTGCCGAACGATATTTCCGGCACGGGTTTTCGGCACACCTGGACCGCAGGTTATGTGATAAATATTATTTAGACATATCTAATAGTCCTTTCACTAGGTATGTGTGCCATTTTCAATGCTTAGCAGTGTGATGCGTTGTGGGTTCTTCATTGAAATCAGTGTCCTTTCTAAGATTGTAATAATTTTCCTTCTGCTTAACTTGAATCAAATAAACAGAAGAAATAACAACTTTTCTTGTGAAGAAAATCTTTATTTAATCCTAGTCAGGATTTTGTGAAGTGACCAATTGTATCACCGTACTTCATTGCATCAGATACAGGCACGGAATCATAATTGGATTGAGTACTTCGTTTATTCAATGGTAGCCCGTAAGTTGCGCTGAAAAACGGGCGTGGTCTAAATCACACCAAACGCGGTTTATTCTTAATGAAAATTGGTTTACCATACAAATATAAGTTTAAAAAAAGTCCCGTCTTTTTCTCTAACGTTCTATTTTTCAGACCATTCTTTTAAGAAATGTTAGAAAAAGTGGAGTACGTTTAATATCTTTATTACAAACATGACTCATTCATAAAAATGTGGGGGAAATGCTGAATACACACAATAAATAGGGCTATGCGATAAAACACTTTCATAATGAGTGTATAAGCCTACATTTCATAACCAAGGAACCTGTGCCAAACATCTACATTATCAAATTTCATGCGAAGTTATTCAGACAAAACACACACAATTACTAAAATTTTGATAAAGCTAATCAAACGTCAACAAATAGTGTACATACCCACGTGTCGTTATGATTCATGTTATTCTGCCGGAGATTCTATGATCATTAAAACGTATTCTACTTGCTAAGGTAACTTGAAGGCAACTGTTTATTATTTGTATTTTAAAAAGATTGTATGTTAATGTCTTATTACAATAATACACATTACAAGAATACAAATATCAATGACACATGATTTATTATCTTTTGAACATTTGTGTATTTTCTTAGATGTTGTAGGCAATTAAACATTGTGTATGTCATTAACATATATCATCATCATCGTCTACACGAAGTAATCTAACTAAAGACGATAAAACATAAGCAAGACTAAATGCGAACAAACAACCTCGTGATATGAACTGTAATACCAAAATCCACGAACGAGGTCAGCAAATACGTAAAGCAATGCTCCATATCAATTCTTTTTTTAGTATTAAATTGCAAGATGACTAACAAAAATCGTTCTTAAAAGAGATGCATTTATGCTCGAATACCATGTATGGAAATACGATCTTGTGACGCACGTAAGCGCTTTTACATGAGGTTTTAATATTTGTGCATCGTAGTAGTAGGTTATATTCCTTCTCTTAAATACGTCGAGATAAATTGCATAAAACAGAAAATAGAAGGATACGTATCATAGCAACAGGTCCTTGCCAAGTTTGTAGTTATGCCAGATGTTGAGTGTTTTGATAAACAAAGTACGTGGGGAGTTTTTTAATACATCTTGAAGAACTGGTGAGTTTGGTATACGATACGAATGAATCAGAAAACATACAATTAAAAACCGTACAGTTCTTAGTACAGCTCTTAGTAGTATTTGATGATTCATAAACATACATATACTGAAATACCCAAGTTTGGGGCTTAATTTTCCAGGCTTTGGACGTCTTGAATACATGCAGGAGAACTTAATCAACTTCGTTACTTTATGCAGCACCTTTCTTGTTCTATCAAAATGATATTCATGGAGTGGATTGTAAATGCTTACCTCATAAATTATTATTCAGTTTAAGATCTTTTCAACAACATAGATCTTATCAACATGAAACTTGCCACACGAAGTAAAAGGATAATTAAAATGGCGCCCGCCACTAACAATTCGTCGTGTTTTCGTCTTTTCTTGTGTGATAACTATTTTCGTCTTTACGCGGACGTTTTATAATAATTTACTATAAATCAGCCACCTTACTTTTTGGTCATTCTGATAGAAACCTCCGCACGAATAAGATGGGGAATTTTGGGATCTAGCTTACGAAGTTTTCATTTGAATGACAATAAGGACAAAATCCTAAATTGCAGCGTAACTCGGAATTGTATATTGTTTGAGTTGTCAAACAATTGTTACATCAAGCATAGTGCTAAACCAAAGTAACTTAAATTCAGAGTCAATATACATATATCATACTTTGACTGTTGTGTCAAACTTTTGTGTTTACGAATCATCGCTTCATCAATATTGATTATAATGATCATTTATCTATTCAGTATGTAAAAATACATGAACTTTCAGACTAATATTCAACTATCCTTCGTATTATTTATGCATGAGTAAGTATACTAAATTTTATGGCCGTATCTTTACTGTATTTTCAATTTTCTTTCAGTATTTATATAATATTTTGGGACAAACCTTGTAATGAGCGAAGGAAACGTATTTTTGAAGAATTACCATCACATTGTCATTAAAAAGATTATACACATAATAGCTAAAGTAATAATGTAATGAAATGCCAAGTTTTATAAAGCTGTTAAAATATAAATACATGTCTCCACTCACGGAGCACTTTGAATGAAAACAAAATATTTACTACACGCATGTACGCATATGTGATGTCTCTCAACCCATTATCAGAATATTTGCCCAAATCAGTCATTTTTGGTATTTGAAGTGGCTGATCTGACTGCCATGTGAAGATGATCCAAACTTTGGTTATGATTTCCTCATAAGTCTCCTATTGATCGCGAAAAGACAGCAAGATGACGAGTTGCAATGGTCATTTCTATATTAACTGGTTGCCTGCCTGTGAGTCCTTTATCAGTTGACTTACAGCATTTTTTTTTTCAGATATATCAAGTAATCAGCAACGTATATGCATCTGTTGATGTCCTTACAACGCTGATACAGTGCTTGGTGACAGAGCGCTCCTGTATGCTAGATGTCTCATTATTCTTAAATCTAATCATGGTTTTAAACTGCTCCATGGATCCCTCTACCTTGGTTGTCATGACAATTGCTTGTATCATTGTTTTTATTTTTATGTGACATTGTCACTTGGGTTTAACGCCGTTTTTTCAACATTTTTGTTTAGTTATATACGGCGATCGGTTCACCTAACTATTTTATCCTAGACTGAATACTAACTAGTATTAACTAGTCAGAGATCGTAACCACTCGTCCAAGAAGGACCCCTTTCAATATTCCAAGATTTCTTTTAACATTTTAAGCCGTTCTTCCATACTCTTCCTCAAACCGATCCATTCTTTTGAAAATCATATAATACAGTGCGTCGTAAACAAAAACCAATTAAATCATGTACAGTTTTTTTTAAGTTTATTCGGAATAATGTTTTGATACATACACACAATATTTGTTATGATAAAAAGTGATCTTTGAACAAAAAAAAGAAATACTTGAATATGGTTCAAGATAAGATAGAGCACTACAAAATTTGACATATTATACTTGTTCTTATAACAAAAACAAAAACCTTCAGATCTTAATATGTACAAAATAAATTACGTTTACAAAAATACATGTATGGGATAAAGTAGCGTTTGCCTTTGATTGGCAAGACAATTCTTAAGTCATTATGTTCGTAAATTAACTAAAAATGTCACTACATACACTGGTTTTAATTTGCATATTGTTACCCAGTGCAAAAGACTTAGAAAGTGTGGGTGGTAACCAGAAAATCTAAAAGCATAATACGAACATGCGACCTTAAAGATAAGCTTCACTAAAATGTCAATGAAATACACACGTGATATTACGAGTTTATTACCACCTACTTTTCAGTAATCTTTCATTCAGTCAATCTAACTTACAATTCTCTTTAACCCCAGATATGTTTCGTTTCGTTAAGTGTGATACGTCCATTGTTGTTAGAACAAATATTGTCTCTCACATCCGTCACAGAGATATTTCTCGTTTCGGTAAGCGTGGAAGTATTCAGAATGTGTATTCATAGTATACAATCTAATGCTCGTACAGATTGTATCTATTACTTTCATGTTGGCTTGATACTTATTCATTTTTGTTTGCAGCTATCTTGTTTCATGTACCTGTCTGATATGTTCAAACATTCATTTACATTATAATCTAATTAGATCTAAAATATAGATATGTATCGAACAAAAGCTAATTTCTTTACACAAGCATTAAAGTGTGTTCAGGTGTATGCATATGTGTTGTGTGACCTTTTCAACGTTGAATGCAGTTGGAAATATTTTTGGGTGCTGCAGGATCGATCGCATCATTATGTACGTATTGATTCCACTGCCGTCTTGTTAGAATGTATGTGACAAGTATGTGAGTAGTGTAGGTGGTAGTATCATGTTACTAATTACTCATTTGAAAAAAAAACAAATGTAGTATTCTTTGAAGTATTCTCTTTGTAAAGTTGATAAAAATGCCAGGGTGCACTAACACTGTTACGTCAAAATGCATGGAAAACAATCATGGATTCTAAGTGAATAGCATACAAAATTCACTCAGCTAATCCAAGTAAAAAAACAAATAGCTGGACTTAACAGACAAGGCTCATTCTATTGGTCAAAAAAGCCACACAGATTACAAGAAACATGCAAAACATGCGAATGTTGGAAGATACAGATACGGATAACGCATGGTTTGTTCGTCTCTATTCTGTATTTTGTAATTAGACGAGTTTTTTATGTTAAATATCGCAAAGATAGGAGCAGTGATTAAATATATATGAGCGTTTATTGTCAGGAAATTAGCTAAAGACTAATATTTTAAGTAATACGAGCAAGACAAAATACCAACGCACAGTCTTTAATTACAACTTCACTGTAAAGTCTGTGAAACTGAAAACCACGAATGTCCGCATATGTCCTGCAAGATCATGGTTACCTGATGTTAATCTTACTTAAGTTACATTTTCTAATCGAATGCGCGTACACACACATACATATGACGCATGAATATACTTTTTCTTCCGGTTTGATGTTTGTTGTATTTTATCTTCCTTCTCTTACGTTGCAATAGGTTACAAAATATGGACGGTAAAAGGATATGTATCATAGGAGCAGGTCCTTCAGGAATGGCGACATTGTTCCATTTTGCCAAGTTGGAAGACATGCCTGATGTTGTGTGTTTTGAGAAACAAAGTACGTGGGGAGGTTTGTGGAATACATCTTGGAGAACAGGTAAGTTTTAGCGTGCGTTCCATACGAAATTTAACCACATGTGTAATTAGAGTTAGTTTAAAAGAATGTGAAAATTTGTGGACAACCAATCAATTCCACAGTTGTTTTTTTTCACACAATAGGCCTTTTCAGGAAGTAGGCTATCTCCCTAGCAAATCTCGGACTTAAAATACTAGAATTATTCAGAACTTCATTTTTTTTATCGAAATTGACGTTGGTCAATGTTTGTTACGAATCAGTATTGACAGTGTAAACAAGCAATTTATGAATATATGCTTAGCTATCTGCTTTTGTGAAGGAAACAATCAAATATACGGCAATTGTTAAGGGATGCACAGAAAAAGGTTTAAGGGTGTTAGTCAAAAACATTAATTAAGAGTATAGAAACAATTAATAAGTTTTGTATAGTCTAATTGTTTCATTTATTTCAGTCTACAAACATATAGATGTAGTTTATATTTATAGAAGTCTTTCCACAGCCTATAAAAGTCTGAATGATTACAAAATAAATAAGTTTTAGTGATAAGTCAATTCAACCACATCTCAGAACAATGTACAACACGTATAACTGAGATATGATGAATAAACGCTGATTGAATATATATTAACATCCCAGTGAGTTAGACACCATAAAACTGCTACAGGATATCACTGGAGCCTTCCATCTCGGTTGTGCACATAGAGGTGGGGGCAATACTGTATATTACATTTCATTACGTAATTGTCCATTATAATGACCCGGTTTCCGTATATGGTGATTATCAAGTGTCAAAGTCGTGTTTGGGCTTTTGAAGCTTTTAGGTAACATTAAGATGATGTTATATGTTACACGTTTCTATATTGCGAGTCTTCATCTGAAGTCGTAAAGCTATCACTATTTTTTTCGTTGTAAACGCCAGTCTGATATGTACTACATGAATATACAATATCCATTTCAAAGAATTTTTGTAATAATGTTATACATTAAAATGTATTTTAATGTTACGTTGAGACGTGAAGAAGTAATTTATTAAATTGAATGCTTTTGAGTGGCTTATACAAACATGACAAACATTAACGTGGTAACACGAAACACGATATCGCGCATATGGTGACAGTGCAGTTTTATATCTGTGTATTTGTTATTAAGTATTCTTATTTCCATTCACCGAGACAGCATGGGGAGGTCATTACTGAAATTTGTCAAACACTTTATACCGATAAAAACTCGGCATCGGCAAAAGTTTTTTTTTTCGTTTTAAGATGACACGTTTAAAAAATCCAACAAATAATGACCATTCATGTAACATCTTCCATGATTAATAATATTATTTTAATACATTTTATATGTCTGTTTAACGCATACATTCAGGTGTTGACGAATATGGCGAACCTAGTCATGCCAGCATGTACAAACCTCTATGGTCAAACAATCCTAAAGAAATATTTGAGTTACCTGACTACACTTGTTTGGAACATTTTGGGAAGGCGACACCATCATTTACTCCACGTTCTGTTGTGAGGGACTACTTAGAAGGTATGTCCGACCATTTTCAGAAAATTGATCACAGGGCGCTTTTCAAAAGTAGCTTTCTTTTAGTACTGGAATATCCTTTACAAACCTGTGTCCCACCTGCGCCTAATTATATAAACATTGGTTAACTTTAACCAAATGGTGAATTTAGCCCAAGGTTAAATTTAACCATTTTGGTTTACTAACCATTAAAAAATCATTTAAACATTTAAAAAGGTCTGCCATTTTGGTACTGGTTACCGTTTATGTTAAGATTTAACCAGCATCTTAGACTTAAGTTAAATTTATTTAAGCTTTAACAAAAAAAAATTTGGTCAAAAATTACTACAACAGCTAACCGAACATCTAACCAAAATTTTAACCAAAACTCTGATTTAACCCAGTGGTTAAAGTTAACCATTGTTTATACAATCGAGCGCTGGTGACACGTTTAGCAATTTGTTTCAGTTTCTTAAGCTATCTGCTACAGTGAACATGTTTGATATAGTTTTGAAGACAAATTACTGGGCTACAATGCACTGTAAAACTGCTGTCTTCGTAGGATAATAATTGGCAAAGGTTTGGTCCAACTGCAGACGTGGTGGAAATTAAATTGCATTCAGTTCCGTTTGTCTGATATTGGACAGGGTATTGTGTTGTATTGGACGAAATAATTACTGATGGATTCACATGGCTGTACTATACATTTCAGGTCGATGGGTACGCAAAGCTGACAGGGATTTGAAAGCATTTATCAAGTTCAGTACAGTGGTACGATGGGTTCAGTACGATGACGAAAAACAAAGTTACAGTGTCGTTGTTGAAAATCTGGTGACCAGAGAAACACGCGAAGAAATATTTACACATATCATTGTAGCTGTAGGTATATTCAGCACGCCGTACCTGCCAGATGTACCTGGTATGAACGACTTCAATGGCCGAGTGTTACATTCCCATGATTTCAGAGATGCCACAGAGTTTAAGGGGAAAAGTGTCCTCATTATTGGTGCTGGTCTTTCCGGTGAAGATGTCGCTCTTCAGTTGATCAAGTTTCGGGCAAAGAACATATACTTAAGTTATAAAACAATCCCGAAGAGTTCCTTGTGTGTGATACCAAAGGAGATTGAAGAAAAACCGCTGGTTATTAGAATGGATGCGAAGAAAGCATATTTTACTGATGGTTCTGAAGTTGAGGTGGATTCAGTAATACTGTGCACTGGATACAAAAATCATTTCCCCTTCTTGGAAGGTCGGTTTAGAATAAAGGAGGAGACAAGCTTTTACCCATCCGATCTGTACATGGGTTCTTTGTTCTACAAAGAGGGCGATAATACCTTATTCTATGTTGGTGTACAAAAACAGTTTTACACCTTCCCTATCTTAGAAGCAGTGGCCGTTTGGACATGCAGGTAATCTTATGGGCTTTAATACAATATAACAGAATTCTAGTGAATATAAAACATAAGCTTTAAGAAATAATGGACAAATTTGATTTTAGTCAATTTTTTATCAATGTCATTTACATTTTCGTATTGATATGTGGTTCTTATAGTTTATTATACTTCAAAGTATTACAACAAAATCATTTTACACAAAATAAGTGTAATTACTGGGAACATAAACAATGTAATTGAAAACAATTTTCCTTTCATTGCAGATATATTATTGGTGAACTACCAGATGAGCCAAAATCTAAGCAAGAAATGGACGAGGATTCCAAATCTTGGGTACAAAGAGTAAACGCACTCATATCTGAATATGATGTGCTCCAATTCCAAACTTCTCATATTGATGCATTAGTGAGTAAATCTAAATATAACCTTCAGTTGTCCACAGCTGAAACATTAATCGAGAAATTGTTAGACACCCGTAGGGAAACTAATGGTCTAGTAAACTACAGGGACTACGTGTACACAAGCGCATGGACCGGACAACCGGGATTGAAACAAACTCCTTTCATACAGAATTTTGACGACAGTTTCGAGGCTTTCGTAAACGTTAATTAATTTACAATCAAGTTGTTGAGTTGCTCTCTGACTTACCAAAGATACAACGACACATTGCTATATCGTATGATATTCCGCACATGTTGTAATATTAACCAAACTTCCTTACTATTAATCACATATTATTTAGACATATCTATCAGTCCTTTCACTAGTTATGTGCGCTATTTCCAATGCTTAGCAGAGTGATCTATTCTCCATTGAAATCAGTGTCCTTTCTAAGATTGTAATAATCAGGATTTTGTGAAGTGAGCAATTGTATCACTGTACTTCACTGCAACAGATAAAGGCACGGATTCATAGTTGATTGAGTACATCGTTTATGCAATGGTAGCCCCTAAGTTGCGCTGAAAAACGGGCGTGGTCTAAATCCCACCAAACGCAAGTTATTCTTAATGAAAATTGGTTTACCATACAAATATAAGTTTAAAAAAGTCCTGTCTTTTTCTCTAACGTTCTATTTTTCAGACCATTCTTTTAAGAAATGTTAGAAAAAGTGGAGTACGTTTAATATCTTTATTGTAAACATGACTCGTTCATAAATATGTGGGGAAAATGTTGAATACACACAATAAATAGGGCTGTACGATAAAACACTTTCATAATGAGTGTATAGGCCTACATTTTATAACCAAGGAACCTGTGCACAACTTCTCTACATTATCAAATTTTATGCGAAGGCATTCTGACAAAACACACACAATTACTAAAATTTTAATAAAGCTGATCAAACGTCAACAAATAGTGTACATACCCACGTGTCGTTATGATCTATGTTATTCTGCCGGAGATTCTATGATCATTAAAAGGTATTCTACTTGCTAAGGTAACATGAAGGCAATTGTTTATTATTTGTATTTTAAAAAGATTGTATGTTAATGTCTTATTACAAGAATACACATTACAAGAATACAAATATCAATGACACATGATTTATTATCTTTTGAACATTTGTGTATTTTCTTAGATGTTGTAGGCAATTAAACATTGTGTATGTCATTAACATATATCATCATCATCGTCTACACGAAGTAATCTAACTAAAGACGATAAAACATAAGCAAGACTAAATGCGAACAAACAACCTCGTGATATGAACTGTAATACCAAAATCCACGAACGAGGTCAGCAAATACGTAAAGCAATGCTCCATATCAATTCTTTTTTTAGTATTAAATTGCAAGATGACTAACAAAAATCGTTCTTAAAAGAGATGCATTTATGCTCGAATACCATGTATGGAAATACGATCTTGTGACGCACGTAAGCGCTTTTACATGAGGTTTTAATATTTGTGCATCGTAGTAGTAGGTTATATTCCTTCTCTTAAATACGTCGAAATAAATTGCATAAAACAGAAAATAGAAGGATACGTATCATAGCAACAGGTCCTTGTCAAGTTTGTAGTTATGCCAGATGTTGAGTGTTTTGATAAACAAAGTACGTGGGGAGTTTTTTTAATACATCTTGAAGAACTGGTGAGTTTGGTATACGATACGAATGAATCAGAAAACATACAATTAAAAACCGTACAGTTCTTAGTACAGCTCTTAGTAGTATTTGATGATTCATAAACATACAGATACTGAAATACCCAAGTTTGGGGCTTAATTTTCCAGGCTTTGGACGTCTTGAATACATGCAGGAGAACTTAATCAACTTCGTTACTTTATGCAGCACATTTCTTGTTCTATCAAAATGATATTCATGGAGTGGATTGTAAATGCTTACCTCATAAATTATTATTCAGTTTAAGATCTTTTCAACAACATAGATCTTATCAACATGAAACTTGCCACACGAAGTAAAAGGATAATTAAAATGGCGCCCGCCACTAACAATTCGTCGTGTTTTCGTCTTTTCTTGTGTGATAACTATTTTCGTCTTTACGCGGACGTTTTATAATAATTTATTATAAATCAGCCACCTTACTTTTTGGTCATTCTGATAGAAACCTCCGCACGAATAAGATGGGGAATTTTGGGATCTAGCTTACGAAGTTTTCATTTGAATGACAATAAGGACAAAATCCTAAATTGCAGCGTAACTAGGAATTGTATATTGTTTGAGTTGTCAAACAATTGTTACATCAAGCATAGTGCTAAACCAAAGTAACTTAAATTCAGAGTCAATATACATATATCATACTTTGACTGTTGTGTCACACTTTTGTGTTTACGAATCATCGCTTCATCAATATTGATTATAATGATCATTTATCTATTCATTATGTAAAAATACATGAACTTTCAGACTAATATTCAACTATCCTTCGTATTATTTATGCATGAGTAAGTATACTAAATTTTATGGCCGTATCTTTACTGTATTTTCAATTTTCTTTCAATATTTATATAATATTTTGGGACAAACCTTGTAATGAGCGAAGGAAACGTATTTTTGAAGAATTACCATCACATTGTCATTAAAAAGATTATACACATAATAGCTAAAGTAATAATGTAATGAAATGCCAAGTTTTATAAAGCTGTTAAAATATAAATACATGTCTCCACTCACGGAGCACTTTGAATGAAAACAAAATATTTACTACACGCATGTACGCATATGTGATGTCTCTCAACCCATTATCAGAATATTTGCCCAAATCAGTCATTTTTGGTATTTGAAGTGGCTGATCTGACTGCCATGTGAAGATGATCCAAACTTTGGTTATGATTTCCTCATAAGTCTCCTATTGATCGCGAAAAGACAGCAAGATGACGAGTTGCAATGGTCATTTCTATATTAACTGGTTGCCTGCCTGTGAGTCCTTTATCAGTTGACTTACAGCATTTTTTTTTCAGATATATCAAGTAATCAGCAACTTATATGCATCTGTTGATGTCCTTACAACGCTGATACAGTGCTTGGTGACAGAGCGCTCCTCTATGCTAGATGTCTCATTATTCTTAAATCTAATCATGGTTTTAAACTGCTCCATGGATCCCTCTACCTTGGTTGTCATGACAATTGCTTGTATCATTGTTTTTATTTTTATGTGACATTGTCACTAGGGTTTAACGCCGTTTTTCAACATTTTTGTTTAGTTATATACGGCGACCGGTTCACCTAACTATTTTATCCTAGACTGAATACTAACTAGTATTAACTTAGTCGGTCTTGTGATTGTTGGTCAGAGATCGTAACCACTCGTCCAAGAAAGACCCCTTTCAATATTCCAAGATTTCTTTTAACATTTTAAGCCGTTCTTCCTTATATACTCTTTCTCAAACCGATCCATTCTTTTGAAAATCATATAATAAAGTGCGTCTTAAACAAAAACAAATTAAATCATGTACAGTTTTTTTAAGTTTATTCGGAATAATGTTTTGATACATATACACAATATTTGTTTTGATAAAAAATGATCTTTGAACAAACAAGACGAAAAAAAGAAATACTTGAATATGGTTCAAGATAAGATAGAGCAGTACAAATTTGATATATTGTACTTGTTCTTATAACAAAAACAAAACCTTCAGATCTTAATATGTACAAAATAAATTACGTTTACAAAAATACATGTATGGGATAAAGTAGCGTTTGCCTTTGATTGGCAAGACAATTCTTAAGTCATTATGTTCGTAAATTAACTAAAAATGTCACTACATACACTGGTTTTAATTTGCATATTGTTACCCAGTGCAAAAGACTTAGAAAGTGTGGGTGATAACCAGAAAATCTAAAAGCATAATACGAACATGCGACCTTAAAGATAAGCTTCACTAAAATGTCAATGAAATACACACGTGATATTACGAGTTTATTACCACCTACTTTTCAGTAATCTTTCATTCAGTCAATCTAACTTACAATTCTCTTTAACCCCAGATATGTTTCGTTTCGTTAAGTGTGATACGTCCATTGTTGTTAGAACAAATATTGTCTCTCACATCCGTCACAGAGATATTTCTCGTTTCGGTAAGTGTGAAAGTATTCAGAATGTGTATTCATAGTATACAATCTAATGCTCATACAGATTGTATCTATTATTTTCATGTTGGCTTGATACTTATTCATTTTTGTTTGCAGCTATCTTGTTTCATGTACCTGTCTGATATGTTCAAACATTCATTTACATTATAATCTAATTAGATCTAAAATATAGATATGTATCGAACAAAAGCTAATTTCTTTACACAAGCATTAAAGTGTGTTCAGGTGTATGCATATGTGTTGTGTGACCTTTTCAACGTTGAATGCAGTTGGAAATATTTTTGGGTGCTGCAGGATCGATCGCATCATTATGTACGTATTGATTCCACTGCCGTCTTGTTAAAATGTATGTGACAAGTATGTGAGTAGTGTAGGTGGTAGTATCATGTTACTAATTACTCATTTGAAAAAAAAAACAAATGTAGTATTCTTTGAAGTATTCTCTTTGTAAAGTTGATAAATATGCCAGGGTGCACTAACACTGTTACGTCAAAATGCATGGAAAACAATCATGGATTCTAAGTGAATAGCATACAAAATTCACTCAGCTAATCCAAGTAAAATAACAAATAGCTGGACTTAACAGACAAGGCTCATTCTATTGGTCTAAAAACCCACACAGATTACAAGAAACATGCAAAACATGCGAATGTTGGAAGATACAGATACGGATAACGCATGGTTTGTTCGTCTCTATTCTGTATTTTGTAATTAGACGAGTTTTTTATGTTAAATATCGCAAAGATAGGAGCAGTGATTAAATATATATGAGCGTTTATTGTCAGGAAATTAGCTAAAGACTAATATTTTAAGTAATACGAGCAAGACAAAATACCAACGCACAGTCTTTAATTACAACTTCATTGTACAGACTGTAAAACTGAAATCAACTTATGTCCGCATACGCGAGGAGCTATCATGCAGCGGTACGAAATATCTTTTCAAGCATTAAAATGCAAGATCATGGTTACCTGATTTTAATCTAACTTAAGTTACATTTTCTAATCGAATGCGCGTACACACATATACGTGTGACGCATGACTATACTTTTTCTTCCGGTTTGATATTTGTTGTATTTTATCTTCCTTCTCTTGCGTTGCAATAGGTTACAAAATATGGACGGTAAAAGGATATGTATCATAGGAGCAGGTCCTTCAGGAATGGCGACATTGTTCCATTTTGCCAAGTTGGAAGACATGCCGGATGTTGTGTGTTTTGAGAAACAAAGTACGTGGGGAGGTTTGTGGAATACATCTTGGAGAACAGGTAAGTTTTAGCGTGCGTTCCATACGAAATTTAACCACATGTGTAATTAGAGTTAGTTTAAAAGAATGTGAAAATTTGTGGACAACCAATCAATTCCACAGTTGTTTTTTTTCACACAATAGGCCTTTTCAGGAAGTAGGCTATCTCCCTAGCAAATCTCGGACTTAATGAAAATACTAGAATTATTCAGAACTTAATTGACGTTGGACAATGTTTGTTACGAATCAGTATTGACAGTGTAAACAAGCAATTTATGAATATATGCTTAGCTATCTGCTTTTGTGAAGGAAACAATCAAATATACGGCAATTGTTAAGGGATGCACAAAAAAAGCTTTAAGGGTATTAGTCAAAACATTAATTAAGAGTATAGAAACAATTAATAAGTTTTGTATAATCTAATTGTTTCATTTAGTTCAGTCTACAAACATATAGATGTAGTTTATATTTATAGAAATCTTTCCACAGCCCATAAAAATCTGAATGATTACAAAATAAATAAGGTTTAGTGATAAGTCAATTCAACCACATCTCAGAACAATGTACAATACGTATAACTGAGATTTGATGAATTAACACTGATTGAATATATATTGACATCCCATTGTGTTAGACACCATAAAACTGATACAGGATATCACTGGAGCCTTCCATCTCGGTTGTGCACATAGAGGTCGGGGCAATACTGTATATTACATTTCATTACGTAATTGTCCATTATAATGACCCGGTTTCCGTATATGGTGATTATCAAGTGTCAAAATCGTGTTTCGGCTTTTGAAGCTTTTAGATAACATTAAGATGATGTTATATGTTACACGTTTCTATATTGCGAGTCTTCATCTGAAGTCGTAAAGCTATCACTATTTTTTTCGTTGTAAACGCCAGTCTGATATGTACTACATGAATATACAATATCCATTTCAAAGAATATTTGTAATAATGTTATACATTAAAATGTATTTTAATGTTACGTTGAGACGTGAAGAAGTAATTTATTAAATTGAATGCTTTTGAGTGGCTTATACAAACATGACAAACATTAACGTGGTAACACGAAACACGATATCGCCCATATGGTGACAGTGCAGTTTTATATCTGTGTATTTGTTATTAAGTATTCTTATTTCCATTCACCTAGACAGCATGGGGAGGTCATTACTGAAATTTGTCAAACACTTTATACCGATAAAAACTCGGCATCGGCAAAAGTTTTTTTTTCGTTTTAAGATGACACGTTTAAAAAATCCAACAAATAATGACCATTCATGTAACATCTTCCATGATTAATAATATTATTTTAATACATTTTATATGTCTGTTTAACGCATACATTCAGGTGTTGATGAATATGGCGAACCTAGTCATGCCAGCATGTACAAACCTCTATGGTCAAACAATCCTAAAGAAATATTTGAGTTACCTGACTACACTTGTTTGGAACATTTTGGGAAGGCAACACCATCATTTACTCCACGTTCTGCTGTGAGGGACTACTTAGAAGGTATGTCAGACTATTTTCAGAAAATTGATCACAGGGCGCTTTCTTTTAGTACTGGAATATCCTTTACAGACCTGTGTCCCACCTGCGCCCAATTGTATAAACATTGGTTAACTTTAACCAAATGGTGAATTTAGCCCAAGGTTAATTTTAACCATTTTGGTGTACTAACCATTAAAAAATCATTTAAACATTTAAAAAGGGCTGTCATTTTGGTACTGGTTACCGTTTATGTTAAGATTTAACCAGCATCTTAGACTAAGGTTAAATTTATTTGAGCTTTAACAAAAAAAATTTGGTTAAACTTTAAAAAAAATTACTACAACAGCTAAAACCAGATTTAACCCAGTGGTCAAAGTTAACCAATGTTTATACAATCGAGCGCTGGTGACTCGTTTAGCAATTTGTTCCAGTTTCTCAAGCTATCTGCTACAGTGAACATGTTTGATATAGTTTTGAAGACAAATTACTGGGCTACAATGCACTATAAGACTGCTGTCTACGTGTGATAATAATTGGCAAAGGTTTGGTCCAACTGCAGACGTGGTGGAAATTAAATTGCATTCAGTTCCGTTTGTCTGTTATTGGACAGGGTATTGTGTTGTATTGGACGAAATAATTACATTTTACATGATTCACATGGCTGTACTATGCACTTTAGGTCGATGGGTACGCAAAGCTGACAGGGATTTGAAAGCATTTATCAAGTTCAGTACAGTGGTACGATGGGTTCAGTACGTTGACGAAAAACAAAGCTACACTGTCGTTGTTGAAAATCTGGTGACAAGAGAAACACGCCAAGAAATATTTACACATATCATTGTAGCTGTAGGTATCTTCAGCACGCCGTACCTGCCGGACGTTCCGGGTATGAACGACTTTACTGGCCGAGTGTTACATGCCCATGATTTCAGAGATGCCACAGAGTTTAAGGGGAAAAATGTCCTCATTATTGGTGCTAGTCTTTCCGGTGAAGATGTCGCTCTTCAGTTGATCAAGTTTCGGGCAAAGAACATATACTTAAGTTACAAAACAATTCCGAAGAGTTCCTTGTGTGTGATACCAAAGGAGATTGAAGAAAAACCATTAGTTGTCAGAATGGATGCGAAGAAAGCATATTTTACTGATGGTTCAAAAGTAGAGGTGGATTCAGTTATACTGTGCACTGGATACAAAAATCATTTCCCCTTCTTGGAAGGTCGGTTTAGAATAAAGGAGGAGACAAGCTTTTACCCATCCGATCTGTACATGGGTTCTTTGTTCTACAAAGAGGGCGATAATACCTTATTCTACGTTGGTGTACAAAAACAGTTTTACACCTTTCCTATCTTAGAAGCAGTGGCTGTTTGGACATGCAGGTAATCTTATGGGCTTTAATACAATATAACAGAATTCTAGTGAATATAAAACATAAGCTTTAAGAAATAATGGACAAATTTGATTTTAGTCAATTTTTTATCAATGTCATTTACATTTTCGTATTGGTATGTGGTTCTTATAGTTTATTATACTTCAAAGTATTACATTACTAAATTATTTTATACAAAATAAGTGTAATTACTGGGAACATAAACAATGTAATTGAAAACAATTTTCCTTTCATTGCAGATATATTATTGGTGCACTACCAGATGAGCCAAAATCTAAGCAAGAAATGGACGAGGATTCCAAATCTTGGGTACAAAGAGTAAACGCACTCACATCAGAATATGATGTGCTCCAGTTCCAAACTTCTCATATTAATGCATTAGTGAATAAATCTAAGTATAATCTTAAGTTGTCCACAGCTGAAACATTAATCGAGAAATTGTTAGACACCCGTAGGGAAAGTAATGGTCTAATAAACTACAGGGACTGCGTGTACACAAGCGCTTGGACCGGACAACCGGGATTGAAACAAACACCTTTCATGCAGAATTTTGACGATAGTTTCGAGGCTTTTGTAAACGTTAATTAATTTACAATCAAGTTGTTGAGTTGCTCTCTCACTTACCAAAGATACATCAACACATTGCTATATCGTATGATATTCTGCATATGTTGTAATATTAACCAAACTTCCTTACTATTAATCACATATTATTTAGACATATCTATCAGTCCTTTCACTAGTTATGTGCGCTATTTCCAATGCTTAGCAGAGTGATCTATTCTCCATTGAAATCAGTGTCCTTTCTAAGATTGTAATAATCAGGATTTTGTGAAGTGAGCAATTGTATCACTGTACTTCACTGCAACAGATAAAGGCACGGATTCATAGTTGATTGAGTACATCGTTTATGCAATGGTAGCCCGTAAGTTGCGCTGAAAAACGGGCGTGGTCTAAATCACACCAAGCGCAATTTATTCTTAATGAAAATTGGTTTACCATACAAATATAAGTTTAAAAAAAGTCCCGTCTTTTTCTCTAACGTTCTATTTTTCAGACCATTCTTTTAAGAAATGTTAGAAAAAGTGGAGTACATTTAATATCTTTATTACAAACATGACTCATTCATAAATATATGAGGGAAATGCTGAATACACACAATAAATAGGGCTATACGATAAAACACTTTCATAATGAGTGTATAGGCCTACATTTCATAACCAAGGAACCTCTGCACAACTTCTCTACAATTATCAAATTTTATGCGAAGTCATTCAGACAAAACACACAAAATTACTAAAATTTGGATAAAGCTAATCAAACGTCAACAAATAGTGTACATACCCACGTGTCGTTATGATTCATGTTATTCTGCCGGAGATTCTATGATCATTAAAACGTATTCTACTTGCTAAGGTAATTTGAAGGCAGTTGTATATTATTTGTATTTTAAAAAAAATTGTATGTTAATGTCTTATTACAAGAATACAAATATCAACGACACATGATTTATTATCTTTTGAACATTTGTGTATTTGCTTAGATGTTGTAGGCAATTAAACATTGTGTATGTCATTAACATACATCATCATCATCGTCTACACGAAATAATCTAACTAAAGACGATAAAACATAAGCAAGACTAAATGCGAACAAACAACCTCGTGATATGAACTGTAATGCCAAAATCCACGAACGAGGTTAGCAAATATGTAAAGCAATGCTCCATATCAATTCTTTTTTTCAGTATTAAATTGCAAGATGACAAACAAAAATCGTTCTTAAAAGAGATGCATTTATGCTCGAACGCCAAGTATGTAAATTCGATCTTGTGACGCACGTAAGCGCTTTTACATGAGGTTTTAATATTTGTGCATCGTAGTAGTAGGTTATTCCTTCTCTTGAATACGACCAGTAAATTGTATAAAATAGAAAATAGAAAGATATGTACCATAGCAACAGGTCATTCAGGAATGGTGACACTTCCACTTTGCCTAGTTTGTAGTTATGCCAAATGTTGAGAGTTTTGATAAACAAAGTACGTTGGGAGTTTTTTAATACATCTTGAAGAACTGGTGAGTTTGGTACACGATACGAATGCATCAGAAAACATAAATTAAAAACCGTACAGCTCTTAGTGGTATTTGATGATTCATAAAAATACAGATAATGGGACCAGTAGTTTATGGAGTTTTGGGGCTTAAGTTCCCAGGCTTTGGGCGTCTTGAATATGTACAGGATAACTTAAAATCAAAACTTTTTCGTTACTTTATGCAACACTGATATTCAAGGAGTGGATTGTAAATGCTTACTTCATAAATTATTATTCAGTTTAAGATCTTTTCAACCGCACATCTCTAATCAACATGAAACTTGCCAACATGAAAAGTTTGCCATAGTTTGTAAAATAGTTTAACCACTAAATTAAACAATCAGTTAAACGTGATCAACTAATAAACGTTTAATACATTTGCGTTTGTTTCATTGAAGTATATGAACGTGCATATAAAATGAATTACAATGTAGTAGTATTTGGAATATGTATACAAACTATTAAACTGGCGCCCCTGTCGTGAGAAAAGACGAAAACTAACCAAATTAAATTCTTAAAATGATAATTATCGTGTTTTCGTCTTGTCGTATCGCGCATTTTTGCAGGCGAAAACACGACCAGACGAAGTAAAAGGACAATTAAAATGGTCCCCCGCCACTGACAATTCGTCGTGTTTTCGTCTTTTCTTGGGTGATAACTATTGATTGTCGTCTTTACGCGGACGTTTTATAATGATAAGGATCAGCCACCATACTTTTTGGTCATTCTGATAGAAACCTCCGTACGAATAAGGTGGGGAATTATGGTATCTTTGGTTTGAATGATAATAAGGACAATATCCTAAGTTGCAGCGTAGCTCGGAATTGTATATCGTATGGGTTGTCAAACAATTGTTACAAGTATAGTGCTAAACCAAAGTCAGATAAATTCAGAGTGACTGTTGTGTCATTTTGTGTCTACGAATCATCTCCAATCGCTTCATCAGTATTGATTACAATAATCATTTATCTATTCAGTAAGTACAAATGCATAAACCTTGAGACTAATGTTCAACTATCCTTCGCATTATTTATGCATTAGTAAGTATACAAAGTTTTATGGCATTTTTATCGCATTTTTATAAACAAAATTTATATACATAATAGGTAAAATATTAATGTAATGATAAAATTATGTTAAGTTTTTTAAAGTTGTTAAAATGTAAATACATGTCACAACTCATGGAGCACTCTGAATGAAACAACAAAATATTTACAACACGCATGTACGCCTATGTGATGTCTCCCAACCCATTAACAGATTATTCGTCCAGATCAATCATTTTGGTATTTGAATTGGCTGAGCTGTCTGCCATATGAAGATAATTCAATCTTTGGTTATGATTTTCTCGTAAATCTTCTTTTAATCGCGGAAAGACAGCAAGGTGAAAAGGTGCAATGGTCATTTGAATATTAACAAATAGCTTGCATGTAAGTTCTTCATCAGTTGACTTTCAGCATTTTTCTTCAGATATATAAAGCAACAAGGAACCTATATGCATCTGTTGATGTCCTTACAACACTGATACATTAATTGGAGACAGAGCGCCGCTCTATGCTAGGCGTCCCATTATTCATAAATCAAATTATGCTTATAAATATTATACTTTTAAACTGCTCCGTGGAACCTTACCATGGTTGTCATAACAACTGCTTGTATTAATAATACTTAAGTTATTCATGTTATATTAGTAAACATGGCATAGAACAATTAAAATTGGTGTAGATAGGTGCAAAGAAAATATATATAGAGTCGTAAACATTATTGTTAAACATCTCTTCGGCCATGTTTTATTACTGACGAGTTGCCGATTATTTGAATTCTTTGTAAAGAGTCATTTGTTCATTTGACTGTTTCTGTACATGGGATCAATACTAATTGGTTAGGTTAAATGCGCATCAGCATGTAACTAGATTTTGTGTTGAAAACAGACGTTAAACCTGCAACAATTCGTTAATCTCTTTGTCTTAATTTCTTCGCATGACATCAGTGTGACGGATGAGTTGTTGAAACAAGAGTAAAACCAAAACATATTTCTATATATATAGTAGATAACTAGATATGTATTCATCATCAACTTTTCTGATTATAATAAACATATACGGCGTACTCAAATTTTACAATTTTTTAGAATTTTTATTAACCAATTGTTATTGGGAATGACTAAATAAATAAGTCGATGTACTCAATCCAATTATAATAACGTGTCTGTATTTGGTGCACTGAAGTACGGTAGGGCAATTTCCCATATTACAAATGCTGACTTGTATTCAGTAAAGATCTACTACACAGAAAAAGTTGTTTTTGTGTAATTCAAATGTGTCTTATATTTCTTCTGTTTATCTGATTCATGCTAAGCAGACGGAAAATTATTAAAATCTTAAAAAAGGACACTCATTTCAATGAAGAACCGACAACAGATCACCAGGCTAACTAAGCATTGGAAATAACATACTTAACTAGGGAAAGGGAAATCAAATATGTGTAACTAAATATATGATAAATTATACGACAGTCTGGTCAACATTAAAACCTTTGCAGAATATCATATGATGCAATATGTTTTTGCGTCTTTAGTTTGGTTGTAAATTAATTAACGTTTACAAAGGCCTCGAAACTATCGTCAAAATTCTGCATGAAAGGTGTTTGTTTCAATCCCGGTTGTCCGGTCCAAACGCTTTTGTACACGTAGTCCCTGTACTTTACTAGGCCGTTAGTTTCCCTACGGGTGTTTAACAATGTCTCGAATAATGTTTCAGCTTTGGACAACTGACGGCTATAGTCTGATTTTTCTACTAAAGCATCAATATGAGAAGTTTGGAACTGGAGCACATCATATTCAGATGTGAGTGCGTTTACTCTTTGTACCCAAGATTGGGAATCCTCGTCCATTTCTTGCTTAGATTTTGGCTCATCTGGTAGTGCACCAATAATATATCTGCAATGAAAGGAAATTGTTTTCAATTACATAGATTATGGTCCCAATAATTACACTTATTTTGTATAAGATGATTTAGTAATGTAACACCGTCACTTGAAGTGTAATAAATACATAAGAACCACATACCAATACGAAAATGTAAAGCATAAATACATAGATTATGGTCTCAGTAATTCCACTTATATTTGTGCAAGAAGGTTTGGTAATTTAACACCCCCATTTGATATACAATAAAGCATAAGAACAACACATTAATACGAAACTGTAAATGACTTTGATGAGAGATTTGCTAAAATCAAATTTCCATTATCTCCAGCAGCCTACCTTCTCGTGTAATGCAATTTTCCAAAACGAAGCTTACGATTTACATTCGCTAACAGTTTGTTATATTGTATGAAAAGATTACCTGCATGTCCAAATGGCCAATGCTTCAATAAAAGGGAATGCGTAAAACTGATTCTGCACACCAATATAGAAAAGATTGTTATTGCCTTCTTTATAGAACAAGGCCCCCATGTATAGATCTGGTGGGTAAAAACTTGTCTTCTCCTTTATTTTAAATCGACCTTCCAAAAAGGGGAAATGATTTTTATATCCAGTGCACAGTATTACTGAATCCACCTCTGCTTCTGAACCATCAGTAAAATATGCTTTCTTTGCATCCATTCTAACAACTAATGGTTTCTCTTCAATCTCCTTTGGTATCACACACAAGGAACTCCTCGGGATTGTTTTATAACTTAAGTATATGTTCTTTGCCCGAAACTTGATCAACTGAAGAGCTACATCTTCACCGGAAAGACCAGCGCCAACAATGAGGACACTTTGCCCCTTAAACTCTTTGGCATCTCTGAAATCATGGGCATGTAACACTCGGCCATTGAAGTCGTTCATACCAGGTACATCCGGCAGGTACGGCGTGCTGAATATACCTACAGCTACAATGACGTGCGTAAATATTTCTTCGTGTGATTCTCTGGTCACCAGATTTTCAACAACGACAGTGTAGCATTGTTTTTCGTCATCGTACTTAACCCATCGTACAACTGTACTGAACTTAATGAAAGTCTTCAAATCCTTGTCAGTTTTACGTGCCCATCGACCTGAAGAATATGGTGCAACCATAGGGATCCATTAGTAATTATATACGGTCCATTACATCGTTCAATAATAGACAATAAACGGAACTTTATCAAATTTAATTTTCACCACGTCCGCAGTTAGACCAAAACTTTGCAAATTATTATCCTAAGGAGGAAGCGTTTTTATAGTGCATATTGCCACTCAGTATTTTTTTCTTCAAGGCTATATCAAACATATTATAAGAAACAAGGACAAGAAAATTGCTAAATAAATCACCTGGTGGACACAGATATGTAAAAGGATATTCCAGTACTAAAAGAGCACGCAGTGATAACATTTCGGGAAATGGTCTAGCATACCTTCTAAATAGTCCATCACTATAGAACGTGGAGTAAATGATGGTGTCGCCTTCCCAAAATGTTCCATACAAGTGTAGTCAGGTAACTCAAATGATTCTTTTGGAATATTTGACCATAGAAGTTTGTACATGCTGGCATGGCTAGGTTCGCCATATTCGTCAACACCTGAATGTAAGCATTGCTCAATCCTAATAAGTTGATCTAGTTAATGTACGATTAATTAAACATACCTGGTTGAATTTGCCAACCATTGTGCTAGGATTGTTTAGATTGGAAAGTCCCTTGTGCTGGAATTTGAATCCTTGACATTTGGATTAGGATTCTAGTTTTCTACCCATATCAGTGTACTGTAGCACTTCAATATTGCGATCACCTTGTTATAAGGCCATTTATTTTCGGACTGACTTTCAATAACTCCCCTATAGTTCAATTCGATAATGAGACTACAACATTAAAACGATCGGTTTTTCTCGTCCCGAAGTGGTCTTAATATCGGGGTTTTACTGTACGTGTAATACAATTGCTAGAAAAACAAAAAAGTGACATTAATGGAAAAGGTTGTTTCACTAAAACATGCACGCCATATTATTGATGTTGTCTTCGTTATAAATGAAAATATCATTGCAAATACATGTTATTGTTTACGGAAAAAAATCAAACATACGAGTACTTCATATCACAGTGCAACCCTCTCTTGAGCAACAACCACCCTTCAACAACAGCCTGATATTTTCCCACTCTACGATTTAACTATTAATTCAACTTCTCTAGAGCAGCAAGCTCTCAACAAAGACATAATTTTGCTTCTCCCAAGAGATGTTGCTTTGGAGACGTTGCACTGTATCTCTAGCATGCCGGAACCGTCCTATTTATTATTATATAGTTCGAGTACATCATTAACGTCTATTAAGCTGCAAAAAAGGCTTAAACATTCACCAGTTGTCTTGTGCTTGATATTTCCACATGCATCTCTCGATATGTAATATGAATTAACATAGATTGGTTGTCCACAAAGTTGTCCATGCTCTTCATTTGTACGATTCTAAATACAGATGTGGTTAAGACTCTCTCACGCACCCTCGCACGCACGCTCGCACATCTTCCCCAAAACCCATCAACCAAGTGAACCTATACCAAACTTACCCGTTCTCCAAGATGTATTCCACAAACCTCCCCACGTACTTTGTTTCTCAAAACACACAACATCAGGCATGTTTTCCAACTTGGCAAAATGGAACAATGTCGCCATACCTGAAGGACCTGCTCCTATGATACATATCCTTTTACCGTCCATATTTTGTAAACTATTGCAAGAGAATGAATATAAAATATAACAAATATCAAACCGGAATACAAAGTATATTCATGCGTCATATGTATATGTGTGTAAGCGCATTCGATTAGAAAATGTAACTTAAGTTAGATTAACATCAGGTAACCATGATCTTGCATTTTAATACTTGAAAAGATAAGTATATATTTCGTACCGCTGCATGATAGCTCCTCGCGTATGCGGACATACGTGGATTTCAGTTTTACAGTCTATACAGTGAAGTTGTAATTAAAGACTGTGTGTTGGTATTTTGTCCTGCTCGTCTTACTTAAAATGTTAGTATTTAGCTAATTTAGCCCATATTTTGAAACCTATCGCAACTTATTTAGGAGAAGGAACGTAACATATGATGTGCAAATATCATAACCTCACGAAAATGTATATACGTACCTCACTAGATCAAGTTTACTTGCGCATTCGAGCATAGAATGCATTCCATTCCATAATGAATTTGTGTAATTGTGACCTTATATATTTAATATTGAAAAATAATTGATATGGGCCAATTAAAACATCGCTTTATGTACATTTGAGAACTTTGTACGTGGATTTTGGTATTACAATTCATATCATGAAGTTGTAACAACCGAATGTTTGTGCGCATATTGAATTGAATGTGATTGGTCGCCTTTAGTTAGAATATTTCGTGGAACTGAACGCTCTTATCATGATAAATGTATTGTAATAAACATATTGTTCAATTCTCTACAACATCTGGTATAACATTCTCGTTTAATTACAAAATTCACGAATGTTCAGACTTCAATAAATCATGTGTTATTTTTATATTTGTATTCTAGGTAATTAGTGAGAACATTAGCAAAAAATAATCCAGTTGAAAAACATGTACAAAAAATAAACAATTGCCTTCAAGCTATTTTTTGGGGGGGGGGAGTTTATTATTCAATGGTTGCCTTCAAGCTATTTTCTGAGGGAGTTTATTATTCAATGGTTGCCTTCAAGCTATTTTCTGGGGGAGTTTATTATTCAATGGTTGCCTTCAAGCTATTTTCTGGGGGAGTTTATTATTCAATGGTTGTCTACATACTCTCGGACATATTAACATTATTTATAGTGATATGTGTGATAAGTTTTATCTGTAATTTAGCAATTGAGAGGTTTGTCACTATAAATATAGATAAGAATTGGATCGTAACAAAATAAACACACAAAATTCCCACCATCTCTAAACTTTTGTCTTCCCCTAACCCAAACCCCACACGATACATAAGGCAATTCAAAAAATGGAAGAAAATACACAGTCTCCCGAAGGGTTCCGCCTTGGAATCGTCTGTGGCAAAGCTACAGGGGGCTTAAACTAGTCTTGAGAACCCAACCTCACACTTAACTCCTGGGAAACAAAATGAAATTACCTAAATAGATAATTAGAAGTTTATTGGTTCAATCGGCATACAATGCCATTGACCATGCG
The DNA here is from genome assembly GCA_008271625.1 of Lutraria rhynchaena. NCBI lineage: Eukaryota > Metazoa > Mollusca > Bivalvia > Venerida > Mactridae > Lutraria > Lutraria rhynchaena. Next base: position 3,560,313 of record VIBL01000004.1, on the reverse strand, counting down.
TAAATAATGCATAAATACAAAAGAAATGAATTACGTTACAATCATCTGTAAACATGCATAACAAGCTTCAGTTTACCGTAAGTTGTACTAAACCAACAAAATTAAATTATTAAACGAAGTAAACTAGGTGACATTGTGCTTATGCTTTATTTTTCACTAGGCCTAAACTGGTTCCCTTTGATTTTCTGTTGTGCGACGCTTTTGGTGCACAGTAATAAGAATCTGATGTATTTGCTGTTAATGTAAAAATAAATATACTTAATCTATTGTTTAACTTGATTTCATATCGGCGACGGATATTTTCACGTTTAGCTGAGAAGAAAATCTTATGCTGCCTGTGTTCTCATGAATTTTAATTATCCATCATTCTTACAACGCAAAGATTTGTAAAGTCAAATTTATTTATAAATGATCAAAAGAAACGAATTTTGTTTGTTGAACATGTTACAATGAGTGATTTGAACATGTTTAAACTTTAATGAATACATGTCATCTTTAACTTTTGTTTCAATTTCATATTTCACTTGAATGCAATGCAGGATTGTTGTTGATTGAGGACTGCATTGAAAAGTAACTCGAATCCTACGTTATGAAGCGTAAAAGTTTTAAAGGCTATCACTGGTATTGCTGATGTAAACACATTTTCCTGTACAATGTAAAGATTATATTACTGCAATAATGAAGACGAGTGTATTCAAAATGAATAAATTATAAATAACTGTAATCAGATCATATTATGCATTGCAATTTATCTGCATAGCTGAACATCATACAATGTGCATATGAATGCAGACACGTTGCAATATACCTGTGATAAATTACCACAAACCATAAACGTACTGTCATCTTTATTCAGGCACAGAAATATTATTCTCGCGAAAACACTGAAATCTTCTCGAATTTTGTAATTTTCTGCAAAAAATCGGCTTCTCGACATTTACGTCAAATTTTCGTTAGCACGAAATATTTCAACGGTCCCGAGAACGAGGGTCAACTTAATTACTAGAATACTTCTGTTGGCAAAATAATATTGTATGTACAAATACAACATATTTTACTAATCCCGGCCTAGTCTCTTCACACCTTCACATGTGATTATTGATTGACAATTATACTGAGATCAAAAAGTGGACAAACCGCCAAAATCATTAGTCACCGTCTAAACAATGACTTCGGAGCAGGGAATTTTGCATTATTCGGTTTTCAGAGGAAAATTTACGCGAGAACAGTCTAAAAGTGTCCGGAATTCGAAATATGAAAGTTCCGGTATTCAGAAGTACGGACAGTATAGATATTAGAGGAGGAACTTGTTTGGTTTTCCAGTTTAGTTTTTTGAAGGGTTCGGATTTCACATGGTACACTGTACATGTCTGTGAAACAGAGCCATGCCCTTTTCCTTATCGCGTCATCAGGAGCTCGGGAGGGTTTTAGTTTTGTTAAGTAGTTGTTCATATCCCGAATGATGAGGCAAATGATCTGTAAGTTACTTAAAGTACTTAGTTTCCCAATGGATGGATTAAGATAAAACTTAAGCTTACATGTTTTACTGTATTATGCATTGAACTGTAAGCTGTGCAGGATTAAACTCTACCATTAACGCGAAACGAATACAAATTGATGGTTTATTTTGATAAAATCGTCAATATGCGTTTTTTTCCAGTGTGAACATTATAGATCATTAATCAAAATACGCATGCATATTGTGCTTGCTGAATTTCTGAATAAAGTACTTGAGTCGTAAAGGAGGCGTAGTGCGAGTTTTATTATGCCTTACTAGAGGAGTTAACTCTGCGTAATATTGCCAAAATTCATACAGAGTTATCTATATTGTTTATATGTATGTATATGTAGAATATGCTTTGATACGATGTTAACTGGTTGTACAAATCAGTCCTACACACACCATCATGTAGTAAATATTTAAATGTTCAATTCATGTAATGATGGTTGTATTTGGTCTTCAACCGTAACCTCCAACACAATTCAAAACTGAAGAAAACATTAGTATATATCCGTGCATAGTATTTATCAATTTGATAAACAAATACTTTCGTACCGGTAAGGCGTAAAAAATGTTTGTTTCTGGTTACCCGAGATGCATAAGACTTTTTATTAGACTCGGGAAACAGTACATCCACTATCTCTCTTTTTTGCCTTTCCGCACAAAAAAATCTCAACGGCGGCTTTCAAGAATAATAAAAAAATCCTCCCAAAAATTACCTACCTACCTGTCCCATTTTTAATGAACATGTATTCAGAAAAAAATTACGTCCATATTGCAAACACACACGAATAAACATGAATGACAAATAAGTCTATACGCCGACATTCTTTATGAGCCCGTAAGCGATGAAATTAATTCGAAATTTACGAACGTTTGTCAACTATTTTTTATTCTACCGTTCATGTATTTCGTTTTCTAACTTATTCTATATAGCCGATCATAATACATGTTAGATTTGTTTTCATTATCCTTATTGCCGCTAATTCCAACATGACGACCGGGCTCCTATTGTACATTACCGCTCATCTTTCATGTTAAACTCGTACTACTGGCGCAATGAATGCAATATCATAGTATTGTAGCTCGAATCTTGTTAAACAAACCATAATGAACCCATCTTCTATCTAGGACTTAGTACAACAGATATATGTCACGACCTGGGTCGCGTTTAAAAATAACCGTTAAGTACCTAGATTCATTGACCTTACATCCCATGGGCGGATCTATCTCTAGCATTGAGTGATATTGTATATCTTGAGTAAGCGTATTATTTGGCTGTGATGGTTTATCAGACCTATGAAGTGTATTCATGTTTGTTCGAATATTCACACCGTCAAGGTACTACCTATTTGTAAATATTAATACCAGAGACTATACCGAGTAGAAATATTTGAGTTTTCATGATGAAGCTACAACAATTTTATATCTTTTTACGCGACAGCTTTCCTTACCCACTATGGCTATGTTATCATACGATTTCACCATTTGCGCAACGAAACCATATCATGTGAGTATTAAATATTTGCTTAACAAATTGCCGATAATTAGTAATACATGTAGTAATATTCTATCAGACAGTGGTTGTTGGCTTGTTCCAAACTATTAAATTTTATCATTTGTAATGTTTTTACTACGTTACAAAATAAACCAAGATAAGGGTACGAAAAAAAATAGAATCATCTATACGTTGTAAATACGTCTTATTGAAATAAGCATGCTCCTTTGTAAATACAAAATGTACATAGGTTTCATTGCATGGTCGCTGGAATACAAAATACATTATCGTCAGTCACCCACTGCATCACATTCTCAAGTAGTTAACATATTCGTATTGACCGTGTTTAGAATTACTTGGCGCTTAAGTACGCCTCTAAACTGTCGTCAAAATTCTCCATAAAAGGCATTTGTTTAAGCCCCCATTCCCCGGTATAAGCGCTTGAGTACAAATGGTCCCGGTAGTTTGCAAGTCCGAGTGTTTCCTTCCGTACTTTTATCCATTCATATAGCAGTGCTTGAATTTTTGTCAGCTGCAGCTCGTATCCCGATTGTTCCACAAGTGCATCAATATGGGCTGTTTGAAAAGGAACAACGTCGCTTTCTGAAGCAACGGTTTCAACTCGCTTAAGCCATAACTGGCTATCGTCATCCATTTCTTTCCTTGATTTGGGTTCATTTGGTATAGCGCCCATAATGTATCTGGAACATAAAGGGAGATAAATCATAAAGCTATATAAACTGGTCCCCGTTAAATGTTGCAGTGCACCAAAGGAAGTGTCTCTGTACCACCAGAAAGAACAAGTACCAGTTTAGAATCTATACACTCAACTGCTCTGATAAACTGCGATAAATTACTGCTCATAATTATCATGATAGGTAATAACTTTGACGATCGCGGCCGTGGTCCGGTGGTTAGTGCGCTGGACTTGTAATCCGGAGTTCGAATCCCGGTCGCGGTAGGTCATATCCTTCTATGAAAATTTGACAAAAATGTCGATTTTCATCCATATGTGGAGAAGTTGTTGGCTCCTTGCGGAAGGGTAAGTTAGTATTTTAATTATTTTTATTTAATTTAATAATACAACTTGAAACACATTCTCTGGTGTTAAAGATGTATTTACGTCGATTTTGAAAGTTATTAATCCAAACACGAGTGTTTTATCTTTTCAATTATTTAATATCATGTCCAAAACATCGGGAGCCCATCATATCGATGTTCATGATAACGAAGTTTTACGCTACCATTATACTTACCTGCAAGTCCAGATGGCCAGTGCTTCAATGTAGTTGAATGTGTAAAATTGATCTTGTACACCAACATAGAAAAGATTGTTATCGCCTTCTTTATAGAACAAGGCTCCCATGTATAGATCTGGTGGATAAAGGCTTGTCTCCTCCTTTATTCTAAACCGACTTTCCAAGAAGGGGAAATGATTTTTGTATCCAGTGCACAGTATTACTGAATCCACCTCAACTTCAGAACCATCAGTAAAATATGCTTTCTTCGCATCCATTCTTACAACCAGTGGTTTCTCCTCAATCTCCTTTGGTAAGATACACGTGGCACTCTTCGGGATTGTTTTATAACTTAAGTATATGTTCTTTGCCCGGAACTTGATCAACTGAAGAGCTGCATCTTCACCGGAATAACTAGCACCAATGATAAGAACTTTCTGTCCTTTGAACTCTCCAGCATCTCTGAAATCATGGGAATGAACCACCCGGCCATTAAAGTCGTCCATTCCAGGGACATGAGGCAAGAACGGCGTATTGAAGATACCTACAGCGACAATGATGTGTGTAAATATTTCTTCACGAGTTTCTCTGGTCTCCAGATCTTCAACAACGACAGTGTAGCTCTGTTTGTCGTTATCGTACTTAACCCATCGTACAACTGTACTGAACTTAATGAAAGTCTTCAAATCCATGTTACGAGTTGTTTTCCGTGTCCATCGACCTGGAAAAATATTACAAAATGGAATAATGCAAACTAAACAAAAATGCATTTCTGCTTGAACGTTTGTCTGATTAAGATATTTGGTCAAGTGTGTAAACAACCAATCAACATAATGCTTTTAATAACGGTGTCCATTGCATCAAAGTACAATGTATGTATTTATACATAAACCGCTCAATTTTCATAGAGATTTCAAAACGTAAGGTCAAATAAGCAATTCTTAGGAGCCGATTTAAACTTGGATAGAATGAATATTTTAACAATTTAAAACACATCATTCGATGCAATTAAGCATGCACATTTACATTTTCAGCATATTTCCCTGCACTCGATAAAGTGCGTCACTGTTTTAAGTTCGGGAACACGAGATGTAGTTCCATTCAAAACAATTATCGTACCCTCTAAGTAGTCTCTAACAACGAGACGAGGGGCAAATGAAGGGGTCGGCTTCCCGAAATGTTCTTTGAAAGTGTAATCTGGTAGCTCGAATGCTTCTTTTGGACCATTTGACCATAGATGTTTGTACATACTAGCATGATTTGGCTCGCCATGTTCGTCAACACCTGAAAATGAAAGCCAACGTCAGTTACATGGTGCATAAAAAGCTATCATTAGCAACTCTCCTATAATTTTGGAGCAAATATAAAATAAACATGACAATGGCCTATTTAAAGGAAATTTCTAGTTTTTTTATCAAGATTTATTTCGTGGGAAAATGAACGAAATTTTTACTAAATTATCACTTTATATTGAATTATTTTATATATTTTAACATGATTGCTTGTTATTGTGTCAAAAACTGGTTCAAAACACTTTATTGCATGTATAATTTAAGAGATAAACTGCCGAATGAAATAACTAATGTCAATGATATCATTATCTATTATTATTATTCTCTGATGCCACTCCGAGAAAGCCACATTCACAAAATATGACCGACACAATTAGATAGAATGGATACTGAACCAATATGGATACGAGAGGGTCTAAAACATGTGTGTGGAACGGAAGGGTTCTGGTCACGTGTATGACTAGTGCTGATGGGGTTTCGCCGGAAGTAAGGATTAATGCTTGTCTTTACCATTCATATTAGCTTGACTGTTTCGAAGGAAAGGTCGAGATATTAAGATCGCTGTGGCGTCGTCGTTATCGTGCAAAAACTTTAATGCAGACTATTACTAAAATACTTTTAAAGACATCAACTTGCAAGACAAGGAGCATTATTATGAAAGCTATATTTTTGGAGTTATGCCCTTTTTAACTTAGAATTTTGGTCAAAATTGCTTATTACATATAATGATGTAAAACAGACTGGCATTGGTGCAGCTCTACGGAGCTCTTGTTTACGCGTGAAATCTGGGACGATATCGAATTATTGCAGCCTATATCTAGACATTATATATATGACTCCCAAATCTATTTATGCCAATGGAATCCGTATATAAAAGTAACGTGAAAAACCGAAAGCACTACGGTAATTTAATACCGCGCTTTATATCAAACTATAATCTTCGCCCTTCTCCTCCAGTCTGGATATATTTAACTTATTATTGTATATTGATTGATAAATATTATTCGTAGCATGTAATATACAATCATCTTGTCCTTGGCTTTATCATATAATATTCACGACTTCCATGTTTGAATGATCGTACATGTATATATTAAATAATTATATTTAAATTGGAACACTTGCTTTGGTAATTATTCTATGTGTGCAATAGTCGTGGGTAATATTCACCAAACATTGACCTGCGCCAAAAAAAATAATGCAAGAACATGTTTCACCGTGCGCCCGCTTAACGTGTTACATATTAATGTCCTGACACTTTTGTGAGGATCCATATGTTTTCTCCGCGGTTTATTTGTGACTTTTCCAGTTTTAACGGTGAAGGAAGAACCCGGGCATAGACATGGATAGAAAATTAGACCAACCATGTTGTCACATGAAAGTCAAGATCATAGTAGCCTTTTTAGAATAATAAATGTATGAGTCAAAACGTGGAATTAACTCGTGTCAAGCACATAAGTTCGGCGCGACTGGCGGGGATGATTTTAAAATATTTAGCATAAATGATCATCATAATGACATACAGCATCCAAGAACGTTGTCGCGTGTGCAGAAAATATGAAGGTCTCAGTATCCCTTTGAACTTTACACTTATTCGCTAAATGATATTGAACGTGATATTTAATTATAAAACATTCAAATGTTTTGATAAAGTCACTTTAAAAGTTCTGAAATGCGTATTTGAGAGATTATGACAAGTGGACGCTTAATGTTGCAGATCATTGGGGCAGGTCTTCAGGTATTGGGAAACTTTGGTCCATTTGCAAAATACCATTATTCTTATTACACTCTTTTATTTATCTTCACATTACAAAGCGGCGGGTATTCGCGTCTATTATTTCAATATTTTTGTTGAAAGCTATTGAATTATTTTATTTCTATCATATAAATTTAAACCTTTTTCTTTTCCTGTTGCATGCTTCATTTCAAGCACATCCATTTTGGGTTCATGATCAGAAGAAACTTCTTTATGATGTTTAAGTTTTATAATACTGAACCTGATTCTGATTCATCACTGGTGTTGACAATTGCAGACCTCTACTGTTACTACTCTTTCCTATTGTTTGATGCTTCCTGCATTTTGTTCTTTTTTAATGAAAAATTCTTACTATTCACATTTTCCTAGTACGTGTTTATTTAAAAAAGATTAAATGTGCTATTTGCGATAGTCAGTTGCAGATAATAAAGAAAAAATGTCTGATTCACAGTTTTCCGTTGCAGAAAAAATTGTGGCAAACATTTTCCTCTTTTTAGTATTAAGTTTGATGAAGGAAGATGACCACAAATTTCGACTACAAAAACCTGTCCAGTAAAGCTTCATTTTCTTTATCTCATTAATGCATTAAGCGATGGTGGCCAAGGTAAGATTTAAGACTATGTCATATAGAAATTCCTGTTTTTTCTGCTTTCCTATCACAATCTTCGTACTTTTTCTTACTTTTCTGTCCGGAAACCTTCCATATTTTTTTCCTTGTCTTGTCAGAATTTGGTGAGAGGCCTTCAAAAGTCACTGTTGTTGGGACGTCTGTCTTATTTTACAAATATATACGTGTAATTCATTCTGACATTAAAGTGCGATGATCAGAAACATTAAAAAGATAAAATATAATTTTAAATTGTAATAACAAGTAGTTTATTGTCTTGAGTACAGTTATGTATAGACGGTCAAAAAACACAGTGCGTGTGACGTCCTTTAATTTCTATTCCGAATAATAACAACATTTATGGCTTCTAAGAAATCAAATCATATTTCAAATACTATAGTATCAAGTCCTTTAAAAGATAAATTTGCATTTTGTTGCATAGATTTAGGTTCTGCTTTTATTTCAATAGTAAAGACCTTTTTAGTAATTTGGACATTTGCCAATATTTCATAAATAAATAGATATTTATATAACATCTATTACTTCCACGTGTTTATCTATTTTATGAAGAAGAATGTGGTTTTATTCACAATGTAACGTTAGCTAATACTATAAGATGATACAATAGGCAATAATAATGTAAACTTGTTCTCACGTCTGTTTTTATATTTTATTATTGTCTTAGGTAAACAATATAAAGTAAATTGATTACACGATAATGAGATGCCCTGTAGGCTTATTATTAAAATATCATAGTTCGATAATTTACTGAAACAAATATGTATTACTATGTAAGAAAATTTTCTAAAAAAAAATGTCTGAATGTCTATAAGTCACATTCGAAAATTCGAACAAAAAGTGCTTAAAACAGTAAAAGGTGAACAGTTTACTAGTATTTTTATGAGATATCTTGTTCATCTAGATGCATTAATAGCATCGTGGAATCGACTTTTAACTCATCTTGTTTCGTTCATTTTGATAGCATCGTAACATTACATGAAAATAGTATACGTAGAGGTAAATATTGCTCGAAAGATCACTTACCAGTTCGCCATGATGTATTCCATAAACCTCCCCACGTACTTTGTTTCTCAAAACACACAACATCAGGCATGTGTTCCAACTTGGCAAAATGGAACAATGTCGCCATTCCTGAAGGACCTGCTCCTATGATACATATCCTTTTATCGCCCATTTTTTCAGCAGTGTCTAACGACAAATGAAGCTCCCAAAATGTTCCCGTTCGCTACGCTATGACTGATATACTGTGAATCATTCAAACTGGGTCATGGTTTAATGAGTTTGTTGGGGCGGATCTGGAACTTTTTTTATTGGAGTCAGGTAAAATTTTGAAACGTTCTCGGTTATAATGTAGAAATATTACAGAAATATTGTACAATTAGCGTAATGGTGGAAAAACATTGCATTACTGTAAATGAAAAACATATCATTTACGCCAGTCCGCCCTTAAACCCGCTGATTCATAAATCGTCCTTGACTTGTAAGCCCTCGGTGAATGAACTTTTAGATAATGTAAAGTTTTTGAATAAACTTTTCGTCCTTTTATCATGAAAACACGACCTTATAGTGAGTGATACCAGAGGGCGTTAAACGGGATTTTTTCCCAGTGTCTCTTTTTATCTTAGATAGTCTTTATTGATTTGAGATGTTTTTAATCATTCAGATCGCAATGTTACTCTCCGTACACTTGTCTGTGATTGATTCTAGAACTGTAGTAATTTATCTACATTCTATAATTTATCTTTCACTGTTTACTTCACTTAACTAACCTCGGAAAGGTTTCCTGCGACTGACTGCATTATTTTTCATCAAGACATTGATTTCAAGATGGATTTTACGCGTAGGTTAGAGTTTATTCAGAAAAAAATCCAGCGAGCGGAGCGTGGTTTCATATTTCTGAATATCGTTCTATCCTAACTCTTATCAATGTAGAGTTGGCCCACCTGCGTACCGCTCTTAAGTTCGTCAATCACAAAGGAACGATCTTCATGGCACATCGCATAATAATCGTGAAATAAATTCTTCACGAATAGATAACTGCCTTTGAGGATAAGAAAAGCGCCATCTGATTGGCTCAAAATGCAAAGTAGGCACTAACTATAATTAAATGCAGGTCTTCAGAGAAATACCAACTGAACTATCTTTCTTATTGTTTCGCGAAAGTCGACCTATTTTTTTAAAGAAATACAAATTTCTGACTGGAAAGCTTTTCCGTTCAATGCCTTAGAATAGATAGGGGGCCAACTCTTCTGTTGTTCAAATCTCATGTACATTCCACGCTCCAGCATTTTGAGGTCACGTTCGTAAATAAGTCTTGCTTATGCGGTAATTATTTGGCTCTTAATTGATATTTATGCAAAGGAATATGATTTTTAAGTGAGATACGTGTATTAGATTTTAGGGGATTCTAGGATTGTCCGTACAGTGAAATATATTTCTTTTATTACGTCGTCTGATGCGTTTTTTTTTCCACTTTGCAGTACCTGTCTGGTCTGATACACATGATATACGGTTATAAAAGATCTTTCATGCTCTCGTTTACTTGTATTAGTCAGTAAACTTTCAGAGTCCTAGGGTCGTATTTCGCGAGTTCTTAATTTGAAACTTTGATTACGCACAGACGAACTATGTCTGAGGTCCATTTAGGATGGTTGTAAGTTTACAGTTTCTATAATCAAAGTTTTTTATCTTCCCATGATAAAATATACTGTAAACCCTCACTAAGCGAGCACCTTATTATCACGAACACCTCATTATAACAACCCTATATTTCCAGACTGGTTTACAATATTTCCTATATGTTACTTGAAAATAAGGTCACCGCAGTATTACAACCGATTTATTTAGTCCAACAGCTGGTCTTTATATCGCGGTTTTGCTGTAAATTACAGATTGTGTATATTAGAAGATGCAGTAAGAAAGCTACTTTATTTTAGTATTACTTGAATCTGATACAAGTTGTCATAGATCTGTACTATACATGTGTATATAGTACTGGTTTTTGAGTTTGTTTAAGAACGGGTCGCGTTCCTTTTTTTTGTTGATACGCGTGTTCATGCTGGTCTTTTGTTTAATTACTCTCTTTGCCATCGAATCTTTCAGAAGTCTGAGTCAATACATTTTTACTTTGTTCATTTTATTATTTTAAAATTTTACTGTGAACGGGTTATCTTTACTGTGTATTAACGGTTCTAGGAGTGTCCCATTCTCAACATTTCTTTTACTAAAAAAAAAAAAATCATTTCCAGGGGATCTCTACATAGTTTAATGTAGAGTCTCTGACTAGAAATAGAGAAAAAGTGTAGTTTTATATAAAAAAATAAAAAAGTAAGTTCCGGTGCCGGGAATCGAACCCGGGCCGCCTGGGTGAAAACCAGGAATCCTAACCACTAGACCACACCGGAGACATACGTATTATGAAGCTAAATTAAAATATAAATCTTATTAGTCTCACTGCTTAAGTATGAGCATGCGCATTGAGTTTCACGCGATTTTAACTTCCGGTGAAAGAAAGAGTCTCAATATTTGCACGAATTTAAGGATTTTGTTCGTTTTACTGGTCGAACTCTCACCTATAGTGTAGGTAGATAATACTATTTTACATATTCCTTTTATGTCTTAAGATGTGGACTTTTTGCGCTCATACCTTAGATACAGTGGAAACGTTCGAATTGTCGATTCTTCGTCTCGAAATCATATCGGTCAAAGTTGTACGAACCAAACAAAGTAGCATTATGTTTAAAATTGTGTTACTGTTAAGCAATTAGTTAATTAAACGGGAAGTCATCGTATTTGAACTATTAATATATTTCGTTTAATTGTGAATTATGTACATACCACCAATTGAACAATGTCAATAGTTTGAATGATTAGCAGTTCTTACATATTTTTGCCTTATGGATACAGTCAGTGACTCAGTATTTCTACTATTTTGCCAAACGATGCCCCTAAAATAGTGGTATTGAACAACTCATGTACAGTCATGGGACAGATCTTGGATACCTAGTTCACTTAAAAGTTTTTTATTTTGTATCTTGAAATAACATCTTTAATTGCCCTTAAATTAGATTAGGGCATCACTGTTACTATGAATCTGGTTAGCTCTGGCAATTTTTTAGAAGGAACTGAACAAATGAATCATGAAAGACTTTCAGTTTGTTTGTTACATTACTGCAGATTTAAGAAATGGAGGACAGGCCCGGGAAGATATTTGTTGGTGGCCTTGATTTTGACATTAATGAGGCAGAGTTCGAAAAATATTTTGCAAAGTTTGGAAAAATTACTGAAGGTGAGTATGAAAGCCATATAATTATAGTCTGTTAAACTTGTAAAATATCTATATATTTGGATATATTAGGCTACTTGTTTCCGTATATATATTTATACAATGTTTCAATTTATCTGTTTGCAAATGTGTTGTAATATACAAATTCTTTGATAGAACCCAGATTTAATGAAATGGCAAAGTTAAATATGTTGAGATTATTGAAAGATCAAGGATATTGACTTAAGTAGATCTATGCTGGTTTTAATGTGTTTAAATATACTAATGAATATTTTTTTTTTCAAATTCCTAAACTTGGAAACTTACTGAGCATCAGGCTTGTGGATTGTTTTAAACTCAGTTACTCAATGTGATTGTTAGTGATTCATTAATTATACTTGAAATGTCGGTTCATGAATATTTATTGTCTTTTATTGCTAGTATTGTTGAAACGTGACCCACAAAATGGTAAATCACGAGGATTTGGTTTCATTACATACGAAAATCCATCAGATGCTGATGAAGCCGTGAAACAACTTGATAAACAGGTAAGGCCTAAACAAAAAGAAGGTTTGTTTCTGGTTACAATATAGCACTAAGATTTGGATGCCGTAAAAACTTTTTGAGTCAGTCAGGTAACTGGAAACAAACCTATCTTTTAGGCCTAAGTTTACTGTGGTAATTACTGGGTTATATAGCATTGGTCCTGTAAATTAAGGTAATCATGATGACTCTAATTTTCTACTGGACATATTTGTTGGGCCTTTCACAGAGACTGACTGTGAGTGTAATATTTAATACTGGTTTCACCATTTCATCAATTAAAATATTCTGTTTCAATGCATTTTGATGTAAACTTAGTGATAAATTAGTGCATACTGGATTCTGGTTTACTATCCTGGGCCTCAGAATATTTAGATGTATGATTTATGACTGCTCATTTTATTAAGCATTCTGATTAACTTTCAGGATATCAAAGGTAAAATGGTACATGTAGATCATGCCGTCAAACCAGGAGGCGGACCTGGCGGGGACCGAGGTGGGAGAGGAGGCTTTAGAGGCAGAGGATCTCCTAGAGGTGTGTGGAATTATATTTTTTCCATATACATTGAAAAGTTGTAGTTTTATTATTAGATTTATTTCAGTTTCTTGTTTGATTAAATAGCTGTGACTGTGGTCCAGTGGTCCAGTGGTTAGTGCGCTGGACTTAGTGGTGTTCTGATTGTCGCTAACAATCGAAGATTGACGTCGCCGACAATCGAGTCGAATTTACGAAGTCGCCGACGTTTTTCGTAGTTTTTAACCTTATGGTCTTTTTTCTTCTTTGGGTTAATTGTTTGCGATCCGAGTCATCAGGCGGACGCATGACCTACATGAATAAGCGTTTTTGGATACGGAGCAATTCTAGTCAAACAGTTTGTATTAACAGTTATTATTGATATTAAGAGTTATTTGTTTCACATTAAGAGTTATTATTTGTTTCACATTTGTTAACTATTGTTCAACTGTTTTATCTCAAAGTATAGTTTTTGTTCCAGTAAAGTTATAGTTCTTGAGACTTCTTCTTAGTGCCATATTCTTCTGTATAGAACTAAGTTTACTAATTAAACTTATTTCAGACAGAAGTTCACAAAACTCCTGATGTGAACCTCTTAACCTGAATATATTTAGAAATTAGAACTGAAAGGTCCGTTGCTGAACGCCTGAAATGTTTGAATCCTTCACAATGCAACAGGCAGGCTAATTAGCACAATGCATATATCAACTAATAAAACAATAACAAAAGCCTAAATACAATAGTAGGCTGAAAGCATTTATTACAACAAGTAACAACTGTAAAACAAACAATACAATTCGCATTGGGAAAATAATCGATTATAATCGATAATCGATCGGTTGGGACAAACCGATAATCGATTATGATTTCGTCATCCGATTCCAATCACTAGCTGGACTTGTAACCCGGCAATCTTAGTTAAAATTCCGGTTGTGGCAGGTCATACCCTTCTATGAAAATTTGACAAAATGACAACTTTCCTCCATATGTATAGAAGTTGCTGACTCCTTTTGGTTGTGTAAGTTTGTACTGGTTAGTATTTAATCACCTAAAACTGGTTAGGTAAACTGGTCGCCATATATAACTGAAAAATTGTTGAAAAACGACAAACCCCTGTTACAATGTCACATAAAAACAAACAAACTAACAAACAAACATGCTTGTTTAAAAAATTTATTATTATTCATTTTGTTTATTTTCACTATTCTAAGTAATTACTTTTTGATCATTAGTTTGACAATTTTCTTTTGCAATTATTAGGTAGAGGTATGGGAGGTGGCTTTAGGGACAGTTTTAGTAGTAGTGGACGAGGAGGTGGTGGTGGTTTCCGAGGTCGTGGAGGAGACAGTTACCGTGGTAGTCGAGGATCACCTAGAGGAGATAGGGGAGGTCGTGGAGGGTTTAGTGGGCGTGGCCGAGGTATGGACAGATCAACGAGAGGAGGATATGGTGATGATAGGTAATGCGTAATCAACAATAGTTAAACTTCTAGCTGCGAGTAATACTCATTTGATATATTGTTTATTTCATCTTCTCTGAATGTGAAAGGAAATTCATGTGACAGAAATTTCTTACCCATATGAATTAAATTTGGTTCAGTTGTGAATCTAGTCTTTTTGTCTGTTTGTTTTCTTAATGACGTTGATATCATATATACAAATTACTATGTATTAAAATGGTTATCTATTGCCACTGTTTCAGAAGAGGTCAATCTAAAGGTTACATGTCCCCACGACGTAGTTCTGTTGAGAGAGGTTACGGAGACCGTGGAATGGGAGTTAGGAGAGGTACTTTGACATACTGTTGTAATAAAAAAAATTCTGAATGTCTAGTGAAAACTGTACCCAACAAGATAATAAATGCTGTGAACTGTTCTGGATTAACCAATTATAGATACATTATTTATCTTTTGTTGATATTAATTCTGCAGATGAAGATCGGTATGGTAATGGAGTGGATCGTGACAGGTATGGAAGTTCATCAATGTCTGATAGACGACCACGAGACAATTATCCACCATCACCGACCAGAGCAAGGTTTGTACATGTATTATTGTGACTCCAGTTACATGGCTAAAATAAAAAAAAAATCTAATATGAAACTTACTTTATGTCTTATTGCATTAGGTTTGTTTGTTTTGTTTTATGTGACTTATTGTCATCAGGGTTTAACGCTGTTGTTTCAACAATTTTTCAGTTATATACGGCGACCGGTTCACCTAACCAGTTTTCCTGGACTGTATACTAACCAGTACTAACTTACCCTTCCACAAGGAGCTGGCAACTTCTCCACATATGGAGGAAAATCGACATTTTTGTCAAATTTTCATAGAAGGGTATGACCTGCTGTGACCGGGATTTACATTAGGTTTACTGGTGCAGTGTATGTCCCTAAGAAGATATTTGTGAACATCTTAAAGAGGTGTGTAATTATATATTATACACCACAATATACCAGTTATTGCATGGTTTTTACTGGCAGTATTACATCACAGTTTGATTTCCTAATTCCAACTTTGTTTCAATTAAAAAGTTTCAAAGAAAAGGAACTGGTCTTTTTTCCTAGTTAAATAGGCAACTGACTTAAGTTTTATTTTTTTTCTCGTTATAACTATGAACTGAGAATAGTGACGGATGTTTTTATATGAGATCTATTAAAAGTAGAGATATCTTTAGTAAAAAAACCCAAACATTTCTATTTTATTGTTACTATGGTTTATTTCTTATTCCAGTATCATTTTAGCTTAATTTAAGTAAGACAGGAAGACCAAATTCACAAAAAAAGAATTTCGTTCCAAAGATAACTGGGTAGTAAAGAAAATAAAATCTACATTTGATAAAAATCTCAGACATTCACTGTATGTTACTAAATACTACAATACCTTGGTAAATAATCTTATTATGTTACAAAATCCATTTTCCTGGCAATACCCAGCCCTAACATCTTACATTTTGCTCTTGTTTATTCTAGAGAGCCTGTATCATCATATAGAGATTATGGTGTGTCTTCACGGGAATATTCTCCTCCTAGGGACCGAACAACGTCCAGGTAGGAATAGTTTATCCTGTGTAAACATGGTCAATGATACTATTTTTATTTTGTCATAATATGTACCTATTAGAGAAACGTAACTATCTTGAAATACTGTACATAGATTGGTTAGATTACTGTAAGTAAAATGTTTTATTTATCTTGCTAAAATAGAATAAGCGTACAGTCAATTATTCTATGAATTTATTTAACAAGTCCCAGTTTTCATGTAAATAGGTTGTTATGTGGTGAGGACAGAAATATTTGGTTTTTTTTTTGTATAAAACCATTAGTTTTAAAAATCAATTTTTCGGCCTCTCAAAGTATGTTGTGTGATGTATCGATGCTGTTGTGTATATATACAGGGATTATATGTCTAGTAGAGATATGACCATTCCTAGTAGAAATAGTTATGATACACCCAGGGATGCATACACATCATCTAGAGATTCATACCCCAGTAGAAGAGATGAATATGTTACATCTAGAGATTCCAGAGACTTCGTTACATCCAGAGATTCTACCAGGGATTACATGTCTTCAAGGTATTATAGAGAAGTCCAACTGTAGCATTTTGTCTTGTTAACTAATTGAGACTTTTACCACGTGTGGCCATGTTTTCAAATAATTTAAGCAATGAGGACATTTTTTAACCCTTTGCCTCATAAGCATACTTTAGACTTTTCCAAATTCAAAGCAAAAATACAGGACATCAATTTATTTAAGAATATTGGGTTATTTCTCTCTGACAGAGTGGAAAACATTGTGACAAAAGAAGCCATTGCTGGTTACAAGCAATGATATTGTTGGTAGCACTAAAATTGCTTGGATTGGAAACTTTGTTTTGAGGGTATTACTCATGTTTAAATGGTTAGTGTCACTAAAAGATTGATTATTAAAATATTTCCCATATATATTAAGCAATGGAAATAAGTGTATGTAACTTTTTGTGCTATGTCTTCAGGGAAACAGCTCGTCCAGTGAGTAGAGAGTATGATAGAATGCCATCCAGAGATAATTACGATCCTTACAGAGGTATGTCAAGCAAAAGTCTGAAATTAATTATTACATCATATTGATAGGTTTGGTGTAGTATAAAATCTTATGGCCCTTCTATATTATAAACATCAGTATTCAATGGCTCTGATACTTACAGATGTATTTCATGTATCATCATGCGTTTAGTAAATTAGTAATTAGGCATTGGACAGTATTCTTATTGTCAAAAACAATAAGTCTTGATTATAGTCTAAATGGTACAGCATTCTTATTGCCAAAAACGATGTGTCTTGATTGGAGTCTTTATGACACAGTATTCTTATTGCCAAAAACAATTTGTCTTGATTTTAGTCTAAATGGTACAGTATTCTCATGTCAAAAAAATGTGTCTTAATTGGAGTTACCTTTTTACTAGTGTATATATATATATATATATATATATATATATATCCTACATCCTTGTATCTTTCTTCACTGTGATTTCAGAGAGAATGAGTACTGGAGCCAGTCGTGGTTATGGTGGAGGTAAGTTGTATACAATCTTTACCTGATGTACATTATCTTTTCACGCCATTCAGATTCTCATGTGATTATCTACTTTCTTGTACTCTGCACCCCGAAGATTGGCTTTAATGTTTGGTTTATCAGTATAAAATGAAGTTATGCCCAGGTTTTTGGACTGTATAATAGTATAATATAGGAACCCTATGAATATAATCTGAATATAATGGGTTTGCAATGTATTGATATTATATGTATCGTCCTTCTTTGATGGAAAATATTACAAGTTGATATCAAAAAAATTGCTCCCTCGGGAAAAATTCTACATCTAATACAACTTCTTTACATCTGTTCTGACGTGAAAGGTATTGAAAGCTGTAAGAAAATGTCTTGTTTCTTTTTGGATGTATTATACCAAGTATAGAACTGTGAAACATCTGATCTCATACATAAAGGTTGAATACCAGTTTGTATTGAAATGATTTACTGTTTGACTTTGAAATACATTCATACTTCTTATAGTACACGGGATGAATTTTTACTGATGATTTGTATGCTTCGACTAAAACGAGTAAATATTTGAATACTTGAAAGAAAATGCCACTGAAATGGTGCCCTCTAAAATGTTTTAGGATGGATGGATATAATTTCATATCTTATCATGATTAACGTGGATACTGGACATCTTCATTTTAGATCAACTTACATATTTACACCTAAAATGAACTTTTTAATATGTTAATATCCCCTTAATTGGTACATTTTTTTGCATTGTAAATATTTCATGAGAATTCAGTTTTTGTTTGTTATTGTTTAAAGGATTAGTCTAGGTGTTAGGTGACTATGTAAAATTATACAGGACTGCCAACCTTTTAATATATTCTTGTTAAAGAATTTCTCTCTGATTGTGAATTTGAATACTAAAATTGAGACAAGAGAAAAGTTGAAATTATGTCATATGCAGTGGTGGAATGAAAACTAGAGCTGCTGGGAGAAAATGGGTCAATCTATAGTGAAATGCTTGTATTAATGATGGACTTACTCTAAATTGAAATATCGAAGTATATTGGAATTTGTATTGAATTTCTACTGATGGAACAAAAATTTTCGAAGAGCTGTTGCTGAAGACACCATTTCAGGATCATTTGGATGAAACTGTTGAAATGAATTTAAACTGTGAAAAACTGAGAATGAAGTATGGATTCTGAGATCAATTTTGAATCTAAATATTTGTGTTTTTTTTCATAATTTGCAAATACCATTTTTAAAAGATCTGTGATGCTAAAATCTATTAATACAAAAGTACTATGAAGAATGGGAAGATGTTGTACATGAAATCTGCTAAGTGTGACATTTTATTCAAATAGCTTACTCTTTTTAGACAAACTGGTTAAAGTTTACTTTCTTGAACTGAATTCAACTTATGTTTAAATGTACTTATTAAGGTGAAATGTAATTATTTTTCATTGTTATTTCCAATTTTGCCATCAAATGAATAGACTGTGCAGTATTTAATCATATATGCAGCTGTTATAATTTTAATTAAAAATGGAAGTATATTTAGAGGCGGGGCTTCCATGGCCAAGTGGTTATGGTCTCTGGCTAATAATCACCAGTCCTATACCACTGTGAGTTTGAATCTAATCTGGGACCAAATTTCTCATGTGAGGAAGCTGTGCAGCTAGTTAATGGATTGCAGTGGTTCTATCTAGGTGTACACCTGGGGTCTTCCGCCATCGCTAAAACTGGAGGGGTTGCCAAAAGACCAACCTGTCAGTGCTATGTTAAACCACAATGAAACGAAAGAGGAGTATATATGATGTTTTCTTACACGTGACTGAATCATATTGATGTGCTTTTTGCTATTGAAACAGAAGATGAATTGTTATTGATGAATGACTGAAGATTGTGAAATATGGCTGTGGTATAATTAGCTGTTTGAGTGAAGTACACTTAATAGTGAATTATGACTTGGATGAATTTACATCATCATCGGGAAAGTTGCCGTTCTTATTGAATTGAATTGATAGCATGTTTGAAATACGTTATAAAAATGACTTGATCAAAGTAATAGTGCATTCATTTATGAATGAGTTGGTCTAAAAAGGTTGGCAGTTGTGTTTTTTTCCTCTGGATTTGTTAAATATAAATAATCATAATTGCCTCATTGAGCTTTAGATTTTGATTAATACACTTTTACACCATTTTTTTGCTAGGAAACATGAAGCTATCGGCCCATGAATAACAATCTTACGATAAAGTGTATACTGGTGTTCATATGAAGACATCTCACGCAAGCTTCTTTTGTTCAACTTAGTACTTAAATGATCCTTTAATGGTAAAACTCCAGCAACAAAATTTAACTACAAAAATAATTTTGAAGTAATATCATCCAGACACATGAAACTGTGGAATATCGCATTATGTTTGTCCTTTTTTGAATGGATGAAATGTATTATAATTTATTTGCTTTCAAATCTGATGATTTTGAATAGCAAAAAGTTGACTAAGTTTGAAATTCTAGGTTCCCCACCTCCAAGGTCAAGATCCCCTATTGCCCAAAGTAGATCAGTATACAGTCCACCCCGAGGAATGCCCATGGGTCGAGAACTAGATAGGGATCGTACAAGAGACTACAGTCCTGGTGCCAGAAGACCTGGGGCCTATGATTCCAGAGGCGCGCCACCTATGAAGAGGTCACGACCTGATGATATGCCACCTAGAGGAATGGCACAGCGTGACGGACCGCAGAGAGGAATGTCTCGTGACATGCCATCTAGAGACGCACATAGAGGTCCACCACGGGGACCTCCCAGGGACGGAGGCCGAGGAGGGCCTCAGACATTTCGACGATGAATGAATTTGATTGCTGTATAAATAGCTGAAGTATCATGTTCTTTGAAATATAAATCATACCTAGATGATTTTTTTTTATTTGGATCAGACTGTAGACGGGTAGTCTTATGTCGGTGCTTGTTAAATATAGATGAGATGTTGGTGTTTTGGTGTACGCTAAAGTTTTAATTAACTTTTGTGACACTGGTCTTTTATTACAAACAAAATTTTCTACAATTGAAATGATGAAAATGAAGGACTCCAATAGTGGTAGCTGGCCAAAATGTTTGTGTTTTTATTATTTTTTTGTACCATTTTAATTCACTTTTAGTAGATGATGAATATTTTATTCTATAAACCAGCAATAAGACCTGTTGCCTCTTTGATTTAAATGTTGTCTTATTTGTGTATTAAATGAATGGAAAAAACTATGGTATTATATTGTTTGTACATAACAGTTGACAATGTGAGGTCCAGTTAATCGATGAAATCCTACATTGTAGTTGTAGGTTGTGTTTGACTTTGAATACAAACTTCACTGAAACAAAGCCAAAGTTTGTTGGTGCAGATATAATTAGTTGCTGTCAAGAGAATTACAACCCTTCTTGTGATTATTATTGAAGAAATCTGACAAAATGTAATAGTTTGATGTAATGTTTGATATGTTTGAAAATATACAAAATTCTCAAAATATACTGAAGTTGAGTACCAGTTTTCAGCTGCATTTTTAATACAAATATTGAATGTATCTACAGTCAAAGCCATTTACAAAATATCCTACCAAGCTTTAATAAATTACTCCGTAAAATTGTCAGTCAAATGTTCGAAGCTTGCAGAGTGGTTGATCAATTGAAACAAAATCAGTAAATATTTTTCTGTTAATGAATGAAAAAAGGCACAATCACTGTTATTTTTGTACATACTGGTTTCTACAGTTGTCAGATATTTTGTGTTGTTACGTGTTGGACTGGCTTTGGATGTTACAGTTAATAATGAATTGTTTCTGAACGGCAGGATTGTTGTAATGATTGTGAATGGAAACTTCAAATATTATTAACAAAAGTAAAAGAGAGGAAGATTTTTGAATGGAGGAAAATTGAATTATAAATTGTGAACCTCTTTATACAACACATATTAAGCATATAACATTGTTGATTAAAGGCACATCATCTCCACCACCAATTTAAAATATTGGACCCAGTTATGAAAATTAGGTAAAATGTTAATTTTTTTGTCTGATTTTTGAAATAGGGTTGACAGAAGTAATAGGATAGTAGCTTATTTAGAGTTTAGAGAAAAAAATTGGTAAAATACAACGTGGATGTTGCCTAAACATTGAAATGTTGCTAGGTTATGATAATTGAATGGCAAAGCAACATGTCAGAAATTTCAGTAAACATGAATCTATTGGGTCAAAAAAACATTGGGAAAGGATTGCGGGATTATAGACCACCACATGGATTGGACAAGTGAATGAAAAACATTTGATTCCTTTCTGTAAGTATTGAATGATATCAGGGTTGCCAGCATTAAGTTTTGGTACTTGAATTTAATCTGCATTCATAGATTTTTGGATAGTTATGTTAATAATAAATTTTGGAATTGAGAAGGAAAAATTGGCAAAAACTTCAAAGTCTAGTCATGTCAATTTGCTGTAAAAAAATGTATATTTGACATTGTCTTTAAGTTCTTATTTTCTGTTTTCTTTGAAAAAAATGATAAAATAACATCATTATTTGAAGCTTGATATTCATTTTTTGTGAATTCCTGGCAACCTTGAAAGACCTTTGTAGTTAGAACATTTGCATGAAATTGTTTGATTTTACTTTGAACCGTTTATGTTTTATTCCTTTACAACGACAAAAAGTGCTAGAATTTGAATGTACCTACAAATCTGAAATTTAACAAAGGCACTTATACACACATGATGAATGAAATGACCCATCAATGTGCACTGAGATTTTGTGTCACTAAATGTCTAGATGAGAAAACTCGTAATTTATGGGTTGCTTCTACTATTCTATAAAAATACTTTGACATTCATCCTGCACAGATTTGAACATTTTTGCTTAGTGTCTGTGTACAAACTTGAAGTATTTTATTTTGAATTTGAAACTATCGCTGCTTTTTATTTGTTGTTGATTTTATTCCCCCTGACTTAGTTGTTGTCTGCAGCATGCATTCGTCCATTATTAGAATAGAACACTTGATTAAAAAAGAAAAGAATTTTTCGTATGAAAATTCTGCTGAAAGAAGACTAGGATGGAATCATTGAAAGTGGATTTTGAATGAATGAACTGAATATGGGGCCAGGGATGAAGTGAGCATCAATGTTGAAGAGGACAACAGGTTTAAATTAGTCATGAAAGGTTGAAGTTGAAATGTACAAATTTATTGATTGACTGATATCGCTTTGATGAAGTCATTTTGGTGTGGAAATAGGATATATTTATTCTCCTTGTCATAACTTCAGTCAGTCAAATTGGTATATTTGGCTAGTTTGCGTTTTGATTGAAAAATGAAAAATTGACCACGGTTGGACTGTTCTGAAATGTTGTATTTTATTGCTTTTGATAACTTGGTAGAGGGCCTCAGTGGTGGAGTGGTTATGGTGTCTGACTAGTAATCAGTAGCCCCCTCACCACTGTGTGTTAGAACCTCACTTGGGACCAAATTCCACATGTGAGGAAGCTGTCCAGCTAGCTTACAGAAGGTTGATGGTTCTGCCTAGGTGTACTCCTGGGGTCTTCCACCAAAGTTAAAGCTGGAAAAGTCGACAATGACCTTGACTGTCGGTGTGACGTTAAACCCTAGCAAAAGGAGTATAACATGGCTGAACATTTGACTACATCAGTACATGCTTTCTTTAATCATCAGTTGTGATGAAATATATTTATTCTGTTATTGAAAAATGTGATGATTGACTCATTGTAGGTTTTACAAACTACTTTTTTTAATGACCCTTTATTCAGTGAATGAAATTTTAAGTCTTATTACTGGTTAATATGTGTTTATAGTTGTTATTATTATAAGGATACCACAAGTTCATGTTAAACTTATCAAATGTGCCTAAAATGATGAATTTTTCTCATCTCAATGTACTAGATTCCTGATTTTATTACATCAACTGTTGAGTCTTGTATGATATTCTCATAATTTAATTGAAATAATCCTTAATATATATGAAAATCTCAATCTTAGCTAATTAAGTTGTAACTAATGGCCATAAATTGATTTCATGAACCAAAGAAAAGAATAGATTTCCCTGTTTGATATTCATATTAATCTGCAATTATAAACATTTGTTCTATGTACTTACCTGTGACACTGTTTTCATTTTCTACAGCTTGATGAAGAACGTGTGACCCACTAGATCCCTACTGATCCCTACAGATGTTCTTACTGACAGACAGTCCTTCAAGTATCTGACTATGAAGTTGGACTTAAATCAGAGTGAAGTAAAACAGGTGAGAGGGGTTGTTTTCCTTGCTGAATAAAATAAGTTTTCAATTCCAGCAAGTTGTTTACAGTGTTGCTTACAATAAACTTCACTTGAAATACTCTCTCCTAGAAATCTGTTGTAAAATTTCAAGCTATCCATGGTACTGAGGTGTTTCGGGGCTAGTTTGGCTCTTTAATATACTTATTTGTAGCTGATGCCGTCTTTAATTAGTTCCTTCCAAGTTTTTGACTTATATTTTATGATAACAAGTCAAACTCTAATTACCTTTGTATGAAGCTGTGTTAGAATGTTGTAATTGGTTGAAATGGGTCAAGAGTGTTACGTTAGAATTTCTTTGAACTAGTCTGGGACACAACATATTGACCTATTGAAATTCGTAAAAAATTTGGTTTTAAATATTTATTTCTTTTGTATGTGTTATTATCAATAGCTGGAAATGTTATTTTTTTCATTTCAAGTGCAATATATTTGCAGTAAATTGTTGGTCTTGCTGATTCATTTATAGATTATGAGTGTGGAGGAGAAAAGATTGATAGTAGTTGTTCCAATACTTGAAGCTCTGTGAGTTTAGGAATGACGATAGATGAACCAGACGAGACACTGTAAACACTGCGGTAAGTTGATTGATATGGTCAGACAGAAATTTGTTTGTTTTTGGCAAATACAACAACCCTTTTTGCGATTGGACCCTTTTTCATTCTTGGAATGTTGAAAGAATCTGTACTATTTCTCTATTTTTCACATTGCAATAGTCTTAACATGTATACTTAGACAGTTTCTAATTGCCAAATCTCGTTCCACATATGACTTTGGCATTACCAATCTTGTTATGCATCATTGTGCATTATTATTCAGAGCTGCTATATTTTATATACATGTACTTCACGTTTATGCAGGTAATAGTTAATTCTGTTATGCTTTTAAACCATGGAAAGTTTATGAATCTCACTGTCAATATACAAATGTTGGGCGCTGTGTTTGATACATCTTAAAGCTGATCTATAGAATGGCTGTTGGCATGCAAAGTTTTTAGAGCAAAATATTGACTGTATACTTAAATTTAATGATTAGCCCAAGAAAAAAAATAGTTATTTTCACTTTACCATAAAATTAGGTTACATTAGTAGAAACTTTTTTCTGAATATACCTTTTCATACTAAGGAGGTGCAATTCATTCCTAAATGTTTAGTAGTATGGATTTTCCTGTTTGAAACTTTATGGTAGGCGGCAAAAACTTGTGTTGGTCAGGTAACTGTAAACACCTTCTCAGGCCTTATGGGGAGTCTTGAGATTCTGAGAGTTTTGTCAGGCAGTTCAGGGTTTGTTAGTCCCCCTTATCTACTTATGCTTGGAACATTTTAGTTCATTAGTTATTTTTAGCTATTATACTTATTTTATTTTACTTATTCCTGTGTATTTTAATTTTCAGATTAAAATGAAAATTGCATCATGTGTCTTCACACAACACTGAGGTATCTGATATCCACTGTACAACTGCTGAAAGAGGTTGAATAGATGAACGCACTGGTTGACAATATTAAAATTATCAATGTTCCAGTGTTGAATGTGTTTTGATGGATTTGTAACAAAATTTCAAATATACTAAATATTATAACAATACTTCTATGAACATTTCATTGATGTATTATCTGTCAGCCAGCCAATGTGCCATTATTCTAATGTGACAAATATGAGATGTCATGTAAAGGATTTTCTTTTTAATTCGAGCATTATGAATGATGATTTGCACATTAAGCATGTTTGACACTACTTTGTGCTTGGTCTTGAGCGTAAGATTGCTAACCTGAAGCATGGCTAAAATATTGTTGTGTATCATGACAGATAATCGTGCAAACCCAGAATAACTTCAGTGAAGTTACGTATCTGTTAATACTCTTTATTGTTAAACATGCTAGAACTGGTATTCATTCTAACACTACACCACTAATGTATCAGCCCTTACCATGACTTTGTTGCATCAACTTTGATCTGTAGAATTTCAGTGTTATGATTATTAATTGGATAGATATAGGTATAATATTGCCTCAGGGAAACAACGATCAGTCAAATTGTACTTACTTCATGTTATTAGAAAATGGCAAAAAAATCATAGAATACACTGTGGCATTAATAATACATTATATCCAGTATCAGAATTCTTTGATTTTTTTCTGAATGAACGATTGTGGTCCTTTCTAGGAATAGATCAATAACACTGGTATATATTTTGTTGTTTTTAATTCAAATCAATCATGAACATACAGATAAGGAAACAATCAAATTATACATACAAACAAGAGACAATCATTTTTTAGGCCAAGTATCAGTAATTGTGTGATAAATATAACCAATCTATGTTTTTTAGATTCCAAAGAATGATGGGTCATTGATTTTCAAAGAAATTCGTTGTTTAATCTACAACCTCGTCATCTAAAGATCCAGACTGATTCAGAAAAATTAATACAGAACCAACTTGCCAACCGTATCAATTTAGATAGTTGCATGAACCAAACAATATAACTTTACTTGGCCTTACATACTGTTCTATAATAACTACTCTAGACAACAAACAGTATCTTATACAAAGTTTCTGATGACAAAAAAAATGTAGAAAATAAGTTTTGTGTCCTTTGTTATTCTGACAATGTAAACATAATCACTGACAGATAGTGCTCTCCAAAGAGTGAAATAAAAAAACACATGTACATTCAACATTCTGTAGTTTAGGGAAAACAAACAGTAAAAAAAGTTCATAACATATTCAATACAATAAAAGATTGCAAAACTAATACTTAAACTTAAAGAAGCCTTTTGTAGTGAAGGTAAAAAAATCAACCAAAAAGTTTAGTTAAAAGTCAAGAAGAAAATTAGGTCTATAATAACCTATGCAAGCAACTAACTCAGTTATTAGCTAACAATATATAGTGTAATTTGTTTCTATACATGTTAACAGAATCCTCAGAGAAAGAAATTTAGCCACTTTAAAAGCACTTTCATAACTACCAGTAATTGCAACAGAATGCATGGGATTAAAATTGAAACACAGTTCGACTCAACCACTCTCACAAATCCAGTTTACAAACACACATAAATTGCATTGAAAATTGCATCGATACCTGAATTAAGGACTTAAAATAAAGTTGTATTCAAATGAACTAGAAGTTAAACAACAGGGCCATGATGGCCCTTCATTTGCTCACCTGAGTATGGACTGTAACATTGTCCATACAAACATACAAACATTTTGACAAGGTTTGATGAAAATCCAACCAAAACTGTCACCTCCAGAGTGTTAACAAGGTATTCATTTGATTTGACCCATTGACTTAATTTTTTACCCAAAATAACCCATGTTTGATCATGTCCATCGTATCATTAAGACAAACATTCTGACAAAGTTTGATGTAGATCAAATCAATATTGTGACCTCTATAGCATGTTATCAACCCCTAAGTTTGGACACCCTTAGCACCAGATATTGACTGATCCTAATAGTTCACCTAAGCACTATGTACTCAGGTGCACTAAAAACCACAAACTGGAAGAAAAAAGTAAAACAATGAATCGGCTAACTTCTAAATTAAAAAATCTGCATGAAAATGAAACTAAAATGGTAGTTGGTATATTAGAATTTCTGATTCCTAGCTGACTGTTAAAGAGGATGTTTTTCTTAACAATATTATGATGTCCAGTTTGATCTTGGGTAAATCAAGCAGTATAATGTGAAGAATCTAAGGCAAAATGCAGTTATATAAAATTGAAGCGGTAGAGTTGATGATTTTAATTGATAGTCGTATTTCATCAATTGTATGTTCAAAAGTTCCCACGGATAGGTACAGTAGAGGTCTGATAAGTTCTAAAATAAATAAAAACATCAGTTTGGCAAGACAAAACAGCAATTTATCCCCAGAGCAATTTGTATATTCTAAAAGAAAAGATGACATGAATTGGTGAGATAATTTTACAAGTCATTTCTGCCCTTTAAATAAAAATTGTTATACAATGCACAAAATGCCAGGCATGTAACTGCCTATTCTCAAGTGCATGGCTGAATCCACATGATTCTGACAAACTGATTTTTTTTTCAGTCATTTGCAGTATGTGTATATTCGATACTTAAATAAAGTACCACAGAATGCCCAGAATGCACCGTTTTCAAAATTTTCAGGATGGCCATGCCCCCCCCCCCCCAGCACAATTGTGAATCCATATGAATAGAGGGCTAGCCATGCCCATGAGTACTCTGCACATCTAGTAATATAATAATTTTCACAGCAACAATGGTAAATTTATATCAAGATATAAGTAACAAACAGTGCATGATTTAACAAGCTATGTCATGAGTAAATATATTCGAAGTAAATATATTCCAAAGCTGATATAAGCATGAAATAATTTGTCAAATCAGAATTCATTACATATAAGGATTCACGCTTTTATCACTTAATTGAACAACATTATAGAATAAGATTGTCAAACAAAAGTAACATATTAACCTACAACAGACACATTCAAGGATTTATCTAAGTTCTAACTACACAAACATTTTATGTTTTCACTGGAGTCATGTCAACATCCAGGGTCAGGAAATTGGATACATTCCAGCTTAAACTGGGGAGGAAAACACCAGGCGCTCTCCTGGATACAACTATCCAACTCACATAAGCTAGCTGGATAGTACCCTCACATTTGAAATTTTGTCACAGATGGGTTTTGAACAAAAGTATTCATCCTAAGCTAATATACACAACATCAATTTATTTAAGAAAATTAGGTTATTTCTCTGATTGAGTGGAAAACATTGTGGCAAAAGAAGTCATTGCTTGTAATTAGTAATTGCTTCTTTTGCCATAACGTTTTCAAAAGTCGTCTGCTTCTGATGCAGGGAAATGTGGTATTATGAGGCAAAGCATTAAACATGCCATTTTTCCATAATCTTCAAAAATCACGAACAATTAAACTGTAATATTAGAATAAAATACAACCTTTACAGTATATAATTATGTAATAAAAAAAAATAAACCGTATAAGTATATATTTTCAACAGAGCAAAAATTTATCACAAAAATAAATATCTAATGAAAGCAACTCTTCTAGAATTATAAACAACAAAGGAATCCCATTGAGACAGTGGCAGCAGCTACAACTATAATGTGATCATTTATATAAGCCTATTAACTTACACAGACAATGAGGAGCATGTCTCACCTATATTTACAGTAAGAAATACATTTTGCCAACAGCCTGGCATCCATAAACAACCCGCTACATTATAAACATCATTTCAGATCAAAGAAAATAACTGTGTAATAATTTACAAACAAATTCACTAATTTTTATCAGCAATTACCTTAACGAAAATAAAATGGCCTATAAATACATAATATGTACAATGTACAAGTTTATTGAAAATGGAGTATTATTTAAATAAAATTTCCTATCTGATTCTAATATCGTATGTACAATGAAAAGATCATATTAAAACAGTAATACTATGAGAACAATTTCAACTTTACACTTTCAAACAAACAGTATGTTCAATTATATTGTATCAAATAACCAGTACGCTTATCAAGGAGTTGCCATCCCAACTGTCACATGATAAAGTACAATAACAAGAAATCAGAGCCAAGCATCTCAAATGTATGTATATATACTGACAAGCTTCCCAAAAGTTACCAGACCGTCGGACATGTAAGGCAAATTTCGAGTAGGTCCAAAAACTTTTCAGTGAGTACCAGACTAGATGTCTGACAGTCGGGCACAATTTACAGCATTTACCAATTATTTATAATTTATTCAGTCAGACAAATTTTCATTTGGTCAGACAGAAATTCTATCTTTGCGCGACCAAATGTCTGGCAAGTATTCCAGCATTCTCGAGAAGCCTGTACTGAAATAGCAGCATTTATATCATGTACCACTCAATGAGCTGATCTTATTAATGTGAGTATTTCTCATTGTGCAATCCTTTGATCCCATTTTCCTTTTAATCCTCAATTGTTGATTTCAACTCTGCGAAAAAGTGAAATATAAACACACATCAGTACAACTGTGGTATAATAACTTGTACTCGTGAGTGGTTAATCTAGAAAATGGTCAAGAAAGACTAAAAAAATTGTACATAGGTCAGGGGACTATCAGTTCAACCTGATCAACAAAGTATACTGGCCTTCATAAGAAAGTAACCATCATAAAAATTCTCCTATTTTGGCCTAATATACTGACATTAAAATTTTTGGTATACAACAATTTTATGGTCAATAATGGGTAACAATATGATTACACATAACGGTAGTAATGGTTGGTTGGCTTACTCGTGGCGCACATGCAAAATTGCTCTTTTTAAGAATAACTTCTATAAAATAAAATTTTATACCAATATCACTTACTGGTCACTTTCTTGTGATGGCCAGTATAGTAACTTTTTCTCAAAGGGACAATAGGGAACGTCATTGCATTAGAGGGGCAGATGTAACAAAATAGCCAAATATAGATTGCAGATTATTGCTAGACATTTAAAAAGTATTTTAATACAGCATTCAGTACACACAACTTAACTACCAGACCTTAAGTACTAACTGAGAAGAATTCAGACTAAAACTTGCCACATTGCATGATCTTTATCTATATGTCAGCCCAGGGAAAGAACAGCCCGACCTATTAAATGTATTTATGTTCTCATATAAGACGTAATCGATCCAAAACCCATACTATTTTCAGCAATTACAAGAAACATCCAGCCCCGCATGGAACCTGTCCCTATAATTTCAGGAAAGATTTTCACTGAATCTGACATAATAGGACCAGAACAAACACAAGAACAAAATATACACAAGAATTAAATTTCAACTAAAAAATAATAATATAAATTATCAGCAGCATCCGTTTTAAATTAACAGCATGAACGTGCAATAAAAGTATCGGTAACCCAAAACAAATAAAAAATATGTCAACAGTTATGAAAAAAATGTTGCAGTCACAAACTCACCTATTTCCTACACAAAATATAAATAAAACGGTTTCATATTGGTATTAAATAAGAATTTTTTCTTTATTTCTTACTTAAGCAAGCTGATGTCGAGAAGAAATTTTAATATTTTTTTAAGTACAATGACAGAGAAAATCATAATTGTCTACAAAGAGAAACTATTATACCGTTACATAAACTTAAAACCACTTTTGGAATTATTATAACAAAAAAAAATGATTTTATCAAAAGGATACTCTTCATAAAGAAGGAAGGTCAAATGATACAGGTATACTTCAGGTAAAACCAACCTAGCAGTATTAAAGACAATATTCGTAAACCAATAAAAATGATCAATAATGAATAGAAAATTCTTTTTTAGTAATTATACCTAAGAATTAATTCTGTTGATTACCATTTGAGTCCAGTCTGAGCGTGAACAAATTGATTAAAATCATTGTATTGACATCGTACAAGAAGTAAATTTTATTCCGCAGTAAAGTACACGTTTGCCATAAATGTCTGACAAAAACACAACTAGCACTTAGAAAACTAACAATTTTATGATAGCAAATTATGGACATGCAACAACAGCATTGCACATCAAATAATAACAAAAACCAACAACAATAAACTGAATAAACAATATATTGAAATAGTGCCAAAATATACATTTAAAATTCATGCATTCAAGCACTAAATGAAATATGAAATATTCAACAAGTTGAGCACACTATGAAAATACTAAACACACACTGTGCATTTATACATAGTACAGACTAGTTCATCAGATATACATTTAATTATCATGACAATAAAATTATTTGCTCAGACAAATACAGTCAAACCTGTGTTTGCGGCCACTTCTGAATAAAGACCATATTGTGAATAAAGGCCATTTATTGAAAAATCCCCACTTATTATTTAGAAAAACTGACCTCCAAATAAAGATCACCTGTAAATAAAGGCCATGTTTTGTCTTTCCAAAAGGTGGCCTTTGTTCACAGGTTTGACTGTACAGCAATAGCTTACCCTAAAACATAAAGTACATCTCTCATGGTACTTATTTGTAAATGGATAGAAAAATAAATATTCCACGGAAAATATCATTTTCTATGCAAGGTTTTAAATATAAGCAGAGGTCACCAAATGTGTTACACTTCCTGACATGTGTTGCAGAAACCTTGAATGGATCAGTATCAGTTCAAAAAATGAAATCTACAGGTAAGCTTAGATATACGTCAATTTTAGAGTAAGTGAAATAAGTCAGGTAAAAGTTACTCATTCAGTAACCTCAATACTAATATACTACACTAGCCAAATTAGACAAGGTACAATATATAATGGTGGTCCATTCAGATGAGGTGTGTCTGTATCCATGGTAACCACAGACACTCGGAGGATATGATGTTTCCGTATGATGTATGATCTTGGTACAGTACTTGCGATACAAGTTTCACTGTACTTTGAGTAAAGTGTCATGGTTGTGCACATATTTACAGGTTCTACTATAATACAGGTGTGTAGTATGACGTTATACGGTGCTCACAACAAAATCACTGAAAATAGGCAGGTAAGCACAATAAATAAATATTTACAGGCAAAAAAGGCAGAAAAAGAAAATTAAATCATACATACGTGCAATTAACTAGTAACTAAATGAAATATACATAAAACACACAGAACAATTAACATCAGAAATAAGTGACAAACTTTTAAACTTCATTTAGTTTTTGTCATTAATACATCATTCATCAACCATATTTTAGTAATGTCCAACTGTAGGTAGACCTATCTAGTATTTCTGGGTGACCAACCAGTACAAACCACTTCTTGCACATATAAGGCACCCAAGTGGTGTAACAAGCAAACAATAGTGTTACAATTAAGGAAAAACACATTTTAAACCAACTTAATCGTTTGATTGTGTGCTTTTAATTTATTGTAAGCAATCATCGAAAACCCAAATTAGTTTCATTTTTGAGATTTCTAATTGCAAACAATAATTCTATACCAGACTAAGCATTCATTAGATGAAAAGGCTCGACATTTTTTCACTGGACGAAAAGGCTTAATATTTTATCATTCTATTTATAATGTACTTTATTTCTAATTTTTCTTTCATCTGATTACAGAATATATCAACTACATCTCCAGGAATTCAAACAGAAGACTGAATGAATTTGTGCCAGTTTCAAATTCATTTATTTTTTAAAAAAGAACAACAAATGGGGAAGACAGAGAGAAAACAGTCCACGTTATCGCATTACATTATTATAATAAATATACAAATGTACAACAATCAGACACAATATGAAGGGAAAACACATCAGATTTTTTTTTCTGAAGTTTTATATCGCACCAACAGCCAGGGTCATTTGGCGACTTTTCAAATCTTGACAGCGGAGGAAGAAACTAGGCATAAACCAAAGTAGAACTACTGACCTTCCGTGAGCTAGCTGGACACCTTCCTCACTTGTAAAATATGGACCTAGTTAGGATTCAAACTCACAGCTGTGAGGGGCCACTGATTTCTAGTATTAGTCAACAAACGCAACCATTTGACCACAAAGGCCCCCAAAAACACCTCAGAACCAAAATAAGACATGCATGCTTTTAGTGCATATTGATAACCTACCCATCTATACACAGGCCAAGGCAAGATGGATACACATTATATTACAAGAAGAATTATTGTTTATCTTTAAAGAAACCAAAAAAAATCAAAGTAAATAAATAAACAACAAATAAAAACTGGTCAAAAGTAAAATTCACACCTTACAAAATGTTGGACCCAAAATTAATGTTGATACTAAAATTAAGTAATCATATTTCCACGAACAAAATCTTATAAGTCTACGATAAAAGTGTTTTAAAATTACTCCATATTGATTGGATGTTATACATGTATATTCATCTGATTCAGTTTTCTGTAAGATTCGAGAGTTTTTTTTTCAGAATCATTTTAGAACCTGATTTTTTAGTAAAACTCTTCAACACAGCAAGATCTCATGTACTGTAACATAAAATACTGACAAAACAAAACATTTCACCTTTACTCATTAAAATCATATATCATAATAATATATTCAAAATATTAAAATTTTCACTCTCAGACTAAAAGGACTATATGGCAAGCATTGAGATTTCAGGATTGGTCAAAATCTCAAACCCAGACAATCCTGATTGGTTTGAACAAAACAAATACAGTCACTTAAGTTAGTAAGGTTGTTAAACATTTTTCTACAAAGGGTGATAATATTATTTCAATCCGTGCGTGAGATGTTAGTAAGAAACAAATATGATTTCTATGTATGTTATGACTTCATGCGAAACTAGGACCGTGTAATAATACAGAAATGATAGAGCATGCTTTTATTCAAGAAGATGGAAATAAGTCCTATATTTTTGAGGTTTCCAACATGGACGAAACCCAAGGAAATAAAATGGAAACAATGATAGGGCAGCTAGCATGTTGAAAGAATGGTGTATAATGGTGTAATAAGGCCACATGGACCAAAAACATATTCATCATACGCAGGGCTTTCATTTGACCCATAAAACAGTATTTTGGTTCTTGGAATCAATAAAATAAAGCTTTCCAGAAGAAAAGCCCTGGGGTAACTCTAACAGAGGTTATGTTTCTTCTCTTTATTCAATGGTTTTCATTCACATGTTTTACTGTATCCAATTTTTAACAGCTCCAGGAAGATCTATGAAGTATTTATGTCTATATTTCATCGCCAAATTTCGTATGCTCTATCAAATCTATCAATTTTAGTAAACACAGAAAACCTTTCTTAAAAGCCGTCATGTAATACACTCAAGTCACAGCATTCTGTTACCACATAAGCTACTGTATTAGTCTTGATTATAATGTGTGAGGCAAAAGATTTAGTAGTAAGCTTTTAATTTCAATGAACTTATAAAGGACTTTAGTTTTAAATGACTGTCATGATAGAGGTATAATAGACCCCTGACAATCACATGGTAAGGGCAAGAGAAAGTCCATTCATGTATAAGCTAAAATTAAATTAAACTGTGCATGCATCATAACTCGGAGGATTAACTAGATAAAATAAATATCATAGCCGGGCCATAAAATCATTACCATATCCCACCCACCCTGAGTTACAGGATTAAATAAAAGCTGACTAATTTTGTACATAAAAATAAACCGCAAGAAAGCAAGAAAGTAAGAAAATTATGTCTACCACGGGTAATTTAATACCTTGTCTAAATACACGTCTCAGGAACATGACTGAGTGCTTGGAAATTGAAGCTGTTGGTAGGTGAAGTAAGGACAATTAAATAACAAACAAATACCTGGTATCAGGTGGTATATAATATCAGATAAAACAATTAACAACGATGATCAATCAGCATTTGAAGTCAAGCTAATACAGCATACAACAAACCTCACAACATTGAAGTAAAATCATTTTAAAGATGCTAAATATGGAAGTTCAAAAATGTTTAATACAGTGGATGCAACAGGCTGAGTCCAAATCCTGAAAGCCTAAAATATGGAAATTCAGGTTCTCTACAAGTGTCATGGTTCCCCACAATTGTCATGATTCCCCAACTAGCGTCATGGTTCCCCACTAATGTCCTGATTCCCGACTAGTGCCATGGTTCCCCACTAATGTCCTGATTCCCGCCTAGTGTCATGGTTCCCCAGTAATGTCCTGATTCCCGACTAGTGTAATGTTTCCCCAGTGATGTCCTGATTCCCGACTAGTGTCATGGTTCCCCACTAATGTCCTGATTCCCGACTAGGGTCATGGTTCCCCACTAATGTCCTGATTCCTGAATAGAGTCATTGGGGGTGCTCGATTGGAAATTCCGACTGTTAGAACTGGAAGAACTTCAATCGAGTGCGTCGGAACTGTGTTCTGGCAGAGTTCTACCCATTCTATCGAAATAGGTGGTGTGAACGGAATCGGTCGAGGTTTATACTATACCCAAGATGGCGGCGACTTCACTGCTAACTTCAGTGAAGATATTATTCTATTATATATTTCAGTGTCCGAATTCATCACCTGTTTGAATTTTATCTCTGATAAGGGAACTTGCAAGTTACCATACCAGTACGTTTTAAACAATGAAACACCGATTTTGTCAACCTTACTGAAGGGTTTACTTACATAGCGGCTGCGATAGCAGGTACAATTACCGCTTCAAACGAATTGTCTTCAAAATTCTCATCCGACGAACTGTCAAGAATTTCGTCAAATAACAGAAGTTTAGCCGCCATTACTATGATTCAGTTCCGACAGCCAATTTCACTCGTTTGGCAGATTATGTGGAAGAGTCTGAATTTGATTCTGGCACAGTTCCGACAGTCCAATCGAGCGCACCCATTGTTCCCCAGTAATGTCCTGATTCCCGATTATGTCATGGTTCCCCACTTGGGTCATGGGTCAAACCAGGAAACAACCAGACTTAGGGAAAATACTATTCTAACATTGACATGACATAATCTTATATTCATTTTAAAGTGAGCTTTCTACAAAATTTCATCAAACTGGGATGTTCCGACCCTGACTCAAGGATTCATTCTGAATATAACTATTCCTGCTACTACATGTACATTTGATAAATGAAAACTTAAAAACATATGATACATACATATATACATATAATGTATAAGCTAATGGTTATCTATATATAGACTTATTGGTATGCATACAGTAAGTTATTTCACACACAAATAAAATGCAATTTAGCCGTCTTCATTGGTAAATACACAATAGGAAAAACATGCATGCCATTTCGGGAGAAACATTTTATTGAGGACAAAGTTTAAACTTAATTGATCTTAGCAATAGTAAATAGATCTTTTACAGTGGCTTTAACGAGACAATGCAATTTGTACATAAAGGGTGCATAATAAGTATGCAACAATCTTTTGAAGTGACTGTTCGAAATGTGACATGTTTTTGCAATAGGCAATACGTAACAAGCTCACCCTACAACAGCTGGGGGAATATTGCTGGAAGGTATTTATTAAATGTATGTACAAGCTACAGCTGTGTTTTCCCCGACATTGTGATAAAACATTTGTACATGTATGCCAACATTAGAGACGGACAATGTAACCTTTGAAGAATAAATTTTCTTTATTGTTGCCCATGACAAACATAATATAAAACTGGACTAAATGTTAGAGCAGTAAAAAAGATTGAAGAAATGATATCAATCACTGCATAATTAACCCTAAACAGCAAATACAGCATTTACTACAACTATTTATAAATTAAAAGACCATTAAAATGAGACAGAATTATTGGGGGAAGAATTACAATTACAGTAAAACCTCAGATAGCAATCACCTCAAAATTACAACCACCTTGTTATAACAACCACTTATTTTCCAAGTGGCTTTCAAAAACCTCTATAATTCAACTTGATAATGAGACCACCTCATTATTACAACCGATTTTTTTTGGTCCAAAAGGTGGTTTCATTATCCAGGCTTTACAGTACATTCAATTAATTCGAGGACAATTAAGAATGTTTCGTTTACAGATTTGACTTTATGTAGCGATCAATACAATAGGGTTAACTTACAACACAACATTCAGTTTATACAATAAATACACTTCACAGTTCAAAATCGAGGCTACATGCAATGTGACTGAAGCCTGCACACACTTTACCTTTCAGTCATTAAATACATTTTACAACTCCATACATCCATCACTATATTTTTTTGAAACTGCATTAAAAGATTAAAAAGAATGTATTGAAAATATAAGTAGTCTTTTTTTTCTGTACGGTAGATTAATAATCAGCAGAAAACGAAGCTGTGTTAGTACCCGTGGCAGTTAATGAAACTTCAAGTTTACATCAAACGTACTATAAAAGTAGCCAGAAAGAATAAACATAAAATAAACTTACACTAAAACCTGGTCCTCCTTCCTGTTACTTATATTCACTTTCACAGGTTCGTCGTAAGACTCGTCCAGTAATGGTGACTTGGTTGTACCACACGCTCCTTCTGTAGACGGGAGTGGTCCACAGCGTTTGAATTTAAACACAAGTAACATCACATTACTCCAAATAAGTGAAGCCCCTACAAAGTCAAACAAAGATATATTAATGTCAACTTACTAATGTACACAGATCAATGCCAAATGATAACTAGATAATACTTGAAATAACTTTTGAAAGATGGCAGAGTTTAATAAAAACTTCACCTAACTCCTATAAAGATATCAATTCAATTATTTCTAACCTACCAGCACTAACTTTAAAGTACTAACCTACCAGCATTAACTTTAAAGTACTAACCTTCCAGCACTAATTTACCAGAACTAACCTACCAGCACTAACTTACCAGTACTAACCTACCAGCACTAACTTTAAAGTACTAACCTACCAGCACTAGCTCACCAGTACTAACCTACCAGCACTAACTTACCAGTACTAACCTACCAGCAATAACTTACCAGTACAAACCTATCAGCACTAACTTACCAGTACAAACATATCAGCACTAACTTACCAGTATTAACCTACCAGCACTAACTTACCAGTACAAACCTATCAGCACTAACTTACCAGTATTAACCTACCAGCACTAACTAACCAGTACAAACCTATCAGCACTAACTTACCAGTACAAACATATCAGCACTAACTTACCAGTATTAACCTATCAGCACTAACTTACCAGTACAAACCTACCAGCACTAACTTACCAGTATTAACCTATCAGCACTAACTTACCAGTACAAACCTACCAGCACTAACTTACCAGTATTAACCTACCAGCACTAACTTACCAGTACAAACCTATCAGCACTAACTTACCAGTACTAACCTACCAGCACTAACTTACCAGTACTAACCTACCAGCACTAACTTACCAGTACTAACCTACCAGCGCTAACTTACCAGTACTAACCTACCAGCACTAACTTACCAGTACTAACCAGTCCTCTCTCTTTCCATGAGCAACAGTAACTTATGACTTAAAACAGGGGAAAATAACTCTGAATGTAATATATATACATAGACAAACAGACATGGAAAAACATATGCTAGGTCTGTATCTTGATGCTGAAACCTCAGTTCTGGGATAAAAATCGTGCTCAGGTAAGCTTAAGCAACCACATCAGAATGGAAGGGTTTGGTTGATTTGTATAAACTTAACCGAAATAAATTGACAATTTTCTCATACAAACCAGGGATGTCATTATGATTAAGCATTGTATAATATAAACGGATATTAATCAATGTCACATTAAACTTGATATATGGAATGGTATGTCTTAATTAACATAAAGAATTTAACATTTATTATTCACCTGCTAAGTAGAAGGCATATTGAAACTCTTTTTCTTCTTGAATGAGTATTCCTGTAAATATAAATAAACATACTTTACACTTGGAAAATCACACTGTCAGGCATCCTGAAAGTTGCCGGACATGTCAGGCAAATTTCGAGCAGGTCCAATAACTTTTCAGTGAGTACCGAACCAGATGTCTGGCAGTCGGGCACGATTTACAGCATTTATCACTTTTTT
Source organism: Lutraria rhynchaena (assembly GCA_008271625.1). Lineage (NCBI taxonomy): Eukaryota > Metazoa > Mollusca > Bivalvia > Venerida > Mactridae > Lutraria > Lutraria rhynchaena. The sequence continues at coordinate 3,520,747 of VIBL01000004.1, read as the reverse complement.
ATAATATATTAGGTCGGCCATGTTTTCATTTGGTCAGACAGAAATTCTAACTTAGCCTGACCAAATGTCAGGAAGTATTCCAGCATGTTATTAGATGACTGGTAAAATATGAATGAATACTATCAAATAAAACAATCCCAGCTTGAGTTTTATTAGAGAAGAAATAACATAACAAAGAAATGTTTTAGTCATGAACAACAAAATGACCAAATAACTATACAATGACCATGACAATTATATCAAAATGCTTTCTTTTAGGGGTCTTGTGTTTCTAGAAAACAAGTATACATTTTTTCCCAATCCTTTTTTTAACAAATTCCCCCTTGCGAAAATAAAAACAGGAAAATCTAAATGGTTGAAAACAGAAACCCATTGACATTAATTAATAAAGTTATACAGAGCACATTCACTAGTTTATTGGTCTTTAATAATTATAAAAATTGAAAGTTTTAAGCCTTATAAATTTATAATATGTTTTATTCTCTTTCCAAAAATTTCCCATAGTTGGTATTTTATGATGAGAATTTCCCACTTTTCCCCTTTGTAAGGGGCCCAGTATCCTTCAACAAACCCATGAAAATGAGCTAGTCAGGTATATAAAACATAAAATTTTGAAAATTAAAGCAGTGAAATGACGGAAATTTGGAGTCCTTATTCATACAAGTTATTGATACTGTCAACTTAAGAATACTGTGTTTTGCAGTCTCAATTTTACCCATCAAAGTGATAAATTTAATTTTTACTTCAACTGACGATGCGTTGAATCAAATTATTAGAAATATGTTTTATTGCCCATCAATGAGCACTTGTATTATGCATCTATAGAAAGGAATAAAGAAGCTACAACTATTTGGCTTTCATTTTCAATATAATAGAGGAGATGTATTTTATATAACAAACACTTCACTGTATCAGTCTCATTGACTGTACCAAAATGGTAAATTGGTATCCTTACAAACACGAAACAGAGCTTACAGCAGCAGCATTTCAGACGCCTGTAACAAGATTTGAACACATAAACACAGGACTCAAATATTTAGCATTTTATCCATAGATCAATAGATACCTACTTAATTTTGGCTTAAAATCTCACACAAATATGATAGACAAAAAAACCCGGTTAGATCATACATGAGATATATTATTGATATATTGGCAGAGATTTGAAGGTCAGTGTTTTATAATGTAAAGTGGAGTAAAAGAATAACAGGAAGACATCTTGTTTCAAGTTTGACATTGTATCCAGTGCTTAACGAAGCATTTAAATGACCCACTTAAGACAATAATTGATGTAATTACTGTGAACTTATATAAGCTGCTTAACAGACTTGAGTATGTGTAATAAGTAGGTGTAATAAGGTAACAGAACAGACTTAAAGAAGGCATGTACATAAATCCTGTCAAATCAAGCTGTCCTAGAAAAACATGTGACATGACTAGTTTGAAACATGTGACATGACTAGTTTGAAACATGCAACTTGGGTAGTTTGAAACATGTGACATGGCTAGTTTGAAACATGCAACTTGGCTAGTTTGAAACATGCGACTTGGCTAGTTTGAAACATGTGACATGGCTAGTTTGAAGCATATGACTTGGCTAGTTTAAAACATCTCACATGACTAGTTTAAAACATGTCACATGACTAGTTTAAAACATGGGACTTGGCTAGTTTGAAACATGTGACATGACTAGTTTAAAACATGTGACTTGGCTAGTTTGAAACACGTGACATGGCTAGTTTGAAACATGTAACTTGGCTAGTTCAAAACAAGTGGCATGACTAGTTTAAAACAAGTGGCTTGACTAATTTGAAACATGTAATATGGCTTGTCTGAAACATGCGACTTGGCTAGTTTAAAACCATGTGACATGGCTAGTTTGAAACCATGTGACATGGCTAGTTTAAAACATGTGATTTGGTTAATTTGAAACATTTGACATGGCTAGTTTAAAATATGTGATATGGCCGGTTTGAAACCTGCAACATGTAGATCTACTGTACAACACCAGCTCTGCTACAAGAAAACATAAATGACAAAATTTGGACACCTTATCCCCTCCTCAACCCTCCTAAAATTTCTTAGATATATCAAGTCCAAAATTTTTCTACATTCAACTTATAGAGAAAGCGATGCATGAACTGTTTTTTTTTACCATTAAGTGTTCATTTTCTTTTAAACCTAACAAAAAATGATATCACATTTCAGTAATTTTATCAAGCATTGCAATCAAATACCAGCTCATATTCTTAGAAGTATAACCAGATCAAGGAAAACAGTATTGGGTTTTTCTCTGTTATAAGATAAATATAGAAATATTTGCCAGCGAGACGAGATAATGTAAATAAGGATGAAATGATTGAGGAAACCTGTATGCAAATTAATTAATAAATTTATAATGCTGTATGTTTTATATCAGTTACACCTATGGTTAAACTGAGCTAAAAATCCATATAAACAAGAATCAAGTAACATTAACAAGCTTGACCTATATTAAATGGTTACAGGAATTATGGACAAAATAACACATAAGAAATATACATGAGCTAACAACCAGAGATTCAACAAAGGTAATGAAAGATCCCATTGAACAGCTTCATGATGATACAGACATAGTAAGTTTATACCAAAAGCTAAAAGTTATTTCTGACTCCTTTGAAATAATATCTTATAGATAGGCTTAGACAGGCACCTAGCATCACTTTAACTTACATAAAACACCATTTATAGATATTGCCACAAAACATATGAAGAAATTTTTATTCTATTTCCAATTGTCTAGACACAATACATTAAGTCCTATATTTTTGCTTTATTCTAATTAGGGTACCTGCATAATTACATTTATAGATTGTATGGAATGTTTCAGATCATCAAGTATGACAAAGTAAAATTAATGTGTAAGTCACATGTCACAGGGATAACGAAGTACAAAACAATATGAACACTTGACAACATATGACGTTTATAATAATATACATGTATTAAACAAGGACACAAGAGCAGAGTGTGAACATGCCAATAATAAATAAAATAGGATTGTATATCTGATAAGACAGAATCATCCTACTTCATAATAATAAATAATTCACACCAGAGTCAAAGAATTAACATTTGATCATTTGGTATTATCATAATTCAAAAACACTTAAATTCACATAAAACGATGTTTCCTGGGTATAAAATAGGATATCAAACAAATATCAATTTTATCACACATCCAGGCGACAGAAACACAATAGTCAGGAGAGAAGATACAGGATAGAATATGAGATGTTTGTTCAAATCTTGTTCAGTCAACTTAAAGCAAAATATATTAATCTGACACCCTGTATATAGATGAGGACAAGGCTTGCAGCTAACACCAGTCATGACTTAAATTTGATATGTTGAATACAAAATATAAATATGTAAAATAGGTGTACTTGTATACACCTTGAATTACATGATACCAATAATTTAAAATAAAATATTTAAGTACAGTAAAACCTCAATAATGTGACCCCCTTTGGGACTGAAAAAATTGGTCATAATAATGAGGTGGTCTCAGTACCAAGTTGAATTACAGGGGATTTATCGAAAGCCTGTCCAAAAATAAGTGGCTGTTATAACAAGACAGTCATAATATTGAGTTGGTGACTATTTGAGGTTGTACTGTACATATCCGTCCCCAACTAAAGTCAATTACACTGTGAAATTTTCATACATTCAATGGTATCATGTTTTATATGGTGTGTTAATGAAACATTATGCTGGTATAATGTGAATTAATTCAGGATACGAATACTTGATCTCTGGACTTAATGTTCTCCACTTCTTGTATCATTTAAGTGTTATTTATATACTCCGTGGTCCTTACTGTTGAAATAAATTATTCATAACTATTCTACTGTAACCATGAACTTTTGTGATTATCGGTACTGAATAGAGCAATGTTTTGCTAAATATTGGATTTTTTTCACAACAAAAATATTATTGACATTGATAAAAAAATAGGTTTACAAGCAATATTCTATCACAATGACAATACACCTGTATGGACCATAATTAGTTTTTCACGATTATGCTTTAATTCCATTCTAAAACTGTCAAAATGCCATTTAGATCATATTTGATTTTAAAAAGAAAAAAATCCTGCTTAGACAGCCAAATTGAATATATTCATCTATGGTATTTAAAGCAGACTAACATACTAAGAAAAATAAACAGAAAAAGTTTCATACCTGCGCATGGCCCGCCCAGCAGGCTTCCAACTGCTATCATGAAGCTAAGGTACCCATTGCCCATAGCAATATATTCTGGTCCCACAAGCTCTCTGGAGATCTGAGATAGAAAGGTTGTCCAATATCCACTATAAAATCCAAATATTAACGTGAAACCGATCTGACCAGCGTACTTCTCAAACATCATCGGCGATACACCGGTCAGTACAACACCGAGGGTCACTGAGCATAGTACAGCTGTGACATCATCAAGGGCGCTTTTTCGGCCCATGAAAGCGAAAATCGTACGCGACGTGAAACTAGCAATGCCAATACAAGACACAAGAAGGTAAGAACTTTCAAGGTCTGTATTCTCATTTATAGCATAAGCTGGTAAGTACATATACACAATGGTAGATCCAAAACTCCAAAAGAAGTTACTGATACATAAACCATGGAATATAGGATTCCGTAGAGGGAAACAGGACAGCAAAGGCTGCAGTCTCACTTCTTTCGCTTTGGGAACTGGAAACATGAGCGCTCCACATACACAAAGGTTGAATGCCATTCCAGCAAGGAGTAACAAAGTTCCTCTCCAGGCATAAAACTCCAGCAGATGTTTGATCATAAAAGGGAAGGCAATAATTCCGGTACCCACGCCACCAGCGGCCACGCTAACTGCTTGAAAGCGATTACGGTGGAAGTGTTGTTCTATAATCATTATAGAAGGTGTACATGCCAGACCAAAACCAACCCCTGAAATATAAAACATAGAAGTTTTATGAATATGGTACAATTAATAATACATGTATATAATATACATATATATTTAATTGTACCATATTCAATCACTATTTCAATAACAAGGTGCACATTTGTGACTAAGACAGTAATTTAAAAAATCAATATTTCTTGTCTGTTTTTGACTCATTGTATTGATACTAGGAAGGTAGGTTAGCAACTAACTATGACTGAATTTTCATCAAAGAATTGTACATCCATGTCCTACACAAAATAATTCTATAAAACAGCCATGGAATTATAACTGAATCTCAGAGTAAAAAAACAGGTTGTTTTTTGACAAGCCAAAGTTGTGGAGAATCTGGAATCATTTTAAATGAGGTTTAAAAGCAAACAGCAAACAGAGGATGCGGTGGTCACTATAAATGCGAGCCCCTGAGCTGAATATCATATCAGGGATGCAAGAAACCTGCGTCAGGGAAATCCCTGTATCAAACATTTTTTTAATGGGCCTTAAATGTTGGGTGAGTACCACCATTTAAATAGCAAATACAGCTGATTTTAATAAGGTCTAGTACAAATAACCACAACTTATCAACTAAAACAAGACCTCCAACACTTCTCAACTGTGTGTGTTCAAAGTGCACCCCTGTACTGCCAAGAAATCTCACAACAGTAAATAAAACAATGGCTCTAACATTTAGTAAACTTTTGGATGTCTCGGATGTTTGTTTTCTGAGGTAATTTTTACACAGTTTTTTAATGCAGTTGGGGATAGAAAATCGTTGGGTTTTTGGAATTCTGAGGTTCCAGTTTTTCTAAACTTTTATCAAATGAAAAAGAATCTAAGGAAAATCCGGACCAGCTCAAATATTCGGTTTTCCAAAGATTCTGGTTTTCTGAGTGTCTGGTTTCCTGAGTTTCCACTGAATTACTTACTGTCCTAAATGAAAAGTTAGGATAACAATGAATGCACTCCGATAAGATTACATTACAACTGTCATATGCAACAGTTCACATAATCTGTACCATGAATGCCATTAAGATCTGTCACATGACCTCAACCTACATCACAGCTACTTACGGGTCACAAAATCACACAAGAGGATAATGTAAAGCCAATCAGAATGTAGATAAGATAATGCCTACATGGTAAGTGAAATAATGATATTTATCACTACACAAACAGTATAACATGATCAAACTAACCATTTTATCAGTAAATAGTTACTTGATAATTAGAAATATTTACACAAGATATCACTGATGTGTACATGATCCACTGCTGGTATTCCCACACAACCTTACGGGAAATCAGGCCATGGGTACCAGCCAATGAGGACATGACTACCTTAAATCAGACCACCCAGTTAATCAGGTCATCCCGAATTAGGTTACCTACACATCAGACCGTAAAAACATAGATTAACTTTTGTTGAAGACAGCACTAAAACCTTTCCTTGTATGATAAACACTGGTCCCACTACCCACTGAATTATGTCAATATTTCCATTCATTTAATTTTTATCATTCCACAAGACTTAAACTTGAAAGATAACAAATTACTAGTATATTCAGATTGGTTCATTTTTGACCATTTCATTGTGACCCCTGCTCATAATATTCTGGTTATACTTGTTTGCGATTGTGAGGATAAATGACAGTAAAATTGAGTCTTAGGCCTGGAATACCAGTAAGGCAGTATCACACTCCAATCAGTGACTTTTGAATTATTTTCCTCTTTGTGAGAAAAAAAATTCAACAATGTATAACCACTTCAAAGGAAATATTTCACATTCATTTTTAATTGACATTTTTAGAAACAAATGATATCCATTCAAAACAATGTTATATTATGTATGACTGACCTTGGTTTAAAACTTAAAGAATCAGAATTTATAGGGATTGAAACTTGAACCCACAGTACTTATTTTTCTACAATGACAATTAACTACCAGTTATAATATTATGTATATGTAATTATTCAACTTGATTTTAGAGGAAATTAAAATATACAATCCCAATAAATTAGAAGTATGAAAACATGGTTTTGAGTAATTCCAAAAAAGTAATAACAGTATAGAAATTAATCACATCAATTAACAGATAATTACATAAGATTACAAATATTTTGTAGACCTAGACAGTCATTTTGCTAACAAGAAAATTGTAACAAAATTATTCATTTTTGACAAGAAATGATACCTTTGGTATTTATTTGACAGCAGTATTATTCCACTAATTTTCTGTCATAAGCATTTTCTATATTCAGCATCATATTAACTTTAAAGGTCAATGTGTGACAAATACAATTAAAAGCCGTAAGATTTACCAGGAATTACTAGTATTAAAATTTTGGAATCAAATTAACAAGAGTGAGACTAAATAGCTTAGCAGAACTCAGTTAAATGCTTAGGCCAGAAGAAAAATAGTGGTGTTTCTGGTAATGCAACCAAACTCCTTTTTTGGTGCTGACTGTAAAATTTTAACAGCGAACTCCGAAGAGTGAAAATATGAGTCCACAGGACACTATTGTCCCATTTACTTCATTTTCCTGTCAAAGTGGCATATTTACATATTTTTTAACATTTTATAAAGGCCAAGTCTTATATAAGTAAGAAAACATAAACCAAGGCTTATTCCTTCTCAAGTTCTTGTTTGAACAAGGATTTTACATTAAGTGTCACTGTGACCTTGACCTTTAACCTAATGACCTAAAAATTCAATTGGGGTCATCAACTGGTCACACGTGATATCCTACCAAGTCACATAAACACGTTATTGCATGGAGGTACAGACAGACTACCCCATTACAGTATGCTTCACACTTTTCAAGCGGGGGTATAAAAATTAGAAAAGAAGGTTTTGTGACCTACCTACCCTATTTTGATTCAGTCATGTAACAGGAAACTATTTTTTCTGGCCTTATTAATTCAACGGCATTATTAAGATGACACTTACAGATATACATATACATTGACCTCAATAATGTATCATTAACATTTCAATGACGACATTTTAATAGATTTGAATTACATTAACAGTTATAATAAAGATATCGCACTGTAGAGTTAAATCTGACATAAGATACTGTATAAAGTGATGATACCAAAAAGATTGCAAATTATCAGTTAAACCAACATACTTTACTTCTCATTAAATTCTAGCTGATACAAATATTTAACAACTAAACAATTGTAACTATCCCAATCATTTATCATACACTTTAACAAAGAGTGCGTCTTATCTTATTTAATTTTCACTGAACAAGGTCTGAAGGTTTATTTCACAAATAAGGGCTCGATAAAAGTTCCCCACCTAATTAAAATGATTAGATACAAAACTAAATGAATAGATCTAGAGTTTACCACCAAGTATTCAACAAGCTATAAACTGACAATTCAGGTCCAGAATTCATACTTACATACACAGGATGATTTGAATCAGTACAATCATAATGAGAATATGACAACATATTGATGGCAATTAACTGGTCCATGAAATCAAATATACAATTCTTCTTGTAAAACTTACTTTGAAAACAGCAATCTGAATCTCAAATAATGAATAAACTGTGTACATCAGATCACTGGTTTCATTTATTTGAATTTGCTTACTTATAGAAGTTGTATATCAACTTTTCTGTACAAATTAATTCATAAATACGTCAAATAAAGATTTCTGAATGAAGGCTGTGTGGCCAGACAGTCATAGTTCAAACAAAAGAAATAAAGTTAAGAACAATTACCAGTCATGAGTCCATACGTAAGATAGAGCTGGAACAGTGAAGTAACAAATACTGATAGAGCGAGCCCCGCTGCTGCTATCAATCCACCAGTCATCACACAAACACGACTACCAAACTTGCTCATAAGACATCGGAACAATACACCTGGAGATAATTAACAATAATACTTTAATGAAAAGACAAAAAAAAAGAAAAAAAATAGAAATTGGATGTTACCTAAATGCTATCAAAAAAGACATTTAAACCAGGTAACTATCAAATATAAGTAACAAATAAGAATTTTCCCTCTTATTTTAATAGTTTACGAGACATATCTCATGATTAAATGTGAAAGTACAACATGCTTCTAACAATATAGAATTATTTCAGTTTGTTGAAGAAACCACTTTTTACTGGACGCCATACAGCAAACTGTACCTGCCCTGGTCCACATGGGTTTGTTAAACATGACATTATGATATCCATTAACAGGTAAACAAATATTCATCCCAATGTGGATGCAGATTATAAAGCAAGCTTTAAGGTCAATATTTTGTCAGTTTTTAATGTATCAGATTAAATAAAGCAATTTAATTGAAATCAATGATTATTTTATTGGTGGCATTACAATCTGCTGATCTCTGCTGGAATAAATGATGTACTGATACCTTGGGCATAAAAATAGTAATGAAATGTTATCAATAGCTAAATATGAACAGATGAAGAATGTGAGCAGCTTGTATATTTGACCCTTAAAACAGCATTTTTAATCTTGAATCAGCAAAATAACGCTTTTGACTCTTGAAAATTTGTATCAAAAGGTCTAATTTACAATAAAATTAGAAGGAAATTTTGTTGAACTCATCAAATTATCATCATTCAAGGGTCGTTTTTGACTCTCAACTTTTGACAAGTAGTGAAAACCCTGTATATTTATATAATATAGTGCTCAATGAACTGTATTACTATTAGTATATTGAACTTACTAGTGAGAGCTGTTACATATAGAAGTATGGATCCTGCCCATGAAGTGTCAAAATGATCCTCTGTGAAAACATCTTGAAATACAACTTGAAATATTCCTAAGCTGTATGTTATTCCACATATTATAAACTGCACAAAAAATGACCCAAGAACAACCAACCAACGACTTCCATCTTCTCTCGGGTCCTTCATTTCTGGGGTAACACAACTGGCTGTCACCTGCTCAATCATTTAGCCACTAAAAGTGAAACAAGCTGATTTTAAAGCTTATGAAAACAGTTCATGCATCTGACAGCATGAAGTTAAAATACAAATCTGATAAAGAGACAATAAGAATGACATTAAACAGAGGCAGTTTTGAGCAATGGATTAAACTTAAAATGCATATGATTTTTTGCACCTATTTATAATCATGTTCCATTCGGACCCATTCATGAACTAAAACTATTGTCTGAGGAAAAACAAGATACATCATTACATGTAGAACTTTATTAGGCTTTACATTATAACAAATTCATAATTATATATCTGTCATAGATTTAAAGAAACAAAAGTTAGCTAAACTTGTAATGATATAAGTCACATTGTAGTTTAAAGAATATGTAAGAAAAACGAAACGCATCTTGGTAATAGTATCTGCTCCAACTTTGGTCTCGAGTTTGATGTGACAGTCATAACAGTGTTCACTTAAAACTTAAATTAATATTGTAACAGTGTTGTATATATATAATATATGCGTTTATAGTAGTTTGTATGCCTGTCTGCCCGATTAGCTCAGTTGGTAGAGCAGCTGACTTGCAAGCAGAAGGTCACAGGTTCGTGTCCCACATTGGGAACTTTATTTTCTGCCTCCTATTACAATATTAAGAGATGACCTTCAAGTTCTTGAATTTTTTTAAATAATCCAAAATATACATAATACGTATAATTTTCATTTCACAACCAAAAACTCACAACAAATCAAATAAACCATGAACATGTTAAATTCAGAATCTGACAGTCGAAATTCGACTCTGTACGCACTTAAGTTAATCTTATCCGAAAACTTGCGTCCGAAATTATGCGAGGACACAACGGTGAAGTAAAAAAATATTTCTAGCCAGAAAACATAGGGTTTTCAATTTAATATACTTCTAATAATCAATTTCAAGTAAAATGTACATAAAAATGATACATACGTTTATGGTATTCGACATAAATGAAAAAAAAATGTTACGAATCTGGCTACGCAATAACATCCGCCATTGGACAAGATTAAAGTTCAACATATAACGCTACATTTCCGTACTTAAAAGACAAAGGCAAGTAGCTCAATAACTAAGAGGTTGACAATTATAAAACTTAACAAGAGCTATGACTCAAATCTCTTACCTTCCTACCTCTAGTAATACCTATTAAATCACAATCATGACACTGATTTTTAGTATAAACATATAAATCATTTGATATACCATGGTACAAATCTGGGATCAATATATACATGCATGTGTATTAAGGTCCCAGGTAAAATTAATACACTATTTACAAACCATCCCGAGATACTTTAAATAGTGCGTACTTCATTGTGTTCAATTAGCGTCATAAACATGCTCTAGACAACTCTCTTGAATCCACGAAATGGTTGGTTAGAATTTGAAAATAATTGTTAATTAATTAAGAAGTTAAAAGTCTCAAACAAAGATAGATTAACTTTTATTTGAATCATTGTTCAGACATCCGTGTTATTTTCTCAACCGTGAATGAATACAGCTTAACATGAATGGAGCTATTACAAGTATAATATATTTATATATACAGCAAACTTGACTGAAATATTTATTCACACAATCTTAATTACATAAATATTACGCAAGAATAACGTATATACACGTCCCTAACCAATAATTCACGTTAATGGTTATTCGGATACATAATTAAATAGAAAATAAATATTAGCATATAGTAATATGTGTACGTACGTGTTTTCACATTCATATCATCACTACATGAAAATGTACAGTTTTTTTTCTTGAAGATTCGTATCGTAATAGCGGTTTACGATTAATAAACAGAACTTAAAAGTGTTGTTGGACATACATCCTCAAATAAGAGCTGACTAATTATTTTACCAAGACCTCTGAAAATCCAGTACACATAAAATCATACTCGTTATAGTCCACACTACCTGCAGCATATCCAAAAATAATATATATATTTTTTTTATTAAAATACTAACCGCCATCCACATAAGGTTCACATTATTCAACATTCGTATTATTTGTATTTGTAAATTCAGTTTACAGTTAAACACTATATACCATTAAACTAATCTATAGTTTATCGCTGACACCTACTTTGAAAGTATGAAGATAACATCCCAGCTGATAAACTGTCATTTATGCTGACCTTTCACACACATCCATGTTCATGAACTGTTTATCACTAATTAGCGATCTTATGTGCGTATTTAGGTTGTCCTTTTATATATTTTATAGTTTTTTACATTGCGACAGTCACTGTTTTGAAAAAAAAAACTACAAAGATTATTGAAGTAAAGTCCGAAGTGAAGTTATTTATATCAGCACATGGTATTATATCACGGTATATTTTTCACATCTAGAGCGCCGTGTACTGTATCTAGAACATCTATGTGGCATGGCTGGTTCTGATACGATCAGATCTTTAACTTTTAACATAACTTTGACACATGCTGACCTACATTTCCGAAAAGAATAAACTGCTGGCTTTACAAGATTTATTTTATTATTGTTTGCAAGTAAATTGTTTTTTTTTTAACCAGGGACGATTATGACAAAGGCATCCAGATTTGATACACACACACGTATTTTGAACAGGTGTATTTTTAAACAGTCTAACTTACAGCGCCTCGTGTCTATTACATAATAGTCGTAACGACTGAAGATCGCGCCAAAATATTCCCAATATGTAATTAAGTTAATTCTATTCAAGACCTCATTATCAAAAGAAGTATGAACGATATATATTGTAACCCTGCTTCGTTATACATCCGTAAAATTCTTTGTCTTTGCAAGTTTAAATTTAACATGATAACATAGTTTTCACCAGAGACAGATATAAACTGTTTCAAGTGTCATCAGCGCGGTACACGACATTCGTACAGAAATATGACATAATTTATTCGTTTGTTATGTACGTATTTCATTGCTATAGGCAAATGGTTTATAAAGAAATTGCTCTGTCATAGCAAATTGTAGGTTACCTGTTGAGAAGTGTATCGGACTAGCGTGCACACATACAACACAAAAACAGCATATCTGATATTGGCAAACGTATCGTTGGCGAATAGTGAAAAACAAGAGTCTCACGTAACATGATACAATATATAGTCAACAATATTTACATTTTCTTTAACTTATTACCTGTACAGTATTATAGGAGAAAATACCAAGCGCTGATGATTTAGAGAAACATATTAATCAACGGACAATAACCACAAATATCATCTTCATCTAGCTTTGGGATTGAAACATTTTGTAGTACCCTTAAACTCAACCGCTAGTCACGTTCAATACACACCAGACAACTTGTACGACAAAACAACGATATGAAAAAAAAGTGACGAATTAATGATAGGTCACAATTTATTATGATGATCGAGTTTCGTACACTAGAGACATAATGATCAAAAGCAAAATGTCAGACAAATATAATTCTACCAACACAGGGGATAATATTACAAGTTTATTGACTGCAAACCTTTCCATTCAACAAACACATGATGTGGATGACAAAAAAAACTTATATACATCAGGCTCGAATTAAACAATAAAGGGAGTTAACTCCAGTTTGACATCAGAAAATCGTGATGTAGAAAATTTAGAAAATGTCACGTGTAGAGTTTATTGTAGTACAACTTTGTTGATATTTTATGAATATGAGAATATTGAAATTGTTCATATACATTCAAATAAAATCATTGCATACTTGTAATGTCTGATATTGTTTGTGCAAATCTGTACTACTAAACTAGTGTTGTATGAAATAAATGCGTATTGATTTAACTTTTATTATGATATAACCATAAAACTAATTAAAGAAGTTTTCTGATTGTGAAAAATAAAATATAAATTTAGATTAGTGTCCCTTTAATAAATGATAAACAATAAAAAATATTTGTGCAGAAATGGAATAATATAGCAACAAAAATGTACCTTTAGCCTAATTCCAGTTGACGGAGGTTAATTGAATCATAGCATAATATTCAGCGTAAAAAATATGAAAACACTCTTTGTTACACATGTATGCCCCCAAACTTTGCCCCCCTGATATCACATTAACTCTGAACATATATTATTCAGTGAGATTTTGCCAATCGTTGCAACATCTGTGAAATAATGCAATGTATGAGTTCATATAAGTTCACAATACATGACCTAGCTGATATATTGATCTCACTTTCTATACTCCACAAATTCTGGGGGAATATACTGCTTTTAGTGAGGTAACGTTTAAGTACGCACGCTACCTAACGCGAAATTATATCCTACGAAGTATAAAGTATTAAACTTACAATTGAATATCCGGGTATTTTGACATCGTCATGTCTGAAGAGCCCGACTACTTTTTTAACTCCTCGCGAAACATAAACGCTTTGTTTAAATATAATCAATGTAATAGACGTACGGGTGACATTTTAGGACATGCGTCTCAGTAAATTAGGATTAGATATTCGATAAATATCGACAACAGAGACATAAGAAGTCTTTCAGTGTTAAATGTTGCATATAAAACCACTAAATTTAAGCGTCCCTATACATCTGGTATATTCAGTTTTCACTTACCAAAATCGCCATAAAATGACCAAGCAATAAATAACTTTGATGTTTCAAGTGCAGTCACTCAAACTGCGTATTGATAATGTTTAACAAAGGTCCATAAAATTTCCAGTTGAATGGTTGCTTTTGACCGCCGCTCCAAGCATATTATTGTGATTTCAATGATCAATGAAATTATCCCCAAAATGCTTTAGATTGCAGATAGGATTTTTCTGACTTTTTCAATCTTGTACAGCAGGGTTAGTCTCTTTTTTTAAGGGTATGATATTGTTTTTAATCAAGTTTCTATAGTATATGTCTATTGAACATGAAATGACGATCGTGGGACTTATTTAATATCTTTGGTTAATCATTTATAAACATTGTGACTCTACTATTTGTATTTCATACCGTTTGACTACCCATTTTACGATTTTAACTGATAAAACTGTAATTCCAAAAAAGACTAATGTATGTTTGTCAAGTTACATCACATGCCCGGATAAAAGACAGAAATGACGGACCACTAAGACATCCTAAACTTTTTATGATGTCTGAACCATTGTTGTCGAATTCAATTAGTCGTACCGGAAATGTATTAAATGCTCAGTTATGCGCAACTAGACAGAAATCATCACTTACTTCTTGGAAAATGCAAAGTAAATTACAAGAATATGGTGTTATGACCAAATTCTCATTGTCAGAGTATTATCAAGACAGTTTTACAATAAGTTACTAACAAACACATTGTGCACAAGCACTGTATGATTGAAGAATTATTATAGACACATAAGCATAACGAGGGCAATGAGCTCGTACTCCAATCCATGTGGCCTCTTAGACAGTGCAACTTATTTCAAGTCCGTGATAAAATTAAACGTAGGCTTGTAAAAGATGCGGAAACATGTTCATTCGGCACTCATTGGCCGACTCCGTGAGAAGGAGGGACGGGATCGGTCGAGGTTTGTTGAATTGACACAGGCCAGTTCTCGGCCCCTAGATCAACCGGAGGTTTTCTTTTTTTGTGATGCCAATTCAAGTATGACCCCGAAAATATATGTTCGCTTTGGCGTTTTAAGCTGCCGAATAAAAAGCGAAAATTCTTTATATTACTATTTAAGTTGAGGCGCAATTTTCCGTTTCTCTCGTGATTCCTGTGGTTAAACGGAATACAATGATGATACATGTATTTTCACATTTTATTTTGTCATGCCATATGGTATTCTTTTATTCAAGAAAATGACAGTCAACGAATCTGTGCAAAATCATTTTTTTGTTAAAAAAGTATATGCATATTTCCCGATATCCAATGTTCAATGTGTTGTCCAATGTGATGTATAATGATTATATTGTATTTAAAAAAATCCAGCCACTCTCCCTGTTATAAACAGGAATTATGCGTGAATTCAACGTGTGATGTTTTAGTGGTCTTTAACCTTATTTAATTTTCCATGTTTCATGTTTATAGTTTTTACCCCAACACCGGTTGTTCGTCCGCGCAGTCGCACGTGTTGTTTTCAAAATGGAAGGCAGTAAGTTGAAAACACTGTATTATTCTGTCTATTTGTGTGTTGTTGTTGTTCTTTTGATCACATTTGATTTATATGCAACTAATTCCTATTTACACAACGATGCCGTTTCACACAATCGTGTTGATCTTGATTTTTTTCATGATTAATATAGCGGCGAACCACGTGGTGTTTAAATCTCGGCATGGCCATAGAATTACGAAGATTTTATGCCAATTTATAGGATTAATTGATCGAGTCATGCTACGAAAATGATTCTTATTGTTGTATTGATGTCTGTCTTTACGTTTGTAATTGTTTTATCGCGGAAACATTCTCATAATTTCTGATGTTATCAATTGTTAAATACGATGAATACAAATTGAAATTGAAGAGCGCGTTTTGTGTCAACGTTTCTGTTTGGAATGATTTTGTTCCAAATTAATCATGTATAGTGTTATAAGATAAATTAATTTGGGTAGAACGGTATTTTCATGATATTGCTGGCCTTCCTGGCATTTCACTCATTTCCTATCACAGACATTTTTTTTTAGTCTTATTGGGCTTTCTGATTCATAAATGAATTTGGAAGAGCCATCCTCTCAGCCTCACAAAGAACTGAATATTTATGTGTGGAAACATGAATTACGTCAAATGCATCAGTATCATTTCTGACTGACTAAAATTGATGGAGATGACAATAATCCTTATTACTGTGTCATAAATTCTCCCAAAATTCTTAGTATGTTATGCGAGAATTGGAATATTTGAGATCAACTTTTTGTTGTGTTCAAGTAACGATATTGTACTGTATATTTAACCATATTGTGGTGTTGCAAAATTTCCACTCTGTACAACCGCTAAATTAAATGTGCACTTCACATATAAAATTTATAACGGCTCTTTCAATTCGCTCTTCCCGAATGTACCTGTGATGGGTTGAATGCAGTGGATAGACAGTTTTTACCATGACACTGGTAGATGTCTACCTCAACAACAGCAATTGTTCGCCATTACACCTGTTTTGTTTTCCATAGAGAAATAGTGGAGAGAAACAAAACATTAGTGCACCTGTCACAAAAGGCGTGTTGGAATATTTTATGCTTGTATGAGTTTACTAACATGTTTCCTATCTACTGAATGGTTGAAATTGTTCACAGATATTGTAGTTATCATGCCCAATGGGTTTGATTTGGGTTTTTTCTGCACACAAATATGCAGTTCTTTGTTGGACTGAGTGGGACGGGACCAAATAAAAGAATGTCTTGCTGTCACCAACAGTCTAATTAGTTAGACTACAATTTTGTTTGCTCATTTCAGGTCACAAGAAAAAGAAGAACAAGGGAGTTGATGTTGCTGTGAGCTTAATTTGTATTTAAACAACAGATAAGTCTGCAAATGTGCAGCTCCACTGGACTTGTCCAGCAAATTTCTTGACCAAGTTTTGTTTGCTCAGCAACTTTTTCTGCTTGGTTGTCCACATAATTTATGTAATTTCATTATGGACACAGTTCATTTTTATAACTGGAAACAAGCTATATAGCTCAATACTATGCTTCTTATATCTAATGATATATTATTCAGCACAGACACTGATTGTTAGGCAGAATTTTGTTAAGTTTGTGAATATTTATGATGTCATGAACTTATAGTTTGTATTAGTCTTATATTTTGTATCTAATTTTTTTATTTTTTTTTTTAGGAGACTCAACATTCCGAAAATTTTCTTATCCAACCCTCATCTGAGGTTCAGAAACTCGACACATCAGAATGGCCACTACTGCTAAAGGTAACACCTTTTTTGTCTGAATTAATTTTACTATAGATGTTAAGTTTTGAGTAAAAAGTAGTCTGAAGTCGGACATCTGGTAAAGTTGGTTATGTCTTGTTACTTAATTTTGATATGAAACTTCCATGTTATTTTTTCAGAACTTTGATAAGCTGAATATTAAGACTGGGAAATACACTCCTATTCCCGCAGGCTGCTCTCCACTTAAGCGTCCCATCGATGAATATGTCAAGTAAGTGATTCATTATTTGGGAAGCGTATTTATTCACTTTACATGTACTGCTTGATTATATTGTTGTTCATTTATTAATTTTTGTTTCATATTAAACCTTATCGTGCTGTATTCCCAATTACTGATAAGCCATGTCCACTGCTGAATTGATTTATTTATTAACAACAATAGTGAGAATTTAGGTCATTTTCAGCTGTGGGGAGAATGTAAATACAACTTGATTTGTTACTACGCTTTGCATAATATGGGATGAATATTTATTTTACTATGATTAAGTAATACAATGTACATATATTTATGATTACTTTAATGAATCACTTCTGAGGGTTTACATTTCTTGCATTTGTCAAGAATGATATTTCAACTGAATGTTATATATACTATTTTATTTATTTTATTACTTAAATACATTTTCATCCTTTACTTATATTTCTTTATTTATTTATGTGATAGTAATTGAAGTTATAATATTTTAGGAGTGGATTTTTAAATCTTGACAAACCATCCAATCCATCGTCACATGAAGTTGTAGCCTGGGTGAAGCGCATTTTACGTGTAAACAAAACTGGACACAGTGGTACTCTGGATCCCAAAGTTACTGGTTGCCTCATAGTCTGTATAGAAAGAGCTACGAGGCTCGTAAAATCCCAACAAGGGGCTGGAAAGGAATATGTGTGTATTTTCAGATTGCACAGTGTTGTGGAGGATGAGAAGAAAGTCTTGCAGGTAATCATTTTTTGCACTTTGACTTACTGTATTCTTGAACTCATTCACTTACTGGCTGTGTTTCAAATTTTGACATTATTTGAGTCTAGTTGTTTATTTCCATTCAGTCATAATTATACATGTACCTTATATACCTTTTTATTAATATTGCTTGAATTTGTCTTGAAAATAGTCTTGATTATATGGTTTACTACTATTATAAGATTTATCAGATTGAATACATGAAAGTATTCAATCAAATGCTTGCTGAAGAGATTTTTTGTATTAGTTCCTTATGTTGATTTTGATTGTTTAGAATTTGGAGATGCTTCAAGGTGCCTTGTTTCAACGTCCTCCTTTGATATCTGCTGTAAAAAGACAGCTGAGAATCAGAACTGTTTATGATGTAAAAATGCTAGAATATAACAAGAAAGATGCAATGGGTAAGTCTCCTGTTTCCGTTATGGATTGTTTTGTGTAGAAATTGTTTGCAAATTTATTTTCCCAGGCATTTTAATGGAAACTTCTCAATGTGTTCATTTTCTCTCAATTGACATGATTATCCCAAGATACTCAACTGGTTTGAATACCTAGTGTTGGTATTTAGGGGCCTGTAGTTGTAATTATTTGTCTTGTTTAAACTATCATGAACATATTCACATATCATTTGTTAACATGAAAATGCACGTACATATATAATGCATGCTTTATTCATCCAATGCTGTAATTTTTCATTTTTTCTCCATTTATATAAAAATGCTGACGGTACATATAAAGTGTATGTACAGCTACATTAACAAAGTGCTAACATGTCTCATGTTGACCTATAGGTGTTTTCTGGGTCAGCTGTGAGGCGGGCACTTACATTCGTACCATGTGTGTTCATCTGGGACTTTTACTTGGGGTCGGAGGTCAAATGGCTGAA
The DNA here is from genome assembly GCA_008271625.1 of Lutraria rhynchaena. Classification (NCBI taxonomy): domain Eukaryota; kingdom Metazoa; phylum Mollusca; class Bivalvia; order Venerida; family Mactridae; genus Lutraria; species Lutraria rhynchaena. The sequence goes on along the minus strand of VIBL01000004.1, from coordinate 3,501,159 downwards.
CTTCGCCGTGTCAGATCTGGCATTCAAGATGAGAAGGTTTGAATCAGTATTTTTTATCATTGTTTTGTGGATAAATCAATGTACGATATCTGCTATGACTATCCTTTTAGAGTTATTTAGTAAAATAAATGTATGTGTGGAGTATTGATAATTGCTGTGACAGTGTTTATAGTCTGATTAATTTGTTTACTTGATTAAGTATTTTCTCTAAGTGTTTGGACTGGTTTTTATTTGACTACAAGCTGAAAACATATTTCTCACTTGATTTTTGTACTAGAATAAAAACGAAAATTGATGCTGTTACGTGATATTTCTTTTTTATTATATTGCACACCTGTTCATGATGTGGAAGTTCTGTTTTCCGTGTTATGGAAGTGTGTGCTAGATAAACATCTTGTCCTGGATATCTGCATTAAGTTTGTACTTCATGTAGTACTGTGGACATGAAACACTTTTTTCATGGTTAAAAGTTTTCTGGAATTTTCCGGAACCTCGAGATTTTCCCAGGTTCAGACGGTACTAATTTTTATTGTTTCCATGGCACTGAGTTTAAGATTTCCGTTTATTTTTGAAAATTTTCAACTTTCACCCATGTTGTTTTTGATTGATGTAATATAAATGTTTTAATGTCAGTTTTAGAATGTCTGTTGAAAACTTTGGTTATGTCGTACACACATCTCTCGCAGTGCATTTAATTGGCTTGCTTCTAAAGAAAATACCGTCAAAATGTTTATGATAATTTCATTTAAGAGATAACTATGTATATTTTATTTGGATTTATTTTCACAGAGTTTTGCCCCTTTTTTATTTGTCTATAGACAAAATATTGTGTGCACTTCTCCGAAATGGCTTGTTGAATGTTTATAGAACTTAACCAGTGCATTAGGTCTACTGGGGCATATTTTTTTAAAAAAAATATTTGGATATATTCTCACAGAGTTATGCCCCCTTTTTATTTGTCTAAAGACAAAATCTGGTGTGCACTTCTCCAAAATGGTTTGTTTGATGTTTATAAAACTTTGCCAGTACTTTAGGCATTAGGTCCACTTGCGCATATTTTAAAAAAGAATTATTCGGATTAATTTGCACCAGTTATGCCCCTTTTTATTTGTCCACAACATCTTGTGTGCGCTTCTTCGTCTAAATGGCTTGTTCTAAATTATTAAGCCTTTAAAAAGGGGCTCTGAGGGGGTTATTTAATCACCTTCAGTGATAGTTCTAGTCTACTTTATTAAGTATTTTCTCTAAGTTTTTGGACTGGTTTTTGTTTGACTACAAGTTGAAAACATATTTCTCACTTGATTTTTGTACTTGAATAAAAACGAAATTGATGTTGTTACGTGATTGTTCTTTTTTGTTACATTGCACACCTGTTCATGATGTGGAAGTTCTGTTTTCCGTGTTATGGAAGTGTGTGCTAGATAAACGTCTTGTCCTGGATATCTGCATTAAGTCTGTACTTCATGTAGTACTGTGGACATGATACACTTTTTTCATGGTTAAAAGTTTTCTGGAATTTTCCGGAACCTTGAGTTTTTCCCAGGTTCAGACAGTACTGATTTTTATTATTTCCATGACACAGAGTTTAAGATTTCTGTTTATTTTTGAAAATTTTCAACTTTCACCCATGTTGTTTTTCTAGTGGTTGATAAGATTGATGTAATATAAATGTTGAAATGATTGGGTGAGTAAAATGTAACAGCCAGTTGTGTTTTATCTAGGATAATATATAGGTTGATTTCCTGTTTACTTAAATTGCAGACTGTAATTAATGTTAACTATGTATTTTGTAGGTTGGTATGGTAACGTTACACGATGTGTTGGATGCTCAGTGGATGTATGATAATCAGAGAGATGAGAGTTATCTACGTCGTGTCATCAAACCATTAGAGGCACTTCTTACCTCACACAAACGAATTGTGATCAAAGATTCAGCCGTAAGTCTTATAGGTAGTTTCTTATCATAACTTTTCAGCACTATAAAAACAGGTTCCTATCCTTACAATGGATTGGATCTTGGTAGCCGGTGCTATAGGAAAATTTCCCTTTTATAGTTCTTGCCCACTGAACTGTGGATACAGAACATGTCGGGGGATGACATTTTGTGTCGTTACTTTGTTTGAAAACTTAAATAAGTGTGATTAATGATACTGGTATTACTTCCTCTACGTCTTAGATGCATTAAAATGTGCTTGTGAATCTTGTCTAAACATACATATGTTTAACATGTTGACAATGTCACTGGATTTTAATGCCATTTTAATACAATTTTTCAGTTATATACGGTGACCGGTTCACCTAACCAGTTTTCCTAGACTGTATACTAACCAGTACTAACTTACCCTTCCACAAGGAGCCGGCAACTTCTCACTTTCAACATTTTTGTCAAATTTTCATAGAAGGATATGACCTGCTGTGATCTGGATTTGAATCTGGATGGCCATGTTACAAGTCCAGCTCACTAACCCTTGGACCACGGTCACAGTCTCACTTTATCATGTGAGTTAAGGGTACTACAAGTCTGCCTGTTTGACATGTTATATTTATGGCATATTTCAGGTAAATGCAGTGTGTTATGGAGCTAAGATTATGTTACCAGGTGTACTTAGATATGAGAATGGAATTGAAATTAATGAAGAAATCGTCATAGTAACGACGAAAGGAGAAGCAGTAGCATTAGGTAAATCTTTGTTCAGTATTTTGCGTTATGCAGTTATTTTGTGTCAGATGTATGCAGCCAACGCTTGATATTGAGCTGGTCTCATGATCAAGTTGAAATAATGGTGAAATATTGAAAAGTGGTTTGACAGTGAGTGGTTACTTTAATGAGGTGGTTGTAATGTTTATGTGGTTGGTGCATGAGGTTTTACTGTATTCTTAACTTGATCATGTATTGTGATATCTACACTTGTTGACAGTCTGTTTAAAAATGACCTCATTCCTGATTGAAAAGTAAAATTTCCTATCTCATTTAAAAAATGCATGATATATATTCTGACTTATGCTTTATTTTATTGTTGGTTATTTTACAGCCATTGCACAGATGACGTCTGCTGTCATGGCAACGACAGATCACAATATTGTTGCTAAAATTAAAAGGGTTATAATGGAAAGGGACACATATCCAAGAAAATGGGGCTTGGGACCAAGAGTGAGTATTTTGTGACCGTCTTGTACTATTTATGTTCTTATTATTGATAAATTCATAGTTATTTATATAAGTCAAAGAATTATAGAGTCAGATTTTCATGAATCCCGTGTCCTTCATTCAAGAAAATGTATTTTGGTTTGAAATGATCATTATGATTTCTTATTTCAGGCTATGATAAAGAAACAAATGATTAAAGATGGTAAATTAGACAAATACGGAAAACCCAACAACCAAACGCCTAGTGCTTGGATGGACATGTAAGATCATCATATTATAGTCAAATTTTTTAAAGTTCTGTTGATTTATGAAGTTAACAAACAAACAAATAAATCGGATAATTTTGCTTTGATCGTTTCACAATTATACTCCTTAATTGGAATGATTAGACAATTTGCTTACTGATCCATTTTTTGAAATTGAGATATTGACGTTTAGATTAGATTGCTTTTAATTTGTCAGATGACCCATTGGGCAATTACGCTTAATGAGATGCAATTAAAAGGTTGCTGTTTTTCATGTCGGCCTTAATTTAGGTAAAAGCTTTTTTTGAAAAGTATTGGTTTTTTTCTGTAGAGTTTAAAGATACACCAACAGTCCTTAGTCATTTTGTGACCTTTCAAACTTGATCAGTAGATTGAAGCACTGATTATCTGTAAGCTAACTAGACAGCTTCCTCACAACAACCACTTGACTAAAGAGGCTCCCTGAAAAGTATTTTAATTACAAAATGTGAAGGAAAAAAGCTGCTGGTGATTTTTGCGAGATTATTTTTTTTGTTTATTTTTAGACTGAAGAAGTCTGGTGATATTGATGATAAATCTGGAGTAGTACCAGTCGTTGGTAATGGTATGGAAACGGAACAGTCCACTAACAAGGTGCGTAGATTTATGTATAAAATTAATACATGCAATCCTCTGTCCTTGTACAATAGAAAGTTGGCATTTCTCTTCAACTCTGTTTAATTCCACCAGATTGATAGAATGGAATAAGCTAAAGATAATATTGTTATGTGAAACTGAAAAAAACAAGTATTGAAATTAGAGTCTAGACTGTTATAGAGACCCCCAAAAATCCCAAGGGACCTCTAAAATGTTGGAGATGGGAGTCCTGGGGACCCTTGGGTGAAAAATCGTAAGGAAAACCCTGTGAACGTAGATGTAGTTTTCATTGCAGTATTTCTCTTTTAACTTGCGTGTTATCTTTGATTAATAAGTGAAATACTTGTATTTTTCGTCAGACAGTTTTTTTGTACAGTGGATAATGTTTGCAAATATATTATATTTGCAATATGTACATATTTATGGTGTGTGCTAAGCACTATAAAAACAGGTTTCTATCTTTACAATGGATTGAATCTTGGTAGCCGGTGCTACAGGAAAATTTCCCTTTTACAGTTTCTTGCCCACTGCTTTGTGGATACAGAACATGTCGGGGGATGACACATCATGTTGTTATTTTGTCTAAAAGCTTAAACAGATGTGATTTTGTGATACTAGTACGATAAGTTGCTCTATGTCTGTGATTCTCTAAGTCTGTGATTTAAAATGTGCCCATGATGTTTGCCAGGCTTAGAGGAAAAGGATTACTTTGTTACTTTGTTTGAAAACTTATAGAGCGAAATGTAGTCAGTAAACGAGATGTTCTATGTACGCGTTATGTGTTATGGAATTGTCATATATCTGAATTTATGATGGTGTATTAATACTATTATTCATCATGGAGAAGTAGTGTTCAGTATTTTTCGTGTGTTTCAGAGAAAACATGAACCAGGTAGCAGTTCAGATGAAACTTTGTCATCTCCTTCCAAAACACCAACAGCTGAAGGTGACAGTCATAAAAAGAAGAAAAAGAAGAAGGTGAAAGAGGAACCAGTCAGTGAAGAAGAAGCTGAACAAGTGGGTGATTCTTGTTATCTCCCTTTACTCGTGAATCTTATTATCTCCCTTTACTGAATTGATTTTGTTGCTCACCTGGTTTAATTAGCTGAACATTCTGTTAAAGGTATGCATCTTGTGATTGAATGAAATTACAGTGATTTTTTTTGGCAATTTTGGGAAAGGGTCTGGACCAGTTGGGAAGATAATTATGCATTTGTGATTTCAATCCTGGGTGTGTTGCATTGTTTGATAAAAAACATTGGGTCTAAGACCGTTCTTCCTTCACTACTGATCTTAGTGATTCATGTGAGTCCGCAGTTACTTGCAGAGAACATGATGAGTAACAGTGCAGAATCCAGGAAAACTGATCAGGTTAACTGTTTGTAGGTATTTATATCTATAACATTGCTGAAAACAGGAGTAAACTAGAAGAAATTTTTTAGCTGAGGTGTTTACTACACGAGAAAGTTTATAAAAGTTAAAAAATATGTTTTGTTTTTTTTGTGTCAGAAATTTAATCCTTAATCCGGTTCCTTGATTATTTAGGTGGCTGAACCATCATCAGAGAAAAAGAAGAAAAAGAAGAAGAAACATAAGAAGGAAGTTGCAGATTCAGACTGATACCAGGTTGAATAATGACTGGTGTTCAAATAACTGTGAAACTCTGGGAATCAGTCTGTCTGTGAGATGTTAACATTACTGTATAAACCTGGAGACCAGTCCAGCTAATCTTCATGTGATGATAATTCCCGGAAAAATAGTATGCTTGTGCTTGAAACGTGCCTTAATAGGCACAAGAATTGTTTGATAGCAGCTGAAAGTTAAGATACCTGGACTCATTGGGTTTATCTGCTGTTATTGGCAAGCTATACCTGACAAGTGTCTATTTTTTGTTTGAATACTACTTTCATTTTGTAGTTCATTATAATCTAATGTAATTTCGAGGACCAGTCTAGATTACATTGCTCTTCTATTGCAACATTTTATTTCCCCGCTCATTTTTGCTACAGTTGTACTTGTCATATATGTGGGCATTGAATCATTTTGAATTTTTGTTTTGGATAAAAATGTCATTATAACCTCTGTAGTGTATTGATGTTATTTGTAATTATCATTTTTTAGATTTCAGTGGTGGAATCATGTCATTTTCACTTCTTTAAAGGTCTCATACTTTTGCTGAAGTAATCTCAATAAATGTATAATGTAGTTTATATAACATGCTACACCATGTGACAATTTTTCCCACCACATAGAGAACGCTACTCATTTTAACGATGTGTGTGTTACAATTCCCATTCATGGTGTGGTAATGTCATTTCTGACTGCACTGGATATATTGTACATAAACCAGTTGGATATTTTATATATGTTTTAGTGTGGTCAGATTTAATGCACTGAAGGAAATCTGTTCTTGAATTCAGTCATTATGATAGAACTTGTTAAACCAGGTACATACCCCCATCTTTTCCATCCAGTGTAGATTACCATTTTGTGTCAAGCATAACTTCATCGAATATATTCTTTGTTGAAAGCAACTTTATGTATGTGCTAAAGAGATTTAACCATACCTGTTGGACACATCTGACTACTAAGGTATTTACTCATAAATATTTGTCAATTTCTTACTTGGTTATAAGTTGTGCTTTATTAACCAAGTGATTGATGAATTGATCCTTTAACTTAGAACCTGTTATTGATAGAGACCCATGGATGAAAAAATGTTTTTGATGTAGCTGGTAAGCTACTAAATGTAGAAGGGGGATCCAATGCAGTATTGTGTCCGTTGTTTTGGAAATAGTAGCCGGTAAGAATGCTCAAAGAGGCGGTTGATTTTTCTGGCTTCCGGCTCGTTTCTACACCCCTGAGAGACCCATAGAGATGGACTTCGGTGTTCAATTTGAATATTACATTTTTTGTGCATTTAACTTCATTGATTTTTTTGTATGATTTTTTCATTGTCACCACTGGTTTGTTTGAAACAATACATCCCAGTGAATATTTTATATGAAGCTATTTGAAACGAGTCCTGGATTCATGCAAGTTGATTTTTTATCACCTACTGGTAAAAATGCCCATTTTTTCATGCCATTTGTTGAATTTATCATATAACTGTATGAATAAATGTCTACAATTTGTGCTTTGTATTTCTCTCTTACCAATATTCTCTCCTTTGGTTGCAAGCAGTATATTCTGGATAATTCAATTACAGCACCAAAATGATTGTTTTTTTGTGTAGCATTTACAACTGTATTTGTGCTGTAGAAGTTTTGTTAATCCTGGTTAAGTTGACCATTATTATCCCAAAGTATTGAATTCACAACTGCTCAGGTTCTACTAAGACCGATGAACTTGATCAATGATAACAAAGATTGATAGATGAGGAAATGGCCTCGCTGTCCAGTGATTATGCCCTGACTAAAATTCACAAACCCCATACCACCGAGTTCGAATCCAATCTGGGAGCAGAAAAACCAAGGATGATGTCCAGATGCCTCTGGTCTTCCTTTCACTGTTAATGATGGAAGTCATTGTATGATCCTGATGAACCAAGAGGTAAGGAACTATTCACTTGGTTTATCAGCCATCATCTGATTTAAGGTCATGATACGTAGGAATATCTAGGTTACAAAAGTGTACCCATCCTGGTCAAGTATTGCTTTTAATCAGTTTTCCTTTCATAATCAATTAAGGATGGTCTGGAGTACTTAATGAAACTTGAGTCTTCAGAATGTGAGCATCAACAATGGGGCTCAACAATTTTTTTCCAGGCTCCTCATCCTGCAGGATGACCATCTAAGAATTTTAACTAACTCTACAGCAATTTCAACTTGTCCCGAGTCATGAGCGGACGAGTGGATTTTTTGAGTCCTGAACATTTCGTTACATATATAATGCTGTTCGAATTGCGTAAAAATTCATGCAAAATTCATGTAATCCAAAAAATTGAGGTACAAGCAATGAGTTTCAATTCTTTATCTCTCACCATTGGAATCTTGCATCTATGCAAAATATTCACATGACACTAGCATATTAGCCAATCATTTATGTGACAGTAGCATATTAGCCAATCATACACTTGACACACATCTTTTATGCCTGTTATGAAGATTTTAATGATCAATAAATCAACCAAATTTTTTTGTTAACATTAACAAACCAACATGGTTCAAACTAATACTATTACGGTGTGAAAAATACAAATGTACTTTGCACCACATGGGTGAAACTCTTCTTGAGGTTTAAAAACTGCAGGTGTGTGGTGCATGGGGGAAACTCTTCTTGAGGTTTAAAAACTGCAGGTGTTTCTCAAAATGAAAATAACCACTAAAAATTTACAAAGTAATATGCAGGTTAAATAAACAATTCCAGTATGTATATATTTAAATATTTAATTAGCTTTAAATGAGAATGACGTACAAAAGCTCAACAGATAAAAGCCGCAATTAGGACAAAAAGTCTGTCATTGTTATTTAAATCTGTTGGGAGGTAGGGGGTTTAATATTAAAAATTTTGAAACAACTCTATTGCACTATTTAACGATACAATAAACTCCATGCATGTTGTTAAAATAAATCATTAGTTCACAGGCAAGATAATTTGGAGCAAGTACCACATTTTTTCACTCTATAGAATTTCGCGACACTAAGCCTGCAAACCCCCTACCATCCAGATGCAAATGGTATAGCAAATTTTTAGCTGTCCAAATAAATAATGAAGATTGCATCTAGTCAACGGTCGGTCACATGATGATGATCAAAGAGATATTCTGGATCATGATGATGAATAATCAAGTTGTGATCAGGATCTGTCAGTGGTAACAGCAGTTACTGAAAAAAAACAACAACACTGATTACCCGCAGGATTTCTAGCAGAGGTTGTATTGTTTTTTGTTTGTTTTTATGCGACTTATTGTCACTGGGGTTTAACGCTGTTTTTCAACAATTTTTCAGTTATATACGGCAACCGGTTCACCTAACCAGTTTTCCTGGACTGTATACTAACCAGTACAAACTTCCCCTTCCACAAGGAGCCGGAAACTTCTCCACATATGGCAGAAAATCAACATTTTTGTCAAAATTTCATAGAAGGGTATGACCTGCTGTGTCCGTGATTCGAACCCAGATCTCCAGGTTACAAGTCCAGTGTGCTAACCACTTATACACACTTTTTTCTTTTAATATCAAGATTTTCACAAGTGGTCAAAAGTTGAAGGACAAAAATTCCATTTAATTTTATTGCAAATTGTCAAGTGAGAAGCTTCATTTTTACTGATTTCAGAAGTCAAAATGCTGTTAGAAGGGTCAAATGGATGCCCTGCAATATATTTTCCAATTGCATATAAATATACTATGTATGTTCCCAGAGAATATCTATCAATTTTACTGAGTGAATCCCAACTTTGCATCGTTTGAATCAAGAAAATACGTAATTTTACATCTACTTCAAGCTAATTAATTAATATCAGGGCATCCGTACAATTGCATCATTTTAATACCGACAGATAGGAAGTTTTCCAGCCATTTTCTAAGTGATTTGATACTTAATTCATGCCCTTTATAGTTTATATAAATTTATATGAATTGTAATATAATACTTACACATTTCTCCTCACAAAGAGCAGCTTTGATACAATAAAATGAAACGCCCATACCATCATCATTCCATATGCCAATCATAGGACAGCTGGAGCAATCTTCAGGATCAAACTGTTCACCTAATGAAACAATGAAGTACAATTTGAAAATTGAGCAACAAACAGGATACTTGATTTCTCTTTGATGAAAGTGCCCCACCATGATTTTCGTGGATGGGAAAAACACCTGTTTATCTTTTAACTCCCACTATAAACTTGACCTTTGAACTAGGGGTCTTAGTTTTTGTGCCAAATCTCATTATGGGTAACATTTGCGCCACATTATTACCATGCTTATCAACAATAGGTCAATCTAAAGTAATCGAAAGCAAGCTTATCTTTTATAACACTGTTCATCTGACTAAGAATTTACTAAAATCTAATTAAGGAGCTATTCATTAAAAAACCAAGTCAAAAAAGCATTACTTTCTAAAGCAGGACTTAATTAAAGTAACTTTCACACCTGTATAAACTGAAGCATCTTCTGTCCACATGTCTAAGAAAGCTTTCAATTTTTTTCCGCAGTCCTTCTTAAAATTCTCGCATTTATCTTTCTCTTCAATCTTGCTAGCAACGCTATAAAAACAAGAATGGATATTAAATGCAGTGGTCTGAGAAAATAACATTATAATGTAACCTTGCCCTCTGATTGACCTTGGCCTCAAATACAATGACCCTAGTGATGAAGTGACCATGCTTAGTCATTCAAATGCCTGAAGACAAACTCTAATTTCAATGATATTTATCATAACATATGGATGTTCTTTTACCTTATTTTAAGTGCCTGGCAAGAGCCCTGGCACTCGCATAGTACTACCAATCAACAGCAAAGGGCAGGCAATCCTGCCTTCATTCATAAAACTTTATTACTGAAGTTGAAAATTTAGTACCCAAGGAGACTTAGTACACAAGCTTAACTCAATTGGTAAGTATTCCACTTACAGGTCTCAGGAACATGACATCAAACCCTTTTCCAAACTCAAAGCAAATATACAAAAGAGGGACCAAGGTCCCTCACCTGAGGATCATTGTAAACACTGAAAGTGTTTATGAAACAAGAAATGTTTGTTAAACATGTATGCTCCCTTAATGGCAACTAAGGACTACTAAGTTATAAGACATACCAAATATCAAAGCTCTAGGCCTTATGGTATTGACGAGAATTTTTAAAATTTCACGATTTAAGTCTATGTAAAACAAGGGACACAAGGGCGGGGCCATTTTTGACCCCAAGGGCATAATTTGAGCACATATAATAAAGGACCACAAGGTGATGCTAGATATGAAATACCAAACCTCTAGGCCCAGCGGTTTTCAACAAGAAGATTTTTAAAGTTTTTCCTTTTGGTTGCCATCGCAACCAGAGTCCTGCATGGAATGGAATTCTTTTCGCAATTTTAGAAGAGGTTCATGCAAGGAACATGCCTGTCAAGTTTTATTGAATTTGGCCAAGTGGTTTAGGAGAAGACGTTTAAAGAAATTGTTGACGCAAGGGCGACGGACACGTTGTGCTCAGGTGAGCTAAAAACACATTACAAGCAATGGCTTCTTTTGCCATAATATTTTCAAAAGTTGTCTGCTTCAGATACGACGATATGCGGCAAAGGGTTATATAGAGAAGTTGGTATTTACTTGTGGAGAACAGAGTTAATACTGCTACAAAATCCAGACAGGCTGGTTAATAGCCCCAAGGTACATAACTGAATAATGTTGAACACATACGTAATAAGATTATTTTCAAGGGACTCAAACTTCATAATTAGAACAATGTGATTTCAGGTCTTCAGCAGTGATGACTTAGAAAAGCAAGCTCATGCCCAATCCAGCAAATCTATCCATACAAGATTAACATTAACTTAGTTCAAAACAAGCAATTTTCAGTGAGATTCTTACTTCTTTATCCATTTCTTCAAATAGGATTGAAGTACTTTTTTGGATGTAAAATAGGCTGACTGATCTTCTAGTCTAAAATTGTTAACAATATCAAGACATTGTACAGTTTGCTCATCATCTAAATCTTCCTGAGCTTCTTCTTGACTTGGATTACCACCAATTAAAGCCTCATTTATGCCTCCACCAACGCTAGTTTTTACCATCTGAAATTATATGAGTATAACCCTGTTAGAACCATCTGTATTTAGTGAATATCAATTGTCAATGCGAGATTAAATTTTGTAAACCAGAACTTAATTCACTAAATTCATGGTTAGTGTCAAGGTTGATTTTTCCTTCTGTCATACAAGAAATTCTAAATGAGTATTTGTTTCATTTTTGATTTACAAGAGATTATTTCTCACTGATTTTTGTATTGGATTTATTAGGCGTAAATTACTTGTCTCGTTGCACGACCACAAACGATGCAAAGGTCATACAAATTGGTTTGGGAAAGCTTTAATTAATAAATATACACAATTTTGCTTACGTACACAAAATTAAATTTTTCAAAAATGAAAATTGACAGCATAAATCGAAATAAAAAAACTGACAAATATTACACCTGCTGAAAATACCGACACAGTTACCTCCCTTAGCTTGTGACATCATGGTGGATTTTTTTTACTGAGATAAACAATTTGTTTTTAATTGTTATAAAATGCTATTTTTTGCAAGTTCTGTTTGATTGTTTTGTTGCATGATTTCAAAGCGTAATACTTAATAATTGTTAAAAAACTTCAAATGCTTTTTTAGTCTTTTTTTTGACATATTGAGGCACTTACACTACATGAAGCTCCTATGAATGAGTATATACTGTGTCAACTATGACGTCACAAATAAAGGGAAGCAACTCTTTTTTTCATGGAAATTAGCTACCATGTTACAAATCTTTTCCCAGAATAGCTGGAAAAGACCCTGTAAATTGATCAAAACTTTTCCTAGGATTGCTAAGAGTATATAAACATGGAAGGCTTGAAAGGAGACTTCAATGAACAATTTTGAATCATGATCATCATTTAACTTCATGGAATATGCTGTGCATTTCGATTCATACATTCAATTTTAAATAATACAGGACTCGACAATTTTTTCAGGCTACTAGTCCTGCAAAAAAAGCAGCAGAGAATTTTTACTGGTTCTACAGTAATTTCAACTAATCCTGAGTCAATTTCTACATGTAATTACAAGCGGACAAGTGGATTTATTGAGCCCTGTAATAATTAGCATATGCATTCAGGCTGACTTTCAACTCAATTCTTAAATGATACTCATTACAGAACTGCTCATTGTAATTTGGAGAAATTTATGTAAGCCTAGAGTCATGAAAACTACAGTAATTAAGCATTAACTCAGTTCTTTATTAATCTTTAAGCTCAACGATTACAGAAATAGAGGATCTTGAATGAGTGCTCATTCCTTACCATTTTTATTAAACAAGTTGACTAAATAATATGACACGAGCCTCAGCCGAGTGTCATATTGTGTTTATCAACGAGTTTAATAAAAACGGTAAAGGATGAACACAAATGTAAGATTATATTTATCACATAACCGTAAAAACGACCACAGAAAATGAAACAGACTAAAGGATGACCTATATACAAGACGTCTAGTGTAGACTGTTCACTACTGTGCGCAACAAAGTAGTGCATGTTTCTATTAATCGTTTGGCGATAAAATGCAAGATAAAATACATAAAATCATCATTTTATTTACACAAACATTTTATTCATTAATAAATCATTACGAATCGAAAGTCGACCATGTTTACAAAAATCATAGTAACGTAGTAATACAAAATATGCAAATGTAGTGATTTGGCTAATTTGAATATTGCACGGTTTGGCAGGGCCGAACGATATTTCTGGCACAATTTCCGGCACTCCTGGGCCGCATGTTATGTGATAAACTGAGAAACAAACCTTTGCTTGGCAACAAACAACAAACTTTTCATGTTCATCATCACTATCTTCTTCACATTGCAACTTATGAGTTTTCACTGGGAAAGCATCACTGAACAGTTCTTTACCTGGAATAATGTTAGAGTCCACATTTTAATTCATTAGTTCACGTCTGATAAACGGACCCTTGTGAATTGAAATTAGATATTTTTCCTAATTCCCGACCCCAAAAATATTCCCAATTTTGGCATCACATCACACATTCTTCCCAATTGGACCTGACTCTATTTCCCATAATTGCAATAAAAGAGGTAATATGTTTTTTATATAAACCAAAATTTATCTTCAGTTGTTTAGTAAACTTCGAGTTCCTTAACTTTTCCCTTCAAACATTTCATTGACATTTGTAATCTGTTGAAATGACGTCATTGGTGGTGACACAATCATTTCATGGTTCTTAGTAATAAAGTAAACAACACTAATAACAAAACACTGAACAAGAAACTAGATATTTATAACACTTTCTAAACCTCGAATTTATAGATCGTTCGAGAATGACCAGATAAATGTTAAAACTTTCAATAATGGGACAAAATAAACTTCATAACAATTATTCAATATATACGCCGACTTACACATCTTAACATAACGGACTTACTTTCCGATAAAAAGAGCAAAATATTAATAGAAATGAAATATAAACAGCTGTTGTAAATAAATACCTGTAACCAGATCCTTAAAGATAAGCATTTTGGCGGATTAGTTCAGATTGTTGAGATGTTTCTTCAACAAACCTCTTATAACACCCGACTCGACCGGAAAAGGAAGTACTAGCCGTGCGATGATGCTAAAATTCGAGTGTGTCACTAAAATACGAAATGGAGACTTTATGACGAAATGCGCAAAATGGATATTGTTTTTATAATGGATGCATACATATATATTGCTTTAACGGATTCAGAAGTCTTGAAAGAAAGTCTTTTGCTAACAAAAATATATGTTTTAATATAGACATTTCAATTGGTCTTTGAAGTGCTCCGTAAATCTCCTTTTCGCCAAGAAATTCCCATTTCGCCAAAGGAAATCTCCAATTATGCCATCGTAAATCTTCGTTTGGCCAAATTCTTTACATGCGTTTGAACGCAAATTACATTTTATGCTCAAACTACATATTAATCAAGTAATACAATAGCCTACATACTATGATGTAAATTTCACATTACTGAAATCATTACGATTAGGTCGAAAGTTCCAACATACACTGAATTAAATAATTTACACTCATAGAACGAGATATCATATTAACTTAAGCCATTATTCTCTGAAAATCGCACTAGTCAGAAGTTACCAAGTCACGAAATGTATTGTACGCTTCGTAACCAAGTTCCTCGATTATAAAGTTCCATAAATGGTAGTACATATGTGTATGAATAGCATAAGATATATATAAGGTATACATACGTCATTACTGACTTGTTAGCATTTCATACAATAACTAATTGTTCGTCATTCGAATTGTGCAGTTATGCACAGCATCTGTCCACGTATGTGGATAATCTAGAATTGTGCCCAGACAGTGTCCGTAGTCGAAATAGTGAACATTTCTCAATATTTCAGTCATATACGGCGTTTGAGTGGTAATTTAATTTTATTACAATCATTTTTGAGTTCTTTATTCATTATATGCTAGTATAAAATTCGTTTCCAAATATTTTTTGAAGGAAAAATACTGTTTGTTGTATTCAGGTAGTTTTAAGATTGTATTTTTTGCAGTAGGCTCCAAATACCCGGGATATACCCATGCGCTTGTCGATCATAATTGAGGAGATGGATTTGCTTATCGTTGAAACATTGCGAGATAGAAAGTTTGCGATTGTTGACACAGCCGCCCTAAACGTATGTTGTTTTATACGTGTCCAATAGTTGTTTCTACAGACGTACAGTTCAGGGTGCACAAGATGAAATCTGTACCAGTTCTTATTGCAAATGAGTGCACATCTTTAAGCAATAACAATGCCAAAGCTCATGTTTTAACATGTACGGCGAGGATTTTGGAATGCATATTGCATTGTGATTAGTAAGTAGAATTTGGGTTCAAACCTGTAGACCTTATTCAACTACTGTTGATTGATAAAGGTTTTCCTCTTAATTGTTGCACACATCAGTCATAGATTGACGTGAAATCAACAATTGATCATATATGACACTAAAATGTAAATAACTTGCTAATTCTTGAAAAAGGTTCCACTAATTTGAGGACTGCGCTGCTTTTTGTTGTTCTTTGTTCATTGCGAATTACCAAAGGACGTTTATTAGCATGCGCAGGGTACTAGTACCGACACTTTCATGTCATGGCAGGGTTTGACATTAACACAATTTCATCAGCTGTTATTGGTGCATAAATCCTGGTGTTATACAGGAAAATTTCCACGACTGGTCGTTTATTAGCATGTTAATATAAATACATATAAGATATAACATTAGCGAAGATTTTCCTTGCTCTCTGTTGTAGTCGAAACAAATATTTAGACTGGTATTTAACACAATTTGTTGGACTACTCTATAACGACTGGAACGCCAAAAACGTCGTTGGATCAATGTAAGTTTCAGATAAAAGTTAGTACGTTTTTGGTACCATTCCGTATCAAACGCTTTGCGACAGTCCATGAATCTCCCGCACAATTTTGAATTGAATTGAGCACGAGAAAAGTTGATGCATTCAAATAAGGTCATAAGACACGGCAATTCGTCTTGAAAACCTCCTTGCTTTTGTTGATATAACATTATCTTTTACACGATATAACGGCCCTGATTCATAATTTTCGGAATAACACATATAAGAGGAATAACACGATAGTGACTCCATTTCGTCAATTTTCAAGTCATTGCGCTTTATATGATTTCTGTGATAAATCTTGTCCCCAGCCCTTCAAACTGATTCGGCATATTACCCATTATTATACAACACATTTTGCATGTTGTTCAACCACAAAGTGAAGTAAGATATCGTCTTGAAACGTGAATAGCTATTAACGATTTAATCCATTATTCGATCATTAAATTTTGATTACTATAAATAAATAAATGATGATAACACTGAGATGTAATCATTTTTTGTCACTTCCATTTCTTTAATTTCAAATTTCATTTTCGTGCAAATCAGCCCCCTAAGGTCTTATTGTAACATTGTAATGTTTGTGCTAAAATTGATGATTGAGAAGATTTTCAGAAATGCTTATCATTTTTTCTTTTGCATTTGTTTCTGTTTGGCCTTCATGAACACCGACAAAAACTATGACGGAATGGTGAATTCCGCCGCCGTTGAAGCTGGAAAAGTCACGAAATGACCCTGGCGGTTGGAAGGACGTTAAACCCCAGTCGAAAAAAAGATGGCATATGTGTATGAGTGAATTATGAATATAAAGTTAACAGATTTCACACTGACTATAATTCCGGTATGCGTTTGAGTTTACTCTCATTGACACTGAGAGTCATTTAATACACGAAATAAGTAAAACGACTCTTTTTTAGTATATTTTTATAATAATTTATATAAAAATCCAGGAGTATAGAATACTCAACACTTTATAACATTTGAATAAGATACATCAACAATTTATTTAAAACTTTACGTATTTACAAATATACCTGCAAAAAGTAATCAAGTTACATAATACAAAATGTATAAATACACGTATATGTAAAACAAGTTTACTGTTGACTTTGGACAGATTTTAAGACAATACGTGTTTTTAATATTTTAAAACACAGCATGGTAAAGTATATAGCTCATTAATACATGTATCAATTGCAAACATTTCACACTTGTAACATAATCAGATAATTCATTATGTACATAGTACATAAAAAATAAACGATTTAAGAAAACAATATCTGAAAAGAAACAATACGGTTTAGTTTTTTCGTAAATCAACAAAGCAACAGTATATTAGCACGATCATCAAGGCCATCCTGAAATGATACATGTTGGTTTGTAGCTACGCGACCCGAACTTTTATCAGTGGGTAAGCGAGTAGATCTTATCATTTATTTGTAAACATTATGTTCGTGCTGAAAACGCTATCCTGGAATAAAGAATAAAACATTCTCTTTTTTGTCAAAATCTCTAAATCTCTTAATAAATATCTGTCCGGGTGATTTTTTAAATGAATCCGTCGTGTAACTGCAAACCAATATTTGTTCAAAGATGGCCTAATACAGTTCATCTATAGGAGATCTGTTATCCGCTTAACGCACCTAAAATAGCACAGAAAAGTGATAAGTTTGAACTGAAACATAAATATAAAATTGTAATCTCGTTATTAGTCTGAAATAATAAATGATAAAGAATTAAGTATGTTTGTAGATAAAGACACGGGGACACACTTGACTGGACATATGACCAATAAGGGTTTTCCGCGCTTATTATGATAAAATTGAATAAATGTTTCTTTCGCGTCGTGCAGGACTTTGTCCGAATTGCAAATTAAGTTGACACGAAAGATTAGATATTACCCCTCTCCTAGTCTTCTACACTTTGTCAAATAAAAGTTTCACCAGATGAAATATTTCCTCCTAGGTAGAAAATATTTTTTATTCACAAAAGAAACAATGACTTAAATAGCTGGATCAAATTCAATAGTACCTAGTACAGGAAAATACCGTCATGCAAATACATACATACATACATATATATACATATGTGCATGTATGTGGAAATAAAGAATACATTTTTCTACAACTCTCAGAGTGTATCTTGATGAATTAAATCCTGCACAATTATAAGACATTCGTGAAATTCACATGAACCAAGAGTTATTCCGCTTTACCCATTCAGACACAGTGATTAAAATATAACATTACTCCAGTGTTGCATAGGCAATGCATATAGCTGAAAAAAGTGAGCTGTATTTCCAATCTAATGATACATAGATTCAATACCAATGAAATTATTTCGACAATAACAGAAGCAATATGTTTATTGTAAAAGTTTTATTATTTTATTTTAAACAATCAACACAGCTCAATAACAATATACTTAAAACGGTAGATCACTGTTTACTGATACTTTGTATTACCGTGTCCAATTGATTTTTATGCTACAAAGGTCTGTCATGAAATCACTGATATATGATTACAGTGAAACCTCGATAATGAGACCACCTTCGACACCCGAAAATCGGTTGTAATCATGAGGTGGTCTCATCATTAAGTTGAATTATAGGGGAGTTTTTGAGAGCTGGTCTGAGAATATGTGTTCGTTATAGGTGGTTGCAATGTGAGGTTTTACTGTATTTTTTTGAATTATTTGAATTATTTACCAAATATTATTTTGGTGAAGTTGTTTGGTACTCCAATACCGAACAGACCGATCGTCGTATGAATCTTCATTTTCTTCTTATACGTCCTAACTGTAAAAATATAATAACCGTTACCATAGCAACAACAACGATAACAACAATGATATGTTAAATCTATGAACGAATATCGTCTCCAAATGTAAGGTGAGGCATATTTTTAGAGGTGACAGTAACGAAGGATTCGTGCAAAAACCGATAGAATGTTACAATAATGTAAAATGTAGTTTATTCTAAAAAATATAATCATACGCTAAATTATGAATACAGTAAATGATAATAGTGGATTTTTAATACTTAATTTTGTGTTCAATTAAACAATAAAATGGAAAATAAGATACTCAGTTGAATGACAATTAATATCATAAAAAGAAAGTGCCCCGGGTGAGGATCGAACTCACGACCTTCAGATAACTCTATATTTAATTTTGACTATGAGACTGACGCGCTGCCTACTGCGCTACCGAGGCACATGAAGTCAAATCTAAACTGGGGGTTAAAAAAGAAGACGCATTCTTATAGGCCAAATCGATGTAATTATTAATTGGCTTTAGTACCTTGTACATTGAATAACATACAATCACACGTTTCGTTCAATACTTGTTACGAAGTCATTTTAAAACTGGCTGATTGATATTAAAGATTGACACAATATCTAAACAAACATTTTAAATTTAGGAGATTAAATTGACGCATTTTCATCCAATACACCATTTAAGAGAATAGCTTGGTCTCATTCTAACATGTTACAAACTTGTAATTGACTTGTTTTGTTTCACAAAAAAACATACTACAACGGTTTGTTAAACATGGTTGTCATTTTTGACGAGATACTAAATGCTTCTATTATTTTTTTTATCAGAATTTGATTTCAATCATTGGTGTAGGTTGTTTAGTTAAATTTATATACACCGTCTGTGAGCCGAATTTCTAAACGTCTATTAGTACAAAATCATCGAAGACTTGGTTGATTACTCATTGGGCTTTTAATCCATTCAAACCAACATTTTTTCTTAATACCCGACTTCTTTGAGCTGATTGATATAAACTATAGTATGTAGCGTAAGTTTTGATTCACTTATTGGGGTTCTTCCAAGAACCGAGTTTTATAAAGTGGACGTTTAGGAATTCAACAAAGTGCAGACAGAAGTCGAGAATAGATGTATAAAGTACACACTGCCGTGATATTGCCATTAAAAAGACGATAAAAGATATTAGATATGAAATCCAATATGTAAAATATTGGATTGCATGAACTGTACAACGGCTTTGAAGGGAATTCAATATTTTACATTTTGTCAGTTCGAGGCTTATATCTGATTCAAAATTACTGATTTTGGTATTAAAGTTTATATTAATTATTCAAGTATTCGAAAAATATTAAACTGGTGATAGAAATTGTTAAATTGAAACATTATGTCAAAAGTTCAATATCAAGCGTATATATTTTAAAACCCATTGTGTTTGTGCAAGATTGAACGCTATTTTGATATAATGTTTCAATTAAACGTCTACTATCACAAATATGTTATTTTTCAAAACCAGTAATTTAAGTTAGATATAAGCCGAAAACTGTCGATAATATCAATATTGAATTCCCTTCGTTGCAAGGCGCCTCATACAATCTAATATTTTGTATATTGGACTGTTTTACGGCCTTTATCTATTACAGAATTCAATCTTGCAACAACTTCAAGGGTAGCCTCCTGAATGAAGCATTATCTAGAGCTTGAGTACCTCCTACTGCGTTTTTTTAAAATGACCAAAATAAAGCCTTTGTAAAATATACACGCGTAATATTGGACGACTATCGGGTAAGGTCTATTTTCTTTTATTTTATTTCTATGTGACATTGTCACTGGCTTGAACGTCATTTTTCAACAATTTTTCAGTTATAAATCCAAATCACCAAATAATTTTTCCTGGACTGTATACTAACCAGTACTAACTTACCCTTCCACAAGGAGCCGGCAACTTCTCCACTTATGGAGGAAAATCGACATTTTTGTCAAATTTTCAGAAGGATATGACCTGCCGCGTCCGGGATTTGAACCCGTATCGCCGGGCTACAAGTCCAGCGGACTAACCAATGGACTACGGTCACGGCCAGGATATAATCTGAATTATATTAAAATACAATACTGAAAGAACTAAGGAATGACGTCACGGTTGTAATTAAAAAAATGATTTAGTTGTTATTATATTGGCAGAGAAAATCTTTCTTACGTGAGTTAATTTTCTTCATGTAGAAAATATGATCTCTGTCTACACTACAGAAGTCTTTAATGGTGTTTACGGAGACAGGATCTAGTTCTCCAGGTAGTTCGTTCACCAGTGTCACCAGCTGTCTGTCAGTCAATGCTGGTAAAGATTTCTGAAATGTGTTCATGTGTTACAAGCATGGTTACTGGTGTGGATAGCGGATTAATACCACCATTTAGTTTTGATATGCGAAAATAACCATAACATCCAGGCCGGTCTGGGTAGGTAGGTAAGTAGGTAGGTGGGTGGGTGACTTATTAAGGTGCAAACCAAACCCAATTCAACTTATTAATTTCTAAAGTCAAATCCGGTCTGTAGTAGTTTATATATATTTTCAAACCGGAAGTAGTGTGTCAATATTCGGACATTGGATTCTTGGATTCTTAGAGATTTTTTTTCAGTATATTTATACATACATAGTTTAATTTGGAAAATCCTCGAAGAATATATATATATATTTTTTTTTTATATTTTTATATACAATTTATATAAATTTCGCAATATAAAAAGTAGCTCCTTCGGTAAAAATGCATGTTCTGAATAATTACAGAAAATCGATATCATAATATCATGAAATGATAAACAATATTCACATTTACAATGATACAATACTTTATACAATGTACATAAAATATATAAGTGCATTATGAACAGTACTGTACTGTACGTTCACTGTACTTACACCGTGATAACTTTGGAAGTCACTTTTAGCTTCCCCAAATAAATCAGGAGACGCAGTAATGAAACACACTTGATTACCTTCAGCTACCAGTGGTCGTATGGCTACAATGCCCTATAAATTAAACCATAGATTCAATAGAGACTTGTTGAGCTGTTTAATTATACAAGATATCAACTGGTATGAACTATATATACTCTAGACAACAACGACTGTACATACATACAATATATACAAAATAATTGTGTCTGTTTGTATCTAAGAACACTTTGTATATTTAATACTACATGTAGTATATGGGACATCCATGGTCGAGGGGCTATGGTCTCTAAGTAGTATTCACTAACCCCTCTAAGCTGTGAGTTCGAATCACAACCGGAGAACAAATTTCACATGAGAAAGCTGTACATCTAGCTCATAAAAAGTCGGTGTTTCACCCAGGTGCACACCTGGGACATTCCTCTATGGCTGAAAAAATCGTCAAATGACCCAGGCTGTTGGTACGACGTTGAATCCCAATGAAAAAATACTAGTTTACTCATACACAAACCATAACACTGTTTGTTAAGTAACTTGAATTATAATAATTATACTTTAACACAATGACTACAGTATAAAACACTAAAATCATAGTATTCTCATACATTTATATTATATCAACAATATGGGCCGCGACTGTGGTCCAGTGGTAAGTGCCCTGAGCTCGTAAACCGGAGATCCTGGTTCATATTCCGATCGCGGCAGGTCAAACCCTTACATGAAAATTTGACAAAAAATTAGATTTTCCTCCATATGTGGAGAAGTTGTCGGCTCCTTGTGGAAGGGTAAGTTAGTACTGGTTAGTACAGTTCAGGAAAACTGGTTCGGTGAACTGAACGCCGTTTATAACTGAAAAATTGTTGAAAAAAACGGCGTTAAACCCAGTGACAAACAATAATATATTTGTACTTGATTGCATTTCTTAACCACGCAGTAGACAATTTCTTACATATATAAAAGTTACAAGATCGATATTACCTTACTAAATCCTGAAGCATTGAATTTGTAGTCATGCAAAGTGATCGTAGGATATATCGAACCGTAAGATTCAGTGCTGTAATGTACCACAGTTTTGCCCCTATTTTGAACTTGTGCAAACTCCTGAGTCTCAGTCCCGGATTTCCAAATTCTCCGCCATTCATACACCTAGACAATTATTCATAGTGATAAATTTATGACAAATACTAATTAATGGTACTAATTCAAAATGTTTGCCAATGTGCTTGGAATAAAAGGGTCGTGTATTCACCACAATATATTGATAAAGGCTGTAAAATCATCATTCATAAAAGTAGAACCATTTCTAAAATAACCATCATGGAAGCAGCTACACAAAATATAACAAACAATTATCAATCCAGTGACAAATGTGTTATATGTTTGTTTGACGAAATGGTACTTTAAACGTACAACATATAATTATGCATTGCAACGAAATTTACATTAAAACTAAACGTTTCTTTATTTAATAATGCTTCTTTGCTTACCTTTAAGCTGACACAAAGGTCTAATAAACCGAAAATTATGAAAATTTTCAGTAAATCCATGTTACATGTACCCGGCGTATTCTGTCTAAAACTGCTTATCTTTTATACAACTGTATTTCTGAGAAATATCTCTTTTCTGTTCAGTTGGTAAAATAACCCGAATTAAAACACCATTTACCATACATTTAGACACTTCACAGATCAAGGCATTTTATCACTCTTGACCACGTACGGTTTAAGTGAAACCGCCTTCAGGCGACCATCCGAATCAGTTTACCGTAAAACATTCCCGTTGATGAAAAATAAGATATCGACCATTTTACTCATCAGATTGAAGAACTGCAATCTGATTGGTCCATACTGAAATTCGAAATACTTTCGTTATGATCGATAAATGCCGACAGGCTTGTAAATCTGATTCAGACGTCGATACTGCAAAACAACACTATAAAACAACAGATTGAAATCAAAGAAACCCGAACATGTGACAAAACTGAATATCTGGATAATTTATAACGAATTTTTAAGACTTATTGTCATACGTGTACCTCGTCCGTGACATATTTGTCAGCTTTTGACCGTTAGACAACAAAATCTTACACCGGTAACACTGCGATATTAAAGTTCAAAATTATACAGAAAGGCTTAAGGTGCACACCTTTCTGGAACAGCTGTGTTTGATTGGTTTAGAGGGGTAGCCGTTCGTGACTATAACAACGATATTGAACCAATTAAGCAATAATTTCTACCTTTAATTTACTAGGACACATGTATTCCGCGTGTTTTTTTATACATGCACATAAACACCGTTCATATCGAGAAGGGAATAAATTACTGGGCAAAAAATATTGTTCTGTATTGTGTTGTTCAGTTTGTTTCAGTGGAACAATAAATCATAGCACTTAGTGGACTGGTAGGACAGGCTTTGAAGTGTTCTAGACAATCCACTTGCCAAGAACACTGAAGTAAAAAATGCTGGGCACCAGTTTGACTGAGCCGACACGTATGCTAAATATAAGTCATAAATGTTTTTCATAGAATCGGAACATGGTGGTCAGTAGTTAGCACAACATCTGATGATATGATTTAAATTTGTGAATAATTACTGTCTATTAGACCTGCGTATCCCAAGACCGTTATTTAGGAACATGCCGGTAAAAATGTGTATAGACTACGAAAAACAGAATCTAAAATGACACACGACAAAATGTGCGTCAAATGTTGCTTGTAGCCTGGCCATACAAAATACGAGTGATTGCGCAACTTGAAAAATCACGCCATGTTATAAATTAGTGCGCTTAGTCGTATACTTACCGACTTTAAATGATGACAAACTACAAATAGTTAGGTCACCAACATAATTATTAGGGTTTTTAGAACATACCACAAACTCTTATCAAACGTCAAAGGCCGCGTTTTATCATTTACATGTAGTTTCGGCGATCTGATTTTGGGGTCAGACAACTTTTATTAGTACGATGTAGCTCAGTTTATTTATAAACTGATAAAAAATTACGAAGACATTGTATATGGCTTGTTTCAACTAACCAAACGAGCCAACTAAGTTTGAAAGCTTTCATATTCCTTATTTAATTTTTTAGCCTGCTTGTAGTCGTGTATTGAATATTATAACACTTAGGGGAGAATGTTTATGCCATCAGCTGAGTAAAAAAATGGTTCAGTTCCGCGTCTTGCATGAAAACATTGCGCAACATATTTCAATATGTTTCAATAATTTTAGTATAAACTAATTCTCCAGTAGTACTATCATTTCTGACTTGTGAACTAATTACTGATAAAGATCTTTGCAATTAAAGTATTCAACATGGAAAAGTTCACGCGGAAATTCATCAACAACAAAATGCTCCGTGTGAATCAGGGACAAGATTTATATAGTTGAGAACCCATTGACACTACATCATAATTAGACTGTTTTACGGAGCATCTTGTAACCAACAAATAATGTATTTCTTTATCTCAAATGTACTGCTACCACGTGCTTCCAGGTCAGCAAATATTACACCTATATTCACATTTAAATTCAAGGTTAAATGTTTTATCACACCGCATGGATTTTATCAATAAGTTACCATGTATAATGTAAATAGTATTTATGGGTCAGTGTTATTTAGAATTGTGACTGACACATTTAACAATCACCCGTTTGCTATACTCCTTCCTAATTATGTTATAACGTGCTGTATCAGAATTACTGGTTCATGAAAAGCGTGACAGACAGTCGGACGGATGACTCTGTCGAGAGTTTTACAAGATTCTGGTATAAACAAGGTCACCAGTTACAAGACACTTCGCTCAGACCGGTTATTCAAAAATATGTACTGGTTGATGTTATGACCGAAATTAAAAAAGACATCATTGTATTCTGTCTTTGTTGTCTTGACGAGGCTTTGTCCTCAGTATGTTAATAACGTGGTCGTTACTGACAACATGATTCTCCCATTGTGATAAGTAGCAGTGTCACATGTTTATTGGGTAAAACAAGCGTTTGGTAGTAGTGCAATCTTCTCCGAAGATTTGTAGATATTTAGATGTTTTAATTTATTAAAAATGTATGAAATATGCGCGTATCAGCATTGTTAAACCATTAACAGCTTGGTAATTTCACCATAGCAGTCGTATTTCGCATTCAGAACTTGACTTATCTAGTATTGTTGCGATAGGGCTTTACAGATCGAATTGTTAAATTCTCTCACCATATTCTCTCACCGCTGTGAGTTCGAATCCCATTCGGAACCAGTGAATGTCATAGGTGAGGAAGGGAGTCCCATACTCCATCGTAAATTAGTAGGAAAAGTCACCAAATGAGCATAGCCGTTGCCTTTATTAAAACTGAGACTCGGTGCAGTTGTTGTTGTTAGGAATTGAAATCATGAACAGAATTCAGTCGTCAGCAATTTGATCTCTTTATAATGTTTATTATACGAAATAGTGCTACGAACAGTTTGTTATCGTTAGTTGATAATACTGAAGAGCTCAAGGACAACATAACGCAAACATTAGAGATATAATATGAACCGAAATTTGCAAGTTCACTCTTGATATTAAAAGTTAAAAATTCGTGCGTATTGTGAAATTGTACACTATTATGTCACAGATTTTTGCATTGATGTGTGTGTTTTCGTGGATTATTTTTAAATATCTGGATACATATGGAATGTGATCAAATTTCTTGGTGACGGAAAATTGGAAGTTATTTATACAGGATATACAGAATGACAAAACAGAATGAAATGACACCAGACGTGGCTTGTTTAAATGAATATTCAGCATCAGACACTACAGAAAGACTGGTAAATGAATTAGGTACAAATTCTGAACAAAGTGAAACTGGTGAACATAACGACTGTTCAAATAAACGTACTATTGTGTCAGATAGTGACGATGTTTGTGGTCTACTGCGTGTAGAAATTATGACGGCGGAATCGGACACAGATTCCAATAACGTTCCTGATACTTCACCGAAAAAAGAAAATGACGCTAACGGAACAGATAAACAAGAAGACTCGGAGGATGCTAATTTACCGATTGACCGTGGATGGGCCTGGATGATTCTGCTAGGTATGAACAGTCAAATAATAATCACAAGCGTTAAATCATTCCAATTCTTTTACGTATGTCACATAATGGAAATTAAAGGAAAAATAGCAATTGTACAACTGGTTGAAATTCAGTGCAATTACATCGTCAGGTTAGTTTTTCTATTCCACATATAGCTTAACTGGTTACCGTTACTTGGATACTGAGGATCAACGGGTACATGTTTATCATCGTTTTTTAATGCGACGCGACCGATGTTATCATAGGATGTCAATGATTTAATCTGCCCGAAACCACCCCGACAGGCGTGTATCCCTGGTTTCACAGCAATTGTTATAAAACAGGCCTCCATCTCTGTTAACAGAATTAAAATTCTGCCGCGGAGCTAATGTAATCAGTGGAGACTCTGTTGCCTCCAATGGCAATTTTGTCCTGTTCAATGTTCCAGAATGGGAACCATTTGTGAAATCTTTGCTTGTCAATAGGTTGAATTACTCGTTTAAATATGGCCAGAGTTAAGATATTTTTTTCAGAAATTGCTCTAATGATCTTGTCTATATAGTTAGGTCTCTTGATTCTTAAACAAGACTATCATCATCATCATCCTCAACATTTACCCCTAAATACAGTAAAACCCCTCAAAACCGGACTTTCTGAAAACCGGAATTCTGAGAAAATCGGATTATTTTTCTAGTCCCATTTTTTTAATCTCTTCGATAATTAATAGTTCGCTGAATACTGTAATTCTCAGATTTTTGGACCAGTCCAGAAAGAGTCCGGTTTTCAGGGCTTTTACTGAAAGTGTAATCACTTAAATTTATTTTATATTGCAGCTTCGTTTTGGGCATACTTCATAACCATCGGACAAATGAAATGTTTTGGAATCTTTTTTGTACAATATCAACGTCGGTTTGGTTCAACGTCATCTGAAACCTCATTGATATTTACTATGACAAATGCGGTATTTAGTGTGACTGGTAAACCACACCAAATTACAATTAAATGTGAAAGTGCTAAATTTAATTAAAGTCCATTTATTTAGAGCAGTATAATAGGGTTATCAGCTTATTTCTACAATGACATTAATCAATTATTATCATAATGATGTCAACAAATACATATTTTAGAATCAAAGTATCCTGTATATATGTACGTATAGCATATACAGTGCAACCTATCCACAGCAACACCTTTTGGGACAAGCAAAGTTATGTTGTTGTTGTTGAGAGGTTGTTGCTCTAGAGAGGGCCGCTCTGAAGAAATTGCAATGTGATTACATTGTATATCATGACGGGCACTCGCCCTGTTTGTATCATACAAATTATTTTCCCCTTAGAGATTAGGCAATGCATTTTATTGGGAAACTTTAAGTCCAACTCAAAATGACGCTGGTAATTTTCATTGTTTATTACAGCCCTCCTTAACCTGACACTTGGAAGTAACATCCCAACCAGGGTGTCAATGTTGATTGGAGTAATAGTCGCATGTATCGGATCATTTACAACTAGTCAAATTTACGACGTTAGGATCGCCTGTATTACAATAGGAGTTGCTAGAGGTGCGTCCACGTGTGAACATCATAAAATATACATCATATGTTTCCTATTTTAAGTTTTGAATACCAATTTGATAATGAACCTGTTCATTCCAATTCAGTTTATTTGCCTGGAAGAACTCAAGTACTTAATGTCTTCTAGTCAATTTAAAGACACATGTGAACTTTATGTCTGGAATATTTAACTAAACAATTTCCCATTACCTCAACCAGTATTCCATTAGTTTCACTGTTTAAGGAGTATCTCTTTAATTCTAATCACAAACATGTACATGTAATAGTAATTGAAAGTTTAAAAAAGTGTGCCGTAAAACACGGTTATAGCGGAAATATACAAATCTAGTGAAAATCGGATGAAGTGAAACAGTCATTCCCCCACCCGACCATACATTTCTGTATGTGTGAGGTTGGATCCTTAAAATTAGTTTTGCTTCAGTTTTGCGGTACCCTCCGAGAGACTGTGTTTCGCCCTCCATCTTTTTGCATGATCCTGTGCGTTGGGCAGATTTTTGTTAAGGGGGTTTGGGGAAGGGTAGCATGTTTGGTTGTGTTTTTTATGTGTTTTTACTGTATATATATATGATATAAATAAATCTATTGTTCTAATACATATTCTTACCGATACATTTTCAGGTTTTGCAAATGCGTTCATATTTCCGCACTTCAGCACAACACTTAGCGCATACTTTGAGAAGAGAAGAGGTTTCGCCAATAACATAATGAATTCCGGTGTGAGTTTCGGTGCTATAGCACTGGCCCCGTTATTAACAAAAATGTTTGAGTTCTATGGATTCACAGGTACCTACTTCATCATTACCGGTTTAGATTTGCAATTGCTTGTCTTAACGTGTTTGGTGAGGCCAATCAGCTTCTACAAGAAGAAAAAGCCGAAAGTAAGGAAGGAAGACGAAGGTGTTAACGAAGAAGAAACAAAGGAACTGCTTAGTGTCGATGCTGAATCAGGTGATTCTGCTCATAATGATTATCGCATTGGAATCGACGGAAGAAGTAATAATATATTTAAATCTGACTTGAATATTAACCCTTTGAGAAAATCTAATATAGATTGTGAACTTCGACGTAGGAGATTAAAAAGTGATGGTAGCAACGTCGACGGTATGAATTCTAAAATGGACCATGATTCGTTTCTGAATTCGGAGACAACGATGTTTACCAGTACCGAGTTTATGAATAGCTCTATGATGGATCTAACGCTAATTAAGGGACCGGATGAAATTCAGCACGATAGAAGTATTACTGAACATGAAAACACAACTGATACCAAAACGGCAAACACCTGTAAAAGCGTACTTCGCAAAATATTCGCCAAATTGTTTGACGTGAAATTGTTATCTAACAAAGTGTTCCAGTACTATCTAATATGTAATGCGATATTGTACCCAGGTTGTTGCCTGGCTATTTCGTTTCTACCCACTCATGCTATAGAAATGGGTGTAAGTGATGAAATGGCAGCGTTATTAGTGAGTGTACCCAGTATATTAGATATTGTATCAAAGATTGCGTTTGGATACATCTCAGATAAAGGATGGTGTCATAGGTCAACGCTGATCGCTGTATCATGTTTCATATTAGGCTTAGCAGCACAGTTTATATATTTTATGACCTCGTTCACTACCTTGATGATTTATGCAGTTATTGCGGGACTGTTACAAGGTGTCTACTTTGCACTGTTTGTTGTTGTAATTATCGACATATTGGGTATGGAACACTTAAAGGTAAGAAATCACAAAATTTTGTAAACTTTGTGGACCACAGAATCTTTTAACTGGAAATCAGAAATGTACTGAGATTTAGTCACAATAAAATATATTAACTGTTGTCTCACATAAAATATATTAACTATTGTCTCACACCAATAAGCATTATTTTCAAAAACATCGCACATTTTACAGTTGTATACAAATATAGCGTAAAAATATAAAACGCTCTTCCGTCCAATATTAAAAAGAAATACCAGTTTATCGACCAAGCTATAGATTCAAGGTCACAGGCCTGAGCCTGGAGGCAGCATACATATATTGTGACATTTAGTCCTTTGTCCTATCCGAATGTAGTTGTTTTTTCCAGTACGAGTGGATGTAAATATGTTTATAATGTATTTACTGTAGGTTATACTGCAGGTAAATTCATTCTCTTTGGCAGTTCATCCTTTTCTCTCTCACCTGAAGAATAACCCAATAATGTACAGTAACTTTACTTCGAAGTACAAGTATACTGTTGATGTTCTTGTATATATTCACGTCTATTTGTACAATACACACAATTACCGGTCTTTTTCTCCTATATATAAGCTTGTTCAGGGAGTTTTGTTGTGGCCAATAATATCATGTTGCTAAAAGTAACCAATTTATGTTCAAGCCGTACGAGGGATAGGATTTCATAAACACTTTTTGAAAACACGATTTCTGAAGTTATTGTAGTACATAGCAAAATGACTTTATTTGAAATATCACGTTTCAGGGGGCATTGGGATTTATCAGTTTGGCACAAGGATTAACAGGGGGCTGCGCTCTTCCTATAGCAGGTAATGCATTCAACATATACAAAGCCTAGCGTTTAATCTGTAAAAAATATGATTACTTGCAATTACATGTCACGTTATATCGTAAAGGTTTGCACAAATTATATGATGAGCGGGTTTTGGATAGATGGTTTTGGGGTCCAGTGGACTTTCTGGGAGTGTGGGAATTGTAGAATGTGTTTTTTGGAATTTTTTTTTCATCTATATTATGTTTATCAGTCTCGACATCATTTTGTTGAGATACAATCAGTACTAATGAGCAAAGCATAAATTGCAAACACGTAGAAGAATATCACAATAATTATGCCTTTTTAATCAAGTTTCGTCTGTTCTTATCAGCTTGCCTGTGGAATCAATGAACTGCCTTGGCATTAGTGTATTGCCTTTATTTAACTTTAACAACTTCGGTAAATATTTCACTCTAATAACGTCACATGTGAATGCTTGTATTGTATAGAGATCCTTTCACCTTTCAATGGGATTGGGTATTAGTTGTAACATATAATTGAAAATAAAGTGATTGAGTTTAATGGGACGTCTAAACGATGCGTGTCACCGCGTCTATTCGGCGTTGTCATACATGCACAAAAATGTTGTCTTTGTTTCAAAGACTAAAACATTAATGTAATAACATTTGTATTGCAGGGTATCTCCGAGATTTCAGCGGATCCTACAACTATACGTTCAACTACATCGGTTGTATTCTCATAGCTGGTGCTATTCTGTGTTATTTTGTACCTAATGTACACGAATGGCATAAACATAAACAACAAAAACTGCAGCAACAGCAACTTGTAAAACAGGAACAACAAATTTGAAACATGTGTAAATGACTGAAATAAATTATTATAATAATTACCCATAAAGTTGTTCTATTTGTGGTTATTCTTGGTCATCATTGATGGGCTTTGGGTCTGGTGCTCTGTTGAGGAGGTTGGGGTAAACTCATGGAGAATTGCATAAATTATACAAATGATAAACAACTTATATTGCTGATTATTAATGTTGTTATCAACATACTTCATCGCCATTGTAATACATCGAATGGTTATTTGGGAATTTTCTTTCTACCGACATTTTTCGAAATTTTAGCCCTCATTTTATTCATAATGTTCAATACATTCTCAAACCTTTAACATACAATTACTGCTCTAACGAAAACAAAAAAATGGAGCATTACGACCGGAGAATACCTCCTAGTCAAACTTATTTGAAGTTTCATAATCGTGAAATCAATTTCCTAACAAGTAATTTAATCCATATGGTAGAACAAATAACCAAGTTAACGATTACTTGACAAAGAATAAGCTTGGTAGTTCGCAAAACTTTTCTATTGTTTTCTAAACGTATATTTCGTACTTTGGAAACACGAATCTTCTCCAAATACTTCGAATCCGTAATTTGGATTTTACTCTTAGACACAGGGTCAGGGCTAAAAATTAGGGTTAGTCGGATAACCGGAAACACGACATTTTTCCGGCCACATCAACTGGTCCTAAACAAGTAATTGTCCACTTCTTCTCATGAATAATCAGCTGTGGGGGACAAAAAACTCAATTTCTCAAATCAAGTCTCCACGGAGAACGTGTGTCGCGCCCGGGTTTCGAACTCGTGAACTCTGATCTAAAGCAAACCTTGAGATACTGGTATTCCGGAATAATTTCTGGTGGTTTAAATCGAAATATGCTGAATCACTGAGGTTTTGCAGACTACATTGCGTTATGATCCATTTCGCGTCTTAGGTCCCGGAATTAGAGAAAGATTGAAATTACATTTACATTGTATTCTGACCAAAGATCGGTGAAAAGAAGAACGATTTCTTGACTTGCAATAATTACAATGTATATACTGATACGCACATAACAGCATATACACATATATCAGTTCGATGGTCAACTCCTTAAATAGGACCACTCCGGTAATGGGGACACTTTTCGAAAGTACCAATGATGGTTCTACTAGCGGGGTGCTACCGCCTATAAAAAGCTTCACAAGTGACTTGGATTATTCATGAATTAAACCGTAATGTTAAAAACATCCAAAAAGGTAACACAAGTGGTATTTATTGACGTACGTTTGTAATTTAATCGTTGGTTGATAACCCTGAAGAATCTAAGGTCACCTTAAGACAAACATGAGAGATAACAAATAGTCAGAGATAGGCAAGTTTTCTCTCGTTAGTAGATCAATTGTACCATAATTTTGTGTCTTGTGCAATAATAAACGTTGTGCAATCGTAGATACGATTCTTGTATAAATTTAAGGCTTTCGCTCGACGTGGAATATGGAAAAATTATATGAAATTTTTAAGTGATATTGTTATTGAAATATTTTAAGATACAAATAATGATTAAACAAAACGAAATGAAGACGGTCAAGACTGATTCATATGAATGTTCAACACTCGATACTACACCAGACCCTGAAAATATTATAATATCAAAAAAAGAAGCAAGGTATGAAGCTGAACGAAGCAGTAAAAGTGCGTCTGGAGATAATAACGGCGATATTCATAAACAAACATCAGAGTTCAATAGTGAAAATGTTGCGCAGTGTGATGTTATAGGAAGTAGAACGGCAGACTCAGGCACTGATTCCAATGCTTATGTTACTGACACTATTCAAAAACACAATGACGAGAACGAAACTGATAAACAAGAGGACTTGCAAGATGACAATTTACCGATTGATCGTGGATGGGCCTGGATGATTCTGTTAGGTATAACTGTCTATTAACAAAACTCCATTTTTAAAATCGTTTCCCCTTTTTACGTATTGAAATATGAGCATAACATTTTCATGCGGGAAAGAAGTTGAAAATATTGTTAAAATTAATGCACAGTGTGTATATAGGTAGGTAGAATTTTATCGCGCCGCTTAGTGTATCACTTGTATTTATTTTCAACCCAGTGAACGTAAGTAAAAATAAGTTTATCAGAAAGCGTTGTCGACTGAATCAGCGTTGTCGACTGCTAATTTTTATTTACAATACAGTTAACCACGATCGCCGGTAACTTCGCACGACAGGTTGATTCCGTGACCTTCATGTTATATGCGGTTGAAAACGGCCATTGGCTGAAGAACATTTAATCAAAATGGCGCAGCGAATTGAAAGTAGACGACTTGCCGACGATTTTTGGCTAGTTGAACGTGATCAGAACATTACTGGATTATTCATATGCGCTGGATCGACTTAAGTCTGCAATATTTAAAGATACTGTACATCGCCATTTCCGTTTCTTTTTTTTTGTGTTTTTAATGCGTATTTAGTACGGTAATTCAAGATGATTTGGTGTTGCGAGGTCGCGTTCAACTAAACAAAATTAGAGATTTTTGGAAGAAAAATATGAAATTGATGCTTTATTGTTTTGAATTGGACCAAACGTAGTTATGTGTATTATAAGGTCTTGGTTATCTGTAGAGACAAGTTATCAGATTTTTTGTGAAATTTGAAAAATATCGTCGTGATAAACTTGTTTCAGACACTCATATTAAGAGTCTTGAAACTTGCTTATTTATATACAGTGCAACCTTTCCAGAGCGGTCCTCTCTTGAGCAACAATATAATTTTGCTTCTCTCTAAAGGTGTTGCTTTGGAGAGGATGCACTGTATATGATACATGTAATTGCGTTTTTGTCCGTTATACCCATTTTAGGCCTAAATTCACATCACCCCATCAACGTACTTGACCCAAATGATTTAAAATATAAGCATTCAAAAACTTGGTAAAATTTCCATTCATCTCCTTCGTATTTTAGCATCGTTTTTGGCTCACTTCATGATCTTTGGACAGTTGAAATGTTTTGGAATCTTTTTTGTGCAATATCAACGTCGATTTGGTTCAACTTCGGCGGAGACTTCGCTGATATTCACTGTCATGAATGCGATGTACAGTATATCAGGTAAAACATTGAAAAAGCCATTTTACATCGGTTTTAATTAATAATTTAATATAGTACTATCAGTTAGATAAAAAATTACGGTTTGATGATGAGTTTGGATTTAAAAAGATACGCCCACAAATTATTACGAAAAAAAAGACCAGTAATTTGTTTTATGGGCAAAGTGCATTTGAACATGCATTTTCAGAACATTTACGCATAATTATTTAACACATTCCAATATATTTATCAAACCGGATTTAAATAAACAATCATTTGTACATTGGTTATATTTTCACATGCACACTCTATTACTTATGTATATTGATAACCAAGATTTCAGTGTCTACATAGCTTGGCCAATAACATTTCTTTTTTTTTTTAAAAAATGTGCATAGAAACATTGAAGTACGTAATATATATTGTGCATTGCAGCTCTGCTCAATCTGACGCTTGGCAGGAATATCCCAACCAGAGTATCAATGTTAATTGGAGCAGTTACGGCATGTATTGGGTCAATCGCAAACGGTTTTATTTACGACGCAAGAATCGCTTGTGTAACTGTTGGAGTAGCGTCAGGTACATCAATATATAAACCATACATATAAAAAGTCAAACAGTTTACTCAAGCTTGCATCGATATAATTAAATTTACTTATCAATGGAATGTCTCCCGCCGACCGAGTATGAACTCACTTTAACATACGTATACATAGCCCGATCGTATTACTCAAAATGTCGATTCCGATATGGACTGCTATGGAAATAAGGGTTCACCCTTTCTTGTGTTATACTCATGCTGTGTTATGTTATGTGTCACTACATGTTGTTTTATTGCCATGTGTGTACTATATGCCAAAATAAATCTTATCTTAAAATCTGATAGAATGGTTTTGGACCGAAATATTTTACCAGGCCGCTATTTTCATTATCCGTTTTAAGACAATGTCTTATTTCTTTCTAAACACTTAACGCTTGAAAATTCCAGTTCTTTCCCTCGATTTAAGGCATATGATTTTTACACCGATTGGAAATTTTCTTGCCTCTAAGTATGTTTAAAATGAATGACTGAGATCCAAGTCAAACCATAATGGCATACAATGGACAAGGAATCATTGAATGCTTACCACAGCTTGTGGACTAAAAGGTTAAACCTCATTGACGACTTTTGAAATGTATTGCTTGCATTATTTTTTACATTTGCGCAGGGTTTGCCAATGCGTTTATATTTCCCCAAGTCTGCGCAACAATTAACTTGTACTTCGAGAAGAGAAGAGGTTTCGCAAACAATATAATGAATGGCGGTGTGAGTGTTGGTGCTATTGCCATGGCCCAGTTACTGACAAAATTGTTTGAAGTGTATGGTTACACTGGTACACACATCTTTATAACGGGAATAAATCTGCAGCTATTCGTGATTACGTGTTTGGTAAGACCGTTCAGCTTTTACAAGAAGAAGAAAAAGACCCTGAAAGTAAAGAACATGGAAGAAAGTGTTCAGGACGAGGAAATGAAGAAACTGCTTACTGTTGATGCTGAAACAAACAAACACAATGTTGACACTCCACGCAACGGTTTTCAGAGCAATGGAATCGTTGGAAGAAGTAACAATGAGTTAAGGACTGACGCTAATATTAAGGCGTTACATAAAACAACTATGAATGGTGATCTTCTCCGACGTAGAAGATATTTCAGCGAAAGTGATAAAGCAAACGATGTCATTGATAAAAATACTACTTTGAATCACGAGTCATTTCTAAAATCGACGAGATCTATGTTTGCAAGTACAGAGTTCATGAACAGCTCAATAATGAATCTAACATTGATTCAGGAACTAAGCAATCCCCTACCCAACGGAAAAAATTCTGAAGATGAAAACCAAGACTCGACATCGTCAAACACTTGTACTAGAGCGTTGCGCAACATGTTCTCTAAATTGTTTGACATGAAATTATTATCAAACCCAGTGTTCCAATACTACCTGCTATGTAATGCGTTACTTTGTAGCGGATGTGGTCTTGCTGTGGCATACCTCCCTACTCATGCTGTAGAAATGGGTGTAAGTGATGAAATGGCAGCGTTATGTGTGAGTGTACCCAGTATATTAGATATTATATCAAAGTTTGCATTTGGATACATCTCAGATAAAGGATGGTGTCATAGGTCAACGCTCATTGCTGCATCATGTTTTGTAATGGGAGTAGCAGCACAGTTCATTTCCTTAATGACATCACTACCTACCCTGATGATTTATGCAGTTATCGCAGGACTACTACAAGGTGTCTACTTTGCACTGTTTATTGTTGTGATTATTGACATACTTGAGATGGAGAACTTGAAGGTAGGTGATATAGTAATCTTTATATAGGTATTTGCACTTTTTGCCAGCGATGTTTATCCAGCCAATTGTATGATAACAGTGCATTTGCAGTTATTTAATTTATGATATTACACCCATAATACGATACATTTTCAAAGTTGCTACTCAAAATGTTCATACCATAAAAATGGTATTGCCAAATCACTGTGATTTCTTTGATAGTTACCCTAGATACTTTCATTTATTTAAGACTACATTCTGAAACTTTATGTAAGAGTTGCTGCCCTTGTTGAAAATAAAGATGAAGTTTTCGAGATATTGCTCAGTGATTTTTATTTTTCTTCATCAAACAAGACTGATAGTGTGTTTATTCATCTTTTTATTTTGAACAGTCTTTGAAAGGGGTCTTGTTTTCTTTAATCTTAGAAAGATAGCTATCCCCATAGTTTTCAATGCATAGTTATAGGGACACTAACTTTAGAGTATTTTAATCGTATTTGAAAAATCCCAAGGTAAATCATTTTCTGTCATAGAAACCTAGGAAAATTATATAGGTTCACAAAAGCTCTCCACTTCAGATAATAATTTTGGACATTAGGGGTCTAATACCTTAAAAAGTAGAATAGTGAATATGCTCTACACTTACGATATTTTTAATGGAAATAAATGTTTACATTTTTGAATTTCAGGGGGCATTAGGGTTTATCAGTTTGGCTCAAGGGATAACAAGTGGCTTGTCTCTTCCTCTGGCAGGTAATGTGTTTGATGAGTGCTATAACGTGCCATACCATTTATCTGATAAGTGGTGTTAGTTGAAAAAATCGAAATCTTAACCTCCTTGTTGTAGAAACAATAAAAACCAGTAGAACCTGAGAAAAAAATGGAGATTCTGGAAAATTCTGGAAAACTTTTAACCATGTAAAACAATGTTCCATTCACCAGTTTTGTTTAAACTGTTTATTTCACATTGAATGTGGTACAGGTTGATCAGTCTCTATAGATCTTTTGGGGTTACAAACCAGCAACTAACGACTAAGTCTGGGACTTGACAAGACCAAACATAAAGATCAGTTGTATATTTATTTAACTTGGATGTGTTTTTCTTCCATTGAATAAGTGAAATATTGATTTCCTTGCAGGGTATCTCCGAGATTTCAGTGGATCCTACAACTATACGTTCAACTTTATCGGTTGTATTCTCATTGCTGGTGCTATACTGTGTTATTTTGTACCTAATGTACATGAATGGCATAAAAATAAACAACAAAAACAACAACAGGAACAACAAGTTTGACACATATATAAATAATTTGAAATAAAGTCTTAGGGTAAAACTAAAGTTTTTTGTTTTTGGTTTGTAAAGAATTTGAGCAGAGATTCAGCAAGTACTGGGAGCACTGTCCATTGTTTGAACTTGAGCTAAATTATACAGAAAATCTTGTATTTGATATGTAAGTATGTATGAGTGTAGTTCAAGTGGAATATATTTCTCAGTTTGAGCAATAATGGCTGAACTTTCTGTGATATATGAAAAGGTCACATAATTGGTAGCACAAAACAAAGTCTGATAGAGATTTAACAACACAAAAAATATAAACTGCTATACAGTAAAACACAGTTAGAGTGAACTCTGATATAATGAACACTGATATGGTCAAGAAATGGATATAGTGAAATACAAGGTGTTCATTTTTCCATGAACATGCTCTTCTTTAATTCATAGTTATTGATATAGTAAAATATGGAAATAATGAAGTAATTATTTGGGCCCCAAGGAATTCACTATAATTGTGTTCTACAGAATTGTTTAATAGTTCTAAATGTATTATGTACACTAGTATAATAATTAAATAAACATAATTATCTACAGCTGATCACAAGTTTCCCTTGTGTACAAGTTTCTGGGGCAAAAGTTCTCGTTATTTGATTTATTCACATTTCAATACTAAAAGTATACCACTCTAAAAAACTCTAAATATCACAGTATCTATGGTAACAAGTTAAATTTCAGTTCAGTAAAATTAAATAATTGCGAACACACACAATGTTTATTATGATGCTGTGATAGAAGACCAGTTAATACTATATGCAAATGTGACTTTTCTTTGGATGATATGATTAGGATATATGTAGTTGCGGTAGTCTGGTTTTATCATATATCGTAGTATTCAAGTTTGATCACATATCGTAGTATTCAAGTTTGATCACATATCGTAGTATTCAAGTTTGATCACATATCGTAGTAGTCAAGTTTGATCACATATCGTAGTAGTCAAGTTTGATCACATATCGTAGTATTCAAGTTTGATCACATATCGTAGTAGTCAAGTTTGATCACATATCGTAGTAGTCAAGTTTGATCACATATCGTAGTAGTCAAGTTTGATCACATATCGAAGTGTCTTTTCCCATCTAGGTACAACATAGATTCTGAAACATTAAAAATTATGCTAGTTAATTACAGTGTACTACAATATCAGCACAGAACATGGCAAAAAATAAGTCAAGTAAAGAAATAAGACAAAAGATTAACTGGGAACCTTTACAGATATATGTTAGCTAATATATCATTATTTTAACTTAAAAATCTAGCTATCCTTGTTTGTACATATATATTGTTTTATCCTGTATATACAGTGCAACCTCTCCACAGCAACACCCATTGGAAGAAGCAAAATTATGTTGTTGTAGAGAAGTTGTTACTCTAGAGAGGTCAAAGTAATAGTTAAATATTACAATGGAAAAGAAACATGCTGTTGTTGAAGGGAGGTTATTGCTCAAGAGAGGGCTGCTTTGGAGAGATTGTACTATATAGATATATATCGTCGCTGTCATTCTAAAATGTCGTATGTCGATTTTGTCTGTTTTCGGGAAACATCAAAAAAAAATTGACCAGTAACTATATGACAAAAAGTCACATGACATAACTGTGTTAGCTGATTGGTTAGAGAATCAGAATCCTTCGCAAAAGACGTATAATGAGTTACTCTATACGAAGAACAAAAAAAAATCCGCACCAAAAATGATATACGTCATTTTAGAATAACGATGACGATATATGTATACATATACAAACCAGCATAAGTCTTCGGGATAACTCTTGGAACGTCATGCAGGCGAGTGTTGAATACAAAATAAAAGTCATTGGTCGTCTCCCTTGAATCATCTTTTGGATCCACAACTTCAGCGTGAACTTTTATCAGAAATTTTGTTCCTCTGGTAAAAACAATCTGGAAAATAAAGCGTATTTTAATTCAAAATAATTTTATTAAACAGTTTTAATATGCACCAATTACGATTGATCTGTCAGTGAATGTGTGTTAATCTCGACCTCACATTTTGATCACTTGGTCTAGATTTAAATAGTTTAAACAGTAGTGAAACCTGGTATGATTATGTACTAATAAAATTATATACATGACCTATCTCTCTTCATTTATTAATAATAATAAAGTAATCATAATAAACATGTGCACAGAATACAAGAATAATATATTAATATTCTAAACCAATCTAGGTACAGAAAAATGAACTCATGGCAAATTCTTGTACTTTTCAAAGAACAAAATTCAATTTTTTTCCCATGATTTCAAAACCTAGATTACATTGTATAAGAACACAGAGATATTGTAACTTTCTGTACAGTACCTGTGATGATAAGAATAGCAAAGATCCAACTTCAACTGATTTCTTGAAGGCAATATCATCAACCACTTCTACATAAGGCCTGCTTTTACTGCAAGTAAAAAACCCCATCTTTTTGTACACGTGTAGACAGCTTTCAATTCAATGAATTGTCCCATTAATTACAAGGGCTATCAAACTTGTTTGTTAAACTTTTAATACTCTAATGCTTTGCTTACTACGTGTTCAACAATTACAAAATTGCCACCCTAAGAAAGATTAGTAAATTTTGCACAACTTTAAGATACATTTAAATTTGATTTAATTAACAATTAGCACAATAATCAAGCAATGTAATAGATGGGTGTCAAAACAGTGGCATTTTTCAAATAACTTGTACACAGATAGTGTATCTAATACAGATCAGGGCCTAAGAGGTAAAGGGATGAACAAGGCTATTTCGGTTGAAATCAATAAACGTTCACGAAATTTAGTAACAATTAAAAGTCTAAGATTCTGCACTAAACAATATTTTCATGTCATCTTTTCTTAAAAATCAATGACACAATTATATCAGTAATCTTTTTACAGTTACTCTCACCCCAGCGTTCCATGTACGTTAAGCATACGTTTATACTTGACCAGTAGTAACAAAATATTGTTTTACATAACGCACAGGTGTCATCATCTCCACACTTCAAAGCTTCAGACTTTTTTTCCATTATGTACAAATTACATTGGGGACACAGAAATCAGAACCTTTTTCATGCCTCAGCTAAGGTAAACTATCTGAAATTACTGAATAAGGTAGTCATATCAAACATACCAATGCAATGAGGCATTAGCATACGCTAGCTCAAAAGCTTGTCTCATAAGAAATCCGCCGAATATTTTGTTGTATAAGTTTCTTTGTTCAGGCATACATATAACAATATTCTTAAGTAATGTTTCATCCATCCACACTGAGTCTGATGGCTTCACCCTCACTCTAAATGTATGTGCTCTGAAAGAAAAATATGTACAATGGGAATGTAGTACAGTAGCACACAGTTATAGTGAATTCCCAGGGGAACAAAAATTTACTTCATAAAATAATCCGCATTTCATGCCATTCGTGATACTGAGATAGAGAGGGCATGGGGGACCTCCATGCTTGAGTGGTTATGGTTTCTGACTAGTAATCACTAGCTCCCTCATCGCAGTGAGTTTGAATCCTTTTAGGACCAATTTCACATGTGAGGAAGCTGTCCAACTAGCTTACGGAAGGTCAGTGGTTCTACCTAGGTGTACATCTGGAGTCTTCCTCCACTGTTAAAGTTGAAAGTCACCAAATTACCCTAATTGTTAGTGCGACATTAAACCCAAGAGAAAAAATAAAAAAAAAAATGAAGTTGTGAGTACACATTTCATGCAAACTTACTTAGGATCTATTGTTTCTAAAAATAAATTATGAATTAAAAGTCGTTCCTCCTCGTTAGGTGCAGTTTTCAGTAGCGTTTTCTGGCTCTCTAACTTTCGCTGAGATTTACTGTCTGTAAATTATAAATTAAAGTTAAAATCATTAGACTAAGACTCCTATCAAAACACTTAACAGGTAAAGTAACTATATTCATACAATAAGTAGGATTTTTATTAAAATTTATTTCCCGCAACAAACATTATTAGGGAAATAATAAACTTACAACATGTGTACAGCTTGAAAGATTTAATAAGGAATTCTAACATAAAAAATAGCATCATAACTTGTACAATATGGTTAGTCTGTACTAACTTTAATTCTGTCACACATTGATCAAAAAGAGGGCAAGTAGATTAAAAAAAAAAAATTCATGAGAGGCAAATATTGATAAGGCATAAAAAATTCCTGGTGTCCACTAACCAGACCTACCCTGTATTTTTGGGGGGATATTCATGGAAACAGAGCATATATCTTTTGGCCTCACGTTCTGACATAACTTGTACATTGAATAATGACTCGATACTTACTTTCACCCTTTTGAAACAATGCTTCCTCGACTGGACCCTCTGGTTTAAGTTTGTTAATCACAGCAGATCTATAATATTTAACGCAACATGTAAATAACGTAAATTCTTAATAAAAATCTCACAACTGAGAAATAAGAATTTCTTCTAGAGAAGTATATGTGTCATAACAATCAGAAATAGTTTCTTGTACCAGCATGCTAAAAGCATTTGATTGAAAGTTTCTGAATACTACCTTAATTAAAAAATACACAATATCAAAAACTATGAGATGTAGTGCGACAACTCTTCTGGATTCTAGAACTGAGTAATTGCTGTTCACAAAAATAAACTGTTCAGTCATTTTCTGGTCACCTAAATTAAAAGATGGTTTGAAAACATTTAAGCAGACATTTAAGAGTGCACATAGAACATACAGATATTGATCTTTTGCTGCATGATAATAGATGGGTCCATGCCTGAACCCTGAATTTGGGGGACAAATACTAACTTTATAATGCATTTAACTATTCTAAACCATGTTTATATATGGGATACACATTTTTGTCACTTTTACACGAGTACTCACCGGGACACCTATTGTTTCTATGGTTACCATTCCAAAGACATAATGGATGCTGATAAGATAATTCTGCATATAATCTTCTGGCAATTGTGCAAAGAATGAAAAAATGACAAAGGGACAAACATATTATATGGTGTTAGGACACTGTTGCAGAAGAAACCTCTGTTGTTGTTTTTTTAATTTGTTGGGCACAATCATACCTGATTTCACAACATAACCTGAAGTTATGTTAAATCTTCATCTACATACCCTTTTGTTTTTGGATTCCTAGCAACCATTAGAAACTTGGCAACCATGATACGCTTCCAAACATTATCCACCTCCTGGTATAAAATAACAATAACAAAATAACATTCATATCAATTATTAATGGTCTCCAGTAACTCACACATACCTGCTTTATGTGAAAACACTTTTTATAAAATTTGTGACAAATCATGCTAACTTACAAACCTATCTTTACAAAAATTAATGCGACAGAAAATGATAATTAAGCAAAATTTGACCATAGAATAAATACATGATTTACTAAACTGGTTCCCATTTCATGTTGCAGTGCACCATAGGAACAGGTATGGGCTAAATTATCTGGCGCTCAGATTGGTCAATGCGTTTGAGTTATGTGATTTGCTGTCCATTCGTGAAACATCAGGGATTTCCGTATATCTGTTAAATATAAATGAAGATGTTACTGATGCCTGAATACTTTAGATACAAATTGCACCTTTTAATCAAAATAAAACAGTGAATGCTGGATTTAGTGACTCTACATAATATAATGTGGACACCATGATGCTTTGATCTATTTTTAAATTACGCATTTTAAAATATGCATCGAGCGAAAAAATGTGAGGTGTTCCAAACGCAAAAAGAGATCCTGTGGGCAGAATCCTGCCCGAATTTCGACCACAATTGACCAATCAGTGTCCAGGAAATTTTGGGCCATACCACTTGTCTCTGTGCCTCAGAGTCAACGGGTACCAGTTTAATGATACACTTACCTGATCAAGGTTCATAGTAATCTCTAGTGATGTTGTGCCGGCCCATGTGACATTACCAGACATCATTATGTCTTTATTTGGTACAATACCTTCTTGACTCAGCTCTAGTTGGTAACAATAAAACACATACATAAGTTTGTATTAATATTGCAGCCAAGTTAACAATGCATTATCTATATGGCTCCAAAATTTCATCTATTTTTTTTCTTACTGGGGTCTAATGTCACACCAACAGACAGGGGTCATATGGCAACTTTTCAAACTCTAACAGTGGAGGAAGTCTCCAGGTGTATGCCCGAGTAGAACCGTTAACCTTTCATAAGCTAGCTGGACTGGTTCCAGGTGGGATTTAAACTCAAAGTGGTGAGGGG
Organism: Lutraria rhynchaena; assembly: GCA_008271625.1. Classification (NCBI taxonomy): domain Eukaryota; kingdom Metazoa; phylum Mollusca; class Bivalvia; order Venerida; family Mactridae; genus Lutraria; species Lutraria rhynchaena. Next base: position 3,456,437 of record VIBL01000004.1, on the reverse strand, counting down.
CTAGTGATTACTGTCATAGACTGTAACCACTTGACCACAGGGAGCCCCCTAAATTTTATACTTATCAAATTATAAAAGAAATAGCATGAATGTACATAATAATTTGGATATTATATGAGTGAAATAAATGAATCATTTTAGTATGAAAATTCAAAAGATTGAAAACAATTCAACATCAATGGATTAGGAATAAAACACAGCGAAAGAATCTTTGATACAACCAATAGTCAATTAAGAAGATTAATTACAGTACCTATTCTATCTACCAGAGCAGTGACAATCCCCAGGGGTGATTTCCTCTCCTCACAGCTAGGGTCTAATGTATGTGTATAACTGATAGCAACTAAAAATATAACAATAAAATTATCATACAAAATGTAATTCCCAGTAATTATCAGATTTATTGCACAATAAAATTGGCATGTCAATATACTATCACCTAAAAATCACATTATGTCCATGTACATTGCACAATCATACCTCAAACACTGCCAGCAAATATGCTTCATAATGAAATCACCTAACACAATAAAACCCCCTGAAAACCGGACTCCCTGAAAGCCAGAATTCTCTGAAAATTGGATGATTTTCCAAGTCCCATTTTTTCTCTTATATAATCAATAGTTCTCTGAAAACAGGAATTCTCAGAAAACTGAACTTTTAGCCCAGTCTGGAAGGGGTCCAGTTTTCAGGGGTTATACCGTGGTATGTTTCCATTTATACATTTTTGTCCCATTGATCTTTTCTTACAATCTTGTACATCAATGCTATGAGACAAGAAATGACATTAATTGAATAAACATTTCATCCCACAATCAAAAAGTTCTTTCAGTAAAATTTACATAACTTCATAACACAACAAAAGCAACACTATAAGTACCATAAGATGGACCTCTGAAACAGAATACACTAAAGTTGCCATTTGTGACCATTTCTTCTCAAAAGTTGGTTCAACAAACCTGCAAATGTATCAAGATCTTCTAATATTCGTCCAAATCTAATACCATTGTAGTAATTTATATATTTCTCCCTCAGACGTGGATTTGAACCAAGAGGTATAATGGCCTTTCTAAAACTGTCTGACATTTTCTTCACAGGTAATTCATCCTGTGACATAGGCACAGGTGGAAGTGATTCTGTATCTGCTGATGATCTGAAATGTGGTAAAATGTTTGTACAACAAATTGTAAAATAAATCTAATACAAGGAGAATGTAACTCTAGGAATCAATTTAATAATAGATGGCATAGATTCATCTCTTTGTAACATTCATTATTGTCACAAAACAATTACTCGGAATAAGACAAATCATACTTTATAATACATGAATAACAAATACATAAACTAAGTATAACAAATGCTCAAATGGAGCAATAAATGAAATAAACTAAGAACAAACATTGATACAAACCCCCATACAAGCTGAGCACCAACTAAATACTTCAATTTTTCTCTTGCTGAAATGTAAAATAATTTGTACATCAAAGACTGAAAAAACACATTCACAGGATTAATGTGGAGTTGTTATGCAATCAGCCACTATATATTACATAAATTATAATGATGCATTAAACATAACGAAGTATTCAATAATTTCCAAAACAAAAGTAATTGTGTCATACAAACCATAATTTCTAAAATATGCTATAATTACTTATGTTGTTCACAGACACAAAGAATCTACGTGCATAGAAAATAATTGGATAAACATCTATTCATATACAACAAATCTTTATAATTTATAGTAAAATATACACCCACTTTGTTGTATTGTCAGAGTTTGGTCATCTGGAGTGTTCCCTGCACTTGATAAAAGGCATCTCTTCCACAATTTATTAGTACTGCCATGATTTAATATGCGAATCAAGTTGTATAATGGCTTCATTTTTCTAAAAATATGATAAACAATGCTGAGAAAATAACTTAAATATTAACATTAACACAGACAAATACAGAACCTGACTTGACAAAATGTATGTCATTGAATGTTACTTTAGAGTTGTACAAAGCAGTGTTCTCACCTACTTCTAAAATTGGGGGTAAGGCTAACCCCTTAGGTCTGAAATCTGGGAGTAAGAGTAGTATTTGGGGGGGCGGATTGAACATTTTTTTATAAACAATAAACGTACATGCATACATCGTAATAGGTGTTTCCAGAAAATCGGCAATTTGTACCAAAACATATTTGAACCTTTGTGATCCCGCACCAGACTGAAATATATTGCATGATTTCCGATTTTATTGCAGGATCTACGCAAGATTTTACGTGAGTGGGAACACTGCATAGTATTAGTGAATTTATGGTAATCAGTTGCTTGCAGCCTTGCTCAGTCCAACTAATTATGCTCTTTGTGAATAATGAGATATTTTTTGATATGGCACCATCCCGCTCTAAGAGGATAGCCCTTCCAAATTTATTTATGAAATCAGCTGACAAAAAAGCTGAATAATTTAAGCAGGGCTAGCGTAAGCTGTGCACAGCTTAATATTGTTATATATTTTAACTTGGAAATACACTTCCAATGATGCGCTTGTCTGAACTTAACGGGGCTAGTGTGTTATGGAATTGACACATAAAACTGAATTATTAAATATGATGTGATTTTAGTCCCCATAGTCTGAACACAAGGCAAGTATTGATTTAGACAGACACAAAACTTAGATAATTCACATAAAATAAGAAAGCTAGAATTGATGAGAACAACAATATTTCATTCATTGACGATTCCAAAAATTTTATTTTATACTTAGCAATACCATGCATAAAAAGATTGCATTTCCCAGTCATATGGGGAGAGGGTCCTAATATAGAATAGATAAGCTACTTTAGTTTTTTACATGATTTCGCGCAAATATGTCTATCTTGCAAATAACGCAACAGTTCAGACACTTAGCGATGCTAGTGATAAAAAATGATCAGTAATCGAAAATAACTTACATTGAAAATATTTCAGACAAAGTCGATGAAAAAAAACGACGAGTGTCAATCCGATCTAATGTAAACAAAACTGAATATTGCAAATGGCGTAATTACAAAAGGGGAATGAACTCTTCATAACCCGGCAAATGTCGGAATTTCAAATGCGGAAGAAATTCGGTTATCGACCTTAGTACTGAGTACAAATTCTTACGGATAACCAGAGACAAATCTTCAACATTGACCACAAATTCTTAAGGATAACTAGCGACAATTGTTCTACAGCTATGGTTTTATTTCTTGTCGATGTGGCTGATTTCTTTTTTTTTGTTATGCAGTACATTAAAGAGTTCCGGAGAATGTGTCAGAAAAAAATTCAAATTTTGTGTAATTTCCCTAGTGATAACACCAAACAAATTAAAGAGCGGAATTTGTCTGAGTAGAAATACGGAATGTCATGTTTTATGCAATAAAACGTCTGTATTCTATGTGTATAAGTCATTGTTGCATATATACACCAATGTGAACTATTTGAGTTTTTGTCCCATTCGGAATTTTATTGCGTTTGTATAATAGTACATGTAATTATACCCTTTCAAGGATCGATCAATTTCAGTAGTGTTTAAAATGGATAGTTATTTCTATCAATTTTTTTGTATTGTAAGTCGATGTAACTTGATATTGAAAAAAATAAAATTCATAACATACCTTTCTAAGATCCACAATTTTTCGAGAATTATATTACTTTGATTCAAGCTTCATCCTTTTTACACAAATAAAACACGTTATTTTTTTAATTTGTAATCCTAATAATGCTAAAACTTTACCACCAAAGAAACTACCTGTTCTAATGCTTAAATATCATAATTTGTTTAGATCCAAATAACTGTTTTTACATAAGTCTTGGATTATAGAATGAACCTTTTGTGCAGCATTGTAATTGGTATCATTGATTTCAACTGCATTTCTTATTCCATTCTAAGTACTCTATGAAAACTACTCTTCCACCATCCATCCACTCAGTATTATTCACAGTCATAGTTACCTGCGCCGCGGTCACGGCAACATGCTCCGCGGTCACTTTTATACGCTCCGCGTTCACTGTAATAAGCTCCGCGGTCACCATTACTTGCGCATTTTCCGTAAAAATTGATTAATGTGAACTCACACACTATAAAATGATATATGAATTATGATAAAGCAGCAGAATCTTGTCATTTTATTGTCAATACTTTGTAGGTATAAATTCACAAATACATTCTATTATTGTTTGTCTTTACATGATGTCTCGTTGAAAGCGTATAGTATGAACTTCATAAAATTATTCATCAAAATTTGCCACAAAATTTCTTATTTTTAAAATATGAACATAGAAATGTGTTCGGTAAATACAGCCGGAACGGTTGTTGATATTACAGTCCAGAGGAACATGATAGGAAGTTCGCAATAATCTTTGTATTCGGGGGAAAGGCAATGCTGAAAGAAGCGATTAATTCTTTTGAATCGCAATCTTGTAACTGACTTTAATTTTGCTGTTTTGTAATTCGAGATTCTTATTTACAGCCTTCTTGAGCAGAGAAAATTTTCCGGTATGGCAAAGAAAATTATTAGGCAACTAAAACATCGATCCAATTTGCATGGTCTTATTCCTGTCGGGACCTACTGAAGTACAAAACTGAAAAAAGAACTTTGATGGATGGCCCGTACATGTATACTTCCACATTTGGAACGGATCGAAATCGTCTGGCTTTCCTCTCAGACAGTCGTGTGAAGCTTATTGAATGAACACTACAGACTAATAATGATAAAATTCTAAACTTCATTGTATTGAAATCGTGCGACAAGAACAGTGGTTATTTTGTATCTGTCGCGTAGCAGGTTCACACGCGAATGACGCACGCACGTATACGTTTAATTCTTCAGTATTACACAATAGAGTTCCTTCCTTCCTTTCTGAGAATGATAAAACAGTTAGGCTTGATATACCATTGAAAAAATGTACTTAAAATATGTTCATATTACACATATACTTTAATAGACGCATGACATTAGGGAGATAGGGATCAAACAATTATGACATACGATTAATTCTTACAGGGTATTGTGACGCGAAAAGTGGCGTTACAATAATATTGTCAAGTTGGAGTCACCCAAAGCACTACAGTCACCAAGCTTTGAATTGCAGTAGAAGAGTAAAATAAACGAGTGGGTATATAGAAAAAAAGAACAACGAACGTTTTAATGTGTAAAACATATATTATAACAAACATTTTTATTCAGCTTTTTTTATTAATCTACATATTTAATACTACATTAACAAAAACGTTTAATTACAATTATAATGTATACAAACATTGTACTCATACCGAGGTATATAACACAATGTCTCAATATTAATGATACTTGAACTGTTTCCGATTAGGAACATGTTTTGGTAGTTTCAGGGCGGACATTTAATACACACGCATTTCTTAACAAAAGGCTACACAAGGTCCGAATTGACCCATCCAAAATAATCCAACATCAGATACTTTGAAACAATATAGGATTATTTCACTTTATTTCTTGAGAAAGGCCTGTTTTAGGCCGAAATACTGAATAAGAGATAAGAGAGGTAATTTGTAAAGTTATACTTTATATAATTTGCAATATTGAAACAACAAACCCACAGACATGTATTAATATACCCATATTTATACCTCCAAGGTGTTTTTAAATCAGTGATATGCTTATATATCAAACGCAAAACCTAACATATTGAAATGAGATTTTATGCCTGGTATACGGAAAATATATCAATATAATTTTAGTATCATTTAATTTGAACTCCATGGTGGAATCATAAATTACACCCTGTGGTCATGTAGTAACAGCATAATGAAGAAATGTTCAACATTTCATAGCAATATCGTTATACATATACATACGAATATATACATACGAGTATATATATATAATTGTATGTATGTATGTATGTATTCGCTTAGCAACTGATACCTAATCCTGTTATTAATTCTGGCTTTTTAACATTAATACATAACAATCCGTAATCTGGCGCAGATTTCAAGACAAGTTTTGGGACGACCAGAAAAAACTTAAGATACTAAAATATATTTTTATCAAAGACCTTTACTATACAATGTACATTATATGTCTTTGTTTTGGAACAGTTTTCAAATAGATAACGTCAACGAATGGGTACTGTAAAATGTTAACATTTAACAGAGCGCAGAAAGAAAGGTACATAACAGTGTATCCTGAACCAACAAGGGACATTTTGTGAAAATGTGCCTCGGATATTAACAATAGGATATTCGTCAAAAACAATGAAAAATACGAGTTTTTACTTTTCAGAAACTCGTCAGTTCTGTAACAATGTACATGTACATATTAACACACGAGTACACGACCATATTCATCACCGTGACAACGTACGTGCCATTTCGCATTCAACAAAATACATTCATTCAGAAACAACTTTTTTATCCATACGCACTAGTTTACGCTTTGGTTTTGTTGCAGGTATTCTTTTCATATAACACACACCACCAGTCAGGCTAATACAGACACACAGACACACACACATAACCATTTAGGAATATACATATCACGTGATAAGTCACATGATCATAAACTTGACCAATGGAGTGAAGCACTGGTAATCGAACCTTCTCATACGGAATTATTTAGTTTGCAATTTTGATTTTCCCGATAAAATAACATAAAAATAAAAGCGGTCGTTCTCGAGAATGACATTGCGGTAACACCATTTACGCTTTAACTAAGCTTATGCTATGTTCCATGTCGTTATCAGCGGTAAATAACATTTATACATGGAATGCTCAAGTACACACTCACCATCAACGACATTTTCGCTATTAATAATACAGCCATTGGTATGCATTTGTCATTTTAACCTTATCGGTTAATTTGTTGGCTTATACGAAATTGGCAAAACGAGATTCTGTGACAAAAACTTAGTTCTGATTTCAAAGTTCGATGTATTATACCAAATGCATGCGTTCATTGGGCTCGTAACAATCATGTGACCAAATCACGTGACAAAAATCTATACACTTTTTTGGACATCCCGGACCATTACATGATTTAAATACTGCAATAAAAATCTTATCCCATTTAAAATCACAACTTCTACAATTAATATTTGACATAATTACACATAAACATCACTTGTATAATTGAGAATTATGCGTCAGCTTGTTTAAAGACTTATGAGCCAGTGAGAATAAAGTACACGCTACCCGTACCTCGGACCGTATATAGATTTCATTGTTTGATACCTACGTTGATTTTTTATAATATTTATTCATTTACTATGAAAACGAACGGATTCATCACGGGTGTCCGACAAAAAAGTTCAGCATGACAATGATTAATATTGTACGTCTTATGACTGGAATAAATCATTAGATTTTTACATCAACATAAATGGAAATCTATAATTAGTCATTGTCGGAGTTATCTCCCATCGATTACACGACATAATTTGTAAAAAAAACTCAATACCTTTATATGTGTCTAGAAAAGACTCGACGGTGGATACTGTGTAAAACATGAAGCTTATGAGACGCCCCTCACCTAGTTTAGACATAATCACAACCATTTAATTAGATGTGTAAATATTTAGCATGATAAATCAATGGTATATATTATGAAGTATGACTTTCTACAGCTAATACTATACAAACCTTTCATTTAGTAATACATATTATGTAAAACATTAATAAGAAACATTGAATGACTTCGTAATGTTAAAATTCTGTTATATACACGTATATGGAAGAGCGGATATGTCAGCTATAGATGGTACAAATTGTGTCAAAAGTGAATCACAAAAATCGTATTTTTTACAACTAGTACGCAACTAATTCTTGAAAAATGGGGGGTTTAGTGATAATGCATGAGGGACAAATGAATTGAAATGACATATATTAAAATGTTTATGTTATAAGGAGGATAGTAACAACATTGTTAGGTGGGATCATTATTTTAGGGATGAAATTTCAACTCAGTCCAAGGGATGTTTTAACTGACCAACAGTGGAAATCTTTTACAATGAATTTTATATTCGTGAACTGAACTTCGACCTTACGTCATATCTAATATGTCTACAACCAGATGGCTATCATGCCAGATTTACAATACACAGTGGGTTTCAGACATCAGTAGGTTTGAATGAATCTAGACGCTGTTTAATGTAGGATCATAATAATGAGGTATTTACACAGACACCCGTAAACAGAACTGACTCATGAACAGAGATAATGGAAACAATTAAGAACTTTAATATAATATATACATGTTGAGTTAATATTCTTATCAAAAAAAACATTACATGCAAATATTAAGAGCACGTGGTCCAAGTAAAATCGACATAAACGACATGGTGACACAAGGCGACATATCTGCTAATTCGAAATCTAAACTTGATTAATTTTACTTTTATTTCAGAGTTCGGCATTTCTATCAAGGTTTTGTATACGCACAGGAGTCAATAACCAAGCTGACGACATGACTTACATTATAATATACTATATCACTAAACGTCGCTATGTTAATCCTATATCTCTGTTACATGGAAATGTGTGTCGCAAATATGAGCATAGAATGAAGAATACTACAATCATATAGATATGATAATGTTTTCCGTAGCTTGACGGTGACGCACTATTTGTTTCATATGTACAATTTGAAGAAATGTCTAAGTCCGGACAATTCCCGGTCGGATAAAGGTGGCACGGTTTAAAACAACACCCGTCCGGACCATACACACTAACAGCAGCATCCGCGGGGGATATTGAATCTGAAATAAATCAAAGAAATACAATTATAAGCTAGTTTGGTTAACGCGTAAATCTTTATTTCATTCGCCTTTGCATGAAATCAGCTGAGGGGTATACTGAGATTGTAAATTGATCCGCTTTGTGCACAAGGAACGACAGCTTTATGCATAACAGAAACATCTCAACATAGCTGAATATTCAAAACACGGGATGAAATGTCCTGAATGTATAAAAGCCAACATCGCCGTGCGTCAAAATACGGCTTCAGGGAAATACGAAGATGCAGATAGCCAGACATTCGGGAGATACTCGGTTATTAATAAGATGCCTATAAAAGAGACTTCGGATAACTGAAATGACAAATGACAGGCCACATCAGCTGGTAACAAACCCGACATCTGGCTCATCTGATTCGTCATCATCACTTAGAAAACTGGTACGTAGCAGCTGTCACTAATTATCTAAATCGCCATTTTTTAAATGCACTAATTCGAAATATTACCATACAATATGAACTATACATCATAAATAAGCTGTTACCATTTTCAGTGTTTAAACATATCTATGTGATATTTTGTTCTAAGTTACACATCCGAAAGTATTACATTCGCATAACAATTTTCCTCCATCAAAACTTACACGAGGAATGAAAAAATATGAACAAATGGGGTTAGGAAAGGGCCCCAATACCGTATTTATACCCATAAATAAAGTGCATATGAGAATTCTTTTTCAACTGAATGAAATATTGCTAGGATTCATCATTAGATTCACCATTTCGATTAATGACGCCGAGCAAACACTCAAATTGGCTTCAATGAAAAAATACTTAATTAAGAACAGCTAATCAACGTCCACTAATGAATCTCCAATTAGTAAATGTACAATTTCTAACCCCATCTAAAAGGGATAAATATTGAAGGTTCACGCATCACAGACAGTACGAGGTCGTCAATGAGAACATTGGTATATCATAATTAAATCAAAATTGGGAGATTAACTTGTCACTTTCTGTCGTTTTCTTGGGATCAGTCCATCGTATTATTTTGTGATGACGAGACGTTTAATACTAAAAACATGAAGGACACATCTAAAGTAGTGAAAATGACGAAATAAAGCTTTTGTAGCTCATCCTAATAAAAATGATACAACCAGTTTGTTACAAACAGTCCCCCTAATTTCAAGTCGCTATTTATTATGCGTAATGAGTTGAATTATGAATACGTCATATATAACCACTTTAGTATGAAAATAAAACAAGAGACAAATGTTTTTTTTTGTGAAATCCGGACCCTTATCTCCAAACAAGGACGAACACCACCAATAATTTAAGCGTAGATGGAAATTAAAATACCAAGTACATGAGATTTGAGATTCGAGGAAAATCTCATGTTTTATAATTAAAGACTTAGTTTTTTATTCTCAGAGTTCTGAGGAGAATATATGGGGAATATATGAGGAAAAAACAAGAGGATAGGATGGCAATAGATATGAAGTTGTACCTTTGCATAAGAAGCCTGGTTCTCCAATGAGAGTTTCTCCATGCGGACGGAAGAACGGACAGGTTTCTGATACATGATCACAGAATTCAATACATGGTTTGATTCGTACATCTCCAATGTAGCGGACATTATATACTGAGCACAACCATTGCTTGTAGGCAGTCTGAAAATAAAACATAAACATGTGATAATATATACATATAGATCATGTGATAATATATACATATAGTACATGTGACAACATATTCATAGAGTACATGTGATAATACATGCATCCAGTAATGTGATAACATATACATAAAATACATGTGATAATATATACATATAGATCATGTGACAATACATACATATAGTACATGTGATAATATATATATATATCTATTGCATGTGATAACATATGCATCTAGTACTGCTAAACGACACTTAATACTATTCTTGTATAAATACCACAGGGCGGATAAAGGTCACTTATTTACTCATAAATTCAAATAGATTGTTCATACGAAAGAAAAAGTTTCCACAAATCACCTTCTCACCAATTTAAGTATATGTTTCATTCTCGGGCTTGACTTTTCATCGTATAATTAAATACAAAACACTCTCCGTCTTGTCAGTTATTTTCCATTGTTGCGTTTATAAACGTAACACATAACTGCGTCAAAGAACGGAATATAAACTGGTCCATGTTCAATTTGGATTAATCAATGTACAAATTTGTCTACAAGTGACATTCCCTCCCAGGGGAACGGAGCTAGCATCTAATACAGTTGATCTCCGGGGATATGTTTCATACAAACCTAGCGAAACATGCAGAGAACAAACACAAAAACAACTAGTTCTAGGCAAGGAAGTTACTTGATTTTTTTACATTGCAATATTGTTCCAACTAGTCCTTTTTCACTGTTACATTTATACCCTAAAAGATAAACCGTTACCGATGACATTTAGAAGTATAATTATAAAACTACAAATTCAAGATGCGTCTAAACATAGGGTGACCAATTACAATTCTGTTTCACAGTCTTGTAATAAAACCAATTAAACAAGCTTCTATTTTCGATTTATTTCGCAAAAGGAAGGGAAATAATTAACCATCTTTCTTCCGCAAAGGTCATTCCCATATTTTATTCAACTAAAGTGTATCAAATTCTCATACAATTGCGGTTATTTACTAAAATGTTTTTTTTTCAAAGCGTAACTTACTAATATACAATTCGCAAGTGTATTACTATATAAAGAGTTTCTCTCCCAAGTTGATATATATCTGTTCTCTTTCTCAAACAAAGTATTTTAGTTTTATATAAAATATCATGAAACCACAAAATTAGTTCACGTAGCAGATGTATGGAACAAGCCTTTAACTTAGTGATTGTAGAAAATCCTCCGTTTTACTATTATCCCTAAGAACCCTGACCAACAAAATTGAATCTCGTATGTCGAACGTATGGCATTTCTCTATTATAAATAACACAAATGAACAAAAAAGGCTTCTTAAGTCGTAATACCAGGCAACATCCACAGACATGAAAAGCCTAAATAAGGTAGCATTTTTTGGGACTTATATCCAAAACGGGAAAGAGGTAATAACAATTAATGAACCAAAGTCGATATGAAAGTCAAGAATAAACAGCAGACGGAAAAGACGCTGTAAAGAACACTTGTACCAACAACAAGGAATATATTTAAATGCACGTTTTGTGGCATCATAAACCATAAACATTTCTCATCTATTTAAGGAAGATCCTTTAAGACGAAAGTGATAATATATTTCCAATTAGGAACAATTCTAAGCTATTTGAATAAATAAAATGTTTATTACTTATTAAATATAGCTTACACAAAACATGATAATCTTCCTATTAATGGAACAATCATACCAGCTGATTAAAGAACATGTGTCTTAAATAGAACTAATCAAGCAAACACACCGAAATTTGACTCCTCTTGGAGACTCTTGTAATTGGATTGTATTAGTTCGCGGCTGACAACTGTTTATAACTCCAGTTGGAAGAGTTTGCCTGACAAACTATTTACCTCCAATGATGGAGAGCTAGCGTTCCACAGTACGACATAAAATCGATCAGGCGTCTGACAAACAAATCATTTGGATGTCGATCTTTGTTTCGTTTAACATCGTGGCTGGTTCGTTTGTAAGATATTTTTGCTACGCATGACAGACCAAGTTATTACGAAATCCAATACTGGTCTGATACAAATAAAAGTGTACAAGTTGTAAGTAATAGGATTTGTACGCCTAACCAAAAGCTGTTTCATTACATATGTCCATATTTGTAATCATATGACTGTATGTGCTGCAAACACGTACCTATAACAGTCTAAAAACACGAAGAGGTGATTTCACAGTAAAAGAACTTTTATTGCTTCGAGTCTCTATTATTAACACTACAATAAAACACGATTATAGTAAAACTCCGAGTAAACCACGGTTATTGTGAACTCGAATATAGTAAAACACAGTTATAGTGAACTCGAATATACTGAAGAATCAGATACACAGAATAATGTCTTTTTCATTGAACACACCGTTATCTATTGCATTAATGTGAAATATGGATTTAATTCAATAATTATTGAGGAAGTCTGGAATTCACTATAACCGGACTTTACAGTATTTGTCATTGCCTGGATCTTGCGGTCGATTACCAGATATTCAAATAAATTATCAATTACTATGAAAAGACTTAGAGCAAACAGCACTATAGCCAAAAGTTAAAGACTGGTACTAAGATGTTATAAAGATTTATAAACATGGAGAGTGGACTCCATCAACAATAACACAATTTCTGTAAAACACCATATGCTATGGTCTAGCACATTTTACTATATTACCGAACATACTGATATTAGTTTGGCTAAGTTTAACAAAAAGCAATTCCTTAGTTTCACGAAATTTGATAGGAAGATTAAAGTGATTTTGACAAGGATAAGACTAATAAACAATTTATGTTTCCACAGAAAGTATTTTATATTGTATTATGACAATCCACTTCTGGCAATGAATTCATCTCGCGTAATTTCACACACCAACTAGATTAACCCCAATTTTCCTCATTTAATCAGAAAGTCTTACATCACCCTGTTATGAATGCCGCTCAATTAATTGTGTATCTAACACGTTCAATTATGAGTATAGACATAAAACCAATACGTGTTCAGGGCTGGTGCAAGATAATACAAACAAAATGCATGTAGAAAAACGTAAAATCAATCATGTAACACATCTTATTAAGAGAAAAAGTTAACCATGTATACAGTATAACCCCGATATTGAGACCACCTACATAACCCGAAAATTGATCGTAATAATGAGGTAGCCTCCTGATCAAGATGAATTATAGGGGATTTTTTGAAAGCCTGTCCGAAAATAAGTGGTCGTTATGACAAAATGGTGGTAACATTGAAGTGGTCGCTATTTGAGGTTTTACTGTAATTCAAATATTTTTTTCATGTATTCTTAACATATATATTCTCAATCAAATATTTTTTTCACAACGATTAATCTTCTTGTATTATGGAGAACGCACGTGTGCAACATTATGGGAGCACCAGTCAGTTATTTTTAAAATCTAAATATTGATCCTTAAAAAAACAATATATTCTATCTACAATGACTTACATATATTGAGGTACAGTATATTTACATACTTAAATTTACATTGTTAATTCATCATACGTTATGTGAAACGATTTTCTGCCATATTTCATTGCCCTTATAAAAGAACAAACTTATTTGAATACATACATTTATCTATTGCGTAAATAAAGTTACGTACATGTATATTTTAATATAACTAATTTGTGGAAAGCAATATGCCCTTTGCTTTCACGTTCTGGTCACATGTGGTACAAGGTGTCAGTAATGCTGTATTATCACCAAAAAATGTGGCAGCCATATGTAAGTTTTATCGTACCTCGTTTTTAAACCTTGACATAAAACGTTTAGTTGACTACAATGTGGAAGCTTTTTTTACTTATGTTTGCATGCGACTTGGGCTTATATAAGATAGCCACAATGTAATACAATCAACAGTAAAACATTGATATTAAGCCCGACTATGGTGACCCAAAACGGCGTCAATATTGAGGTGTTTTCATCATTAAGCTGAAATATTGAAAACCAGTCTTAAAATACAGGACTTATACATGTAAGTACATTTTGTACCAATTCTTGAAAATCGGTTATGTTCTTCTGTCTTGTAAATACCAAGTGATGTATTTGGTTGTATACGTATGTTTATAACCATGTGCTGTATGCGCACGTCAAACAAAATTCATATCTATCTTATATTAATATTATTGTAGCCAGTACAAACAACGGAGCGATCACACTTTTATTCAATGTTTTGTTTAATGAGGTAAAATGTGTTCAGAATATTGTACAAAACATTTTAAATCGCTGAAAAAAGTGAACTGCTGAATGAACAATGGAATTAAATTAAAATCGAACAAAGTGATAATCAGAGTGTCATTTTTGTTGAATTTTGACAAATTTTAAAATATTTATAACAGAAAATGTCGGATAATTCGGCGTAATGGTGCAAAACACGAACAGCAGAAGCTGGTTCTTTTTCAATTCTTTCGTGAATTTTGTTGAACTATTTAAAATAAAAAGAGTTCCATCAGTAGTTTCACAATGGAATATTTCAGCGAGGGTGTTCATATGAAATAAATATAACGGAAACGAAAGCGACTGTCTAACTAACAATTCTGCTGTAGTCTAGACATGCATTTTATCGAAAATATCAACAAAATCAGAAATCATACAAACACGACTCGCTCCTCAAACAACACAGTGCCTTAATATTAGATATTATTTGATCCTCGCGTCAGACATTTAAAAAGGAAACTGATCTCACTAGTGACATATGAAAGAATACCGGACCAACCAACTTTGTTTTTATGTGAATTATTGTCAACAATTTTTCAGTTATATACGGCGACCGGTTCACCAAACAAGTTTTCCTGGACTGTATACTAACCAGTACTAGCTTACCCTTCCACAAGGAGTCGGCAACTTCTCCACATATGGAGGAAAATCGACATATAACCTACCGTGACCGGGTTTGAACCCGGATCTCCGGGTTACAAATCCAGCGCACTAACCACTGGACCACGGCCGCGGCCTTCGGACCAATCAGTATACAGAAACTGGATTCTTATCTCAATAGTAACATCTGACAGTATACTGAACCAATCAGTGAAGAGAAAGAAAGTGGAATTTTATCTCAATAGTAACATATAACAATATACTGAACCAATCAGTGTAGAGAAAGTGGAATTTTATCTCAATAGTAACATATAATAGTATACTGAACCAATCAGTACAGAAAAAGTGGAATCTTATCAGAAGAGAACGTGCGAGCTGATCTCACTATATATTTTGTTTTGCTAATAATATTTTTACACTACACAACATCATGATCACTATGAAATGAGAATACTTGTATATACAATGCAACCTCTCTAAAGCAACACCCTTTTGGAGAAGCAAAATTATGTTGTTGTTGTTGTTTAGAGGTTGTTGCTCTGGAGAAGTTAAATTAATAGTTAAATCATACAGTGGGAAAATCATGTTGTTGTTGTAGGGAGGTTGTTACTCAAGAGAGGGTCGCTCAGGGGAAGTTGCATTGTAATCATTCATAAATAATTTTATGAAAATATTTTACTAGACTTTTCACCAAACTTACTCAGTTAATTCAACAATAAACCACAACAAAATCTGGAGTACCATGAACTTAAAAAATTGTTAATTATTTTCTAATAACGAAATCAAAATTCTTAGGAAATTTTAAACGCTTTTAAAGTGATGGAAACCCCTAGAGTAACAAGCGAGATGAAATACACTAGGTGATAGTTCTAAAAGTCTTGATTTTAAAAAGCAACGCTCTCCTGGGAACGACCGCATTTAAAACACTTTTAATACAAATTTCTGTGGCATAAAGACAGGTAATTTACATTTGGTATATTCGGGTTAGTGAAACTTTTTCGTACTGTCCCCAGTGTGTTTGAAGTCAAGATAAAAGGACCAGTCGTTATTAATTTATCCTAGATAAACATGAAACTTTGTTTCTGTTAAATCACTCGGTTCATTCAAAACTACGATATAATGATACAGCAATAAAGATGTTATTTGTACCTGGAAGCGATAAAATTAATGCTCTCCCCTTTCGGTATTTTCACCTTATATGGCAGCCTAAGTGTGTATCCGGGTTTCCAATGCACCGTTTGTAGCCTTCTGATACACTCTTATACATTAAAAGAGAAAAGCCATAGAGTTCTTTTTTCACTGGGATAAACCCTCGCACCAACAGACAGGGTCATTCGGCAATATTTCTAGCATTAACGGTGGATGAAGTACACAGGCGTACCTCTGGGTAGAACCACCAACCTTCCATAGGACAGCACCCTTACATGTGAAATTTGTCTGATGCTAAGTGGTATTCGAACTCACAGCGACGAGGGGCTAGTAATTACTAGTCAGAGACCATGGCGTCTTGACCACGAAGGTCCCTTCATAAATTTATATGCCTACAATTTTCGGGGTTTTCGCTTGCTTCCATAACAGTATTTCGGTTATTAATGGCCGACAGTCAGCCATATCAGTTTTGGCTCCGTACTATTTTATTTCTCCGCAATTAAATGCCAACCTCTCCACAAAAATAAACAGAAGCAGAGGATGTCTTCAAACCAAACATTACACAGAACTTACAGAATACCCATGGTTCGAATATAAAATCCCAAGGTTTGTGGACCTAACGTTCGACAATTCGAGCTCAGCGTGTTTAAATCCATCATGATACTTCAAATTATCTCTCAATAATCATTGGATTCTGATAATAGCAATTTTAATAACTTTAATTATTACAATATAATTAGTAGGCCTAGTGTGTTTTGTTTTTAAACAAATAACTAAACAGTTGTACTAGTTCTTGATTATTAACAATTAAAGACACATCAATATAAGTGTATAAATCTCCGTAAACTAATGTCTTTTTATCTCCTTCACAACACCATCATCAAGGTCGACTATTCCTCCTAATACATAGCCATTAACGTGTCATAACAACTCAATATTGAAATCTCGTGACACAGAATGTCAGGAAAATTGAGATGCTTCTAATGATGCTCTGTCAAGACTGTTAGCCTAGCACCCCGTGACAAGATGAACACAAGGAATAAAACACATTTCTACATTACAGAGGATGGCTGATAAGTACAGTAGAACCTCAATATTCAAACCACCCTAAGGACCCCGAAAATCGGTCGTTATAATGAGATGGTCTCATTATTAAGTTGAATTTATCAGGGAGTTATTAGAAGCCGTTCCGAGAGTAAGTGGTCGTTATAACAAGGTGGTTGTGACATTGAAGTGATCGTTGCAACAAGGTGGTTGTGACATTGAAGTGGTCGTTATAACAAGGTGATTGTGACATTGAAGTGGTCGTTACAACAAGGTGGTTGTGACATTGAAGTGGTCGTTATAACAAGGTGGTGATGACATTGAAGTGGTCGTTATAATAAGGTGGTTGTGACATTGAAGTAGTCGTTATTTGAGGTTTTACTCTAGTACATTGCTGGTAAAGCTACCTACGTGAAATCAATCAAGTCACTTTTAGACAGTCTAGGTAGAGACAAAATGAAAATAAAATTTAGGGACCACACAAATACAATAAATCTTTACGTCCTCAAATAAGTTAAATAGACGATTAACACCATGATTATGAAATAGCAAATTGTAATAAGAAAAAATAAGTACATTTTAGATGAATATTAAGGTATCTATACTCATCTAATGATAATACATGTATAATAATACACATTTATATGTAACTATTTCCCCATTAAAATGTTGATACGGGTTATATATGGCTGCACCAGAGCACGGAACCAAAGCGCAAATTTCACTACCAAATACACAATATACATTTGTATGACACTAATAGGCATGGTCCGGTGGTTTGCGCGCTGCACTTGTAACCCGGCGATCCCGGTTTAGATCCCGGTCGCGGCAGGTTATACCCTTCTACGAAAATTTGACAAAAATGTCGATTTTCCTCCATTTGTGGAGAAGTTGCCCGGCTGGTTAGGTGAATCAGTCGCCGTATATAACTAAAAAAATGTTGAAAGACGGCCTTAAAACCCAATGACAACGTCACATAAAAACAAAAAGCAAACACTGATAATTTTTCCAATGTTATATACAGGACTGCTACTGTACGTTACATTTTTCCAAAATCGCACAGTCAGCAATTTTGAAGTCGCTAAAATCGCTTTTAAAGCATACTTTTATCATAAAATCAATCGCACATAAAATCAATCGCACATAAAATCAATCGCAATCAACTTCCGCAATATAGAGTTTTGGGATAAAACTATTTATTAAGGTACATAAAGTATTACCTTAAAAGTTGAGTCAAACCTCAGGCCATATTTTGTATAAATTCAAACTTTAATCTTTCAAACATGACGTTAATACATGCAGATACTTAGAAACATGTACGTCTTAAATTCACACGATCAATAATATCTTGTCTGATTAAAGCGATAAAATATCTAACTAGTTTCGTCATAAAAATCCCGAGTTGTTTAAGATTTGGAAATTTGCTCGATTTTTCTTGTCATAATTAAATATAGAAAACAATACGTTTTCTGTAACAGATATTCAAAATCCAGACTCGACGAAGTAAAGAGAAAGATTGTATTATATATATATATCCCTCTGTGGTACTGTATTGTCTCGTTAAATAATATTTCACGGAAATGTATTCGAATCGAGGGATTCATTTGTCAAATTATATTTGCTTATCGAAAATTGAAAGAAACAACACTTAGTGGGCTTCGCGTGTTTGTTTAAAGACGGTTATAGACCATAAAATGAATATGTAGACGTGAGAGAGGTTTGAGAGATGAAACATTTAGTTTGAGGCTACAGAGAAAGAGGAGACAGGGAGGGAGTGAGGGAGGGAGGGAGAAGGGAAGGGGGAGAGTAAGAGAGGGGATGAGGGGGGAGAGAAAGAAATTTGAGATAGCTGATTAGAGAGGGGGAGAGACAAGGGAGGGGTGATGTTTGTCTCGATCAGAGTCACTAATTACGTGTAAAACCACAGGTATTAGTAACGGACCTGTGATGGTAAAAATGCAATATATTCTTTATAAAACACCTTAATTCGACCCCCATTCAACTGTTATAATTATATACTATCAGTATATATAACAGTTGAACGAAGTCGAATTCTGTGAAAATGTTTTTTATCATTTAAGGTAATTTTGGGTTAAATCATGATGTTTTATAAAGAATATATCGCATTTTACCATCACAGGTCCGTTACTAATGCCTGTGTGTAAAACGTGTTTGTAACTCATTCTACTTTCGATTCGCCATTCCCTATACATTTTTACTCAACAATGTTTTAGTGGCCGGGTAATAATGTTCTCCGATTAGTAATCACTATCCCCTAACAGTAGAGTTCGAATCCAATCCTGGAGCAAATTTCACGAGAGTAAGCTTTCCAACCAGCTCACAAAAGGTCGGTGGTTCCACCCAGGACGTACGTCTGAGATCTTCCTCCACCTTTAAAACTGGAAAAGGTCGCCAAATGACGCCGGCTGTTGGAGCGGCATTCAACCTCAGTGAAAAAAAGAACAACATAATAACGAGACGATCTTAAAAGGTCTTAATATTGAATATCTATTTGTATATATTTGTATATCTATTGCAGTGTACGTGAAGTAATTACATTTGTTTTACGGAACTTAAACATATACAGTGAAAACCCTCTAAACCGGTTCCTCTGTAAAACGGTTTCCCCTCTAAATCGGCCAAATGTTCGGGTTCCGACTTCATTACTATACAATTCAAAAATCCCCTCTAAACTGGCATCCCCTCTAAACCTGGCCAAATGACCTTGTCCCGGGCTCGACCGGTTTAGAAAGGGTTCCACTGTAATAAAAGTGCAATAGGAAAAGTTCTTCAAATCAAGTAAAAAAGATGACACTGTTGTATAACAAAACTTGAAATATGGTGGTAATATGCACGGGGTTAGATCATTTTACGATAAGTACAATATCTTATATACGAGTCTAAAGAAGAACAATCCAAAATCCATTTCCTCTTATTATATTTGTTTGAACAGACTTCACTAAAGATGCTGGAAACTGGACATTACTTACATGACAGTTAGCGCCGTGATTGACAAATGGAAAATTACGAGATTTTACGAGATTTTACGAGGATTTACGATCAATAGACCATTAGCGTTATTCCAGACGTGTTGTACGGAAGACTTTACTGAGAGATGGAGAATTGCGGAACGCTATCACACTGCTGAAGCATACAAAACAAATCTATTGACTTTGGCACCAGTTTTTTTCTTAATCTACGAAGCCTTTCTATTGGCATGTCTAATATCACTCAATAAAGTACCGCCAATCCTACCTTCAGTATTGTAACTGATAAATATATAACATGGCTGTTACTTGTTTGTAACATGTTTGATACATGTGTATGAAATCTGGATATAGTTTACGTTAGGTTGATCATACATCAACTTTCATCACAGTGTAAGTGACAATTGTGCACACATACTAGTATACTATATCACTCGGAAGATACAGAATTTAATGATGAGATGAAGATGTTTAAGCGTAATAATGAATACACATATCATTATTTGACTAACCAAGGGCTTTAACTCCTAATTCGGAAAGTAATATTTGACCTAAAATAAACGAATGAACAGTCAAAGAAACAGTGGTGCCCGAGCGTAAATATTGATACGGATCATTAATATAAACAAAGGGCCATAAATCTTTATGTGAGGGTCTAATTCGTCCCATAAACGAACGTGCACAAGATCTTAAGGCAATGTATTAATGCATTGTGATCGTATTAGATAATTAGATATTCGGTTGCTGGAGTATAGACCAACAATTCGTAGACAGGGGAAGACAGACAACAGTCTATGGACGCCAGACGAGTTATCTTAAAAGCTCGCCGACAGTCCTTCTAGCATCGAATCTAAATATGAAATGGTGATACAGCAAACATCCATGGAGACTATGTAATGAACTAATTATTTAATTACATAAATAGATCTCTCATTAAAATACACGAAATAACAAGGTGCGCGTATAATACACACCTAGCAGTTGCTTATCAATACTTCACATAGATCAGAAGTGAAAACTACAGACAGAAATCAACCAATAACACTACAAAATTAGTTAATCATTCTCTTTTTAAGTGTAAGAACAATTACAATAGTATCAATAGATGCATTTTCAAGTTGTACATAAATTACTTGTTGGGGTTTTAGATGCATGTCTGTTCGTGTAATTAATTTGGTAATTGCAAAGTAAATGACGTGCATCCATGTTCCGGATGGATAAAACAACACTACTTGGCTGTTACAATCGGGGAAACAAACTCTCAAAGTAATCCATATAATATAAGCAAATGTTAGAAAAATCACTACATATACCTTAGGCATGTCTTCATATGTTTTAATTCAAACTCCAACAAAATTTGGACGAGTTTCTGGACAAGGATACGATGGAATAGTCATTAAGTCTGACCTAAGTGATGAAAACGCCCAAGAAATAGAAATGACATTAGTGACAAAAAAATCCAATCATATTTGAGCCCTCCTTTAATCAAATAAATATTACAACACGGAACATTTACATGGCCATACTGGATATAAGACAACATATTATGCCGGGTCAGAGAGTAAGATATCGCAAGTACTAATAAACCAAGAAGTCAACTTGGCCACTAACAGTATTGGCACAAAAATCCATCGGACCACAAAACGTACTGGGTTACTTAGTGTACTGGGTCATATCTTCATTAAGCGTACAGGGCATTACAGTGGTTGATGATAAACCCCAGTATAATGTAACGGACAAGATCAATATGAAACTATTCTGATCAGGATGAGCCTCGACAATCTCTATATGTCATCTATCCCATTACAAACTCTTCAGTCACAATGCAGTTCTCCTACATCAACCTTCAGTCTTTTAACTAATCAATGATTGTTTGAAGCCAATTTAGAGAATAAATAGCTTGAAACGACACCAAGTTTGATTGCTGTCAACACGTGCAGATTGTCAATACAATACAACAATGGCATAATTAGACTAGAGTCACGGAGTAACACTGACTTGTAATCATTAATACCGTTCATAATATTAGTAGTATCCATCCTACGGCAAGACCTTTCAGTTCGCACAACAGTCACTGTGAAAAAAAAATCATAGCTAATTCCTCAGCACTATCTGACTGGTTTGGCCTAAAGAGAAATTCTGAATAATGTTACCGTGGGAATATCAAACAATTTAGAAATCGAAACAAAAATGTAAAGATTTCTTTCTGAAGATCAAATATGAGATTTCAGGGAAGAATTGGTGTTTAGTTCATGAACAGGGATTGTCAGTTCCAAAATAATGTTATCTAATCTTAAATTCACTTCGTTTGTTACTGAAATCGCCATATTGTACAAGACAAGGTCTATTTAAGGCGTATGTACAGTCAAACCTGTGATCAAAGGCCACCCTCATCAAAGACAAAATATGGCTTTATGACAGATGTACTTTATTCGAAGGTCAGTTTGCTCTAAATAATCAGTGACGGTTTTTCAAACGCCTTTATTTACAGGGCGATCTTTATTCGGAGATGGCTGCAAACACTTTTTTTCTAAATTCACCAACTGTTCTTATGCACTATAAATAATACCAAGCAGAGAATATTCTCTCACAGTTAAATCAGACAGATAGAAAATGCAGCCTTTAAGAAAGATCAATTTACCACAAAAAATGTTTTAATGAAGCGACAAAATATTTTCAGCTTAGCTAGCTCTGATTCGATACTAGACCACTGACAATTGACAGTGAATTGTGGTAAGTTAACAAGACACCACAAACACAATTACGCAGACTAACGTGGCTGAAGCGAATGGCTCTCAAATGGGTATTCAGGGCTCACTTTTGATTTCTTATTAGCGAATTAGAAGTTTATTAGGAAGACCCATTGAAAATAGTTCATGAATTCACAGTCCAGTGCAAATGATCTTGTTTTCGTAAGAGGATTTGTTCGGGAACATTATCGTTTTATTTGTTTCACTTCATGTATAAAGATCAGTGGTTAGTGTGCTGGACTTTAACTCGGCTATCCGGGTTCAAATCCCGGTCGCGGCAGGTCATACCCTTCTATGAAAGTTTGACAAATATTTCGATTTTCCTCCATATGTGAAGAAGTTACCGGCTCCTTGCAAAAGGGTAAGTTAGGACTGATTCGTATACAGTCTAGGAAAACTGGTTTGGTGAACCGGCCGCCGATATAACTGAAAACAATGTTGAAAAACGGCGTTAAACCCCAGTGAAAAAAGATCAATACTGATCGAAAAGCAAGGAGACTCGTTCAGGTCACCAAACCATCGTACAAGACTGTATTTCTGTTGAACTAACCCACAAAACGCGAACACAATGATGTACATCAAGGTTTGTAACAAAAAAGCAAGAACCAGACCATAAATTGTTTATCTAAGGCTTTAAAACGATAGTTTCATGATCATAACAATATATTGTAATATCACTCCACGATTTTATTTACAACCGCACCTCAGCATCAGACCGACCTACGACACCTTCCGTCTAGATTGAATCATTTAGGAGTTTCAACGAAATTCTTGATGAATTTTAAAACACAAATTGTACAATATAAAACGTCAGGCTGTAATGGCGATGTCTGAAGAAATTTCGGATATTCTCAAATCGTATTGATTTCTAGCCGATGGTATTATAGAAAATTCAAGATAATTGCGTTTCAAGAATTTCTCGAAATTTACTGATACTTTAACCAGTTTCTCTACTCAAACTAATGCTTCAGTCACCGCTTTAATGTCCCAGAAGAGATTTATTAG
The DNA here is from genome assembly GCA_008271625.1 of Lutraria rhynchaena. Lineage (NCBI taxonomy): Eukaryota > Metazoa > Mollusca > Bivalvia > Venerida > Mactridae > Lutraria > Lutraria rhynchaena. The sequence goes on along the minus strand of VIBL01000004.1, from coordinate 3,432,271 downwards.
GCAAGTAAAATACATTTCGCTTTTTACAAAAAATAAGGACACAATCACAAGGCGTTTCTATTTTAAAGATTGCCAGTAAAGATCGCATTTTTACGGTAAAAATCAAAGCAAAGTAACTTGTTCATATAGCAGTGTTGTTGTTGTTTCTCATATCGCAATAAAGAGGGCGGCTGAAACATGAATGAACAAACAAACCCCAACAAATCAAACACGATTTGATTTTACGAGAAGAAATATTGTTATTAAGTTAAACTAGAGACACGTATTAGATTTTAAGAGATTAAATGTTCCAAATAGGGTCACTAACCAATTTTATAGATGTACTGAAACCAGCAATTTGCATTTTTTCTCAAAGAGAAATCGTTTTCGCGCGGAATGGTTGCATCATACAACGCTTAGCGTACATGAGGAGTTCTAAAGAATAGGATATCAAGTACAAATTAACTAGAATTAAACAAAACAACAGTTTTAGTCTTAATACTTCGGTGTTCCCTCTAAAGCAGTACTTTTTTTAAAACTTGTCATGCCACTCCTTGTTTGTGAGACACAGTGTGATATTTCAGTCAATGATTTTAAGTAGTTTTACGAGCTGTTAGATACATGAATAAATGACTGACACGTATGCAAATAACAATATCTATGCATTATATTGACATCTTAATAACTTACGAGAGGACAATCAGTGAGTTTTGTACGTACTAATATTAACAAAAGAACTAAGAGAAGAAAGTTTTACATGCCACTACAAAAGGGATGGGGAAACACGAACCTTGGTGTACTAACATCAGTTTGTCTCAATGATGAATACTGATATTTCGTGAAGAACGCGATAAAATGAGATTTTTCAGGGGAATTTTGGAAGAAATCCGTTTAAAGTGCAAAGTGTCACAATAACGCAAAATACACTAAAATACTCAATTGTTCATTATCGTAAAGATAAAAGAATGACACAAAAATTCAGGAAATTTATGTAACTTTATACAGTGACAAGATTCTGAAACTTGATACAGAAAATTCAAAAACTGAACAAAATGGAGACAAGATTATTTGTTATTAAATCAGAGATTATAATCGATCCAATTCTTTTCAAGAGTCATATTTGCTGAACATAGCATACAAAATGAAACCAAAACTACTGTAATTAGGTTCTCTAAGCTCTTATACAACACAATTTAGACCAAGTTATATTATGTTTCCCCATACAAATCGTCTAAACCTTATTTATGCCCCTGTTTGGAAGAACATGTTGCTATTTTATGAAAAAAGGTTAAAGATGTTGCGATCTCCAAAACACATTAAAATCACAACGTGTAATCATTGGGTTGTAAAAAACAGAATGGATGGCACGGAGCTTAATGTTGCTTCATCTTGCAGAAAATACTAAGCAGCCTCACAAACGTCGTAACATTACCATACGTAATTTTCAAAGCCACATGCGCTTCGACTCCTTACATATATAGACAATCAATATTATTCAATGAGACAGTAAGCAGATGGGTTTTCTTTCAAATGTAATTAAGCTTATTGCAGCGGTTCCGCGTTTCTTCAGGCTTAGTCAGGATTCAATAGAGAAATTCCTTTTATTCAATCATTTGTTTTATTCATTCGGATAATTTCCCGATGTAACGGTTGCTTCTAAAGGTTCCGACTATAAACATGTCCAAACATACAATAATCCCTATGGCATTGATACAAATATTGCAGACTGTTAAGAGGTGGTAACTCTCCGGACTAACTTGGAACTAACGTGTGAGGTATTGTTGTGTTCTGTACCATTGTAGTGTAGTCTCTTTTAATATCCCCCCCCCCCCACAAGCGATATGTTCTTATGAAGCCTACAGTGTTCTGTAGTAGTTTGTATTTTCCACGCTGAAAGTATTATGGATTTTGTTTGTTTGTTCAGCATGTCGAATCTTACGGGAACCTTATCTTAGATTTTCGTTCATCAATGTTTACGAATGACTTGTTTTACAGCTGATATAGAAAAAAAAACTGAACAATCTCATAAGTGTTCCTGTACATATATACAAATCAACTTAATCTAACTGGGGCAAGTTAATCCGTATATTAGTTTATACTTATTTATTTTAGCTCGATTGTGAAACAAGCAATTTTGCTTATATTAATCACGCTCGAGTCCGCTTCCTGGATGCAGCACCAGTACTGCGTCCGAAAAATGGGATTCTCAAGTTCATGACCGAAACCCGTCGAAGCCGGGATTTAGCCCATGTATTTACTGAACTAAATCTAGAAACAGTAGTGGATGAATTGACACATTTCAGTATAAATCAACTTCTTCATTATCAGCGTTTACAGTTTCAACGTTTCGTAATAAATGTTTTCCAAGATGGTCAATCATTCTGTATGAATGAATATTTTGTTCGTTTGTTTTATCAATGATTTAAGATAGAAAAATGTAGACACGAAACCTCTATGTTATGATTTACTGTCATAACGTCGTATCTAGGCAACGCGTCATTAGCAAAACCATTCCTTCACGTTTCTTGGAGTATTGTCACCATTAAAAGACCATTCAATAAGAATGAAGTTTGTCAAAGTTATTTCAGGGCATCCCTATCTCTTTAATTATGAAGACTACCTCGTTAACTCTCACTTTCATAAGTGGATTTTCTATTTTCATAGTGTCAACACATCATGGTTTCCGTAACATATTCGTCTGCTTTTCTGAACACGCTACCTGGGTTATCTTGATGGTCCTCTGACCGACTTCAACAAGAAATTCAATTAAACTTAAGAAACTGACAAGAGAATGAGAGTGTTAGATTGGACAAAAAAGATTATCGTGCACACTAATCGATTGTAATGAAATGGAGGATTTTAAGGATGTTATTGTGAAATGCAGAACGAAGTTCCAATTTGAAATAATACATGTAGTTGCAAAATGTCAAAATAATAATTAAGTCATACAATAAATAAACAGCAGTCTCAAATTACGTCAATTTAACCGCACAGGCCCCGAGGTTATGAACTTGAGAAAAGTCTCCGAACTCAAATTACAATTCCTTTCTTTAAGTATAGTGGTTGAAAAGATAAAGAAAATTAATGTTTAAATATATACAAATATTCAGGGTCAATTACGCCGTCAGAATAATGTATCAATAATGTCATTATTGTCTGATCATAATTAACTGTGAACATTAAAAGACAAAACTTGAGATTTGAGTTCGGAGACCAATCTCAAGTTTTATAATCTCGGACCCAGTAGAGCCCGCCGTAACACAATCCAGTTCACAAAGAATTCAAAATGTTCTCTCTAGTGATAGGTTCAAATACAAGTTTCAGTGTTGTCTTAAGACAAAAACAAACTTAAACGATTTATAACCAAACTGTCTGTATAATATCTGAGAGTGTACAAGTGCTTCAATTAGTCTAAATCAATAAAACGGAGTTATAAGAAAACAATTAAGCTATTATACTGCTTCGTACAAAAACATCAGAAGAAATTGCCGATATTCAGCGTAATATTCGCATTTATAAATAAAACTTTCATTTCCTCTAAGTATTTCTAAAAAGCACGAATGAGTAGACATAAGGCACCATTAAATGAGATTGATCTGCGATGAAAGGATGTTTTAAACAATTAAAATGCTACATAATTCCAAACGAGTTATGTTTCTAATGTAATTTTAACAAACTTTTCCTAAAGATTTCTAAACTAACTTTACAAGTATGTGTTCCACAAGGGAACATCATTTCGTATAAGGATACAATTATACGTATACAGTTGACTAAAGGTTTTCTAAGCAATCGAGAAGTTCTCTCCTACAATTCAAAGTCTCTAGAAAACATTTCATCTATCGAATATTGAACAAAAACGCAATTATTCTATAATACTTGGTGTCCCGGTGTTTCTGACAGGGTGCATTGTAGTTTGCATACACAAATATGGAAGTTCTATCTGTGTACAATATTATTCAATGTCTCATGCATCCAGGTCATTTCTAGGCACAGCAGTTATACGACATACATATCTTCATAAAACTAACGCATGAATATGTCTATAATAATGCAAATGGCCTAGAAATTTAGTTGTTGGTTTAACGCCGTTTTTCAACATTTTTTCAGTTACATACGGTGGCAGGTTCACCTAGCAAGTTTTCCTGGCCTGTACACTAACCAGAACTAACCTACCCTTCCACAAGGAGCCGGCGACTGCTCCACATATGGAGGAAAAAAGACATTCTGTCAAATTTTCGTAAGAGGACATGACATGCCGCGACCGGGATTTGAACCAGGGTCAGGGTTACAACATTCGAAACAGAAGAAATGCAATATGCATATCGTTTATGCAATGTTCGGCGTTATTTGGATCAAACTTGTTTCGGTGTACTTTTGGTGTCTAACAAACCCCGTGTTTCAATGAGATGGGAACTTTTAACGACAGTCACTTAATTATTACGTTTTATTTCTGTGATTATTAACTGAATCATGGTTCTCTGAATGACAAATACAATAATTAATGTACTCTGGATGTTCCAATGTCTGCTTATATGAGGGAGTGAACATTCGGATAATTTCGTTGAGAACATTTGCCTTCACTAAATGATTTCTAGTACGTGTTCCTATGACAATGAACACTTGACAAAAATGAAAGCTGTTAGTGTCGACTGGAGCATTGGTAAATCTCATTTAAACTGTTTAACGAGGGTCTAAATTAAATTTATCGGCACGCCTATTCCAGTGTGATATCTAGTACTGCGCTAGCTTCGTCTCCGGTGACAAACGTTTGGCAGAATACATCAGTTACTTGCCTTTGAAAATAAAAACAACAACACCATGTATGCACATTTTTTTCTTGTTAGTAACAATATAAATTAACAATTTCACGCGTGCATCATGAGACTGTCTAAAATGACTTTGTGGAAAATGCAAGCCGACTCTAAAGTTGTAAATGAATAATTGCGGGTGCGAATCTAGTAAAGGTTGTTTATGGTTCAGAATGAAATGGAACAGGGTCCAGTAACGTAATAATCTGATTTTATCAATTAAAGAACTTTTATTATATCAGGGGCGTCTGTGATCAAGTGGTTATAGTCTCTGACCAGTAACAACACAACACCCTTACAGCTGAGAGTTGGAATCTCACACAGAACAAAACTAAACGTGAGGAAGCTGTCCAGATAGCTTACAGAAAGTCGGTTGTTCTATCCAAGTGTATGTCTGTGACCTTCCTCAACCGTAAAGCTGGCAAAGTTGTCATATGACCCTGGCTGTTGGCGCGACGTTAAAACCCGGAAAAAAATCCCTTATATTATGTTATATCGCAACATACAACAGTATGACAGGACTAGGGCTATTATGAAGGATCGGATTGGTTAATTATCTATTCCGTCTATTATTAGCCAATGACAAGGGTGAATTTTAAGGATGATCCACATGTTCAGTTATTTTGATTGGAAGTCAAAATTGAGATGAATGTTAATTATATTCTATTAAGAAACACATTTTTGGCGCGTAGCACATTGTACTACATCAACCTAACCTACATGTCATTATAAATATGATAATACAGTGTATCATTAACTGATAAGCCACAGATGTATTTGATTTGAGAATAATCCAAGGTTCAAATCTCTCAATCTAGCCCAAGAGTATAGATGAAAACTAATATTTATAGGAATTTTATTGGCAACAATTTTAACACAGATTCTAGAAAAATACATCAATTTATTAACACACAAAAGTGATAACTTGCAGAAACAGCAAAGTTGAATGAATGGAAATCATATCAAGAACATGGATGCCAAATCAGAAAAATGTACCCAGTGATAACTTGGTTGTTTGCCCCCTGATGTTGGCAGGTTAACTATTGACAGGGAAAACAGATAACTTCGAAGAATGTTTGTATCATAAAGTGAAATATCCCAGCACGCTTGATCTTCCGGGGATATAATACATTGGTTCTTTATTGTTTTTTTGTTCTAGCGCACCTTTGTAATACTTGTTAAGTATTTATACCGCTGAAATGGTGTTCGCTTTGAGACAGCTAGGTGTAAAGTTCATCGGCCAGATACATGTTTTATACACCAGGTGGTAGGATGTATGAAATATGTGTATCATTGTAGTCGTGCAACAATTCAAACGATATGATTATTTTGTGAAATCGTATCTTCATCATTGTAACATTATTTTTTCCACATAACACAGAGTTGATTTTTATAATTCACATTTAAAACTTTTTATTTGACTCAAGAATTCAAAAACCATCCACTCGAAATGCTAATCATGCTAAGTTCCATTTTTCTTGAACTTTTATCCTAATACAAGGAAAGTTTTGACCAAAGTACGTGCGTACGTAAAATTTGTGCGAGCAGACGCAGGTAAATGCAATAAATCGACAAAGATAGAACAATACTAAAAATTCATTCAAGGGGTAAAAAGTTCTAGCATCTAAAAATAACCCATTCATTAGTAAGTCGCTTACCACAGTTCAAAATTTCAGCAAAAGAGGTCAATGAACTCCTACAGGAATAACATGTTTATGAGTTCCATTCGATGACGTCATCGTCCAACCAATCGAAGGTCAGGAAGATCAAGAATCAACATTTAGAACGAATTAAAAAACAATTTTTCGAGTTAAGCCAACAATTACTCTTTTAATAGGATAATGTATGTACACTTGTAAACGATGAACGCAAAATATTGCAATACGACGTTAACCATTGACTGATACAATGACAAATTGAAGAAGAAGAAAAAAAGCCAAAACAAGCATTTGTTCTTAACTTTTATCATGCATTGAAATGAGTGTAATACATGTACTCTTATTATCACGGGCACTTACCTGACATCAATTACTGATATAGGTAACACTTACAATGTAGTGAAATGTGAAATAAAATTATGGATTATGTGTATTACATGATACAAACTATAGAAGCTCAGTATATTTACAATGTTGTGAAATGTGAAATAAAATTTATGGATTATGTGTATTACATGATACAAACTATAGAAACTCAGTATATTTACAACGTAGCGAAATATTATTTATGAATTAAGTGAATTTACATGACACAAACTAAAGAAACTTTGGATATTTACAATGTAGTGAAATATAATTTATGGATTAAGTGAATTTACATGACACAAACTAAAGAAATTTTGAATATTTACAATGCAGTGAAATATAATTTATGGATTAAGTGAATTTACATGACACAAACTAAAGAAACTTTGAATATTTACTATGTAGTGAAAAATACAATTTATGGATTAAGTGTATAAGTCTGCTTATCATCCGGGTTATCAAGTATTGAAGTTATTATAACAAACTTATCCGAAAGTATTTCATATAAATAAATGTTTTATGTGTTAGCGTCTAGACTATAATATCGTTATGTGCTATACTAACTGACGAATGATAACAATACATCTGGACAGGATTAAAATACGATCGATGTCGTCTCTTCATTTTGTTGTCTTGTTTGCCTAGCAAGTGAGTTATGTCGATAATGTGTGAATTTGAAATAATTCTAGGAACGAGATGAGGAGAATATAAAATGGATTCCCTGGAAACTTTATACAATATACACTGTGAATTTGTGCAGGACTGCTAACGAATATTCATAAATCGAGAAATATCACAATACATGAAAATATCACATAACATGAGAAATATCACAATACGTGAAAATATCACATAACATGAAAAATAACACAATACGTGAAAATATCACATAACATGAGAGATATCACAATACATGAAAATATCACATAACACGAGAAATACCGCAATACGTGAAAATATCACATAACACGAAGAAATAACACAATATATGTAAAATGACACAAACAGCTGAAATTCTCGACTGATGACACTTCGAAATGGTCTGCATCAAAAACCTGTAGCGGATTAAATTGATTTGAATGATACCCAATCCTCTACTCACCACTTCATGTTTACCGAAACCACGGAGCGTAATTGAGTTAAGTACGGAAATATAAAACAAGGCTATGAATATTAAATACAATATGCCGCCGGACGTAAAACGAAGCATAAACAACATACAGCTTTTCACAAACTCTCGGAACAGCTTACCAGGAATACACATCCGCTACATGTCCAAATATGGTATAGACATACAAATGGAAGTAAATATTAATAACTAAAATAATTCATATAATGACTTGTATTGTTATATAACAAAGTGCTGCTAACTTTCACCAGACAATAACTCAGTACTTATCATAAAAAATAAGCCTTGTGCGCAAGGTCTGCATGAAATCATAATTAAAGTCTGAAACACACATGTGAACATTTCTTTCAATACATTGTATATTAATTACTCAAATACTTTTTTTCAATGAATATCAGCAAGTTTTATCTTACACTTTTCTCTATAATATTAAATCTTAAAGTTATTGAGTTTTGAAACTATGTCACGCAACGAATAAGGACTAAGTGTATTGAATCCAATTGCCATGGCAACGGGAATAAACAAAAGTAAAATATACGGTTTAAGAAAGTAGATATAAATCTAAGGTATAAGATATATAGAGTGTCTGGATTCTGTTTTAATTTCCTTGTTTTCTGCTCGCGAACAAGCATTGAATTATCATGATTCTTCACCAGCATTAAGATCGAATTAAATGTTAACAAACCAGTCTGCTTGTAAAATGATTGGAACATGAAACCCATCGGAATCATTATTATGTAAACCATAACCATTGGTAATTACATGTTTGTGTGTGAATCGTATAACGCTAAACCAAAGGTTGGTTATAAGAAGGTCTCCGAGAATGGAAAATTAATCGCTTTTCCTGTGATGCAATGATTACGTCATATTGGTCTACATTATTACCAACCATCCAATAAGTCACAATAAATATATTCAGAAAAAAAAAACGTACATTCATAAAGATAATCATTTACCTTAGCAAGCTTCAGTGAAAATTAACAGTTTTCATCGGCATGCTTAAAAATGCTGCGAGAGCCACGCAATAGAACATTGCTTGAACTACCGCAGAAGTGAGATAAGATTTTTATCTCAAAATATTGACACACGTCCAGCAGCAATCGTATTAAAAGCCACAATCGCCACAAAAATGTATTAACAAGTGGAGTTTTGGAGCTTGAATGACCTAAAATATTACAACACAATTTTGAAAAATTAATGTCTTGAATGTTCAATTTTATATGAAATCGTTTTATACGGATTTAATTCGCATCATTTGCGTGGGACGAGGAATTAAACGCTAAATCACAAGATTCAAAATTCAAGAGCGATCCTTAATTATTTCTGATTAAACCAACTTGAACGCTATTAAAATATAGTCGCACTAATGCCTGGTGAATTTGAATAAACTCATTTTCGACCAATCAGATTACAGAACGCTCATATCTGCTCTATAGTCAATACGTACATTTCCGGAAAGATTGTCACCCAATCAGATAACAGAATTATTGTAGCTAGACATTATCTCCACTTCCGTTATCGTTATTTACTGCTGTCTAGTCAACGATACAAATATCACATTTATTTCACAAACCAGACATAATGCAATTTTCCAAGCCATCTCTACAATTACTTACAACACATATCATTTAATTTTTTGTCTGAAACACAATTATGATTTTAAGACATGGCAATTCATCTCCATTTTTTTGGAAAATACATCACAGGCAAGTGACTGTCGTACTGAGTGATGATTAATATTGTAGAATAAAGTACAGTGTTCTACAGTGAGCTCAAAATACAGGAGAATATGACTATGAAAATAAAGCATAAATCGTTGAAATATGATGTCACACAACGTATTGTTATCATTTTTATGGTCCTAAACCATTCAAAATGAAACTCATGTTTTACACGATTTAGAACCAAAAGTAGCGTGTCTATTTTTTTTGTTTATAGCAAGTAGTTGATCATAAACTCAAAATCAGTTGATGGACATTCGACTAAAGTTCAAATTTCTCTAAAATGTTCGCAACGAAAAAATCGGAAAGCATTGGTTTTTCGGATGGATGAATTATCGACAGTTGCTATTTACAAGTGCAAATATGAAATAACAAGACAAAAAACGCCAGCTTTTCATTTCTGTACCAGCAAGACACCTGTACTAGTGGGGTGACTTTTCCAATAAAAGTGACTTATTTCAAGGGATAGATGTCCTTGAATGCATAACAAAACATGTTATATACCAAATTAATGTAGAACCTGCAGTTTTTCAAACTGTCGAGATAAATGACGGCGGGTCCTAAAATCCTAAAGATGGCGTCCAAGTTGGCCGCCGTTTTTATCGTTTCTTTAGAAATTATTCATTCTTTGAGGAAATTCTGTTCAGTTGAATACAAAAACAATTATACTTACATACGTGAGAGAAAATCACAATCTTAAATTTTGTTTTGAAACATGACCCATTCAAGGTCAATGTCAGGGTCGTTTCAAGGTCAAACCTAAAATATGTAAAACGCTATTTTCCTGTTGAACATTTTGGTATGTAACATGTTTTGTCACACTTCTAAGGCCACCGCACCTCCAAAAACACATGGAATGTCACCCTGCCACATGTTTACAAATTAGTACGGACCAAGGTGGGTTGATGTGAGCAATAAATATTTACACAAACCATGCGAGCCATTTGATTTTTAGTGAAATATTTTATGGTATCATTATGGTTAAAAATTACGACAATAAAAATGCTCGGCATTTCTAAATATCACAAAAATAATAAAATATTTACAAAATCAAGAACAACAGAAGTGTACCCCGAATGACATTAAACCCACACAACTCTTAGAGTGAAGAAAATAGTACGTACCGAGAGACTCGCTTTCAATAAAACAGTTTTTTTCTCACAGCTCCCGGGGGTTAAACTATCAATACGCTACACGTTAACTAAGTTCTAACATTAAAGTTATTTACAACACGAGCAACTGACTTCAGTTTCATATTGTAATGGATGAACTTAAAATGTGGAATGAACCCTGAGCGTACCACACAAACACTGATGAACTTAGGTAGCTACCGTGGTCCAGTGATTAGTGCGCTAGACTTGTAATCCGGAGATCCGGGTTCGAATCCCGGTCGCGGAAGGTTATGCCCTTCTATGAAAATTTGACAAATGTGTCGATTTTCTTCTGTATGTGAAGTTTCTGGCTCCTTGTGGAAGGGTAAGTTAGTACTGGTTGGTGTTCAGTCCAGGAAAACTGGTTAGGTGAACCGATCGCCGTATATAACTGAAAAAGTGTTGAAAAACGGCGTTCAACCCCAGTGACAATCACCTGATGGCCTATACTAGAGATGTTGGCTGACAGTTAATGCCATCAAACCTTAGTCGAGACTTAATACCGTTATGACGACAGCTACATGGAGCTGGCGAGTCCCTGTGGGCAAAATAGACGAAACAAATAAACGACCAAGAAAATGGGCGAACATAAAATAAGTCGGGAAAGTGAATGTTTAACAGGGAAAGCTCTTGTCAGAACAGATATCAGCGATACGCAGAGGGTTAGAAAGGCGGGTAAATTATAGAGTACTTTTGAGAGGATAAAGTATTTTAAGGGGAAATCACCGGAGTAAGATTGCAATGTTTTTGGGCTTCGTTCAGATCACTAATACTTCACGAGTTCTTGGTATGGTTGCTATTGTACTGGACACGAACATATCCGGTTAACTCAGTCCGTTAAGCATACAATTGTTGATCTAAAGGTTTTGTGATCTAGAAAAACATTTTGCGCAATAATTTAGTATAAAGATATAAAACCAAATTCATTTGACCTCCGAGATAAATTGTCAGCTGGTAGATAGATGCATCTGCATTCATGGTAAGTATTCGAACTAGTATAAATGTGAGATTAATCTCACACACCTTTTTATTTTATTACTACAAATCAATTTTAACCAATTTATATCAGTTATCCTTCATTCTTACTATCATATCATCATTTTACCCGATTTATTCTCTGCCCTTTTCCCTTTATCTAGATGCGCGTTACATGACCATTAGTTGTCCAAGCGCCAAAAAAAAAAAAAAAAAAAAAAAAAAAAAAAAACTATCAAATTGAAACGAAGGGATATGCTAAGCCAAACATAAGTAAAATATGTTCCTCGGGACTTGAAGATGTCAATAAGTAAAAACGGTTACGAGGTTTTAAAATTATTTTGTATTGCGCAGTAATAATATTGATTCAAAATAACATAAAGACAAACTTCCTACAATTATTTTAATCATTCCATGTTTGGCATAATGATAAATACACCGTAACGACGCTGCAGTCATTTGGTGAGTCGGCGTAAATCCTTAGACAATTAGATTCAGGTTCAACTTCTAAGCTATCTGTCAGCAATAATCACCAATATTGATACAAACTGGGACTTATGTGAATCCATCTTAACTCTACAAATTTAATTTTCAAGTTTTATTCAGAGTTAAAGGGGCATAAAATCGACAGGAAAATATTATTGCTGTACTCTTGATCCTGTTATAGTACGTAGGGAATTTTCAAGCAGTTAAAAACGAACGAACGAACGGACGGACGGACGGACGGACGCACGGACGGACGGACGGACGATGTTTATCGAATTATTCATTGTATGCATAAACTATTAATTATCAATACGAATCAATATCCACACCAACGTCAGCATTAGAACCTAGGTTTAATACTCTTAACTGACGCAATGTGATATGGTCCACATATGATCCGCACGCCAATAATTTTTTACTACATTAGGTTATCCTTCCTGCTGAAATCTAAATAAAACAATGGGGAATTATGAGGCTTGTTTCACTTACCCATCAAGACAGAAATATTTCTTTAATAAAAACTATGTTCCAGCAAATACCAGAAATAAAATGAGTACCCAAAACATAACGTACAGACTTAATAGGGCCATAAAAACGTTCACTATCCATTCAGTACCATAACGCAGACAAAGGTCCAAATCAAAGTACTGAATGTACTAACTTCTCTGTACGACCTTATAGACAAAAATATAGGAAAAAAATAACACAAATCACAAATGGTTCCCATGCTAAGTGAAATACGTATTGGCATTGAATTTTAAATGCCTGGATAGAGACTTTCCCTCGTAATGGGTTTGTCAATACACACGTCACAAACAAAATCATAACAATCCAATACCAATGTGATAAAAAAAACGTTTGTCTTAAGAAAAAAATGGCCATATTTCCTTCAAATCAATAAAATCGGGAGTTAATCGCGGACGGTAAATTTGGCGGCAGATCTATAACTCTAAGTGTTTAGCAAAACAAGACATTTGTTTGCAAAGCATACGTGACACACATTGAACTGAGTTAAGAAATAGCACATATGAAAAACTGGGGAGCGTTTTTTTTGCTTTATCGTCTGCTCAGGGGAAGAAACTAAATAAACCAAAATACGTATATTGTTATAGTGTACAGCTTAATTAAGTTTTTTTATATGAGTAAAGAGATATGTGTAAGTTAAGTACGCAACAAACACGGCTTTCGTATCTCCCGACGCCAAACTGTTCAAAAATGGAAAAAAACTTCAACAAAAACAATTGAAACATTATAACAAAGTTGGGGAAGAACTAGAAAGTGTATGAGAGGTAGAGTGGGAAAAAGGAAGGACAGTGATTGAGTGATTGAGTGATTGAGTGATTGAGTGAGTGAGTGATTGATTGAGTGAGTGAGTGAGTGAGTGAGTGAGTGAGTGAGTGAGTGAGTGAGTGAGTGAGTGAGTGAGTGAGTGAGTGAGTGAGTGAAGGTGAAATTCATGGAGGGTGAGAGGGGGGAGGGGAGGAAATGAGGGAAACGTGGGGAGTTACATTGCTGCCAACCAGACTAAGTGAATACAGAAATAGGAGAAGATGAATTTAAGTGTTTTTCTACTTTTGATCCGTTGATTTTCAATATTTAAACATACCAACTGCTGCAGGCAGGAGTGAAAGTGAGACAAAGAGCTTTATAAAAGAGAACAGCATAAACATGCTGGAAATTAAATTCATTCAACATTCATTAAGCATCTCGTAAGAAGTAAATGACTTAAGTCGATATTAACTCAGAGTTCAAACACTGAAGTAACTCTATTTGATTTAAGAATAGATAATTTGATGTAATGCAGTTGCCCATCAAAGTTTAGTGAACATTCTAACAGCAGTGAAAAAGAAAATGTTGAAAGGAATATAAGTACAGTGAAAGACGGACAGTGAACTAAAGATTCGTATGGCAAACCCACCTTGAACTCTGGATGAGCTAATGAAAAAAGACGAAGAAAGTGAAAAACCTGTTCTAAACAACAGTAGGGACAAAAAACATGAACAACACGAATTTTGAAGAAAAAGGATTCACAATGCAGCGCACAAAAGTGTGGCTACAAAAGTAATATTTAAATAATTGAATTGATTGTATCCACGAGGCTCCAGGAGCTGTGTATCTATAATATTAAGATAATTATTTAGAGTAGAAAGATGCAAACGATGTAATTCAGAGCTGTGTACAAACCATGATGTTTGCACCATCAGGTAAATTCACAAGTTTATTTCATACACTAAGTCTATATTTACGAAAACACCATGCGTTATAAATTTAACCAGAGCTAGTACAAAGATGAAAACACATGTTTATAGTCCAAAAGGAGCACTTTTTGTATTATTACATTTATCAAAAAAGCATCAACAACAAAAAACACCATTTCATCAATTCTATATGCGTAGCCAATTACATGTGTCTAATACTCGCCATAAAAATCTATCGATGAGGAAAAAAGGATATCAATTTTTGAAATTCAACTGATCAAGTAGTTAAACAACACACCACAACACAGCATAAAATGATAACAGGTTCGTCTGTAGCTTGGTGTTAATTTTTTTCACACATTTATGACCAACATTGACACTCGTAAAGTTATACAATGAATAGACCAAAGTTTTAATATTTTTAATAAAAACATATTAATTATTAAGTACGCTGTTGTTAGTGTTGGTGTGATATGTTCATCACGATACGACGGATTAATATAACATAAAAAAGTAATCATTCTCGCACAATCATGCTAAATGTACGACTTCATACTTCCCCCTCCCCCTTAAAACTTAAAATAACCCCATAATCACATCTGTGAAACTCAGTAAAGTCACTTCTTAGACCTTAACCAACAGCTATACACATTTTCTTCAGGAAATGGCAAACATTGTCACACGATGAGGAAAATTAATTTTTATAAGAAGGCAAGCAATTAAAAAAATCATACTTTTAAAATTAAGTCAGATAAGAACGGGGACACGTGACCAAAATTTCAAACAAAATTTTCATATGCAAACCAACAGTTACATTTACAATGTTATTTCACGTTAAAATATTAATTTTATCAATCACTTAGTTCTTCTGAACAATAATTGTGTATTATTCATAGGGGTGTATAATATCAGTTGAACTCTGTGCATCAATGTGCCGCTTAGAGACTTTAAATCCGTTTAGCAGACTATACCGTCTTCGAATCAGATGCTATAAAACAATTACTCCACCAAAGATATGATTTAACACATAAATCACACGAGAACTATTTCAGAAACTTAGGAACAAAAAAAAAGAGAAACAAACATTCTTCTCATTATGGACTTAGAATCTACAGAAAAGATAACGGTGTAATTATGTTTCGGAACATGAAATTCTGATCTCTGAAACAATGCCGGTTATAAAACTCGCAAATCATTTATATCGATTGCTCCCGTCATGATAAAGTATATCTCTTTGTATCAAGGGGATTCATGGCTGTTTTTTAATGCTAAATATCTGCACATAATATTCTCCACGGATTGAATTCTTCAATGACGTGGCTTTCTGAGTAAGAGAATACGAGATATGGTAATTTCTTGGTTTCTGTATACGATGCGTGAAAAAGGTTCAAGCAGGACCATCGTTTTGCAATAAATCAAGATCTACCCAACACTAGACGATGCTTTAAGGTCACAAAAATGCATTAACAGAAACCAATTATGCTAACCAGTCTTGCACGATGTATATCACGTAAATACAACAAAACGGCTACGCACACACCCTTTTTTGGCATTCAATATTTTCATAATTGCACGTTTCATACCAAGACATGTTCGCGATGCCTTCACTTACATTTTGTGCCCTTCAATGAAAATATTAAAGACGAAGGTAACTACAAGAGGAGTCGTATTTGTTTTTTGTTTTTTTTTTAAAAAAAGCTAATGCCGCCGGACTTTATAATATATATTTGTTTATATTTACATACATCTTACGAGAGCAGCAAGGTCGGTTTAAAGGAATAATTAGTTCATCCAGCTGGCTTATTGATGGCGTTCTTAATACTCGCATTGCATGTTTCCAACCATTAAGAAAACAAGCTACAGTAAAAAGAATAGTAAAAAGAGTAAAAACACACGTATATGTCAAAAGATTCTGACAGGTCCATTATATTTAAAACCTAATTGCTATGTAAATGAAGTATTTTACCAACAATGTACAAACGTAATTGAACATTTCTCAAAATTTGTTTAAAACCCGAGGGAACTTAAAGAGCGAATTTAATTTTCCTGCCGCTCAAAAAATGCTCTCTTTTTGATTGGTGGCGTTAATATATATATCTGGAGAGGTTGCACTGTACTCAATAAATGTTTTAAAAGATTACTTCATTATATATAATTATAAAAATTCCTGTTAATATATATATAATATAAACTCTTAATTAATTTATTGAATACAGTGCAACCTCTCCAGAGCGGTCCTCTCTTGAGCGACAACCTCCCTTCAACACGAACATGCTTTTTCCCCACTGTACGATTAAACTACTTATTTAACCTCTCCAGAGCAGCAACCTGTCAACAACAACATAAGTTTGCGTCTCTAAAAGAATGTTGCTTTGGAGAGGTTTGCACTGTATGTTGTCAATTACTCGTATCTGCACAATCGTACTGTCATGGTTGGTCATTCTTGATTTCAGTCAATGCTATTGTTGGAATTGGTGCAAAGTTTCCGTATCCAGCGCTAAATGTAAGACACGATTCGGGATCACTTAATCTGTTGATGATTGTGTTGGACAAGCGGCAATAGCCCATTCCGTGAAGAAAAACTATAACATATACCAAATCAGGGGAAATCGTCTGTGATAATGGTAATAAATTAGCATTCAAATAAGTTGTTACAACCCCGGGAGACTTCAAAAATATTTGAGGATTCAGATGTTTTTGAAAATATGAGGACACTTCTACGCTAATATTACATTCTGTAAAGGGGTTTCCGAACAAAAATTCTAGCATGCATCTGGATAATGCGTTTTAATCACACAAGCGTCAGAATGGTGCGTTTTTTTTAATCAAGCGTCTGAGTGATGTATCATTATCAAACAAGCGTCTGCTTTTTTATTGCTGCAATTAAGCTTATTTTGAAAAATCAATAAAATAACAATTACAAAACCTATTGATATGTATATTTAAATGTAAGATATAATGTATATTTACATGATGATATCACTAAAGAAAATATTCAATACAATAAAATCTAGACCTCTGAATTTGCTATCTTGAAAATTATCAGAATTTTAGAATGAACAGAATTGAGAATGCATTCGGTGCTATTTTAATTAGTTCGTGTACCAGCAATTAGGCTCCAAAAATAACGCCTGATAAAATATCAAGAAAACTTCTTCACAACCCAAATATTGACGTTTTCATAAATGAGTGTTATAAGAGAACTGATAGTTTTAATTACCAAATCAATGTTCATACTTATCTGAGAAACTTAATGCTCAATGACGTCACTTCCGGTTGGTATTATTTGTTCTCCTTTTAAGTTTATCGATCGAAACAATAATATATTACCTACGATTGTACTAAAATAAAATGTCGACATCATCATGTTTTACAGTGGAACAAGATATTATTGCCTTCATTGAGATTGCTGGCGTATGTTTTCATGGCGAGTAATTGATTTTTGGAACGGAAAGTGTCGTTAGATAGTAGATACAGTGAGGACTGTTGTTTCAATAATTGTGGTTAATATGTGGATATTTTAAGCCCTGTATATCACCACACATGTTACTATTCCAATAACATCAAAGAAACAAAATGATAAATAAACAACACATAGTCGTTATACCTCAAAAATGTTAAACGACTTGAATAATAGCTAATGTATACTCATTTTGTATGAAATTGTTTCAAAATAAAGTGAAATTGTTTCAAAATAAAGTGATATTTTAAGCTATTGTGATAAATATACTCAATTATTGCCAATTGAATTGTAGACCTTATGAAATTACAAAAACTTCCAAACAACAAGGGAAATACCGCATAACATTTCAAAATTAGTGAAGGGCGAATATTATTCAATGGACATAAAGCTTTTTTTCTTAATTATTTAATATGTTTTCAACATTCTTTATAAACCGATTATCTTGTTAAATTCATACAAACATACACGTTCTTAAGTTATATAAAACATATATACTATGCAAAACGCATCATTTTCAGAATATTTTTCTCATTCACAATCTTATACTAACGCTAACGCGTAGAATACACCATCAAAATAACTTTCAACATGGAAGAACTACAATTTAGAAGAATAAAAATAAACAGAACCGTACTCCGAAAACCAATAAAGTTGACAAACGCGTGACCGAGAAATTCTCTTAAAATTTATACCGAAGCAAACATTAACATACGGATTTGTTTTTACTTTACAACTGTCGTAAAATAATATAAACATACAGAGCGGTTAAGAGCCAAAAGTCGAAATTATGTCAACCATGATTCATTGAAATCTTAATTGTATGAACTAGTTTTCGACACTACTTTTTAACCAATCAAAGACCGTTTTTCCATTTTATTGCAAACGAAATATAATTATTGTAAGTTTAAAAACTATGACACTGAAATTAATGATTTTCGAACCGTAATTGCCTCACAACATATTCATTTACAAGTGACAATATTGACTAGTCTGGGTTCATACAATTTCTAGTCTGATTAAGACATAATTAGGTTTGAACATCATTTTGAGACTGTATGCAAGTGCTTATGAGTATCGGCGTGTGCGTTCATTGATTTGATTTTGAATGCTAAAATAAAAGAATTATATATGTCGTAATTTTAGGACGCAAGTAATTGACATACAATATGATCAAATAACTCTGGCTAATTCAAGGCGCAGTATTTTAACATTCTAATATGATGGTAGCAAAAAAGAGTCAAATACATTTAAAGAAATCCCTATTCATATACAGTCAAACCTGTGAACAAAGGCCATAATTGGGAGCGGCAAAATGTGGTCTTCATTGACAGGTGGCCGGTACTCGGAGGTTAGTTTGTTCTAATTAATCAGTGGCCGTTTTTCAAAGAATGGCCTTTATTCACAGGGTGGTCTTCATTCAGAAGTAACCACATACACAGGGTTGACCGTACTGCTTTTTCTATTACGATTAAGTCCTTATAATTACAAGATGTCGATTAAATTCACAAAAAAAATTAGCAATACAACTACATGATAAAAAAGCTGAATATAATAGCGGAAAAATTAAATGGGGCGACCCAAACGGGGCCTGAAAAAAAGAATTCTATGCCAAAGCGCTGTAACAAATGACGTTTAAATCAAAGTACTGGAAGTATTGATGTTAAAGATGAAATGGAAATAGAAAATAAAAAATTCAGAGTTTAAAATCATCGTGCGGGGACAGAGTAATCGTTTACGACTGATTAGGCGGGGTTTAAAGGAAACTAAAAAAATCTTGTATCTTGGTTTTGCATAAAATAGATGATAAACATAAGTATGTACAATAAATTAAAACTAAGATTCGTATAATGGTATTTCTGCATCATTTGGTGAAAGTTTAGAACCTTTTTGCAAATTGAACGATGACCCTTCGAATTACAATTTAGGAGTATCATACTTTAAACGTTCAAAGGGGTTCATGTATAGATCGACGTCACAAAACATAAACATGAAAACATATAAGCCACTTTAAGGATTCATTGTTTTGAGTATTTAAAAATTGTGAGATGAATAAAGTACCATAAAAATTCAAACCGTTTTATAGAAAAACGTACAAAAATAATCACAAATTAGGGGTCAAATCATTTTAAACACTTCAAACCAAAAAAAAGAACATTTCATGAAATAAAAATATACATATCAAAGAAGACCCATGAGATATCCATGTAAACAGACATATTCCGAATTAAGCGTTCCGTGGCCATTTAAAAAGAACGAAATAGAATAATTTGATATGAAGTGTTTTTCTACAAGTTAAAAAGACATTGTGGTTTAAACACATTACAATAACAATATCAGACCTCGAAATGTGAAAGATAATTGATCCAAGTATCACGTTTAGATAATTGATATCACAACTAAATTATTACAATTTACGACATAATATAAATGAACCATGAACCAATTGTCACGTTTCACACCATTAATTCATACAATGTCTCGTAGATAATTTCTTGCTAGTTGACAATTTACATCAAATGGTTGTGTGTCACGTACTTAAAAACAGATTCTGAACTACTCTAAATTCACTCAATACAAAATGTCGTGTCACTGTACACCATATGAAATACAAGAGAACCATAATCAATTACATCGTGTACAAAAGCAATATATAAATGGTACAGACGATAATGCAATGTTAGTTCTTACAATAGAATCAGCTATGGTTATATAGTAACCTACAGACATCACAGTTCATATTATTGCATCACGCTAGTAGGCTAAAGTTCGTTGCGCATATAGGTTGATCATGATTCTGCTGGTTGAAAGCCTAGATTAACAGAATTGGTTATCTTTCATAGAAATGTTCTCAAAGACACTTTAAAAAATAGGAAAAGAGCGCCACCAAGAACCATCTGTAACAATCTCGCGCTTAAAAGTCCAAGAGAGAATTAAGCCACGCTATAAAACATTACAATTATTTATATTGGTTTCCATTACGTGCGCATCTTTCTCATAATGAAAATCTGCATTGCATGAAACAAATAGACATTATCTTAAATAAACAAGTTACAAGCATGTAGTTATCAGTATAACAAAGTCAGGATCAAGAACTCTTGACTCTCCCAACAAATCACCACGATGTTCCGTGCGATAACCTTCAATGCATGAAGAATTTATAATGTAGCTTTCATAAGCTTCTTTATTATCAGAAAAATCCAATACACTTCCTAGATTATTGAACAATTTATCATTCGGCACATCAATATTGAATCTAGAAGAATGGTTAAACTGAATGGCCATGCCACCATTAATTATTGGTTTACAACAAATATTGGGAGTTGAGAGTAGTTTTGAGCCTAACAGTAAATCCATTTGTTCGAATCACATGCATGATTGCAAGATCCGATTTTGCTGTCTGACGATTTAATTCAAATATGTAGGTCAATTCGGGTTTGCTCGTATTTTGATGAAGATTAATCCTTGTTAATTCCATTCTACGCTCATACATATCAGAAAGGACGGCAGGGTTTGGTGTATTCATTCTGACTCAATCAGCGAAATAGGATTTCTCAGCCAATTATTCCATGAGAACGAAAAATACGAGTGCGACAAATGTAATAATACCATCGGTGGCGTACTGGTTGTACTTTCTATGTACTGTGCATTATTGCTGAGGCGATGCGAGTTCAATACCTCGTCGGGCCACAGGACTCAGAACGGACAATATTGTATGGAAATTACTTTTAATTCAACATTGTATATGTTTTTAAGACAATTTTATATTCATGAGTATGAATTAGAAACCAACTATTTGGAGCCGCGACCGTGGTAGAGAGGTTAATGCGCTGGACTTGTAACCCGGTGATCCGGGTTCAAATCCCGGTCGCGGCAGGTCATACCCTTCTATGAAAATTTGACAAAAATGTCGATTTTCCTCCATATGTGGAGAGGCTTTCTGCTCATTGTGGAAGGGTAAGTTAGTACCGGTTAGTATACGGTCATATGCCTTTTTGAATTTTTGAATAATTAAGGTATCACTTGCTTAGGCAATGCTTGTAGTCTTGTTCTCTGTATAAGATACAAAATAAAGAGCTTCTGTTCTGTTCTGTTAAGATCATCAGTCTATAGATAATTACATATTCACCTATTTGCAGATCAAAGGACGAATTTAAACATTATTTTATAAAAAGCTTAGGAGGATATGTAAGCCGTGTAAACATGGTAATTACACAGATCCTAATGAAAGTACTTTATTGAAGATACCACATTCCAGGAAGCTACACGGAGATTAACTAACAGGTAATTATGCAGCATGTTCGGGATGAAAAGATGTTGAATACAATGTATTACAGGCTACATTTCTTATAGTACTGTAGTAACGTGTGTTTCTAACTTTTTATATTATGAAATTTCTAACAAAATTTCGTGAATGATAATTACAGATACATGACTAAAATCAGCCCAATGAAACAAAAGGGATATTTTGAATTTTATTCGAAAAAGAGAATATTCGCCTTTTGACGAACATATTAAAACCATTTTTATTTAACAAATATAGTTTATATCGTAATTTATAGTGATGAAATCATCGACTAATTTGAGAGGAGATTTTGTCTGAGGTAGCCTTAGGTATAACACGATGATGCCAAGAAATATTTTATGAGTGAGTGTCATGCCTCATGGTTCATGTATCGTATACAATCATAATTATTATTATATATACGTATATATATTAAATACAAGTTCCGGGTACCAGTGCCACCACATCTACCAGGCGCAGCAGCAAAACACTACAAGGAAAAACAATACTGTGAAATACTTGCTAGTTGAAAAAATCTCATCTATTTAATAAACAGCAAACAACAGTCAGATTATTTGTCTCCGATTCTTCTCCTTTCACATAATGCTTATTCGTATTTTTTCTATCAGTGCCAATAATATATAACGATTCTCGCGTTATTTCACAAGAAATTAGACATAATATTGATTATGGAAATGCGCACGCGGAAAGAACATATGTAGATTGCTTCCGTAGATATGTCATTAGCTAAAGTCTGTGTCTATGAAACGTGGTAATGTCATTCTTGAAAATGCTCAGCATTTTTAGTGGAATCATAAAACCTTTTTGTCTGAATTATTCTCTTTCACAGTCTTTGAACTCGCGTTAATGATATGGAAAACCAGTGCAGAAAGATGTATAATGTGTGAGTCAGATGGATAATTTCGTTAATTATGTTTTCAAATGAATAAACCGATTTTTAAACCTGTGACACCAAACTAGAATTAGTGTCTTTTTGTCTTTGCGAAAGTCTTTTACAATGTCAAAATAATTAAAAATACTTGAACATTGATTTCGTACAAATTATCAACAAATCATTCGCAACCGGTTGAAACTATATTCCTTAGTAATCAACAGCTTTACTTAGCTAATGATATTTCTGTTGTAAAAATACCGACTCGAAAAACAAAATTTGTATTTGTATGTCATTTGTAGGTAAAAACAAATCGTTATTTCATGTTAATCTATTTTTAGAACGGAGAACGTGTAAAATCTGCACTGTACGTAACCGATTTTTACGGACCTCGTTTGAGACCGTTATATCAGTATAATTTAGCAGTACAAATACAGATATTTCAGGCTTCATTATTATAAAATAATATAATTCGAGGAAATGTCATTCAAGAATGCTATTAACAGAAATATTAGTAATTTAAAGGATAACTATCATATGTCATATTAATGACAATGTAACTTAATATAGACTCCCACACGAGAAAGATACGGAAGAGGCACTGGAAAAAACAATGTCATAATGTTTTATATTTGTATCTTAATCAATCTACAATAATACTGTTTTAACATGAGGGAGTATTTTTAAATTATTACCTACGTAACTCCGAGTACTTTTCATGAGGAAAAGGTTTGTTTTCGGTTACATGCCCCGAAAAAATGCAGGTCGGTAGGTAGGGATTTTTTTTATCTTACTTATTTTTTTTTACATATATCAGCAACACTGTTTGGGAATATGTGCGCCGTAAAATTAATAAGTTGCGAAAATTACGATGTAGCTCTACGATTTCGACGCCGTAAAAACTTTTAAGTCGGCAGGTAAAATATTGGGTATGTCGGGTATCCGGAAACAAACCTTTTTAGGCCTAATATGAAACAAATAATAGTTGTTTATAAAAGTATTAAATGTATCTAAAACTAACACGTTATTCTTCTTTCTCGGAATCAATACTGGCCTGTGTAGCAAACATACCCACCACAGTGATTTATGATATAAATAAATGTAGTACGCAGTTTGTATTTACCGGGGTTTAGATAAAACACGTTTTTTTACCTACTGGAAAATCTGCAATACCTGTATACTTACATAAGGATATGTGACCTTGAAGTTTAAGTAATTTGAACCCACTGCCGCACAGCTGGTCGGCCATGACATTTTCCACATCAGAGTCGGTTTCTTTTTCGGAAATAGATGTTAACTTCTGTTAAAACAGTTTAACTTCAAAGTTTATATGGAATAATGCACTCTCAGTGTACTCTATCTGTGATTGGAGGAAATATATACATGTGTTTTTGTTTTGTTTGACATAATACATCCAGTTAGTAACTATAAATATATATAATTTTTTAAATTACGGTTTGAACACAAATTTTACAAAGTATTTTTATGTCAATATGACAAACTGGAGTCTTAGTTCTAAAGTAATATGGCATTTATCGTGACCACGATATTAAATTCATTACTCTCATAAAGGTTCATTTCGACGTAAGGTCAAAAAGAAAGCTATTTAAAACTGTTCGTTAATATACGCTCCAAACGCCTACCATATAAAACTCGATTCTTGGAAGAATTAATTCTTAAGTTCAATAAAGTACAATTACAATACTTACAAAGTAATCAAAAAAATATCAAAAGTCAAAGTTGAATTAAATATAATACAATTTAGACACACCTTCCTGGCCAAGCAGAAACATAAACAAATTTGTCTCTTTAACGCCATCTAAAACAGAAACAGAATTTTTCAAAAATTGACAAAATTTATAGATCAGGCTATTCTTCAAAGGAACAGTACCTTGAATATTCAATACATGTTTCATTAGTTGTATGCATATTTTTGTGCTTTAATAATTTTCAATGATTTTTTTAACCATTATTAGCATCATTGTGAATCTTATGTACGTATAACCATTTGAAATCCTTTTCGTGTTATTTCGTTCCTTTATGTTTAATTGAATGAACTTTATGGTCTTTGTCAAAATAATTTTCAAACAATTGTAAAAGGCAAAAGGCTGGTTATGCCAATAAACTTGAAACTTGAAACAAAAAACTTGGTAATCAACCCAGTGTATTCAATGATTTTCTACTAGTATTATAATGTACAAAGTGGACGTATAAAAAATTCGGTTAAGCGTATCTCGGCATTAGGAAGTCTTACTATTTTACATCAATCAAATATGCGGATATAACATTGACTAGATACAAAATACGAGGGGCACACAACTGGAACTTAAGATGAAATAAACATTGTTGATCCTGACGTATAGATGACACGTGAAGGTTAGCAGAGTTTACTAATACCGCCCTATAACAGAGCCAATGACAGATAAAATAAATAGTTCTGTAACATGATACATCGCGGAAAGTAGCTCCCTTCATGCGCTGTGATTAGGATAATTCCACTCATGTCAGCTGTCCATGATAAGAACAAATTATAAGATAATTAACGAGACATTCCGAGCCATGGATCCAAAAAAAGCCACATATTAAATGTCGAACATTAAATGAGTCTGCATTTTCATTGAATGCGACAAATTCAATAGTTTCAACTAATTCTACAGTTGCAATGGCCAAAATATTATGTATCACAAGGGATTAACGTCGCACCAATACCCAAGGTCATTTGGTAACTTTTCCAGCTTATTATATGCATACACCAGGGTAGAACTATCGACATTCCGTAAGCTAGCATAACAGCTTCCTCACATGTAAAATTTGGTACCAGTGGGATTCGAACTCACAGTAAAGAGGGGCTAGTGATAACTAGTCAGAGGCCATAACCATATGCCTACAGAAACCCTCTCCATAATGAGATGAATTACCAGCCATATCATGGCAACGGACACAAAAGGTTATTTCCCCGTGTGCGGTAAACTCATAAATATATAAATCATCATAGATAAATTCTGCGTACATTAAAGTACATGATGGCAGGTTTCATGTAGTGCACTGTATCAGTATGGCAGATTTGATGATTTTTTTTACCTCTTAAAACATATGGCAGATTTGATGATTTTTTTCCTCTTTAAACAATCATGTTTATTGGATTCGTACAAATTACTGTATGTATTTATTTGAAGTACTTAACGTCCTAACTCTAGGCCATATACTTCATACATGCCACCATTAGATACAACCTGAACAATATCTGCCCTGCTGGGTTTATTATCGTACAAATAAAACAAGATAAATTTTAAGGCTGGTGAAAATTCCTTTCTGAATGCTCACGTGTAACCATACATCAATTGTATCAGAACAGAGGTCGTTATAACGGCGCGTGCGTAGATACAAAGCTCATGGAACAACCTTCCGTAAATGTTCCACATTCCGACATTCATTAGGTAAATTACCCATAGTTCCCCGCTACTTTGTCAGGAGGTCAATACCGGTGCCATGATGTATGGTCCTATTATATATGATTAAGTATCAAGTTCACGTACGCCGCTATCATTACGTATATCAAAACATTATTTGTTCTATCAGACTTTTTGTAATGTGTTATGAATATTTATTAGCGTCATTCTGCATAAATTGGTAAAGTTATAGTTCATGAAAATATTGCATCTTTCATAAGTGGCCGCCAAAATTGGCTTTTGAGCCTTAATAAGCTCTTGCATTTCCATTTATATAATCCTGCTAGTAGGTACAAGACAAATTAAGCAGTCACTGTAAGGTAGGTTGGAACTAAAATCCTATGAGGTGCTACCTAAATACTTCCTGCATTGAAAATCTACAGGACTGTAAAGTCAACTGGTCCCCAAGTCCATAATTATGATTAATGCCACAACGTAGACATAAAACTAACAAGAAACTGTAGCTTACCATTAGTGTTATGTACAGAGCAGGTCTACAGTCCTGGGTGTCGCGCGTAAGCTTAGAACATTAATTTTAAATTTGTAATACAATATACATTATAATAATTATTACAATGCTGTAACAAAGTGAGAATTCGTCAATATGCGACATTCATGCTCATTGGATCACCATCAATAGAAGAAACAGATACAATTATAGACCAACAGAGTGCGATGAGCATCCATAAACAGCATTTCGATTGCGTATCAAACAAGTGCGGATAATTATCAAAAACCATGACTAGTAGATTCAACATAATATCACACATATACATTGTACTGTTATAAAACTGCTCTAACTATACTATCTTCTTGTAGGATCACTCTCACAGAATTCAGATTTCCTATTCTAGTAACCGTCTTCATTTGCATTCTGTGGCGTGATAAAGGACTGTAGATGAACGAGAAACGTCAATCCTTGTCTCAGCCAAGTATTGAACCATTTGTCACCCGTAAAGAGAAATAGAGAAATCCGGAATTTGGCTGGGAGAAATAAAGTGGAGACATTTCGTAGAAATCACGAGTAGTTTGGACTGGCTTTTCAACATTTATGACAGAGAATATCTATTTAACACGTACGTTTATGTGAATAACAGAAAACATTGAATATATATGAACCAATGGTAAAAATGACTTCTGAGTCATGTGTAAGAAGACCTTGGCTTAAAATTGGAATACAATAAAACAATTTCAAGAATGTGATGAATTTTTTATTGATAAATTAAGCATAAACTACCGTCATAATTGTGTCCCAGTAAAGATACATATGAACAACTTACAGAATGGGAGCTTGATAATTGCTCCTGGGACCTCCGTGTTCGAGTGGTTTCGGTCGCTGATCAGTAACCACTAGCCCCTCATTGCAATAAATTCGAATCCCACCCGGAACCGAAGTTCATACGTGAAGAAGCTGGCAAGGTAGCTTACGGAAGGCCAATTGTTCTACTTATGTGTATGCCTGGGGTCTTCCTCCGCCATTAAAGCGGGAATTGTCGCCAAATGATTCTGGCTGTTGGTGCGACGCTAAACCCTAATCATAATAACATTGACGTAGATCAGTGCCGAACTTCACACCGAACAGGTAAACTTACACTTGTTCAACACAGGCATCTTACGCGTCCATGCCTCGAGAAGACCACATTAGACCCTAATGCATACAAAATATTAGACAGCTCCATAAAAAGCCCACGAAGGAGCGAACCGTTTGTAATTCTATATATGCATTTCACGGAGCAGCAAGTCTCAAAGAACAGCGAGCCTCTTAAAATCAAATACATGTCTCATGGGACAGCGCACTTCTATTATTACTACTATTAATGGCTTTATTACTTTGGTAAGAAACATACGTGATTGTTTCATTCAATGAACTAATAACAAACCTAGCATTTAACGGTAATAAACATATTGGATAATTATATATTGAAGAAACAAAAGAGTTTTCTCTTAACTTGCAGTTTAGAAGTTAGCAATTATATGTTAGTGAGAGAGAGAGAGAAATAGGGATTGTTTTAAAGTACGATTTAAAAATAAGAATTCAGTATAATTTCGTGTATCAAGAAACATTGATTAAAATCTGTTGTGTTTATTTTCTCTGCACACGCTGATGCTCAATGAGCGTCATTTTATGCCAAACTCATTCAATTATCTTCTTTGAAAACATGGTCGGAAAATTATCCCTCGTGTTCAGACCAGATTTGTTTTAATATGGACGGTAAATTTAAGTTACAAACTAATCAGTGGCTGTTCTATAATAGAATTGGTTCGGTTACTCAATGTAATTATGACGTCGATTCTAATGGGTGCCCTAGAGCCATTTACCCGACCATATTGGAATTCCATTTCGTCCCTACTGCATTAGAATTAAGGGGAGGTCAAGCATTGTGTATTTGACCTTCACGAATTACGCATGGTACTTTCTATAGCGGAGGACAAATAAAAATGAGACTAGTTGACCATTACAACATATAAAATATCGTCAACAACTTGTAGGAAACGGACAAAGAAATTCGTTCCAACGAATAATCCTGTAATTAATTTATGTATAGTAGGACCGCTGTATTTTCGACCACAAATAACCACAGGCGACACATTGGTAAAGTAAAATCAATATTAAGAAAAAATTGTTTCCAAGAAACATTTTACGACAACAAACAGAGGAATTTTGTATTCCTTGTTATTAGATTTATAAAAAAAATCTCCAAAAAGAGCTACACTTGGTATTTAACTAGCTTCATCCTTTCTGTGTACTCTTTCATCGCTATATTCTTATTCTCTTTTACAAGATTGTTATCAGTCAGGTTCATCTGTTTGTCTGATTTCCACCAGTAACTATGCACTGCGCATAATAAGAACTATTACTCGTGCAAACAATTAAATCCTACTTCTATGCCTTCAATGTATTCGGGACATCCAATCAATCGAGAACTATCACAAATTGCGTATTTGTACAATGAAGTTAATAGGAACTATTTTCTGCAAGATAAGATGAGATAAGCCCGGAGCAAAGGCGGACAACATTCTTCAATGGCATAACAACATCATTACACCCTCGGTTAGGCAATGATAAACGACTGCAGGGAATTCTCTTATTTATACAGATAAGTTTAGTGCAGAATGCAATCTCTCCTTTGTGCCTGAATTCCAGCTTGTCACTGCTGAGAATTTATATTTGAGACAACAGTAATTCATCTTTACATCCAGGAACTACTTTTAAGAAAGTAGTTTGACCCTACCCAAGGTCTCCACATACATACTAAGAGAGGTCAACCGGGGCTCAAACTCGAGTAAAATTATACAAACAATTAATAGAATTTGTCAGTTCTACGCAACGAAGTGTTCAAGCAAACTGAACGTTATTAAACATTATGTACTGAATAAGCGAATTGTTGATATAATTCTCCTTTCGAAAATACTTATCAATACTTAATAATTAAATAGACAAGTGAAATATAGGCTGTATATTATCATGTGACCGAAAAAAGTAACATCATTCTTTGTCCATTCGAAGTTCACAGGTCGCTAAAAATATGGGTTTGTAAGGGTCTGCTGGAGGCTACAGACAACGAAAAATATCAATTGATAAAAGTCTGCTAGGATGTCAAAGGCTACAAATAAATGTCGGATAAAATGAAGCATAATCATTATAAAAACAAAACGCTGGATTGTATGGAATAAACAATCCGATTATATAAACTGGATTGACTTGTCATGGAACAAGAACAGAATGTTATCTTGTCTAAGAATCATGAATTCAATACTAGGTACAAGTTTCTCGATCCACATGACACACTGTCTGAAATTTCTGTAACCCTACACTGTACATAGAGACCTTGGTTTTAAACGTTGCTTCTTTAGCATATTTCTCATTTTAACTTTACAGAGCAGACTTTTATTTTAATTAAGATTGATATACAACTATATCGTCCTATCTACATAAAACATAAGCTCTATTAAAAAGCCATTAAATGATAACAGAGAGATACAAAGTTGAACATTTCTTTACATATATTGAATTTTTGTAGCCTTTCATTTTCTATGAGTTTCATAGCACACATAACAATCACGTAAATCCTTTTTGCTTCCGAGTACAGTAAATATAGATAAAGATATTCCTAAAAGCACATAAAAAACATCCCACCTTCTCCAAAATACGAACCGTCCCTCAAATCACGAACAAAAAACCCTAACAACAAATAGGACCATGCAAAAACTGGAGGACAAAATGAAAAAAAAAACTTGTGTGTGTGAGTGTGTCTAGGCACTATTATATGTATAGTATTCACTTTATCAGAGACCTGCATGAAAATAATATAAATCCCAGCCCTACGTGTCATAGAGACTTTTGAAAATGTTTTATTGAATTAAACTAAAAATTAAATACAAAAATGTTTAATGAACGACAAATGTTTAAATTCATGCAGATTTTGAAGGCGATTAGGATGCCTCGAAAAGTGCCAAATAACTGAACATCTTCAACAAAAATTCGTTACGCTTGTTCGCAAAAATCATCATAAAATACTATAAATGGATAATTAAAAGAGATTAATATTTAAGGCAGTTTTTATTCAGAGGTTAAAATATACGAATAATACATACATCGGAAATTGAAATTATCGTGTCTTGTAAATAACAGAAAACGCATGTAGGACTAGCTGTGTAAACGTATCCTCTGTCTTATTACAAGAGACAACCATTGTCGGATGAGGAGACAAGGTAAGAGTACAGATTACCCAAAGTTTGTGTTTCCAGTGCTTTGATTTTATGTCCGTCTGCATTACGTAAAATAATGACACCAAAGACAAACTATATAGAGATATGAAAACAACAATTATTTTCAATATTGTCTGAGAGAACTCGTTTCTGGCGCTTTTCATAAATCATCTAAATCTATAACACACCAACATCAGAGACAGGAAGACTTTAGAAGATAAATTCCCGTTAGTGTGTGTGTATGTATGAAGAATCCACGAAAACACATAAAATGAAGTACGTCTATACATGTACTTAATGTAAATGAGACAGAAAAATGAACAGTGCAGAAATATTAGATTTAAATTTCCTTGCAAGGAGGGCAGGGCGGTGCTAGGCGGGGCTTGCTTGTCGGGGTAAATAATCATTTTGTCACACATATCTGTGCATCTAGTGAATGTTTCATTCATACAGGATCATTGTGGAACCAGAATGCGACATATTAAAACATATTGGTTGAGTAAAACAAAAAATATGAAATATATGCATGTACATAGTAATGTTATGAGGAAAATTAAAGGAACACTGGAACCTTCGTCGTCCTCTGACTAGAAATCACTTGTCCTCATCGCTGTAAGTTCGAATCTCAACTGCGACCAAACATGAGAAAGCTGTCCAGCTAGCTTACGAAGTTCAGTGGTTCCACCCAATGTGTACGTCGGGGTCTATCTCCGCCGTTAAAAAGCTGGAAAAAAGTCGCCAAAATGACCCTGGCTGTTGGGGCCCCAGTGAAAAAAGGAACTTTGTAACACAAATTAGAAGGAGTGAAATATATACAGATACGAGTAATTTGCTTAAATAAACACAAGAAGTTGTGGGAAAAACACCAGGAATCTTGCACAGTAAAACATTGCCATAGTGAACTCGGATATAAGAAAAATCGGATAAAGGGAAGTAATCATTATTTTTTTCCCGACCACGCATTTCTTTTTTTTAATGCATACAGCGAAATGCGGACATGATGAAATAATTATTCGCCCCTAAGATTTCATTATAACCGTGTTGTACTGTATGCGACTGTAATTTATAGGAAAGAGAAGCGCGGATCAGAGCATTTTGAATGAAGGGATCTAAATAAATTATGTAATTTATGTGAAAGGATTTCTATAAAGGTAATTGGTATTGGGACGTATGAGATTCTATAGTACAGATCATAATGTTCTTACCAGTTACTATGAAGTCTGAGTCTTCACTTATCAAACATCTATGATATGTGAAACTAATTGTTTATACGGTCAATGCTATAGATGACAAATTATTCGTGGTTTTGTACATGCTGTTGAATTACAGGGACTAAAGATGCATTTCATTTATTTGATTCGCATTTTGGTCAAGCAACACTAAGATGTTCCGAGCCGGAGAATGGCCGTGTATTCGATCTATATACTGAAAATAAAAAAAAAACACTACTGCATGAATATCTTACATGATAAAACCAACTATATACCATTGTATTTCGGTATAACTTTGCCACAATAAAACATTATTAAACCCACCAAGGGATTCATTGAAACAAATGGGAACCATCTCATACGAATATTGGCCAACAATTAGAATCTAATAGAATTACTTTTTTCGAGGTCGCAAGAAATTTCGGTGATAAAATATACTTTTCTACTAAAACCTGTAAGAGTATTAAATGTTTTTGTTTTAACGCAATATATTGCTGCCTGTTCGAAAAGTACAGACAAATACATTCTACTCCTTCTGGAATTCCGTAGTTTAAATTCTAGTAAATGTGAGTGGTTGAATAACCATAAATGTAAACCATCGCAAGAACTTCCTTAAAAGTATAAAGACGAAAAAAAACAAGCGCACAAGCAACTCTGCCAGCAACTGTATAAATATGCCTTAATTTAAGGGAAAGCAAAAGGCTTTATTGAAAATGCCTTTACGTTTTCTAAGTGTTGACATTCTGGTGTTCCACTTTATTCAGACAGTAAAGCATTTGTCTGAGAAAAACTATATTCAAGTCATGTTAGTTCAGAAGTTGTTCACATTTTTTCCAGGGCAAGTAGGGCGCGCAAAGAAAATTCCATAACACAAAAAATGTTCAAACAGACAAGCGTCCACGTAACCTGATAAAATATGGTTAGAAATAATGGATAAATGTAGTAAATATTTTGTTTACCGCATTCCAGTGTTCCTGTGATTAGGTTGTGATCAGTCACAACGATTGGTTTGGACAAAAACGTGAGAAAGTATCAGACAGTCCAATCAATTTATCTTGTTACTCCCCTCACCGTTAATTATCCGTTCAATCAGAGGCAAAGCTTAAGAAAATTATCTTCAACGTCTGGTCAAGATGGTATCACATGCGATAAGTACCGGTCTTGTAACGGTACGGCTAGACTGGCTATAGTCCTTGTTCGTTCAGTATAAAAGCTGGTATACACCGGTCATATTCTGCTCAAATGAGTAACTTTTTATATATAGCTTTTGGATGGTCCATTCATTTTAGTGCTAAGACCGTTTTAATGGTTTTGTCTAGTTAGTTCATATCATATTTTTCGGATTGTGATTATTTGATCATCTAATTATTACATTTTTATCTCATGCTTGATGTAAGTCCCACTTTTGATCAGACTGTAGAAAATCCTTACACTCGTTATTACCATGATATAACCATTGTACTTAATAGAATATTAGCATCAACCATAAAATCAAGTGTACATCGATAATATAAAAGTAATACACCAGGAAAACTTGACTAAATGTAAGTGTGTTAAACACAAAATATAAAACGCACTTATATTAGACATCATGGTATAAGTACGTATTTATGTAAAAGATAAGTATAATTACACCAGTATACAAACATTCTGAATTATACTAATATCATAGAAAACAGAAATAAACAAATGCAGATGGAATATAAAAACCCCGAGGGACAGATCTATACGCAGGTAACTGAACTTCCGGGACCGACTAATCCTACATTACACTGATTGACATCTTTGGGTACATTTCATTAAGGAGTCCTTAAGTACACACTGGGGTTGTCTAAGCTTGATTGGACTTTAATTTTGATTTCGATCAGTACGTGTCGTGTAAAATGAAACAACTTGACTACAGACGTGTATACAAGTTAATCAAGGGAACATTGTTACGGATTTTGCACAGAATTCATTCTTTTATTTGTCTTGTTTTATGTGACTTATTGTCATTGGGGTGTAACTCCGTTTATCAACGATTTTTCAGTTTTATACGGCGCTAGGTTCACCTAACCAGTCTTTCTGGACTGTATACTAACCAGTACTAACTTACCCTTCCACAAGAAACTGGCAACTTCTCCACATATAGAGGAAATCGACATTTTTGTCAAATTTCCATAGAAGGGTATGATCTGCCGAGACAGGGATTCGAACCCGGGACTCTGGGTTACAAGGCCAGCGCACTAGCCACTAGACTACGGCCGCAACCTCGAATTCATTCTTGGATATAATCATAATAAAAATATTGGGAGTGCCACATCTAATATAAGTTGTATATATACACATCATACGTGAGTCAATACTAAATGACACTGACTTGAAACTGTTTGAAAAGGGATAGAAGTGTTGCTTTGGAGATGGTATACAATACATGTATTAAGAATGAGGGTATCTTGGTTAATGGATAAATTGTCAGAAACCAGATTGAAAAGTATTACATTCATCAATCCTTAAAAACATTTAGTCACATAGCATGAGAACAATTGTGACACACCTAATATTTAAAATTGTATAAAAAACATAAAACCTAATTTCAAATAACAAGCTCATGAATGTTGATGCGAATAGAAACCGTGATGGATGGTTGTTGAAATATTCAAACATCTATCTAACAGACATTACTCTCTACAGACAAAATAGGAACTATATATTTTAAGCTGCGTCAGTTTTATGAATTCAGAATCAATATGTAATGACTCGTGGAATACAATAATAACCATAGACACAGCTGTGTCCAGTCAGCACAGGACAAAAAGAGTCATAACATACGATTTTAAGGCGACTTTTATGTTACTTGTATATAGGCAGACTCATAAGACCAACAAAAGTCGTGTTTCCGGACAACCGGCGCCTGTCCCTATATTTTCTAACAGCGAAATCCAAAGTGGAGTCCAATCGCACAGGAAAATGTGAAGTTATGTTTAAAAACAACAACAACAACAAAAAAAAATAGAAAAAAAAACAGTTTGGCGACCTGCCCACATTATTTGGTCAAGTAACTGTAAACATGACTATTTCTGTTCAGCCTAAATCAAATATTTACTCAATACCCGACATCTACTCTTTGCAGTTCATATCAATTAATTTCAAGGAATGTTAGTTCATTTTGTGGATACTTATTACACTTTGGTGGTTGGTTTATAGATTTGGAAGTGAACCGTGAAAGATGGAATTTAATTGTAACAGATTCTCCCCCATCTTTATCAATAATTATAATCAAACATGATTATTTTGGATTAATGGTACATGTTGCCAGGTAACACGGAGTTCCGAGTTATCCAATGAACTTGGAAACGTGTATCGTGCAGTCGTAAGAAATGATGATTGCCCACAAAACGCACAAGTTATCGTGGAATGCTTCTATTACTGAATTAGTACAAGATAAGGAAATATAAAAACAATTTCACCATCTTTGAGTCATATCCTTGGACAGGAGCAAAACAAGCCATAAGTAATGTAATTGAATCCCATATAAACACCGCACGTGAAGAATGAAAAGTCATGTGTAAACATATTTTCACTGGATTTAAAGCCATTTTTCAACAATTTTTCAGTTATATACGACGGCCGGTTCACCTAACTTTCCTGGACTGCATTCTAACAATTACTAACTTACCCTTCCGCAAGGAGCCGGCAACTTCTCCACATATGGAGGAGAATCGACATTTTTGTTAATTTTTCATAGAAGGATATGACCTACCGCGACCGAGATTTGTACCCAGATCGCCAGGTTACAAGTCCAGAACACTAACCACAGGTCCACGGTCGCAGCGATTGTGTAAATATATACAAATATAAGTTACATGAAAGGTATTTACAAAATGTTGTGGGTATTTGATGTGAAAAGTGACACAACCTATCTTGGACGTCAGATATACGGAAATAAGCTGCTTCCTCGGTTTTCATATAACTTATTTTCATTAAATCAAGGAAGTTTAAACAAACGACAGCACCAGTTTGACTTATGTTGTTTTTAATTCATCGTTTTCTTCAACGGTTCTGCGCTAAACACAGCGGGACAAAACAACGTTTCGTATTAATTACTCACAAACTGTGTCACAAATTAACATGATAGCAATAGCCCCACGAGAAATGACGCATTGTCACACATATGCTATCGTTTTAACGGCAAATTATATCACTCGATTCTGAATTAAGTGAAAATCCAATAGCTGTCATGAAATACTCATAAACGGACGGTCTAAATTACACCATTGGTCATAAACATTCTACTGAATGTAATTAAACTATGTGTTGAATCAACAGTCGGTTTGTCGAGCAGACTTAATTTAAAACATTGTTATAGGTTATTGAATTACTGTCAACATCGTGAGTTCTAGTAAAAATACCCGGAAAATGGTGATTTCGTGTCTTTATGTACGGCTCTTGATTCCTGACCCAGACGTACACTGAACACTGTTTCATAATCCCCGACTTAGAACAAAAGACTTCAAAGTCTATGCGACAGATTAATATCAAATGTAGTTTGTTTTCTTTCAAAAGCGTCATAAAGTAGCATGTAATAATGGCTGTATTGTGACGGTAAATACAATTTATAGAAGAACATTTGCAAAGCATCATAGAAATATTTTCTATAAGATCAAAGATTTCCATTATATGTATATTGTTTTCAGAATTATTCAAAGACACAGAGCAGCTAACAGAAGGAAAGATAAGGCAACTATTCCGCTCATTTCCTTATCTCTCAGAAAATTCAAAACTTGTATATAAGAATGACCCAAAGTGAATCTCACGTCGTGTTATAAACACAGCGCTCTCTTGAGAATCAAGCTTTTACTTATTTTCTTCTTAAAGGCAGGAAACACAGGGCTGTTTCAAATTTCCAACAATCATTTGTGGCGGCTGAAGGAATTGCTATGCGCCTTTGGGTATTCAATAATTCAAATGTATTTATAATCGTCATAATGAAATCTTGCTTGATTCATCTGTAGAAAGAACATGACGTCTCGGTGGCTTTTCGACCTCAGCAATTCTGCCTAACAACCGAGAACATGTTCCGTGCTATAGAATTGTGACACATTTGACCGCCATGTATATTGATGAATTTCTTCCTCTGTTGGAGCCAGTAGTCCATTTACCATCAGAATGTTTGTAAATCTCATTTATTGACAATGTGACGTATCGTTTGATATTTGCTAGAGATATCGTTGATTCGTTATCTCTTCGATAATGTTCGTTTTTTTCCGTATTGTAGACATTGTACAATAAAATCAGAAATGATTCGAATGACTGTATTAGCCGATGTTATTAGTAAATGGACATTGTTGTATTAAGTATGATTTTGTTATCTGGAAATCGATGACAATTAACAAACATTCTTGGAAACTTGTCTACGTAAATATCCATAATATATTTTAGATGGTATTAACACGACAACGTGCATATTCAAATTATTTTGGACTGTACTAAAATGGGCGAGTAGAAAATTAATTATTATACGTGTCATTTTTCTCTTCAGTGAATAGTTGATGTTTTTGTTTCACTGGGGTTTATCGTTGCTCCGACTGCCACTTTACAGCTTTAACAGTGGATGAATACTTCAGGCGTACGCTTGGGTAGAACCGGTGACCTGCCGTAAGCTAGCATGACAGCTTCCTCATATGTGAAATATAGTCCCGGATGGGATTCGAACTCACATCGGCGAGGGGCCAGTAATTATTAGTCAGAAATCATAAGCTCTCGATCAAGGAGGTCCTTAGAGTGTATTGACATATATATCGAACTTATTATCATACAAAATAGTAATGACCCGTGCGCGGTGTTGAAAAGCAACACTACTGGAATGTTGATACACGTTTTAAGTCACTGTATCATTTAACATTATGTATCACACAGATTGAACACTAGACATTATGACGTATCATTTCCTTCGAGTTTTTACGTTCTCCACTATAAAAAAACTCTATATGAAACATTGCTAGTGGTTTAGATTATGCATGGACAAAATACAGTTATAAAATAATGACAAATTGCTCCCATAAAACACTTTTATGTGTCATCAATATTACACGTAAACACGAACCAGGCGAGGTTTTCAAGACATCAAGAAGGGTAATAATGAATGATATTGTTGAATTCTTCACAATTGTTGGCGCATTCAATTCTTGTGTTTCGAGATTTGTAATTGAAACCTGGTGATAGTGCAGAAACAAAACTACGATCAGACAACATGGAATAATGACACAACATGCACGTGTACCACGTGCTTAGATAATTTAGCATTTCACTGATCATGAAAAAAACTACTCCAATAATGGGCTTATTTCATTTTTGTTGTACTAAAATGTGACACTATCTTACAAGAAGCAGACGATTATAATTAATGCAAAGTTAAGAAAGATCAATGGTTCATGTGTTATTGTCTTGTCAGCTCAAAATGAAATTAAGTGCGTCTTATTTGAAAGATATATCATTAAAACACCAAGTCATGAATTATTTCGATCAATCGTAGGTTAGATGAACATAAGCAATCAGTTACCACAGAATTGATAATGAAACATCGCATTGTGAAGCCATTATCAAGCGTTTCTGATACACGGGGGATTAGCACGGCATGAACCCGCATATCATGACCGATGCTACGTTGTATAAACATCAATAATTTCCGTTAAAACCGACAACTTAAATCGACTCGGGCGTTTTGCGTCTATGTAGTAAAACGTTTGAACGAACGTAGCTTGATAAGATTCAATTCTATCGTATAGAACACGCATGATCTAACGCTTTTGTTGTTTAATGACCCGATTTCATTTCGCAGCCATGATCAATGAAACAACATTCGCGGCGCATCATATGGATCGTTTTGAATGTAAAAAAGATGCGAGGATAGCTGAACGGTGACCGCAGCATGATGCTGACAGATCTATTAAAAATGATGCATTGAACATTATGTAACACAGTGTGAACGTGTACCGTGGGTGATATAGATAACATACACTCAGGCTGTAATGACTAGCATTCCTGCACATCAGTGTTGATTATGTAACTGTTGCGGTAATTATAGCAAAAACAACTTAACCGAGAAATACTTCTTACTTTGGTTTTTACGGTTACTTTTCTTCCCGGATGTAACAATCACTTCCGGCTTGGGTGACGATAAGAGTTCTGAAGTCAACACTGACTATTTTATATTATTTATAAAATCATCATATTAGCTGACAGTTCAAATACTACTTGAAATTAAATTACTAGAACCAATTTGATTATAACTTAATCTTGCAATATTTTTTAACAAAAAAATAATTCGTAAAAAATGTTTAACGGAGCTTGCCGAGTAATTACGAGAATTACCGACAAATTCCATAAATGTATGCGCAAAGAAATCCGCTTCAGAAGTATAAATAACGTCTTGAAATTCTTGGCAATGCTTTCCGCATACAAATCAGGAGACGCTGGAAGATAGGATATCGATTTTTCAACTGTGAAACAAGTGAACACAAGGAACAAACCAAGCTTGTCTAGCACGCAAGAGAATATGACATCAAAGATAAATGCGGCTAATACAGACCCACAACTATATGAGACGAGGAATGAGTAACTTAAATAGACACATCTATATATTATAAATATACTGTAGAGTTCCACTTGTAAAATATTGAGACAAATAATGCTTTTTACTCCTATACGAAGTCTCTAAACCTGGGCGTATTCATAGTGTAGATAAAATATTTGTTGAATTTCTGCATAATGTTTTATATGTTAGCTATAAGTGATGAATGCTCTATTATTAAGGTGGGGAAATAACATGCTTAAATTACACCGATATACAAAACTTTGATATTGCATGCACGCATACAACAGACGAGCAACAGTTTTAAGTAAGTCCGGTGTTGAAGTTTTAAGTAAGTCCGGTGTTGAAGTTTTAAGTAAGTCCGGAGTTGAAGTTCTACGTACGTCCGGTGTTGAAGTTTTTAAGTGAGTCCAGTGTTGAAGTTTTAATTGAGTCCGGTGTCGATGTTTTAAGTAAGTCCGGCGATGAAGTTCTACGCAAGTCCGGTGTTGATGTTGTAAGTATGTCCGGTGTGGGAGTTTTAACTATAACCGGTGTTAGTTTTTTTTTCGTTAGTCCGGTGTTGATTTTTTTTAAATAAAACCTGTGTTGAAATCCTATGTACGTCCGGCGTTGAAATTATAAGTTAAAGTACAGCAGTAAACCCGGGAATGAAGTTGTAAATTTGTTGTTGAAGTTCAGTATGTCTGGCTCTATACTGTGTGCACTTTTTACTGGAATAATGTCGTATGGATATCTTGTACATAACTGATACCGATAGTTAACGAATAAAGGACAAAACGCTTAACATTTGTTAGCTCAGGTTTTTGTATAATTTATATATAATTCATAGGTTTATAAGTGATCTCAAATGCTTGTTGCCCATTACTCATGGTTATAAAACTTGGGGTTGATCTCCGAACTGAAATCTTATTTTCCTTGACAGTTTTTCAGATCAAAATGCATCCTTCGTACATAAATAACTAGTTCATTTGGACAATTAACTTGTATACAAAAAATGCCATTTTAACATTTTTATAGTAGGTACTTAATTAACGTGAGACAATGATAAACACAATTTTTGGAAACGAGCTGAGGGATTAATCTTAAGTTTCACGTACGACTTCGATGGACTTATTTGACCAAGAGACATATGCACTTATTGACCCGAATCTATCTCAGGATACACATGTATGCGTGGCTGACGTGATTAGCATTCTTGCAATATATACTAAAACACGCCACTTGATTTATTCTTAGATTTAATTGACCAAGACTACACCTTTTTACATCCCCTCTTTTAAACCAAATTAGAGGCCAGGTTCTGTTTTGTCAATACGTATTTCCGGCAGCGTCTTGTTTCACTTTTGACAAAACGTTATACACATCTACAACACGAAATGGTAATTCATATGTATATCATATACACAAAGTACAACAAAATATTTAATGCAACACATAAACCTACTGGTGATAGCTAACTGAACGTATGTAGTCATTTTGAAAGCATTTTGGCAAGGCAAACGAATTCCATACATGGATATCGTGTTTGATGTCAAATATTGGTACACAGTCTATGCGGCGCAGACGAGACGATTATTGTTCACGACCGGAAACAATATGAAGCGAGGCTTTGGATAACAAAAACAACAGCAGGAATAATACGGAAACACAAAATGAGAGGAAACTACAATTTTCGGAGGCATTACAGTGCAACTTCTCCAAAGCAACACCCTTTGCGAGAAGCAAAATTATGGTGTTGTTGAGTGGTTGCTGCTCTAGAGAGGTTAAATTAATAGTTAAATCGTATAGAGGAAAAACATACTATTGTTGAAGGGAGGTTGTTGCTCAAGAGAGGGCAGCTCTGGAGAGGTTGTGCTGTATTACATTTGAAGACACAGAAAACGCTGATTTAACTTCAAGTATCAATTTTTTTAAAACTAGAAATGAAACGTTTATCTTTTGAAGTTTAGTTTCAGCCTCTTCAAATTGATGCCTATCTACAAAAGCACAAAATCCAATGGTTATAAGGTACAACTTGCTTGAAGTTCCGATAAAGAGATAGTACTACAACAAACTTCAACATTGTCATGTTTCTGAGGCTCTAAATAGTAGTGGGTGGGGGTCACTTTAAATCATTGTGAAAATAAGAACCAAATGAACAGGGAAACAGAAGTTCGAGCAATTATACGATCATTCGAGTTAACTTGTTGATAATTTACATAGCCTCTCTCGAATGTTCTGTAACATGAAACATCATTATTAGATAGATAAAAGCTTTGTATACCGACAGGTGCAAAACATGAAGCTAATTGCTGGCAATAAACCTGAGCAGAAGTAAGGAGATGATAAGGAACAAACAGGAAGTGGCTACCGATTTTGAAAGTTTGTGGTGGGGAAATATGCCCCCCCCGTTCTGAGTTTGTAGGACTATATTTAGTAAGTCCTGCTTGATCAGTATGCATACTTCTGCTGTAGTTCCTGTACGTATACAGCTGATAGGATAACGTTAAGAAAAATAAACCGCATTCATTCCTATTGCTGTATTTGTTGGTCAGTAAAAATGACGAACGGAATGGTGCATTGTGGGTAAAATCTATTTTTAACACGGGCGGGTTAGTCAGTCGTTTTGCAAAATAAAGCATATTTAAGAAATAAATATCGTACAGAATCCCCCTGAGTGAAATCAATCCGAACTTGTATTCATTCTATCTAGACGCCACAAAAGCACGGTAAATTTCATACAATTTTCTAATTAAATTGAAAACCAAATGATTTGAATTGTATCTACCAGTATCTTCTTCTAAAGTCAAGATTACCTCCGTGTTATTCTTACACGACCTTCGCATGGTACCTGTTTTCAGTGAAAGACGTTCTAATCTAAGACTAACTATTTCAAACATGTGAACAATGGCTATGTTTTTTTTGCAAATAAGATAAGTTGGTAAAACCTCTATCACAAAAGGCATACAGAATATTCACATACTACTGACTCTATATGAACATAATTTGATTTCTCCCGAAAACTTTGATTCAACAACAACAAGAACAGCGACAACAACAAATTTTTTGTGTTTTTTTTCTGTTGTTTCCAGTTATTAAGATTAGAACAAAACACGACCAGAAAAAGCAGAATCAAGTACTGTTAAACGTGGAACACTATTTGTGAGCATAAAGTTACATAATAGTTGTAGGCTTAAAACGCAATTAACAGCATGCAACACTGTGCGGACTGTTATTTCTATGTTAGTTCTATGTCATTTCTATGTTAATTCTATGTTAGTTCTATGTCATTTCTATGTTAATTCTATGTTAGTTCTATGTTAGGTCTATATTATTTCTATGTTAGTTCTATGTTAGGTGTATATTATTTCTGTGTTAGTTCTATGTTAGTTCTATGATAGTTCTATGTTAGTTCTATGTTAGTTCTATGTTATTTCTATATTAGTTCTATGTTAGTTCTCTTTTAGGTCTTATTTCTATATTAGTTACATGTTAGTTCTCTTTTAGGTCTATGTTAGTTCTATGTTAGTTCTGTATTAGTTCTATGTAAGTTCTATGTTAGGTCTATGTTAGTTCTATGTTAGTTCTACGTTAGTATTCTGTTAATTCTATGTTTGTTCTATGTTCGCTTACAATAAAACAGAATACATGAAATACAGAACTGTATCCACTGAACATAAATATTCGAACAACATTACAGCGACAAGAGGCATTATCACGTACTTTTCAGAATCTTCTCAGAACCTTTGAGTATACCATGTGACAAAGAACGCATTAAAGTTTCCTGAGGAGGGGAATTATTATTTTGTTGTACAATAAATGTCATGTATCGTTGCACCTAATCCATGTAAACATCAAGTTGAATTAAAATATACTGGGAACAAATACTAGCAACAGTTGAAGAAATAACAAATTCTTACGCGGTATCAGACTCACTACCTCTCTCTATATATACATAAACAGTCTAGTACTAATAATATGACTTATGTCCAGCATACAGACAACTCCACACCAAACATTCAAGACATCAGTCCCTTGTATTCTAAGTATGTTTCCGCTCCAGCTAAATATATCAATAGCCAGGTACATTTATGTAAAAGTTAAATTCCTGCGGGACTCTGAATTGTTTAGAGTTGTTTATAACAATAATTGATGTTTTCATCTTAAAAGTCATCAACCTGTGTACATTACCATAATAATAACCTTTGAGCAAATAGCGACGGCCTCGTAACAACTTTTATTGATGTGCAACCTTGGTAAATATCATGCGTAGTTAATAGCACGAGCCGGTGGCAACAGATGGAATAAAGAATTTACTAGGACGCATGTGTCACAAGGTTTAGAAACTACATCGTTATGATTCATCACAGTCATTTGTATCAGTCGTCTCCGTATTTGTCAATGTGTACAATATTGAGCTGTTACAGACATTGATAAATAGTTTTATGGTAAGACTATGCTAAACTAAACATTTACACCACACGTAGAAAACACGACGTTCATTAACAATATACACGCGATATTCATATCACTAGTTTCTCTGCAGAGGGAATCTGAATTTGTGTATCATAAATTAGCATTGAATCTATCGCCCGCTAGAAATGATACGTATAAGTGTTAATTTGACAGAAAATCTGATACAAAACGCAACATGGCTTCCACGTAAAATGCTGCAAGCATTTTTGTAAGAATTGATAGGCATTGTTTTATCTTAGCACAAAATAAGCGTAAATATTTACACGTGTATTACATTATGCATACACTAAACATGAGCAATAAATTCCAAAACGGGAGGAAACGTGGTCTTGAGATAGAGCGCCCGACCTCTGTTCCTAATGTCCTGAGTTCGAATCCCGGCTTCGACGGTTTCGTTAATGAACTTCACAATCCCATTTTTCGGACGCACTACTGGTATTGTGTCCAGGAAGCGGACTAGAGCGTCGTTAACACAAGCAAAATA
The DNA here is from genome assembly GCA_008271625.1 of Lutraria rhynchaena. NCBI lineage: Eukaryota > Metazoa > Mollusca > Bivalvia > Venerida > Mactridae > Lutraria > Lutraria rhynchaena. Next base: position 3,387,278 of record VIBL01000004.1, on the reverse strand, counting down.
AAATTATTGCTTGTTTCACAATCGAGCTAAAATAAATCAGTAAAACTAAATTCCAAACGAACACGGCGTCTTAACTTGCCAAATTATTGTATGTCTGTAAAAAACCTGTCTAAATCTAATGCATGTACATGTATTAGATCTATGTAAATTTATGCAAATATTTTTAAACACAACATTGAGGTTTTGTTCACTCAGTCAGTCCTCATATTGACGCTATAACAACAAGCGTAATTCAGAGAACTGAACAAAAAATTAAAACATCAACTGGAAATAATCGTCAGCAAAATGTTTACATTGGAAATAAACGTAAAATTGTTTTAAACATATTATGCAGGTGGATTTGGTTAAACAAACAATATGCTTTTCCTCGTCATTATGAAGAACATTTTGAGGAAATTTTAAGTAATATTATCAATAAATTGTTTTACAGTAAAATGTTCAGTGATAAAGTTGCCATGTCTTAGAAATGACCAAAATACATGTTGCCAAAAGGTCGTTGAAGTCCATTCATAAAAGGAATGAAAAAAAACTTTTACATTAGCTTTGCCATCAACTTAAGGCCCACCGAAGCCTGCTCGTTTAATAGAGCAAGTACATAAGAAATAATTTGTCTTAGTTATTAAAAAAGCAACGTTTTATTGCTGATGGTTCGCGGCTATCAAATTTAATAAACACTGTACAGTAAGATTATCATAAAACCATTATTTTCTAAGAAATCATAAAGCGGTGCATACAACCAAGCCGTGATCAGTGGCAGGTGTTTGTAGATAGGCAGTATGAAAGATTTCTAGTTATTTTCAGTTCATGTATCGATTGACAACCAGGAAAAAAGTAAGACTTGGTATTTTATTATCGCTATAAATTGTACAGAGGGGATAAAACCCGTTATTATAGAAACTCGCGCGTCCATTCGAGAATATATAACGCATGCATGGTGAGATGTTAATTAATATTGTATGTTTATCTAAATATATGTTGCTAAATGTAATACTGCGTTAATTATTCGGTGTATAGAATGACGGTTAGTTCTTGTAGTAAATCTAGAAGTTAATTTATAATTTCCTCGTATGAAGATGATTCAATATCAATACGGATACAGAAGATAGCAGGGCTGTCATAAATCTGTTTTTCTTACAAAGCATAAAATTCGGGGCCTTCGTGATCGAGTGGTCATGGTCTCCGACGAGCAATCATTAGACCCTCGCCGCCGTGAGTCCGAATTCCCATCGAGGCAAGACAAAATTTGACACGTGATGAAGCCGTCCAGCTAGCTTACTGAAAGTCGGTGGTTGTACACAGCGGCGAACCTAGGGTCTTCCTCCACTGTTAGTGCTGGAAAGTCGCCAAATCACCCTGCATGTGGGTGCAATGTTAAACCCCAGAGAGAAAAAATAAGTGAAAAAAATCTTATTAATGGCTAAGGTATGTCTTAATTCAATAAAATATAAATTCATAGTGCTCACAATATAATGATTAATATACATAAAAAATGAAGCACTAAGGAGGCGAAGTCATATACACCATACTGAAGTAATCCCTAAAAACCGGACCCCTTCAAGACTGATACAAAATTCCGGTTTTCAGATAATTCCGATTTTCAGTGAGCTATTTATTATGGAATAGAAAAAAATGAGACTTAAAAAATCGCCCGCATTTCAAAGAATTCCGGTTCTCAGGGAGTCCAGTTTTCGGGGGGGGGGTTACTGTGTAGAAATACTTTCATTTGATTTAATAAATGTCACTTTTCAAACATTACGTTAAAAAGTAAGTTAATTAAACTACTTTTGTCTTAAGACTGAGAAAACACTACAACAAGATTCCTCGCTTGATTCTAAATAATTTCAACTAATTGTTTAAACAGTGATTTGTAGGGCAGGATTTTACTGACACCGCTCCTCAATTCCTGAGGGAATCTTAATGTAAAGATTATGTAGACGATTTAAGCAATCAGAATGGGACAATAACGGATTTAATTTCTGCACTGCCCGAGAGGGTATTGTCACATTAATTGTGTTTTTATCGATCATTTGAAAACATTACCAAAATTAAAGTAATTTCGTTTACAGAATAGGAGAAGTTTAAGTACCAGTGTTTTCTGTATATGGAGATAAGAACCTACTTAAACACAAATTAAGTTTGTTGTTGGACCCTAAAAGCGAAACTACTGAACATTATACCCAAATAAAGTACTATATCTTTTAATTGACTCAAATAAAACATGTACATACATGACATTTTGTTTCTCCTAGTCATTTCATACATTAATACGTTGTTAAGAGGCCAATATAAATACTACATTGCCAAGTAAAATACATTTGTTACAACAAATCACGTGTACGAAAAAGATTATTGCATTTAGACCATTAATACAAGTACCTATCCGCATAATGTGGCTAATATACAATTAAATTCGGTTATGGTGAAATCGCGTATAATTGGATATAGCGGAGTATACACATGTATATCCCATATACATTGTACAAGCACCCCTATATTTAAATACAATGAATTTAGAGAAATATGAATATGATGAACTATAAAATATCAGGTCTCAAGGGATCCACTATAACCGTGTCCTACAGTATGTTAGTTATATTTATAATTCACATGTTTCGTCCAGGCATAAAAATGTATCAAACGTAAAGGAATACATGCACTTTGTTAACTATGACGACACAAATACTTAGTTCAATGTCTGTTAACCAAATTTCACTCTTGTCCAATTTTAATTATAACGACGAAAAATGTAAAGTAAATTTTATAAACATGGTGCGTTTGTTTCACATTTTGTGGGCAGACCCGTAAGAATCAATGGATTGGCTGAAAGCATTAATGACCACAGTTAAATATACCTTTCAGTATTGAAGATTGGAATTTAAATTAAGAAAACACTGCTTGATAAGATAACAGAACGTGAAGGTTTTGTTCATGAAAATCAACAATCACACGTTAGTAAAATCTTTCTACCACTGATGATTAAGCCGATTAAAACCGGCGGGGAAATTAAATTATAACAAACATCTAATTCTGCATATTGGGTTTCTGCACAAAGTTAATCGAATTACAGAAAACTTAGAAACACAGGTACTAATTACTTGATTGATGGTAACAATTAGAACTTAACTCCCTCGCCTGTGATTTGTCTTTTTCTTCATGTACAAACACCTGACAGTCTTTACAAAATCTATGACAATTACATCAGCGACAACTGCACTTAAAACGTCGAGTATAACACGATAATACTGTATACATATATATTAACTTCTTCTCCGAGTTTATTGATTTTCAAATTGTTACTAATTTAACGAAGAGGCTCTTGTGGAATCAGCCTACTAAATCCAACATAAAATTGTCATCTAACAACTATTTATTGATTTGCATTTTGCGACCCTTATCTATATTCTACGGTCTGGTGTCTGCGAATTTGAGCCTAGCTTTGTAAGAATAGGATGAGCTATAGCACTAAATCCGAGCCGCAACATCGTAATTTTACCACCGAGTTGGAAAATGTCTACATATCTGATTTCATTTTATGTATTCATACGAATTTAAACGATTATAAAACACGAAATGTTTCGCTGTCAACAAAATAGTCGTATTGTCGGGAGCGTCTATTCAGACTTAATGTGCGTTTGTGGAAAACCAAAAACAGGGTAGATCATGCTCATATTTGAGACCTGTTCGCATGAGATAAACGCCTCCAACGTCAAGAAATGAAATACAAACACTTTGTTTGCAGTAAAGGCGTGGTGGTACGTGGCTAAATATTAATGAAGACCTACTCAAATTATTTTGTTTGAGTTGAGTGTCTAGCTTTTCTACACCATTTCTGATTAGTCTCTAGAAGTCACATGACCGGGTTTAATAACGAGTACCAACCCGCTCCCTTGCACACCCAAATACCAATATACGCCGTCTAAGCACGCATTATGATAGAGAACAGGGCACAGGTTTAAATATCCATCCCAGTATTCATTTATACTCGTACATGTTCCTGAAGGTAAATCAATTTTTAAGTTTAAGATAACTGATACTAACAGCATCAGATTTATTGATCAAGTTGGAAAATAGAGTATAACTGAATTTTCTAAACAAATCATTTTCTCAAACATGGCATTAAATTGAATATGATTATCTTTATAACTAAATGACATTTACAGATAATCATGTTATCTTGAGTAATGGTCTTGTATTTTATTCTTAGAATTTCTAAATCGTTTCAATTATTAAACGTCTTTGTTCGGATCGGACTTGAAGTAAAATTTGTGTAATACAGAGAACAATTCATATCTTAACCGAATAAAACTATTCAATTTCATGTTTTTGAAAACTTATCTAGAACATAGTGCCAGTAAAAAAGCTTACATATTAAACGTCTATTCCGACTCATTAGAAATCCAATCATTTTTTTTTACTTGAATGGGCCCGAACAATACAGCTTGCGATGGATAGATAGTAAGAACGAATTCCAGGAATACCACATTATTTAACTCAACATAAACTATTAGATTACAGAGAAACATAAAAACGATACCAGGCCAACACCAACACATATTTACAACAACATTCTCCAATTCCTCCAAAATTAAAGTCCGACACTTACCACAAAAAATGGGCACAGCCCAGATACAACATCCTCATATAACAATGGGCACAGCCATGACAAAACATCTTCACAATCCAACGAGCAAAGAACTGACACAACATGCTTACAAACCAATGAGCAGAGCCCAGATACAATATCCTTACAAACCATTGAGCACATCCTAGATACAACACTCTTACACACCAATGCGCACAACCCAGATACGACATTCTAACAAATCAATGGGCACAGCCCAGTCAATGAGGAGAGCTAAGACACAACATCCTTACAAACCAATGGACAGAGCCCAGATACAACATTTTAACAAACCAATGGGTACAACCCAAACACAACATCATTACAAAAACGTACAGAAAACAAAACACAACAAATATATATATGGCAGGGTTGTGTTATCCAAAAAACTATTTTAAAAGAAAACTTGATGGAATTTTCATGGTTAATATAAATCCAAAAATAAACATTTTGGCGGTGAATTTTAGCTTGAAATACAATAATTAGACGAAATAACGTCTAAAAGGTTGGTCTTTGATCCGTAAAGCACTTTGGCGAACAAAACAAACGATAGAAATTGTATACTTTATCGAAAGTTATGTTTATATTTCATTAATAAAACACCATGAAAGAAATGATTGACTCGAAGATGTCTGATATCAACTGAGAATGAAGCCATTCATACATAGAATACGATTATAAAAAAATTAATTACTCGGCTGGTCGTGCGTATAAGCCAGATTTAACTGAAGAAGTTCATCTAACATTGAAGTACAGTTATCATAAACTATTTTATGATTAAAGATATTTACATTAGGCCAACAAAATTCAGTTGTATCCGTTAAAGCTGGGTATGTCGCACAATGACCCTGGCTGTTGGTGTGGTGTCAAACCCCAGTGAAAAGTATTTTGAAATAACAAATAAAAGAAAGATTGTTCATGTAAAAAATTGAAATTATCGATGCTCAAATTTTCTGAGCACTAACATTTCTCAGCCAATCAAGTTTGAATTTAACAAAGTGAATGCAATTACGCTCGTACAGAGTAAAATCATCTTTAGTTTGATGTACAATGTATTGAATTAACGAAACTCAATGTAAATCCTTCAGTTAATTTATGAGACACTAGCAAATCTCGTTTCGGAAATGAAATTTCTCAAGAGAAATGAAAAACAAGCTTTATTCTTAGGTTAGAGTATAAGAAAGTAAATACGCAGAATGTATGTACCACGAACTTCTAGGACAGTTTTCGTACACTGAGCAAAACAAGAAACTTTCAATTTGCACACATACTGTTTGTTGTGCTAAAGAAATCATAGCAGCATGTGATCCAGTGGTTAGAGCGCTGGACTTGTAACCCGGCAATCCGGTTTCAAATCTCGGTCGCGGAAGGTCATACTCTTGTACGAAAAGTTGACAAAAATGTCGATTTTTCACCATATGTGGAATGATAAGTTAGTACTGGTTATTATACAGTCCAGGAAAACTGGCTAGGTGAACCGGCCGCCATACATAACTGAAAAAAATGTTGAAACACGAAGTTACACCTAGTGAAAAAAAGTAATCATTGCATAATGATATGCATGTATTATTCAACGAGTCCGGGTGGTATTCGGTCAATTTATTTTACAAATCTTTCTGACATTGTTGTTCAAGTAAACTAGAACGCTTCAAAATATTGTAAAGAAATTAATATTTTTTACATTGCAGCGTATTTAGTATGCCAATACTACCCAGTAATTTACGCGAATGTGCGATTGGCAGGCTTGATGCTGGCATGTTGACAGAAGACATTGCAAGGCATGTTGGGAGTTGAAGCCAAGCGATACGAAATCTTCGCGCACGATTTCAAACGACAAAACGTACGACGTGGGTGTCCCAAAGTTACAACACGTGGTAATGACCACAACATCTTGAACACGAATTGGCGCAATCGTTTCCAAACTGCCGCTGCTACTGTCGCTAACACACCTGCGCATAAAAATAACCGCAACAGCGGAAAAACCAACCTCTATCCGGAGTTGTCGTTCGTTTTCTCTTACATACATCTCTGTCAATGTCTGAAAAAGTAGTTCAAAAAAACGTGTCCGAGTCTCCTTTAGTTTCCATCTGGATAGAGATTGCGGGGAAACAGTTCGTAATCGTCTGTGGGAGAACGGTTTGCACGCACTTACGACGTCCTTACGTTGGATGCGTTTCATAGAAACGTCATCCCATAAGTCGTCTTGATGCACATTCTCTTTGCTCATGACAACGTTCTTTTTTTCAGATGAATCCAAATTTTGGTCACATTGTTCACATACAGGGAGCGCGTAGACCGTAGGAGAAAAAATGTTTGTTGACTTGTGTACTTGAACGAGTTCGTTTCGGGGGGGTTGTCATTTTTGGGGCAGCCATTGCACATAGTTATCAGTCACCGCTAATCGTCATTAAGGTCAATTTAAATGCTCGACGTTTTTTGGATGACATTCTTGCGCATCTTGCCATTCCTCTGTTCTATAACAACGCCGACATCTCGATTTGTTTCAGCCTGGTAATGTTACATCTCACACAGCTGTGAGACACTGTAAATTTTCTTAACAAATGACATTGATTTCTCTGGTTACAGGCCCGCCAAAAGTTCTGTTCTAAACGCAATCGAGCACGTCTGGGATATTATAGACATACGCCGTTCCAACCCACCTGTTCAAGTTCAACTCGGTTAAATTGCTCATTCATTAATGGAACAATATTCAGCAGGCAGCATTCAATTCTTTAGTCAATTCTATGTAGGCCTATCTGTGAGTGATGCACTGCAGTGGTCAACTCAATAGGTGGTCGTACCCGTTACTATGATGTGTTGTCCTTGCTTTTCAACCCCTACCTCATTTTGGTAAAAACATCCCCAATTTTCTGTTAAACTTTGGTCATCATCTTTGCACTAAATGATACATTATGGAACAATCTTTAAAGGCATATATAACAACGATTCCCCCGATTTTCAACCAGCTATGTTCAAACAAACGTAGCGGAAGTTTCTTTTTTTGTGTTTAGTATATGTGACATAATCACAGTATAAATATTTTACGAGACCCATGTTATTCATAGATCGACTTACAACCAAAATGAATTCCACAGGAATTGACTCATAAATCTAAAGTAGTTCGCATCTGGTTAATTCCACAGGGACGCGACTTAAAAAAGACACAAAATCCACGCGAATACTTAAATATACAAAATTCGAAAAGACGAATTTATACATTTTTGTCATTTTATTATCCTTTTCTCTGGATAAAAAAGAAGATTCTTTTATACAAGGTAATTGTATTCTACATCTCTGTGGTGGGTAATTACAAACGTACATGATAAGGAAAGATTTCAACTTGAAAATAGCATTTTATGCATTTTGTTCGTGATAAATAGTGCGCATTATATAACGCATTTCGTCTATTGACGGTAACTACCACGAAAATGAAACAAGTAAGAACATTTACCAATGATATCAAACCAATAGTGAAGTGAATTACAAAGTAAAATTGTTGCGAAAATAATTGAAACATTTACCAACAATATCGTATCGAAAGATCACCAGCAATATCGTATAAATAATTTGAACGTTTGCTAATAATGTCACATCAATTTAAATGATATCAGGGTTCATCGTTTACTTAGTAACACCAAATTTCCAATAAAGGCAGTTGTTCATCAAATATACATAAATCATTTATAATATTGTATTAGTAATTAAAAGAATATACATCACATGTACACAAAAAGCTGTGACGTAAGCAATGAAACATCTGGATAGAGATGTGACGTCATTATGATAAGTTCAATAGAACACCTGCTAGGTCGATCAATAGATACATTTTTTTGATCGCATGCCAGGCAGACAGGTATGTGATGTAACTATATGAAGAACTCACTGAGCCGCGAGTTTTTGTACAGGTGAACAGTAATAAAAAAAGTACTTTGTTGTGAGTACTGGCTACATTACTGACGACTGAGTAATAAAAATTGACACAATCAGGGTATTAAAGAATATCTGAAATTCATCCGTAAAACTCGTACTTTTGAAGAAGTTTATGTCAGTTTTTTTTATCTATTATCTATTATCGAAATAAAACAAATCAGTGAGGGATTCCTTTCCAGATATTATCTTCAGTCTCATACCGAATGGATACAGCATAATAGATTTACGAGTGTACATGAGAAATGTTACCAAATAGTGAATGGAATTTCATAACATTGTTTTGTTTTATATCTTACATACCATAACATTGTTTTGTTTTATATCTTATATATGCCACATTTCCGCGGATTGAAAAAAAAAAAATATACATTCAGATTCATTTACAACAAACGATAAAACATGGGTACATTCGTGAACCGACAAAGGTGTGGCGATTCTGTTTCAATTATACGATTATACAGATTTTCACTGGAGTTTAATGTCGCGCCAAGAGCCAGGGTCATTTGGCGATTTAACAGTGCTTTAACCATGCTTTAACAGTGGCGTACACCTGGGTAGAACCATTGACTTCCGTAAGTTTGCTGGACAACTTCCTCACATGTGAAATTAAGTCCTGATCGGGAATCGAACTCACAGCGGTGAAGGGCTAGTGATAACAAGTCAGAGACCAGAACTACTCGACCACAGAGCCTCATTTTTGTACAGAAATAAACTGAAATAGAACGTAGTACAAATATCCGCTTACACAGACATTTTGACATTCAAGAACTTCTCTGTCTGGTTGAAGCAATATATTATTTAAATCAAAAGAAATTGACCCGATGTTTTACCAAGGTGTCCTATTAGCGAAACAGAGCAAAATATCTTTCTTAAGCTACATCAATGTAAACTAAGATGTCTGAGTACCATAATGTGTAAATGATTTCCGTTTTATCATAGATTTGAACTCTTATTTTCATAATTATTCTAACACTTAACTGTAGTATGTCATATCAGATACAGGAACAGTACACACTTAATAAAAACACTAATTACAGACCACCTCAATATTGAGGCCACTTTCTTCCGGACAATTTTGTTACAACCTTATTTTAAGACCGCCTCGGTGATAAGACCAATATTTGGGTCCTAAAGCTGGTCTGGTAAAGGCTTTTATCGTTATGGCATCATTTGTTTTGTCTCCATTAAATGTTGCTTCCAGCTAGGCGCCTATGGTGTACCGCAAGAGCCACTAATGTGCCGAGAATCCGCCGTAATTTTATTAATGTTTCATGTGGATTTTTAGTTCTAGACAACAGAACAAAAACCATGAAAACATATATTTCAACGTAATGTAGACATGTTTCCAAGCTAAATACACGTGTACTAAAATTTCAACATAGCACAGACATATTTCATGCTAAGTACACGTGTACTAATAATTCAACATAGGACAGACATGTTTCCGTGCTAAGTACACGTGTACTAAAATTTCAGCATAGCACAGACATGTTTTCATGCTAAATATATGTGCATGTGTTCTATCATTTACAGTCGTGAATAATGCATGGAAATAATTCTCCGAAAACCGACACCAACACAAAACACTTTGCTCGTATAGTTTCAAATTGCAAAGCTTTTGTTCCTCTGTGACAATGTGACAGGGACATCACAACCAGTGTCATTTGTTTGACACAATACTGTACTTCTCTTAACATATCAGTTAATGTTTTCACTGTACACCATCCGGTTAGTGGATGTATGCCGCCCATGGTCGTTGAAACCGGTGCGCATGTATGTAACAGAAACATTCAATAAACAGCTTGAAATCTAAAACACAATACTACGCCCTGGAGTGTGGTGTGTCCGTTTAATAATATCATGTAACGTTTAGATTATGAAAATAAAAACGTGAACTACTAGTGATTCATACTTTTCAACAATGAATCATATCACAAATGTCGAAGAAATGTGCTACTTGTATGTAATGTTAGATTAGTCGATTGGGGTACAATATTATTATATATATGGGTTTATATAAACTAAACGGTACAACAATATAATAGCACAACAAAAATGTATCAATACAATCATAAACATATGGTTATTTAAAATCATTGAAGGTTTAGCTTTTTAGGGAAACAAGTACTTATAAATATTGATAAGTTTGTACATGAATTTGTGATCATTTAAAATGGAATTTAACTTTTGTTGATACAGTTTTACTCATAAAATATTTGCCTATTTATATACATGTATTGTTTCGACTTATGCAACAAAATGACATTTCCATTACGGCATATTATTGTTTCCGGTTACCATTTCTATACAAGCCTCCGAACAGACGATTAACAAAATTTTATCCTTGACAGACAGCGTGTAATTCAATTACCTATAACACTACCACCAGCAATATCATATTTTCTAATTTATCTGATTCGCGTCCTTCAACTGACTGCTGTAACAAATTAAGGGAGGAGCTTAACGCCACCTTTCAGCTCTATTACACATATACACAGCCGCCATTTAACTTCAGCGATACCCGGTGCTTCTGTAACGAACACTAATATGTTTGGTAAGCAAATGACATTATCGCTCCATTGGAGACAATGAAAGGATGAATAGCAAAGGACAAATGGTCATACAGAACATACGCCTCCGTCTCCACTTCGATTTCACGACCTACTAAAATGAAAGCTGTACTCCTCTGTCATATGGGATGGTATTTCAAACTGCACAGACATTGATAAGTGCCATTTTGTATTGAAAATACATTCATTTAGCTACAACAAGCTCGTTATTTACGCATAGACACATACCACTTCAAGTAGGTTTAGTCTAGTGTGGATCAGCGCTCAAGTTCACAACAGAAGATGTGAACATTTCTTGCGTTTAATGCTACAATAATCGAATTGTTCTATGATGAAAAAAAAACTAGTTCAGCTTTTAACAAACCATAAATTCATCACGAACGTTCAGTATTAGAAATATTGGCCGCCATTTCTGTCGTATGTGAAAAAGAGAAATGTCATCACTGTGTGGCCAGCTGTCTCTATTTGTTGCAAATGTGACGTAACACTGTTTCACTTCTCCATCTCTCCATTGATATACAACATGCTAACGAACAGATCGTGTAACATATGGTGTGAAGTTGGTGAATAAATAAATATACAAAACCCCGATAATGCGACCATCTTTGGGACACGAAAAATCGGTCGTAATAATGATGTGGTCTCATTATAAAGCTTAAGTATTGGGGAGATAATAAAAGCCGGCCTGAAAAAAAGAGGTCATTGTAATGAGGCGGTCGTAATAATGAGGTGGTCTCATTATAAAGCTAAAGTATTGGGGGGATAATAAAAGCCGGCCTGAAAAAAAGAGGTCATTATAATGAGGCGGTCGTAATAATCAGGTGGTCGAAATGTGCGTTTTTTACTGGGTAGCGAATACTGATTGGTATTGAGCAAAAAACTAATGACTGAAATTACATAAGCATATTTGGAGTCAATTATTTTGCTTCATGAGGGCAGTTCAGGTGTAGAAATAAGACCGATTCTTTGTTTTACAACCGATTACTGACTGGTTACCTTCAAGAGTAAGAAAAGAGTTGTTGTAATTTGTTGAGAATTTACAAGAAAGCCGTCAGAGAAATTCTTTGCAAACAACAAATTATTATTATAATTCCTCTCCAGTTTAATCTGTTCAATCATACGAAGATGCAATGAATGCATGGATTAATTTCTTAGGACCATTAACCAGAATATACTCCAGTCATTGAGTGATCTATCAAAATCTAGAATTGAAATTATCTCCAACATTGAAAGCAGATCTGGTAATGAAAACGAACAAATCACTTTGGTTGGTGGAATAACGAAACGGAATTTACCGGAAACTGCCGAGAAAGAGCGATGTTCTGCAATAAAAGATCATATATTACTTTGATTTGTGGATTTATTTATCTCTCAATGAACGTGTCACGAACTTAATTGTCGCCATAATTATAGATTTTCACAAATCTCGGATTCTAACGCGGGAATGACACGACAACGATACTTGAAAACGTATAGGAATTACCTCTTTTGTTATCTCCACTGACCAGCAAATCGGCTGGTATGTTTACCTCCCGCGGTTAATCGATGGCTATTTTTACAGAAACTCCTGGCATGATTATCCAGCGGTACATCAATAAGACAGGTGAAAGATTATAATCTAAGAAAGTACACAAGATATCGGTATGATGTATTGATTAATATACACTGGACATTAAGAGAAATGTTCTGAGATCTGGAATACCGACTACATTCTACATAAACAAGCTGATGTGATAACGTCACTGATCTCGCCGACCAACCGTTCGGTATCAAAATATTTCATTTATAACATTCTCCGGCCAGACAGTCATTACACGCACATAATACACTTATCTTGGAGTTTTTGACGTGTAACAAGTGTATAAGATCCAAGCAAGAGACGCTAAAAGTTTTGATTAACATTATTCTGTTTGTTTTAATGTGATTTGCGGCAGTGTTTGATATGGGTTGAACGCCGTCTTTCAGTAGTATTCATGTTACATACGGAGAATAGTTGGCTAAATCATTTTTCCATGGTAACTCACCAATAATAACATGCTTCTCCCGTTCCACCAGCAATTGACAACTATAACGCAAGATCAAGTAAGAGATTGGTACGGAATACTATTTCGTCCACATTAAAATTCGCTGGGAGTACTAGGGTTATAGTTGGGGCAGGTATAAGTCTCACTGATTTCGCCCATCGGACGATAATTATCACGTGGTACTAGCGAAATTTAAAGTGGATGAAATAGGATTCCGTAGATTGGAAATTGAATAATCTACGTCTTAATATCATTAGTCAGACTCTTACAAAAAACATACTCAAATCGAATCCATTGCTGCTTGATTAACAGTCCCTCACCCAATTCAATCGATCTAGACTGGGTCTAGACGGATTGATTCAAGCACCATATTTTTACTTACAGAATGGTAATGTCGCATTATGTGGCTAAACAGACAGAAGCGATATGTACAGAATAAAAATGTTTAGCCAGCCTAATATTTCTGTTGTTTGTAATTAATATGTAGTTAATATTTGTGAACAAAAATTATAAAAAGTTCCAGTCGATGACAAATTACGAGTCAATGAATATTTTCTGTTTGTCTCCCATTTGTACGACTGGTACGGTTTATTAATGACGCTAAGAGCACCATTATAGCAATTAATCATAATATTAGACACCCAGACCTATATAATATATTGTTCTTGATTTCACACACTCATTTAATTTCTACAAACAAAATTAAAAAATGGTAGCATTTATTTCATATACTAGTATTAACAAATACCGCATACCAGTCTGGGTGGCGTTAAAACTTGCGCACACGAAATAATCATATACATGCATTATAATTCATACATAATATTAATTGTTCGCATCTGTTGACCATACAACAAGTCATGTACACTATCAACTACTATCAAACCTAATATTGAAACATGACAAGTTGTAAATATAGGTCAGTTCAGCCTTATCTGATATGAATATATCTAATTACACGTAACTTGATAACATCGCTAAAGCACTTTCCGCGCAGAGTTAATTTGAATAAGTGATATTATAAAAATGTTTTATGCGATTGAATATCACCTGAAATCAGGATATCCATATAAATAATGGTATGAGCTATGAAAGCATTCTAACAAAGTAAAAATTCAAAACGAGGCTCATGCGTCATTTATTGGTTGGAAATTTCAACTAGCACAATCCATGTCATATTTCGCGACAAATATGACAAACCACCAGATGAGAAATGTAATGGGATATGAGATATGCTTGTTATAAATGTGCAAATAGACGCCTGATTTATATGTTTTTAATTGCACGATGCATTTATGCATTTGTGGTAGGATTTGTATTATAATGTTGTAATACTGAGGAACGGGTTGTCTCAATTTTACCACAACAACAACACGCGCAAGTAGCGTCTGTGAACAGTTCTCATAGCTTTATTAATTAATTTATTTATTCATCGAATTAAAATTGACAGTCTAGGGTCAATCCTGACATAACTATATTCAATTGTTAAAGAAAATGTTTAATTATTCTGTAAAATATGCGATTATTTGTAATACGGAAGTACAGCCAAACCTGTGAACAAATGCCAATCTAGGGAAAGACAAAATGTGATCTTTATTGACAGATGACCTTTAATGCCTTTATTCGGAGGTCAGTTAGTTCTAAATAACCAGTGGTCGTTTTTCAAAGAATGGCCTTTACTCACAGAGTGACCTTAATTCAGAGGTGGCCGCAAACACAGGTTTGACTGTTAGTTTTCTTTCATCATTCTAAGGTATAAATATAGTTCATATATACAAAACTTAAGGTTCTCCCCTTTATGTAAACATATATCCTAACATTAACCTAAGGTCCGACCTACGGCGTACAAACTGTAAACAAACTACGATACACGACATAAATTAGACAAATTATTCTTGCATACGAATGCAAATATGTATAATGACAATAACAATCTGTTTCTGAAACCGCGATCCATTGTCGTCTGCTTCTTGGATGTAAATGAGACGCTTTCCCTGACGTTCGTACATTAACGAACGGCGTTAGTGGCATTTTCTGGTTTTATACAAGTACGTGCATCGATTTCTTGCGTCCTGTCTGTTAACTGGTGACCACGCGCTCTTTGAGACCAAACGACAATGAGATATGACGGTTTATGACAGTTTCAATAACGACAGAGTGTGTTTATGGGGGAAATTATCTTAATAAAAAATAGAACACAAATAATTGTCCTATTCTTTTTTGAGATATTATGCTTTCATGGTATAGTTTGTACTTATTATAGTACACCGCATTGTTATACAGCGGTCGTAGTTTTATAATGTTGGAAGCACATCTGCAAAGAGGCCATTAAATGCAAAACTTGAATTTTGTGAATAAGTGTTACATGTACATTAATAGGTTTCCAAGAAGCACGTTGTTTGGCAATTTAGCTTAGGTATACTCTCTCGATGAATACTGAATAATATAATAATATTATGTTGTTTTACGTAATGAATCTAACACTTAAAACAAACACTATGAATGAAAATTAAGAGATGAATAGGTGCATCATACCACATGGAATCAAATAAAAAGCCATCATTATTAATACATACGAAAGAAAGATTAAACTATTTCACAGACACAGTTATAAACACAAGACATTTTTTCAGGATGTTGATATTCAGAACAACATTGGAATTTTTTTTCGTCAAAATCATTGAGGGGGGGGGGGCGGGGTGTTTCCGTGGTAGAGTGGTTATGTTGTAATCACTAGCCCATCAACACTGTAAGTTCGAATCCCGTCCGGTTCCAAACGAATTTGACGTGTTAGAAATTTGTCAAGCTAGCTTACGGAAAGTCGGTGGTACTATTGTTGTATATGCCTGGTGTCTTCCCCCATCGTTTAAGCTAGAAAAGTCGCCAAATGCCCTGTTTTTTGGTGCGACGTTAAATCCCAGTGAAAAAAAATCTATACATTCTGTGTAACATTTAATGTAATAATTCCATCGAATGGTCCACCATTGTGGCTGCTTTTTACATAATATTGTGTTTTATAGCTTCAGAGACGTAGTCAACAAAATACTGCAAAATATCTAATGTCGTATAAACGGATATTGGTATCAAGATTCAGCATCGCCTGGGATTAAATCTCGTTTACATTTTACCAATGGATGTATGGAACGCTGAGGTGGATTAATCCATCCACTCAACAACGACAACAACAACACCAATAGTCGATAATTCATAAACGAACAAATATAGTATTTTCTTCATTTTAGATTGACGATGAATTTCGATAGCATGAGGAGTCCGGTCAATGTAAATTGTTTTTTTTTATATTACAGTATCCATACATACTATTTTGTATTTTTCTTGTTGATAAATAATAATATTTAATCAGATCCCTATACATTTCACCAAACACATCGAAATAAAACAAATACGGACTTGCAGTAGCGAATGTAGCGTAGCTTTTTGTCTATTTTCGGTGTCAATTCACGCCAAGTTTCTAATTTTTCACAGTCATAAAAACAAATATTACCACCATCATGTGATCATAACATGATTTACATATAACACAGTTGTACCTCACTCTGCAGTTAAGTTGATCATTCACATACATTGTTAAATGGTTGCCAAATTATTATAATTATTATCAAAGTTATTATCATAATTTTTAAATAAAGTTTTTATCTTTTCGGCATTTTACCAGCACAGCACATAAACATCTGAATATACCACCAACCCGGTGAGCGTACACTAGATATACCACCAAACCAGTGAGCGTACATACATATTATTTATTATTCTATTCTTGTAATGACATTTATTAGATTATATACGATTTTGAGCTGGCGACATAAACATTAGAACATTATATGCAAGTGAGGGGGCTCCATGTTCCAGTGGTTATGGATTGACCATTAATTACTAGTCCCTCCTCGCTGTGAGCTCGAATCCCGTCCGGACCCAAATTTCATATGTAAGAAAGTAGTCAAGTCGTCTTACGGTAGAAGTTCTACCAATGCTCACGGATCGAGTCTTCCTCCACTGTTAAAACTGGAAAAGTCTCCAAATGAATCTGGCTGTTGGTGAAATGTTAAAACCCAGAGAAAAACATGTATATGTACGTTGAAATAAAAAGGCAATACGTACATGTACACTTAGATTACACTATACAATAAATTCTTTAACTATTCATCACAAGATTGATCTCAATTGAGATATTTCTGGAATCATACTCATAAGTTCACACTTGATATCAATAAGGTGATAAATCGAATCACTAATATGCGGAGAATGCAGTACCGTAAGACTAAAACATACGAATCTCATAGAAAATATTTTTTTACAATAACAGAATTGGTATGGATAAAACATGCCATGGACCTCTGTTATAATTATCTCAGTAAACAAGACTAGTGTTAAAAATCTCAGAACCATTACCATGTGTCTATTTTTAATGAATCCCCCGTTAATGCTGACCATCCTGTATGTTTATCAGTTGAACACGATCATTAATGGTCAGGAAATCTATCTTGATGATCTGGTGCAGATAAGTAAGTGGGATATACAATATTAATCTTCTCCATGAAATCAACATTTGCTTCGCGAAACACCGAGTCACATATTCAGATAGACAGACTGATTTTAATGGGAAAAACAAAATCTGATTAAATCGAACGAAATGAACAGTTAAGCATGAATTACAAGGCTCGGGGCCGTAAGTTGGAAGTATTACAATGTAATGTTTAATAATTACGTGTTTTACTACATTGAATAGCCTTGGGTTCATGTTTTGAATGAATTACCTCGTTGTTGTATGGTTTCTGAACAAGAAACATAACCGTGTATGAGACTTTATACATAAAAAATGATTTTACGAAATTCTCAACTAAAATTGTTGATTGTATTTACATTACATTTTGATTCGATTTTTCCATTTAACCAGGGAACCATGAGACACCCCCTCCCCCCCCCAAAAAAAAACAAAATATACAGATGCACGGTGGGCACTTGTACGGCATCAAATATTAACAAGTAACAATAACTACTGTCAATCATATCAGAGAAATACAGTATGCAATTTGTTTTATATAAAACAAAAAAGCTATAAGAAATATTGGTAGCACACACCCATTAGAAAAAAAAAACTATTCAGGAAATATTATTTTCTTCGCAGTAAAGATCTTCGGAAGATAGTAACACATTCCTCCGGAGTTCACGTGCGTTCAATTCTAACACATGGTTAAAATAAATGTCAAGTCACAGACGGCTTAAATCATGGTACAATACAGAAAAAATATCTCAAACCTTGCACAGGGCATATTGAGTAACTAAAGGCGAATAATATCGGGAACGAAATCGTAACGTCGTTGCCATAACGATTTGATTTGCATGTAATTCATTAAGTACATACTTTACATTCTTGTAGAATTGTTTATGACCTAGATCTGAGAAAATCATCGTCAGTTAATAATAACACAATGATGTTTCGGATTATATCGACATAAATAATTTCCGACATTACATTTTATATAAAATTCAAACAAACGTCTAACTAGGCGTGTGTATTTGTATTGAATAAACATGAAGAGTTGAATACTAGTTTGTAGTCATATCTGGTGCTAACGATTTGTTTCTGTATTTCATGATTGCTGGCGATTAACTGTTCTTCTAGAAAGTATATTTCGCAATACATATTTGTTGTCTGATGACACCGGTCATTCGAGACTCAAGGCTTTCATTTGACCTGTAAAATTGCATTTTGACTCTTGGAATTAGCAAAGTAAAGCTTCTGACTCTGGAGAATTTATACCAAAGGGTCAAATCTACTGTTGAAACAGAGGGGAATTTTGTTGACTCTTCAAATTATATTGACCAAAGGTCATTTTTCACTCTTATCATTTAACGTCTAGTGAGAACCTTGTGACTGTTCAATAAGTGCTAGGTTATAATTCACTTGAAAATTGCAGCATTTATCATTGAAGTACACTATATCCAGGAAACTAAATAACTTCTTATTTAAAGTCGGCGAGGGTTTACACACATGTAAATGATACAGCATTTTGCAATGATTAATGATGACCGAGTGCGAAACTTCAGAATAATGCATGAAGCTACACAACACGCATACATCTTGGTAATCTAATTCAAGATATGTTTGAAGCACTACCAATGATCCGTGTACCACGTGACCTGTAACCAGCAATCCTGAATTAAAGACTAAAATAAACAAGTTGTGTAAACAAAGCATTGAAATATGTTCTCCAAGTAAAAACAAGTGATGATGTAATCTACTGCCTATCACCATAAGTACAATTATACCAGACTAAACTCAAGTTCTAAACCTCAGCAGGTTCGTTCAAAATAAAGAGAAAAGATAAAGTTATGATACACACAGCAACTTCTCCAAAGCAACACCCTTTAGGAGAAGTCAAATTATGTTGTTTTTGTTAAGAGGATGTTGCTTTGTAGAGCTTAAATTAATAATTAAATTAATAATCAGTGGGAACAACAATCGTGTTATTGTTGAAGGGAGGTTGTTACTCAAGAGAGGGCCGCTCTGAAAAGGCTGCACTATATTTGAGAATATTTTAATGAAGTACATCATTATCACCGTTATCGTTAGAAAACAGCACGTTCGGTCAAAGTACAGCCACCGAAGGCAACAACACTGTCACTTACAGCTCTCACACTTTACTATCACATTTCAACAACTAGGTAATTATTTCATCGCCCGCTATACAACATAACACACCTATTGTCTCACCAACACCACCCACACATATATGAATTGAAAGCATTGAGTAACATATGCGCTCAATCTTAGCATAACGTAAATAAACAAACAACAGTTGTAAACATTTAACATTTCATAAAATACACCGTTTGTGGACAGCACGTAAACATCCAGACGATACCAGATAATTTAAACATTCAAATTAAATTAATTTCTATAATCTTTAACGTCTTTGTTACTTTACCAACTGTGTCTAGTACGTGTCGCAATATCTTAAGAGAACAATGATACGTATATAATTATCATTGAGCTATCGTCAACATTCCCACTATGTTCCGTATCTAGCGAAAGACATTCCTCGGAAAATGTCATTCAACATCATAATTATGTAAATACCACCAAAATTATAGATCGTATTCCTGACAGTATATAACACAGTATACATTTATTTAGATATATTCTATAAACGTGGTCTCAACATCACAGACATTGATTCCAGGTCATTTTCCGCATGCATAATTTCATAGTTATGCTCAGAATGCGTACATGGTGATCTAAACATGATATGCACTGTGTAAGTAGTTCAGTGTTTTGTAAACGCGCGAGGTTTGTTTTTTCACTAGAGGTTAAAAGTCCAGCGCACTAACCACTGGACCACGGCCGCGGCCATATTAGCAGAAAGCATTTTGTCCAGTATGTGTGATCACTTATAGCAACATACATCAACCATTCTGTGTGATTAGCTGCATCGTAATCAGGTTAACTTTTTTATAATGAATCGATATAACACTGTATACATTTTGATTGGAATACTACTTTAAAAAAATTTCTGCACACAAAATTGACTACTCGACTACTTAAAATGTACTCGGGACATCGTAATTTAGGTTTGCTATATCTGATTGGTCAATTAAATGTCCCACAGATTCTGATTGGGCGTCGGTATTTGTGTTCACAACTTTTTTTAATTTAATTTTTACACTTATTCAAAAAAAAATACATAGTGTTTTATCATGTAACCAAATTTTCGAACGGACTGCTACATAAACGAAAAAAAACTGTATTTCTTTGCACACTGCCAGTGTAATAAGAAATTGTTAATTTCAAATTTCCAGAATTTTTTTTTATCTTTCGGAATATTTTCACTTACTCATAAGATCAACATCTCTTTCAGAGACTGCACCGAACAGAAATCCTTCTCATTCTTCGTACAAACAACAGGTGACTTCACTTTGGTGAAATATAAATTTAACGATAGCAAGAAGCCATTTTTTTCGGTGAATCAAGGTTAACTACGAAACAAAGAAAATCTCATGGAGAGTCAATAACCACTTAAAGATACAGGCAAACCTGTGAACAAAGGCCACCCTTTGGAAAGGAAAACAATGTGGTTTTTATTGAAAGGTGATCTTTATTTGGAGGTCAGTTTGTTCTAAATAATTAATGACGGTTCTTCAAATGATGACCTTTAGTTACTGGGTGGCTTTTATGCGGAAGTGGTCGCTAACACAGGTTTGACTGTATTTAAGTCGAGTAAGTGAGTAATGATTATGTTTTAAAGAATTGTTAACACTATGATCTTGTTTACACTTTCATATTTGGTATAAAACATTAATAGTTAATAGTTATGATCACTACCAGCAATACAATCACTGTTTAGTTAACGATTTACAACAAATTCTTAACTATGACGCTGGCAAAAGGAAAGCGACTAATTTGTGCCTTCATGTTAAGAACGTGTTTTAATTCTGAAAATTTAAATGTAAAGTAGAACATTCAAGTTATGTTCAAAATAGGCGTGTCTGTATATTTGCACTGTACTAAATGAAGAAGACGGTATTTAAACGCCAAAAATGAACATTCCTTGTTACCACGAGAAACACATAACATATTTCCATCGAGATGGTGTACAATATATGAGTTAGATCACCCGGTAAAACATTCATCGTCTCAAAGATTGTCAATACACAATGCAAATATTGTTCGATCCAGTCTTTAATTACACTGATAGACGTACCATCAGGCTTTAAATCTTGTACAACATTATATCCATGCCATATTTGGCAAACACAAGGAAACAAACAAATATCATCTACGAAAACTGATTAACATCGCAGAACATCAGACTTTTAAAGAAACGGCTAAATCCATTTTCTCACCAAACAAACTGCCTTAATTGTCTTCAGCGACTTTCAAGTAATTTGAAATCATCAATTAAAAGTAAGATATTTCGGCTTTCTTGTAGTAAAGGTGTAAATTAACGTCTTGAATTTAATTCTTCAAAAAAAGAGTATTTGTGACACAGTTTATAGTATTGGGAGCGGTGGTTTGGTAGAGGGAATGAGGCATTGTACCAAGTGACTGAACAGAAAATAAGAGCAAAGCTTCGAGTTAAAACTGAACTTTGGGTGATCAAGATGATTATTTCAACATTCTAGATGGAGGTAGAGGAATGGAAGCAGGCGGAAACTCATTATTATGAAATACGAAACAGGGTTTTAATTAACGCGTGTTTGTGATGCCAAATATACTCAAAGAAGTGAGAAATCCACATGAGAGATACATAAATATAATATCTATCAGAAATTAGACAGTAAATCAAATATTATACAATCCACGGAGACTTACAGTAAAGTGACAGTTTCAAATAGAACACTGACACCTTATACTAGTGTTGATTTGTAGCGTCTGCAAAAAAAGCTTTAAAACACACGATATATATCATACATCACCACAATGAGAAACTGAATCAGTTAAAACGTTGAGTAAAATTCTACAACAACAAATAATAGACTTATGGATTCTGGTTATAATAAGTATTATATGAAGACGTAATTTTGGGGGTTATCATACGGCAAGAACTTGTCAAGTTAATGCCATGCTTTTAGTTAGCTAGACTCCGATTGTAATTCGGCAGAATGTTTTTTCTCTCTTTTTTTGTAAAAATGTTAAGATGCACAGACTAATTATACTGTGTTAATAGATGACTAGAAAGTACAATCAGTAAATGAATTGTAAACGAAACGTAGGAACCTGGAATACTACAGTGTGATAATATAACATCGTAATAAACAGTACATCATTCCGAATAACAACTTCATATTCTTTTATTTCTAATTCCGTTTATAATCAGTTTAGCGTCGTATTTTGCATCAGTGGACCACACATGTTCAAGCAGTCGGTGTGTTAATATCACAGTTTCACCACAATTAATGACCTTGGTACTTCATGTTTCCAGAGTTAATCCTCTTTTGAAATGAACTCACAAATTAGTATATACATTAATGCGATCTATGCCATTCGTATGGATTACACAACGCAATGTAAAATAAGTGAAGACTTAATACACATAGCTGTACATAATTGTAAATATGTAAATGTGAACAAACCGATCAATGATCATTACATTAAAGCCATACAAAGACCACGTCCTATATGCTATATTATCTGATTTCATCTTAACAGGGTGTTAGCATGATTTCAGCAATACCATAGGGATAGAATTATCATCTGTTAATTGCAATCAACTGCATAAATCTATTTAGAATAATGCTAAACTCTAAAAAAACGACACTAGAATAGAGACAGTAGTGGTAACATTTAGTTAACATTCAAGAACAATATGAAATATATACATAAAAGAAAACAAATATTAAAGAGTGACGATATTCAACATGTAGTTCTTTCCTTACCTTGCAAAGATGACAGTTTCCCTCAGTCGGGAACATATCCTTACAATCAATACGCTCGAGTACATCCTCAAATTGACAGAACATATCACTTAATTCCTCATCTAATTCTCGCACGTGATTCAAAACACGTGCACATCCTTCATCTCGAGAACAATTTTGTACCGTTTTCTTTTCTTCTTCAGAAAGCAAACTTAACAACGGAAGCTCACAAAACGGTGTATAATAATCTGTGTGACGTAATAAACTCATTCGTATCTCCGTCCGTGCGTCACATATAGAATCAATCACACTTCCGGTCATGGTAAGGCACTGACCGGAAACGGCCGCCATATTGGTTTCATTCACAAAAGTTAAATATTCAGAACGCGCCTCAGACACTAGGTTTTCAGGACATACACATACACAACCCTTACACAGAAGAAGCATTGATACCAGAACACAGAATAGAACAATCTTCAATCTACTGGTCACGGGTACGATCCCTCCACAACGTGGACTAAAACTATGATTGGTGATACTTTGTATATATTCCGATGATTCCGAAGTTGAAGGTAATTCCAAATAAGGTAATGAGTCCAAAATTTGACGTTGATCCAGGTAAGATCCAGGTAATGTGACGTTCAAATCAGAAACAGAGGTGTAAGTTCGAGTTTCACCGGAAGTGAGGTGGCCATTGTACAACGAATTTTTGCTTTTTGAAGTTTTATTGCAATTTGTTTGTGAGGTATTATGTGCATGCTTTTCTAGATAAGTACCGCTGTGATTCCATAACCACGGGCGTGTCTTCCGTATAATATTTTCTGAGTATTCGCATTGATTCAAACATGGTTTATACTCTAACTTGATTACTCCATGTCGTTCTGTATTGACCATAGTTTCCAAGGTAACGAGAATTTTGCTGAGAACACATCCAGTCTTGATTTACAGCGTGCCTTCATACCACGTTTAGTGAAATAACCTTGACCTTTCCTTATAACACTCGACTAGGTATGTGGTATGTTGGCTAATTTTAACGCACTCCTTATTTCTATACATGAAACCCATACAGGCACTCCTGTATTGTATAAGTGACCTTCACCTAACTCCTCTTATGAATTCATAATATTTAAAACAAATAATACGTTATCTTAAGCCCGTACATCAGCAGTAGACACTGGCATGCTGATAGACACTGAAACAAGAATGTTTATAATCCTCTAACGTGTTTAACACAACTAACTGATCCAACAAAATTGTTGGGTACGGTACGTTTAAGAATATTACCTAATTTTCATCCCTAAATTGATCTCAAACCGTATTCAAATAATATTCCCAGTCACTAATACATTCATACAATTCCTCAATATACATTTTCAAAGATCACTCATAAATTCTATTCCATTTCGTTTCAAGGATGAACTAAAAATCCTCCTGAATTCATTAAGTTTACACATATGCTACTGGTACGTTACCCACTTGTATCTACATCAGGCCAATTTTCCTATCAAAGGAGCCAGATTTATCTATTTACCTATAACGTACTATACATGTATACAGAGTTAACATATTTTGCGGCGGTGTATTCCAGGGAATAACGCAACCGGTGAACAAACCGGCAAAATTGTAAAAGTGAGCGCGTGCTGCAGATAGGAGATTTAACAGCTTCACTGTTGAACGTAGCGCGTTTAGAGCGAATTAAAACAGTTTTCAATCGATTCGTTTCAAGAATTATGTCCGAAAGAATGTTAGCTGCTTAGCTGATAAATCTAAGGTCTGAAAACGTTTTATTTTTCTGTATTTTGCTATAAAACACTTTTTATTCTCTTATACTTGTGGAAAATGAACTATTTTTCGGAAATAAGACAAGATAAAGAAATTTGACAGCGGTGTCAAGGTGGCTCGTACAAGGTAAGAAAAGATGGTCAATTCATTTAGTAAATAGAAAAAAAAGAAATCAAACCATAATATATACATGTAACATTATCCAGTATGCGCTGAAATCACGAAAAATTATAAATCCATGTCCGCTTGTGGAAATAGATCGGTAACATTCTGGGTCAGTTTCATCTAAATACACCAGTGCCATTCACGCTCTATCAGATAATATATACACATAACTATAACCCTGTGTTTAATTATCACATAGAAAAATGTTGAACACATGAATGGCTTTAGGCTGGTTAGGTTATTTATCGTTATTTATCTTCATGGATTAAGCGCTGCAAAATACATCGATTTGCGATCACAAACGAACTTTGTTGTCGGTATTCAAAGTAATATTAAAACATTTCCATAATTCGCGAATATTTTACCGTAGTCTAAAATGAAAACAAATTTTGATAAACACTAAGTTGATTTTACTTTATTTAGAAATACGAACAACTTACACGATGCGTACATTTCAAGAAATGTTGACGCGTGTATTTCTCTGAATATGGAAACAGAATCGGAAAAAAACGAGACGGGAAATATTGTTTCGATTAAATTTGTTTAATTCCTTCGACATCAATACACCTGCTATTCTAAGCATTAAAACGACATTGTTTGCCTCACAAATAACACGTATTAAATTCCTCTCGGCAAATGGTTTTATTCGGAATATGATAGTTTCAACCACTAATACTAGGAACACTCGGAAACTTTGCCGCTGACACAATATTATCCCGCTTACTAATCCATTGCAACAGATGAGAAAAACTGCCTTGTAAAATGGTTCCAATATTTTTTTATAGAATTAGCTCGCTTCGCTACGAACTCCGTTATTTTCTGTGGTTTTCCAACTTGTAGAATGAAGGAAAAACCATCGCGAGGGTTTCCGCCATCTTTGAGGCTTCGAAAGAGTTCTTCTGATTGAATCCAAATAACGGCGCATGCGCAGTGAAGCCATTCAATCTGATAATCTTTCGTGCACGTTTCTTTTTCCCTATTACTTATCAACGAAACAGATTTTGTCGCTATGCTTCAGATCGTTAAACGGCATTGACCATCGGAATAGCATTATAGCTATTTTGTTCAGTATAATGCCTTAAGCGAACACATTAGAGTCGAATAAATTTTCCGAAAAATGAGTTTATTTACCGACGTAATGAATCGTAATATAATATCAAAGAGACATGTCGCTATATGAGAGAATTTGCGACGTGTGTGATTTACTGGCGGAAAGTGCAAAATATAGATGAGAATAAAGACTAATGTGTCTGTTGTATTTACCAACATATTTACATTCTTGAAATATTTGGTAATATAACACACAATGAAATATAACGTATGAGTGTATATATGTAGTGTACTGTATCATATGAAGTAGAAATACGAAGTGAAGTACGAGTTGGTTGATAAAGACTTCCGAATCGTCTTAAGACGCTAAATATTCAATCGAAATGACACCAATTTCATTCCTTGTGTAAAACTTGAGAGAAAATTACGCTACCCATTGCCTGGATCGATTGGAAATAGTCGCGGAATCTCAGCTGTATGCAAAAATTGTCGTAGAGTAGTCAATAAACATCCAAGCGTATCAGTAAGAGAGAATATCGTATATACAAGGAGACATGGCAGATAGTTTAATTCACATGACAAACATCACACGGGAGTATGGTGTACCGAGGGAGACTTCTATCGTTATCTGGTCAAATTACGGAACACTGCGTGAGACTTCTTGTCTGATTACGGAATTCTGTATGAGGCATCTGTTGGTATCTAGTCTGATTACGGAATTCTGTATGAGATATGAGAACATAGCAACCACGTAAATATTACGACCACCGTGTTGTAACGGCCACTCATTTCCGGACCGGCTTCAAATAAGTTTTCTATAAATCAACTTGATAATGAGACTACCTTATAATTACGACCGATTTTTCGGGTCCCGAAGGTGGTCTCATTATTGAGGTTTTACTGCATGAATTTTGTATGAATTTTGTATGAATTTTGCAGATTTTTCTATATTTACGTAATGTGTTTGCTACAAAAAAATTCCTCCTTTAAACCTCGTTCATTCAAAATTTGTTTTCATACGCTGGAATATGGAGGGCTGCCATTCAAACTGTCCCCGTGGAATTCAGTGTCTTAAGATTTGAATACAGTAAATTTGTGCATAGTGAAATTCTAGAGATAGATTTCTTCTCCACATGGACTTATATCATATACTGGTTTAAAATAAGAATATTAATTGTAGTGTCGAGTGTAGAAAATTTGCTTTGATTTCAAATTTTCAGCCACGTGCTTATACACAAATGTGAAAGTCTATGAAAAGGTGTTGATAATGTTATCTTAAATACATGTACTAACTAAAAATATTTGTTGATTACCAATTTCTGAGAAATTATTTATATTGTCCGTTTGATCTCTTTTGCATGTATATATCATCATAATATCGTTCTTTAGTTATAGTAATGTAATCAATTTATTAATCCGTTGTGTTTAATTGGCAAGCCGTTATTGCATTTAATCAATTAAGCGCCAAAGTTTCTACACTACATAATATCATCAGTATAATAGTCATTTTCGCTTAAGGCATTTTGGCGAATAATATTTACGATTCTATTAATTCCGGAGATGTTTAATTGGAACAAAATGATCTAAATTAATACGGTATTTCGCAAATTAAAGTCACGGTATTGTTAGGATTGTAACACTCAGGTGCAGTCCAAGTTCTGACAGTCAGCGGCTGTGGTCCAGTGGTTAGTGCGCTGGACTTGTAACCCGGAAAACTGGGTTCGAATCTCGGTCGCGGCAGGTCATACTCTACTATGAAAATTTGACAAAAATGTCGATTTTCTTCCATATGTGGAGAAGTTGTCGGCTCCTTGTGGAAGGGTAAGTTGGTACTTGTTAGTATACAGTCCAGGAAAACTGGTGAGGTGAACTGGTACATAATTGAATATATATATATATTAACTGAATATAATAATAATATATATAACTGAAATAATGTTGAAAAACGGCGTTAAACCCCAGTGACAATACGTCTCGTAAAAACAAACAAACAAGCAAATGAATTGACGATTAATATTCCAGTTACCTTTTACAAACAAAGTCTTTAACTGAACAGTTGAATGATATCTATAGATATGATTAAATATTGAATGCAATTTATAAACCTCAATGACGTTATACACATGTGCTCACATTTTTTAATATCACATGCCAGCGGAGCAGAAAAGTCTAAATCAATGCAAAATAGGAGACACCATATTCACCTCGTATCACATGACATCATATACCCCGTGTATCACGTGACACCATACTGCTTGGATCACGTGACACCATATACACCACGTATCACGTGATAATTTACAGCTCACGTTGGGAAACCAAGCAAGCATACATATTTCGTTAGAGGCATAGAACCTTTTTCCCGTTTCATTTCGAGATATTCATGCATTATAAAAATCCCTTTCTGTCATTTGTCTGAGAAATTATACTAACCCCAAAACATTTTTTTTTATTTTGCAACTTTTGTCTAACTTCAGAAGTACATTGTATACTGGACACCAGCCGATTTTTCCACGAAAAAAATCCAATTTTCTGGTAATTTTCTAGAGATAGATACACTTTAGTTTTATGTCTTGAATTGACCAATGGAAAGACTGTATTCGGAGGCTGTATTCAGTCACATATTTACAGGAACTTAAACTATTGTTGAAAAACTGTTTGAACATTAAAAGTACAGTGGAACCCATCTATACTGGCCGAGCCCGGAACCAGGCCATTTGGCCGGTTTAGAGGGTATTTTTGAATTATATAGTAATGAAGTCGGGACCAGAACATTTGGCCGATTTAGGGGGGAAATCGGTTTATAGAGGTACCGGTTTAGAGGATTTCCCCTGTAACGTGTCCAGGTTGTTTTCCTAGCAGCTTGGGAACATGACACGATTCCCAGAACTGGGAATTTGCTTTTCATACATTGTATATAAAACGGCGAAAATCTCAAATACGACTGATAGTCAACATTCTGCAAAACATTTATGTTGATTGATTGATTGATTGACGCAATTTGATCAAACGCAATCAGGAGAGGAACACCTGGGCAAAATCTTTGATATCAAATTAGAAACTTGATGAAAGCTGCATTCCAGTCATTCAACGACCAGTCTCATTATAAACAGACTGTGTCAACACTCTTATCACGTACTGATGACTGTATTAAAATACTTCAGTTGCCATAATTCGGATAAAGCATACCTCGGATAAAATAGTTTTCCTATAAGATTTTCAAAACTTATTTGTTGGTATACGACTTACGGCAATCTGAAATCCTGTAGAGCGAAATGTTTCAGTAGATATCTTTTATAGGAAGTATGTCTCATTATACAGAAAAACACATTATGTAGACCAATATTATTTTGTCCGACATGGCGAGTTTAAATTACGCAACTTATTGAAAATGAAAACCATAAAACATTAAACAACATGTGCTATTTACTGTAAAAATGCTCTTTATGTAAGGAACGCGGTATTAATAACTTATATTAATCTTTTTTTATCTAAATTTCATCATTTCACGTCTTGTGTGTATTATATCATATTATGGCTTAATCATATTTTGACACAGTTGGTCACCCTCT
This sequence comes from Lutraria rhynchaena, assembly GCA_008271625.1. Taxonomy (NCBI): domain Eukaryota; kingdom Metazoa; phylum Mollusca; class Bivalvia; order Venerida; family Mactridae; genus Lutraria; species Lutraria rhynchaena. The sequence continues at coordinate 3,357,187 of VIBL01000004.1, read as the reverse complement.
TATTACTGTCATTGATTGATAAAATAATTTATTGATTTGTTTATATTTATCTACATTTTGCTGTGGTAAAAATCCTATTTATACGCCGTGACCTTGTGTATATGTTTGTTAAATTGCATCTTGTACGGATGGCGTACTTTGTACAAGTCAAAATAAATGTATGTTCCTCTGTCCCTCCCTGTTCTGGTGTGTTATTATCATATGCAAGTTTACCGTTCCATCAAATAACAAATATTAATATTCTTTATTGCGTGTACGAATAATTAATCGTATTTACCCCAAAATATGAATTCTATAAAGTTCTATATTAAAATACGTGAAATTGCCTTGTGGGCAATAAAAGGTTGCTTTATTAAGGCAAAACAAATTGCATGAAGTTAGAAGCTTTGAAAATGTCTTTCAAGTGTTTCAAATGCGTCCGCAATAAAAGCACACTACCATTCAATGACACAGTTTAAATAACGAGAATTATCTGATGTGTTAACAAATACAAACGTAGTGCAAATGTACCCAACCAACGTCTGCGACAAGTCAGCGAAAGTAGTCATTAAAAACAACAGCAATGTGTTTTATTTATCTTTATCCTTTCTCTGTTATTAGTCATTTTGCATTATTTGTTACACAAATGTTTTGCAACTTCATCAACTGATAGAGGCCGCGGCCGTGGTACAGTGGTTAGTGCGCTGGACTTGAAACCCGGAAATCCGGGTTCGAATCCCGGTCGCGGCAGGTCATACCCTTCTATGAAAATTTGACAAAAATGTCGATTTTCTTCCATATGTGGAGAAGTTGCCGGTTCCTTGTGGAAGGGTAAGTTAGTACTGGTTAGTATAAAGTCCAGGAAAACTGTTTAGGTGAACCGGTCGCCGTATATAACTGAAAAATTGTTGAAACACTGCGTTAAACCCCAGTGACAATTAGTCACATAGAAACAAACAAATCGTTAACTGATAAATGACAACTAGATTCAGTATAACTGAAATAGACTTGTGACTATGTTATGTCATATTATCACTATGGGGTTCGAACCAATGAACAAGGGGTAATGCAGTCTACCAATAAAACATGAAGCGCACCTACCAGTCAAGTCAAGAAAAATGTACTAAAACTGAATTTGTTGTCATAACAGTGTAACCTCTCCAAAGCAATATCCTTTGGAAGAAGCAAAATTATGCTTTAGTTGAGAGGTTGTTGTTCTAGAGAGGTTAAATTAATAGTTAAATCGTACATTGGAAAAAAATTATGCTGTTGTTGAAAGGAGGTTGCTGCTCAAGAGAGGGAGGGACGCTCTGGAGAGGTCGCACTGTATTATGTTTAAGATTTTTTTTTAATTTGAATGCTGTTCAAATATCCGTGAATTGTGATAGCTTGAGGTTCTTGTTAGTTATAGAGACCAAATTTACTTTTTTTTAGTTTCAACCTAACATAAACCCATCTAATCATTAATACCCGACAATGGCACACTTCAAAATATGCCCTGTATGTTAATATTCATCTGACATTTTTTACATTGTTGCCCTGTTAAAAGTCGCATCGCCGTGGAATGTCGCACTTACCGTTAAATGTTACCTTACTCATCGCATCGATTGAAATGGTAAGATTCCACTAGATGGTTTGAGTTTTCCCTGAAAACACGCGTCGTGACATTTAACGGTAGAGTTGTGACATTTAGCGGCAGTAAAAATGTGCGACATTTGGCGTTAAAATTGCAACATTATTCGACATGATATTTTGTAATATTTAACGGCGACGTTGCGACTATAAACGGTAAGTGCGACATTTCACGGTAAGTGCGACATTTCACGGCGATGCGACATTTCACGGTAAGTGCGACATTTCAGGGTAAGTGTGGCATTTCACGGTAAGTGCAACATTTCACGGTAAATTAATGTAAAAGTATAGAACACCATATTTCCAAACGTCTTTGTACACTAATAGCCCCTGGAATTAAAAAAACAAACTAGAAGTTTAATTGAATATGTTAATTAATGCGTGGCTGTGTTGCAGACATCAGCTACTAACAACAAGTAATTGGCAATGTCTTAATTACAATTAAAACCAACATCTCTTAGCTACAGATACCTTCAGGCCATCAATTATAACCACTTCCCAATAAGCATCACACAGCTACAAACGCAATTACTGAAATAAAGTTCCTTATTTTAAAAGTCACTTTTGACATAAATTGTTGTATATAATCGAACAGGAGCAATAAGCGCCACAAAACTCACGCCAGATGTTGATTTGTTCAAGAAAAGTGTCTAGGTAATCAACCAAGACAAACTACGACTGTTAAAGAAATCGATGTTTTCCACAATAGTGTCGTGATTTTATGACTGTCACATTTCGTTCACAAGCAACTGTTAATGATCTGGATTTTAAGGCGAACGTCTCAACAGTTGAAGCAAATCAATAGCGTTTTCAATTAAATTGTAGAACACATGTGTGATACAATTAGATTCATTACAATCATTATTACTACAGTCTTAGATAGAGGTTAATATTACCGAAATAAAAGTGACGGAGATATTTTATCATTTACCGTCATATCTTCATGTATGCATGTTTGTTCAGGCGTAAGTACGCGCATTTCGGTATGGTCATCAATAGCATTTTTGTCTTTGAGTTTTTGAGTTACTTTATATTTATTTAGTGGTGTTTGTGGCGCGTCGACAACTAACGGTCATGCAGCGCGCATCAAAATGATAAAGATAATAATGATAAGTTACTTAATAAGATAATGTAAACAAAAGATAATGTAAGCATAAGATAATGTAAGCATATGATAATGTAAGCATAAGATAATGTAAAATGAGAATGAAGGAGATATTTTTTGAGTTACATAATGGAATTAGAATCATTCAATTTCAAATCAGTTTCACCTGAGACCAGTTCCCTTCTTCTTTTTCGAGAACAATGATTTGTATTCTTACCCTGTTGAACTGATATTTGGAAACTTTCAATGTATGAAGATAGAAAGCAACATACATACATATCACGGTATAGAGGCAGAATCTACAGCGTGCTTTAATCTTTGATCGTCAAGTAAGTTGCGAAAATATTCAATTATCCGATGATTTTTTTGTATATTTTGTTTTTGTGTGTGTGTGAGGGGATTTATGTCCGATTTCGACAAAATTTCAGCTATACATTGACAGGCCTAACCAATTTTCTTGGAAATTGTACTAGTGCTGACGTAGTTCTTCGCAAGTGACTGCAAACTTCTCCACATGAATCATTACGACGCGAGATAATTATAATGATATCTTCAGCCAAGTCCTCACAGAGAATATGCGCCTCGCCAAGGGCTCGAACTCACGAACTTATACCTGACGCTCACCCTATGTTAAGTATTCCATCATTTATATAACTAAGTAATCGGTTAAAACCACACAGAGGTAACCAAAGAAAATGAATTTAAGTGATTATGTAAATAGTACCATGCTTGCATATCACGGAATACCTAATAGTTTCAGCTGCAAGTGTATACTGCTTGTTTTGCCTTGAGTAAAAAAATAATTACATGTATATGGCGATTAAACAATGGCTATCTCATACCTTACCAGTGCCCTAAATAACAAAAAATTCTCTGTTTACAATAAATCCTAATTTTTCGCAGGGATTTAACGTCGCACAAGCTTTCCAGATTTAACGGTTGGGGGAGACCGCTGGCGTATGCGTATGGATAGCTTCCTCATATGTGAAATTTGGTCCGGATTGGATTCGAACTCACAGAGATGGGGGGCTAGTGATTACTAGGACACCATAACCACTCAACCCTTTCTATTAATCCTTAAGCAACTGCCAACTTACCCGCGTGGTATGTGAACCGGAAGTAGGGTCTTTAGTCAACTTGTCACTGATAATCATATCACTCACTGGTGGTCGAACCCGCGACCTGCTGCCATCACATCAGTGAAAATATACTGATTTTAAACATCCGGCACAGCCGCTTTATATTCCTAGCGCGGCACAAAAAGTCATTAGAAATTAATACATTTGATTTATATATCTCTTGAGAGCGGATGAGACACTGTTTGTCTTCTGTACGATACAATCTTGTTTGACAATAGACGCTAATTAAACGATATTATGACTTGATAAAATTACCGCGTTCGCTTCTTTTTCTCTTCTTTTTGCATCATATATTTTGTTTCATCCCTATGGGTCGGAGTTAGAGACTACTTTAATGAATATATTATAATTGCTTGCAGTATATCGATGTTTTATATCAGTAATAAAATTTCCGGGTAGAAAACGATTTGAATGGTTAAATGAAGCACACTAGTGGTGACAAAGTACATTTTTTGTATGGAAAAATATCAGAACACAGATGAATGGGTTTGACGAGACTGAATCGCATCACTGCGTTGACATCGCCAAGCAAGTACAAATCCGACCACTCTATCAGCTTAAATACACTGTTACGTAACAGTGATTTTACAGAAATATATTAAATACATGCATAACTATAAATTTATATTAAAATCAAATGTTTCGATGAGTCTATGAAAACGGCGGTACTGGTGTGGCAAATTTTTGACGATTTAATCACCGGAATACATGTAGTTGCCTAGCAACGTATACACTATTTTCGAAGTATTAAGCACGTGCATATTGTGAACGTTTTTAACGGCTGTCTTAGAACCACTATAGATAGGTGAACAGATAACTTAGATGGACACTAACAAGTGTTTGGGTCACATGAATATAATAAGTTATTATTATATAACATAGTCCGTTTCACAGACATATTTTAGCTAAGATTTTAAGTTTAAAAATCAAGCATGCCGCGGCCGTGGTCCAGTGATTAGTGCACTGGACTTGTTACCCCGGAGATCCGGGTTCGAATCCGGGTCGCGGCAGGTCATACCTTTCTATGAAAATTTGACAAAAATGTCGATTATCATCCATACGTGAAGTCACCAGTTCCTTTCAGAAGGGTAAGTTAGTGCTGTTAAGTATACATTTCAGGAAAACTGGTGTGAATCGGTAAACCGGTCGCCATATATAACTTAAAAATCGTTGGAAAACAGCGTTAAATCGCAATGACAATAAGACACATAAAACAAACAAACAAAACATAAAAATCAAACAAGTTGAAAACATTTCATCAATGTACCCTACAAAACAGTCTACAAAATAAAGCAATTTTTACAGACAATAAGGAATAGCAAGATTAGTAAGATTAAAAACTGACATATCAGCTAAGACACGTCTATGAAATGTAGTTTAAAGTCCAAATTCCTAGCTAAGATATGTTTAGGGAATGGACTCTGGAGGTTTAAGATCAAATTCCTAGCTAAGGTATGTCTATGGAATGGACTCTGGAGGTTTAAGTTCAAATTCCTAGCTAAGGTATGTCTATGGAATGGACTCTTGAGGTTTAAGTTCAAATTCTATGCTAAGGTATGTCTATGGAATGGACTCTTGAGGTTTAAGTTCAAATTCTATGCTAAGGTACGTCTATGGAATGGACTCAGGAGGTTTAAGTTCAAATTCCTTGCTAAGGTACGTCTATGGAATGGACTCTTGAGATTTAAGTTCAAATGCTTGACTAAAGTACGTCTATGAAATGGACTCTGGAGGTTTAAATTCAAATTCTTGACTGAAGTATGTATTTTAAATGACGAGAAGGGTGAAAATAAAACAACATTCGCTGTTTGCATATAACAAAGTGTTACATTTTCATGTGGTTGATATTGTCGAACGATCATGCAAATTTACTTAGTAAATCTTAATTAATCAGCAGTTAGTTGAAAATGCGGGCTAGATATTTCGTCTATTAGTGCTTATGTTACAATGGGTTCAACGGATAATTTTGCACAATGCGGGTAAAAATACTCGTATCACGATGTATACTGGCAATATATTTTAACAGCGTACAAGAAGTACATTTAAGATTGCTATTACAGTGCAACCTCTCCAGAGCGGACCTCTCTTGAGCGACAACCTCCCTTCAACAACAGCATGCTTTTTCCCCACCGAACGATTTGACTATTTATTTAACCTCTCTAGAGCTGCAACCTCTCAACAACGACATAATTGTGCGTCTCCCAAAGGGTGTTGCTTTGGAGAGGTTACACTGTACAAATTTTATAAAATTATGACCTACGATAGACTAAATTGTTTATATAATTAAAAAAAAACATTGAAATTTTATCTATTCTATGTTACATTTCATCCCCAAGTTTCATTGTCATGCCAAAATGATATTTATGTGATTCACGAAAAAATCTCCCTCATTATTTTGGCATTGAAAATCAAATACTGGTACCCCGGATTACTGTAAGTTTTAAGTACGTGGCTGACAAAAGAAGCTTGGAACCATCTGATAATGTGGAAAATACGAAGATAATGATAATTGTTAATGTTAAAAATGTAGTACAGCGAAATCTCAATATGTATACAACCATTTGAACCCGCAAAGAGCGGTCTTAATATCAATGTGGCCTGATTATCAAGTTCAAGTGTAAAAGAAGTATAGAAAACTGATCCAAAATTGAGTAGTCCTTATAATGAGATGGTCGTTATATTGAGGTGGTCGTTGATTGAGGTTTTACAGTAATATCATGTATATTATATTGTTACATACAAGGAATGTCAGCATTTATCTAGGTACAATTCATATATTCGAACATTCCCAGATATGACCTGCGAAATTTACCTCTTCAAAGTGCAATCAGGTGTGAAATTTGTTTGTATCACGTATACAAGCAGCAAACTTGTCATAAAAAATAAAAGAGATAAAACAAAATCTCAGCTAAGGTATAGAACATATAACACCAACAAGGTTTTTATATGTACTAGCTGGGACCAATATATATTGGTCCCAGGTACTAGAAATTCTGTAAAACTTAGTGCAGTAAACATTTGAGAATTTCGAATTGCGATCTGCGTTCTGGAGCATAGTTCGCGAATCGCGAACTGCGACCTGTGGTACAACTTAATGCGACCGATTTAAGACACGTGCTGAACTTCTAGCAAATTACGCGCAAATTCATCGCATATTCACAGTTACATTGGTAATTTGAATTCCCGTCTGCGGCTACTTCTTGTTTTTTCGGTAGGAAATTGATAAAATTAACGTTTCCCAGTTCTTCTTTGGTCCCGGCATTCATGCATCAGAAACATGACAAGGAAGAGATATGATAGAACAAAGGGAAGTAACTGTAGACCTTGTTCGAATTGATAAAACAGCATTTTTCTCCCTTCCAAACCATTTTGTTCATTATGAAAGGTCATAATACCTATCAATGAAAATTTGACAAAAATGTCGATTTTTCTCCATATGTGGAGAGGTTGCTGGCTTCTAGTATGAGGGTAAGTTAGTGCTGGTTAGTATACAGTCCAGGAAAACTGGTTAGGTGAACCGGTCGCCGTATATAACTGAAAAATTGTTGAAAACGGCGTTAAATCCCAGTGACAAAAACAATAATGTGACACTGAATTTTATCATGGATTTAAAGAACACACTGCACATTCTTAATTCTGATATAGAATTTAAATGTAACTGTGTTACATGTATGTCAATCGGACGATAAGTTTTTAATTCAGTACACATTTCTATGCTGCAATAATTATTACGACACCCCGTTGTACAATGATAAAAATGTAAACTGGGTTTATGTAACTATGTGTAAACAGATAAACTGAAAATAACAAGCACATAATGATAATAAAACGACAGTGTTTGAATGGAGAATTAGTACACATAATTTATCGGAATAACGCCTAATATCGACATATAAGTAAGTCAATTGTTCCTAAGTGCTAGGATTATTGTATATTTATTTTTTAAGTATTAAGATTACTGTATCGAGTAGTTTTGATTAGAAATCCCCTTATTATCTCCCTTGATTTATAAATGTCACCTTTTTGAATCACATTGACCGATGTTTTGATCATGTTGTAACTAGTGCAATGAACCATTTATGTTAATTCATATTTCGCGGTAATTCACGGGGCCTCCGTGGTCGAGTGGTTATGGTCTTTGACGAGTAATCCCTAGCCCCTCAGCGCTGTGAATTTGAACCCCATCCGGAAGCACATGTGAGAAAGTTGTCCAGTTAGTTTAAGGAAGGTTAGTGGTTCGACCCAGGTGTAAGTCTTGGGTGTTCCTTCCCGGTTAAAGTCGGAAACTCGCCATACGTGCGACGTTAAACTCCAGTGAAGTTATACAAAACAAAACAATAATTCAAGATGTGTCTGTCTCTCTGTTCAGTGAGTCTTTCCAAATTGCCTCATTTTTTTCGGTTTCCGGTTTTACTTCCGGTTTACATGCATTCTTGACTAATTTCAAATCATGTCATCCCTTTATGATATAATTATTATGCCATACGTTGTAAATTTATTATTGATATCTAAAATGGTGGGTAACAAAATAATGATAATTTAAATAAGGGACTCTTGAGTCCTTGAATAAATCTATATCAGTTTAAATTAGGTTACGTACTTGCTGTAATCCATTTATGCACAAACCTGTGTGATAATCGACTCCATGGTTTCAACTTACTGCGTCCCGATATGAATTGTGCGATTTTTACGCAGGAATGACTCAGTGTTAAACGTTTAGTTTCATTATTGACGATTTAAAAACTGTTAAACCTACTCTTAACTTTTATTGATTACTCAATCCATGTTATTTACATGCCAATTAGAGGAACATAGTACATGATATTTACAAAAAAACAAGGTATCAATACACAAATTAATTAGTTTACTGTTTAAAGAATAAAATGTAATACAGTAAAACTTCTATAATACGAGCCCCATCCATGACCGTTCGTTCGTTCGTTCGTTTAAATATTTATTTATTTATTTATTTATTTATTTATTTATTTATTTATTTATTTATTTATTTATTTATTTATTTATTTATTTACAGACAAAGTACCAATGAGTACAAACTGGAAAGATACGACCTTGATAGCAGCCATTGATTTTGGAACAACTGCCTCGGGATTCGCATTGTCGTATCTGTCGGATTATACGAATGATAAAAAGATTATTGCACATGAATGGAGTCTAAAGCATGGCACTGGGTATGAATAAACTTCCACCCTTTAGAACAATATTGATTACTGAATGGGGCATCAATGCACGCGTAACTAAAATATTAAGAATTGATGAGATCTGTGCGCGTAAAAATAAATGTACGCCTCAGAGAACTTTGCATTTATTATACTATATTTATGGCACAGGCATTAGTAACTGACCTGTGATTGAAAAACTGCAATAATTGCTTTATAAAACATCATAATTTAACCTAAAATACCTTAAATGGAAAAAGACATTTCACAGAATTCGACCCCGTTCAACTGTTATATATACTAATAAAATGCGTATAACCCTTCGTTCCGGTGTATGCCCACCGCCTTCCCAAAACGAAACATTATAAAACAACAGGGATGAATGGTTCAAAACAAAGCTTGCAGTGGTTTCAGTTATATATTTTCGCACAAAATAAGACCAAAACTAAGCTCCTAGCCCTAACCGTTGCCGAGAAATCGAACAAGAAACGTTAGAATGTGACCCGTTTTGTTTTAGTCGACAAACTGCGGTCTAATTTCACATACTAATGCAAGGTTGTCAGCCTATTATAAGTCGTATTAAATACAATAATATTAATATAGGTCTGCACCCGAGTTCAGAAGACGCACATATTCAAGTAATCTACATTTATACTTTCGAACGGGAATTTCTTAACCGTACACCACTATGAACAACATAAACCAATGAGAAATCACGCAACATTTGTATTAGCAATGGCGATGTAAGATAAAGAAAAATAAATGGCCCTTTTAGAAAAATTACAATTTAATAATGAGTACATGCTATTAATCTCAAAAAGTGTCCTTATTTTGGAGAAGGTCATACTGAGTTTTGTATGTACATAAATAATCTCCTTTAGTTATAAAACACCGACATGCGTTCTCCTGCGAAAGGATAAAACGTTCCATTCGTTTGGTTATGAAGCCGAGAAAAAGTATGCGAGTCTTATTGATGAGGATGAACATGAGGATTGGTTCTTCTTCCGGCGCTTTAAAATGAAGCTTTACGAGGACAAAGTAAGTAGACTGTAAAAAACTTCAAAATCTTAAATGTTTTGTGCCATGTTCGAGTCGTAGCTTTTATTCTGTTTTCCGTTGCTGCAGACTAGACAGGTCCGGTGTTCCCAAAGGACCATAGAGAGGTATACATCAAATTGATATTGTAGAGTTGTTTTTTCATGATACATGGTCTGTACTTTGAGATCTGTTCACCATGTTGTCATGATAAAACACAACTTGGTGCATACCTAGACGAATTCCATGTTTTCATGAGCATTTATAATTTGGCTCACATAATGATCCTGATGTGTTTTCGCCGATGGTAGGTGTGAATCTAGGCCCTTTAAACAAGTCTACCTACACCCAACACCTACAGCTGATTGCAACTAAGCATCCCAGAACAGCTATGAGCTGGTGGATACAGGGGTCTGGTGGAATTTTGGGGAGGGTGTTTTTTCGCATCAGGTTATTTCGGGTAATCCCTTCATCATCTGTATTAAAACATTCATCAAATCATTTGGTAGCTTACTTCTGTCATCATACATTTAACAAGGATTTTAGCAACATGAAATGTATCACACTATTTTCTTATGATAGCATCTCAACTCTTTTACATTGCTTTTCGTGGACGCATGACTGTGTGTTCAAGCAAACAGATGATTGCGGAGTGTGTCACAAGTTATCATTTTTATGCATCACTACTAAATGCATATACAACGCAAATATGTACATATTTACTCGCTATTGCCACAAATAAGGTTCATTATAAGAATCAACTTCAAGAATCCAATCCGTTCGAAGATAAAACTAAATCATACAATTTTTTATATAAAAATACATAAAAAGTCATAAAATCAAATCTAACCTATGAAGGTTTTGAATTTATATTTAGAAAAACATTGGCCTGACTCACGACGATCATATCAAGGACGCCAATGGACATGAACTTCCAGCCAGACATGTTTTCACTCACGCCATAAAATATATGAAAGACCAGATCGTCCAAGCCGCTAACGACAGATTTAAAATTGGTGAAGATCACATATATTATGTGTTGACAACACCAGCAATTTGGAGCGAGGCAGCTAAAGCTTTCATGAGAAAAGCAGCTAATGATGTAAGACGTTTTACTTGAAATTGAACCAAAATTTAGAATTACCAAGTTGACAATTAATTTTTCAACATAACATGACCAACACGTCTCTTGTCAATGAGCATTTAGGTCACGTGCCATTTTATAGCTAATTCTTTAGATTATTTATATCTCATTTAATGTCTTGGGCTGTCTATGATATTATCAACACATTTGAAATGAGTCATATTTTTATATTGTAGATCTAGAAGCCTTTGTAAAGTTATATCTACTGCATGTCAGTATTATTTCAGATCTGTGAAATTTGTGTATTTGTCTCTCAAAGATCACTCATCTAGAGAGTCCATTATCCTAATTTTTACATATGTATTATAATGTAGTTTGCTTTATTTGAAACACAAAGGCTCACATTCCTGATGACCGTCTTCGTATAGCTCTTGAACCTGAATGTGCTGCGATATATCTACACAATACAGAGTTATCGGCCTTGGATAAGCAACAAAGAAATGTATTAGAGCCTGGAACGCGTCACGTGATTATCGATTTAGGAGGTAATAATTAGTAAACCCTATTTTCCAAGTTTTAAGTTTAGTAATTCGTGAAAATGGATTTATCTTTGCTATGTATACAAAGTGGGATTATGATAATTTATTTAAATGCAATACATTTCTAAAAAAGGGGTTTGTTTCATATTTTTTAACAATCTGTTTACAAGGAAATGAGCTTTACGCTCAGTAGGATGCACATTAAGTCTCCACGCTTTAATACATATACTTCCATGCAACAACTCCAAAGCGATATCCTTTGAGAGAAACAAGATTATATGCTCCAGAGAGGTTGAATTAATAGTTAAATTGTACAGTGGGAAAATCATGCTGCTGTTGAAAGGAGTTTGTTGCTCAAGAGAGGGCCGCTCTGAGAGGCTGAACTGTAGTTTATTTCGCACTTTAAACTCTGTACCTGTGTTAAAATCCTAAGTAGATACGCAAATATTTATCGCTTTAAACCGTTTATCACTCGTATGTATAAAATCAGCTAACATGATAGCCCCATCTTTTCGTGACAAAATTTCATTTAACGGTGGAAGACATTCCTTGTTATGCAAACATGAATTTATTTTATTTACCATTCTTTGTCAGGTGGAACACTTGATATCTCGGCACATAGCGTTGACACGGATGGCAAATTTATACAGATTATAGCACCGCAAGGTGGTCCACATTGCGGTGATAACATCAATAAGACATTTGAACGGTTTCTCAAGGATCTGTCAGGTACATCAGCAATAGAGTCATTTAAACAAAACAACACTGAGGACTTCTTTGATTTACAGAGAGATTTTGAACAACAAAAATGTTGTTTTGATGACAATGACGATACAGTAAAAGTAACAATCCGTATACCACAGTCCCTCGAAGAACTACATAAAACACACAATAAAGCAAAACTTCAAGAGGCTTTAGTTCGGAAACATGGACGCAGTATAACCATTTCACGTGGCAAAATGAAATTTGAATCACAGGCATTCAAAAATTTCTTTCGAGAAACTATTGATGAAATATTGATGATTGTTAAAGACGTGGTGGAAGTGATTCCTAAACCAATATCCACTATAAGTTGCGTGGGCGGCTTCGCTAACTGTCATATACTGAAAAAAGCGTTTCGAGAAAATTTTCAAAACCAACTTTTGTTGATACCACCCGAACCTCACATTGCAGTTATGAAAGGTGCAGCCATATTTGGTCGTGAATATTCCTTTGTAAAAATACGGAAAAGTAAGTACACTATTGGGCTCGACTGGAATGAAGATTTTGATCACCAAGTGCATCCAAAAGAAAAATTAGAAAGATGTGAAGACGGTATAGACATTTGTAAAGATATTTTCAAGAAATTAATTGGAAAGAATGATCCTATCGTGTTCAATGAGCCGGCTATTGAAATAGAAGCATATGCCAAATCGATTTATCAACCGAGCGTGGATTTTCCATTTTATGTATCCGAAATTTTGGATGATCCGAAGTTCATTACTGACGTTGGATGTCGCTTAATGGGCACCATGACTGTTGATATTGATGATAGAGACAACCATCGTTCTGAATGTGCCTGTTTTAAGCTGAAAGTGTTTTTTGGTGGTACAGAATTGAAAGCTTTGGCCACAGACGAAACAGGAAAAACATACTCGGTGACATTTAGACTCTAATGGACCAGACACTACAAGTTAAAATAAAAATATTGATGTTATGTGTTTTAGTTTGTTTTGACGTAGTGTTGTCTCTATGTTGTTGAGTTAGGTGTTAGTATTAGCGTGAGTCGTGTTGTTTGATTTGTGGACTATTGTCGTGTTGTTTAATTTGTGACTATGTTGTTGTGTGGTGTTGCAGATTGGTTGTGTGTGAACCGTGTTGTTTTTATGTTTTTTAATCGTGAGGCTGAAACAACTTGCAATCGTTTGTTCAAGCACGAATTAATGTTGAAATATGTTAAATAAATTGTCTGTAGATTGCGACAATAAACACTAATTTCTATATTGCACTGTGTCCTATTGATAATCAATTGAAGGTATGAAACTTAGAACAATGTAACGTGAATATTGTTTTTCGTGTGTTAATTGCAGCAGTGGTTAGAATTTCACATTTGTTTGCAAACATATGACGGAGATATATTACAGCTCATGAAACATAATTATTCAAAAGCAATACAATTCTATTCCATTCAAACCTGTACTAGCGTCACGTTGAAAATTCTACAATTAGGTCGAAAGCGGTACATTTGTGTATTTTGATACAGTAAGCATATTTATACAGGCAGCCGTTGAAGATCATTTTGGAAATTTGGATGCGGAAACCTCCAAGAATTTTTTTTTCAGTTAAACCGTAAAGAAAACAATGAAGTAGGGGCAGGAGAAGATTAGGGGAGCACAAAAAATGACGATATAAGTATGGTAAATAGTGTTATATAATATTATTTCCACGTCACATGTAGGATTGCTCACCCTTTTGTTCCAGAAAAAAAAACATCACAATCATTGGCAACTCTTACATCGAAAAGGTCCTGTCAGCCCTAATATAACATTAAACCACGAAGCGTACCCACCAGTCAAATCAAGAAAAAACGTACTGATACAGAATTTGTTGGAAGAAGCAAAATTATGTTGTTGTTGAAAAACAGCGTTAAACCCAGTGAAAAAAATTAAAGAGAGACAACTAAAAAATTGTGCATAGCCTTGTTGTTTATTGTGTTAGCAAGAGAAATGTATACCCTGATACGACAGCTTAACTAATATATAAAACAAATTACCGTGCAACCTCTCCAAAGCAACACTCTTTGTTAGAAGCAAAATTATGTTGTTGCTGTTGAGAGGTTGCTGCTTTAGAAAAGGTTATGTTTATAGTTAAATCGTACCGTGGAAAATCATGCCGTTGTAAATGGGAGGACCGCTCTGGAGATGGTGCACTGTACACTCAATTTTAAAGCATTAACTTATACATAAATTTGAGACTGTTTTGGATCAAATATGGGATGACCGGTTTCAACATACATCACTTCATACAGGGTAGTTGTGTAATGTTCAACAATTTTATCTACAAGTCAAACATGTGTTTCTGCATAACTGAACGTCACCTGGTGCACTCTACCTTGATCGTCTTTGGCTTCAGCTCTTAGCTGTGTTTGTCCAAAATAAACCTTAAGCTTTACGTAACTGGATTCAAATATATCATGACGGCCTGGAGTGATTTTAACTTGCATACTACCAACAAGATGACAGCCAATATCTGTCACAAACGCGGGACGATCCAATATCTCTGATCTGTAAAATGGGAATTCCATTTCATGTTGATATTTAAACGTTGGATATGCGTCTATTTCTTGCGTTGATTGATCATATTGAATTGGGTCACCTTTTTTAATCAATATTTTGAAAATATCTTTGCACACATAGCCATCTCCAGTGTCTTGTTTCTTGTCGGTTGGATGTTTGCATTCATCAAAATCTTCATTCCAATCAAGTCCATATGTATACGGACTGATGCGCGTATTCACAACAGATTGATCACGTCCAAAAATAACTGCCCCTTTCATTACTGTTGTGACAGCGTCTGGAGGAATGATTACTTCCTTGTCTGGAAATGCTCTTCTTAAAGTTTCCTTCAAAAGGCTACAGTCGGAAAATCCACCTACACAACTTATGGTATCAATTTTGCATGGTATCTGCTTCAATGCATTTTTCAAAGTATCTATTACACCATCGATTGTACTTTTAAAAAACTTTTTAATGAAAAGTCGCTGATGAATCCTCATTTTGTCTAATTTGAATTCTACAAGTCCAGAAATATCCATCTGTTTAAGTGATAATGACAGGTCTTCACTATTGTGATCCTTATGTAAATGTCTGAAGCTTTCAGGAACGACAATCGTCACTTTTGCATCTTCATCCTTTTGTTCAAATGCACATTTCTTATGTTCAAACTGACGTTGAAGGTTTAGATAATCTTCCACGTGTTCAGTTTTAAAGGACTGAAATGCTTGTCCTCCCGAAAGTTTAACAATAAAGTTTTCAAATTCCATGTTTATGTTATCGCTCCCCCAAGGACTTCCACATGGTGGGATAACTTCTTCAAACTTGCCTTCATTACTTATTGTATGGGCTGCTATATCAATTGTTCCCCCTACAATAATGTGTACAAACATCAAATGCATCGTTTATTGCATGGGCTGCTATATCAACAATACAATAATATGTACAAACACTAAATGCGTATGTTACAATAAGAAACACTAAATAAAGCGTTGATTACTGCAAAAAATACGCTCGGCATTCTAACGAAGGACCAGTTTTTCATTGAGGAAAACAAAATGTATTTAGGGAAATCATTTCTGACTTTCTAGTTTTATCGCTCTTCATTTTTGGCTCGTCTGTTTCGAAGAAAAAGACGAACTATTATGATCGTTGCGTCGTTGTCGTCATCATTGTCGTGCAAAACCTTTAACGCAGCCCAATACTCAAATACTTTTAATGATAAGGACAAGGGACATCATTCTCAAAGCTTTATTTTTGAGTTATATCCCTTTTTAACTTAGATATTTGGTCAACATTGCTTTCGTTTCATCACATGTGAAGTTTGGTACCACAGCGGTGAGGGACTAGTAATTACTAGAAAGACCAGTGAGCATAATCACTCGACTACGAAAGGTAGACTAATAGGTCGACTAATTAATCCAGCTTTCAAAATAATAACATGATTAGAACTGACGACAATGGAAGACTTAAATATTACTTTCATACCGCCTAAATCAGCGATCACGTGACAAGTCCCGGGTTTCATTGAAGATGTATTATGTACTGTTTTATTGCGGGCAGGGAATTCAGACTTTTGTAAGAATATCGCTGCAGATTCTGGTTCCAGGGCAATACGGAGATGGTCGTCTTTGATCTTGGCCTAAAATGATAAGAATTATCTTTGACAATACATGTATATTAGATGGAATTTTGATGAGACCTCAAAATAAATAATTATTATAGTAGAGATTTCGTAGAATTCATAAGCATTTAGTATTGTTTATTGTGCAATATTTTACTGATATTCAGAATAATTAAATGCAATATAACGACGACCTTCATTATACGTCCTAAGGCAGATATGTTTGTATTATTAATACATATACTATTTTACATTATTTCCTGCATGTTGGTATGCAATCCGACTCTTCAGCGAAGAATTATTAAATATTAAAACACTAATTTAAGTAATTCACTTCACCGATCCATACCTCATAAAAAAGAATTAGATATCTCTACAAACATGTCGCAAACGTGATTTCAAACAAAAAGAACTATTGTATCCGCCTAAACTTTTGTAGGTGCAATTTATCTCCGCTGCCATTTATTTAGTATACATTATTAAAGCGATTATATTTTATGGTGACAGCACAGCGAAACCCAGATTTCACAATTCATGGTTGAACTATACTTCAGCTTGCAATAATTAATATCTTTGTGGAATACATCGTTCGGTAATGGTCGTACTATGGTACGCTTATGCGTGTAATAGTATACTTCGCGTTAATTTTTTAAATGAAATACTTGCATTACATGCAGCTTTCCTCATAAATGCTTTGGCCTGCTCAGTCCAAATCGCTGGTGTTGTAAGCACATAATAAATGTCATCTTCTCTTAACTGAGAGAACCGACCCCGCACAAACTCAATAATTTTACATTTCATATAATCAATGGCATATGTAAATATATGGATCGCCGGAAATTCACGACCTTCAGTGTCCCTAATATTATCTTTCAATGTCAACCCACGTTTTTCCTAAAAAGAAAACGAAAGCAATGTATGGAGTTCTTCTTTGTTCATCAGCACCCGATTATATAAAAATTGGTCAATTTTAACCACAGGGTTAATTCTGTGGTGAGATTAGATTTTTGGTTAAAATTTGGTAAAGCGATTGTATAAAACTTTGGTTAAATTTGACCGGAAGATATTTCTAGTTAGATTTGACTCAAATGTCGGATATTGGTTAGGAAGTCGTCAAGATCCTCAGTTTGCCTGTTTACTGGTCCTTATTTTTGATGTTGTCCTGTGTTAGGTACAACAAGAGGGACATTTTGTCTCAGGTTGACTTTTGGGTACTGTATAAGTACTTATTTTGGCGGGGGTTTTATTTTGGTTATATTGGCGGATAGGGTCAGTTGCGCGCCTATTCAAAACACAGCCAATTCAAAGCACTGCCATTTTAATCATATTCACGACCCCCATGTTATTGTCAACGAGAGTTAAAATTTGGCGGTCTGAGAGCGTTTGCGCCAATTTATGACCCCATCAATTCAAAACACGTTAAAAACGCTAACATTTGACACCGCAGATATATTGCGCTATACAGTTACTTCTTAAACTAACCTCAAATTTAAATCGTTAAGTAGTTAAATTTGACCAATGGATGTACAACTGGATGCAGCAGCGCATTAAAAACGATGAAATTAAAAGCTTTAATATGAAGCTGGCCTCTCTCAACCCTTGCCACTTCCGGAAGATAACACATTCTTATGTACAAAACCCGAACAAAGACAACGACAGATATTATAAACATTCAGATTGAAAAGGCTTGGCGTCCGGTAAAAGGTTTTAATATTACATACTTTGTCTTTATACAGAAGCATTTTGAAACGTCTAAACAAATGCCATTGTTTATGCAGGTCATTTTCAGCAAGAGTGGCATACTTTTGCTCAGCATCATATCCAAATGAATGAAAACGGCAATCCGGGCCCAGTAGAACACATGTAGGCGTCTTCTGTGTTCTTCATATAAACAACAAAAAAAGATGAAAGCAATAAGCAAACAAAATCAACGGCATTAATATAAATAAACATTTGTCAAAATTGAGAAATTGTAAACGATTGAAAGTCACTGTTGTGTTCAATTAATGACCATTAAGCCAAGTAATCTTTCTTTAGAAGAAGCGGAGGCTTTTGATCTATTTCTTGAAGCAAAATTTCACCATGACAACGCATGTCCCCGACAGACTATAATTTAACGTTTTGTTAAGCACAAACGAGCAATGACAAAACTACCTTTAATTTCCATTTAGTAAATCTATTTATTTACCAATTTCTAAAAGCTTTGAATAGTGAAATTCAACTGAAACAAAATTATCAATGATTATTATGAAGATGCAATTACAAAGTATTCTGAATTATTCATGGTATAATATTCAAACCGATGATTAACTGAATGTAAATTGAAGTCTTACGTGAAGGGAATGATATTTCATGTCTGATTATAGGACCTACCTGTTTATCGATGTTTTATCAATTTGCATTCGTTCGTGATTAAAGTAATAAATATTTCATTATAGATGCAAAAGTTGGTATTGCATGAGTTTACAGTGCAAACTCTACAGAGCGGCCCTCTCTTGAGCGATAACATCCCTTCAAAAACAGCATGATTTTTCCCACTATACGATTTAATTATTACTTAAACCTCTCCGGAGCAACAACCTCTCAACAACAGCATAATTTTGTTTCTCCCAAAGGGTGTTGCTTTGGAGAAATTGCGCGGTAATTTCAGAGTTATTGCTGCAATACTAGGGATACTTTTTCATGATCGTGTTTTCACAAGTAACACGCATAGGAAATGTACGGAGCCCCTAAAGTGACATTCTACACTTATATTTTAACTTGTAGCACTCTTAAACGTATTATATCTAATTCGTATATACGAAATACTGATTCGTAATTACGAAACAATATTTTGTATAAACGAAATAAAAAAATACTGCAAGTTAAAATATAAGTGTCGAATGTCACTTTAAGGACTGCGTAGAAATGCTTTCTCCTATTAATATATTCAATTGATTACTCATCTCGTTATGGCGGAAACCTGTGCTTCAGTTAGACAATAGCAACATGACTATTGAACGTGTAAGTATGCATTATTCAAAGAAACACAAATAAGTGAATCTACCAAACAAAAGAATGTTATTCGCTATAATGTATTTACGATGTGTGATCAGTGCACAAAGTTATTCATGCATTTAATCAGAATCAGAGTAAAAGTTAGCAGCTTAGGGACAATGGTAGACAGTGCAACGTGCAACAACACAACTTTCAGACGCTCTAATCAATTACAATTGGAGATGTCGGTCCTTTAAATATTTTACAATTTGGTTAACAATGACTCATCTGTTCTCATCATTTTATATTGAACAATAATGATTTTATTTGATTGTATAATTGCATATGTTTGTTCACAAACTTATCTGAAACAAATTCTTACGTATAAAAGCTGTAAGCATTGTAAGCATGTGTTGGCGTCATTGATTCCAATAACATTACATATTGAGCACCCTTCGTGCCACGTGAATGTCACGTGAATGCCACGTGATGTTTTCTTCAGTTAAGCATAAAAGTTAGATATTTGAACATACATTAGCCCATCTCCGCTTCTCCATGGTTGAGATAAAATCTGTGGATTGCGTGGATCATAGTCATGTCTGTACGATACAGCATATCCCGAAAAAGTTGTTCCAAAGTCAATAGATGCCACCAGCAGCTTATCTCTCCAGTTTTGAGCCATTGTATTCAACAATCTGTTGAATAACGTAAATAAGGTTAATAAGACCATACGAGTATTTGTTTATTTTAGTTCTTGGGCCGATTGAGTGGTTTCGAATTTAAATTTTCTAGAGGACAAATTTTTTTTCTTAAATTTCCTCGGGTATAGAGTGCACAGAGAGTGTGTTCGGGAAGTGTGCACAAGAAGTGTGTACTGGAAGTGTGCACACTGAGTGTGTAAGGGAAGTGTACACAAGGAGTGTGTGCGGGAATTGCACACAAGGGGTGTGTACTGGAAGTGTGCACACTGAGTGTGTAAGGGAAGTGTACACAAGGAGTGTGTGCGGGAATTGTACACAAGGAGTGTGTGCTGGAAATGTGCACACTGAGTGTGTACTGGAAGTGTGCACAGGGATTGTGTACGGGAAGTGTGTACTGGAAGTGTGCACAGGGATTGTGTACGGGAAGTGTGTACTGGAAGTATGCACAGGTAGTGTGTAACGAAAGTGTGCGCAGAGAGTGTGTATTTGAAGTGTGCACAGGGATTGTGTACGGGAGTGAGTACTGGAAGTGTGTACACGGAGTGTGTAAGGGAAGTGTGCACACGGATTGTGTTCGAGAGTCAGTACGGGGAGCACAGGGAGTGGGGAAATGAACTTTACGGGAGTCTACACGGGTATGCGCACTGGTTATGCGCACTGGGGCGTGCACTTGAAGTCAGTACATGAAGTGTATACAAGGATTGTGCATGAGGAATGCGCACGGTGAATATGCACATGGAGGGTGTACATGACATTTACCGATGTAATACTTTACCGACGACAAATTGTATGAATATTTTAATAGACTGATCTAATGATGCATTCGTTTTCTCTGATTGTTCGGCAAATTGACATAACAGATAATCCTTACTTGATGAATTATATAGCAGTACATACTGCATAAACAATAGTTCTGCCATTAGTTTAAATCCAAAATCGATGTATTTAGCATTTATGCACAACGTACAAACGTCATATCTAAGTAAGACGATACATCTTATAGATATCTGACATTTCGCAAAAATACATGTACAAAATCCTGTCTAAATATTAAAAATGATGCGCTCGTTGTGTCAATTTATGTACAATTTACGTACGTCTCAGCAGGAGATACACTTTAACTGTAATTTTCATAGAAACCATTTTTAGTATGCAAAGTTCGACTCATTTATAATGAAATACAGTGTAACCTCTCCAAAGCGGCCCTCTCTTGAGCAACAACCTCCCTTCCACAACAGGATTATTTTTTCTCAGTGTGTGATTTAATTATTAAGTTAACCTCTCTAGAGCAACAACCTCTCAACAACAACATAATTTCGCTTTTCCCTAAGGATGTTGCTTTGGAGAGGTTGCCCTGCACATATCTTAATTTATATTAGACTTTTTGTTATGCTGCTTGAAGTTTAAAAGCTTCCCTGGATCACACAAGTCAGATGCCAGAAATGAAATGTATTATGGGTGGTTTGTGTGCATAGAAAAGCTGTTGGCATAGGGAGGGGTGTAAATTCTGTGGGATTCAATAAACGAAACTGTTAATTGAAACTGTTCATTAGACACAAAATATCTGGGCCCGAGGTTATAAAACTTGAATTTGGGCTCAGAGCTCAAATTTCACATATTGTCTTTTAATGTTAGAGTTAATTATGATCAGACAATAATGATATTATTGATACATTACTCTGACAGCATAATTGACCTGAATATGTATTTAGACATTAACTTTTCAACCATAATACTTTGAGAACGGACTTGAGATTTAAGCTCGGAGACTGCTCTCAAGTTTATAACCTCAGGTCTTATAAACACATTATACACAAGGGTCATTGTCTGAGTTCAACCTTTGTATTACTCAAACACCATCGACAGTTTGTGACCACTGTTACTGTTTCACAAATTCCACCTGACTGTGACGTAAACATTCTTAAAATACATAGAAGTATATCCTAAAATGGATTTATAATTTAAGCACGTGCATTTAAAGTCAAATGTGATACGAAAATATCCGTGGTTTCTGCGTTCAAGTCACCGGGCGTTTCGTAATGAAACACTAAAATATATATTCTTCAAACCATACGATTTGTATTACTTCACAGATATATCTAAATTTAGATCTAAATGATGTATGACGATTATGTCGAAATCTTGTCTTATAGTGCTTACTACTGTAGACCGCGGCCGTGATTCAGTGGTTAGTGCCCTGGACTTGTAACCCGGCAATCCGGGTTCGAATCCTGGTCGCGACGTTAAGTGTAACTGAAAAATATACCATGGACTCCGTTTCATGGAGATATCCTGTCGAAGTTTGCGGTTTTAAACTTAAAATCTTACTACAATATGTTTGTAAATAAAAACTGTTATATCTCATTCTTTGTTTTGGTATCGCTAGCTTTTACAGTCAAATATCCGAAATGTATACCATTAGCAAGCATGTCCACCTTTCTGGCTCTTCGACATTGTAGCCAAGTTTAATCTATATTGATTCCGTGCAATAAAGCACTACCGATAGTCGTTAATGGCATTGACTGATCATCATTGACCTTGACTAGCTAGAACGTCCCTCTGTATATATGGAGTTATATGGATTGTTATCTGTATTTATTATCTGATGACTGTGTGTGCGATTTATATAACTGGCTCCGTATTTATAAAACTTCTAAGATAAAGATTTTGCAAGAATTGGCCTTAGTTCAGACTAAGTAACTTTTTAAGTTTCATGACCTGCTACTTTGTGTGAGATATGTCTGTGCAACAGGCTCTAGGCACAGTAAAAATGAAAAATGAGCCCACAATTAGAAAATGGAAATAACTAACTATTTACGAGAAACCGAAAGTAGTATTTCATATATAATTAAATCATTCCATTTAAACTGATCATCAAATTGTGTAATCAATTAGAACATTTAATTGACTGGAACAAATTCATTGCCCTACCTTAAAAATCTAACAATACATCAATTAAGCCAGTCATCCAAATAAATAATTTGTATTTCTGTCAACTGCCATACTATCCGTAGAAAACAAACAAATGTACCCAAGGTACATGGGCGGTTTATGTTAAAGTTTAGTCTGGGCCGTGTGCTTGACATTACGTGACTTTCATGGTCCAAGGTGCTCTACCGTCTGTGTATTTTCGGAAATTAATTAAAATACATAATAAGTTTTTTAGTTTTAAGAAAATTATTCCAAATTCTACATTCAATGTTGTCTATTCGTTATTTATTATATTTCATCTACTGAATAACACAAGACGATGGCATTAAAAATGCTGCGCAATTTAGTTAGATAGTTTGGTATCGACATCATGCATTATACAAGATGTATTCTAGCAACAACGAATCCAATCATAACCTACGCTAGCCAATCAGTGAGTTCTGATGACTATAAAAAACATTTCAGTGGAACTTCCCTTTCATTTAACCAGACAGCAAGCCTCTAGCGGTATCGGATATTTTCATGATTATGACCAAGTTGATCGGCGAACGTGGCTAAAAAGGTGTGTTTAAAAACGCATTTATACACTTGCTTAGATAAGCATGGCGTCTTCTTGCATTCTGTTAGCGTGTTTCATATTTATGACATTTGAATTCGTAGATGCCCAAAGTCTTGTCTCGAAAAATGGCGTTGAACTCTCTTACACAGCTTTTACCAATAACTCGTTATTCACGGATGACCAACGACTTGAAATACTCTTTGTTGGCGAAATAGAGGACTGTGTGATCGAATGTGGCATGAGGAATTATTGTAACCACGTGGCTTACCACGTCAAAATGCATTCGTGCGAGCTGTTCAAATTAGGAACCGGAGAAATGATACAAAATAACAGGACCGTTTGGATTCATGTCAGTAGGCATAATATAACGATCCAGAATTTACCGGTTAGTTTATGTTTTTAGATATAATCCGTATTTCAGTTTTCCAATTTTTATTTCAATAATTTCTTGATTAGATCCATTTAAGAATAATATATATGAGCATGTTTTTTTTTATATTCAAATGATAAATTACACTGAAATAAGTTAATTTACTCATGTTAACTCGACGTGTTTAGTATTAACATATGAACTATTTTTATACATTTCTTTTAATTTGTCATCTCTTGTAATGATATGTAAAACGTGGAACAAATGTTATAAATAAGAATCAATTTTACAATATTTGATAAAATAGATTCGAACAGAATTCATTTAATACTGTTATTACTTTGTAAGGTCCCCTGTGCGAGTTGCCCGAATAAGACGGCGTGCGACTGGAGATCAGTACCTCCAAAATGTATCCACAAAGGTAAGACAAACTATCGTACTATTGTTCATGATAAATGCCATCAGGGGACGTCAAGTCACTGGTTTAATTAACTTATATTCTTTCTATATTTACGCTTTGCAATTTAGATTAAATTGCATGAAAACTGCGTTACTAATTACTAATACCACTTTTGAAGCTAAATCAGACCGTGTTAATATTTGAGTGATCTCTTTATATGATTGAAATAAAGAAAGAATAAATGTTCATTATAATGAGGTAGTCGTTATATGGGAGTGGTCGGTATCTGGTGTTTCTGTACTTGTGTTCATACGGTCCTTTATTTAGACGTATGTTTAAAGTTTTGAAGCCAATCCGACGTTTATATAGAAATAGAATTATACAGTTTTAGTCATATCTTTTTTCAGAATGTGTAGAATTCCCGCCAATTGAAAACGGAAAGGTTCTTGGAAATTTACGCAGAATCGGTTCCAAGATCCGGTTCAAATGTAATTATCGTTGGAAACCGGACCGATTAATTTCATCAGTTTGTCTAGAGAATGGAACATGGGATGCAGCAGTCACCTGTCTAAAATGTAAGTTCAGTATAGACATTTACTCTCTAAACATCTTTTTTCTTGCGACCTCTCCAGAGCGGCCCTCTCTTGAGCGACATCCTCCCTTCAACAACAGCATGCTTTTTCCCCAATGTACGATTTGACTATTTATTTAACCTCTCAAGAGCGGCAACCTCTCAACAACAACATAATTCTGCGTCTCCCAAAGGGTGTTGCTGGGAAGAGGTCGCACTATATATATAGGGAAGGAGGGAGGGAGGGAGAGGAGAGAGAGAGAGAGAGAGAGAGAGAGAGAGAGATTTATTCATTTTTCATTTACTCTGGTTTATACCAATGTTACTAACTTAAAATATGATGAATAATCATGTTCCCATATTTTATTGATCGACTGCGGACCATTGAAACACTTATGTTACGCGCTTGATCCTATCCTGCCCCTCCCGTGTTTATACCCTATTACCCTATCAACTGAGTTTATAAAGTTGGAACACAGTTAGCTATTCGAATTTATTTTATTAACTTATTAATTACGAGTTAATACAAATCAATTTGTACATCATTGGTTTTAGTTTCAAATTTCCTGAAAATTAACTGGGTGTTTTATCCAGTGGGAACTTCATTTAAACATAGTGATAGTTTCACACGCCAAAATATGTATAATTCACGACTTTTACAAATGCATTTCAAAAAATAAAAAACTGACTTATTTTTCAAATGTTGTGTATTTTTTACGTGATTGAGAACTTTTACGCAACAGAAAACATTAATTTTATGTATATGAGCCATCTATTTCACACCCATAGAACGTCTTTCTAATTTATTTTGCAATCTTCGACCAATGTTATTCAAAATACAGATACATTGTATTTATTCTTTTTTTAAAAAAAGCTCTTCAGAGAATCTCAACTTTCTGCGCAACGTTTAGAAACAGATTTGCTACCTTCGGTAAAAAGTCACCGAATTCATAAACCACGTGACCTTTGAGTACTTGTTATGCTTATGTTTGGGGCGATCTTTTTGACCACGGTAAAGACACCAACGAAGGGAGGACATATGTAAAACAACACCAAATATGACAATTACAAACACCTCGAGCCCACTTTTCTTATTTGTACACCACCGTATTATCAATAGTTGACATATATTGTTGCTGTTTAGAGAATTCAAAAGATGAGGCCCCTTTGCGGTCTCTTAACATAATTCTATGATAAGTTTATTCATTATTTAATAACATATTAAACTCGTTGAAATATTTTGATTAATACGACTCTGTGTTTTAAAACTCTTAGAGGATTTACTAGTATATTATTAGTCAACAACCTGACATAAATCAAAAGTGAACAGGAAGGGCCTCTGTAGCCGAATGGTTATGACCCCTTAACTTGATAAATAGCCCCTCACCTCGGAGGCGTGTTTGCGTTCACGTAAGTGACTGTCTGTCTGCTTAATAATATCGTAAATGAATAACAATCAATTCACGTCCAAGGAGAAGGTTTTCATTACTTTTTTCATGGTTAAAAACAAGTGAATGACACGATAAATCCCTTTTT
Organism: Lutraria rhynchaena; assembly: GCA_008271625.1. Taxonomy (NCBI): domain Eukaryota; kingdom Metazoa; phylum Mollusca; class Bivalvia; order Venerida; family Mactridae; genus Lutraria; species Lutraria rhynchaena. The sequence goes on along the minus strand of VIBL01000004.1, from coordinate 3,330,578 downwards.
TTATTTAATAATTATAATTTGATGCTTTTAATTTATTTATACATTTAGAGTAGTTATATGTATTTTCGATTTTTTTCACAGGGTGAAATTGTTTTTCAACAATTTTTCAGTTATATACGACTGCAGGTTCACCTAATCATCCTCCAGGAATGTATTCTAACCAGAACTAACTTACCCTTTCGCAAGGAGCCGGCAGCTTCTCCACATATGGAGGAAAATCGACAAATTTGTCAAATTTTCATATAAGGGTATTACCTGCCGCGACCGGGATTTGAACCTGATATCACCGGGTTACAAGACCACTGGATCACGGTTGCGGCCCTATTATCGAAATAGCGAGATCAAGATGAAGTTCTCATGTAAGATACATACCACGAAATGATATGACGCTGCATTACTAACGGGGTATCCATGTCTGAGTGGCAATGGTCTCTAACTAGTACTATCCCCTCACCGCTGTGAGTTCGAATCCCATCCGGGATCAAATTTCACGTCAGGAAGGTGTGGAGCTAGTAAATGGAAGGTCGGTGTTTCTACCTAGGTGTAAACCTGGAACGTCCTCAGTCGTTAAAACTAGAGAGTCACCAAATGACCCCCGGTGAAATAAAAAGAGAAATTGATATTCACATAAATGTATAGGCATAACAAAGTGCTGAGGACCAGAATAAATACGCTATAATTTCCATATGTTCCCTCATTGACAATATTGAACTAAAGAATGACTTGATAAATTTTGGGAATCACTAACTGTCTTCACTATATCACTATATCCGAGTTCTCTGTAACTGTGATTAACTATATTCTCATTGAACATCATTTGTAATATCGAACATTTTCTCTTGTACATTTTTACATTCATTATACAGGGATTCCACTCGGTGATGAATGTTCTAATAAAAGTTGTTCGGACAATAACGCCGAATGCTCCACAGATAACACGTGCCAGTGCCGGGACACTTACTTCCAACACGGGACAGTCTGCTTAAAAAGTAAGTGAAGTAATGATCATGTTTAGTACAGCACACATTTACATTTTTCACTGGGTTCAATGTCGCACAAACTACCAGTCTTTTGGCGACTTTTCAAGCTATGACAGTGGAATAAGACACCCAGGCGTACATCTGGGTAGAAACATTGATTTCCGTAAGCTGGCTTGAGGCTTCTTCATATGTAGAATTGGCACCAGATAGGATTCGAACTCACAGTGGTGAGGGGCTAGTGATTACTAGTTAGAGATCATTACCACTTGGACACGGAGGCCCCTATCATTGAGATAGAGTTCTATTTTCGGTTTAACTATGTACTGCTGTCATTATAAAACACGTGAGTTATTAAATTTACCATCACGTTACATACGTGTATGTCTATCAATCATTGTTAAACAACTCCGTTCGTCATGACGAGAATAAGTCAACGAATGCAATTTATCTGAATTTATTGCAGATAGAGTAACATTATGTATAAATCAGAATTAGGTCCAAATTTGCTTACTGCCTATGTGATTATTTTTCATGTTTTAACACGATCTTGTGGACTGACCACGTGATCATACTGGTACGGAACAGGTCCGCATTGAAGAATTTCATTGATTAATCTGTGCTTTGTTCTTTTATATTAATAGTTCACCTTAAATCAAGTTCTTTTACGTCATCTAGTGCACTCGTGAAACTCCTGACGATCGTCCACATTCCCTAATATAGACCCGGTGTTATGCATGAACACCGGAAGCGGATTCAACTGAATTAAGACGATTATAGCAATGTACAGTGGAAACACTCTAAACTGGTTCCTCTTTAAACCGGTTGCCTTCGTAATCGACCAAATGTTCTGGTCCCGACTTCTTTACTATTTAAATTAAAAAAATCCCCCTCTAAACTAGCATCACAGGCTCGGCCGATCTAAAGCCTTACGATACATCATAAATTCAGCACAATTTGCAGGAACTTATCACATAAAGTCTAACGCTGTTTTACAGCATCTAAAGCATCCGGGGACTTCCGATAATATTTCAATGCTTTAGCTTAACCTCCATGATTTATTCTCTCCATACAGAGGCTGCCCTGAATGAAGCATGTAAGAATTCGTCTGCCAACGAGTATTGCTTGGACGATAATGCTGAGTGCTTAGAAGATGAGACCAGCTCTTCAGGTTTCAAATGCAAGTGCAAGGACTCGTATTTCCAAAACGGACAGAAATGTGAACCAAGTAATTATGAATATATTCAATACAACATACAAATATAATTACATTATATAGTACTCAATAGATTATTATTATTACGTAAGATTTAAGTCCAACGTAAAGTCATAGACATATTGTTACTTGTCCATCACTCGTGAATTAACGTCATTGTTTATACATAATGTTAGAAAAAATCCACACTCTGTGATAATTATTTTGGTAACTGCATATTTAGGATATAGATTCACTTTAATTATCCGCAAACGTAAAAAAGCTACTCAGCCCATGTCTTAGTTTATCAGTGACTATTTCGGTTCAAATTATTGTTGTTTGAAAGCGTGAATTATAAAAAATTGTGTTGGTGACGATCGACAATTACGCAAAAATTAAATTGCCACGGCTTGATAAGAAATAAAATATTATCTATTCACTTTTTTGAAGATCTCTCCAAGCAAAGAAATGATGACCTATCAACGAATAGGCGCAAAGCACTCTCAGCATTAACTTTGATAGTTTTTAATTTGACCTATTTTGACGACAAAAAGCAACGATTATTGTCATTTATACATGAATAAAGACATTTTACACTAGAATGGCGTGGTTCTTGACCCAGCACTGTGTTGTGTTTTAATCTAGCAAACAGACGCTTTGTTATCGGCTGATGGAGCAAAAGCATATTTGTTGAAGCTTTCAAAGAATTTCTAAAACTTAAAGATATTCAGCTGTTCCCGAATCTTATTTATGAATAATATTTTAGTGAATGCGCGTGATCTGTTTCTGTCAATATTGCAGTGGTATATTTCACATTTTTCTGTCAATACAGAGGCCTCATTGGGAGAAGACTGTACGTTTGCCAGCGACAGTTGCCTAGATGACAATGCACGGTGTACAGTTAATGGAACAGGCTTCACATGCAAGTGTCGAAGCAACTATTGCCAAGACAAGAGCGATAATTGTGTTGAAAGTAAATATGTTTTACTCTCCAATTGTATGTTCAACAAATAATAAATGACACAACATAACGACACCTCGTGCTATGTATGGCCACGTTCTCGTGTCTTTGATCTATTATCATTTGTCCGTTGTACATGAGAAGTGTCCGTCTGTCCGTTTGACCAGAATCCTTTTATGAGGAATAATATCAACCGTGTAACTTTATCGTTTTTATAATTTCGTAGTATTTTTGTTCTTTCGACTTTTTAATCTAATTATTAGAGGGATAAGCTATTATCACGCAATAATAATGATTAACGGTGAGTATTTTGATTACAACTTTACAACTCCATGTTTGCATGAACGTATATGTTTAATGACATAATTTACATATCACGCTTGCGTATACATGCATTATAATCGTATGTAAAAAAATACACACGCAACTCTATACACGAGCACGCACGCATATATATAAATATATATACACATATACAAGTGCATAAATAATCAATGGCGAGAAACAGTTGAGAGAACCCATAAATTACGCACGCATAATCTGTTCAAATCGCACTTCGAAACTGAAGGTTACATACATTTAAATCTTAGCAAATATGGACGTTCTTTGTTAGCCCAATTTCACTGTGGAATCTTACCCCTTCGTGTAGAGACTGGTAGATATATTGGGGAAGCTCTTAAGCAAAGACTCGTAGTTTGTGTGATGATAATGTGGTTGAGAATGAATTGCATTTCCTTATTGAGTGTTCAAAACATAAAGCACAACGACTACAGACCTTTGGTGCCATCTTAAATGATAATAGTTATGTACAATGTTCATCTACTGAGAAAATGTGCTTGTTGTTAAATAGTCATACCAGGAAAACTGCTAAATATTTGTTGAAATCTTACATGCTGAGGAATAGGTTACTATATTCACCATCAGTGCTTATTTACTGTTGTTTTATTTTATTTGTATGTATAATTATCAGTACAATAGATAAGAGCAGTATACAGTATAAAAGTATCTTGACTTGCAAAAACTATTATATACATTGTGTGTTTAATTTATTATGATTTGTGTGCTTGCTGTGTTTTCATTGCACAATATTACGTTGCAACCCCACGTAGTAACCTGATCAACATTCGATGAAAATAATGTATTTATAATGTTGTTTTCTTTTACTAATTTCTTGAAAGTGACTTATAGGTCCATGGGGCCGGGTGATTTATATATTTGTATTATATGATACTTTGTAAATATTATGTATATCACATGTCACTATAATAAACGGTTTTCTTCTTCATAATAATAATAATGCATGTAGTGTACAGTATAACCAAGACACAAAGTAGTGAAATGGTTTTTTATGATTCAAAGAAAAAATTCAAAGAAAAAAAAACATCTGAATATACAGATTTATTGGAATTCAATATTCAATGCTTACATTAGCATGGACAATTCTATCCGCAGTCTAGTATAAATCTTATTAATGAAGTTAAATTCTATATCATATACATATTGTAATATGTTCTGCACAAATTTCTATAATTGTCCCGCGCGTTTTAGGAATACCATATAAAAAAGGCTCAAATCTAGAATAGGCCATGCGCATTTAAGGAATAGCAAAATGTCATTATTATATTTACAGTTTTTAACACCACTTAGGACACAAAACGTCGATCAATTTATAAGAAAATATTCAAATATATAAAAAATGGCGTTAATTTGTTAATTCCTCCAATGCAAACCATACAGGTTAAAAAGTGAAGCGAAGCTTATTGATAACATGCAAACAGTAGGTTTAAAATTTATAAACACTTTATTTGTTTCTTAGTGTAATTAGTGCAACCGAAACAAACGGAAATAAACTGATCAGCCGACTAATGCTTTATTCCAAAACGGGGCTAATATCTAATGCATGGATTTTTTACTGTTGTTTTAACATTTTCGCGATCCTTAAATATTCCTAAGACGGGCAGGGCAATTTTAGAGTCGCGATTTAGGAACACATAAGCGCCAAATGACATGTTAGTTTAAACCTTGATCAATACGAGTGAAGACGTATGACTTTGTTACAGTGAGCCCGAAATAATTAACATAGGATACTTTATTGTTGTTATCACGAACAAAATCAAATAAGCGAAATAATTGTAAGGTCTCACAATTTACAGAGATACCAGTTGGACAGTCATGCAGGCATGTTGACACAGATGAGGCGTGTCTGGACAATAATGCCCGCTGTGATGGGAACATTACTGACAAAATATGTTACTGCAAGTTTCAGTATGAATACGACAATGACTCGAAGAAATGTATAAAAGGTAAGCTTTTTAAACATTTAAATCGTAACTACGATGTTTTTTTTTCTATTTCCTATGTCCCGAAATTAGATTATTACTGGCATGTTAATACTTCACTTTAGTATTACGATTCTAGAGAAGCTTCCTTGTTCGATAACTTCTACGAGCCTTGTCTTGGGTATTTTAGTAGGAATGGTCAGGAATCACAAAACATTCTGGCTTTGTTTCATGATATGATTTCGAAATTTGCTAAGAATGGAGGGGTACTGGAATTGCAAATTATGCGCAAAATTTAACGCGAGCAATACACATTTCCTGCAATATTTTCATAAACACCAAAAGCTAGCTGCGGCCGTGGTCCAGCGCTGGATTTGTAACCAGGCAATCCGGGTCCAAATCCCGGTCGCGATAGGTCATACCCTTCTATGAAAATTTGACAAAAATGTCTATTTTCCTCCACATGTGGAGAATTTTCCGGCTGGGTTCCAGCGCACTAACCACTGTACCACGGTCGCGGCTTCGTAAGATCGCAATCTTAATAAAACGTGTCAGCTTGATATATATTATTTATTTAAGAAGCGTGCTTTTTAACTTAACCACGTTCGTACAGTCTGTCTAGAATATACCTATTCAATAGTTGGCACTTACACTGTTAAAATTTTGATGTTTCTTGTATTCTCCCGTTATGTTCGTAATTATAATAATAAAGCATTAGTATTTTTACCAGACTGCGAATGATGTTACAAATGTCTGTTTTATCAGTACTCTAAGGTGAACACGGAAGTATGTAATATGTTCTCTTTGTTATAAGATTCTTGGTTCAATCTGTGAAATGTTGACACCTACTGATTAGATCTCATTTGCTGATCTTCTGGATTAAAAGATGCTACTATTCATTATACAGGCATCTATTTTCTTTTTTTATTTAGTTTGCGACCAGTATTCAAATAAAACCGCTGAGTTTACAAATAAAACATCTAATGCAGTAATAAAAGATATTAAGTTTGACGAAAGAGAGGGTAAAACGCTACAAGAATGTGCAGACTTTTGTGGAGCGGACTTCCCAAAATATTTGTCTATCAATCACTATGGTAATAAACACTGTGTTTGTAATAAGGTGTCACTTCGTCAGTACAACAAAACAGCAGAAGAAATGCCCAAAGACAATGCCACCGTTTATGACAGAAAGTGTGAAAAGTTGCCATGAAGATGCTTTTTCACTGGGAACGTTAATTAAGTTATAAGATTGAACGACGATTAAATTCCCCCTCCTCCCCCCCCAAAAAAAACACCCACTAAATATCTGAACTCTTTATTATGTTGTTAATTGATACAAAATGATGAGTATTTGTTTTAATGCATGTCTGGTTATTTAATGTACATTTATTTACGTGGTTGTTAAGTTTAATGTGGGTGTTCTCATGCCCGTGCGTATATGCGTTGTTTGTGTATTTATTCAAAGGCAACAATGTGTGCTGGTTAGTTTTAATTTAAGAATGTCTATATCCTTGTTTTAATGAAAAATCTCGGTGTTTGCATTAATGTTAGAATGTCAGTATGTTTGTTTTATTGTAAAAATGTCAGTATGTTTGTTTTATTGTCAGAATGTCAGTATGTTTGTTTTATTGTAAAAATGTCAGTATGTTTGTTTTATTGTCAGAATGTCAGTATGTTTGTTTTATTGTAAAAATGTCAGTATGTTTGTTTTATTGTCAGAATGTCAGTATGTTTGTTTTATTGTAAAAATGTCAGTATGTTTGTTTTATTGTCAGAATGTCAGTATGTTTGTTTTATTGTCAGAATGTCAGTATGTTTTTTTATTGTAAGAATGTCAGTATGTTTGTTTTATTGTCAGAATGTCAGTATGTTTGTTTTATTGTCAGAATGTCATTATGTTTGTTTTATTGTCAGAATGTCAGTATGTTTTTTTTTATTGTCAGAATGTCAGTATGGTTTTTTTTATTGTAAGAATGTCAGTATGTTTGTTTTATTGTCAGAATGTCAGTATGTTTTTTTTATTGTCAGAATGTCAGTATGTTTTTTTATTGTAAGAATGTCAGTATGTTTGTTTTATTGTCAGAATGTCAGTATATTTGTTTTATTGTAAGAATATCAGTATGGTTGTTTTATTGTAAGATTTTCCGTATGCTCATTTTATTGCAAATAATTTTATGTGTTTGTTTTCATGTCAGAATGTCTTCACATGTATATGCGTGTTTTTGTGTAAAAAGATATGGTGGAAGCCCTTAATAAATCATGTATGATTGCATCCACAGTTGTTGTTTTCTATTGATGCTTCATACATTGTATTTGGGGAAGTTGATAAGGCATGCTGAATGTGTAGGAATGGGTTCATGCACGTCTTAAACCGAAGCGTGTGTTGGTGAGTACAGCTGGCCGAAATTACAGCTAAAATTATAATGGCGTTGAACAAATTATGACATTCAAAAGAAAACAGAACAGAACAGAACACACAGGGAACTGCGACTAGAAATAACATGACACGTTTTATTTCACTAAGTTTCAGTAAGGTTTAATGAAACTTCGAAAAGTATGGCCTTTCTTTGCGAACAGGTCGTGTTCTTATCGTCTGTAAAATTGATGTAATTAGCTAATGCACATTGTTTGTATTATCTTAATACCGAGCAGCCATTTGAACCAGCGCCCAATGGCCTGTGTGTTGGACCAATTGGAAAGTCGATCCCACACATACAAAACATAGTGTATCTACGCTGAATTTCTTTGTTTCTATGGAAACGAGTTATCGCCATAAATTTTTAGACCAGACATAACAAAGGCGACAGCAAAATGGGCGACGCAATTGAAACATCATGATGTTGTGTTGGTATATTCTTGCCTGTACACTGGAGTTTAATCCGGAACAAAAAGACTATGTCATCGGTGACTTCCAAATTTAACAGTGGAGGAAGATGCCCAGACTTACGCCTGGGTAGAACCACCGATCTAGCTGGACAGCTTCCTGACATGTGGTCATGTGGATTTTGGTCCCAAGTGGGATTCGAACTCAAAAACCATAACCACTCGACCACGGAGGCTCCAAACGCAGAGTATTGTAAAGCTAGGTACATTTCTTACACTTCAACATTTTATGATTTATTATTTACCAGTCATTTAAATTAAACCACCCGAAAGAGTGACCTAGGCTGATAAGCACATTGTTGACGAAGCAAATTTATCATATAGATAAGGAGGATATATATACATCTTTCTCCGACAATATCTCTCTATAAGTTTGTGCACTGGATGTTTTCACCAGGGAGATGGAGTTATGTAATATATGACAGCGTGTAGTTAGGAAGTGTCCGTACCCATTATGAAGTCGGCTGTAGCGGATTTTAATCTTATATCGTGTATGATAATCTACCTTGGTATAATTACAGTGAGAATTTCAGGTAAACTTAATTATAATGTTGATTTTGTATTGTATAATTACCGAGTTCCCATACAATAATACCGTCATAAGAGACGAAAATAATACGTTATTTAAGTATCTTTGTTTAAGAAAAACATGTAGATGTTTAAACTCGCTGTTGAATGGATAGGAACTGAGATTGTAATGAGGTGATCTCATCATCTTGTTAAAATGTAGAAGAAACAATTAACGAAGGCGTGAAAGTTAAGATGGTTCGCGTAATATAGAAATGGTCGGAATGTAAATTTACGTATTTACATGTATTTCTAACTTTTAATGGCAGCTAGCAGGTTTTAATTGAATTGAAATAAGACTGTGAATGTAGATTAATATTATTCTATCAAGGAAACAGTTACTTTATTGATTTATATTGTAAAATCACTGTTTCTTACTTAGCAACAGTTGCGTTAAAAAAGTGTTTGGCTAATGACTTAAAATGTTTTCGTCGTTTTTGGAAAATAAATCAATATATTAAATACAGTGGATTCTAGTAAGCTCAAATTCCTTGGGACTGTTGAATTTGGTGTACGAAACAACTAGAATTTGAAATAACTAGACATTGTATAATTTGCCATATTTAAAGTATGGGTGTGTTTCACTTTTATAATAATCTTCATGTTTTGCTTGAATAAAGGTTATCTGTACTCGTAAGCAGAGAAGAAACAAATTTGTACCAATTTTATTACAATAATAGCAGTTTATGTCCCTAAGTCAGGTATATTTTACACGGTTGAGCGAATTAAATCATTTGAAGAGCTGTAATATAAATATTTTTTCACGCAAGATGATTTTTAGATTTACATTTTTCGGATGGGTAGGCTCTCCGAACACAACTGACGACGAAATACGTTTGTATTTTCTTTTATAAACATTAGTCATAAGATATTTGTTATGGATCAAGCGATATACTTCAAATGTAGGACTTTCTAATAGACAATCAAAGTCTATCGGTTCATTTTGGTCAAGAATTTGTCGTATACTAATAATGAGATAAAACATTACAGATAGACAACATAACCTATATGTATAACAATATACTCATATAGACGAAACATATGTATAAATATCGTCTGACTATTTCTACAAACCCGTGTGTCATTTTCCCCCATTTTAAGAAAATCGCATTTGAAGTTTTGAACTGCAATAACTTCAAGCGAGTTTAAGGTTTATGGAATTAACTCTGTTTATGAGAGATTAACTCTATTCGGGATAGATCTACAAGCATGTAAGTATGATCATTGTTAAGAACTTACAGAGACAAAAAATGATATCAAAATCTCAGTATTGCCCACCGTTGATGAAAATCAGAAAGTGAAATGTTTTGTTATATTTAGTAGATATCAATGACTTGAATCTATAGAATGAAATTATTTTCTTCCATATGTGGAGAAGTTGCCGGCTCCTTGTGGAAGAGTAAGTTAGTACTGGTTAGAATACAGTCCAGGAAAACTGGTTAGGTGAACCGGCCGCCGTATTTAACTGAAAAATTGTTGATCCACGACGTTCAACCAAGTGAAAAAAAACGAAATGTTTTACTAAAAAAATCCATTTTCAGGCCTACCAGTTGGGTGTGTAAGAACTTCCGTCATCTTATGTGATGTTAAATGATACTAGTCATACAATAATTATATAGGTAAATTCATACATCGAATGTTTGTATCTTTCAGGACCCCAAAATGGTTTCATTATTAAGGTTTCAATGCGCAATAAATTACTATTATCGGTATTCGAACGATTCATGTTATATTCATGGTTTAATACTGTACATAAAGTGATTCAGTTCACATTCAGACAACGGAAATATTGCATTTTTTGGGGGAGCATTGGGTATTGTGGGAAAATAATGTTTCATTCCACCCCTTCTTGTTCTATAAAGGTGACAATGCGGGCGATCTGAGAGAGCTTCAAGATGCTTTCTGGGCTTGGCGAATGAAGGAAAATCCAATCGTGGCTTCGTACTCCGGGATATACAAATATAATGATTTGATGGCAGAATTCGGGCTGGAAAGATTTGAAAGGCGACGGGTAGGGCATTATTATCAATCATTAGCATCATTATAATGCAAAATCATTCTTGCTAATGATAAACAATTGATAACAAAATCTTGCGATCCTCTAGTTTTAAGATTGGTTAAAATGAAGAGATAAGTGCAAGAAGGACCTACCTCCATTTTTGAGAAAGGATGTGATAGGGTACCTTAATGTGCTCACTCTTCAATTATCGACAACCTACCAAATAGTGATAATGATAAACATTGCATTAATGCGTACTTTCTGTCAACAAATTCTGATACCGAGAAATGAACCTGAAAAAAAAGACTAATATTGCCTCATATAATATTTTAACTATGTGAAGGTAATGATCAGTTACAACCATTTGTATTTCAGAATGATACGCTCGCGTTTCATAGTCGGCTTGAAACTATTAATCGAGATGACCTTGACACGAGTGGCAAGGTGAATTTTGACATTTTGAAGGACACACTGGAAACATTCCTAGCTGGCAATAAATGGGCCGAGTAAGTATGCATTGTAAATCTATGTCTCTTGTGTTTGTTTGTGGCATTGTCAATAAATAAAGTGGACTTGTTTACATAAATTATTCGCAAACTTGAATCGATAATTTGGCCGCTTGATTTCATATCACGTAAACCTGAAATAAGTTATTATTTAAAGCAGACAACATGGCTCATTTCGAGCCTCATATATGAATATTCATTTATGAATATGGTCCTATTGACCTATTTTATTTTATATGGATAGTATATAGATATGTTATTCCCGTCATGCTGTTTTGTGTTGCTGTATATATATATATATATGTGTGTGTATGTTTGTGCGTGTGTGTACAATGGCAAGTACTTGCCGATTTCTGTAAATAAACTGTAAACTGTAAACATATAAATGGCATACATTGAACGTCTACTACAAAGTGACGAATAACACCCGATAGCTGTTCAAAGTGGACGGTCACAAGTTCCTGTATTTTTTACACTGGGTTTTTCAACCTGCCGCGACCGGGATTTGAACTCAGATCGCCGATCAGATGGAACAGGCATGCAGCTGAATAATATGTGTCTGAATATAAAATCGTTCAAATTTGATAGCACATCACTTTCCTGTATAATTAATGAAGTATGAAATTCATGTTATCAAAGTATGTTTACAAACGTATTTAGGAGAAGACGGTGATTTTAAACCAGTGATTCCAGAATAGACTATTAAAAATTCCTGCTTATTACACAAAAGGTGTATTACATATGGTCAATGCGGTGGAAATTTATTAAGCGTACATAGAAGTACGCATCCATCATAAAAAACAATTTGTCAAGTTTGCTAATATCATAAGGCAAACATATCATACATTAATGAATTATTCATCCGAATTATCTAAGTAGCACGATTTCCGATTCCTCACTTCACGTTGTCGGCAATTGAGACATCGTGAATTGAAAAAAATATACTCGTTAACTGTGACAGGTAAAAACAAAGAATATCAACCCATACATTATCCCTGGATAAAATACGGTTGGCTGTTCCGTTTAACCCCTACGATTGTAACAAAATTAGTCGTAATGACCATTGACTACTCGTTTTGTACAGAGGAGGAAAATCTAAGAGCCGATTGAAAATATTCTTCATGTCGTTGCCGTGTCAAAAAGTGTATGAATGCAAATATTTTTTTTGTTTGAATCGGAAGAACACGCACGGACTCAGGATTTATTTCTTGTGCAGCCGAACGACTGATCATACTTATAACTGTTGAATATGTAATACTTACTTTTTAATTCATAAAACTGTTTCCTCAAATTATCCGAAACAATTTACAATTTTAATTTATCCATTTCATATTGGATACAACGTATTTCTTGTCAATTATCTGTTCATGTACCGCACTCCACCCGCCTCTATCCGAAGACATGGTGCGTGTATGGATTATGAATTCAGTGTGTATTTAATGTTTTTGAATTTAGCGAAATTATTTCGCCGTTTTTAACGTACATGATCACAGTTAAGTATGCGAGTATTACTTAGCACTCACCTTCTGATTTCTACAGTAAAACCTCGATAATGAGACCACCTTCGTTACCCGAAAAAGCGGTCGTAATAATGAGGTAGTCTCATTATCTAGTCGAATTGTAGGGCAGTTATTGGAAGCCGATCAGAAAATAAGCGGTCGTTATAACAAAGTGGTCGTAATATTGAGGTGGTCCATATCTGTGGTTTTACTGTATAATATTTAATGTTCTATATAAAATGTTTTGTAAACGATCAACAAAACCAATAAGTTATACATGAAACTTAAATAATTTACACGCGGAATTTTAAACCACACCGACTTAATTTATATACCATTGTAAAAGGTACATAAATTCATACAGAATACATGTTTATGGCATAAACACTCTAAGGCTGCCTTGCACAGAATAGAACGAATGTTGCAAATCACTTATGATCATAATTTAACACACAAATCCCATGAAGATTATCATTTTATTACCACATTTTAACCTCATCCAGAATACAATAAACCTCATCAAACATTTTCCTAAAAAAATGAAGAATTAAAGGGTATACAGTATAGTCTCCTTATTGAACCCCTAACAGACGAACTGACTTGGAAACAAAGATAGGGGGTGTGAAGATGTGTGAAGCAATATCAATTTTCTTTCCCAGGATATCATGATGCTGACATACAAAATTAACACAATATTATTTGTGTAACCCTTAGAATATACGCCAATCTGATAAGCGAAATTGTTACACATGTCTCGCTTTTTCTAATACAGTCTAACCTGTGTTTGTGGCCACCTCCAAATAACGACCACCATGCAAATAAAGACCATACTTTGAAGAACTATCACTGATCATTTAGAAAAAACTGACCTCCGAATGGCCTTTATTCACAGGTTTGGCTGTATTTTCGTACATAATAATTGGAAATGACGTTGCATGTATCTTCAGATATGGAGCGTTAAGCCCAATCAGTTTCCTGGGTGGTATACAGCAATATGGTGGACCTTACATAGCAGAAAGTAACACAAGAGGAGACTTTGAGAATTATATAGCCAGGTTATATGGTGTACAAAAACAGGTATCTATCATACAGCCAGGTTATATGGTGTACAAAAACAGGTATGTATTATATAGCCAGGTTATATGGTGTACAAAAACAGGTATCTATCATACAGCCAGGTTATATGGTGTACAAAAACAGGTATTTATTATATAGCCAGGTTATATGGTGTACAAAAACAGGTATCTATCATACAGCCAGGTTATATGGTGTACAAAAACAGGTATGTATTATATAGCCAGGTTATATGGTGTACAAAAACAGGTATCTATCATACAGCCAGGTTATATGGTGTAAAAAACAGGTATGTATTATACAGTCAGGTTATATGGTGTACAAAAACAGGTATGTATTATACAGCCAGGTTATATGGTGTAAAAAAAACAGGTATGTATATCATACAGCCAGGTTATATAGTGTACAAAAACAGGTATGTATTATACAGCCAGGTTATATGGTGTACAAAAAACAGGTATGTATTATACAGCCGGGTTATATGATGAACAAAAACAGGTATGTATTATACAGCCAGGTTATATGGTGTACAAAAACAGGTATGTATTATACAGCCAGGTTATATGATGTACAGAAACAGGTATGTATTATACAGCCAGGCTATATGGTGTACAAAAACAGGTATCTATCATACAGCCAGGTTATATGGTGTACAAAAACCGGTATGTATTATACAGCCAGGTTATATGGTGTACAAAAACAGGTATGTATTATACAGCCAGGTTATATGGTGTACATTATACGTATACATATGTTTATACCTTTCTGCATAATTCTAGATATTGACTGACAATCTGAAGAGATTTTTATTAACAGCCTCTATTAAACAGTAGGAAAATGGAATTGGGCTACATTCAAGCGGTCTCGCTTTCCATTGACTTTGAAAGTTCTGGAAATTGGACTGGGATCATCAAAAGTATGCAAAACCTTGCCTGAAATTGAATAATAAATGCATGAATTTGTACCAATTCTGTACACATTGTATAAAGGACTTCACAGTCCTCATATTTTGTTATGTATACTTCAAATAATAATAAAATAAATGATTTTCAGGTGGATGGTATAAAAGAACTTGGACGGCGTGCTATAGAATTAAACCGTACACTACACAACGTGTCTCTGGTATGTATAATTGCGGAGGACCGAGCCCCAGGTTATAAATCTTAAGATCGCTCTCCTAGCTCAAATATCATATTTTGACTATTAATGTTTCCTAATTAGTTATGATTGGCTAGTGTGGGCATTGATGGTTCATTATTCTGGATGCATAATTGACCTGAAATCTATTCATACCACGGAGTCCCAAATTCTGCATATTTATTTCACTTTAACTTTCTTTTTTATTTCGTAAACACGAATTATTATTTCGTATTTGTGAAAATTTATTTTAAGAATTGATATTTCATATGTACGAAATAATAATTTGTATTTACGAAATAACAATTCGTACTTACAGAGTAATTCTTGCGTGTCTTATATAGACAGTACAATACTACTGGACTATATAACACACTGACAAAAATTATAACCTTTACAGTAAAACCTCGATATCAAAACATTCCTCTGGGACTGAATGATACAATCTGGATATTGGTAAGGCCTTATCATGATGCTAAAGTATAATGAAAATACTGCAAACCGCTCCAGTCCAAAAAAAAACCCGTACGTAATTCAAGTAACTACGGTACATATGTCTTCCGGGGGGCTTATTTTAAATGCGTCACGTGATAAGCAACTACGTTATGCAAAGTGCCAAGTATTTTATCAGTATCTTTCTGTCACGCGGTCAATGTCACATGATTTAAACAATTGTTCTGTGTTATGTGTTCGGAATGTTATCACTGAGTCACGTGATATCACCAGTTCTACTTATTTTAGGCACGAGTACCTCAACAGCTTGACAGGAAAATATTCAACGATTCTGAATTGTCGCCATACTATTCACCATTTCTTGATAAGCTAGAGAATTCCCACGTGACAAATGAGTCAGACAGGTTAGCGAAAAATACAGTGCAACCTCTCCAAAGCAACACCATTCGGGAGGAGCAAAATTATGTTGTTGTTGAATGGTTGTTGCTCTAGAGTCGTTAAATTAATAGTTAGCAGTTGGAAAAAAATCATGTTGTTGTTGAAGGGGGGGGGGGTGTTGCTCATGAGAAGTCCGTTCTGGAGAGGTTGCACTGTATAAAAACACATAACGATGATAATGATTTCATAGTATTGTTGCGTAATGCACAGATTTGTGAACTTCTTAATCAAAGTACAGTAAAACCTCAATTATGAAACCACCTTCGGAATCCGAAAAATTACGGTAATAATGAAATAATCTCATTATTAGGTTGAATTATAGGGAAGTTATTGAAAGCCGGTCCGAAATTAAATTGTCGTTATAACAGGGTGATTTTTATAATTGAGGTGGTCGCTAAGTGAGGGTTTACTGTACCATAGTGCTAAACATCAAGTCAGAACATCCATGATAGCGAGTTCTCAAGTAAATTTGGTTTGTTCTTCTGGCATCTCGAAAATGCGGGAAATCATCTTAGGCGTGATGGAAGCACTTTTTATTTCTTTCGTCGCCAATATTATTATTATACTGGTATGTAACAAGTGTAGAGGAACGGTTACCGTATTTCTCGCAAGTGTTTCTACAAAAGTTGAAGTGTACCGTCTTTTCTGTGTAAAAAAACCCTATGACGAATGTCTCGAAGATGTGTCCAGTCAGTTTCATAAATACTCAATGCAAGTAAATGGTCTAGATTCAAGTAGAGTGCTTGAACAATCCAGGAAAGTAAGCGTGTCTAATTGAACTGCTGAAATGCCCGAAATGTTTGGGGTTTTTTTTGTCCGGTTTTTTTTTCCTAAAGCAAGCCCAATAATTTGTTTTTACACCAGGGCTGACATCAGAGAAAGAGGCAAAGTTGCGGTTAAAGCTTACATGGGCGCTTTTCAAGACCTGAAGAATTTTATTGTAGATGTAGGTATACGTTATAATTCAAATATTGGTGTGTTGTTGACTATCAGATATGCGTTCATATTAGATATAGACACATGTCTGAACTACAAACATTTCGCATGAATTCAAAAGTCTACTATTGTGAGGCATACTTTTATATCCGAATCTTTTCCAATACAGAAATTGTTTATCATTTTTTAACATATTTAGTAATGAAACATATTTCGTCCAAAGACGGATACTGTGCTTGTAATTCATCAGCAAAGAGTTGTTTTGTTATCGTTGTATTACACGCGGATCGATTTCTCATTTTAAATTGAAAATCATCGATTTCAATAAACAAATTTTTTCCAATTCTGACATTGTCGATTAGCCTTGTGAAATGTGATTCAAGTATGTCAATTCTGGATGCAACAAACGGGTAACGGCTTGAAAAACTATCTTACATATGACTTATTCATTGATTATTTACGGTCAATTTGCAATGTTCCGTATTGATGTCCAAATTTCTGTTATTGCCATTAAAAAGAAGCAATTTTCCGAAATGTTATTTTGACAGCCCTGCGGGTTCCTGATTAATCTCAAATAAATACTAAGATAGCATATGCACATGTAGTGTCATTTGAATTGAATTTCGTACACAACAAAAAAAATTGTCAATGAAAGACCGATGATGGGAATTGTTAATCTTTGTTTCTGTACGTAAGGATGAAATATTTCAGGAATATATGCCACACACACGGGAAGAATATGGTGTATACGGCTGGGATCCAACCCATCAGTATTACAGCGAGTGTATAAAGTGGCATTTATCGTTTGATATGACGCCAGAAGAGGTACATCAATTCGGATTACAAGAAGTTGACAGAATCAGTACAGATATGCGTAAGGTATGAACATGATTACGTGAATGCCAACGCCAAAATGCGTACATGTGGATGGGTGCGTGCGCGTGCGCCTGTGTGAGGGTATGCTTATGTGTGCTTTCGTTTGCGTTAGTGTCTTTCTGTCTATAATATGATTAACAAAAGGTGATCGCATTCAATATTCTGATATTTGTTTTAATGATAAATTCTTTGTTTAATAAAAAAAACAATTGAATGAAACCATTAATTGTTCCATTTTTATATAATAATTAATGATTTGATGTTTCAAGCTAATTCTAAATTTAGTACATGTATACAACGAGTTTAAGATAAATTTTCACATGTCCGATATAAACCACGAAATAATCACATTTGTGCATGATAAAGGGACCTCCGTGGTCGTGTGGTAATAGATTCTGACTAGAATTCAGTAGCCCATCACCGCTGTGAGCCACCCAGGATCAGACAATTTTTGTTATTCGTTATCCATTTTGTTCCGAAGATTTAGAACTTATGAAGTTACTTTTATTTAATTTAGATAATGGACAGACTTTTGTTCGACGGTACAATCGCTGAGTTCTTTGACAGTTTGAAAGGAGATTCTAGATTTTATTCAAATGACTCAGTAGGTAAAATATGATCTTTAAAACAATATGGGTGCATTGTGTTTTTTTTCTGTTTGTATATACTGATAACTAAGAGGACACGCGACACTAAAGGCTGTTGGTCTGCTCCTGGTGCTTATTGGAGAAACATTGAAACGAACTTGCATCAATTATCACTCAAGGCACCGATGCGTGACTCGAGACAATTTGAGATTCCATACGTGCATTTTTACTTGGTAGGAAGCAATTAGGTGATTCTTATCTCCCAGGTTCCGAGTCTGACTCCGTAATTCCTTCTGAGCGCTTTTGTACGCTTGTGTAAGCACACGTATGATCAAGCAGACGATGGCATAGTCAGTCGAAGTTAAGTCTGGTATGTTGTTAAGTGCCGTTAGGTTGTATGTAAGTTGAGATATTTGCGAAGTAAGCAAAACATTGATGATTGAACGTCAGAAAATAAATGCATGTGCATGTAAACCAATGTATGGGTCGCATACGAGATTTTTCTCTTCTCGTCATTATGTCTATTTTACTTTTCTCCCATTAAGTTTTTTATATATTTGAAATATGATCATTTTGTCAGGTATATATCAAAACAAACGTAGAATTTAAAAGAAAGTGTGGGATTAAAATCTTGACAAAAAAGTTTCAGATGGCAGCGATACATGTAAAGGGAGATAACTGTGCCATGTCTTACATGTCATTAATAAACTTCTCATCACTGTGAGATTTATCATTCGTGTTTCAGGATCATATCTTGAAGACATATAGAGACACTGTTTTTCAGAGGATTAACCCTAAGCTACCGATGCTTTTCAAGAATATCCCAGACGTGCCATTAGTGTAAGTTGCTTGTAAATCAATATAGAATTCTATTCTTTTCATAATTTAAGAATTTGATCTCAATGTTCAGATGAAAGCACGCGTGTACGATATGTTTTGCTAGGATCGTAGTTATGGTCAACGTCATTGCTATAAAACGTTGTAATTTTGGCGATATGGATTGTGAAAATCAGCTAAATTAATTATCACTTTTAAATAAAAAAATACGCTCGTTTTTGTTCTCTTTTTAATGTGGCATATTATCAGTTTAAAACTTTGTATGGTGGCATATTTCTGTATACGCTTATCGAGTTAAATTTCGCGATAGCTTTATAAGTTTTCGTGAAAAAAATGTTTTATGTTCATTAACATGTTCAAGTACGTTTTCTCTCTTGTGAAGAAATCTTATCGTGAAAAGTTATTAAATCATCGTGAAAATGTCCTTGTTTTTCATGAAAATCTGGTAGATTTTCGCGAAAATATTCTGATTTTTATCCTATGCAGAAATATGCCACCGTAATTGTGATATGAAGTTTATGGCTTACAGAAATAGTGTAATAATGAGCAAGAGCATGCGCGTTTAGTGCAAATGACTTTTTATCATGTATGCTTATTTGATGTTCTTCAACCATCGTTTAAACCTGGTGTATTATATGTTAATATGATGTTTTCAGAATAGAATCATCAAAGTCAGACGGTTTAGGAGGTGGGTATTCTTCCGCTTCAGAAACTGCACCCGGTAGATTCACAATCAACCTGTTCAGACCAATGGAAGTGTAAGCCTGTTTGTATTTTATCTTACTTTCTGCTGTCTAATCTACGTCACATGACTGTCTAATATGTTCCATATTATTCTTTTATTAGAGTTACTTTCCTTGTACAGCCATCCTCATTGGTAAACTGGTTCCCGTTGACTCTGGCTGTGTCCAGCACCCAATTGTATAAAAATTGGTTAACTTTAACCATTGGCTTAAATCCTTGTTTTGGTTAAAATGTTGGTTAAATTGTCGGTTAGCTGTTGTAGAAAATTTTGTTTAAGTTTAACCGAATGTTGTTTTTTTAAACTCAAATAAATCTAACCCAAGTCTAAGATGCTGGTTAAATCTTAACATAAACGGTAACCAGTTCCAAAATGGCAGCCCTTTTTAAATGTTCAAATGACTTTTTAATGGTTAGTAAACCAAAATGGTTAAATTTAACCTTGGGTTAAATTAACCATTTGGTTAAAGTTAACCAATGTTTACACAATTGGGCGCTGATGGACAACTGGTACGCTTTTATCTATGAGTATAGTGTTACTCAATTTTATCCAGTTATTTGTCTTTGTCACATGATTACTAACTACATGTATATAATTAGCAATTATACAAAATAAAACAAAGTTGGTTCACGACCAGTTTACTAAAAAGTAATATAAATATAAAAAATCATTAATTACATTAAGTTACGTTATACAGTTCTTAATACGTTCTTAACAAAATAACATCACAACACAATGCTGTAGATTTGTCAACGTATTGTTATCATTGCTCCGCTCTTATCCAGTGATTATAGAATTTCAAAGAAGAAATATTCAGGCTCACAATATTTGAACGAATGACCGGGTGAATGCTGCAAATTTTGAACCCGTATGTGAAAATACCACAATCCGATGGTTATTGAAAGTTATTTTTTGAAATGAATGAAAAGCCCACCACAAGCTTCACAGCACGGTGTTAGACAACACGACAAACAAATGTCTGCCATCTTCCTAAATACAGCACAGTTGATCTCACAGACTCTCAGTAATGGTGTGATGTACCAAATGTGGTAGAAAGCTATCGAAGCAAATTCACATCCCCACTCGGCAGCAATGCAGATTCCAAAACATAGGGTAGAGATTTTGTAACATAAACCCAGCCACAAGTTAAAACATGTATACGACAATTTCCATACACAATCTATACTGTGGGCTCCTTCGGGCTCGCCGAGCACATCTTCAAATTGAACCTGTTAAAAGAAATATTGGAACATATCTACATTTGTAAATCACAGTCTTTGGGCTATCTGATCGGCCGATATAATATAAATGATTGTATGATGTTGTACGCATGTATTTCGTTTTACGCTAATATTTGTTTGACAAGTTTCAATAACTGTATTTTTATGGAATTCATGATAAAGCATACGAAAAGGATATAGAACAACAGAAAGTACATACATGTAATTGAATATAAAAACAAAGCATTAGCGGAACAATAACAACACTTAGAGGAAACATTAGCATTGTACATAAATATTTACATTCACAAATCTTGACACTTAATATTTATGGAAATAAAACTTCAATCATTAATAAAAAACATACCTTCAAATGATCATTAAGGCTGTTAGGATCCCTGTTTACAAGATCAAGGTCATTAGCTCCCATAGTAGATGGTTTTAAAATATCAGAATACGGATAAGAACGATAGAGGTCGGTAGACTAGTGCTCCAATGGTATACATGTACTCCGAATTTTAGAGTTACGTTTTTTATAAGGAATTTCCAGCTTACAATGATTTATAGTGTTACAAACAATTTCACGCGTTCAACATGACATACAATGACATGGTATAGATCTACAATCAGTCCTGAATATTGTTGTTGTTAAGACAAAAATTGACAAGTTCTCTTAGATTAGATTTGTATTTTTCACACTTATTTTACTATCAATAGAACAGTCATTAATATCTTAATCAACGTGTTTTTCGTAATAATTTCGGTTTTTGATCTTGTAAAGTCATGTTTGATTGTGAACTGTCAAATATGTTTGAATGCTGAATATGTTTGAAAGATTGTTGAGTAAAATTTGACAAACTACGAATAGAGTCGGCGTTTTTGAACATTTTGCAGTTTACATTTTAGTTTAAACTTGATCTTAAAATTGCTTATCGTTGTTCATTGAAAGTAGATACCCTAATTTTCGAAATAAATAAATGTGATTTGTATCCCAATAAAATTACACTTACATATAATGCAGTTGTTTATCAATGCAGTGTGTAATCTTGGTGAAAAAATACTTCACTTCGAATATAGATACAATAAACCCTCAAATAGTGACCACCTCAATTATACGACCACCTTGTTATAACAACCTCTTTATTTCGGACCGGCTTCCAATTACTCCCCAATGATTCAAGTTGATAATGAGACCACTTTATTACATTCGTATTACGACCGATTTTTCGGATCACGAAGGTAGTCTCATTATCCGGGTTTTACTGTATTAATATTTTTCAGATGTTTCAGACCACTTCTATAATGTTGATTGCCATCGAGCTATGACTATCAACAAAGTACAAGTATTTCATTACTATTTATGCGTATAAACATGTAATATTTATTATATTTCAGACCTTTCTTTGAGATGATGGTTTTATCTCTGCATGAAGCGAATCCCGGACATCATATGCAGGTACTTACACCTCATTAAATAATTAACACTGATTACAAGAGAATCAACTTACGTATTTAAGTCCGTTAGTTCGTCTGTAAGGGGCTTACATTTGGTTACTTAAGTTGGAAGGCAATTCACAAATGAGGTCGCGTATATTTTAGTTTAAAAGCCTTTGTTTTAAGAATGCCAACCACAAACTTCCGTGATTTTTTTTCTAAAATGATTCTTGTATAACAAACTGCGCTCTAGAAAGCAATTCTGCGTTCCAATTTTATGAAACCTTGACATCATGGTTAAAGCTCATTGATGTAACTAAACGTGGAGACGCTGGTTCCATGGAAACAGAAAAAACTCACATAGCGACCACTTCAGCATTGAATCCACCTCTTTACATTAGCAATTTATTTTTTCGGATCTATTTTAAATATTTCCTCTGTATTTAAACTTGATTATGAGACCACTTGAATATCAAGACCAACTGTGTGGGTCCTAGAGGTGGTTTTAAATATCGAGGTTTTACAGTGTATCAATCAACTATAGGTGTGTATTGGGGCAGTCGGTTGTCATAACCAAACTCAGAATCGTGTGTCCTGCTTGAACGAAAGACATATTAACTTGAATGATTAAAATACATATACCTCACATAGCGACCACCCCAATTATACGAACATCTTGTTATAACGACCACTTATTTTTCGGGCCGTCTTTCAATAACTCCCCGATAAGTCAATTTGATTGGCTCCCCGATAAGTCAACTGGTCCAGGGGGTGATCTCAATACAAATGTATTGTGCTTTTACGATACATGATTTTGTTTTCATTAAAGCATCTATATCTATTTTCGTATTGAAGTCAACATTTGTGATATTCGGATGTACAGTTATATACGAATTCTAACATTAATTTGGATGTTCAAATTACAGCACAGTTATTCAATGAAAGCCAATTTACCAGACTTCAGAAGAGATCCAATCCTGTCTTTTTACGACGTACCAAACTGGTTCCCATATTATTCATCGTACGGTGAGGTAAAATATAACATCATACATTAGAACCAGTCTACGGGTCATTCTTTGCAAAGGGAACTTGATTTGAAGTTTATTTTTGGAAATAATTTTAAGATAAAATCAACGCGTGTTCAGTATTTAAATAATGTTTTGATCATCTTCAAATGAGCAGAAATATATCTAAATAGTTTGTCACACAGTTTATTTAGTTTTTATGTGACTTATTGTCACTGGTGTTAAACGCCGTTTTTCAACAATTTTTAAACGGCAACCGGTTCACCTAACCAGTTTTCCTGGATTGTATACTAACCAGTACTAACTTACCCTTCCACAAGGAGACGGCAACTTCTCCTCATATGGAGGAAAATCGACATTTCTGTCAAATTTTCATAGAAGGGCATGACCTGCCGCGATCGGGATTCGAACCCGGATCTTCGGGTTACAAGTCCACCTCACTAACCACTGGACCACGGCCGCGGCCTTGTCACTCAGTAGATCTATGCTGTGATTAAGTTTTAATGCATGTGTGCCGATAAATGATATTCTCAAGTCAGTACATATACACGACAGTATGAATATACGTCATCTTATAACACAAAGGAGAATATGAGGCTAGACAAATTTATTAACTATGTTTTCATTAATTAATATTATCAAAATTTAAATTATGATTGGCATTTTCACCTTGTTATGACTTTGAAAGTTTTATTAATTACGATTATCCGATGTCTACGTGGTGTTGAGTCCTTTTGTTCTTTGTTGAGAATATATGGATTATAATTAGAACAAACTTTCCCATACATAAATTTACATATATATTATATTGTTTTGTATTATGCGAGAAACTTAAACAAACATTTAAACTCTGTCTGTTGCACTTTGTACATATTACAGTCTGATTAATAATATCTTGTACAATAAGTTGTGGCACGTACATGTATGTTTTGTAGGGATGGGGCCTTTACTCTGAATATCTTGGTGAAGAAATGGGATTGTATAAAGATGATTATGAAATGTAAGTATATGCGCACGAGAACGAAAGAATGAACGTTCCGACCAACGACGGATGTACGCGGATATACAAGCAATCGAACGAATTCCCAAAGCCCGTACGCATGCGTGAACGCTCGCATACGACATTGATTGCAATTCATTCTGAGGTTTTTCATTATTCTGACTTTATTTGTTTTTAAACCAACAAAAGCATTCCTTGATATCATACTAAATTTGGGCCGAATAGCAATCCTTACTATGATACTAACTCTTATTATTGTCCTCGGTCCCGCTTCCAAAATGTACCTCCCCAGTTAGGACAGACCAGCTAAAACACGCGCTTATATGCTGGTACATGTAAATGTTTAAATACACACGAAATGGTTGAATTTACAATACCATATTTTACTTTCACCTGCGACAATATGCTGATAAAGTAATTTTAATGGAATATTAAAATAAAGAAACTAAATTGTGACCCTTACACAGTTACAGCTAAAACACGTGACAACAGTTTGTTTCAATTTTATACTCGTAAACAGTTAAACAATCAATTAGATTACGGAAAACACATGAATGATGCATTTATTAACAAAAAATGATATGTACATACTATAAGATGGTATGCTATAGTTATGTATAAAATGTATACATGTATATTAAAGGATTGGAATTTATTCTTATGTATAAAATGTATATATTTAAGGATTGGAATTTATTGTTATGTATAAAATGTATATATTTAAGGATTGGAATTTATTGTTATGTATAAAATGTATATATTAAAGGATTGGAATTTATTGTTATGTATAAAATGTATATATTAAAGGATTGGAATTTATTGTTATGTATAAAATGTATATATTTAAGGATTGGAATTTATTCTTATGTATAAAATGTATATATTAAAGGATTAGAATTTATTGTTATGTATAAAATGTATATATTTAAGGATTGGAATTTATTCTTATGTATAAAATGTATATATTAAAGGATTGGAATTTATTGTTATGTATAAAATGTATATATTTAAGGATTGGAATTTATTCTTATGTATAAAATGTATATATTAAAGGATTGGAATTCATTCTTATGTATAAAATGTATATATTAAAGGATTGGAATTTATTCTTATGTATAAAATGTATATATTTAAGGATTGGAATTTATTCTTATGTATAAAATGTATATATTAAAGGATGGGAAGATACAGTTATGAAATATTGCGAGCCAGTCGTCTTGTTGTTGATACTGGATTACATTACAAAAAGTAGGATACTTCATTTACATACAGTAATGTTATCTTGTAGGGGATACGCGGGTCCAAGAAACATAATAAACATTTTTTTTTCAAACTTTTCATATTTTTGTTAAACATGTCTTCTGTTTATCTTGTTTTGTTTTTCTTCGGTTCAAATTCGGTTTTGACAATCGTGAAACATCGGGTATTTCCGTATATTTCGTAAATTACTACAAATATGTAGCATAAAGACAGAATTAGATAATTAGAATAGTCATTTACCTTTACAGTATTTGGAATTAACTTAGAATGCCCTTCGCAAGTGTGAACAATGTTTATTGAACTTATTAAAATACATTTTTTATTAATTTTATTAGTTTTATTTTATTAATCATATTTCTTTATAAAATAGATGGTCGCGTGATGAGGCAATTGAATACTTAGAAAATCACACAGCATTATTCGGTGGTGGCTCAGCCAATGAAATCGACCGTTACATCACCTGGCCAGGTCAAGCATGCGCATACAAGCTTGGTGAAGTCAAAATCAAACAAATGAGACAAAAGGCTGAGACAGAACTTGGTGGGTACTTTCTGAACTCAAGACAAATTTATAGAAGTTCTATAATTGCATTTGTTTACATAAGAAAGTTCCGATTTGCGATGAGTTGTATAAAAAAATTATATCATGACTGAAGTTGATCATTCCGAGAATGTACAAGATTTCTAGAATTTTGTAATATTTTGTGTGTTCTTTTTAATTCTCTTAAACATTACCGATCACCACGTCAGCTGTGATTTTATCAATTTCCAAGTTCGAATTTGCAGGATCGAAATTCGACATCAAGGAATTCCATTTACACATCTTAGAGAACGGCGCCATGCCCATGAATGTTCTGGAAAATCTTGTCGACCAGTGGATAGAAGCCAGAAAGCATGACAAAAGCACGAGTTCAAGCAACACGTGTCACGTGACACTCGTACATATTCTTGTCACGTGTTTCTTAACTGTCATCTTTAATAAGATCAATTAGTGCACAAAAATTACATTAGCATTTGTATATACAGTAAAACCTCAATAATGAGACCACATTCGGACACGAAAAATCGGTCGTAATGACGAGGTGGTCTCCTTATCAAATTGAACTATAGGGGATTTATTGTGAGCCAGTCCGAAAATATGTGGTCGTTATAAACAAGGTAATCGTAATATTGAGGTGGTTGGTAAATGAGGTTTTACTGTATTTCAATAACTTAAGAAGTGATTTGAATGATCATGATAAGCTGTTAATCAGAAACTGTTTAAACAAGTATATCAAACGTTTTACTTCATTAAAAGACACACATAGCTTAATTATAAATACTGTTTCAACTGTGTCAGATAATTATGGTTAACTTTGTGGAATGATTTTTTTTACATATAATCTGGAAAGAAACAATAAATCAGACTTATGAATTTTTAATGAAATGGGACTCACATTCTATTCTCTGAGAGATTTCAATGTTCTATGCTGCTTTCATTGCTTTGTGTACAATTTCTTCTTTTCATATCTCTTTGACTAAATCTTTGCGTATAGTATGTAACCATATATTTCACAAGAATTAAACAATAAAATATTTTCAGAATTAGTCTTGTTCGCATTCGAGTATTTATTGCGAATCATGTTTTATTTAGCAAGTAATTAAGGTTATTCCAGAGGCGTAAAAAATGTTTGCTTCTGGTTACATGCTCATTAAAAATAGGGAGGAGAGGCCGGGATTTGTTTTATTCTTCTAGTCTTGAAAGCCATCGTTGATATATTTTTTGTGCAGGAAGGTAAAAAAGTGAGACACTGGATGTATCGTTCCTCGGGCGTAAAAAAGTCTAGGGTCGCAGGGAGAATATGGGTAGGTCGGGTAACCAGAAACAAACATTTTTACGCCTAAGCATCGTTATTGCATTTACGTAATAACACAATACGTTATTTACTCGTATATGACGATGTTATGTGGTACATGTACTCAGTTTGACAAAAATGCGGCAGAGGAGATCAAATTCATCAGTATTGATGAAAAATACTTAAGAATTTCAAGAAGTTTGTTGTTAGAATTTCATGATGCGTGAAAAAAACGTTTGAGTCGGTAGACTATTGATGAGCCGGTCGCATAACTGCAAACAAACATTTCTAAGGATGGTCAAATGAAAATTATTTAGATATAGATGTACGGCTGAATTCATCTACGCAATTTTGGAGCATCATAAATGACATGAAATGCATCAATAATGTCATGTTTTTTTATTCAGTGATGTATTTTATTTCTTATAGTAATATTTAATATATATTTATAATAATGTACATAATATAAGATAAGAATGATATTCGCAACACACCGACAATATGAGTTAATTTAACGTAGAGGTATTAATGCATTGACATTTTGACAAGCCAGACGATATTTGTCAGCTGAAATTTCATCCTTCTACCCGGAAGTAATAATGGTTAGCTCTGGGTTAGGTATAAAAGTCCGTTCTTGCGTTTGGTCGGTACTATTCTCAAGTAGTCGGAGTTAACTAGGTAAGTAGTTTAATAGCATAGTAATTGAACTGTACTAGATTGTTTTGTTTGATAAAATGAAGTTAAGGATTAAAAATGTCGCGATGAGCTTACGCAAATATTACAGTACGGTTCACATTGCGAATAAAATGTTATTTAATGTTTGTAAATAAGTTTAGCATAAACAATTGACCAATTGCAATGAAGATATTTCGAATTAATACGTATATAATGCGGTATTACGAATTTTCGCGGGTGAGCTTGTCCACGAATTCATTTACCCGCGAAATAAAACGTTAGTAAAAACAAATGTATCCGAAAAGTTATCCATCCGAAATTAGAAAACACACAAATTTACAGCTTGAGCAAATCCATGAAATAATGTACCAACTTAAGTAAATACAACCACTGTATAACATAATATACATGTACATCTAATTATTTACAGCATCATGAAGATCTCAATCCTCGTCTTTGTGGCCTTGTTTGGTATCATTGGCAGTGCTCTAGCCATGTATGGAGGTGGTTACACCTATGTACCAGTCCAGCCAGGCTATGGTGGTGGATATAATGATACCACATTCAGTAAGACACATTTTTGTTGTTTATTTTGTTTGTCTATGTATAGTAAAACCTCACATAGCGACCATCCCGATATTAAGATCATCTAATTACCACTCACTCTCGGACTGGTTTCTAATATTTTCTCTATATTTCAACACGCTAGTGTGACTTTTAAGACCGAATATTTTGGTCCCAATGAAGATCTAAATATAGAGGTTTTACCGTACATTGTATATCATGCATCTTGTGCAATATACTTAATTAACGACCTAATTTATGACGCGACGAAGGCATCATAAAGTTATGTTCCAACCAATATGCTTTTAATGATCAGTAAATCTTTAATTATTATGACTAATTATAGCTATTATCTTGATATAATCTTTCTGCAGTTTGAAAACGATTTGAAAACGTAAATGATTTCATTGATCAATGTATGTACGAATCTGATTGGCTACATTTTATGAATATAATATTTTGATTGGCTATTTTATGCTGTTTAACTAATTCTGATTGGACAATTTAAATTATTTCAGTGATGCTGATTGGCTTCCTTTTCCTCATCTTGATCCTCTTCCAAAGTGGTCTCTTCAACACCACAACCACCAATTCTACATCACCAACAGGTGTCACCGTAATCTCTGGTTAAGCGTGGTAAGTACAAATTCATACATTATTACGTACCGGAGAAAGGACCTTACCTACTCTTCTGGGTACTGTATTCGTATAGTTAGTTTTTTTATTTCGTCTCAGACTTGATATTAGATCCCCATTTACTTGCTGACAGGTATTTTACATTATAATCGAAAGTGTATCATTAACTATTTCTAATCATTGTGGAAACAAAACTACAGTAAAACCTCGAATAGCGTCTACCCAATAATAGGACCACCTTGTTATAACGACCACTTATTTTCGGACTGGCTTTTAATTACTCCCCTATCATTCAACGTGATAATGAGGCCTCCACATTATCACGACCAATTATTCGAGTTATCGAGGTTTTGCTGTAGATACATGAATCAGAATGGTCGTAATGATTCATCATTTCAGAATCTACAGCGTGACAATATTTGAGGAACCTTTCTTAGCTCTGCTTAAAATTTACATTTCAGAATAACTAACTTACGTAGGAAATCACTTTGGTATAAAATGTACTGTTATAAAGCGCGGACACGTCTTAAATGACACATTTTACTAAGAAATTGTATTTGTATTTACATCGACGAGTAACTCATATCATTTTTGTCGTTTGTTTCTTTGCAGACGATGCAAAAATTCCAGCAGCGGGCTTTTGTCTATATTTATATATTTTGAGATATTGTACATTAGTCACCAGACGGACTTAACATAAAAGAACAATCTGTCAGACAAACAGTCATTGTGACTATATGTATATTACATGTGCCATATAAATTCGTGTGTGTTACGTAGGTCCTTTTTTCTATGTTGATTACAAACGTTGATTACAGATAGCAGAGATTAAAACATTTAACTGGGAATAAAGAAAATGCCTGTGGATGTGATTGTGGAGTTATCGTAAAACATGTTTCAGAAGAATTAACTTTTTAATTGAGTTTCTAATCAAAGCACTCCAGCATGTTGGGGATTACAAGTACATGTATTACAGCAAATGCCTACATGTAAATGTATTTTTCTATTCAGAAATCGATGTGTTTTGTGTAGCACCTGTAGATGTATTTATTTTGATTAATTATGAAGATAAAATTTGATATTAAATAATGTCGGTATAAACAAAGAAAAAGTGACACAAATCCATTATTTAAGAAATAAAATATGATAAAAAATTAGAGTTGCTTCCCTTAATTGACCTAATCTGACTTATTTTTATCGACCTTCATGGTCTTTCGGTGTTTTAGTTTCATTTTGAATTCTTGCACCAACGCATTTTTTCAAAGTTTTTTCGTAATCCTAAAATGAAAAAAAATGCTGGCCTATCAACAAACAAACAAACAAACAATGAACAATAGATGTATTTAAACTGGCAAAAAACATCTAGGTAACTTTGAGCGTCATATTTCATAGTCACGTGTTACAAAAACACTTCCGCTTCTTATACGAACTTCCGGTTAGGACGAGAAAACAAGTTCGGAGGCTCGATTTTCTTTTTTTCAGAATGGAAGTCATCCATTCAATTATTTAAGCAGATTTTACGCAGATGGACTGGAATTAACAAATTTATTAATTAAATCCTTCACTTTCAACGTGCTTTCAGCATTTAATTGCGCTCACCGATATGACATACAAGTCATGATCATTGTGTTTAGCTTCACTGTCAATGGTATGTATGACAATACTGAACATATTGTAAGAACGAATAGTTACATAAAAGAACGAGAATTTAAAAATAAAGTGTAAAGTGGACAATGAAGGGACCCGTATGCTATTCGGACAATACTGAATAATCTATTACATTTGAATTTAATGAAAAAATATGGACAAGTAAGAAATAAGTCACGTGATTAAATCTTGATTTTCTGTTTATTATGAACTGAGAGGTGTGAGTCCGTATGCATTCTAGTCTTTTTATTCACTACTTTGGTTCACATTCAAATCCTCATTTAAGAAAGAGTTTGATTAATTGGACGCCAAAGTACTAAAATATTCAATCTAAGCGTATGAATGAATTTAAAATCATAAGGCATAAAAACAGCCATTTCCGTGACAGCATCCTTTCGTCGACCGTGTATATCAATTCATACTTGTTAAATACGCGTATTAAGACTTATATGTCTTTAAAATGAATAAGCAATGAATGGTTAGTTTATTTCGTCAACTTTGGGCCAAATATCCAGGGTTTGTTCCCACACTGGTCCATGTGATTACAATTCACACACTGGTTCCTGTGGTCAGCTCCACAGGGACATGCGGACACGTTGTCCTGGCAACAAGCACAGTCGTACCGTGATGTATCAAATTTACACGGACAGTCATTAAGTGCCAGTGTGTAACCATCCACGCCAAAATCTGGTCCAGGGACGGCTGCAGGAAAACAAAATTATATTTCATTATAAATTATTATTATATAGTATGTCGTCTGTTGTGTTCATTGATAAATGTTTTACTACATTAGCCTTTGTCTAAAGCTTTGCACGCACTGCCAATAAGGATCCTCGGTTCAGAATTTCAGACTATGGATATCACCTATTTACTAACGTAGCTTGTGTATCACTATGGACATTAAATCAAGAACGGTTGATGTAGATATACATTTATCAACAAAGGACAAAATGTCCAGACGATTTTTGTACGAGAAATTACTTTGATACAGAAATAAATTGACGATCTTATACCATTTCCGGAGGTAAAGCGCTATGAAAATTGTCCGGATGGTGGAGAATACATTGTTTGTAATAAACGCAATATTTATATAGACTGCGCATCAGTTGCAGCTGTCTGTAAGACAGATGCGTGTTTGTAAAAACCGGTCATAACTTGGTCACCAGACTGATTGTATCATGACATACAACATACACGAAATGATCAGGTTATCTGAATTTTACTCAGTTTCTCAAGTATTAGTGGTTATTGCAAAGTCAGCGATTAAATATGCAAAGTCAACAAAATGCGAAAATACAGATAGCTCTTCTATATGTAAAAGTTACTTCGAGCGATTAAATAAGCTATAATTACCGTCATACCTCAATTATAAATCATAAAATGACATGTTTGTACTTACGACTACCACAACTTGAAGTGTCTCCACATTTTACGCATTGAAATTGATTCGGTGCTGGACACTGGCAACCATCTACGTCACAACATGCGCACGTGGTCTGGGTTGGATCATGCGCGCAGCGACATCCGGTTTTAGAGCTGGTTTAAGCATATATAATACGTTATATAGTGGACAAGTACATAATTATCATGAATATGTGTATGTACAGCGAGTAGTTGCACTTTAAAGAGTGGACCTCAATAATGTTTGAATTAAATGCTTGTGTCAAATGTAAATGTATTTCTATAACCGATATCAGTGGGTTGAGAATGAAATGACAAATAGCTATATACGGTCAGGTATTATATGATTTTAATCATTTTTTATGATTTTGTACAGAAATAATAATTTTGGAATCAATATGAATTAAATTATGAAAAACAGAAGTAACAGTTTTTTGTAACGCTTTCATACCTATATATGCATTCTTTTGCCTTACCTCGATAACATATAGCAAAAATATTAAAAACTCACACATATTGTGCGAATTCATTATTGTATTCTACGCCAAAGGTTTGAGCTATACGCGTTAGCTGAACACTTACGTCGTCCAGATATCGAACCTACTGTACCCAACTCCTCCTAACGGTGCAACAGAAAGACCACTTCCGGGTGATTGTGTGGTTGGTGCGCTTGTACTATTCGCTGAAAGATATAAGAGGGTCACGTTTAATATTCTTCATTAATAAGTTGGATATTCAGTTGGTATTTCATAGAATCGTGTACATGGTTAAGAAATGTCAAACACACTGAGAGCATATTGTAGGAGCAATGAAAACACAAACCAGGAAAACAATAGCTTTGTTTACTGTAGACCCATTATAACTACAGTCAAACCTGTGTGTTTGTGGCCACCTCTGAATAAAGACTACCCTGTGAATAAAGGTCAATTTTAAAACCGTCACTGATTATTTAGAACAAACTGACCCCCAATAAAGACCACCTGTCAATAAAGGCCGCATTTTGTCTTTCCCAAAGGTGACCTTTGTTCACAGGTTTGACTGTATATGTCAAGTATCCGTACATGAAAGTTATATTGGCTTACTTACAGGTCCATTTTGATTTATCATTGGCTGGATCACAGAACTGGTTCACATTGCGGATGTTAATTTCTCCTTTACCATGACACTTACCATCTATCATACA
This sequence comes from Lutraria rhynchaena, assembly GCA_008271625.1. Taxonomy (NCBI): domain Eukaryota; kingdom Metazoa; phylum Mollusca; class Bivalvia; order Venerida; family Mactridae; genus Lutraria; species Lutraria rhynchaena. The sequence goes on along the minus strand of VIBL01000004.1, from coordinate 3,296,753 downwards.
CGTGTTATCCTTAAAACATTTAAAATAAAATGTAAGTGATAATTATGATGACGATGATAATAATATATAACAACTGAAATAAAAGATGATGATGATGATGATGATGATGATGATGATGATGATGATGATGAAGATGATGATGATGATGATGATGATGATGACGATGATAAAGATGAAGATGATGATGATGATGATGATGATAAAGATGATGATGATCATGATGATGATGATGATGAAAAAGATGAAGATGGTGATGATAAAGATGATGATGATAAAGATGATGATAATGATGAACTGTTCATATTCTATAAGTCACATAGTTTTGTTGTTATCATAGACATTGTAATACCACTGTTATGCCGAATAGAGCTTACTATAAGCGTTATTCGGCGCATCGAACGGGTCGTTATAACAAGGTGGTTGTAATACTGAAGTGGTCAAAGTGTGAGGTTTTAGTGTATTTTTTTTTCATTATAACCGTAATTATATTAGTACCGTTCCTTGAATTATCAAGTCATAAAACAAGGAAGTGTGCAGCGTAGGGCATTATTACAATAAAAATCATTATTATCTCATCAAAATAAAGCAATTGTCTTATCTTAATACATGTACAACAATTATCTTACCTTAATGTAACAATTATTTTACCTTAATGTAACAATTATCTTACATTAATGTAACAATTATCTTACCTTAATGTAACAATTATCTTACCTTAATGTAACAATTATCTTACCTTAATGAAACAATTATCTTACCTTAATGTAACAATTATCTCCATTTTGTCCACAATCAAAACATGCAGAATCGATCTTTACCATATCAACGGCGTTACTATAGTGATGTCCGTCGTTTGATATTGATAATGAATACTTCACATTCGTGTGTCCTACAGATATGTAAGATTTGCGTATTAATAAAATGAAAAAAAACCGCTAAAGTGTTGCTATTAAAAGATGATAAAACAATTAACAAAACAGGGGTAATATTACAAAACTGGGAAAAGTTTCTTTGTTAAACAAAATGATGATGTATAGTACCCTTTCAAAATACATGATATCGTATAGCTGATAAAAATATCATTTTGGTACACTGGGCATCACAGATATCCTGAGACTTAATGGCGTATGAGTTCATTGTTGTTAAAACATGGTGTTTTCCATCATGTCCAAGATGACGTTATAAAACATAAATAAAATCCTACCAGTAGTCATTAATGTTGTTGGTAGTTTGCATCCCACGTGATACATGTTGTTATAAACTGTTCCGGTAACAAAATGGCGGCCAGAATCAACAAATTGTGCACCATCGTACTAATCAAGGAATAATGAAGACAGAATGATATGATATTTCATGTTTGATCTCCGGATGTTTAGCGTATCATTTTATTAAAAAGTTGCATTACAATAACTTGTTCTACGTATAAAATCATGCTGAACTAGACGACAACATTTCACCTAACGCAACGGCGTTGAAGCAAACGCCCCTCAGTCTAGAAGTCTTGCTTCGAAGTTTCTTTTTCTGTCAGTCCGGAAAGGATCTGGTTTTCTAGGGTTATACTGTATAACGTCATTTATTTTTATTTATTTTTTAAGTAAAATGGTAGTGAGCATTTTAAAGTTTCAACATTTTAGTGAATTCTAACTATACTTTCACGTTGTAACTATGAATGAATGTAGAACTTAGTTCCAACTTACTTCGTACAATTCGACCTTACATGAGAGCCTGGGTGAATGTAGCATGTTGATCCCAGCGACAAACATAAGATTGCATGGCCTGGTTGAAACATCACAAATTATAGAATCCCGGTACTTGCTGGAATATACAGATTTCGAACAATTTACCCCGATATTACGATCACCATTGGACCAAAGAAGAATGGTCTTAATATTAAGATGGTCTCCTTATTTTGTTGTAAGACAGAGGAAACATTGAAAGTAGGTGGTCAATATAGCAAGGTGGTCTTAATATTAAAGTTGATTTACTGCATATTTACGGTAACGATGTACAACTAATTGATGTATAAGGGTTTCTAGTTTTTAGAAATACATTAGACACTGCAACACTTAAACACTTGAAATCGAAACAAGTCTAAAAGCTTATGTCCGTCCGTCCGTTCGTTCGTTCGTCCGTTCAAGGGTCGTTTAACACTTTTTGATTACCTAAAACAATTAAAAAACATGAATATACGAATAAAACTCCCAAGATTTGTGTTTTCACACATCTAACAAAAATAATACAATACATTAGTATACATACATGTATTCCAAATTTTCAAAACCTGGCATTATTCTGTACCAATATGTAGTCCACATTGGCATTGCCATTCAGATATAGTTACGTACCTGACAACGTAATGTAATGTGGGAGGCACAAGCGTGTTGATTTCACATCCATCTCCTGTGTAACCATGGTTACAAGAACAGGTTCCTTTGTAACATAAACCATTTCCGGAACAATGATTAGGACAAAGGTCTGTTGTAATGTAAGCGGGTGGGGTACCGTTCTGGTAATATTTTGGATCCGGAAGGATCGTGTATCTACATGTCTCAATCGCTGCATCCAATGCACTCCCAATGAAGGAACCGTCATCAAAATACTGTGAACAAACGTAAATCATATTAAAAACTCAAACAGTTAGTTCAACATGTTCAGTTGCGAAACCTATGCACAACCGATAAATCATCAGGTGTCCATAACCGAACAACACATCCACTGATCGAGTGAGACAAAGACAAACTGGGTTATCATGCGATGTGGGGAATTCTAAGTCCGAAGTGATCGCACGTTATAAAGCTTCAATGGTGACATGTTTAAAACGGAAATGACGTATAGAAATAGACTGATATATGACATAATCGAGTGTTTAAGACGTTTTATTTCAAAGATCAGTTTGAAATTACTGCAGTAATATGTATCAGTATCACGTTCAAGTGAATAAATAAACAATGCAGACTTTATACATTCAATGAATGGAGTCTAATGCATTGACTAGAATATTGGATTGATTTGCAAATATACACTAAAATGTCTGAATTACTAAACACGTGTGTATGGTACCATGTGAAGAATGGTTATTATTTAGCACACTGCGATTGTTATAATAGCCCATTTAACTCTGAGTAGAGGTCAACCATGCATGAAGGTCATACACATGTTTTTACTCTCCTTTTTCAGACATTTGTTCATAAGTTTGAGAGCAGTTCAACCTTTACCTTAAAATCTTCTACACAGACACTTTTCTCCGGTGTGAAGTCCATACCGGCCTCATTAATACAGCTTTGCAATGTTGGATTGTTGTCAAATACATCATTACATGCTTTCTCGGCATCTGCCTTAGTCTTCCCATTTTCCGTCGGGAAATTTCTTAGACTTGGTGTATATCCTGAAATAAATGAAGCATAAAACATTCAGTCCTTTCTCGATAACCCTGCAACTAATTGTATAAAACATTCATAATTACAGAGATTTCTATTTCTGTACGCTTGTTAACATATTATTATCAGTGTATAAGATAGGCATTCATGGTCGAGTATTCACTAACCACTCGTCACTGTTCGAAAACTATACGGAACCGAAAAAAATTCACAAGTAAGGAAGCTGGCTCGCGTTAAACCCAAAACATTCATTTTTTGTCGGCGAATTGACCTTCTTGTTGATCAGCTGATATTAAAGGGGCACTTTACGAAGTCAATTACGGAATTGTACGAAGATTGTCGAGTGCCAGATTAGTATTGTCGTGCTAAACTTACCTAGACCATAATCAAAGAAATATATCACTGGATCATAATCAGCATTAGTGTACGAAGACGAGCGTTTCTTCCGTCCGTTCTGCACACCAGTTGGTAGTACTTGCACCTTACAACCTGAACATCGTTGCTAAAAACAATAATTTATAAAACGTAATGACAACGTGAAAATACCAACGGAAATGGAAATGGAAAATACCAAACGCTTGTCCTTAGCTATTGATGTACCATATATAATTTGTACAGTATAACCCCTGAAAACCGGACCCTTTCCGGGCTGATACGAATGTCCGTTTTTCTGATAATTCCGGTTTTCAGAGAACTATTGATTAAGTAGAGAAAAAATGGCACTTAAAAAATAGTCCGATTTTCAGAGAATTCCAGTTTTCAGGGAGTCCGGTTTTCCCCTATAGGGAAAAAGTAGCCGGCGAGAATGTTCAAATAGCCGGTTGATTTTTCCGGCTCATTTCTACACCCTCGTACCATCCCCTAATATTGTGTACTTACATGAACCGTTGGTATTTTCACGTTGTTATCAATTTTACAATCAGGATTTCCCGTGTTTTGGTCACAATTACAATAATTCAGTACTGGATCGTATTTACTGTTGGGTACAAATGTATTCTTTTGGTCAAACAAAGATGTACCAAGCGGAATTCTGAAAACAATTGTAATAACAACTAACTTGGCAAATGTTCATTCTACTTCTGGTACAAAACAAAAGCGGTAAAAAGTAAATTTACCAAAATACACTGTGAAATCAAAAATTTTCATGGAACAATTATTTTCATAGATTCATAAATCGTCCACGCACGTACGTTTTGCGGGTCGGACGTTTTGCGGTGCTACGTAGCCAGATGTAAGGACAGGGGCCTGAGGTAAGGCTGGTAGGATCTCTTTTATTATATTGTACGTTCATATCAAACGATAAGCCTTTTTATAGTATTAATAGAAAGGAACCGCGTTCATAATGAAATTACCTCCATGACTCAACAAATTGTTTCGGTTGAAAGCGGTTACCATTGAAACTGTCTATTTTACCATCGGAATGTTTAAGATCATTACTTCTGTCTTCATCAAAGTACCCACAAAGGCCTCCTGTGTATTTCTGGGCGTCTGAAGGTGCTGTAACTTCTATATTCAGGTATCTTCCAACTTCGGCTTTTACTTTGACTTGTAAACCGGACGGGAAGTCAATCTGAAGTATATGGTTGTACAATTCTAGTACGTGCTTAATTAGCTCTAACAAATAATATAAGATATAGTCTTACCTGTGTTTGCGATCACCTCTGAATAATGGCCATCCTGTGAATAAAGGTCATTCTTTTGAAAAACCATCATTGATTATTTAGACCAAACTTACCTCCGAATAAATGCCAACCTGCGCATTAAGGCCACATTTTGTCTTTCCCAAGGGTGGCCTTTATTCACAGGTTTGACTGTACATCTTTGTACACTATTTGTCTATCATAACGTCTTCTGCGAAGAGTATTTAAACAGAACTGTAATTTATATTACATTACGAAAATGTGTTACAAAAGGCTCTTTAATTAATTGTTAGATGTATCATATTATTTCAAGAAATCATTCAAAGTTGACGTGTAAAACACAATTCGATAAACATTGAAAACAATGATCGTGTGTTCATTTTTGTCAGTCAATTATCACGCACTGTACGCAATTAAGCCGTTGCTAAAAACGGATATGCACTTAATATGCGTTACTTAAATTTCGTCCACTAACCAAATAGTTGTTCCCGGATTCATCCTTCGTCACTGACGCCCCATGAGAAATTGCTTGATTAAAAAGCTGTGGAAATGACTTGCCGTAGTGTCCCTGGCACATATCGATCACTACAATATCGTTACCTTCTTGAGCAGCCACTGCGCATGCGCAGCTAACTTTTCCACACGACCATGTACGCACTTGGACCTTTGAAACATGAAGCGAACTTTATAAGAAAGGTCAAAACAGAGGTTAGCTTAAATGAAAATGTTTTATCTACGAAGCGCGATATTTCTTGACGGAAGGTGTTTATTTTTCGGTAAATGGGTTACAAACCCTAGTCGCTTAAATGGATATTCGTACTTAACTGTGAAAGAATATGCCAACGGATGAGGAACAAAGAGAAAAACAAAAGCATGCATTTGAGTATCAGATGAAAACTAAAGGAAACTCGGTCACGTGTTTTGAACTACATTGTACTTTTAAAACCTCAACAGAGATGGGTGCGAGGGATAACGAACGACAACTCTAGATAGCGATAACAAAATCAGCTGATGTTTCACACACTGATTATTCAATTTTAATGTATTATTACCTGACTCGGTATATTTCCCTGTTTGTTTTCATACATCATGAATTCGCCAATTTTGTAATGATCATAGTAGCTATATAAAACAAAAAGATTTCACAATCGAACAAAAAAAGCAAAATACTTGCATATTGATTACATGTACATCCAATCAAAGTACAATGTACTAGTTTTTTGCTGTAGGCTTATGAATACAGTTTAACCTACGGAAACCACCATTCGTCGATATAAATCACCCGTCGATGCCGCTAACGCACGAAGCCACGTGAATCATTCAATAAAAAATGCCAAGTCACGTTTTTAATCAGGTTTCTAACGAAATTGTGGTAATATCTCAAGACGGTGGTTTTCGTTTGATAATTATGGTTTAGATTGACCTGTTCGTGCCAAACATGGTATTTAGCAAGTTCGTACGCGGAACAATTTCTGGATTGTATTCGGGGGCCCTGGTCAAGGTCAAGGTAACTATTGCTAAAATTAGGAAAATAGATTTCACTCAATAAACTGTTGAGAACTGGTTTTGGTGGCTATGCCGCTTTTATTGTGTCTATAATATCCTGATGCATAACCTGTCGAACGGTCAAATAAATACATAAACAAGCGTGTAGATACACGCATCACTAAAATACATGTATACGACTACAGTAAAACCTCGTTATCTCGAAGAGTCATCGGAACAGACCAAATGCTCAAGATGAACGTGGTGCTTGTAATAACGAGGTATTTGTTTGTAGGTTGAAAATTATGCACAACTAAGAACAAAAATTGGAGGGACTGTAAAAACTCCTCAAGATAAATCGGGTGCTCGTGATATTGATGCTCGTAATAACGAAGTTTTACTGTATTAACAGAAACAACCGTGTTACTTATTTAGAATTTCCATACTCTTTTGACCAACCATGGTCAGATCTGAGGAAATAATCGAACGTTTTGCAATGTGGATCTCCCGAACAGATACACGTGGACGAAGCAGCATCCTTAGAACGAACCTGTAAGGACAAATGATTCATAGTACATGTAGTTAATTTGTTTGTTTGTTTGTTTGTTTCACTGGGTTTAACGCCGTTTTTCAACAATTTTTCAGTTATATACGGCGACCGGTTCACATAACCAGTTTTCCTGGACTATATACCAACCAGTACTAACTTACCCTTCCACAAGGAGCCGGCAACTCCTCCACATGTGGAGGAAAATCGACATTTTTATCAAATTTTCATAGAAGGGTATGACCTGCCGCGGCCGGGATTCGAACCAGGATCTCCCGGTTCCAAGTCCAGAGCACTAACCACTGGACCACGGCCGCGGCAATGTAGTTAATAATTTCATGCTGTTATAACACATTGTCTCGTGTATGAAAACTTATATATAGATCATATCATCTTTTGACTAAGCCCAGGAGTAAATTTCTTAAGCATAGACTGTAGGATGCACTTTCCAACATACATTGATTGTACTTGTATATCCTTTCAATCATATCTAAATATTGTTGACTTCCGTGTAATTACTAACGCTATGGAAGATATTTCCGTTTCATGTACTCGTCTGGAGTAAATCCTTTGAGTAACCGTCACAAATGACTGAAATAGTCATCGGAATGACATTTGAACAGCGGACCACAAACACTCAAAGAACTAGCAAAAGAACATAACCGATCATTACTATCAGCAAAGCCGTCTGCCTCCGATAAACACACATTTACTACTCAACAAAATTCTTCGTAAAGTAAATAAGGATGTTCATCAGAATACTTCCATCATCAGCGCAACAAGGATGTAACTTAATGTTTAAATCAAAAGAGTTATTGCTTAAAAGTCGTATGGGAAAAGAAATATACTGTGTTTTAATTCTCTTACATGGAGATATGAAATGTTATAATGCTGAAATATTCTAGGACCGTCCGCGGAGAACAGTGGCCTAAATTGTAATTTTAGATTTATATCACCATCTTTCTGAAAATCTCTCTGTGCTTGTATTTCAATAGTTGTTTTGGCTTCATTTGTCGAGTTGTTCCAATCTCTTGAATGAATTCTATATGTACACTTCTGTGTCGCTTGTATGTCGTCTGTTTAAAATATAAATATTAATAAAGCCATGTCGTCTGTTATGTTATAGAGCATAAATTATAATATTGTAACTTCAGTTGCATATCATACGTGTATTACATGCAAAATTAATATTGAAACGTCGGAGAAAATAATTCGACTGTTCTTATGTCTACAAATAAGGTTTTATTGTACTTTTTTACGTATCTGCTCAATGCTACACAAAAAAATGTAAATGTTATACAAATATTCTAGCCCAACCTATAACTTTAATTTGTCGACATGTAGACTTATTGGTCCTTTTTCATAAACATACCTTAGCAAAGATAAATTTTTTAAATATTAAAAATTTGTTAGCACATGTTTGTAAATAAAAAAAGTATTATATCCTACTGCTTATCCTGAAGATCTTAGCAAATTAGCAAATGTCTTAAACGTTTACCATTAGCAAGAGCTTTAAGTTAAAAAAACTGTCGCCTTTGCTAAGGTGCCTCAATGAAATAAGCCCAAGAAGCGGCCGTGGTCCAGTGGTTTGTGCGCTGGACTTGTAACCCGGAGATCCGGGTTCGAATTCCGATCACGGCAGGTCATACCCTTCCATGAAAATTAGACAAAAATGTCGATTTTCCTCCATATGTGGAGAAGTTGTTGGCTCCGTTTGGAAGGGTAAGTTAGTACTGGTTAGTATACAGTCCAGGAAAACTGGTTAGGTACACCGGTCGCCATATATAACTAAAAAATTGTTGTAAAACGGCGTTAAACCCATTGACAATAAGACACACGAAAACAAACAAACACACGAAACGAGCCCATGGTCTAACTAACTTACGATTTTTGTTGTCTAAGACAATATCTAAATGGCAAATATGTTGATCCCGTTTTGCACAGATTATTGGCACAGTAGATATAATATCAACTTTCTCAGAACCTCCCTTTTCACTTGCAGAAATACTCGTCTTTGATAACTGCAATACAAAATACAAGTATCTGTTGAGAACTAACTAAAACTGTCAAAGAAAGCGTAACTATCTATATAGAGTACATAATATAGTACATGTTTTCATAAATGAGTACAACATGATAAATCATGATATATTGTAGAAATGAAGCGAATATTGAACCTGGGTCCTCCGTGGTCGAGTGAACAATAGCTCCTCACCGCTGTGAGTTCGAATCCTACTCGGGGCCAGACATAATTTCATATGTGAGTAAGCTGTCCATCCAACGTACGGACAGTCAGTGGTTCTATCATCGTGAACGCCTGGCGTCTTCCTCCAAACGTAAAAACAGGAAAAGTCACCTAATGACCCTTGCTTTTGGTGAAATGTTTACCCCAGTGAAAAAAAGTATTGAACCAACGTATGATTTTAATCGCTGCTCAGATTACATTGTGTGCTTTATCTAACAATTTTGAAGTGATTTCATCATTTTTTTAAATGTATGACTATCAATTTTCATATGGTTGTAATACTGATAAACGATATGGTAACTTTTGACATACTACATGTATATGGGTGAGCTATTTTGCTTTTAAATTCTATTTACGTCTGCTAGTAAAAAAATTAATATGGTCCAACGCAAATATACATATAATGTGGAGTGAATCAAAACTACCTACACTTTGTCAAGATTTTATCCGATGCTTAAAACGAGAATAAAAGAAAACCAGTTTTGAGCTTCCGGGTGGGCCCTCTATAATGACGGATATAACATAGTAATAAAATATTGTTGAAAAGTCACAATAACAATTAACGAGAAGATTATAGAAGACAATATTTCACTCACTTTTATTCCAGCCCAGTACGTGTTGCTTGGAATGAATGGTCCTTTCATGTGGGTAGGCATACCAGTGTTAAAAGCTCTTACTTTGCAACTAACCTAAAACAAAATAGTTTTCCGACTCATCTCAAGAATTCAAAAATTGTTTAGTCTGCATCCGTAGATTTGTTTATAAGGGCAAAAATGGATGAAAATGTGGGATAATGTGGGATAATAGTAGCTGTGCATGTTTCCAAATTGATATGGATAGCACCATAACAAATCATGACCACGTTCTGATAATATACGATCAAACCTGTGAACAAAGGCCGCCCTTGGGAAAGACAAAATGTGGCCTTTATTGACAGGTGGCCATTATTCGGAGGTCAATGTTTTTTCTACATAATCAGTGAGGGTGTTTCAAAGAATGGCCTTTATTCAAAGGGTGGTCTTTATTCACAGGTTTGACTGTAGTTCTAACCGCAATAACTAAATCATTAGAAAGATTGGGGATTGAATCTGCTCAGTTACGGTGACGGTGTATCTAATACGCCAATAATTCAACTCCACTAATGAAGCTGTAATAATTGAGGATCTTTCATTGCACAGGATATGACGTCATAAGTATTTCTAAAACTACCTCTTGTCCCATATGGTGTTCCAAGAAACGCTGATCTAATGATGCTGAACGGTCACTTCCGGTGATTGTTGTTCCAGGGACATTCGGATCTGTTTTATTGTTGAACATCCATTCAATATCAAAGCCAACGTCTGTACGCGCAGTGTCAAAGTTCACGTCGCAGTGAAATTCAAACGTGTCGCTCTTCACAATAGGATTTGATAAGTGTGGATTTTGTAACAGTTTCGGATACAAATCTAAAACAGATAATAAACAGATTAGTCGTGATTTCACGTACTAGACATCTGGATTGGTCGAAGGATCGAGTTTTATCATGTGGTCATTTAGAATTCTACTCATTGTACACACAAAGATTCATACCTATACAATTTGGTTCATATCCAGTGCGTGACCATTTGTCTGGTGGACATGGAGTGCCCGTTCCTGAAATCATGAAATATAACACTTGACAGGCTGCGTAAAATGATCATATTCTCAAAGAACAGCATCATAAAATATAAACTGATGTTTCAACACGGAACTATAAGTCCAAACTTATATATTGTACGAAATAAGCGTATGATCAAAGACCTAATGCAATACTTTAATACGTATACAATATAAAGTACAGGTCTTTGGTGGATCAACCTCGTTCAGTCCTAGACCGCTATGTGTATGAATAAAAAAAATCAGTTAAAGTCAAATCCGCTCGCCACTGTTAAATATATAGCCTTATCAATAGAAAAAAGTATGGTGTACATGTAGTGCATTATCGAATATCTTCATTATAGAATGACGTAAATTTGCAAACACCATCGGAACAGCTCGGCCAATTCCGTACCTCCATCTAACCTCGGATGTTCTTGGCAGCTCGAGATGCGTCTATGCCTTATATTTATGATGCGGTTGCATTTTAACTGCTGAAGAAATATTACCGCGTAAGTTCTTCAAAATTGATATTGTCTGTCTGTTTAGACTTTTCACTGCAGAACTGTCCTTCATGCAGTGCCGTAACCTTTTGCTTTCTTAAGTAGACAATATACAATAAGCAGCATTTGTAATGAAAAAATAAGAACTTGAATGTCGCTTCTTTCATGTAGGCCGCCACATTGTCAGTTTTACATCCGGGAAATTCCAGTAGTTCCAATGTCGTCTTTCCAGGTACATCCGAGATAAGACGGAAACCGTCGAGATGCGCCGACTGCACAAACAGAAATGTTCGCAATCTCTATCCAGAGTTGTCGTTCGGTATCCATTACGTACATGCTAGTGATAAAGAATGACAACTCTGGATAAAGATTGAACTGTTCAGTCATTTTACCTGCACAGTACGACATAGAACAACCAGGTGGAGATTTTAATTCGTATACGTAAAAAGTTCCACAGCTCTTAACTCTGATGTTGAACTTCTCATCACAGCAATTTGTATCATCAGATCTAGTGGCACATATCTGATAAAATAGTTCACATATTAAGTTCATAATCAGTGTAACAGTGTTGTTTATATAATATAAATGTGTTTATAGTACATGTAGTTTGTTTGCCAGTCTGCCCGATTAGCTCAGTTGGTAGAGCAGCTGACTTGCAAGCAGAAGGTCGCGGGTTCGAGCCCCCATCGGGAACTTTATTTTCTGCTTCCTATCATACTTAGTATTGTGATAGAATTACTCATTCTTCTAGATCGTGTCACGTGTAGAATTTGTGATTATCGCTGAATATTCTTGTTGCAGACCGTGCATGTCGAGACATTAGAAAGACAAATTTAATGAAATAATAAAACGGCCGTTCCTTTTGTTTACAAAATGGACTCGAGTAAATGTCATTTATTTGAAGAACAGTGTATAAATAAATACTGAATAATGTTTTATGTTTTCATAGAAGTACGATTGTACAATATATAAAACATGACAAAAGTTAGAAATTATACCTCTCTATCTACGATACCCTCACCGACTGTTGGGTTAGCACCGTTCATCCACATTGGTAAATGAGTTCCACAATGGTATGTTCTGACGCATTTGTTTGTAAGTGTACTTCCTGTGTCGTAGAAATGTCATTATTATATATCATGATAGTATAATCCTTTCATTCAGATCCTCTCCAACTCCTTCGCTCCATTTTTATTCCTATCTAAATCTCTGTTTTCGCCTCCTCCTCTTTCCCTCACTAACTCTATCTCATCTCAGCCCGATCTCCTTTCCACCTCTTCCAACTCCTTTTCACTCCCTCCCTCATCCAGTCCACTATCTTTCCCCAATTATCTCCCTTTCCTTCAACACACCCCTATCCCGCCCGGCTCTATCACCCTTCCTTTACTCCAAATATCCCGCCCCTAATCTCCCGCTCTAACTCCCTTTCCTTCACTCCCCCTATCCCGCCCCAAAATCTCTCGCCCTCGCTCTACCACATTTTCCTTCACTCACCCGACCATGCTCCAATCTCCCGCTCTAGGCCCCTCCCTCCCTCCCTGTCTTTCACTTCACTGCCTTTCATGTCCCAATTCCCCTCTACCTCCCTTTCCTTCAATTCCCTGTCCCGCCCCAATCTCTCCCCTCTACCTCCCTTTCCGTCACCCCCTTATCACCCCCAATCTTCCCCCTTATATTACATCTTAAAGAATCGATACCAGATTTGTTTGTTGTTAAGCGTAAGCATATCTTAAAATCTGATTCCGTTTGTATTTAGAACAAAATAAAGATAAATATGAACTATAAAACATACGTGTCAGCTGTCTTACCATTGTAAAACCTGTACCATGCCCGCCCATCAAACTTGGCATAGTCACACAGTAAACGTTCATATGGTATGTCTTTAACATAGTAATCAGCACTCCGAAATTTGTCGCGAATTGTACTGTAGCTCGTACAAGGGTCGACAGCTTCAGAGAATCCTTAAAACATAAAATATAAAAATTATTTACTGCCAATTGAAATGACCCAACTAAATAGCTATTATCTGTTAATACAGTAATGTCCGGTTATAGTGAACTTGGCTATTATGAAAATTCGGATACAACGAAGTATTTATTTTCCCCAGACGCTCAGTTCTTTATTTCATTGTTATGGATATATATGTTGAATTATTAAACCCACAATAAAGAAGTAATTATTCGGGTCCCAAAGAAATTCACTAAACTATGTTCTACTTTGTATCAGATAGAAATGTATGATGAAGTGACACTGAAGTGATAAAAACGCACCGCATGATTTTTTCCTATGTATCCTGAACACCTACAAGTATTTAAAAAGCGACAAAGATATATCCACTTATAAATAAGTAGAATGTCTTGCTATTAATTGTTCGTTTATGAAATTACAATTGCACAATAATGAAAGGTTGACCATGAAAATGGATGACACATTACATACAGCAGATTTCAATTATTTTCCTGTATACATGCAATGTGTTACAATCACTGAATATTTTTTTAAATTAAAAAAAATGCATTATGTCCATATTTATCATAACAATAATTATAATTGATGTAAAACGTACGCACCTACAAAAATGCATAAAACCAAGAAATAGTCCAATCTCGCCATTTTCATTGGTGACAGTGTAACTGAATGTTTTCTGGGTCTTATACGTTCTGTCCTTGTAAGATGTCCTGAACTAAAAAGGGTTTAATAATTCCACCGTCTCTTGGCGAATTAGTAATTCAAATTGTACTACTGTTGTGAAATATCATGTCAAGGTGAAGAAGTTCGGACCTTGATCAGATGTTTGTCATCCTTTAGGCGTAAGTAGGCATAAAATGTTGTTAAGCATAGTGAGGGACGAAATGCTGCTGGGGGAGGGTGGGAGGGGTTTTACAACTTCGGTCGCTGATTTTTACACGCACGTGCGTATTGTGCTTAATGGGCGCTACGCCCATGCATTCTATCGTTTGGCGACTAAGATAATTCAAGCAGTATTTGTGTTACAATGTTAGTGTGTAGGTCGGTAGTATGATTTTGTGTCGCTAAGCAAGATTGACAACGGTAGATACTGTCGTTATTTGCAAAGATCTGTTATAAATATATATACATATACAATGTAAATGTTTAGTATAGTATAAGTATTTGGTATTTGCGAAACTTCCTGATTAACAAAACAAAGTTCTGAAATAAGACAAATGTATTAATGAAAGTAAAAACGCCGATTCATCCTCGTAAAGATCACTTTACAAGGTCACGTTGTAGACTTGCACTTATGCACGATGTTCGTGTTTATTTCCCTGAAATGAAATTCATTTTCCAATACGAAAGGTTAAACGGTTAAAAGTCCTTGGTATTGGTATACATACATACAGAATATAATAACAAACATGAGCAACTGTCCCGTTTTCATACTTTTTTTTCAATTTTATATATGGATTTATTCCGTTTTTACTGTCTATTTAAAACTTGAACAATACAGTAGGATTTACACCCAGAAATATATATCCAAACATAATTCTGATGGTTTTATTGAATGTATTTGCTGCTATAATTAATCTGCCCTTCGATTCCCATGTATAGGTAAACCTGAGACTATATTAGAATGGTCTCAGGATAAACATGTAGGTCTATATTTACCTGGTCTCGGTGATGAACATCATAAAAAAATTTATAATATTTAATACATCTTAATCGAGTGCCATGTGCAAATTTGCTACACTCAATAATAAAATCAGGGAGTTTATTTACAATTGTCATGTGTAAACTCTGATAAACTGTATAACTAGTATTTGTTCGAAGATGAACGAGACCGCTTGTTTCATTACGAACAATGTCGGTCCGAAGAATGGATTTCACTAAACCGCGGGAATAACTGTCAAAACAAGACGCTCTGTGTTGTCAAGAACGCTGTAAGAATCTTTTTTCGTTCTATACATATTTTTCTGCTTTTAATTTTTGCTAAACCCACATTTTACCTTCCAGTACTGTTATAGTATCTATTCTAGATAATATTGATCAGGAATCCGACTCATTCCACGTGATTTTTTATTTGTCATATAATTTCGCGATGTCGTGTTTGTTTATAATTATGTATAACGTTTATAAATCAATTAGAAGCAACTTTGAGCGCGTTCAGGAATAGTTGATTCTTGCATTTTAGAAAAAAAAATGAAATCTGGTCCCAGATGGGATTTGATTTCACAGCGATGAAGGGCTTGTGAGCACTAGATTAAAACTCCTTGACCATAGGGTCCCCTCAAATAGATAAAATATGAATTTTTTAGATCAATTAATCTACATGAGGCATGAATCTGGCTGACAGTGAGCTCTAAGCAAACACAGTGTTGAAATTGAACAGAATCTGTACGACAATCATGTAAGGAAATTTGGTGACAATGATTCTGTTGTACTGCTGAATGAGGTAAGTCACTACACATTGTTTGATTACAAAGTGCAAAAAGCTATATTTTAATGTTTCCACTCTCTTGACATAATTTACGAATCCATGCCCATGTACTGGTGTTGGTCTTTTATGTTGGATATTTTATGCAAATTGTTACCAGTGTTTATCATGCACCTTATACATATAACCTAACTGTTGCTGGTAGCTAACCTATGTATACAAACCTGTTCCCTCTCATTCCATAAGCAACTGCCAAATTTTCTTGAAAGATGAATGATTTGATATTTAGTCATATTGTCATAGAAAAACCTGCTATATCTCTACTTGAACTGACAACCTCACAGTGAACAACACTTTGCCCTGATGATTGAGCTTACTCACCATTCTCTGGTACAAGTTCATACTTTACAACTGAATCTAGGGTAGTATCTTTCACTAGTACTTAATCTTAATCTTGTTGCCAAACTTGTCTTTTGCTATTAGTAAATAATTTTTATGTAATGTGCACTGTTTTTACTTTCAGACTGTCATGAAGTTTTGTCTAAAGGGTGCATTGATGAATAAAGAAACCTTTTCATCCGATTGCCATTAAGCAAGACCTATAACTTTGACTGTTAAGTCTTATTCAATAATTGAACACAAATTTATTTTATTTGAAGATAGAGAATCTTACAACAATGGGTAATGTTATAGGCAGACTGCTTCGTCCCACTTTTCATTTTACACAAACTGATGACCAAACCAGGTCGGAAAAAGGGTCTGTGATCAGTGATTGTTTTGATGATCCTTGCTCTGGTAAGGGAAAAAACTCTGTAAGAATTGATGAAACAAAGGGAGGTAATGATGAGAAACTGTGTGAAGAGGGAAAATACTCCATCAATTCAGATGACAATGATGGTACATGCGTAGATGATGTCATTCTGTCCTACAGAGATGTTAGATGTATACTTGATATACTTGAATCAATACAAGCAGAAAATTTCAATCTGGCTTTGAAACAAGTACAACAATTAGAGAAATCAAATAGTAAGTGCCTTGTCAACATACCCCCTTGTCAATATTCCACCTGGATAATTATATATTTTTATCATTCTAGGGTTATCAACTTATCTTATTTACATAGATCTTTTCTGTTCTTTCTGCAAATGCTATATCTTCTTACCGGCAGCTTTGTGTTATTTAACTGATAATTGTGTATTCGCCACAGACTGTATTTGGACTCAGCCTATATGAATCAGGTATTCAGAATTGTACTTTATGCATTTTTTTCTGGACCAACAAATGTTATACTTTTCTGAGTGCAGGATTTTTTTCAGCATTTTGGGAACATGACCCGACTCCCGGAATTGGGAATTTTCGAAACATTTTGGACAGAATTGGCAAAAAGTCACACGGTATAAAAATAATGCCAGAGTGGTGTACCAGTCTAAAAATGTAATCATTGATTGTCTCCCCTCATATTATTCGCACTAGCTACTTTCAACCTCAGACATGTTGTAAGAAATGGGTAAAATGATTTTTTTCTTTTCATTTTTTATCTTCCCCCTTGAATTGGGAATTTTTGCCTGGCAATTGGAAAGAAAAACATGCTTTTTGCCATTGGGAATGTGACCGAATATTGGGTTGTCAAACCCCCCCCCCTCCCCCCAAAAAACGTGGAGTGTCTCCTGAAGCTCTGGATACATGAAAACTGATCTAAGCAAACACAACCTTGACTTGAATTTATCAGTTTGGGTTACATGCTACAAACATGATTCACACACACTGCAAAAATGCATTGATATAGTATTACACTGAAAACATCTGTAGTATGATATAAGAACTCAGTGGTGTACATCTAGTCATATCATTGTACATAACAGTCTACTACAAACATATGTGACAGTATTATGATATCTTGATAGGAAGATTTGAGTAGAACAAGTTAATAACTTAATTACTTCAATCAATAAAACCTTCCCTAGGTCTACTGTATAAAGTTGGTATATTTTCTGCAACGTTACGACAGCTGTTACGTGGCTGGAGCCACTATTGATGTATACTGTATAGAAAAACTAACTCATTTCTATTGCTTTTTGAACAACCCAGGTCATGTTTCATCCGAAATTTAATCTAAATTTTAACTTTTCTTTGAAAGTGTAAAGTTAATACATTTTGTTCGTGGGTAAAATTTTTTTTTGAAGATTTCAACCCAATTTTGGATGGAATTACATTTTCGTCCCTATCATAATGTTTAAATTGCTGTTTTTATTGAACAAAAATAAAAAAGTTTTTTTAAAGTAAACAGGGCTATTTAACAATTGTGGATTTTAAGATTTGATTATGTTTCCCGACTTTATGTTACTGAGTGTGGAATGTAAAATATACTGGAAATCAATA
Source organism: Lutraria rhynchaena (assembly GCA_008271625.1). Classification (NCBI taxonomy): domain Eukaryota; kingdom Metazoa; phylum Mollusca; class Bivalvia; order Venerida; family Mactridae; genus Lutraria; species Lutraria rhynchaena. Next base: position 3,278,570 of record VIBL01000004.1, on the reverse strand, counting down.
TCTAGGCTCATGTTCTCATTCTACATCTTAAATCTGCAACACCTCACATGACAATCATTGGATCTTTGTATTACTGCATTTAGCTATGCATTTAGTATCAATTTTCATACAGATTGGACTTATATATATGCAGGATTCTAAATGACACAAAACGAATTTTTTGAATATTTGCGGACACTTACATTCGTTGTTTATATGTCGAACATGTTGAAATATGTCTGGCCAAGTAAGTATTTTATTTCACTGGAGTTTGTGGATATAAACCAAACTGTATAGGTATGAATCTTGGTGTGAATATGTGTTAGGATCGGAACTGTCTTTGTCTATTCATATTTTTTCTCTGGGTTTTAATGTTGCACCAACAGCCAGGATCATTGTTTTTCCCTTACATTTTAACATTAGCATAAGATGTATGCATTTCACATTGCTGAAAATAAGATGTAAATTTGTATTTATTGACTTGCACATAAAATTGAACTAAGATTTTGAACAAATCACTAAAATCACGTAATAACATAGTTACTGTATAAATTGTTGTTGTTTTTTTGTCCATGTTCTGGATAGAAACTACTTGAATAAGTAGAGTTCTCACTGCTTTGGAAGTATCAATGAATAGTACATGATCATTGTTTCCAACTTATGTATGCTCTGATTCTTATGTGCATTTTGCAAGGTTTTTTTTGTGAATTCATTTTCTCCCACTGGTGTGCTTTTACGTCTCAAACTTCCCATTATGACTTCAGCATTCTTTATTAGATGTATATTTTGTTTGTTATATTTTACAGTCATATATTTATCTGCATGCTCATGTTGTCATAATCATTGAGACATTAGCTCATTAAACAACATATGAAAGAGAACTTGTTCTATTAGAAGTAAAATTATTTATTGCAACACCTCACTTATTTTAGGGCCAGCATCCAATAATTTCCCTATAATTCAACATGATAGTGAGGCCACCTCATAATTATTACCAATTTTCGGGACCCGAAGGTATCTTGATATTGAGGTTTTATTGTGAATGAAAAATTGCACATGAATCATGTAAGAGTGAGATGCCAAAGTGACAATCTGTCTTGATGTATTACAGGCTATTGGAGAGGTACTGGGGTTTATGCAAAGGTGCCTATAGAAGATGCAAAACCTGATGAAGAAGAAGAATGTGCTGAGAATGAAACTGCTAATGGCACTGTAGATAATGACAATGCTGATAATGAAGCAAAGGTTTCTGATAACATGACAAAGCTGGCATGTGAAAATTCCAATGATTTGTTAGCTAATGAAGAAACTATTATTGCAAGACACGAAGTGTTTGAGAATGCTGAAAAAGACCATATGAAGAAGAAAGTGACATGGGGATCAAAATTGTCTGATAATAATACAAGCATCGATGAGTTTGAACAGCTTGAATCTTTGGTATTAAAAGGTGATGGAGACAGACCAACTAATTTGGATCTAAATTTGAATGAAAAAGTGGACAAAGTTGACCTTTTTACACCAGAAGGTAACAGTGACGAGTCATCTATGGCATCTGAATTCACTATAGAGATGTATGTTCCTACTTCATGGGAAATTGATTGTGGAAAACCTCCGTCTACTAAACAAAGTAAAAGACTTGAGGCATTGAAACAGGCACGAAGTAGATCATCTAGAGAAAGGTATACTCCACCTAAAGTGATGGTTTCGGCCAATCAGATTGCACAGAGGAAAGTCCTCGATTTAAAAAGATGGTAAGTATTGATTATAACATTTTATAGAAACAAGTCCTGACTAGTTTGAATGTGATAAAGTCCTATACCTTATAATAAATGTAAAACTAACATGCTAGGGCTGAATGTAAAGTTTATTATTGATCAGTGATTAGGCATGGTGTCTAATTTTGTGTCTGTAAGAAATTCTTTTTCATGTAAATTGTTTGAAATGGTATGTAAAGGAAGCAAATGCTGCATATTCACTGTATCTACATTTTATTATTTATAATCAGTCTAGACTGTGAATTCACTCAGTACTAAGTTATACCATTCTATTGAAGGCAGCTACAACAGTTGGTTTTATTAATGCAATTATGCGTGAACTGCTGTAAAACCTCTAATATATCCACCATGAAGTGTTGATTCTAGTCAATGGACAACTTACATTTATGCCAAACTTGTAATAATTTCTTAATTAACAGTATGATGCAACTACTGTTAGAAACTGGAATGTCAAGGAATATTGAAGTTTCACATATTTGTTTATATGTCTGTATGTACAATTACTGTTTCGATATTTTAGTATTTCAATAAACAGAAGAGATAAACGCCCCAATTTAATGTCTCGGTTAATATTTAAAGATAACATGCCCAAATAATCGTTCGTCTACTTGACCGAGTACTCAAGATCCAAGATTGTTTTTTTATTCTAATTTTTTTTTATTTCAAAAAAGAACAAACAAATGATAAATCTGTGTTTATAATTCAGGTACTGTATGAGTCGACCGCAATATAAAACATCGTGTGGAATATCTTCACTCGTGTCATGTTGGAATTATCTGTTTAGTACTTTAGGCCATGGCAAGTGAGTGTACAGTTAATTCTTCATTTTAGAGTAGACTTCATCATTTTGAACCTGTAAGAGATGAATATGTAAGGTATATGAAAATATAATGGTATTACCAATATTTTACGATAAATGACAAAACTCTCTTTACTGCATTCTTTCAACATTTCAGTTATAACTCGTTTATTGTCTCTAAAAAATATGCATTGTTACTTTCAAAGATTTACATACATATGCACTCAGTGAAACTTCTAAAGCTTAATGATTCATTGTTGAATATATTTTAATTAGAAATAGTTGAATGTTAATATTTTACACACAAATACATGTATAGACATATATCCAATGCATTTTTGTAATGATATTACAAAAATCGTTTATGGTTCATCTGCAAAATAGAGTAAGTTGCATATGCAACTTGCATTGTTTTTTATACCTGTATGTTGTCAATGGTTGAGTATCTTGAAAATATGGTGCCACAGGTGCATTAGAAGTTCTGATTAATGTAAATTAATTGCTCTTAGTATCATTATTATCAAACAACAGGATTGAGTGTTGACAAAGGAATAAATATGGTAAGGTTTTTCTATGAAATAGTTTACCTTGAAATAAATTTATCACAACAATGTTCCTCAGCCTTCACCCCATCACACAAGAAGAGGCATTGACGACCTTGACCTTCAAACCACCATTTAGTGACATCAGATTCGGTCCATTCACAGGAAATGCTACATTGATGAGGTACTGTATTTTTTTTATCTAGGTTCATTTTTGTGAAATTTGTTCATATAGAAAAGTAGATCACTTTGTTTTGAGAAAAGTTTTATTGCAATTAGGTATGATACAGAATAGATTATGCATGAAATACTTTCAAATGTCAAGATGATAATACTATTAACTGAAGACTGAAAATGAATGTAAAATATTTGATGTGAGCAGTCATGATGTTGTAATCCAAGGTCTTGGTGGTTATTTTCTCTGTCTAGTAATCACTAGACCCTCACTGCTGTGAGTTTGAATCTCACCTGGTACCAAATTTCTTATGTGTGGAAGCTGCCCAGCTGCTTTACGAAAGGTCGGTGGTTCTACATAGGTGTACGCGTGGGGGTTTTCCTCAACCACTAAAGCTGGAAAAGTCGTCAAACGACCCTGACTTTTGGTGTGACATTGAGTTCCATTGAAAAAAAAATGGACAAAAATAATGATGTAATGCAAAACATTGCTGAAGAAAAGTATTCTATAGTAAAAGATGACATGTAAATAATTGTATTATCGTTTTGCAGATGGTTTAAATTGTTAAATGATAACTGGAAAGTACGAGGAAGATGCTACTATGTATACAAACCACATGGAAAAAATAAAACGGAGAACGTAACAGCAGAGGATGCACTCGAGACAATAAAGAAAGGTTTAAATGATCCGAACACAACATATATCTATCACTGTCAGAATCATTATTTCTGTCCTATAGGATTTGAAGATGTGCCTCAATGTCCTACGCATGCATATAGGTAAGATTTATGCACAGAAAAACCTCAAATTGTGACCACCTCAATAATGTGAACACCTTGCTATGACGACCACTTATTTTTGTACTGGCTTTAAATAATTCCCCTATAATTCAACTTGATAATGAGATTTTTATGACTAACTTTACGGGTCCAGAAGGTGGTTTTATTATAGAGGTTTTACAGTATATCTTGACTTAGGTGTTTAGATAATTGATGTAAGCCAAGACTCCAGTATAGGATTTTCACTAGACGTCAAAAGTTGAGGGTCAAAATTGACTCTTGGCTGACGATAATTCTAAGAGTTAGCTAAGTTCGTTCAAATTTTATTGTAAATTTTTGGTACAAATTCTCAGGAGTCAAAAGCTTTATTTTACCAATTTCAAGAGTCAAAATGCTGTTTAAGGGTCAAATGAAAGCCATGCAATATGTTAAATATTGCATTGTATGAGGTATTTAGAGCCGAAAGGAATTCAATATTTTGTCTTTAGGACAGTTTGAGGCTTCTAACGCTTTTGGATTAGAAGTTTATATTGAGAATTCAAATGTATGACAATAATAGATTGGTGATAGAAAATGTTGAATTGAAACATTATGTGAAAATAGCTTTTCTTCTTGCACAAACACTAAGGGCAGCTTCTTGAATGAAACAATGTTCAGAACATGAGTTTTGAGCTGTGTTTTGAAAGATTAAAACATAGTAAAGGCTTAGTTTAATATACATGCTTAATATTGGACTAACATATGAATATTGGATGGCTTATATCCAGTATAAACTGTGCCAGTTTAAAAATATAGTACTGACAGTATGAAGGAATGTCACTTTTGTTACTAGGCTGGAATTAATGCATTTATGACCACTAAAGAATGTAACAGCAGGCTTGGCTGTTCAATATGTTTTTAATTATAAATCAATGAAGTCTCAATTAAATCTAGGTCATTAGGTCATAATTGATATGAGATCATCAAGTGTCTAAAATAGGTCAATAGGTCAAATAAATGAATAACTGTTTTCACACTGTATGGCTTGTTGTTAGTTATTGTCTACATGTAAGGACTAAATTACAGACTTTTACTTTACTTATAAATGAGCTATAAATGAACATCTAATTTGACATGTCAAGTATGCAAGAATTAGAAAAGTTTGCATTAAAACTTAATACTTGAATTGCTGTGTTTATAAGCTGATAATTGAAAAATCATGTTATCAAGTATCTGGCTGTTATATTGTGAAATCAGGACCCAGCTGTTGCAGTGGATGTTTAAATGACATGAGTTAGTCTACGCGATAATGTGCTTTCTAATATTAGTTATATTACCAATAATCATGCTTGAGTTCTAAAAATAAAGACTGAGTCTTAAATAGAGAGAAAGATCTTCTGAGGATTCTAGGAGATTGTTGTTCATTTTTTTTCGTTTGTGAGTTTAGATTTTTGACTTAATCAACAGGTTTTTTGTTAGGTATGACTCTTGGTTAAATCCTTATCAGTTCCTATGGGTAGAATAGACGACTTTTCCATTCAATTAATATTGGTGTTTGTAGACAAATGACTTAGCAGTCAAACTGTTTCATAGCAGCATGTGCATTTCATTCGTTTTGAATCTATAATGTTCAGATTGACAGTTTCATAATCTACCTACTAAGATAACTAAAGTTGGGTTAAAAATATCTGATATAAGGAGTTTTTCTGTTAATATATATAATAAAGTATATTACTTTGTATATATACTTTGGTTTATTAGTATTGCGAGGTTTGTTGTCACAGGTTTGACTGAATATGTAATGTTAATGTGTCACTAATCTTTCAGTGGTGACACAGAGAATGCTGATACATGGATATTGATTGGAGATCCCAGTAGAAAACAACCCAGTGTTCATTGTAAAAGGTAGTGAACATTTTTAATATCTCGATTGTTGTTCAATCTCTCTCACATGCTTGAATGCCTATTAGTGATCGACTTATATCTCCTAATGTAATTTATCTCCTTTGCAATGATGTAGTATTAATTATTAGAAATAATCTACTTGTATTTAAGATACTAAAATGAAAAATATACACAGAATTTTTCCAAGAGTATAAGAATGTCATTTTTCTTGAACTAACATTAATTTGAAGTACAAAGTATCTTGGTATGATTTCTGCACTGTAACTGCAAGCGCAGATTTGGGGATGGGGGCGGAGCTGACATGTGCCCCCTATAAAATCTGGCAAGCAAAATAAAAAAAACGTCATTTATGTACTTATTGCACCCATATTCTACATAAACATCTATACTTAATGCCCCCCTACAAAAAGCCTGTATCCTCCCCTGAACTGTTATACTTATCTAGAATCTCTGAGTCAAAACCTATGCAAACCAGTTTGGAGAGAATGGCTTCCATGTAGAACCTTAATGAATGGCTGAACATAAGTAGAGTGTTTGATTGCTATGCACTTGAATTATATTAATGTATTTTTTTCAGGTGGGAAGATATTGTTACTGATCTGAACTGTCAGAATCCTGAATACTTAGATATAAGGAGGCTGGACAAGGGTCTTCAGAAACGTAACACAAAAAAGGTTTCAAAACTGTCATTCCATTATGATTTACTCATATATTTATATACATGTGTTGTCAAGAAAACTTTCATGTACTGAATGGATTGTTTTTTGTAAAAATGACATTGTCACAAATGTTTATAAATGTGATTCAGTGCATAAGAGCTCTATATTGAATATCCAGATAATTTTCTTTCATTTAATAGATTTTTTTTCAAAGAGGTTTAACGTCGCGCAAACAGCCAGGGTCATATGACGACTTTCCAGCTTTAACAGTGGAGGAAGACCCTAATGCTACACCTGGGTACGAACTTCAGTAAGCTTGCTGGAAAAGTTCCTTACATTTAATTTGGTCTCGCGGGAGAAGGGGGGGATTAAAAAAACACAGCAGTGTTTACAAGTCATACATCATTTCCACTCGACTATGGAGGCCCCTTCAATAGATTAAATGTAATATTTAAGAGTTGTTTAGGGTTATAGAAACTCATGTCTCAAGCACAAATTAACTTATTTGTACTTCATGGGAGGTAACTCTATGATATTACATCAAGCGCAGGACCTTATTCACCTGTTCTGAAAGGGTTAAAAAACTTATGGTAGTTCCAAGCATTATGTACTGTTTGTTTTTATTTTAGATTGGGGGAAATCTTCATTGTATTATGGCCTTCCAGAAAAGTCCATTTCTGAGTGTACGAAGAACAAACATTCCAGTTTTAAATCGTGGTCTCAGTCCATGTTCAAGACCCGTGCATGAGTCACGTGCAATAAGCCCCGGGCGTTGTCATGATCATGTTCATGTAAAGAGAACTGTGAGCCCAGTACGCAGGTCTCCAACCAATGAAGAGAAAACATTCGAACGTCCTCTCGAATTATTGAACAGGTGCGTTAAATAGCCAACTTTTATTTTGATATTAAATATGGAATTGACTGATAAAGCTTGTCTCTTTCCAGCTAATTGTTATTTCAATGGAGTTAAGCTTTCATCGGAAAATGTCCATGCCTAAATGAATAGTAAAGAAAAATAGCTGCCATGGTACTGTTTTAAGCCAAGTACTTTGTTTATTGTTTAAAGTTGTCTAATAAACGTGTTTTAGTTTGTACTAATTGTGATTCTGTTGACACTCTTGATAAATGTAGCATGTACAAAGTACCTTCTCAGTAATTTTGCATGAAATATTGCTACATTGGAAACAACTTGTGGTGTCAGTATAGTATTTCAAAAAAAGTATGAAAAGGTACTGCTATTTGGGACTATGTTACCAAGTTCTCTTGATTTGAATTAAAGTCAGATATGTTATATTTTGTTTCACAGATATGAACTGTTCACGCAGTATGATGACGATGATGATGAAGGTATGTGTGATGACAGTACAACAAGTTCAGAAGTCAGTGCCATTCTCTGAAGTACATCTAGATGGCTACAATATGTACAATATTTTACATGATTTATATCAGAAAATTCTAACCTATGTCTGATAAAAACTGAATGCGATTATATGTCCAGTTTGGATATGCATGTGTGGTTCTGGGTTCACTTTTACCTATTTATATGTCTAAATAGGAGACATAGAGTCCTTCCTGAGCCAAGGTTTGAACTTCTGTGATTACTTCCAAGGACTGAGGGTTTTTGACATTGTATTGACAGTAAATCTCTGATGTATGCATATCGATGTCATCTTTTATAAAAAATGACAGCAGCAATGAATAGCCTCTGGCTTTACTGTTAATGTAATCACATTCTAGGTTATGGGCATTCTGCTTGTTATAATTTCACTATATTTTTGTTGTACTATTATTTGTAAATGCCTTTGACTTTTCTTTGGAGTGAATGATATAAAAAAACAGACTTCATCGGAAAAGATGCACAGGCATGAAATAACACTCTTACATGAATTGGTATAATTCACCTAGATCGCAACACACAATGTTATAATTTCCTAATCTGTATCTTAACTATTCATTACTAATTATAACTGTTCATGCGATAGGCAGCTATTACATAATAATTAAAATGAACTAAAGCAGATTCAGTTTTTTTTTAAAACTTTATACTTGAAATGTTGCATGAAGAAATTTAAGCGTGTGAATGTTTTATATCAATTCATAATAATAGTCTCCATTCATATTTACATTTTTCATTTTGAATGATAATACAAAAAATGGAGGCATATAAATGTTTGAAGTTTTATTTCCTGGTAAAGCACAAGTGACTTCATTTTAAACCTGCGCCATTAACCCTATACAACATCTCAATAACACAAAATCATTGTATTCATGATAACATATTTATGTATTACATGGTAATTGATTTGTTTGTATGTGACTTATCGTCATTGGGGTTTAACGCCGATTTTCAACAATTTTTCAGTTATATACGGCGACTGGTTCACCTAACCAGTTTTCCTGGACTGTATACTAACCAGTACTAACTTACCCTTCCAAAAGGAGCTGGCAACCTCTCCACATATGGAGGAAAATCGACATTTTTGTCAAATTTTCATGGAAGGGTATGACGTGCTGCAACCAAGATTCAAACCTGGATCTCCGGGTTGCAAGTCCTGGGCACAAACCGCTGGACCACGGCCGCGGCTACATGTTAATTGAATTGTTGTACATTATAACATTGTACAAACCTCAGTAAATATATTTACATTATTATACGTAATGTGCCTGGTGAATGTTAGTTACTAGTTGGTTTGTTAGTTACATAATACAGAGAATAAATATTATTTTAACTTTTGAATGATACGCTATAGAAATAAAATATACTTAACCCTTTGCCTCTTAAGCATATGTTGGACTATTCCAAATTCAAAGCAAACGTACAAAACATCAATCTATTTCAGAAAATTTGTTATTTCTCTCTGACAGAGTGGAAAACATTGTAACAAAAAGAAGCCAAGGTTTATTATGGGCAATGGCATCTTTTGTCACAATGTTTTCAAAAGTCGTTGGCTTCAGATGCGAGGAAATATGGTATTATGAGGCCAAGGCTTAAGTCGTTGTTACATAACATAAATCTAACTTAAGTTTGTAGGAGCAACATTTCGCCTTCATTTGAAGGATATAAAATGGGGTCACTTGTTACCTGTCAATGAAAATATTGTCAATGTTGAACTACTTGTAGTCTTGGTCCATTTATTCTCTTGTATGTAAGGTAGACAGAGTTTCTGCATTGAAGCTGTTATTTTTCTGTTAATTTTCTGATAAACTAAATTTATAAATCAATATTAGATTCCGTTCTCAAATCATTTCAATTCTCAAAAGTGTAGTCAAATTTTTATTCAATGTAGTATGTTAAATCTCATTGAAAATTGTGTGTGTTGAAAGGTAAGACAGTTTAATCGCAATACTCAGCACTTACACCCAAAGTGTTTCTTTTTGGGGTTCCTGACCTAACCAAAGTTTCATAACTTCAGTACATTGGTTTATGTTACATATTAGAGATAAGTGTATAAAAAAGTTTTTGACAACTGCCCGACTTAACACATGTATTTTCAAATTGACATACCTTTATGTTTGAGGAACTCTTTGCTTACCATTATACCTGGTATAATATGCTTATATATTGGTTATTCTCATTGTATGTCCATACAGATTTTAACATTTAACTAAAGTTTCTAATGTTTGAGGTTTATATATTACATATGTACTGGTCAAGGATATTTAAAATTGTGATATATTTATACATTGTTCTGTTATTTCTTTTGTTCTGTTTAAATTGTTGGTTATGGATAATAAAATTGTTCCATTTATATCGTTGTTGTTATACTCTAGATAGTGCTGTCAAATTAACATGAAAAATATGTACAATCTATGACATATCTGTTTAAGTGTAGTCAGATAATAGCTACTGTCTGTTTCTATTTACACTGAAGAAAGTCTTAGATATATATTGGTTTGTTTTGGATCATCAATTTTGTATGGGCAAAATAAGTTGACTACATTTGGACAAGATTAGACAGACAGATATCAATATGGGGTGGTCTCCGTGGCCAAGTGGATATGGTCTCTGGCTGTTAGTCACTTGCTACTCACCGCAGCGAGTTTGAATCCTATCTGGAACTAGACAAAGTCCAAATGTGTGGAATGCACTTCTTGAAGACTTGATGCATTAATGATCAGTACACATTGAAATGATGACCATAGCATTTCTTAATATTGCAGTTTGTTTCTAACAATCATACTGATATAATTACAGGAATGTTTTACAAGAGAACCTAACGAATATATGATTAAGTACAATGTTACAAGAGTCTATGAATGCCACTTATTCATATGTGAATGAATAAAATGGGATAAAGGAACAATTTGTAGTAGTAGTAATAGTGTTTGTAATAACTTAAATAAGTTTGGTGATGTTATTCTAAGACATTGAGCTACTGACCACTGATATATCACATGGATTGTGTTTACAGTCGGATATTCATAGGTGTGCCTTCAGCGCAAACTTTATTTTAGTATGTAATTAAACATAAAAACAGTTTTAATCATGAATCATCGTCACTTTTATTATCACAATTACGGTTAATATTACTTAAAAGAATTAAGGTAACATATACAATTACAAACAACAGAATAATTTGGTAAATATTTTCTGAAATATAAAAGAATATCTTCTCCACCAGAAACAAAGAACTTGATTTTTCCAGTGCTTTTAAGGTCACAATTTCTTCACAATCTAACTTTACTGTTGATTCTGGTAAAACAGAAAAACAAATTATGTAAGGTGTATTTTCCTCCATGTTTTTCAGTCTATAACTTCCAGCAGTTAAAGGTATGACTGTTTTATGCACATCTTTGTTATTTCCAAACTTATGATAGCGAATTTCAATTGACTTTGCTTTAAGTATTGAATACTCTGTCCATTTTATAACAACAGAATGGCTGCTGATATCGTCAACAGACACTTTTATATCCATCTCAGTTGTGTGAACACTACCGCTTAATTCCACTTCATTTTCATAATCCACGCACTTAAATTCACTATCTTCTATCAAATCCCACCGCTTACTTCGAAGATGATCTGGTTGTATACAGGTAGGAATGAATTTATCAATACTAATGTGTGTCACATATTTTGTTAGATACATCCTGGTATTCAACCATTCCTTCAGCCAGAATATCTTGCAATCACATACAAACGGGTTTCTAGCGATCAATACAATTCTCTGAGGGTATAAAATTGAACTAAATGTTTCAGACAAAGTAGAAATCTGATTACTGGAGACATCAAACCACTCCAACATTGGAAGAACAGAAGGTAATGTTAATAAGAAATTGTTTGAAATGTCTAAAAATCTCAGTTCTTCAAGTTCAGCAAAGATGTTGTCAGGCAACTTAGTCAATTTATTATGAGAAAGATTTATTTTTTCTAAATAGTTCAAACCTTTAAACGTCACTTCACAGAGCACTCTGATATTATTTTTACTGGCATTTAAAACCTTCATTTGTGTAAATAACTTATATTGACTTAATAAAAGCATTTCGGTTAATGAAGCATTGCTGATATCAAAAATGTGTATGACAATATTCACATTGAGTAGTGCATTGAGGTTTGGATGTATATTAGAACAATTCAATACTAAAGATTCAGTAGAACAATCACATTCTTTATAATGTAATGGATCAGAGGAAAAAGCTGAAAATTCAGTTGTGTCTTCAATACTTCTCAAGGCATCATCGTTAATGGCTGGTTCTGTTGCCGTGGTAACAGATGACATCAAAACCAAAATAAGCATCAACAGAAGCATTGAAGATTTCATTTTTTCAACAGGTATCTGAAATTAAAACTTACATTCATTAGAATTTTGATTTTATACAGAAATATATATATATATCTTTATGCATTATAATCATGAATGTAAATGATAAATAATCAATTCAATAATCAGCGTCAATACATGAAAAATATCACAAATTATGTCCAATAAAGCAAAAACAGGTCTTTTAACATTCCCACAGTATAATCTTTAAAACAATATAGGAGCTAGTAATATATTGACTGGAGCATTCTGCATATCAGTTATGCTGAACAGTAGCCTTATTTATTCGGCTTTCCGGAAGGTCCATCCTCTCAGCCTTACCAAGAACTGCATATTTACAAAATTCAAAATTAATTAGCCTTCGGAAGTTTGTATCAAAGTGCTACCCAACAAAATTGTAAAAGTGATTTGACACCAATGGACGTAAATATAAAACATCTACAGACCCAAATCTTGTGGCATGCAGCGTAAACAGTAAACAAGTCATAATAGGGAAATGCTTGAATCACAGTAGTGTCTTCCTTTCCACATTTGACATGACAAGTGTACAACGATATACACCGGTTCCCGTTTGCATTATTGGGACGGATACCAGTTTCATAATGGTAGTGAAGAGTTTAGGTATTCAGAGAAAGATCTGATTTCCACTGATTACTAATACAAGCGCTTATAATGAAACAACTTTTACACTAATACTAATTATAATTGTATAATATCATTTTTCTTCAAGGGCGTGTATAAAACATGTTCTTATAGTAGGACTAAAACCGCAGATAAATGCGTCTGAAGTCGCACAGTCACTTTCGCATTACCAAGCCTTTGTTCACGCAGATCAGAAGAAATTGAAACTGGAAACACTGGTGTTTTTATTTAGGGAAAATGGCAGCAGCAAAGGCAGGTGTAGGGTCTGCGTCGATAAGTTCGTATCGTGATCAACATTTTAAGGTAAAACGTCTCTTAATGTTATCTTACTAAATTCATTTACTGTTTGTATTTTACTTCAGTGAACATGAGTAATTCTCGGATATGTACTAATACACTCCAACTGGCCTATAAATCAGCAGGCAACATAACATTCACCACCACAGGAATCCAAATACTATTAGAAAATCTTCCTTAGAAGAAATCACAACATCTGGACAACAACAAATAAAACAGCTAACAAGGCAATGGTCAGACCAATAGTAATAGTTGAATTTGCGAGTTTAGTATGGGATCACTACGAAAAAAAACCAGACAAATACAAACTAGAAATGGTCCAGAGATGGGGTGCACGATTTGTTAAGCATAGATATCATAGCAGATCAAGTGTAACAGATGTGATCCAAGACCTCAAGTGGACATCTCTAGAAATAAAAAGAAAAGTAAATAGCTTACCAATGTTCTACAAAATAGTAAACAGCAATGTTGCCATCAATACTGAAACCCATCTCCAGAAACCCAAACGCTCCTCAAGACACATGAACTCCAACAACTACTTGATCCACCATGCAAGCACTCTCACAAGACAGAAATCCTAATCTGCCAGAGGATGTTAAGTCAGCACGGTCTGTTGCTGCCTTCCAGGCCAACTTGGCCAAACTCTTTATTCAACTCTTAACAATTCTGTTTCTTACTTTTAACTGTATATATCACTATTTTAAACTTAACGTCTCTCTGTGCAATCTCCTGGCAGAGTAATCAATTTGTTGATTGAGGCCAGTACTGGAAGAAAAAAAAGAAGACTTGCATCAGTATTTTTTTAAGCCACATGCTGCAGTATTGTGGATGTTTTGTTAACATGTAAAAAGATGCCCCATTTAAATTAAAATCATTAATCAATTGTATTTTTTCTATTATAACATGATTTTTACACGTAACTCTTGCCTCATCTGAGCCTTTTCCAATACTTATGAAAGCTGAAGAATTAAAGGAAGATACCCTCTTAATCTTTTTTAAATCTCCCTTCAACTAATTTATATAATTTTTTCTTTCTTGTAAATCTAAATGAGAGAAAACTGATAGATAGTAGCAGTTAGTCATTGATTTTTGTATTGATTTCTGAATTTTATTGCTTGAAGTTTGATTATTGCTATTTCAATGTAAATTATGGATTTCTGGTGACATTTTATCAATAGATTTAAAAATAGATTTTATCAAGTACCAGACATTTGTATCATTAGAGGGAATCCAAATTTTAAAACAATAAAATTCTGTTATTAAGACCACCTGTTGAACTGACAGAAAATGTTCTTATTATCGAATTGGTCTTAATATTGAGACAAGACATATTCTAAGGCTACATCAGGGATTCCCTGATGCAGGTTTCTTGCATCTCTGACACAATATTCAGCCGAGGGACTCGCATTGAGATTGACCACTGTATCCTTGGGACCCTTTCGGACTCAGAATTTTCCCGTGGCTTTTTCTGTGCAGGACCCCCAAAAAATCCCCAGGGAACCCTAAAATGTTGGAGATAAGAGTCCCTGAGACCCTTCAGTGAAAAGTTTTGGGAAAACCCTGCTACATTGCAATAAAGAAGCCTTGGTAACCTTATGATGATAATTTGTATTCATAATCCTTTAGCTGTCATGATGATGCACTTGTGTGAAATCAATTTCAATTTTCAAGAAAAGTTGTTGCTCAGTTGGGCTACAGTCCTCTTGCCTGTCATAGACTATAGTCATCCTTGACAAATTGACAAATGTTACTTTCCTTTCCTGCAGGAATTTTGTTAAAAACAATTTCATATTGTTATTTTTTTTTAATTTCAGGGCAGCAGATCAGAGCAGGAGAACTTGCTTCTTTCCAGTTCAACACTTTACATAGGAAATCTCTCATTCTACACTACTGAGGAACAAATACATGAACTTTTCAGTCGCTGTGGTGACGTTAAACGGATAATCATGGGTTTGGATAAATTCAGGAAAACTCCTTGTGGCTTTTGCTTTGTCGAATATCCTTTGTCAAAAGAAAAGAAAACATAACAGAAATTACATTATGGAAACTGATCACGCTGCATTTTCCGCATTCAATTTTTTTCAACATTTTTGGAAAGGTACGGGTACCAATTGATTTAGGGAAAATTAGATTGTTTAAAACATTTTTGCTAAATCAGGTCAAAGAACTATTTTTTCTTAGTTTTGTCTGACAATGTGTTTATTAACTATAAGCTTATTTGTTTTATGCTTAGAAAATTATATTGGTAATAGAAATCAACTAGTGTGTAAAGTTATGTATGACTTATTTTATTGAAATGATGTCTTAGAAGATACACTTTAATAGCCGATTAACGATAATTTTAATTGATGAAATGAATCTTTAACGAAGACCAGATATTACCTTCGTGCTGATGCAGAGAATGCCATGCGGTATATAAATGGTACTCGGCTTGATGACAGAGTCATAAGATCAGATTGGGATGCTGGGTTTAAAGAAGGGAGACAATACGGACGTGGAAAGACTGGTGGACAGGTTAGTACAATGTGCATAAGTGCTTCAAGTTAAAACTAGCTCTGATGGTTGCTTTTTCTAGACAGTTGGTGCACAATGGGCATTCTTCATTGTCAACAATGTCAAATAAAAAACTGAATTTGTTTGTTTCCTATTCGATTATGTTTTTAGCTTGCCAGAACCAAAGGCTCAGGGTGAACTTTTAGGATGAGAAAGGGGATGCTCCGGTGTCTGGTATCCAGAATGGTCTTTGAAGCTATTGGTCAGATTTACTTCAAATTTGCTTTTGATGTCTTAACTGCAATTTGCTCATGTTATACTAGTTGACCCCTTTCAGGGGACATCAGATCTAAAAACATAATCTTTAAATATCTTCTTCTCATGAACCAATGGATGGATCATCACCAAGCTTGGTCTGTAGTATTCTTAGATTGTCTTGTAGTCTTGGTCCTCACCAATATTCCATTGTGTATCCTTTGATTGTCCTTTATCATGTTCTTTATTGTTCCCCTTTATCTGCCCAAAAGTGTGCCTTTATTACCTTTTTAGTAACAAGTTAACTCTCATTTATTCAGGTGAGCACTGCAGGGCCATCATGGCCCTCTTGTTTTAAGACAACATGTATTTTAAAAATGTACAGATAATGATTATAAAAATGTGTCCAGTTACAAGACAACAGGCAAATGGACATTGTTTTAATGTCTTTCTTGTTTTAAAACAAATGTATTTTGAACAATCTACCTTCATAGCCACAAAGCGAATCGGTCCTTATCTGCTTGAAGTTATTTTCACTAATCAGTAATTGGCCAAATTGGTTAACTACAAAAAAATAAATATATTGAAATAGAGCAGACTGCTATTTGGCTACTTGAGTGTTTTATATGGGGTTATTTTTAGACGTCATTCATTCGTTTGTCCGTTCGTCCATCCATCGATCTATTCATTCATTTCAGGTCAGAGACGAATACAGAACAGATTTTGATGAAGGAAGAGGAGGATATGGCAAGATAGTTTCCTCTAAAATCAAGTCACGAGAATCATTATGACATTCTTGTGACAGAATTTCCATGAACAGTTTAAACACTATTATTAGACTAACAATAGCTTGTTTATAACTTAGAAACTCACTGACATCAAAAAGTATCATTGGACCTTAAATCTTTGACCAAAAGTTAGTTCAACTGATTTAATTGAATCTGTGTGTGATACATTTGTACAAGACATTGAAAACTTTTAAAACTGAGTTTCTTTACTTTTGTACCGAAGTCTTTTAAAGTGCTGATGTGTTTGGAGAAATCGTTGACTATGTAATGTATTCATGACATGGTAAACTAAACTGAGGAATGGTAACTGTACAGCACCATAATATGTCCCGTGTGTCAGGAGTCGTTGTGTATCACTAAGTACGTGTTCAAAGATTTTCATTAGTTTTTGTCATTTGTTTTGAATTTGTAACCAAAATATCTTCAAGCCATTATGAGTGTAAAGAGTCATAAAATTTAGTGTGTGTGTGCATGTGTGTGATTTTTCAATCATTGTTACATTGTGTTTTTATGTAATTTTAGATCCAATAGTCTATTCATTCTAATATCAATTACAGGATTGTAGTTTTTCCACCTTTCAGAGGATTTCCTTTTGTCTGACTAGTTATCATGAATAAAATAATTAAATGATATGTTCAGATCCTTTCTGATCCATTCAAAATTGATGTCTTTATTAGATATTAATCCCCTTGTACTTATACATAATTACATTCAATTGTTTTAATTAATTTGATTTCATCTTATTCCTGTATATGAGTTTTATTGGTGCACAAAATTTTGTCATCATTTATAATTATTTTCCCTTATGATATGTTAATGTTTTATGAAATGTTGGTTACATGGTACATTAAATAATCTGTCCATTATTTTTCAATTTATTTACATTTTGGCTCCTTCAATGGTCATATCTTTGTGTGAATCGAACTTCAAAATAATGGTTTTATATGGTGTCAGTGCGTCTGCAAAGGGAGATTATTCTGTGACTCAACAAAAATTTGCAAAAAATGATATTATATTTAGAATACTGTGCCATGTAAGTGTATATACCACTTACCATTAAATCACCTTGTTTAAAAGACATTTTGAATAATTCTGCATGGTGTATGTTTGCTATAGTAATGCTTCAGTTCAGAAATTTGCTTTTGAGCATCTGTATTCATCGAAGTACTGATAAGAATAGCTTTTGGATTTTTATTTTTTAGATTTATGTATCAAATGGTGTTTTTAAGATACTGAAAAAATCTGGACTGCAAGGTTTGTTCAGTTTGAGGTAATTTTTGGCTAAGAGGGGCCAGGAGAGTTTCCGCTGTATTTATGTTTTCAAAATATGTGTGAGTCATGTATGTATCTAAGAGAGATTTATTTCAGGCTGTGAATGATGTATAAAAATTCTTGTCATTACCAATTTCATGTTATGTTCATTAAATAAAAAATGAAATTATTCTATTGAATAAAGTGATATTTGTGTAAATTGTTTAAGTGTCAATTTTTGGCTCCATTTTCCAAAGCTGTCATCAAAGTATATGAAAGAATTATTCAACTTTCTGTCAGCTCACCATGGCATGAAGTTGTGAGATTGAAATTTAATGTTTCATCAGGATGAATCAAAACACGAAGTTCAAATATTAGACAGAAGTGCCGTGTGACAATGTCCGGCAACATTGTACTCATATATTTACCAAGGCTTGGTTGACTGGCACAGAAGATGTGTTGAGTCAACCGGCGACTATTTTGAAAAAAAATGACACTCAAAACATGACGATGTTTTTCATCTGGCGTGCCTCATGACAATCAATTTAAGTGTTTTAAGTACATGTAATACTATTCATATTGAGGAAACGCATTAAAGGGCATGTAGTGCTGGTTCAGTATTCTTAGCTATTTTAGAAACAAAATTATTTATTTTTATGTTTTAAATGCTCATATTATGAATAGAATACGAAAATTTTTTATTGCTCCTTGCACATATACTTGAGCAACTCACGTTGAGTACCAGTAAAATATTTATACTTAAACTTTTTGCATATTTGTCTTCCTTCCATGTTTCTTTCACTGTCATTATTTAAATAAATCCCTTTATTTCTTTTTAACGTCTTTCACATTACTCAACCTTCCTCTTTCTTTTGTGTGTTTTTCTTTTCATATTTGTATTTGTTTCGGTCCCATTGTAACTCTGAATTGTAACCTTCTTATTTCGACCTCAGGTGAATGTCCTCGTTTTATTTCTCTTCCTCACATTTGTGGTCGAAATAATAATGACTACAACAACCATTTTCATTTGTTAGCCATTGAAACGTATCTCAATCTTTTTACATGACATATTGTTGCAAACTTGAAACTTCCTTCTTCATCATTTAAATATTACTGGTACTTCGATTAATTTTACGTTCTGTGAATGTCTTTGGTGAAACAAAAATGGTTACACTAAAATCAAGGTAGAATATAGGACTTCAATCTAGCGCCTCAACAAACGCAGTATTAAGACTTATTGCTTACATAACATAATGTATACGTGTACATGTGATTGTTTTAAACTTTTAATGGAATCAAATTGTTCAATTATTATGTAATTTACTTGATCCATGTTCACCATTTTTATGGATTTAAATCAGCAACTGTACTCTGATTCTCAATAAGAAAGAATTTTGTTTGTTTAAGTTCTAAACCGAAACAGAATGTGTTCCTTTATTAATTTTGTCTACATACTGATATATAACTTGGGCAAATAAAAGTAAGTACTGTTCCACTATTTTTTTGTTTTCAAAAATTTTAAACAAACACTAAATTAAATAATGACACCTTTGTTACAAATCACAAAGTTTTTTGTTGGGTTAAAATTCACCTCCTAAAAAGTGCAAAAGATTAACTTCGCTTTAGTGTTCTGAATTGATTATACATGTCTTTTTCTTTTGCAGGACTAGGCTATATCTATGTAATAATTTGTAGAATATTAAATCTTCTCCGTATGGTTTCCTCTCAATGTAAGCATGAATGGATGAAAAATATTTGTATGTATTACGTTAACCATAAAGATTTACTAATAGCGTATATTGAGGTTTTTTTATTGAACTTGGTGAAAATAATGATAAAATCAATTGAAATACAGATTTTGTAAAATCTTTGTATAAATAGTGTAGCAATTTAAGATACTTAAGTGAAATGACAGTTGTATCATATGTGTGTGCAAATAATATAGGACTAAGTACTCAACCTTGATTTAATTAAGTAATGTAAACATATATGTATGCAGTAAAACCTCGTTATCTCGAGGAGTCATCCGATCAGACTAAATGTTCGTGATAAACGTGGTGCTCGTAATAACAAGTTATTTGTTTGTTGGTTGAAAATTATACACAACTAAGAACAAAAATTGATTGGACTTCATCAACTCCTCATAATATCAATGCTCGTAATAACGAAGTTTTACTGTTTATATCTGTAAACAGTAGATAAGGCTCAGTTTAACATTTAGATTTCAGTATCATCAAACATTTAGTTATCATCATGTCAGTAACAATAATCATTAATTAACATTTATTTCTCTTAAACTTCAGTAGAGTAATTTTCACAATAGTGCACATTTTACGACCACGTGACTTACCTGCACGAGCTTTTCAATTACGCACATTAACAGTTTTCTTCTATATCAGATGGGGAGCCATTTTTGTTAGCATGTATTTTGCAAATTTTGCAGGTAAATATAATATAATCATTTGAAGTACTTTCTTTATTGCATAATTGTATTTTTTTAAATACTCTAATATATTATTTCAAAACATATTGATTATATTGATTGAAGACATAATGCAAATGTTCGAGACAATAATTGGCATATATAGTATGTAAACAATATTACAAACTTAAGTGTGGAAAATTAGTTACCCAATCAATAGTCTCAATCTATCATAAGTGTATAATTTTCTTTTTTTGTGTGCATGATTTGTCTAGACATGCCTAGAAATAAAAAGTCGCGCATACAAATTTGTTTTCCGATTTGTATACAGAGAATTAACAACATTCTTATATAAGTTTAGCCTATGTAAAGCAATTTTACAATTACTATTTGAAAAGGTTTCTTACAGATCGATATTAACTTAAATCTGTGCACTATACGACCATGATATTCTTTTACATAATAACCTTAAATGCATTTTCAAACTTGTACAAAATCCATGATGAGCATTCAATATAATGCAATACAGTGTATCATCTGAATACCGAACCATCTAGAAATCAACCCATACATTATTCTCAATTGGATAAATTTGATGAACTCAATTGGTTATTCCCCAACTTAACCTAGCGATGAGACTTGTAAGAGCTGATTTATTGGGCGTAAAAATATTTCTGTTTACATTAAATTGGGTGGGTGGATGGGTAGATAGGTTTTTATTACTATTATTATAATTATTTTTATTATTATCATTTTTATTATTATTATCATTATTATTATTTTATTTTTATGATCATTATTATTATTGAAAGTCGCTTTTGAGATTATTTTTGTGAGGAAAGGTAAAAAAAGTGAGACAGTGGATGTACTCTCGCTCGGGTTTTATAGAAAAGTCAAGGGTCGCGGGGAAACATTAGGGTGGGTCTGGTATGACTGAAATCCTCATAATTTATCTAGTGGTAAAATATGGACCCACATTTATTCTTTCATTAACACAATAATATCATCTTTCAAGATTCTTTAAACACATTAAGACTGCAAATGATTGAGTTCATTTAAAATAATTAACTACCGTTTGCCGTATTTTTTTGGAAAACTCTCTCTGTTCATAATGAATATGGATTACGTCCTTAGGACATTGTGTCGTTATGGGATCCAGTCCGTAGGGGGACTCTGTCCTCATGCCAATCTGTTCGTAGGTTTTCTGTCGTAAGGGATTTTGTTTATGAGTAGGATTAAGTGCTAAGAGGGATCTTTCCGTGTACCATATACAGAAGCAACACAGAACCAGCAACCAAAATTATGATAAAATGTCTTGAAACATTGAAATAATAGAAGAATTATGTATTGTACTATAATGAACGAAAATGGAAATCATAAAAGCATCTAACTTTTAGTTTATTTGAGCTAATTTAGTTGAAAGAAAAAAAGCATCAATCTGTCATAATTCACGTGTTTTTTTTGGTTTCCTCCTTACATAAAGAGTAACAAGTAGAATTTCATCTGTCAATTGCTAACCAACTACCAAATAATGAAATATACCGATGTTCCAAATAGGTATAAATGACAAGCGCGGATTTAAGGAGGGGGCCAGCGTGTGCCCCCTCTGAAGAACGTCAGGTGTGTGCTAATTGTGTCTATATTCTACATCAACACTGAGACGTTATGCCCCCTGACCAATAATCCTAACCAATAGGTTGACAGAACCTCTTCTTCAAATGAATGTCGGGTTAATGGAAACCAAGATTTTTTTACGCCCTATATTGAACAATAAACTTTATTTCGTTCGGTAATTCATGTGGTTTATCTGTAATAAATTATGTTCATAAACAAATAACAAACTTAGATTTTGTATGATACTTAGATTTTGTATGATACTTTATCTTGCCCGATCGATGATAACTTAAGACGGACATAATCACTTACAGCTATTATTTCATAATCTTTCAAACTGAATAAATTCTTTCCAAAACAATAATGTTTTGAGTTTCATGACTGTTGTTGCAGTGTGTATCTTAAAAACTGATGGACAGTTTTCCCAGTTTACCTAGCAGTACTAACCTAGTTTTCTACAACAGATGTCAATTTCCCCATATGTATAATTAAAGGGCGATTGGTTTTAGAAGTAGAACGTTGAAACAAATCGTCGTAGAGCAAGTGCCTCGCCAAAGGTTCGAACTTAGGCATACATGTATTTTAGGAATATATACTACTCAGGCATTGCAATACGTGACTTGCATAAAACCAGACCTAAGTCACGCTCTATGAATGAAACATGGAGCGGACCCATGAATGATATACAGACAAATGATATCCAATCATCAAATTCATATTTCAAAGATAAAATTTAGTCTGAATCAGACTCATATTCAGAATCTGACACAATCTCTGATTCCGTCACGGTTCCTATGGCACATTCGTTTTCCGAATCCTCTACTATCTCCCTGAATGAACAGTTGTGCACACCTATAGCACTTATTCCAATCATAGATGCTTTAATTTGAGATACTGATATATGCTTTTGTTCCATAGACAAATTCAGAGTTTGTACTTTTCCATAAGCCCCAATCAGCAGTACGTTAGGAATCCGCTTGGCAGGTTCAATTCGTATGTGAACTTCAAACGGTGAGTAATATTTCTTAAGTAACACCAGTTTATCGAATGCAATTTTTGATGGAGTGTCTGAATCTTGATGTATGATAGATTGATGTTCAAAGTTTATTTTGTCTATTGTTACAACGACTGTCAGTTTTGGATTGAGAGTATTAGGTAGATTCTGTCCGTCTACGCATAATCTAGTATGCTCATAAGTTTTGTATAAAGTGTCGCGAAACTTGAAAAAAGATTTTATGACTGGAATTTCGATGTATTTCAGATGAAACGTTTTGCCAACGCGAATCTGCAATGTTTGATCAATATTTTCGTTTTTTTTAGTTTCATTAGAGGAGCTTAAAGTAAATTTTTGTTCAACTGGTACACGGCGAATGTTAGAAATAAAACTAAGTTTAGATAAACGTCCCATGTTACACTCAACCATATCTTCATACTCCTCAACTGAAAAATAACCTTTTCTCTTTATACAATCCATCATTTTCCCAGACGACAAAGTTGGTAAGCGGAGATTATAAAATGCTTCTCCAAGGATACCGCGAATATTTTTTCCATTTTCTTCCATTCCTAACTCAGACAGCCTTAATTTCGCCCAGTCTTCAACTCTATGAAATAAATAATCTTCGTGAACGAAGAACGTGTCACCTTTCAGAATGTAGGCTAGTACTTCGCCTGGAACTGCTAGAAATCCATCTGTTTTTAATACGTCAATGGTATTTGTGTCAATGACGTCACAACATACGTCACGAAGCATTGTTATATTATATTTAAGAGCATACTGAAGACATTTGCAAACGTTTGACAATGAAATGTTGTTTCGGATAAACACTATACAGTGGTCTACAAGACATGTTATTTGGTACATATGAGCCATACTCAATAATTCCATGGCTTCATCAACTCCTTCCAAGTTTGCATCGTCTGTATACATGAACCTGGAAACAATTTTTCTTATGTTGATATACGGGTGCTTTGCAATATTATGCATGTTATATACATATACGTATGTGCAAACATTTGTATTTTTCATTCAATTACAAGAAATACGAATAAACAATGTTTAAAAGTCTAATTAATTAATAGCACCTTTAAAGGTAGCAACGCCGTGAAATGCCACTCGTACCGTTAAATGTCGCAACGTTGACGTTAAATGTCGCAACCGCCGTAAAATGTCGCAAAAAAACACTCAACCATGCTATACTCCTCAATTGAAAAATAACCTTTTGCGATACTTAATGGGTGGTGCTACATTTCACTGCGATGCGTCATTTAACGGTGCCACAGACATTGTTCACCTAAGGTAATTGAAATAAACAGTTCTTTAACAAATGAGTGTGCCGAATTTTCTTTTTCCATGTCGGAAGAATCGTTACAACAATGACTTCATTGGTGTTGACTGTCTTATGCAGCATTAAATACTTGGACCATATAAAGTACTCATTTGAAACTAAACCCATTTATTTCTTTCAAATGAAGTTGTGATTAATTGATTGATTGATTTTTTCAGAGAATCTCATATTTATCTCATCAATATAGTATAAATAATAATATAGTATAAGTATAAATGATGTACATACCTTAACATCTTTTCGAAAATACCAACATCAGCATGCGGAAAGTTGAACTCGGTTTTTGAATCTTTGCAAGTTCCAAACACCATTGCCTCGAAAACTGGACTTCTAGCTGCAAGGATGATTTTGTGAGCTTTAAGAAGTCGGCTGGCTTGTGTGCCTCCGCATCGTATGACCATGTCTGTCCAACGACCGTTAACATAAACGTTTAACATGCAAGCATTAAGACTCCGACCAATTTGCCAATCTCTGCATGGAACAGTGTCTTCGATGAGAGGAAATAGTTCGTGTGATGAACAGTCATTTGTGGGCTCCGCTTCCGCCGTCCTTCGATTAACTGACTCACGTCCCGTACCGAAGTGTTCAAACACAATAGCATCCATTTGTTTAGTTCATACCTAGAGTTATGAGTTAAATTAAATCCATGTATTGATATATCTGATAAACAGCGAGACAGTCATCAGTAGTCATGCGAACAAATAACAACTTATTAATCAGTTAGTCTTGTTATCTTAGTCCAATATAACACTATATCGCATGTCCAAAACTTTCAAAACAAATCCTATCTAGGTACGTGTGTATTTAAGTAATGTTCGTATATATCTATCTATGATCTCGAGAATAGACAATCGTTAAACAGTGTTTTAATGCAAGGATATATTTAAGGAAGTTTTTTCTATTCTAGCTGTTTTATTTCTCTCCTTGACGTTTCTCTGCTTGTTTTAACAAGTACGCGCCGATAATTTCATTCGCTTGTTTGTTATATTTCAAGGACATACAAATGCAATCAAGAAAAAATCCAATAGTCGGAATGCATGCATATTCAATGCAAGCGAATTTGAAGTTTACTTAGTCAAAAGTTATGTCAAATGTAAATAATTTAGCTGGACTTAATTCTCAGTTTTCGTGAATATTCATGTGGTACTTATTCATGAATACACAGTTCATGCTTTACATTTTTATTCATGTATTTACAACATCAACAGATAAAACTGGGAATAGATAAAATTATAATCGAACAGTCTTGGTTTGCGGCCGAGTCTGCATTTTGCAGTAGTTAGATGTTAGAAAAGATTAATTTTAACATAATCACTTCCATTCAAAACGGAAGTATCAGAAGAATCAAGTTAGCTGAGCAAGAGGTAATTCTTTATTCAGTTAGTGTCTTACGCTAACTAAGGCAGATTTAAACCAAAGACATCATGAGA
This sequence comes from Lutraria rhynchaena, assembly GCA_008271625.1. Lineage (NCBI taxonomy): Eukaryota > Metazoa > Mollusca > Bivalvia > Venerida > Mactridae > Lutraria > Lutraria rhynchaena. Next base: position 3,252,682 of record VIBL01000004.1, on the reverse strand, counting down.
AATATGCACCAAAAAATGCGGCCAATAATTTGCAGGAAAAAATACCAAATTTCATTTCCTACATTCCGCGAGTTTTTCGTTGTCAACTGTTAAAATCAAATCCGGCATGTGATTGTCCAATAGTATGACATATGACTTACTTATAAATTATTGTCAGCCGTGGTCCAGTGGTTAGTGCGCTGGACTTGTAACCCGGCGATCCGGGTTCAGATCCCGGTCGCGGCAGATCACACCCTTCTATGAAAATTTGACAGAATGTCGATTTTCCTCCATATGTGGAGAAGTTGCCAGTTCCTTGTGGAAGGGCAAGTTAATACTGCTTGGTATGTAGTCCAGGAAAACTGGTTCGGTGAACCGACCGCCGTATATAAATTGAAAAACGTCGTTGAACCCGATGAAAAATGTATAAATGTATATTAATTATAGTCTCAATTAAGAATGAGATTTTGATCTACCTAGTTGAAGTTCCTCTTTAACAATGAAATCAGTTTATAAATATTGTGATAAATAAAATATTTTTACCGCTCAGTCTACTCGAAACGTGTATCCTTGAGAATTGCACATGACGAAAACGGAAATAAATTTGTATCTGTTGAGGTGCCCAAAACATTCCAATAGGTGGCGCTCCGATATTTCGAGTAATTGTCTTTGAAAACCAAAGGACATGCATTTTATATCATTTATTCTGCATGACTGGATACATAATTTTTAATACCTACATCAAATTATATAAACAAGGCAAAATCAATACATTGTGAGATTGTCTAGTACACCACACAAACGCATTCAAGCAAAATTGCCCATTATGATCAGATTGTAAGACTAGTTATGCTTCGGATGTATCAAACACGCAATATCCTGACATAATCAAAATATGGTCTCTATGAAAGCAAAAAACTTGATTGTATATTAAGTTTAAAATTTCTATTAAATTGGTATTGTGGTATAAATGTATTGACATTTGACACTGGCCAGCCAGTTACAGGCTATGGAAATGAATCAGTTCCTTTTTTATCTATCATACTAACCATCGGGATGTACAAATATGATTACAAATGCATTCTTTTACGTTCGTACATCAGAGCAGTATAATATTATATACACGTATATTAAATAATCTATGTTGGCAATTTTTCCATAGAAAATTTCCAGAATCATGACTTCTCCATGCCAATATCACCAAAATGAGTAAAAGTTGCATTAAATTTTGGTTTTGATTTATCTGAAGTTGTTACGTAAATTCAATATTTGACAAGTATACTTGCCGTCATAAGAAAGTAACCATAATAAAAAAATCCTCTGTTTTTTGCCTAATATACTGACCTTGAAATGTTAATGGTATACAGCAATTTTATAGTCAATAATGGGTAACAATAAACCATATCATGAAATGTTTCAGCTATTTCCAGAATTAAATTCATCTCGATTACTTGCGCTTTGTCTATTTTATACCAACATCACATACTGGTTACTTTCTTATGACGACCAGTATATATCGAAATACATAAATATTCTAGACATATTTCAGTTTTCTCTCTCCCCGAAATGAGTGACCATTCGCGTAGTTAAAAGAAGCTTCGTTCTTTTTTATAGTTTTTTGGAACTGTACCTTAAGTTTTATTGATATTTTGACATGTATCCGTATTATTGGTACAATGCAGATCTCCCCTAATGGTGGTGATAAGGCTTCTACACGTCGCAATATGATTGCGTACAAAGTACTGACTGAGAATCTAGCTGTACAATTAAATGCATTAATCTCCTCAACATTTCCTTTTACTTTATTTGCTTTTTTGTTGACTTTCAAACAAAAATGTTTTGCGACTATGATTTTTATGCGCCGTATATAAACTTGTAGTAGCCGAAAAATAAATATATACCGGTGTTATGGTAAGAATATGCTATAGGGTGCCAAGTTGTAAACCCAGGTCACGTGCTGTCCACATCAATTCAACCTTTGTAACATAACGCTTTGAATGCAAGGAAAGAAATTACTTTTAACTTCTAAAATGCGGTGAAAAATATGGCGTTGGAAAATTGCTGTGTATATTGTGCGCTAAATTGAATGTCGGTAAGTTAGAACTTAAATGATTGAGATGATCTGCTACAAGGGTCCAGAGACTCCAGGTCTCAATACATTAGTCCCTAAAGGGTCTGAGTTTAAACATGCCACGAACATTCATATGTAGAAATTTTCGTTGACGTTGTGAAAGCGAAATTAGAAAGATTTTCAGACACCAGGCCTAAACAGTCACACATCTGTTCAATTATAAGCCTTACTATCAAATAATACTCATGTATGTTTTCTATGCTTATAGATATTTTGTTTAACACCTGGAGAAACTTTTTTATTCTCAACTTTTCATTATCTACATTTAAATCTACATGTTAATTGAAATTACATGAATCTTACACATTCACTGATAATTACGCAGCATTAACTATCCTGTCTCCGTATATATAAAAAAACCCACTCACTGCCAGTTTAACATCTTTATTTTCTGAATGTATATTATGGTAAAAACTGAAATATTTCAAGCAAAATACATGAATTGTATTCATCAATAAAGAAAAAAACAATACAGTCCAAAATTAGTTAACAAAACAAGCCCAGGAAATAAACAAATGCCAGCAAATGAATACTAAATTCTGTATTTTTCTGAATATCAAAAAATATAAAAACTTTAAAATAGAGAATATAAAGTTTATGTTGTATACGAAAATTTTCGGTTCGAAGTTCAACAGAGTAATTGGATGTAAAGTCAAACTGACATTTATACGATGATTGACACGTTGATGAGTACAATGTAGTAGAATATTTGCTAGACAAACAATATAAAAAATTATTCACACTGTGAAGGAGCCTAAACACGAGTAAATGCTGAAATATCCAAGCGATGAAGATCGCGCGTCGATCAATGTGTTTTTCTCCTCAGAGCATTTTTATCGAAGACAAACTAGTTTCGGTAATATTTTGGCTTTCTTTAAATGTCCGTTTATTAAGGGATTGTTTTTCCGAAATTGGTTTGCTCATTTATTTTGAAAAAAAATGTAAACCAGTTTATGAAACATAACAGTTTATGATGACAGCAAAAGAAAACGCTATCTTCAACCCAACACCTGATTCAATGGATATGGCGGAGTGGGCCCGGACTGTAGAAGAAAATACAAGTATCAATATAATATTTTTTTCTTTATAAACTTCAAGAGCAACGCGTATTTGATCTGGGTAGCAATTATGAATTTTAATAAGGTGATTCGTGCATAAAACAGCACTTATCGAAACTATTAGTATTTGTCAAACTGCTGAAACCATTGACACTGAAACTTGAACCGGTTTGTGTCAAAAACGCTCTGAGATTAGTGATGTTACTCCTAAGAAATGAAATGAGCATAATACATGTATACGAAAACATAAAAGAAGATATTTACAATATAAGATGTTGAGAAAGTCTTTAAGTACAAAAAGGGTACCCAAAGTATGATATATGACCCAAAAAAGTGTTATGCAGTTACTACACATTAATTTTATATACTGTATATATGCACATAAAAGTAAAGTATATGCGTATGATGGCGTCATGCAATTCAATTTCATATCAACTTTGACGTAAAGAAAAAAGGTTATGAAAGTGTACAAATGGCCACATACAGTGCTAGATATAAACTTTGTAATGATTTTGGATAAGTCGATCTTTGTTTGGTCTCACAATTATATGAAATCAAGCGGTACTATTTTTCGTCGACTGTTCACCGCCGCGTATGAATAAAAATCCAAACTGGATGGTGATGCTTTCAGAAATAGAGTCGGGTTATTGTCAGGCTGATGACACAACTGCTATTTTTAGGTTAATGGGGAGCCGTATGTTAAATATGATTTAATTAAATACATGTAACAATAAAAACGACCTACTCGTGAACTTTTTTCTATCTACATTTATCCAACATCATTTCAAAACACCAAACAGTCAAAAAAACACGGGTCCGTCAAATTATCTGGTGAAGGTTGAGTTCAAACTATTCAGCGTAGAGTGCGGCCAAGGTCTGTTCCATCATTTTTTGGCTGAATCAGGGACCATGATTCACGAGTAGCAGGAGAGATTTTACTAATTATCGAACTTGAACCATTACGCCAATTAATAGTTTTTGTTTGGTGAAGATTGAATGGAAACTGTTGAACTTGATGAGCGGACAAATATTTTAAAAACATCCTGAACACTGCAAGTGCTACCATAATTTTTCCCGACAGAACGGGCGAATAAAATTGGCCAATTATAAGTATATTTAAATCTAATCCATGAAAGTCGATGAGATACTTAATATGAAGAATCAGAGTCTTCGGAATTTTGGTGTGCTCCGACAAACTGGTTATCATCAATGTATTTCAATCGTTCCAAAAATATCGCAGCTTTGTCGCTATCAGGTATTTTTTCAAACTTATCTCTGCATTCTTTATGTAATTCTCTTCCGCTGTCTGAAAAAATTGACTCCTTGACCCTTGATTTTTCTCTGGTTTCCTTGGTATATAATTCAAATCCAAAACGGGCAACATTTTGAATGGCAGTATCTTTAAGTTCTGTAATGTTCAGTGTAATTGCAATGTCGAGGATGTCTAAACATACAATTATTTGTTTCAACATCGGGTCAAAATCGTAAAGATTTAAACAACGTATAATGTTATTCTCCGATCGATCTTCTACGCTCTCAGTCTCAAGCAACCAGCTCATCATTGTAGCTTCACATTTAGATTGAAGTCCTGAAACTTTATACTCATATGCTATTCCAACAATTCTGAGAACATTTGTATCTGAAATATCAATGTAATTCATGTACCATATACTCATTATAACGCACGTTTGACAATTTGTCAATACGCTCCTGGGTTGTCATGTACTTTGTGTCGTCTACTCGTGTCGTGTGTGTGACATTTGTCTTAATCATATGTCTCTGTGTGTCGTCCGTGTGTGACGTCTGCGTGTGACAGCAAAAAGTGGCATGTTGAGCCGTATACGTCACAAATTAGATATGTAACATGAGTGAAAAAAAGGATGCATAAAACAGAAATTGGCATCGAATACATCACATTCGTCATCAGATTTGAAAGAAAAACATAACAAGATACATTTTCTTGAACATTTTATTTATGCCACAAAGATATTATGGCTGACCAAATGATCAACACGATCATCATTATCATCCTCGTCATCATCATCTCAATCATAACCATGACCACCACGACGAACATAATCATAATCATCACTATAATTATAAAGATCACCATCATCGTCAGCACCATACCGATTGGCATCACGATCATCTTCGTCATTTTCATTAGCATAATCACAACCAGCACACGATCACCACCATCATCATCGTCATTATCAGAACGAGGAGTGTGATAATAATACATGTACATATATATATTCATTCTTTCACTGAAAAAATCACTCGATATTAAGTAATTTTACTCCCCGCAAAACAAAGTTGTACTTACATAAATAATCTGTGTTTTGGAGAGGTGCATATGTACCAGTAATTTAAGTACACATGACACATGATTGTGACGTCATATACAGCTAATATACGATCCTGAACATAGAGCATCTTACCGAGATTCAAATGTAATAAAAGTTGTATCTTTTTTATTTCTTCATCAATTTTGACCAAATAAAAAACAGGCTAAAGTAATCCTAAATCGATGAATGTAAAAATTCTTTGTTAAAAAGTCGTCAGTTTTGCAAAACAGACGAAATTGATAATTTATGACCGTCAATAACCTTTACCCGGACGATTTAGCAATTTGTAATTTGAATCAAGAACTTATTGTTATTCATAATGATAAGATAATTACGCATAATTCGTTTGTTTTAAATACTTTTTAATATTTTGCAAAAAAACAACAACAAAGGACTTTGTCATTATCATGATTACGGCATCGATGAGGATGATTACATTAATTATGATCGTAGTGATGACCGTGATTATGTAAATGCTGCTTCAGATGATCTCCGTATGGAAACGTATATGGTACACCCCGATGATGTGATAATATCGGTGTATTTAAGTCGACTTATCGTGATTATGAAAGATAATTAACTGTATTGCCTATCTACATAAATTAATCTTTTCCACATAAGTTATTGCAACTTTATCTGAAAATATATCATCTCGACGCAGACTAAGTCATCTTACCTACATAATGTGTACGTGAATTTACGAGTTTATATCAGTTTGTCGTCTTACTGTTAGACGTCAAGTCATGTTTTTACATCATGAGATTTTCATATCATGTCGTCCTATTCTATGAGAACTTGTCTTCGTTTGTAGAACAACCTCCCGGACATCCCCCATTTACTCATTTTTTGTAAGTGGACAACCTCCCCCTTCAAATACATTTTACAAGGTGGACACCCCCCTCTGCTCAGTTTTGTGTAAGTGGACAACCCTCCCCTTTCTCATACATTTTACAAGGTGGACAACCCCCTTTTTACAAGGTGGACAAAACCTCCCGCTGACATTTTTGCGGGGTTGACAAAAAAACTGAAGTAGTGGCAATAACTGAATGCATATTTTTGTTTATTAAACTGTATTTTACGGTCCAATTTGTCACACACGTATCATATATTCGGTTTGTGACATATACGAATCAACAGTGGTCTAATTATCAATGTTTTACCGTTCTATCATTCTGCTCTTGCCTAAGAATTGGTTTAAACCGCCGTAAGACGATCTTATCTCATGGATATAATAACAATTATAACGCAAAAAAGCTAATGTAAACTGGTAAAGATTTATCATATTTTTATTATACTATACCAAGTAACTCATTTCGCATAACATTTAGTTCATAGGAATGTAGATGAGAGAAACTTACGATCAACGGGGTTTTGAATGCACGGATGTAAGCACATCAAAAATTCTAGAAAATCCTCTGACTTCTTCCCTGGTAAATCTACTGTCCTCGTAATCTTTTCCTGGCAGTCGTGTTGAAACATTGATTTAAACACTGGAGACATGAGCGACAGAAAGGCTGGATGTACGTATAGAATTGTTCCATCATCAAATTTCAGATGTATGTCACCAGAGTCACTTTGTGTCTTAAATGGCTCCGGTGCGGAAGCTCTCAGTTTTTTTGACGGCGGCTCAGTTTCTGACATTCTTCTATCTGGAGTGTTAAATTGTGGAATACATAAACTTCGAATGCATGATTTGGAACAATGCATGAATCACTTAACTTTTAACTCTTAAAGAGTGACTAGCAAGATTAAAATTGTATTTATTATTTTATTTATTTCCACCATTTTGTGAGTGGAAAACTACTGTAACCCTAAAGTGACACAAATATATTTCTCATTTATAGATAGATAAATTTATTTATTTATAGATAGTTTTATTTCGGGAGTTAGTGTAAACTATAGTACATGAAAAAAAAACACAATGACAAAGAATGCATTAAGAAATCCATGACAATACGCACTAACACCAAGGATGACACAAAAAAGAGCAAGCCCTTATTTCCATTGTGGTCCTTGTAACATGACACGCCCAGGTAGAGTGTGGGCTGTTGATTATATGAATGTACAATAGTTTATGTCCAACTTTGATCGACCATAACCATTAATAAAGACAGATTAACACAAAAACCAACTCGTAAATCATGTGCTAGTAAATGCACCAATTATAAACAACAATCCCATGTTTCATTACCAAATAATTTATTGATTCTACGCGAAAACTATATTATGATAAAAGTTCAAATTGATGACCAATTATAAACGTACGCAGTACTGGAATCACGTGATATCTGACGTGTTGTGTATGACGTTGATACGATATGATACTATTTTGACCATAATTCGTAATTAAAACTCTTATTAGACATCAAAAATGCGAGTGGTTTCAAAAAATGATTGGACCGAAAACGATTGACGACAATGATTTGCTATGAAATTGAATGGGTTGCATTAATTAATCGAATAATCGTTGTAATTACATGTAAAGATAATGATCTGACACTTTTACTGTTAATTTCTCGCTTAGGAAAAACGCAGTAGGTGTCATTTTTGAACAAAGATTGTCGCTTTATTTGAAGATGAATTTCAAAGCGGTTTTTCAGTATTTTGTAGCGGAAATGCTTATCTACGGAACCCTGTCTCAAAAGTTTGATATTTGCTTTCGTTTTTATACGCCCGAAAGGTCGTATTATGTTATGGCGCTGCTCGTCCGTCCGTCCGTTTTCCTTGTACGGACAATTCCCCCTTCATTACTTGACCTATTCTCTTCAAACTCTCACGGATGATAGCTATTGGTGTCTAGTTGTGCGTAAAGGGGAGATAATTCACATTGCTGTTTTTTACTGAGTTTTTTGGTTCTTAATATATTTTTACAGCAAATTCTTGTGCGGACAACTCCTACTTCATAATTTGACCTATTTTCTTCAAACTCTCACAGATGATAACTATTGATGTGTAGTGATGTGCAAAGGCGAGATCATTTCCATTACTGTATTTGTCACTGAGTTATTTGTGAAAATTTTCTTTTTTAATTATTTGCCCTTTGCATTCAAGATATTTTAAGCCATATTTTTATCAGACTTACAGCTCTTATGTATTAAAAATCATTTTTCAAATGATCAAGAAGGCACACGTTTGTTTATAGCATGTTATCGTGACGTGTCTTTTTAACTGAGTTATTGGTCCTTCCTATTTTTTAAAGAAAATTCTTGTGTACACAAGTACATTTTCATATTTCAATTATAAGGTGTTTATCTTAAACTTCCACAAAGATCAAGAAGTGTCTCAGTTGTGCAAGAGCGAGCATAACTAAATTTGACAAGAAGCTCTTTATCAACCAATCGGGGTCTCTGTTCATAGACATATGAACAGCTAAGGTAACTCTTTCAAAACTTAAAAACCTTGCTAATGGTATCAATTCAGGCAATTTCAAGAAACATTTAACACAAATTCTCAGAAACAAATAACCTCCAGTTAAAATATTGTCATCTTAGCATGCCTCATAATACTACATTTTCCTGCATCTGAATCAGACAACTTTTGAAGCATTGTGCCCATCGCTTGTAATGAGTAATGACTTCTTTTTTATATATGTATACAAGTGTTAGAGCTTAAACTTTCAGCAAGATACGGTTTTACGTAAGGTCATTGCACAAATCCATTCATTCAGTAATGTAAGGTTATCATACATAAATGCGAAGTCATTTTCTTCATGATAAATCTTAGTCCAACGAAAATAGTTTGACAGTGCGTATTTTTCTACCCCGTCCCACTTATGGACCGTCCGAATTCTGTTATGAAATCAGCCATCCTTACAGAAGAATTAGTGAGGCTAAATTAATATACAAATGAAACGAACATCTGTGTTTCGTCGGGATATTTCTACAAACCCTAATGTTATTTTTATTTTTTCCCATTTTGAGAAAATCGCATTTGAAGTTTTAAACTGCAATAACTTTAAGCGAGATACGGGTTTGTAAAATTTGGATTAACCCTATTTAGGATAGATCTACAAGCAGGTAAGTATGATCATTGTAAAGAGCTCATCGAGACAAAAAAACGATAGCAAAATTTCAATATTGCCAGAAATAGAGTTACACGGTTGTAGAAATAAGCCGACGGTATGCACGATTGGTTTTACTGCGGGACATTCTCATAAAAGATACTCGAAGACACAAGGTTAACATCCAGTGAATCGGGTAAGAAGGCAAAAGACTGGTTTGAAAGATCACAAGCAATATTACCAGTTCCCTAACTCAGTGATCACTGGACTCCATCAAAAACACCTTCTAGTAAGATTGGCAAACAAGACAGGTATGTCAGAAAGCCACCTAGATACAGCTATATTTGAACATAACATGTCTGTATATTGCAATTGTAACACTTATTTTATGCAATAATATAATCCCGACCAAGAGGTGTTAACAAGAGACCATTATAGATATTTCGTTACAACCGTAGATCTATATACCTTGTACTGGTCAGTGACAAAATGCATTCAAGTGATTCGTGCGGAGAAATTGACAGCTACTTACAGAGAACAATATTAGCATGGGTAAACGATCCGGGAACGCCTTTAAGATTAAGCACTATATATACATGTACTTGAAATACCATTGAAATCAGACGAAAAACCCGAAAGATAGTTGTTTTTTTCTTACAATGAATAATAATATTGTATTACCCCAGTATTTAGCAGCCGATGCATTAAGTATACTTGAACCCACAGTAACTTGACCTAATTTTATGTTTCGTGTATTTAAACCTGTGTACTTTTGTTATTACGCAATGTCATGCATTTTCACTTTAAAATTATAATATACGTCATTTTTAGATTGCATGCAGATAGGAAATCACTTACTACTATCGTCTGTTGAATAGTAAACCCGTTTAATTTGTAGCTATCAACTTGCACATTTACGTCGACAGCCATATTGTATACATGTATCGTGTGGCATTATGGGATTTCCCCTTAGTTACTGTTGCTATCTTTTTGTTTACAACAGAATTTCTCCGAATTGTCAGAATAGTGTAGAAACTATGTTTCATGCTAAAAACACACTTAAGAGGAAATTTCAGGTAGCAGTCATGTTTTATTATAAATTTCCTATGTAAATGTCAAGTTTCGTCGATATTAGTCCAGTATTTAATTAGTAAACAGTGCTTTAATTTTACCCCACAAATTTTCTGTGCGGACTCCGCAATTTTTCGATGCGGACCCCACACATTTTTTTTGTGGACCCCGCACATCTTTTTTGCGGACCCCACATATTTTGGATGTGGGGTTTGTGGGAGTATAAATAGCTCCGCGGAAATTTTTGAAAACACTCCAGATTTTCTTTTGCTAACGTAAGGCCACGTCCGTTTTATCTGATTTTTTAAGTTTGAACTTCGTTTTTTTTAGATTATTTAGCATTAATAAATCGGAAGCGTTTCATGCTAACGAAATATTTGTTAAGTAAATTTATTTATCTCCACATTTTTGTTGATTTTTTTTTTGAAATAGATTATTGTCCTTGAAATCTATGTAAAATAGACAAATTTTGCAAAGCACCATTTTTGGAGTCAGCTGTATTTGTTTTACTTTTATCTAGTCAGACTAGGCATTGAAACTTTGTTATCCTATTCATTGTTGTATTGATGCATAATGTTGCAAAATAGATTTTTGAACATCTAAAGTTCTAGTCTGTCTTTATTTTCGGTAATTAAAATCACACATACACACACATATACACATACGCTTCAGTGGAGCGTAACAATATTGTATGAACTAAAGACCTCTTTGTCAGAAAATGTATACATCCCGTAATTTAGACCTACCATTTAAAATGACACGTTAATTACTACATTAGTTTGTCGTATATTAAAAGAATAATGCTTATAAGAAATCATCGATGCAAAGCAAACCATTTATATTTCACAAAACATAATTATCTATTCATGGCCATTCAAAACATGTCGTTATTCGATATTTAAAAAAGACTTCTTCGAGGCAAATATATACTGATAATTTACCTCGTATTGAAGGATATAATTTTCTTAATCCATCGCACAGGGAAATGTTATACAATATACATGCACATTAACGTAAAGACCGTTTTTCGGTATTACTTTGTTTTTCTCTCGCCGATATTTTCATTTTTCTAACAAAAAGATATATTGGCGTAAGTGGAAATCAAGATTTAATTATTTTTCCCGATTGATCACAAAACATATTGAAGTGAAGTCGCTACTGCAAGTTTGTTTCCGATCCGTATGGATTGTGGACAGAAAATTAACTCTTCTGAATATTGTATAGAAAGCTCCAAAAAGCATTTCAAATAGTTTGTCAAACAAAAATCCATAATGTACATTGCACACTGCGTATGTATTAGACAATTTGCTACGTGAGCCTGAGCATATATATGCATTTTAACATGATATATATCATAACCAATACTAAAAACCGGACCATTTCGGACTGAGCAAAGAGTCTGGTTTTCTGAGTTCCGGTTTTAGAGAAGTATAGATGATCGAACAGAAAAAAGTGGGACTTGAAAAATCGTCCGATTTCCAGAGCATTCCGGTTTTCCTATTCCGGTTTTCAGGGGTTTTACTGTATACACTTTCACTACTACGGCGACGTCATTATTTCTGTAGCATTAACTTGAAACGCACAATCTCTATCCAGAGTTGTCGTTCGTTATCCATCACATACATCTCTGTCAACGTCTGGAAAGTAGTTCAAAAACAAGTGTTCGGGTCTCCTGTAGTTTCCATCTGATACACAGACTCACGCGGTTGATTCTCTAAATGTACATTTGTTGTCATAATTTTACACGATAACCTTCGACTTCTGCGTTTCATTTCCATATAAGCGGCGTAACTTTGTGACCTAATTACTAAAAGTAAACAAATATTCTCCGTGGAGAAGTAGTGCGCCAGATAAATAAAATAATTTCTCTGATTATCTGGTAAATTATAACATCTTTTGTCTCGAAGGCATTGTGGAAAAGAAAGTGCTGAACTTAGTTGTAGATTTTGTATCATTTGAGGCTTTAGTGTTTGCCCTCATTTGCCAACCAATGAAATCGCTCAGATATTCAAAAAATTGTTTTGCTTATTCGTTAAAACAGTCTACTTGGACGTCTTAATTCTGTAGAACTTGCTCTTAATTATTAAGTGATCAAAAGTAGACAGTCTCGTAACCTTTGACTTCGGTCTTGCCAGCCCCCGAATGTGTAGAACCATATTTGGAATACTCCTGACGTCATATTTTACTACAGTATCAGGAGTCTGTCGTTTGTGTCAAAATGTTCATGTGTAGCAGAGGCTGAAACTCCGCCTATCGTACACGAGCTTATGTGCGGACGATCAACTGCGCAATGACAGAGAGGTCAAATGAGGGCAAACACTAAATGAGTTAGTGTTTATTAAGTGAAATCTTAACGATTAAGAAACCACAGTCGCTCGCTATCGCTCGCTCCTTTAGGTTTCTTAATCGTTAAGATTTCTCTTAATAAACACTACCATATACTTATTTCTTGTTTTACAAGAATCTTGTAAAACGCCGAGACGTTGACAGAGATGTATGGGAGAGATAACGAACGACAACTCTGGATAGAGATTGTGAAACGCAGTTCGCAAATGGCGATTCATATCACGAACTGCGTTACAGCAAGCCGTCTGCTGTTTCGAACAGCGATCTGCATTACAACTGAAACCCATTCTTTTTTTATCAGCACTGTTTTCTCTAATCAGGTATAGATTATAGATTGCCGTCCAATACCAATGTGTCGGTATTAAATTACAAAAGCTTTAGAAACTCAAGCTCTGGGTATCATTTCGAGTAAGAGGCTGTTGCTTGAGCTGTATGCAAGGGGGGAAACGTTTTTGATACAGATATATAACGTTTCTTATTAAAACATTTTCTGCTACTGATTTATTAAATTTCACACACTTGAAAATTAATTTAATCGCATATACCAAAAGCAGTATTTTAAGATAGATAGTAGCCTCAACCTACGCGCCTCATGCAGTCCAATATTTTACATATCAGCCAGTTTTCTGCTAATGTCTATTATACGTCGGCTTATTTCTACAACCTCGTAACTCAATTTTTGGCAATACATGTATTTAGATTTTGGTAGAATCTTTTTTCGTCTCAATGAGCTCTTTACAATATCATACCTGCATGTAGATCTAACTTAAATAGGGTTAATCACAATTCCACAAACCCATTACTCGCTTAAAGTTATTGACGTTCAAAACTTCAAATGCGATTTTTTCAAAATAGCCAGAAAATGGCATACGGGTTTGTAGAAGTAACTGAACGTGTAACATATTGGAAATCTACGATAAAACACAATTATTTGCTCAACATCCTTCTGTAACTTAGCAATGAGACATGCAAGAGATGATTTATTGATAATTCCGCGGACTCGTGATTTAACATTTACATACTTCTCATGTTACATTAACCGATAAATTATGGAAAATTATCCAATATTTCTTAAATACTGATAATGATTGTTTAAAACTTATTTCAAAAATCTCGTGAGAGACATTTTTAAATAATTATATAGATGTTCTTACTTGTGTTCTTTACTGTTCCCGTCGACTGGTACGTACGATTTTGTAGCTTTCAAATTGTCAATGAATTGACGACTAGAGTATAGATCTGTTTGTTTGCAAAGAAATACGCTTTCAAAATGCTTGCACAGAACACTTTATATTGATCGTTCCCGACCGATTATTTTCAAGGTACTGTTCATTCATATTGATCATGTTAACATGATCAAATTACTTTAAACTTGTAGTGAATATAATAAATAACCTTGTGCAACTAAAGTAATATGGTAGTTGTACAAAATCATGCTGTGTTCAAAGATTGTAGGACAAAATCTCTTACATTGAATAAATACACATTGCCCCTTACATACTTCTTCATAATATAAAATGGTGAATCTATTTTGTTAGAGTTGTTTCTCCTCTGTGTGTATGCGTGCGAGGGTGCGTGCGTGCGTGTTTTTTTGTGTGAGTGTGTGTGTGTGTGTGTGTGGGAGGGGGTGACCATACATAACATTTCTTACAGTTTGTTTGCTCCCTTTTTGCAGATCTACTAAATCTAAGAGGCTTTTCGTCCGCTACTTGTGAACCAACACTCGACAAAGGATATCAAATTATATTGCTATATGAGCTTATGTGAAGTTCATGCGATACATCTGAATTAGATTACGTTTAAAAACAACTGACAGACCTTTATTTTGTAGCCAAGTGTTGTCTTATACGACCCATTTTGTAGTTTGTTACTAAAGAAATATGTAAACATATTGCAATCATTTAATACCCTTACAGGCTATAATCATAATTTATAAAAATAGCTTTACGCCCGTTTTTTCTAAGTGTCTAAGTTTTATACCAGCTGGCAGTTGACCGAACTAGTTTTCCTTCATTCTGTACTAAGACCTTATTCTGTGTAAGAAACTGCCTTCTTCTCCACATGTATAAACAGTGGTGAGGGACGAATACCTTGACGCAATAGCCTATCTTGAACCAAATCGTCACAAATAACTTGTGTCGTGGCCAAGGTTCGAAATCACGAGCCATAGGTCCGTAAAATCGAATCTCGGCTCCGGTTTCTGATATTTCAGTGTCTACCACTCCTCTATCAAGCCTAGTAATGTATTTAGAACATCACAAGAAACGGTCGAGGCGTGTATCGGTGGCCTTACACCGAAATAATTTGTAAATAGTGGAATAAAACACCGACGAAGAGTGAAACAGTTTAATAAGTAAAAGTAAATGAACAAGAGGGACATGACGGCCCTTTTTCGCTTACCTGAGTACAGATTACAACATTTATGGTTTTCCTGTGATTTGACCTGGTGACCTGATTTAACCTGTTCACGATATCATTAATACAAACATTCTGACAAAGCTTGGGGAAGATCCAATAAAAATTGAGACTTCTAGAGTGTGAACAAAGTTTTCAGGACATGTGACTTATCGACATAGTTTATAACACCGGATGACCCACGTTCGAACCTGCCCGAGACATCATTAAAACAAGAAAATTAGAGAGTTAACAAGGTTTTCTGCTGGCTTGGCCTGGTGACCTAGTTTTTGACCTCAGATGACCCATGTTCGAACTTGTCCAAGATATCATTATGACAAGCATTTTAACAAGGTCTAGTGAAGATCCAATCAAACCTGTGGTCTCTAGAGTGTTCACAATGTTTTCCAGTGAATTGACCTGGTGACCTAGTTTTTGACCCAAGATGACCCACGTTCTAGCTTGTCCAAGATATCCTTAATAAAAGCATTTTGACAAGGTTTGGTGAAGATCCGATGAAAACTGAGACCTCTAGAGTGTTAACAATGTTTCCAGTGGTTTGCCTCGATGACCAAATTTTTGACCCCAGATAACTCATGTTCGATCTTGTCCAAGATATCATCAAACCTCGTCAGAGTGTTTGATGAAGATCCAATCAAATTTGTGACCAACAGAGTGTTTACAAGGTTTTTCCAGACAAGAGAAACAAGAGAAAACCTTGTTGCACCAAATAAATGGTAAGAATATGCTACAGGATGTCAAGTTGTAAAGCCAGGTCACGCGCTGTCCACATCAAGTTCCACCTGTGTATCATCACCCTTTGAATGCAAGTAAAGAAATTACTTTTAACCCCTGAAATGCGGTGAAAACATTGCGTTGGAAAATTACAGTGTACATTGTGCGCTAAATTAAATGTCGGTAAGTTTGAACTGTTTTAACTGATCTGTTACAAGGGTCCAGGGACTCCATGTCACGATACATTAGTCCCTAAAGGGTCTTACTTTAAACATGCTACGAACATTCATACGTAGAAAGTTTCTTCATTGTGAAAGAGAAATTAGAAAGATTTTCAGACACCAGGCCTAAGCAGTCACACATCTGCTCAATTATTACCGAAACTATCAAATATTATACATGCATGTTTTCTGTACTTTTGTTTAACACCTGGAGAAACTTTTTTATTCTCAACTTTTCATCATTTAAATTGAAATTACATGAAACTTACACATTCACTGATAATTACGCAGAATTAACTATCCTGTCTCAGTATGTATAAGAAATACTCACTGCCAGTTTAACATCTTTATTTTCTGATTGTATATTATGGTAAAAACTGAAATATTTCAAGCAAAATACATGAATTGTATTCATCAATAAAGGGACAAACAATACAGGCAAAAATTAGTAAACAAAACAAGCACAGGAAATAAACAAATGTCAGCAAACGAATACTAAATTCTGTATTTTTCTGAATATCAAAAATATAAAAACTTTAAAATAGAGAATATAAAGTTTATGTTGTATACGAAACTTTTCGGTTCGAAGTTCAAATGAGAAATTAGATGTAAAGTCAAACTGACATTTATACGATGATTGACACGTTGACTGAGTACAATGTAGTAGAATATATGCAAGACAAACAATATAAAAAAGTTATTCACAGTATGAAGGAGCCTAACTACGAATAATGCTGAAATGTCTAAGCGATGAAGATCGCGCGTCGATCAATGTGTTTTTCTCCTCAGAGCATTTTTTATCGTAGACAAACAAGTTTCGGTAATATTTTGGCTTTCCATAAATTTATTTAGAGATTGTTTTCCCGAAATTGGTTTGCTCATTTATTTTGAAAAAATGTAAACCAGTTAATGAAACTTTCGAAACCACCTCCTGGTGTGGCTTTGTCAGTTTCGTTGCATCCGAATAAAGGTTCACTGTGCGAAAAAGAAAATGGCAGCAAAAGAACACGCTATCTTCAACCTAACACATGATTCGATGGATATGGCGTAGTGGGCCCGGACTGTAGAAGAAAATACCAGTATCAATATAATATTTTCTTCTTTATAAACCTCAAGAGCAACGCGCATTTGATCTGAGTAGCAATTATGAATTTTAACAAGGTGATTCGTACATAAAACAGCACTTATCGAAACTATCTTTAGTATTTGTCAAACTGCTGAAACCATTGACACTGAAACTTGAACCGGTTTGTGTTAAAAACGCTCTGAGATTAGTGATGTTACTCCTAAGAAATGAAATGAGCATAATACATGTATACGAAAACATAAAGGAAGATATTTACAATATAAGATGTTGAGAAAGTCTTTAAGTACAAAAAGGGTACCCAAAGTATGATATATGACCCAAAAAAGTGTAATGCAGTTACTACACATTAATTTTGTATACTGTATATATGCACATAAAAGTAAAGTATATGCGTATGATGGCGTCATGCGATTCAATTTCATATCATTTTTGACGTAAAGAAAAAAGTTTATGAAAGTGTACAAATAACCACATACAGTGCTAGATATAAACTTTGTAATGATTTTGGATAAGTCGATCTTTGTTTGGTCTCACAATTATATGAAATCAAGCGGTACTATTTTTCGTCGACTGTTCACCGCCGCGTATGAATAAAAATCCGAACTGGATGGTGATGCTTTCAGAAATAGAGTCGGGTTATTGTCAGGCTGATGACACAACTGCTATTTTTAGGTTAATGGGGAGCCGTATGTTAAATATGATTTAACTAAATACATGTAACAATAAAAACGACCTACTCGTGAACTTTTTTCTATCTACATTTATCCAACATCATTTCAAAACACCAAACAGTCAAAAAAACACGGGTCCGTCAAATTATCTGGTGAAGGTTGAGTTCAAACTATTCAGCGTAGAGTGCGGCCAAGGTCTGTTCCATCATTTTTTTGCTGAATCAGGGACCATGATTCACGAGTAGCAGGAGAGATTTTACTGATTATCGAACTTGAACCATTACGCCAATTAATAGTTTTTGTTTGGTGAAGATTGAATGGAAACTGTTGAACTTGATGAGCGGACAAATATTTTAAAAACATCCTGGACACTGCAAGTGCTACCATAATTTTTCCCGACAGAACGGGCGAATAAAATTGGCCAATTATAAGTATATTTAAATCTAATCCATGAAAGTCGATGAGATAATTAATATGAAGAATCAGAGTCTTCGGAATTTTGGTGTGCTCCGACAAACTGGTTATCATCAATGTATTTCAATCGTTCCAAGAATATCGCAGCTTTGTCGCTATCAGGTATTTTTTCAAACTTATCTCTGCATTCTTTGCGTAATTCTCTTTCGCTGTTTGAAAAAATTGACTCCTTGATCCTTGATTTTTCTCTGGTTTCCTTGGTATATAATTCAAATCCAAAACGGGCAACATTTTGAATGGCAGTATCTTTAAGTTCTGTAATGTTCAGTGTAATTGCAATGTCGAGGATGTCTAAACATACAATTATTTGTTTCAACATCGGCTTAAAATCGTAAAGATTTAAACAATGCATAATGTTATTCTCCGATCGATCTTCTACGCTCTCAGTCTCAAGCAACCAGCTCATCATTGTAGCTTCACATTTAGATTGAAGTCCTGAAACTTTATACTCATATGCTATTCCAACAATTCTGAGAACATTTGTATCTGAAATATCAATGTAATTCATGTACCATATACTCAGTATAACGTACGTTTGACAATTTGTCAATACGCTCCTGGGTTGTCATGTACTTTGTGTCGTCTACTCGTGTCGTGTGTGTGACATTTGTCTTAATTATATGTCTCTGTGTGTCGTCCGTGTGTGACGTCTGCGTGTGACAGCAAAAAGTGGTATGTTGAGCCGTATACGTCACAAATTAGATATGTAACATGAGTGAAAAAAAGGATGCATAAAACAGAAATTGGCATCGAATACATCACATTCGTCATCAGATTTGAAAGAAAAACATAACAAGATACATTTTCTTGAACATTTTATTTATGCCACAAAGATATCATGGCTGACCAAATGATCAACACGATCATCATTATCATCCTCGTCATCATCATCTCAATCATAACCATGACCACCACGACGAACATAATCATAATCATCACTATAATTATAAAGATCACCATCATCGTCAGCACCATACCGATTGGCATCACGATCATCTTCGTCATTTTCATTAGCATAATCACAACCAGCACACGATCACCACCATCATCATCGTCATTATCAGAACGAGGAGCGTGAAAGTAATACATGTACATATATATATTCATTCTTTCACTGAAAAAATCACTCGATATTAAGTAATTTTACTCCCCGCAAAACAAAGTTGTACTTACATAAATAATCTGTGTTTTGGAGAGGTGCATATGTACCAGTAATTAAAGTACACATGACACATGATTGTGACGTCATATACAGCTAATATACGATCCTGAACATAGAGCATCTTACCGAGATTCAAATGTAATAAAAGTTGTATCTTTTTTATTTCTTCATCAATTTTGACCAAATAAAAAACAGGCTAAAGTAATCCTAAATCGATGAATGTAAAAACTCTTTGTTAAAAAGTCGTCAGTTTTGCAAAACAGACGAAATTGATAATTTATGACCGTCAATAACCTTTACCCGGACGATTTAGCAATTTGTAATTTGTATCAAGAACTTATTGTTATTCATAATGATAAGATAATTACGCATAATTCGTTTGTTTTAAATACTTTTTAATATTTTGCAAAAAAACAACAACAAAGGACTTTGTCATTATCATGATTACGGCATCGATGAGGATGATTACATTAATTATGATCGTAGTGATGACCGTGATTATGTAAATGCTGCTTCAGATGATCTCCGTATGGAAACGTATATGGTACACCCCGATGATGTGATAATATCGGTGTATTTAAGTCGACTTATCGTGATTATGAAAGATAATTAACTGTATTGCCTATCTACATAAATTAATCTTTTCCACATAAGTTATTGCAACTTTATCTGAAAATATATCATCTCGACGCAGACTAAGTCATCTTACCTACATAATGTGTACGTGAATTTACGAGTTTATATCAGTTTGTCGTCTTACTGTTAGACGTCAAGTCATGTTTTTACATCATGAGATTTTCATATCATGTCGTCCTATTCTATGAGAACTTGTCTTCGTTTGTAGAACAACCTCCCGGACATCCCCCATTTACTCATTTTTTGTAAGTGGACAACCTCCCCCTTCAAATACATTTTACAAGGTGGACACCCCCCTCTGCTCAGTTTTGTGTAAGTGGACAACCCTCCCCTTTCTCATACATTTTACAAGGTGGACAACCCCCTTTTTACAAGGTGGACAAAACCTCCCGCTGACATTTTTGCGGGGTTGACAAAAAAACTGAAGTAGTGGCAATAACTGAATGCATATTTTTGTTTATTAAACTGTATTTTACGGTCCAATTTGTCACACACGTATCATATATTCGGTTTGTGACATATACGAATCAACAGTGGTCTAATTATCAATGTTTTACCGTTCTATCATTCTGCTCTTGCCTAAGAATTGGTTTAAACCGCCGTAAGACGATCTTATCTCATGGATATAATAACAATTATAACGCAAAAAAGCTAATGTAAACTGGTAAAGATTTATCATATTTTTATTATACTATACCAAGTAACTAATTTCGCATAACATTTAGTTCATAGGAATGTAGATGAGAGAAACTTACGATCAACGGGGTTTTGAATGCACGGATGTAAGCACATCAAAAATTCTAGAAAATCCTCTGACTTCTTCCCTGGTAAATCTACTGTCCTCGTAATCTTTTCCTGGCAGTCGTGTTGAAACATTGATTTAAACACTGGAGACATGAGCGACAGAAAGGCTGGATGTACGTATAGAATTGTTCCATCATCAAATTTCAGATGTATGTCACCAGAGTCACTTTGTGTCTTAAATGGCTCCGGTGCGGAAGCTCTCAGTTTTTTTGACGGCGGCTCAGTTTCTGACATTCTTCTATCTGGAGTGTTAAAATGAGGAATACATAAACTTCGAATGCATGATTTGGAACGATGCATGAATCACTTAACTTTTAACTCTTAAAGAGTGAATAGCAACATTAGAATTATTTTATTTATGTCCATCATTTTGTGAGTGGAAAACTACTATAACCCTAAAGTGACACACAAATATAATTCTCATTTATAGATAGATAAATTTATTTATAGATAGATTTATTTCGGCAGTTAGTGTTAACTATGGTACATGAAAAAACACAATAACAAAGAATGCATAAAGAAATCCATGACAATACGCACTAACACCAAGGATGACACAAAAAAGAGCAAGCCCTTATTTCCATTGTGGTCCTTGTAACATGACACGCCAAGGTAGAGTGTGAGCTGTTGATTATATAAATGTACAATAGTTTATGTCCAACTTTAATCGACCATGACCATTAATAAAGACAGATTAACACAAAAACCAACTCGTAAATCATGTGCTAGTAAATGCACCAATTATAAACAACAATCCCATGTTTCATTACCAAATAATTTATTGATTCTACGCGAAAACTATATTATGATAAAAGTTCAAATTGATGACCAATTATAAACGTACGCAGTACTGGAATCACGTGATATCTGACGTGTTGTGTATGACGTTGGTACGATATGATACTATTTTGACCATAATTCGTAATTAAAACTCTTATTAGACATCAAAAATGCGAGTGGTTTCAAAAAATGATTGGACCGAAAACGATTGACGACAATGATTTGCTATGAAATTGAATGGGTTGCATTAATTAATCGAATAATCGTTGTAATTACATGTAAAGATAATGATCTGACACTTTTACTGTTAATTTCTCGCTTAGGAAAAACGCAGTAGGTGTCATTTTTGAACAAAGATTGTCGCTTTATTTGAAGATGAATTTCAAAGCGGTTTTTCAGTATTTTGTAGCGGAAATGCTTATCTACGGAACCCTGTCTCAAAAGTTTGATATTTGCTTTCGTTTTTATACGCCCGAAAGGTCGTATTATGTTATGGCGCTGCTCGTCCGTCCGTCCGTTTTCCTTGTACGGACAATTCCCCCTTCATTACTTGACCTATTCTCTTCAAACTCTCACGGATGATAGCTATTGGTGTCTAGTTGTGCGTAAAGGGGAGATAATTCACATTGCTGCTTTTTACTGAGTTTTTTGGTTCTTAATATATTTTTACAGCAAATTCTTGTGCAGACAACTCCTACTTCATAATTTGACCTATTTTCTTCAAACTCTCACAGATGATAACTATTGATGTGTAGTGATGTGTAAAGGCGAGATCATTTCCATTACTGTATTTGTCACTGAGTTATTTGTGAAAATTTTCATTTTTAATTATTTGCCCTTTGCATTCAAGATATTTTAAGCCATATTTTTATCAGACTTACAGCTCTTATGTATTAAAAATCATTTTTCAAATGATCAAGAAGGCACACGTTTGTTTATAGCATGTTATCGTGACGTGTCTTTTTAACTGAGTTATTGGTCCTTCCTATTTTTTAAAGAAAATTCTTGTGTACACAAGTACATTTTCATATTTCAATTATAAGGTGTTTATCTTAAACTTCCACAAAGATCAAGAAGTGTCTCAGTTGTGCAAGAGCGAGCATAACTAAATTTGACAAGAAGCTCTTTATCAACCAATCGGGGTCTCTGTTCATAGACATATGAACAGCTAAGGTAACTCTTTCAAAACTTAAAAACCTTGCTAATGGTATCAATTCAGGCAATTTCAAGAAACATTTAACACAAATTCTCAGAAACAAATAACCTCCAGTTAAAATATTGTCATCTTAGCATGCCTCATAATACTACATTTTCCTGCATCTGAATCAGACAACTTTTGAAGCATTGTGCCCATCGCTTGTAATGAGTAATGACTTCTTTTTTATATATGTATACAAGTGTTAGAGCTTAAACTTTCAGCAAGATACGGTTTTACGTAAGGTCATTGCACAAATCCATTCATTCAGTAATGTAAGGTAATCATACATAAATGCGAAGTCATTTTCTTCATGATAAATCTTAGTCCAACGAAAATAGTTTGACGGTGAGTATTTTTCTACCCCGTCCCATTTATGGACCGTCCGAATTCTGTTATGAAATCAGCCGTCCTTACAGAAGAATTAGTGAGGCTAAATTAATATACAAATGAAACGAACATCTGAGCTAAATGTTTCGTCGGGATATTTCTACAAACCCTTATGTTATTTTTATTTTTTCCCATTTTGAGAAAAATCGCATTTGAAGTTTTAAACTGCAATAACTTTAAGCGAGATACGGGTTTGTAAAATTTGGATTAACCCTATTTTGGATAGATCTACAAGCAGTTAAGTGTGATTATTGTAAATAGCTCATCGAGACAAAAAAAATGATAGCAAAATCTCAATATTGCCAGAAATAGAGTTACACGGTTGTAGAAATAAGCCGACGGTATGCACGATTGGTTTTACTGCGGGACATTTTCATAAAAGATTAAGGTTAACAAGTATATACATGTACTTGAAACACCATTGAAATCAGACGAAAACCCGAAAGATATTTTTTTTTCTTACAATGAATAATAATATTGCATGAACTAAAGACCTATTTGTCAGAAAATGTATACATCCCGTAATTTAGACCTACCATTTAAAATGACACGTTAATTACTACATTAGTTTGTCGTATATTAAAAGAATAATGCCTATAAGAAATCATCGATGCAAAGCAAACCATTTATATTTCACAAAACATAATTATCTATTCATGACCATTCAAAACATGTCGTTATTCGATATTTAATAAAGAACATTTTAATAAGCGGGTCGTTACCTTCCATTTGTAAACAAGAACGAATATTTAGATAATGTAACTTGTATTGAAGTATATAATTGTCCGAATTCATCGTTATGATCAATGTAATGATATTAATACCATAAAATACGTAAAATATTTCATGAATATAAATTTAACAGCCGACAATCAGAACTCCTAGCATAATTTTCATCATTCACAATCATCAACGTCAATGTGTAATAGAAAAAATACAAGCACATTAGCGTAAAGACCGTTGTTTGGTCTCGATTTGTTTTTCTCCTGCCGATATTTTCATTTTTCTTATAAACTTTGTTAGCAAACTAAAAAGAATTTACTTACAAAAAGGGTTAGCTGACATACCGCTAAAGTTGCTACTGCTAGTTAGTTGTCCGGTTGATGTGTTGACTGTACCAAAGATTGAAGCTCCCGGTATTTTTCTTTTTGATCGGAGCTCAATGTTCGACATTCTTCTGTCTGGAGTGTTAAAATGTTGAATACATAAGCTTCAAATGCATGATTTGGAACGATGCATGCAATACTTAAGTTTCTACTCTAATAAAGAGTGACTAGCAAGATTAAAATTGTATTTATTTTATTTCGACCATTTTGCGCATGAAAACTACTATAACACTAAAGTGATACACAAATATATTTCTCAATTATTATAGACAAATTTACAATGGTACATGAAAAACACAATAACAAAGAATGCATAAAGAAATCCATGACCATACACAAAAAAGCAAGCCCTTATTTCCATTGTGGTCCATGTAACATGACACGCCCAGGTAG
Organism: Lutraria rhynchaena; assembly: GCA_008271625.1. Classification (NCBI taxonomy): domain Eukaryota; kingdom Metazoa; phylum Mollusca; class Bivalvia; order Venerida; family Mactridae; genus Lutraria; species Lutraria rhynchaena. The sequence continues at coordinate 3,227,701 of VIBL01000004.1, read as the reverse complement.
AGCGTGGGCTGTTGATTATATAAATGTACAATAGTTTATGTCCAACTTTAATCGACCATAAATCATGTGCCAGTAAATGCACCAATTATAAACAACGGGCCCATGTTTCATTACAAAATAATTTAATGATTCTACGCGAAAAAAAAAACTTGCTAACGGTATCAACTCAGGCAATTTCAAGAAACATTTGAAACATATCAGCTAGATACGGTTTTACGTAAGGTCATTGCACAAATCCATTCGTACATAAATGCGAAGTTATTTTTCTTCATGATAAATCTTAGTCCAACGAAAATAGTTTGACAGTGAGTATTTTTCTACCCCGTCCCACTTATGGACCGTCCGAATTCTGTTATGAAATCAGCCATCCGGACAGAAGAATTAGTGAGGCTAAATTAATATACAAATGAAACGAACATCTGATCTCAATGTTTCGTCAGGATATTTCTACAAACCCTTATGTTATTTTTATTTTTTCCCATTTTGAGAAAATCGCATTTGAAGTTTTAAACTGCAATACCTTTAAGCGAGATACGAGTTTGTAAAATTTGGATTAACCCTATTTAGGATAGATCTACAAGCAGGTAAGTATGATCATTGTAAAGAGCTCATCGAGACAAAAAAACGATAGCAAAATTTCAATATTGCCAGAAATAGAGTTACACGGTTGTAGAAAAAAGCCGACAGTATGCACGATTGGTTTTACTGCGGGACATTCTCATAAAAGATACTCGAAGACACAAGGTTAACATCCAGTGAATCGGGTAAGAAGGGGCAAAAGACTGGTTTGAAAGATCACAAGCAAGATTACCAGTTCCCTAACTCAGTGATCACTTGACTCCATCAAAAACACCTTCTAGTAAGATTGGCAAACAAGACAGGTATGTCAGAAAGCAACCTAGATACAGCTATATTTGAACATAACATGTCTGTATATTGCAATTGTAACACTTATTTTATGCAATAATATAATCCCGACCAAGAGGTGTTAACAAGAGACCATTATAGATATTTCGTTACAACCGTAGATCTATATACCTCGTACTGGTCAGTGACAAAATGCATTCAAGTGATTCGTGCGGAGAAATTGACATCTAGAACAATACAGAGAACAATATTAGCACGGGTACACGATCCGGGAACGCCATGAAGGTTAACTAGTACATACTTGAAATACCATTGAAATCAGACGAAAAGACTGAAAAATAGTTTTTTATAACAATGAATAATAATATTGCATGAAGTAAAGACCTCTTTGTCAGAAAATTCCGGTTTTCAGAGTCCGGTTTTCAGGGGTTTTACTGTATACACGTTCACTACTACGGCGACGTCATTATTTTTGTTGCATCAAGTTGAAACGCAGTTCGCAGTAGGCGATTCAAATCACGACTTGCGTTCCAGCAAGTCGTCTGCGGTTTCGAACAGCGAAGTGCATTACAACTGCAACCCATTATTTTGTTCTGTCAGCAAGCACTGTTTTCTCTAATGCGGTATAGATTATAGATTGCCGTCCAATACCAAAGTGTTGGTATTAAATTACAAAAAGTTTGAGTATGGTCATATTGTAAAGTAGAAGATGAGAAACTCCAGCTCTGGGCATCATTTCGAGTAAAATTTATGGCTGTGCTTGAGCTGTACGCAAGGAGGAAAACTTTTTCGATACAGATGTATAACGTTTCAATTAATCATTTTATGCAACTGATTTATTAAATTTCATACACTTGAAAATTAATTCAATCGCTTATACCAAAAGCAGTATTTTACGATAGATAGTAGCCTCAACCTACGCGTCTCATGCAGTCCAATATTTTACATATCGGCCAGTTTTCCGCTAATGTCTACTACGTCGGGTTATTTCAACAACCTTAGTAACTCAATGTTTTGGCAAAATTGAGATTTTGAAATAATCTTTTTCGTCTCGATGAGCTCTTTACAATGATCATACTTGTCTGCTGGTAGATCAATCTTAAATAGGGTTAATCCCAATTCCAAAAACCAATTACTCGCTTAAAGTTATTGACGTTCAAAACTTTAAATGCGCTTTTCTCAAAATGGGAAAAAATGGCATACGGGTTTGTAGCAGTAACCGAACGTGTAACATATTGGAAATCTACGATAAAACACAATTATTTGCTCAACATCCTTCTGTAACTTAGCAATAAGACATGCAAGAGATTTATTGATAATTCTGCGGACTCGTGATTTAACATTTACATACTTCCTATGTTACATTAACCGATAAATTATGGAAAATTATCCATTATTTCTTAAATATTGATAATGATTGTTTAAAACTTACTACAAAAAATCTCGTGAGAGACATTTTTAAATAATTATATAGATGTTCTTACTTGTGTTCTTTACTGTTCCCGTCGACTGGTACGCACGATTTTGTAGCTTTCAAATTGTCAATGAATTGACGACTAGAGTATAGATCTATATGTTTGCAAAGAGATATGCCTTCAAAATGCATGCAATAGAACACTTTATATTGATCGTACCCGACCGATTATTTTCAAGGTATTGTTCATTCATATTGATCATGTTAACATGATCAAATTACTTTAAACTTGTAGTGAATATAATAAATAACCTTGTGCAACTAAAGTAATATGGTAGTTGTACAAAAATCATGAGGTGTTCAAAGATTGTAGGACAAAATCTCCTACATTGAGTAAATACACATTGCCCCTTACATACTTCTTCATAATATAAAATGGTGAATCTATTTTGTTAGAGTTGTTTCTCCTCTGTGTGTGTGTGTGTGTGCGAGGGTGCGTACGTGTTTTGGGTGTGTGTGTGTGGGGGGGGGTGACCATACATAACATTTCTTACAGTTTGTTTGCTCCCTTTTTGCAGATCTACTAAATCTAAAAGGCTTTTCGTCCGCTACTTGTGAACCAATACTCGACAAAGGATATCAAATTATATTGCTATATGAGCTTATGTGAAGTTCATGCGATACATCTGAATTAGATTACGTTTAAAAACAACTGACAGACCTTTATTTTATAGCCAAGTGTTATTTTATACGACCTATTTTGTAGTTTGTTACTAAAGAAATATATAAGCATATTGCAATCATTTAATAGCCTTACAGGCTATAATCATAATTTATAAAAATAGCTTTACGCCCGTTTTTTCTAAGTGTCTAAGTTTTATACCAGCTGGCAGTTGACCGAACTAGTTTTCCTTCATTCTGTACTAAGACCTTATTCTGTGTAAGAAACTGCCTTCTTCTCCACAGGTATAAACAGTGGTGAGGGACGAATACCTTGACGCAATAGCCTATCTTGAACCAAATCGTCACAAATAACTTGTGTCGTGGCCAAGGTTCGAAATCACGAGCCATAGGTCCGTAAAATCGAATCTCGGCTCCGGTTTCTGATATTTCAGTGTCTACCACTCCTCTATCAAGCCTAGTAATGTATTTAGAACATCACAGGAAACGGTCGAGGCGTGTATCGGTGGCCTTACACCGAAATAATTTGTAAATAGTGGAATAAAACACCGACGAAGAGTGAAACAGTTTAATAAGTAAAAGTAAATGAACAAGAGGGACATGACGGCCCTTTTTCGCTTACCTGAGTACAGATTACAACATTTATGGTTTTCCTGTGATTTGACCTGGTGACCTGATTTAACCTGTTCACGATATCATTAATACAAACATTCTGACAAAGCTTGGGGAAGATCCAATAAAAATTGAGACTTCTAGAGTGTGAACAAAGTTTTCAGGACATGTGACTTATCGACATAGTTTATAACACCGGATGACCCACGTTCGAACCTGCCCGAGACATCATTAAAACAAGAAAATTAGAGAGTTAACAAGGTTTTCTGCTGGCTTGGCCTGGTGACCTAGTTTTTGACCTCAGATGACCCATGTTCGAACTTGTCCAAGATATCATTATGACAAGCATTTTAACAAGGTCTAGTGAAGATCCAATCAAACCTGTGGTCTCTAGAGTGTTCACAATGTTTTCCAGTGAATTGACCTGGTGACCTAGTTTTTGACCCAAGATGACCCACGTTCTAGCTTGTCCAAGATATCCTTAATAAAAGCATTTTGACAAGGTTTGGTGAAGATCCGATGAAAACTGAGACCTCTAGAGTGTTAACAATGTTTCCAGTGGTTTGCCTCGATGACCAAATTTTTGACCCCAGATAACTCATGTTCGATCTTGTCCAAGATATCATCAAACCTCGTCAGAGTGTTTGATGAAGATCCAATCAAATTTGTGACCAACAGAGTGTTTACAAGGTTTTTCCAGACAAGAGAAACAAGAGAAAACCTTGTTGCACCAAATAAATGGTAAGAATATGCTACAGGATGTCAAGTTGTAAAGCCAGGTCACGCGCTGTCCACATCAAGTTCCACCTGTGTATCATCACCCTTTGAATGCAAGTAAAGAAATTACTTTTAACCCCTGAAATGCGGTGAAAACATTGCGTTGGAAAATTACAGTGTACATTGTGCGCTAAATTAAATGTCGGTAAGTTTGAACTGTTTTAACTGATCTGTTACAAGGGTCCAGGGACTCCATGTCACGATACATTAGTCCCTAAAGGGTCTTACTTTAAACATGCTACGAACATTCATACGTAGAAAGTTTCTTCATTGTGAAAGAGAAATTAGAAAGATTTTCAGACACCAGGCCTAAGCAGTCACACATCTGCTCAATTATAACCGAAACTATCAAATATTATACATGCATGTTTTCTGTACTTGTAGACATTTTGTTTAACACCTGGAGAAACTTTTTTATTCTCAACTTTTCATCATTTAAATTGAAATTACATGAAACTTACACATTCACTGATAATTACGCAGAATTAACTATCCTGTCTCAGTATGTATAAGAAATACTCACTGCCAGTTTAACATCTTTATTTTCTGATTGTATATTATGGTAAAAACTGAAATATTTCAAGCAAAATACATGAATTGTATTCATCAATAAAGGGACAAACAATACAGGCAAAAATTAGTAAACAAAACAAGCACAGGAAATAAACAAATGTCAGCAAACGAATACTAAATTCTGTATTTTTCTGAATATCAAAAATATAAAAACTTTAAAATAGAGAATATAAAGTTTATGTTGTATACGAAACTTTTCGGTTCGAAGTTCAAATGAGAAATTAGATGTAAAGTCAAACTGACATTTATACGATGATTGACACGTTGACTGAGTACAATGTAGTAGAATATATGCAAGACAAACAATATAAAAAAGTTATTCACAGTATAAAGGAGCCTAACTACGAATAATGCTGAAATGTCTAAGCGATGAAGATCGCGCGTCGATCAATGTGTTTTTCTCCTCAGAGCATTTTTTATCGTAGACAAACAAGTTTCGGTAATATTTTGGCTTTCCATAAATTTATTTAGAGATTGTTTTCCCGAAATTGGTTTGCTCATTTATTTTGAAAAAATGTAAACCAGTTAATGAAACTTTCGAAACCACCTCCTGGTGTGGCTTTGTCAGTTTCGTTGCATCCGAATAAAGGTTCACTGTGCGAAAAAGAAAATGGCAGCAAAAGAACACGCTATCTTCAACCTAACACATGATTCGATGGATATGGCGTAGTGGGCCCGGACTGTAGAAGAAAATACCAGTATCAATATAATATTTTCTTCTTTATAAACCTCAAGAGCAACGCGCATTTGATCTGAGTAGCAATTATGAATTTTAACAAGGTGATTCGTACATAAAACAGCACTTATCGAAACTATCTTTAGTATTTGTCAAACTGCTGAAACCATTGACACTGAAACTTGAACCGGTTTGTGTTAAAAACGCTCTGAGATTAGTGATGTTACTCCTAAGAAATGAAATGAGCATAATACATGTATACGAAAACATAAAGGAAGATATTTACAATATAAGATGTTGAGAAAGTCTTTAAGTACAAAAAGGGTACCCATATTATGATATATGACCCTAAAAAAATGTAATGCAGTTACTTAACATTAATTTTATATACTGTATATATGCACATGAAAGTAAAGTATATGCGTATGATGGCGTCATGCAATTCAACTTCATATAAACTTTGACGTAAAGAAAAAAGGTTATGAAATTGTAAAATAGCCACATACAGTGCTAGATATAAACTTTGTAATGATTTTGGATAAATCGATCTTTGTTTGGTCTCACAATTATATGAAATCAAGAAGTGCTATTTTTCCTCGACTGTTCACCGACGCGTATGAATAAAAAACCAAATTTGATGGTGATGCTTCCGGAAATAGAGGTTACTGTTAGATTGATGACGTAAACGCTACATTTAGATTAATGGGGAGCCGTATGCTAAATATGATTTCTGCAATAAATACGATCTCCACGCGGACATTTTTTCTATTTACATTTATCCAACATCATAAACATTTCAACACACCAATCAGTCAAAAAACCCGGATCCGTCAAATTATCTGGTGTAGGTTGAGTTCAAACTATTAATGTAGAGTGTGGCCAAGGTCTGCTCCATCATTTTTGCTGAATCAGGGACCATGATTCACGAGTGGCAGGAGATATTTTACTGGTAATCGAATTTACTATTTTACTATATATTACGCCCACAAATATTTTGACTGAGTTTGGTGAAGATTGAATGGAAACTTTTTAACTTGGTGAGCGAAAAACTGTTTTGAAAACCACCTGCACGCCGCATGTATCCCCATAATTTGTCTCAACAAAATGGGCGAATAAAAATTAGCCAATTACAAATCTATTTAAATCTAATGCATGAAAGTTGATTTACACAATATTAATTATATCCAGTACACTTGAATCTGATTGCCAGTCAAGAAACTAATAAAAAAAATTGCAAAACGTACGGCAGCAATGTGCACTGAAATAATTTAGAAACATGAATATTATCATTTAATTTTGTTTACACCATAAACAAGTTTGAACTTAACATCCGGCAGAATATAACTGCTTCTTTGCATCTGTGTATATATGTATATTAATATGCTGTTCTCATGGGCCTTTGTGTCTATTGAATTAAAAAGTAATAAACATTATGTTATACGTATATATAATAAAATATTTATATATATAATAAACTATTTATGAAAGTGAGAATACAAGAAATAAAGAGTGTTACTTGTCATGTTCATCAGTGTAGACTAAAACAGAGACGACGATATACATAAGCAAAATAATGTACAGTTCACAACCATGCATGTTTTGTTGTGTATTATGTATTCGTGTTATAGTAATTATAGTAATTAGTTAATTAATTTATCATGGCACAGGTTTATTGTCGTCAATGTATCTCAATCGTTGCAAAAATATCGCGCTTTTACAGCCATCCGATAATTTTTCAAACTTATCATAGCATTTAATTTGTAGTGCTGATAAGTCAGACTTACGAACAATGGAGCCTTTTTTGTTGCAGGTCCCTTTGGTATAAAGTTCAACTCCAAATCGGGCAATTTTTTGAATGGCGACATCTTTAATTTTAGTGATATTAAATGTCATTGAAATGTCAAGGATGTCTAAACATGTAATTATTTTTTTCAAAGTGCCATCATCATGAAGCGCACTAATATTTTCTGTGGACTCAGACAACCAGCTCTCCAGTATAGCCATACATTTAGATTCAATGCTTGGAACTTGATACTCATGTGCCATTCCGACAATCTTGAAAACATTCGTATCTGAAATATCATTTTAATTCCTGTACTATTTACTAAGTATGACGTGCTTTTACAATTTTTCAATGCGCGTCAGGGTTGTCACAGAGGATCTTGAATGAGTGCTCATTCCTTATCATTTTCATTAAACGAGTTGACTAAATAATATGACAAGAGGCTTTGCCGAGTGTCATATTGTTTTTGTCAACGAGTTTAATAAAATGATAAAGGATGAGCACGAATGTAAGATTCTATTTATCACATAACCGTAAAAACGACCACAGAAAATGAAACAGACTATAAGATGACCTATATACAAGACGTCTAGTGTAGACTGTTCACTACTGTGCGCAAAAAAGTAGTGCATGTTTCTATAAATCGTTTGGCGATAAAATGCAAGATAAAAGACATAAAATCGCTATTTTATTTACACAAACATCATTTTATTCAATAATTAAATCATTACGAATCGTAAGTCGACCGCGTTTACAAATACCGTGGTAGCGTAGTAAAACAAAATATGCTAATGTAGTGATTTGGCTAATTTGAATATTTATTGCACAGTTTGGCAGCGCCGAACGATATTTCCGGCACGGGTTTACGACACTCCTGGACCGCAGGTTATGTGATAAATGTATTTTGTGCTGTCTATTCGTGTCGTGAGCGTGTGACATTTGCACACGTCATCTGCGTTTGCAGTCTAAATGTGAGGTCTCTGTGCGTTGTGTGTGTTTATCGTCGAAATGCGACGTCTCTGTGTGTTGTCTGTGATTGTAGTCTAAATGTGACGTGTTTGTGTGTCGTCTGTGTTGGTAGACTAAATGTGACGTCTCTGTGTGTCGCTTGATTTGTAGTATAAATGTCACGTTTCTCTGTGTCGTCTGTGTTTGTAGTCTAAGTATCACGTCTCTATGTGTCGTCTGTGTTTGTAGTCTAAATATGACATCTCTATGTGTCGTCTATGTTTGTAGTCTAAAAATGACGTCTCTGTGTGTTATGTGTGTTATTTGTATAGATGTGACGTATCTGCGTTTGTCGTATAAATGTCACGTCTCTGTGTGTCTTCTGTGTTTGTCGTACAGATGTGATGTCTCTATGTTTGTCGTATAAATGTGACGCCTCTATGTGCCGTCTGTGTTTGTAGTCTAAATGTGACGTCTCTGTGTGTCATCTGTGTTTGTCGTATAAATGTGACGTCTCTGTGTGCCATCTGTGTTTGTCGTATGAATGTGACGTCTCTGTTTGCTATCTGTGTTTGTCGCATAAATGTGACGTCTCTGTGTGTCATCTGTGTTTGTCGTATAAATGTGACGTCTCTGTGTGCTATCTGTGTTTGTCGCATAAATGTGACGTCTCTGTGTGCCATCTGTGTTTGTCGTATGAATGTGACGTCTCTGTTTGCTATCTGTGTTTGTCGCATAAATGTGACGTCTCTGTGTGTCATCTGTGTTTGTCGCATAAATGTGACGTCTCTGTGTGCTATCTGTGTTTGTCGCATAAATGTGACGTCTCTGTGTGTCATCTGTGTTTGTCGTATAAATGTGACGTCTCTGTGTGACGTATGTGATTGTAGTCTAAACATGACGTGACTGTGTGTCATCTGTGTTTGTTGTATAGATGTGACGTCCCTACGTTTTTCGTATAAATGTGACGCCTCTGTCTGACGTCTGTGTTTGACGAGTGTTTTCTGACATCTGAGTATGTCGTCTGTGTGTGAGACGTCGACGTTTGACAGCACTTAGTGGTCTGAATATCGAGGTTTTACCGTTCTGTCATTCTATTCGTGCCTCAGAGTTGATATAAGCCGCCATAGGACGACCTTTTCACATAGACTAAAACTAAGTTTTGTGAGAACCATTAGCAACTCAAAGGAAACTGATGTAAAGGGCTGGTGAAGATTTTTAATGTTTTTTTAATTATAATACACCAAGTAAATCATTTCACATGGCATTCAGTTTACAGATAGGTAGATAGAGAAACTTACGATCAACAGGTCTTTGATAGGCAGGATGTAAACACATCAAAAATTCTAGAAAATCCTCTGACTTCTTCCCTGGTAAATTTACTGTCCTCATAATCTTTCCCTGGCAGTCATTTTGAAACATTGCTTTAAACACTGGAGACATGAGCGACAGAAACGCTGGATGTACGTACAGAATTGTTCCATCATCAAATTTCAGATGTATGTCGCCAGAGTCACTTTGTGTCGTAAATGGCTCAGGTGCCGAAGCTCTCAGTTTTTTTGACGGCGGCTCAGTTTCTGACATTCTTCTATCTGGAGTGTTAAAATGTGTAATACATAAACTTCGAATGCATGATTTGGAACAATGCATGAATCACTTAACTTTTAACTCTTAAAGAGTGACTAGCAAGATTAAAATTGTATTTATTATTTTATTTATTTCCACCATTTTGTGAGTGGAAAACTACTGTAACCCTAAAGTGACACAAATATATTTCTCATTTATAGATAGATAAATTTATTTATTTATAGATAGTTTTATTTCGGGAGTTAGTGTAAACTATGGTACATGAAAAAAACACAATGACAAAGAATGCATTAAGAAATCCATGACAATACGCACTTACACCAAGGATGACACAAAAAAGAGAAAGCCCTTATTTCCATTGTGGTCCTTGTAACATGACACGCCAAGGTAGAGTGTGAGCTGTTGATTATATGAATGTACAATAGTTTATGTCCAACTTTAATCGACCATAACCATTAATAAAGACAGATTAACACAAAAACCAACTCGTAAATCATGTGCTAGTAAATGCACCAATTATAAACAACAATCCCATGTTTCATTACCAAATAATTTATTGGTTCTACGCGAAAACTATATTATGATAAAAGTTCAAATTGATGACCAATTATAAACGTACGCAGTACTGGAATCACGTGATATCTGACGTGTTGTGTATGACGTTGGTACGATATGATACTATTTTGACCATAATTCGTAATTAAAACTCTTATTAGACATCAAAAATGCGAGTGGTTTCAAAAAATGATTGGACCGAAAACGATTGACGACAATGATTTGCTATGAAATTGAATGGGTTGCATTAATTAATCGAATAATCGTTGTAATTACATGTAAAGATAATGATCTGACACTTTTAGTGTTAATTTCTCGCTTAGGAAAAACGCAGTAGGTGTCATTTTTGAATAAAGATTGTCGCTTTATTTGAAGATGAATTTCAAAGCGGTTTTTCAGTATTTTGTAGCGGAAATGCTTATCTACGGAACCCTGTCTCAAAAGTTTGATATTTGCTTTCGTTTTTATACGCCCGAAAGGTCGTATTATGTTATGGCGCTGCTCGTCCGTGCGTCCGTTTTCCTTGTACGGACAATTCCCCCCTTCATTACTTGACCTATTCTCTTCAAACTCTCACGGATGATAGCTATTGGTGTCTAGTTGTGCGTAAAGGGGAGATAATTCACATTGCTGCTTTTTACTGAGTTTTTTGGTTCTTAATATATTTTTACAGCAAATTGTTGTGCGGACAACTCCTACTTCATAATTTGACCTATTGTCTTCAAACTCTCACAGATGATAACTATTGATGTCTAGTGATGTGTAAAGGCGAGATCATTTCCATTACTGTATTTGTCACTGAGTTATTTGTGAAAATTTTCTTTTTTAATTATTTGCCCTTTGCATTCAAGATATTTTAAGCCATATTTTTATCAGACTTACAGCTCTTATGTATTAAAAATCATTTTTCAAATGACCAAGAAGGCACACGTTTGTTTATAGCATGTTATCGTGACGTGTCTTTTTAACTGAGTTATTGGTCCTTCCTATTTTTTTAAAGAAAATTCTTGTGTACACAAGTACATTTTCATATTTCAATTATAAGGTGTTTATCTTAAACTTCCACAAAGATCAAGAAGTGTCTCAGTTGTGCAAGAGCGAGCATAACTAAATTTGACAAGAAGCTCTTTATCAACCAATCGGGGTCTCTGTTCATAGACATATGAACAGCTAAGGTAACTCTTTCAAAACTTAAAAACCTTGCTAATGGTATCAATTCAGGCAATTTCAAGAAACATTTAACACAAATTCTCAGAAACAAATAACCTCCAGTTAAAATATTGTCATCTTAGCATGCCTCATAATACTACATTTTCCTGCATCTGAATCAGACAACTTTTGAAGCATTGTGCCCATCGCTTGTAATGAGTAATGACTTCTTTTTTATATATGTATACAAGTGTTAGAGCTTAAACTTTCAGCAAGATACGGTTTTACGTAAGGTCATTGCACAAATCCATTCATTCAGTAATGTAAGGTAATCATACATAAATGCGAAGTCATTTTCTTCATGATAAATCTTAGTCCAACGAAAATAGTTTGACGGTGAGTATTTTTCTACCCCGTCCCATTTATGGACCGTCCGAATTCTGTTATGAAATCAGCCGTCCTTACAGAAGAATTAGTGAGGCTAAATTAATATACAAATGAAACGAACATCTGAGCTAAATGTTTCGTCGGGATATTTCTACAAACCCTTATGTTATTTTTATTTTTTCCCATTTTGAGAAAAATCGCATTTGAAGTTTTAAACTGCAATAACTTTAAGCGAGATACGGGTTTGTAAAATTTGGATTAACCCTATTTAGGATAGATCTACAAGCAGTTAAGTGTGATTATTGTAAATAGCTCATCGAGACAAAAAAATGATAGCAAAATCTCAATATTGCCAGAAATAGAGTTACACGGTTGTAGAAATAAGCCGACGGTATGCACGATTGGTTTTACTGCGGGACATTTTCATAAAAGATTAAGGTTAACAAGTATATACATGTACTTGAAACACCATTGAAATCAGACGAAAACCCGAAAGATATTTTTTTTCTTACAATGAATAATAATATTGCATGAACTAAAGACCTATTTGTCAGAAAATGTATACATCCCGTAATTTAGACCTACCATTTAAAATGACACGTTAATTACTACATTAGTTTGTCGTATATTAAAAGAATAATGCCTATGAGAACTCATCGATGCAAAGCAAACCATTTATATTTCACAAAACATAATTATCTATTCATGACCATTCAAAACATGTCGTTATTCGATATTTAATAAAGAACATTTTAATAAGCGGGTCGTTACCTTCCATTTGTAAACAAGAACGAATATTTAGATAATGTAACTTGTATTGAAGTATATAATTGTCCGAATTCATCGTTATGATCAATGTAATGATATTAATACCATAAAATACGTAAAATATTTCATGAATATAAATTTAACAGCCGACAATCAGAACTCCTAGCATAATTTTCATCATTCACAATCATCAACGTCAATGTGTAATAGAAAAAATACAAGCACATTAGCGTAAAGACCGTTGTTTGGTCTCGATTTGTTTTTCTCCTGCCGATATTTTCATTTTTCTTATAAACTTTGTTAGCAAACTAAAAAGAATTTACATACAAAAAGGGTTAGCTGACATACCGCTAAAGTTGCTACTGCTAGTTAGTTGTCCGGTTGATGTGTTGACTGGACCAAAGATTGAAGCTCCCGGTATTTTTCTTTTTGATCGGAGCTCAATGTTCGACATTCTTCTGTCTGGAGTGTTAAAATGTTGAATACATAAGCTTCAAATGCATGATTTGGAACGATGCATGCAACACTTAAGTTTCTACTCTAATAAAGAGTGACTAGCAAGATTAAAATTGTATTTATTTTATTTCGACCATTTTGCGCATGAAAACTACTATAACACTAAAGTGATACACAAATATATTTCTCAATTATTATAGACATATTTACAATGGTACATGAAAAACACAATAACAAAGAATGCATAAAGAAATCCATGACCATACACAAAAAAGCAAGCCCTTATTTCCATTGTGGTCCATGTAACATGACACGCCCAGGTAGAGCGTGGGCTGTTGATTATATAAATGTACAATAGTTTATGTCCAACTTTAATCGACCATAAATCATGTGCCAGTAAATGCACCAATTATAAACAACGGGCCCATGTTTCATTACAAAATAATTTAATGATTCTACGCGAAAAAAAAACTTGCTAACGGTATCAACTCAGGTAATTTCAAGAAACATTTGACACATATCAGCTAGATACGGTTTTACGTAAGGTCATTGCACAAATCCATTCATACATAAATGCGAAGTTATTTTCTTCATGATAAATCTTAGTCTAACGAAAATAGTTTGACAGTGAGTATTTTTCTACCCCGTCCCACTTATGGACCGTCCGAATTCTGTTATGAAATCAGCCATCCGGACAGAAGAATTAGTGAGGCTAAATTAATATACAAATGAAACGAACATCTGATCTCAATGTTTCGTCAGGATATTTCTACAAACCCTTATGTTATTTTTATTTTTTCCCATTTTGAGAAAATCGCATTTGAAGTTTTAAACTGCAATACCTTTAAGCGAGATACGAGTTTGTAAAATTTGGATTAACCCTATTTAGGATAGATCTACAAGCAGGTAAGTATGATCATTGTAAAGAGCTCATCGAGACAAAAAAACGATAGCAAAATTTCAATATTGCCAGAAATAGAGTTACACGGTTGTAGAAAAAAGCCGACAGTATGCACGATTGGTTTTACTGCGGGACATTCTCATAAAAGATACTCGAAGACACAAGGTTAACATCCAGTGAATCGGGTAAGAAGGGGCAAAAGACTGGTTTGAAAGATCACAAGCAAGATTACCAGTTCCCTAACTCAGTGATCACTTGACTCCATCAAAAACACCTTCTAGTAAGATTGGCAAACAAGACAGGTATGTCAGAAAGCCACCTAGATACAGCTATATTTGAACATAACATGTCTGTATATTGCAATTGTAACACTTATTTTATGCAATAATATAATCCAGACCAAGAGGTGTTAACAAGAGACCATTATAGATATTTCGTTACAACCGTAGATCTATATACCTCGTACCTGTCAGTGACAAACGCATTCAAGTGATTCGTGCGGAGAAATTGACAGCTAGAACAATACAGAGAACAATATTAGCACGGGTACACGATCCGGGAACGCCATGAAGGTTAACTAGTACATACTTGAAATACCATTGAAATCAGACGAAAAGACTGAAAAATAGTTTTTTATAACAATGAATAATAATATTGCATGAAGTAAAGACCTCTTTGTCAGAAAATTCCGGTTTTCAGAGTCCGGTTTTCAGGGATTTTACTGTATACACTTTCTTTACTACGGCGACGTCATTATTTTTGTTGCATCAAGTTGAAACACAGTTCGCAGTACGCGATTCAAATCACGACTAGCGTTCCAGCAAGTCGTCTGCGGTTTCGAACAGCGAAGTGCATTACAACTGCAACCCATTATTTTGTTCTGTCAGCAAGCACTGTTTTCTCTAATGCGGTACAGATTATAGATTGCCGTCCAATACCAAAGTGTTGGTATTAACTGGGACCAATATACATGTACACATATATGTGTATATTGGTCCCAGGTATTAAATTACAAAAGCTTGAGTGTGGTCATATTGTAAAGTAGAAGATGAGAAATTCCAGCTTTGGGCATCATTTCGAGTAAATGGCTGTGCTTGAGATGTACGCAAGGAGGAAAACTTTCGATACAGATGTATAATGTTTCAATTAATCATTTTATGCTACTGATTTATTAAATTTCATACACTTGAAAATTAATTTAATCGCTTATACCAAAAGCAGTATTTTAAGATAGATAGTAGCCTCAAACTACGCGTCTCATGCAGTCCAATATTTTACATATCGGCCAGTTTTCTGCTTATGTCTACTACGTCGGGTTATTTCAACAACCTTAGTAACTCAATGTTTTGGCAATATTGAGATTTTGAAATAATCTTTTTCGTCTCGATGAGCTCTTTACAATGATCATACTTGTCTGCTTGTAGATCAATCTTAAATAGGGTTAATCCCAGTTCCAAAAACCAATTACTCGCTTAAAGTTATTGACGTTCAAAACTTTAAATGCGATTTTCTCAAAATGGGAAAAAATGGCATACTCGTGATTTAACATTTACATACTTCTCATGTTACATTAACCGATAAATTATGGAAAATTATCCATTATTTCTTAAATATTGATAATGATTGTTTAAAACTTACTACAAAAATCACGCGAGAGACATCTTTAAATGTTCTTACTTGTGTTCTTTACTGTTCCCGTCGACTGGTACGTACGATTTTGTAGCATTCAAATTGTCAATGAATTGACGACTAGAGTATAGATCTATATGTTTGCAAAGAGATATGCCTTCAAAATGCTTGCAATAGAACACTTTATATTGATCGTACCCGACCGATTATTTTCAAGGTATTGTTCATTCATAATGATCATGTTAACATGATCAAATTACTTTAAACTTGTAGTGAATATAATGAATAACCGTGTGCAACTAAAGTAATATGGTAGTTGTACAAAAATCATGAGGTGTTCAAAGATTGTAGGACAAAATCTCCTACATTGAGTAAATACACATTGCCCCTTACATACTTCTTCATAATATAAAATGGTGAATCTATTTTGTTAGAGTTGTTTCTCCTCTGTGTGTGTGTGTGCGTGCGAGGGTGCGTACGTGTTTTGGGTGTGTGTGTGTGGGGGGGTGACCATACATAACATTTCTTACAGTTTGTTTGCTCCCTTTTTGCAGATCTACTAAATCTAAGAGGCTTTTCGTCCGCTACTTGTGAACCAACACTCGACAAAGGATATGAACTTACATTGCTACATGAGCTTATGTGAAGTTCATACGATACATCTGAATTAGATTACGTTTAAAAACAACTGACAGACCTGTATTTTGTAGCAAAGTGTTGTCTTATACGACCCATTTTGTAGTTTGTTACTAAAGAAATATATAAGCATACAGCAATCATTTAATAACCTTTCAGGCTATAATCATAATTTATAAAAATAGGATTACGCCTGTTTTTTCTAAGTGTCTAAGTTTTATACCAGCAGGCAGTTGACCGAACTAGTTTTCCTTCATTCTTAACTAAGACCTTATTCTGTGTAAGAAACTGCCTTCTTCTTCATATGTATAAACAGTGGTGAGGGACGAATACCTTGATGCAATAGCCTATCTTGAACCAAATCGTCACAAATAACTTGTGTCGTGGCCAAGGTTCGAAATCACGAGCCATAAGTCCGTAAAATCTTACGCTCAGCTATAGATCTAAGCGGACTGACCATAATTCCACGGTAACTGTAGTGTGAGTGATATGCAATTCAATATGAAAATACAATTGTATATGTTTATTATATATAATATGTTTTATAAATAATAGTCAACATTATTCTATCAATATCTATTATAACGAGACAGGGTGTGATCTAGTGATAACGCACTCAACCACCAGTCGAAAAGTCGTGGGTTCGAATTTCGGCTCCGGCTTTCGGTATTTCAGGGACGTTTTTTCAGTGTCCACCACTCCTCTATCAAGCCTAATGTATTTAGTACATCACAGGAAACGGTCGAGGCGTGTATCGGTGGCCTTAGACCGAAATAATTTGTAAATAGTGGAATAAAACACCGACGAAGAGTGAAAGATTTAATAAGTAAAAGTAAATTAACAAGAGGGACATGATGGCCCTTTTTCGCTCACCTGAGTACAGATTACAACATTTATGGTTTTCCTGCGATTTGACCTGGTGACCTAATTTAATCTGTTCACGATATCATTAGTACAAACATTCTGACAAAGCTTGGGGAAGATCCAATTTAAATTGTGACTTTTAGAGTGTGAACAAAGTGTTCAGGACATTTCACTTATTGACCTAGCTTGTGACATCAGATGACCCACGACCGAACCTGACCGAGATATCATTAAAACAAACACAGTTTTGACACAGTTTAACGAAGATCCATTCATAACTGAGATCTCTAGAGAGTTAACAAAGTTTTCCAGTGGCTTGACCTGGTGACCTAGTTTTTGATTTCAGATGACCCACGTTCGAACTTGTCCAAGATATCATTATGACAAGCATTCTAACAAGGTTTAATGAAGATCCAATTAAACCTGTGGCCACTAGAGTGTTCGCAAGGTTTTCCGGTGATTTGACCTCGTGACCTAGTTTTGACCCGAGATGACCCATGTTCGGACTGGTCCAAGATACAAATAATAAAGCATTTTGACATGGTTTAGTGAAGATCCAATCTCTAAAGTGATAACAAGGTTTTCCAGGGGTTTGACACGGTGACCTAATTTTTGACCCCAGATAAAGAGGTATAAGTTTAGTTTTCTTTTCTTAAACAAGTTGAATCTTCTTGTCATTTTCGTATTAAAGTAATTATCATGTCGGTATTTCACGTTGGTAAGTTAAACAAGGTAAAACCTTGTTGCACCAAATAAATGGGAAGAATATGACTTTTTCATGCAGATACAACCTTATTACGCTATTAAAGGTGATGATGTTAGTAATTGTTTTTTGCAAAATATGCAAAAGGTGTGACGAGGTCTTTAATTGCTTTTCAAAAATTCTCTTTTTTATTATTAAATTTGAAATTAGGCAACACTATGTTTTTTTTAATTTATTTGTTTGTTATTAATAAATAATTTCATTGGAAGAACAACAACTTACCTGAAATTGTCTGCATGTTGTCTTAACTTCCTGTCAGCTGTCAAAGGGAAGTTGAACCCTGGACTTTTTCTCACAATTGTAACATAAAGTTTGTATGCAGGCCAGATTATTCACAGTATGATTCTGTCGATCTAAAAACAAAAACGTTTTATTTAAATTTGTGTGTTCATATGTATTAACAAACAAACAAAGAAGAGAATTGTCAGATTTGACATTTTATCATTTTCATGTTTTTAGTTTGCTTTTTGGTGTTTTCCAGTTATTCAGAGTTTTTCGGTTTTTACACAAATTTGTTTATTTAACATTTAAAGTCTACGTAAAATTAAAATGATTCTGCTACACACAATTATCGCATGTGTGAGTAGCATTTGTTAAATCTGTATTGCAATATCACATAGATATGTACACAGAAATGTATTCAATGCGAAAACACTGATGTGCAATCCTGACTGTTTATATAAATGTCATAAGTAATAAATGCCGTAAACCGTACCAGACTGCTGGACTTCTGGTCCGGCATGCGCCAAAAAGTTATTGGACCTGTTCGTAATTTGCCTGACAAGCCTGATGGTCCGGAAACTTTCTGGATGCCTTCCATACTCTTGAATATTACCAACATGGACAGCAGCTGCCAGACCAGAATTCATATATTCTTATAGTGCTTATATATTTCAGTTCGACATGTTAGTTGACCGTTTCCAAACATTGCAAACTCACCACCTGTATCAACGTTCAAAGCGTCCCTCCAGAAATATACACTTAAGATCCTTCAGCAAATATTTTAGATTTATTGACTTTTTTAATAGTACCTCTCTCTATGACAATCTTCAACAGGTTTTCATTATAAACTAGAACAAGAACAGCTTACCCGAAATTGTCCGTGCGTGTGTTATTTTAATTTCCAACTTCAGCCGGTCACATCACAAAACCAGAATCGCCCACACCCAGTAATGCATTCAGTTTCATCAAAGAAAAATCACCACACTAAATAAGGAATTCGTCCGATAACACCATTCCATCCATAAATGGATTGTGTCTCAACTATTTCTACACACAGGTATCCTCGCAGCCTTATGCAAGTGCAGGTCAAAACTCAAATCGCACGTTGTTTTTCTTTTCATTATGTGTTTCGAGTCCAACTAAACTGGTTAAAAGGTTAAAATTGCGCTGTTTCTTCCTATTCAATAGTTATAACTTTTGATTGTTCAAATTGATATAAAAATTGAAATAAAAAGCTAATTGAGAATTGTCACGTTTATCTAATCAAAGAGTAGATACGGACTATGTCCGCGGATATATGTGGATATGACTTTTATTTCCACTGTTTACTCAGTCACATGTGTTTATAATTTATAAACAAGAAATTCGAGCCGATTCCGAACGAGTTACACGGTAACACTGCGTAAGTCGTAACAGGGACTCTACATTTCATTAGTAATGTACAGTCCCTGGTCGTAAGTACAAGCATTTTCACGCCGCGAATATGGGCAAAACCTGTCATAAAATACACACGGAATTAAACAGAATATATCTAATTACAAAACCAAATATGTTAAATACTATAACAACAAATTGAAATGACCGTAATTGCGTACGCATACAGCGAAAATAAAAGTCATATCCGCATATATCCGCGAATATAGCCCATATCCGCTGTTTAGTCATACCGGTTGACAATCTCCATTCATAGTTGTCGTTCGTTATCTCTCCCATTTAAGTATATGATGGATAACGAACGACAACTCTGGATAGAGATTGACCGGTTTAGTCATACCCTTACAGTAGAGATAGTCTTATTTACATCTGAATAAGCTGTAATTGTTCAACAGAACTTAATATCTAAGAAAACATGGATTCAGAGGATTGGTTCTTTGAATCGATAAAGATGTAAGTTGTTTTTCCTCGTAAAAACAATGCATGACACTCGGTATATTTCGAGATTGCGCTTGATATACTTACAGTAGTATAATTTCGGACACGAATATTCGGATAGATATCTTAACCCAATTGCCATGCTGTTACTGTCCACATTTCTGTGACACTAAACCAAGCTGAATAACAGAACTAGATAAAAGGGTGGATATGAGACGAAAAAGAAATATATGATGGTTCAAGTAAATATGCCACTTATGACTTGCACTTTTGCCTTGCATTACTAATTTGGCTATTTGGTTGGCTGATTTCATGACACAGGGCTTTTTTTCATGGGTAGGGGAAGGGGCCTTTCTTAAATTTTGTGAAAAAATAATACAGTATTTTTGCAAAAGAGGAAGAAAAAACTTGAAGCAAACTGAATTTTAGGGGAAATCTGCATTAATTTAAGGATTTTTCCTGATGGGAAGACGCCTATAAACAGCCCTTGTTATAGAAGGAAAAAAAGCCCTGTGACAGGTCATATTCTTGATGCTCAATTAAAAATGGTTCGCTGTCACAATAGACTAATACTTATGTGACTTTTGCTGCTTTTTACACTGGTGTTTTACATCTTGCTTAAAGCCAGGGTCATTTGGAGACTTCCAGTTTTACCTGCGGATGAAAACCCAAGATCTACACCTGGGTAGAACCACTGAGTGACCATAAGTTAACTGGACAGCTCTCTCTCATTTGAAATTTAGTCTTGGGTAGGTTTGGAGCTCCCAACAGTGAGGGGTTAGTGATTACTAGTCGGAAATCATTACCACTCAACCATGGAGGCCCCTCAAGTTGCTTTCTAGTTGCTATCAGAGATGAGTTCCACAATTTTGTGTTTAGAAATATTAATTATATTCACAGCTGGGACCAATATACACAGCACCCTGTAACATATACAAACAAACATACAAATGGTTGTTGATTGAAATTGCTCACATAAATGCATACAATATTTGTATTGCAATTAGAATATTTGAAGTTATCTGAAATCTGTGTTCTGAGCATAGTGCAGAATTATATAAAAGTTTATGAATTCTTTGTTTTCCTCATTTCAGGTACAAGAACTTGTCAATGTATGACATGCCACAATGTGTTACTGCAATGGACTGGGTTAGTGGAGAAAGTGAGTTAGTTGTAATTTTTTTTATTCGTTCACTCTGACTTTCATGAGTTATTGTATAAAAATGAAATTGTTTTCTTAATAATTGAGTCCATCTTGAGTAGACTTTTGGATTCTGACTTTCCTGCTCGGTTTAAAGGATGACTCATCTAAGTTCAGTATGAAATCAGCCATCCTAAACTGCCAAGTTAGTAAGGGGAGCAATCAGGAGATCCTAATCAGCATTGTGTAAATTTTGTGTAAATTGTATTTTTTACCTTTCTGTTTACACCTTAATACTGACCTTGTACCACTGAGGCTGAAGCTGCGACTGTATGATAACTCCACCCATTAAGCAAAATGATCAGTCGTTGTGTATTTTTGTTGATAGGTGTGAAGTGGCTGTTAATTCAGGTTGGAAAATGGATTTGGTTGTGAAAAGTGGCTGCAGACTACATTAATCAGTTAACTGCCCAATGCAGTAATTTAAAGAAGGAAATTTGTTGGGTGGAGTTCAAAATGACTGTTAATGACAGGTGACCATTATTGACAGGTGACTGCTAATGCCAGTTGACCATTTGTACAATTTTGACAGTAGTTTTGTTCATATTTCATTTGACTGTTTTACAGGTTTATGCTTGGGGTCATCCACAGGACATAAACATGAAATTCTGGAATTATCTTTGCCTGATAAAATGCTGATGGATGAAAATACTGCAGTATGTATACTAGTATTTGACTTGCTTTTACTGATAAGACCAGAAAAAATTATTGTGTTCACGGTTACTCGTCTGATGCTATTTTTTTGCATTGACCCTAAGTTTCCTAACAGCAGAATTCAAAGTACAAAAATATTTGGGGCTGCATTATACCTCCATAGTATGAAAATTAGGCTTAGAAAAATAATAAGAAAACAAGTTTTGTGACTTACCTACCCTGTCTTTTTTGGTCAAGTATCCACAAACATGACCTTTTTCTTCCCTTATTTGTAGGACTGTTCTTTCATTTTTTTCTTCTAAGATAATGTTTAGTAAATAAGTTTGTTATCCCTTTGCTTCATAATGTTGCATTTCCCCGCATCTAAAGCGGACGATTTTTGAAAACAATGTAACAAAAGAAGCCATTGCTTGTAATGGGTTACGGCTTCTTTTGCCACATTGTTTTGTATATGCATTTTCTTAGAAATTAAAGAAAGATCGAGACTTCCAGGTGCACACTGGCGGATTTCCAAGCAGTAGAATCGTTGATCTGAAACATATACCTGATACCAGGTAAGATTATTTGGTGAGCAACATTCCAAGAAATAATATTTCCAGTTATCCAATTAACTTTTGGTTAATTATCTGCAGTGAAAATGGGTTAAACAGGGCTCGACAAATCCACTTGTTTGCTCGTTACTACAAGTGGAAATTGACTCAGGATGAGTTGAAATTGCTGTAGATCTTGTTAAAATGCTTAGCTGGTTGTCCTGCAGTATGAGTGGCCTGAAAAAAATCATTGTCGATCCCTGGTTAAAGTGACCTTGGGTATAGCGAAGAATTTGATGCAGTAAAATACTTTTATGTTAACAAGTCTATCTTTATTTCTTTGTAATAGATGTTGTGAAATATGGTTATAACAAAGTAATTATTCCTGTCCCACATATTCACTATAACTATGTTTTACTGCATTAGGCTTAATTAATCTCATTATTGATTATTTTTTGTGATGAGGTGTAAAAAAATGCCTGGTTTCCACTACTATTTTTCTTCCAAACTTAGATTTTTCTGTCACAGTAATTTTTTTCTTGCCGATATTTTCATATGAACTCTATCTCTGAACCAAAACAATATTTGAACTATACAGTAAAACCTCGTTATCTTGAGGAGTCATCGGAGCAGAGTGAAGGCTCGAGATACACATGGTGCTCGTAATAACGAGGTATTTGTTTGTTGGTTGAAAAATTATACACAATGAAGAACCAATATTGACGAGACTTTAAGAACTCCTTGAGATAAGTCGGGTGCTCATGATATTGATGCTCGTAATAATTAAGTTTTACTGTATATGTTTTTCTCTAAATACATCAGTCGAGGTTCTTTTTTGTACAGAATTAAAAAAAAACAATTATGTCTACTTCTTTTTAAGTATTGCAGGCTTACAAAGTAAAATGTCGATACTTAGACCATATCTGGGGCTTGAAATAATTAAGTCTTGATATTTTGATGATCTCATTGTCAAATTGATATACAGAGGATGTATTGAGAAGTGGTTCGAAAATAAGTAGATGTAATTATGAGATGGTTGCTTAGTGAGGTTTTCTGTATTTTAAATTAGCGTAAAACATTTTAAAGTTAAAAAAATTGGTAAAATATGAACGTCATTGCTTTTTTTGGTCAATAATGATAACCATATCTGTTATCCATTAAAGAAAGATAACCCATTCATGCTAAACTTAACTGTTTGACTGAGTTATCTCCCTCCAGTTGGTGCATGTTTATTGTCTTTAAAACTGCTTGTATCAAAGCTGCCTACTAAAATAAATGAACAGTGATAATTAATCAATAATGATCAACATATAGCTGCCAGTCCTTTCAATTTGATCCTGAATCATGTTATAATTTTATTACTGAATTTTGTCTTAAATTATAAACAGCCTACAAATGCGCAACATCCATATTTGGCACCTTTTCCAACTTAACTATTTTGGGAAGACCCAAGGTGTACTCCCATTTTCTGTAGGCTAGGTGGGCAGTTTCCTCACAATGTCGTGCGAAATTTGTTAAGTTCATTGTGGGAATTGAAACTCACATCACTGAAGGGCTAGTGTTTACTAGTTGGAGACTATGACCACTTGACCACATGACCACATGATCACATGACCACATGACCACATGAGCCCCTTTTACATTTTAAAGAAAGCTTGAAGTTGATATTTGAATTGTGATGCACTGAAGTGATTAGATAGCATTCAGAATAGAAACACCCCACAGACTCATTCTTCCTAACACTTGACCTTTATAACTTGGTCAAAAGGTTACATCAAACCACCTAGCTCAATCTCAGTATTAGGTCTTCAGACATTTTGGGTCAGAGTTTGAACCCAGAGTGCAGCCCATTTTTTTCTAGATCATTTGGTTGTGGGCAATATGTCCAGAGGTCACTGTACTGTGGACAGTATTGTCTATCTTAGCGTTTTATTCAATATTTTTTCATAGAGCACATTTGTGTAATTTTGTCTAAGTATGAAAACTTGTCTAATCCACAATCCTTTCTGACCTGTACTTTCCTTTGATCCAGGTTTAACTGTATTGTTTGAAGATAATAAAAATTGGACAAGGAAGTGAGATTTTAGTTCATGCCTTTTTTCATCAACAATCTAAGACTTCGATCATGTGTATATTTGATTGTTATTAATTGATTACCTGTTTTTAAACATATAGGTATACATTTTTCTTTAGAAATATTAATTACATTGTATTTTAATTGCTTACCTTTGTCACTCTTGTTAACTGCTTTCGTGGTAATCATTTAATGTCCTTGGAACCAATATTATAAGATTTTATGAAATAAAGGAAAATAATTGTTAATTAGTGTTGGACTTTAAAGAATCGTTTATTTTCTCATTTATAATGGCTCCCCTGTAATTACAGGTATTGTGTGACAGCTTCGGAGAAAGTTACTTGTGCTACGTTTTGGGAGATGGGTAGCGATGATTCTGATTTAATGACAGAACATAAAACATTCACTGCATCGAACTCGAACTTGACCCCTGCTAAGATTGCTGTCAACGAGTCTAAATCTAAGAGACAAATTTATTTTGGTTCAGCTTTGAATAACATTACCATTCTTGATGTAGACGTCATGAAACAAGTTGGAGATACAAATGGTGAGTTTTAAATCTCCTTAATGAAGAGTAGCAGTAGGGGTGTGTCCAATGGCTGCTTACAATACCAAATGAGTTGTGCTTAAATGTCTTAGATAATTATAGAAACTGTGAAACATAGGCTGTGATAATGGATCATAACCTTAGCACCTGTAGATTTACTTCTAATCTACAATATTTATTGTCATGGTTACCTGTGTTCTCGTACTGAGATATTACGTTGGTTAGGAATCACATTTTCATACCAATGTATGCAGTAATTGAGTGTAGTCTGATGTTACAAAACAAAGTCTTAGATTGATGTTTAAATTGATGGCAATGACGTCAATTAATTATGTATTAATTTAGGTACAAGCTTGTGCCAAAGTGGTTTCTTGCAGATACAGTAATAATTATTACACTCCCAAAGAAAAACAGTCAGTAGATGAATGCTTTACAAATATAGATAACCCATTATATGACCATCCTTTTCATTCATTACTTCAGCTTTTTATTCTTAATAAAAACATACCATTTAATGTTAACAAAAAAAGTCCAAAGGGAGAGTGTATTTCTCCTAACCACAAACTAACAATTTTTTAAGGACAGCTATATCTTGTAGCTTCTTCTTTATTAGACACTTGCAAAAAAGATTGAGGGGACAAAAAATTTGGACTAAGTAAAAAAAATGTTTTATTTTTTGTCTCTGACTAATAAAAATTTAGCCTGAAAACGATGTATTGTGTTGCTTTGATTATTTAATTTCTTTTTCATTGGGGTTTAATGTCACGGCAACCGCCGGAGTATTTTGTAACTTTTCCAGCTTTAACAGTGCATGAAGACGTCTGGAGTACAACTGGGTAGCATCACCGACCTTCTGTAAGCTAGCTGGACAGCTTCCTCACGTGTGAAAATTTGGCCTGGGTGGGATTTGTACTCCCAGCTGTGAGGGGCTAATGTTTACTAGTCAGAGGTCATAACCACTTGACCTCAGGGACCCATTTGTAATATTAAGAATTGTAAATCAATTTGACTTTTAAATCAACATGACATCTAATGTAGACTGAGGTTAAAGAATGAAACTTTTGAGATAAGTCTTTAATCTCTAGGTTTTGATTGGCTGTTTTTTAGATCTGTTGTAAATAGAATTTTGGAAAAAAAATCCCGGAAGAAATAATCTACTCACTGACTACCACAAACCAACCAACATGACATGCGCTTACATGCACACAATAAAATATAAAATGTAATTAAATGCATTTGAGGTAAAATAAAAAATTCTTTACTTCCCAAGAAATTTCTGTTAAGTTTACATGTAAATTATGTTATTTATCATTGATCATTTTTGAGTAACTTAACAACCGTCTAATTCAGGAATGGCGATGGTTAGTTGAAATATACCCACATGTCTTTTCTCAATATGTTGCTATAGAGAAGATGAAATTTATATACATTGTTGACACACCATTAGAGCTACTGTTTATATTCTTTTATCTCAGAACATTGATTTTATCCAACCCCTTTCATATTCCAAATGCTTTTCATACCTAGTAGTGTCATTCTCTCTATTGTAATTATTTCTTCATGAAGTAATTTTCTTTACTGATTTACTTATTACAGGAACTGAAGATACAGACACTATATCTAGTCTGGTTCTTTCTTCTAGTGATACACTACACACATGTACGAATTCTGGTGATTTATGTATGTTTGACCTCAGATCTGCGATTGTGCCAGTTTCACATCAAAGGAATCAAACACCTCAGCAGACGGGTTCTTATTGGACAATGACTTCTCTGAATGACCAATCAAATTATTTGTTACAAGTGTCATCTTGTTTGAAAGTACTTGTTTATGATATTAGGAATTTAAACTCAATTTTGAAGAGAATAGACCTGTCACCAGGGCAAACCAAAAGTGTTGGAAATCACTTGCATGTTAAGGTAAGGCTAGAATAAAATTTTTATGGTAATTTGACTAAAAAATAGGTCGCAAAACTTTTCTTTCTTTCTAAGCATATTTTTCATTAATTAGATTTTAGGGTTGGTGCCAAAAAAGGGTTGGTTGGAGAAACCATGACTACGAGTTTTTTTTCTGGCCTAAAGTATGTATGAAAACTGTTTTCCTTTCTAATGCTTGCTTTTTAGAATGAGTTTTTACAAGTTTGAAAGTATGTTTCTTATTAAAAATATGATTAAATGTACTGCATTTAAAGTCCTTTGCTAGTTGATGTTGTTAGGGGTCAGTTGTTAGGTAACCTAGAACTCTTTGTCAGATGGGACTGTCAGCCATGCATAACTGATGAGAAAAATACTGTTTATAACCAGTAAAACCAAAACAAAACAAAAAATAAAAGCTAATGAACTTTAATTTTGCACTTTTAAAGAAGGCAAATACTGTTAATCACTATTTATTCAGAATTTACCTATTTCTGTTTTTGTTTTGTTTTTAATACGATTCTTATGTTTCACAGTCCTCAAGTCTTCTGGCAAGTTGACTAGTTGATAATCATTTTGAGAGATTATATTAGTCGTTATTATCCTGCAGAGGCTATTGTTAATATGGAGTAATTTTTATCTATATTTTTCATGTTGACATTAATTTTTTGTCCTGAATGATATATGGTAGACTGTTTGTTTTTATTATGTTTTCTTAGTGAGGTAAATGTTCTTTTCAGAGGTCTTAAATTAAATGTGGTCAAAGCAGTTTCACTGGTCACCTGTGAGCTTTGGCCTGTGATCCTTTATAGTTGATTTAATTGTTTCCATGGGTAAGTGCAGGGTTGGGCCCACAAAACTATCTTTACGTTAGTTTTTATGTGACTTATTGTCACTGGGGTGTTTGCTTTGTAGGGACTTTGCATGCAAGGGACTATTTTATCAGTACAGTGAAACCTCATTTAGCGACCAATATTATGACCTCCATGTTATAATTACCACTTATTTCCAGACCGATTTTCAATAACTGCCCTATAATTCAACTTGGTAATGAGACCACCTTATTACAACCAATGTTTTGGGCCCCAAAAATGGTCTCATTATCGAGGTTATACTGTTTTGTAAAATCCCTGTCGGTAGTGACAATTTTTATATGTGATCAAATTTTGGTTATCTTACATTGGTATATCTGATGCGGGTTAAAATCAGAAATCTTTGTATTAAATATCGTCATACAAAATTGTATATTATGCTCAGTTTTGAAATATTGACTAAATTTTATTGTCTTTGATCACTTCAGGCTAATCCAAATGGGTCAAAGTTTTCTGTGTCAGGTAAGTTGATTTACCGTTCAGTTTTGTAACCAAATCATTATGGTGATGGTCTGTTCTCATATGATTAGCAATGCTGTGATTTTCCCTCAATTTGTTGGTAATCTACACAATTTGCTAACCTGATTGGATATGTCCTTATAGGAGGGAACAAAATGCTGTGCTATTTCTGTAATATAATTAATTAACACCTGAGTATTTCACTGCATGGAGAATACAAGCTGACATCATATGCAGACTGTGGGTGGTAACATCCTTATTTTACCAGATAAATTCACTGTTGATCCATTATATTTTGCACTTGTTTGGTTCATGTATAGTGAATGAATCAGAATCCTAGTGATAGTTTCTAATTCTTTTCTTTTTATATTGTAGGACTGGATGGAATGGTCTACATTTACAGCTCACCACTGACAACTTCTGAGGATAAACATGTAGAACCAGTCTTCATTCATAAAGGTCATGTGATGAACTGTGAAAATCAGACTGATGCTATAACTGTTCTTTCTCATTTATGGCATCCATGGCAACAAGACTTGATCATCTCTGTAGCTAATGATTGTTCATTACATGCCTGGCAATATAATTCATAGCATAATGTGCTGATGATGTAATTAGGCGTAAAAAAATTCTGAAGGCAGGCCCTTGATTGTTCGTTTATTCCAGTTGTTTGCTAATTGCTAGTGTGATACTTTATATGAGCTGTAAAATACTAAAAAATACAACATTAATTCAGTTTTATTGTCCACAATGGTCAAGTTTATTTATCAGATTCAACAATCTTTGTTATGCAAATTAAATTCAAACTAGCTCATGTTCTAAATGTTGTCTTTAATAAGACACAAAAAGTGACACATGATTATTCAATTAATTTTATTATTTTTAGAACTTGTAAAAAGTTTTCTGTATTTTTAGTTTATTAAGTTATTATCTGATCGTGTTAATTAAATACAGAAATGATTTTTCTGTGTGTTTATAATAAGTTTAATTTTATGGATAATTTATTATGCCCAACCCTCCATGTATGTTTAATCATTAAAGTATCAAGTATAAATAATTAAATACAAAACAAAGCAACCATGATAATTAAAACTGTTTTCCACTTAATTTGGGCAAAAAATTTTGGAGTTTGGCTCAGGGCTGTCATTTTGTTGGCTGGCTCTATGAGAGCCGGACTACATAAAGGCCACTTTTGATCAATACTTTTGTATTTTATTGCAACTTGATATTAGCTTCCCTTCAATACTTACTATTGGCTTGTTTCCTTTTTCAAATCAAGTCAGGTATAAGACCCATTTCAAAGTTACTGCTTTTAGAGCCATGCATATCATAAACTAACCTCTGGTGCAGCTTGAAGCAAAGCATTCCCTGATGAGCCTGCGTGAATTGATGTAAACAATATCCATTTATTGCTGATAAATGACAGAATTAAAGAGTTTTGAGTTTCTAAGCTAGGGGATTTGTTGAAAGTTTTTTCAATACTCTTTGGAATATTCTAATGAGAAATCCTGTCCTTCATCTTAGGACAAAAATTAATTTCATGCATGCTCATTGCTGCTAGATGTGTGGTTTGTTGTACTACAATGAAAATATAACATACAGCATTTAATTATGCCATAGACCCTACATGGATGAGAACTGTGTCAATTCTGTTGTCATTATTTTCATTTTATCGTTTCATGTACTTGGTGTATGTATGTTACGTAGTCAGAAATTTCATGATAGTGAACAATTTGCACTACTATACAATGAAGCCATTTATTAGTAGAATTGCTGGAAAACTGTTATTGTTTCTTTTGTTTATGCTTTTGAAAATGTATTTTTATGGTTTTAATGAATGGGAATAAAATAGTTATTGAATGTTTGTACTAGTGTAGTAATTTATTGACTGTATTAAATTGTATGGTTTCAGAGTTGCATGCCAAATTCAAATGTCCTATTTAGATTATAGGGAAATCTTCCCACAGTTGTCTGTCACAGTCACATGTCAGTTGAACTATCGTTATGGTGTGCAATGTTCGGTTTGGTCATGTGAACGAAAAATATTAATATGTGAATTCACTATTTGGAATTTACAATAAAGTTCATATTTGGAGAGATGCTGACAGAGTGACTGAAAATTTCGGCTCAGATTCTGGGTGTATTTTTAATAAGCCATTGTATTATTCATGCACTACACCAAACAGTATGGAATTACTAGCATTGTTAGATATGTCTACCTCAGGTATCGTGCCATTACCTCGTATGACTTTACGACCTACCCAATTCTATCATCCATTTCCAGCCTTTGTTTTGGACGAAGGATGTAATTGAACCATTATGACAATCTTGCTTTCAAGGAAGTGACAGTGTACCATATGTGTAATGTAAGTGGATGGTTTTTTTATATACATGCGGTCTCAACTAAGTATGTTACTTATATCTTCAACATGCAGTCCTTGCAAACACTTTTTCCAGATCTTTATCCCCACCTTTTCTCAATGATGCCCCACCTTATAACAATGGCAATAGATGTTTGGTTTACCAGTAGTTCAACTAAAATTCCAGACAGATGTTCATTTAACGTGACTTTATTTAAAATTTCTTCCTTGGGGTCTGAAAGTCTTTGTCAACATTTGTTACTATTGTTTGTCTTATGTCCCCCCCCCCACTCTCTTGTCCGTACAGCATGATTAGTTGTAAATCAATATCGATAATATTTGGTTCCCAGAACAGTTATTTTGATCGTTGAGTGCATAGTTATGGTGGGATCTGTAATTGCACCTAATTAGCAAGCACTGGAACATTCCTGGCTTGTGATGTTCACGCTCAATGCAGCTACCTTACCATAACTGTTTACAATACCCTGAAGGGGTATAGCTGTTCACTGTATGCAAGCGTGTTATTGACTAAAACATATGGTGTTTTCAGTAGTTTTATTATCCCAGAGAGCTTACTTCGTACTGATAGGCACTGATTATAATCTGAGACCATTATACACATGGTCTCAGTTATAATGTATTCATTTTTAATAAATTTCATGAGTTAATTGTTCAGCAAAATCTTTCATTTGGAATAACTTGTATGCATCAAGAAATTCTCAATTTCACTGTAAAAATGTTGTTTTGATTGAGTTAAAACATGTCTTGTCCAGTAATTAATATACATGTTAGATCTTGTAATCAATACACAGATCTGGTAATCAGTACAATTTTTTATAGGTAATATGTTGTGTGCATATATTAAAAACTATCATGGGAATAAATATGGTTATATATCTAACAATTATAGTTACGGGCATTGTCTAAAAGATGAATGATATTTTTTATCCTCAAGGTAAAAAATATGTCACAAATTAACTTTCAGAAAGAGCTTTTTTCAAGTTATTGAAATCACAGCGTCATTATTAATTTAATACCCTGCATTCTGAGTCATATAGTCATATAATTTCTGTCAATCTTGTCCTTTTTGTTTTATCATAAACGAAATACCCGCATTATAATAACACTCGCGCATATCAAATCGGCACCACCTTGTGTTGAATAATGTATTTCCGGCACTCGATAGAAGAACGTATGCATACAGTGGATGTCACGTTTTCCATATACGCGTGAATTTAGAGGTTGAAATGCACCGATGTTCTATTTATAGTAACAATAAGAAAACATCAGGCTTGTCAAAACGGTCGATGGTTAAAGTATACGCAGTTCCATTACAGTGACCATTATAACGGAGATTTAAAATATACTGTGAGGAGCATTCGAAATACATTTGTCTTGGACATAAGTTTTGTGCTCAAAATTTATTTGTGATTATGCTTGCGATGAATTCGAACACGCAACAATTAAGTGATATTTCACGTGATCTGAACATTTCGATATAGCGATTAACATTTGTGGTATATACCTTGCACTATACGAGTAGACGTACTGTCTGTTCCAGCATTTTGGTGAATTTTGTCGATTCAGAAGCGAACATATATTATTTTCTGATCTAAAAGGTAATTTGGGTATGAAGATTTGTGTTTGACTCTGTGACTTTTTTTAGTATTCTCGACCATAAATAGGACGCGCACGCGCCTGACCTACTTAGTGTTTGCATGTTTTTGTTTCGCAAAAATGTAAACAAATTCGGGTATCTTGGTTACCAATTTTCATCAGTCTTTCGATCCAAATGAATTTAGTTGCGTGTTCTAGAGTTTTGATACGATTCCAGTTGAATTTTAACTGGATAACAAAAGAAATAAGTGTTGCTGTGCTCTTTTCACAGTGGACAATTATGTCCGACGTGATCACTTCCGGTCAATGATCAAGCTGTCAAGAGTCGATATAGATCAATCTTAGTTCACAATGATCCGTATAAAGAAATGTTTTTAAAATTCGAACCTTAAAAGCTATCATATATTAGTTACCGTATAGATTTTGATAGTCGAAATATCGATTTGTGTACAAGCTGATAAGTTCTTTTGAAATTCAAATTGAATGTACCTACATGCTCGTAGTGTTCTGTGCCGTGACCGTGGTCCAGTGGTTAGTGTACTGGACTGGTAACCCGGCGATCTGGGTTCGAATCCCGGTCGCTGCAGGTCATACCCTGCTACGAAAATTTGACAGAAAGGTCGATTTTCCATCATATGTAGAGAAATTACCAGTTCCCTGTGGAAAAGTATCAGTTACTATTGGTTAGTTTACTGTCCAGGAAAACTGGGTAAGTGAACAGGTCACTGTATACAACAGAAAAATTGTTGCAAAATGGCGTTAAACCCCAGTGACAATAAATCACATAAAAACGAACAAACGTAGCGTTTTGTAATTGAGGCACATAACATCCTTCTAGATTAATGATGTTAATAACGTTTGTTCTGCATGTGAGAAAAAGATCTTATTGCTTTTTTGCTTTGCTATAATTTCCGATTGTTGTAATTGTTTTATGTGAGAGAATGAAATGCAATAGTGGTTGATTATGATTTTGTTCATGAAGACTTAATTATGATAATGAAGAGAAAGTAAATACTGCAGGAGTTGGTGTTAAATATTAAATAGTGATCAACATTAATCTTATTTTGTTGTTTTAATTTGAATGGTCAGTTTCACTTTCAAAAGTTGATGGCGTTTGTTTCTTTGCTTGTTTTTATTTAGATATTGGTTCAATTTCTTCTGTGTTTATTCTTAGGCCTAAAAAATAGGTTTGTTTCCAGTCACCCGAGCGACCCATCTTTTATCTGCCAATTCAAAAAGTTTTTTTACGGCATCTGAATGTTAGTGCTATATTGTAGTTTTCACAATAGTGTTGCCGATATATGTAAAAAAAATGTAAATGAAAAAATCCCTACTTACCGACCCATATATTTTAGGTCATGTAACTGAAAACAAACCTGTGTTGTTTAGGCCTTAAGTTATTACACCTGTAATAGCCAAAATGGGCGGAATCTATCTCAAAATGATGGAGAAACTTTATTATTTAGTTTTTCTAGGTTTCTGTGATAGTAAATGTTTAATGGTGAGATTTTTCCATACCAATGACAATACTTTGAGTTATTAACCCTTTGAATTTATAATTGTTTACAGTCTATATTCACGCTGTAAAATATAAAAAAATGCTTATTTTGTATTGACTGCTGGTAAGATGTGGACTCTTTCACCATCCATTTCTTAGTGCACTGC
The DNA here is from genome assembly GCA_008271625.1 of Lutraria rhynchaena. Taxonomy (NCBI): domain Eukaryota; kingdom Metazoa; phylum Mollusca; class Bivalvia; order Venerida; family Mactridae; genus Lutraria; species Lutraria rhynchaena. Next base: position 3,193,689 of record VIBL01000004.1, on the reverse strand, counting down.
GGTGTATTTACTGAGTAAATTTAACTCAGATTCAAACATTTGGATTTATTGACATCTGTCTCACCATCATTCCGTGTGGAGAATCGAGCCATGAAAAAGTCCCCCAACCTGTCCTTTTCCACGCTTTCATGGCAGATACAGCCCTTACTGGCCTTAGTATAAATTATACCAGATGCACCATCTCTCTTTCTACCCCCCCCACCATGGCCTTCAACTTGAAACTACTATCATGGGATTTATTATTCCTTTCACCATGTCAACTGCATCAATTGACGTTCCCTCATCACCTTTCATTTGACCCTTAAAACATCATTTTGACGCTTGAAACCAGTAAGATAAAGCATCTGAGAATTTGTACAAAAGGGTCAAATTTACCATTTATGCCTTTCTTTCACATGACCTCTAATGGACTAAGTAAGATATACTGTGGAACATTCATTTGACCCAAAAACAGAATTTTGCCTCTTGAAATCAGTAAAATAAAGCTTCTGACTTGTGAGAATTTGTAAAAAAGGGTCAAATTTGCAATAAACTTAGAAGGAAATTTTGTTGACTCTCCTAATATTCATCTGCCAAGGGTCATTGTTGACCCTCAACATTTGATGTCTAGTGAAAACCCAGATACTCATTGTTTAGCATCAATCATTCAATGGCTATTTTTGGATCTCTTCTGTATACTATATCATCCAGCACCAACACTGCTTACTTGTATTTATTTTAGTTATTATCTCATATTTTTGGTACAGTTATGAGACTAGTGCTTATTTGTCCCAGCGGTGTATGGAATATATATTATAGGGCTATTATGTATATTTGAAACTATGCTTCTACTATTAGTTTTACAAGTTGACCTCATTTAGATTCAAAATCTATTGTGAAGCATGCTACAGGGGGCTTATGTGTTTATTGAACACAGCGTCTTGTTTCTCTATACTTTCTGTGCGGGGTTTAAGACTGATTCTAATTGCATTTTGTTGAATCAAAATTGCTGTAGTCTTGTACACACTTACATTGGTAGGTTGAAGGTTGGTCAGGACTTTGTTTGTACTAAAATGGATTTTTATTTGTTCTCGTACAGGCATTGAATGCTATTTTATAGTGATTTTTGCAATTTGGGATAGGGTCTGGGTCTGGTCCAATTGGGAAAAATGCATGGTGTGTTGCCAAAATAGGGATTTTATAGGTCAGGAATTGGGAAAAAATGTCTTTATTTTTTATTGGGAAGGGTCTGTTTACTGGACCCAAATGAAGAAGGAAAAAAATTGCCATTTTAGTTAAAAGTTTTACTGCTTGGGCTTTTAACTACTTTTTTAAAAAATCTTTTTTTTCATCTCTGTAAGAGCAGGGCTTATTTTGGAGCATCAACACCTTAACTGACATTTTATTGAGTTTTTGCTTCTTTAGGCATTACTTTGATTAAAAAGTTTCTTGTTTCTGTCGACCTGACTGACTGTTCTTTTCTGTCAACCCTTGATGGTTTGGGTGTTGGTCAATTTTATTCTTGCCAGTATTTTCATATTCCTTACATCTGAACTCGAATTTTATTTTAAAAAAGTTTTGACAATCTACAGACTCTGTATTTTTGGGAATGATAATGGAATTTTAAATTTTATTTTTTTACCTCACTTTGATTTGATCTATTGACATATATGCTTTTTTCTGTGAGTACAGCGTAGGTTAAAGTTTTCCAGAATTTTCCAGAACCTTCATTTTTTCCCAGGTCCAGACCCTACTGTTTTTACTTGTCTTCACGGCCCTGAGGTTTTGATGTCCAGTTTGTTGAAAATTTTCAGCTTTCACCCATAGTACAGTTGAACATGTGTTACTATAGCTGTACTACTATAGTTACTGCTAGCTTATCAGTAGATGAATCAGCTGGAAATTTGGCATTTTTATGGTTTTGAGTAAACTTAAAGATGTGAATGAATAAAGCCACTATTTAATACCAAAAATTCCCCCACCTGTTATATTCATTAGGCTTTTGAAATTCCCCCTTGAACTGAAAATGACACAAAATCCCCCCCCACAAGACCCAGCCCCAGTCCACGAAAAGAGAGAGAGCCCTGATTGTTATACTACAATAATTATCTACAATAAGTTATGCTCTCAATTAACACTAACAGTGGACTTGTTTAACCCTCAGCTGCTGCTACTCTGCTTATTGAGTACAAATTGATTTGTGAATTAACATGTTACTATAGATGCAGAACTAATGTGAAAGTGTTTCTTACAGGCAGGCAGATGATTCATGGTTTATTTTGTTAAGTTAATAACATTCATACGAGAATTTTATTCAAGTTGTTGTCTATTTACAGTTGATTATATTGCGCCAATATGGAGTGGATGATTATGAATTGTGATGGGTTAAAGGGGCTGTGTTCGAGCCTCGGTGTTTTTGTCGATGGCAGTTATCATATATCAGATGAATGTTATGGTAAGTATGTTAGACTTAATGATGAACATTACAATTTCTATTTATGATTTTCTCTTTTAGCTTGTGTCATTTTTATGATTTTATTATATTGTATCACATTTTTATGATATTAAGCCTAATTATTCATTATTTAAAACCCAGTATTAAAGTCTGTGGTGTTACCATGGTATTTTTATGATGGGTTTGCAAGCTAGGACACTTTTACATTTGACTTTAGCATCATTTTAAACATTTGACAAAAGGTGCGAAAAAAATGCATGGAAAAGTATTGTCAACCTGATGATATAAATATATTAATGAGAGGGTGCTTTAAGTATAGAAGATCTATTTAAAAAAGGACAAATGGGTGCATTTTGCTTTGAACTTTATATAATACAGATTGACCATTTCATAACTCTTTTTGTATGGATTGGCTTTGTCTTAGGAGTAATGCTTTTTGAGGCATGAATTAAGCACAATTTTTCAATTTTGCCATTGAATTAGTTGTAATAATTGGACACTCATGAATATTTTCTTAAAAGTTAAATATGTCGCATTACATCATGCTTAAAGCTTGTGAATTCAACTTTGGGCCGTGGTAATTGAAATGTTTACAACCATAGAGTAAAATGACTTCTAACAAATCTCGCAGAACATCTATGGTTATTGGACATGTCGCAGCTCACACCTGTTACACTTACAACGTGCAAGATTGGCACGTTTCATTTGATCTATTAGTCTTTTTAACTCCGTGATATAAATACAATATAATATATAGCAGCCCATCTCTTGGAAAACACCATCTTTTATAATTTTGACCCAATTACGAAAAAAGATTATCTCTTTGTATGAAGTTTCCAGTTCTTTGCCTCTGAAGAATAAATTTATTCATGTAATGTTGCTAGGAGGCCTTAAAAAATCTTTTAGTTGTTTTGAATCTCTGAATTTGAATTTTGTGTCTCAACCTGAAAAGAACATAAAGTTGTGATTCCTTATATAGGATTGGTGGCCTTCATTCTTCTTTCAGTAATTTTTTTTTAAAAAATAATTAATCTTGCGAATATTTAACGCATATGTCATCCATGATACCTTTCATGACGTCTTTTACCGCTTGCGGGGCTTCTGCTAGTCAGTGTGGTCCTATAAAATCTAGCGCTCAGCGTAAACTTCGGATTCAGTCGCTTGATAGAATGGAATAAATTTATTTTGAAATGTTTTGGCTCGCTTTTGCTCTTACAATCTAATGGGACTGTTCTTGGAATATTTTTGTGAGCAATCTTTTAGTTGTTAATGCGGATCATGTCATATTTGGTTGTGAAATCTATGTTGGACTTGCTTGTCATTCTTCATAGTGATTCATAAAATGTTGGGTCTTGTACCACATGTTAATGATGATTAATATTTTTCAAGCATTTCTTTAAGTTATTAGTTGGAAGAAACAGGAAGACCTTTTGAGCATTTTTTAAAAATGCTGTTTTGCTGCGATTAATTATACTGTTCTAATTATAAATACTGTGTTATGTTATGTTTGACATTGATTCAAGTACATTAGTGTTTTGTTGGCTTAATTCTGATTAGCTATAATTAACATCTCGTAAATTAATATTTTTCCATGGATTTTCCTTCAATTATTTTTGTTTAAAAAAAGGATAAAAAAACAATATTTTAAGTATCATTCCACAGTGTAATCAAGCTCAGTGTTTCTTGCTTGCTATGGATGTCATTATGATATTTTCATTTGTATTGTCTGTTTACAACAAATTTGTTTACCTCCTTATGTATTGTATCGTAATTAAGTGATTCTGATGCATATAGAAAGATTATTCAGTGTGGTTTGTTCGTTTGGTGTTGGAGTTTTTTGGTTTTCACATGGCTAACACAGCTTGTAACTTAAAACTGACTTTCAGTGCTTTTTTGACTTATAAACAAAGGATTGAGCAATATGATTTGCACACAATCATTTCACCTGTGTATTTATTGTATTAACATAGTTAGAAATATTAACACATCATCACAAAGTAAATGTGTTTGAAATTTCAATGTACAGTTCATTTTAATCTGAATGTTTGGATTAATGCTTGGGAAATTAGGCTCAGGTATTCTTGGATAAAGGAATGTGAAGGGCCAACATTGCGAGTAATGGCTTATTACCATAGCTATTCAGAATTAGAATGTGTTACTATGATTGTACATGAAGAATTGATCGTCTGATACATGCATGTTTCCTTTGGTTTCTGGATGTCTTAAGGGGAATTAAAATTGAGTGATAAGACTGGACTGAAGTTGGTTTTATTATCATCTGTTAATCTTTGATTATGAATAAAGGTATATATATCCTGAACATATCCTTTGGCAAAATTTGAATTTTGCCATAAATCATGCTATATATGATAGAAATATCAGACAAAGTTATTGGATATAGAGTGTTAAAAGAATGTGAGTATTTTTTTTTTTTAAATATTTTTACATTCATGATAAAATAAAGCTTTTGAGAGAGGAAGGGGGCAGGTGCTTATTAGCAAATAGTGAAATATTTCATTTTTTGAAACCTGGCAAAAATTTGTACCTAATGAAAGCTCTTATTACATTACAGTATTGAGGCATTATTTGACTGTTTTTTACACTTTGGATGTAATAGTAGTTTGATGGATTATTGAAAAAATACATGTATTTGCCAGGTTGTGTTTTTTAAATGTGGCATTAATTTGGAAATATTGTTGTATGTTGAGTTTTCTGTAAATTTTATCGTAACAATGAATCATTATAGGAAATATCCTTGTGATGGATTAATTTTATGCATTTCCAGACACATTGACGACATTATTAGAGAATGTGCAGGAAGAAGACTCAGCAGATCACAGTACACGTCGACAGCTGGCTGCCTCGCATATAATACAACAGGTTTGTGTTCACGAATCAGCCTTATCATTTGAAAAATATAAAAAGGGGTGATAAGACAAATAACACATGGTCTTTGATAGAAATTAATCATCAAAATGAAGCAATTGCAGTTGGCCTGTTTAAGATTTATATATTTATGACTACAAAAATTCACTAACAAAATACTAGTTTATACAGATAAGCATTTATTGAATATGTCAAAAAGTGTGAAATTTTACTCAGTGAAATTTTGTTCTGTAAAACAACACATGTTTGACATGACAGTGCTTTTTATCAATTTTCAATATATTTTTTACAGGACTTGGTCCCCTTACTGATTGACCTTGAGGATGACCCGGAGATTTTTCAACTTGGCATCAGGTACCATCATTTTCTATCCAGTCTTATAGATCGTAATCATTGTGCTGAAGATTTCAAATTTGAGATCAGCCTCCTGGCTCAAATATCTAATTCCATTTTTTTTAATTTTTCTACATTATTGATCATATAACTATGATGCAATTAATTAATAATTAATTAATAATCATTCATTTCTCTATCAACATCGATAATATGGAGTTGTATTTTTATATTAAACGGCATTATTTTCAACTAAAATACTTTTTTGGTTGGGGTTTAATGTTGGACCAACAGCCAGGGTCATTTGGTGACTTTGCCAGCTTTAACAATGAAGGAAGACCCTTAGGCATACACCTGAGTAGAACTAATGACCTTCTGTTAGCTAGCTAAAAAGCTTTCTCGCGTGACTTTTTTGTGGTTCCTGATGTGATTTGTGTGTATAACCACTTGACGACAGAGGTCCTTCAAAATTTTTGATACTCATTAAATAATTGAGATTTTAGCTCAGAGCCTGATTTCCGTTGAGTATGTATGTCTATGTATATCTAAAAACATTTTTTGTTTGTACTAAATTTCAGGTTATTGGTATGTCTTACACAGCCTGTAGAATGTTTACAGGAGTCTATGGGGCCCAAACCCCCAGATTTAGCCTCTGTACCGCCATGGATATGGGAGATCCAATCCATGTTGATTGAAGCAAAGATGGCTTGTTCCAGTGTGAAATTTGTCAAAGCTTTATTCGGAGAAATTTGTAAAATTGTTGATGATGTAAGTATTATCATTCAAACATGAATGATGTGAGAACTATTTTAATTTGTGATCTTTTTTTTCGGTCACATGACCCAAACTTTTAACAGTGGGCCAGTTGTTTTGCATTTCTTTTTATTTTAAACATTAAATATTTGTTTGAAAATGGAAAGCTGGAATATAGAATGAAAAAAGCTATATTTTGTCAAAATTGCTAACAAAATTATTGGGTCTGTGGTTTTTGAGGAAGTCAGTTATGTAACTGCAAACTAACAATTTTTCTAGGATGTCCTCATCTTGAAAGTTTGAGCCTTGTGTTTATGGTTTATAGAAAATAACCTCATACTAACTATATGTGAAGTATGACATCTTTATAGAATATGACTTAATGCTTACTCTATGTTGAGTGTAATTTTTTTTATAGAAAATGGCTTAATACTTACAGTGGGTTGAATATAACATCTTAATAGAATATGACTTAATACTAAGTATATGTTGAGTGTAACTTCTTTATAGAAAAGGAATTAATATTTACCTTATGTTGATAATAACTTTTTTGTAAGTCCTGGTTGTGATGATAAGCCTAACTAGTTTTGGATTTTATAATTTTCTTATAGTATGAAAATAGTCTTAAGAAAATCATTTTTCATTCAAATTAATTTCTGCCCATGTCTCCACAAAAGTAGAAGATATATTTTGTTGTGAATGTTTTTCTCTTATAAAAAATCTTTGCCCTGTTGTACTTTCAGGCTGGTGAGTACAATCTCGTGGAGTCAGACTGCGAGACCATCAACCAGTGTTTGTTGTTGATACGCAATCTCTTGTACATATCCGATTCACCTGGCCAAGGGTGTTTGTCTGAAATCAGTGTACTGTTCCTAAGGTGAGTTGTTTATTGTTAGCAGCCATGTGACCAGTGTACCACCTTATTTATTGATACGCCATTGTACAATGTGTTACTTCAGTTCTTAACTTGATCATCTGAAATAAGAATTTGATGCTTTAAATTGAGTTTTTTGATCTCTCTAAAAACTCAGGTCGTTCCTTTTGAAATGCTCAATGAACATTCAAATCCCAGTCACTGCTATTCTTCTATGAAAATCTGACAAAATTGTTGATTTTTCTCCATATGTGGAGAAGTTGCCAGCTCCTTGTTTAAGGATTAGTGCTGGTTAGTATACAGGCCAGGAAAACTGGTTAAGAGAACCAGCTACTGTACATAACTGACACGATGATGAAAATAATCGCATTAAACCTAGTGAAAAAGATAAACAAGATTGTTTGTTGGACAACGTTTTAATGATTTCTTTATCTTTTGATTACTGGCACTATTGTTTTTTTTTATTTTTCAGGATATTATTTCAGTGTAGAGTTGATAGAGTACTCTTGTTACTTCTGAACACAAAGCAAAAAGTAAGGGATGATATACTTCATATTAAAACACTCAAGAAATTGACTCAATACTACATATACTACCGTATATTCCCTAATAAACGCCCACCAGGGAGTGTTACATTTTTAAAAATGCGTTTGTGTCATTCCGTGGATTTAAGAAGTGTTTTCTACTAATTTCTATTGTTCATCTTGGATTAAAATAGCCTGTCATGGCAAGTCACTTTTGTTTTCTCTTGACCATAAAGGGGGGCGTTTATTAGGGGAGGGGCGTTTATATGAGAATATATGGTAATGTTAATCCTAACAAAGAAAGTTGTGTAAAACTAGAACTAATGAAAAAATAGTCATGTTTATGGTTAAAAAAAAAGGGTAGGTAGGTCACAAAACTTTCCTTTTCTAATCTTTTTTCTCCACATACTTTTTGTATATTGGAGGTATGATTCATCCCCAGATATTTTTGTGTTTTGATTCATTGCTTTAGGGTGAGTGTCAAAAAAGGGTCAGTTGGGTAACCATAGCATGATTATTTTTTTCTTGTCTTACTGGGTCACTATACAGACTGTTATCAGGATTTGCAGTGTAATACGCATATACTGCAATTTTATTACCTTAAGGGCCTTATTGTAATATCTTTTTTAACCTAATGAGATTATCGTTCTTAGATTCCCATTGTAATCAGTTTTATAGACCTGTGTGTTCAAGGATGTGAATTGTTTTATCATCTAGAGAGCTTTGGTGCATAAAATGATAAGATGTTGATAATACATGTGTTAATTAACAATTAATTGACTTTGTTCATTTTAAAGAAACTGTTTATATATTGAATGTGGTAATGTTGATACATTCAACCTCTCTGAATCTAGTGTACAGTTATATTATAGACAGTAAATAAATCTTATTTGAACTAGAACCAATGAAATACTTTTATAATTAAATACATGATGTGTTTGAATCTTACAGGACTACTGGGGTGTAACTCTCGTACAGTTGATATCATTGTTGTACAGAGATATGGTAAGTAAATTATATATGCTACGTTAAGAAGTATAAAGTCAACTTTATGTTATTTTAAAACTCTTTTTAGATATTGAAAGTAATTGGTCTTACACTATTCTTACAGTACAACTATGAATTCAAGCAAGAATGTTATGAAGTCTGTGTTCTTGCAATTTTTTTGACATTTTTGTTGAAAACAATGCCCGAATGAAAAAACTTTTAATCAGCAATTAATTGACATTTGGATTTTTTCCTATTGCATTTGTATCTTATTTGAATGGATTCCCTGAAAGACAGAAATTAGGCCTAATAAAAAGGTTTGTTTCCAGTTACCCGACAGACCCATCTTTTACCTGCAGACTCATAAGTTTTTATGGCATTCAAATCTTAGTGCTATATTGTGATTTTCACTAGTGTTGTTGATATATGTAGAAAAAAGCATAAAAGAAAAAAATCTCTACCTGCCGATCCATATTATTTGGGGCATGTAAACAGAAACAAACTTTTTTTTGTTTAGGCCTTATTGAAATGTGTCCCCTCATAAAATTAGATCTTTATCATGGTGCAGTAATATTATAAAGTAACGAAGCTTAGTGATCATTCTGATCCATTCTGTGTTATTGTATTATGAACAGACTTTTCCAGCTGGCTAACATAGCTCTGTTATTTTTAAAATAAATACTAAAACTAATGGACAAAATTTTGTTTTACAAGTTCAGAATCATGTCTCTTCAGGTTAGTGAAATATTTGTCCGTATTGAAGATGTGTCTTCTTGTGGTGAGGAATCCTGTGATTCCTCAAACTGTTCACGTTGTGAGTCCGCGATGGATAGACCTTTTCCATTCGACCCAACATTTGAAAGATCTGCTTCAAAAAGCCCCAGTGATAGTTCAGAAGAAAGAATGCAAAGTTTTTGCAAAGAAGGTGAAAGTACCGTTGTTTTGTGCAAATCCTCTGATTCCAAAACTCTTATGTCTGACCGGGCTGTCAGTGAATGTCAGTCTTTACCATTATCGAAATGCTTTCGAGCATCGTGTAAAATAGAGTCTGTGTCGGGACATTCCAGTAGTTTTGACGCTGGTAATATGTTTGCTGATTGTATGAGGGAAGAGAATAGTATGTCTATATGTGGTGAAAGTTCTTCAATGTGCACATTAAAAAGCTCAACTGAGAAGTCAAAGAGTGCTTCAGCTGATTCTAAAAGCACAGGTTCTAGCTCGTCTATGGATGAACTTGGGTAAGTTTAAGTATGAATCATTCTTTTTTTAACTTTCTAATAATTCTATTCAATCCTTTAAAGGTTAAGAGTATATTACTGTTGCCGTATGATCTTGCTAAGATGTGTATCCAAGTAGCTATTCTAGAATTGTTGATATATTGTTTTTGAGTTGAATTATAACTTTAATAATTATGTTCTGAACGAAGTTGAAAAGCCTGGTTATGAGCACGGGGTTTGTTCTTGGGTAGTAGATAAGCATTGTCGTCAAACAATTGATTTCAGTTCCATGAACTAGTTTACATTGACATGTTTGTGCCAAACTTATTATCAAGCTACCTAGCATGGGATAGTATTTTGGTTGTCTCAGGTCAAAGTCACTTTTACTAAAAAATAAGAAAGAGGTTTTCGGTAAATGTACTGTTGAAAACCTGTTTAGGTGGCGCTGCCACATTTCTTGTTTTATTTGATGCTAAATTTTTAATGTTTTTATCACTATTTCTTTATTCACATTAATTTTAGATCCCAGCTCACTGAGTTTACGTTCAGTTTTCTACAGAATGGCTTCATGAATTTAGTCAACGTGCTAAAGGTGAGATATTGATTTATTGATACAGTGTCACCTATATTGATGTTGGTCATTTGGCTAGAAAAATAATCATTATGTTTAGAGTTAACTAAAAAATTAGGATCAGTAGGATGAAAAACTTCTTTTTTTTTTATAAATTCAGGAAACCTCTCCAGAGCGTCCCTATCTTGAGCAACAACCTCCCTTCAAAAACAGCATGATTTTTTCCCATTGTGTTTTAATTGTTGATTAATATTTTTAGAGCAACAGCTTCTGGACAACAACATAATTTTGTTTCCCACAAAAGGTGTTGCTTTGGAGAGGTTGCACCATGCCTTTTTTGAGAATATGCAGTATAACTCATCCCCAGATGGGGCTAAAAAAGGGTCAGTCAGTAACTGTTAACATGACTATTTTTTTGTTGCCTTGTATAGTAATTTTCAGCATTAATGTTTTGTTACTTGTCTAATGGGGTTTTCTGCCTCTGAGTCTTCATCAGTTGAGAAATTGCATGTCTGGAAAAGTAATAGATGGTACATGTATAATTGCACAATTGATGTATATTAATGAATTAATCTAGTATAGTTAATAATCTTTAATTAGGCTGTGACAGTGGTCCAGTGGTGAGTGCGCTGGACTTGTAACCTGGCGATCTGGGTTCAAATCCTGGCTATCCATTGCAGATCTTCTATGAAAATTTGACGAAAATATCAATTTTCCTCCATATGTGGAGAAGTTGCCTGTTCCTTATCTTCACCCTACCAGTTTTCCTTGACTGTTTATATTTGTATATATATGTGAAAAATTGTCGAAAAATGGCGTTAAACCTAATGAAAAAAATCATTAATTAATGAATGCACATTTTGGTTTTCAGGACACGTTGATGAGTATTTCAGAGAGTCGAACAACACGAGATCTTGATGATTCTTATTTCCTGTGGAGTATTGCGTTCTTTCTGAAATTTGCACGAAGAAAGGAGATAGATTTCAAGAAAATAAAGTAAGTGTTTTCACGTGTCTGAAGTATTTAGTTACGTAATTAGACCACCCACTCTCCATTTTGATTCTCAATAAATGTAAAACCTCAGCCTACTTCATGATATATATTGTATATACTGGCATCTAGTGTGTATTTCTTTTCCATTGTTTTTCAGAAAAAGGATCTCTTTTGAAAAAAGTATTTTTTGTTTTTCAAAATTTGGACCTATAAGAACAGATCTTTGTTCTTTGATCAAAACGTTATTTGAAACAAAGTTAATGCTGAAACATCAGCTCACTCCTTTTGGTTCGAAAGCTGAGTGTCTTTTTTTGAATAAGTTCTTTTTTGCCAGAACCATTATAAAACAATTCCAAAAGTTAATTCTGCAGATTGGGTGATCATGGAGGGTCATTTTTGTGAAACATCTTTTTTGAAAATCTTAGGGAGGAATTAATAGAATTACTGGTACTCATATCTGTCCTGTTATTCAATATTTAGGATGCTTTCTGATTGTGTTTGTTGCCCATTGCTTTGTATCAGCCAGCCAATAGCTACACATATCTAATGTTTTTTTGCTATGCAAACTGACTAAAATATCAATTTTGTATCTTGTGTCCACGACAACAAATTTCTTCCTGTCTGACCAGCACTTAATGGCACACCCCTAGCTGTGACAATAATTATTGCGCATGATGGAAATAATTCAGTACTTGTTATATCATTTTCCCTTTCTCCACCTGCATACCCTAATATTATCAATAGATAAATCTCTATTACATAAATGATGATGGATTCGTCCAATTTATTGAAAGCTTGTTTGAAGCTATATATGGATGCAATATTATGATCTTACAGATAATATCAACATTACGCAACAATGAACATGTGTCATATAACATTTAATGCATTATTTTTGTGCAATAGTTAATGACAGTGCAATTCTTCCCATCTTGGTGTCTTTCTTTTCAAGGTTTTCTCAGTTTGTAGTGTCAGGCACATGTTTGACACGTGTTCGTTATGTTGCTAATTCTCTTGGGGAAAATGTGGATAGCAGACAGTTTAAAATGAGTGTCTATAGGGGTAATTGTGTGACGTGTTCTTTAGTTAGATAGTATATGTGTATGTAAGCTTTCTCCTTTTGTTGCATAAGCAATACATGAATTGAAAATATACTGTTGCCATGACAACCAACTTGAAAGTCTAATATTTTATTATAGCTGTGTGATATATCTCTAACTTGTATCATTGTATAATGATGTAACGCTAAAGCTGTGACAAACAGATCAGTTTGAAGTTATATCCATCAGAAGAAATAGGCATCTTTGAAATTTTCAGTTATTGTATTGAAAGTGTACTGGTTCTGTTGATGATAAAAAACTAGTATATGGTATCTTATACCTACGTAATTTTTTCTGGGATTGATGAACATATTCTTTTCTCTGGAATTAACGTTACTACTACAGCTAGAGTAATTTGGTGACTTTTGAGCTTCAACTTGTGAGGAAGAGTGCAGGCTTACACCTGGGTAGAACCACCGACCTTCTGTAAGCTTGCTGGACAGCTTCCTCACATGTGGAATTTTCTCCCTGGTGGGATTTTGAATCACTATGGTTTGGGGATAGTGTTGATAAGTCAGAGACCATAACCACTCAACCACAGAGGCCCCGTCTACATATTATTTACCAAAGTTTACCTTGTTTTTTTATATGAACCATCCCTGTATGTTTTAAACGTGAGGTGTCTCATGATATGTTTGTTACAAAATATTGATTTCTTTAGCGATGAGGAGTGAGAAAAATCAATGACTTGTACATCCTTGTTGGCTTTGTCCTGGTAAAATATATTGATTCTGTATCATCACTTCAGTGCCCTTCATTAACATCAAACCTTGACCCTTTGCCCAAAAGGGAGAATGTTCAGCCTCATGTTAGGCCTATGGACCTAACCATGCATAAAAACAGGGAAAAAAATACAAAAAAATTGTTTCAGTTTTACTTTTTCCTTGACCCACAAACCCACTGTACTGTATGGAAGCCATATAAGAACTTATATTAGAGTTTTAGAACCTTTATTCTGGATTGTTTTCCTAAGCACTGTATTTTCATCGAAATATCAATTTAAGATGACATTTATAAGGCTTTTTGTTTCATTTTGTGATCTTACATTTTTTTGAGAGGGGGGGGGTAAGAAACCATGATTTTGTCCTGCCTGTTCTGCTGTCTGTCTGTCTGTCCTGCCTGTTCTGCTGTCTGTCTGTCTGTCCTGCCTGTTCTGCTGTCTGTCTGTCTGTCCTGCCTGCATGCCTACCTGCCTTGCATGGAGCATGTTAATTAGTACTTATAATGTGATATTGGAATTTTAAAAAATGAAATTAAGTTTTACACATCGTGATATTCATGCATGTATTGTCAACTTGGGCTGATTTTTTACATAGTATCTGGCTATTTGTAAAAAAAACTCAATGACAATAAAATTGCTGCTGAGTGAAGATGTAAACGTATACTTGAATGCTGGGTATGTCTAAGACCTATTCAATAAAAGCTCATTCAATATAGTGGAATTCAGTCTCAGAAAATTTCATTTGGAGCTGTAAAATTTTGATTACCAGGTTAGGTTATACAGTTTTGATATAAACATAAAAAGGAAATCTCAGTATGGAAAATTCTCGATCTGTCTGACTCTTTTAAACTTCGAATTTGGTCAAAATTGCTTATTAAATAGAATGATGTAAGATGGGCAAGCATTGGCACCGTTCTGCATCTCTAGTTTGTCTTTGTAATTGTGTGAAGACCCAGACAATATGATGATGATGGGTTTCACTATGCTTTGGTTCAAACTAGGTTATATATTGATTGTGGCGTGCCTAGCTGCATCATGTCACATGTTATATCCTATTGTTTGTTTTACGTTCTCCTTAGTTCAGTATGTTGCCATGGTAATTGTATGGTATTAGGGTACATTGGATTTTCCTGCACAATAAAATAATAGCTTGTATCAGCTGTATTTGAAAAGGTCTTGAAGCATTTTTTGAATTTTTTTTTTCAAATATTAAGATACTGCTTCAATTTTCAATTAATTCATAATGACTGTCTAGATGCTACAGCCACTATTAAATTGCATTTTATGATTGCTTGTCTGATCTCAATCATACTCATTTTCTACTGAGAATTGTCAGTCTTTGTCATTAAATTTTGTGATTACACTCATTTCATATTCATATACCCATATACATAATTGTTATAACATTGTTTTGAGACTGTTGTATGCTTCTAGAATATGCATTTAATGATTTATCTAATAAACAGTTTTGATGCACTCGTTTAAAATCAGAGCTGACTAAAAATTGTTGTACGGCCATGGTTCCTGACGAATTTCTCTCTTTATTCAATGTAAATCAAGTATAATTAATTGAATTGCTCTCATTAGGAAAATGTAATTTGCTATTAAAAGTGTCTTACATTATCATAAATTTTAAGTTAATGTAAGGTCTTGTTTTGAATTGTGCTGTGACCGGGAAAGGATTTTGTTTGTGACAAATTGTGTTGTCTTGCAGAATAAGTTGGAGACATTTTTTAAAATTTTGACACTGCTAAAATTTCCTTTCAATAAAGGTTGAAAAATTTTCTTTTGATGGCTTTTTTGAATTGAAATTTTTTGGAAAAATCTGAGATTGTGTGCATTTTTGGTTAATTTCAATCTTGGTCAGAAAATGCATGACTTCTGGTGACACCATGTAATTGTCTTAATTTTACCACACGTCCTCAGAATATTTGTTAGATGACTAAGTTCTAACAGTCTTTACCATCAGCTTCATGCAGCTTTACCTATAATCATATTTTTTGTAATGTTGAAACTTTGCCAAGTTTCACATTGTACTCTTAATGTTCTAGCTAGAGTGACTGATGGGTTCATGGAATTTATAAATAATTATACTGTTGTATGGTTTTTTGTCTGTCTTTTATATTTTTAGACTGAAGGATTTATTTTGAATGCAGCAAAAAAAAACCCTGAATCCTTATGAAAGTTATTTAATCATAGTTTTTGACTGGGCACAGTTCAGAGGGAAACATGATCATGTTGCTTATTCATGTTATATTTATTAAGATATAAAACAAAAATAGTGCATCAATAGTATGGAAATGAATTGAATAAGTAATAAAATTTCTGTCTTATTGAAATGGTAAAAATATTGCCAATAGTCTGGACCGACAAGTAGAAAATATTGCCTGTTTGCACAAAAATTGCCTATCTGAAAAAAATAGTTTAAGTTTGACAAGTTGTTTTGATTGAAAATTGGCTTGAATCCTGCAATTGGATGTTATATCTGACCAATGAGATTGCCGTACACAAAATGATGACATTGCTAACCCTGCATCGTGTTGCTGTATTGTTATAAAACTGTGGAAAAATGATTATTTAACGTAGTATGATGAAGTACAAAGCAGACACTATAATTTGTGCTAAGGTTCATTTAATACGCAGATGACGTATATTTACACCATGTAACGTTATTATCTGAAATTTGTTGTCTGAAATTTGGTGTCCGAAAAAAGGAACAGACAAACAATATGCAACTTTGTAAAACTGTTGATTAACATCATTATAATCATTTTTATGACTGAAAATTACCATTTTGTTTGTGTTTATAGTTGTCATTTCAGCTCTTTATTATGAGTTTTCCACTTTAATAATGATGATACAAATTTCTCCCCAAAGAAGAGATTTTATTGGCATTTATTTATGTCTATCATCCTGAGTGGAAACTGGAATAAACTTGTCGGGCAAGACTGGCTGACTGACGCATTTCACAAGGACTAAAATTTAGATTCTGATTAAATTGAAGAATAATTGCAGGCTACTACTGGTCCTTCAGTTTACTGTGAATGATATTATTATAATGTTAGGGGCTGTGTAAAAACAAAATTGCTGCATTTTCTACTAAAGACTAATTGCTGCAAAAATTAGGTTTAAATCTTCATGAAATGATTTATAATGCTGTAGTTTGCCCTGATTATGTTAGTAAATTAAGGATGAACTTAATTTGACATGTATTATATTTTAGGCTAAATAACAAAAACGTAAGCACTGTTTCACTGACCATACTTCCTGTATGCTGGCAGTCAGTTATTCTTTTTAAAAAAAACATTGATCATATGCATATACCCTATTAAAACATGTTGCAGTATTCTTTAACCCTTTGCCTCATAAGCGTATTTTGGACTCTTCCAAATTCAAAGAAAATATGCATATAATCAATTTATTTTAGAAATTTAGGTTATGCCTTTGTGACAGAGTGGAAAACTTTGTGGCAAAAGAAGCCATTCCATATTACAGGCAATGGCTTCCTTTGCCACAATGGTTTCAAAAGTTATCTGCCATAAATTTGGGGAAATGCGGTATTATGAGGTAAAAGGTTAAAAAGTTACTCTATTAATTATCATTAAAAAAATTAAGGTCAACATTTCTTGGGCTGGTCAGGTGATATGTAACAAATGTTTCTTTTAATATTTTGGCCTAATGTTTTCAATGTTTAATCTGAGATAGAAATTAGTTGTGACCTCATAGCCTGTAAGTTATCTATTACCGCATAAAAATTGACCCTTTGACTGCATTAATTGAATTCAAGTTCAAGGTCAGGCTGTGAAATTTTCTGAATTATGCCCTCGCCAGACATTAAGGAACTGTTAAAATAATTGCCTTAGAATATGCCCCAAATTCTCATTTTTCATACAAAAGTATATATATATTAAAATATATTAAGCAGAATTGAATAATTTCAAACAGCAAGTTTCTGTAGTTTGTTAAATGCTGTATTTTTAGTCTAATAATTGTATGTTATGACCTAAAGTAGATAAACTTGTTTAATATAATTGTTTCAGATTTTTCTCGTTCTGTTCACAAGATAAAAGTCATATTAGTGATATCTATCTCCTATAGAAACATGACCACCCATTTAATCAATATACCTTTGTGTCATATATAAATGTGAGATTCTTTTGTAACGTGTTCAGGGCATCATGTGTTTATCGTCCATGTGTGATGGAAAAATAGCTGTATCATTTCTTATTATTGTTCTTGACTTACTTAGAATATTTGTTATTAGTATTATAAAAGAGAAACTTGTGCTAATATCAGCTAAACACTCCTATAAGTTAACGTTAAATATTTAGTTTTTTTCACATGACTATTGTTACTTCATTTTCAGAAATTGTGACTAAAAACCAACTTTAAAAATGTCAAAATATAGATGGATTCTAGGTCAGTGAAGTACCGGGTACAAGCCACAAAATAAATCATTTATGAATCCATCTGTCTCATTTTCATTTATCTATTTTTCTTTGATCGTAGATATTTCAAATACATCACCATATTGAACCATACGAAGAATTTGAATAACCTTATTGTACTTCTACTTTGTGAGTTTGGAGGACAAAACAGTCTCCTTTAGGGTACTATCTTGAGTTCCTACTGTAACACTGAGTACTTTAAGTATTTGAAAAATCATAAGCATGATCACTGAGGATGATTTGTTATTTCTGATATTTGTTATAAAAAAGAAAATGATTTGTCATATGGTGTGTTTTTTACCAACACTTTGTGGACTGATATTTTGAAAGTTAACAGTGAATTAGGGACCTCGGTGGTCAAGTTGGTATGTTATTTGACCAGTAAGCGCTAGCCCTCACTGTTGTGAGTTCGCATCCCATCCAGAACCAGACGAATGTGAGGAAACTGTTCAGCTAGATTATGTAAAGTCTGTAGTCTACCCATGTGTACACCCAGAGTCTTCCTGCACCATTAAAAGCTGGAAAAGTTGCCATATGACCTTGGTTTTTGGCGAGACAAATACCAGCGAAAAAAACTTAGAAATGACTAGGTTTTTTCAAAGACAGTGTTTACTCAGAAGTCTGACAATGGTGATATCTAATACAATATTTGTATTGAGATTGTATATTGTCATTAATTTTCTGAATTGCTTGACTTGTATTTGCTATATACAGGCATAAGTAAGAACTTGGTTGTCACGTGTTATGATGGCGTGTGATAAGAACCATTTTTTTTTCTTGCGTAATGAAGTACTGTGAATACATAGTTCATGACTTTCTTGTTACCTGTATGTCAATATTTTCCTCTGATGCCATCTAACATTACTGAACTCAATAAATATCATGTAGCAACAGGCACATTGTTATCAAGTTCAGCTAACATCAGATGGAAGATTGAGTTTTTGTATTCTGTGATGATTAAGGTAGTTTAAATCTACAAAAATGAACTAATGGACTCAAATTGAACTTTAACCTTCACTTCCGAATCATATCATTCCTTTAGAGTGATGTCACAGTCAAAAATACAACTGCAACAGTCTAACCTGAGTTAATGGCATCCTGTGAACAACAGCTGCCACCCTTTGGCACACATTTATAGGTAAAATGGCCTGAACAAATCTCTTAATAAAAGCCAACTGCTAATAGGGGCCATATCTTTTCTTCCAGTTG
Organism: Lutraria rhynchaena; assembly: GCA_008271625.1. NCBI lineage: Eukaryota > Metazoa > Mollusca > Bivalvia > Venerida > Mactridae > Lutraria > Lutraria rhynchaena. The sequence goes on along the minus strand of VIBL01000004.1, from coordinate 3,174,639 downwards.
ATGATCTTTGTTTGGATAGCTTTGTTCGCTGGTCTTTGGCTTCATGGTCTTTTGTTTTCATGTTAGTTTAGGGCTTAACAGTGCACCATCAGCAAGAAGAAGTCCCTTAGTACAGTGGAACCCTCTAAACCAGTTGAGCCCCTGGACCAGGTCATTTGGCTGGTTTAGAGGGGATGCCAGTTTAGAGTGGATTATTAAATTAAGTAGTAATGAAGTCGGACCATTACATTTGGCCGTTTTAGAGGGAGAGCCGTTTTATAGAAATATAGAAAGCTGTTTGTTTGAAATTTGTCTGGTTTAATATGGAATTTTCACACCTGTAAATTTGTTTGAAATTTGTCTGGTTTAATCTAGAACTCTCACACCTTCTGTAAATTTGTTTGAAATTTGTCTGGTTTAATCTAGAACTCTCACACCTTCTGTAAATTTGTTTGAAATTTGTCTGGTTTGATCACGGAAATAATATATAGGATTTCTATATAGTCAGTGTTGGATAAGAGAAAAAAATGTTACTTCAGTATACTGTTACATTGTTGGATGTAGCATTTGCCTTTATTTTGAATAAATGTTTTCTGCACTGGCTTTGTTATGGTCCCAAACCACAAATAAATGAATATAATTTTTTTCCAAATGACAGAAAGAGTATTTCTATTTTTAGTCTTTGAATAGTGTGATTAAAATTCCTAGGGTAAGGTTTCAGACTTGAGTAGAGTACAGACATGAATTCTTGAGAATAAGCCTAATTTTGCCACATGAAACATTGTTTTCTTGGTGAGTGAGTAAGGTATCAGTTCTTTGAAGAATTCCAAGCTTTAATGCACCTTCAGCAATGGTAATGTTTTATGTCAAATGAAACTAAAATACAATCTATTTTTAGTTTTACTCCTTCCATTTATTGGTATGTTTTTATATGCAAAATTTGTGTGGGTTTTAGGCTGCCTATATAGGCGTTGCTATTCAGTGGGAATACTTTATTTGTCTTAAGCCAGCATGATTTATGGTCCTCTAGATGTACAAATACGATTATGTAAATGAACAAGTGAATTTATAGTAAGTTTGTCTTATTATGACTTTTTCCTTTAGTTAGCTTGTTAAAGCAGGTTTTTTCTGAGAATCAGGAATCAGAATTTATCACAATGTTGCCAGAATGACCAAATAAGGATTGAAGCTGCTTTTAAGGCTATTTAACTCCTTAAACCAATCCCATTTTCAAACACATTGCTGCCTCCATGTTTTGGCATTTATTTTGGTTCCCATCAAAACTGCAGGTTGCTTCTCCATTTAAGATTATACCATTAGTAAGATGCACAATTTGTTTCTTAACTTGAACATAATGAAACCTTTTAATTTCTTTTTTAGATGAAATGTCATTTAAAAACTAAATATGGTTTGATTTTCAATTGTAAGTTGCTATTATCAAGGCAGATAATTATGTTACGGCTTATTTTTGTGATGTGTTTACTGTAGAATTCTCAGCAGGGTGTATTGACTGTAAATTATTTACAGACTTTTTTCCAATACAACTGATGAACAGTTTATATTGGTTGCCACAGCAACCACTTGAAGTCACATGTCGTAACACTAGACCTAGAATCACATGGCTCGCTGACATGTGCAGCAGCAGCATATTGCGAAAATAGCGTGCTGCTTTATAAATAAACACAGATACGTTTTGGTTTTGTTATTTCTTTACAAAACTGGTTAACAAACTGTGAAAAATGGGAATGGTTGGGTTTTCTTGCTTTGTCCATATACACATAAAAATTTAATTTTAAAGATGATTGACTGGTGTTTTGTTGCCACTACTGTTTGTATGTTGATAGGCTTATTGTATGTATGTATTTAAAAAGCTTGTAATGGATTCAATTATGAAGGATGGTTTTGATATCTGAAATGAATTACTGAGATTTTTATTATCATAATTCTTATATATGTGCAAAGTTCTGACTATTTGATATCCTTAAGGTGCTGCTTAATGTATTTAAAGTGTAGTGTTTGGTCCTTTTTCCTTGTCATCCATGATAATTTTTTTTTTTGCTGGGGTTTAACATCACACCACCTTTAGGGTCATTTGGCATCTTTTCCATAACACGGCAGGAAGCCCCAGACATAAATCTGGGTAGAAACACGACCTTCTGTAAGCTAGCTGGATAGTTTCCTCTTCTGTTAATTTTTTCTGGTCCCAGATGGGAGTCCAAATTTTCAACTTTCACTCTTGCTCTCAATTCTTAATACATGTGGTTTAAATACCCTGTTACTGTTGAAGATTTTGTGTGTTTGTAGACCTCGCATGGTTACTGGAGCAAATGTGTATACTGGTAAATCTTCTATTTTATGTAATACCTAAAGCTCTGATAGGTATTCAATCTTATAGCCAATAAGAAGAATGTGTTCTGATTGTTTCAAAGTATTCATTGGGTAAAAAAAATAAGTGATTTCAATGTATTCCAGATAATACTTGTTCGGTTAAAGCTCAAGTCCATTGGTAAAGGATATGTTTCCCCCTCAAGCCGGCACTGCCACCCAGCTGTTGGTCACTGAGATTCAATATATACATAAATAACTGAAATACAAAGTTAAGATTCGAAGGAGAATCATTTACAACATATCAAGGGAGATAATCAGATGTTTTTGCCCCAAAAATGAATGGTGTGAAGAGTTGTTCCCCTTCCATTGAAAAAAAAGCTCAAATGTTCATTAGAATTTTTTTCAGTGGTTTATTCTGTGGGTCAAACTAGCCGCCAAGCAATTGATTATTTTATCCTTTCATTCATATAAAATGTTGTTTAGAAAATTCGTTATATATATATTATATAGAGTAGAATTTATTTATTTGATAGATTGACTCTGGTGTGATTGTTAGTTGTTTAGCATTTTTATTTATATATCACCAATGTATTATACATTTAAATTGTGGTTTGTATGTTTCAGGGATGTGTTTATGCCCGACGTGTTTGGATTCCTGGTTTATGAAGCTATCAGTAATGGAGAGGAAGTTCTTATCTCCTTCAAGAAGAACAGGTCCAATACACTAAGCATGAGAAGGTATAACGATATAGCTTTCTTATTAATTGCAACAAAAATACCACCATTCAATATGTATTGAAAATGTCTTAAAATGAATTCTCATTAGGCCAGAATTACTTTATTTCATTTATAATGAGTGCTTTGAGCGTTTTTTCCCTTTCAAAATAACAGCAATTGTTTTCCTACTTTGTTTGGGTCTGGTAAACAGACCTTTCCCAATATGAAAATAAAGACATTTTCTCCCAATTCCTGACCTAAAAATTCCCTATTTTGGCATCATTATGCATTTTTTACCAATTGGATTGGACCCAGACCCTTTCCCAAAATTGCAAAAAAAGTACTGAATATATAAGTCAACGAATCATACTTTCTTTTACTCCAGATGGAGTTGTTTACTTTTGAATTCCTGAATAAAGGAACTTGATTTCAAAATATGGGTTATTAAAACATATTATTTACTCTGTTAAACAAGACAAATATTTATAATGTTTACATATTTTCATTGTAACAATTTTGCTGCAGTTTTTATGTCTGCCTCTTACTCTAAGACCAGCCTGAAATCTCTCTGGAAAAAAATCTTACCTAAGACTTGAATAAATTCACTTGGCATCCACTTCAACATTACGACTTCCGCTAGTACCTAAATTTTCTTGTCTGTCTGTCCAGTTTTGCCGTTTCGTCTATAGCTTTGATACTTATACAATTGTTTCCTTGTACCATTCCTAATCCTCCCATATCATCCAGCCTTGATTCGAACCTGACATGATTTAGACTTAAAATATTTTAAATGGGTTAGTTCTTGGTTAACTAGATTTGATCATTTCATCTACCACCAACAACATTTACTAGAATGCTTTGATATTTATCCAGTTGTTGCCTTATACTATTAGCAATCCTCACATATGGACCTACCTCAAATTGACCTTGACCTTAATTGGATGTACAAAATTTTAAATGGGTTATTTCTCTGTTAACTAGATTCTACCTTGTCTAGTGTCAAGGGCTATTTCTTGGTTAACTACTGGTTTACTTGATTTTGGTCGTTCTGGCTTAGTTATGGGACTGGGATATTTTCCTATATGGAATATGTAGGGCAGTTATGTATATTTGAAACTTTGCTTCTACTTTTACTCATTGACCTCATTTAGATTCAAAGCCTATTGTCAAGCATGACATTGAGGGTATATGCGCTTGTTGAACGCAGGGGCTATATTTCAATTGCATTATGGACAATCTCAATTATAAAACCGTATTTATTTGGTCCTTACATTATATAGATGATCCCTGAGATTTTATTTACTATATTGGTAATATGAAAATTGTGGGTTGTTTCTTTATGTACAATGTTTTTTAAAGTCTCTATTTTTTTATTTTCAGGTTACATTTAAGTGTAAGTGCACTAAGGGAACTTATAAAGACCTTGACGTTTCACAGAGAAAGGGGCCTGGAAGAGGATGACATAGAATATGTTGAAAAATTACAACGTAAGCATTTTTTATGCATAGACTTGAAGATATATGTAATAGATATATATTCAAATGGCTTGGTGTGGTTTTTATTTAGTTAATTGTTTTATGCACATGAAACTAAATTATTTTATGTTGAAATTGCAGGTAAGAAATCATTAGAATTACATTGGTTGTTTCAATGTAACATAATTTTTTGAAGTTAGAAACTTAGTTTATGAATCGGTTTAAAAGCTCAATCTGATTGGTTACTTTTTAACACAAATTTAAAATATACCAGTCACATGACAGTTTTTTTTGATAAGTCTCAAAGCTCAATCTGATTGGTTAGTTCTGAACTCAGATATAAATTTGACTAATCACATGACTGTACTTTCTGATAAGTCTCCAATGCTCAATCTGATGGGTTAGTTCTGATGACAGATTTAAAATTGACCAATCACATAATTGTATTTTCTGATAACTTTTAAAGCTCAATCTGATTGGTTGATTCTGAACCCAGATTTAAAATTGGCCAATCACTTGTCTGTATTTTCTGATAAGTCTCCAAACTCAATTACAACTTTTGTGATGTTTCCTCTTGTCTTCCTTGAAATGATAAAAAACAACATAAAATGGCAAAACAATTTTAGCAAAGCCCTGCGTAAAAGTTGTGTTATTAATTCCTTTGTCTGGTTTATTGTGACATATGAGAGCGCATGTGACTGTTGCTCCATTGCTGTTTGACATGAACCTATTATTTCTATGTTTTCTGCATGTTATTTTGACTGAAAAATCTCTTTTTTGTTTACATCGGAAAATGAAAGTTGAATTTGAATGGCAAATTGTTAAGGAAAATAATGAGATTTTCTTAGTTGGGTATACAGTGAAACCTCCCCGAATGGTCACCTCCCAACAATGGTCATTTTAGATCCCCCCATACATTATCAACTTGAATGAACCTCTCACCACCAATCACCTCTGAACTCTGGCCAGCTGCCAACATATTAGTTCTCTATGACCACAATATACTCCTAATTAATTAAAGATATGTTTATGCATTAATTAAACAAATGTATAATCATGTTATGGTATAGAACAACATTCAGGTTGACTTAAAACGGTCTTTACACAAATATTTTAGGATTAATGTCCCTACTTGTAAAACAATATCAAAAGTGAAATAATTTGCAAGATTTTGGTCTGCCTAAAGAGTTCTTAAAAGGAAAAAATTGGACTAGCTACTGACCACAATTTGTTCTATTGACCTAACAACATTTTTTTTTCTGTACTGTGTTTGCAAAAAAATGAAACTGACGAACTATGAAAGACAATTGTTTACTTGTTGGCTGCGATAAGGTATGCTAAAGCTAATTGTTCGTAATGATTTGATAATAGTTTGTTTGCAACTTGCACCTACCGTTTAAAAAAAACATTATGAAATTGTGAATGGGTTATTTTATTATCATTTTCAATTTTTTTTTATACTGGTTAGATCTACTTCTGTAATAATGACTAATGATCAAAGATATGAGAATTAGCAACAAACAACTAACATCTCCCTCTCCACAACAGCTACCTCCCTATAACAGTCAATTTTGGCTCTAGACTGTTGTAGAGGGGTTTCACTGTATTTGCTTGTTATGTTCGTCTGTCAATACGTATGCATCTGCACAATCATGGGAACAACAATTCTTACACAGCCATCCACAGACTTCCCGCTGGAGGCATAACAGGGAAAGAAATCTACAGTTATCTATAAAACATACATTGAGGTGTCTAAGCTACCGAAACAAACAGCAGTGGTAGCAGTTCAAGTCGTAGACATTACATTGTAAAATTAGCAATTACGTAAAACAGATGTTTCTGGAAGCCTAATTTGGATAGAAAAAGACTTTAAAGGCTTGGTCCTGGCTTCAAATCAGTAAAAAATTATTTCATGCATTGATTAAGATGGTAATTTGCTGTGAATGGAAATAACTATTGGTTTATAGATGGAAAGTCGTGATTAAGTGAGCACCTGTTGGTCTTAATTGATTTATTTATGTCTTGTTCACCTCTCAATTTTCTTATCATTTTGTTCCAACTTTGTAAGCAGTTAAATATAGAAATATGCGTAAAATGTCACAATGATTTTTATGAGATATTTTTCTCCTGAATTTCTTCAATTACTGGATCATTTCTGATTCTTATTAAGAATTCATTTTACTTTGTAAGATGTGCATAAAAATGTATGATTTATTTAGTCTTCTGTTTGCTGTGTCTTGCTTGCATATGAAAATTCCTATTTCCTTCCAAATCTTTGTTATAATAGGAATGAAAATACATAGCAACTTAAATTATTTATGGCAAGAGTGTGTGTGGTTGATGTGGTATAAAACTGTTCTATTTGTATCTTCATTTGAATCTGACTAGCAAATATTTTGCACCGTTCAGCCTTGTATAACAGTATAACATTTGTATGATAAATCGAACATTTATATGAAGACAATCTTTTTTTTTAATTTCTATGTCTACGTCTCGCATAATAATGTATTGATTGAGGTTATGTAACTTTATGTTACAAGATTAGGGACAAAGGAATAATGAATATAATTTTAAACCTTAACAATTTTTTTTGTAATGGATGGATAACGATTTTCGATAAATGATATATAAGCAATTTTCACTCCCTGTGAGACCTGTATTTAGATGCATTTGACATAAAGAAATGGACTAATCGAATGCATTTATTCTCAGAATAAGAAAAATTATGACTTTCTCTGGTTATTCAATGAGTTATTTTCAAAACATGTATTCTCTTTATGGTTAGACGTTAATTTAGACAAACTGTGAAGGAATATTGATTTGATTAAAACTGTTTAAAATTCTGTTGTTTATTCCACCAAGTATTTCCTTATAAAGACACTAGGGACATTCTATTTTACTTTTTATTGCGCATTGGCAAGTTATTGCGTAAATGGTGTTTTTGGCAAATTGGACATGACCTGAAGGTTTTTGAGAGCAAGAATGTTTGGTCACGATTATTCATTTTTTTCTGAAAGGGGTTTGGGCATTAATTAGGTGAGTTTTGTTTATTAGGGAATACTTTACACACTTCTACATTCTGAAGCTTTTCACTGTATGGGAGGAAACAAAATCAATACTGGATCATACTGTTGTATCATGTTCATTTTACCGAGATCTTAGATCTTGCGTAACCAGAGATGTCGTATAATAGCGTCAGTCTGATCTAGATTTAAACCTTGAATCCTGGATACTTGCATGGTGAACATGCGTGATAACTGGTCGCTGTATATTTTAGCTGTTCTTTTTCACAAAAATTTCAGAAGTTAGTAAACATTTCCTTCAGGGCTGTTCATGTATATCAAATTTTGCTACTCTTACGTAATTACAGAATTTTTAATTATAACATATTGTACAATGGTAGTTTCTTTGGTGTATATGCATGCATCCATCCAGATGATGCTTGTCTGGATCATAACTCTGTCATTAGATAAGAGATTTTGAAATAATTTGACACAAATGTTCACCATGATTAGACGGCGTGCCTCACCTAAGATCCACGTGTGTAAATCAAAGGTCAAGATCACACTTTAAGGTCAAATAAAACGATTGGTCTAAAATAGCTCGTCTGGAACATTATAATACAACTTATGTATCTTTTGACAAAAGCTGGCGCAACATGTTGCCCATAGGATTCTGTTGGTATTATTCTTTTTTATTAATGGTATGATTGTAGAGCTATCAGATTTACAAAAAAAATGGTTGGCCCCTATTAGGGGTTGCTAGAGCTAAAAATAGAAATACCTTTAAAAGTCATCTTCCCATGAACCAACGGATGGATGATCACCAAACTTGGTCTGTAGCATCCTTAGATGGTCCTTTCTCAAGTTTGCTCAGTGTGGTATGGGTGTGGGACTTTATCACTTGAAGAGTGAGGATAGAGGAACTCTTTATGTACTTATTCTATCATTAAATCCAGTTTTGTTGTATGTCAGTACAAAACATAAAATTTCAATTAGGCCGTCCTTAAAGAATTGTTAGTTTGCAGTTACATAATTGGCCCATTGCAAAATTGCCCGACCTAAAATTATTTTAACAGTTTTGACAATTTTTTTTTTCATTCTGTGTGTGAATATGAGATCAGATAAGTTAGCTGACATCAGCACTTTGACATGTGCATATTACCTGATCATTTTCCGTGAATTAAACTATGTAACTACACCAATTATAATTATGTAACAAGAATGTTTGTGGAGAATGTGTTTTAAAGCTGTTACATTTTTATCTTTTTCGAACCTTAATTACAAAGATTTGTCAGTTATTCTAAAAACTGGTAAATGAATTATGATAATTGAGCATTTTTGTGATAAATCTGTGTTAAAAAATTCATCTATGCTTCATAATATCAGTTCAGTCCCTGTTACCTGCTGATGGTTTGTTATCAATAACAACTAAATTAGCACATGATTTTTAGCACTGCGTGATTTTGTTAGGGTTTATTCTATTGAAAAACTGATAATGATCAATCATATACACAGATCTTCATATTAAATATATTTTTGTCTGAATTTGATGCTGTTAGAAGCGCATCACTGACTTTCTATTATTGGTGATTGGTCACATGCACGATGGTGTGACAAATACAGACATTATGTCATAAGTTTGCAGACATTATGTCATAAGTATGCACGTCCAGACATGACATGCATTATGGTAGTGTATGTGCTTTTTTTGTATGTATCGGTATCTAATTTGTTTGCTGTATTCTTGTGTAAAAAAAGGTGAAAATGAAATTGTTAAAATGTTGTGTTAAATGAAAATAAATATGTCTTATGGTAAATTGACGAAAATTATATCTTGAAAATAACTTATCCCTCACATTTTCAAATTCTCCAATCTTGTTATATTTTTACAATTAACTTGTGCATTTTCAGGAGATTTAGCTAACATGAATGATTTGCGACAGTTGTTTCTGTGGTTAATACGAATGTATCAACCTGGTTGCCATGGTATTCTCTTTCTTCGTGATGTCATAGTAACCAATCACTACTATCTGTTGTTGCTGGAAGAATGGATTGGAAAAGGTTTCTGTATTGACAAGAGAGTAAACATGTTAAATCATGTTAAACAGTAAGTACAATACTGAGGCTTTTCTTTTCTCCGGGGTTTAACATTGCAACAACAGCCAGGGTCATTTCATGACTTCCAACTTTATCGGTGGAGAGAGACTGTAGGTGTACAACTGGGTAGAATCATTTACTTTATGTAAGCTAGCTGGGTATCTTCCTGGGATTTGAACTCTGTGGTTAGGAGTTAGTCAGAGACCATAACCTCTGGACTGCGGAGGTCCCTTATAGTAATGGGCATACTGAGGAAACAGTATTAGCTCCCATAACACCTTGGGAATTTTTGTTTATTTGCAATTCCTCTTTTGTATTTTCTTGCCTGAAAAATGCTTTAAATTTGTCACAATGCTCGGACATATCTGACTTCTTTGATGATATCAAAAAGTTGCAAAAACAATGAGAGTTGAATGGTAATTTATGTAACTTATCGATAATTTTGTGGTAGGTCCACTAACAGATGTGTTGCATCACCTTCCTTTGTTGTTCAGTATTGCAATGTTTCATGTCAGTCATCGTTTTGCTCAAGAAATTCATTCAAAGCATAAATTTTTACTATACGTGCTTCTAATTTCAGATTTGCAGTTACTGGAGTTATGCAAAAATATGGCTACCTTTTGCAAAACTTTGTTCGCAATGATCATCATATTAACAATTGTATATTTACCATGATGCACCATGTGGCTGGTGACTGTTTACGGCCTGAATCTCTTTTACAAGTTGATATTCTTAAGACATTCCTTCAGATTTGGGACATGGAAGTTCCAATAACTCAGGTAAATTATACACTGTGGCTGAAATTCAAGGTGTTGTTTCATGAAGGGGTATGAATTTCTCTGAATCTGTGGATTTCTGGGGATTGGGTGATCACAGGGGTCATTTTTGCGTGGAACTAGGGGGTATAGGGTTGTCCAACAATGTCTGAGAAGAATGTAGTTGGACAATTTTAAATGCACTTTGCACTCTCCTAACTAGAAAATCATGCTACCCCTTGATTGCATAGGAATTATGTAATATAGGTACTAAATAGAATATATATCGTTGGCATCAGTTCAAAGTTTTTTTCTAATGAGGTCCATGGTTGCAAAAATCGAGATTATCATATTTTGTCAGTTAATATTTCGAAATAAATTATGATAAAATAGCGATGATATTTATGATACAATATTCTGACAGCATAAATGACCTGAATATGTGTTTAAACATTAAATAGCTGTATCTTTTCAAACAAAAATGCAGTGAGTATGAAATTCTGATTTGAACTTTTGAATCTGTCCTCGAGTTTTAATCTCTGGGCCAGCTTTGTCAAAATGAAATCCAATGTTTCGATGGTACATGTTGACGTCATCATTTTATGTACTGGGCATATGTAGAAGTGACCTAGATGCTGCAAAACAATTTTGCAATTTACAATTTCACAATTTTGGTTCTTTATTAAGGGGTTCTCTGTTTAACACTGTTGTGGAACTGTGACCCCTCATATCCTTGGCTAGTTAACATTTGCTGGCACAGTCATTGTACAACTCCCTGAAATGATATATTAATATCTAATTTTATGTTGTTATAAATCTAACGCACTGCCAGTTTTGATCATATTTATCTGCTACACCATTTGTTCTGCCTGTCTGTTATTAAATTATCTGTATATTTGATGTATTTACAGGAAATGAATGATTTGATGGAATACGTCATACAAAAGTTCTTGTCAAGCGCTGAAGAGAACCCACTGTCATGTGCTATACAATTATTCACCGAGACTGGTGATGTTCAGGAAGATATGTTCACTGAAGCGTAAGTTGATTACATTTGCGGCCTGTCATTAACTGCCCATCTTGATCAAGAGGTTGTTGGTTTAAATCCTGTGAGCAGGATTCCTTATCCACTTTCCTGGTTGTAAACTCAGGAAGCAGTCTGCTGTAAAATGGCAAAAAAATGTAAAAAATGTCTAACTGGACAGTTTCATGGTACCGTTGTTTTTATGCATTCCTTCTTGACTTAAGGTTAATGAATTTGTATACAATTAGAGTGAAGACCCAAGCCTTTTGCACTGTTGACATACATTTAAAAAGTCAGTTTGTTCATTTTATATTTATTTATTTGTGCATTAAAGAGTGACCTTTGTTGACTTTGTGTTTTTTTTCCACATGCAGTCAGCTCACATTGACTGTGTTTTTCATCAAATCTTTGGGTTTTTACCGTTGAATGTTATTTAATGTATGTATGCATTGTTTTATAAAGGGACCCTAAAGAATCTCAGAATGGGGAATGGTCAGAAGAAGAGATGGACAAGCTGTTTATGTGGTATGCTGAATTTGAAGATTGTCCAGACATGGTGGAGAAAATCACATTTATGTTTAGTGAGATTGGTGTGAAGAAATCTCAGATTGAGGTGACTATCCTGGTTGGATCTTTAATTATTTGAGATTGGTTTCAAGTTGAAATTTGAAATTTTTTAAGGGGGCCTCTGTGATTAAGTGCTGATGGTACATTTCATTTGTCCAAATTTATTGTACTTTGACCTATACATTAGGCAAGTGATAATTTGTGAAAGTCTCTTTAATACTGGATGTTTTCCAGTGTAGTAAATTAACTTATTTTACAACATTTTTATATTTATCTATTTAAAATCATCATTAGTTGTCAAATTTGTTCACAAGAATTTTTTGAAGTCATGGATTCCCTATTCTTTGATACTGTCTGATTTGAAGACAAGGAAAGTAAACCCTGTATTAAATAACCTTATACTTATTCATATGTTGAAAAATGATTTAACCGTAAGCCCAGTCCTTTGCTGTAGATGAAGATATTCCTAGTTTTTAATCAGATTGCTGCTGTGTTTTGGCTAAACACCTTAAAAATGCACAGTTTTTGCCCTGTATTATTATTTCTGTTAAATATATTACAAATGTACTTGTTAATTACAGATTGTGAACCATATGTTTAAATTGGGATGGTTGTCTAGTGACCACCTAGAAACGTTTGTAGGATCTGATAAACAGATGGTAAGTGCGGATAGTATCATACTTAACAGTTTGTGAAATTTGCTAATTTTTTTCAACGTGCACTGAAACTGAATTTTGTCAACTTGTGTATTACGTTTTTTTGAATTTTCTTAAAAATGTGTTGAGTACCTGTGAGAAAAATACCTTAGAGACTCCAAACTGATAATATAAATAAAACTGTAAAAATAGCAACTCATGTTCTTGCAATGTGACCAACTTAATTGAAAAACAGCAGAAGTTGAATTAGCATCTGACTGGTATACTGCCTAGGGAGCAGAAATTGTTTTTATTATTCTAAGATGAAGAATTTATGTACACTGTATTTTACCTGTACAATGTTTTACCTGTATATGAACAGAATTGATTAATGAAGAACATTTAAGTAAGACTAGTTTTTTAATATGTATAGACATGTTTTGTTTGATTTCAAGGCAAACTAGTGGTATTCCATGATCCCACCAGATAGCACTGTTAAATTCGTATGAGGTCTTTTGAAAGAATGATTAACCTTACACTTTTGAAATGCACCTTGACAAAACATACTTGAAAAGAGTACCTATGAATATTGATAATTTTCTTTTAGATTGAAAATCCTTCACTCATTGAAGAGGAAAAGAGTAACCACAGATGTCTTGCTGTGCAAGAAGAGCTCTCCAATTTGGAGGAAGATGAGGTGGTGCCATTCTGTGTAAACAAACTACGAGAAGAACAATTTGATGAACAGTTAGATTTCATACAAGCTGCTTTATTGGAGGCAGCATATGTAAAGATAGGTAAGGCCAGATATTAAAAAGATGCTAGAAAACAGATATGCTATAACCCCACCCACAATGTTTTATGTTGATTGGGATTTTTAAATGCTTAAAAGTTAGGATATATTATTTTACACCGTGTAGACAAATAAAGAGCTTTGACCTTGAGCTTTTGATAGGTATGTCATTCAAAGTGTGATATCAATGGAGGGATTTTAATGAATAAGACTTCAGTGTAAAAATTCATCCCAATAAAAAATCTCTTCAGAGGTATGTTTTTGAAAAGAACAAATATTAATAGATTTTTGGCATACAAGTCTTACTTAACTGGAATGAAATAGCATAATTTATATCATGAATTATTTACCTTTAAGTATTGTTTTTTCCTCCTTTCAGATGATTTCCTCTTCTCAGACACTGTATATTTTAATGAAAACTTATCAGAACCAGTCTAGATCTGCTAAAAAATTTTTTTTGTATTGTTGTACCTGTTTTTATTTCAGATGGGGGATACATGGATAAGAAATATTTAGAAGAACCATCATTTAAATTTTATCATGCGAAAGGCAAAGCTTTACCCATTGTGTTCTATAACGATGAACATGAAAAGATAAGGAGCAATATATACATGTTAGCTGCCCTACAGCAAATGGGTCTAGACTTGGAGGAAGAGACTGGTTTGATGTATCCCAGAATTCCCAGCCATTTGTCTGTCGGTGATCTCGTAGATAAGGCAAGGATGCTGGGTAAGATAGATGAAGGTATGTGTCTGCTGCTTTTTTGTTGTCTTGTTATGCTTTTGCACTTGTCAATTGTTTTACTTGGATGCAAGGATTACCTTTTTTCCCTTTTTTTTGGCTATCATTTTGCTGTAGAGACAACAATTTTACTTTTCTGGATATCACTTTGCTGTAGAGACAACAAATTTACTTTTTTTTATGGATTTAAAATCCTTGCCATTCTCTGCTGTTTTCACCTGAAACAATCATTCACATAAACTAGGTTCTCTGTTTTCTTTTAATAATGAAAAAGAATAAAGGCAATATTGGTAGGCAAATATTTTACATTTTTGCATCTAAGCCTGCTTCAGTTTTACTGACATTAATGGAATAAGTTATATTGAAATTTGATCAGGACAACAATTCAAAACATGATATTTTTGGATTGTGTTGAATTGATATGAATAGATTGTAGTCAAAAGTTGTTTGTCAAAGCACTTTTTGTATTTGATACTTCTGTATTTTGTGTTTTGATTGTATCTTCCGGTGGTATCCCTGCTCTTTGATAAACCTGTGGTATCCCTGCTCTTTGATAAACCTGTGGTATCTCTGCTCTTTGTATAAACCTGTGGTAACCCTGCTCTTTGATAAACCTGTGGCATCCCTGCTCTTTGATAAACCTGTGACTTCCCTGCTCTTTTATATAAACCTGTGGTATCCCTGCTCTGTGATGAACCTGTGGTATCCCTGCTCTTTGTATAAACCTGTGGTATCCCTACTCTTTGATCAACCTGTGGTATCCCTGCTCTTTGATAAACCTATGGTATCCCTGCTCTTTGATCAACCTGTGGTATCCCTGCTCTTTGATAAACTTGAGGTACCCCTGCTCTTTGTATAAACCTGAATTATGTTTTGATTATACAGTCAAACCTGTGAACAAGAGCCACCCTTGGGAAAGATGAGATGCAAAATGTGGCCTTTATTGACTGATAGCCTTTATTTAGAGATCAGTTCTAAATAATCAGTGACATTTTGTCAAAGAGAGGCCTTTATTCACTGGGTGGTCTTTATTCAGAGATGGCCTCAATCACAGGTTTGACTGTAATTAAATCATTGCTTATTTGAACCATTTTTTAGTCTGCTTCCTGAGAAAAGCAATGCATGACTTGAAGTTGTATAATCCGTGATCGATCAGTCTCTTACATCTAGTCCCATTTGGTTCATCACTGAATTCTGACGCAGCATGAATGTTTGCAGTTTGTTGTTTAAGCAGATGTAATGGTGGGGTCTAGGCCTCTTTCCAGACTGAAACACCGAGCGTTTGTTTATGACATTACTGCCTCCTTCCTCATTAGTTTTCAATGGTTTTGAGCATTTTTTTGTCATTTAGTGTATAATCAACATTTTTGATTACCAATACATCTGAAGGCTACAAATAGTGCTACAAAAATGTGGGTTCTGGTAGCGAATTGACCCCTGCTATACAAGTTTATAGATTGTAAAAATGGATTACGTTTTTTATTTACAAAAACAAGTGTATATTGTCGATATTGTTTATACATGTTTTGTTTCTGCGTATTGTGGCACTATCGCACTAAATCAGGCAGCAGACTTTCACATTTTTGTACAAATTCACGATTTTCTCATATTTTTTTCAAATGACGATTTTTAATCTTTATTTCATTCGTTTCTTTTGTTTTACAGACCATGTCAAGTTTGACATCAATTCTGCGGCAGATCAAATTACCACAGAAACAAAGGATATATTTGCTGACAGTGAACCGATTTCCAAAACTCCTAGGTATGTTCAGCTTATACTTTTAGTATTACTTAATTTATAAATGTATATGTCGCCAAAACTACTACAAAATTTACCAAAGATGCTACTAGTTGTATGTTCTTTTTGTTTTATTTGGTACTTTTTGTTTTCTCTTCCTCCTGTCTTTTGGCTTTCTTTGCTGTGGTATATTATTAAAGAACTGACCTGCATGAGGAACTGAAGTGCACCTTATTTTTTTGTTTGGTCGAAAATTAGTTGATTTTCTTTTTTTGCAGTGTTACATTAGGCCAAGTCTTTCTTAAAGATTTTGAAAGTGTTCAAAACATATTAAACCTCATATGGGGAGGAGTATCCGAATGATTATGAAGCCATTGGTCAATTTTGAATCTAAGATTACAAAACAACCAATCAGATTCTTTAGTTTTGAAATGGTCTCAAAACGTTGTTTTCATGCCAGAATTGTTGTGGTGTTGTAATTCAAATGCCAAGTTTCTATTAGTTTGATATAGTATTATATATGACTTGTCACTAAAATTATATTCCATTTTTTTCTGCAGAAAAATGGCACCATTGAAGTTACCTAGTGTCACTTGGATGAGACTCATCACAGATTATAATTCGGCAGATACACATTCATTGAGTGCGACAAGTAGCCAAGCCAGCTCATCAACACATAGCATGGACATAGAGTGATTGAGCATAGTAGCCGATCATGAGGTAGTGAATAGAAGGCATATTTTGATGATGGGAGTGAATAACTGTGAAATATTGCAATGGCAGTGAATAGTTACTGGCCTTGAAATTAACAGTAGTGAAAAGTTGGGATTATGTACTATATTAGTACCTTGTATAACATGATCTCAAGAGTGATTTTAAGTGGAAAATATTGCCAGAGCTACAAGGAAGGCTTGGTTATAGATTGTGTTCTGGTTTTTAAAACTTGGTCAAATTTTTGAAATATATTTTAACTTGTTTTCATAGTGTTTACTGTTGAGTGTGTGATGTCTAGTCCGTGTTTTTGGAGACAAATTTACAACAATCTTATTTCTAGGCTACAGACCATGTTGCAGTTGAACCTACCTAAAGATGGTTGAATATTTGTTGAGGTTCATGTGGTTGGTACTAAATTCTAACTGGCAGTACTGAATGTTCTAATCAAGATACAACATATTTGAACTGCAGTGTAGAGTACCAGTTAAGTAAAATGATGCATAGGAAAATATTGAAAGATTCTGATGGTTTTCATGTTTTTCATTGGCATATAACTGAACAGAAGTGTTATGGCTTAGTTGTGGGCATGCTGAAGAAAGGAATTTAATTGTGACAATGTTTGTGACAATGTTTGTGACTATGTGTGTACTATGATAGGGAAGATTTTGTGTTGCTGGTCATGCTATTTACAATTTAACCACAGGGAGTCATGTTTTAGCGTGCTGTTTGTTTTGGTTATTTTGACATTGCCGAGTTCCGGAATAAGACAATATGACGTGGCTATGCAGTGAACACTAAAATACTAAGCTGTTATAATGGAAGACTTTATGACCTCCCCTGAAATTGAAATAATCATGTATCATATAGTTGCGACTCTTACTATATCATCTCCACATTGCTGTAGTATGTGCCAGTTGCATAATTGCAGACCATTAAGATGAATGCTGTTAAAAAGACTTTTGTGATGTTTTCTTTTGTCTTAATGTATGTTCCATTTTTATCGTACCAAGTTTTTGCAGTTATTAGTTCAATTTTATTTATTCCTGAAATAATTGTTTTAGTATAATGGTTAATGTGATAAACAATAGGTTATCTTTGTTAGATATAACTGGTAACGTTTTTATGAAATAGTGTGATGTGTATATAGTCCTCTTAGAAAAATCGTCATTTTTTTGTGTTTCTCACGGAAATTCCTTACCACAGCAATTCATGAAATTCTTTGTCAAGTGTTTGTTTATATCATATGTGACAGTTTTTATATCATTGTCTTCAAATTCTGTACCAATATATTCACTCTTTGACAACTTTAATTATAATCTGCTGTTTCACAGTTCCATGTCATTATCTATTTATTTTGACATTGATTCAGTGCCTCTTGTTTCGGTAGTGAATAGTTTGAAGTTCAAATGTTAATATGCAGATACAATAAAGTTCCTGAAAACCAGACTCCCTGAAAACTGGAATTCTTCGAAAATTGGATGACTTATAATCTGTAGTTCTCTGAAAATTGGAATTCTCCGAAAACCAGACTTTAGACGCAGTCCGGAGAGTCCGGTTGTCAGGGGTCATACTGTATATAAACATACTGTAGTATTGTTGTTATTCTTGCACAACAAAATTTCGCATATTTTGCGCAAATACCAATGTGCAATATGCGACTGATATCACAACATTCTTATGAGCTTGTGGTTTTTGGATGTTTTTGAACTACAATTGGAAATGAGTGAATTTATGACCGTGTATAACTGCACGAAAATTCATGCCAGCTACGTAAATAATTCAACAATAACTGGCTAGTTTGTGGGTAGTGTAGTTTTGGTGTAAATATTAACTAAATTCTTTACTAAGAAAGCATTTAGTTACAGTGAGAGACTTATGTAAAGATTATTGGACAAATGTTTACAAGTTTCCATTACAGGGATTACTGGTATGCACATATTGTCAATTATAGCAAGAGGTTGTCACATGAAACATTTTTTATTTAAATGTAGTGAATCAATTAAGCCGTCATAGCTGTCCTAACAGCTTATCAGAAACAACTGTGGATTAATGGTGATTGACACAATGGGGGGCCTCCATGGTCGTTGTTGGCTGTGAGTTTGAATCCAACCTGCAAAATTTACATGATGAAGTTGTCCAGCTAGCATACAGGTCGATGGTTCTTCCAAGGTGCAAGCTGGGGTTCCTCTACAGTTCAAGCTGAAAATGGCCAAATGACCCTGGCTGTTGGGTGCGACGTTAAACTCCAGTGACAATAAAGGTTTACTCCCAGAAATCTTTGTGTTATACTATGATATTACTATTGATCTCTCAGGTTGCTTTTTATCATTTGTAAATATTGCGTCTCATGTATTGTTGTGATTTTGTTCTGTTTCAAATTCATCATTGTCTACGCTTGTGTTGATTTTGTTGCAATTTTCTCTGCCAACTACTTATGTTTACAGATGTACAAAAATTCTGCATTGAATAAATTGTTATTCGATATCTCATGAAGAGCTAAATGTCACATTTACAATAGAATTTGCAATAGAACATGTTTAATTCCATTTCATCTTACTGAACATGCATATAAATTGTGTCATTTTGTTGAAATTTTTGTTTCCTGTTTGGATGCAATGGAAATAGCTCTAAACATGCTGCTGGGGCGTTATTTTACAAATATATCGAATTAATTCTTTAGTTAAGATTTTATGGTAGTTTTTTTCCAGTCAGTAACAGCTTTAAATGATTAATTTTTTTATGTGAATGAATAAGCATTATCTAATTGATTTCGCGTTCATTATTGTTTCCATGGTATTTCATTTTTTTAACCCTTTTTCCGTCCACCTGTCTAAAAATGACACATATTTATCAAATATATCATAATTAGACCAAATCTAAGGTATTTTTGGGGCATGATAGAAAAAAATTATTTCAATGAAATTATGAACATCATGTTCAGTTAAATTCACAACCTGAATATCCAAGTTTCTAGCTGTGTGACCATTTTTAATGTGTAATGTTTTTTAATTATTGTGAAAAATTGTTAATATTTTTAAGATTATATGTCGTAAAATGTGTTTCTATGGATACTGTGCATATATGCTAACGTGCTGTACAGTTTTGTATAAGTACATATTTTCTTAAAACTTTGTATAACGTGAACTGTTGTCCAACTCGTATTGTTAAATAAATATTGCCAAAAATATGTTGGTTGTATTTGGTTGAATCCCGAAAACTTAACATCTATGATTGAGCATCACTTCTAGATTTGGCGACATTTGAGCTCTTGTTCGCATAATGTCCAAAATGATTACCAGAACATCATTTTGAAATGGAGTGGACAGATTCTTGAAACCTAGTGGTAAATAATTTTAATAGATTTTTATGATAAAAAATATTTAATAAGAGGTGTTTAAAAAAAACAATGACAATCATCTAAATATGTCCTTATAAATTTGCATTGAAGTGTATGAGAGAAGTTAATTATTCAAAGATTAAAGAAAAAAAGATACATTTCAATGTGTGCAATATCTAAATAAATAAATCCCAACGAAGATAGCACATTTTAACACAAAAAATCAAGTCAATTCAGGTATGAACTTCTTAAAACACGAAATCATACCTAAATCTAGACAACAGCATTAAAATGAATTAACAGTCAAAAAGGTCACTTGTAAACAAGATGTTTGCAAAACATGTATGCCCCTCTAATATCAACCAAATTCGTCATTTTCCACCAACTGATAAGCTTAAAACTCACGGACATACCAAATCTAACCTAAAAAAGCGTCTGCTATTTTACTTTGTTGATTTCAATCTGGGTTCCCATGCTCCTGATTCTGTGGACTGAAGGCCAAAGCATTCTCTAGTTTCTGATCGGACAAGCTTTCAGTGGTCAAGGACATGGTGACCTTGAACTTTGACAACTGACCACAAAATTAATAGGGGTCATCTACAAGACACAACCTCCACCCAAATCTGTGGGTCATATGTCCAAGCATTCAAAAGTTACTGATCAGACAACGGATGGACTGACTGACCGACTAACCCTTGCTTACATTGTTCATTCTTCATACTGACTGATATTAATGACATAACCTCAGAAAAAGAAACAAAATTGAGCCACATAAATCTAAGGGCTACCTGTGAATTAAGGCCACATTTCATCCCTACATTTGTGTGGCTTTTGTTAACTGGTTTATCCTTGTTTTCTAATTATTTTTCTTTTTCACGGGGTTTAACGCCATTTTTCAACAATTTTTCGGTAATATATGGCAGTCGGTTTACCAAACCAGTTTTCCTGGACTGTATTCTAACCAGTACCAACTTACCCTTCCACCAGGAACTGTCAACTTCTTCATATGAAGGAAAATAAACATTTTTGTTAACTTTTCATAGAATGATATGACCTGCCACGACTGAGCATTAAACCATGATTGCCAGGTTACAGGTCCGGCGCACTAAACACTGGACCACGGTTCTTCTTACCAAGCCAAGGATAGCAACAGTAATTATTATGCTTAAAGTGTTACTATTGCTGTGTTTATGAAACAGCCCCTAGTCTAACATCATAAATAAAAAAGAAACAAGACTCATTGATGAAAAAACGAAAAGTAAAAATAGTACAAGTGAAATGATGTTAAAATAGGAAATGCTGAGTAGATAATGACTATGATTGTAATTCATTACACCCCCTTTACTTCCATAATGGGCATAATATTGGTATAATGGCCTTTAATTGGATCTGAGGCAGTAAATACCATGAAAAAAAAAGATCTTTTTGGGACTCAAGCCATCCTTAAAAACATGCTGGTTTCCGATGAGTTCGATCGCATTACTGCAAACCAACAATTTTTAAGTATGACCTTATTTGCGTAAATGTCCATAAGCACACTCTAAATAAAACACTGATTATATTTCATGACTAGTGATTAAAACACAAATATAACGCCATCCATTCACGGTACAAAATTACGCACTGAAATTATAATGGACGCATTTAGTATAGAGATAATTAGAGTACATACATTCATATTTACGATAACACAGAAAATCCCACACATCAAGAATAGTCCCCACAGAGATTAAATATCAGATTTCGATATTCTTGAAAAAAAATTCAGTCGCATTTACGTCATACATTAATCATCTAATGAACACAGTAATGCTTTTCTCTGCATGCATTTAGGGCAGAATATAAAGTCATTTTCAAATAGGCACAATGCTGTATTGATATCAGAATATTGTAATAATGACAGTTACACAATGATTCAATATACAACATCTCAACACCAAATCAACCAGAATTATGATACTACACACACCTTAAATAATGACAATGCGTGCTAACAATAAATATTAATAAAATACACTAACCTAGGACAAAAATATAATCCATGGAGTTGCGCGGTTGCGTTTGACTAAAGGAAATAGACGATTTTTCGGCTAGAAAAAGATTAAATATCTGCTTCATTGTTTAGAATTGGATGAAGTGCTTATTGGTTATATGTAGTATAATGTATTAGATATCTCTAGACACCAGTCACTTGAAATTTGAGTTATTTCTGAAAAAGTTATATAGTGATATATATATACAAAGGTTACAACTTCCAAAATGACAGTTTCTGCAAGTGTGTTTATTACTATATAACTTATACACATACATACAAAAATATATGATATAGGTATATAATATATGTGTTTTTGGTCCGTGTGGCCATTTTAGGCCTAATGCACCATTATACACCATCCCTTCAACTTGCTAGCCCCTATGATTCAGAGGACAAAATACAACAAAAAAAAACATGGAAGATAATAATATGTTTTATTCACATGAAGTGCCAGAATTGCAATAATTGAAATCAGATAAAAGTATCTCATACAAAAAAACTTTTATATTCATTAAAAAATATTTTAACTAATTTTACAACATAATTAAGAACCTCTTTCAGAAATATCACTCACAAAGTCAAGATAAAACAACGTTCATTACAAGAATACAAAATAAACTATTTCTGTTTCCAATTATGGACCCTAATGATCAATGAAACTCAATATTACAATATTATCATTTATTTTAATATGAAATGAATGAATAGTTCATCTTACAAAACAGCCAGTTGAATATGGACAAAAAATAAGTTTCTAAACTTGTATTTCACATTACAACTTCCTCAAATGAGCATCAATACAAAAAAGAATTTTCTCACAAAAAAAGTATTGCTGAATTCTTGTACACAATATTGTAATGAAACAAACTACAGTCACAGAAATAACATGATGCATGTATAATATATACATGATGAAGTTGTAATGTTTTCCAAAAATCAGAAACATGGTACACACACAAGACAAATACAGTAGAACCTCGATTATCTGAAATCGGCGGGACCGAAAAATTATTTCGGATAATCCAAGGTTTCGACAAAAAAATACCTCATTAATACAAGCACCACATTTATTTCTAGCAGTTAGTCCGTTCCGATGACTCCTTGAGATAACGAGGTTTTACTGTACTTTCAAATGATTCCTGGCTGGATTTTTATTTTGATTTATTCCTTATATTGCTTCATCTGCACTTTCCAACAAGTTAATTTTGTGTTTATCCATCTTAGTCGGATTCATATCTAAGTTAGAAACAGCACAATATTTCTCACTTTTACCAATATGTACATGCCCATCAACAATGTGTCAACGTTGAGACTATTTTTCCTATTTAGAATCTCTTTTTTTTATCAATCTCATTTCTTGTAATCAATCATTTATCCAACCTTATGATAATCATGTTTAATTGTTCTTAAAAAATGCAGTTCAGTCACAGATAAAATGCAACAATACTTATTTTAACATATTTTAACATATTCAAAACATCTAAGTTTAGTTCTAAGATGATCAGAAGTCAATATATGGAGATAATTCATTTTTTGTCCATTTTTCGTTTTTTGTCGTTTTTCAACTGATTATAAAATCTCTCTAATTCTGTCAAAGAATCTTTTGGCACAGAATCAACACTTTTCTTCCTATCACTTCTTTCATTATCAGAATCGCTATCACTAGACCATTTAGATTTGAACAGAGACTTGCTCGACTTAGCCTTTGGTGATCGTGACTGGCTTTTTTCATCCCTAGATTTTTTCTTTTTTGATTTCGTTGCACTGCTTTTGCTACTAGTTACAACATCAGGTAAACTTTGTCCATTTTCCTGCTTGCTCATTTTAGATTTAGACTTTTGCACAGATGACCTTTCCCTACTTGATGACCTCTTTCTACTACTACTAGATTTGCGGGCTTTGCTTCTACTTCTGCTTCGACTTCTTGATTTCTTTCTCTTATCTGAGCTACGTCCTCTATTATTTTTGCTTTTTGATTTTGACCGGGACCTTCTCTTTTTCTTGCTTGTTTTTCCATCATCACTTTTCCTCTTTTCTTTGGAATCAGAATATTTTTTCTCATCCAGTCTTTTGCCACTAGATTGTGGTCTCCTCTCAGCTGACCTTGATCTTGACCTACTTGACCTCTCACTATCAGAATCCCACTTAGACTTTAAGCCCCTCAATTTTAACATTTTGTCCATATTTTTCCCACCAATACTTTCCTTCTTTCTTTCAGAATCATTTTCTTTCCTCGATGAATCATCTTTTCCCAATATTTTCTTTTCTACACTGGCAATCCTTTCCTTAATGACAGCAGGAAGATCTTCATCACTTTCTTCAAGAGGTGAAACGCTTAATTCCTTCCATTTCTTCTGAAGTGCTTCTTTTTCACCTGGCTTCATGCTACGATGAGGAGGAGGTGACTTAGAAATCAAGCTTGCTGCTAAAATATTAACCATTTTCTCTTGGGCCTGATTAACAGAAGACTCTGGCAGCAGTACTGGAGCATTATTCAGTCCACCCCATCGACTCTTTTTTTCTTCAGGGCTATCCCAACGGC
Source organism: Lutraria rhynchaena (assembly GCA_008271625.1). Lineage (NCBI taxonomy): Eukaryota > Metazoa > Mollusca > Bivalvia > Venerida > Mactridae > Lutraria > Lutraria rhynchaena. The sequence goes on along the minus strand of VIBL01000004.1, from coordinate 3,150,160 downwards.
TACTGACTTGAGGAACATTAAATTCAAATTTACGAATAATCTTTGGGGACGTTTTCTGGGCATCCTTTCTACCATATTTAGAGCTAGATGTTCGCTTGTGAGATCTGGAATCTGAACTGGATGAACTAGATGAACGCTTCCTTGGTTTCTTCCGAGCAGACTTTTGATGATCATAAGACTTTGATCGGGATCGAGATGAATGTCGAGATGGGGACTTATGCCTTGACCTTGATCTCTTTCTTGAATGTGATCGGTTCCTTGAGCGTGATCTAGGAGAACGCCATCTCCGTGGAGATCTTGATCTATTGCGTGAACGTGATCTGTGGCGCGAGTCAGACCTGTGGCGTGAATGTGATTTTTGTCTGGATCTGGTACGATAACGTGACCTTGATCCACTTCTAGATCTTCTATGCCTTTTGGACCTATCATATGAGTCAGACCGAGATCTTTTGCGTCTGTTCTTTGACCTTGATCGTGACCTAGACTGGTCCCTTGATCTTGAAGTGTTCCTAGACTTATGCTTTGATCCTTTATCAATTTTTTCTTCATTATACGTCTTTGATCGATCTTGTCTATCTCTCTGAACATCTTCAATGGACTTCCTTGATACTTTCATTTCCACATTTTCATCCCTTTGTTCAGTAACAGATAGCTGTCTCTCAGGATTAATGCCAACCGGTTGAGGCTGCTTCAGCTTAACGGCTCTGGGAACATAAGTGGCAAATTTCATCTGCAAAGAATCCTTGTTGGCTTTTGGAGGTGGCAAGTCAGCAAATATGTCTGTTTGAGAAGGACTATTTACTTTTGCATTCTGAACAAACTCGGGGGGAGATTTAAGTTCACTTTTAGTATCCACTTTCTTTAGTTTTACAGAAATAACTCTGTGTGTCTGGGATTCTTCATGATCTTCATGTGTTCCCTTTCTATTATCCTTGCCCTTTCTTAAAGAAGGTGACCTTGATAGATGATGGTCCTCATGAGGTGACGGAGATCTAGGGGATGAGGACTGATGAGACACCTTTTGTGGTGTTCTTGACCGACGAAAAATCCTATGAGGTGATCCCGACCTATAAGAGTTCAGATTTGGTGACTTTGACCGACGAGAGTCTCTACGTGGTGACTTTGACCGATGTGAGTCTCTGCGTGGTGACCTTGACCGACGAGAGTCTCTACGTGGTGACTTTGACTGATGTGAGTCTCTACGTGGTGACTTTGACCGATTTGAGTCTCTGCGTGGTGACCTTGACCGACGAGAGACCTTATGTGGTGACCTTGACCGACGGGAGTCCCTATGTGGTGACATTGAACTACTTCTGGAGTACCTAGGAGCCCTTTTCCTACTGTTTTCATAATCATCACTGCCATGGCGATGCGAATGTGATATTTTCTCAGGCGTCCTAGACCTTCTATCAATGTTTTCTGATCTTCTGATGACCTTCCTTGACCTTTCTTTATCATAATCATCAAAATCATCGGATGATGGAGAAGATCTTTGTTTTGTTTTTTTCTCTTTACTGTTCCCTATAACAATACTCCTACGCTCTTGAACTTCTGCAGCATGATAATAATCTTTAGATTGGTATCTCTCATTGGCTCTTCCTCTTTCTTCATTCCTGTTAAACTCATCATATTCAGTATCATACCGCTTAGTAGAGGTTTTTTTGTCCTTCTTACCTAAAGACACAATTCTTCTTTCTACAAGGTGATCATCATTACCATAAGCCTCTTTAGAACTATGTCTGTAAGACGAATCTCGTTGTCGTGGGGAAGCATCAAAGGAATCTGGAGAACGATGTCTTCTAGCTTCCGGAGTATGCCTTCTACTCGCCTTTCGGCTTCTTTCAGGGATTTCATCATCATGTTTGGACCGATATTTTTCTTCGCGACTGTATTTTTGGCGATCATACTCTTCACGTGAGCCATAAGCTCTTAGTCTGTAATCGGACTGATGAAACTGATCTTCTGGTGAAGATATATCTTCCAAACCAAGTTTATCACTAACTTCATCCTTTGTTGGTGTAACACTTTCATGTCTCTCAACTTTGACACAACGTTCCTGACTTCCAGTCCTGTTACGTTGCATCGGTGACCTAGATCTACTTCTTTTACGTCTGCTATGATCAGTCGTACCATACAATTCTTCATCTAACATTTCCTCATATTTTCTTTTTTCATCATCTCTGGTTCTTTCACTTTCTCTTCTTTTCCTGTAATCACCTTTTTCTTTGCTTCCGCTAACATATGTAACTGAAGCTTCCCGGCCCCAAGAAGGTGATCTTTGTTGATCAGGTCGTACTGACGATGGATCCTCATTATAGGACTGTCTTGGTTGTGACCTGTCATAAGAATATCTAGACCCTGATGGTTCTTCAGTGTCTCTGTCCTGCAACACGTCAGGCATTATATCAGTCTCCGATTCCCGAGGAGGACTTTCTCCGAGACCGGGTATTTTCTCATTACCTCGACTAAAACTGTAAACAGCAGATGCATCAGACGCATTTCTGTTTTTAGAATATCCAGATTCGTCTTTATCAAACTGATACCCAGGAGGCGGATCCTGATTTTTATGTAATTCACATCTTTCTCTTGATTTCGACCTTCTACCAGAAGACCATGACTTTTCAAACTTCTCCATGTTTCTATCCTTTGACCTTTGGTCTGCTGTCCTTGAACTTTCATAACTGTCCATTTCTTTCTTCACATAGACATCTCCAGGAGGGCTTTTGCCTCTTGCTTTCTCGTATGAATCTCTAGTCGACCTTCGACCCTTTGTTGACCTTGACCGACTTGATGTACTAGAACTGGAGGAAGAGCTTTCTCTTCGTTTTCGATGCCGTGGTGAAGGTGAGCGTCTCCTTCTAGGCCTTTCATCCACTGATTCTCTCTCACCAGACTTGGATGACTTAGATCTGAAGCAGAAATTTGTGAAAATATTTAAACCAATTTATCTTACAAACTGGTGTAAATTTAAAGTCACATAAGTTTGATGGTAAATATATTACTAGAAATATACTTAAATGGACATTCTTTAGATCTCTACATTTCAACCTTACATAATGAGAAATGCATAATTTTCTATGATTACAATCAAATCAAATACAAAGATGTTTTGTTATTATATCTAAGCTCAAACAAACATCACATAATAACAGACGTATCCTTCATGCAAGCAACATTCTGCTACTGACAAAACAATGCGTCTAACTAAAATGCGGACCAGTCGTTATTTTCAGGTGAGGTAACTTACCTAGAAACTTTTCTGTCCTCCTGTATTAATTGTTTTAGTTTATCAGTGGTCTCCTTGAATGGTATAGGAGATGGTGAACGTTCTTTCTTCATTACCTTAATTATGTCCCTTTCAGCAGCATAATCCTACAAAAGAAGCAAATAAAATACAGTAAATATCCATATATGGATGATCTTGTAATAATCACCAATTTTGACAAAACATGATTTTCCCTCGACAAAATCAAATTTTTACAGACCAAATAAATACTTATTTTTTCCAGCTATCTCCAAACAAGTGAGGTCAAATGATTGACTTTTCAAACAAATAACTGAGATTTTCACAATTAAATGAAGGTTTACATGAATTTACAACCTCAGGTGAAACCACTGATATTTTTTAAGATCATACCTCCTTATATTCAATATATCTCAAATATTCCTTCGCTTCATCCGAGTCAGGCACAATTTCTACAGCTCTCTGATAACACTGTTTAGCATCAGCAAACTGCTTGTCGTCTTCATGACTACAAAGTAAGAATAAATGAATGAATAAATGAGTGAATAAGTGAATGAGTAAATGAATGAATGAAAGATTGAACAAAAAATAAATGAATGAATGAGTGAGTGAGCGAACAAATGACTGAATGAACAAACAGACAAATAGATGAATGAGTGAATGAAAATCAATTTAGTAGATAAAATATAAGTGTCAAATTCTACACATCAGAATTCAATATTATTCAAGACTACCTGCTCTTCAATCACCATAGCTGTGTATTAATTTAAAACAATATAATATCAGCAGAGAGATTCAATGTAAGTCATATTTACATAACAATGGCTATGTTTACTTAATTACAGGGTACATGTATTATGTACTGTGAATTCTGTAACATTGCATTTACATGAGCATGTCATTTTGCCTAACCTATCTCAGAGAAATACAAACACTGTAATATATATATATATAAATCAATGATATGACAAACAATTGTAAACATATAGATATAAACTATTACCATTTTCCTTTGGCCAACAGTGTTTCATGCATGTATTTTATAGCATTTGGATGTTTACGATTAAAACTCAATGCTGCTTCAAAATCAGTCAAAGCTCTCGTGTAGCTCTCATTGTTGGCGTACCTGAAACAACGAAAAAAAAAAAATTTAAAATGAAAATTATTGTTAAATTACAAATATCACAATAAAAGCCCACTGACAGCATTCTAAAGGATAGTATAATAGTTTTATTATTTTTTTTACGAAACTGAATGCTTAAAAGAGATGCTTATCATTTTTTATTTTTTCAATGCTGATAATTATATACTAAACTTGTTATGATATAATAAAAATCAAATCATTCCAATGAATATTTAATCTTATCATACAAAATGAAATCAACAGGAAAAAAATGTTTACAAAACATTAAATGAATTTAAAAATTGATTGTTAGAATGTCTCCATTACTGTATCACAAATCTTACTTTATTCAACAATTCAACATTTAATACGACAAGGCTTACTTTTTTAAACAAGTTTATGTCCCACCAAAAGCCAGGGTCATTTGGCTACCTTTCCAGCATTAACAGTGGGAGAGGACCCCTGGCATATACCAGAGACCTCCTGGAAGGTAAACGGGCTAACTAATGCCTTCATTTCTCTATGAATTTTAACTGATCAAACTTATTTATATCAAAAAAATAACAGTACTAAATACGATATAAGAAAATATGTGACAGACAGAATTCGATTTGAAAAAGTTCACAATATATTATTATCATTAAAAAAATATAACAATTTCATTAAATCACTTACAAAGCTCCCCGGGCTACGAAAGCTTCGACATTACTTTTATCAATCTGCAATGCTTTGTTAAATGACTGCATGGCTTCTGTCTGCAAACCTTTTTTAAAGTCATGTATACCTTGAGCAACACTGAAAGCATAAATCATCAACTTAATATACATCCAAACTTCAATACATCCAAAGTTCATCGAAAATCAAATTTTCATCAGTTTACCAAATTTCTCAATAGTTCAATAGTATTACAGTCATGCTACCCTAAATACATATACTTGTTCATGTAACAACTCTCATCAAACTAATAAGGCCAGACAAGAAATAGTTGTGTTAATGGTACCCGGACTGACCCTATTTTTTTGACACTGACCCTAAAGTTACAAACAGCAAATTCCAAAGTACAAGACCCTTTGGGGACAAATTGACAAATCTCAGAAATACAAAAGTAGGTTTAGAAAGAAAAATAGAAGTGAAGTTTTTCTACCGATCTATGTAACCGTGCAAATAAGTATTTTTTTTCTAGCCTGACTCAGTTCAGAAAAACCTGGTTCACAATACAAGTAATAAAACAAAAATTGATAAATTCCATACATACCACTGATATGCCCATTTTTGTGATTGGGATTTTTTTAAATTGTCCGCATAATCTTTCTCCGAGATCTTTAATCTTAAATACAGAATAAACAAACAATATAGACTGGTTATACACTTTCATATCAATTAAATGCGTATGTACAAAAGTGAGCATTTTTTTATTGAAAAGTTACAATGAATGATAAGAGACATTCATCATTTACCACAAACTATTAAGAACATATGTGTACATACAATAAAAACAAAGCAGAAACCTTCATTTTGAAGTCAAGGTTAAAGATTATCAGTAAAAATGAAACAGAGAAGCCAAATCTTTTTTGCATATGTTTTTTATACAAGAATCATGATGATTATTTTCCTTGTGTCATCCATTTTCATTTAAGTGACAATAAAGACTGACATAACAACAAGCACAAATGTAGGCGTAAAGGATGTAAATTAAAACAATTACCTGGCATCAGACTAATTAAAAATTATAAACTGCCTCCATTCAAACAAATACTCCCCATCCCATCATACCAAGCCATTTATCTCCTCGTACTTGGCTATGCCTGGATTTTGTGCAATAATTTCTTACTTTCACTTTCAATATAAATGAGTCATGTTGTACAATTCATATAGCATTTACCCATACAAGCCTCGCATCATGGAGACGTCGTGTTTCTGCTGTAATGTATCCATAAGAAATGGAACATTGCCAGGATTTGAAAAACCCAAGATGGAATTAACCAGCTCATCGAAGGTCAATCCTCGTATGTGAAGCTTTCGTCTGAAAAGAAAAAAATTCTTGGGTCAACTAGCAGTCATGGGATTATGATGTACTTTGAGGATTAGCTTTTAATTAGATATTAACTAGTAACAAACAGATGCCAACCCAATTTTTTTCATCCAAAACTTCAAACAGCTAATAATTATACTAGTAAGTAAAATAACTGGAAAAAGCTGATAATATACTAAGTAATTCTTTGTGCTGCAACATTTTATAATATTTCAGATGAATTAAGAAGCGTCCTGTTAGAAATATAACAAGACACTCAATAAGGAATAAAGTGCTTTTTTATTGTGTAAAATTGTATTTATAGTAATTCTAGTAAAATAAAATCAGAAAAATAAGGATTACCTGTACTGTATTGGAAAATCCTCTTCGTGAATTAAACCCTAAAATTATCAGAAAATGAAAAATAATCAATCAAGAGTTTAATAGAATTCATGAAATTCTGTAACACAAGTCTATGGGAATTCAAACAATGTCACGAAAGTGTTTTGGGCGAGGTTTGTCAGGAATTAATTATCAGGGTATGGTCTCCTCAGACGGAGTAACTCCTGTAAAAAACACCACAATGTCTATCATACAAAACAGGTTCATCACCAAATATTACAACAATTTCATGAAGCATAATAAATATCCTGCAATGTGAAAAACACCAATTCATCATTTTATGAAACAAAACCTTTTGACATCAATGTACTTCATATTAAAGCCACTAGGAGCCCCAAGTCAAGTGGTTATGGTCTCTCACATGTAATCAACAGCTCCTCACTGCTGAAAGTTTGAATCCCACTCAGGACCATATTTCACATGTGAGGAAACTGTACAGCTAGTTTACGGACAATCAATGGTTCTACAAAGATGTACACTACAGGTCTTCCTTCATTATTTAAGCTAGACAAGTTGTCATATGACCTTGACCATTGGCGTGATGCTCATGAAATTTGTCTGTTTCCAGGTGGGAGTCAATCTCACAATGATGTGGGGCTAATGATTACAAGTCATCTACTATTACTACATAATCAAGGAGACCCCCCTCATTGTAACAGATTAAATGTTATGTTCAATTCGTCTTACAAGTGTTGGTCTATGCACGTTGGAGTCTCTAAAAGCTGTATCCTTTAATGATAACAGAATACTCTCATTGTCAGGATTTACAGTCACTATAACACCTGTAATTTAAAAAAAAAATAAATGCCAAGACCATATGTTGAAAATTGAACACATAGCATTGAAAAATGTGATACGTTAATAACACAAATCATACCTTCACAGCAAAAAGTTGGCAACACGTGTGTTAATGACAAGCCATAACATTACTGCGATGACAACAAAATTAGAAATTTTAATGATGTAACAAACACTCCCTGAAGCTCAGAAAAAATGTAATTAATTTCAGTCAAATTAAAACCAATCAAATTTCTTTTTTGCTGGATTGAAATAAAACACAAGACATAATAGCATTAAGGCATAAAAAATAGAGAAATCAACCTATCAAGGCACAGGTCAAGGTTGATTATTTTTCAAAGGTTGATTCAACATAAGGTCATCCTCACTGCCATGTTACATTCAGTTTATTGTATTAAATAAACTTTACGATTTTAGATTCAAATAGAGCAAAGGGTGGTATTAGACTAAGAACAAACAAAATACATTGTAAGTGTCCTATGTAAGTGTCATTTGGAGCGAGTGCTGTAAAATGGATTGTTTTTAAAATCATCGGGATGCAATACATTCATGAAATGATATACTGATTGTATACAGGTTTTCAGCTACCATTCGCCAGTTTCGCAAATGGCGAAAAAAAAAAATCAAATTAAGCATACTTTTTGGTATGTCTAGACCCTCCCCTCCATACATTTGGTGGAAAAAATAAAATGTCCAGTGGAAATCCTGGTTATATATCAAATAAAACTTTATCATGTCTGTGATAAAGGTGTGAAACCCATTACAAATTGAGACTATTTGTATTGCAATAATTAATGCATGGAATGGTATCAGATAATATGGGACACCCTGTATCATCCACAAGCCCTATGGGAAATTTATGTGACATTCAATTAAGGTATAATAAAACATTTGACTATAAAAGCAGTTCACGACAATAAAATGGTCGCTATTTAATGGCCACTCAACATAGTCACGTTTCAATGGACACATATTGATACAAAACACACCTCGTATGTAATCTTTGACCTGATAACCTTCAACTGGATTCTGAGTAGGAAACATCAGAGGTATCTCCTTACTGGGTACAAAAGCCTACAACAAACGTAAGGAAAATAATACAATATCTCAAAGTTCTAATACCGGTAACACAGGACAAACTCCTAATCAAGTTACAGCATGGAATTTTGGATTCAGACAAGGAAGTATGTGATATTCATAATTTTTTTTTGGTGTGATAAATTGAAGAAGACTGAGGCAAGGAGTGAAATTTTAACCAGCGCTGACTCGGGCGCTTCAAGACAGGGCAGATGATCAACAATACCAAGGTACTAAAGTCTTTGCCTGTCACCCAACTTTAACATTCTTTATATATATACAAACTTTTACAGATGTTTGTTTTTGTTTTTACGTGACATATTGTCAATGTGGTTTAACGCCATTTTTCAACAATTTTTCAGTTATATACTGTGACCGGTTTGCCTAACCAGTTTTCCTGGACTGTATACTAACCAGTACTAACTTACCCTTCCATAAGGAGTCAGCAACTTCTCCACACATGGAGGAAAATTGACATTTTTTGTCAAATTTTCACAGAAGGGTATAATGTGCCGCAACCTGGATTTGAACCCATATCACCGGGTTACAAGTCCAGCGAACTAACCACTGGACCTCGGCTACAGATGTCTAAAAGACAAGTATCTGATCAAATTTCACCTATCACCAATCCATGAACAACTTACCGTGACTCTGAGATCATCAATATTTCTATTTTTTCCATTATCGAGACACAATAATTGCAAAACCAGTCCAGTATCTAATATAGATGTTACCACGGCAATTACAACATCATTCACTTCCAAACTCTGTAAATGCACAAGAAAAATTCTATAGTAAGGATGAAACAGTAGCAATATTAATTTACTAAGGCTAGGAAAACAATAATAATCTTTAAAGTCACTTGACCAAAAAGTTGGTAGGTCACAAGCCTTTTCTATTTTTTTCTAAATATAACTTTTGTTCCTTGATAACTCCCCAAACGTTTTCAAACTTTGGGTTTTGCTGTTCATACTTGAGGGTCGGTGCCAAAACATATGGTTGTGGGTCATCGTAAACACAACATTTTTGCTGGCCTAAAATAACAAAACATAAATTATTTTCTTCATAAAATTAAGGCATCCAAATAAATGTATATTAATGGACATCAAAACTGTCTCTCTTTTCATGTTTTTACATTAAACTAATTGCAAATATAGTCTTTTTCAAGTACCGTTAAACTTTCCAATTATACTCTCCGAAAATAATACTACGCAACTGTCTCTATAAAGTGCCCAGAACCAATCTAAAAATATTAACCAATCAGAGGCTGAGACTGGAGGCTTGTCTCTAACAATTATCAGATTTATTACCCCACACCTGCTGAATCCTGGTGAATATCACTACTTACATGAAACAGATGTTTTCTGGACGTATGTGGATCTACCCCCATAAAGGTCTCCAATGGAGGCATCTTGGCATAAGAATCTGAAACATAGTAGGCGTAAAAAGATACAATAAGCAAGATTTAACACATATAATTCACAGCCTTCATCAAATAAAACCAGATGTGAATTTTAACTCTATCCTTTAACTTATAGAAAGGAAGAAAGAAAGAACAAAGAAAGAAAGAACAAAGAAAGAAAAAACAAAGAAAGAAGGACAAACTAAATAAAGGAAAGAAAAAATGAAGAATGAGAGAAAAGAAAGAAACAAGGAAAGAAAAGAACAAAGAAAGGAAAGAAAGACAGAAAAATACAAGAAAGAATGAAACAAAGAAAGAAAGACAGAAAAATACGAGAAAGAATGAAACAAAGAAAGGAAAGAAAGACAGAAAAATACAAGAAAGAGTGAAACAAAGAAAGGAAAGAATAAAAGAAAGTTTTTGACAAACTAATCAAAAAAAACACATTGAATTATCTCATCTAGCAGTAGTATAGAATTATTTTTTTCAAAACATGATCATCCACACAAAGATATGCATAATTTACAGAACCCATTTTATTATAATGAACTTTACAAATACTAAGTACCAATACTCCTTGTATAAGCCACTGATACTATTCACGTTTTCAAGAAAGGGGAAGGACCAATAATTACGTAACCATGACAAAAAAAGCTAAACATGATAACAAAATGTCAGTTTGTACTCTTTGAAAATAAAAGTCAGAGGAAATTGCAACATCAGATTATTTTCAATAAAATACATTATTTCCAGACAAAAATAAAACAGAAACGAAGTAATTACCATGGTAATTAAGAGAAAGAAAATGGTCTCATTTTAACTTTAACAATACTGACTTTAACAAATACTTTGCCATCCTTTGCACCAAAACAATAAAGCAACAAAAACAACAGCAAAAATTTGCTAGTGACAAAAATTGTTGGTTAGTTAACAACAATATCATTTCCAAGATGGTTTTAAGTTGCACATCTTTATGTTACGAAAGATTTCTCAATTCTATTGATAAAAAAAATGTAAAACAGAGAATATGGACAAGTAGCTTGGTGTAGGGTGTAAAATACATGCCTTCATCTGCAGTTTGATCCGGTATCTCATGATCAAATTTCTCAATAGGTCGAAACAAAATATCAGCTTTCTTGGATATAAATCTTCGAATATTGAGAATAAACTGTGAGTCACTGAAAAGACAAATTGAAACATCTACATTATTAAAGCTACATAATTAATAAGTAATTGTTGATGAAATTTGCTAATTGGTCAAGAAAAATGTATAATAAGTTTCGGAAAATAACCTAACCTAATATGATAAGAGAGTACCATGACAAAGAAAAGTAGGCAATTAAAGACGACTGTCTTTGGTCACAGTAAGCTTAATGCTGTAAACATAGTCCTGGCTATCTTGACTTAATTATGCTAACATGGACAATATCAAATACTTCATACACTTTACAGTAACACCATGGATTTTCAATAATTTTCACATATTTTCAATAAATAAACTATGAAGTGAACAGAAAGTGTAATGACATGTCAGGAAGTAAATAAAATATCGTTTTGGAGCAAACAAACGAATCAAATAGTAAAGAAAGATCAATAAAAATGGTGAGTTACAGCAAAAAACTGAAAGGTTTCCATTCGCAGCCAAAGAATTAGTTTCACCTCAACGAAAACAAACATGTTTGATACACACAAAGATTAAAACACAATACAGAAATTAAATTCGAATAGAATTTGTGTACTTTATTTCAGGTGGCTGCGGTCTGTGTTTCTGTAAGTGCAGGAAGATATTTGACGGTACTTTCTCTTGTTCTAGTTGTAACTGACGCAGAAAATCGGGTCCGTGATACTCCACTGCTCGTCCTAACAACTTATCATCCATGTTTTACGTCATCAAATTAAACTACATCAAGACAGCCCCGAACTAAACCTGAAACAAAAACAGACATTTAAAATGGGGAATGACCCTGAATTTTTTTGTGGTAGAGTAACCAAAAACATAACTAATTTTTTCTGGCCTAAACTTTCTGAGATGAATGATCAAATATTCTTCTATTTAAGCATTTGGTCAGAAGTAGTTCCAGAATGAGTAAAAGCTAGAAAAGGAAGTAGAAATGTTTCGGTTATCCAACCAACCCAAATGCTTCTAACTGCAAAAGGATGTGGTGCAAAAAAACCTGGAAGTATGATACTAGTAGTTTGCAGACAAATCCTTCCAGAAAATGAAAATGTAGTGTTTGCTAATAGCTGTGAAGATTGGTCCTTTTGAACATTGGAGTTCAATGTCGCACAAATAGCCAGGGTCATTTAGTGACTTTCCTGCTTTAACAGGGAAAGACCCCAGGCTGACACTTGGGTAGAACCATCAATCTCCATAAGCTGGATGGATAACTTCCTCACATGTGAAATTTGGACATCCATTTTATTGGTAAGGAAAATTTGGAATTTCAATCAGAAATTTGACTATAGCTGCTGAATTTTTATTTGTCCGCAGAAAACAAAAATGCGTAAGTTTACTTGCCCATACCCACAATTGTACGACTCAGGCAAATTGGACAATTGGACATCTGAGAGGCCCTTATGCACTTGTGAATATGTCCAAGAGGGGAGCTTCTTCAACTAAGTACAAGTCTGAGTATCCCATACAACTATACAATATGAATCATTGTTGATTAAACCTTTATTCTTGCAAAAGTGTAAAGAAAAAAAAAAGATTTTTTTTCCACCTACCTACCCTAATTCTTTTAGTCAAGTAACTGGAAACATGACTTCTTTCTGGCTAAGCGTTCTTCAAGATAATTCACTTGATAGAATAGCAGAAAAAAGTGAATTTAATTTCAGGGAAGTTAGAATTAATATTTTGTACTTCAAGAAAATAGTGAAGCGAAGTACAACCATGTCTTCAGTCAGGTCCTTCAGCGTTTGATATAAAAACTGTACGCATATGTGATTACAATTCTGAACAAATGACTTAAAAATTGAGTAATTGATTCAAAACAAGTAATTTGCTAAGCATACAAACACAAGATGACTCACTGTAGTAAAAATTTAGGCTTCTTCGCCTTCCTTGACAAATTATGCGCAATTTTTTTATTGAAAAAGTAAAGTAATGTTGTTGATCATTCACGAGCTTAAAACATGTTGTAAGAGTCTAAGACTGACAGAGTTTCCATCAAGGTTTTTTGTATCAAGTGCCAACATCCATGACAACAGACATAATACGAAGACTCAAGTCATTATTACTAGCATGCACGTCATTTCTGCAGGCAAATAAACACTGGTCTATCATTAATTCCTTATGCAACATATGATTACGAGTTACGCAAGCAGTTCCTAACCATTCCCATTAAGTCATTATATAGCTCTGACCCATTTACAATCCCCCAAGACAAAATATATACCATCAAACTTTCCCAGATGAATAAACTATGTAAAAATCATAATTTGGATAATATTTCAGCATGTTCTATATTCTTTTAACCTGAAAGATCAGAATGATCCTTCGTGACCTTAAAAGTCAAGGTCATAAAACGGACTACAATGATGATAAGAATCATTATTTGGACAATATTTCTGCATGTTTCATAAGAAGTTCAATCATTCAGATCACTCTAGACTTTTAGCGGCATTCAAGGTCAAGGTCACACAACAGAGATAGGCGACAGGTCCAAGGCAATATCTTAGCCAGAACTCAAAGTCAGCCAGTAAGTAATCATTGTATTATTTAAGACACTTTCGGAATTCACAAAAAGGGGACATCAGTGATTCACATACAATAAGTCAGACTGCCTTAATTTCGCAGATGGAAAAAAGTCTGTGAAACTCATCCTGAATTACTAGTGCCACTGATTTTTAAAAATTTTCATGGCTTTACATAACTCCATAAAGAGATCTTTTCAACTTCTAATGAGGCTGATCTTTTGTACATAATGTTACGTAAGATTTTAAATGCATGATTATTATAGCAATTAAGCACATGATATTAAACATGAAATTTAAGAGGTGGCTGGTATTGAATGTACATGTGTAAGTGGAGTTTTACAATCCCACATAAATCTTTCAGACAATAAGAGATGATGACTATCAGACATCTTGCTTTCACACAATCATCAGAGTTTTCCTGGGACCTGTATTTTCAATTTATTGATATTGCATCTCCTGGGACTCGCATCACCAATATATTTCTCTTTTCTTTAGTTTTTATCCTTTGTGAGTACTTATTATAGAAGTAAACATGTCAGTACTGAATAATAAAACATCCACAGTAACAGAAGCCCAATCAATCAGATTTGTTTGCTATTATGTAACACTGTCACTGGGTTTGACGCCGTCTTTCAACAATTTCACCTAACAGTTCACCTAACCAGTTTTCCTGGACTGTATTCTAACCAGTACTAACTTACCCTTCCACAAGTGCCAGCAAAAATTTCATAGGAGGGTATGACCTACTGTGACTGGGAATCAAACCCAGACTGCTGGGTTACAAGTCCAGCACACTAACCACTGGACTATATTGTAACCCACACTTTAATATGACACAACCGTAATTTTTACCCACTTGCATATCACAGCTGGGGATTGGACTCTCCAGGTTTATAACATCACTCTTCTACAACCAGTTAGCTTTTTGTAATTGTATTGAAATTGTTAGTGCATTTATTTGTGTATGTTATCAAAGCAACATTTTATTTCATATAAATACAAAGAACTATTGATATTTTTATGACAATAATGTCAGTACACAAACTAGCACACACGTAAATATTACCTGAAATGAGAAAGAAAAGGTTTAAAATTAAGTGAATGACAACAAAAAGCTATCAATAAAATGAATTTTGTCCGTGCAAAACCATCACCAGTAAGTAGCATATTTTTTTAAGACCCAAAAAGAACATTTTAAATAGCTACTATTATATTGTTTGCGTACATCGATAAAACTAGCCAATTGTATTTTCTATTAAATTAAAAAAACATGGTATTAGAAATGTTGCAATTTAATGAACATTTTAACTTACAATCTCTTGACCATCTTTCCCAGACTAAAATGATACTCCTACCATATTTGGCACATTCTTAAGTTGCACTATTGTTGAATTTGAAATTTTGAACATTCAAATTATTTTAACTATCAACTTGTAGATCAATTTTCAAAACGAAAAAAAAAATTTCTGGTAATATTACCTTCATATCAGAATAGTAAATCTGTGCATGTTCTCTTCTCAGGCAGAAAAAATGTTTTGAAAATCCTCGTTCAGAACAACACAATCAGTAGATTGGTATATATAAAATAACAATATACTGATCATTGATATCAGGGCTTTTTTTCACAGGTAAATTTGGGGGAAAAATAATACAGTATTTTTGCAAAAAGGGGAGGGAACGTAGGCGGATCAAGGGAGAGGGGGGTTGGCGACCCGGCATATGTATATATATAAATGTAAAAAAAAAATTTGTAACAAGTTGCAAGTACAGTAACACAATGACATAATGCACAATTCGCCCTGGACTTGGACCCCCAGCCAACTTGTTCAGTTTCCGCCCCCCCTAACTAGAAATCCTGGATCCGCCTATGGGGAAGAAAAAAACTTGATGTAAACTGAATTTAAGAGCAAAACTGCACGATTTTAATGATTTTTCCCGTTATTTCCTGGATCATATATATATATATATCTAGTGCAAAAAGCCACTAATGTCTTATTTCATAATGATATCAAAATATTCAAATAAATTCATGCTGTGTCAGAAATATTTTTTTACATTTCTTTTAATATTTTTTATTTATTATATTTTTAGGTGGAAATAAATGCTGGGGCTGGAAAATTTTTTCAACATCATGAATATCAAGTTATATTGTAAATTATTCATTTCAAGACACTGGATGTTTGGTAATCCATAAAAACATGTATGTTAAATTGGTATACATTGAATCAATCATGACTGAAATATCCCTGAATTCCTTCTTCAGTCTTGCCACTAATGCACTCTTAATATTGTGTGTCTGGAATTTGTCCTTGGCATTTTCTGTGTGGGACCCCCAAAAATCCCAAGGGACCCCTAAAATGTTGGAGATGGGAGTCCCGTGGACACTTGAGTGAAAAATCTTAGGGAAAACCCTGGGCACCCAAAATGGAGAAAAACTTTTGACTTAACAAATGAGTAACACATTCATGCATATCAAAACTATTACTTTGACTGAGTTATGCAACCCTATTATATCTTTAAAATGGCAATATTCAACCAATGATTATGACAGTGTAATAGGAAGAGGAAAAGCAAAAAAGTAAGCACTCAATGTAAGCCTTAAGGCTAAACTGCAACTGCCTGCTTGCAAGTCAGATGCTCTATCAACTGAACTAATAGGACTAGTACTATCACAAACAATTTATTTACATTAATACTGTATACAGAACTGCTATAACAGAAGGGCATTATGATCCATCACCGTTTATTCTAGATAAACTATTATAATAATTATTACATTACCCCACCCACCAACGGCAGCAATGATTTTATTCACATGGCAAGTAGAAGTTTGCATAAATGTGAGATAACATGAAAATGTAAGCATATAATATTTATCAACAATAAATATTTTACCAGTATGCGTACTGTCAAATTTGTTAGAGCTAGTAGTACATCGGTAACAACGATTCTTGAAAAAATAAGAGTATTTTTCTGCATTATTTTCTTGTAAGGGAAATAACTCGCACATTGCTATCCTATTCGATAACGAATGGAATTTTATCGTTGTCATCTCAAAACAATGCAAACAGAGTGATTTCCCCTTAATACAAGAAAAGGGTTCCTTTCTGCAAAATGACTTATCGGGAAAGCACTAGGCAACTTTTTGATTACACAAATCGTCGTCATATTTTCAATATTTCAATGAAAAAAGAAGAGAAATTGATATTTCCCCACAAGAAATTATTTTAAGCCAAAATTACATTTCATTCCGAACAATAAGTGACCTGATTGTAATTTTAAAGCTGAACTCTGAACAGAAAGGGCCGGCAAATCTTTGTTTATATTAAAGTCAATATTTCATATAAATGGTTGCATTAGTATGTGTGGGTGGACTGTTTCTTGCTACAGCTATGTCTGCTGGGAAAATTGTATTGAACTGCCAACGCCTTAGTCGAATTCCCAGGAACGGGTATTGGGGTTTGAAGCTTGGTGTTGGTCATATTTTGAAACAAATCTGAACATGAAACAGCCACAAAACAGCTGTTTTCGTGTCTAGAAATTTGTCATAATGTTGTTTAGTTAAGATTTCCTAAGGGGGGTCTTGATATTGAGGTTTTACTGCGTATTTAAGTTTGATAATATCACCATTGGAACATACTCCAAGCAACAGCTCTTTGTTGTGTTATAATCATGACTACTAAACAAAATAAAATTTCTATCCCTCCATTTAGCTAAATGTACATGTAAAGAACAAAACATTCAACAACTTACGTGTATTTTGCCACACTGCCAAGTACAATTATATAAAATGGCTATAAGTATTGGTGTTTGAACTTTCGTTATGATCTATGCCGATTTTTTACATGACCAGGTCAAATATTAGCCAATTTACCGACTTTTCAAATCTATACTTCACGACTTTAAAAACGCAAGAGAATTCCTGTACGTTTAATTTGATGCATGAAAGAAGGACGCCTACTTATTTCAGTTTTATCATACTCCAATAATTTAATTGACAAATCAACCATAT
Source organism: Lutraria rhynchaena (assembly GCA_008271625.1). Lineage (NCBI taxonomy): Eukaryota > Metazoa > Mollusca > Bivalvia > Venerida > Mactridae > Lutraria > Lutraria rhynchaena. The sequence continues at coordinate 3,132,392 of VIBL01000004.1, read as the reverse complement.
TCAGTTAAACGTTCTCACTTAATGCCATTTTCAAACAGGAGGGTGTAGAAAATAAAAATATTAGTAGGCGATTTTAAGTCAGGCACAAAAATGCAACGCCTTTAAAAACTTGCATCTAAAAACTTGCGTTTTTAAGGTTGTTAAATATAATATTATATATGTACTGCGAATAACTCAGGATCTGTTTGTTTGGACTTTAAAACGGGTGTACATGAATAGGCCCTACGTAATAATCGGCGTAGTTATTTTTATAGAAGTGTCAGCGGATAAACTGTAACGTTGATTGATTGCAGTTTATAGAGCATTAGCCAAGTATATAAAAAGTTCTGAAGGATATCTTTTTACGGCCAATTCGTCTAATCCAGCTATTCCACACCTATGTGTTAAACGCTACAATGAATATTATTGCTGTAATTAATCTTGATAATATTACATTATTATGGTAAATGATTAAATACGAGTTTATACGACATTTGCATGATATACATATGCAATAAAATGACATGAAAACTTTTGTAGAGTTATAGTCAAGAAAACGGATTACTTGTTTTGTTTGTTTGTTTGTATAATTTAGTTCATGTTTTAAAGACAGACACAAGAGCCGTTTTCAATTCTCAGGTGAAAATGTTCAAAATAACAAATTATTATTATAAGTTGCTGCGCTTGAAAATTTCCTCAACTTCGATTTGGTTGAATTGATAGCACTGTGCTGCTAAATAAAATATTCTAGTGCTTCTAAAAGACCAGAACTACTGCTGCGGTAGATAACATCGACAGGTAGGAAGATAATATCGTACAGGTAGGTAGATAAGATCGCACAGGTAGGTAGATAAGATCGTACTGGTAGTTAAATAATAACGTACTGGTAAGGGAGATAATATCGTACTGGTAAGGGAGATAATATCGTACTGGTAAGGGAGATAATATCGTACTGGTAAGGGAGATAATATCGTACTGGTAGGTAGATAATATCGTACTGGTAAGGGGGATAATATCGTACTGGTAAGGGAGATAATATCGTACTGGTAAGGGAGATAATATCGTACTGGTAGGTAGATTATATCGTACTGGTAAGGGAGATAATATCGTTCTGGTAAGGGAGATAATATCGTACTGGTAAGGGAGATAATATCGTACTGGCAGGTAGATAATATCGTACTGGTAGGTAGATAATATCTTGCAGGTAGGCAGATAACATCGTACTAGCAAGGGAGACAACATCGTATTGGTAAGAAAAAACATTCACTTCATGAACTATGCATGAATCAAATAAATGACATGCATTGAAACAACGGTGTAATTTGATGCTGATAAATTGTGTGCGGGGGAAAAACTACACACATATGTCACAAAGTCTTTCTGCAACGGTAGGAGATTTTTTTATTGACAAATAAATAGAAAGTGCTGATGTAACCAAACCTTTGTAAGTCCGAATCCTTTCTTTGTGAATCAGAATTGAAGAAAAGACAGTTCTCACATTGTCTGGCATTGTGGACTGAATCATACGACTTACTTCAAATACACATATACAGTTTCAAAGACAAACACTCTTTATTAACATTTTAATCATAGTTTAACAAAAATTATAATAAAAAACAGCACTAAATAGACACGAACATAATATTCTATGAACATTTGCCGATAGATAAATTGGACATGATAAATTACAATACGGCTATGATATTAATTTACGACAAACCTCACATGATTTTTTGAATTATCAGTGCTCATTTAACAATTTTCAAACACTTTTCTTCGAACGTACTAGTAATAATGAAATAAAATGCTACATATTAGACGTCAACATCTGTGAAGAACAATCAGGAACACTTGTAATGAATGCACCACAAATTTAACGCATGAAGCATAATACCTGTAACATGAAACATTTTGTATACTAATTGACAATTTTCAAAATAATTATCCCTTTACGAAACAATACGACCAGTGTGCACAGTTCGGAACCCTTTGCGTTGATTTTGTTCCAGTCTTCTTATTACAAATCAATTGAAGAATAGTTGAACATACATTGACAATTGAAACCAGTTTAGATGCAAAATGTTTAAATATCCAAAGAGCACATTCAGAATATGTAGAAAACGTTCACGTGACAGTTTGCTTATAATTGACACTCGTGGACGATAACTTCTCATAAAAACACATACGTTTGGTGTAACCACAGCATATGATAGTTCGTGTAATGTGAACCACAGGATCTATGTTATAGACATAGACTCTATAAAATTAACAGCTAACACTTAGCCCGGAGTTTGATCCTTTATTCCATTTGTAACAACAGGTTTCCTTGAGGATAAATCTGTAATGAAAGCTTTCTGTTCAGCGTCTTCTTCCGGATTTTCCTCAATTATCGTTACCGTGGAAACAGACATTGGTAGTCTTTTATGCGACCGCCGATGACTTAGCGAAGAATTGAAGAACTGCGTTAAATTAAGTTTATTTCTTTTGGCAATTGATTCAAAAGTTTCATAGTCCGTTTTCATTGTTGACATTTCCGGTCTTGGAGTTACCTGGAGCGTTTTAGTGTCGTCTGTTGTCACTGTATATTTATTATTCACTCGTTTAACAATAGGTGCCAATTTCCGTGGTGTCGCGTGTGGTGCTATTTTTAGTTTGGGGATTCCATGTTTTTCATCATGAAACAAACACGGCCTATTTGGAAATGGCGCGGGACCTTGATTAACCGATGTTCCCTCCATTCGTGTCATGGAATATAAAGGGAACTTCCGTCTGTATTTTTCTTTTTGTTGACCTCGCATGTTTTCTATAGTTGCTAGAACATGTTTGTCTTCTTTGTGTTCAAGACCTCTTCTAAGATCATGTATTCTACTCAGATAATCTTGCTGCTTCTGACTTACCACCGTGTACTGGTCCAGCCATTCAGACAGTTTCTCGGACATTTTACGTTGCCTGAAGAAATAATTGAGAAATGTAAGAATTCAAGATAAAAATGATTCGTAAATAGCTGAATTGATGGACCAGATGAAATGTTAATACATGTACATATAAAGGCACAATAATGATACATGACATAACTGAAAAAATAATGTAATTACATGTATTACTAATATACACTCTTATACATTGTATTTCATACAAATCAATACAAAGGATATAAACACAAAATAAATGATTGTTACTTCGTTGGTAGGAAATCTTTGCATTGTTCCTCTCGCTGCATTCGCTGTTGACACATCCAGAACAGAATAGAAGTGAACCTATCTGTCCCTCTTATTTCCCTATCAGAATAACTTTACGCAATACACACAATGTTCATGTATTTAATCCAATGAAATTGTACTAGTAAATGTGATTTCATCGAAAAGTCGTAACATAAATCAATAGTTTAACCCCATTTAATATTCACTTGTGCCAAATGTTGTAAAAGAACATTATTAGTTAATCTTTAAATTGGATATATGCCTCTTAAAAGTGTGATGAACCTTGGTCATAATGCAAAAAGCACGACCACCATTGGATATCTAGTACAGGTTGAGGTCAGCCAACGGACGGAGTGACCATCGTCTATAAATGTCTTCAGACAGAGAAAGAAATTGGAATGAGCTTATTAGGTCAAAATAGAAACAAAGTAGAACTGGTGTCAGAGAATTAGGTTATTTTTAGACGATTGCAGTAAACACTTCGTAGGAGAATATATAGAAGAATGTGGAAGAAGGAAAAATAAGACACACGCCATCGTGAGAAATTGTGTGTCTGTCTCCACAACGTTTACAGAGGATGCCCCACGTAATGCGTTAATATAATGGGACTGCAAGGCGATAAACGCGAACAGAGTCTTTTTGCTTACATCACTACCCGTACACTTAGGAGCCAAAAACAACTAAGAAGAACTAAAGTAACTCCTTATTCTACACACTGTACTTACATTCAGATGTAAAATTAACATCCAAACACACATATTTTTCATTTCAACATGCCACAATAATCCTAACTGACTGATTAACATTTCAATACATTATTCGATCCAAATTATGTGCATTGTAAAACTGAGTCATTTTCTTATCAAAATCCGCCGTTGATAATAGGCGTCGCAATAAAAAAGCTACAAATGCCTTTTCTTTGTGAATGTATTCAATAATTGAATCAATTTGTTGTAAGCTACGATAGCTTTCTTTATACTAAAATGAAGTGGAGTCAAAATAGAACGCAGATTAATCAAAGCACGCATGCGTGTGACGCAAGCATCGTATGAGAGATGTTGACATCGGAATTTTACTTGATGCGAACGGAATCGGTTTACAAAACAGCCAGTGAAGAATTAGCCTTTCGCATCGGTAATTTGAAAACGTTTTGTCGTTCATTACTTTCCAATGGTTGCAATTATTGTAAAGAAACAGGGAACTTGCATTGTTGATTTCACTGAAAAGCTAGAATAGGGATTAAATAACTGAAGACAATCAATGCCAATTTTCTTTAGATCATAATTCACTTTGTATTGGCACATTTTGTAATTACAGCTTTAATTGGGCTAATTATACGACACCAAATCTAAGGTATGACCTAACTAAATGAGCATAGATTGATATAATTATTTGGCTTTAAACGTATCGCTTACAAATGAACAAGAATAGAGTATGTATGTATGTAAATTATTATCAGTTGATGATTGGGACCCACGCACGGTACCGAAACGCCAAAACCTTTCAGTTTGAGGATACTCAATAGAGTTGCTATGTTCACAACACAAACTTACCCGAATATTTTATCATAAGTTTCTTTACAACGTGTTTATAACATATACATATACTATAAATGGCTATAGTATCATTGACGTCAACTAAATTGTATATACAAATGTTACATAATATATCATCAAGTTTAGCTAATTAATCGAGCTCGATAAAGCGATTCCATTTTCCAAACAAGTGTAACGTATTGACTGTATCATTATCAGAGAAATTTATATTCATATAGAAATAGTTTGAAGCTTTGTTGGTTAACTTGCCCCCGCCAAAAATGTTTAGAAAGTTTCCACAGTGTTGGCGTAACGCTAAATATCAGTCACACTTTTTAATGACACCAAATGTCTGTTTTTTAAATAATTAATGTTTATGTGTCCCGTGCCGTTGAAAAATAACACCCAAATGACTTTTGCAAACCAAATTTAATCTTCAAATGTAATTCGAGTCAATTTTCAACAGTAAACCATATCTGGGTCATTTACCACAAGAACCAACTAAAAGGATACACGGATACAGCAACTTTATACACTTCAGCTTGCTAAGAGGACACAATCAGCCCTTTGTACGAGCGAATCAAAATACTGATTACGAACATCACTTTAATTCAGCACCTTCAATTTGACGATTTGTCGCTTTATTAAATCTCTTTAATCAGTTTAATGCTAAAATATTAAAATGATAATTATCCAACACAAACCTCATTGTATCCATTAGCAGGTACAATATCCGTTAATTGTTCAAACTCTTCTAAGCCTTGTGACAAATTTTGAAATATTTTAAGTTAACACTAAAATCCATTCTATAAACACGGAATATAGCGAAAATCGATGTCTTCACAATATAACAGTTCATTACTGAGGTTTAAATATTTGTTGAGAAACACTAATAACGCAAGTAAGCTTTCAAAACTGACTTTTATTTTAACATGATACCCATTAGATCTCATTTAAAGCTCTCGCTTTGCTCATATTGGTAAAAAATGGATGAATCGGCGCATATTTCTTTCTAATTGTGTTCATACCACGAAATGCTGTGAAAATATACTTTATACGAATAAAAGTAACCTTATATTTTAGCATGAAGTAGACAAAATCTATATCAATTTGTATGTCATTTAAAAACACTCTAATTGGTTCAATTTTAATTCCGTATCGGAAAAATCTTACAAGGTTTTTACTGAAGTAAATATTATCACTGATAATTTAAAACACTTAACGTGCACTTTAATCAATGTCAGCCTGACTTTAATGCAATGGAATGTGGTTAGAAGCCAGCAAGGGCTTATTGTGCTCATAAATAATAGTGAATCAAACAAGTGGTGCATTTAAGACCGTACATTGTATGTTAAAATAAAAAAAATAAAATTCTATTCATGAATAAGGGCTGTACAGGGTATATTTAATCTCATTTAAAACACGACAGTTAACACATCCATCCTTCTAGTTCGCTCTAACTTGTAACAACTTAAGTAAATGATAATTATGTTAACACGTACAGTAAAACCTGTGTTTGCAGGCCGTCACCTTCCAATAAATGCCACCCTGTGAATAAAAGCCATTCTTTGAAAAAACAGTCATCGATTATTTAGGGCAAACTGACCTCCAAATAAAGGTCATCTGTCAATAAAGACCACATTTTGCGTTTCCTAAAGGTGGCTTCGTTCACTGGTTTGACTGTATTTGGATAAAAGAGAGATGGGCATGCTACTAAAATTGATTGAGTTGGAGCATCGATATATCCGGTGTGTTTCTATGTATGATATTGTCATTCTAAAAACTAGTCTCAGAATGCAGACCAGTCATTGCGTCAATTTAAGGACTGAAGGATGACAAGGGATTTATTCGCTCATAAGAAAATGTTCCTGATATTGCAACATTTCTTACCCTGGTAGAATGCTTCGTATGAAGCTCTGCGAGTTTTAACCGCTTCAGCAAAAGTGCGCTTTTATTTCATAGCATTTCTTTAAAGGTATGACAAATTGAATCGCATCTTTGAACGGTTTAATTTAAATAAATAAGGAGCTTGTTGAATACTTGGTTCGAGATTATAAAACTTGAGATCGGTCTCTGAGCTCAAATCTCATATCTTGTCTTTTAATGTTTCAAAGTTAATTATGATAAGACAATAATGATATCATTGATACATTATTCTGACTGCACGATTGACTTGAATATGTGTCTAAACATTAATTAACTCTATTTTTTTAACCATAATACTTTGAGAATGAACTTGAGATTTAATTTCGGAGACTGTTCTTAAGTTTTATAACTTCTGGGACGGGTCTAAATAAATAAACCGAAATCAAGTAAGATTATTGAATAAAAGTCTCGCAATTCTAAAATTATGACATACTAATTGCCTCTCTCATGACATGCTTATTATATTCTGCTGAATTAGATAATAAATTTGAAGTAGACATCATTACAAATATTTACACTTGTCTGAATGCTTATTCAGAGAACTTAATTAAACGTCTTGAAACATTGTACAGTCTCAGTCATCCAAACTGTGGATTTAACGTTTCATTGACGATTACGTTTAACGAGCCAGTCTTTATACATAAACAAAGCATAAGTATTTTTTTTTAAAAAATATTTATTACTGATAAGCAAAACGTCTGCACATAATTACATATATAATCAATCGCGTACTGCCATTTCGACCTCCTAATACGAAATATAAATACTTCAATTTGCCAAAAAATGCTCATCAGGAAATATTATGATACATATTATATTTCAGTATCATATTTCAAATATTTCGTAATTTATTGTTAAACATAAGTGAGCTTTCTGCTCGTGATAAGCCCCGTTAAGTATCAATATTTAGCTATTATAAAGTATATGTAAATCACCAAAACATTATTATGTCTCCATATCCGTGTGTGGTCGTTTTGTATCGGTTTATTTTCAGATGTATTGAACTCTTAAAGACATCAATGATTTTATTACATATATGAGCACATGTATTTCTCTAAAAATATTATGTTGCATGTAGAATTAATTTACGTTTTGAGCCATGAGACTCATAGACTTATAAAAATCTAAAAAACGACATTGTTTTAATGACAATAAACTGCACGTACAGCAAATGTTTAGGTAAATCCATGCCAAATTATAAAAAAATCACGTGATTAGCTTTTACCCGGTACATGGAATCTATATATAATCACTCTTCAGAAGCTTGGAATGATATTTTAATGTTGCTTAATGTTTTTTTAATGTTGTACAGTTGAACAAGACAAAAGTGGTGCCCTGAAGAGCAATCACTTCTTCATTGTATCCATATTTCACTCTGTCCATTACAATGAAATACAGACCAGAAAACATGCTGCATTTTATTTTATTGATAATTTTATTGATATGAGTTCACTGTTGCTCTGCGTTTCACTGTATTTCAAATCGTGTAAAGAAAGTCAATGTTCACTCACTCACTCGTTCACTCAGAAAAGAGAATTCTTTTAACATATCAATCTTAGCCGTTTATACTCGGCAGGAGAGTTAATTAATTAAAAGGGCGGCTAAATATAACTGGTAACCATCTATTGGAGAGACAATCAGTCTTGTATATTATATGCGTAGTTAAGTTCTAAAATCTAATTAGGTCTCAGATCTAAACACATTCAGACAAACCTGTGTTTGTGGTCATCTCCGAATAAAGACGACCCTGTTCTGTTCTTATTTGAACCAAGTTTGAATTTCCATTTATTAAACAGTTTTAAGAATAAACTGCAGTTTCAAACTTTACTCGGATATTTACACATTAATCAATCATACACTTGCTTTGTTTTGTCTTCTTTGAGTTTCGTTAATTGAAAATCAGGTCACGTGATGTAAACAATCCAATTTCATTAATTATTCAAAATACTCTGTTCTGTTTAATTGTTCGATGTTTATCAATTTGTATTCTTTAATTGGTCAGTTATCGCACGTATAGATCTTACATGTGCACAAAAGATTCTTGAACAACTAAAAGCATTTAAAATCATTTCGATCTTAATCAAGGTTGTTCTGTTTTCTTTAAAGATTTTGTTAGATTTTATATGTCACGATTTTTGACAAATAATCATTTCTCCTCCGAATCGTTGGTAAACTAGGAGTGTTCTGTGTTTGTGCATTGTTTTATGATGTAGACCGTTCCAAGGCAGTTATCTATTTTCCTCCATATTTTTGTATGTCCCTGTGCGTTGGGTATGTTTTGGGTGGAGGATTTTGGAAGTGTAGTATATTGAGGACAGTTGGATGTTTTGTACGTATTTTTTTTCTGGGAATCCTTTCCTTATCTATACACCCAGAATGTGAACAGTGACAAAGTATCTTGTCACCTTGACATTTATTGTCCAGTGATAAAAAAAACAACATATCTAAATATTGAGCATAATAGCATGTATCCACTTTGTGGTCTGTAGTTCGAGCTTACTTTTATCACATAGGCTTTTAGTTTATTCCTGCAGGTACTAAAACATTAGGGTAATAAAATTTTATCGAACGCAGAATTGTCTTAAAGATAATGATTTTTCCTAGCCAGTCATTTCTGTGTGAACTTGTCTGAAGACGTTGATGAAAGGGTGTACTGTCTACGCCCGTGCATTTATAGTTCAAAGCAAAAGCACTAATAGAGTTTTTTTTAGATTGACCTGAATTCTTCGAATTTTGTACAGCGATTCAAATTTCCAAGTAAGTATTAAATATTGACTTCACAATTGTCAGGAAAATAAATACCATTGTGGAACAAAATGTATTGAAAAACACTGTGTTTACCAAAAGGGTTTGCGTAATTTCATGAGACCTGGCAAATAAAGACACCCACCGCTCTGATATAACAGTCATTGGGTGTGTCATTATAAGTAAAACTACATGTAATGTTAAGATGTTGAAATTAGATATTTTTCTACCCGGTAACAATTTCCAAAATGGTGTTATTATTAAAATGTAATCTTGTAAAGTAACGGGTTAGTTCAATCTCTATCTAGAGTTGTCGTTCGTTATCTCTCCCATACATCTCTGTCAACGTCTCAGTGTTTTACAAGATTCTTGTAAAAGAAGAAATAATGCCACAAATGGTACAAAATTTACAACTAAGTGAAGCAATTTATTTTGCACAATACGTTCGACACAAAAGATGTTATGATTTACCTGAAAATCAGAGAAATTCTTTTATTTATCTATTTCTCGACCGAGAGTATTTGTTTACTTTTGGTAATTAGGTAACAAAGTTACGCCGTTTAAATGGAAATGAAACGCGGAAGTCGACGGTAATCGTGTAAAATTATGACAACAAATGTACATTTAGAGAAACAAAAGCGTGATTCTGTGTATCAGATGGAAACTAAAGTAGACCAGGACGCGTGTTTTTGGACTATTTTCCAGACGTTGACAGAGATGTAAGTGATGGATCACGAACGACAACTCTGAATAGAGATTTGGGTTAGTTTTGTGGTATTTTTTCTAAAGGCGAAAAAAGGTCAAGGACACGTCGAGCTCACAGACGTGTTTTTATCGCTCTTCAATTATTACTTTCTTTTGATAAAATTCAACAACATTTGGAAGTGAATTTGTGCAAAAAGGGACTTTGGAATTATAGTTTTACATAATGCTTAACTTTATTAAAACATGCATTGGCAAACATTATTTATCTGGTTAACTTTGGAGATATACTAAACACGCTGTAAAAACCGGGTTTCACGTGCCAATAGAGATAAGTGTGGTTATTTGTGTAACCTAAAATTTGTGTTTTGGACATTGGATTACGGCTATATGTGCGGAATTACGGATAAATAGAAATAAACGTAAGTTACAATTAAATTTACTCTGTCCGCTAAATCGAAAAATAAAACACGTACCGCAAAAGTTTTTTCTTTATTTCAACTAATCAGAAAAATAAGCTCTTTGTTTCTGAATTAATTGTTTTCATTATCTTTCAAAATGAAAGGAGTGTGCATACCGTGCAAATATTACGTATCAAACCGACCTAACCTGCCAAGATCAATACGCAAGTTCGTAAAATGATTATGTTTAAAAAATGTTTAGAACTCATTTCACTGCATGCTGAGTTTACATTTTGATATGATCATTAAATATTCCTTTCGGAATCCTTTAATAGGAATACGAATCAAAGTTAATACGAAATATTGAATTATCAATGTTAGAATTTACTTTCAAAAGCATTCAATGGCTGTTTTGTATCAAAAAACCCCAAACATTTTATATCAATCCACTGATAGAAGTATATTAAGGTAACCACCACACTATATGATAAACAACTGCTGTTGTAAGAAAATTAACCTGAATTCATCGAAATTTGTACAGAGATTCAAATTTCCAAGTAAGTATTAAATATTGACTTCACAATTGTCAGGAAAATAGATACCATTGTGCAACAAAATGTATTGAAAAACACTGTGTTTACCAAAAGGGTTTGATTAATTTCATGAGTGACATGGCAAATACAGACATCCACCGCTCTGACACGACAATCATTGGGTGTGTCATTACAAGTAAAACTACATGTAATGTTAAGATGTTTAAATTCGATATTTTTCTACCCGGTAACAATTTCCAAATTGATGTTGTTATTAAAATTTAATTTTGTGAAGTAACGGGTTAGTTTTTGGGTATTTTTTCTAAAGGCACACCTAAGAGTTCACTGCAACCTTATGCTTCAAAATTTTGGATCCGGGATTTTGTTATGTTCATACAAAAAGAAATGTTGATGAATGTGACTTTAATTCCTTAAATATCAATGGATAAAATATCGCTTTACTTCAGTACAAATTTACCATGTTTATAAATTTTATATATCATACTTCAAAATGATGAATACAAGTATTAAATACAAACCTCATTGTCTTCATTTTCAGTTACAATTTACACATATATTAGTTAACTCTTCAATCCATTTTCACACGTTGTGTTAAATTTTAAGATTTCCAAATTTTGCGGTAAAATCCATTCCACAAACTAATTTAGAGGGTAGTAGATCGATATTTTTCACAGTAAATTAACGAGGTTCAAATTTTTGTTTAAAAACATTAGCAACAGGAATAAAGTTGCAAAACTAATTTTTATTTCTACACTATTTCCACCAGAATGTATTTGAATCCCCTGGTTGCTAATTTTAGTTAAAATAAATGAATTTGTAAACTTCTTACTTATTGTATTCATACCAAACTATGAAAATATACTTTATACAAATAAAAGTAGGGTTATATTTTAGTATCAGGTAGAAATCTATATCAAATTGTATGTCGTTTTAAAACACTTTAATTTGGTTTTATATCAATTCCGTATCGGAAAAATCTTACAAGCTTATTACTCAAGTAAATATTATTATTGATAATTTAAAACACTTTATGTACACTTTAGTAAATGTTAGAGTTGATTTTAACACAATGGAATCTGGTTGAAAGCAATCGTGGGCTTATCTGTCCATTTAATAGTTCGAATTCCTACATAATCAGAACATTAAAACATGCAGGTTTCATATTATAACATAAATAAACAATAGGACTAGTCCTGTCCTTGCAATTGAAGTGTTTCGGTTGATTTGTAAGTTATTACCAAAAACCTTATACGCAAATAATGATTTATGGAAGTGTAGAGGTCTCGCAAAAGCTTTACTTTGTTCAGGTATCGCCTTTCTTGCGATATCATTATACTAAAAAACGAAATAAAAAGTCCCCGAATGACCCCGGTGGTCAAATTAAAGATTACACTAAAACGCACCCAAAAAGACAAACAAACGAAAAAACGACACTATTAAAAAGAAATTAATTCGTATTTGAAACTTTTCTAAATACTAAGCAGATTTCAAATTCAGACAAAATGTTTCTAATGAAGCACAGTGTCGTTATTACAATTTTATTTCCGTAAATAAAGTTCCATAAGATCTCTCAGAAGTAATATATGCACTTAACCATATTAGGTAAATTATTCAATTAGATATAATTAGATACAAGAGGAGCAGTTATCGGTATGTTGAATAAAATCTTGTTATTTTAATCATAGAAGTGTAATAATCTTTATTGACATGGTAATTACATTTAAGTAGATCAGACAATAGATTCATAGTACTATTCATTGCCATATTTATTCTTGTCTTATTCATGTCTTATTCAAATTCAATCAAAGCACTTAACTAAAAAATGAGAAAAGTTATTAAGCGTAATCATCCAAAGATTGAATTTAAAATATCATTGCCGAGTAATTCCACGAACCTGTCCTCATAAACATCGTGTACATTTACCTTACAATACTACATAATGTCTGGCATATTATATTTCTGCGCATTTGTGCATTCATTTCGAGCTAATAACGCATGTTTTCTGTCATAAAATCATAAAACAGACTTCAAGGCATTCACAATTTGTTATTGAATATTGGAAATAGGCATACAGACTGTAGCTATAAGTGTTTTTGAGCATTGCAAACGTGTACAAGTATCAACATTTCGGATGGAATCATTGGACAAGTTCAAATTCTTTTTCGGATGGTCCCTTTCTGCAGCCAGAATATGGAATATTTTGTCTCGCACTAGGTACATGCACATATATACTACAGATATGCCAACAGATGTCTCGGATAAAGAGCTCATAAAGACTCAAAGATGGACGATAGCGATTTAGAAATTACCAAAAAATAACATTCATGACAACGAACACACTTTTAAAAGTTTCGGTAAATTATTTGTGGGTTTTATTGATACATGGTTACCGTGTGGTGTACTTTATTACCTTTATAATCTACTCAACTAGCTCTTTATCCGAGACTTGAAAGGGAAAAAAATACATAAACATCCCTCTCCAAATATTCGTTATAATTTAAGAGTGTTTTGACCATGTATGTTGCAGTTTGTCCCGTAAAAGGAAGTGCGATGTTTTTAGAATTGTTTGCATTCTGTACAAGTTTGTATGTCACGTTACAACATATCAAAATAAATAAATCTTACAAATAAATCAATATTTTATATACGAGCGTGACATGTCAATATATTAAATTTTCTAAATGTTTGTCTTTAAATGGTCGATATTTGCTACTGACTATTCCAAGGCGGTGTTAATGTGTTTTGTCCCCATTTTCTGTTTAGTCCTATGCGTTGGATGGGTTTAGTGATTGGTGGGATTTGGGGGAAGATGAGATGTTAGGTCTGTGTTTTTTTTTCTAGGAATCTAGGAATTTCCCTTAACATGTCTACTTTATTATTTGATGAGGAAAATTATTTCTGATTTACCACAATGAATGGATCGAAAAACATTATCAATGTGCAATTGTTTTGAAGAGTTCATTAATCATTTCAGGCTTTCATTTCTTCAGTGTTAGCTAATTAATTGGAGGTAATTAACTTACAGTGGGTTTAAATATATAACGATCATTATTGATAGGGAAAGACAACACTTTGGGATACATCGTACTTCGTAATCTCACAGAAGATATTTAAGCAAATATAGAAAAGTAAGGTTCTTCGACCTACCCACCGTAACTGTTTTGGTCAATTAACGTTCAACGACTCTTTTTTTCTTGCCTAATGATAAGTATATCTTTAGTTGACTTCTATAAATTCTTTAATGTCTGAGGTCTGTGTTAATTCCAATGTTTTGCGCCCATTATGTATTCCCTGTTAAGATTTTTCACCGATTTTGTGAGTGGGGCACGCAAAAAGTTGCAAGTAGAGATTTTTCAACATTTACCCCCCTAAAAAAATGCAAAATTGATATCAAAATTAAGCCTTAAAGTCATAGGTGATGGCAAATCATTAATGGTTACTATAAGTATCTCTGAAACGTATTTTTAATGTTTCTATGAGGTTAGTGTAAATGATTTCTAATCCAGATCATGGGATAAAACTTGTTTAAAGTTTATTCATAATTTTTGGCCAACACGCGCGTTGCCAGGTAAAACAGTTATTTTCATATCAGTGGGGTGATGAAATGTTTTGTATAAAACTTGCTGGAGACTTTTTATAGTAGTATTTATAAACTAAATCGCTGAGGAATATATGATTAACACGCTGCAGGAAAATCAGGCATTAGTTTTTTAAATTTGTTGTAAAAGAAGAAAAAAGAATGCCACATTTTGTGATGGTAATCCCTGTCAAATCATTCCGCATTTTTCATGTATGACAAAAATGAAATTATAAATTTTCTCTGCGTAGAAGGACTATTTTTTAATTTTCATAGATACTCTCCCTTTAAGGATTACGCCAATACTAACTATTGGATTGTTCCCCTTTAGCTTATTACATTTGTATATCCATGTTCAAGCGCATGTTGTTAACCAAAGTTACCAATAATCAGATATTATGCAGTGCCAGGGATTCAATAGCCCTGAAAATATGTACCTTCAAATAGCGGATTGAAATTCCTATGTGGTATAAAAATGAAAAAAGAAAAAATCTTATCACAATTCAGTTCTTCAAAAGTGGATTATTTATTAATTAAACAGTTTGAAGTCAATTCCGCCCATTTATTTGTTCTACGATCGTTTTGCTAGATTATTGATAATATATACTTGTGTATATATACTTATTTCTTTGTTATTTACATAATCACATTTAATGTCTTATCTGACATGGAATTAACAATAAATTCTTGGAACACAGTTTGTGTTACACTTCAAATGCAAATTATCGATCTACTTTTTTTGTTACTAATCCGAGTTATTTACGACATACTGTGTGTTAAAATCAATGGTTTGGGTAAAATTATCTTCGAAAATATTACTCTTCGCCCATCCAATTAAACTTTTGACGTTAAGTACTTTTCAGCCAATTGCCGAAGATCAATCGTAATTTAAATTGCTCTTAAATACTAATTTGTTGCATGCAATTACTCACGTTCACATATGAGCCTCGTCTTTGTTAAATTTTGACCAAACGAGTTATTTCAAATTCCATACAAACTTCAGTACAAATAGTTTGTTAGCAAGACAATAACTTATCCCCATAATGTTAAAGATCACTAAGCAGAGTTAACATGTAAAAGGAAAGACCCTATAGCATAAATGGAATAAAATATTTGTCCAAAACGTCCAAGATCATATGGTGAAGAACAATTGACAGCCATTTCCTAATGTGATTATACATATATATGAAACGCGAATGTTTAATGCAGTAGACCAAATTTCAGAAAGCTAACACGAACAATAAGAAAGGATCATAACTCACCTTATTTGAATCATGCTTGTATTTCCGTTTTCTAAAAGGTTTTAAATAAAATTCAGTTTCAAAATCTATTCAGATATTTAAGCTTCGTCTAATAATACACTCGCTTTGTCTACTCTGCCTGCCGTTAATTAGCAATCAATGTGATGTATACAATTCCATTTCATCAATTATTCAAAACTAACCGTTCTGTTTAATTGTCTATTGTTTAAGATGGTGTACTCCCAAGTTGTCAATCACAACACATATTTCACTCGTGCTTAAACATGTCTTTGGAATATAAAACGCAGTGATGTTGATTTAATTTTTAATGAATGAAGTTCTACTATCTTACGAATGAACGTTACGTATATTGTCCTAGTCACGAACAGTTCGATATGTACGTTTCTTCCCCTGTAGTATTGAGGTGACTCAATTTTCCAACATTAACCGGCATACATTTGTTTTATCCTACACGAAATGATTCCATCAAATTCCACTATGTTATGATATTATTGACCAATAAGTTTAGTTCAGCATTGTATTTTCAAGATAAAATCCATAGTTTTTACTTTCACTGTGTATAAAGTCTATAATTTTATTTCAATCTTATCATTTATTCTTGCGCTATTGTCAATTCATATTAAAATATTAAAATCCTTTTCTTCATTATCTGTATCCAGTTACAAAAAAAATCCTTAGTTTAATCATCACAGACAAGCCCACATCACTGTCCGTCAAATGTTAAATGTTTTTTAGCTCTAAAATCTATATTACATCGACGAAAGAATTTTTAAAACCTTATCAACGTCAAGTAGCATTCAATCTAGCGTTTACCTTATGTCTCTATCACACTGCTGAGCAAACATGAAGTTTGTATCAAATTGACAAATGGTCTCACTACTAACTGTTATATCAACATTTAAATCAAGTCACAAATCAACTCCAGTTTCAAATCAGCTCAATGATCCTTTTCAGGACTTGATACTCCAGGTTCGATCTGCATCAACATTTTATGACGATATTTGAAACGAGGCTATTTACTTACATGATAAAAAATTAAAACTTTTGACGTTTAAATGGAGTTATTTATATAGTAAGCATGAGATAGTTGTACATAAAATCTCTCGGATTTAAATATTTCTGTGAAAGAGAATCAATAAAGAATACAAAATGTGAACATTAAAGCGAGAATCAGATTGCGTGTACAGATCGTTCAATTAATTTTTTTTATGATGTAGGCAAGAAGTGGAAGAATATGAAAGAATTAAGTAAAAATATTTTCAAAGAAAAATTGAACTTCACATAAAATTTGAACTTTTTTTTATAACTATTCAAACACTGTATATAAAATCACTATCATATATTCACATATATGACTGGTTGCCAGGTTCAACATTATAAACGCGAATGCATGTAATGTATAATTATGTAATAAATGTATATACATGGGAACCAGTCACTACGTAGAGAATCTGGCTGGTTCCTGAGGTAATATATAATTGAGACTAATAGATAACAGCTTCAATTTGACTATAGTAGTAATCAAGGGCCGATCAGTAAGTAATGGCCTTCCGATACTCTTCATTCCCATGTTATGAAGAACGTTAGATAAATCAAACACATGACAAACAAAGTTTGATATCATACATACGAAATGTGAATTTTAAAATTCATAGAATTTCATTATATTTCATAGAATTACTTCAAAGGCAACGGAATTTTCATTGCCAACAACTCCGTCTAATGAAATTTTTTGTAACGGCGATGAAAGGGTGCACTTTAGTACACATGTTGATTAAAACACTCCTGTAGGGTTTTTGAAAAATGAAAGGCATTCAAAAATATCTCTGTGCCTTAACAACTTATATCCTTAAAATGTTCTAAGTGCTTATAAAGTGCATATGTTACATAATAAAATCATCGAATCAGATTATTTCTGTAAACAAATTTGTACAGTGATTATGTTGAAAAAAAGTTAAACCTCATATCGTTGTATGCTTATGTTTACATTTTGTTACGATCTTTAAATACGCCTTTCAAATTAATACCTCTAATACGTATTTAAGGCAAACGTTGGTTGAAATATTATTAATGTAAACATTAAAGCCAAGATTTACTTTCCATATTATTAAATGGGCCGCGTTGTAGCAAACGGAGTTGACTAAGTGCCTCGTAAAATGAACACTGAAATCCTTATTTTGTGGGACAAGCCTGCTGCAGACCGTTTCAGGGACATATCTTCACTAAAATAGCAGTTTTTATGCTTATAAATCTTGCAATCCCTTGTTTGTGAACGAAAAAAAGTGTTTTATCCGATTGGTTGTTTTTTTTGGGGGGGAGGAGGGGGGGGTATTGTCAGCTCTAAAATGTAAATGTCTGACATATAGACCAGTAGCAATACTTTAAAAACTTCTATTTTAAGCTAAGACATGTCTAAGAAACGGGCGCATGGCCGCGTTCTCTATGGCTGAAGAACGGGATTACTGGCTTTGGGCAGCCAAGGGTTCAAAAAGCCTTTTGATCATTCGATGTCGGACTTATTTTATGATTGAGAAGCAGAATTCACCTTTGGATTTAATTACCATAGCGACTAGTTTTACGCTAAAAAAAGTACCTGATGCTAAGAAAATACGGGTATATTTATGTTTAACTTTAATTGTTGCCATTAGCACTTAAACACTCGAGCTATTATTGAATAATATATAGCGTTTTTTTAGTTGTAATGAACTGGTATCTAAATAAATACAGTAAAACCCCGATTTTTTGACAACGGATTATCCGAAAACATGGTGTAATTCGAAAAGAGATTTCAGTCCCAAATTTTTTCCCTATATACAAATGTATAAGAAATATATTAAGGAATTTTTTTCACGGAAAAAGTGCATGAAGTATAGATTTATGAAAAAGTCGCTTTAAAATATTACGAATCTAAAACTAACAAAAGGCTTATTGATGTTTGAAAAGTCAAATACTTTAAGTGTTCGTATCATCGTAATGTATTAGTTCGTTTCACTTACGAAAACTAAATATTAATAAGTCGTATAAAGATTAGACATCAACGTACTGAAAGCATTGATAAAATTATTAAAAACGTTCCTAAAAAGAGGTTATAAACGAAATCCTGAAGTTAATTACTGCGGAAGCGTAGTGAATATATTTCATCGATTAAGTGGGAAGAACCATTCACGAATTTTGAAACATTTTTTCTATAAGAATTAAAGGCAATTTGGAGTATGGCAACTTTTTAACTCATACGCTTCCCACGTTTCTTACATTCTTTGGTATAAAACTTATATCAGAAACTTGTGTTTGTACGTCTTGAGAATACAAATGTACTTAAAGAATTGTTGGTTTGCAGCTACACATCCGACTCATTCAAAAATACACAATTTTGATTTTTTTTCATACTTTATTCAAGGTTTTCGTTCTCAACACAAACATGAGATGTTATCAAAAATGACTACTAACTTACTTAGTGTTAAATTTGTGTCGCGTAACAACAAACCAACATTTTATAAGAATGGCCCAGTGCCAAGACAGACATTAATAGAGAACTCAGAAATGACCGGTTAGAAGTCTTGGTTCTGTTTGCGAGTCAACAAGTTTAATTTAGTACGCCAAGTATTTATTCGGAACTCCTACCATTTACGGAGAAAAAAATATGTGAAAGAGATTGAAGGTGTTCCGAATGGCACATTTATTACTCAAAGGAATAATTAACACTATACCTAATATGTTTAATCTTTTATCTGAATTATCATTTAGGCCTAAACAAAAAATAGTTTGTTTCCTGGTTACATACCAAAAATATGGGTCGGTAGGTATGGATCATTTTCTTTTATGTTTTTTTACATATATCGGGAACACTGTTGTGAAAATCACAATATTGCACTAAGATTTGGATGCCGTGAGTCGGCAGGTAAAAGATGGGTCGGTCGGGTAACCGGAAACAAACCTTTTTTAGGCCTTATTGGTAAAGATTACAGGCAGTGCTGTTCTTTTTTATCGTATCTAACAAATGATTATCAATGCATTTTATGACGTGAGTCAGCTCTCACAGACGAAGTTTATTTAAGTCATGTTATACATGCAAATCTCCGCGTTTCAAATGTTGAAGAGTGGTTAATAGCTTGACTCGAAACCAGCACAGCGTGAGGTCTGATATTACTTGACGTTTGAAACGCTGGATTACATGTGTATTTATTCTGCCGATATGCACATGATAAACTATAAGACTCCTTGAATTGATCGGTGTGAACCGATTTGAACCGTTAATAAATTTGAGTTATATCCCTTTACCTGATAAGTGAACAATTTAGAGAAATCTGACATTTGGGCGTCGACTTTTGATAAGCGTGAACCGATTCGAACTTTTCGTATTAGATTCAGTGAAATTGCTGAAGTTAAACAACTGGTTCTATCATAATATGAACTTCGATTCACTAATAAAGGTAAACGGTTTGAACTTTTTTAAAATGCTCATTTCTATTTCATAGTATCAAATTGCCGTTCCTTAGACTGGTCACTGTTTTGCATTATTTTAATGGACATCTTTTAGCATGAACAAATTTGTTTTTGGTAATTAGTAAGGGCCTACATATACATGTATGTGTATATATGTGTACATATCTTATTCAAATGATACTAATACTCAAGCCAGTATGAAAATGGTAAAAAGTGACTTTGAACATTATCATAGATATTAATTACTTGATTTGTTAGAAACTTATTTATACCACAAATTTTTCTATAATTCGATTTACACCAATATATACCAAACATTTCTGCTCAGTATCTCAAAAATAATTATTATAATATTTTTAAATAGCTTTCCGTTGTTTGCGAAGTTAGACAACTCTTCAAGGAATCAAATGACGCGTTTCACAGTTGTCTCCCTTGTATTGATAATCGAGTGCTCGGTTCATTTTTTAAAATTTTCATACTGTTAAGAGAATCTCATATTCTAACATATACGAATCATAAGACAAATTCGTGGCTTCCAAGTTTTAAAAATCCATATAAAAAGCAAGTATAATTATGTTAGATAATTTGAAAACAGTTTTCAAGTTGATGAAATATACTGATACCATACCAACACGCTCTGTTCGATCTCGTTGGCTTAACCCTTTGCCTCACAATGCCGCATTTCTCCGCATCTGAAGCAGACGACTTTTGAAAACATTGTAGCAAATGAAGCTATTGCCTGTAATGAGTAATGGTTTCTTTTGCCACAATGTTTTCAACACTGTCAGAGAGAAATAACCCAATTTTCTTAAATAAATCGATGTTTTGTATATTTGTTTTGAATTTAGAAGAGTCCAAAATATGCAAATACATGAGGCAAAGGGTTAAGACAAACACTAGAATAAATTAGTTCTTATAAAAAGGGAACCAATGATAAACTAGTAGTGCTGAAAAAGTAACGGCGTTATTTAGATACCCTCTCATAAAAAATGATTAGACAAAACATACTGAAAATAATTTGGTAATCTTCGGTATTACTAATTAATGGATGGATCTTACAGAAAGTTATATACACTGTACGGCTCACATTAACGTAAAAAAATCGTTCTTAAAAACAAACAATTTCTTTAATTTGTCAGAGCAAACATATTTACCAAGAAACCATGTCTTGTTTTGTGAAATTCGAGCTAGTTTTAGAGAAATGATGATTTGTTTTGGTAAAAGAAGATTTAAAATTGCTTAGAAATAGATACGCTGATCCGATTCGAAAACTCACGTAAATAGTTCATACCGGGTGTCATTTTGAGAAATGAAATTTTATTTTGGTTACTTTTTGAGCATGATAAAGGCATCGGCAAAGAGGAAACAAGTTAAAAAAAAAGACTTTAAAGATTTTTTCACAGAAACCAAGACTCAGAAGTGGAGAGGTTGGTAAGACTTGGGTGAATATGGGCGCCATATGAATATTTATACATTGACCAAAATAGCCAATCCGCCACCTTGTTATCAGATTTTTATTAAATACAGTTTGATTACTGCAAGCAATCTTTTCACTACGGCTGAACTAACAGTCGGGATCATTTTGGGGGCTTTTCAAACTTTAACTATTGAGGAATGCGTACACTCGGGCAGAACCACCGACCTTACGTTAACCAGCCAGACAGCTTCTTCATAAGTGAAATTTTGCAAACAAACATAAGAGGCAATGAAATCATGTTTTGATTATTATTAAACTCTGAATGGTATATGTATGTATGACTCAGTATACTTAATTAGAGCACAAAATGGCGAATACTGTTTTGATCATTTATGTAATAGTATGTGAGTTACCCGTCATCGCTAACTTTCAGACTTTGGATATGGTATTTGGATGCTATCTGCTTTCCTCTTTTGAATGATGTTCTTCTAATATTATCATCGTCCTTCAGCCGGCCCAGCTTTTCCAGGAGTGTTGGAGGTGGTGGTTGCCTTGGAAACACGAGTTTCTCACGTTTTTCTGAACTGATAGACCATGTAAAACCAAGGCTTGGACTGCCGCCATGTCGCAATGGAGGTTTCGCAAAGAATACGGTTGCCGAGGGTGGACAAAATTCGGTCGAGGTAGATTGGCGGGAACTTTGCTTTATATCTGGTAGTGGTTTCCATGTTTTTCCCGATACACCATCCGCAGACTGCGTCACTTCCGGTTTACGTCTATCGGGTCGTTCCGGCGCTCTCCTCTTAATATCACCGACATTTCCGTTCGTTTTGGCATCGGGTGATTCATGTTTGTCCGTTTCTAGATTTCCCTGTGGCGAGTTTCCCTCCTCTAAGTTAACACGGTTTATGGCGAAATTTGGTATCGTTGCGCTGATAAGTCCATATGGATTATTTAAATACAGATGAACAGCAATCTGCAAGCAAAACAAAAGTAATAAAATTTTATTTTAACTTCACCAGACTCTTGAAATTTATTGTTAACCGAGGCAGTACCATACGGGGAACAGTGTTTTGTCCTCCATTATTTGTACAGTTTTATGTATTGGGTGGGTTTTTGAGAAGGTAATACTCGGAGAAGATGGGATGTTTGTTTGTCTTTGAATCATTTTCTTATCAATATTCATAATAGATGACCCATTTTAAATGGTACGCATGTATTTTCATTCAAAGATCACCTGATTAATTAGAAACATGGAAAACCCATTTCTTTAATGTGTTTTGGACTAAATAGCTTTCCATAGAATTATCATCAACATCGATGCAGTGACGTGTTTTCCAGATAAGAAAATGATTCTTAGAAAAGAACGCGCGCACAAAAATTCCATACTCCTCGAAGTACTACTGGCCTGCACCAAATCCCATCTACTCAAAATCAATCCAACACGTAGAATCATAATTGTTCAAGCGTTAAAATGGTTTATTTCTGATCACATGCACATTAGAAATAGGATAGGCAGGTAGGGAGTTTTAAAATTATTATTAATGAAAGCCGCTGTTGCTGTTTTTTTATTTAACTGAAAAATGGTTGAAAAACGACGTTAAACCCAGGTGACAATGTCACATAAAAACAAAAAGAAAGTATTGGGGAACCGTTCTGCTCTTTCAATTTTGATCATACATTTTGTTGTACAAGTGCATTCCGTAATGTTTTAATTTTGTTTTTTTAGTGAGTGTAATAAAATGCATATTTAATGTTGCGTTCTTTGTTAGGCAAAAACAATATTCTATGTATAAATCAATTGGCCTACATTCACCACAAAGCTTAAACATTTCATTTTCATCAATTCAACAATGAGTAATATTCGTAAATTGAATGTTTTGTGAATTCTTATTTACAAGCTACTCACAAAACTACACTGATGAACAATCACAGTTTGTGTCTAGATTTAGTTAAAACATTACGCATACCTTGTATTCAAGTCGTTGTTAATGATCAATCAGTTTTGAAATTTTACAAAAACTTTAATTGGTTACTGAATAGAGAGAACAATGAAAGACATGTGAAAAAAATATCGATCGAGTCCAGACATTTCTCTTTTACTATTTGATCTTGAACTGATAAATTTGATACGTTTGAAAAATAATGATAAATCTAATTGATTATCTGACATACTTTAAAGGTTATAAATGAATGCTTGTTTTGTGAATATAGAATATCATGCAAATTCAGCGTTTGTCAGAGAGAAGAGTGTTGGGCCAAAAAAGTAAATTCTTGGCTCCATGAAACATCATCTCAAAATATAGGAGTCAGTAGGTCGACACAACGTTTTTACAAAAATGCATCGATATACGGTGTAACCTGTGAACAAAGGCCACCTGTGGGAAAGACAAAATGTGGCCTTTATTGACAGATGACCTTTATGTAGAGGTCGGTTTGTTCTAAATAACCAATGACGGTTTTTCAAAGAATGACCTTCATTCACAAGGTGGTCATTATTTGGAGGAGGCCAAAAATACAGGTTTGACTATAGTTAATGTTAAAATGAAGTTATGGTCAGAAAAAAAATAACCAAGACGGCAGAAAAGATGTGTCCGTCTGGACAGCATTAACCAGGAATTGTTTACGTCTTATTATGCACGCGTATTTAGAAAATCGAACTTACTCTTTAGTATGACGCACAAAGTATTGAGCGAAAGTATAAAATTACACGCAATTAAAAATATCAATATAGACTAATGGTAGTATTTGGTTTATCAGTTCTTTGAAATGAGTGTTTTTGAGTATTAAATGTATTTTAGATTATCTACCTCGGTAAATACTTGTATTATACGAAGTGAAACACTAAAAAATCCTCAGTGATATGATTGCAGACTTTTTCTAATAATTGAGGTATCTAATTTCAATTTTCTGGTTACCCGACCAGAATAGTTTTGTAATTTATAACTGGTTAGGTGAACCGGTTGTCGTACATAACTGAAAAATTGTTGAAAAACGGCGTTAAACACCAGTGACAATAAGTCACGTATAAACATTAAAAAAACAAGCAAGAATAATACAAAGCATAGAAAAATGATTTTTTCTGGTTATTAAAAAAATGGGGTAGGTAGTCGGGGATTTGTTTTATACTTTTTTATCATTCTTGAAAGCCGCTGTTGAAATTATTTTTGTGCGGAAAGGTATAAAAGTGAATAGTGGATGTACCATTCCTTGGGTCTAATAAAAAGTCTAGAGTAGCGGGGGGAAAATAGGGCAGGTCGGATAACCAGAAAATTGAGAACAATGGAAGTGATATTATAACATGCACATATACTCCTTTATACTGACCCCGCGTAGATTAGAGACAAACCTGTACTCGGATTAGTGTTGCGGCTGTACAGTCATATCATCTTTTAGTAAAGTGAACTTATTTACGCGTATATTAGGTTATCCTTTAAACATTTTTGGTTTACGGACTCAATTAAAAACCCAATGACTTATTTTTCTAGAGATTTTATCATTCTTTTTTGTTCTTAATTCTAGCTTTCCGTTTTCAGTTCAAACACACTGTATGAACATTGTAAAGTTTAGGTTGCGGATCCGCAAACCAACATTTTTTAAAGAATGGTCTAGATATAATGATTGCTTAAAAATCAATACTGTTTAAGATCTGATGAAATCTTGGTGTAAGCACAATTTTCAATATTAGAAATTTTACCGCCTCTACTGTGTGATTATTTCTATAGACATTAATTTTAAACCAATGTTCAATTAAATAAATTTCACAATCAGTAATTGTTTGTTTAAAACTTTAAAAAATTCTTAAACTCCCCAAGTGACCTGGGGCTAAAGTTTAGTTAAACATCGGATTGTTTTGAAGCAGTTTCAAGCATATATAACATGTATCAAGTGTCACCAATTAACACCATACAATGTCTAAAAGGTCTCGCCCCCGTTTGTATGCCAGTTTGTGACATTTAGAAACGGTTTATCGTGGAACAAAGTTAAAATAACGGAGAAATTTACAAGGAATGAATCGTACGCAGCATATTATTTTCAAATCTATTCTATAAAGTTTAATAAACAACTGCCTTCTTTTCCAAATGATGTTTGAAACTATGATGGGGAACAAATAGACGTACAAAGCTTTCAGAGTAACGCCTCTTGCCATATTGTCGCGGGGAAACATGTCCTCCCCTCGGAACTCGAACCTGGGTATTCGTTGTGAATCGTCCTGCATACTACCGACGAAATTCGGCTTGATTTGGGCCAACAGAATTTAGTTTGTGTGGCTGTAAGCCGACATTCCCGAAGATCTTACTCACGAGTAGTATCCTAATTTGTTTAAACGGAAATTTTCCGCACATATTTTCACAACCTTTCACAAACAAGCAATAAACTTTGAGTGGAAAAGTTTCAGTAAAGGGACATACGTACTATCATAATTGTTTATATGCGATTTGACCATGCGTATTTTTCGAAGAAACAGACAGTACACGTTGATTAGAAAATTTTCTGCGAAACAAAATGTCTCCCCTTTTTAGAAAGCGCACGGAATAGTAAAGAGAAATGCACATCACATTATCGGTTAATTTTTTTTAAGCTGTAAACATAAGTTTCTTTATTGTACGCTAACAAATAACAATAAACGTAATATCTCTTACCTTTGGTGTAGCTACCGCCATTTCTGTATATCCAGGTTAAATCCGAGAACGTATGGGTATATGTTTGGTGTGTATATACGACTTAAAATAATTTAATACGAATGAAATCTTTGTTGAAAATAATATGTACCCGTGACAAAAACTATTTCAAATATTTCTTAACTGTCTCCGCCATATTTTAAATTATTGATCTTTCTCTGATATTTTACTTCACACTTCGATTTTTTTAATTTGCCCAGTCACAATGAAGAGTTCTGTTTTATTTGTAACCCGATCCTTTAACTACGTAATTATTCCAAACGTAGAAAAATGGATTTTATAACAAATTTAGCCGGTAGCTTTATCGCCTAGTTATAGTAAATGCCATAATTTTAATGAGGTATGTTTTGAATCATACAATTTATTGCAAATATTAAAACATTCATGAATGGATTAACCGGTCTTATTACAGGGTTTTTGTTTGTCTGATTAATATCAAACAGTTTTATTGACCGACTGAACTCTTCATGCAGCTTAATCCATATTTAGCGCATATGTATATATGTATGTACACAAAAGACTTTAAGTAAAGACAAGCTTCGATTAAATGTTATGAACATATAATACCAATTAAGGGAAAATGAAAGTTAAATTGGTATAATTATTATGTATATGTGAAAGAAAACACGGCCCTCATAATCGAGACGGTACCTGGGATGACATGAAAGTGGGTTCACGTGCTTCATTCTACAAAGGTCTGTAGATCTAAACTACATGAGAGAAATTCCCGAGACCAACACGACGATTACTCAAGTTATATGAAACAAGATTTTCTTTATTATATTTTTAATTAGTTTTCAAAAGTAGTGAAGTTATACACCGACAGACAGTAAAACTTAACCAAGTGTTCCTGAATTTCTTTAACGGCACTTTCCTTGTTCTCAGGTGCTCGCAGGTATCTGTTAACTTTTTCACAGGAATCACAAAGTCATTTGAAAAACTCAAAAAATATTGTTTATCATACCATACTTAGAAAATATCGGTTTGCAGTTACGCGACCCAAACCGTTAACAGTAAGTTGATAGGTTGGCGTTTTCGTTAACATTACATAATTGTACTGGAAACGAAAATCTAGCACAAAAAAAAACGAAAAAAAATTGTAAAAATCACCAATTAGTGTTGGGCTTGGAAATTTAGGATGAGTCGGTCGCGTAGCTGCAAATCAGCAATATTTGAAGGATGGTCTGAGATATACCACTCCTGCATTATACGGACTTCAAACGCATCTGCATTATCTCACAGCCATTCTGACTGACCATTATAACCATATATTTTAAAACGACCCTTCAAGATACTTTCTATCGTATTTATTCGGTGAGTTTCTTAAAGGTTTCTTTAAAGTTTTTTGTGATTGTTTATTTGCACCGTATATCAATTCAATTTGTATGGGTCCGAGTAGAACATTTTTGTAGAGCACTGATCGAATTTGTTACGAGTTCAAGTCGATAAGAACAGAACCATTGTTTAGAGCACTGAACTATTTTGTTAAGGGTAGAACGGTTTTGTAGAACTGAGATCCAGTTTGTTAAGATAAGAGTCGTCTTGTAGAGCACTGATCCGATTTGTTAAGAGTAGAGCTATTTTGTAGAGCACTGAACCAATACGTAGAGAATAGAACCATTTTGTAGAGCACCTATCCCATTTGTAGAATGTTGAACCAATTTGTAGAGCACTTCTCCCATTTTTAGAATGTTGAACCAATTTGTAGAGCACCTATCAACTTTGTAGAAAGCTGAACCAATTTGTAGAGCATCTATCCACTTTGTAGAAAGCTGAACCAATTTGTAGAGCATCTATCCAAGTTGAAGAGGGCAGGACAATTTTGTAGAGCACTATTTTGAACTTTTTTGAAGCAATTTGTAGAGCACTCAACCAGTTTGTTAAGTATGGAACCATTTTGTGGAGCACTGATCCAATTTGTAGAGAATAGAACAAATTTGTAGAGCACTGATTTAATTTGTAGAGAACATAGTTTAATTAGTAAATCACAGACATACTTTGCAAAGCACATTTTTATGTTTTATAAATAAATATAATAAACTTACACAATTTTTTTGACATATTGTGTGTCCCTCCCTTTTATTATGTCAATCATGGCATTAGCTGTTGTTGTTGTTTATGCAGCAACAAAGGACTTATGCTTGCGTGACATTGTGACATACAGTGCCAATACATGGTGCTCTCGGTATACAATAAGAGAACAAACCAGCACAATCTGCTTTTTCCGCGCAAGGAATACAGACTTCCATAGTGTTTCCATTTCCGATTGTTGCAATCGGCGAGCTTCTGTCCAAATCGTTAGGCTGACGATTAACAGAAGACAATTTTATCGTTGCTATCGGTTTTGAATTCGATGATGTGCCTTGTCGAGTTCTTCCATTCCTGGGTATTTCTTTTCTCTGAACTCCTTGCGTCTTGACAAGTTTGGCTTGATTGATGGCAATATTGCTTGGCTGAGAACCTGCCATGTTGAAATCTGACTTTTTCCTTGTCATACGTTGGTTTTGCCTCATCGGTAACGTCAGAGGGTTCATGTAACGTTGTCGAAAAGCTTAAAAAGCAGGTAGTATTCTGTTAAAACGTCTTAAACTTTCAGAGTCATCAGATCTGAAACCAGCTTTGTTGAGCCCGAAAATAAACAGCCTTTTCCGGTTACTTTATCAAAAATATGGTGCAAAACGTTTCTATGGTATTTTTCTAAGCATATCTTTCGTACTTTTGATGCACGATTCGCCCCCAGCAGTTTCGTAATACCACGTTTGGTTGCAATTTTGGGGATTTTGTTTTAGGGTCAGCGCCAAAAAAGGGTCTGTCGAGTAATCGGAAACACGACTAATCTTTTCTGGTTTAACACAGTAAACTGAAAATTTTGGTCAGACTTTAATAACATAGTTGATATCATAATGGCCACACCCCACGGTTTCACAAAACTTCCATGAAATAATTTTTTTTCTGAGGTTGAATACGTTTATTACTAAAGAAAACGTTTAAAATAAGTAATAGTGCCATGGTGATTGTATATCAAAGTGAAAACAGACAAGCACCCATATCATTTCAAGTTATGCGAAAATAACTTTGCATTTAAAATCACACCGAACCAAGAAAAGTGTTTATTGTTTAGTAAATTACGCATAAAATACTTACGAATGCAACGATACACGAAGCCTCCAAAATACTCATTAGTGGGAATGCTGCGACACTCAGATCCAGGCGGGCACCAAGCAAACGGACCCATACAATCTGCAAATAAACGAACCACTAATTAGTACAACATATAAACAAACAACACGTCATTAATTACGTCACTAATAGACAGAAATTTTGGGAAATGATAGGAAAAGAAGTTACAGGTACGGTAAAACCTCGACAACAGAAATATTAAGAATTTCGTACACATCATTTAACGAAGACAGTTTATCAGTACCGGTTTTCAAGGTTTTTATACACTGTTCAATTTGATAGACCGTTCTAGTCTGGTCCCAAATTTAAATAAATTTAAATGTTAAGCTGGGAAACTTTTATTCAACAGTAAAGTGCATCAATTTGGCCTAGTCCGAAATCAGTGGTTATTGTGGAGATTTTTGCAAAATGTGGAAAATGTCATTTCATGTCTGGAATTTCAATGATTTAAATTATGTGTTTATTTACAAAGCCAAAGGCCGATGTCTCCGGATATGTCGAATAATATCCACAGCACGAAAAACAAGAGAATCGCAAAATATGAGGTAAACTTTTATTTTCATGTAACTGAGTTCACTCGTAACTTCATATTCATGAAATATCAACAAGGTCATTCTTGCAATGAAAGTTGGTGTGCGGTTACGCGACCAAAACTTTCAATCATGGATAAATTATTTATTTATTTGTTGTTTATTTGTTTATTATTGTTAACATTACATTCTTGTGGGGAAAACAAAAAACTGGAATAAAGAACAAAACAAAAATAAATAATAAAAATTCGTCAAAATCGCTAAAACAATGGGATCAGTGGGAGAGGTTTCAATGAGTCGGTTACGTAATTACACACCAGCGAAATTGTAAGGATTGCCTAATTTATCATATTAATCAGGAGCTATCACTGTTTAAAGTTTAAAGGGACAACGAGGATAAAATGTATCAATTAATGGCGTCGGTGAGAAAATGGGGTTAAGAATTATTTCAGTTTTTCTTGCGATTTCTGTTTAAATACACATACAGAGTATAAACCAGAAATAAAGACAAATCTTCAAAGCATTATCACAAATTTATTTTAAAAACACATACATTGTAATTACATAAAACACATTCGTAATCATTATTGTTGATTTACATATACAATTTTTTCTTGTCGTATTTCAAGACATGCCAAAACTTAAGTCGTTCGTAAAAAAATGTTGGTTCACGATTACGCAGTCCAAATTGTTGACAGTGGATAGGAACGTAGGTATTTTTTTTACATTATTTGCTCGTATTGATAACAGAAAACTGAAAAAAAAAACAATTTTTATTAAGATCGCTGAAAATTTCTGTTTGGCCGACGATCTTGGAATAAGTAACTGAAAACCAACATCTTTTTATGGGTTGCCTTACGTGTTAGATTATTATCACGACCTTTTGCATGTGGCCCCCTTAACCGCGAACTCGTTAAACTTGTGCTGATGATAATCTTTTTACCGTATTTTTACACTGACCGTGATTGTCCCCCTTTTATTTACCTATATTACAAAGTATGCCCTCACTAACTATAACATTTTTTTCTCATTTTTTTCAAGTAAACTGATCCACGTTTCATATTGCTGTACGCAAAATGTATAGTTTGAATCAACGGGGACCAGTTTAATTTTACTGACTAGCCACGGTTGTCCCCCTTTAATGTGAATTGATTAAACAAATACATGTATACTCGCACCAAAAAAAATCTTTATAATCTTATATAAAAAGCCAACTATCTAAGTCTTACATTAACGGCGGTAGTTCAACTCATGCGTCTTGTTTTGTAAAGACGAAAGTAGTTTATGAGAATTAGTGTTCCGTTTAATTATCTCATCATTTATCAAAGTTGAACTTCACAAACGTGAACTTCACATATTTCGAAAAAAAAGCCTCAAAATATTGTACTGAACTGAACGATGGTTGTTTCAATACGTCGCGAGAAATCTTATCACATTTGACAAACTGAAATAAACTCAAAATATGTATAAACAGCATAATTGATTACATACGTAAACTCCATTAAGTAGTCAATTAAACAACAATTAAACGCGAAATCGTGACTTCGTGATATACATTGAATTACTTCCAAACAATCATACTGATTTACATCCGTGTCGCATCGCGATGGAGCGACAAGTCTACGTACTAAGTACATGCATATTTTATTTTAACTGAACTTTCGGGCGCAAGGTTTGAGTCTTAATCTACACCGCTGTGCAGGACTACAGTCATAACCTAACAAATAACATTTACAACAAATATGTAACACATATAACACATATAAAAATCGGCATCTATCATATTCGTCACAAAACATGTCATACAAGTGCTTGTGATTTCTGCTGATAATTTACTATTATACTTAGGCAAGAAAAAATAGTCATATTATGGGTTACTTGACCAAATAAATTAGGTTCAGTGGGTCGAAATCACGGTATTTTCTATTTTTGTTCTAAACTTACGTTTTGTTACAATGCGAAATACGATTCGTCCCAAAGATTTTCGCACTATGGATCAAACCGTTATAAATTTTGGGATAGGCGCGGAAAAATAGGGTCAAAGACTCACCTAAGACTTCGGGTATGTAGGTAGCACAGTCACGTGGTAGAAGCATATTGATTAAGTTTGACTTAAGTTTAAATATTTTCATACTAATGGGACGTCGAAAATATTTAACATTCACGCGTGACTCTAAGCCCTTAAAGTGAATCAGATATGTTTTAGTAATTTTCGCATTGTGTATTAATTACGACGACAGTACAGACAGTTTGTTATATAAGACTTAATAATCTTGTTTGTGTATTAAAACCAATCTACATACTTTGAAAAAAAATGAAAGACACATTTTCTTGGTAGTAAACATAATTCGTTTTGTTTGAAATCCGAACAGTAAAGAAACAAATGACTTTTTTATCATACAGTAATTCATCACTTTGTGTGATCGTTTGCTGCAAGGATATGAAGAGTGAATTATTACGAAGTGTGTTTTGAAACAGAATAGCAATAATCAGAAACAAAACATGGTTATATATTGATATATGTATTTCCATTTCATATGACTACATACGAAGGTCGTTTAAATGATAAATAACATAATAATAAACAATATTATATGGATACATTTGTTTTTATAGTGCTATTGAAATCTTTCATCGCTTTCATATTTAAATCATCTTCTACACCATAAATACAATTAGACCGTAAAAATTCAGCTACAGTCAAACTTGAATCAAAGCCGTCAACCGAAAAAGCTTCCCATGTGAACAAAGATTCCCACTTAAGCCCATATGAATTGATATAATAGGCCATTAAAACACCTGAATAATGGATAATTGTGCATAAAGACCATTATGTAATATACAGAAGAACACGGTTAAAATGAAATTCCTAGGACCCGAAATATCAGTTCATTATATTCATATTTGACTACATCCATAACAATGAAATAAATTAGAGCGTATTGAAACAAATACTTCACTGTATCAGAATTTTTCATTATAACCGTGTTCTACTGTAAATCGACTTTGATTGTCACTTGTTCATTAGTGTGTCTGTACATAGTAAACAGTGATCCTGTTACAACGGTTGACACACTCGTCCAGCGCAGCCCGGCTTATAGTAACAGTACAATTCTCCACATTGACTTTGTGCGGTACACCGTCGATCACAACTTCCGTTTCCGTCTGTAAAAATAACACACGATGTATATTACGTTAGAATGTAATACATGTAGTAAATATCACAGTTTATGAAAACATGTCAGCTGAAACTTTTACTGGCTACTTTTATTGGATGGTCGGATGTTATTCAATGTGACATGAAGTTTTGGACGATTTTTTCGACACTTTCAAAACAAGGGAAGCATGGTCTACTCATTGAAACAGATATTTTATTCCAGGATTTTTAGCCTCAAATAATCTAGTAAGATCTAAGTGCATTTAATACAGCGTGTAGTGCAAGTTTCATTGCATTTATCGCGTGTATTTGAATCTTGTGATACTTTTTCGTGAAGGAATAGTCCAAAATTTTATGATGTTATTTGTTTTCATGTGACTTATTGTCACTGGGGTTTAACGCCGTTTTTCAACAATTTTTCAGTTATATACGGCGACCGGTTCACCTAACCAGTTTTCCTGGACTGTATACTAACCAGTACTAACTTACCCTTCTACAAGGAGTCGGCAACTTCTCCACATATGGAGGAAAATAGACATTTTTGTCAAATTTTCATTGAAGGGTATGAGCTGCTGCAGCCGGGATTCGAACCCGGATCTCCAGGTAACAAGTCCAACGCACTAACCACTGGACCACGGCTGCGGCTTTATGATGTTATAATGCCGACTTAACCCTCATAGGATGTAATATATATTATACATACCATAGTAAACAAAAGAAGTCACGTGATTTATAACACTTGTCTCATTGGCTGATCTTCATTGCATGATCAAAAATAACCAGCGGCCAGGCTCTATTCTTAGATTTGAAAAACAAACCCAAATTTAAAATACTTTGAATATCAGATCAGAAAAAAAGTCGCGTTTATTACAGTTATCCGACCGACTTTTTGGCACCGCCCCTTAAGTTTATAACAGCAAATTCCAATGTATGAAGTGTTTGGGGAAAATCGTACGTCCGAAGTACGAAATGTATGTTTAGAAAAAAAAATAGAAAGTTTTGCGACCCATCCGCTCAAATTATTTTGGTCAAGTAACCGACAACATGACATTATTTTACCCCTTATGAAGGAGTTATTCAAACAAGTAAATGAAAACTCACGTGACTTTTAAGTTTACTATCGTAGGTATAAAGCACAGTAAATCCGTAGCTACACTTTAAAATTTTGGAAAAGTCCTTCACAAAAAGGTACGAGATTTGACAGGTGTTACACAGTCATGCGTTGGTCTTTAGTCCTTAACATAATATTAATTGATAAAGTAAACTGATAATACCAGTGTTTTATATGTTTTATTTATGGTGTAACTGTAGTCATCTGTGGCCAAGTTTCAACAATTCAAAAAAGGGGCCTCCAAAAAAGAGTGCTTTGTTGAATTTGTCACGATGGGACAAACATGAATTGTACCCCAGACATGATTCCTGACTGGTGGTCTCATGGATTCATGGTTCTAGAGGAATAATCGGATATTGATGAATAAAAATGTCATAAAATGATGGATTCTAATGACCGTATTGTTTAAGCGTTCCAATACAATCTAGTTCCAATAAACTAGATATAGAAATGCAGCTCAATCAGTGTAACATTTTGCTTACAGCCAGCATCACAGGTCATACCTTCTGCGTTTTATCGCAACCACAAGTTGAAGTATCGTATCTTGGACAAACAAAGGGTAGTGCCACATATGAAACTGTACTTGTGTTTTTACTTAAATAAACCAGACTAAATTTAATTTGGACCAAACAAGTCACATAAGCAATTAAACGAAAACAAAAAAAAATACCCGACATATTTTCTAAGCATCAATATAAACCATAGCGTGGCCCAACAATGAAGCTGACTATGAGACTATGTTTCAGTTACAGATGAACCTAAACACAAGGCCCTCTTGCAGACCTTTAGACAAACGCAAATTTCACAAACAACAGCTATCGTCCATAAACCTCATAAAAATCACCTATCAGAGCAACCAATTCTGTCTCCTAGGCTCTACTATTCCATTCATTCGTCTGCTTACGTTCTACCATTCATTTGAACAAGACATACACTCTAAGACTATCGTTTCATTAATTTGAGCTAAAGAGCTGTGAAACCATTATGCTGTTTTGTTATGCGCACGCTGTATATGATTTTTGTCCAATCTCTATAGTTCCACGACCCTTACGGTTTGTAAAGAATCCCTTTCTTGTTCATTTTTCTATTACCTCGGTAATAAGTGAGTGGTTTGTCCCTCAATACTAGCTTAAACCTGCTGGAGCTTTGTAACAGACCGTTCAAAGGTGGTACCTTCCGGGAGAGTGTGTTTCGTTCTCCATTTTTGTATGTCCAACTGTGTTTGATGGGTTTTGGGAAATGTGTGTTGTTTTGGGTTTTTTTTTGGGGGGGGGGAGGGAGGGAATCCCTTTCTTATACATATTGCATTGTTAAAGGTCCGACAAACAAAGTGGTTGATTCAGCTGTAATGGCACGTGGATGGGTGTCCGGAAGGTCCAGATTATCACGTGATAGCACAGTCGTAGCTAAGATTGTTCCGTGTTGAGTATTGTTTTGAGTATTGCTATTTTAATCATTTAAATACCTCTCTTGCGCATCATATTTTAATGTACAAGTATCTCTATACTCTGATTAAGCTTGTCACGTGACATTGGTCTTTATATTGTATACATATATGTATATATATACATGTAATTGTTTATATGCTGATGATATTAGCATGATTAAATGTTCTGTTTTGCTCTCTTCAAACACACAAATCGTACAAATGTGTTACATCTAAGCCAACCACAATGAATGGTAAAACCATAAAAAAACACCAAAAAGCAAAAACAACACAAATTGATTGAACATTTTAGCAAATCAAGTATGATTTTTGTAAATTTAAGGAGTGATATGACAACTTAGACACTATCTTGTTCACATTTTACAGTTTCACATTTTGCAATATATCGCATTTATCTATAAAATTCCATTCAACGGTTGGTCTTTTCAAGCGTAACTGAACCAATTAATCAAAGTAGCATAAGACAATACACGCGTAATTAAGGTTTTTCTTTAAATAATTGTGTGGTTAAATTCACGAATTTATCAGCACGAACTAAGTCATGTAAAAACCTATCAATTTGTTCCGCGTCGTGTTTAAATGCTTGTTGATAAACAAAGATTTTACAATCTATGACCACACGATTACGCTCTCATTATCGTCAATGTTAGGACAAGCCACTTAGAAATGATTTGTATTGTGTGGTATGTAATTGTTATACGGTTCTATGTGGTCAAGTGGCTAAGGTCTTGGAAACAGTAATTATTATCCCCTCACCGCTCTAAGTTCGAATCCCATCTGTGGCTAAATTTTATATGCAAGGAATTAAGTTGTCCAGGTAGCCGACGGAAGGTCGGTGGTTCTACCCATGTATACGTCCTTCACCGTTAGAGCGGGAAAGGTCGCCAAATGACCCTGGCTGTTGGTGTGACGTTAAATTCAGGTGAATTTTATAAATTTAACTGGACAAGTCATCCACCCTCTAAAAGCACAGATGCATTATTGATGATGATTCAATTATATCCAAATAAAGGTGATGAGTACTGTAGATGTTATAGGGAGATGCCGCGCTACTTCAGAGGGCGTGAATTCGAGCCTCAAAACGCAATAAAACATTTCAAAATAATTTTAGAAGGTCGAAAAATCAATGACTAGTATTTCATTTCGATAGATCTGAACTAAATTATTGTGTATTTAAATGTTGTGAACATCGTCATTCAAAATTAGTGGTTGTAAATGTTTCTGCTCAATTTTTTCGTTCTAATAAATTAGATGCTGAGTTTTATCGCGAAATCAAGATTTTCTATTTTTAGATGCGATACACGAAATGCCTTCCATCATATGATTCATTTGTATCATGTTTTTATGTTGACAGCCAAGTAATTCTGTTTTTGTTCGCAATTGAAGAAAACGTGAAGCAGTAGTACGCCATTCTCACTGTGGAATATGGTTACAGTAAAACGTTACATTGCGACTACCTCAATATTGCGACCACTTTGTTACAACGACCGCTTATTTTTGGGACCAGCTTCGAATAAGTACTTTACAATTCAACTTGATAATGAAGCCACTTCATCATTACGACCAAATTTTGGTCACATTATTGAGGTTTTACTGTGTATAAATTATCAATTTGTTCAAGTATTTTGGTAACAAACTACGTCTTACTAACACACACTAACATTGGAGACTAATGCCTTTGAATAATCTCGAACGTGTTGACCAACATTTTATAATTAATCGGTGACGAAACCCTACACCCCAAATTCAGCTTCATAAAAATTATTGTGATACTCAAACTTGTCACTGTTTCATGAACAAGTATTTTATACCCTATATTGTGTCCGAGCACTTGTTGTGTTTCATCTTCTGATTGGTGGAGAAATAGTTTCATGGATTCTGATTGGCCAACGTGTTTTTTTGAAACATTTCGTTTGAAAATGAACACTTTCCAAACATGTTTTTGTCTGTAAAAGCTCATTTATGTGAACTTGCGGTGTACCACCATGATTTGTCACTTTAATGACAATTTTGTATGATAAACTGCGTTGTTAAAAGAGCAATAATGAGTCAAATACATATTTATTTACGAAAAAACATATTAAACTATCACAGAATTGAAATTATATACAAAAGGTTTGAAATATACAGGGTCGTCCTGAAATGACCAATGATAAATACCTTTGGAATGTCACGTGCTATCTTACAGCCAATCAAATACAATGTACAACAAAATTATAAGTGAGTAAGTATAAGGAAGTGATATTGAATCACAATGAACTGTATTGTTCGTACAAATTTAAGTAATGCATTTTCGACAAAAATTGTGTATGAGAATTTCTTTGCGAGCATAACACAATGTGAGGCAGATTTAACAAAAAACTTCATGAACTTAGTAGGAATATGTACATAGACGAGTTGATCGTTGAATAATTTAATCAATGTCAATTCATCTCATCATTACGTAAGCGTAAAATTTTAATTTAGTATTTAATTGTATAAACTGTGAGGGTAAAATTTCTCTATCATGTTTGCTTTCCTTTAAATAAATTCCACCAGGGTCGATGTGTATGAAGAATTATTCAAGTCATTCTCAATAGACTGATGAAAAAATCAAAAAAAAATCTGGTTTGTAATATTAGGCGCGCAATGTCTGAATGAGATAGTCTAGCAAATACTAAATCTTTTAACAATTCGGTCATGCGCTTTTACAGCTTAAGACTTGTCTTTGGATGAAATTTCAGTATCTGATTTGTCCAGGGAACATTCGGCACACTACGGCCGACTACGTCTTGTTAGATAGAGAAACGAAATCGGCCGAGGTCTTCCGAATGGGGGAATTCAATGGCCGAGGGAAAAATCCAGATCAAGTCGGAATGACCCGTGGAATTGGAAAAAGTGGGTCATGTAGAATGCTGGACATTTTATATCACTCGCATGGTGTAAGTAGTAATTACTGAAGAATCAAGTGAAACAAATACAATTAAATACAATATTACTAACATAGATAATATGACAGCGTTATCAAAATGAAAATCTTTTTGTCAAATTGGGGAATAAGTCAAGAGTATTAGATGTAATTGTCACTTGAAAAATACATAAATTCATGCACATTGATATTTACACACATCCAAATATCATTATTTTAAATAATGATCTAAATGTCATATGGTGTCTACGTGATTCAATACGTTGATGATTTCAAATAAATTTGTCATTTCATCTTCAATTCGCTGAAGTATATTTTTAGACGATACAAATGGCATTTTCCTGTTGTATAAATCAAAGACCATAGACTTTAGAGACCGCTTCAAAATTAAGTTCATTTGGCGCCTTTTCAAGCTTTACGCTGGAAGAAGACCCGAGGCGTAAACCTGAGTAGAACCACCGGCCTTCCATAAGCGACTGGTTACCTTCCTCACATATGAAATTTATAGGTCTCGAGTGGGATTCGAGCTCACAGTGGTGAGGGGCTAATAATTGCTTCTCAGAGATTATAATCATAATGCCATGGAGGCTCGTAAAATTAAGCTCAACACATTATAAATACTATGTTTCGGATGAATTTTTATATTTCTTTAATGTTCGCAACCGAATAATTAAACCACTTATTTTCTGTGGTCCCAAAGATAGTCTTAATATCGAGGTTTTACTATATTTGCAATTCTTCCTAATCATTTAATTTGATTCATTGCTTCATTTCATTATATTACAACATCATTATTGAAATAAACTTGAACATGAATTGAAACAATTAACTTCATACTTCAATAATGTTGATTTGTTAAGGACAAGTTAGATGTTGACAAAATATGCACAGTGGTTCATCTTATGTATATGTGACTGGTTAATATGATTGATCATTGAACTAATACTGCTTAAAATCAATCAAAAGTATAAAAAATGCAAACTTCATCGTCGTAAGTGACAAAAATAAGCACGTAGGTCTGGTTTGAATGCATTATTTTCTGCAATATTTTCAAATTTGACATTTTGTTGCATTCAGTAATTCAGATTATAATGACGATCATCAACTTTTAAGATCGTAAGTAAAGAAAACAATGAATTCCTAGCGTGTTTCAAAACAATATACAAATACAAGTAGCTTTCGTTAAAGGAACATAGCACATATTCGAAAATCCATAAAAAGCGAATAAGCATTGAAGTAAAGACTAAACTCCACTCTAATTTGTTGAACTAAACCTCGAGTCCATTTTTTTTTATTATCGGCGTAGATTTTGTCGACAAACCATCCTCCGGTTACAAAATTCGCTCATTACGCAGAATTGATCTTGAGAATTACATTGCATATGTGACTGACAAGGTATGCACATAGCCTCCACCGCTAAAATGTAATAATAGTTAACTAATTAATATAAGCATTTATAGATCTATAACAGACTGTCCACATTTTCTTGAAATTTGATGTTAAAAGATTTCAAATAAACCGAAAAATATGAAGACTGTAACAGATGACTAAGTTTAAAACACGGCATTTAACGCCAAAAAGTTACTTTTTTATTACTTAAGATAAACGGTCATTAATTTGCATATAATTTACGGTTATTGTGTAATCTAATTGTCATTATATGATCCATAAGTTATACAATTAATTGTGAATTAAGCATACCACCAATGAATTATGAATTTCAACTCATTCATTTTTATAATACTGTAATATACAATGTACTTCTTAATGTCGCAATAAAGTAACATCAATGACTTAAATACCACGCTTTTGATCTCAGAGATGGAATAAAAAGTAAGTATAAAATATTAAGCAAAGTTTTGTGTAATTAAAGTCAAGTTTAGTAAATTAATGGCTTATCTATCATCTACAGTACATGTTTAACTAGAGTTTAGTTCATGCTACGATGTTAATGTTATAGTTAGCCGCGGCAGTGGTCCAGTGGTATGTGCGCTGGACTTGTAATCCGGAGATCCGGGTTCAAATCCTGGCAGGTCATACCCTTCTATGAAAATTTGACAAAAAATGTCGATTTTCCTCCATATGTGGAGAAGTTGCCGGCTCCTTGTGGAAGGGTAAGTTAGTACTAGTTAGTATACAGTCCAGGAAAACAGGTTAGGTGAACCTATATAACCGAACGTATATAACTGAAAAATTGTTGAAAACGGCGTTAAACCCCAGTGACAATAAGTCTAATAAAACATAATGTTACGGTTATGTTCAAAATCTACACTAACTACGGAATATACAAGTAAAAAAATAAACACAAAAATATTCTTAACACAATCAATACTTTTGTTAATGAATTGTTAATACATAAATAAGTATTATGCTAATCTGTTCGGTTCATTATAACTAAAATTGGCCTTTACCAAGAATATAACTCATTTACGAAAAGAGGTTATTTGTCATGCCAACTCTAGTTACCAGAAATTAAAGGTGTCTGCCGTTAATGCTAAAATGAAATCACGTGACTGTGGTTGACTGTCACGTGTCAAGGTACATATTTATTTCATATTAAGATGTTTTACATTAGATACACATGTAATAACGATTAAAATTACAGAGAAACCTCACTAAGCGACCACCTCAACAATACGACCACCTCATTACAACGACCGCTTACTTTCGGACTGGTTTTTAATATGTCCTCTATATTTAAACTACATCATAAGACCCCCTCGATATTAGGACCGTTGTTCAGGTCCCTTAATAGTCTTTATAGCGAGGTATTACTTTATTTGTGCATTTTCTGAATACTAACAGTCTTTCCAATATCTTTCACCATTACAATTGACGAGCTTTGAAATTCAAACCGATTTAGCATATTAATTCGTCAAGAGTAATTTGTTAAACTAATTAAATTTCCTTATCAAGTGATAATCGTTTCTTTTTCATTGTCATGGTCGCCGTAAATTGATTTGTGGTTCTTGTAAAACAGTTAGTTTTAATACGACGCGCCTAAAATAATTAAACTTTACAAAAGTAGAAGATCGAACGTGTCATCTATGTTACACAAATTATGACATAGACGATGAATACTATTATTTATTAAAGTGCTCCTTCTTCAATAATAAAAAATATATGATAGCAAGAAAACTTATTTATGCTCTTTAATTAATTTTTTTTGAAGACAGTCAAAATGTTTTTATAAATATGTATTATTTTTCTTATATCAAACTAACAATGTTTTACTCTATATACATTATTATTCTTTTAGTATTGTCGTAGCTTATTGATCA
The DNA here is from genome assembly GCA_008271625.1 of Lutraria rhynchaena. Classification (NCBI taxonomy): domain Eukaryota; kingdom Metazoa; phylum Mollusca; class Bivalvia; order Venerida; family Mactridae; genus Lutraria; species Lutraria rhynchaena. The sequence goes on along the minus strand of VIBL01000004.1, from coordinate 3,090,355 downwards.
AACTGTCCAGCAATTTATTATTTTGCTATTCTCCCAGCAAAAGAAATATTCATTTAGCTATATTTATTTCTGTGAATTCATTGATTTTTATTCTTGTTTATGTATGTTTACATCACAATGTCAATGTTTCTCATTTATTGTGGTTTTAGACAATAACGCATAATTCATCTGACTTCTAGAATAATACACTTTGTTCGTTTTTTCCCAATGCATGACCGTACTTATAATTGACACAATAAACCTTGCATTAGCCCGTGTTTACAAAACATTTTACAAGGTAGACAGACTTTTATCGCGGCACAAAACTATAAAAATACGTCAAGGAAATGAATTAGTAGCGAGCACGCTATTGCAGTGTTTTTTACAGCATGCATACTAGAATGATATATTCACTACGTGACATTGCAGTCATACTACAATGCACATGTCAGTGAGTTTTGTCGGTTGAAAATTATATAAGAACAAATATTGAATGGGCTATAAAAACTCCTCAAGATAATTCGGGTGCTCGTGCATTGACGCTCGTTATTACGAAGTTTTACAGTAAATTCGTAGATTTGGTCATGAAAAAAGTTGCAGGGAGAAGGGAAAATTGGGAATGTATGTATTTTGTAAACGCAAAGGTTGGACTACACAGCTAAATTTATATATTGCATCGATCGAACATAAAGTAAGGGCTGACCCCCTCCCCCCCAGAAAAGATGAGAGAATTCATTGGCCATGAAAAGTCAAGGACATATACGTATATCTACCATACAATACAAGCCAGGCTGAATTGGTGTGCCACAAAAAAGTTGTTAGACTTTAAATATTTAATGGTATGTGAAGAGTTAAAATACGTTCATATCAATCATTGCATTACCACGATCGTGCGAATGTGAAAATGTAATGTCTAATTGTAAAACAAATGAGTGGTGAAGACAATACTACGATAAAACCTGTCACGTGACATTTTCTCATAAATATTGCTTGAGCATGCGCACAGAGAGAAAATGTATGATTTAACAAACGCTAGACACACTCGCATGAACAGACAATCGAGTTAAATCTATCACCCCAAACACACAAAATCATGCCACAACCTGCTACAAACTACACTATGTTATATGCTTAAGAAACATAAACATGGGATTCATATATTAAAAGAATAAATGAATTGATATTAACAGTCAATTCTGTTTGTACTAATCAACATTAAACCCCGCTACTACATGCACTGTGGTGTCATTTAAATTCGCCTGCATGAATTTTTGCGCGAACACAAAAAAGACATTTTCGCGCGGACTCATGGTTGCGCATTTTCAATGTTAGCTAAAAGTATCTTAAATGTGACGAAATCACGACGATCTTTGGACGGTCGTAAGTTCGGTCTTTGTGCGAAAATTCGTGCTGCGCGAATAACAATGATACCACAGTATGTGTTTTAAATGAATATTTTATTATTGAGTTGCATGATGCTTTTCTCAAACATACAGTCAAACCTGAGATATCAGCACCTCCGAAAAAGACCACCCAATGAATAAAGGTCATTCTTTGAAAACCCCGTCACTGATTATTTAGAACACAGGACCTCCGAAGAACGGACTACCACGAAAGTTGTTTTTTCATTAGCAAGATTGCGTCTTAATTGATTCGTAGTTCTGCTTTGTCTATGTGTTTGTACTACATTTCAGTTGGACGGTGTAGCAATTATTCAGTTCTTTAACGGTTACCTATTGGGGGTGCCCACACAATGAAAAATCTCTAGTCATGTGATAGACCTACAATGATCATGTATTCCCTTATCTCAGAAAGTTTTTCTTTCTCTTATCTTAAGCACTGACTTAGCGTGGATAAGCAGTCATTTTTTTTTTCAGGCTTATAAAATACTGCTTTGCTGGTAATTCTTAAAATGAACTAAATGCATAAAAATGTGATGAAATCCATGTAATATACAGTTCTTAGCAACTTCTATGAGAATGCTCATTAAAAGGAAATCCACGCAATAATCATATCTGGGAAGAGTTTGGTTGAACAAATCAACACAAGGTAGTAACTGCGAACAACCCAAACATGACATTAGAAATAAGGAACTACGTTTATGTTGTAGATCAAAATAACTTACCTGAGACCGGCGGTGGCCCAGTGGGACCACTCGAGGGAATCATTTGTGGTTGTTGTTGTTCTGATTGAGAAGTGGCGGCCTCCCTATACGGTGGCATACAGCCAAGTGTACACCCCGTGGGACAACATTTAAAATCATCTCTGCACTGGTCGTCAGATATACACGCAATTACGCAATCACTTGAATCAGACGGAACATCGTACCTAGTACATAGCCCATTTTTCGTTATACCAACTCTTCTACCAGTACTCGAAGGTGTTTGGTAGAACATATAATAATAACCGACAGTATCGTTCAGTATGCTGGATACGCGGCCAGTACTTTGACCAACTCGTTCCGTATTAAATGGGATACCATTAGGATTCTGAGTCTCACCTGGAAATTCATTCCGCGATGTGACTGGAGTATTACCGCCACCACCACTTAAGGCATTCCATGGATTAGTATTTCTATTAAAACCACCGGAACGGCTACCCCTAATTGAGTTCCCGTGGCTTGCATGCGAATGTCTAGTATTTAGCCCACCGTCAACTCCAAATCCCCTATTTCTGAACGGATCGCCGACCGTCGGGTCAATGAATCCCGGTGGAATACTTTGGTCCTGGTTTATAGACCCGGGCAAGACACCATTAAAACCATCAGGCTGTCGCCAAACACCCCCTTGTTGTGGTATTGGCTGCGGACCTGCGGCACTTCGGAAGCGATCCTCAAAACGCCTTCCTAGTACACCATCGCCAAGGAAGTTTACTCCCGGTATGCTTTGGGGAGGTGCTGGAGGTGTATTAAAGTTTTGTTGTGGTTGAAAATTAAAAGATGGTGTCTGTTGCTGTCTACTTTGTCCTAATGTGATTCCTGTACCCGGACCAGTAGGAGCACCATTTAATGCTTGGTTCAATAGAATTGCTTCTTGCATACCTGAAAATAACAGTTTTTTAAGATGTAAGTTGTTCAGAACAGCCGCGAAATGGTCACATTACAACTACGCGTGTCATCAACAAGCGTGTCAGCGTGTCAGCCTTATGTTATATATATATATTATTAAATTGATTAGCCCGCGCGCTTAGCACAATTGGTTGAGCCTTATGTCTATGGACTTTCAGTTCGTGAGTTCGAATACTGGGCGGGGCATGATTTTGTTAAAGACATTATGTCTAACGTCGATCTTTGTCCACCAGGAGACCTGGTTAAGTCAACTTCCCTCAATATGTAACTGAAATACTATGGAATCAAGCGTTTAATCCGAACATTTCACTCCAAAACACAAATACACAGTCGATAGAACACGTGGCTGTTGAACGAGAGGTTGAACGAGAGCTGGATGTTGATCGGAAGGTTGAATAAAAGATTGAAGGAGAGATTGAAGGAGATGTTGAATAAGAAAAGAAGTTGAAGCGGCTGAACTGGAGGTTGAAAGAAATGAAGGAAAGGTTAAGCAAGACTAGAGGTTGAATAAGATATTAAAATAGAGATAGACGGAGAGATCGAATGAGATGTCGAACGAGGGGGTTGATTGGAAGGTTGAAGGATCTAGGCGCGAGCGTGGCACGTGTGTATCCATGACAATTAGATTGATGCCGTTTTATTCAATGTACTTATACTTCACTTTGTATAAACGCTCAAGGTGCGGAATAAGCAAGGTCTGATAAACTTACGGATGAAGAGAGAAATAGTAACTTTAAGCAACTTTAAATTTTAACTTTTTTTCTCTCTTTTTTACTGTCAAACTTGATATTTGTATGCTTTATATTTTTTACTATTTTACAATTAAACTATTTTGTTAATGAATGTTATTGTAAAGCATTTTTAATATAATATGTTACATATAAAAATAACACTAAGATTGTGGTAAAATGAATAAATAAATAAACAAATAAATAAACAAATATATAAATAAACAAATTAATAAATAAATAAACAAATAAATTGCTGACCAAATAAATGAACAAAAATACGTTATGCAAACCTTTTCATGGACGTATGTTAACTAAGATATCAATTGTAAAACTGAAAATTCAGGGCAGTGATAAATACAGCAAGCAAGCATTTTTTACAGCTTCACATAAGAGCAATCAGTAGGATATAATGTTATCCTTTCTAAATAAGAAATCAGCTGATTTTGATTTTACGGAAGTGATTTCTTGGCTGAGACATGCCCATGAAACGACAGACCCGTGTACTGGTCAGGCAAACAAACTGTTCACAGTATTGAGTGAAACCCATCAATTTAATGGCATTAAAACAAATACAGTCCGACCTCTCCTTTCTTGAGCAACAACCTCCCTTCAACAGCAGCATATTTTTCCCACCGTACGATTAAACTATTGATTTAATTTCTCTATAGCAACAACCTCTCAATAACAACATAATTTTGCTTCTCCCAAAGGTTGTTTCTCTGGGGAGGTTGCACTGTACGTAAAAAAACGTGAAAGACGCTCGTGCGTGTAATACTTACTGATACATCCTGGAGCCGGTGGGTTATTACCATGTCTAACCATTGCGCAGGTTTGTCCGATTTCACATGATGTCCGAAAAAGAGAAAGTAAGTTTCAAATAAATATTTGTATCCAAATTGTGGACAGTGCGTCAAAATGGATTTATTTGAAATGTTGTTGTTGCATATTTCCAAGGTAAGTTTAAGACACGTCGATACACCAAAAAACAACCGGTAGTGCAGAGTATGACTTATTTATAGATCATGTGATCATCCGTTAATTATGATGAGAACTTATAAGGTCAGCAAATGCTGTGCACGATTATAATGATATTGTTCAAAGTAAATGAACAACATATTTATAGTGTAATAAAATATCTAGCGCCATGGTTAGAGCACAGATTTACGTAAATACTTACAGGGCATCTTACGCCTTGTCCCTGTCCCTGACCTTGGCCCTGACCCCAACCACGACCTCCACCGTGACCCTGACCGCGCCACATCCCTGGCCCTCGCCCCTGACCTTGTCCAAGTCCATGGCCGAGTCCTTGTGTGTGTAGTTGATATGGTAACACTGATAAAATCTGCAAAAATGTTTGTTAAAATATATTGTAAAAATATTGATTTAAGTATTAATTAAAAATTGGAAAATATCCATTGAATTTTGTTAGCTGTAACGGAATCCGTATCTCGAATTTTAGGAGTATGTATGACGACGACAAAAATATTATTCAAAAGGTTTTTATAAACATGCAATTTGAAAATTAACAAAGTACATCAGTATCCGATAAGCCCGAATAACCTGCATTTTGAATATATGACTAATCAGTATTTATTTCTCACTAACATAGCAAGATATTTAAGATGTGCAAACAAAATCATAATTGCTTGTAAAAAATATTAACGTTCGTACTTACCACTAATTGTAAATATTTATTCATTATATTTGACTTCATTTTGGTGTCTGTAAGTTTTTCCACTGAACACGTTTGTTAAAATCCAAATAATCGCTCTATACACAACACAACAAAACACACATTTAATATAGTTGATAAAAATACACATACGTTTGTTTTAACACATCGTCATTACGTCAATGTCATTACCTGTCAATCAAACGTTGACATAGCAATTATTACGGAAGGGGCGTCCCATAATTAATTAATTAAACCGCTGTTAATCTAAATGACCTTGTTACTTATGATTGCTATGAAAGGGATGAGAGCTTTATTTTCATTTTCATTTACCATTTTTTAACCAACATTTTCTATTCCAAAGTATATGTGATGAAACATTTTACAGTTTGAAATGAGGGTCGTGATAATTAGTTTGTAAATTACGTTGCTATGGGAAGTGTGAGTGTGGATAATTAGTTTGTAAATTATGTTACTATGGGAAGTATGAGTGTGAATAATTAGTTTGTAAATTATGTTACTATGGGAAGTGTGAGTGTGAATAATTAGTTTGTAAATTATGTTACTATGGGAAGTGTGAGTGTGAATAATTAGTTTGTAGTTTAATTGTATTATAATGAAAGTTCATTTTTATCTCCGACCATGTAAAGTTTTCGTAGTTCATATGTGACAAAGTCATTGTTTAAATAGATTGGCAAAATTTATATCAGGAATAAGGCTTAGCATTTAGCGACAGACATTTGACGAATGGACACAGTTTTCCAGATTAAAATCTCCGGCATTTACCGGACGAGTCTGATCGCAAACTGATAAACGAGAAACATTTGTTTACTAGAGTGTTGAATAACACCCGAAAATCGTTCATAATAAAGAGGTGGTCTCATTATCAAGTTAAAATATAGGGGGTGTTATTGAAAGCCGGTCTGAAAATTAGTGGTCGTTACAACAAGGTGGTCGTAATATTGAGATGGTCGCTATTTTAGGATTTACTGCAATATAAAAACAAAATGTAAAAAAATTAAGTAACTATTAATAACGTCTTAAATTTAACATTATTTGTATACTTTACTCATAAATTGTATTGCATTGAGTCAAAGTCTTAATTAGGCTTAAATATCATTCAAGGACTGGACACTGCCTATTTGTACTGGAAATAAATAATTAATTAAGTTGCAGCTATTGTTCCTGTACTTTTTTACCAGCCCTCAATCACGCAAAAAAACAATATGTCATGTATATGCTAAGTCATTCTTTACATTAATTGGTTAAACGAATAAGACAGTTTTCCTTGTTTTAATCATAAACGGGCATAATGGTATATATTACCATTGAGAACAGATTTAGCGAGCTGTGATTGGTTGATCTTTAACACCAGTGACGTATTCACTTAAATCACACTGACCATTCACTGGACACCGTTCAAACTGACTAATTTTCAAATACAATATATCATGTCATTTTATTTATTATTTGACCTAGTACACATATCGTCTTATAGTTTTCGTACAAAAATTGACAAATATAATGCATGTACCTTATACTCGTACAAAATAATGCTATATTTTGTTATTCATATTTTATTCGTATCTTATACGTCCGGTCTAGTTTTCGAACTAATTTCCATATAAGTCATGTTTTGTTACTTTTCGTAAAAACGCCAATAGTATATATGTTTGTTTTCTGTAGGCCTAATAAAATTGGTTTATGTTAAAATAACCTATCTTCATGTCACTTTTCGTAAAAAACGCCAATAGTATATATGTTTGTTTTCTGTAGGCCTAATAAAATTGGTATATGTTAAAAATATATCACTTTTAGACCGAAATTTATATATTATGTACATGAAATTCGAACTTTTCTTTTAAATTGAATTTTTCATTAAAATGTAATTCAGATATGATGAAGGACGATTAAGATTGCATCAAGTACAAACATTTAAATTTATTCATTTAACATATTATTTTAACGGGCACAAAACATATATTGATTGTATTATTATAAATCTTAGTCTCTTTATATTTTATTTATATAAATGGTAAATGCAGGTACATGGATATATTTGCACGTCATGATGCATCGTGTTCCCATAATATTGTATCGTATACACAGGGGTTAAAATAACCTTTGGAAATCCTTTGCACTTGTAGCGCCTTGTGTATTCCTTGCGTTGGAATTTTGTACCGGTGAATTGGTGCTAAATTTTCTTTTGAATCACCTATTGACAGCCCAAACTATAGAGTTTGCAGAGTGACAATTAATTATTTAAAAAAAGAAAGCGCGATTTACGAGAAAGAAGTCGATTACTCGGAATAAATGTTTGCTTTTGTTTTTATGTGACTTATTGTCGCCGGGGTTTAACGTCATGTTTCAACTATTTTTTAGTTATATACGGCGACCGGTTCACCTAACCAGTTTTCCTGGACTGTATACTAACCAATACGAACTTACCCTTCCACAAGGAGCCTGCAACTTCTCCACATATGGAGGAAAATCAACATTTTCGTCAAATTTTCATAGGGGAACAGTTCAACCGGAACGAAATACATATAACATTTTTTAGTTCAACGACTTTCAACTAACTTGAAATTATATTTGACCAGTTTTGGATCTTTGCAAAATGTAACATAACATAAAAAAAACATATGATATTAACATCACTGAAAGATTGTTGAACTGGTTCCAGTTTCATGAGGCAGTGCGCCAAAGGTACAGACAGTGTCAACGGGAACCAGATTATATATATATGTTGGATCATCTGGAGTGTTTAAAATATACATTTGGACTCAACCCCGTGTAGAAAAGTGAAAATAGTATGTGCGAGTTACCTCCCTTACCTTAAGCTTCTACTCACACAAGTTTTTTAAATACAAATTATTTTAAATCGGTATTTTATGCATTTCATTCCATAAATATAAAAAAAAATACAAAAAAGTGTTTAAATGAATAAAAAAACAACATTGAATGAACTGTCGTAGTTACAAACATGTATTAAGAAAATACTTTAAACTCCTTTCACTGGAATTAACGCCATTTTTTAAAACTATTTTTATCATATACGGCGGTCGGTTCACCTAGACTAGGTTCATCTGGACTGTTAACTAGTAATGGGACCTCCCCTGAGCGGCCCTCTATTGAGCAACAACCTCCCTTCAACAACAGCATGATTTTTTTTTTCTCTTTGCACAATTTATCTATTAATTTAACCTCTCTAGAGCAACAACCATTCAGCAACAGCATAAGTTTGCTTCTCCCAAAGGGTGTTGCTTTGGAGAGGTTGCACTGTACAAACTCAACTTTCCAATAGGAGCTACTAGCTTCTCAACATATGTGGGAAAATCTGATTCTTGTCAAATTTTCGTAGACTTCCGCGACCATGATTTGAACCGGATCGCCGGCTCACAAGTTCAGCGCACTAACCAATGGACAACGGTAGCAGCTCAAACTCTTAAAATCTAATATTAAGAATAAATATTAAAATATGTTTTAGTCAATTAGTAATGAAAAGGCTATTTCGTTTGGAAACTTGATCATTATCGATCAATGTTCTATTATATAATAATATTGTAATACAATATGTTTCAACAGAAGATATTCAACCAAAATAATGTTTAATTGTGTATCTAAATGATAAACAACTAATGTGCGTGTGCTATTCTTTTCAATGCGTTTAGCTAGTACAGGAATAAATGGTTAACTATTTCTTACCGCAGCACTTTGCTATCATTCAATAGTAAGCAAACAAAGATTAATAGTATGGAATTCCTTTATTACGTGAGTAATAATAATAATAATAATGTATAAATAAATAAAAAAGACCTTATTTCATTTACAAAGGTTGGCAAATCTTTATTGCACACCCCATATGGTGGTAGCAATGTTGTCCTTTGGGACAGCCGTCATCAGTACAAGATACGCACTGCGTTCGATTATCTGAAACACACCAATCAAATTAAGAATACAGTAGAACACGGATTTTGCGAATCACAAGGGACCCGGCCAGTTACTTCATTGTACGCATATTTACCGCAACCATGGCAATGAAAGAAAGAAAGACATGTTTCGGGAAAATATGAACTTCTCTGTATCCGATTCTTCATAATATCCGAGTTTACAATAACCGTGCTTTACTGTAAATATAATTATTATTTATTGTATATGTAAGTAGGAGGTGTAAACATTCTTGGATTTATTTTTAATTGTATAAAAAAGCTAGAAATTCATAATACACGTATTAAGAGATCAAAGAGTCTGAAATCGAAATCGAACGATTTGGGGCAAGATACGTACTTGAAGATGGACCGTTTGTGTTGTCTAAGATTGGTTGTGCGTGATTGGTCGGTGTGTCAGAAGGTGGCCCTTCTACTCCTTTGTTGATAAACTTTGACGGCAACGTGACATCTACTTTACGTGCTGGCACCCCATGGAAGTTAATATCAACCAATTTTGAACTGGCATCAGGGTGTACACCAAACTTGCTAATTTCAGGATTTTCCATTGAACGTCGAAGCGCTACAAATAATTGAAAATCTGTTGTACACCGTGATAAATTTATTTCACAAAGGATAAAAACAAGGGTTCAATTCAGTTGAAAAGTTAAGTTGTTTACGAGAAATGGATATTGGGATTGTCAAAGACACAGTTAAAGCGTATCTGCTTTTAAAACACCATCATGGACCAACCCTTATGACTGTTTTACAACATAATGGTAGTGGCCATGTTGGTATGTTCTGGGACTAAACACATTGAGCCGCTTTTATTCTTTCACAATACAAGCAATTCGACTTTAGGCTTTCAGAATTAAAGTGTTATTTCGAACGTATGTACCTTTCGCTTGTAAAATATTTGGGTATACGTATTACGCATTACAAAAAATACATGATAAAAAAATGGTGTTCTGTTCACAACATGTGAATGGGCCCCTACCGATTTTATCATTATTCGGCCAATGAACACTTGGTCTCTGCTCTCCATCAATAGGAACATCGATTGCCTCATTCCTCAATGGATCATGTGATCGTATTGCCGACTGAATCCGTAGTCTTTGTTCTGCAACAATTGGGGCATTAATAGCTTCACTAACCACAGGAGCATGTGGTCGTATTGCAGACGGAATCCGTTGTCTTTGCCCCGCAACAATAGCCTCACTTATCATGGGAGCGTGTGGTCGTAATGCTGACGAGATTTCGATATTACCCCTATTTCGGCCATCTTTAGATCTGGTGCGATGTATACCAGTCAGTGACAATGTGTCGGTATTAAGATTCTGTAGCCTTGTTTGATATCTTGGGTTTATCATTTGATGCGTTTGTTGTCGGCGGGCTTGTGACATTGGGACTAAGTGGTTTGATATGTAAATACGGGTCCCATCCAGTGCGATACGATGTGGGTCCAATCCTGAAATAACCAATTGCATATTTCGATCTGGATTCGAAGTCCTGTAGTCATATTTGAAAAACTACAGTTTGACTCACGATTAATTAGCGGTTGTTGTTTTTGCCCAGCAATGAGTCAGTAATAAATAGATTGAAGCTTTAAATGAACCATAAAGCCGAGTTGTGTGCGCAAAAACATCGAAGATGGTAAAAGCGAGATAATTTGCGTTGCTAAATGTACATGTATTATTAAATGCAAGCGATTATCGAGTAGAAAAAGTACCAGACAGAAAATTTCAATGGCTCTATTACCATAGAATTTTGTCAAAGCTTATGCTATCTCTGTGGTGTTTCAGTAATTTCTGTATTTAGGTAACCACTTTTACAGGAAAAATGTTTCATCACGTTTACATTGAGTATCTTTGGATGTTAAAGGCTTTATTTTAACGACGCCTAAAATGATAAAACTTTCAGCTTCCACATTACTCAATTCTATTATGTTGATGAAGCATTATAATCAGACACGCTTTAGATACAAGCATTAAATTGTGACAAGAAACCACATATAGCAAAATGTGCTGCACCAGAATGACTTTATTAATGTCGTAACATTTTACATCGATATTAAACTGACTGAAAGTATTAAATACAACTCCTTTTAATTACATTGTAACAGGAATGTGAGACAGTCGTAATTCATCTATTGTAACCTCATAGACTGAGAAAGACCATAAATTCAGGACAAAAATTTTAGCGTGCAAGGATTTTATTCAGCGTTTCTTGGTATATATGTCATATTATTCAACAGGTGATGTTTCTACACGGGATGTCTCGAGAAGGAAGCAATTCTTTTTGTTGTATGATGCATAAACCTGGGAACACATTTGATTTCTAACGTCAGGGTGCTTACTAAGTGAGGTGTCAAAAGTTGAGGGTCAGAAAAGACCTTTGGCAGATAACAATAACAAAATTTCCAACTAGTGTTATAGTAAATTTTACCCCCAGTTACTAATTCTCAAGAATCAGAAGCTTTATTTTACTATTTTCATTTATTTCAAAGGTCAAATGAGAGCCCTGTTGATGATTTAAATTCTATTCGATTTGGTTTATATCCCACCAAGTTTTGTTTGCTTTTAAAGTTTCCTTATCTCTTCAGTTTTGATCTTTCCGATTTCCAATTCTATGAGCTCGGCCAAATCCACAATTCTTTATTGGCAATTCCAAGGGAGATGGTATATTGACCAAATATTCGTTTAAGATCTCATAATATGACATTATCAAAATAAAAAGGTGAAACTTTGATCCCTGACCCAAATTAAAATCCATGATAAAAAATTAACTGTGATACTCACGTGTACATCTTGTCACAGGAGCACCGCTTCTTGAACGATATATAACACACGTCTCATGGGTTTTACACACAGGCTAAAATTGTAGAATTTAAAATTGAAAATAAAGAAAACAATCATTTGCGGCATTTTAAAAGGTAATGCTACAGGTTAATGACTGAAGTGAGAAGTGGCGAGCCAAGAACTGTCATTTGCGGACATTTTGAAATGGTAAAATGACGTATAAATTCAACACTTCAAAATAACTTTCATCAAATTCAAATAATTAAAATTAAAAAAAAAACATGATAACTAAAAAAAATAAAAGTGATTTATAGTTTAGGGACTGATAAGGTTTATACGGAAAAGAAGAAAAAGCTAGTGTCGCGTTATGTTCGGTATGTATGACGCCTATTCAGATCTGTCTATTACTGTCATATCAAAAAGACTTTTATGTATTTTCTTATGTTAAGAAACTAAGAACCAAGTTGCGTTTACCACACTGAACCTAAAAAGGCCACACATAGTAACTTAAATGTCACAGAATGATTTATGTACAGTAAACAGACAGAGATAATTGTGTACGTGCGTTTGGTCAGGGAAAATCGTCCAATAAATCGTGCTTTTATTTAAATTGCATGATTTTACAACAATCGTGTATGCAAATAAAAACCATTAATCAATAAAGCAAAGCCGCGAACAACTTAATATTTTTTTGAAAGTAATATTTTGATGATATATATACTGGTATATAATAAATCAGAATTCATACATACTAATTGGAAATAAATCTTACGGTTTAGGACATGACAGTTTTACTTATTAAAGCTTAAAATAATTGAGTTAACCATAACATGGAAATGAAAATCGTTGATGAATGTGACAATGTCAACAAAAATTACTAAAAACAATAAAAGCTATTTCATAATAGGAGATTAAACAATGAGGCTCTGTGGTGTGCTCGGTGTGTGAGCCGATCCTAACCTAGGAACACCGGATGAAGATGGTTTTATACTACTAATTAATGGACGATTCCAGTCTTAAATCCCGAGTTTGAACCATTTAGTGTCTCTGTGTTATTATCAGGAGAGACAGTATCAAGTTGAAACAAAATTTCTTCTCGTAATGCGACAAATGGAATAAAACAAACAAAACTGAGAGCAACAATTTTAAAAGCATTGCATGCAATTAACTAGACAAACAACAAATATGCTTGATATAAACCATACCAAACAGTCTTCACAGATTTATAGCAACCACCCCATGGAACGCTACATGTCTTGATCAAATATCACAATGACACCAAATAAGCTAAGATGACGCCAACACCAGAATTTTCTTTTCAGATTTAGTCAGGCCGTAAAGGATCATGAAATAGTCATTTTACAAAAGCTGCGCTTGAACATTATGACTAGGGTATTGCATGGTCAAATTAACAAATTATATCACTATATAACATTACAGCCTTGCAGAGTGTATAAAATTTACTTGAACTAAAGAAGGTCCTTTTGTATCAGCTTTAAATATCATGATAAAAATACGATGAATTGCGCAGATTGAATGATAATTCTTAAGCCAAGAATATTCACACCGAGGCCATCCTTACAAAATGGATTTGTTGTGACCAGGCTAACTCAGTCAAGAATACCCTGACCCCATTTTCGTTAAGCAATTTCGACAAAAGAAACTTGTTTCTCGTTTTCAGAACAAGCATATAATGCTGACAAACCACAGCGAAAAGTTTGGGTAGCGTAAACAAAAACCGACATATTGTTCAAGATGGCCTCATATGAAGAAATTGTTGTTGTATTTGTTTACTTTACCCTACAAGATCGACTGATGTGATATCCCCTCTGACCCCTCTTCATATGGCAAGCGCACAATCCTAACATAATCTGTAAAAGAAATGCTTAAGCATAAATATGTTTTTAAATTTTGTTTCACCGAAATGTGCATGTGTTTTTTTCGCGGGGGTTTAACGTCGCACCAACAGCCAGGATCATTCGGCAACATTTTCAACTTTAAAGGTGGAGGAAGACCTCCGACGTACGACTGGAAATAGCCACCGACCTCACGTTAGCTAGCTGGGCATCTTCCACATATGTGAAATTTGCCCGGCCCCGGATTGGATTCGAACTCACAGCGGTGAGGGGCTAGTAATTACTAGTCAGAGACCATTACCGCTGCACCACGGAGCCCCCAAAAAGTCCTTGTAAACTACTGGGAGTACGTTGACAGCGTTTTTCACTGCTAGTCTTTGGAACTATGCGCCACCTTTGGGTACAGTTCAACAAGTGGATATTTATAATAAACGGAGTGCGGTTGAAAAGTTGTTAATAAAAAATGCCAACGCTGTTATTTGACATTTTGCAAACTCCCCCCGACTGAAACAATGTACTTGTATATATGTTCATTACTCATTTTCGTCCATGAATGAATACAACAGTGTGGTACGGTGAAGAACTATGTACGCTAACTCTGTGGTGTTTTTTATCAGGCGAATGTTTGTAATTTTTCGTTTATTTCCAACTTTTTCTGGTTATAAATCTATAGGGAGTTAATCTAATCAGTATTCCTGGAGGCAGTACCAATGTTAACCTTGTCCTCCGCATGCAAATGCTTTTAATATTTGTAATACTCAATTTTAGAACTTCTGTGATATATATATGACAATGTCGATATACAATATTATTATAGATACCATTATTAATGAACCAAGCTAGTTATTGACTGGAAAATTTGTATGTAAATGGAAAATTAACTGTTTTATGATATATTTTGTTTATGTTTCATCTTGTTTCTATGTTATTTACCAGAAATACATACTAGTACATGATAAGCATGGCTTTTATGGACAAAACTTCGCTTTGAAAAGAACTATTAAGGTTGTACATACAAAAAAGAGGTACACTCGCACTAATATTTTCTCGTACTATACTACATATGAATATATTTCATAGCAGTAAACATATTTAATAAATACTTTATTAAGTTTCACGCGTGATGCACAAATAGCGAGATAGGTATTGTTTGTAGGTCTCATAGAAAGTTTAAATTTAGTAGCTCAGCTTGTTGTCGAAGGGTCATAAGAATCCAAAAAGCAATACACATATGAGTTTTACAAGTATATTAATATTTATACTACATAAAAAACATTTAATCAATAAACTGTAAAATTTTAAGATTTTATTTACGTAACCGTATTACGACATAAGCGCAAAGTTTTAACCTTACCGTTAGCACTAAAATCGTCAGAAAATTCTTAACTGTGCGTCTCATGATTATTCCTTGACACAATCGCTTGTCTCAAACAAAGAATTATAAGACGAATCAATGCGGAGTTGTCGTAATATACTTTAAACTGGATAATGAATCATGCAAACGATCCTGTAATGACAAGATTTTAATTTAAGTTTGACGTCCCTCACGGAAACGTGAATTGCGATTATACATCGTGACATTTCGTTTTCTTTATCTTGTGGTGTATTTTTTTACATCCTTTTCTTCAAAAAGTGTGAATTCGTGTGCAATTACTTTCGTTTTGTTAGCACGATTATTTAATTCATCAGAAAACTTCCAGTACTTAAGTTGTGACCGAATAATTTTATACAGTTTTATCCATCTAGTCAAAAATCTTCAAAGCTTTATGTAGGCAGTTTTGTGGCCGAGTGGTTATGGTCACCTACTAGTAATCACCAACCTCATTGCGATAAGTTCAAATCCCGCACGGGACCAGAAAAAATCACTGGCGAGAAAGCTGTCCAGCTAGCTTATGGAACGTTAGAGTTTCTGCACGGGTGTACGCCAATGGTCCTCCTCCACCATTAAAGCTGGAAAAGTCGCCAAATGAACTTGGCTGTTAGTGCGACGTCAGACCCCATTAAAAAATCTAAAGATACAACGGTTTGTCAATTCTATTTTACAATGACGTGGTACAATTTGAAGACAACTGAAATGTTTTAATTGTGATTTGTATTCGTTATAGCTGTTATGTTATATGGTAAGACAACACATTTTTTTCTATTGAGCAATTAAGCAGCGCGTTTTCTTACTCAGTTTTATGAATTGCATACGTAACAGCATACGTTACATAACATTATATAACATATTTAATTTTGGATTGTTGTTGACAATTTCTAGTTAATAATTAGCGGGTTTTGCAGGTGCTGTTAAATGATATTTATCATCGTAATTTATTATTCTAAATATGTCTCTTATTATATAAGAAGTTTTCTTTCGCTTGCGCAACCCTAAATGGACATATATGTTATCTTTTACAGTGTGAATATTGTTTAATATAAGTAGAAAAATATTCTTTCGAAACAAAAACGTACTATAGACTTATTAAAGTGGCCTCAAAATGAGTTTTAATAGCATAATTTCAATTAATTTACATAAATTCACGTTGAATGTATTCATCTAGATACATTTGTGGTTAAATTTACAATACTGTTACATAATCAAAGCCTGTTTTCATGTCATCTGGCTTTTGATGTTTGCCGCTTAATCGTGATATCCATTCAGTTTAAGCGTATGACAATAATACCACCATTTATGTCGGTACAAATGAAGCTGGTGAGTAACAGAGTGATGACAGGCCGTCACGTGACACTAGGAAGTTTAATGTGTGTCACGTGACACCATGAAGTTGAATGTGTGACCTTTGTTGTACACGCTTTGAGACAAATAGTGAACCATGCACCATCATGCGGTTGACAAGTTGAACATATGATGTCATCTTGTGGTGACGAACAACATGTTGCACGTAATAAAAAGTGTAAGCGTCGAAGAGTTATCGTTCTTCGTTTAAAACTCATTTATGTGAAATTGAGAGTTTAGATAACAATAATCTATCATCATGCAGTGAACTCCATTCAGGATGTGTTCAATCCTTCTTACAGCTACGATAGCACGTTCTCACGTAGTGACAAGTTCATTAGGTTCATGAAAGTATGTGTTCAAAATTTGTATCTATTTTTAGAGTACTTAATTAAGCATTAAACATGACAGCCGAACGAAGTTAGAAATGTATATATATATATTATAGAGCATTATCAAATTGTTAAATGACATGTATATGAGTTTCGCTGGAGAGTTATTTGGGGTAAAAGGGTAAAAAGGCGGTAGTAATGACAAATGAATTACAGACTACACTGCAATAAAATGGTAATTAATTTCAATTCTCATTGTCCATACCAAGAAGTGAGAATACCAAATACTTAATTTATAACACCGGCCTTGGTTGTCAGGTATAAACTGGGAGGCAGAGACCACGGAGGTTACAGTGTTTTCTTGAGAGCATGCGTGCGTGCATGCGTGCGTGCGTGCGAAGGTAAGTTGTTGGACACAGGATCCGGTTCCGGAGGCTTGCTTGGGAAGGTTTAGGGTTGGGTTTTTAGGAAGTCTAGTATTGAACCCTGGAGACTTTATTGTGGCTAAACTAACACTTGTATACTTCAAATTCAATTAAAACTGGTAAATCTGAGGTTTGTGTTATCAGTCTACCGCTACACGACAGTGGTTACATTAACCAATGCGTGTTTTTCGCTTATCGCTCATGTTTCTGGAGATGAATACGTACCTTACATAATTGATATAATATCCTATATCATTTGATTGCATCAAACTCAACGCTTATGATAAACTGAAAGTACGACAAAGGCGGATATAAAGAGTATAAAAATGTAAACGTCAGTTACAATGCGCTAGTTTTTGTATACATTACAAATAAATTAACTCAGATAAAATTTGTATGATAGACGGACGGTCAGATGAATATACATAACATCATTCGGATGAACACTTTAAGCATATTCACATAAATTTTATTAATTTGCAAGCGTTACAAAAACATGCATCGTTGCTATTGTAACGTATAGCTGTTATGCACTGGGTGTTGTTATCTGTGAATTAATAAAGCGAAATAAAACAGCATTTATGGCTTTTCTTGATAAAACACGAAACAGGCTTAGCAGCTCCTCGCTTGATTTTGTATATAACTTTGTTTTTATTTCACGGAAAGTTTTGAATCAGTTTTCGAAATAGAACTGCTTTTTTACTTGAAAATATCAACTTCGCTTTTGCAATTAGTGTCGTGAACATCTTCGAAGAAAACAAGAACTTTTGACCCTTCCAGCTATTATATAAGAAAAGGGTTTTCTAGCTGTTTTGTCACATTTTTTGCCATGTGCGTTCAATATTTTACGTAACAATTGCTTCTTTGTTATATAAAAGTCCTACCATTTCCTCGCTTTTTACGTAAGCCTGACATTTTAATTCTAATATTAAAACCATGCGCTATCTACAGTAACATTGCAATGGGACAAGTAGGTCTCACCTAACTACAAACTTGATACACAGTCCTTGCGTCTAAGGGTATAGAAACTCCCAGCGCATGTATAAATCTCATTTCGTATTTCCAGTATATTCAAAGTAAGCTATAATACCTTTGTACAACTTTTCATACAATGTTACGTATACCAAGTCATTTGAACAAAGTATATACACATGTAGTGAACATACTTTCTGGTAGGAAATAATTTGAGAGTGAAAAAATGATATTTGAGTCAGGAGAGCAAGTCTCAAGGCTTAATTAGTAATTACAGCGGACCCTGTGCTCCAAAGACTTAGTTATGAATTGTAATGAGTTATATTTCCGTCTGCACTTTTGTCATTTTGTAAGGCCATTTACATATTTAGTGTAATCCAAGAGGTGGTCTTGATATCAAGTATTTATTGTAAGCAGTTTGAAAGGTGTAATTTATAAGACGATTTATGGTAGATGTTAACGGCTTGATGCTTTTCGCTTACCTCGTCTTGGCATTTTTATCCGTCAGCCATATGGTATAAAGTAATATGCAAATTCAGCCACGCATTTTTACTTCAAGCTATGAATCTAGATAATTAGCGTAAGTGATTCTGCCGAGTTTTACGCGTGTTTGCAACAGTCACCGTTCATTTTAGTTACATACCAGCAAGTGGTTAACCTAACTTGTATTCTTGAATCCTGTACCTGTGCTAACCTTGTCCCCCGCAAGTAACTTCCAATTTCTCTGCAAGAATGATTCGAATCAGCGACGGAGGACGAATGATCTCGGAGGATATTGTCTTCAGCAGATTGTTACAGAGAACATGTGTCACGGTCAGGTTCGAAGTCACGAACTTTAGACCGAACCGGGCCCTTTCGAGATATGCGGACCGACTGTCCCGGAGTCAAAGTATCAAGGTTAGTATGACATACTTTGTATTGTCGCAAAAGTCTTTGAAGTTGAATGATGTTACATATTGAGAATGTTTTCTTAACAGAAGAAATGAAATGAAACAAGTGACTTTCAATGTAGGGGACCGGGTGTGATCGACAGTCGAGTATTTAAATAGGCATGTGCAAATGAATTAAACTTTTCAAATGAGACTAAAAATGCTAAGTTCATAATATCTCCGCTTTACTTTGATGCATAAAAGTTATAATATGCTCTAAAATGATCAATAATATTGTTTTGTAATGGGGACAGGTATTACGAAACATGTCGAACCTAATTAAACCACATACATTAAAGCGACAATAATAATACGCGTACTTGTAACAACGACACGAGGCTGGTACTTCCAGGTTGTAAAGAAAGTTAAAAAGATAGCTATCTTTTCACAGACCATAAGTAAAAATATAAAATGTGTATAATCAATTCCGTTTATCTAATATTTCAACTGAAGAAGGAACTTTTATTTTTTTTACACGGATGTGAAACATGGTACATGATAGTACGAAAGAGTAGATATTTCACTGCATTATGCAGTAATAAATCCACAAATGATTTCTCAAGGCGGACACGCTCTTCTAAAAGTCGACAAATATTGCGCAATTTGCCTAATTTGTGTCGCCATGTGATTGCGTGTTGAATCACGCTATTTCATCTAAAACTTAACCAGACCACAAAAATAAATCCGCTTTTAAAGTCAATAAGGAATATTTATTTACATATTAACTATTGTTAATTTGTTGATATCTAAGACCATACTTTAATAAAAGATAGGTTCGCAGTTAACAGTTGGTAGGTAGGTAGGTAGGTATGTAGGTAGGTAGATAGGTAGGTAGGCAATTTTTGGGGGGCTGATATTATAATTATTCTTGTACTCAAAAAAGCTAGAATACAGAAAGGAAAAAATTGCCAGATTTACTAAAACAATCGGGATCGTGGATTTTTGAATGCGTCGATTTGGTAACGGCCAACCAACAATTTTTTTAGGATGGACTTATCGAAACGATCTTAAAGCTGCATTACATTTCGAAACTGGTATACATACGTGGGAAAAGTTGCATATTTTTTCATAAGAAACAAAGACTTCTTTCATAAATTAAAGACCGGATTGGGGTTGTGAAATAGTAGCTTATCATGTTTATTTTGCTAAAACGTTTATAAATTCAAGAAAATGATAGAAAAAGCACCTAAATAATCCTTTTGTGGTTTGAGTAGCATGTTTCACAGTTCAGGTATCTAAATATTCTTGGTTTGCTATGAATAGATAAAACAAAATTTATCAGTCGTAGTCGTAAAACTTTACTACTAATTATGCGGAATTTCTACAATGGAACCCCTCTAAACCGATCTAGCCCGAGACCAGGTTATTTGGCCGGTTTAGAAGGAATGCCAGTTTAGAGGGTATTTTTTAATTATGTAGTAATGAAATCGGGACCTGAACATTTGGCCGTTTTAGAGGGGAAACCGGTTTATAGAGGAACTGGTTGAAAGGGTTTCCACCGTAATATGAAAGTTTAGATCTAAGGTCATTACATAATTATATGCTTACAAATGTCTGGTCTCAAAATGAAGCCATTTCATTCGTTTATTTTTTATTCCGAGCACTGAAAAGTGTTCTCTTTGTAAAGACATGACTATGAAGTTATACCCTCGTCCTATTTAAATCAGCTGAGACTGTTTCGCGAGAACTTCTACATTTTTTGTCTAATGCGGAGAATTTAGATTACGTCATATACAATTGTTTCATTTTTTTTATTCATTTTACGTTCAGAACAAATCTACGACTGGAAATACAGTCAGGGTGTCCGGCCGATTTTCCTGCTTAAAATGCACGACACGTTAGTTTGGGAAGGTAACAAATTGATCCGAATTAAAACAAGAAATTTAATTTTATTTTAATACGATTGCAATTACAGTAACTTGAAAGGAATTAATCAAAATAAAGTCCATTTAAACTTCTCGCGTCTCTTGAAGATGATAAAAGAACCTGAAAATGAAATAAAGTTGTACAATCAGTCTTCCCTTATTTATAAGATTATATACATAGCACACTATTGTACTTATTATTCATTATATATTCACCATACATTTATTCCGATCGTTTTAATACCTACTCCAAATCACTCACCTGTTTATATACTGTCTTTAAAGCTATTACTGCTATATTTAGTACAATATAAAATAAATACACACGATCGAAGATAATTGTTCATTATAATAAGATATTCTTAATATTGAGGTCATCACACAGTAACATTTTTCAATCACAGTTTTTACAGTACAGTATAATGTTTAATAAACCCGATAGTCATATTTACGATTAACTCGACCAAAAAAATAGAATAGATAGATCGCAATTTTTTTCTTGTCTATTTTTTTTTCTAAATATATCTTTCGAACTTTGGAGGTATGATTCGTCCCCAAGCATTTTCGCCCTTTGGATTACGCGGTTCGAAACTTCAGGGTCGGTGTCAAAAAATCGGTCTGGTAACCATAAACATGACTATTCATTCTATAAACATGACTGTTCATTCTATAAACATGACTGTTCATTCTATAAACATGACTGTTCATTCTATAAACATGACTATTCATTCTATAAACATGACTGTTCATTCTATAAACATGACTGTTCATTCTATAAACATGACTGTTCATTCTATAAACATGACTATTCATTCTATAAACATGACTGTTCATTCTATAAACATGACTATTCATTCTATAAACATGACTGTTCATTCTATAAACATGACTATTCATTCTATAAACATGGCTGTTCATTCTATAAACATGACTATTCATTCTATAAACATGACTATTCATTCTATAAACATGACTATTCATTCTATAAACATGACTGTTCATTCTATAAACATGACTATTCATTCTATAAACATGACTATTCATTCTATAAACATGACTATTCATTCTATAAACATGACTGTTCATTCTATAAACATGACTGTTCATTCTATAAACATGACTGTTCATTCTATAAACATGACTGTTCATTCTATAAACATGACTATTCATTCTATAAACATGACTGTTCATTCTATAAACATGACTGTTCATTCTATAAACATGACTATTCATTCTATAAACATGACTGTTCATTCTATAAACATGACTGTTCATTCTATAAACATGACTATTCATTCTATAAACATGACTGTTCATTCTATAAACATGACTGTTCATTCTATAAACATGACTGTTCATTCTATAAACATGACTGTTCATTCTATAAACATGACTATTCATTCTATAAACATGACTATTCATTCTATAAACATGACTGTTCATTCTATAAACATGACTATTCATTCTAGCCTTACCTCATTCATCATCACAATCATTACTCGTATCACATTCCACGTGACCATCGGGTAAACATGAACAGTATGAACATCCGTCAGATGATGGAAAACTTGAACCAGGATCATACCCATTACCCTCAAATTCACAAGCTTTAAATGAATGAATAAAATGAAGTAAACCAGTAGCATGTACTGATAATGAGTGGGCAAGAAGAAAGCAAAGAAAAAAAAACAGGACAAAACATAACACGTGCAGTAATAATAAATAATTATTATCTCAATATCTCAAAGACCACGTTTAAGAGCAAACATCGGTCTTAATATTGAAGTGGTTTTAATATCAAGTTGAAATATAGAGGAAGTATTGAAAACCGGTCGAAAAATAGGTAGTTGTCATATTGAGATGTCGCAATATTGCAGTGGTCGCTAAATGAAGTTTTTACGGTATAGGATATGACACTCCGAGATGGGTATATCTATAAATGATAATATTTGCTGATTAATGGTTAAAATGATATCACGTTACATTTATTTTTAATTGCTTTTTTAGATTCTAAGTTATAAGCATGATTCATATCAATTGTTTTGTACAAATGTACTTTAATACACACTAGATCGCAAAAGAACGCCCTATGCTGGAACCGATGTTATCACATCAAGTTGTCACGTTATAAAACATGTGTTTCAGATGGCGTTGAGACACACAGGTATAAATGTATATTGTTGGTTTGCTTTGTTCGTTTATGAATATTTATTTAAAGACTTGTCGTAAGAGAAATATTAACACATAGTTAAGTTGTTTTCTTGTAAACACGTACCTTCTTCGGCCGAAGTGGTTTTCAGCAATAGGGCCAAAAATACGACCATTAATAGAGCAGCAGTCTTCATTGGCATCATTGTACTGAAGTATTTACTGTGAGCTGAAATATTTGCACCATATCTAAATAATATATTAGCGGAACTGTCCATTTATTCGAACAAATTTAGTCAGTGAGAAAGGTCTTGCGCGGTAGTTGTTGAAAAACGCAAAATTTGTGCAATTTTAATTCTCGCGGCGTTCCCATATCTGACAAAACCGTTAATGCGGAATAAATTAATAGCTAAAATACGCATAATTTGTAGGATTGTGAAACACTTATTAAATAAATCCGAACTATGAAATGATATCATATTTCGCGATGATAACTGTTTTCGGCACATATTGATATTCTGCATCAAAATACGACCGAACTGAAGTTATCTGGACCAAATTGCGTTTGAAATAAAATGCACCTTTTTGCCAAATTCGTTCTCGTATGTAACACAAATAGCGTTATTCCTGAGTTACTGATGATTATTTGCAATTACATATATAATTACATGTAAATATATATATATAGTTATATATATATATATATAAGATTTTTAGACGTCAAATTATCAACTACAGTGCATCCTCTTCAGAGCGGCCCTCTGTTGAGGAACAACCTCCTTTCAGCAACAGCATGACTTTTTCCACCGTACGATTGAACTATTAATTCAACCTCTCTAGAACAACAACGTCTCGACAACAAGAACATAATTTTGCTTCACCCAAAGGGTCTTGTTTTGGAGAGGTTGCACAGAACAACAAAACACACACATCCTTTACCCAGGTTTCACAAGATAAAGTACAGTGTTTTGCACCTTGGTATGTGAGTCTAGAAAACTATTTCATGTATCTTTATCAAATTCAAAACAGCCATTTAAAATGTGAATTTGTGAAACAAGTCATGTAAAATAGGCAACTTATCGTTGTGCGGCCGTCCAAGCACGTAAAACACGCTCGTGAAAAAATAACCAATGTGCTAAAATTAACCAAGATTTCCTTGTTAATGTAATTGGCACTATACCGATAAAATCACGTTCTTAAATACATCTAAAATAACAAAATTGTAAAATGAATTGTACCTTGTTTTCGCGAGTTAAAAAATAATGTCCGATGTCTAATATTTTATGAGTATCTCTGTCGTTACGTTGGTTGTTGATAATCTATAAGCCAAATGGCGACGTGTTGCTTCAACGGCAATGATAAATGGCGCCCCAAATATTGAACGCCGAATGAACTCTTGCAGTTTGGTAACATTTGGAGAGGTAACATCCGCTTTTGCCCCTGTGGAGCGCCAAGAATAACCAGTTCATACTTTAATGGAATATTGTAATTAATGGAACAGTTCATTTTATGCTACTATTATATAGAGGATCTTGAATGAGTGCTCATTCCTTACCATTTTTATTAAACGAGTTGACTAAATAATATGACACGAGGCTTTGCCGAGTGTCATATTTTTTTTGTCAACGAGTTTAATAAAAATGGTAAAGGATGAGCACGAGTGTAAGATTCTATTTATCACATAACCGTAAAAACGACCTCAGAAAATGAAGCAGATTACAGGATGACGTCAAGATGACGTCAGTACATGACGTCTAGTGTAGACTGTTCACTACTGTGCGCAAAAAAGTAATGCATGTTCCTATTAATCGTTTGGCGATAAAATGCAACATAAAAGACATAAAATCGTTATTTTATTTACACAAACATCATTTTATTCATTAATAAAATCATTACGAATCGAAAGTCGACCATGTTTACAAATATCGTAGTAGCGCAGTAATACAAAATATGCAAATATAGTGATTTGGCTAATTTGAATATTTATTGAACGGTTTGGCAGTGCCGAACGATATTTCCGGCACGGGTTTACGGCACTCCTGGACCGCAGGTTATGTGATAAATAATGATTCTTGTTCTTTAAAAACAAATTGATGTTCGCAAAAATTGTAATACCATTATGTAGTTGTTTTATGTCTTTATAAAGTAAAAAAACCGCATCTAATAGCTAAACTCGTAGTCGAAAACCTGAGTGTTAAATGAAGGCATCCAGCCCAAACATTTGCGTTCAAGAAGATAGTTTGTAATACGGACATGTTATTAGTACATGAACTTCATCTTCAATATCTTGATGGTTACATGAGTTGCAAAGTTTATTTTAAAATACTTTAAAAAGTCTATATTCAGTTTCCGAATGAATAATCTAGATTTTAATCATGCAATTTCAAGAGTCAGGTGTGTTTATTTAATAACAATTTAAAGTGCCTATAAGTTCGTAACTCACTTGATTTGTTGAGTTCTGCAGCTCAAATTCTGAGAACATTGTCTTTGATGTTAAAATTCTGATGTAAAGAATATTTCTTTACCAACGTCATGCAATATCCACGCCCAACCGAAGCCATATTTTAATATTGGAGACTTAATTTTAGCAGCCTATGCTTTATTCATTTTCTCTGAGGTTAGGTTACATTGATCTGAATATCTGTTACAATTCATTTCAAAAGCCGAGCCCTATATAAAACAAATATACCCTTTTATAGAACAAACTGAACATCGTATATCTACCACATTCTCGTAACGAATGAACACAATTTTAATTTAGCTTTAAGTAAACTATGACAAAATTGATAATGTAAGTTTTCTACTGGTTGTGAATATTGAATTCTACATGTTATAATTTGGAGGCGTAAGTTAAAACTGGTGATACCATTTTGTTAAAACGTTTAAGTAGTTCATACTAGTAATTCTCAAAATAATGACACATTTTTAAAAAAAATGCTTAACGCTAGATTATAGATTTCTGCTCTTCACAGGTAATATTGATTAAGCAGGGTCTGCGTGGTCAAGCGGTGTCTGACTAATGGTCTCCATAGTCCTTCTGTGAGTTCGAAACCCGTCCGGGACCAGACAAATTTTACATGAGAGGAAAGTGTCCAGCCAGCTTACGGAAGGTCAATAGTTCTACCTAGGTTTACACCTGGAAAAGACTCAAAATAAACCTGGCCGTTCATGCGGCGTTAAATTCTAGTGACCATGATAGTTTTGTTGTAAATTTAAGCCTCATAATTTTTTAAGAGTCAGTTTCAATTAGTTTACCCTAATCATATCCTCTTTGTTTGCGTCATTTGATTTAAGTTTTTTAAAGTTGTAAAACAACTTTGCCTTGGCATTGTTGCTTCAAGCAAACTGCGTTGATTTTTATTAACGTTTTACCAGTTTTAGATGTTTTTCATTATGTTCACTTAATTAATTAATATGCGTCTATTTTTGGTACGTATTTAACAGTTGTAAAACACATCTTTTCTTTGGGATTGTAGCTTCATGCAAACTGTCTTGATTTCTATTGATGTTTTAACAGTTTTAAATGTTTTTCATAACATTCCCCTAATCAATTAATATGCGTCTATTTTTAATTATAATTAATTTTGCGTGGGTTTTAAGGGATGTAGTGTATTGAAGAAGGTTTTTGTAGGAGTGATTGTCTTATTAATATTCTTGTATTTTACAATGATTTTGACAAATTTCTGCATTATAGGTACGATTGCAAACTGTCAGCGGTGTTTACAACGCGGAACATTTTAAGTTTTCTAACATTTATCTAATTTCAACTATGCACGGTCGTCGACCCACCATCTAGGCTGCGATCTGTGAATAGTTCCTGGTTGTGCTTCATATAACATGTCTGCAGGAGCATTTAAAATAATACAAATGCATTTTAAAAAAACGTCACCAATCATGATACAAGGCCGTGACCGTGGTCCAGTGGTTAGTACGCTGGACTTGTAACCCGGAGATCCGGGTTCGAATCCCGGTCGCGGCAGGTCATACCCTTCTATGAAAATTTGACAATATATGTCGATTTTCCTTCATATGTGGAGAATCTACCGGCTCCTTGGGGAAGGGTAAGTGTGTACTGGTTAGTATACAGTCCAGGAAAACTGGTTAGGTGAACTGATCGCCGTATATAACTGAAAATTGTAAAAAAACGGCGTTAAATTCCAGTGACAATAAGTCACATAAAAACTGATGATACAGCTTGGTAATTTGTTAGTATTTATATCTATTCTTGTGTGTTTGGTTCAAATCTGACTTTCATTCACTCGTTCTATAAACCTGCACTAATTTTGATATTTCCACTTAAAGCGTTTGAAATTCTGATCGTGATGTGCTACGCTACTGTTATCCAATTCTTCGCAATTTGGTTCATTATCTAAAAGGAAGTTGGCAAACAATAGGAAAATAATCAGGTTCACATCTAAAAATAAGGATGACTTTGGATATGTTTATGCTGTTCCCTGCATATTCTAGCTCATAATATCTAGCTCTATGTCACAAGTACACGAGTGTGACACTGTCTTGATATCAGTTTCATATTACTTGTTTTAAGTCGCTATTTAAACGCATCGCCATTCACTTCCAAGTTATTACACTTCTAATTTTTTTTATTTCTTTCCTGTATAGAGTGTTGGAAGGAAATAACTGACGGTGAAGTTTGTTGATAAAATCAGGAGGAAGTTGTCTCATTATAGTTCTGCCACGAAAATCAGACCCTTTAAGTATAAACCTGCTTCGAGAGGTTGATTAAACGAATTGAAAGGAAAAAGTAGTTGAAGTTAGTGGACCTACAGTCATGGAAGGGATTTCAGGTAGCATAGACATAACAGTAATATCTAGTGGCACCCACTTCTGTCCCCTGGAAAAATACCTCAACGTAAGTTGTGATCAAGATTCTATTCTTAACCAACCTGTAGATCAAGGTTGCTGTGACAACGAACTAGATTTAAAAATTCTGCTTTATCACATGATTCTGCCTCTGTGCGTCTGTCCAGTGTGTCATCAGATATTTCTATAAGATATATGACCGGTACATCTGATATTTTACATGCCCGGTATGTTTCATCTTTAATTTGATGTATGATTTTTACAAACGGTTGTCAAATAAGAACGTACAAAAGTGGGTCTGACTTTTCTCGGTCCGCAATAAACCCGGGTTTTATTCAAACCGTGATCCGAAACCACTCTTGATTTTACCCTATTCTGTGGTCGGGATTTAGTTGTTTATAATTCTTTCGAAGGCGAGAATATCAAAACACTAAACCAGCCTGATATTAGTAAAAAAGATTTCTTTTCGATGTTTTCTTCAGTTTTCTGTGATTTTGTTTCGCAGAGTTTATGCAGACCAACTAACGGAGTCCTATTTGCAATCCAAATCGGAATAAAGTCGAAAAAAATATTCCTCGATCGAGACTGGTACATGTTCTTGTTGTTCTTGTAAACTTGGATTGAATCAATTCAAACAATCAAGGCTAAAAACTTGCTTATAAACCGACGCCGACATATTGTACGTATCGTCAGAAACAGAGAAAATTTTACCAGATTTCATGTGCGCTGATGAGATTCTCAAAAACTGCTCCCTTGATCGGGAGACAATTTTCTATTCATGCCAAAAGTTCGTGTATGTACTCATACTCAGCTTGTTTCCATGTTTCAGTTTCTACACGCGGAAGGTCGTAAATCTCAGAATAGTAACGACATTTTTACAAGGTCGTTTGAGTTAGCCAAAGAAAACGGTGCGTTGGTCTCGTAAAAATCGTGTTCACAACAAAAATTACTGCAAGGCCGTTTTTTTTTGTTGTTGTTGTTGCTTTTTTGTTTTTGAGTTAGTCTCCGCTGATTCACAATTCATGTAATTCGTGTTGATCCAGTTAATCTACATGGATGAAATAAAACAAACCACAATTGTACTAGGTATTTTATTGATGAATAGTCGAAGAAACTATAAAAATTTTACTTTATCATTTTATAGCGCTAAAATAAAAAGCAACATGTTTTTTCGTGATTGATACACAATAGTTTAAATTAATTCCTGCGTAGATCCACATCATTTATTTGAATATCCACATGGGTCTTGTCAGATGTTCTGAAACTAAAGAAACATTGTTTTCTTGTTAAATAATCATTTTTTTTGATTACTGATACATCTTAATTAACAACTGTTTGATTTAAACACATGTACATAAAACACCTAAAAACCGGACCACTTCCAGACTGGGCCATAAGTTCTGCTTTCTGAGAATTCTGGCATTATGATTATAGAAGAGAAAAAAATGGGACTTGAAAAATTGTCCGATTTTCGGAGGATTCCGGTTTTCTGCGAATCCGTTTTTCTTGGGTTTTACTGTACTATGTAATTAATGGAGTCTCAATTTAGGCCCTTAAATCATAAAAAAACGTATATCAATGTTTTTGGCAGGTCGTTTAACCCTTTGCCTTTATAATATCGCATTTCCCCGCATCTGAAGCATACGACTGAAGCTATTGCTTGTAAAGAATAATGTTTTCCACTCTGTCAGAGAGAAATAACCCAATTTTAAATAAATTGATGTTTTGTATATTTGCGGTCGAAAGTATGCTTATGAGCCGAAAAGTTAAGAAATAATTCTTAAATTGAATTGGATCATGTATGAGACGCATATAATACCGCGCCGGTCCGCTTGGTTCAATTAGTGGAGCCTTAGGACTACGAGCCCTGGGATCGTCAGTTCGAGTCCTGGGCGCAACAAGTGTCATCTGTGGAGATCTGGTTGGAGACTTGATTGATGATTGATTCGAGTGATGAATATAGAAGTTACTTGGGTAGAGTAAGATCACACTCTGTGATATTAAAACTTGAGAACAGACTCCAGGTTATATTCTCAATTTAGTTCATAAAGTATTTTGGTTCTAAATGATGATATCACTGCAATGTAAGTCAATACTTATTGGTTAAGCAGAGGCCCCTTAGATCTTGGACTGGAACCGAAAAACTGCGATATTGTTGAAAACAGTGTAAAATGAGAAAATATTTAAAAATACCACATATTGTTCAGTGAACTATTCGTCGCACGTGTTGGTTGAACAAGCTACAAGACCGTTTTCTTGACATTTGCAAGTATTACAATCATCGACTGACGGAAAAGCCTCTCCAGCATCGTAAGAATTGTCATTGTATTCACAAACTGGAAAAAAATGTCCATATTCAGACAATAATACAATACAGTCAAACCTCAAATAGCGACCACCTCTATATTATGACTATCTTGTTTTAACAACCACTTATTTCCGGACCGGCTTACAATGACTCCTCTATTATTGAACTTGATAATGAGACCACCTCATTAAAACGACCGATTTTTCGGGTCCCAAAGGAGATCACACCTTCGAGGTTTTATTGTATATACAGTAAATAGTAAACATGAATCCAATGAAGTATCGATTTTGCCTTGAATACTCTTTTCTTTATTTATTTGTTGTTGATATTGTGAAACAGGGATTGTTTATTACTTGATGAAGTAATTGTTCGGGTCCCCAAAGATTTGCATCCAGTTTTACTGTATATAAAAAACATGAATGTTGATTTAGAATAAAGCTGCAAGCTCGACTTATGGCATAAATGATGATATGGTTATATCAGTATTCAGTAAAGAACTCTCCTCTGTACAGAGAAGGACGGTAGGTCTAAAGGTTATAAAACTTAAGGACCACCTCCGAGCTCAAAGCACTACTTCATTCTCAACGTATTTTAGACCGGGACGGTATACAGTGCAACCTCTCCAGAGCGGCCCTCTTTTGAGCGACAACCCCTTCAACAACAGCACGCTTTTCCCCACTGTACGTTTAAACTATTTATTTAACCTCTCTAGAGCGGCAACCTCTCAACAACGACATAATTTTGCGTCTCCCAAAGGGTGTTGCTTTGGAGAGGTTGCATTGTTTGTTTGCTTGTTTGAATACAGATTGCTATCAATGTTGTCCGAGCGCAATTAATATCAATTGTTTTATCACAATTAATTCAGAAATACAGTCTAACCCCTGAAATCGGAATTCTCTGAAATTCGGATGATTTTTTCTAGTCTTCTTTTTTCTCTTCAGTCTTTTCACCAATAGTTCTCTGAAAACCGGATTTCTCTGAAAACCGGTCTTTTGTCCAGTCCGGAAGTGGTCCGTTATTCGGGGGTTATACTGTACTAAATATCAGATGTGTGTGAATAAAGAAGAAACCGTTTCTGAGTTAAACTGTTTCTAGTGTGCCCTTCTTTTTATTCTTAAGTTTAAGAATGATGCACAATTGGTTCTTCTCTTACTACCTCCACCAGTTTTAAGCCTATAATATTGACTTCTTTGTAGGTATCAGTACAAAATACAACGGTGAAAAGTTCATGTCACAATTATCAACAATCACAACCTTTATAATACAAATAACACTTCTACAATTCCACAGGTCTCGAAATAGCAGCTTTGTTTTACCTCTGTAATTTGTTAGAGTCTACAAAACAACTTACCATCTTCTGCGGAGTTAACAGAGAGGTTAGCTAATACTAGCAGTATTAAAGCAAATGTTTTCCAAGACATCTTTGTTGTTTGGTCAAAACGCCTGTAACTAGAACAAAAAAATTGACAAAAAAAATCTCCATTTTGTCGGACTCGAGTAACTCTGCTTTAAGATGCCCACCAAATTCAGCCACCACCTCATCTGCGAGCCACAATTAGCAAACTTCTGTCCACAAAACGTTACTCAAAGCATAACAGCCCGGGTGGCAGGACCGGAAACTCCATAGGTACGTATTGAACCCCTAGCGTTAAGAAATTGTTTCTGTGCGTATTTTGTTTTTAATTATACACCCTATTCTAAACTTAGTATATTATGTATTGCATTGCATTTTCAATTTTAATGGTACTTCATTCAAAGTTGTAGCGATTTTCCGAAATCGTACAACATCTTATTAACAAATGTGACAAACGTTTATGCACCTATATTAAAATATTTATGTATTAAAATCATTATGTTTAGCATAATTGATAATTTCGAGTCGTTTATATGCTTGCAGAGTTCTAGTACTGTAACCATTGCCGTCAGTTAACAATCCTTCAATTGAATCCTGTAGAGGATAATATTACTAATATGTTTTTATGACAAGTATTTCAAAAATATAATTTCAAACTTACCAGTCTTTCTTTACACTGATGTTTGAAAACAATTTGTGGTAAACAAGTTTCATATAATGGCTGTCAAAGCCACATGTTGCGTTTTATATACAGTGTATCATGATGGGTTCACACAGCTGCAAATGACCACTTTGTTCAACAAATTGATGGGTAGCGCTACAGTGGTGATTTATATCAAAATATTTGTGCTCAAAATATCTAGATTAACATATGTGCGAAGACTCTGAAGGGGAGGGTGTGTCTCTTGTACACTGCTAGTGTAGTTTATTCGGATATTTATTTGGTCTGCTAAAATTTTGTTCACATGGTGGGTCTTTACCTTAGGTTGGACGATATTTAATATAGCGACATTTAACGGCTACGTTGCAACGTTTAACAGTATATGCAACATTTCACGGAAATGCGACATTAAATGGTTCCACAAATTAGGAACTGATTAGTCATTTATAATCCAGTGTCATGAAGATTAATCTCTTAATATGTGATAATAGAAATATCCATGGATTGTCTCCCTTTTCGTTGGCCCGAGAGATAGGGCCAACCTGGAAATATTGTTGCTGTGTTGTTACTCGACAGACTCATTCAAAAATTCGTGGTCCAGTGGTTATTATGAAAAGCTCTTAAATTCACCGAGGGGTGAGAAAACGAACGTTAGGCCATTTTTGTCAATCATATCTATCTATGTACACCTGAGCTAAAGAGTACTCACATATTGACCGCTGTTCACAGGTGACCGTTACTAAGGTGTGACAGTATACACTTACAGAATAAGATAAGCTGAAATTTTAATGTGAATTTAGTGTCGAATTGGTACTTACTCATGAATCACATTAGCTTATAGTTGTGATAATTTTCTATGTGTAATGAGACACAGTCTATTTGCTCCGTCTATTTACTCTTTTGACTGATCTGCATGTTTATAAAAATATCATTTAATGATCGCTTATTGTTTCAACTAGTAGTACACCACAAAAATATTAGTATGATTACTTCATTTCATTTTCCACAAATTGTGGATACCGTGCATTTTCAAGCGAGGCGACTTTCACGATAAGCCAGCGATTTGTCAATAATTTTAACTCACGGTGGTAAGGGGCAAAGTGATTATTAGTCATAGAGGCCCCCACTATGTTGTCATGTGTTTTATCCTGATATATATACATGTATATGATACTTTATCGTGCGTTCTTTGTATTTTATTCGTAAATTGTTTTGTTGATCTATTGTCCGCATCGGAAGGTGACTATCTATAAAGAACCGAAGTTCATAATAATTATCTGAGTACAACTGAACGTGAGAGAGTATACTTTATTCTGTCAGAGGACATAATTTTTGACCTCGTGAGATTTCTACTATAATGTCACATTTTGTTGTTTTTAACCACACTTTTCTTATATTAAAGTAAGAAGGGACCAATACTGTTCCGTCAATTTTGAATACTTTCTGTGCACGGAGATACGTTGGAAGTTAACAATAATGTAGGAAAAGATCTGAAATCAATATTCACCGACTCTAAAACGAGAAGAAAGCAACAAAAGAAAGAAAACTATCGCAAAACACATAAAAAGAGGGATATAAAAACGAAATTGGACTTGAAAATAATGACAGAATGAAAAAATAGAAAGGGAAACTGGTCAAGGGTCGTTAAGAAAGTGAAGGGATATTTATACAAGTTGTACATATCTATGAGTATAATAGGGGCCGGCCCCAGTACCATTCCAATGTAAAATGATAGCTATATACGAATGACATTGTCAGTCCTGCGTGTTGCATGATATTCTTTTCACTTTTGCATAATAAATAATTCATAGAAAAATTAACTTCTCAACATTATTAATACAAAGTAACATTATTATGTATTATTTTAAAAATATTTCATATCTGACACTTCAACAAAGGAATATTGACGTTATCTCGTACACAAACACAGGAACACATAGGCATGTTTACTTTGATAAATTTAAGTGTTATTTGAACACAATGAAAGACAAACGTACCCTAAGTCCCACAATCGAACAATTAAATGACAATAAATCAACTCATCGCATTTGCTACAAAATATGAATGTTACAATTTTGGTGTAAACATATTAAGCCAGTGTCAAACTGTTTGAGTACTATAGTGGACAATGCAAGAACTCAACGTAATTTGTTTGACTTCGATAACGCAATATACAAAAAATCTATTTGCTCGCACCTAGTTAAATATTTTCATATCACGATTAAAGCTTACCGTATCATAGTTATTAGTAAAAAAATGACATTTTGCTGCTTCACTCGCAAGTATGTGAAATAAATTTATTGCTATAAAACATACATCCCGTAATCCCTCAATGGATCATGAAATGCTTCAATCACATTAGAACAAAGCAATATAAGACTTTGTCTCTGAAACAAAGAACTATTAATTTTAGTAACTGTTGTATAATGATATTTTATTGCATAGTTATAGCGGAATTAAAATATGGATATTTCATGTATTTATTGACGTCAGACAAAAGTCAATTCATGCATGCATATTTACACAAACCGTTTTGGATCTGAAAACTCTTCCCGTGAAGCCGATTGATAAATTTCTACTTTTTATGCACATGCAATTTATGAGTCTTCAATCTTCATTCGTATTTGTAACTGTCTGGTGAGGATTTTTCGGTAAAACATACCGGCCTGAATGGGAGGCTGGTTAAAATGTTTAAATGAAACATATACATATTCTTTTTATTTTAATAAGCTGTTCACTGGGGTTTAACTTCACACCTACAGTCAGGGTCATTTGGTGACTTGTCCAGCTTTCACGTCGGAGACAGACCCAATGCGTACACCTGGGTAGAACCATCGAGCTTAAATAATTAAGCAAGACTGTGGTCAGTGTGCTGGATTTGTAACCCGGAGATTCGGGTTCGAATCCCGGTTGCGGCAGGTCATACCCTTCTATGAAAATTTGACAATAATGTAGATTTTCCTCCACCCGTGGAGAAGTTGTCGGCCCCTTGTGGAGCGTAAGTTAGTACTGGTTAGTATATAGTCCGGGAAAACTGGTTAAGTGAACCAGTCGCCATGTATAACTGAAATATTGTTGAATCACATAAATACAATAACCAATAATCACCACATGAGAAAACTGTCTGGTCCCGGATGGAATTCGAAATCGCAGCGGTGTAAGACTTGTGATTAGGCTAGTCAGAGACCAATACCTTCAACCTCGTAGTCCATCGGGGGGGGGGGGTAAAAACAAAGTGATCTTATATTGCCAGGGCGATATACGCTTCTTCACCGTGTCTCGAACTTGCAACCTCTGGATTCACAGGCATCGTGTGTTCAACGGAATGAGCAGCCACCCAGGAGATTTATAGAATTAAGATATTAATACAGTGCAACCTGTCTAAATCAACACCCTTTTGGAGAAGCAAAATTATGTTGTTGAAAGATTGGTTGCTCTAGAGGGGTTCAATTAATAGTTAAATTGTATAATAGGAAAAAATCACGCTGTTGTTGAAAGGAGGTTGTTGCTCAATAGAGGGTCGCTCTGGAGAGGTTGAACTGTACCGTAAAAGTTTTATATTTACACGATTCACAAGCTTATATTGTTATTGCTACGAAATCATGATATCGATGCATAAATTCCGCACCATAAAATGTTATGAATAACATATATAATAAAGCTACACAATTTTATTTATATGTATTATATCATAATGTTTGTATGTTATATATAGCAAAATTGTAATATAAATAGTTCAACCTTTGATGTTGCAACTATAAAATTACATGTATGTTTATTTTTTTTTATTAATTTGATACTATAAAATTATGATTTATTTATTTATCTTATGCTATTAAATTACAATAGCAATATAAAATGAATATGTCTTACAACATGCTCGTAATATGTAATAGTAAATAAAATTTGTTGAATAATCTATTCAATGTTTCGTCGTTTTAATATGGTGTCAGGCCCCTCTAATGACACCAAGGTACGTTAATTCGGGTTTGGTTCTTGCCTCACCTCAATCATTAATATTAATTACACTGCATAAAGCATGTATGGATTGAAAGGAAATTATTTTATGGGTAAATAAGACCGTTTATGCATATTTTTCAATCTTGAAAGATCATGCTGTCCAATATATCATTTTAATAGGTGCTAGACCTTAGGGGCGGTATTGTCGATTTATTAATTTAAAAACTAAATTGTTTGGTTAAATACAGCTATTATTCGCGCAAACATAGAAATGATTTATACATTATATTATATCAGCAAATTTGTCAACAAAATTGTATATCTGTCACACGTAAATAACTATATTTGCCATATCACGAGTGTCTCACTTAACAATCAACATCATTGAAGATCGACAATGATATGCAAGGCTTATTGTTATCAAATATCTTAATGAAGTAATAAGTTAGGCCGCCCTTAAAAAATAACGGTGTGCCCCTACGAAATCCACTCATTTAAAAAGCCCATGACCCAATGTTTTAGCGATTTTGACTTTTTTTCGTTCTTTATTCCAGTTTTTCGTTTTCAGCACAAGAGTAATTGCAATGCTACCCAAAATACCTACCTACTTACTCAGTGTTAAAAGCTCGGATCTCGTAACCACAAACCAACACATTTTTAAGGATGGCCTTAGTCATATAAAGTTTGTTAGGTACTTTAGCTGAAGCAAATAAACGTGTTATGAAATATCTTCTTAATCTTTTATCACGATGCCCTCGTCAAAGTCTTTTGACCCGCATGTTGTATAGTACGTTCTTTGACAGATCTGTTAATCTGAATTACAGTTGAGTTTTCTTTTAAACAGGCAAAAAAAATTTTATCACTAGCGTATAAATACGCAAAAATGTTTTTCTTGTGAATTACAGTTGAGTTTTCTTTAAAACAGGCAAAATAAATTTTATCACTAGCGTATAAATACGCAAAGAATGTTTTTCTTTGCGCAAATTTAATTTGACTTAGTCGTTAATGATATTTAGACAAACCTAGAAATCAACATCTAAACCTAAAGAGGATTTTACCATGGCGTCGAACCTTCGCAACGTTGCGAAGCGACCGCAGCGGTGTTCGTTGGTGATAAAGGCGAACGTTCAGTGGATTAAATTCTATACAGAAGTTGATTTGGCGCAAAAACAGCAAATAGTCCCCGGCCCTGAAAGCTCCCTTCGATTCTTAAGTTTAAATATGCCCTTGTTCTAAATACGGTTCTATCATCGTTCGGAAAACATCCATATTTAGATCAACTTGGGGATAAGAAAAGATAAATATTAATATTCAAGTGGTCTTATTATCATGTTCAAATATAGAAACTGAAAACTGGTCCGAAAATAATTGTTTTTATAGGCCTTTTTTAGAGACCTTGATATCTTTTTACAGTCATGATCTTACATCAATAAATAAATCTTTCAACTTATTCCAGGACTGCAAATTTAGCATTTAATGGTAATAAAGATAACAATGATAATAAATATTGATAGCAAGAAATATTAGTAATTACAACAATATTAGTAATGACAACAATATTAGTAATGACAGCAATATTAGTAATAATAACAATATTAGTAATGACAACAATATTAACAATAATAACAATGTTAGTAATAATAACAATATCAGTAATAACAACAATATAAGCAATAATAACAATATTAGTAATAATAACAATATTAGTAATAATAACAATATTAGTAATAACAACAATATTAGCAATAATAACAATATTAGTAATAATAAGGATATCAGTAACAATAACAATATTAGCAATAATAACAATATTAGCAATAATAACAATATTAGTAATAATGACAATATTAGTAATAATAACAATATTAGTAATAATAACAATATTGATACCAAAGATAATTTCAATAATAGTAATTGTGACAATTATGATTACAATAATAATCACATAGATAAGAACAATAATCGTACTAATGATAATAAGGATAATTATGATGATAACAATGGTTATAACGGTAATAGCAATTATAACAATAATGATGACAAAGATAACAACAATAACAGTAATTACAACAATCATAATATTAGTAATAATAACAACAATAATGACACATTAATAATGCGAATGCTTCAGATGCCAATTTATGATGAGTTAGTGATTGAGATTTTAATGTGGGCAATAATTATGACAATGATAGCAAATAATACGAATAATGGTAATGATGGCGTTTGTATGTTTTTGTCGTCGCAGGACGGTGGGCTCTACCTATACGTCATTAATTCTTCGCGGCCTTCCGATGCAGGAGCAGAAACGTATTATCTCAGGTGCTACGCTGCATTTGTCCTTAAATTACACACACCTGCAGGTAGAAGTTATCAAATACTTAAATATTTACAAGAGGAATATTTAGCGTGAAAGGAAAATAATTATTTTTTTAAAATGTCTGAATATTTATAAAATTGTCAGCGCACCTGATGACTCTCAGATACATTATTTATATTGCATAGTTGAATAAAATAAATTTGTGCATCGTGTCTTACGGAGCATTATGTACACATTTTATATATAAACATCACCCGTGTGCAGCTTATTTCATATCCCATTGATGGTGACTTTACAAGCATTTCGGGATGCAAAAAGACGCTATAAATACGTATTGAGCTTGTCGTATGAATTACGTGGCAATAAAATATTCAATGCAAATAAAATTTCAAAATGGCGGCCACATGGGAGGTCGTCTGATGAGAAAATTTAAAAAGTTGCGCATTTTACCAATATGAACAAGACTGATATTAACAAATTACATACAGTAAAACCCCTCATTGTGACCACCTCTATATTACAACCACCTTGTTATGACGACCGGCTTTCAATAACTCCCCTAAAATTCAGCTTAATGATGAGACCATATCATAATCGAGG
This sequence comes from Lutraria rhynchaena, assembly GCA_008271625.1. Taxonomy (NCBI): domain Eukaryota; kingdom Metazoa; phylum Mollusca; class Bivalvia; order Venerida; family Mactridae; genus Lutraria; species Lutraria rhynchaena. The sequence continues at coordinate 3,050,912 of VIBL01000004.1, read as the reverse complement.
TTTTACTGTATTATATAACGCAAACTTAATTATAATAAGGTTCTCCGTGGTTCAGGACCAGACAAATTTCACATCTAAGGAAACTTTCAAGTTGGCTTACGAAAAAAGTCAACGGTTCTACACTGGTGTACGCCTCGGATCTTCCTCCATCGTTAAAGCTGGAAAAAGTCGACAAATGACCCTGGCTGTTGGTGCGATGTTAAACACCAGCGGCAAAAAGATTGAGACTAAAATGGACGCATGGTTTGTATTTATATCAAAGCAAACTTAATTATATAAATTATATAATATGTACGATACAAGAGGCCGGTCTTTTATTTCTTCAGCCTGCGTTTGAGATTTTTTTCAATTAAACAACGTACAGTCAAAACCGTGAACAAAGGCCACCCTTGTGAAAGACAAAATATGGCCTGTGTTAAGAGATGGCCTGTATTCGGAGGTCAGTTTGTTCTAAATAATCAATGACAATTTTCCAAAGTATGGCCTTTATTCACAGTGGGGTCTTCATTCGGACACACAGGTTTGACTGTAATAGGGTTCTTGATATAAATCTACTTCGCTTAATATTACACAGTTATCAAAATAGATTTGCTTATAGATTTTAGAGAAAAAATAACCGGAATGTAATCCCATTAAAGGTACGTTGTAATTAACTATAGTCGTAAGATTAAAGCAACCTGACTTTATTTTAAATCCCGCATAATTTCATGATATTTTTTCCAATTTATGTTTTGGAGTTTACATTCACAAAGATCACACACCACCTTTTCTTTCTGTCAGGGTACACCCAGTCATATTTACGATCAGTACAGACGAAATTAACACGTGGCGTTTGAACTAAATATTCGTATTTATGTAAATTCATCGTTTTTTCACTGTGATTTATAATAGATTTTAGATTAAAACACTTTCTAGAATGTTAAGCATGCTTTTTTGTATTCAGAATCACATAACACAGATATAAATCACCCATAACGTATTAGACAACGTGACGAGAGCCGATGGTTCGCCATTATTCAAACGCACATTTAGCACATTTTATTATTGTTAGCGCATGCGCAGATAGTACACTTCCGGATATTGCTGAGTGAAAATATTTACGAAACATACACTTTTATCAAAACGACAATACAATAAAATACTGTTGTATCGTCTGTAATTTTTTGTTTTAACTCCAATTTATTTATTTATCTGTTGTTTAATGGCCCATTCGACAGCTAGGGTCATTTCAGAGCCCTCCCAGAGAGAGAGAGAGGGAGGGGAAAAGACACTGGAGAACCAGGCATATACATGCATATCCCTACTATTCGAATAGACATCCTGGCCCTTTATCGCGCTCAGTGTAAAGCACCGATACCTCACCCGTTTCCGGTGATTTTCTAAACGAAGTACCGGGTTCAGTAATGGAGTAGAGGACACTAAAAATGTCCCGGGAATATCGGAAGCCAGAGCCGAGATTCAAATCTTTCGTTTGTTTGTCAAGCGCGTTATCAGTAGACCACTGCGCCACACCGCTTCATCTCCAAATTAAGCCAATACAGTAATAGAGAACACGGATATAGTGAATCACCGGATACTTCGTCATATTTATGTGACCAACCAGACACGCTATACTTTATTTCAATGTTATGGATACAGTGTAGTACGGATATAATGTGGCACAGTCAAACGTGTGGTCACTTCCGTATAAAGCCCATCCTGTGAATAAAGACAATTCTTTGTAAAAAAATGTCAGTGATTATTTAGAACAAACGGATCTCCGAATAAAGGCAACCTGTCAATAAAGGCCACATTTTCTCGTTCCCAAGCGTGTCCTGTGTTCACAGGTTTGATTTTACATGTAATTATTTGGGTCCATAGGTATTCACTATAACCGCGTTCTATTGTATAATTATGTATGTGTATCGTATATTTATTTATGTACATATACTATATCTTACATATTGATGTCAAATTGTTATTAAATAAGGTATACTGTCAAACCTGATTGAAGTCCACAAAAAAGAAGACTTGGGCTTCAGTAAGTCTGTAGTCAGATGTTTATGTATTGTATTATATGATTTGTATCCATAAATTTATTCCAAGGATTCCATTGTCCTCTCATGTGTTAACCGTTGACGCTGGTTTGATTGCTATGAATAGTCCCGTCAGTGGGAGAAGCTTGTGGTGTCTGTCTTTCGTCGGTTTTAACTCCACCTTTGTCATATCTCATGTTGATATTCATAATATAAGTTGTCATATTTCTATTTCTACGACTCACAAATCACATCCCTTATTCATAGCATGGAGTGGATTTAACAATCATATCTGCATTGTATGCGTGCGTTTTACAATTTTAGAATTGATCTAAAGTATGTTTGTCAAGCAGTGACAAATTAATTAGGCTCATGGAACTAGGTGTTCAAAATTTGTATCTATTTTTTAAGTCATTAATTAATAAACATGAGAGTTTAACGAACTTAGAAATGTAAATATATATTATAGAACAACAATATGCCGTTAAATGATATGTATGGACGTGGTACGGAATTCACTTGCGACAATAGAGTAGATGTCAATAATGATAGATGAATTGCAGGTTACACTGCAATCAAATTGTCACTAAATGAGATTATGACAAGTCTAATATAAACCAGGGGTAGAAGAAAGAGGGTAGAGTGACCCTCATTTACATTTTTTCCCGATTTTAATTGTTAATGTGTAAAGTGGCATATTACTTATCCATGAAGAGTATTCTTCAAGATTAGGTAATCTTTTTCATGGATTAGAAACTAGAAATTTGAATATTGGAGCCGTCTGGCTTAAAATGAATGATAAATACTAAATGTATATGTATATATTAAATGTATATATTCACTTTATATAAAATGTATATATTCACTTTATATTCATGTATATGGTCAATCGTTCATCATTCGTCCACCTACGAATGAGCTCTAAACTGTTATTGTACACTGGGTTAACTGTCTCATAGATTTCTTCTTACATGCCCTGCTAGAGAGAAGCAATGTAAGATAAATTAGTTCCTCAATGAAATTATGACGGTCCTAGCCGGATTCAAACCCAAGACAACACCAAATTCTACGTCCTACCATTGGAATAACGCTCCTCATAAATATGACAGAATTAGTGACGTACATATTTATTTCTCTCCCCTTTCTGAATCTAACCACACGTGAGAAAGCTATCATTGATAACGGAGTAGTTGGGATAAATATATGTAACATATCTAGGAAAATAATTTGTTCTGTTCTGTTCCGTTCCATTCTGTTCTGCTCTCCTCTCCTTTGCTCAGCTCCGCTCCATCCCGCTCCGTTCGTTTCGTTCTGTTCTATCTTGCTCTATCCTGCCCTGCCCTGCCCTGTACTGCACTGCACTGCACAGCCCGCCCTGCTCTGCCCTGCACTGCCCGCCCTGCTCTGCTCTGTTATGTTCTGTTCAACTAATTCAGGAGCATTGACAAGGCTTTCTGTCTCTCATATAGAACAGAAACATCGTTGATAAAAATTCATTAAGCTCACTACAAATAAATACTTCACTTTTGATATGGTTCGAGATAGTAAATTTGATAATTTACACAAATATAAAAAAATATTAAAAACTAATCAATATGGATCATCAAACACAAGGAACTTGGCGACTTTTCAAAGTCGATCTACATGGTTTTACTGATAATAAACTTGCGTTAAAACTTCCATTAATACGGTTTTTTTTGACAAATTTGAAGAGCACCCCTCCCACTGATAGCTACATTGAGTTTGTGTCGTTGCATATGCTTGAAAAATTTCTTATCAATTACTAGTCTACTAATTTAAAATCCACATTCAAAATTCGTATAATGATTCCGACCGAGTTATTTTACGTATAACCTGTCAACGGTATTCAAATTTTGTATTAGACGCAATACAAGAACTCAATTTAAAATCTTAATAAAAATACACGATAACTTGAATAAAATAGCATGATGTCGTCTCCAATTTTACTGATGTCATCTCTATTAAACTGACTAAAAAATCATATCATTCATACGAGCGTGTGTGTATGTGTTTTGTAAACAAATACACATGTAATTAAATTTGTTTGCATGAATCACTTCGATACATTAAAGAGATTATTGCGAATTTTCTTTATTTAAATCAAGTCTTAAGATAAAAAAAAATAAATATTTTTTGTATTCAGCCATGATAAATAGGTTTAGATAATATCATTTGCTCAAACATCTTTCTTTTTTTTCACTCTACTTGCGCGGGTAATTATATTTTTACCGAAATACAAAGTTGAGGAGCCTCCGGGGTCGAGTGGTAAATGTCATTGACTGTAAATACCGAGCCCCTCGCCGTTGTGAGTTCGTTTCCCATCATGGACTAAATTTCACATGTGAGGAAGCTGCCCAGCTAGTTTACGGAAGGTCGGTGTTTCTATTCAGGTTTATGCCTGGTGTATTCCCCTACCGTTAAAGTTAGAAAATCGCCAAATAACCCTGACTGTTGATGCGATATAAAACCTCAAAGAAAAGGTTAATAGCATGAAAAGGGCAACAATATGAATTCATTTCTTGTTAATACAACTGTCTAAATATATATTTACCTCAAATAATATACTGAAAATATAATAACAATTACCAAAAAATAGTGTGGTTTTCAATACTTAGGGTCTATATCAGGTCCTACAGAATGACGAGTTCGGATAACAAACGGAAGATCAATCCATTTCAACAACACAAGAATTTATTTTAGCCACTTTATAATGAAATACATAAATAATTGCTGCAATTTTTACGCGGCATTGTAAGTTTGAATTCATTGTGCACGTAAAATTGGGGACTCTTTACCTGTTAAACACGGTAACTGTACTTTCAGTGCTTTGATTAACCGTGCAAATTTTTAAAAGTATTGTTCGATCGTTATTTCGCGAAATTGGAAGAATAGAAAAATGTAAAATATATAATTGAAAATATAATTGTAGGTCATGCTCCTCAAATATGAAGTTAAAACGCCCTTCGTTGTCTTTTATCACATGTAATGCATTTGGAGTGATATTAATTGATATTTTGATCGTAAATTATTAAGTTTAAATGCTTGATTTTATCTGTTATGACGTAAAAGCATTGTTGATAATGAATATTTCACTTAAACGCTTGAAACTTGAATCGGAAGTGAATTCATGACTTATGAGTTCCAACCAATTAATTGCAGACGATAGCATATCGATAATTGTTAAATATATACAAATGTCAATTACTAACATGTAAGAATAGAATTATTAAAAAAGTATTGTCAATATTATACAATTCTATCATGTTTTATCCGTTAGGGCTAATTATTAATACAGTTCCTTTAAACAAGTACATGTTCGATATAGCGCGGTACGTTCCGATAGAAATATAGAAGAATTTATAATAGGTCCAAAAATATGTGTGCGTTATAATGAGGCGGTCGTAATATTTGGGTGATCTCTGTTTGAGGTTTTACTGTAGATCTAGGTTTTCACGAAGATTACAAAATAGTGGTTATTAGCAGTAGTTTGGCCATAGGCAAACTAAAATACTCCAAAGATATAGAGTTGGGAAAGCCGGCAAAACCTTTTTTTTTCAAAAACAATATATACAGTCAAACTAGTGAACAAAGGCGACCCTAGGGAAAGACAAAATGTGGCCTTTATTGATAAATGGCCTTTATCGTCAGTCGGAGGCCTGTATGTTCTAAATTATCTTGTACGGGTTTTTCAAAGAATGACCTTTATTCACAGGGTGGTCTTTATTCAGAGGTGGTCGCAAACACAAGTTTGACTCTACATCCCTCATGATGAGATTTGCATCATTTTCATAGTCTTTTTCTTCGCAATAAAGACTGTAAAATGATTTGAATAAATCACCATACTTGCAGGTATAATTTGTGTTTTTATTCGACTACACTCACTAATCAATTTAACTGTTGAGGAAAAGTAAATCAGTCCTTATTTAAGTAATATTTGATATTTTATGAGTACATTTTTGTACTAATTGACGTAAGCGATTGTAGATGTTACTTGCTTTATTATTTTTTCACTCCACTGAATCACGAACTATTTTGTGCATTAGAAAATGTGTGAATACGGAATCGGTGTTGCAAGACGACACTGTTTAGTAGAAAAGGGTAAAAAATAATGAAGATATAACCCTAATCAGGACACACAGTTTTCTTTATAACACTGCAGCGTGTTTCATAATATCTGATTCCCGGTCACAGATCCGATCTTTTTTCGTTTCTTAAGATAAAAAAACAATAAATACACAAATTCAAAGCAGAGGGATGATTTTTATATACAGAAAATCACAGGAAGACACTGACGTCATGACGTCATGAATGACGTCATTTCCTGTGGGCATTCAAATAAACGATTCTTACTAAACCATCAACATTGATCGAGTTCAACGTCGCATTGTCTTAGAGTGTGGCTTGTTTCACTAATAGCGAAACGTGTCATTTTCCAGAATAAAAATATGGATTTTAAACTACCGTTTTGAAAGGAAAAAAAGATAAAATTATCAAAACTCAGTTTTGACTTAAATCAACTATACTCGGTTCACTTATTATGAGGTCAGAGAAAACAAAGTCATTTTTTTACGGTTACCCGATTTATCCTACATTTTGCAGCCGACGGCCAGCGGCAAAATACAAAGTACGAAAATACTGCGGGACGAATTGTTCTTCGTTGTGGATAGACAGATCTATTAATTTCAACTGCTTGTCTCAATTCACGCCTAACATACGACCAACACTCGTTTATCAAACCATACTGAAAACTATTGAGAAAAAATTCTCCCAAACCGATATCACGGAGACTGAAATCTGGGTGTTACTAAATTCTATTACAGTGAAATTGGATCACAAACAAGACATGCATCATCGTCTTTTTGTGTAGCTAACTATCATATCTAATTGCACCATTTTCCGTTTCATATCTGTTTGTTTGTTTGTGTCAGTAGAGTCAACGCCTACGTGGTAGGTAATATAGAAACATAATACTTTGTAAACAATTCACATCATTTACTACAAAACATATTTCACTGCGTCGCCATTTACAGCAAAATACATCGACTCCAATGTTAGGCCTAGATTTCACGATGAAGCTATGAGAAAATGACTGTGAGGTTTTACTTTTCAACATTTGAACCGTACATATGAGAGCTTCCATAATTAATCGCCTCTTTTGACTAAACCCCAAATTTGGGTTGTCTCCCTTTACCAAAAAAACTTGTCAACACTGTCAAATTAGTAGTTTTAAATCAACTATCAAAGTCTCAATGTTCACGTATCAGACATGGAAACAACTGTCAGTTGATTTGAGTGATATTTTGGACGGCTTTACAAAGGATTCAAAAGGTGCAGTAGAACACAGTCATAGTGAAATTCTTGGAATCCGAATCATTGCTGATGTATCCATACAAAATGTAGAAGGTGGTGTTTGGGAAAAAATGAACACTCCACTGTATCCGAATCTTCAAAGAATGCGAATTCACTATAACCGTATTTTACTGTATTAATATAATGAATTATTTAGGACCAAACTCGAGATAGGACAATGGTTTCTGAGCATTTTTAAATGCACTACGACAGCGCCATATAATTTTATAACGGTGTAATCTCCCTGCAGTAATTGGTCCGAAAGTTGCCAGTTACAACACGTGACCTTTGACATCAAGGATCATAAGTTTACCCACTCCTTAACCAATATTCACTTCAAACGTTTTCTTGAAAGCATATTATTTTTAGTCTGATTATTAAGCCGTCTTGAACTTCAACCTTACTGATATCCTTAGTATAATAAATCACCTGTTTACCAATGTATTTTTACAGGAATTCAAATTAATTGACAAGACGCAGGTTTCTTTCAAATTAAACACGTGCATTCACAAAAACTCTTGTCCTAAACACCATTAACTTTAATTGTATTTCAAACTTATGTACATTTTTAGTGTATTTTATCGTCTGTTTATTGACGACCTTGAATAGTTGAATTTTAAGGTTTTTTAGGATTTGATTTCACGTGAATTTAAAACCATGCTTGTGGTCTCTGTCTTGTAATCACTGGCCTTTTACCGCTATGAGTTCGAATTCCACACGGGACCAAATTTTACATTTTTACATTAATTTAAGGAAGCTGTCACGCTAGATTACTGAATGTCAATGGTTCTACTCAGGTAGTGTACGCTTGGGGAAGGGTCTTCATCCACCGTTAAAATTTGTTATTAGAGGGAGATTTATAAGCACATGCAGTTTACCGTTTCGCATGTGGCAAATTTGAAGTTCGCCAAGTGATCCAGCATGGCTGTTAGTGCGACGTTAAACCCGAGACAAAAAAAACTCAAGGGTAATGAACAACCAGTATTTACTCCGTCACGGATAAAGACAAACATAGGATATTATGTATCATACAAATAACAGATCAAGCCACGCTGTTATAATCATGCATTTTATCACGAACCACTTGAAAAGCGAATTGCACCCTTTGTTCAGTGGAAATGAACACGAATACTTAACCGTGTACATCATTTTGTAATAATAGCGTGTGACAGTTGATAGAGAGTACAGTCAAATCCTTAACAATGCGTGTATGGTTATGATCTCAAAGCAGGCCCGGGTCTAGGGTTTTGTATTAGGGGGTCGGAGAGAAGGGTGCATTTATATTGATACCGGTTGTGTTTAAAGGACAGTATATATATATCTATGCGGTATTTAAACAGCACGGCACGACGCTTCGAGTAAATGGTGAAAGGGGTGTTTTATGCTGTTAATCTTCACTGTCACGCGACAATATATTATTGTAAGATTATTTCATTAACCAGAAGGTCTTAGACCCATGTTGTGGTAGTGAATAAAGTACGAGCATAAATATGAACAATAATTCGTGTATGCCTATACAACAAATGGAAATTGAATTGAAAACTTACGCTGACACTAAAAATATATAAATAAATGTAAATATAAATACGAAGATCTCATGAATCATTACAAAACTTTTTAATTTGCATGTTAATCATATGTGTGCTTAGATGCAATTTACATACACACACAGTCGCACGCACGCACGCACACACGCACGCATATATATATATATATTAGATATATTATATATTAGACAAAAGTGTGCATTTGTAATAGGTAAATTCATATGATAGTAATGTTTAGGTATGATAAAAATTCTTAAAGTAAACAAATACATATTTCACTTTGTACTGTGTCTTTTACCTAAATTGTTATATATATATATATATATATATATATATATATATATGCGTATAAATAGATGCATGTAACTGTAATTCAGGCATTAAGTTACATTTTGGTTACAATAAGACACTAAAATGGAATAAAGTTTATAAACTTTTACTACATCATATAATATATATGTATATATCATGCAATGTGAAGTAAACCAGCATTGTAAAAGATATTATTACACAACGGAGACATCAAAATAATTTTATTGTATCATTATTGCGTTATATATTATTGTTGCATAAATTGCATGATCAAACTCCGACAGCTTTTTCTACGTATGTTGATAACTTATGTATGAGAACGTTCTATTTTCTGTTGTCATCAGATCAATAAATTTATGCATATTTAGGCATGCGCATTAACCTAGTAGCCATAAATGATTTCGTTTCTGTTGTTTTTGAATAAACAGCATTCTTTAAAAAGTGGCATTCATCCTCTTATACTTTGCATTATAGTCATAATTGTTCATTAAGTGGAGTACTAATTGACCTGTTCCGTTCGCTGGAAAGATATTTGTTTGTGACTTTTGTCGATCCTCCAGCAAGATATTTATTTGTGTCTCATGTCGACACTCCAGCAAGTTATTTGTTTGAGACTAGTGTTGGATTACGACACTCCGAATTGTTAGTGATGTTTGTTGCTTATTTGGGTGTTGGATTATACCAGAAAAATTTCTTAAGTTATTTTTGAAACAACACTCGTATATGCTTACGTACGTAACTCGATGAATAATAAACGGTATCATGTGTACTTCTTATTGTTGTTTGTTTATTGTTGTTGTTGTTGTTGTTGTTTGCATTCATATATCAACATCTGAATGTTGTTCAGTATATGACCAGACTCGGACTCTGTATGATAAGTCAGGTAAACGTTGACAAACTTTTGCATGCGAGGGCCATGCTTGCATTAAAGAATTATGCATTGGCAACATACAGGTACATAAAATTGGTAAACGCCTGAGCATGTAAAAAGATACAAGTTAATCAAAGACGTGCTTATTTTGTAGCTTGGTAAACATAAAGAGCAATACATAATGACCTTGGTATTAAGATATACATGTAGCACATATGATATCCCCCGACATCTAAAGATTAGTCAAAATATCCCGTTCCGAAATTGAACCGTTACATCTAAGTTTTATCATTGTCCTACTTTTTTTTCATAATGTATCGGTGACAGAACGCAGACAGTACACTGATAATTCCAAATAGTATTTGTAAAGCGATACAAATGATTTTGAAGATTTTTTTGCAAACGATTTGAACTTTGTTTAAAATGATTGTCATTTAATTAAATTCATGCGTGTATGTATTGTTCATTTTAAATCAAATAGAACACCACAACAGTTGCAGGGTGATACCGAAGTGGCACCGAACCGATTATAACCGATAATCATAATGCAAGCTCAATTCAGTATTGTGAACTAAGGAATGATACCCCCCCCATTCCGTAGATAGTAAATGATAAAACCCCGTATACCGTTTGGCCTGTTTTAAGTCCAGTTACCGTCTCAATGTATTGATCACTAGATAGTAGTTAATTAAACTAACATGCAAAGAACAACCTATAGAAACTACATCAATTATTTATTTTTGAAGAACAGTAAAACCTTGATAATGAGACTACCATCGGGACCCTAAGAATCGGCCGTAATTATGAGGTGGTCTCATTATCAAGTTGGATTATAGAGGGGTTATTGGCAGCTGGTCTGAAAATAACTGGTCGTTATAACGAGGTGGTCGTAATATTTAGGTGGTCGCTATTTGAGATTATACTGTATTTATAAAATAATTTGATGGGCAAGTCTTTAGCTATTGGTGCGTTTTAAGAGTACCACCAACTCACGCACCCGCGGTCTGTAGACATAACTTTCTATCAATTAAGCGGTTACTTGTAAACAAGTTCAGCGCAAAAAAGTTTTTTTTCTACGTGACTTTGAATTGAAGTAGCTTTTTAGTTAAACTTTTTAAAGGACTTTGAATATTATTTCTATTTAAATCAGTTGGTACAATACAGGGACGGTAATTGAGAGGTGGTGTATTCATAACTCGGTAGAGTCAAAAGTTTCATCACGTCAGGCACTTGTTTCGGTAGCTAATCATCAGCTAAAATGAAATTTAATTGTCAAACGGTGTTAAGCCCAGTACAAACAATAGATATAAATTGTCCACGGCATGTTGTGGACCTTATTGACATATGTTTGTAAAGGAACGATATCTGGTGACATCGTAGTGATATACGTCTTAACGAAACGCGCTGTTAACTGTTTAAAGATCGCCACGACAGAGTTCCAAAGCTTTTGACAATCCTGTTGTCTTATTTCTTCGAGGGCCGTAGGAGGACCGTGCCCGCCTTCGTATTGTTGGGCTTCATGCCTGTTTTGTTTGCTTCGTGCTATGGAATGAATTATCCATGTTCGGCTCTGTTTGTTGTGCGCTGTGATAGTTTGTCTACCTCCTCAATGCTCTGTTTAACTACCAGTTCAGGCATTGCAGTTTTAAATCAATACACAATACGGGTATATGACTCTCTCATACCTTAAACTTACTTATACATACAACGACTGACTGATGCCCGGTTATGTACATTTATTTTTGTTTATGTATACATAATGTATTTACCTTTAGATAATGTACTTGTATCTGACAGGTTTCACTGTATTAATTAAAGTTAACGAGGCATTGAGTGTTTGTTGTAGAACATATACTGAAGCTGTATTAAAGAAACGTAAAACTGTATTAGATATCATGAATAAAACAGGCTAAATCAACCAGTTCAAGGTTTCTTATGGTTAAGTTACAAATTTTAAACAATAAAAGATATGACCCCAAACGTTTGCGAGGATTTAAACACAATTTGATATACGATACTAGATACACAACTGCTGGGTCAAAATGTAGTTGCGCAGTGGTTTAATTTTAACACGCATAAACTGCTGCAATGCCGGGATACAGTCAATTGAAATACAACATGAATATTTTTAAATACACTTTCAGTATTACCTAAATATAGTGCTGTGTCATTGACATCAATTGACGGATTAATTAAGCGTACATATTCTCATTTTGATCTTTCTTTCGCCCTTAGTTGATTAACGACAGGAAGATGGAACTTGACGATAGTGATTTTCATCACCGCGCATGCGCGTACTACAGTTGAATACTTACGTTTAATGAAACAAGAGAGTGAATTGAAAATGGGCGTATTTAGGGACAGGAAATGTAATAGTTCCTATCAGAATGAAACACTGAGCCGATGAAGATGGACTCACATTTGAAATGGATTTTGACATTCATGTTTATTGTACAGGTTAGTTTGGTGTTGTTGGTGTTGCTAATGTTGCCTCTGCTAATGTTGTCATTGTTGTTTTTGTTGTTGTCAAATGAACGGAATAGATTTAATTTGATATATTTTTGATAAAGCTGAAATGCATGAAATAAATTTGCGTCAAGATTACAATTTTTAATATGTGCACAGCATAATATTGTTGAGGACATAAAATTAATGCCATCACGTTTAATTCGAAATTTAGCCAGTCACTTTTTTACATCAAGTTAGTACATTGTATATATTTGAGAAAAAATGCACTTGTACAATGTTGTGTATACAAAAAGTAAAAAAAAAACATTTAAATTAGTGCATAAAATAATGCAAATAGACACTTAGCATAATCTCAATTTTCTTCCCTTTTGAAATATAAATTTAAATTTAACGAGGACAAATATTCACTATACTAGTTATCATTATACTAGTTGTCATGGTAACATGTGTGTTTAAAATGTGTTTAATAATAAAATCGTGTGTATAAGTTATTTTCCGGTCGTGATAATGATTCATACGAGTATTAGAGGAAGACGTTATTAATTCATTCAGTGTTGTGTTTTATAATGAAGTTTTCACTCAATACGGATGTTAGGGTTGCTGGACCAGAAATGAGTCTATTTAGAATATGATATATGGTACATATACCTACGAACATTTTATGTTTCACGATTCGGTGATTTTAGAATTTTTTATTTCATCGTCTTTGAAGTTTTGTTACTAATGTAAGTCAGAATCTCACCAGGGAATCCAATTTCATCTTAAAACATAGCGCGAAAGAGAATAAAGTATCATAATAAAATAGTTCATGTTTTTTTTTACATTCAAAATATTACGCGCAATCAAACACTATATCCTAGCGTATGAAGATTGAACACAAAGTCAATAGTTACATGTATTCCCACGTGAATAGTCGCAAATGTGATACCTGAAAAACTTGTCAAGAAAAAAAGTCTTACGAGTATTATAACAGTAATGTATATTAATTAATTATAACAATATCGAACGTACGTAATTGATTTACTATGGAATCAAAATACAAGATGCGTTAACTAGATAAAAATTTTCAACCGCGCAGTGTTAGTACGATGCAAATATCAAGGTTTATTTGCAATCCATTTTCCGGGACGAGATTCTGCCAACATATCTCACGCACGTCTGTCACGAGCTTTGTAAAATCCGATCCGTTCAAACGGAGTCGGCCGCTTATGTAATACGAATGAACGATTTTTTGTACAGCGATTAAATTACGTAAAATATTAGTTTCCTCTCAAAAAAAATAAAGAAATGTTCGATATTAGCTCTTAAATATTTTTTAAAATAAATTTCCATTTGTTTGAGTAATATCAAATGCGCAACTTTATCACCTTAATTAATTAAACATCGATGATATGGCGAATAACATGATCGGTTCAGACTTATGTTAACATCAATAATCAGATTACTGGGCAGAGAAAAAAACAATATATTTTAAATTTTTCTCTATCAATCGGAGCATTCAACCTTTAAAAGGATATAAATATTTATTAACTACTGAACTAATGGTAAGATGATAAAAGACTTTGTGCGTAAATTATCCAGTGCATTATGTTTTTTTTGTCTTCTGTAAGAATCTTTAATTAAATAATCAATTACTTTCAGCATTCTACGCGAAAGCGCAGTGGTTAATTCAGACCTCGGCGTCTTTTCCGCCAATACGTACTACGAATATCGTAAAATAATTAATAAATCAATGAAATCGTAATTGAACAAGCAGAGTCGGAATCGATCTATCGATTCACGGATTTATCTAAATTGACTGACATATCCCGATGTCAGCGTGTAGCCAGGTTTTTATGCATTGAATTTGCGGCAGTATCACCAAGAATGTCATCAAATTGCTAATTAAATTGTAATTAAATTCACCCATCTTAAAAGCAAAATCAGTTTTTTTTTCTCCGTGATATTTATCATACAAATTACATACATGAGTTGAACGAATAATTCTCACGAATATTAATCAAATTTAAAGCATGCGCTGTGACGATTACCATAAAATGAAATTCGTCAATATATCGAACACGTGTTGCAGAATTTTAGCATCACTACGAGCAATGGTTGTTCACTGCATGCCCGGAGATATGGGCTGTCAAGATTCTAAGATTTGTGATGAAATTCGTTTGTTTGCAATTCATGTTAAATTGATTGATTCAATTCATATTTACTGTGGTATTGCGTGTGTGTCATCGTGCTGAAGTATTTAAGTAACCAATATTTTGGTCACTTATAACAACAGAACAGGACAGAACAGAACAGACTTACATCAAAGACGTGTACATAGTACATTGTCTCTATAAGCAACATCGTACACAACTAATAAATCAAACACGAGATTAAAGCTACAAAAACAGCAGTAAAATAACTTCAGACCTTATAATTCGCGAATTGTGATGTACAGTGCAACCTCTCCAGAGAGGCCCTTTCTTGAGCAACTTACCTTCAACAACAGCATGATTTTTTCCCACTGTACGATTTAACTATTAATTTAACCTCCCTAGAGCAACAATCTCTCAACAACAACAACATTATTTTGCTTCTCCCAAATGGTGCTGCCTTGGAGCTTTATAGTAACCGTTTTATGTTGCTTGTATTTTGTATAATGGTATCTGTTAGCGGGAACATGAAACTCGTATGAATGAAACTATACGTAAATCATGTACGAATACAAGTTACTTAAGTACAAATCTATTCATTATTTAATGGGAAAAATGAACTACTAATAAAGTGGCGAGAAGACAGTACAAAACTCTATATGCAGGAAACATCCCCTTAGAACAGTTTAAAAACGGGGTCAGATTTGTGCGATATTGCGTGTACATGTATCAAGTATCAAGTGAGACGTTACTAAAACCAATACGCTATGATTTACATTTTTAAAACTCTAAATTAAACCAAATATCTCCTTTCTATAACTTTGTTGCGACTATCTTTTTGCTGTGATATGAAAGATGACATTAAGCGCTAATTGTATTTTAGCATTAATTTTTTTTATAATTAAAAAAAATGTTTTATTAAATTTATCCAGCATCATTGGTGAGCGGTTCTATTTAAATGCGAGTACTTGATTTACTGAGCTAAATATTTTGTTTTCCTTTACATAATGCAAATAAATATCATACCATTACTGTTCATTATTTAAGTGACATGACGTCATTTTTTATCATTCAAGCAACAGTAATATTGATAATAAATGTACCGTATTTTTCTATTAGTTGAGACAAAATTCAATCATGAATCGCTGATTTATCTCATAACAAACTTTTAGTTTTCTAAACGATATTTCAATTTCAGCTGCATTATTTATCTTTTAGCTGCAACACTTAGACAATTGAATTATAAATCGCATTTGCTATATTATCTTAGCGGCTATAATCCTAGCGGCAATTCTATTGCATTAGCGACAATCATATCTTATCGGCATTTTTATTGCCTTAAACGATAATTACATCATTTTTGCGCTAATATATTTACTTAACTGCAATTCTATCATCTTAGCGGTAATTATATCATCTTAGCGGTAATTCTATTATCTTAGCGGCACTTCTGTTATTTTAGTGGCAATTCTATTACCGTAGCGGTAATTTTATTATCTTTTCGGTAATTCTATTATTTTAGCAGCAATTCTATCATTTTTGCGGTAATTCAATTACCGTAGCGGTAATTCTGTTATTTTAGCGACAATTCTATTATTTTAGCCGTAATTCTATGACCGTAACTGTAATTCTATTACCTTCGCGGTAATTCTTCTGCCTTAGCAGTAATTCAATTTTCTTAGCAAGAATTATATTTTATTAGCGGTAATTCTGTTGACTTAACGGTAATTCTATTTTCTTTGTGGTAATTCTATTAACTTATCTGCCACTTATTGTCGTAACAGCACAGCTTAGCAACAATTACACTATAAAAGGAATATTTGTATGTATTAATAAAACCAATGTTTCTATGCTGCGTCCTTCTACTGTCATTAAACGTCAATCGCGACATAACCAGTCGGTTAATATTTCCGTTTTTAAAGACCGGTAACTTGCTACTTTAAACTTTTTACTTTCTTTTCTGACCTGATTTTCTCCTGACATAAACATCACTTGAATCCATGCACGTCTATGTTACTTACATGCTTTTTTTCGAAGAAACTTTTTAAAACGCAATTAATGAATACGAAAACTGAAATTATTTACGAGGCAGGTATATAAAGAAATGATATACAATGATACACGTATACAGAGATCTTTGCGGTGTTTAAGGCTAACGTCCTGTCAAATAAATAAACCCCCCACGTTCAGGCATCAAGCATTGTTATAATATGACAGTATTTTTTGTGCCAGTTAATTAGAGTAATTGTTCTGTTTTACGTATTAAATTAAACCTTCAATAAAGTATTTTAATATGTCTATACCCCCCATATTTGCTTGATTTAGATTTATACATATAAACTTGAACAAAATAACCTCCTTAAAATCATATACAGCCAAACCGATGAAAAAAGGTCATCGAAGTGATGAAATATGGCTAAAGGTTAGAAACGGATTCCCAGACACAACACATAGCCTACACAAGTTCCACCTACCCCCCCCCCCCAAAAAAAAATACCGGATCTAATACACATCAACCCAACTCCCACCCAGCGTACTGAAACATACACAAAGTGAGAAACTGTCCTTATTCGTCGTTAGTCTTTATGGAGAGGTATATTTGTTGTATTACACAGTAAAAACTCACTTCGCGATTATATAAATATATCAAAACAACCTCGTTATAGCGACCGCTTATTACGGACCGGTACAGAATAACCTCAAATGACGATAACACCAATATTACGACCACTTTGTTATAATGACCAGTTTTTAGACTGGCTTTCAATAATTCCTCTATAATTCCATTTGATACTGAGACCGCATCATTATTTCGACCGATTTTCATCCCAAAGGTGATCTCATTATCGAGGTTTTACTGTATTCCTTTATATTTCGATTCGGTTATTATAGAGACCGACTTCTTCGGTCCCAAAGGTGATCTTAATATTTAGGTTTTACTGTACATATTATTTTAGTGAGTGGTCACTATTAACAGATGTTCATGAAATCTTGTTTTACTGTATTAGTGCGAACATTGTTAGCAGATGACTCAAAAACGTGATACAACAGGCAATGGCGATTTTAATTAACATTGTTAAATATGATCTATTGAAAAAAGTATTTAATGAATCAATTTATAGATATGGATGGAAATTTAAGAAAATGTTTATGAAACGACCATCTTGAATTTAACACCTTATTTATCAAGCATACAGATATTTTTTTAAAGAATATTTTTTAAGGATAATGAATACTTACAATGAACGGTGTTTATGTGTTTGTGTTCATGTAAATAACCTTCCCTGCTCACAACTTTATTATCATATAAATTGTATAAACTAAAAGATAACTGATACACTTAAAATATTAATATCAATATTCAAATCCGATGGTTAATATGCCCCATTGTCATATACCACAGTGGTGTATACGTATTGTCATTTACCCGTACAGTAAAACCTTAATTATTTCAACTTGATAATGAGTTGACGTGAATAGATAGGATTGTCATCGAATCGAATGATATCGATATATCATCGATTTTTTAAAGAGTCTGCCAAGTTTCAAATTTCTAGTAAGATATTTTTATTCTTTACGTCTTTTAAAGTAACTTCATTTTATGAAGTTATTCACACTGAAATATACAACGCGCAAAAAAAATAGGAATTACTGGCCTGTTCATTTTAGAGGATGAAAGTAATTCATGTTTATTTAATGAATGTATGGATATATCGCCGATACTGATTTCCCCAAAAAATCATTTTTATTGGGTTTGACGCCTCTTTTCCACAATTTTTCAGTTATATACGGCGGACGGTTCACGTAACCAGTTTTCCTGGACTATATCCTAACCAGTATTAAATTACCCTTTCACAAGGAGCCAGCAACTTCTCCCGTACCCGAAAAATCGGTAGTAGTAATGTGGTGGTCTTATTATCAAGTTGAATTATAGGAGAAATATTGAAAGGAGGTCCAAAAATAAGTTACCATTATAACAAGGTGAACGTAATATTAAGGTGGTCGCAATGTGAAGTTTTACTATGTATATATGTACTAAGAAAGAAAATGTTTAGCATCGGGTAATTTTCATTTCGATTTTCATCAAGTATGATAAATATAATAAATAAAAAGAATATATATATAAATTACCCGATGCTAAACATTTTCTTTGTTAGTAATCGACTGATTAAACGTGTTTATCGAAATGCAACCATGCTGACTTCGTTGTCATAGCAACTGATAATCATACAGGTGGGGCTTAATAAATTATGATACAATTTTACCATAATTTGCATCCCTTTCGGGAGCATTGTTATTCGTGATCAGCAGTATTTCATTATATTACATATTAACGACAATAATTGAAATATGAAATATTTAGCGATCTGTATTCAAAAAAAGGCAGACATGCGCACTGCAAGATTCATATCACTACGCGAGGGTCTGAAGAACTGTTATCTAATTAGATTGTGTCTATTGACGTTCGTTAAAATTCTGTTTGAGTTGACCAGACTGCAGTACAAAGTATGTACACGTAAAATTGTACTTTAATCCTTGTTACAAATCGATTCTCATCGGGGAACCTCTAGTAGTACAGTACAACCTTTCTAATCCGAACTTTCTCGAACAGACAAAAATGTTCGAAATAGCGAGGTTTTTGGAATACAAAGGTCCCGGATTTTCCAAAGGCTGAATAGCATTAAATACATACCAAAAAGTCGGGACCGGCTGACGTGTTTGGTTTCTGGATTGGAAAGGTTCGTATTAGACAGGTTCTACGGTACAAGTATTTCGACTACTTATTTCGCAAGCATTAGTTGCAATTTCTTTATATTTAAAACATTTCGGACTTAACAATGTCAGTATTGACATGAATACATTGTATATCAAATATTTATTCGGTGATGATTTTAGAAATACTTTAGTCTAAATCATTTGTTATTGGTTTTCGCTTGATGAATAAGATGAACATTCAACACAAAACCAAATCGTTTCATAACATTTTACGTAACTCAAAACATTTCAACGGAATTTTAAAAGCAATTATAGCTTTGTAAGCTTAGTTTCTCATAAAAGACTATTTAAATAAATAATGAAATGTTGCATAAACAGGTCTACCACATGTGACGCATACTGTATGTTTTTCGCTTTCAAATCATTTATTCCTATCAACTGTCTTTCGTTCTTTGATGTTTTCTTCTGTATAAAGAATAATTGAATTAAATCTGCTTCATGTATTCCTATTGAGGATGACAACAACGCATTGTTTTGATTATTTCAATGAATTTTATTTTGCAAACCGGCAAAATGATGATTGCGCACATTTGAATAATTGTACCTATAATTATTTAATCAAATATACTTTAATGTGTGTTACGTGCGTGTGTATGTATATCAGCCAGAAGTAGGGACGAAATATATATATAACACATACATGATATATATTTGATTGTCTCATATATGTGAGCCAATCAGACGACAGCAAACACTGATATGCACAAAAAAACAGTTGTATGAAATTGGAACGCGGTTCTCAGTTCGCGATACGAATTCTAGAACGTAGTTCGCGATTCAAATTGCGAACTGCGTTCCGACTTTGTGCAACCAAAAAAAAAACTGACAGGTAACAGAGTAAACTTTAATAAATAAAAGAACCAGTCACCTAACAGCGTGGTTTTGTACTGATAGATGTTATTCAGACTATACTGCGCTCGTTAAGTCTTGTGGGACTCAGTTAGATGACTGCGCTCTCCTAATTACATATAGGAACCAGGGCTATTAGTATGTCAGCTCGTTGCAATAGCAGTCAATTTACTGCCATAATAAATTTTCATCATTAAATGTTGACCAAAAAATGCTACTTTAGTTTATTTTTTGAATGACCTGAAAAAAAACAAGACCTTGGCTTGTAGAAAATAAAAATATAGAATTTTGGTATATTGACCCCCACATATATATGAGGTCAAATTGTTAGCTATTAATTGTTAACGATTAATTCATGGAAGAATACAACATTTTAGTTCATAATCTCTACATCTTGAAATCAAGAGTTCACGTTTGCGACAGTTTACCAATAAAATCGAATTATCATGCTCTGAATAATTAAAACATAATATAATATTAACCATCAAATATGAAAATAATATTTTGACACGTGACATGTTTTATATTCTTTCTGGTTTTCAACAAATGACTAAGTGACATTAAACATCAATGTTACATGATATAATTATGACTTTTCACGCATGACGTGATGTTACGTTTAAATTAATAATATCAGGTATACTAACATATACTTTTGATAAATACCTCAATTACCTAAGCATAGTACTTAGTATACAATATGTATGTAACATATATCATCTACAAATGTCAAACGTGACCATAAAACATGATCTGTTTCATTGATAACTTAACAATATAACTACGACTATCGATTGAAATAAATATATATGTATAAAAATGCCTGATTACGTAATTACAAATAAAGGTTTAGATCTATACTTTAATTATAAATCGACAATAGCTTTTTTATTTTTGTATACGTCGTTTCTTATTAAGACCTTAAAAATAATTAACAGTTACCCGACTGACACTATATTTTGGCACCGACCCTAAAATTCTAATTGTAGAATCCAAAGTACGAAAATATTTGGGGACGAATTGTATTCTTGTATTCTTACAATAGACGTTTAGATAAAAAAAAATGGAGAAGTTCTTCAATCTACCGACCAAATATTTAGTAAAGTAACCACAAAATATGGCTACTTATTTACTAGCCGAATCTTTCTTCTACGATTGTTCATATAATTATAGTATTACACACCGAAAGCCAAACTTATTATCTCAAAATGGAGCGGACAGATTTTGGGAACCTTATTATATTGATAGGTTTACATGCTAAAATGATTTACCTTTTTTGTGTTCAAAAACAATGGTATTCATTCGATTTATTGACCCTTTCTATTTGCATTGAAGTCTATGACAGTCGCTAATTTTCAAAAATTAGAGAAAAAAGAGTGAATTCAATGAAAACTCGCGGTAAAAAAAGATGCAAAAAACAGCATCATTCTGTTTTAATAGAGGAAAAATATAGGTCGAGTTGCAATAGCTCGAACGATTAATAACAAGGGCAGCAACTCTTACAAAGTTTTCAAAATTTGTCATTAATAAGTTAAAGAAACCAGGGTAACTATGAAAAATGATTGTAATTGGGCAAAGCTATTTCTATTATATTAATATGTTTGAGTAGTATACAGTAGAAACTTTGAACAGGTACAATATTAAGGTTGTAATAACGGCCTAAATGATGAAATGGCAAACGCTGTAACAATAAAAGGAAGATTTCATTTGCTGTAGATATGTTTGTAAACTTTTCTTCTATGGCTGACAAAACAAATGATAGCTTTTCAAGTTAACAAACCTCGTGTAAATAACTAATACTCGTGGGATAAGATAGTTCGGTCCAATTTTAAATTTGATGTTGAAAATATTACAACAACAAAAAAAGAACAGCCGAGTATTCTTTATGATTTAAGGATAAAAAGTGAGAAGATAATCTTAAATACAAAACTTTTTGGTATAATTTCACTGAAACTTGATAAGCTTAGACTGGGATTTAATAGCCATCTTTCCCTCCTCATATTGACACGTACTGTCAGTGTATACTTTCAAATTAGTACGCCTAAACTGGTGTAAAATATCAGCCACCGACTATTTTTAAATGTTCTAAAGCTCAAAAATTAAAGATAGGTAAAAATAAGGTTTATAGTATATCGTTTGAGAAAAATATTATGATTAAGCCACGGTAATATATGAACGCCGTGCTATAAAATAAAGTAAAAGATGCGGTACAGGGGACGAAATGGGCTTAGATATAAATGTACAGTGGTACCTCTCTTACCTGTCCGAACTCGGAGGAAGTCCGGATTATAAGGGATTCCATATCTGTAAGGTTTGTATGTATTTGTAGAAAAAATATACAAAGGACTTACACGGAATATATTGATTAAAATATAAGTACCGGTAAATTTGTCTGGATTAAGGCGAAGGTCCGGATCAGAGGTGGTCCGGTTTCACTGTATTTGTACTGAAAGACATTATCCCGAAATGTTGACTTAATGAAGGTCTAAGTTCTGATATAACACTATTTTGAGGACCTGTACGTGGTATGTAACTGAAAAATTTAAAACACTTCAATATTAAGACCGATTCCTTCGATCCTGAAAGTGATCCCAACATCGAAGTTATACAATATTGTTGAAGCGCAGCGCCTATGTTTGAAAGTAACCAACTACGGTCTTACGTCAAAGAATGACTGTGTCTGTTGTGGCTAGAAAAATGTTCACACGCGCAGAACACATCATTCGCTGGTACAGACTGAACTTTGATGAAAGGAAGTTTTTGCCGTCTAGGCGTCAGAAATTGTTTTCATGAAACCGAAATGTCCAGAATGACTTGCAAGTCGTAAGAATTTGAATTTAAGCAAAAAATGTCGATTTGCATCAATTTATTTTGGTAGATTATCGGATGTTTTCGAATAAATCTTAATTAATCATCCCTTTGAACTCCTGCACTATCTTAGATGAAAATACAATGAATACCTCACAAACATCGGCAAACACGTTTTGGAACGTTCTCCTCTTCTCACGATCTGATACTTAGTTCAGTTTCAAAAAGTGACTACGTGCTAATCACGTAATGAAAAACTCAATTAAGATGGAAATATATCAAATAACAAGATAAATGCTCGAATGGGTCTTTACGAAACGAACCGAATCTAATCAATATTATACGTAACAATCAGGCTAGAAAAAAATAATTATGTTTGCGGTTACATAATCAAAACATATCGTAGGCAGTGCGCAAACTTTTTCTTTTCATTTTTTTCTGAACAGACCTTTCGTATTTTGGAGGTACCATTCGTCCCCAAATATTTTCGTACTTTTGAATTTGGATTTAGAAACTTCATGGTCACCGCGAAAAAAACATAAGATTCGGTAACCGTAAATATCAATATATTTTCAGGCTTAATAATAATGCTATAGTATGTATTTTGCGCTACATTTGAATTACGATCGTAAAATATTAACGTGATTAAACTACACTACGCGTTTTATTGTGTGGATAAAAGTGAATTTCAACTATTCATATTAGAATTTAAATCAACTAAGCATGAAATGTGATTAAAATAATCTAAATTACCACCAATGATGATAAGATTGATAATTGTTGTTATTACCCTCTATTTTACAACATAAATTTCTTTAATGTATAATTTTTATGTGTTTTGATTGATAAAAACATTAAATAGATTTATCTGATACGTTTTATTGACTTCAGTGCAATTATAGACCTAATGTAAAATTTAATAAAATTTTTGGAGTAAATGTAAAACAAAAATGTAAAATTTATTTTTCTGTTATTACATTTTTTTCGATGAAATACTCGTGGTATAGTATATTTTGCGCATTCCTGCATCATGATTTATATCGAATTTTCTTATCATCCAATCTAATACGCAGTGATCTCCCTTTACGGGGATCGTGGCTCTAAGCCATTACATAATTTTTCGTCAAGAATTTTAACAAAAAAGCAACATTTTTTTCCATTTTTGTCTCTATTTTTAGACTTAAAACAACAACTAAAACAATGAAAAAGAAAAACTAAGATACCGATGCGCCGGTTTATATCTAAACAAAACCAATTTCTTACTCAGTGATCTCCCTTTTTAAACACCTTTGTGAAAGCCAACAATACTCTGAAAGTCTTTATTAGTAGGAAAAGATATCTTGCACATTTGCGTCATTTAATTTTCTACCTGAAGTTAGTCTGTAATGACTCTTTTTCGTATAAACTAAGTAATTTTCTTGAAACTTCTGTCATGAACTATCCGCCATTTTGACACTCACGTGATCTAGCTAGAGTCACGTGAAGATATGTGATGGCAGTGGATACTACAGCGTAGCGTGTCGTATAACCTGTGTGTGAAATTTACTAGTATATAATATGATATACTTCAAATAAAAGTGACGAGAAATGTCAGAAATCAAAGAAACGCTTTGTACGCAAATAAGCCAGCGCTAGAGTCAGAAAGCTGACGAAACAATAAATCATTCTGGTGACTGTTGGTTGTGATCACTTCTAAAATGTTTTATCTTTATTTTAGCTCACTGTGTAGTTTGCCTCATTGTAAAACTTTCTTTGTTGTTCATATGTATGTTGCTTTAAATTTTGCTATGCCAATATATTACACTATGTATCCCCATAAGCCATAAGGATTGTTCTTAATAAGTTTACAAACTTACAAACTTTATGTTGATTTAATTTCAAAACATTAATACTCAGCACTTGTAATTTCATCATATGAATATTATTTACCGCAACATTTGATAATAAAAGTATTTTATTTTTAGTTGTCACTTGATCGTTTCAAGGATAGCTCTCTGTTTACCATATTGTTCTGATTGCTATGCATATGTATAAATCTCTTGGGTTTAGATCCTGCTTCTATTATTCATGTTATTTATCAGTAGTAATGGTCATTTTCATTCCTAGAACACTGATGTTGTTTTGTTACAGTAAATCATATTTTATTATTGATCAAACAATAAAAAAAACATCAAATTCATGAAAGAAACAAATATATACTTAAAAGTAATTACTTGTACGATTAAATGCTAGGAATATTTTTATAAATTTATTCACATTTTCTCATTAATGAACTGTGACAAGAAGGTTTTTTTTAAAACAATCGAAACAGCTGTTGTTAACGTCATTATCATTATTTTGCATTTTAATCATGAAAATTATCATTAAAAAATAATGTTCATTATATCGTCAAAAACATATTAAACCCTCAATATTTTGTTTTGGCGCAGACCCTTAAGTTTTTAATAGCAAACTCCAAAGTTCGAAAATATATTGGGACGAATCGCCCGTGCGAAATACGAAGGGTATGTTTAAAAAAAACATAGAAACAAAAAGTTTTGTGGCCTACCTTTTCCATAGGGGTTGGTGGTTGTGTGGTGGGTGGGGGGGGGGGCAAGTAACCCTACAGAAAATAAGTTTCTTGCTTTAGTAACTGTGGTTGCTATGGTAACAGCAGCTGCTGTTTATATTGGTATGGTGTTGACGGCGGTTAAACATGTTGTATCGCTGCTGAATGCATTTTACAGCTATTCATTAAACATAATGCATTATGTTTGATAGGAAATCAAATCACAGCATTTGAATAGGAAAAAAATAAGGGAAAGTTTGTTTATTTTCGAGTTTAATGTCACAGCTTGATTACTCATAACATAAAACTTGTAATGCCTTAGTTTGCTACAAAAGATATTAGAAAACGAAATCAATAGACAGCTTGTATCATTATGTTAATATTTTACGCTCGGATTTTAACTCGTATTTCAGGTGTAAAGTGAAAGGCTTACATCATTGGGCGTAATATTTCAAATTTTATAAAATTTGGGTAAAAAACGTGTAAAATGCATTTAATTTGATTTGCTACAAATAAATACAATCTTTAACCGTGAATTCGTTTGACGTTGTGTAGCCTGCAACGAAGAAATATTATATGGAGTTTGCAAACAATAGCCGCCTTTGATGTAATGTTTAGTCATTGCCAAAGGGTAATTTAAAACAAAAAAAAATGTTGTGTATGATTGTTTTGGCTTTCCTGTGTATATTAAATTGACACGCCAAACTTTAAATGTTGGTTTCAAATTAAAGTTTTCTATGATTATGTATACTGTATTTTTGGTGTATTTTTCATCACACCTAACCTACATTTCATGTGTTGTTAAAGTTGAAGGGATAGTATTGCATAAAATATCCAGTCCTCTCAAGTACCGACCACATGACAATGTTGTACTGGTTTCCGGCACTTAGCCATTAGTCATATTGGGAACCAGCAAGATAGACAATAACTAGATACATGCTTTTTTTCAAGCTTTTTGCGTACCGTTTAAATTTCATTATCTGTTTGTTGTGATATTAAAATAGATGAAGAAATAATAAAAACTGTGTAAAAATACATAAAATCATTTCTTGAACAATATATCTAATTTATATTTTGTATATTTTCACATTTTGACAATTTTAAATGGCATTAGCAATACTTCATGTAGCTAAACATATAATATGATACTAATATAGTTGGTATTTCCGGGCTTGACCAAAATGTCCGGTTTTCTGAGAACTCCTGTTTTCAGAGATCTGTTGTTTGTACAAGGGAAAAAACATGGGACTTGAAAAATCATCCGATTTTCGGAGAATTCCGGTTTTCGGGGAGTCCGGTTTTTAGGGTTTTACTGAATAAAGAAATTCGTAGAACGCATTTGAATGGTAAGATTATTGTCGGAAGGTCCGGAACTGTACATTTGTGAGTGATCTTAAACACCTTATGTTACCGAATTTCAGTAAATTTTCGTTTTTATAGTTTTCTTTTTATTTTTGTTGAACAGGTTTGTGAGGGAAACGAACGCATCGCTCAACGGCTTGAACATCATGTAAAGAAACGAAGTCTAACAGAAGGTATTTCCATCAATGCTAACTTTGTTTATACAAGTAAAAATGAAGTACTTAAATATTTGTACATAGTAAATTTAGCTTCCGCAGGAAGATTCGCGGAAAACTCTCTTGTGGCTTTTATGCGCATGCGTAAGTAGCTGCCGGAAGTAAAATCACTCAGTCAATGATATAATGTGTTTACTTTGAAAATGCCATATTGTTCGTTTGTATTTAGTTTAGATAATGTATCGACACATTTCACGCGACAACAATTGACTTCATCATCAGTAAACAGTGGCTAATGTTCTGAAAACCAAGCAATTATATAGAAACAATTTACTGGTGTGTATATTTAATTTGTTAATGGGAATTTTATTTAATTATCGATGACGAGACAGAATATAATTGCTCGGTCTGCTATCAACGATCAACGAACGTTTGACATCGGAGTTTTTCCACAGATATAAAAGAGACTGGTTACAATGACTTGTAAAACTTGCGATTTTTCGGATGTCTAAATGAAGTTGTGCGATTTGCTTACCGCGATATTTGTCGTGAAAATATTAATGATAGAGAGAATTCAATAAAGGATTTTATGAAATCCAAAAATCATAAATTCCCACATTCCGACCATCACAACAGTATACACTTCGGGCACATAAATTAAAATGATATTAAGCAGTAATTTAATTTACATACATATTACGTTTATGTGATTATGATAAATATTTATAGACATATGAAAATAACTTTATTACTCTCACATAAGAAATAAAAACGAAATATCCATGAATACAACACACATCATGCTTCAGAACAAAAACATCGATGTATCATCTACATTCTGTATAAAGAGCAAACGTCACGATCATTTTATTATCACGACACCATTTTAAAATGGCGGGAATATCAAACCGTGCTAATACTCGGAAATTGTGATTGTTCGAATATTTACGGCGGTCCTGTGGGTATTCGAAGTATTGCGAATCAATTATAGTTAAATATGAGAGCAATCACTCACATTGTAATTTTAATTAATTTCTGTTGTTCATTATATTTGATATTTATTCTAGATGGATTCGGAGACTTTAAAACAGCCACTGTACAAATCTCAAATGAAGACGGGACAAATGGAAACCATCTTGTGTAAATATAGCATTAATATGTATTTTAGATTCCTTTTCTATTTTGAAAAAAAATAGACAAGGGATGAGAACTGACCCTTTCTTCTTCATAGTATAGTCACACACATATACAGTAAAACACCATTATAGTGAACTCGAGTATAGCGAAGAATCTGATACAGTGAAGTATTTATTCTTCCCGGACACGCCCTTCTTCATTTCATTGTAATTGATATAGTGAAATATGGACCTGATGAAATAAACATTCGTGTCCCTGTGATTTCACTATAACCGTATTCTTCTGAACTAAAGTTATTCAACCAGTAAATAGCATAGGGCGAAAGAAAAACGCCACTCAGACATTTTGGTTTGTGATTACACGCCCTTGACTTTTAACTGAACATAGGTAGGCATTTTTCAGCGTTATGTGTTTGATCTGGAAGAGAAGAGCTAAAATAAAGAAGTACTTCCGTTTTCAAATTTGCTAAATAATTTTTTGGAGCAGAGGATTTTGTAATGAATCGGTCTCCTAACTGAAAACCAACATTTTTAAAGGATGACCTAATGCACATTTGGTGTTTACCTTAAACTTTATTAGGCCCATTTCATAGGCAAAATTAAATACAGCAGAACACGGTTATAGCGGAGTCTTTGGGACCGGAGTATATGCTACGTATTCATGCTTTACTATATCCACATTAAAACGTACATTTAACGTTTGAAGAAAGGCTGGATATGAAAATAATGATTATTATAACCGATCTTTCGCTATATCTGATTTTACTAAAACTGTATACAAAAAAAATAGAAAGGAAATTTTTTCAACCTACATGATCCATTTTTATGGTCTTTTGGTCAGGTAATAGTTAACATGACTATTTTTGGCCTTAGCTCATTGTATTGAATTAATATACATGTTGTCATGACAATGATGTCCGCATTATTACTATACAGGATCTTTTAAAGACGTATGTTCACGCGTCATTCAGTTAGTATGTACAGAATTGTTGACAAATTACGCGTTAGCAAACATATTTTCGCGCATTTACAAAAAATGTAAGCTCATGTTTTCTCATTTTCGTACAGTTTCAAGAGTTCTCGACGTTTCCGTGACAACGCGAGATTTAAACACATCCACGAACCTGTTGTGCTGAGCTTTGGGGGAGAAGATATGGATTTTCAAATTAAAATGTTGCACGCCAAACCCGTGATCAGCAAGAACGCACGTATCAAAGCTTACAAAGGCAATCAAGAAACAAAAATACACACTGAATGGATGGATTGTTATTTGTATGGAACAGTTGACGACAATAAGACACAGACGGCTGTTATATCGTATTGCGATGGACTGGTAAAAAATTCAGTGTTTTCATGAGTGTTTTATTCAGTAATTAGATAAGGTCAGTAAGAAATTGTATGTACGATTACCCCACCCACCCTATTTTTGTTGTGCCGATCCTAACAACAGTTAGTTTCTAACAGCATAATTTAAAGTACGAAGATGTTTGGGGACGAATCGTACATCGAAAGTAAAATGTTTAAAAATCAAAAAGAAACGTTTGCGATCTACTAACCCTGTTATTGGGGGTAAACAAGTAACCGTAAGCATGACATTTCTTTCTAGTCTTAACAAATTAATGTATTTTATAAGAGTCTAATATATATTAGTCTTCAGGTCAAAGCAATATCTAATTTTAATGCATTTCGTTGTTGTTGTTGTTGTTGTTGTTGTTGTTGTTGTTGGCATGAACTGCACGGGATGTTGCTAACTAATAAGTTCAGCCTTATTTGAATAAATTGAATACCAAAATGTTTTTCACCAAATCAAGGTTATTTTGCAATTAATAAATTATTAAATGGAATATGATTCGAATCGTTGATTAAGTTACACAACACTGAAACCAGCCCAATGCCCTTCAGTTTTGTTTTGACAACCGGAGCATACATAGATGGTGCTGACGCAGCTTATGAATAAAATAAATGTTGACGTTAACATTGAATCGAACGAGATATTGCCTTTGAGAGGCGAATATTAATTGTCACTATAACAAAAAAAAACTTGTTTGACTAATTTTATTTATTGGAATCTTTCAAGTCCGAATCCCTCCAATTTTATATTTAGATCCAAGCACAGCATCCGGTCCCTAAATTTTGTTAGTATTCGTCTGAATGGTTCGGCCGGGGCAGATACAATTGTAACTATTCGGACTGACCAAAACGTTACATGTTTTTTTCTGATAAGCTAATGATTGTCGCAGTAATTGTAGTGAAAAATTTCCCGACAACGTGACTAAATTCTAATAACCAACGGATATAAATACTGGAGGGGGAAGTTGGGTCAGCCGAAAAAGTGTGCATAGCCATAGTTAGCAACTGACAGTCGGTGTTCCACTAGTCTTTATTGATGTGATGGTTTTGGCCCGGTAATATAACTTAACACGCCAATTAATTAATATTACAATAAATTATTCCTAGAGTGTTTTCGCATGCTTCCATGAACACAATTATTTATCTGTTGAATCTAACAGACGGCGTAACGTTGCGCTTCAAATTTCGAATAGGAAAACTCTTGTGCTGTTACAATAGAACATCGAGGAATTGATTTCCATAATCAAAGTCTTTTTAATGAATCTGTTGGAGTGTCCCTGTCATAATGTACTCTACTGATTAATTCATTAAACAAAACCTCACTTCTTCCACAACAACTAAACAGAAAAATACGTGTTCGCGGGGATATTAAATACTTCAATGTATTCGATTCTTTACTACAGTCAAACCTATGTTTACGACCACCTCCGAATTAAAACCACACTGCGAAAAAGGTCTTTCTTTGAAAAACCATCACTGATTATTTAGAACAAACTGACCTCCGAATAAAAGCCATATATTAAATTTTGTCTTTCCCAAGTGTAGTCTTTGTTCAAAGGCTGTGTATACATTTTGTTTAGGCCGGCTGGTTTACAATTGCGAATGGTACTTATAACATGGAGACAATAGATGATACGGACGGTGTTGAAACAGTCGCCATTGCTAAAGGAACTACTGCTGGAGTTTATGACGATGTAAAGGCCTCTCACGCAGAATACAAACAAAAAATTAGGGGTGAGCACGATATAGAACCCATTTATTCAATGGAACCTTTTCCGGAAGTCTTTTCCGGAAGACTTTTCCGGAAGTCATATTAATTTGACCAAAAAAATCTGATCCGGATTTCTTATTCAACATCAATATTCTATCGTGAAAAGTTGGATGTTTTTTTTATATTTCTTCTGTAGGAGGAAGCAGGCGTAATGTCTGACGAATAATGGAATTATTATGAAAAAAGTCAGAATGATGTAGGATCGTTTTAAATTTTATCATGATTTATCTAAAAAATGTTTTGTGCAGGAATGAAAAAAAAAACATCCAGAACTGAGAGTAATTGGGGTTCTTTATTTCTGGTCCTGGAATCGTGAATGATATTTCAGCGGAAACACCAGAAAACCCGAATGATAAAGGTGTTGCAGATATGTAATACATTCTGTCACAGAGATAGTCAAATACAGCGCGTACATACTCCGGTATATTGTCATCTCCAGTAGGCGAAAAAAAATACCTGGCTTCTAATAACGCCCTCCCCCCCCACCCTACCCCTCCAAAAAAATATAGAGTCGATAGCAGAATTTTCATTCTTTTTTTCACATTCTTTTTTTTCACAGCTGAGATGCAGGTCATAATTAGTTTTATGAAAATAAAAATGTTGACAATAAAAAATGATCGAGACCGGAGAAAGTCTATGGTCGGTCGAAAAAGGGGCCCGTCGGTTTAGCGGAAAACGGAAACGTTTTAAAGCCTTTTTAAGGGGTTTATAGACGTGTTAGGTTGTATAGAGATGGTTAAAATTTCAACTTCATACTCACAGATTCAGAAAGGAGGCGACAAAAAAGATCCGGAGATCCTATCGTCGTTGAAATACTTGTGATACTTGATCAGCAATTCTTGGAAGGATTGATAGAACGGGGCTATGAAACGGAACAACAGTGGTTTAATTTTATGACTCTCAAATGGATTGGGGTAAGAAAGCTGCTATCGAATTCTGTATATTTATTTAAATTTGAGGCATACAGATAAATGTACACTCAAATTGACAAAAACACCATTACTGAATGCGTAAATCAAAATAGTTATGTTTCCGATTATTCGTCTTAAACTATTATTGGGCACTGACCCTATAGTCTCTAACATCAAAATCCAAAGTACGAAAATATTTGGGGACGAATCTGACATCCAAAGTACGAAGGATATGTTTAGGGAAAACCAACCAGAAACATAAGTTTTGCGACCCACCTCCCCAGTTGCTTTGGTAACTGTTAATATAACTATTTTGTACCAGCTTAATAGACATTCGTCTGTTTCAGGTCCAGAAGGAATGGGGTGATCCAGCCCTTGAGCAAGACGTACAACTAGACGTTGAAGAGCTTATCTTCTTTATCGATGACCCGGTAAAATATTCCGTGTCATAGACATTTCTTAGCAAAGATAGCAGTTTTTAAACTTACAAGACTCGCCTCCACTTGTTTATAAATAAACCGTGTTTTACCCTATAGATTGTATTAGGATTCTTTTGTGGGGTGCTTGGTAAATACAGGGTGTCCCAAAATATATTTGCCAGTTAGAAAATTTAACTTTTGTACTAAATGTTAAACATACCGTAATGATACCTTATAATATTATTCAATATATCTAAAATATAATATAAACACGTATTTCAGTAGCTATGTTACTTTAATTTAATCATAATACATGTTCAACATGTCCACCCATTTTCCGCTGCAAGAGTCGGACGCAACATCGAAAATTGTCTAAATATTCATCTGACCGGACTGGTCCCCGGATGCCCTTCATTTCCATGCTGTCTGTCCAATACTTTCCCAAACACATAAAAATTGTTGACTATATGTCGTATTTGTTTACTCTATGGCACTGTTTCACTCGCATGTTTCTTTAAGTATCTTATAACCAAAGTAGGGGAATTTCCAAGCTCATAGAAAAGTTTGACAATTTCGTCATCTTCAGCCATTTTCAAGTATACAACTTACCATATGACGTCATCGATTCATTAGACGTTACGTTTAGGCGCTTAATGACGTTATGGTATGCTTTCTACAAAAATTCAGACTGTCAACTTTAATCTGATATATATACATGTAACTATAAAACGAGCCTTTAATCTGTCTGTTGCATTAATTTTTGTTGGTACCATAGTTTTACTAAATATCAATTTTCTAAATCGTGCGGTTGTTTGCAAAGAGTTTTGATCGCAAATACTTCCAACATAATTATGTAAAAATATTTCATCTGATATAATAGGTCATTGTGTCTCGAAAAGTCGTTCAATTCCATTTGAGAATTATAACTGGATATGAAATTATTTTCTGTCGTCCTATATTGTTCAGCTCGACTTAGCAGTGTATTCTATCTGTCTATTGCAGGCGTGGTACGTCCCAACACCGTCTGATCTAGGTTCGACATTGAATGCTATCTGCATTAATGGCATGACCAACGAGCCAACATATAATGATTTCGACCACATTCACTTGTTTTCAACGTACGAAATTATAATTATATCAGTCTTAATGTTCCATTGCTCCTTTTGTTCGTCGTTCTCTTCATTTGTCTTGATGGTTTCAATAATAACACTATTTTTGGATGTCTATTATTATCCATTCTACGGGCACACCAAACCTAGCTCCATCGTCTACATTTTACTTTTTAACTGTGTTTGCGGTCACCTCCGAATAAAGACCAACCTGTGTATAAAGGCCATTCTTTGAAAAATCGTCACTGATTATTTCGAACAAACTGACCTCCGAATAAAGGTCATCTGTCAATAAAGGCCACATTTTGTTTTCCAAAGGGTGGCCTTTGTTCAAAGTTTTGACTGTGGCTCTACTATTTCCGATTTTTCCCATACTTTGGAGCGGTTCCTTCACATATTCAAATTCTGATTTCTAGCTCATATTTATTAAAACTAAAGTTATAAAAGGTTGTTCGTTCATACAAATTAAATGAAAGGCGGCATTTTTCACTTTAGGCGGTACGATGTCAAAACATGGGGAATGTTAAAAAGTATAAGGCGAAGGTCCAAATTGTTAGTAAACGTTAAAACGGACAACGTGACTAGTTATACTAAACCAAAAATTATCGCCGACTTCTAAAGTTGTTCAATGACGATGTTTTAATTAATACCAAATATTTTCGTTACTTTACAAAGGACAGACAATTCTGTCAGAGGTAAGGCAAACGTCGGAGGCATATGCCAATATCAGAAAAAATGTGCAGTATCTACCGGCTTTGATCCACTTTCGCATTATGTCACCGCACACGAACTTGGTCACTGGTGAGTATTAGATGATTTCAACGCTTGATATCCAAGGCACTGTCAATGTTAATGTAGTCCACGCCAGCTTCGTCATTACAGTTTGGTAGTTCCAAACGTTCTCAACGCAAGTTTTTTATATAGATCTTTCAACAAACCTAATGTATCGGAAAGTTACTTAAAAAAACAAAATTCAATATCCCGGTCACACCTATGCATAAATCATTGTGATAGAATATGTGGCCCTTACTCATATTTGGCTCTTACATTCTGATTTTCTAAGTCTGACATATCAATAAATGCTCGTTAAAGAGTTGTATTTGTTCTTATGTTGGCCTTGGCATAAAGTTGGCTGTTAAATTTGATATGAATGTACAATATATATTGAATAATGACCTAACGATAAAAATCTTTAAATGTACTTATGATATTATTGCATGTGATACACCCGACTGTAATTCCATTCATTAAACTCTAACTAGTGTTTAAGTTACTATTACGTGTAGCGGTTTGTTTCAGTTTTGGATTGGATCATGACCTGGATGTCGGTTGCGGAAGTGCGGATGGACTTATGGGATACGTAGCAACTACAGGATGGAGCTTTTGCAGTATCGATGACTTGGCCTCATTTCTCCGGTATTGTTTCTTTTATTAGTTTGACATAACTTCGTGCTTAGTATTTTGTTTAAAGGATGGCGTAACACGTTGATATCAAGCTTAGGAGCAATTCTAGAAAATACCTAATGGATCAATGACAATTGTGCCAAATCTGATTATATGACGAAAAACAATGGAAAAATATAATACTGTTTTAATGTTAAGCTATTAACTTGATTGAAATGTTTTACTTCCATTTAATACGAAATATTTGTGCATTTTTGTTTTAATGAGTACAGTGCAACCTCTCCAGAGCGGCCCTCTCTTGAGCAACAACCTCCCTTCAACAACAGCATGATTTGTTTCCACTGTAATATTTAATATTAATTTTACCTCTCTACAGCAAACTCTCAACAACTACATAATTTCGCTTCTCCCAAACAGTGTTGCTTTGGAGAGGTTGCACTGTACTCTATTTGGATATAAATATATTATTATTTTTCGAAACAATTAAGCTGTTCGTTCGCCCGTCTGTACGTCCGTGTGTTCGTACGTCTGTTCGGACGCCTGTTTGTCCGGCGATCGTTCGTTAGTAGTTTTGTTTTTGCTTCCAGAGACTTTAAAAGCGCCGTGACCTGTTTGTACGAAGATGGTATCACTCTTCCTGATTCTGAAGGTGTGGACGTGATAGAGGCCTATCCAGGTGAGTGACAACCACTTAGTAAAAATTCATGATTTCCTTTAGGATTAATGAAGTGAATATTTCATTATAACTACTGGCTTTGCTTGCAGACTTAAAAACAACGATAATTACTTCTAAGCTTATCTTTCTTCTTATTCACTTAGACGTCACACCAAGTTTGAAGTCACACCAACAGACAATATCATTTTGCGACTTTTCCGGCTTTAACAGACATCCGACCTCTGATCCGAAGGTCCTGAGTTCGAATCCCGGCTTCGACGGGTTTCGTTCATGAACTTCACGGTCACATTTTTCTGACGTAGTACTGATGTAATGTCCACGAAACGGACTCGAGCGTGATTGATAGAAGCAAAATTGCTCGTTTCGCAATCGAGCTAAAATATAAAATATATATATAAACTATAACCTAAGACCCAAGTCGTTTATCTGGGTAGTAAAGATATCTTTCAAAAATGGCGACTGGAATCTAACGTTTTCGATGTAAAGCGTTATAATTATATGATTATTTTTAATTAAAGGCATGGTTTATAATGACGATGAAATGTGTAAAATGCTGTACGATGATGATTACGTGTACAAAGATGAATCAGAAAACGACCCGGTAGGTTGAAAGTGTGTGGTTACCACAACATGCGCACATTGGGTACAAGACCAGCAAAGTTTACTTTAGTGTCTTGTAAACATATTGCTATGAATAACAACGAATATCATTTTAATTATCAATAAAAATATTTCATTGAAGATCAACTAAAATGATTACTTTAATTGACGACATTGCGTGCGCAGACTTTCTTTTACCGTATTCAACGCGTTAACGTTAGCTATGTAAACCAAGGCAGACATTTTGATGCATTTTGTGTTTTAAACTAGGCTACCAAGTGTTCTTTTTGAATATAAATATTTACAAGAAATATGTATCAAATCATAACAAAATTTAAAGACGACTCCGTGGGCGAGTGGGTATGGTCTCTGACCAGCAATCATTAGTCCCTCACCGATGCGAGTCCGAATCCAAGACGGAACCAGACAAATATCGCATGTGAGGAAGCTGTCCAGCTAGCTTACGGAAGGTCGATGGTTCTACCCAGGTGAACGCCTGGGGTCATCCTCAATTGTCAAAGCTGAAAGTCACCAAATGCCCTGAGTATTTAATTAGATACATATTGTCAATATATTTTGTAGTATGGTTGTGTTGCCTTTTCTTGTATTAACATGAACCGATCTTCTGAACAATACGGCGTCAGCTACCGAGAGTCCGACCCCGTGGCTGGGAGATACTGTGCAGACGAAATGGTGAGTCTTTGAGTCTTGTTTCTACCCATCGTTACCGTGGCCACACCTCAGATAACCGAACAAAATACTAAAAAATGAGTACATATTTACCTGTGTTCGGGGAGGGCGTGATGGTCTCTGACTAGTAATTACTTGCTCCTCACCATTGTGAGTTCGAATCCAAGCCGGGACCAGACAGATTTACACGTGAGAAGGCTGTCCAGCTAGTTTAAGGAAGGTCGGTGTTTTCCACTCAGGTGTACGCCTGGGGTCATCCTCCACCGTTACAGCTGAAAAAATGACCAAATTTTTCTTGGACGTAAGTGCGGCGTTAAACCCCAATGAAAAATACATGTTTGTTCAGTTTCATTACTTAGTGTTTGCCCTACATTTTAAGCCAATCAGATTGCTCTAATTTTCAATTTCCTCGTGTCTAATCCATGAAGAAGGTTGGGGTTACTGATTCAGGAAGATTTTGTACGTTTAAGTAATGTGTCACTTTACGCGTCAAAGTCATTTTAGTTGTGATAGACGTTCTAAGTTAGATTTATATCCACACAATATATTTCTTTGTACACATCGACATGCTCTAAAATAGTTTATTAAATGTTGGTCGATGATAAAAAAAACGTATTGCTTTGCTTTGCAATTAACTCCGATAGATGAGATCACATTTTGTCGATACAATTATCCATTCAAAACGGAGCTGTGTAACAGAACGTAACTGTTAATGACGTCAGCTATGACGTCATATCAAACCATTTTCCATTTACGCATTGATTGTTTACAAGTATAAGCACATTATTTCGATACGTCGCTGACACAGGTACTGGACACAAAAGTTTAGATGTTCACATACATATACATGTGGAGCTAAAATTTGGTTTTGTGTCAAGCACCTGTGTCATTTGTTTAGCAAAATACGAGGGTCATCCAATAAATAGCGAGACTGCGCTTATAACTAAAGAAGGACTCTCTATTTATTGGATGACCCTCGCACAGAGCGCTTTTTAACACTAAATACACGATACTGGACAGAAAAATAATATTCAGTCCCAAGTTTGCCCTTAGCACATACTAGTAGTTATAAGTCGAGTTCAGGTCTTAAATACCCCTTTTCCCTTCGTATACCTGTACCTTATGAGGACACACACCGGTAACGTATACTATATATATTACAAAAACATCTCGATTTGAAGAGCACTTTTGGTATCCCAAAGTGGTCTTAAAACGAGAATGTATAAAGAAAATACTGAAACCGGTCCAGAAATATAGTGGTCGTTATAACAAGTTGGTCGTAATATTGAAGTTGTCGCTAAGCCAGGTCTTACTATACATATTTAGGTGTGCTCGTGGGGCAAAATCAATGGACAATACCAATGTATTGATTGGAATGATACTAATATTGAAATGTTCCCGAAAATTCAAGGTGGGTGGACGGAATGGAGTTCTGTTTCTTCTTGCTCTCGTACATGTGGATCTGGTGTACGGTACAGGCAAAGAACGTGTACGGACCCAGCGTGAGTATTGTAGTCCGGTTTCGTATTTCTGATTTTGTTTACTAAAATGGACTGGATCTATTAATTAATTAAGATTTAGCGTAATATATTATATTTAATATTCAAAGATACAGATGCCATGAGCGCTCGTTATGTATTATAAATATTATACAAGGTTATAAATCAAAGTTGCGTTCCGATCTTTATTGTCTTAGAATACAGTAGAACATGATTAAGTGAACTCGATATAGTGAAGATGTTATGTTCCTTCCACCAATCCGTTCTACATTTCAATGTTATGGATAAAGTAAAATGTGGTTATTGTTCTGGTCCGCATTAATTCATTACAACCGTGTCCTACTGTATATTTGCGTGTGACACTCTGTCCTTTACTAATACCGCATGCACAATTGGAGGTGTTTTTTACGAAACTTTGTTTAGTGTCATGCTTCAATGGTTGATAAATGTAATAATGTATGAAGGTTAGCCACATCATTTGCTTAAAATGTGAGTTTTCATATTTCAAAACAATAGTTTTACATGTGCTATAAAAAATATTCTGAAAACAGAAATTTTGTCGACCCATCTATCTTAATTGTTTTGGCCATGTAACCATAAATGCAACTATTTTTTGTTCTAGCCTAAACGTACTGCCGAGTCTTCCTAAGACTATTTTTCTGCTATTTTTACAAGGGTCAGACACTTCTACAGTTATCTGTATTTTCAGGCCTCAAAATGCTCCCCGGTGCGAAGGTATTGCCTTCACAGTAGAACTTTGTAATACAGAGGTAATGTGGGCAATTATTCACAGCTTCCTGAAATCGCATACCTTCCATATTGACAGTTCATAAAATCATTGTATTGTCAGACTATCATGTTCTGTTATTTCAATTAGAAATTCTATGAAAAAACTTGCAGAGTTTTGAATAATACAGTTTAGGTGCCCTATATTTTTATTATTATTATTATTATTATCATTATTATTTTATTATTATGATTATTTTATTATTTTTATGAAACGGAATGCCTAATAATTTTACACCGGAAGTGACGTATAAAATACACTAAAAGGAGTAATAATAGCTTATAATTCCAGCCATGCGCAGACGACAGTTCAGACGAAAGTGAGGTCATAAAACAACGGGCTGGAGAGACATGTACACACTGGAAAACCAATTCTTTGTTTGAGGCAATCGACAAAGTTTCGTCCAATTACCTGAATACTGGATCGGCATTTAGTAGTGTTGGTGAGATATTGTGTTTACCCTTAATGTGGTGGCCATGTTTGGCTAGTTGATGTATTAGAGAACTTTTCGCAGGACAGTTAGTCAACAGGACGATGGCAAGATACCCGGATACGGCACGTCTTCCTCAGTAATAATATGAAAAATGATAATTATACCGAAGTCATTTTCAAGTCATCGCATCGTGTCTGAATATAGACAAGTGTGTACGGAATTCGCATAAGAACTAAACAGAATTCACAGACGAAAGAAAATACATGAATGTTTAATCAACGGGCGAGTTAATCGCTAATCAATATTAATTGCCACACTAGCAATTAATACGTGCGGAAACACATTTGAACAACCCTGTTCATAATTAATTTCGTAGAGAATTGCTTTTTCCTAAGTCTTTGGTAACGTCATATGCCTATACGTACGCACAGTTCTGCAGGCTGGCTTATATAACACACATATAAGAATAAGTCTGTCTCCTTATTCTTCTGAGCGATTTGTAAGTTCGGATGAAGTCCATAGAACAGCTATAGCTTTGAACGTGGTGTGTTTTGTTGAATTGAATACTTCGGGTTATTGCTTAGAATAGAAATATGTTTTTGATTGCTGCGTTGTTCAAAACACAGTTTTCTGTTGTTTGTAATGACATGCCGTTAGTTGTAGCATGTGCGCTAAAATAACTGACTGTATTTGTATGACATTAAAAGTAAGAAAATGATTTTTTTTAAAAAATGAGTACAAAGCGGGTAGTTCGACATTATAGGATAGTGGTTATAGTGAATTCTTTGGAACCAGAATAGTTTACTTCACTTTATCTGAATTATTATTAGATTTTTTTGTTTTTATGTAACATATTGTCACTGGGGTTTAGCGCCGTTTTTCATTAATTTTTCAGTTATATACAGCGACCGGTTCACCTAACCACTTTTCCTGGACTGTATTCTAACCAGTACTAACTTACCCTTCCACAAGGAGCCGGCAACTTCTCCACATGTGGACGAAAATCGACATTTTTGTCAAATCTTCATAGAAGAGTATGACCTGCCGCGACCGGGGTTCAAACCCGGATCTTCGGGTTACAAGTCCAGCGCACTAAGAATTATTATTAGAACATTATTAATTATAGTTACTTGACCCACAACACGTAAAACGCCATTCATAACTTAAAAGTATCCATACAGTGGAAATCCTCCACATTGGTTCCTCTATAAACCGGTTTCCCTACTAATCTGCATTGTATTAACTGTCAGTATAACTAGAATCAAACAAATGTTTATACATAAT
This sequence comes from Lutraria rhynchaena, assembly GCA_008271625.1. Classification (NCBI taxonomy): domain Eukaryota; kingdom Metazoa; phylum Mollusca; class Bivalvia; order Venerida; family Mactridae; genus Lutraria; species Lutraria rhynchaena. Next base: position 3,009,629 of record VIBL01000004.1, on the reverse strand, counting down.
TGTATTATTTTGGTGGCAGATTTGGGACAATGTGAAGTCAAGTGCGACACTATTGATGGATATAATGCCGGATCTAAAGAAAGACACGGTCTTATGCCTGATGGAACACAGTGCAATCCTTCATCTTTGACGTCTAATGCCGACATATGGAAGCTACCAAGACGGTCTGGCATGACAGGACGTTGTATCATGGGTCAATGTCAGGTACACAACACATTTTTGTAGGAGTTCACGTCTGTTTACAACCGTATTCCAATTACACACTGCTGGTTAGTTTACTTAACCAGTGCTCCTGGATTCTGTGGAGGAAAAAATAAACCGAGGCATAGAACAATGATTACAATAAAACACGGGGTAATGGCGATCTTTGGGTAATGGACAGCATTTGAACATATTTGTAGTTATCATTACGGCACCTATTGACCATTACAATTATCATTTATTGTGATCATTTATTGTCCGTAAAATACAGTTACGACCACTCCAAAACTCTGGAAAAATGCAACTGATGTTCGCATTATAAAGACAAGAATAGGGGTATCGGAAAAAACATGCAAAATCATGGCAGAATACTACCTTCCCAAAATGCACCCAACAAATGAAGAGCACAAAACTGATAAACAAAACATCTTCTCGCTGGAGGTAATGCCTTGGGACCATCATATTAACACTCCTACGGTAGTTGATTTGTGGACTTTTACAATACTGAATTTTGTTGCTATATTTGCCCGTTGTTAATGTACTCGATAATTAATTATTAAATATATACACCAATGTATCATCTTTCTTTATGAACATGTTTTAGTTATTGGACTGCGCTAATGTTACCGGAGACTTAAGGAATGATGGTTGCGGGAAATGTGATGGAGACAACTCGACGTGTCAACCATTTGACGGAGTGTATGATACAAACATTGCCAAAGGTACAGGACAAAAACTATAAGATTCACTGAGTAAAATGTATAATACGAGCATTGCTCAAATATATTTGTATATCATAAAATCAGTCGTACAATTCTAATAATGTGTGTATTCATGTTTTTTATTTGGCTGTGTTGAAGTTACCAAGAGTTTAAGCTATAAATAAGCTTTCTTGTCTGACCAGATGTTCTTAAGCATCTATTTATTCGCCTAATAACATTACAATGTGATACAATACTACGTTAGTCAAGTCAAAATTAGTGGCTTAGCAAATTTAGTGCGTTCATCTCCAGACCATAAGTAACTCCTAGGAACACTGGAAAAAATATCATTCGAAATGGATTTCTTGCATTGAAGTAAATTGTTTCATCTTCCATTTATTCAGTTTTGTTTATCTTCAGGTGTCAGAGACATAATCACTATTTTACCCGCCAATGCATCGCTGATACAATTCCACTTCCCGTACGATGATATGAAAAAATACTATATAGGTATGTACAATCGCTCGGCGACAAATTTAAATTTCAATCCTCAATTCTACAACCACTCATTTTTCTTCCGATATTTTATATCTCTCTTGTATTACTGGTTAATGAGACCACATCAATGTTAAGACCACTTTCTATGGTGCCAAAGGCTGTGCCGCGGCCGTGGTCCAGAGGTTAGTTCGCTGGACGTGTAACCCGGAGATCCGGGTTCGAATCCCGGTCCTGGCAGGTTATACCCTTCTATGAAAATTAGGCAAAAATGAAAGCACTAATAACTTTTCGCATGCGAATCTTTAAGTAAGTACAAAAAAAATGTATTTGATAATTTAGTAGCCTTATAGTAACCTTATATTTATTTGTTCATCACGATAAATAAGTACAAATGTTTGACTTATTCACCAAGCACAGCCATCACTCTGTAGCACTCTTATGATGGCTATCTATTGTGAATGATCAATTTCTAAATGACCAGTGATAACTGGAATCGGTTTTTAGTGGAATTTCATCCCAGCAGCAGAAAATTTCATTGACTAAGTGGAAAAGTTCAAAACATAAATGCATGTATTAAGATAAATTGGTACTGAATCGGTAATGGATTCAAACATCATTAGAAGTCATCACTATAATTAAATTCATAGTCACAAACATTGGTCACAGAGGTTTGCAAAAATCAAGAAGTGGCTTAATGAGATAAAAGACCGAAGTAGGGAAGATCAACAACGAAGGACCAAAACGCTAAAGCTGAGTCCTCTCCAAAAAAGACGTCTTTGTAAATTGTTGTACAAAATGTACCATCTTGGTGTATTTTCAGAGTTGTTGATGAAAGACGATAAAGATGGTACCAGAACGAAAGTGATATCGTCCAGTACAGTGGACACTACAGCTAATCCTGTGTCATTCGCTGGTACACATTGGTACTTTGTGAGAGAACAGCAATCGTTGCATGCGTACGAACCACTCAACCAAGCCGTCTATGTCCAGGTTTGAAATCCATTCTGATTGTAATTACAATACCGATACTCATTTGGCGGCAGTATTAAGATTATAATGATTCAGTGATATTGTATGTATGATAATTGAATGATAATTGTATAATAATTATATGATAATTGTATGATACTTGTCAGGGGGACGCAAAGTGACGAAATAGTTTTTATCTTCAACGTTCCTTGTACTTATGCCTGTGCAAATAATTTGGTGTTAATTTCTTTTGTCTTTTTTTAAAGTATAGTGTTTTGTAATTTAAATTTCCCTGTAAGCATTGAGTAGGTTCAGTTTTCAAGTAGCTTCAAATATGACTATATTCAGGTAAATGACATAGAAAAGTGTAGTTTATAGCTCTCTAAAAATAGTCCGTAACATTCGTTCACGGATGGTAACTTTAGTCATCTTCAAAGTTGTCTTAGTGAAAATATGACATTACGACCTTTTGTGACTCATTGGTAATTAATGAAATTATAAAAAAATATTTGAACATCCCTAAAAAGATATGTATTATTTCGAAAACACGAAACATACAGGCCGATCAATTTCCATTGAATTAGCACACGTATGTTTTAAAAAGTGTTTTCTGGTGTCAAAGAAACATTTGACATTATCGATGATTTCAAAACCTTGAACTTTTGAAATTAATTGGTGGAAGACAATCAAACTGACCGTAGAATAGAGTATGTTGTTGCCATGACAACCAGAACATCCACTCGATGTTATTTTTTATAACACAAAATATAGGATTTGACAAAGATGGCCGTATTCTTCATGGAGAGTCGTCGTAATTGTTAATGAATGTCCTAATTAAGAAAAATAGATGTACTTTATTTTAATGATGTATCCTTGTAAGTAAAATAAATATTAATTTCGATTATTCTTTGTAGGTTTATAATAATGGTGATGCAAATAATTCGGGTATATATTATGGTTTCTCCTTGCCACCAGCCGATGAAAGTACGTATATTTAATTCATGGTCATATCTAAAATTGTTAAAAGTTATTTCTTTACTGTTGGAATCCATTGCTTATAAATAATTATATTATGGTTATATTATCTCAATGTTATGATCAACCTATTGACTGAGTTCCAACAATTTAATCATTATCATTTATTCGCTTCATCGTTTTTTGTTTTTGTTGTTGTTTTTTGGTAAATTTTGCATGGTCAATATTATATTGTTCATGTTTTCTGTTGGAAACTTCAGCCCTGGTTTTGTTTACCTTATTCACATTCATCTGATGATGTCCTTCATTGTTGTTCAAATGGTTACCATTAATCCTCTTTTAGTGTTATTTTTAGTCTGCCCTTTTACCTCCATTGGTAGAGAGTAGGGTCTACGGACCTATGGGCGTGGCACATGTTGTTGTGGTACTTTGGTTACACGAATTGTGTTTGTGTTACTCGTTCTTATCCGCTGACCGTTTACGTTAAAAAGTTTTTAGTTATTTGCGGAGAACAAGATAACAATCGGTACAAAACCCAGGAAAACTCGTAATGTCAACTGTTTGTCGGTATAGAATAGAATTCATGTTGAAAACGGGAGTGGAGCACGATGATATACATTTTTTTCTCCTTTTTTGATGATTTTAAGTTCTTTTTTATTGACTTTGTTTTGACGCCACTTTGGTTGTGCTCGTCTTTGCTTCGGAAACCCCTGTTGATTTATTTAAATATCCCAGAATTTTTAGATGTGGTTCACAGCAACTTAGGGGTTGTTTGTTTTCATGTCCTTTAATGTTTCGACATTTTTTTTGTATCAGTGGATGCTTGTAGCGGAGTATGTGAGAATGGTGGAACGTGGAACCAAGACTTATGTTCTTGTGAATGTGCTGCTGGTTTCTATGGTAACTTGTTTTCAAATACTTAAACGAAATATCAAAACATACGAATTACATCTTTTTGAGTAATTTATCTACAACTTACCGGTGTAGTTTACAATAATATCTTATGTCTCACTAAACCGAATTACATAATTAGATTTTAATACCACTCAGGCTGGTTTCGAGTGTAGATTATAAGACTCATGATAAGGCTGTAGCTGATTCAAGATCCGGACAAGATATATATTTTCCTTGACTAAAATCGTTGCTTTCGCATTCAATTGCCTTTGACAGTCTGACTAAAGTCTTTGCAGTCAATGAACCTTTGGCAGTTTTACTAAAGTCATTGCAGTCAAGATCAATGATCCCTTCCTGGCTACAGAATCACGTGTCTTATAATCAGTCTTACAGTTATTTAGGGGTGTGGGAGAAATGCACGAAGATGGTAACTTGTATTGACAATTGTTTGTCACACGTCAATAAATTTGTTTTGGTGATAAACCTCAAAACAACCCCATACAAACACTTCATAAGTAGCCGGATATTGTCGGCTAAGTGATGGTCACATTACTTACACCACTATATCGTTTTCAATCAAGATTTGTCCATCCGTTCATTGCTCGGCTTTTTCTCTATGGGGTTTTACGCCGCACCAACAGCCGGAGTCATTTGGCTGGTTTTCCAGCTTTGACAGTTAAGAACGGCCCCATATATACACCTGGGTAGAACCACCGACCATCCTTAAGCCAGGAGGACAGCTTCCTGAATTTCTTCTAGTCAAGGGTGGGATTCGAACCCACAGTGGTGAGGGACTAGTTATTCCTTGTCAGAGACTGTAATCACTCGACCTTGTATTCCTCAGCGCTTCGTTGTTTGTTTATTTGTGTAGGAAACAATTTTTAAGATTGTGAAGATGACTCGCTTAAGTTTTACTTGAAAATACTCAAGTCTGCTTATAGGTCAGCATACATCTGTTGTACAGGAGAGAAGGAATTTTGACTTCTTGTCCTGGTTTTAAAGTTAAATGCAATTTATTCGGTATATAATGGAATGACAGTGGAGAACATTTATAAACATACAATTTGCGTACATTCTTTTCAAATTAGGATTGGATTGCACTGATACTTGCTGGAAGTTTTGCAAGAACTCTCAACCATTCAAATCATCTGGTTGCAAGTGTGAATGTGGAGATAGAACGTACGGAACCTCGTGTGATTGCCAGTAAGTAACTTAACAATGATTATTGTCCTGTTTATTGTGTCTGAAAAAAATTAATAAAATCGAGTGATTACAGGCTTCAAGGAGAGGCGGTCCATTGTTTACGATATTTCCACCATGTGTGCCATTACTTTACTTCGCAAAGTTTTATTTTTAATTTTATTTGTGGTGAAATACGTCTTCATTAAGTGTCCGTTCACTGAATTAAACATTTCCCATTCAATCTTCATCAAACTTGGTCAAAATGTTTATTGATATAATATTTCTGTCAAGTTTGATACCCAGCAAAATCGCCCCTGGTATTCTTGAATTTTGGCCGCTGATTCAGTACTTATATACAAACAGAGAGCTCCCACTGATACGAATATGTTGGACCAGCAAAAGGTTTGCAGGTTAACGAGAGTTCTAGTCCAAAGTTAATAATTTCATATTAAGTTCGTCCCATTTGGTAATGTCTTTAAGGATGGTGTCGATGTAATCGTGATAGAACAGTGACCACAAGTAAACTAAGCAAAACATTTTTTAAGTTCATATTTGAAGGCATGTTTTATTGGGTGTCGTCTACCCCGTCCCTCGCTCCTTCCTCGATCCGAAGATAGCAAATAGGAGAGATATCAATGGAGATGGTTCTTATCCAATTCTAGGTATCCTTTCACTGGAATTGATTGTAGCGAGTGTAAGATAACGGAGTGTCAAAATGGAGGAACGTTCATCAGTGCTGTCTGTAGGTGTGCTTGTCCTCCGGGATATGGAGATTTGGACTGCAGTAGTAAGAACTTCCTCTTTTCAAAGTCGTATTGTCATCAGTTGTCTTGTGAACAGATGTGACCTTTATCATCACAAATTGTCGTTTAACGAAAACGAACTGTTGAATGTCAATGCTCTTTTGAACGTGATCTGATTCATTGACGGGGCCTTTTTTTCATTTTCGTATTGCCTGAAAAGTGTACCGCCTAGTGGCAGGTGAATAAACTCTGACATTTAAATTATTTTAACACAAACCCTCTGTAAAATGTACCTCTTTTATTTATTTTCACAATTCTTTTTTTGCCCGGATGTAAGTGTGAGGTTGAGCCCTCAAAACTAATTTACCCATCCCCTTGTAACTTCGCTACAGACTATTCCAAAGCGGTACCCTATGAGATAATGTATTTTTGCCCTCTATTTTTTTATATGGTTCTGAGTTGCCTCGGGTTGGGAGTTGATTTGGAGGAAGGTTGTATTTCGGGATGGGTGAAATGCTTTGAATGTGATTTAATCTAGCTCTTAATTTCTTATCTGTACTCTGCATTATTTTATTTAAGACCCCCAAATTTTCATTCTTTGGAATGATATGGCAAGCACGTAGTGTTGCAGTAATGCATTCGTAATATATGTAAGTCTTCGTAATATATGTAATACTGGCTTTAACAAGTAATACAGTTACTTTCTGCAGTTTGGCGAATTCTCTGTCATGGCATTAGACACAGAAAATGATTGCTTAGGTATTGACAAAACAATGATTATGTATCTATGCTCTTCGCGGTCTCTATACTTACAAACTGGCAATGCCGGTATATCATAGATTTAAAAAATCTAATTTTCATCTTCCTGACAGCACCGTGTGAGGATGCAAGCGGCGATACTGACAAATGTTTGACAAATGTGAATAAGGGATGGTGTGAATCCAATAATGAAAAAATGGAGGCGGATTGCTATAAGTCATGTGGGCTATGTGGTAAGAGGGTCAGTTTTTTATGATTATTTAGCATGCTGCCGTAGTGTATCGGCCGGTGTAGTGATGTAACATGTTCATGTTTCATTCCGGAGATATTTAGCATGACGTTGTATGAAGTCAATAGGTAATGTTTTGTTTGTCATTACGTTTGGTATATGTATGTGTTAAACTACTAGAACACAGCATGGCTGTCCGGTAAATGCTGACATGCCTAGGTATTTGAATTGCGTGCGGGTCTCTACATAGCTAAAAGAAAACTTGTGAATAAAACCATCTTGGCCTGAGATTTAGCAAAAGAAATACCCGGTTTTCATTAACATCCACAAAAATATAAGATCGGTATGTCGGCTGAAATGTTTTCATTTTTTTTATTTTGGAGATATAATTCATGAACAAATGAAAACATCGGCAAGAAAAAAAATGAGACTGAAAAAGCCTGGCAGAAAAAAAACTGGGGACGGTCTGGTTAGTGTAAACCGGGTATTTTTATACGCCTTAAAGAAATTGAGTAGAGTGTCTATGTTGTTTTGCAAAGTTTTTATCAACAAGGCGAGCATGTCCTGGTTTTCATATCGTAAAAATTATTGACAAAATCGTATTTATAGAATATTGTATGACTATTGTAATTACTGTGACATGATACCAGTATATTACATAGGAGTATGATTTGCTTCTACAGACCAAAATTAATTTTTGAAATGGCAAAATGAACAGCGTGTGAGTGGTTTTATTTATTATTTGTTCATGTTACACATTCACGTTTTACAGAAGTCAATTGAGGTACAATCTTAATCTGTCTAGTCAGTAGAGAATAAAGTCAGTAAATCGAAAGAGTTTTTACTTATTTGTCAGTCGCGCGACAAATACATTTGTACATTCTAAAACTTTTTTTATACACAAGAAATATCGTTGATGTTATTTTCAAACGACCTCAAATTGACATTTATAATAAAGATGTGTGTTGTTCTTACTTCAGAACCGGGTCCTCCAACGACTTCGTCATCAACAACGTCAACTTCGACGACTCCAACGCCGGAAACAACGCCAACTGCGCCGGAAACAACGCCAACAGCGCCGGAAACAACGCCAACAGCGCCGGAAACAACGCCAACAGTAACAAAAGTAAGTAAAGAAGTTTCTTTATGGATTGTAATACCAGCGTAGCTTCAGTTTGTGTTGATTAGAATTCAAAAGATCCTTCGGCCTTTCGGAAAATTTGTTTAGTGAATCTAGAATTCAACCAACATTTATATATGTTAAAAATTATTCAAGCAATTAATGCATTTATTCATTCTAAACAACTCAAATCTATTGAACAAGGAAACAATCATGTGTTAGCAGTTGTACAAGTTTTTAAGCGATTGTTTATCAACAGAAGCCGAAAAATAATGTCTGTAGCCGACGAAGACATACCAAATCAGGTATCAAAACATGCAATTTGTATGCATGAAAATATTCTATGTAACACAAAATTATAAAGGGAATAGGTCACTGGCTATTTAATCGAGGGCTGATATTTCAAAAGGTTCATTAAACTCTGTTTGTAACACCAAGTTTCTGTATAAAGCGTTCGTTCTCCGGATGGCAGTCAAAACTTGTCCGCAAAGACCACCATTGAGAGAGTGAACAAGAATAGCCGTTAATAAGTGCTAGTGTTTAGTTCTCAGATAAATTAAAAAGTAAAGTGTTGCATTGCCAAGATTTTCACTGAACTGGTCTCATTGTCTCTGAAAGTTGGTCTTAATATTCGACAGTACTAACAACTTTCCGTAAAATATTCACATTAACATGTTGCATGATATTGCTCATCTGAGCAGGTAGAAAACTAGTATCTTCATGTACAACAAACCCAATTTAATTCTTACAACATTCAGTAAAGCCTCACATAGCTATCACTTCAATTCTAAAATCACCTCATTATAACGACCACTTTTTACGAACTTGTACATTACGAGTTCTCTTTATTTCAACTTAATAATGAGACCATCCCAATCTTAAGAAATACAGTAAAACCTCGATATTGAGACCACCTTCCGGACCCGAAAAATCGATCGTATTGATGAGGTGGTCTCATTATCAAGTTGAATAATAAGTGGTCGTTGTAACAAGGTGGTCGTAATATTATTCATGTGGTCGCCATGTATGGTTTTACTGCATTGTTTTTTGGGGTCCAAAAGATATTCGATATATTGAGGTTTTAGTATACGTATAATGAACTCTGGCAATTAAAAAACGCCATGCTTCATATAACTATCTTTTAAGACATGGAAATTGATAATAATCAAATGAAAAATATGATAAAATTGAAAACGATGCGAGTGCATTTGAGACCTAATGCATCCATTGCAGCATGGTCAAGTAAAATTTCTAACACTTTTAAGTTTAACATGCAATTTATGTAGAAGAACAGAACGAATTATTGACAAAGAAACGGTACATATAAGCTGTCACACGTCAGTTGACAAGAAACGTCATTTACAACAATGTCATGTAGGTCAATTTAAAACGTTAAAGCGATCATATCATTACAGATACTTTAGATATTTAGAATATTTAGATATTGTACTTATTATTATCATCATGTAGTTGCTCGTAGTTTCAAACATAATCTCACACATTCATAGGAAACAACAAGGACGGTAAGTATAACATATGCTTGCCTGTGATATATTCAGAAAAATGTTGTGAAAACAGCAGCTTGTAGATAACCATCCAATAACCACTCCTCCATGTATCGTGTAGAAATGACATTGCATGTGTCAGTATTAGTTAGTTAATTCATTATTTCATGATTCGTTTATAATTTGATTTCTTCAGTTATGGCCGCACCAAATTAATCTCCTGTATCGGATTTAGCGCACCTAAAACTTTCCAGGAAGATGAAAAATACAGTTGTTGCCGCCCGCATGTGGTGGTAAAAACAAAAAACAATCCTTGTGAGACAACAATGAGGGCTCACAACACTATTTATTGTTTGTTTGTGTATATCAACACGAATTTTAAATGTTCTAAGCAATGGTACATACCGAAAATTGCAATGTTAATCCAATTAGCTGCGTAGACATATTCGTAGATTTATCATTTCGTGCCTAGTCAGGGGATAGAATAAAGTTCGTATCTTACAGTTCGTCCGTAACATATTTTTCGTGAAATAGAAAATTATTTCATTTAACATGATTATCGTTGAATCTTTACTGCAATATCATGTTGAACTGATATTCGTGATAAAAAGTATTATAGACATGTCCATTTTAAAGATGGGTGCTTTAGTTACACTGATATTACCATAAAGTGTAAGAATTTCGGACGACAAATTTCGGATGATAGCACTACGTTGTTTAACTTTAAATCACACGTGTATTTATGAAAATCAGTTCTTATTTGGTATTGTATTACTAATACTAGAATGTTGTATAGGAAGTATAATAGTATGAACACGTTTTTTTTGTAAAATAATTCGTGTATAACATTTGTGAAATCGAAAATGCGTATGCATTTTTGCATACAACAGTATACAAAGTATTCAAGACATTTACTTATAAGTGCATGAAAAGATTTGATTGTTTGTATTGTTATTGGTATTATTGATAAGTTGATTAGAACATTTTACTACACTTTACAAATCAAGCAGATCTGAAAACCGTTACTGGTACTGCAACAGGTCTAATGAAAAGAACCATGGGCAATTGTTTTATATTTTTCATCCCAAATGCAGTGGCTGCTCCTCATATTTGACACAAACACGTACGTTTAAACTGGGACATAGACGTGTTGATTCTTCCTTCCGCTCGCCCGTCCCATTTTTATTTTCGAAAAAATCCTGAAGAACAAGAAATTAATTTGGTGCAGCATAAGGGCAAACGTAGTTAACAGTAATCTTATTTCATCCATAAAATTACTTTTGTTTATTCCGTTGTTAGTAATATATACATGCGATTGAAAACATATAGGTGTCCCATAAATGCTGAAATAAGAATGTTGCTAATAGTAACACACGTGTCACCAATGACGCACACTATGTCGTTTATTGTTGAGAAGAGCACTAATTGTTTTGTGTCCTTCATCCTTCTTCTTTATTTTACCCAATGAATATGGTATTTTATTTAAACAATGGACTTAATGGTTGTGTTCATCCCAGTTGTGTTGAAATGAGTAAGATCGAGTTCTGTGTTTGTGGTGATCTCAATGTTTTCTTGTTCCTTCTTGTTTGTGTGGCGTTCTACTATGTCTTTTTCTATATCTTTGACGTCTGTGTCGGCGTTGTGAGTCTGTTTTGGAGGTGGATTTAGGGGAAAGTGATGTTTTGGGGAGGGTGAGATTTTTCTCTTCTTATCTATTCTGTATGGGACGTAGGGGGTGGCTAAATATGCAATCAAATCTTTGCTGATGACAACACGTGAATAATTACAATGATGTGAGTTACGGTCACTCTTCAGCGAAGATTCTCAGTAGTGTTGTATTTAAAGGGGCTAGTTTTCTCCTCTCCTGTAGCTTTTGTTTACAAGTGATTTGTGTTCTTAAGATCTGCTTGGAATTTGTTGGAACTCCACCATTTAAATACATATTGAAATGATTAATTTCTTCTCAATTAATGTTTATCATTGTCGTTTTTTCAGGAAAGTACATTAAGTCCTCCGGGTAGTCGAGCCGCTGCAGGTAAGATTAGACTCTTTGTGTGAAAAAGTGTTCTTCATCCACTGTTGTCTTTAGGTGTTAAACATTGCTTGTTTCTATTTGTATGCTCGTTAAAAATAGGGTAGGCAGGTAGGATTTTTTGTTGTTGTTTTTATCATTCATGAAAGCCGCTGTTGGGATTATTTTTGTGCGGAAAGGTAATAAAGTAGATGTATCATTCCAAAGTGTAGGGTCGCGGGGAAAAATTAGGGTGGGTCGGGTAACTAGAAACAGACAATTTTTTACGCCTTATATTGCTCATGAACGACCAAAAATTGAAATCTTATATGTTTGAAAATTGATATTTGGCACATCGATTAAGATGTGTATATTTGCGTATGTGCGCGCGCAAGGGTGTTGTGTGTGTTAAGTGTGTTTGTACGCAAACTAGACGAATCTCTTTAATTTCTGGCATGAATATTTGAATCATTTAAAGATCATTTTTAAAAGTGCATTCAATTTCACGAAATAAAAAAGATGTAGCCTGTAAGAGTGATTTATGTGAAAGTTACATAAATCTTTTATTGTGCAAATGTTGTAGAAAACATGACCAGGTTAAAAGTCAATATACAACTGCTTTGAATTCTTGAAATTTTTAATTCAATCATTAATACTGCGATTTTATTGAAATAAGCATGAATTCATACATGGAGATCACAGTCACAAGTACTTGTCATTTCGTATCATACAGTTTATCACACAGACAAATATTAATTTATTAATGATTCGAAGAAAGCTGAATACAGTATAACCCCTGAAAACCGGACTCTGAAAACCGGAATTCTCGTAAAATGGGACGATTTTTCATGTCCCATTTTTCTCTCTTCAATGATCAATAGTTCTCTGAAAACTGGAATTCTAAAAAACCTGACTTTTGCCTCAGTCCGGAAAGGGTCCGGTTTTCAGGGGTTTTATTGTATTTTCAATAATAGTAATACTGATGATATATCTATAATACCTTGTTTATACATTTTCAGGAGCGACCGACGCCATGTACATAGGCATTTGCATTCTTCTATCACTGACGATAACACTATACATGTAGAGCTAACTTCATGTCCATGTACAGAGTGAACATGTGGACAAAACTTCTAAAGATTTTCTCGGATTACCATCGCGTCAAGCTTTTTCGGCATCATACGCAAAGAGGACTTGATTTTTAAAGCCGGGCTTGTGGTAGCATGCAAACACAGCAGGAATATGAATTTGTATTTCATCCCTTGCCTCATAATGCCGCATTTCTCCGCATCTGAAGCAGACGACTTTTGAAAACATTGTGGCAAAAGAAACCATTGCTTGTAATGAATAATGGCGTCTTTTGTCACAATGTTTTTTTCACTCTGTCAGAGAGAAATAACCCAATTTATACAAAAAAATAAATTGATGTTTTGTACATTAGCTTTGAATTCTGAAGAGTTCAAAATATGCTTATGAGGCAAAGGGTTAAAAAAGAGAATCGTTGCCACTTTTAGGCTCTATAAACTACAAGTATGTTGTATTTTAATGGACTTAACTTCAATTTTAATCATAGCATGTTTTAGTTTTAACGAAATCTCTAATTGAATTCAAAATGTGACAATAGTACGGTTCATGTCTATATATGTTCTTTTTAAAGTGTCTTTCACTACAACTCATTCATTCATTCATTCATTCATTCATTCATTCATTCATTCATTCATTCATTCATTCATTCATTCATTCATTCATTTAATATTTCTTTCATTTATACATCCCATCTTTCTTTCTTTCATTTGAATTTTTGAATTGTTGATAGAGACTTTTAGCATTTCCTTGTTCATGTATATGAACTGTTAACATGGCGAATTTCACTTGGTGTAAACATACAATTACAAATTACAAACAGTATGATTCTAAAGCTGTTATTCAATACATCACTTTATATAATAAAAACGATTTTGGTTTGATTGATGTCCTGATACTCGCGGGTTCGAGTCGTGACTTTCAAATGACCGAATGATTATGCATACCGTATACCGCATTGTGCTTTTCCCATGCATGGAAAATTTGTGAAACTTAAATCGCGAAATTACATTATGTTTCAAATCGCATAATTTGCCGCACGTGAAAAATCGATACATTGTATGCGATTATAAATTTCTTATAACCAAAAGGATGGTGTAATTGATTCAGGGTAATTGTTTTCATTAAATTATCAAAAAAATCGCCATTTCTTCTACGAGTATTTTTCTGTAAAGTCAGCATTTTCTTTTTTGCCCAATAACTATTGTTAACTGTATTGAAAAATATTTTTATGGTGATATATTACGTAATTTTATAATGTGTCTTTTTTCGGATTGAACTATTATGTATAATCTTCGTGAAACCCATGGAAAACAGATTTGGCGCCTGTTCAAAAGTGTCTGCATTCCAGAAAAAAAATCTACTTCACTTACATTGTTTTGGTTTTTGGACTTTTGGATTTTACTGGATATTTTCTGACTGATCCAATGGAAGTCCACTGACATATTGTTTTTTCTTTCATATGGTGATATATTACGTAATGTATGTAGTAGTTTTGTGGTATACATGTATATACAACATGTATGTGCCGATCAGACATATATCAGACATTTTTTTATTGCGTAAGCTGTGATGTTTATTTCAATACTTGTATTATTCTAATGAAATGTTCAGAGTGTACTGCTGAATAGTGCAATTAAATGTACTAGTATCTGTTATAAAATGTATTATACTAATGGCATATTCTACAATTTATCAGGACAGCAATCGTATTTTATTAAAGTAGCCTAAGAGCTAGTTTCCCTCATAGAACTTTGATTTCTCGCCGCTATACAATGATTAAAGCTAGCAAGCCACGAGTGGCGGTCAGCATAAAGCCCGAAATTCGGAACAATGCTCGTTAGTTTGGAGAGCTTGAGGATTCTTAATGGATCTATGAGCCATAAAATTTTGACAAAATACCGTTCCCTCATTGCCATCAATGCTTTACATACATGTGAATTATTTTAGCCGATTTGACTGCGTGTGTTGTTATCAGTCATTTTAATGAATTTTTACTTACCATACTGTCTTGTTTCCTATTGCATTAGTAGGAATATAATATTAACTTTATTTTAAGGGACTTTATTTTCATATAGAAGAAATATTGACAAACATAACATCAACAAAGAATATGCCTACCTACCTACCTACCTATCCACAGTTAAAAGTTTGGGATCACATAAGCACTTACTAACATTTTTATGGATGGTCTGATGTGATCCATCCTGTCACCACAAATGTACAGTTTAAACCATTGTATGCCGGAGGTTAATAGCCGTATGGATACAGTTGATACTCCATTGCCATCCTTTTCACGTACAGTCAAGTTGTACAAAACACCAACTCATTTTTATATTCGTTTTTCGCTGAATGAGGTCTCACCACGTGTTCCCAAGCACAGTCAAAGGCAAGAAAGAAAATTAGTACACCATTCTGATCTCACCTTAGGTTTTATGCTTTATAGAGACTTACCACGATTTAAACAACACTCAACCCCAGATATTATTTATTAATTTATAGAACTGAAGTACAAATGTTTATAAAGTATATTTACTTTACTTTGTTACAGCACAAATATGCATGAGAAACGATTTTATTATGTTGTTGACTTATACGATCGCTTTGTGTTGTTTTGTTGTGTACCTTTTTTCCATTGGTTTTATTGTTTATAATAGAATTATTCTTTTAGCGAAAAAATTGTTTGTTGTTTTTTTTTCTTCTTTCGGATTTCTTAAATCAATGATCATATGAATATTTAAAAATGCTAGCATTGTATTCACCAAGTTCAAGAAAAATGCAATATAGTGTTTCGTTCCAACATCATTCCTACAAAAAATACAGAAGCCCAGATCGTTTGATCTTGGTTTTTATTAGTGAATACAGTGCCTTATTGAAAGATCGGCGTAAAATTAATAGTTCTATAATCACAACATGTTTAGCTATGTCGGTAGAACGCACGACTGTAAAGGGGCGTGGTGCCCTATCGCATTTTCATTGTCTTGGTTAGTAATTAAAGTCATTTGTTCGCCACCTTTGATTCACACATAGTGTGGTGAACGATTACGAAATGGATAGACAACAGGCAATGAGATCGAATATTTCAATACGGAACACAAACGACTGTTATATCAATGAATTTATGCTATTTACAGAGAGGCTATAGTTCATATGTAGTGGTTAACGCTGGATTTGGCTATATTTTTTAAAGAATTTTACGATTTTATGTTAAAATCATATACTTGTAGTGAGAATTAAAAGCCAGAATGAAGAAGGAAAACAAAATGTCAAAATCACTAAAAATAAAGGTCGGGTCTATCGCGTGACTGCAAACCAATATTTTTTCAAGGGTGGCTTATGCAAACCCTTTAATTCGTGGGTATTTAACAAAAATAATTGTTTAAAGAAAGTTCGTGAAACTATGTTATTTTTTGTCTTTCCCTACAAGATAAAATGACGCACGCAAATTTACAAGTATTGTGATAATGAACACAGCATATTAACGAAACGCTTCTTTCACATTATTTGTTCACTTAGCTTCCTAGGGGATGATTTCATTTGCGTAGGTAGTATTGTTTACAAGATATTCCAACATGTTTCTACGGGTTCGGTTGAGGAAAGCCGCTCGTTCGTGCGATTGATATTCACAGCTTCGGAGAAAACTTGCGCCCCAATGTGGTTTAACATGAACATTTCAATCTGTTGTTAGTAACATGTTGGAATTCATTACAAATGTCGCTTTTTTCTCAAGAGTTTAACTTCGTACCAACAGCCAGGGTCATTATGCGACTTTTCCAGTTTTAACGGTGGAGGAAGGCCCGTGGTGTACACTTATATAGGACTGTTTAAGCTGTAAAGACGCCAATTGACTGTGGCTGTTCGTATGACGTTAAACCTAAGTGAACACATGTATTTATGGGTAAATCCTTGCACTATTGTACGTTTTTGGTCAACCCTGGTAAATGTTTTCATGAAGCAGTTGAATTATTCAGCCTCGTGTGATTTGTTTTGTTTTATGTGACTTATTGTCACTGGGGTTTAACACCGTTTTTCAACAATTTTTCAGTTATGTACGTCGACCGGTTCACCTAACCAGTTTTCCTGGACTGTATACTAACCAGTACCGACTTACCCTTCCACAAGGAGCCGGCAACCTCTCCACATATGGAGGGAGATCGACATTTTTGTCAAATTTTCATAGAAGGGTATGACCTGTCGCGACCAGGATTCGAACCCAGATCTCCGGGTTACAAGACCAGCGAACTAACCACTGGACCACGGCCGCGGCTCGTGACATTTATAAATCGTAATGATTTAAATACAGGATGAACACTTGACCAATGTGACAAAATAAGGTGGGTTTATTTGTGTAACAAAATACAAATCATGATACAGTAGAGTTTTACAGAGGTTTTTATTATATATTTTATTATAAACATATTCTGAATAGATAAATAACATTCCATGACAACAATAATTGAAGAAAAAAGAGTTTGTGTTTAGCTTAATTATTTATCCCCGATTTCTGTAAAATAGTCGTTCCATAGGAAGTTGCTTTCGGAGTTAATAACTAACCAGAACCCATGTAATACGAAGGAGATTATAAACAAAAGGTATAATATTGGAAGGGACCATGAAACCATGATGAAAAATAAGTCCGAGACCCAACACCCAGATCACGTTGTACGGCGTGTTTCATAATAAAAAAGTAAATTTATGTAATAGCGAACAAATTGAACTATATATAACATACCAAAGCAGCTTCAAAACATCAAGTTTATATGAGCCAAAGACGTCATAACCGGGACATTTTTATTAAACAAAATAACTTAAAATAATCGCTATACATTTTTATTATATTCGTCAGAGTACAACTCAACAGTTTGAATACTTTCGTAGTGGAAATATTTTGTAAGAATCGTACTTTCTAATACAAAACACGCCAAAACCCAGTTCACATCAGTCTTGCGGCGGACGTACACCTATCTGCGACCAACTTTTTGTAGAAAATCCGTGTCGTGCGGCATCATCAAGACCCCCGAACAAATTCGCAATGCTGCAGGGCTATCGCAACATCGCAAACTAGATTTTCGACATGATTAATTTTATATAAGCTTCTTAAAGGTGCAACAAGTGATAAATACTATTCCTTAAACATTATGTCCATACACGAGTACAATAAACTTATAGTTGATACAACCCATCCTTTTCCAAATCCGCGTCCACCACGACTATATCAGGATTCTCTACCTCATCATTTCCCGGTCTTGCCGTGCATTCTACCTTTTGAACGATCGTGCTTCGACGGCGCCGTTGTGTGCTCTCGGTGGCAGAGAGAATAGACGATTTACGTGAAACTGGGTCATTTCTACAACTCACTAATAGTGTCAATGCTTGGCGATAATTTGAACTGAATTTGAAGAAAATGAAAAAGTGAAATGAGGCGTTTATGCTACGCAAAATCGTCAAAATGCCTGACCTGAGCATTTGTATCCAATGTTTATTATTCACATCCAAAACGCCAATAAGTTTCATGAAATAGCAAAAGTATGATGGAAAGCTAAGAAATGTCATTGATACCAAGTAAATAACAAGCATTTTGGTCACTTTGCTGACAGGTGATTTCACGTTACACGCATGCATTGGTTGTATGGAAATTACAGATTGCCTTCGTCTTTTGTAGCTCAGTATCCTTCTGACGGTCCGTATAATGACAACCATTATGATGACAGAGACAAGAAAGGGAAGAGGGAAGCCAAACACGAAAAGGAAGTACGACATGATCGTGTGCAGGATGGAAATATCCGAGACGAGTCGACCGTGAGATGCAGCTACGTAACCAATGTTCATCACACACGCAATGCTGACAAATACGATCACAAGCTTGACTTGGAAGTTTTCGGCATACAGTCGTTTCGCGTAGCAAGGATATTTCAGGAGTATCGTGTTTTCAAGTAGCAATAAAACAAATAACCACGAAGACAGAAGCCCGGATGTACGTTGAACAGTGAGAAGTATTTCATACAATACTTTGAAGTCTTTTATCTCTAAGTGGAACATCACCGCTATTTGTATCAGAAATGTACTTAATAGGAACACCGCGTCGTTGAGACATCTAAAAGCTAAATTTATGGAACATATTGAGCTGCGTAAAGAATTCGATAGGAATGTTAGTGCTGACAAAATATCTCCAAATATTCCAGTAAAGCAGATAAAGGCTGATAAAAAATGACTTAAGAAATACATGGTAGACATTGGCTTTTCTTGTATACTGATGATGTAAGTGTTGTCGATATGCACGTCCCCGCTGCTCTGGTTGTAGGAAAACAAATGAAATAGTGAAGGATCAGAAGCCATTTCTGTTGGTTCTTTAATGCTTAATATGTTTGAATGGAATTCCTGAAATGCCAAAAAAACCCGCAAAATTAATGGTCATGATTAATATGATTGTATACAGCAAAATACCAAATATTTCCAATATTTATCGTAGACAGTTAAACAAACATTATGAAATATCAGATAAAACGAAAACCCCATAATAAATCAAACAAAATTAAATAAAAACCTTACGCTCAGGTTGAAAGAGTTTTTAAAGTTGTTCTTCCTATCCGCTGCGTCTAGTGTTTGAAAGAGTTGTGAAATGTGTGGTACAGGTATTACAAGCGCGGTTCTTATATGATTTTTCGCGCACGCGCCGTGGAATCGGAACAGTTTATTGTCATTTATACTGCAGAGTATTTAGTTACGGACTTTGAAAACGCAACATCGGGATATTTTTATTTTGCCGAGAAGTCGAACACATTTGAATATGTTCAACTTGATCGTTGCAATAACTTGGTGATTTTTCCCTTTTACAGTGTTTATTTCTTATGATTATATTTTTATTCCAGCAATTGTAACGTTATTTAACTATTTCGGTATCAAAATGAAAGCCAAGTCAAACCTGTGAACAAATGCCATCTTTGGGAAAGACATATTGTGGCCTTTACTGGCAGGAAGCCTTTATTCGGAGGTCAGTTTGTTCTAAATAATCAGTGATAGTTTTTCAAGGAATGACCTTCATTGACAGGGTGGTCTGTAGTCAGAAGTGGTCTCATACACAAGTTTGATAGTATTGAAATAACTTTTAAAAATTCTGTTTTTCAATAATAGTAATGGAAATTTCGACAACATTTAAATATTTCGAAACTCAACGAAACTTTCGAAAATGCTTCGAGCGTTCGAAATCGTTCGTAAATCCGGGTGATGTGCCAGGCTGAACTTTCGCGATTTAAGTAAATCTTTCCCACAGGAAACACCTTACCAAAGGTTGCGTTTTTAAAGTCTTTAAGTATACTTTGCCGCATCATGTTTATTTCCATTTGAAGCGATTTAATTAACACATCGTTCGGTGAGAGTCACCGAACCAGAGGGGTTTGGTTATAACTAGTACACACTTGTTATTAAGAGCACACCTCAGCGGCGAAGCGATATGCCGTGGTGTGGTATACACGTTAGGTATCTCATTCATGAAATGATTTAATGCAACATGTGTACTATAAGCTATAAGCGCAATAACAGGAAATGATTTAAGTATGAATTACGAAAAAAATAATCTATCTACGAGTCTTTATCAAATGCATTTTTTTATATTTTTTCCAGTATATTTTCTTGTATTGTTACTTCATTCAGTATCTAAAGTTGTTTGTCATCTTGTACAACATCTTAGAATTTTATTTACAGGATCTCACGTATTTAGTCATCTTTTATATCATTTGTACATCTTCCCTCGGTTTTTACTCGGTCAGGTCAACAACGAGGGTCATTTGATGTCTTTTGCAGCTTTAATGGAGGAAGATCCCTTTGAAGAACCACCGAATTCAAATGTGCACGCCTGGGGTTTTCTTCCACCGTTCAGGCGGGAAAAGTTCCCCCAAAACACTATCCAGACAACGCCTGGCTCACACTTACCTTTCCAAGTCCCAGAACAATAAAATCTATCCTTCATGTCCATTTCGAATTCGTTACTTAACGTGCATTTATTATATGGCTTTTTTGAATGAATGAATGAATGAATGAATCAATCAATCAATATAAAACACGGAGGGTTTGACACTCACCTTCCACGTTTATACATATTCGCAAACAAATGTGCGCTCACATGCTATTACTGGTACTTTGATGCTCAAAAAGGATTATAGCATTTATTTTCATGAGAAGCAAATGTTGTGTTGTTTTTTTTGTTTTGTTCTTAATCTTCTAAATATCTGATATCTTGATGGCTAGATTCCAGTACTGTACATTTTGGCAAAAAATCCCTTTATTTGGAAGCAATGTTTAGTGGGAAATGCTTACATTTTAAGGAACAAAAGAAGATTAAGACAATACGAAAAGGCCAAAGTATAGTATAAACCAAAGCCATATTTAACAACCACCAATAAGTGAAGGCTGTCATATGATTAAAGATAAGAAAGGGATTACCAGAAAAAAAACATATACAAAATATCCAACCTTCGTTCCCCCCAAAATACTACTTACCCCAAATATCCCAACACAAACCGACCCACCACATAGGACGATACAAGAAATGGAGGACAAAACAACAGCCACTCAAAAACACACAAACTGCTGAATAAAGGTCAACTGCATATGAAATTCATAATTATACTTCTTATCTAGTGAC
Source organism: Lutraria rhynchaena (assembly GCA_008271625.1). NCBI lineage: Eukaryota > Metazoa > Mollusca > Bivalvia > Venerida > Mactridae > Lutraria > Lutraria rhynchaena. Next base: position 2,988,118 of record VIBL01000004.1, on the reverse strand, counting down.
AGTGTCCTTTGTTCACATGTTTGACTGTACGCGTGTGTTCAATGGCACATTAAGAAAGCAAAAGTAATAGCGGATCTGTGATGCTAAAATTGTGTTAAATTGTATTTGAAACATCCAAATTTAACCCCAAATTACCTTAAATGAAACAAACCATCACAGAATACGACCCCGTTCAACTGGTGAGTCGATTTTCTTTTTCAATTCATTTAAGGTACTTGAGTTTGATGCTTTAAATAAAATATATTACAATTTTACTATCACAGGTCGGTTACTACCCGTTTGAGTATCGAAGCAAACGCAACAACAGTTTTAACAAATCAAAAGCAAGCTTTTTATTCTTAACATGAAATGACCAACAAAACTAAAAAAAACATGTAGTACATTCCTTTACATGAATAAGCTAATGTTAGCGATCAAACATATAAGGCCAAAGAAAAAAAATGTAGTCATGTTTACGTTTTTTATGGAGCTGAACCAGAAGTTTCAAATAAAAAAAATCGAAGGTACGAAAATATCTGGGGACGAATCGAAAACACAATTAAGGAAAGGGACGTATCTACCCTACTTTTAGTCCAGTAACCGTAAACATGACTATTTTCCTAGCCTTAACAATGACAGTTCACAACCAAGAACTTAATTGTAAATCCTACAATGTTTTACTGCAGGAGACATACAAAATTATAAGTGGTTACCCATTTGTACATTCCAAACGAAGAGAAAAACTTTCACTTCACTGTCTTCGACAAATTACTAAGCTATCCAGATCTCGTCTTGCCAAAAAGTCTACGATCATTTCAAACGTAATATTCTCAACTTCTTGGGTATTATAAATGCATCAGGGTGAAACTTTGTTATCAAGTTATATATGTTTTATAAGTACATAATGATACACTATACATGCTAGTGTGATCATCCATGCATGTTGGGTTTCACGCATTCAGGCCTAAAATAACACCCTAATACTCAAACTCTTACGCGTTCAAACAAAACCTCCACTGCATTAAGTTACACTGGCTGACATCCAGTGATAACGACATTTACTTTCTTTAACACTTTTCAACATTAGGACTGCTACATCATTTTAAGAAGGTAGTGCAAAACAAAACAAAAAAAAAACAACAAAAAACAAACAAACAATAAAATAAAATAATCAACATGGTTTGTCATTTTAATAAGTAAGACTGTTATGTTTCACTTAAAAGGCTTCGTTAGCCTCTGCTGGAATCGCCCACAAACATCAGGGGCAACCACCTTATCTCACATTGTCTTAAAAACTATGTGTGATTGATGAGAAGAAATACAAACTAAGTAAACAATGATAAAAGCTTGGTTACCTGTTTATTACCATGGCAACCAAAGACAGGATTTGACAAGGGAATTAGTCCGAAAGCAAAATTGTCCTATTGGTCAAATTTTCTGACCTGCGTTCGAGGGATATAACAAAGCCACAACTTATCTACAGAATCCAGATTGGCTAGAATTCATATGAATGAAATGCATTTAACTAAATTTCAGGGAAGAATTTGTGTTTGAAATTGATATGAATTGACCACAATATAAATACGCTCAGTCTATAGTAGCACGTAAACAATACGCTGCATCATGCACATGTTATACAAGTTTATTCCAGAAAAACAGTTAACAAAAATTGTTATATTTAAGAATGGAAACCCACTAGTATATACATTGTACAAGTTTAAATGATCAATAAATTTCAATGATATCAAAATCAGATCTCTCGATTAAAATGAATTGAAGACTTGGATGAATCAAACGCCAAAATTAATATATACAAAATAAACATTAAATAAAACATATAAATGTCTCTATGAAAAGAAGGTTCTTTTCATAAGTTAAAATCATTCTTGATCGCAAGAGGTCCACCACAACTTGAAATCGTGTAGATTTTTCCAGACGTAAGCTAAGCAATAAGCTTGGCTCATACCGTATCCGCCATGCATGATATTAGCATAACCTTACACTCATGATTAGTTTGTAGTATCCGGTGAAGCATAAAATTCACACTCTTATGAAATTTCCTTCACTGATATTCCTCTGTAACTCTTGCTCCAGCACAGGGATAACTTTATCCATCTTCAAAGACTCTCCCTCTGTTTCATCTAAGAACAGAAACAAAGAATTATTCAAATTAAAGTAAAATGAATGAAAAAGTTTGCTGAAAACTCAAATTGTATTAGTAATAATTTTTCAACAAAAAATGGTACTTTATGCCCATTTTCAACATTAATATTGGTTTTATACCAACAGTAATACATTTTCAGAATTTCATGAATATTCTAATCTAATAATACCTCCTTATCACACTCAACTTCAATACAATCAGGCATGTTTAGGGCAATAAGACCAAAGCAATTCAGGTAGGTAGGTGACAAAACTTTTCTATTTTTCTAAACAAACCATTTGTGAGAATAAATGGTACAATTCCTTCCCAAGCTGTTTTTGTTTAGAGGATTTTGCATTTTGAAACTTCTGGGTCAGCACCAAAATAATAGGGTTGTTTGAGTAAACACCTAAACTTGACTCTTTTTTCTGGTCTCAAAGTTTTTCTGGGCTCCAAATCATACTTTAATACTATTTTTATACTAGAACTTACTTCCTGAAAACATTAATAAGTAATTGATAAGCGTCTTGAAGCAATATATATAAGAAAATAAAAACAAGGCATAATCACATACAAAAAATCTGCATGCAGGCACGAACGCACGCACACACACACACTAAAACTGACCACTATGTCCCACCTTTGATATACATGTAAATAGTTATCTGAAGTCTTTCGTCTTTACAAAAATTTACGATAATGTCCATAATACTCATTTCTTTTCAATACAGCACTCCAATCCCTTCTCATTATAGATAATGCTCTAAGCAATACCTACCCTACCTATGTACATTGTCCTCAAGACCACTCCCTCTGAGATTTTGCTTAGCCCCGCCCACAAAGTTTCATTAGTTGCCCAGTCTTTTGACTTGGATGTTCCATATTCAGTGTATTAATCGTTTGGTGCCGTCAATTAAGCATTTTATTCATTCTAAATGTTGGGGCTAAATCTTAGCTGAGGGGAACTGTGTTATAAATGTGGGAAGACAGAGACATAAATTATCACGGCCTTTAAACTAAATTTTGTTTTATTTGGAGATATTCCTACTCTCTATAAAACTGACTAATGCGCCCCCACTGAAATATATTAACTGAAAAGCTATTGAAAACAGGCATAAAACAAATAAAAATTACTTACAATACAAGAGTCTTCAAAGACTTTTAAATTCAAGGAAAAAGCTAACTCGGTAGTACAAAATATGCCACTTTGAAGGAAATAAAATTTAATTTTACCAAATAGCCACTTACCATCAAAGTAAATTATAGAGCATTTCTCACTAACTTTGCCCACTTTGGCATTAAATTCAGAATTCTGCATAATTCTATTGCTAAATTCTGCGAACAATCTGGCTTGCTCATTCATCTGAAGTTTATCGAGTCCCGCAAATGGAATCGAATTTGCCATGTCATGGAGGGCAATAGCTGGAGTGGCATATTCACGAGCATAGCATACTTTCTGTCAAAGAAAATATCAAACCCATTGCATTAGCACAAATATATATGCATTATGTAAGCAAAAATTAAAGAATCTATACTATAAATCTAACATATATTTTTCTAAATTTGAAATCTTCACTCATTTAATGGGTATTGTAAGGCTGCTTATAGTCACTACAAAGCCTGCTTAGATTTACAAACTATCTACAGCTGAAGGTTCCACATTAATTTTGATTTCATCTTAACATTACATTTATATCTATAAAATATCACAAAAAAATCTCTCGCTGACCCCTAAAATGACTAGAACACAACTATGACATATTTGTGTCATAATTTTCTGACTTCAATCTGGAGTGTTCCATTAAAATATATTTTATCAGACAAAATATTCCGATGGTAAGAACTTATTAATGAAATAATTGGGTTATTGTCCGAGTTTAATCAAAGATAATCCCTACAAATAGTAGGTAACCCAGAATTGCAATCAATTATTTGAAAAACGTGAGGTTAAATTTGTTTTGAATCATTTTGAGTTTTTCTTAGCATGCCCTTTACAAGAATATGAGGTACGTTTCATTCTCAAATATTCTTAAACTTTGATTTTCTCGACAGAATCTTATCAATCCGAGCCAAAAATAGGGTTGGTCAGGTATCTGTAAACTTGACTATTTATTCTGGCCTAATGAGGTAGTCATAATATCTAAATTGTCATTAACTGTATTAACCAATTACCTTTCCATCAGACATTGTCAGTTGGTAGAACTGCAGAAAGTACTTTCTTGGGCCTAAAACAATGGGTTCTAAGGCACCGAGGTGAACTTCTCTCTCAAACTGGGTACCAGGTTTGGGAACAGTGCATGACTTTGGCACCACTACAAAAACTTTCGGTACACAGATACACTGTTCCTCTGTACTGTATGTGGCCATTGCATCAATAAATCGCTCATTGAAGTCTGAAAATCAATTTAAATTAAAAATTAGGTTAATATTAATTGTAATATTAATTAAAAAGTACTTATCATTTTCTCCTGTTGAATCCCTCAGATGTAATTTAATATATGTCTTCCTTTTTAATCCCTTTCAATCATTAATTCATCTAGATATCCCCCTAACAATTGAGCCCCACCCTAGATGGCTTACTGATATAGAAAATTGAATGAGAGCTGATATGGTTACCCCCCAAACACCATCAGCTGATACATACATGTATATCTTGTACTATATCTTGAGACTTTTACGTAAGTTTCCATACTAATCACATAAAGTTTTCGAACTTTCGTAATATTAATAAATATGTTTAAATCACCAAGTAGTAAGAACATATTTTTTGGTTTGGAGTATTGCAGACTTTAATTAAAATAAACTTGTCAATAACAGCAACAATGAACTATAAATGAAGTACATGTAATTATTCAAGGACTTTAAAATAATTACTTCTTTCTGGTATTTGTCACGCAAGTTACACCCCCCCCCCCTCTGTAGCTTTGCTACAATATGTGCCAATCAGTACCCAGCAGGACTGTGTTTTGTCCTCCATTTTTTGGTGTTAGATGGATTTGCAATCAATTATTACCTTACAAGAACAAATGGCTTTTAGATACTAATATGATGTGCACTTACCATCCTAAAGGTTCGAACGAACGAACGAATGAATGAACAAACAAACAAACACAGGGTCCTTACATTTACAGCTTTCAAGCAGGCAGTTTTTGGAATAACAGGCGTGAAAATTGAGAGCATGTATACCGTATTGTTTCACACCATTGCTATGAATTATAGCAGGTATTTTAAAAAGGCAATTCATATGATAACAATAATGAAATTATTTTACCCACAAACCTATGAGAGGGATCAGCATTTGCTATGAATACTACCAGCACCAAATTATATAAGCATGGCTTAAATTGATTAACCATTCAACTTTAGGCTATTTTTTAAACTGACCTTAAGCAATGTTATTACAACAGGACATGGGTAGAATAAGGCCACAAAAAAGTAGTCGTGTTTTCAGTTACCCGACTGACTCAATTTTTGACGTCATTAACAAAGTATGAAAATATTTGGGGATGAATTAAGCTTTCAAAGCATGAAAAATATGTTAAGGGAAAAAATAGAAAAAAAAATTTTTGCAACCTACCTACCATATTTTATTCGGTCAAGAAACTAAAAACACAATTTTTACTTATGGTTTAAGTAAAGTTCAGCAGAAGTTCAACTAAGAGTATAAAATATACAAACCTCTTCCAGATGGCGATTTATGGATAAGATTGAAGCACATGTAGTTTAACAGGAAGGCATACGCTAGACCTTCATACAGAAGACCAGCAGGTAGAAAATCAACCATAGTTTTCTCTTCTGTAAAATATTATCAAACTCCTTAGTTATAAATTTTAGAAAGCCATGACCGTGGTCCAGTGGTTAGAGCACTGGACTTGTAACCCGAAATCCGGGTTCGAATCCTGGTTGCAGCGGCTCATACCCTTCAAATAAAATTTGACAAAAATGTCAATTTCCTCCGTATGTGGAGAAGTTGCCAGCTCTTTGTGGAAGGGTAAGTTAGTACTGGTTAGTATGCAGTCCAGGTACACTGGTTAGGTGGACCGGTTGCCATATATAACTGAAAAATTGTTGAAAAACGGCATTAAACCCCAGTGTTAATAAGTCACATAAAACAAAAAAAAATAAATTTTATACATATGCAATTTTACTGTACAGACACTGACTTTTAAGGACTTTGTAAGGTCAGTCTGGATGTAAATGAACAGAGCATGTTGGCAATTTTACACCACCAAACTGATTAAACCCAAACCAGCATATGATAGGGAACAATTATGATTTAATTCACAGAAATAACTATCAATCAATAAATATAATTCTGACCTTTTTTGGGTAAAAATTATATAAATTGTGACTTACTATGATTGCTTTGATAATTCCTTAAATTATATTCAGTGAAATCAAGAATCGTTTAAGCCCTTATCAAGCATTTTGAATAGAAATTCTTTAGAATATATTACTTCTAAGGGAAATATAAGTGAATATTTGATGAAACTTATTCGCATATTACAGAACATGGTGAAAGCGAATCCCTGAAACCAGAATAATCAGTTTTTGTATGGGTATTTCAACATCCAATAAAGTTTTACCTTGCATTACATTCCACAGTTTGTCTAAATAGTTTGGTTCTGACTGTTTCAACAAGGTGGTCCACCGGAAATGATAGGGTAATTTAGCTAAGTCAGAGCCATTTGCTAACACCGGAATTACCTGTAAAAGAATAAAAAAACATGTATTTTTTTGCTAATGGAAAACAAATGTCTTTACTTTCAAAACTGATTATTTGGTGATTTAATTAGTCGTCCGAGAAACTTGGAACTCTCGTACAGCTAAAGTCTTATACCTAAACTGTCTTTTACTTTTTCTAAGTCAATCATGATAAAACAATGATACTATTAATAAAAATGGATTTTTTATCAGCATTATTCATCTTGATTTGTATTTAGATATTAAATTGTATCTTTTTGATTAAAATACATTGAGAATATATTTCAGATTTGTGCACAGAGATATTCTCTGTTTCTTATTACATGGAGCCAAATTTAGCAGCATTCATGTCAAAGGCATATTGGTTTAAAAAAAATCAAATTTAACTGTGTATAGCTCAGGATGGGTGAAAAACTAGAATCATAACAAAAATATATATTAATTTGCACAAACCTCCACTTTGTTATCTGAGATACTTAGTTCTAGCGCAGAGTTGAATAACCAGGACATATGCGGGTCATTGATTCCCTCCTCTGAGAGAATAAAGATCTTCCATCTGGACTGGTCCAATTCTTTTATAGCACTTTTACCATTTCCATTCCCGAATTTGACACTTTTGGTCTCCAAGAATGTCTGCACACTGTCAGCAGCTATTATGTCAGGCTCTAAATTACCGCAGTACATAATGGATGCCGTCATTTTATCCATTTCCTATGAACGAATAAAATTACAGTATAACTTATAGTGCACGCCCGAAATTTCTTTAGTCTTTTAATTTGATTAATTTTCCATTTGACAACATCTTATAATGCACCATTCACAGTAGCAAGTCAGCTTAGTTAGCAGTCTGTGACCCACAGGAATGTTCCAGACTCAGACAATTCCTGTACAAGTTTCACCATTTTAATTTAGCTAGGTTTTTGTATTACATTAAAAATCATTTGTTGTCCAGTCAAGTTCCCAGAAGTTGCTTGTCAATTTCTTGCGCAATTGTTCACGCTCCCTTTTTTTTACCAATAAGAACTAACATGTCCCCGAATTCGATTCCATCAGCAACTTCCTGTCATCTAAAGTGTTACACCGTATCAGCAAAGTAAGACAAATGACCTGGAAAGTTCATTATTTCACTAGCATGGATCTAGATATGAAAAAAACTTTTGATAGAAAAAAAACACACACAGAAAAAATTACGCCTACCCCAAAATTAAAACATTTCCAAAAAACGTACCAACCCAAAAGGAGAAATGAATGATTATAGTCCAAGTCTGGTACCCTTGACTTCAAGGTCAACAGCCTAAATTCTGTCATTCATTTTGATGTGTGCTACATAACGATATGATGTTGATGCGTCAAAATACACAAATAAACAAACTCTTCTACAAACACATTTTGTCCATTGAGATTACTGGAGTTTTCTTTTAGCAAGCAGTGTTATAGCTGTATGAATTTCAAGAGTCAAAACATTTTTTTGTAGATGAAGGATTAGGAAGATGGTTGTTGGGCACATTTTACATGAAAACACATCAAATTTCTTCATTTATAATTATTCGTTAAAAAATGCACAGATTTCAGACAGGGTGAAAAAGAAATACAAACATTTCCATTTCCAATGCCAAACGGATTGTGCCTAAACACTGATTTTATCAAAGCCATACCATATAATTCAGCAAGAAATATACAAATAATGAAGTTTTTTGCCAAATGACCTTGAAAATCTCAGACAAAGGTCAAGGTAAAAGTTATGGAGGAAAATATCCCTCAGAATGGTCAACTAACAGCGCTCGAAGTTGAAAGTTAAAATATGACAGAGTTCAAAATTTAGTCCAACACAATATCTGGTAGAGAAGAAATGAAAAGAATAGAAAGTTGATCAAAGACAAAAAAATATGTCTACATTCATTGAAGGATCAAGAAACAGGAATAGTAGACAAGCTATAATGTACCTCCAATTTTCCTTTGGATTGAATAACTTTGCTATGTTCGACCTGAAAAATAATAATAAAAAAATAAATTCTTGATTATCAATTACTAAGTGATGAAATGATTATCTTATCAAAATTAACAATCACGCAGTATTTACAAGTATGAATTCTGTCCCTAAAATTACCACAGTTTATCAATTTTTGTACAAAAGTACAACGAAAGATTACGAACAGAATACATATAGAGAACTTGAACATATTTAAATTGCCATTCAAATTATTCAAAAGACTATGAGTGATGATTTAGCAATTGAAATATATTAGTCAGTTTGTTATCATTATGATCCAATGAAGAATATGCTATCTATATTACGTGTGTGTTAAAAGATACACAGATTAAATTTAGTGTGAAATACAATAAGGAACATATTAAGTACATGTATTTGAAAAGACCTAATACCTTAGAATTTACTGAACTTCTGTTTTCTGAAAACTGCAGGATATTAAGTCCATCCGAATATACAATAGTTTAAAACACATAGGTAACGAATATTACACTAGATAATACTTTCTCCCTATCATATTAATAACCCGATATTGTGGGTTACAATATAATAAACCTCCAGATATTATTATGATATAATTACAATATATGTTTCAATATTGTTTAACAATAATACAACTACACATGTATTTGTAAAGAAACATATGCGATAAAGCCATGTAATTGGAAATGTTAATTTCATTTTTTTGTAATATGTGAAATGTTGGGACATGTTGTGGGTTACTATATAATAAACCTCCAGATATTATTATGATATAATTACAATATATGTTTCAATATTGTTTAACAATAATACAACTACACAGGTATTTGTAAAGAAACATATGCGATAAAGCCATGTAATTGGAAATGTTAATTTCATTTTTTTGTAATATGTGAAATGTTGGGACATGTTGTGGGTTACTATATAATAAACCTCAAGATATTATTATGATATAATTACAATGTATGTTTCAATATTGTTTAACAATAATACAACTACACATGTATTTGTAAAGAAACATATGTGATAAAGCCATGTAATTGGAAATGTTAATTTCATTTTTTTGTAATATGCAAAATGTTGGGACATGTAGTCTTACTTTCAAAATAAAATTTATCCATCTACCTATCCATCAAATATGACATTAATATTGCCAACCTAGATATTTCAATGATATTAATATAAAATTTCATATGTTGATAGTTATTCATTCCTTGATAAGATTTGATGTAAGTGGTTTGGCAGTAAGTGTTAGGGATGGCAACAAATACCAATTTCTATATTCGAATATTCAGTCATACGTTAAAAGAAAAATCATACATTATTCATGACATTGCTATCATCATGCTTCTTTCGTTTTAACAGGATGTAGACTAAAAAACTGATGAATAGTGAATTATCATCATTATCATCATCATCACCCTGATTTGGAATATTGTAAGTACTATGTATTTCGAGTACATTGACCAGTCGGCCAGGTCAGAAGGTGAACAATTGAGAGAAATAAGGGTACACCTTTATACAGTCTATGATAAATCAATAAAGGTTGTTCACATACAACTGCCATTCCCAGGTGGACATTAGCACATGCTTAGCTTTAGTAGTGTAAGAATGAAATAGAAATTCAGGAAATGGTAAATTTTACATGAAGATAAAGTGGCTTATAAGACAAAATTGATATAGCAAATGAAAAATATATATTTCTACAAAAAAAAAAAACACAAAAAAATCGCACCAAACCAAAAATACAAACTTTCACTAAACTCAACAGCCAAAGAAACGTCCTTATGGGGAAGGACCCTAAGTGTACACCTGGTTAGAACCATCGATCTTCCATTAGCTAGCTGGACAGCTTCCTCACACGTGAATATTTTTTCTGACCATGGATGAGATTGGAACTCACAGGGGTGAGGGGCACAACAATGCACTATTTATGTCATTGGTGGATTAGGAGTGTATAGTAACATTCCTGTTTGGGTCTCAGTAGTTGAGTGGTGATAGTCTCTGATAAGTAATCAGTAGCCCTCCATTGCAATGAGTTCGAATCTTATGAGGGAACAACATGAAAAGAAACTGCCCAACTGGCTTATGGAAGGTTGGTGGTTCTAAACAGGTGCATCCCTGGGGTCTTCCTTCATCTTTAAAGCTGAAGTCTCCAAATGACCCTGACTGCTGATGTAAATAAAAAAAGAACAGAGAAAAAGGGAATAAATAAATTCCATAATAAATGAATTCTCAGAGTTGTCTCCCCTGAACAAATTTACGCAAGCACGGAAAATGGCAGATATTACATAAGATACAAAAACATGATTAATAGTTGTTTTATGTCCCCCCTTTTACTGAAGGAAATATTTGATAAGGGAACATTAACTTTCAATATGCCAAAATCAACTTTTTTTAATTCGAATCAAAGAACATAACTCGGTTTACAAAAATGTAAAACATAACAAAGGCACTATTGTTAGTATTTAAGTCAGTGCAATCAAACATTTTAATTTAGCTCAGTTCTGCAGCAGATATTATTCTGTTTTGATTACAATTTCATGAACTGGTAATTCATTTTTATCTAAATATTACATCTTTATAATAATCTGTGTTATTAATGTCTCTCAGTGTCATGCTATCAACAAAGAGGAACACAATGGAAATAAGAGTTCATCTCATTTTCGTGTCATCTCCGGTGTTGATGTGCATGTCATGGACTTAATTTCATGTGCGTAAATTTTACATTTGCCATCATGTTTTGTATCCATGTATATGTGCATCTTATCGAAATAAATAATAATAATGATAAAAGGCACTTATATTTCATTCTGAACTGAGCAAAAATTAGCACATCTAAGGAAGGAGATTTAACATCAATTTGCAGAGTAATGAATTCAACATGCTATCGAACAAACTGAAAGGAAATTGACGTCATGAAAACATAAAAATGAGAGAAATAAAAGATGAAAATATTGGATACAGAACAACAGCATACCTCCAGTATACAAAAGTATGTCTCGAAAAAAGGTATCTAAGAAAAAGCTCTCCGACCTACCTATTCTACTTTTTTTTGGCAAGCATGCATAAATTCAACTATTTTTATTTACACTTAAGCAACAACTTGCCACCAAGAGCATACAAAATGGCTTAAATTGCATCTTAGACTTACATCAAATGCTAAATTTTGAATTCAAGCCACATAGCAACAACAACTAACATACAACATCAACAAACATGCAACAATAGGGCTGAAATTGTCTCATACTGACCCCTTACCCCCACATGGAAGTTTGCACAATACAACCTTCATTCCCAGGCTTTCCAGCAGTATATTTAAAAAAAAAATAGAACAAAGGCAGGAAAATAATGTACATTAAACTAAGAGAACCAAGGAAAAACTAGGAATATTGAGACAAAAACAAGGAATTATTTACAGGAACTATTTATCTTTGTAATTTTGTCTATATAATTACCACAAACACATGCAATGGGATTGCTTAGCTGACTGTGTCTGTGCTTCTGTTTCTCAGTGACTTGTGAACATCACTTATGCATGCTCCAACCTTTTCTTATCATCAGCTACTGGATGGACCATGCAGAACACACCATCAGCAACACAGACTGTCAGCTAAACATCCTGATTGACTTCCTTTGTAATTTAATCTCTTTAACACATTTGAAAACATCATAGACATTACATAGATCATACAAAAATTACATAAACTTTAAGGATAAAAAAACTAAGAATACTAGAAGGTTTAAAGAAAAACTGGGAAAACTAGTCGCACTTTTAAAAACTATGAAAAAAATAGGAATGTTGGAAAGCCTGCATAACCACACATGGAAATTTGTAGCATAAAACATAGAGATCAATATTAAGGCTTCTGCTACAGTCTAACTAGAATTCAACTCACAAGGTCATGAAATGATATTGGAGAAAACTATTCAGCAAAAATAGTCGACTTTTTGTTAAATTAAACACCAGCAACACGGCAAAACTGTTCATTTCATAACTCTACACAGTAGAACACGGTTATAGTGAATTCCTGAGGATCAGAATAATTACTTTGTTACATCCAATGAAATAAAAAAGGACTTTTTCACAGAAAATTGCATCCGTACACCATTGCATCCAAATCTTTTATTTTTTCTTATTCTCTGGGGTTTACTGCGCATCAACAGCCAGAGTCATTTGATGACTTTTCAAGCTTTAAAGGCAGAAGAAGGGTAGAACCACCTGCCAAATGTAGCTAGCTAAAAACAGCTTCCTACCAAGTGGATTTTTTGGTCCATAGTGGGATTTGAACTGACAGCCATAAGATGCTAGTGAATACTGGTCAGAGACCATAACCACTCGACCACGGAGCCGCTTCCAATACTTTACTAAGTCAAAGTGTATTATAACCGTGTTTTACTGTACTTGCTGCTGTGCATTTAAAATAAATTATCCTGCAACCTAAAGATGCAGAACATTGTCACCCAAACATGTGTAACTTTACATAAATATGCCCCAATTGTATAAACGTAGGTTAAATTTGACCACTGATTTAAATTTTAAGTCAGACAAAGTGCTTAACCAAAATTTAACCAGAAACAAAATGGCTGCCCTTGTTGTACCAAATGCTAGACAACCTTGACATTACAGACAAGTAAACAGACAAACAGGTGATCCAGAGGACTTCTTTACCAATATCAGATACTTGGATTAAATACTACCAGACATTATCTGTGTTTAAATCTAACCAAAGTCTTACACAAAATTTAACCTAAATTTAACTATCTAAAAATTAACCCATTTGTTAAATTTTACATATGAATACGAGAGCTATTTTAAAAGCTCCAATAATGGGTGTATAAATTTTACAGATGAATATGAGAGCTATTATTTTAAAAGCTCCAATAATGGGTGTATACATTTTACAGATGAATACGAGAGCTATTTTAAAAGCTCCAATAATGGGTGTATAACTCTTTGTATATCACTCGGCATTTAGCTTTATCAATTTTCATAAAGCATACATGTACAGTAAGTGTAAGGACTGGTGCATCGTCCTGTGACCATTTTTCTCTTGCTAAGAGAGCTGGTTAGTTTCTGTGGCATTTTAAAAATTAAAATGGACCAGGTTATATGCATAGGTAATAATAGGTTTTCAATTACTAATATGGCTAAAGAAGAGCAGAGGGTCTATATCAAAATAAGATCGCTATTTGCCTGTTTGGCACAGGAAATAAAGCTAGATTTAGACAAAGAGGGTGGAGGTTCAAGACCTAAACCACTGTTGGATGCACCTTATTTCAGTATTCTGTATAAATACTAGCTGGTTAAGACATTTAGGTGCTAAAGACAAGACATTGTTAAAATAGATCTTTATATAATTATTAGAATTACTTTACTAATGAACAGGGAGCTAGCACATTGAGTAGTAATGGTGTATAAAGGCGTAAAGTAGTTACTCGAACCATAAACACATTTATCAAATACATATATACAGATATATATACAAACATAATATATACATGTATTCAATATGTTTAAAAGCATATTCCTGAGAGGACATTTTATTACCAGCCCATACACCTAACCACAAAAATTAGCACTTAAAGCCATATATGGTAAATGTAATTAATAGCAAAATAAAGTTTGTCGTAGTCAGCAAGAATTACGCAGTTCGTGCAGTAAAGTTTACACGACTATTTGCATACACACAAAAAGATTTGTCTCAGCAACGAACCAGAATAAAATCCGCCTCCAACATGGTACAAGCTTACAGATTTCAATACACTCAATGACTATCATTAATCAGCGTGCGTGTGTGCGTGCGTGTGTGTGAAAATCTCTGTTTTAGTGTTTGTGTCAAATTCATGCCAATGACATTAAAAGTTCCCACAGTATCTGTCAATAACAGCCCAATCATGACCATAAATAACAAAATCATTTATGACCCCCTGAATTATTTTTCTGGACCTATTCAAGCCCTATTTGAAAAAAAGGGGAAAAAATAGAGAATCTATTAATATGCTACTCAGGACATTTAAACATGCTACTTGGGACATTTACACTCACCAGACTCTGAAAATAAACAATGATCAATAAATTAAATAGATTCTTTCTGAATCAAAATATAAAGAACATTATGAACCAGTAGAAAATGTTTGGATTAAGATACAAACAGTGATGGACCATCCAGACAAAGGTCATTAATCAGGATGGTGTTTAATCGACGGTTAAACATTCATGATGTGCTCCAATTGAAACTAAATTTCTGACACAGTCAGCATCATTAAAACCTGTCACTGATTACTAAGAACAAACTGACCTCCAAATAAAGTTCACCTGTCAATAAAGGCCACATTTTTTCTTTCCCAACGGTGGCCTTTGTTCACAGGTTTGACTGTATCCCCTGTGTCTCCAACTTAGTCAAGAAACCACCTCAGGTATTAAGACCGATTCATTGGTCCCATATATAGGTTACAGTATATCAGACGTCACTTATTGAGAAATAAATTCATATTTGGAGGTTTGGTCTAAGAACAAAGCTATCGATGAAAAAACAACATATGTTCCAGAAAGTAGAAGTTAGTGAACTTGAGTACAGCCCCTGAACTCTAATCTCAATTTAAATCTTAAGTATTTTAGTTGATAAGACATCATTGCTTAAAGTCAGAAGTACATACACAGATAAATTTTGCCAACTGAATAATGTATCATTAATATTATCATTGGTGTACAATAATGAACTTAGAAATGATTGGATGAAAAATATGAGATTTCAGCTTGGAAGTCAGTCTCTAGTTTTATGACCTCAAACCTAGCAGCTTTAAAGTCAAGAGTACTGTTGAGGTTATTGGTAGATATCAGACAAAAACTGAAAGAACTGACAAACATCAATTAGCAACTTTAGCATTTTAGTAAGGATGTTCATGTTTTACTCCCTTTTTGATGTAAAAATTGACAGTTTTTTGTCAGTCAGAGGTAAATCGACTCATCCTTGATGCCACCACAATAATTCAGGCCACTGACTGGACAAAAAAACTATTGATCTAGTAACAACATCAAATCTCAACATTCAAATTGAAACATTACAAGATTTTATTTCAGGACTTGGTAATTTTCAATGATTCAAGATATCTTCTATCCTGAATAATTAAAAAAATGAGAAAAATGATACAAAAATATCAGTTCAATGCATTAAGC
Source organism: Lutraria rhynchaena (assembly GCA_008271625.1). NCBI lineage: Eukaryota > Metazoa > Mollusca > Bivalvia > Venerida > Mactridae > Lutraria > Lutraria rhynchaena. The sequence goes on along the minus strand of VIBL01000004.1, from coordinate 2,972,143 downwards.
ATGTATGAAAACATGTGGAGCTTGTAAGATACGTACATGTACAAAAAAACTCATTACCATTAAGTATTAGTCTTACATTAAAATTATGATTTAATATAGCAGTAATTTTTAATGAACATAAAAGTATCACCATTATTACAATCAGTTGAATACCTTGTAAAAGCTTAACAAAATTCTTACGCTTTTAAAAAAGTATATTATCTAAAAATCACCATGGTAACATATATTTTATAATGTTGAACCATGTATCTCCTTACATGTGTTGAAGCCATTAGATATTTTGTATTTTTTCCACTTACTTTTGGCACAGTCTCTTTGAATTCTTCCTCTAAAGCCTCCCATATTAGTGAAGCAAATGATCCTTTGTTATCTGTAAATATAATTCATATTTCTATCACAAAATACTAACTAAGGCATAAATGCACATCTTAACATATAAGCCAAATATCACTTTATCATTTAAGATATCGATTTTGGGTAGTTCAAGAGCAATATAATGTATAACTTTTTTTTGTTTCTGGTAACCCGACCAACCCTGAATTTTCCCACTGGCCTGAGACTTTTTATTATGCCCACGGAATGGTACATCTACAGACTCTTTTCTTTTTACCTTTATGCACAAAAAGAACCTCAACAGAGACCTTCAAGAATAATAAAAAAATCAATAAATAAATTTCCCAATCTACCTACCCTATTTTTAATGAACATGTAGCCAGAAACAAACAATTTTTTTACACCTAATGCAGTTTTTACTTACACCTAATGCAGTTTTTACAATAATTGAACACAGTATATGACATAGCTTAGTACTAATAACACAATTTTATAATAATCATTGACTATAATACATGCATATACCATTTTAACTTATGAAAATGACTAAATATAACCAAGACAAATAATTTTGATTTTGCTGGACTTGTAATCCAGTGATCCGGGTTCGAATCCAGGTCACTGCAGGTCATATCGGTCTATGAAAATTTGACAAAAATGTTGATTTTCCTCCATATGTGGAGAAGTTGCCGGCTCCTTGTGGAAGGGTAAGTTAGTACTGGTTAGTATACAGTCCAGGAAAACGGGTAAGGTGAACCGGTTGCTATATATAACTGAAAAATTGTTGAACCCCAGTGACAATAAGTCACATAAAACAATAGTTACAGTTAAACCTCAAATACCAACCAAATCAATATTACAACCACCTTGAGTAGTATTCACAGAGGGCCATTTACCCTGATTTGAAAGTCACATACCATCATAAGGTATAATATTAGCTTTTCCTTTGCATGCATTGTTTGGACTTCGGTGTTCAACCAACTGTTGCATCGTCTCGCAAAAACGGACAGACTGTAAATGTATGTCGATATCGACGAATCCTTGTTCCTTCATTTTCAGCATTGTCCCCAAGATGAACGGAATATCGCCAGTAAAGAAATAAGTCTAAAAACAAGAGAAAAGATGTGCCACATGTGTGTCAACGTGATGCCAAGTTCCTTGTCATAGTTTTTCAAGTATCGGTCGAGCCTGAACGAGATCGATAATGAGGTCAGCTCGGAAAGTTTCCAGTCTTCAACTATGCTAATGTGAAAAGCATGCAAGCCTTGAAAGTATGAATCACAACAATGCTGACGTGCTTTTCTACATAAAAGCATTTTATCATTAATGTACCAATCATTTTTTTTTTGGTAATGACCCTAGTTTCTTACAGCAAATTCGAAGTATGAAAATATTTAAGTATGAATTTTACTGAGCACACTATTTCCATGTTCGTTTACTTTGGCTATTTTTCAACAGGAGCAACAACTCTTACAAAATTTTCAAGTGTCATGAAGTAAATCAGTAAAAGAAATAACAATAATTGAGTGATACAGTTAATTTGCATTCACTGCAAATGGCAAGGGATCAGCCAGGAATTTCAACTGAACACATTTTAAACAGTGTTTTTTTTTGGGGGGGGGGTTTCAAGATTTCTAGGTTCACTCTTTCCTATAAAGGGGGATTTTTGTTCATTTTTGAGTAAAAACATACTATTAGGAGGGAGAATGAGGCCGAATTTCAGTCCAAAAATTGACAAACAAGGGCCTTGAATGGTTCTGTGACAATAACTAAAAATATTTTGATGGCCTTGTAGTGCTGAAACAATATTAAACGCTGTTTAAACAAACTAACAATGAGACAATTAAGAATTATAGGCAACTACCAGCAACCAAAAAGTGTGAAAAACTGTCTAGGATATGATTTCAATTGGCTGCATCTTCTTTTAGTACAATTTTGATTTCATGGATCTGATTTTGTTTTAAACTCAGTGCATTTTTAAATTAAGCAAATTTGGAAAAGCTGCACTTTTTTACATTCTGTCTGGAAAGGGACCAATTTTCAGGGGTTATACTGTATTCATATTTTGGAGTAGCAATGAGCAGAAATGAAATATAGCATTATAATATTGATGTTTTTAATACCTAAAACAAGTTATTACCTCATTAACACCCTTTTTCGTGACCTTATACACGACTGTATTGTACTTGCGTCTTTTGTCGCCATGGGTAACATCCATTTCTATGGTTGTTTCCATCTTCTCAATTAATATGTCATCAAATTGTCCATCAAGTTGATGAATTTTGCAGGATTCAGGGATAATGATGAAATATTTTTTTGAAAATTTTCCCTGGGAGAAATATTCACTTGTTTTCACCATTTTTTCTGTGGCTGCAACAAGATATAATATTACAAGGATATTTCAATCACAACATGTGATATATTTCTAGATTATCCAATTATTCAAGATTACTTACTATACAGTCAAACCTGTGTTTGAGGCCACCTCCGAATAAAGACCAGCCTGTGAATAAAGGCCATTCTTTGAAACACTGCCACTGATTATTTAGAACAAACTGACCTCCGAATATGGGCCATCTGTCAATAAAGGCTACAATTTGTCTTTCCAAAGGGTAGCCTTTGTTCACAGGTATGACTGTACATGAAATAAAATGTTCTTGTTTCAAGTATACTGAAGAATCCTCACAAATGAAATTTGTTGGGTTCCAGGTGGGATTTGGACTCAGAGGTATGGGGCTAGTGATTGCTAATCAGAGACCATCACCATTGCAGACCACTTTTTACACTACCAGAAGTGGTCTTTCCAGACAAGTTTGACTAGTGTCCTGATTAATATATTCTCACTGAGGTTTAACATTGCACCTAAGGCCTTGGTCATTTGGCGACTTTTCCAGCTTTAATGGAGGGAGGAAGACCCTAGATGTACATCAAGGTAGAACTATTAACCTCCTCTCAAATAGTTAGACATGAAAAATAACCACTCAACCATAGCAGCCCCAAGAATCCAAATCAGGAGCGCAACAAATCACCGAAATTCGAATATATCCAAACCCATCGCTTCGGATCAATCATCCAATCACATGGCTAAATTTTCAGTTCGTTACGTCTAGGCATGGTCTTAAGTACGCCCGTGGATTTCATCCAATCAGCGCACATCATTTCTTTACTGCGGAATGTGTAAACAAAAATATAGTAAAGTGGCATCAAGAAAAATCCTTGGTTCCAACCTGGAATCGAACCCGGGACCCCTAGCACTGTAGGTGGACAATAATGTCGCTACAGAGTTAACCCAACAGCAAGGCTGTTGAAAGTGGCCTATTTTCCTACAATCACTACAAAAACAAAAATGGCTGACGAATGATATTTTGTGGATCCTCCAGCATCGTTAAAGTCTAATGTTTGGCGACATTTTGCTTTTGAAAAATGTTCAGGGTTGGTAGATAAGTCAAGAGTTGTTTGTAGATTATGTAACGAACGTGAAATGAATTGTATGCATTATTTTAGCTTTACAAAAGTCAATTTAAAAAAACTTATTTTGTATAACCCCATGAAGTAGATATTCAAACCAAATATTCGATAATCAAGGTGGTATCCGAATTCGAACCAAACCTAAGGGGACCTGAATCATTGCGGCCCTAATCTAAATAGACGACATTTTTGTAAACTTTTGTATTAATACACTCTCTGAGTTCTGTGCCAGTTTAATACAGAAATCTAGGGTCATCACATGATCAATAGTGGCCTGAATTTTTTCTGCAAATGAAATTTCAATTAACAGTTTCACTGTATGTGGCATATTACGGTCAACAGAATGTTTCTGTGTCTTTTGTACAGGATTGAGGTCGAAATTCATCCCTGTTCACTTGTCTGAAAAGTATGTTTTTTCCACTCTCATCAGAAAAATCCCCTTCAGTAGCATTCATATAATTTTGATATATCTAAAATATTACTGCAGATTTATGATCTAAACACTTTTCCAAATATTGACATTTTGGCAGAAAATAAATTAGAAACTAAAAATTAAAATTGCTAGCATTTGGATGTGAGAAAAAAAAGCTTTGATTCGGCTATTTGATGAGCCTGTCTAGTCTCAAAGGTTTGGTTATAAAACAAGAGGGCCACGATGGCCCCGCATCACTCACCAGAATAAATGTAAGTTGTCCTATTACTAAAAAGGTGCACTGGGCAGATACAGAGCAATAATAATAAGATACAGAGCAATAATAATTATACTGGCCATCATAAGAAAGTAACCAGTAAGTTATATAATGTAATATGTTGGTATATATGTCGAGATGAACTTAATTCTGGAAATAGCCGAAACAAGTAAGCCAACCAACCATTACTACTATTATGTGTAACCATTTTGTTATCCATTATTGACAATAAAATTACTGTATACCATTCAAATTTCAAGGTCAGTATATTAGGCCAAAATAGAAGAATTTTTATGACGGTTACTTTCTTATGGCAGCATAATAATAAATTTGATAAAGAACCATCAAAAGATACTACAAAGAAATATTGGTGATGACCAGAAGATGCTAAAAACCAAATTTGGTGATGATCCAACCATTGGTTCAGGAAAAGAAGTCATTTTAAGGTATTTCTATTTTTAGCTCTGGTAGCCCCTAAAAGGGGTCCCCTGGTATAATATGAGCAAATTGCAATAAGGACCTCAAAACGAGTCTTCACGGCAAATTTGAGGTAAATCTGACCAGTTGTTTCAGAGGAGAACACCTTTGTTGACGCTGGATGCTGGAGCATCGCCCCACCCATCCTAACAGTTCACCCTGAACCTTCAGTTCTGGTGAACTAAAAACTGAATCAATGACAGCTCTGTGTGTTTTAGGTACTAAAATTGGATCCAGCATAAAAAACATAAAGCAATCCGATTAAAAACTAGTTATTCACAACACTACAACTTGTTTTCATACCTGGTAGCACGTAAACAAGGTAACCAATATAATGGTTGAATACCAGACCATGCGCCACATTCCCACCGGGCAATAAATCTGTCATGCTGACATCCTCTATGAACAAACAAACAAAATATTTATCATATAAATATGCTAACAATCAATAGAAACGTTTAAATCATAAATACTATTCATTGTATCATACATTTTTCTCTGGGGTTTAACGTCACACCAATAGCCAGGGTTATTTGGCGACTTTTCCAGCTTAGAAGGGTGCTGGAAGACCCAATGTGTATATAAAACATACACCGGGGTACAACCATACAGCTTGACAACTTCCTCATATGTGAAATTTGTCTGATCCCAGGTAAGATTCAAACTCACAGAGGTAAAGGTGCTTATGATAACTAGTCACAGACACGACCATGAAAGCCCCTAAACATCTTTATCACACAACGTATTATAGGAATAATAAGACATTATCAATAACATATTTGTACAATATCAGCCTCTTTTTACCTTCTTTTGGAATTACCTCAGAGCAGGTAAAATGTATCATTTGAAAACAACAATCTTGGTGAGGACCTTCATTGTCAGCAAGTATTAAAAATTAAATGAGGACTTTTGAATACAACAATCTTGGTGAGGACCTTCATTGTCAGCAAGTATTAAAAATTAAATGAGGACTTTTGAATACAACAATCTTGGTGAGGACCTTCATTGTCAGCAAGTATTAAAAATTATATCAGGACTTTTGAATACAACAATCTTGGTGAGGACCTTCATTGTCAGCAAGTATTAAAAATTAAATGAGGACTTTTGAATACAACAATCTTGGTGAGGACCTTCATTGTCAGCAAGTATTAAAAATTAAATGAGGACTTTTGAATACAACAATCTTGGTGAGGACCTTCATTGTCAGCAAGTATTAAAAATTAAATGAGGACTTTTGAATACAACAATCTTGGTGAGGACCTTCATTGTCAGCAAGTATTAAAAATTAAATGAGGACTTTTGAATACAACAATCTTGGTGAGGACCTTCATTGTCAGCAAGTATTAAAAATTATATCAGGACTTTTGAATACAACAATCTTGGTGAGGACCTTCATTGTCAGCAAGTATTAAAAATTAAATGAGGACTTTTGAAGTATTCTATCTTTATTAACACAGAAAAAAAACATTTGTCTTGTTTTTATGTGACAATGTCACTGGGTTTAAAACCGTTTTTCAACAATTTTTCACTTATATATGATGGTCAGTTCGCCTTACCAGTTTACCTGGACTGTTTACTAACCAGTACTAACTTACCCTTCCACAAGGGTACTTGTACCAGCTACTTGTCCAATTTCCATGGAAGGGTATGACCTGCTGCTACCAGGATTTGAACCCAAACTGTCGGGTTCCAAGTCCAGTACACTAACCACTCGACCAAGGCCATGGCTAGATAAAACACGATTTGCTTGTGTTACAGTAGAAAACGTCAGCTTTAGTTTCATGCTTGATATTAGTGGGAAACACTGAGAAACATAAGACAAACTGTTTAGTTTCAGGGTTTTTTCTCAGCATTTTGGGAACATGACCCGACCCCCAGAATTGGGAATTTTCACAACATTTCGGACATTTGGGAAAAAGTCACACTGTATAATACTATGAAATAACTAAAAATAATCAAATAAAACTATGAAATAACAAATATTATGTTTATTTTTGTTTTTTGACATTGCTTACTATGTTATTTGAATGATTTAGACATTCAATAAACATTTGAACTGCTGTACATTAAATTTTGTTTTTTTTTGGTTTTTCTTTCTCATTTGAATTGGGAATTTTTGCCTCGCAAAGGGAAAAAAACATGCCTTTTGCCATTGGGAACAAGACTGAATATTGGCCGTTAAAATGGCCCAAAACAAAACCTGAAACAGTTTATTCCATGACATGTAAAGATTTACATAATTGTGAAAATGCCACAGCCATACAGCTTGTCAGTTTGTACTTCAACTTCAGTATGTCTGTGAAGTACGTGCTCCAAATACAAAACAATAACAGGCACATGGCAGAAAGCATGATCTGTTTATTGGTCCACGTAAGCTGGTGATATAAATATCAGGTGATAATTGAGCTTACCATCAATTTTACTCAGGAGTTCATCCACCCAGTTGTCTTTGTTGAAGTCCACTTCAATTGATGGAATAGTGGAATACGTGCCGGTCATTAATTTGTCCTTGTCACTATCTGAAAGACCTTTAAACACAAAACGGACACACATTTTCTTCTCGTGATAGGATTTCTCGAGTCCCATCAGTACTTCGAACGAGACCCAGTGTGATTCCAAAGCCTTCTTTGTAAGAAGAATCAGAACGATCTTAGAACATGTTACCGCATGAATGATATTGTCAAAAACAGGTTTCCCAGGTGTAAACAAAGCACCCTCCTTGTAGTGCGCAAATGTCTTCTTGCCTTTCTTTCTGAGTGCTTTGTTTATAAACTCTGCGATATCGTTATCTTCCCCACTATGCACTATAAATATATCGTACCAGTCCTCAGCATGACCCATCGACTCAGCCATTTTAATCTGGTTATATATTTAGAATGTTCACAAAGAAATATATACACAAAAGCACTAGTGTTTGGATGTTCAATTAGCAAAGAAAAACCCAACCCAATGCCACCTGAAAAAAAAATATAAAAAAATATCAGTCACCTCCTATAAAGTTAATTAAAAGACAAAATACCAGAAAAAGACCATAAAGACATTTCACTGACTTTTTTTGAAACAAAAAGTGTTTTTTTTTTTTTTCAAAAAAGTCAATAACTTTAAAATTACTACCAATCTAAAGTTTTATTGTATGTTTTTTTTTTTTTTTTTTAAATGACCAAAGTTCACTCAAACGTATTCTGTCTTTTAAAAATAAAAAAAAATTTACTTATTTCCATATTTGAGTGATACGATCAATCATTTAGATAAACATGGGAGAAAAGGGGCAAGCCCCTAAAATCTGGAGATGTCGAAACAACATCGTTTAACCCTCTTTTTGAATTGTACATTTTTTTCAATATGTTTTGTTGACAAAAACAGTCATTTTTTCATAATGGATTATCACAGAAAATAAAAAAACTTACATTTGTATACATTGAATCAAGTTTTTAATTACCTTGTTAACTAACTTTTTCAATTTTTTTGTTGTCTTTTATAGCAAAACCAATGAAGCAATTGCTGGAAATATATACAGTAAAACCTCACATTACAGCCTCAATAATGCAACCACCTTGTCACATATTAGTAATGTAAGGGACACAACTTGTATTGTCTTATTGTATTTCATGTATGAATGTACCTCAGAGTTGTTTGTAGTTATTACCTATGTGAGTCAGAGAATAAAGTAAGTTACCCACCAACGAGCGTTGAGTTCATTACATGGTGTCAGAATGGTTACAATTATTTTAGCTGAAAAATGAGCTATTGTTGGACAATTCGTGGTGATAGATTAATATAAGCATTTTTTTGTGTGTGTGTGTGTGTGTGTGGACTAATAAAAAATAGAAAAATATGGCTGCCAAAGGTATTAAAAATTTACCAGAATTTAATCCATCAGATGCTGGTGCAACCGAATGGGAACTTTATAAGCGTGATTTTCTAATACACTTGGATGCGCTTGGATTGGACGACAAGCCTGGACGTCGGAAGGTTGGCGTGTTGTTGTCCAACATGGGACGTGAGTGCGTCAAGATTTACGATTCATTTGTATGGGCCCCAGAGGTCTTGGCAGATGAGGACAGGGATATAGCGCATAGGACAGCTGAGGACAAGTATGATTTGGACACCGTACTTGCAAAGTTTGATCACCATTTTGGAGTCCACAACATCAGGAACATAAAGCGTCAAGAGTTTCTGAGCACAAAAAGAGGAACACTTTCGGTAATGGATTTTATTGCTGAATTGCAGAGAAAGGCAGAGTATTGCCAGTACGGGGATCACAAAGACGGTTTTATTTGTGACATGGTCATTAATGGAATTAATGACAAGAAGTGTTCGGAGAAACTGATGGAAATTCCAGCTGATCAGTTAACATTGGATCGAGTAATTCAAACATGTCGACATATTGAACTCACGAATGCTCACATAAAGACATTGGAAAGTCCAGCGGTGAACGTGGCACGTACGGACAAGCGTAGTCAATGTGGAGGAAGACAAAACTTTTCTAACAGTGGTAAGTCGTTTTGTCATAAATGTTGTCGTGTCCATGCATTTAGGAACTGCCCAGCATTTCACAAGAGGTGTGATAAGTGTGGACAAAAAGGTCACTTCAAGGCATCAAAGTTTTGTAAGGGTAGTTCGACAGCACGTGGACATAGTCAGTATAGCGGTCGTTGTAGGACCAACCGTGGACGTGACAGAGGTGGTGCTCGGGTGCACTACGCAGAAGAAGGTGAAGATTTGACTGGTATGTTTGAGCAATATGCATCAATGCATGATGTGTATACAGTGAACGTGGGCAAAGAAACCAGAAATCAGGACTGGACAGTGAAAATGAAAGTACGAAACAGGTACTTATTTCTGGAGATAGACAGTGGTGCGCAATGTAATGTACTTTCGCGGCAAGTTGCAGAGAAATTCAAATTAGTATCCCCAATCAAGAAGAGTGATGCACATATAAATGGTGTTAGTGGGAGTCAGATAAAAGCATTTGGGAAAATAACTTTGCCATGCGAGTATAAGAGCACAAAACAGAGAAAGTTGCATCAAAGCTAAACAATTATAAGTGGCAACAGAAGTACTATTATGACAGACATACAAAAGTCAAGGACGACTTGAAACCGGGTGATGCAGTTCGCATCAAGACTCCTACAGGGTGGAAACCAGCAGAATATGTGCGAAAAACGGTTTATCCTCGTTCTCACGTTGTAAAGGCTGGTGAAAGTGGGCGTGAATATCGTAGAAACACGTCGATGCTGATGAAAACTAGGGAAGATCCACATATCATCGAGACTCGCGATGCGATATTACCATATCCAGTTTCACAGGGTCCTGTACAGAATGCCGGAAATGCTGTACAAAGCAAAGGGCGTATTGAGTCGCCAAAAACGCAAATATATGCAGAGCAAGGAAACAACGGTGGAACAACAGTGATTCGGTCAAGATGTGGTAGAGAAATAAGAAAACCAAGTTACCTAAAAGATTATGTGTGTTGAAAGTGGTAGTGAGTTGGGCATAATAATCCCGTTATTACATGTCTTAAGTGTAATGATTGTGTGAAAAATCAGAGGATTTCAACGATATTAGTTCTTTAGAATGTGTAAAGTGCGGTTAAATATAAACACAATCTTTTCTAATCGTGTAATAAAAAGACCACAATAATCCCCATATTATATAAGCTGAATGCAGTGAAATTCTAGTCTAAATAGCTACGTGGCCAGTCTAATCCATATATGAATGACATTATGTATTTTATATTTGCTATGATTGATTTTTATACATATATATATTAAAGAATGTGTGATGCACTATATCTTGACTAATAATAATTTTATAGTGCGTTTGATACATCAGTTCTAAAAATATACTCAAATATTATCAAATCTGAGTTAAAAGTCGAACAAAATATTTTTTTTACTGGAGTACAATTCGTTCATAATATGGTCTCAATGCTTAAACTTTCATTGTTTTCTCTGTAGCTAGCTATCAGCTTAATTATTTGTAAACAGAGTGTGTTATCATTTTCTAGTCGAAAACTTGACAGGTGATGTATCTGGTGTTTGTTAAAATAACATTTGGTCCAGGACAAAGCTTGGTTTTGAGATAACAGCGACAATTTTGTGGAAACTTAGGGAAATTATATTTCTGTGTATTCCTATTGTTTTAAAAAAAGAAAGAAAAGGGGATGTCACATATTAGTAATGTAAGGGACACAACTTGTATTGTCTTATTGTATTTCATGTATGAATGTACCTCAGAGTTGTTTGTAGTTATTACCTATGTGAGTCAGAGAATAAAGTAAGTTACCCACCAACGAGCGTTGAGTTCATTACACACCTAGTTATAATAACCACTTTGGACCAGTTCTCAAAAACTCCCCTATAATTCAACTTAATAATGAGACACCTCATTAATAAAACCAATTTCTCGGGTTACAAAGGTGGTCTCAATATAGAGGTTTTACTGTAGAGTCCTTGAAGTAAAGATTTCTTGGTCTATTCACACTTTTACAACAATTTCAACATCTGTACAAAAGTTCTATGCCTTATTACAAGATAATTATCTTGTTATTAATTTTCATGCTTTTTTTCCCGAACTTTGATTGATTTTAATTGTTGCAGTTTTTTTCTTTCTAGTTATGTATAAACGTAAATTACTCTTAGACAAGATTTATTCATTGTTTGCTTCTAAGGTAATTCCAGACGAACGTATATATTTAGCGTCATAAACTTAGGTCAGATATTTATCATTTATTTCTCAGGAGTGCTGCATCAATCGTGCAATCTTCAAGGTAGCCATAAAAGATCCTTTTGTGTATTTTCTTTCAATTTTAATAAATCATGTAAATACATCATTCCTCTTTAATTATTTTTTTTCAATATTAATGAATTATGTCTTAGACATATTTTTTTCCTCTTTAATTAATCATGTTTCGTTATTAAATTCATGTTATAAAACTGGATACATAAATCGTTTAAATTTGTTATAAATTTAACTGCATTTATCAGCTTCAGCAGAGGGACGTTAAACATTATGATCGCATTGATTTTATATCCTTGATGGTGGATTATCTTAAGCTATAACCATAAATTATATAGGGATGGTAAAATGGCTTAATTATAATAAGAACTTAAAATCAGTAAAATTCTTGACTGAGATGGGGTTAAACTAGCTACTTGCAGAAAGTATCATATTCTTGATTCCACTTCAGTTTTGCCTGATTAGACCATACCAAATGGTTTTCTCGTTTCGTGTCCACCCTAAGTGGATACTCGAAAACCTATCTAGCTCATAGGCGGATCTAGGATTTCTAGTTAGGGGGGGGGGCGGAAACTGAACAAGTAGGATGGGGGTTCAGGGGGCTGGAGGCCCCTGAAAGCTCCTGAGTTTTGGTCATTTTTAAGGGATTCAGGCACATTTCCAGAACCTGACCTATCCTTTCCCAGGGTATATATTACAATGTAACTTAATTGCAAGCATAGGGTGTGAAAATTTTTTGACATCTATATACATTTTCATGTACATATCATATTTCATGATAGAAAAAATCTTGCTTGTGCAATTTTAGAGGGGGTATACACAAATCCAACCCAAAAAAGGTAATGATCTGATATTTTATATTCATAATGAGTTCAGTTCAATATATTAATAACATCAAGTCATTTACAACTTCTTTTTAATTTTCCTCCACTAGCGGCTCAAACCTATCCGTCTGCAGATGTTAAACAAAGAAACGATTTGGTATGGCCTTACAAATTAGCTTAATAAGGCCTAAAAAAAATAGGCTTGTTTCTGGTTGTCTGACTGCCCCATCTTTTACCTGCTGACTCATAAGTTTTTATCTCATCTGTAGTGAAAATTATTATATATATATAATTTTATACATTTATACTTTTATTTATATTTATAAATATATTTTAATAAATAAATAATAATTTTCACAACTGTGTTGCCAATATATGTAAAAAAAAAAACGTATAAGAAAAAAATCCCAATCTACCGACCCATATTTTTGGGGGGCAAGTAACCGGAAACAACCTTTGTTTTTGTTTAGGCCTAAACAAACAAGAGTTGAAGCTTATTGTACAAGATGCTTGAAGAAACAGTGTATCTTTACATATGTTCTTTCACACAAAAGTTGAATCAAACAGCTAATTACTTAAAACTTTTGAGCGAAATTACGCAGCAAGAGTTACCATGCAAATATTACTGAGACGATAACGACTTGACTATCTATTATTCGTACACATGTACACGATTAACTTATATACATGAAGTGTCCACAATGTGTCATCAATGCGGTTTCATTTTAAACATAACGCGCGACGCATAAAACAAAACGTACCTTGCAAACTCCCGATTTTCCAAACTTTTGATGACTAACGCGTAGGTAAACGTCAATAGCATGGCCTGATGTGTCAGAATGGAAATCACAATGATCTGTTGGAAATACACAATTTATCGGCCGATTTCGTACACGATCCGAAGTATACCGATAGACACAAAGAGCGCCACTAATTGGATAACTTCAAACCCAGCACGCTGTTCGGTAATCGTCGATAACGAAACGGAAATTAACGATCTATATTTAGGATAAAAATCTATTTTTAGGTCTGTACTTTCCATTGTACATTCATGATAGGCCAGACTTTCCTAATTCCAAAGTCTTTCGTGATATACAGATCAGTATTTGCCAATAAATATGAGCAATGATAAATACATGAGCGATCAAAGCATCAATGGGCACTGAATGGATGAATTGTAGGGTTTAGTTTTAATCCATTAGTGTATCCAAAGGCTTTACATTACATTACATGTAATGTTGATCGAGTTCCTGTTAAATCAGACTGGAATAGTTACGTTAGACCTGAGGCCATTATACATTATACTATAGATACAGATCAGAAACTACATGTTACGCTTCCAGTCGTGTTTAGAATGGTACGCCGTGTCTAAGACCTTATATGATTGTCATAGCACACGTCAGTGACTAATAAGCATAAATTACGATCTTTTTATAATCTATATACATCCTTTAGAGGTGGGATGTTAAACTCAATAAATAAATGTTTATTGTATTTCTATATAATTATTTTATAGAACATTAGGTTAATTTGCGGGTCAATAGGTTAATACGTCACAAATGCATAATACTTGAGACCAATATACACGCGTGTAGGTCCCAGATAATATACGTACCTGTATAGGAATATAAATACGGAATGCGAACACTGCTTATGCATTACTTCATATCAGGAAAGATATCGCAAGAATTTCAGTAAATGAAAGATTATTTTATATTTGCAATGAGTTAGGTGATGAATTCCACTTCCTGTTTGAGTGTACCATATTTAAAAACGATCGTAGACAAGTTTTAAAACCGAGCTATTACTGTATTTCTGGAGACGAAATGTTATGAATACAAAAAATACACAAGAATCAGTGAAACTATATAAGTTTATTAGATATATATTAACGTTTTATATGTCTTTTATTACAAAAGATAAGGCAAAATTAAAGCAGTTAATTTCATTCCAAGCTTGTCTCTATATGCTAGATTTATTGAGTAATGACATAATATACTTGATAATATAAACGGAATAACATTTTAAATATTTTTTTTGTTTTGTTTATGATGTCTGCTCTATAAATATTCCCCATGTTTATGTTTCTGTTATGTACATATTTTCTGCTTCCTTCTGTTCCTCTATGCCTTGTAATTGATCGTGAATAAACAACTTTTTTTGTTATTGATTTTGTTATTATTTTACGTAAAATTTATTGATTTTAAAATGCTTAGCATCTTTAAAAAGTAATGATAGTTTATTATCGTAAAAACTAAATACAAAAAAAACCATAAAAATTAACAAATCTCTTGACCATGATTCATCAGAACAATATCCGTTAACATCCACCACATCAATAAACACGAAACAATTTCTTTGTACCAGTCTGTGCGACTCAAAATCATACTTATCATAAACCGATTTTCAAAAAGTTCACATTTTCTGAAAGCTGGGAGCTTTAAATTAAATATGGTGTAAGAAATATAAAAATTGACAAAATAGACCCTCGGGCCGTGGAATTCGGACAAAAAATTAAGCGACAATTTTTATCTAAATTCTGATGAATTTCATATAGTTTAAAAACATATTTTCATAAAAGATTTAAGAAATATTTTTACATTTTCTGAAAACTGAGAGCTTTACCGTTAATCTGGGTTATTCCACACGATAAAATCATAAGATCTGGGATGAAAATCCTGGAACCGATCCTGGAGTATATGTGAACTGCACTGTAAAATTTCAAAAATTGACAATAATAAATAGTAAAATACACGGTGCTCTCAAGAAACAAGAGATAAACAAATCCCAGGTACGTTTTATTACCGTATACTTGGGACCAATGTACTAGTGCATAAAGTGAGACTATTGAAAGAACTTTTTCGCTATTTTTTTCTCTCGAATATATTTTGTTTTCTTAGCTGTCGATTTGACATGAAGAGGAAGTAAAATATAAGATGAACAACTCCTGTAATAAATTGGTTCTCGTTCCAATTTGCAGTGCGCCAAATTCTTCGTACAGACCGAGCCAACGGGAACCAGTATCGGTAATGTAACGACTCGCCACATTAACGACTCGCCACACACCTAATAACGACTCGCCATAAAGTAATAACGACTCGCCACAGAACATGAAATTAGTTATAAAGTTTATAATAATTAACTAATCAATAAAGTATAATAATAATAAAGTGTACTAATGATATTTTTACTTAATCCGAATTAAAGAATTGCTTCTCGCTGTATTTTTTGGTCCTATTTACCTGGGACCAATATATACATATTGCATATTGGTCCCAGTATTTACACATTTGAGAGTTATTCTATATCTTAAAATTGTTGAAAGATTTGTTCAATGATGAGGTTTTTTTTATTCATGTTTATTTAGGCAATAAAAATATCGTCAGCATTGACTGGTCCCCGTTCATTGCTGCAATGAACTACCTAAACTGATACCCGTTGACTTTGGTGCTCTGCCACGGGTACCGCTCTGCTTTATATAAGGGAAATAACCTCTGCGGGCATGTTGCAAAGGCTTATCATAGTGAATGCCCTTACTTGTGTCTAAAAATATATACGGAAATCACCCTTTAGTTCCGGACAAGTTTCCTTGAACTTATTACAAGGAAATGATTCTACAAAGTGTCATTAGCTGTTCATGTAAACCTTGTAGCTGTCAAGAATAAATGAAGTAAGGTAAAGCCATTGATTTTTTTTTAAATCTTAACTCTCAATGGTCCAGTTAGAGATTAGTTGTGTCAATGAGGCATCGTAATATTTGACATGTATTCTATATAACTTATAAGCTTACGTCAGCCGTTTGTCAATTAGTACAACCTGGTGCCACTAAATATTACTCATGCAAGTAATGTAGAGTTTCTGTTCCGGCTAAGTAGATTAAGAAACTATGTGAAACTTTAAACTCTGGCTGATCTATAGAAAGTAAACTTTATATGCATACATCAGAGACATTTGGGTGTAATACCATATTTACTACAAACTGGGAACCCTATATTGTAATATAGAGTGCCTAGTAAGTCAAGCAAACCTTTCAAACAAACAAAGACCTAGGCTGTGTATACTATACCAAGGTCCTTGAATTTGAATAAATACATACATTCCTCTTTCCTGTATAATGAAGTGATATGAAAATTTATAGAAGTTAGTGGACTAGGACAGTGTGTATTCATTTACTTTATAGCATATTTTACAGTAGTACTGGTGAATGTAGGTTGGGCTTTGTGTACAGACAGATAAATTCTGAATATTTTCATAATTATTATTGTCCTCACGAGTGAACTGTGACCTGGACTACCGGTATTTGATTACATGTTTGGAATAATAATTGTTTCAAATGACTGGATGTTATAAACGTGGCATATGTGTGTTATACATTTGATTACTTATACTGTTAAGCTGAGTAAATTGTGTGGAAAAGAATATATCTATGTACATTTGAGTTTAACCTTTACTGGTAGGTCAATTCTGCTCATGTTTCATATTAATTATTATGTTAACTATGTTGTTTTCTGGGTTTGAATTTAGGTGCACATATTCGCTAATAGCTTGTACAATTTCTGAATAGTGAGTGGCAATAAAAGCCACTCGCATATTTTAGCGAGTGTATGGTGGCAAATTGGTCAGAGGAAGAAGAGGCAAAATAAAATCACATGGCCCAAGAAATTAATAATTTGTTAATTATTGGTTAATAAAATTTTGCTCTAATTTTATCCAGTCACTTTTCATTTTAGCTAGTAAACAAAACATGAACAATCTTTAAATTCGAACCCTGTTGTATCATAGCACAGTACATACACGTATATTTTTGGTGGGGTCCTGTAGACTTACTTGACTAAGCATTCTTGGAGGGTATTGGAAACTATTCTAGGAATAATTTTGTTAAGTTCTGTTTTGAAGGTTTGTAAAATTATGTGATATTTCAAACAAAAAGACTTCAGTTATTCTGTGACTTGTATACATGTGCTGTCTTTAGATAAAATTCATTGTGTGTTTCTGATTGGCATATGAAATTAAACATTAATAAAAATGACTGAAATGAAATTGAGATTTGCTTTTAAAAAATTGAAAATTGCTTTTAAAATATTTATTGTCAATTACAGTAAAATCTCAAATAGTAATCACTATAACCTCAATATTATGACCACCTTGATATAATGACCACTTAGGGTATTTTCATACTGGCTTTCTATAACTCACCAATAATTAAACTTGATAATGATACCACCTCTTTATTACAACCAATTTTTCAGGTTCTGAAGGTGGTGTCATTATTGAGGTTTTACTGTAAACAAATTAATCAAATTAAGTAAGTAAGGTTTATTTTGTGTGTATAAACCAATATAATTTATGAATATCACATCCTAGTCTGAATCACAAAATCTAAAAATAGATTTATAGTGGAAAATATTTTTTCCAGGATATTTATATTCTATTTATGGTTTTCCCAATGTTATGTGGTTCCTAAAAATAGGTTTCCTAGTGTTTCTGAAATATTTTATCAGGATTTGACATGATAAGATTTCTTCTGTCTAGGATCTGATCTTGCTTTGAACTTGAGTATGTATTTGTTACATACAATAATGCATATTATGTAATAATTAAGAAATTATATATAACTTTCATGTAGAACATTTGAAATTGACTTCCTGTTTAACAATTTGAGTAATGTACAATTTTTCTCCTAGGTGAAGGTGAGGGGGGGTTGCATTGCATCTTGAGGGGAAATAAGAGCTAATAAATTTAATAATCTAGGAGAAGGTGGTAGGGGAGGAGGAACTACAATTTTCTGTTGTTTTTTTTATGAAAACAGCAATTTGGAAAGAAGCTTTGCCATCCATGTAATTGAACTTCTAACATAACATTCACAGATATGTATAAAATAGAACATTAGACATTCTTGAACATAATGTGTATAATAAAATTTTATGTTCATGAATTGATACAAAATTTTGAGTTTTAGAGAAGCAGTGGGGTGAGTCTCTGGGTGCAAACCATTCATGTGATACACAAATTCTTTCGTCTCATTTCCAAGCAGGTGTAGGGGTGAATCCCAAGATACTGTAGTTGATTGTTTTTTTATTCTTAAAAAAAATTTGCTCCAATTTGGCTTAGAGAAAGAGTTCCTTTTAACCTGATTGATACTATTTCATCTGCATATATGCATATACTATATATACAGGCTAGAGAAGGTTTGCCAGCCAATCAACCCTTAATTTTTGGGGGGTATAAGTCGAAACCAGGCTTTTTTTTCAATATGCATGAAAATTATTCCTTACACAATTATTTTGTTATATAGACAACTAATTTGAGCAGCATGCTTATATCTTAGTGTCATAGAGAGAGAGATAAGTATATATGGAGTCTGGTCATAACCGAAACCAGCCTCACCATTAACTGGTAAGGCTTGAAAGTTCTATAAATTTCTCAGCCATTTATACATTTTCTGCTCAATTGTTTGACAGCCCATTATAGCATCTTATAGATGAATAATAATATGAAACAATCATCAGGAGAGTCTTCGACTATGATCAGATTGAAGTATTATTAATCCAGAAATAAAAACTCATGTTTCCAGTTACTTAACCTCAAAAATGTGTAGGTAGGTTGCAAAACGTTTTTCTCTTTAAAACATGACTTACTTTCATGCTTTAGAGGTACAATTTGTCCCCAAATATTTTCATACTTCAGAATTTGCTGTTTGAAACCTAAGGGTCAGCACCATGAAATAGGGTCAGTTGGGTAACTGGAGACCCATTTTTTTTCAGGCCTTACACATGCAATTAATAGGTTATGATAATATGCTTTTGTGTAAAATTATCAAAATAATTTAGACTTGGGATGAGACAAAGCTTTCTTATTTCAGACAAAATGTAGCTGGAAGAACCAGTCAGTGCCACTAACTGAGAGAGATAATGTCTGGTAAGGACTATTAAATTACATGTAAATTTATCATAATAAACCACAATTAGTCTGTATTAATTCCAATTTTGAATCGTAACTTGAGATTTACAATTACAATGGTTTTACCTCTGAAGAAAGAATTGTTTTTGATAACAAAGTACTCACATATTTCATATATATGTATTACACTTAATGAGGGGAGGGAGGTGTTTTTCAAAGACAATTGGGCTTTACATATTATGTTAATGGTCACCAAACAGAGGGAAGAGGTATGGCTTTACACTCAACCTGTTTTATAGATATATTACATTGGTATTGAGTAAAAGTGGTCTTTTTTCGGGTGACTTGTTTAAACACATCTGCTTACCCAGATGAGACCATGTGTCTATAAGTTGGCCAGATTTCTTGCATCAATGCTTTTTCAATCTTGTTTAACGTAATGGTAAAAATCTATGAGAAAAGATATCAAAAATATACACGATCTGAAAACGATGCTGCAGAATTTATTCCCACGTACAATGTCGTTTTGAACATGGTGGCGGCAACTTCAACATAATTATAGTAAATGATTAAGACAAAAGTTGGAGACCAGACCAAAATTTACAGCATCTGAGTGGTCAATTTTAAGTGCAATTTGAAATTGTTCAATGAGAAGCCCACATTCTTAAACCTCTCTTATTCAGGAGTCAGGAACAGATAAATTTACTTAACACCCAAATTTGGGGGCGAAATTCGGCCCCAATCTCCTGCCTCTGGAATATACTTTTTCCCCCCTATTTTTGGTAATTCCCCCACATGGGAAAAAAAATTAAGCTGTCCCCCAAAAGAGAGAGAGCCCTGTTAAAACTTCAGGGCTTTTTTTTCACAGGTAGGGGAAGGGGCCTTTCTTAAATTTGGGGAAAAATAACACAGTATCTTTGCAAAAGGGGAAGAAAAAACTTTATGCAAACTGAATTTTAGGGGAAATCTGCATGAATTTAAGGATTTTTCCTGAGGGGAAGACGCCTATAAACGGCCCTTGCTATAGAAAGAAAAGAAGCCCTGAACTGACAGTACATTAAACAATAAATGCAAGAGACTTATGACGATAATAATGCAATACCACAATCACTGAACTGTACAGTCATCACTCCCCTTAAGCCAAGTACTTTTACATAACCATGATGGATTTTTTATCATGGAATTTCAGATTCATGTGCAGCGGTAGCACTTAAATATCAGTATGATGTATTCATATCATACAAGTCTGACCATGATGAGGTCATTGCACGCCAGATTTACCGGGCACTATCAAGAAAGAATCTACGAGTCATTGCGGGGTGGGACGACAAAGCTTTTCCAGCTGGACAAACAATATTTGAATCATTGGCCAAATGTGTCGAAAAATCTGCTCGAACTCTAGTGATACTTACAACACAGTCTATACGTAGCAACTGGGTCATGCTGGAACTTCTACAAGCAATTGAACAATCAAAGCACTGTAATATACTTACTTTGAGACTTTTACTCCATAATGTTAAGGAGCAGGATATAAGGATTTTGAAGTGCGGAATGTTGGCAGAAGTACCTCATTTCACAATTGATGTTAACAGGAATGATTGGTGTGAGACCTTACTGCAGAATATTACCAGTAACTTCTTTTTTTATATATTTTTTACACAGTTTAACATCATTTAGTGACCACATCAGTATTAAGACCACCTTATTGTAATAACCGCAACTTTTTTGATCAATTTTCAATAGTTTTTTCTATATTTCAACCTGCTCAACATGAAGACCAATTTATATACTTGTAGTTCAAAAAATGATCTTACTAAGGTTTTACTGTAATATCTGTATAATAATGTTCCCTAACAATGTATGGGACAATATGTATGCTGTTGGTGTGACATTAATTGGTACATAAATTGGTTGTAAATCAAGCAGTTATTAATTTTGTATTAGAGCATTTATCATTTTATGTGGAGGTCATTTAATTAGGGAAGGGGAATGTATGAAAGGGTTTTTTATGGAGGACACTCATTTGGTGGTTTAATTAGGGGCAGGGCATCCATGCAAGGATTTAATTAGGGGTGGGGCATTCATATATGGGTTTAATTTGGGAGGAGCATTCATATGCAGATTTAATTAGCATGGGGCATTCATTCCAGGGGTTTAATTAGGGGCTGGGCATCCATGCAAGGATTTAATTAGGGGTAGGGCATTCATATATGGGTTTAATTTTGGAGGAGCATTCATATTGGGATTTAATTAGCACAGGGCATTCATTCGGGGTTTAATTAGGGGTGGGGCATTCATATATGGGTTAAATTTGGGAGGAGCATTCATATGGGGATTTAATTAGCACGGGGCATTCATTCGGGGGTTTAGTTTGGAGAAGGGCATTCGTACAAGAATATTTTGTAAATGTTTCCTGCAATTCATATTTACTGGTATCTTTGACATGTCAATTTATTTACAGATGAAGTACCCCTATTAAGTATACTTTCAGTAGGAAGTGGTCTAGCTCATGGTCTCGTATTTTCACATTATGTCGGTTTTCTATCCTATGTTCTACCAGGTATGTCTTTGTTAATTTTTATAAGTTTATCAGGTCCTAATTTTCCGTTATTACAATCTCACATTTTTTTATTTCAGAAATGATATTTCTTCGTATGATATGAATACTTAAATGTATCTAATCATTAGCTATATCAAAATTCACTGTAACTGTGTTATAAGATATATTGTTCTGAATATGTTGTTGGATCTAAAGAAACCTTCAATTTGCAAGTATGGATCATATTGTTGAAGCTAAGTTAAAGCTGCTGGACTTTTTATGAATGTACATGAATAGATAATTCTTAAGCTATTGCTCAGCAAAGTATTTTTTTTTGGCCAATGAAGACTGTGTTGCAAAATTCGACTTTGTTTGTCAGAAATACTAACCCTTAGTTGAAAAGGTTCTTTAATGATCAAGCTACAAACTGTTCATGCAATGTCTGAAATAGATGTGACACTATTGGTTTTAAACTTCGTCTTAAACATGTATGTAAGTGATAAAAGATGTCATTTTAGGGAAGCAATGAGGCTTTCAAAGACTGGGAGATCATATGTTTTGTAGTTTTAATGATCATTGAAATATATGCCATGTTAAAGTACAAATGTATACATTTTTTAATATGGTAATGTATGTAAACTTTTTTATGAACTGTATATAAGTCATACTTTTGCCACATTTCAAATTGAGTTTATTCTGAAGTTAATTAATAATTATAATTAATGTATTGTTTTGTAGACTTTACCAATATCATTAAAAGCAGTTCAACTTACCGGAATGAGCAATTACATATATCACAAAAGTATTATCTACTGTTACCGGGATCTTGCCAAATCTTGGATAACTTAGAAAGCAGTGATGAATCTGGCATTCGAATTGAAAAACAGGAATCTTTGGAGCGGGAATGGCCACATGCTGGAAAGAAAAGGAAAGCTAAATTACAAATCTACAAAATCACTAAAAACGAAGAGGTAGAGCTTTGTCATTGAATGTTATACATGTTTGTTGTGAGAGGCCCATTTGACTTAGTGACTTAGTCTGTTCATTTATCAGCCCACCATTAATAGCGAATTGGTGTATGTTGAATCCAAGTGTACCCCCTCCAAAAAATCAAATTTCATTCATATTTAAAATTAAAATATTTTTAGTCCATGCCACTGAGAAGTCAAGATTTCTAGAGTTATTTTTTTCACTGGGGTTTAACATTTTAGCCGAGAGTGGGGATCATTTGGTGATTTTCAGGCTTTAACAGTAGAGAAAGACCCCAGGCATACACCTGGACGAAACCACCGACTTGCCATAAATTAGTTGGACAGCTTCCTCGTGTGAAATTTGGTCATTGGTGGTACTCGAACTGACAGAGGTAAAAGGTTGTGATAAGTAGTCAGATACCATAACCACTCAACCATGGAGGCCTCTCTAGAGTGCAGAAAAACAAAAAATTCAAATGTGTGTAGATTGATTTGTTATATCACATACTGCTTGATCATCTTATCACACTATGATTCATTGAATGAGTGTCATCTCCTGTCTCCTAAGCCAAACACATGGCTGTGCTTCAATTGACCTAACAGGGTTTTCATAGACTTGCAAAATTAGACAAAATACGAAAAAATCTTTTCAGAGCTTCTATTTCATTGCCGACTGTCCTCATGTGTTGAAAGCAATATGTCAGTTAGATGAACTGAATCTAGCGGACAAAAGGTTCCAGATCGCAAAATTCTACTACATTTTGAATGAGGTTGTTAATCATGCTGAGAATCAGGGTTGCTATGATACAGTCAGGATGGTTTTGTACAATGGTAAGAGATAAAATTTTTATTTTAAGTAAAAGCTCAATTAGTGATCGCCACCTTGTCATTATTACAACCAATTATCTTTGGACTGGGTTTAGATATTTCCTCTATGTTCCAATAATGAGACAACCCCAATATTAAGTCCAATTCATTTGGTCCAATAGATTGGCTTGATATTGGGGTTTTACAGTAAAGTCTTTCAAATAAAGGCTCAAGTTTATAGTGATATTATAGTCAAGTGTCACATGGTGAATGGTCTCTTGTTTTTTTTGGTGGGGGGAGTGGGGTGCTAACATGGCATCAACAGCCAGAGTTTGGTATCTTTTTCCAACTTCAACCTGGGTAGAACCATTGGCCTACCGTAAGCTAGATAGTTTCCTGTCATGTGAAATTACTAACAGATCGGATTTGAATTCTCAGTAGTGAAGGACTAGTATTTACTAAAAACATATACTGCTGGGATGTTTTGCCTCACCCAGCCTACTCACCTGATATCAGTCCGCCTGACTTTGATGTATTTCCCAAATTAAAAAAACCTCTTAGAGGAATAAGATTTGAAGACTTACATGACCTTCAAGAAGAGGTGGCCAGCCAAATTAGGGTCATCAACTCACATTGCCTAGCAACTAGTGTCGGGGATCTTCCACAGAGATGGACCAAGGTAATTTAGCAAAAAATGTAAAAATCATTTGAAATACATTTTGCCTGAAACTTATTCAGTCTCACTTATGATTGACTGACCCTTGTATATACTTATCATTACAGAGGAAGTGGAGAGCATGCAATCAGCTTTATTTAATTATTTGAAGAATGATGTTCCTGAACAAATACTACAAGAATGGGTTGTAAGTTAAACAAACAAAAATAAGTTACTTTTCGTGATCGTGTTTGCTATATTAATGCTTGATAGTTGCTTGCAAATTGACAATTCACTGAAACATGATTCAGTATGTAAACCTTTGAAGTTAAAGATACCGACCAGACACAAAATTGGATGGTAAATAAGGGATATAATTAAAAAAGTGGGAAGGTTAGAGTTATAATTCCTGCACATGACCAGCTGATCACGGTTGCTTAGTCTTTTTAAAATCCATCCATGAATAATGAAGTTACAGACACCAAATTTTGATAAAATAGGGAAGATAGAGTTATGGTACTTGTACACAATACGCTGTCAAGACCGGTACAAGCATTGTAGTGTTCTTCCATCTGTCCTTCTGTTTCTCAGTCTGAGATCTCGTCTGGTCCATAACTCCTTATTCATAGATCGGTTTTAACTATATTTTGCACAAAAAATTGGTATGACTTGACACAATGTTAGAAGAGTGTCATTTCTTGTTTTCTTCAACAGAGCACAAAATTAAACATGGATATTTATTTGTTGAGTTTAACATCGATGTAAGCTAATTTGATGTAAGATGCTGATAATGTCTAACCATTCATACCTTATAATTCATTCTTCTTTCTGAATGCAACTACATAACTTGATCCCTGAAAAGGGAAAATACAAAATATTTTCAAAAGCTTTTTATATTTTAAATGGCGAATGTTGACATTGGTTATATATTAAAGTGTTTTACCAGAACATACATTGTACTTTAATTTTGAAAGTTGAAAAAGAAACAAGACACTGCTCCAGTGTTGAAAGATAAGTTTTGGCCATAATATGTTTATTTGAATGATATGTGTTTAGTATTGAGAATTCTATGTCATTAATGATAATCTGTTTGTGTAAAGTCACCCGTACATAGATTGATGCCGAGCACAGACAATGAATGGGATGTAACTGTGTCATTCCTTCAAGAACAACAACGAGATGTAGAAGTAGCCAATGAGATTGTTGAATTCCTGAAAGAAAAGAATATGAAAGTTTACAGTCCATCACATGGAGGTGGCATCCATTTTCATTTACCTTCCTCCAAGTGGCACGTATTTGTGCTATCTAAAGAAACAATTCATTCAGAAAACACAGTTAAAAGTCTGTGTTTTGGTACTTTGTATGAATGTTTGGACGAAAACCTACTCAAAGTATTACCAGTGGTTGTAGACATTAAGCCAGAAGAGGTTCCACGTGTGATAAAATGTGTTACCGTAGTGAATTCAAAAGAACCAAATTATTGTCAGCAGTTGTTGACCACGATAAAGGGTAGAGTTTTATCTCAGAATTCTTTATTGATCAAACAATCCTAATACATGAATATTATAGTTGTTGACAAACGATAAAGGGTAGAGTTTTATCTCAGAATTCTTTATTAATCAAACAATCCTAATACATGAATATTTCTTAGCCTTCTTTTTAACCCTTTACCTGATATTGCTGTATTTCCTTTCATCTGAAGCAGACGACTTTTGAAAACATTGCGGCAAAAGAGGCCATTGCTTGTTATGAGTAATGGCATCTTTTGCCACAATGTTTTCCACTCTGTCAGAGAGGATTAAACCAATTTTCATAAATAAGTTGATGTTTTGTTAATTTGCTTTGAATTTGGAAGAGTCCAAAATATGCTTACGAGGCTAAGGGTTAAGGGGCCAGCTAGTCAGCTTGTCTTGGATCCAAATCCTTATTGAGACAAAATGAAATTGGGTTCTCTGCTAAAACCTCATTTTTTCTTGATCAACATACACCTGACTACCCTGTGTGTTTGCTATGTGTGTGTGTGCAAATATCTATATCAATTGGCTTGTGTGCAGTATGTTGTTTGAAATAATCTTATCCCAAATAATATTAGAATAAAATTGAGAATTTAGCCACTTGTTATGAAATATGGGGTACAGTAAAAGCTTGCTTGGAGATTACTTCAAACATTAAGAACACTTCAATGCAGTGACCACCAATTTTGAGACCAGTTTTCTATATTCCTCATTATTTCAACTTGATAATGAGACGACCTCAATTTAATGACCGTTATTTTTTGTGGTTTTACCGTATATCTAAATGGCATATTGAATTGTAAATTTGGAATATAGCTTCTGGTAACCCATGGTTTCAAATAATCCTAGCTATCCACCACTATTTCTTGGAGTAATAGATATGGCTAAAGTGCTAGCATTTTCACCCTTTCATATTAAAGTCCCACGCTTTCCGAGCACTTCTCTTAACATTTGTAGGTGGAAACATTACTATGGAACAAACATTACCAGCTGGAGATGTTGCTACAGGTCTGGCCTGGGCCTATGTCATTAATTATCTCAAGATAACTCTAATGAAGAAGACTAAAGATGGTTTAAGTAAGATCTTCATCAAGTTCTTCATTAAGACTCAGTTCTGCTAAATTAATCTTTGTTTGTTTGTTTGTTTGTTTGTTTGTTTGTTTGTTCCTTCATTCGTTTATTTGTTTGTGACATTGTCTCTGGTTTTTAACGCTGTTTTTCAACATTTTTCAGTAATATATGGCAGCTGGTTTATTGTACCAGTTTTCCTGGACTGTATACTAACTAGTACTAACCTACCCTTCCACAAGGAGCTGGCAACTTCTCCACATATGGAGGAAAATCGACTATATAACTGAAAAAATGTTGAAAAACTCCAGTGACAATAAGTCACATAAAACCAAAAAACAATCAAAAACTGTATTTACATTTTAGAGCTATTGTTGGTGTGTCATAATAATCATGTAATCATGTGATTTGGTGTACAGAATTGGACCTAGTAACAGGAACACAGCACTTTCAGTATATGTATTAAGTTTGCTATACATTATGAATTTACCTAAGATACTCAAAGGAACGAATTTACCTATGCATAAATACACAGATACACAATTTAGATATACATGTATTTCTGTTTGGAGTAATTGAGAAATGTACTTGACAAATTTGAACTGGCAGTCATTATTTATTACTTTGATTTTCCTTCCCTGTCATTTTTCTCACTGATTTCTTATCAAATTTGTATGTTTATTGCAAGTCACACTCTATACTCCATTCATACCGTGAATAAATCATCGCAAGGTTTGCAGTGGTGATTGAAAATTAATGTCCGACAGTATTGTTTGTTTTTTCTCTTTCAGATTTGAAAGATAGAATCAAGCAGTGTCTGATTAATGAGGGCGTTAATTGTGGTTGTATTTACAAGATGTTTGTGATTATTTCAAAGTCATGTGTTGCAGAATCTGACCTGGTTGCTAAGGCTAATGAACCTACAATGTTTGCTGAGAGGTAACGAAGAAACTGAAAGTTGTTGTAAATCCTTTTACACCACAAATAGACGGAAGTTGTTCTTTGTGTACTGTAGAATACAGTTATATTGAATTGCTGGGTGTTTTAATAGATACTTGATTTTATGCATTTTTTTGCCAAATTTATAACAATGAAATAAAGAATGATTTGTCCTTTACATACACTGTAACAGGTTTTACTGTACTTACAGACAGATGAACGGATAGACGGAAGGACGGACAATCAGACGCACATTGAGACACAGGCTGTTGTACACAGACAGACACTAGATTGCAAACATTTAGATCTTACATTATATGCCGAAGAAACAATGCAGTTGACAATATCATCTAACTCCTTACTTTGATTTTCAGTGGCCATTACAAAATTGAAAAGGTGGGCACTCTCAAGCCAGTATATGAGAATACAGGTGGTCAACTGGGAAGACCATTCTATTTACACATGTATAAATACACAGATTCTGATGACAAGGTAAGTTGACCCCGAAACAGATTTAGATGAAAAAAAGTAAATAAGAACACCTCAATTCAATGACTTTATGTCATGTAGTTATTTTTGCTTTGCCTAGGTTAAATGACTTATGGGGCAACATTTCTGTGCTGTATTGACTTGTCAAATACTAGTATTTAAAATGGATTAGATATTGTGATTATAATTGTAGAGTTACTTAAATGAATCATCTTTATGCATGATCTGTTCTGAATCAATTAGGGCTGTCATTGGTTTTGAAAAGACACTGATGCATCAAAAGATTTTCTATTTGAATATTGACACACATTTCAAAGAACATGTATCAATATTTTGCAGAATATTATGGTAGAAATGTAAATGTTTGCATATCCAAGTAAGAAAAAAGCTTTGTATTGGAAACATTCTTGTTTCAAAACTTTAAAACTGATTAACCAATTGATAAGTAAATTATTTTTACTGTTTATTTTTTCTGAAATACATAGAAAAAACATTATCTTACAGGGTTTTCCTTAAGATTTTTCACCTGAGGGTTCCTGGGACTCTCATCTCCCACATTTTAGGGGTCCCTTAGGATTTTGGGGGTCCTGCACAGAAAATGCCAAAGGCAAATTCCGAGTTGGAAGGGGTCCCGAGGATGTGCTTGTCGCTCTCAATGTGAGTCCTCGGCTGAATATTAAGTCAGGGACATGAGAAACCTGCGTCAGGGAAATCCCTGATCTTAGTTACACTTAATGAATTATACCAAACAGGAGAAAAAGATGCATTACCAGTCCATTTATTTTAGAAGTATGAATGTGTTGATATATCGTTGATACTGATTTGTTGATTTATTAATTTCATTGATATGCAAAAATCTGTATCATTGACTGGCCTAGTTTCAATTGAATATCAATAGTGCTTTTGTATATGAAACTTAACTCTCTCTCTATGATGTCATTATATGTAATATTCACGTAGTTTATCATGATATTTCAGAGAGAACTCT
Organism: Lutraria rhynchaena; assembly: GCA_008271625.1. NCBI lineage: Eukaryota > Metazoa > Mollusca > Bivalvia > Venerida > Mactridae > Lutraria > Lutraria rhynchaena. The sequence goes on along the minus strand of VIBL01000004.1, from coordinate 2,942,741 downwards.
GTTTCCTGGCTGAATACAGCACACCACATAACTGTTTACGTGAGATGGCTTATAGTTATCCGTTTGCTGGTTTAAAACCGGTAGATATGTGTGCGCAAGGGAAGCACATTGTTGATCTCGTTCCACAAATTTTATGTAATGAAACTGTGAAGAAAAAGTACGGAGATATGTCTGAACTCCTAGAATTTGTTTATTATGACAGTAAGCATTTTATTTTATTTTCCATTGATGTAAAACGATTCTTTACAGTTGTCATAATTACTTGAAACTGCAAGAGGCCATTGAGCGTTAGTTTTAATTTAGTAAACATACTATCACAGGAGAACCTTGACTAGTCTGGTGTCACAGGAGAACCTTTGCTAGACTGGTGTCACATGAGAACCTTGACTAGACTGGTGTCACATGAGAACCTTGACTAGACTGGTGTCACAGGAGAACCTTGACTAGACTGGTGTCACAGGACAACCTTGACTTGACTTGACTGGAATCACAGGAGAACCTTGGCTAGACTGGTGTCACAGGAGAACCTTGGCTAGACTGGTGTCACATGAGAACCTTGACTAGACTGGTGTCACAGGAGAACCTTGACTAGACTGGTGTCACAGGAGAACCTTGGCTAGACTGGTGTCACAGGAGAACCTTGACTAGACTGGTGTCACAGGAGAACCTTGGCTAGACTGGTGTCACAGGAGAACCTTGGCTAGACTGGTGTCACATGAGAACCTTGACTAGACTGGTGTCACAGGAGAACCTTGGCTAGACTGGTGTCACATGAGAACCTTGACTAGACTGGTGTCACAGGAGAATCTGGGCTTGAAAATTTAAATCAAGTTTCCCATTGGCCCTTTTTTGTCTCATGCTAGACATAATGTTATAGTTCTTTCCTTTTTAAACTTAATGACCTAACATTGCACGATTTAACAATTAGCAATTGCTAAGTTCTTATGTACTCTGGTAGGACAATTCTCACATCAGCCACACAAAATAAAGTCATTATTATTTTGGTCAGCACTTAATTACCCACCAACCTGCATAAACATTAATCATCAATATTAAGACCACCTTTGGTATCATTGAAATTGTCTTTATTAAAATTGTTTTAATTCATCTGTTTCAAAGAATAAGTCAAGCTATTATGATTAATGTGACTTTGTCGTTGTGCAAAACCTTCAATGTAGCCCATTACTCAAACACTTCAAAAGATAGCAGCACAACAGTTGGAATACTTGATTATCATAAGAGGTCACAGTTTGCAGGACATAAAGCATTATTCTGAAAGCTATAATTTTTGAGTTACGCCCGTTTTTAACTTATTTTGGTCAAAATTGCTTATTAACTAGAATGATGTAAAACAGATGAGCATTGGCGCCATTCTGCGGAGCTCTTGTTACTAATTTCTTCTCCTGTATTTACGTAGCTTTCTTGTCATGAATACACAAGTATGTTCGCAGGTGTTTTAAGTCAACAGAGAATATACTTTCAACAGTTTAAAAACATACCAATGTAAAAAGGGATTCGCATTAAAAACCTGTTTGACACAATTGGTTATTACAAAAAATGCGAACTTAATATTGAAGTGGTTGCTGTGTGAGGTTTTAATGTAAGTGGAAATTAATAAAATGAAATTTATAACATGTATACTGTATTCTGTACTTGACCATACCAATCTCAAAATATGCCAAAACAACAAGCAAACATAAGTTGGTAGAGGTTTAGAATGGACTTACCTGAGATTAGGGATTGCTAAGGTCAGAAAAAATTATGTTTCGGTTACCCAATCGATCCTTAAGTTTCTAAAAGCAAGATAAAAAAAACTGCAACTAATTATGGTGCTATGAAACTATTCAAGGATGAATCTTACCTCAGAAGTATGAAAAATACGCTTAGAACAAATTTTGAATAGTTTGGTGACCTACTTACCCTATTTTTATTGGTCTTGTAATCTGAAACACAACATTTTTTTCCTGGCCAAAGAATTTTTTCCACAGACCCTTTCTAACTTGTATGTTTCATGTTAATTTTTGGAACATTTACACGCTTATTTTACTTTATTCACATTTTATTTACGCATATTTTATTTTCAACAGATGAAGTGGAGCCACTGATGTCAGCTTTAAGAAGACATATTCTGAATCAGTCGCAGTTTGTGTTCGCCAAGGAAGAGACCATCTACCGTAGGCCATAAATGATCCTCTGTAAACACTGAACTTTATTTTTAACCAATTTATGCAAGTTTGATTGTGATGAAAGTATTGCGTATATGAAAAAAAGGCTCAATTGGAAATCCTTGAAATTATGGCGTTGTTGTCTTCACAGTCGTAGGATGAGACAGGGTCAGGACCTTTTCAGGGTTCGAACTCACTAGTGCCTGTGATTCTTATGAATTTCATTCTTATAAATCTGGAAGGCAGCATATTATATTGTTATATTAATGCTATATTGTCGTATATGTTGTGTTTGTCTTAAAATGTCTTATACTCATCAGTTCATCCATGATCGTATTAGGCTACTGTATAACCTCGATGTTTTAAAACTCGGAGAATCCAAAATGTAGTACGGTAACTGTAAAACATTGAAATTAAGACCACCTTTATGAACTAATGATATGGTTTTTACTGAGATCGTCTTAAAATGGAGTCAAAATACGAATGAAATATGGAAAATAGGAAATAAGTAAATTTATGTAGTTTTGATGGGTTAGGGTATGTGTTTATGCGCAAGTATTGTTGTTGTTATCGTTGTTACTGGTGCAGCTGGCTGCGACTGTGGTCCAGTGGTTAGTGCTCTGAACTTGTAACCCGGCAATCCAGGTTCAAATCGGAGTAATGGCAGGTCATACCCTTCTATGAAAATTTGACATAAATGTCAATTTTCCTCCATATGCAGAGAAGTGTAAGTTAGTACTGGTTGGAATACAGTCCAGGAAAATTGGTTAGGTGAACTGTCCGCCACTTGTAACTGAAAAACTGTTGAAAAACAGCATTAAAACCCAGTGACAATGTCACATGAAAAAGAAAATAAAAACCCGCTGCTGCTTAGTTTGTGTACTGACATTCTGTTTTGATATCATTTTAAAATTAAAGTTGTCACCAAGTGATGTTATAGAAAAGTATACAGGTTTCGTATCTGTGTAGTTGTTGTTGTTGTTGTTACTGTTGCTGCTGATATTCTGTTTTGATATCACTTTAATATTGAAGTTGTCACTAAGTGATGTTATAGAAAAGTATATAGGTTTCGTATCTGTGTAGTTGTTGTTGTTGTTGTTGTTACTGTTGTTGCTGGTGCTGCTGTGTACTGACATTCTGTTTGACATCATTTTCATTGAATTTTTTTTACCATTTTCATAAGTGATAGAATTTTAAAGTGATAGTGGATGAAAAGTGTTGGAATTGTTCTTTTTTTCATTAAATAGCGTTGTGTGTTTAAAACATTATACCTTTTAATTATGTGTTTTTAATTTTTTGATTTCATTATATTGTTGTCTAACGTCCAGAAATTAGTAACGATGATTGTTTGAACTTTTTTATGGAGCAGTGTGTCCATTATTTTAATTTTTGATGTTTAACGTTTATTGTATGTTTCCCGTGCAGTACACATGTACATTCATTTCAGCATTAAAGTTGGTACAAGTCCAGAATTACTGAAAGTCATATTAAATAATTTGTTGAACTGTCTCTAAAACAATATCATTGGCACATAATCAAAATTATATTTTTAGCTTGCTGCTTTAAATGTTCATGTAAACATTGATTGTACGACAGCTGAACAAATTTCACTAACTACAAAATTATAATCTGCAGAATATTTTTGTTAGTTATATCATGCATACTGCAGTTTCACTAATTTTGTTGGGGAATTTAATTTCGGGGATTTTGTGAGTTGGAGTGTCATAGAGTTTAATCCCCACCAATAAAACTGCCAAGGTATCAGTAAATAGTTGAAAATTTTCAGAAAAACACCACAAAATGATTAAGTGTATTTTTTTTTTCAAAATTCAAACTCCATGAATTTATGTCTGCATGAAATATTTGTTTTTTAATATGAACCCAAAAATTGAGTCCAGCAAATAAATAAATGAAACCTCAGTAATTATATTGCTTAAAAATCGTTACAAAAGGTAATTACCATTGTATGAATTGTTTCACACGTTGGCCTTAAATTTGTCATGAAAAAGTGGGTGGGAATTAGCATGTGATTGGTTGATTTTGATCTCGGAATTCCTGCTGACCAATGAAAACATTCCATTCTAGGATTGATCTCCTCGCTCAATTTTATGTTAATACCCGGTATTTAGGATAAAATAATAAGTTTTCCTGTGATTTTTTTCTTTCATTCGAAATGAACCAATTCTGTGATATTGTTTTGTTTATGTAATATTGGAACTGTATATTTATATTCTCTAGCATGAATATTTTAGTACTTAGGGCTTTAGTCTGCTAAAATTTTGTAAATGTTCACAATTATGAATACAGGTAAAAAAAAGATTCCTAGACAAGAACACACACAAACCCCCCACCTGACATCATTTGACAGAGGATATTTTGTATATTGTAATCATTTTCAAAAATGATGTTAAGTAATATAATAGTGAACATCTTAAGTGCTTCCAGTTTCCAGGCAGTTCATATATTTTTAGAATTTGGCATAATGGTAGTTAATACTCGCCGATATGGGAATATCAGGGAGGCGAGGGTAAACATGTGTACATTATTTGTACATAAGCTATTTTTATACTTATGTTGACCCTTAACATGAATTCTTATTTTTCAATAAATTTTGCTGTTTATGATTTTGTTATATATATATATATATATATCAAAATAATTTTTTGTGAATTCTGACAACTGTATTATCTAACATCTGACATGATGATTAGATAAGATTAGAGAGGTCATATAATAGTATTATCTAATACACAAAGTACACAAGGACAGATCCAGGATTTCAAGATGGGGGAACATACATTTTACAGGATATTAAGAGATAGAACATTTTTTTATTAACAAGGGATGGAAAGATTTTTCAAAAAGTTAAAAAAAATTGCAACCTTAGCTTAGAAATTTCTATGAAAAAGGGGTCCAGCCCTGAATAAGACGCATGATAAGTGCGATAATACCAGGATAAGACAAGAAAACATAGTCCTGTTTACGGTTACCTGATGAAAAAAATAAGGTGGTTCAGTCACATAACTTTTAAACACACCTTCCATACTGTTGAGGTAAGATTCATAGCAAAATATTCACTGGATTTCCCAGTTAAAAACTTAAGGGCTGATGTCAAAAAAACAAGGTCAGTCGAGTAACATAACAGTTAACATTTTTTCTGGCCTTAGCAGATGCGGAATTTGACTGAAAAAGAAAAAAAGCCTCTTTGGGAGATTTATTTATTTTATTTCTGAATTTTCTTCAAAGAAACAAGATCAATGATTAACTAAGATCTACTATGATCAAAAACCCTATTCTATCAACTAAAGCGTATGTAAAAATGAATAATGATGAAATTAATGATAAATTGTCAATATCTATATTCTACAAATCATCAAGAGCTACCTCCCCTGCTTGATTTCAACATCAGTGTCATTACCTCCATTGAAAAAGATGGTCAATTTAAATTGACAAACACTTCTTAGGGACATCATCTTTATATAGCTACAGTTTATACGTACACCTTAAAAAGTCAACTTTAAAATCTGAGGAGAACGAACAAATCTCTTTGTTTCGTCAAGAGAGATAACTATGTTCAGAATAATTAATACGATACAAATATTGTCCATGACTGAGGACTAAACCACGATACCAAGTCCATTGTGTTGTTCAAGAGCGTATAATCTTACGTAGGAAACTATAGAAGAAATAATGAACCCAACAATAAATGCCTACTTGGTCTTGAAAACATGAAATATTTCGTCTTCTACCTTTATACAGCTGTGGTTTATGGCACTAGGGTCCTGTCACATGAAGAAATCATTCTATTGCATAGACAATCGTGTCATGTAGGTATCTGTAGCTGTATTTGTCATGTTGCAGAGTAAAGCTATATTTTCATTAGGTCAGGGTCCAAGGTTATAAAACTTGAGGTTTGTCTCACAGCTCAAATCTCAATATTGAGTTATCAGTATTCTCAAGTTAAAATGACACAATTGCGTGTATCTCACTGCTGATACAGTACTTTGTGTAATAATTAATTAATAAAACAATCTACTAACATAGTACAAATTTGCCTATTGGTTTAAAATAAATAGATTTGAGCTGGACCTCAGACCCAATGCTAAAATCTTGTTGCATGGTCAAAACTAAGCATCATTAATAAGCCCATCTAACAGAAAAAGACTAGAGCTTTATCAAAAGTATCACAAAGCTAATACTCGTGACACCAATACTATAGCTCAACTGTCTCATGTTTGTCTCATTGCAAGTATGTTCTGATAGGGCCAGCACATAACAAAATATCCGGATCAAATATGTTACTTGAATGCAACAATTAAACATACATGTGATATTATAAGAGTCTAATCAGAGAGAGTGTTAGAACTATACATGAAGATCTCAGCTGTTCTTTCAACACCATTTAAGTGAAATTTTATCCGGTTTCATATTTTCAAATAAGTCTAGAAAATTATAGTCATGTTTATGGTTACCAGACAAAAAATATAGGGTAGGTAGACATTTTTTTCCAAACACATTTGTACTTTGGACATTAAATTCTCCCCTAAATATTGTGGATTTTGCTGTCAGGAACTTCAGTGTTGGCACCAAAATTAGGGTCAGTGGGTAACCAGAAATATGACTTCAATTTTCCGGCCTAATCAAGGATTTTAACAATTATCCACTTTTCTCATACTTAATTCAACATAAATTCAGGCAACAATTCAACATAAATTCAAGTCATATCACACCAAAAAGCATCAAGTCAAAATCTTTGAAACATCTAAACCCATCACCATAGCAACAGAGTCGTACGAGCATCAGTAGCTAGAAAACTTGATTCTCTAATGTACAAAGTAAGTACCTTATTTTACAGAATAAAAAATCTACCAATTTGGACAAAATTTACAATGGTGATAACTTAATGCCATTTCGATAATTTTATACTTAATATGTAATAAAAACATTTGTTTACACAATTTTATTAATCTACACTTGATTCCTTTTATCGACAACTACTCATGCACGATTATTTTGGTTCTACAAACATTGTTAATTTAATAGCACCCACCAGAAAAATGAAATTCTTGTTTTAAACATCCTACCTGCCAGCATACTTATTGTTAATAGTCAAAAGATTTATTTTCATACATACTAATGACAAAACATATAACTAAGAAAACAAAAATTTCAAAAATTCCTATAGTCACCCAATAAAGAGATAACAATTTTACAGAGGGATAAATTTAACACATATACCAACAAAACCTCTGAAACATCAAGAATTTTGTATCTACTGAGATATTTCGAACATGTTTCATATTTTTTAGACAAAAAGAGATTTATATAAGTATTCTATTAGTGATTTAATTTTTGATCATTAAAAACGAAAAAACAGATTTTTTCACGGCCAGTATGTTTTTGAATTTTAGTAGAAATAAGTTTCAATACTGTATAGACTGTGTTAACAAAAATCAGTTGGCAAAGCATTTCTATGTGTCCCCCTCGATGGAACATAATACTTCTATCTACTAAACAGATTCATAATTATATCAAATAATATTCACAACCAATAATAGTCACAAATGAGCATTAGCTACAATGTTTATCATAGTCCTTGAGTATATAATTTTGTAAATTACTCATTCAGTCAGAATTAGTAATTATCAGCTGTTTAAGCTGCGGTACTATTTCAGTACTTATTCACAATATCAATGCAAAAAAATACTTTCCTGAATTCTTATCATTAGTTATCATTATAACAAATGACACTACATTTCTGTTCAGCATAATTCAACAAACTTTTAGAAAAACAGATCTTTGTAGGAGACTTTGAAGCTGAAGAAATCTAAGTTGTCTGTTCCAATATCTAAAATTTTCAGCTTAGAATCCCATTTTAATTAAAAAGCCTGATGTTATTTTGCGAAATGAAATTCAATCTGGTGATTTTGGACCCTAAACTACCTGACAGAGGGAAAAGTCAAGTTATTAAGCATTAAAGAAATTGTAAGAAAAACTATCACTGTTAACAAAAAGGCTCTAATTGTATGAATTAAGTTTTAATTATAGTGCTTGACTACTTGTATGTTTTAGAAAAATTGTACATGACAGGAATTAAGCCGGTTTGTTATTTTTATGTACGACTCTTTATTTCATAGAACAATTGTATACAACAGGGATTATGCTGGTTTGCAGAACAAAGCAGACATTCCAAAAAGTGCTGCAAAATAACTGGACATTCTTTCAAGACCACAAATCAGATTTCACAGGACACCCTGTAAAGAATCATCAAAATGATACATTTTTTCAAAGGTGTTAAACTATATTGATATTTAAAGGCATTTATCCTGGTCGCCAAAATCGATGAATTTTCAACTCAAAGACTCAATTCTGTAAGTAGCTTGGCCCAATGTTAAGCAAAATACAAGTATTACGGGACAATTGGACCAGTCACAATCAATTCTTTCCTTGACTATCCAAAATTTTACTGGTCAGGCCCAATGGACTGACACTTTTCGGAAAGTCAGCAAAGAAAAGAAACGTAGTCATGCGTATTGATTAGAGGGATTCTAGTTCAATTTGAAAAATCAACGAATGAATAAAATGCATAAATACTCAGAATAAATTTAAAAGCATTAATGAATGGTAAACACACAACTGATTACACGTAATATAGACACTGACTAAACATTTAATGATTTTATTAATGGAGTAATAAATAATATGAAAACGATGAATTTAGGGCACAATTGGAGAAAAAAAACAAACATCAAGCATTTTGTTTGAATGACATTTCATGTCAAGTTCAGTGAGATAAGTGAGGCTACAGGTGGCGCAAAACTTTTTATCACACTTCACACCTCCAACAGGCATACGAAATCACCACAGAACAAAATGAAGAAAAAATAATAATACTTCAATACAATTGAGACCAAAAAATCACTTTATGGCATAACAAGTATGTAATACTAAAGCAAAATATCAAAGAACAATTAATAGTTAGTTACAATGACTATTTACTATGTAATTACATGTAATGAACCAAACAGAAAATAAAACCATCATTTTGATATATCCACAAAAGTTTTTCAACAAAATCATATAATCAAACACTAACAATAACACTTATCGATACAAATGCTAAACATTTATGAACATTTAACATTAACAAAAAAAAATATAAAAAAGAATATGAACCAAATGATTACCAATTCACTTTCACACAATCATAAATATTCATTACACTGCATACTTCATTTTTTATGACTTATGATAATAAAAAGATACATAAATAAATCAATATGCTGCATCTATCTTAAGGCCTATGACACTCCATCAAAAGGGAAATAGCTCGCATACAAAGCCTAATAAAGTAAAAACACTAATCCGAATTGCTTGACCCCCCCCCTTGCTTCTATGAATCCCGTATCATTTCTTTTATTAAACAGTTAACTGATTCAAATATTTGATCATTTAATTACAATAAAGTTGAAGGAAGTCAAGCAGATTAGATTTAGACAAAAAGAGGAACCAAAACTAAATCCATAAGCCACTTTACGTAACTGAGATATTTCAACAATTTATCGCAATTGTTTATCAGTCCTTCAAAGATCAAATTAAATCTGAGAAAGACCTTATCAGATACTATAACTTTGAGACCTGTCCCAAAGACGAATTTTACAATCTCAAGCCAATAATCAATTATATATAATAATAATTATAATAAATAATCATTGACGTGATATACACGATACTGATTGCCAAACTTCTCTTTTACCAACCAAATTCTTACATGCCTACATATTCAAGTAATTATGCTACGTTTACAGAACTCTTTCCTCTTTTATCCTTTTAATCAATGTCTATGGGAAACAACAATAACTTATTCGAACAGTTTCCATAACAGGAGTCCTGTTATACGCAAATAAGCACAAACAAACAGAGTACTTAATTAACAATTCTCTGTGTCTGATTAATTCCATTGGTTCATTCATCATATTTTGCAAATAATCACTCATTCAATTTAGCAAAACTTTCTATCACTTGACAAAGCTAACTTTTTTTGGTAATATCAGCCAACAGAACACGCACAATGTATATAATCATTATGTATGGTAAGATATGCATATTATCAATATTGATATGGATTACAAATTAGAAATGACGAAATAGCAACGCAAAACAAACAAAACGTAGGCAAGTATTCAAATGCATCAGTCATGTACATTCAACAAACAAGATTTAGTAAATCAAATAAGCAAAAGATTGAAAACAAAATATATTACTGAATATTTTTTTTGTAGCAGTAGCAATCTGGGACAAATTAATAAAAAGTTTAAGTTTCCAGATCAGCCTATCGGTTGATCTAGAGATTTGTCATACAATTGACCAATGAAAAAAGCAGCATTCTGAAAAACCTTGACCTCTAGTTATAACAATATTAATTAACACTGAACAAACCCAAAAAACATGAATACTGTCACTGTATATGTACACAGTTGTAATATAATTGTTACAGATATTGTAAGAAAAAAGCTTAAAAGGATGAAATTTCATTCAGCAGCCATCATGAATGACGTAAACATGGTGATCCTTCAGACTCATACAATAACACAAACCTACATATATTAATTGAAAGCGTACAAACATGTGAATGAAATAAGCTGTGTGTTATACATGTCTCTTTTTTCTTCAGTCTCGGTCATCTATGCTGGCTCCCCTCTTTGGATTTCAGTTTGCACCATTTCATTCAGAAGATAATAAATTTCCACATACATTTAGTTTCTACTTGTTCTTTCTGGAAATAAGACTACTTGGAAACCTCCAGTTGTTCGTGAAGTTTGGTTTATACTGACTGATCTGGTTTTGAGGAAAATTTATATTCCTTCTACTCGGTGAATTTCACTACATTAATGGAATATTTGTCTATATCTGGTTTAATTGTCATATTTTAGTATGGATAAATGTCATAATCATGAATTGTGTCACAGTTCGATTAGATGTCTGGAACAGCAGAGCATGTTCCATTGATCTCTATTAGTCCTTTAATCAAGCATATCCTGGTACAGCACAATCTGATTGGTCACTTTTTTAAGTCACTTCATTCCTAATATCTCTACAATCTAAAATCAGCCAATGAATTTGCAGCAACAACTTACGCAGTGGTTAATTAGTATAAGATTGGATTAATTAGCCATTTTCTGTGATAATTTTAATCATTCTTATGCCGACTCGCCGTTAACCATATTCTTTGGTTTACTAGATGTTGAATTCTGGCTTATTTTACCAGCATTTATTTCACTATTGGCTCCTTCTTTCTGACCATTCCTCTGAGAAACACCATTTTTCGATTGAGGACGATTATTATTCCCGCCACCACCTCGACGTGAATCTCGCTGCTCCTTAGGTGCAACCTCATACTGGCGATCTCCATTTGCTGACCTAGGGGCAGGAGACTCGTTACGATTGTCATTTCTAGGTGCATTAGCACGTGACGATGCTAAGTTGCCCCCTCGAGGAGGATAGTTAGAAACACTCGTATCTGTTTCAGTACCCGAAGCTGCACTGCTGTTACCACGACCAGGACGCATACGTCTCCTACGACGTCTTCTATCACTGCCTGACCTACTGTCACTGTAATCTGTAAAATAAAATGCAGCATATTATTAGAACCAGCCTTATTTGTTTCACAAAAATTTGTCAAATTCATTCAATATCAATCATTTCTAGGTTTGGAAAAAAAGTTCACAGGTCACATAGAAAATGCAATGAAATAATATATATCAATAATAGTCACACAAAAAGTACATGTTCAGGTGTGAAATTCATTGTCCGACCATAAAAATGTCAAGTAAAGAATTCAGAATTGTAGTAATGCCACCCAACCAGGTTTTCAAGTTTATTGTGCAGGAACAGTTTTCTCATTTTTTTCTCAGTGACCTTGACCCCAGAACCCGAAAATACAATCTTAGCCTCGGTCTCCACAAAACATACGATGTTTGGCAGCAATTGGATGGACACCAATTAATTTACAATGCCACTTGCCTGCCCAACAGGTTATTAAGAATAAACCGCAATCCAATAACATGGCTTTTAGCTTTGTTGAAAACTGGATATTTGAAAAAAAAAAACTGTAACACTACCTTGGTCTTGACTGTTTACACTAGCGTTATCAAGGACGGTGTCATCATCATCAGTCATACGACGTCGTGATCTGTCTGTACGATCATATCTGTCATCAGTGTCGTAAGATGCTAAAATTAGAATATGGAACATAATGTATGATATTACATAGGTACTACTCGACAAAATTAGTTGATGTTAATGTTTCCCCACAAATCAAGTCTGTCAGAAACAGGGCCTACATCCTGTTTTGCTGGGTTTTTTTTGCGTTTGTAAGCACCTTGATTACAATTGATTAGGTTGGAAAAAAACATTTGTTGTGTTTACTGTTATTCCAAAATGGTTGGGGTAAGTAGGACTTTTCTATTTCATCTTTTGAAATATACCTGTCTACTTAGGGAGACATTTTCATACTTTGAATTGTGCAGAAACTTCAGTCAGTGCCAAAAAATAGGGTCAGTTGTTGGATTACTGTAAACACGGCATTTTTGCATGCCTAATAAACAGTCACTGAGTTGCGTACAATAGCCAGTTGGCCTTACTAAAACTTCTGACATACTAGTATCAACAAGTACAAATGTGCTTCCTCATTTTCTAAGAACAATTGACAACTTCCTGCATGATTTATAAATCAAGTAGAGACGAATATCTTTGTATAGAAGCCCTTCAACCATAAAGAAACATAAGCCTTGTCCGCAGCAGGAATCAAAAACATCTGAGATAACGAGACTTACAGATAATACTCTCATTTTCTATAAACAAAGAACAATACAAAACCAAGTCAAATAATCTTAGTACATAGGTAGAACAAATAACAAAGCAGTAATTGTTCATTTATATATGTCTAAGACTGTTTTTCCATCTTATTACATAGGTAGAACAAATAACAAAGCAGTAATTGTTCATATGTATATGTCTAAGACTGTTTTTCCATTTCATTTTATATGCCCAGACAAACTGGTGGGTTAAGCTCTTGGTTAAGGGAAGAGGTATAAATTCACAGATATTTATGTTAAAGGACAAATATCATTATTCTACACCAACGCAAATTCTTTAGTCCTGAGTAACAGGGATGATTTGCTACAATAAAAACTGATCAAGGGAAATTAAACCTGGATCTCAAATACCTTTCTACAGGTTCCATTTCATGTAAAAGCACCAGAAAGCTTTTTAAATATTACTAAAAAGCTAGCTACATTTAAATAACCATATTTAAAAAAGTCATTTGGGCTGCAAAATCAGATTTTTCATTGATCAATAATAGATATCAACATACTTGCATAGTTAGGATCTCTTTGTCTAGGTGGACGCCAACCACTGGTATTGTAATCTGTAAACACAACATAATCATGCCACAAAAACATACAAGACTAACTACATCTATAGATAAGAGTGCAAAATAATAATAATAATACCCCACCCACACAAATGTATGCTTCAGAGAAATAAATGTTTACAGATTTCTCCACAGTAATATTTCCACAAATTGACCCCAAAGCTTTAGGTCTCAAAATTCAGCAAAATGTTCGTAAATAAAGGAAGTCCATCAATTACAACAGGTTTTAGAAATCGTTTTTTCACTCAGAAGGTACATACAGTCATTTTTTAACTCATATGCTTCCAATTATTAGCTTTCTGTTACAGAGAATCTTAAGATGTAATTCAGACGCATGCAAATACAGTAGGACACGGTTATACTGAATCCCTGGGGACCTGAATATCAACAAAACTCATCCAAAATATCCAAAAATGGCTTTGCTGGGAAAATAATTATTTCATTACATCCGATACATCATCTGAATTCAAGATAACCGTGTTTTATTGCAAATATAAAACAAAATATAAAAGATATTAAATATACTTCCTTAATCTAAAAAAATGCATTAAAGAAGCATCATGTAATGTTATGACTGTGGCAACATGCAGAAAAATTCTAAAGTAATGGGAACAAATAAATAATAGCAACTTATAAGTCTGTTTTAAAATAAAAAAGTGAATATAAATTACTAAGTACTTATTAGGTGTTTGACAAACAACTTGACGAGAAGTATCAGCATTTATATTGTGCACTGAACAAGAATCACATAACACAAAGAATACAGATCTGGAACAATATGACTAAACGCCAGTAAACTTGCAAGTTTCATGCAAACATATCTGGTGATGTTTGGAAGCCAGCATAGAAAAAATGCAGTATTTACCTGAATTTCTATTGGAGGAAAACCCTCCTCTACCCCTTGGTGCACGCGGTCGACCTCGACTACGGTAACCTCGACCACCACGACTCAAAACACTGTCGGTAAGGTAACCAGACTGCCTACGTTCTTCTTTCATAACCTCTGTGTTCCAGTCTAAAGGCCCAGTATTATGCTCCGAGTCATCTAAAAATTTTGGATAAAATCATAATAAAAATAATAAGAAAATCGTAAAATCGTAAATATATCTAAAACACTCAATCCACAATGATCCCAGACTCCTACCAATGTTTGATAAATGATTGAAATAACTATGATTAATAAAGTCATAATGAACCATTTACAATCAATTCAGTGAATTTCCAATCCTTTGGTATTGAATGCTAATCTAGCTATGATTAATGACCTAATTTTAGACCAATATAAACTACTTCAATACCTAGAATAATGACATAAATTTATAGACAAAATCAATATCTAGTATAATTATACATATTTATAGTATAATTCAGACACCCTTTTACAAAATCAAACAATTCTTGGAGACAAACCTGTGAATCTATCACTATATCGTCTAACACCTCGACCCCTTCCACGACCTCTACCGCCTCGGTAACCACGGCGATCACCATCTCTATCACTGGAGTATGGATCATTACTATCCCTGAAGTAAAAAAACATCTTCCAGGTCACACATTAATAATCAATTAATAATCATTAATATCCAAACAAAATAAAAAAATTGGCCCCTGTTGGGATTCAGGCTTACAGTGGTGAGGAACTAGTGATTACAAATCTGAGATCATAACCACTTGATGAAAGAGGCCCCCCCATGCAATTTCTACCAAATTTTAAGACACATATTTTCTGTACAATGTTATTCTAAATGATACGAAACACCATTGTCTTAAACTAAGTAAGCACAAAACAACAATGACACATCAATTCGCTGATCTATACAAATTCACCTATCAGATACAATTTTCCGACTTACCGTCTTTCTCGCGGGGCTGGAAAATAGGGTCCAGACTGAGGACCTGACAATGTTCTTAACTGCTGATCTATTTCCAGCTTTTCTTGTCGTAATCTTTCAACTTCCTATAAGAGAAAAAAACATACATCTGTGTTATGTGAGTTGTACATGTCTGCCCAGACAGATTGACAGATCCAAAATGTAAAACAATTAAGAGTTTTTAAGTCACTTAGGGACACTTCACATGAATGACACATTAATTACTGTGTAAGTTGTAATTGGTGTCCATGGTGAAATTTATAAATACAATTAACACACATAATTAATTCATATTTTATTATATTTAGATTACTTCAAGTGGTGACCACTAAATTATTCTCAGTGAAAGATGCTGTACATGGAATCAATATGTTACAACAATTTTCTATAATGTCAGGCCTAAAATAAAATTGTTGTTTCCCCACCCGTAACCGACCCAAAGAAGGGGAACCAAAAATATTTTAAGTCTGGCCACATTCTACCATTTTAGGGCAATTATTGAATAATAACAACTTAATAAAGCACGGGGCTTTCATACAAGCAAACAATCCCTGGTGGTATTCTACCTGGTCAAAATGACCCCTTCTGGACCCCTAAAATTCGTGCATAATCCGTCTATAATCCATGACTTGACCAATACTTACCCTAAGGTGATCTAAGTTATAATCAAGAAGTATCTTGGCATTGTTAATATTCTCCACAGTTCCAACGAATACAAATGGCACTTGACCCTGGAATGGAAACAAGACGAGCAGTTTTATAATGACAAACATCTAACTTCTTCCATCTCTCTAGAATGTCAACATTCTGGTTAAATGAATGCTTATAGGATATGAGATGTATATTTTGAATCTAATTGGTCACGAAATATTCCCTCATAAATGCTTCTATTCTAATTAAAGCCCCAACCTTTTTTTTTGAAGAAAAAATGAAAAATTTGTGACTTAGGCTACAAAAATAATAGTCATGATTACAGTTACTTGACCAAAAAGAATATGGTAGACAGGTCAAAAAGCTTTTCTATTTTCTTTCCTAAACATACCTATTGTACTTTGGAGGTATGATTCATATTTTTGTACACTTTAGGGTCGGTGTAAAATATAGGGTCTGTCAGGTAACTGTAAACACAACTATTTTTTCCTGGCCTCATCATAAATGCTTTAATAATCCTTCAAATTGCATCTAAATATTGTTTAAACAGTAACACAACAAATGGAGAAATACTAAGTGTATAGTAACCCCCCCCCCAAAAAAAAAAAACATTGATTAGAGAATATTCAAAATTGATTTGGAAAATAAAGTGAAAATAGCTGGAGTATGATCATAGAATCCGATAATAAGCTGATGGATCTATACAAAAACATTGTTATCACACTGAAATATTAAAAATAAGATCATGAAAAATTGATAAAAATTGTACTGAAATAAAATGATATTCAGCTGAGAACTGGCAAAGTATTAAATATAACTTTCATATACAAAAATTCCATTTTGTAGAAAACGATATTTCCAGATAATTGAAAGTCTGGATGTTATCAATAATGATATGTTCGTATTAAAACTATTTGTAGACAATTGACAAATAAACCATAATATTTTACTGCCATGAAATTATGGACATTCATATCACAAATAACTTATATACAAAAAAGTGTACAAAAAAGTATATAAAAAGAACATGCAATTATTTATTTGAAGGCAAAATAAGCGGCTAAAACTCAGACTGAACATTTATCAACCAAAATTTAGTCTCAATTATAATTTATAAGGCAAGAAAAAAGCCATGTTCAGAGGTATTTGACCAAAACAATTTTCACTAAACACAATTTTCGCCAGAATACCAAGTACAATTCATCCCCAAATATTTTGTACTCAGAATTTTTACAGTTAGGAACTTTAAAGTTGGCATCAAAAGATAAGGATGGTCAAGTAACCATAAATAAATCTGTTTTTTTCTGGCCTGAGTGATTTTCACTAATATTAAAGACCTCTGAAATAATGTTTACATCCATGACATAAATTCTACGTTTTTTAAAGAATACTTTTAACCCACAATTCAAACTGAGATGCCTAAAAACCACAAGAAAACTGACCCCACTGACATTAATCCAATGTGACTATTGTAAGCATTAATCTGTCATTTTCAAACTTCACAGAAAATGCCACATAGTTTGAATTTTAAATCTCAAAATTATTTTTGTTAAGATCTTGCATGCAGCAAGAAGAATTCAGTGCTAAAAAACAGAGTAAGAACAAATGTCAACAAGCCACTCAGAGCACTGCAAACATTGTTTTAATGACAGTCATACTTAATCGCTGGATTAATGTTAGTGTAACCAGGACCAACTTCATGCTACAAAACGATCTATAACACCAGAATTCCTTTTTTTCACAGAAATTTAACATTGCACCAACAGCCAGGGTCATTTGGCGACTTTCAAGCTTTAACAGTGGAGAAAAACCCCAGGCTTACACCTGGGTAGAACTATTGACCTGCCGTAAGCTATCTGGACAGCTTCCTCACATGTGGAATTTGGTCTCGGGAGGGATTCAAACTCACAGCAGTGAGGGGCCAGTGAACAGAACTAAGAAACCATAAACACTTGACCATGGAGAGGCCCCTCCAGAACTCTTAAATGCTACATTAAATTGATATCTAAAAAGAGCAATGTAATGTCAGCAATTTTTCTTGCAGCAAAACTAGCTGTTTCCATGGTGATTAAAAAGCAATGAGTGAATGAATGCATGCTAGCATTATAAAAATATAATTAAAAAAAAAAATGACAAAAATTATTATTTATGAACAAAAGCCATGCAGAAGTGTGAATAAAAATATGAATAAGGCTTTGGCAAAATGAGACTGTAACCAAATAATAAGAATAGTCAGATACAGTATCTTGAATTCTATTGCACTGGTGATATAAGATAAGTCACATGCGTCATTGCTATAGTATGACAGATCTCCCCAATGTATCTCTTTATTTCCACCAAACATAATCAGTCACTCTTTATAAATAAACTATTTTTTCCACTCTAAAAGGATCCTTTATGAAATCCATGTTTTACAATGATTTTTTAACTCATGAGTGAATAATCTACAACGATCACTTAACAATATTCCTTTGCTTGTTTAAATCCAGTACATTTGACACTCATTTGGCTGGTGTTTGACCTTACACCAAAACGATTCCTTAAAATTATCTATTACTCATTTGTCTGACCTCCACCTAAACTAAGATGTCTTGCTGAAGCAAGTTGCATGACATCTGGTTAAGGCAAAAAAAAATTTTATTGCAAAATATTTTTGCTAAGAAGGGGTCTAACATTCAAGCACAACACCAAAGTTAAATAAAAGGGTACAAATCATTTTATAGACAATTTACCATAAACACACAAAGTCACAATATTATCAACTGAATCTGGAAACCAGTCACTTGATAGTACCTAGTGATTGGTCAATTTCAAAAATGTCTTCAGGATCAACCAATCAAATGCTTCAATTTTTGGACTGGTCTTCAAACTCAATTTATACATAAGTAGATAACCTCACACCCAAAATAATCTGTCATATTAATAAAAAAATAGGTGATACAATAATTGCTGTACGCTTGCTAGATATGATGTACAACAATTATAAAAATATGGAAATTAATAGATATACAAACCGATGAGGGCATAGTAGACATCGGAGCAGCGTTCTAAAATAAGATAAAAAGGTCAATACCAAAATTAACAGTGATGTGACGGGGTAGGGGCTGTGATACAGATTAAAGGGTCCACAACAAGTTGTGTTCCCAGAAGATTTAGTTCAGATATATTATAGTAAATGTACACATAGGACAATAAATACTTAAATAATCCTACTCAAAGTTGCATCTGAAAATTGGTCAGGAATAATGACTAAACTCAATAAAAAATCCCAGACCAAAAGATTTTTAGTGATTATGGCATTTTTTTTTGTTCTTTATTCCAGCATTCGTTTTTCAGTAGGAGCATACAATGTTAACAAAAAAAATGTCAACTTATTTACCCACTGTTAGAAGTTAGGGTCACATAACTGCAAACCAACATTTTTTTGATGTTGGCCTGATCAAAAATTTGTAAGATGCAAAACCTGTGGGTGCATTTATTAGGGTAATATTTGGTATGCGCAGAAATGGTAATAAAGTGTGTAAGAACCAGTCATGTGTGTACATTCGCTAAATCTATCAACTACTTGCTGCTTGTTTCCAATACAGGCTTGCATGATAATGAGTCCATTGTTTAGTAAACTTGATTTATACAAAGCAATACATACGTGTATATATATATATTCATAATCTAAGGATTTATTATCAAACATGGGTATTATTCTACATATACAACAAATCTACGGTATGTTTGAGTATGCATAAATAACAACTCCATAAAAATACAAACTATGAAAAACACAATTGATACACCAAGTAAAAAAATATCATTTAAAGAGTTTGCAAAATATGGTGAACCAATTTCACTGGTCTGTTCCAAAGCCATTCTGTCGAGACTATTTTACATAAACATAGGATATTTATTGACTCTTAGGGTTAACTCTGCAATAAAAGTATAATTGTAAAATTATCTTAAGAAACATGAATGTCCATAACTTCATGGCAGTGCCATCTTGTTAACGTCAACATATATAAGTAGTATCATTTACCATTCATTTAAGGGTCCGCTGTCAAGACACTTCAGCAAACAGCTCCCTTTTTAATTGTATAATATAACCTTGAATGCATTCATAAGAAACTCATGTATATTTGCTCAAATTTGCTCAAAGTTATCAGAGAAATGATAGAGATGAACTTTCAGCTACACAATTTCAATACACAAGAAAAGTGACTGGGCATGATAATAATTATTTAATTTCACACCATTGAGCCAAGTCACCTATAATTTAAGAAGGAAAAAAGGCCCTGTAATTTCACACTATTGAGCCAAGCAGGCACACAAAATCTTCTATAGGAGTGCAGGTGGTTTGCAATGAGGAATAAGTTAAAATGGTTTTCAAACAGGTGAAGACAGATTTCAATGTGAACTCAGAGGTTTGGAAAGAAATGCAGAGGCAAGGAAATGAAAGTGGTATGGAGAATTTACATGTTCATTGAATCAAATTTGTACAAAATAGGAAAAAGATAATCATTAAGTTTTTGATAATTAAAATTTCAAGGTTAACAATTTCTAAGTAAACTTTAATAATACAGCAATCAACGGTGCATAAAACAAAAGTGATACCAACAGTACAAGACAAGATTATTGATAGATTTCGACTAGAGTGAATGTTGAGATATTCAGAAAGACATATTTTTATAGTAACAATTCTGAGACAATTATGTTATAAAACCAACCTCCTCTCTGGGCGCATCTCGTTCATTATCACCCTCTATCTTCACTCGGACAACACCGGACTTGTCTACAATATCCTGAATGTTTTTACCATTTTTGCCAATCACTTTAGCTAGATAATAGATAAAGTTTACAAAAACTTAGATCACAGACACTTCAAAACTTGCACATATGGCTATAATAAAATGTACCACATATTTCAAATTCACATACAATGTTATTCTACAGTACTCAAAATCTGACATTAAAAATCTCACAAAAAAACTAGTTCCCAAATCTTAAGCATACGACTGATTATTTTTTAACTAAGTCGCCAAGTTGACCAATGAAAGCAGGGCATACTGCACAAGACAAATAACTTACCAACAAGTTCCCTGGGGACTTGGAAAGTATCTTCAGCATATTCTAACATGGCACGGGCTCTCCTACAAACCTCTTCTGACTGGAAATATAGATTGGTTGTACAAATTTTAAAAAAAATTCTTTTTTCCTGGAGTTTAACATCTGACCAGCAGCCAGGGTCATTTAGAAACATTTCCTGCTGACAGCTTCCCCCGCGAATTTGTTTGGCCCTGGATGGGTTTAAAACTCGCAGCTATGAGGGACTAATGATTGCTAGTCCGAGACCATAACCACTTGAAGGCCCCTATAAATGTATTATATACAGCAAATTTTAACAATGTATGTTGTATGTCCAAAATAAACATAATGTATTTGGCTGCACACAAAAAGACTCATGTTAAGTGCTTGCAATTTCATTCTTGCTCAGCTGAATTCTGTCCATACTTTATCAATTGATAAAATATAGGTACAAAATATGGGCACATATTCATCATTTCAAAACATGGAAAAACACATACTAGGAATCAGCACACATAAACTATTTCCAAAATGAAGTTAATGTCATGTTTCTATTCATGATTAATAAATAACTAATTCTTACACCATATCAATGTCTTATAGTACTAAATATACAGAATTAAATATATTCTTGATAGGTTTATGCTATATCAATCACTAACTGAAACAGATAACTTTAGAGGGTATTGTAATCAGTTACATCTTATCTTACGTACCTCACCATGGACTTTAAAAGTACACGTCTCCTCGTCAAGCTCAATACCAGTAACGCCATCTATTCTACGAGCCTGCATAATATTGGCCCCATGTGTACCTATAGCTAGACCCATTAAACTTTCCTCAACAGAAAACTCTTCAACATGTCCACTCTTTATTTTTGTACTCTGTAATTAAGAAAAATGTTTATCTTAATACAAATACTTCACACAGAGTTACAAATTTTACCATAATTTTTAGAATCTAAAGATGCTAGCTGCTTTCTGATAGATTGAACACAGAATTTCAAAATGAAAGTTTTGCCTCTTTGACCTAAAGAATAACATAAAACAACCTTTTTCAGGTCCCCAAGCAGGTCTAAATAACGAGGTTTCATAATTAACTATGTTACATTAATTATTCAAGGGATATAACAGTAAAATCCAGAGGCTTCAATTCACATATAAAATCCAACGGACAAACTTTTCACAATAACTTAAAATCTGAATTCAATAACAAATACAAACAATGTCAGAAAACTGAATCATTAATTTGAGCTTTATGAATGAAACTGCAGTAGTTGAGACAGTTAAGCAGAGAAAAACATTTCTTTTTTCACTGGTGTTTAACATTGCATCAACAGCCAGTCATTTGGCGACTTTTCCAGCTTTAACGGTGGAGGAAGACCCCAAGTATACATCCTGGGTAAAACCACTGACCTTCCATAAGTAAGCTGGACAGGTTCCTTGCATGTGAAATTTTTCCAGGATGGGGTTTGAACTCGTTGTGGTGATAGGATAGTGATTAATAATCAGATACCATAACCACTTAACCACATATCCTTCGATCATTTAGAGTTCAGCCAAAGGATAAAACATTTATGTTCTTACATGCGTACATATATTATATTGTATCAATAAAAGGGGTGTTACATAAGCAATTGGATTATTTTACTCAATAGTGAGGCAAGACTTCTTATAACGTTTTGTACATTACTACATTATCGCTTTCAATAACATACATTTTGAGGCAGAGAGGCAAAAGTGCTTGGCTAAGGGGAGAAGCGAAAAATTTAAAATAAAAAGTAAGAATCAGAGACTGTATTACCTTAATATCTGTTCTGATAGAGTGATATTTTTAAAAACAATCATGAATATAATGTTTTAAGATGATATTTTAATTGAACACTTACTATATCACTTCAAAAATCTTATTATGTTAATTTATGAGCAGACAAAGTATTAACAAGCAATTATGTCTAGTGGAGGGGTTATCAAGCCATATGGTAAAAAGTCCATAAGCAGAATGTGATAGGAACTGTCTCAAGACAAGGTGATTAGAAAACTAAATGCATCAGTCGAAAATCTTAGATAATAAGCGGACCCTTAAATATAGTTGTCTTGGTATTTGTATAAAATGAATGGCAACTTGAAATGATGCAAACAGATACCACTGTTATTGCAATTGAATTGAAAAAAAGTTGCCACGGTTTTGTGACAAATTCTTGATATATAGGAAAGTTTATAACTTACTCCAACCTGAATGTTGTATTGTAGTCGAGCAGCCTGATGTTATACAAAGTTTGATTTATACAAACCAGTAAAAAATAACAAAAAAATTAGCTTAACAAACAAAACAAACCATAAACTGAATGAAAGTGTTAAAAACGAAAAAATAACATGATTAAAAAACACTCCAAAGATATCTATTAAAACAAATATGTATATCTTTATGGGGTTTAACACTGTTTTTCAACAATTTTTCAGTTATATACGGTTCACCTAACCAGTTTTCCTGGACTATGTACTAACCAGTACTAACTTACCCTTCCACAAGAAACTGGCAACTTTTCCTTATGTGGAGGAAAATCGACATTTTTGTCAAATTTTCATAGAAGGGTATGACCTGCCATGATTGATTTTCGAACCCGGATCTCTGGGTTACAAGTCGAGCACACTAACCACATGGCCGTGGCAAATACGTATATTTAAAAACATGTCTTTAAGGGAGTTTGTGTGCTAGCTTCACTGACGTAAAATAAAACTGTCAAATGACTAACAAGTTGCTGAACAAGTAAGACACAGTCAAAAGACTTTGAGGCAATATTGAGGCTGAACACTAAGATTTAACAAGCATAAAATATAATTATGTATTTTATCTGAAATAGAAAGAATGTGTGAAGTTAGTGACTATTGAAGAACTTAAATGCTTATATTTTAAAATCTTCCATGATGTATAAGCAACAAAAATTATCATTAATCTATCATAAATCTGACATGAATTAAAGAATATTACTTTTTGAAGGCTACCAAAATCCAGAATGTAAATTTGGTAAGTGAAGTTTTAATTAACACTTTATAGCACCATAAAAAATGAAGCATATAATTTCTACAGTTAATGATGGAAAATTATTTCAAGTCTGGAGGTTAAAGTGACATCAACCCATTGACCCAAAGGAAAAAAAAGTTTAATTAACAACTACCCACAAAGTTTGATCGCTATAAGCACAAATACTGTTAAGTTTTGGTCAAAATATGAAATTACCGTAAAATCGATGATCAGAAAACAATATCTTAAGAAGAGGTGAATGGTCAGTTTGTCAACCAAACAGTAATGCCACTGAACTATACAATAGATTACAATGAAGCTCAGCATTAAGAGTCACAGAGACAGTATATAAATACACACAAGCTGTATGTAAAAAGTTAGATAACATTTACCTGAACGGACAGTTCCTAATGAAAATAAAAAAAATACGATCAAAACAAAAAATTAATCCATTTTACATTAATTTTCTGAATCTGACAGACTGATTATAAGGTTAAAGATCCATTAAATGATATCTAATTAATATATATCAGCCAGACATTGAAATTTATATAATTCTTATGCAAAAGCAAGCCAATGTATTTTAAAAATCAAATTTCCAAAAATGCAAAATATGTGCTTTTCAAAGCGAAAAAGCAAAAATCATGCATTCCATGCCTCTCACTGGGAGAAATCCTTTGCATCTAAGATCGATTAACAAATGTCAAGGTCACTCACGACAAGGTCAAAGGTATTCAACCTATATAAAAATTAAGGTCAAAGGTGATCTAAAATACCTGTAATTTTTTCACTGCTTCTTCAGTTCTTTGTCGAAGGAGACTTTTCTGCCTAAGATTTCTTATATGCATATCACCCAACATGGAAGCTCGATGTATCACAGAAGAATCGGTAGACTACAAGGTAAAGATAAAAACCACTAAAATTATGCCAACAATATCCAGAGAAATAAACAGACATTTTATAAACATGTCTGACAACAGTCTTTTACTCAGGGTAAATTCTAACACTAAACATCTCATGCTTCTTTTGTTCACTGTGGTTTAATGTTGCACTAACAGTCAATGGGCAACTTTTCCAGCTTTAGCAATGGATGAAGACCCAGGCACGCATCCCATAACCTTCTGAAAGCTAGCTGGACAGCTTCCTCACATATGATTTTTTTGTCTGGTCCCCCGAGTGGGATTCGAGCTTACAGCAGTGAGGGGCATATGATTACTAGTCAGAGACCTTTACTACTTGCCCACAGAAGCCCTTGTATATGCTTCTGCTTCAGAACAGGTCACAATTTTAATACTGACAAATGGAAAGACTGCACTCAGATATTATTTAACTTGAATCTAGATTCAAAAAATTTGCAGGAAGACTGAGGTTTGACTGTCTTTCTTGTTGCCTGCAATAATAAACTGAAATAACAACCAAATATAACCATTATAAAATATTATACAATTTTTCTAAAACATCAGTTTAATTCTTACCAAAATTATTAATGTGGATTGTTCTTGGTTAAATATAATACAAGCACCCCCAACATGTTTCTTAAACTCTAAATGAGACTGCTCATCCGAACATCTGAAAATAAACAAGAACAGAATGCGTATAAATAGGAAGTAAAGCAACGTATTTCAAACTGAAAATTGATCATTGTCAAAAACTGAACCAGTCTTGTTATTGTTCGTCTGAGGTGAAAAGAGAACCAGTCTATAATTGCCCAACTGAAGTCAAGTGTACCAGTCCATAATTGTCCATCGGAGGTGAAAAGAGTACCACTTTATAATTGTCGATCTCAGGTAAAGCGTACCATTCCATAAATGTTCATCACTGTCAAAAACTGTACCAGACTAAAATTATCCATCAGAGGACAAAAAAGCAACCAGTCTGAAATTTTCTATCTGATGCACAAGTCTATAAATGTCCATCAGAGGTCCAAACTGTACATGTCAATAATTGTCCATCAGAAGTAAAAAAGAGTACAAGTCTTTAATGACCCTTACATCAACAAAGAAAAATTATATTTATTTAGCTGTCTGCAACATTTCTCAGCCTCACATATTGCTGGTTCAAAATATAATTTGAAATAGAAAAAAGTTCAGTAAGACTACTTACATTTCATGTAAATCTGGAGGAATCTCTATCACATGTTTAAAGAAGCTATCTTTGGTTATTGAACACCTGAAACAAGAAACAAGTCAATTATAAAGATTATATATGATATACATGAACACAGAACAGTTACGAAAACTCCCACACTTTCTACATGCAATGTATTTGTACTTGGGATCACAGGTTTTTCAAGTATGGATCCAAGAATGTAGCTTTGAAATAAGTCAATTTTAAGATGAAGCACACATATAGCCAATCAAGTGACAAAGTCTTGAAACTAAGACCTCAATATCAGACATCAAACTGAGGTCAATATCAGATATCAAACTGAGGTCAATATCAGATATCAAACTGAGGTCAATATCAGATATCGAACTGAGGTAAATATCAGATATCAAGCTGAGGTCAATTTCAGATCATAAACTAAGGTTAATATCGGACCTTAAGCTGAGGTCAATATCAGATATCAAACTGAGGTCAATATCAGATCTTAAACTAAAAAACAAAAGACATCAATTACTAGTAATTTAAGTCAGAATATAAATATTTTTAACAAGGATTTCATGAAAAAAGGATGTGTAACCATTAGAAGATCTGAGCAAAAATTCTTAAAGCAAAAAGGATACAAAGCACCTTCATATTTAATTAATACTAAACTAGATCATAAATAATATTCCATTAAAAAATGACAGACACATATAATTCACTGTGAGAGCTATACATAAAACTGTTTGTGGCAAGGTTACCAAACTCACCAACATACTTAAAAAATAATTGACATACAATTACTTTTCTTCACTAATAAGCAAAGCAATTTTCTAAGTTACAAAAAATTCCTTTTATTTCAGTATAAGTGTATTATCAATATACAACAAATCAACTGATCGATCTATCAATTGAAGTATCAACCAGCAAACCAATCACAAAACATAGTGAGTTGGGGCGTAATAATCAAATCATTTATTACTAATGGCCTGAATACAGTCCCCTACTTTATACAGTTTTCACAATCTGTATATTCAGATAAATATCATACAATATACAACATTCTAACATATTTCTGAGCATGCATGACGATGTTCAATCCATCAACTTAGTTGGCGAGAGAAAACATGAGATTTTTAGTCCATTTCGCAGGTAAGTACTTTAACAGGTGTCAACAGTTTCATATTATGTCTACATTTATGACAGGTAATTATATTCCGTAGGTACAAGAAACCAGCAATACAAGATTAATGTAATATTAGGATCATTACATATAATTGAAGGCACTTCTAATTCTGCAATGAAATGCTCGTACTTCACTTCACGGTTAACATTAAGACAATTAAAAGCTTAATATTGTTTTTATCCAAGAATTTTCAGCTCAGCTGATCCACTGTTGGAAAATGGTGCTTGAGGAATGAACAACTGTTTGATCATAGACAAAACAGTGCCTAGGCTGGACTGCTTCAACAATAGTTATTGCTAACAAGGACAAAGACAGAAGACTGAATAGGAATTAATTTTCACATACGTCTTAGTGTACTGATATTGCAAAAATCATTTATGGTTCACTGACATTTTGGGTGGTATAACTAGGTAAGTTGCAATGTGCAAAATCAGTTTCTTCCAAAGTCCATAAAAGAGGTATTTGAAAATATTGACAGGAGGATATAAGAAGTTTAAAATATGAGTATAGTTTTATCATTTCTCATCAAGTCCCAGTCACTTTAAGTGACCCAGAGTTATGTCCCCTATATTTACATAAACAGGGAATTGATAAAAACTTACAATGTATTAATAGGTCTTAATCTCTCCATGGGTACAATATCAGAATAGGTTTGTTCCCAGCCAGCATATTCAACAACAGCAAACTCTCCACGAAACATTTTAATCTTCGCCATCCACCAACCCATAGCTTCATCGTCTTGTGTTTTTGCGAGCACCTGGGAAGATAAAGGTAGATACAAAATTTAACACATTAGACTCAAAATAAACAAATTTCCTGTCACTTTTATAAACAACCGATAAAGGAGATACAAGATTTTATGTTTATATAATGGCCTATTTTCATAAGCAAATATTTACCCAAAATTTAAAACTTTTCCATCGACTGTGTCAACAATAAAATAGCAAAATCATATGGAAATAATTAGTGAGTAATATACATGGGTGAAGGGTGAACATTTTGAAAAGCCGGATAAATTATGTTGGGTGCAACAGAATCAATAAAATCCAGTTCAGTCTGGACCATCTAAAAACTGGGAATTCCTGCACGTCCTTGAAAACTCACCAAAGCATATAATCACATAGTTATAAAACTTGCAAAATTAATTTGAGCAGCATACTAAATAAAGCACGTGTGTATGTGTGCTAGTCTGTTAGGTGAGAGTACAATACTATGAGAAATATTTTTCTAAAAATGTTTTCACTAAAAACTAAAGTTTATAATACTCTCAGAGACTTACAAAAAAATAAGGGATAATGACAAAATACCAATTAAGACAAAGAGCACTGGCATAAATATAAGACCACAGATATACAACTGAAAGAAAACTACCAGGGGCAATAACTCCCAAACTATGACAGGCATAAATTAATCTAAGAACTCAAATATTCTATAAACTCAACCTTGTAACAAATGGCTACACACAATGATACAATATACAGATGAAAATGACCCGAGTAATTTCAATAAACACAATCGACTTGTTCAACAGAAAATCCTAAATTACATAGCTAAATCAAAAATATCAGGTGACGGAGGAATATAAAACATCAGCAATATTGGCTAACATTGGCAAGAATGAATTAATACAATTGGCTCATCTTGAACAATAAAGTTTTACTGGCTGTAATACAATACCTATAATGACATAAGTTTGGCTAGAATGGAGTATAAATAATTCTCAGATTCACATCATGTTCAGATTTATCAAATGTATTTACTACACTGACATCTTTTATAGCTCCAATCATTGCTATGTTAATATTCAGACTGTGAGGCCAATAAAAAAGAATTAACAAATTCATGCTTACCCAACCCTAAATTTTGCTGCTAACTCTCAAGTTCCCAATGGCGAAATCCAAAATACGAAAATATACAGGAATAAATCAAACTTCATATTCTCGCAACAGGAAATATTTTTGACCTCCCTATAGTATCATTATATTTTAGGTTAAGTTACCCTAATATATCATTATTTTTTAGGTTAAGTAACCCTAAAATATCATTATTTTTTAGGTTAAGTAACCCTAAAATATCATTATTTTTTAGGTTAAGTAACCCTAAAATATCATTATTTTTTAGGTTAAGTAACCCTAAAATATCATTATTTTTTAGGTTAAGTAACCCTGAAATATAATTATTTTTTCTAGCCTGAGCCTCTCAGAGATGAACAGACAACAGTAGAGGTACCATATGGCCAACTCATGCGGAACCTCACATAACTTGATCAGATAAAGATATTCATTATGGCAGGCAAATCTCTTCTTTTTAGCTGGGTTTTAATGATGCAAAAACAGTCTTAGTCATTCGGGGTGACTTTTCCATCTATAATGATGGATGAAAACCCAAGGTAGAACCATGGCCCTTTTTTAGCTAGCTGGGCAACTTTCTCTCAGGTTAAATTTGGTCCCAGGCGGTACTAAAACTCACAGTGGTGAGGGGCTAAGTACCATTACAGTTATCAGAGACCATAACCACTAAACTATGAAGGCCCCCTAAGCAAATCTCTTACACTGTGTTTGATCAACAAGGATGCATAACTTCCAATTAAACTTCAAAAGATTTCCTGAACAATTTGAGGAAATGATTTCCAATGTGATAATGATTTATTTTATTATCACTGATCTATAGTGAGTACTTGAGTCAGTGTGTTGATTTGGTTGTGCATTTGTTTGCTTTTATTCGGGAAGTCAATAGGATGCTTTTGATATAGCTTAGTATGAATGAATGCAGTATCAGAGTGTTGGTGCGGCCCCAAGACTAGGGGGCTACAGAGAATATGAATCCCTCTGACAGCCCCTACCCTTAATTTGATTCCTAAGTTAAGTACACAACTTAATACCCATTCAGAAAAAAATTAAGTTTCATTTCTGGTAAGTCTATTTATACATAGTTGGTTTCTTTTACCAAAGCAAAAATAATATTATGTTCATGCCAAAGAAAATGCTTACATAAACTTTGCCTGCCATCAGATGACCTTGAATTGACCTGACATGAGAACTATATTATCATTACAATATGTCAAGGTTCTGATCACACATATAAATATACAAATAGTGGATAAATAACTTTCCAAGAAAATAAATAATTATTGTATCTATGCAACATTTTCAGCTACAGATACTATCAGATAAACAGGGATACATGTAGAAGGTATCCAAATGATAACCCTATCATACAATTTTATCAAACACAACATCTCACAAAATATGCCTGGAGTACTGGGTAAAAAAGTGATATGATTTTGTGATAATAACTTGGTACTATCTTTAGTTGATGATAAAAGACGAGACTAGCTGTATCCATGTATAAACCTGAACTTAAAGAGCAAACTTATTGTGTTATCATTCAATTTCTTTGATTGCATTTTCACACACGTACACATTAAAAAAGATATTTTAGCTTGAACTAACATTCTTGCAGTTTCAATGTTCAATAAAAAATGTTAATTATCATGAGAACAAGAGAATGATAATGCATTTGTAATTTCCAGAGAATGATTTAAACCGTGTATTTTCACAAATGAAAGCTGCTTCAGAGGCTGTGTAAGTACATGTATAATAAAATCTATGTGATGGACAGTCAGACGAACAGACAGATGGACAGTCCCGACAGATGGATGGACAATTAGTTAAGCAATAAAATCTCCCCAATCCAGTGAAAACAAAAACAGAAATCACTAAATTGCCCCGAGTCCATTCATACATTCACATATTTTGAAGATTTTTGTAAGTTAAAAGTTAATACTTAATTAATGCAATGGTTAAAGATATCCAAAAAGAAGAGAATGTCATTATTCCATTCTAATTATCAAGTAACAATCTATCATAGCGTATGACTTTTCAAAGCTGATATTAGATACAAACTCAAAACATTTGAACTTCACCAATGTACATGTACAAACTTTTTTTTTGCTTTTTGACACTCAAAATTTTCTATGTTCAACAAAATCTGGAGTTTTCAAACCTTACAATAAAACCTTAATTAATGACAACTTCAATATTATGACTACAGGTTTCTAGAAACTGCTGGGATACGCGCCAGACATTTGGCAAATATAGAATTTCTGTCTGACCAAATGAAAATTTGTCTGACATGTCCGACGGTCTGGCACCTTTTAGGAAGCCTTTGACCACCACATCGTAATGACCACTTATTTTTGTAAAACACTTCAATATTTCCTTTATATTCTAAATTGATAGTGAGACCATTTTAACATTAAGTCTGATAAATTGTCCTCAAAGGTGATATTAATATTGAGATTTTACTGTACTGACCTATCTTTTCTCATTCTAAGTCAGCCACAATCAGCTGGCAAGTCTATTGTTACAAATCTATTGTTACTCCAAAAACCACCCAAAGCTTTCTATAAATACCTGGCACATCATGCACAGGTTACAAATAGAAACCATTACACATGCCATTTAGTGTTTTCTGATTACGTTTTTTTTTACCCTCAGAAATCACAGAATTCATGATACATCCACCTACAACCAACATTCTGATGACTTAATGCAAAAAAATACTAACTCCTACTTATTTTGTACAACAGATAAATTCATTTTGCAACTGGACTACATTTTACTAACCTTAAGAAAAGATAAGCTACGTTCTTTGACAAATTTTTGAATGAGGTTGTCACAATACTGAAATGGTCAATAGATGAGGTTTTACTTAAGTTCTAAATACTTGTTAAACAACAAACTTTTCAGTGTGAAAAGCAAAAAAAAAGTTTGCACATCTAATTTCAGATTAGATAGCACCATTTTGCATTACATCATTGAAAAGCGTATGATCAAAATTATTTGTCACCAACAATGAAGTTCTATAGTAAAATACATATCATTGTTAGGCCTTTGTATAATTATTGTGCAATAAATATGTACAGCATAAGATTGCCTGCATTCAATGAAATCAATGCAATTTAAATCATGGCTTATAATTCACAGGTTTTGCATTCAAATCAATGATTCCGTCATAATGAAGGTCCACAATAAACTATTGTGTAACGGAACCTGGTCGGGGTGCAAGAAATATTATCGATCTATAGCACAGTCAGTCATGTTTGGTACTACATGGATAAAACAAAAATTAGGATCCAATACAGAATTTAACCAAAGTGAAAGAAGAAAATGTGTCTCCTAATTTCAGAAATAAAACAAGCTTAAATCTATGGGGATTTCCAGTCACAGATGGTTGAACAATAGCTCTCAAAACCTATTTTAATAAAAAAAAACTGTGAACTACATATTTGACATGAACAAATTAAAACATCATTGAATAATTAAACATCCCAAGCTTGAAGCTGACAGGTACCATAAAACAATACATGACATAAAACAAAATAAGTGTGTACACTTTATGTTAAACTATATATCAAGCATGTAGTTGGGTTTTACATGCTTATGATCAATTTAATTTTATACAAAAACCAAACGATGAAGAACTATAACTGGACAGAAAGACTGACAGATCAAAAAGCATTTTTCTGGCCAGTTTAAAGTATAACTGGCCCATCAAATATGTTCACTTAAGTCTTCACTGACAATGAAAGGAATTTTATGGACATGAGGGCCAGTAAATCCCTAAATTCTACCAGACTACATAAAAGTTTTTGACAGAGGACTAATGTCCGTCAAGCTTTCACATGAACAGTGAACCATAATACAGTAAAATTTCATCAGTGCCAGCATCGATATCACAAATACTGGACTTATCTTAAGTCCTGACATTTTTGTTCTTATTTGAGTGTAGTGTAACATGTCTATTATGAACATCGATATTTTGAGCACAAATGATGGTTCCTTGACTTAGTTTTAAACAATAATTACCTTGATTTTCCCAAGGGGAGTCGTGTTGTTCATTGATTGCACCTAATACAATGATATTTTTGTGGCAAATGAGCACTATAATTTCTACACCTCATAAACATTATGCAACAAAAGAATGAAATTTTAAACAAACGTGTTGTTTTTCACATATTGCGGAAATGAAAGTATGACTACAACTTTGTTTTCTTTTTTCTTTGATGACGTAACAATATCAAAGTAACTTTCACATTGTGTAACTTTGATGTTTCACAGCATGTCAGTAAAACGATTTTCGGATATGATATAGTTAAATTGAAAACAGACAAAATATTCATGGGTAAAAAACTTAATGTAAGGAATCAACACATATCTATTCAATTAACAAACATGTGTATTCCTCTCTGACATCATAGAGTACATTTTACGTAAGCATAGCATACTTTTACTGTAATCATGCTCATAAAAACAGTAATTATGCTCATAAACAGCACATGACATACATCACTTTTTTGCCAACAAACAAAAAGCTCGTTATTACGAGCACCTGGTTTATGCTGAGCATTTCGCCTGGCCTGTTCCGATGACTCCAAGAGATAATGAAGTTTTACTGTAGCAGGAATATCAGATGATCACCACACAAAGTCAGTCTCAGCCATACCAGGAGGCATTTGAATTATCATCTGCAGCATAACACTGGTAGCATTGCTCTTGACTGAGAGAGCTGCCAGTGTCACAAAGATAGAATTTCTGTCTGACCAAATGAAAATTTGTCAGAACGAATATATTATAAATAAGTCATAAATGCTGTAAATTGTGCCCAACTGTCGGACATCTGGTCCAGTACTTGTTGAAAAGTTATTGGAGCTGTTCAAAATTTGCCTGAC
The DNA here is from genome assembly GCA_008271625.1 of Lutraria rhynchaena. NCBI lineage: Eukaryota > Metazoa > Mollusca > Bivalvia > Venerida > Mactridae > Lutraria > Lutraria rhynchaena. The sequence goes on along the minus strand of VIBL01000004.1, from coordinate 2,908,516 downwards.
ATGTCCGACGGTCCGGCAACTTTCGGGAAGCCTGGTTGTCACTTTTAAGACACTAAGACAAAGCCAGCCATGAAACTAACAACCCACAATCTTAAGATATTGGGCAGGCAAGACAGGCAGCACAGACCCATGAAGTAAAACTGCAAGCTTTGCAAAAACATTACAAAGTATACAAAATCTTGAGCTGGCAGAATATGCGACATTAAATACTCAGTCTTAGCTTTTACTCATCATCACAGCATCCTACCACTGGAATGTAATTGAAGGCAAGTAGTGGGTGTATTTAATATAATGTGTTCCATATGTTAAGCTTATCAGGTGACAAAATCACAAGATAAAGTACAAAGTTTGTTTTTTTCCACATAATACATTTATTGCTCTCTGACTTTCTTGTTGATAAGGAGTTATAAATCTAGTGTCTAAAAGTAGACTGGTTCCTGAAACAACTTGTAAAACAGAAAGGGACTGGTTCCATGAATATTAGCAAAATATGGGGACTGGTTCCTGAAACACCAGCAAAAAGAAGAGGACTGGTTCCTGAAATACCAGTAAAATAGATGGGATGGTTCACAAGAACTGATGTTCAATATTTAAGTATAAGAAAAGAATAACTTAATTTGAATTAATCATTTAAAAAATAAAAAAAATACTTAGGGTATAACATAAAGGTCTATTGAATGACAGAAAACCAGACTATTTCAGGAGCTTAGCCTTTTAGTATCATAATACATTGTAAATATAAACAGGTTTACCTCCCTAATTGACAAAAAAAAGATAAACCAGTGATAAGTCGGTGTCTTTAATGGTTCAAGGTACATAACTCAAACAGGTAATTTATATCAGGAGAGATGATCCTATATTTATCAAGTGTAGAAGGATAGGCTTGAAAGATGACAAACAGATGCTGGTGGAGTTCCTGTCTCAGATTATAAGTCTTCACCTCAAAAGTTGTAGTAAATGCCTGAAAGCTGGATTACTCATTTCAATACTGTAAATCCTTTGATACTAGAATAATTATGTTATTATAATGGGGAATAACTTGATCGAAATTAATTTATTTGTCATAGGTTTTGAACAGGGTGCTTACTGTGAAAACTGGGACTTATTCTAAATGATTTCACCATAATTCTATCAATTAGTTTATGAACATGAATGCATTAATCAACAAAAATGATTTATAAAGAAAACTTGATGTCTCCCATGAAACATCTCCATCCTAGAAAAACATCAAATATTAAGTCTTATTTATATTATTTTGCACATAAATATTTATTCCAGAGTCATTATTTATAGTATATTATACCACAACAAGCTTCAATTACTGATGTTTACTTAGATGAGGCTTTCATGGCAGATCCAATCAACTTTTTAACTGAATTTTTTTCACCAATTCTTTCACAGGAGTCTGTCAGACAAAGACAAAATTTGACAGTAATAGTGTACATACATCTAATCTGCCACCCCTATGTTTTCACAATACAACCACCCATTACATAAATCGGACCATACCATTCAGAATTCAAAGTGGTTTCAAGGTGAAATATCTCAGGTGAGTTACAGTTTTAGACTGGAACACCAGTATTATTAGACTGGTTAAGGTTTTCATTACAAGACTGGTTCACTGAATTCTGGCAGCAGTACTGATTGTAATGATATGTAACCAGACTGGAATTCTAAATATTCTCAACATGAGAAGTACCCACTATCTCTAACTTCTGGAAACATTGAACATATATTCTGGATAAGTAACATTTGAAAGATGCACCCAGTGGTTAACGTGAAGAAATGTGCAGTAAATGTGTGAAGCACGTATGTGTATGGGTTTCAATATAATTCCTCAGAACATATAGAAAATAGTCAATTTCAGACTATTTACAGGACTGCAGACTATTTTTGGGACTGGTGTAAAACTTTAAAGTAAGAGCCCAATAAATTAATGAACTTACATCACTGGCTCTAAAACTACAATAACTTATCTATATTTTCAAATAAAAAAATATGGAAAATTGTACTTAAGTAATGAAATAAATCTAAATCATTAACATTCTATTATGAGAAATCATTATGCAAGTAAAACAAAAATCAGTTTCACAAGGAATTGAAAAAATATGTTATCAATGATGAATGGTAGTAAAAATAAGCATGAGTAACACCATGATTCACAAGTCCTATAGATCTGTATCTAAGGAATAACTTTTCTGAATCAGAAAATGTAAATTCCTTTATACTTAAACTGCAAAATGCTTACTGAATATACCAGATTATCAACAAAACTACATCGTAAAAACTCAAATCCTAGTTGTTCACTTTTTTCACCACTAATAAAGGACCACAGTCATATACTGCACACAGAAGACCCCTGAGCACTAATTTTCAATGCCATGGTCACAGAGACAGACCGAGTTAACTATACTCAGGTAACAAAGATGAATTAACAAACTTTAATACTAGCTAAATTTTGTCAAGATCACATATCTTCTTAATAGTAAGTACGATTAACCAATAAAATTACTAAAGAATTCAAAAATCATAATCTCCATCCTAAGTGGTATGACTTCAGCAAAAAAATTAACTTGAACTTACGGCTACACATGTTTATTTTCAATTGTTTCACAATAGTGAATATCAATTATATACATAAACAAACCGTTTCTAGATAATAACAGGTGGACGAAATTCATCAATCATTCAGAGAGTTACCATGGAGACAAATAAGACACTCTTATTCTTTAAAATTTCTTATTCTAACAAATAGGAAAAAATTCAATACTGAAACACTGGCACACCTTGCATTATGCTTAATCAAGACCAACAAGCTACAACTCCAAACAAAACATTCAGCTGTTCTCGTGAGGCCAAAAGGAAAGCTTGTGCATTTAGAACAGTCTGAAAACGGCTAGGTAGAGTGGGCAACAATTTTTTTGAGTGTAATTGCTTTACTGACATTGATCTTTTCAACTAACAACAACCAAACATTTGAGATTTTTTTTTTTTTAAAGTCTGTGGTTGGTGGTTTTCATTAGGTAGGGTCAGGTTCCCCTAAACACAAAAATTTGTTTTTTTGGCCTTAACGATCTAACACCACAACAGCTTGATAGCACAGCTTAACATAAGACTTATTAAAAACTCGAGATTGTAATAAAAGTGCTTAAGTACCACTGAGCCATACCGTATGAACTCCAAACATGTCCCGAACAAGTTGGTACACATATGTGACAAATATCAATAGTGAGACATATAGAATATACAGTGTGCAACTATAGCCATTGAAATGTTTTACAAGAATAGTAATGTGAAAAATGGCCATGTTTTGGTTATCAGTAACAATTGTTACCAGACGCCAGGCAAGTGGAATCAGGATAAATATATTTCCTAGACTATCAGACAAATTGTGTCCAATATGAAACAAGGAGTTAAAACTCATGGTTTTCTTTAATTTTTAGGATAAGATTACAGGTACCAGCCAACTTCCAACATACAAATATGGGAAAACAAAGAGAGAAAATGAGTGGGGGTGTAGAAATGAGCCAGAAGCCGGAAAATCAACCTGCTATTTGAGCGTTCTCGCTGGCTACTTTTTTACTCACATGGAGCCTTGCCACCTTGCCCCCTACCGAGGGTAATCCTCAGACCCCCTTACGTATTCTAGTGGCATTTGAAAAAAGGGAAATGAAACTAAGCAATATTTGGGATATCTCATGCAATATCCACTCTCTGCACTGGTAACATCTAGGTCAAGAGCAGCACGATCACCATCATCATGATAAAACCTACTTCAAAACTAAGGGTAAGAAGTGGGTTTTGTTATTTAAAGAAATTATATAGTATCTCCCTTTCAAAAATTGATTACTTCGTGAAAAAAGAACACAAAAGGGAGACATAACTAGGCATAACAACACAGTCGAAAAAAAATTGGATCACAACAGAAATAAACATGCACAGCAACCAAATCAAACCCCAAAATGTTGTTTAAATCTAATATAAACACATTTTATCATTAATATTCTTCATAAGATGCTACTGAAAATTATCGCAACAGTGATCATATGTTTACAAACAAATACAAAATGAAATTCATTTTAAATCTGTTGATTGATATAAACCTACAAATAAGTTTCCTTAATGACAAAAATGACTTCAGAGGACTTCAAAAAATAAGAGCACGGAACAGCTAAATAAAAATGACTGAACACAATAATTTAAACATACTGAAAAAATCTGTTTTAGGGGACTAAATTAGTAAACACTCAGACCTGAAAAAAATTCCCTTCCTATGGGACCTGATACCCGTCCCATAAACCACGAAAAAAGGGCTGAAGAAATGGCGCTGATCCAAGGGTAATAATACTTCTAAAGCAAGTATCATTTTAGTAAATGTACAGCTATACACAGTTAAAGCTTAGGCAGCATCCAGCATTAAAAATATCAATCACATCAATGTATTAAACTTGGACTTACAATCTCAGACAAGTGATACAAAAAACTATCATTTTAAAAAATGTCAACAATACCTCGACTTGTTCTCCTTCCTTGTAATCTGGTTTTTCAGTCAGTTTATTAGGCTGGGGTCGAACGTCTGTAAACTTAACAGTTCTTGGTGGCTGCCAGCTGTAATATAAAATTGAAAAAAATACACATCACTATAGAATATTAATTCAATCCAACCTACTGGAATTATTTTCATACAGAATGATCTAACAGGCTGTCAATTTGTCTCACTGTCTCATAAATGGCGTGGGGTGTTAGAATGAAACAGATATGATTATACAATGAATGATGCACAACTGGATTAGAATCCTTCAAGTTTTGTTTGATGTATATATTAAGGGTCATGTTAGAATTAAAATGTCAACAGTGCATAGAATACTACTTACTCATTCTCAAAGGACACAGTAACATCATCTTCATGGATGTTTTTGATGAATCCCTGAAAGAGGAAAGGTAGTTACACTAAAAACAAGACATATGCCCTCATCAGGTCTAGATACAATAAGATGGCCAGCATTTATACAACTTGAGCGTATTTTGTTATATTTTACAGGTCTATCCTATTAAATATTACCTTATTTAACACATTTACCTGACTAGAGTACATAAAGTTTGATGACGTACAAGTAAGTGAACTTACGATGGCAAAAATAACACTAATTACTACAGAATATAACATAAAACATAAATTCTAAGTTTAGCAAATTTCATCAGTGAATGTATGCTAGTCATACTCGATAAATTCAAGTTTCAAAATTTACTACGTGCGCAAGAATGTTCATCTCACCGAGGATGGTGAAGATAATTCTTTAAAATCCAAAGTCCTGAATGTCTGGCAATATTTTGAAGATTTTTTCAAATATAATTGTATTACATTTTTCTCATCAATTTAATGATGGCAACTAGCATTCCATAATTGTAATGCAAATCAATTTAATAGTACCTAAATGTCAATAATTTTAGCTTAATACTTTCCCAATGCATTACACATGAATGGACATGATACATACAGAATTGAAACTTCAGATACAAAAATCTTTTGTTTGCATGACCATAGAAAATATATCACTTTATGATTTTACTTAAGATTTTTCAGTCCAGTGAAATCTGATTCAGTCAAGTGATCTTGAAAGAATCACTGGATGAATGGAATCAATGTTTAAACAGTTTTCTGAGTGTCTCTGCCTAGCTGTGCAGTGGACCAACATGAAACAGGCGTGATAGGGCCAACACTTGAGGGGAGGAAAATACCTTACCAATCTATCAAAAATATTGTATTTAAACATACCTGATTGGAGTAAAGCAATTTTGTTTAAAATATAAAACGAACCCCAAGGGGTGATCAATGCAGAATGGACAAGCGTTCGTTTGTATGCAAGACACCTATGGAGGCCACCCCTTAAGATTTGATGTGGAAAAAGTTAATAATATTAACTGTATCTTTCACTGTAATTCTACAAGCAAAAGTCTTAAAAAACTATCCCATACAAAAAGAATGTCTTCAAGAACGAACTAGTAACTGTGGTTTTCAGAAAATTGGTTGAATAGACAAAGAATTTCTAAAAACAAACAGAAAGTTCGGTTTCTTTCCTCGTGTTTTCTCGGGGATCTCCCGTAACTAATTCTACAATGACAACAAAAATATAATGATAATGTGGATGAATAATTCATATAGAATACGAAGCATCAAAATGGATAACACAATGGCTAAAATAGACATCATTACCTTGTAAAATGCTCCGCTACTCCCTCGTACTTCGACCGCTAGATCTTCCATTTTGAGACAAAAGTGCGTTCTGGGAAAACCGGGTTCTAGTTCCTGGCCCTTGGTTACCGCATTCAACGCTGTGTGGGAATAGGAACCAACTAAAATATTAGACTGGTTTTGTGTTTGACTGACAAAGAAATATTTCAGAATAATGTAAACATCTCCATTCCGTAACTAAACAAAATAATAGCACAAATGTTTATTAGTATATATGTTTATCCATCTACTTTATTAGTGAAGAATACGTCATATCATCGCATAAAAATTGGCACGGTGTAGTCCTTAGGGTTTATTAATTATCTTTGGAATAGATAAACTTTTAGATCCAGTCTATTAATTTCCAAAATGGCGTCTTGCAGCCGAATGTAATGAAATTGCACTTGATTTATGCTAGATTTAATAATAAATAGATTTTGTCAAGATGTTATCTTCATTGTTATCGAGGTATTTGTGATTTATATACTTGTGTATCTATATTGCCATTTATTTAACATATTTTTAAAAAGGCAGACCTTATGTTATTAATTCGTCAATGAGTGAATGTCACTAATAATGTGTCAAGTGTTGCATAAGCATTTTAGTTATGGTTTATATTAGTACTATATTATGTGAAAACGAATATCTAAAAATACTGTATTATTCAGATTTATGTTGGTTTATTAAGCTGGATTAAACAGGAGCATGAAATTGTCATATTCTACATATGGTGCTATTTTGTACTTTTTAACAGTTAAACTTCAAATTTTAATGGCTGTGCAACTTAGGATGCAAAACAACTAGATCTGAACTAGAAGGACAAACATGCCAATGCTTTGCCATGCATGTCCATCAGAAACATATGCTATGAAATATAATGTGTCCCTGATATCCAGTTTTGCCAAAATTCTTGAGATTTCATATATCTATATATTTATTAAAATTCAGAAAATTTTGTTATCAGTGCTTGTTAGATCTTAAAGTGGCAATATGAATGTTTTCACTTGTTGTTTCCAGTTGTTGCCATTTAGAATGTTTTTGTCTCTTGTTGCTTAATGATGAATGTAATGTTTGTTTTTGCACCTCTAATTTTACGATGGATTTAATTGTCCAATTGATTACTGATTGAATCAGAGACAAGAATTTCTTTGAAGAGTTTGTTTTGATATTATTTTTATTAATTCAAACAATGTATAACAGTATATGACTGTGATAACATTAACTTTATAACAATAAAGGAAGTTTTTTCCAACTTAACTACTAACATTTTCACAAGCATTTGATTACAGATTGGCATGATACAAAATAACTGGTTAAATTTTGAGTTTTGAAGATTAAGCAAGTATGTATTAGCATTGATTTACAAAAGGTACTTAATTGTGTATGTAGTTTAAGATATTATTAACTATTGCAGACGAAACAATTAAGATTAACACATAACATTTTTTTCATTCCTTCATGGAAACATGACCTATGCTGAAAAATTTGAAATTTTCCCTTATAATGATCTTCAGTAAGTTTACATATCAGCACTAACAACTCTCTATTCAAATTAGAAAAAATATCCATAATAAGTTAATACCTAATAGATATTTAACCATTTGGAATTTTATGTCCTGAGTGTCTGCTATTAAATAACTATTAAATGGTAAGTACTGGTAGATATGGATATAATGTAATATGAGATATTTATCCTGTTTGCTTACTATAGGTATGAAAGATTGAATTGAATTTAGATGCTAGTTTCTTGTAAGTTACATTTTTCTTTCACATGAGTTGATGCATGTAATGTACAATACTTAATACTCTGTGTATGTAATCAATTATAGAGGCTCTGTCAGAGCATATCAACAATGCTGCATGAGACAACCTGTAAGAAAATTTCGAACAAAGCGGCATACAACAAATGTTGAACCAAAAGAAAGTGAATCTTCTCGAGTACAGCCAGATATTGGTAACAAGGGAGTTCGTATTCATGTACCATCAAATTCTACTGCACTGAAATCTACCATGGGAAATTATTTTTTATACTCAGCTGTGGTTAGTTCATTTGTATTTACTTAACAATTAGGTGTCTAAAGCACTAAACAGTATTTTTTAAGCCTTGTTCAATATGCTAATTGCAGGGTCATTGTAAAATCAGTCACTACTGATAATAACTGAGAAATTTGCCTCACTAATTTTTATTAATATTATATAAATGGAGTTTATTTCTCTTGAATAGGCTACTGAACACGTCCTCTTATATATGTGTGTTTATGTATGACTTACATTGCTGATTGAAATTGCTTTTGACTTAAAAATTGATTCAGAAACTATTCATATTATTCCACAATGCATTACATGCTCTATAAAAGAGTTTAATTTTCTCATCCTACATTGTACCCTTTTTATGTTGTAAAGTATTGTTACTTATTCAGGCTGTTCCAACATTCTTTACCGGATGTATCATCTGGCAATATGAAACACTTCAGAAGGTGTTACGAAGGAGTAGAAGAACTATTCATTTCGATTATTCCCAAAAAAAACTTGGATTTAGAGAACATGTAAGATAATTTAATAAATTATTGTTTTATGGGTACCTGATCAACTATTACCTTTGTTAATTCATACCATATTAGACTTACCTTATTTTGGTCAGCTCAAACCTTATTGTCAGTCAGTTTGTACTTTTCCTGGTCAACTTGTACTTTCACATTTTTTTTGTTCACTTGTTTCATTTATCAAGTAATTTATTCTAAACTGTTCAACCTTTTGTAAAATGTATAAGAACTCAATACATTTTAGATGTGTAATTTATCATTCAAAGCTACTAGTATTGACCAGCCTTATAGTTTAGAGTTTGGAAGAGCAAGGAGGGGGGGGCTACTTTTCCTGACATGGCTTTAATATTAAAGTATAAAAGTGGCAATGAAAAAGTAAAGCACTGGGCTTTGTAAGGCTTCTCTGTGTGTTTTATAGTCTGTTGATGTGACCAGGGTTTTGGCAACAGGCACAAACCTGTATCTCTGCAAGCAATAGACAACTGGGCATATGAAATGAGACTTCCTTATATCAATGTGTCATAAATTGCATCTTAGGATTTGTATTATTGCAACCATTGATCCCATGTATCTGTTTTTCAGCTCCGTGTTTTATGGAATCAAGAATTAACAAGAACACAGAAATTGTTTATTGGAATAGTTTCATTCAATACTGCAGTATTCATGTGGTGGAAAGTTCCATCAGCAAGACCTTTCATGTCTAGATATTTTCTCTGCATGCCTACCAAAGGTAAGCAGTTGCATTTATATGTTCAAATATATTAGTTTTATGTGTAACATGGCTGTTTCAGCTATTTATTTTAAGCTGGTATTTTGAAAATTGAAACCAATGTGGATATTGTGATATCTATATTTTTCTCCGTTGTTAACAATTGTAATTTGTTTATCAATGAATATGGCTTTACTTTCATGACTATATTCAGTCCCTTGTTATAACCCAGCTATTTACTTTATATTCAGTCCCTTGTTATAACCCAGCTATTTACTTATGTTGTTTTAATTCATTCATCAAATCAGAAATTATTATGGGGACACTAGCAATAGCAGTGTGTGGTGTTGTCCACTATAATTGTTTGCTCTAGGTCTGTTTTTGGTTGCAAGCTTTCTAGCTTTTCCAGTTTTTTCCTAGTATTCCTAGTTTTTTATTATTCATTATGTAAATTTTGGAAAAAAAAGTGTACAATGTTTGTAATGTGTTAAAAAATTAAAAATAAAAAGTCAGGATGTTATGCCTACGGTCTGTGTTATTGACATTGTGGTCTTATGTCACTGGTGCATGGTCTAGTCAGTAGCAGATGATGAAGAAAGGTTTTACTTTGCATAAGTGAAACACATCAGTGACTGATAAGCAAAAGCCCAATAACTGTCAGCTTCATATGTTAGCAATTATTATGTCGAAAAAAAGTAGCAATGGTACCACACTTCGTGTAAATAATTTCTAATTATTGTCTCAACATTCCTAGTCCTTACTAGTTTTCTCTTTGTTTTCCGTAAATATAATTTTCTGTTTTTTTTCTTGGTTTTTTTTTTTCAAATATACTGCTGGAAAGCCTGCAGTTATTGCATTATGACCCCTTGACTCAGATGTCAGACATACATTTTGTATATCACTCCATTCATTTTCATTTTCTATCTAATTTCAGCTCATTCAGTGATGGCATCTACACTATCTGCATTTAGTCACTCAAGTGGTTTTCATTTATTTGCAAACATGTATGTACTGTACTCGTTTTGTGAACCTTTGAGTAAAATGTTAGGTACCGAACAATTTGTTGCCGTATACCTCGCTGGTGGAACGTTTGCGGGACTAACAAGCTGCGTACATCGTTTGATGACTGGAAGAATGATACCTTCCCTGGGTGCCTCTGGCGCAGTGCTAGCTGTTCTAGCTATTGTGTGTTCATTACAACCTGAGTCTCGACTTAGTATAGCATTCATAAATGAAATATTTCCTCATTCTTTCTCAGCCAAGAATGGTATTTTAGGATTGGTTGTATTTGACTGTGTTGGACTTATGTTAAAATGGAGAGTGTTAGACCATGCTGCACACTTGGGAGGTGTTTTATTTGGACTTTTGTATATTAAATATGGACAGAAATTGGTATGGGAGAAATATCGCAAATTTTTCTTGCAAAAATGGCATTATGTAAGAGAAAGATTCCGGTAGTTTGTCTGTGGTGCTTCTGATAATAATATATTTATCACATGGTTGTACTAAAACACAAACATCCAGACCAGTATTTCTTCAGGAATTCATGTTATGTGTTTCTTGGTATTTTCATGGTTTTAGCTTTTTTTATTTTGTAAATTTGAAAGAACTACCCACTTAGTTTATAATTAATTTTTTTATGTTGAATGTAATTTTGCTTACAGTAATAATTAAGTGGACATAGTCCTTTTTCATTTTTTTTTGTTTTTTACCTGACTTATCTACATGTGTTAATACATAGTAAGTTTTTCACTCCATATATCCTCAGTTTTGTAATTTTAACTTACTTGTGAAAATTACTTTGAATTTTTAATACATGTTTTAAAAAAATCTGTGCTGCTGATATCTACTTTAAACCTAAATAAAAAGATGATGTGTAATCAAAATACAGGAACACATGAAAAAATAATATCAAGGCCAAAAAAATACCTGGGTTCTGCTGTTGTCCCCAAAAATATGTGGTTCATAGGTCAGCAGACATTTTTTTACTAATATTTTTTTTTAGTGTGGAGAGTTCTGCATACAGTCCATTTTCAAATGAAAATATTATGAAGAAAAATAGACTATGGCTGAAAAATAGAGTCAGTCAGGTTAGTGGAAACATGAAAGTATTACACCTTATTGCCAATCAAAGCAATATAGAAATAGTATTCTGCTCCTTGTATGGATATTTTTAACTCAGGTATGATACTCTTAATCCAGAAACCATTTTCTGGACTGATGACCGATATTCTGATGATGGAAACTATATTTTGTGCTCAGATAGCGTATTCTGAGTATTGCAGCCATGTTCTTAGCAAATTGGGGGATGACTTGAGTTCAACTGTATTTTCATAGGTCTTTGTTTCTGTTATTTTGGCAATGTTTCGTCACCAGATAATGTGAATGCTAAAAACAAACACCTATTTTTTAAAAATAAACCTCATGTGTATTGCCTTTTTGTTTCTACTGTATGAAAATATATAATGTTATTGGAAATGTTTTTTATTCACCAATGTTACTGATATGGTTTATTATTTTGCATTCAGTTGTTGTTACAGTTTTTCTGAAAATTGATTGAAATTGAAAAAGAAGTTCTGACTACAAAAAGAAAGTGAAGTTTCTTTTCTTGCGTTTTTTCAAGGGGATCTCCTGTACATAATTCTTCAATGACTACAAAAATTCATTGAGTGTGGATGAATCTGTCATTGAGAATATAAAACACCAAAATGGATAACTCAAGATCAAAAGCGTTTGAAGTTGTCACACTCCACACAACTCCCTCCCACTTCCATTCAGAGATCCATTCTGGGAAAACTGGGTTCTAGTTCCTGGAAATGCAGTCAGTTAAATTGAAATTGAGGTAGATATTGGTGTAGTGTCAGCCGTGTACTGTAAGAGCAAGAAGTCACTTAATAAAAAAGCCTGATGCAGAGTCTGGCTTTTCTCAGACCATAATAATACCAGGGTTTATCCAAGCTTATAGCTTTTGTCATGATGTCCTTGGCATTGCTATCATTGGTTTTTATGGTTTATATTTTGTTACATTATTTTGCTGTTAGTTTTAGATATGTTAAAAGAGTGTACTCTAATTCAGTGTTTCTGCTAGCTTGGCAAATTTGAATTTAATTGCTGACCCCATGTTATACAACTTTTGGGGCCCATTATAGACAGTATCAAAACAGACATCACAAACTTTTTATTGTTGGATGTAACAGTTATCTGTAAATAAGCATGGTTAATTTGTGAGATCTCTGAAGTTTGTTTAGTGGCAACAGATATGAGCACCATGTGGTATTGAAGGCCAAAGAGCACATTGTCTAATCTGTTTTCAGGAATTATTGCCAAGTCAACATCATCAGTAAATTTCATAAGAAAGAAGTTTGACATTTTTCTTATTAAGTTATTAAAATTATGAGGTAATATAATGCAACTATGCATAAAATTGCAGAAATAATTTGAAAACTACATTTTATTCAATCAAGAGAAAATTTTGTTAACAAGTCAATAAATAGAAAAAAGTCCAATATAACAATCTGCTGACACATAGATGTACCTGGTGATGGAAAGCTCTCTACTGTGATGTAATAAAGGTATGCAGTGAAGGTAGGTACCCTGCCATGAAATAATACTCGTACACAGTGAGGTGGGTTATAATACATTTGGAAGGCAAGGGTAGGTTCTTAATCTAGGAACCATTTTTTTTTACTTGGGGACAATATTTAGGAGTTTGGAACTACATTTTGCTTACTTGCTTACCATATTTTGAACAAATTGGGGAAGAACGTAGAATTAAATTTGTATTTATACATACTTATATTGTTATTTTGGGGCAATAGGTTTCTTGACAGATAACCTGGCAGACTTAAAAACACAGGCAGTAGTGATGGACCTGTGATGGTAAAATTGTAAAAAATAATTACCTTCAATGTAAGAAAATTTACCCAGAATTCAACCTTGTTCAACTGATATAAACTGTTTACTAGAGGGTTGATTTCTGTGGCATTATTTTCATTTATGGGGAATTTGTTACATATGATGTAATTTTGGGTTAAAATAATGTGTTTTACGTACAGTGTATTACAATTTTACCACCACAGGTCCATTATTACTGCCTGTGCTAAAAATTGTCTTACATATGTTCGGCATTTTTGTTTCAACGGTGACGAAATATATTGTAATTGTGATTGGAATTTTCTTCACTAAAGCTTCTGCAATGGTTGTTACTATTTTTTTAGTTCTTCAGTTTTAAAAAAAAAAACATGTAGACTTTCGGTGCTCTTTATTGAATTTTAATTCATAAATCATCTTCAGATTTTTATGTTTGTAATATTATAAGAAGTAACTGGTTAGACTTCGTTTGATAGCTAAATTTGGTTTCAAAAACAGTTATTAAGTATATCAATGGAACAAAACAAGACAATAATTATTGTAGAAGTTCATCTGCAGATCTTGCATTTTTCTAATTAATTTTTATAAAATTAGCTCTGTTATAAAAAGTCATATTTGTTTTCTTTGCTTCACAATGCCAGATAAATCATTTACAAGTAGTCTGCAACATTGCTTGGCATTTCCTGTATCTCTGTGTTGTAGAACTGCTCAATGTCTCTGAGCGTCCTTTCATCATTGAAGGTGATGAAATTGATGGCAATGCCCTTCCTCCCGAATCTTCCGCTCCGTCCAATCCTGCAGAGAATAGTGAAAACAAATATTAAAATTTGTTGAAATAGGAATTAAATTAGTCAAGCATGGAAGCATAATGTGTTGTAACAAATCATCGGTCCACGGTATACAATATCGAATGAGGTGCAAGCTTAATTTAATCATATCAAAAGCTATGTTTGCGGAGGTTTCTCAGCATGGAGAAACTTCCTTCAAAACCATGTTTTTATCCCTTATATAATTATTTTTATTAATGTTATTGATTTTACTTCTAATGGAAACCACAAATGCTTAACACCTTAAAAGTTAAAAGAACTGAATAAAATCAAATGTCAGCTAAAGATTCCTTCATATTTTTTTCCCTTTTATCTAGTTGAGTTTTGGTGTCTCTCAGACAAAAAATCTTACCTGTGAATGTAGTTCTCTCTCACGAATGGGATGTCATAGTTGATCACAAGTGATATCTGCTGGACATCAATACCACGTGCAAGAAGGTCTGTTGTAATGAGCACTCGACTTGAACCAGTGCGGAATTCCTGCATGATCACGTCTCGTTCGTTCTGGCCAATTTCCCCATGCTACGTTACAAAGACGAGGTTTAAAGCTATGACTATGAGCATACATGTATTATCGGCACGTTACTTTTGTTGAGTTGTTGGGTTGGGTTTTAATCATAACTACCATAACCAAATTAGAAATACATGTATAAATATTATATATATATTATTTACATAATTTTACTTCATTCCAAACAGAAATAATAGAACTATTCGTGAAAATACTCATACATTCATTTATGAGCCACTTGATGTTTTTTGCAAAACTAGAAATTTACATCGTCCATTATATAGTATGCATACTTTCGACTTTTCAACTGGTCAACGGCGCAATAAAGGCATTGAGGACAAATTAGATAACTTACAATTGCTGATACAGTGAAATCGTTGTCATTCATTTGGCGTGTTAAAGCTTCTACCTTCCTTCGACTGTTACAGAAGATGACAGCTTGATTCACGCACACTGTATTATACAGATCACACAAGGTATCGAACTTCCAATCCTGAAGAGAGAATAAATCATTTCATAATTAAAAAAAATGAGAAAGAATTGTTTTTAAGAATGATTCTTGTTTTTCATTTCTATTAAAATAATTTATCATCAGATGCCAACAAATGCCTTATGTTCTTGCTTACAGTCACTCAAGATAATTCTGGGCTCCATGCAATGATGGAGGTGTTCTTTTCAAAAGTTTCTCAAAAAATTAATTTATCAAATCATTTCCAGTTATTTTCTTTTTATTCATACATTACTATGCACTCACTAGAACATACTAGTATGTGTAGTTTTTGAATAGCATTTCAGGCATTTTTTGGATTAATTGAAGTTAAACATCATATATACATACCTCACGTTCAACTTGTACATAGAACTGATGAATTCCATCAAGAGTTAACTCCTCTTTGTTGACCAAAATCTTGATTGGGTTCCTCATGAATCTTGTGGTTACATCCAGGACTTCCGCAGGCATTGTTGCAGACACTAGAACAACCTATAATTCAATGAGCGTACTCTAACAATTCGGATGACTGTTTGGAGTGATTTAATTACGATTACAAATATTTTTTAGACATGGCCAGAAAAAATGGCTTACCTACATTTCTGGAGAATCACATTTTTTCTCAAAAAATGGGGGAAAATTATTTTGGGGAAAATCTTTAAACAGTCGATAGTAGAGGGGTGGGGGGCTACAAATTAAACTTTCAGTTCAATCTTACCTGTACATCATTAGGAGTGTGTCTGAATATATCGTAAATCTGATCCTTAAAACCACGTGATAGCATTTCGTCAGCCTCATCAAGCACAAACATCTTCAGAAACCGCATGTCTGCAATTATCAATTGATTATTTTTCATCCATAAGAAAAGTTAATTTAATGGTTATTGTGCCTTAGGCCAGAAAAAAGTTTTCAGCTGTAAATTCCAAAATATGAAAATGTTTTGGTATGAATTATAACTCCAATGTACTAATTTAAAAAAATGGAAAAGTATAGTTTTGCGACCTATGTACCCTTTTTGTCAAGTAACCAGAAACATAGCTATTTTTTCTTGGCTCAAAAGTATTTATAGTATAGTGAAAAAAGAATATTTCATAAAAATCATATTCTACTATATAATATCAATTTAACTTGAGGCATCCATAATGTTGTCTGGCATGTTGAACCAATTTTACCCCCATTGAAATATCAAGTGTGTCAAACCTAATCCAGATGATTCAGAATTTTGTTTTAATATGAGTTATTAAAAGTTCTAAATTAAATTACCTAAAGCTCTTTCCTTGATCAGGTGGAAAACACGTCCTGGCGTTCCGACAACAACATGTACTTTCCCGCTGGACAGTTTCCTGACGTCATCACTCACACGGCGTCCACCTACTAATGCTGCTACTTCAACGTTCAGATAATCGCCCAAAGAAAGAAGGTGACGGTACGACTGATCAGCAAGTTCTCTTGTAGGGGCCATGACAATGGCTTGGCATTCATGCAGGCTGGTATCTATCCTCTGCAATATTGCAGTGGAAAAGGTTGCCGTCTTTCCAGTACCAGACTGAGCCTGTGCTATGATATCATTTCCTGAAAAGATATTATTTAGAAATAAGGAAGCCATACCCTAGTCAAGATCAGGCCAAATCTCATGGAAGTATTACGAAAACAGTGAAGTAGGCAGAGATTGCACATAATTACAGCCTCAGATTTAAACAGTGACTTTTATGGAAATATTCAGACATATTTTATCATAAAGGATATACCTTATCTGCACAGTTTTCATGCTAACTTACTAGCCCAAAGCCCGGGGCTAGTCAATTTCTATTTGAACTAACGAACCTTCTCAAAAATGTATGAATACATGTATTTGGGCCAGTGGTAAATTGTTTATTTATTTACTTATAGTTTGGGCAAGCACTTTAAAACAATTCGTTCGAACATTGTCAATGCCAAATATGAATTGTTTTCAATGATAAAACGGTGTCATTTCATACCTCTTATCATCGGAACAATCGCCTTCTGTTGGATGGCTGAGGGTTTCTCAAAACCATAGGCATAAATTCCTCGGAGAAGTTCATCTTTTAGATTCATGGCATCAAACTCGTCATAGAATTCTTCCAGGTATTTATCATCATCCCTGGATTTACCTTCATCTCCATTACTTTCCCAATCTTCTTGTGTTTCTCCTGCAGTTTTATCATGATTCTCACTGCAATAATACAATTATTTTAAAATTAAAGAAAGTTTTCCAAATTTACTCTTATCATCCTGAAACAAAGATATTGTGATGATGACTTGGCCTTAATATTTGCAAAATGTCTCAAGGAGTGACAAGAATCAAAGAGGTTTCTCACATATATCAAATATCACCCATATATACGCAATGTAATATAATAATATATATCATTTATTGGGTTATATGTGATGTAAGTGACAAAACCCTTTGACAAGAATAACTACTGTTTAGATAAATATTATTCAATATGGTAGAAAATCTATGTGTACATATAAAAAGCGACATTTAATATTGATACATCTTTAATTAAACATTTTTTATAATTACTATCAATTTCAAGTAGTTTCATTTCATTGTTACTGATATATTATATTTTTACATGGTTCATTCTTGTTGCTTTCCCCTTTATTTAAATGTGCGCTACAAGACCATTAGTTGTTGATGCACCATAAAACACCATTAAACAAACAATCATGAGGTCATTTTCAGATTTGGACAATAATTCATTAATGTGGAATGTAGTCCTTTTAATCATTTTTTTCATAAATAGAAGTTTTTGCATCAATACAAATAATAAAGTTTCCAAACTTAATTAACTTTTAATTAATTACTTAATATCTTACGCTTCCCATTCTCAGATATAAGAAAGAAAGGAAGAGAGATAACTCCGGAAAAATATAGTCAATTAGTTTTGTACGAGTCGCCTCCCTTGAACTATATTGAGGGCATTTCGAAATATCGGGCCGAAATGTACGTTGCTATATTAATCTCTCCGTTTGTTTTCTTTGAAAATGTAAGACCAATGACTTGTAACTCGAAACGGAAAAATCTATCGATTCATCCCTAAAAAGTGCAATATTTTATCATAATGAAATCAAAATTTGAACAATGAATGTATACACATATATACATATATGTTAAAAGCGTGAATTACTATAACAACAAACCTCGACGGACCGTCGTTAAACGAAGTCCGTTCTTCCTTCGGATTTTCGAAATAATCCCGTTTTCTTGGTGCAGAGGAACGTTCAGTTTCTTTCCGTCCCTCTCCCGTGGACCGGGATGGTCGGACTTGATAGCCCTTCTCCTCGCGCTCAAGTGTTGAACTCGAATCTACGCTGGGTTTACTAATTTGTTCTACACTGGTCATTAGACAAGGTAAAAACAAAAATATACATTTAGGTTGAATTTTATATTGAAATAAGTGCTGGTATGAATTTTACGGCGTTGAAGCGGTTTATATATTGGTACCCTCCGATGCATTTCGAAATTTCAACTGTCATTTCTATATATAGTATCTTACATCATAATTTATCTATATTTGTCCCTGCGATCATTAAACATGTACACTGTGCATTGATAACGCTTGTACTTAAACTTAGAACTTATCAACCACGTGTTTGGCAGCTAACAGTTGAATTATTTTAAAACATTCATAATAACTACTTTTTATAAACCGTCGATATCTTTGGGTCTCGAAAACACGGTCTTAATATTACGGTGGTCAAATTAACGAGTTGAAATATTGTAGAAATATTGACAATAGGTTCGAAAATAAAAGGTCTTATTTTAAGATGGTCGTAATATTTAGGTGGTTATCAATTTAGTAGAGTTTTACTGCATATAAACTATCTAATTCAGACGATATTGTACTAAAGTAATGAATTTCTTACAAAATAAATCATATCTTGAGATTAAATCGTCATAGTGCTTTACGGATTAGACTTATTTTTAATGAGATCGCTTTTAATTACGTTCGGCTAATCAATATTGGTAACTTTAATCGAAAAGAATACAACAGTATATATTATACAGCAATATTCGTCTTTTTTAACAATGTCTGTATATAATTGTGCGTTTTTGGCACTCATCAAGTTTGTTTTATGAAAAAGATGCATAGGCTTTGTTCCCATGAATTAATTTAAATACATACCGGAGTGACTTTCAACCCAAGAACACCACATGTATTCATAATAATTAAAATCCCATATATTTATATTTTCGACAAATCCTGGGTATATATGAAATCCATGATCATGCACGTGGCGCTGAGACAAACACCAACAAGATAAAACAGCTTTGTGTGCATGTACTTTCAAAAACAGAGTCATCTGGGGTGTTTTATGTATACCATATATGTATGATAAATGAGTTTAGGTCCGTATGACCTTTTAAGGCTTAATTTAATACACCATTATACACAATTACCTCAACTTGCTAACCCCCTATGCTGTATACTAAACTTTCTTCCAGGGAATTATTTAATTAAATTACTTGTAGTATACAATCCACGATTTTTCTAAACATACCGCACTTTCAAATATTGTCATTATACATTACACGATATCGCCATGATCATATGTAATGCATGGTCCGGATTGCCGTTTCTTAGACACGTGTATATGTGCATGTACATTTTAATCATCACATAGATGACATTCATCGAAGACAATCGCTGTTAATAATGAGCAAGGAGACGAATTATTAGATTATTTTAAGTGTTTAATAAAAATTCAGCTTTACAACGACGGTTAAGATGAATGTTCCGTTTTGAAAGTGTCTGTATGTATATGTTCGAATTGATAAAATTCTAAGTGAGTCTCTATAAGGGAACATATGTTCATTGTATTCCATACTGGCAATTATATATCGGCAGGTAATAAAATTGGTAACAGCACAAGCTTATGCTTAATATAACTGCATCTCCAAAACATTTTTGTGTGAATAATAAAAGTTGCTCATGACTTTGACTTGTTTGAATAACACTTATTAATATTAGAAATAAATGTTTGTGATCAATTCACATAAACTTCTGAATTTTCTGCATAAGATTGTCGTTTGCAGTAATAGCAAGAAGATGTTCACGTTTATTCGTTCGATTAACTCAATGGACTAGTCGTTTTTCCCTACCAATCAAACCGACCTTGGAATTGTCATCAGTCCGAACTATTCTTGATATTACTAATTTATTATATATTCAAGTAAAAGCGGAATCAGGAGAATGGAATTGCTATTGAACGACATCGTTGATCCAAATGATCTAAAGGTCATTATACTGGTTATAGTTTATTAGTTTCATTTGTTTTTTATTAGCGCTCTCCATATTTTGTTATCAGTATAGCGTATTTCGGACAAAAAAATTCGGATATATTTTTCAGTTTTGACGACCATTTCATTTCGTTTGGCGAAGTTTGTTTGATGTCATTTATAGTATGTGTACTATTTCGTTTAAATGATTTTAGTATTAAAGGGTAACTGAATAAACTTAATGAAAACAATGCATATATGTCTTTAATATTACTTTTGATAACTCAAAATTGTTCTAACTTAATAATTCAGGGCTTTTTTCCCTTCTATAGCAAGGGCCGTTTATAGGTGTCTTCCCTCAGGAAAAATCTTTAAATTCATGCAGATTTCCCCTAAAATTTAGTTTGCATAAAGTTTTTTCTTCCCTTTTTGCAAAAATACTGTGTTACTTTTTCCCCAAATTTAAGAAAGGCCCCTTCCCCTACCTGAATATAAGTCATTTTTCTCTTTTTTCTGATCTTATTTGAATAACAGGTATTTTGTTTTCTACAACAGAATTGTAATGTCTGTATGAAATGAGTCTCATATAAGGGAATATTCCAAGTTCTTCGTAAGTCTAAATGTATAAATATATAATTATATGTGTTTTCTCTTTAAATGTTATGCCACACTTTTCATGCAGATGTGTACATGTCATATGTTGTATTTATAATTTACAATCGTTTTTGCTTCATTTTTCAGAAATTTCGTGTTATGTATGAAGACCAATCCAGTCGAGGTGTTCCAAGTGAGAAAGCTCAGTTTGAGTATGCAACATGTCTCGTACGTAGCAAACCAGATATGGATATAAAACATGGCATTGCCTTATTGGAAGGTTAGTTGTGTCAGAATTTGACATCATTTTAGCATTACAACTGTGCTTTGAGTATCGAAATTTGAAGTAGCCTAAAAATCACTAAAATTAAATATATCACATGGTTTGTTACTTGTCAGTGATGGTGGTGATTTGAACTTGAAAGTGATAAACTTTGAGTGTTGAATATCAGTTCTATTTCTTCTCCTCTTGTTGACATTGCAGCAGTTGACTTGATTCAGAAGTGAACTTTTTTAAGATTGTTTGAGCTAATTGTTGCATACTAAAATTGGCAATCAGAACAAACAGATTTTATGTCTTCACACAGTCCGGCATCAGCTTTTGTTGTAATAGCATTCTATTAAGAGTAGAAAGATATTGATAAATACCAGTCTGTATCTTGAGTAGCTTTTTACTTAGTTAATATATATGTACATAGTATCTTGTTTGGACTGATTTTTCTCTCAAGTAGCATTATGTAAAGTCAGTAAAATAATGTAATTTATGTTTGTGTGTTGATGGCATTATTTAGACCGAAATAAATTAAATTATGACTTAATGATTAGTCATTCTCTTTGCTTAGTAATTGCTGTCTGAAGTTTTGAAGCAGATTTGGTTAATTATACTGCATGACTGTTCCCATAATTTCTCATCTTTTCAATAAAAGTCGAGTCAGAAAAACTAAACACATTTGCGCTGATAATTTTCATTTTAAAACTCTATACCTTTCTGTTACTTTTTTAGATTTGTTCAAAAGAACACATGACACAGGCACAAAAAGAGATAGTTTGTATTATTTGGCTTTGGGAAACACCCGACTAAAGGTATGGTTTTACCAGTATTAAAATTTTCTTGTTAAGAAAAAGTTACTCCCGTCTTGGCTTATAGTTATGCATATTTATGCTCATATTAATCAACTTGTGTGTGATATTATTTAAAACACCATACTGATGATTAGTTCACATTAAACAGATTTTTTCAGATCAATATTTTAATATATTTTCAGCATTACCAAGATGCTCTGAAGTTTACCAATTTATTTTTGCAAATAGAGCCAAAAAATCACCAAGTACAACAGATACAGAAATATGTGAAAACCAAGATGAGAAATGGTTTGTGACACATTGCGCTTAGTTTGGTTAAATTTAGTCGAACTAGACTTTGACTCAGGGGCATAATTATGGCAATAATATATCTTATTCATGTTGAACTATTGTTTGACACACATAATCCTGCAAAGTTGTGTGCAATAGAACTATTGCAGGGGTCTTGTGGTCAAGTGGTTAAGGTCAAGTCACTAGCTCCTCACTGCTGGTTGTTTGAATCCTATCTGGGACCAAATTTCCCATGTGAGGAAGCTGTCCAGCTGGCTTACGGAAGATCAGTGGTTCTACCCAGCTGTATGCCTGGGGTTTTCCACCACCTTTAAAGCTGGGAAAGGGGATTGACAAATTTTGAAACATTACTGGACAAAATACTCCTTTCATAGAATATATATTAATTTAGATTCTTAATAAAATTTAGAGCAGTTTTACTTTACATAAAGGTCATTCATTTTCTAAATTTTATGAGACTTCTTCAGAAGTTTTGCCAGAAGACCAATATCTGAAAGGCCTTTAGTCATGTGCCTGATATAAGATGCTATCACCATATCTTAATAGTAACTGTTGTTTCTGTAGTTGATAATCTCTACAACTTATTTTTCAGAGGGACTAACTGGTATGGCTATTGTAGGTGGTGCTGCTTTAGCTGTTGGTGGACTCATTGGCCTGGGTGTCCATCTTGCTAAGAAATGAAGGTGTAAAAGTGTTTAACATTTACAACAAATTAAAAGAGGACTTCATAAATATTCATACTTATAAAATATACCATTGGGAGGAGATTTGAATATTTTCATCCAATGATATAAAATGTTGCATTTGTGTTGAAGAAGGTAGCCAATAAATTATTTGTTACTAATTACAGTTTTCTTAACTGTGAATCACAAAATAGTATTCTTATTAATGTTACCTGAACTAAAATCAAATTCATGAAATAGCTGGTAGCTAATTTCAAGTTAATGTTACACATAGGATTTGAGTTCAAGCACTGATTTTACCCATTATATCTGGAACAAAATGTGAGTCTTAATGTCTGCTTAGATTTTTGTTATCAATGTTTTACTGTGATTTCAGTTTGTGTAGCACATAGAAAATATTGATAATTGGGTTGATAAGAGAGGTTTTCTTCATTTTTCTTCACATTTGTATTTTATTTTCGCAGAGCAGAACAGTCAGTGGAAAATCATTTTTGCCGAGACCCCATAACGTACATTATGTGCCAATGTTTTGTTTATCCAATCTGGTTGTGACAAACAAAGTCATTTTGAAAACAATGCTTGGGACTGGTTTTAGAATATTTATAAATCAATCAATGTTTACACTTCATTATGTATATAGATGCGCATGTTCATATGACTTGCTAAGGGACAAATGATAAATTGTTGTATACATGTATAGTATACATGTATAATAAGAAACATTTCATGATTTTATTAGTGGCTAGGTGGTTAACATGAGTTCATCATGAATCATTAATTGCAAAAACCAGTCTTGACATGGAAATATGAGCATATTTATGTAATAGATTTTATGAAGTACATTATTCTTGTTACTATATTAGAATTTGGATCTTATATGTTATTTTAATTCTGCCAGAAAATATGTTGTTGTGTTTATGGTTGCCCACCTGATCAACTTTTGAGCCAATCCTCTAGTTTCTATCAGTAAAATCCAAAGTACAAAAATTGGGGATGAATTATACCTCCAAAGCAAAAATTTAAAAAAAAATGATCATGCAGCATTTTTTGTGTACAACACATGACATTAAGCTTGTTACTATGTGCATCATTTTATCATAAATATGAAATTGATGATGTATGTTTTATTTAAAAAGATTACCATTGCCCCATAGTTATTAAGTTATGTGGGTTTTTAGCATTGTTACTTGATTTATGTATAGTAAATTTTGATCAATACTGTCATAATTATGTAAATGTTAACTTTTTGTAAAAAGGGAAACATACTGCTATTGTATTTTAATTTGATCTGTTATTTTTCTGTCAAGTAAATGAGACTTTATGTGATAATTTCTGCATTTGTGCAATAAATATTACATGTCTGTTTCTGTGTTGTTTTTTCTATGGCAGTGTATTTTTGTTAGATTTAAAGTGGAAAACTGAGTGATTCTGGTAATTGCAAGGGAGGTAACTTTGAGTAAACCTAATTGATGTTTATACAGAGTTACCTTTTCACTGTAGAAAAACTTTGTTTTAATTGATAATGCCAAAAAGTTTGACATTTCACTGTATTTACATAAATTATTTCTTACCCATTTGCGGTATCATGAGTGATTAATAGATAAAATGCAAAACATCTATACTAGACTGTTGGCAATTAAAGCGTTCTATGTAGATTTCTGATTTCTATAAAAATTGAAACAAACTTGTTTTCATACATATGTTAACACTAAGCACTGAAAGTAATTAGCTGCCTTTAGAAAAATTTGGACTAAGAAAATGGAGCAGAATAATACAGTATTAAATACACACCTCCAGTTCAATTTGAAGTAAACACAAAGTCCCAGGGAACTATTAGTTATGAGTGTCCGGATTTTGTCTCTATCGCACGTCCATAGAAAAATGGTAAATTACACAGAAAATTGCGCTCATTAGCTTCATTGGCTTGCTAGTATATCCGTGTAAAGTTCTTGTTTCAAACAGATGTACTCTTATACGTTACTATACACTAAAAGGTTTCTAGAACCTTCGGTTTTCCCCAGGTTCAGACACTGCATTGTTTCCGCGGAACCAAGGTTAAGATTTCTGTTTTTTTTTTAAATTTTCAACTTTCACCCATGTACTATATGCAATACCAGCGCAGTGCGTGGCTCTAAATGAAAGTGCTTCCTGTATATTATATATATAAACTGAACTGAGGGAAATACATGGGTCGCCCATAACGCCTGACGAACAATTTTGGTTAGTAAACAAATCTAAGATACAGTATACAGTAAAACCTCAGTAATGAGACCATCTTTGGGACCCGGTAAAATCGGTCATGATAATGAGGTGGTCTTGTTATCAAATTGAAATATTGGGGAGTTATTAAAAGCCGGTCCGAAAATCAGTGGTCTTAATAACAAAGCGATCGTAATATTGAGATGAGCGCTATTTGGGGTCTTACTGTATTTGTATACAAGATGGACATCAAACGTGACTGCTACCAAAGCAAACATCGCTGCTGTTGAAAATATGATGGTCCACTCCGATAAAATATGTCAAGCATAATTGTACATCAAAGTAAGTCATAATTGTCATAGTGGAAAAAAAATGATATTTAAAGTAAATATATTGTGTATAATGATCTCTGATATTACTGAAGAATTGACGAGGAGTTGCCTATCTAGAGCATTTGTGATTAATTACTCTATAAATGATTAGAACGTGTGGCATTGGTAGCAAGTAAACAAGTTACAAGTAATAAATTAACCTCATTGTTAGGGAGTGCAAATTTAAAATCAGTTCTAATCCCCTTTTATGGTCTGCATCCGGGTTTGTCCGGCCACAAACACTAGTAAATCTTGAACGCTGCAGCTGGAAATTACATAGTAAATCATTGAGATTTCTATATCTAAGGGAGTTAACCGCAGATAATTTACCAATTAAGATTTTACCAGAATTACCGTTCTTGGTTATTGATAAGATTTTATCTATACCGGCGTATTATTAAGGTGAACAAACGAGCCACACGAATGATATTAACCCTAACAACGACTCGTTTGAACCTTCTATTGACAAAACTATTAAAGCCAAATATTATTGTGGTTATATGTAAGTTTGACGATGAAATAAAAATGGATTAAACATGTCTACAAAGGTTGGTATTAAAGTTTTCTCTGTTGTTTGTCGCATGTTTGAAGTGTTTAAAATTTAAGGTGTAATGTATTGAACGCTTACAAATACTTCGTGTTTGCACATGTGTACTGTCTAATAGTTATTTAAATATTGTCCGTACTGTGATATTGTCGGGTAGCCAAATGATCCGTTCGTATATTTATCACAGGAATATCTTCAAAATTTTAAACGGCTATGTATGTATTTTAGCGTGTTATTTAGGATACGGACGTCCATAGTGTTTAACGGATAACTCATTGAACAAATTTTGGAATAGCTATTTTATCGGTATAAGATTACGCTACAAGTATATTCTATACAGTGAAGGAGATTATATTTTGTATACATGTAAGATATTGGTATTTTGTCATTATGTACACATTCAAGTTCATTTTTTTAAATGTGTGATAGTATTTTGTTATATATACTTCTAATATTTCATCATATAATAATTTCTTAACTACGGATGTCTATTTACATTGTATGGCGACATCATATGATTTAAAATATGTTTAATGCATGTACACGAGTACATAAATAGGACTAACATGAAGAATGTTATTCTATTTACAAATATATTGATGTACTTAAGTGTCTGTTTAAACGTTGATACATTAAGGAACAAACTATTCTATTCGTACTTGAATGATAAGTATTATATGTTACAAAATGTTACGCTTATTTTAATCATATTTCTGTTTTGTTTCTCACCTTAGCACTATTCGTTTTATGTAATTTGCCTGTTCACACTCAGTTTAATATTCAAGCTTAGTTGTATTTCCTTAAAGACCAACATGCGCTGTTTTGTGGAAATCAATGTGAAAAAACTTAAATCTGAATAAACGAAGGACATATATGTCATAAAATAAACAGTATTTATAACACAAATCTAGCTGCTACTAAAATGGATGTTAATAACTCATATTGAGTCTGTTGGAGTAAGCATGTTCGTCGAGTATTGAGTCCGACACTAGATAATGTACTGGTGAACCTGCTATATCTAAGACACACACTTAGTCCAATTTGATTTGAGTGAAGGGTTAATTTACCGGGAATACCCATGTCCACCAGACTAAAGATGGTCTCTTTGGCTGTTCAATAAAAGTGCTCGTAATTAACTACATTCCTCGATTACTGAAAACGAATTTTCTCCTCAATCGGCACAGCTTGGCCGACTCCGTCTAACTTAGATGAAGACACGGAATCGGCCGAGGTGCGCCGAAAGATTTTTTCTCATCAGTGAACTTGGATAATAACAAAGGTTCACCGAAGACGTCAATTCATCTGATAAGCCTGTTATTTTTTAATGCCAAAACAATTGGACACGTGTTTGGGGGTGTAAAACTTCTTAACCATTTAAATTGCGTGATAAGGAAACAATTTATGTATACCTGTTTTATTGTAATATGACGTAAATTGATACCTACTCCAAATTATTTTTTTATAAACTTAAGCTTGAACAATGATAGGCCTTTAATCAATTAGCAACAATATAAATAGATTCTATCTCAAAAGGTATTTATTCAGTACAGTTCTGTTCTGTTCGCAAAAGAGTCATAGCCCTTGTTCGGAATGATACAGATATTTCACGTTAGTGTGAATAAAACCGCTCACCGTTTAATTAACACCATCATGACAATACTGTCTTAAACACTTTTCAAAATAACTAACATTTCTAAACCGCCTGAATCAATGTTGCCTTGTAACTAATCACGAAGTCGAAACCTTTTCAAAGGTCAACAATGTAATCTGAGTTATAGCACAGATTGCTTCATATCTGACAAAGCTAATCAAACTACCATCGATCATAGATCAGGTTTCATCGATATATTGATGTAAGATTTAGAAATCCAATCCACCTTCTACGTTTTATGGAATTTTAAAAACCCCCAAATTATTACTCTCATTTCGTGTTTTATCATTGATGACCTGTACAAAAACGTGATGTTTCAACAAAGTCATATTTACAAATGTATTTCTTATATAAGATAAATAGTAATATTAGGCGAGCTACGAAATGCGAAATGAATAAATTTTCATATTATCAAGCTATCGTCAAATTGCTTGTGAATTCATGCAGTAAATCGCAAGTTACATTCCTAAAATTAATTAATTGTCTCGTTTTTATATCGCAATAATTTCTATTCACAAATAGGTGTCAAAGTCCTAAAAAATTTCGAAAAATATTACAAAGCTTACGCATTACATTAAAAGTAACCATAAGATTTTACATCCTGGTATCCTTTAAGAAAAAGGCTAATTGACCATCACTTTTTAGATAAAATTACGCGTAGGAGATACAATAAAATGCCATTTAATTATTTCATAACATGTCAATATTACGACCCCCCATAAAGCGACCACTTAGTATTAGACTGGTACTCAATATTTCCGGTATATTTCATCTTGATAATGAGACCGCCTCAATATTAAGACCATTCTTTTGTTTCAAAAA
Organism: Lutraria rhynchaena; assembly: GCA_008271625.1. Lineage (NCBI taxonomy): Eukaryota > Metazoa > Mollusca > Bivalvia > Venerida > Mactridae > Lutraria > Lutraria rhynchaena. The sequence continues at coordinate 2,879,845 of VIBL01000004.1, read as the reverse complement.
GGTGGTCATAATCGCGAGATTTATCAGCTCAAATTTTGAAATTGATGATATGACGTACATTTATTTTGTTTGTTTGATTTAGAAATTAGTATTTTATTATCGTTGTCTCCACAATATTTGTACAAATCACAAAGGGAAGCCGAATATAGTACATTGAGCTAAACCTAATGTAAGTAAATATTTGTTGTGATCCGGGTACATTTATACATTTCTGTTTGCGTTTCATAAACACGTCAAATAAACCATAATTTGAATTAAGTTTCGTTGTATAATCACCAATTCGTTCATTTTGCAAAAATCCAATTTCGTTCCAGTTTATATCAACATTCGATTAATTTGAAACAAATTGAGCTTTAAACATTCGTGTAATTGTATATATTCTACTTAAACAACCATTGTGATATGACTGTGTGCGACTTAATATTTTCAAACTGGTCGTCCGATGTTTAAAGAAGACACATTATTATGATGTCACTTATAGACTTATAATAATGACACTAATAGTATAAATATTTTTTTCATATCAAGGACAGTCTCATTTGAGAAAAAAAACCCAGTCCTCCACGAGGGCTTCAACGGAACTATAAAACAAATTAATGCGAAAAAAACCCCTGAGATTCCGTTCTTGTCCGTGACAATTTGAACTTCCTGCGAACATTTGGCAAGCGCTTATGTGCCACAGATCAGATCGTTATGACCTAAAAGCTTGGCATCAAAATTTATAAAAAAAATACCGAGTTCTTAGTGTGTTGAAGTATTGATACAAACTGATCTATAAATTGAATAGAATTATGACGAACAGGGGAATGAGAATTTTACTTTGAATGAATCATTAGAGGGTTGATATTTGTTAAACCATTAAGTTACACGGTGAGGAAGATTTACGTACAGAAAGAAAATCGATTTAGTACACTACTGTACATTTGTCGTTGACTAAGTCTACAATCGTTTATAATATGGACTATTCACACATCACGGTTTAATTATATATCAAAATTACCAAATATTTAATTTACTTAATGTATTGAGTATCATAATTCTTCAGAATTACTAGGCGCGGCATATTGTACAGGGCGTCCTCAAGTTTTGAAAACAGAGAGACTACACTACAAGATTAAACTAAAATTTTAATAGCTCATCGTAGGGAAAACGATTTCTTCAAACATCTAGATGCGAACATAATTTGATCTATTAATTAATTAACTGGACACTGTAAGGAGCTTATGTTATGTTCCTATTAGAAAGTGCATAATTTAAGTTACATTTCAACATTACATGCTGCATATTTTGTGCACGAGTTAATAAATGCATTGAGAACTCTCGAATCTGTCAATGAATGTGAGCCCGACTGCTTAGCTCAATAGACAGAGCGTTAGGACCTCGGGTTAATGAGTCTAAACCCTGGGCGTGACACACGGTCTCTGTGATGATTTGATGGAAGACATTGCGTCTAGGACCATTTATCATCCACCACTGATCACTCATTTGGAAAAGTTGGCAGTTACATGCGGAGAACAAGGTTAGTGCTGGTACGGAATCCAGGAACACTGATTAGGCTTGTTAACCGCGGGTGTTACGTAACTGAAATATTCTTAAAAACAAGCGTAAAACACTTTTTTCATTTACCAGATTGGCCGTTTTACGAGAGACCTCCGCATGCTCATTGTGGCCAGTATGGTTTGTCTATAAATAGAATTTTATTCATTTTCTATGAAAACTTTGACACGATTCAATATTGATCAAATTAGATCGTAATGCGTTAATTGGTCGTGTTCAAATATTGACGGTTCACTTTGCTCGACTTGTTGGAAATAAAATCAATCTTGATAAAGGTGTTTGCTTTGATATTTTACGTGGAATTTCACCCATAATGATATATAAATAAAATATTTGTCCAACTTATTTCAGATATTGTGATAATTATTTACTCAAGTTTGTTTTTTTTAATTTTATTGGTGGGTATCAAAACACGCCGCTTGTTTCTATTGGGTTGGTCATATTCTGTCCTATTCGAGCGTAGAATATCAGTGGAAAAGTTAGCATTCCGTTCTTTGGTACAAAGTCTTGGTGCTACAATGTCGGAACAACAATTTGAAGGCAAGATATTTGGTATTGATTTTCACAAAAGAAATATACATGTACTGATTTTGCAGTTTGTTTGGCGATTCATTTTTTCAGTATTAATTTGGTCGGTACAGAATAAACTATTTTTAAGAATAGTTGCGATGTGGTCGTGTACATAAATGATTACTTAACTTGCAACTGGAATCGGAATTGTAAATCGGGGAGCCACAAAAACAAACAACAACAAAAAATAAAACGATTAAATATCGATAGTTAGATCATTTCTATGGCTTCAAGGGTTGTCTTAAAACGAGGTTCAACTGTTAATAAATATATTCATAAAATCATTTTTATGTGATCATATCAAACAGTGAATAAACCGGTGCACCGTCCTAGGATACAAACCGCTAAATGTCTGTGTACAGTAAATGTACGCGGGGTACCATTTGAAATATCAAAATGTTGAAGTAGTTGACAAATCTCAATTAAAATCTCACTATTGAAGTGATTCACAGTGCATTTATTGACAATCAATTTAAGTTCAAAATGGTTTGCAGCGCGATCAATCATTGATTGACTAGATGAATGTATTTCTCAATCATACAATGACAGATAAAAGGGTGTGTATATAGGAATGAATTTACTTCGACAAAAGAAAACCATAATGTATCGGACTTCTGTACTAGGATATAGATACAAAACATTTCAGTCCTTATCATCTTTTATCGCCGTGGCTTTGTCATAATCTATAAAATTTCTAAAGAATCGATTGTGGAAATCCTCTTTGATTTAATGCTCCCGAAAAGGTGTATGGATACGTCAGTATACGAAGTAGCCGTGACAATAGCGTGTATTATTTGTATCAGATAATGGGAAGTTAAAGTATCTTAACCAATACATAATAAATCTCTGAGTAAGAGTATATTAAGAGATCGTTGACCGTACTGATAGGCTAGAAAACGCTACAAACAGTTTATCTAGTCCACTTTTGAACTCAGGCCTATTTATTTTCACCACTTTACTGTCAAACAAATAAATTTACATGTACATGTAGCAGCCATTTTGTTTCACTTTCACAAAAAAAGAAGCTACCCCCGTTCATTTCTCTGTATTATTGGGAATTATTCTGTAAAGCATGTATTTCGTCGATTTCAAGGTATGTCAGTCCTGCGTACTTTTAAGTAAATAGATCTCCCATGAACGAGTGGAGAATTCTTGTAAGCATAACGATCATTGAACAGTTTCTTAATATTTGGTGTCGATATTGTTACAACTTCTTTCATCATCACAAGATAATTACTTTTGTAGTCATCGTGGTAGAGTGGTTATTGCCTATGATTAGTAATCACTGGCCCCTCACTGCTGTGAGTTCGAAACCCACCTTGAACGACACAAATATCACATGTGAGGAAGCTGTCTAGCTAGTTTATGGAAGGTCGGTGGGTCTTCCTCAACCATTAAAGCTAGAAAAGTCGCCAAATGGCAATGACTGTTGGTGCAATGATAAACCCCACTGAAAAACGATGATTTCATGACATCCCTATACCAAAGTGGTTCTGCTCTTTCTACCCATTGAGACATTTTTGTTGTTGTTTTTTTTTTTGCTGTATCCATATTGCGTTATACTGTATACAGATCGAGTTTCGTTTGAAATGTTCTTCAAACTTTGATTTTAACAGTTTGATAGATTCGTAAGTGTAATACAATCTGGATTAAAGGATTTCATAGAATTTATAAATTTGTTATCAGTATTAGAACGTATAGTGCACAACTTCCGTTAAAATAATAACGACGAAATATGCTGAAGTAAACAGTTTATTGTTATAAAACAATGTCTCCTTCTCGACTTTTTTCGAGGCTTTTTGCTCTATTTTCTTCTTCATCGCTTTATCGCTTTATATTGTGTATATTATTGCTAAAAGGTTGCAACAATGATATTTAGTTAATATTGGCCAGTTGCCTACTGTTACGTCTATTGTAATGCATGTCAATGTATGTTGTATACATGTTCATGTATTCTTCCGGCCTTATGAATGTGCAATAAAGTATCTATCTATCTAAATAAATATATAAAATAGACACTTAGTATGGCGTTTAGTACGAAAAATTCACCGATATCTTAAATTGATACCGTTTGACCATTGCTATTAAATTAAGTATAATGATTGTTTATGCTAATTTTAAGTAGATATAAATGGGGCGTATCTTAATAAATATGCTGATAAAACTGTACCATTTGTGCTGAAAACTTGTAACACAGATCCTTTTGCTTATACTGGGTGAGATAGTTTTCGTGATTTTGTATAAATATTCAAAACTATGAACTTTAGAAAGGCTCGAGGATTTGTAATGAAAACACAAAGGCTAATTGATTTCGGGACTGATAAAGCTAGGACTGTTAACACACTACTAGACTATACCATGTCCATTACTAGCACACCCGTCCGTCCGTCCGTCCGTCCATTCGCCCGTCCGTCTGTCTCTTCCGTTATTCGTTTATCTTTTGTCTTATTCATTTATTCGATAGTTTGATTTATTGATGAGCAGTAGTGATTATCTGATTTACTGTCCGCCTGTCTGTCGGACTGAAGTTGATTTAAATGACACTTTTACTGATAGTTCATTTTATGCAACCGAAAGTTCAACTTTCGTCTCGATGTAAATGTTCTATAGACACTTTTAGCGTGTGCTAATCCCCGCTATTCACAGCGTTTCCTGACGGTTTATCCAAATGTATTCAATACTTTGAAGATCGAATTTGTAATCATATTAAGTCGACAACTTAAAACCATATTTATCTATATATACTGACAAGCAACGGGTAAAAGGTTTATACATTTTACAGTTTCCATTCGTGTCTCAAAGGGTTAAAGGTAGGATGAATTCAATAGCTTTTTATTACGTTAATATTGACATAAAGATTTTTGTACACTCAGATAGATTAAAGTTTCTATTTATCATGGATTCTCAAGGGAAACTGACTCTGCTATTTGTCAGCTCAAGGTTTGTAAAGGAATAGAAAAACTCGCATTTTGTAGCTTTGAATATTCATTTGTTACGTAAACTAGACGAACTTCAGTTGAGTCGGTGTAATTACTTCCAGGGGTCCGTTTTATGGTAATATCTTAGCTAGGATGGAGATTTTCAAACTTCAAAATCTTGCTATCCTTGTTTGTAAATAAAAAGGTGTTTATTCCATGGATTATTTTGGAGACTGTCAGCTTTTGCTTTTGTCAGCAGTTCAAGGTGAATGTCAGACATGTGTAGCGTTAGCAAGATTTTTAAGTTAAAAATAAGCTGCTGTCACAGGCAATGTGATATGTCTATGATATATATCCATGTAATATATATACTTTGAATCGTAACGTTTTCTTTAATTACATCATTTTTATACGAACTTATAACATGTACGTAGATTAAAAAGATTACTAGTCGTGTACACATCAGATGTAAATTACATGTATTAGTATTAATAAGGAAAATTTTCGTCCTATAATTTTATTCGTTGTCTAATATACTATGTACTTTATTTTTATGACTGTTTAGACTGCCAACTCTATGTAATTATCCATCTGTGTTGTGTTGCATTGTGTTGACTAAATTATACAAACTAGGAACTACCAATCTCATTTAAACCAGACTGCACTAGGCGCTTCCTTACTTAGTCGAATTTCAAAACAATGAGTATTGTTAAAGTCTACCTACTAATCAGCCATTTGTGTTCAATGATTTTTACCAGAGCTATAAAATATCAGGTGGTTGTTTAAAATATTCAACCCAGTGTTCTCTATTTATTAAATTATAGACATCGCAGAATCTGGTTGACGGGTGTGGCTGATTTGGAACAGGAAATACATACATTACAATTCAGAATGCTTATTTCATAAACCCGACAAATATATTTTGTCCAAATCTGTTTATGTTTGAAAAGGAAATATGTGCCCATTATGAACAATGTAAATCTTTGATGTTCTTATGTCATCCTTCTATTCAGAACTTGCCAAATTTATGTCATAATGCTGTGCCATACTTCGCCCTTCAGTATCATGTTTCAAACATGCAGTATAGTAATGTGTTACACTAATTAAGAGGTAATTATGTTAGTATAACGCTCTAAAACTAAATAAATGTCACGCGAAATATTCCAAATAGCAATTATTATTTCTTGTAACGAATCGGGATTGTTACTGTACACAAAACTTAATTTGTACGATATTCATCTGCACGGAAGCCCGTTTTGGCGTCCCTCTATTCATTTGTTTGCACCAGATAGCGTTGTGATTTCGGTCCTTCAATATAAATTAACAGAAGCAATAAATTAAGCCTAAACAAAAAAGTTTGTTTCCAGTCACATATCCCCAAAAATATGGGTCGGTAGATAGGGATTTTTTCTTTTAAGTTTTTTCTTACGTATATCGGCAACACTATTGTGAAAATTAAAATAAAGCACTAAGATTTGGATGCCGTAAAAACTTTTGAGTCGGCAGGTAAAAGATGGGTCGGTCGGGTAACCGGAGACAAACCTGTTTTTAGGCCTTATAAGGCAATTTTACTACATGCAAGATTCAATTTGACCAATTAAGCACCAAGTGCATTAAAATGTGCAATTCGAAATGGGCACTCCGTGGTTGAAACTACACTCCGCGGTTTAAAGTACACTCCGCGGTTTGAAACTAGACTTAACTAAGACCAAAAGTTCACCCTTTGAACAACAGGTTACGCGTGCTATGCATTCTGCATACAATCTTCATATGTGACGTCGTCAGCAGAAATCAGTCCACTGGAGGCATGACGTTAATTTTCAAAATATGTTCTCAAAGTGATGTATATTCAAAAAGTGCAAAAAACTGAAAATGACAAATTTACCTCCAGTGGACTGATTTTTGCTGACAGAGTCACATATATATGCAATAATATCATTAGGATTTTCATTTGTTTTCCTGCGTCAAAGAAATTCCTTTTATAACGGATTACTAGGTTAATCCGTTAAAGGAATTACACCCGATTAGGTAGTTTAGCATTTAACATAATTTTTGAAGCGTTTATTGTTTAGTTAATTCATTAAAAAAGCTGTGAACTTTGAAGAGGCCTGAGGTGTCGACATGTAAAACTCTTCAACTTTCCTGTAGGCGTATCAGCTATAAGCCATTCTTATAAGCCATCAGGGCATTAAGTAAAAAATACGAAATGCTTTTAAGTCAGAAATATTCCTCGGAAACACCCCGTTCTTCATTATCCATGGTAAATGATTTCAGAAATAATATTTCATACAGGTCTAAATCATTAAAAAGCTCACACAATTATTTTTGCCGCATAACATGTCTTCTATATTACTTGATTCAGAATTGATCATGACGCATTACTTTAAATTACGTAAATAACTTTTTTCAAAAAAGTTTATATGAATACATTTATAATTTGTTCTATATCTCAAATATTTACGTTGCGATATGATTTGCCCATATTTGAAGTGCTCGTCTTATAACGCCTGCTTTGAGGAATATTTATAATGGTAAATTTAGGGATAAAAGTTTTGATATATCTATATACTTCATATTTTATGAATGTGGCGTTCTGTTCTAAGTAGTTATGATTAGTCATTTATTACCGACATCAAGTGAATCTTAATTTCAAACCTGAGTGAAAAAAACAAGAGAAATATTTTATATGTAGAATAAGTTTCACGCGTTGTCTTATTAGAATATAAGAATGACTGCCACTTGATCTGTCGCAGTGTTCTACTCTGGGACCTGTGTCATAGAAAAATCATAGCAGCGATAACAGTTTTTAAGATTAAAAATGTAACCTTGCTTATACAGTGTAACCTCTCCAGGGCGACCCTCTTTTGAGCAACATCCTCTCTTCAACTAGAGTATGATTTTCCCCACTGTACGATTTAACCTCTCCAAAAACCTCTCAACAACAACAACAACAACAACAACATAATTTTGCTTTTCTCGAATCGTGTTGCTTTGAACTGTAGTATGCATAATCAGATATTTACCTTAAACAACACATCCCCAGAACAATCAATAGAATGAAATATTTCGTATTTCCGAACAAGGTATAGCAAACACTTTAAGTTTTTTCGTGGCTAAGATGTGAGACCTTAATTGCATGGATTTGATTGACCACACATGCAGAATATAATGCAATTAATGACATTTGGAAAATAATAAAACGGAATAACATGGTTACTCGCAGACGGAACAATTTAAAAGTTATTACAATATGGTAAGGAAGACAATTTATCTATTGAAGAACTGTACTTGCCCAAACGGTTTATTATTTAAAGGGACTTAACTCCACTTTTACATCAGGAAGTCATGGTCATGAAAACTTTTAAATTGTCCCCTTCATGGTTTTGCGTCATGCAAAGAAAGATATTTATGTCTCCTAAATATGAAAATATCGCAGATAAATTGAAACTAAATTAGGCCAGAAAAATAGTAATGTTTAAGGTTACTTCACCCCAAAAATGAGGGTAGTTACTTTTCATTTCTATTCTTTTACAAACACCATTCGTGAGAATACGAGGCACGATTCGTCCCCAATTATTTTCGTACTTTGATTTTTGCCGTTAGAAGCTTTAGGGTCGGCGCTAAAATTAGGGTCGGTTGTTTAACCGTAAACACAACCCTTACGTCATATTTCAACAGCGTGACTCAAGCAAAAGATATTTCTTCTGCATATATGACGATAAAAAAGTAAGTGTTGTAAGCAAATAAGTACGGAAGAATCGACTAATTTGTTCGGATTGAAATGATTATTGAATCGGATGGGTCCGGATAAAAAGATTCTGATTAGTGGGGTCTTGATTAAATGAGCCCGGATTAGATAGGGTCAAGATTTGAGACTTTATCCCGCATAAATGACATTCAATCGATGCATAAGTGCATCAGGCGCATAATTAATGCACCTTAAGTTTATACGAACAAATTTCAGACTAGAGTTTTGTTTAAAAATGTGACTTATTTCCACAATGTAAATCAATATTTATGTTGAATGAATTTTGAAATAAGTATTGCATTTCAATTAGTAAAAACACGGTGGGACGCTTTATTTGATCCAATTCATGCAAGAGTTGTTGTTTTGTCAAATTACCTCATTCAGAATTTTATACTCATAACGTATACATGTTTTTAAACTATAGGTCGCGATAGTCAGTTAATTTTACAACTGAACAATTAATTATGACTTGCATAAGTAGTTAATTATAAATAATCGCGTATAATATGTCTTCAAATTGGCATTCATAAATAATATTGGTTATTCATCGTGTCTGACGTACACTTAGCTAATGATCTAGTTTAATATTGTCCTTTGTTTTAAATGTCAGTATTATAGAATAGTATATAATCGAAGTCAACGACACCATGTGACCAATTACAAAGTGTGTTATATTAAACAATAAAGCAATTAAATCTTACATTCACGTAACGCTGTTCCGAAACCTGATACTGAACGGTGGTCAATGTGAAATATGAACTGATTTTTATCGTCCTATTAATTACAAAAATACACAAGGAAAGAACTCGACTATGTGTTATTCCCAGGGAAGAACATAATTTAGGACGAAAATATAATTAATTTTGAGTCTTTTTCATGCGTGGGAAATAAAAATTAAGTATTGAAAATGGATTTATATTCCAATTTTTTCTCCTGAACGTAAGAACTGGTGTGAAAAATCCCAAGGATATTAAAGAGTGGACATTGTGATACGTTTACACGAGTGGAATGAACGTCATTCTATTCACATGTCAATGACAATCCACAATAAATGTCTTGGTTTTGTATCACCAATACTGATTTTTTGTTTCAGGATCTGCTATATAAAATGTGACACATCTTTTGAAAGTCGCAAAGGATAGTAACACTGGAGTCTAATCCTAAATCCACCGCAATGTCGACAGCCACACGACGCAGGGTGCCTGGGTCTCGCCTCGAGTTACAAGAGATTCGAGCCTCAACTATGGCACATGTCGGCTTCCAGGGAGCAAGGCACATGCATCCAGAGCGCCTACCTAGTGCTAAGAGAGAGCGCACGCTGTCAGTAAGATTGTTTGACACAGATGAGGTACGTAAACAATTCTTCTGCTGTAAATGTTTCAAACATGTGAGGCATCGTGGTATAGAGGTAGAGCGTCCGACCTCAGATCCGAAGGTCCTGAGTTCGAATCCCGGATTCGACCTCATTTTCCCGACTTCAATTCCATTTTTCGGACGCAGCACTGGTGTAGTATCCAGGAAGCGAACTCTTGAAAGCGGGATTAAAATAGGCAAAATTGTTTGTTTCACAATCGAGCTAAAATAAATTAGTATAAAACCCAGTTAGTAAAAAAATCCCAAATATTTGAAGTGAAAACATTCGAAATAACAAAAGTTATGAACAATAACACGTCAAACGCGAATCAAAGACAAAGATAATGCCACATTTTTGGAGTATTATTAAATATCCTATTTTTCATTTCATACAAAAGAACAGTAAACACGTTTATAGTGATTTTGGATATTGTATCAAAGTATCGAATTAAGTGAAATGATTATTTCTCCCTGAAAAATTTTCAATTTCAGTATAATTGATACATGTGTGAGGAAATATAGATAAAATGATCCAAGTATGAGGAACTCAATATAAACGAGCGTTTTACTGTATTTTAGGCTTTTGGGGCAAAAAGTCATTGCATATTGAAGCAGTCATTACTTTTATAAACTTGGCCGTCGTGTCACTGAGGCCGGGTCTTGCTTTTTGACAATTTTGTTTGGTTACTTTACGCTGCACCGCTGTAGCTACGCTGAGGCGCGTGCCTCGGTTAAAATTTGGACAGATAATGGAGAAAATGGCAGGTTTTAGTAAAACAAATACGTGGGAGCATGTCCCCAGACCCCCTAAGATTGCCTCGATTCAAATATCGATTCTGGTACGGCACGGCACTGTATAATCAGATGTTAATGGGGAGAAACATCAGTCTCCGAACAGAACTTTTCCTATGCTGCTCTTTTCAGCATCTAATAAAATCATCTGAAATGTTTTAATCTTCCAGGATACGCTGGACAGCATGGCGGCTCAATCAGGAAATGTAAAAATCTTGATGGTGAGTGGACTCAACCTTAATAGTCTAAATGAAGGAATTTGTGATCGTATGAAACATTTACAGAAGCTAGACCTCAGTGAAAATCAACTTGGTGATGCTAGCCTACCTGATTCGTTTAAAACATTGGATAATTTAGTGGAGCTTAACCTGAGCAACAATAAATTCACGAAGGTTCCAACGACTATTAAGAAATTAAAGAATCTATCTAGGTTGAGCTTAAGTTTCAACTCTATAGATAGTTTGAAAGGCATAGAAAAATTGAAGAAAATGCAAGTTTTAATGTTGGATAATAACAAATTTACCTCAGTGTTCAAGGACGTCTGTCACATGCGCAAACTGGAAATATTAGACTGCAGTTGTAACAATATACGTGAAGTAGGACTTGATATCCGCTTTCTGAAAAACATACGAGAACTTAATGTTTCTAAAAATAGAATATCAGTTCTTCCAACGGACGTGTTTCAGTTAAGCACTCTGGAGTCGCTAAAAGCCAGTCAGAACCAGATTTCAAAAATTCCGGTCTTTAACATGAACCCCCAACACTGCCATATTATGTCTGAGATAGATCTGAGCTCAAATGTGATAAACAAATTCCCCGGACACCTCATGGTCATCACTAAGAAATTAGACTTATCATCCAATAGAATAAAGACACTAGAGATGAATAAAATGAAGAAATTAGAAATGGACTCTCAAAAAGAGCTGTGTGTGGATGGGAATCCTTTGACCTTCCCACCAAGTGACGTGTGTGAATGTGGTCTGAAATCTATGGTTCAGTTCATTCAAGAAACCCAGATTGATCAGAAGGTTTACCAAGGTGTTAAGGTAATTATGACCATACTTATTAAATTATCATAATCATGTACAGTGCAACCGTTCCAAAGCAACACCCATTGGGAGAAGCAAAATTATGTTGTTGTTGAGAGGTTGTCGCACTAGAGAGGTTAAATTTATAGTTAAATCGTACAGCGGGAAAAATGATACTGTTGTTTATGGGAGGTTGTTGCTCAAGAGAGGGCCGCTCTGGAGAGGTTGCACGGCGTCATTATCTGACATAAATAACGTAAATAAGTATCAAAGAAAGATTTTTTGTTCGAATGATGGGCAGCAGATCTGTGTTTCTGTCGTCATGAAAAACCAAAATTTTGTTTGCAATGTAAAAATTGAAGTAATGGTCTTAATATCAGATATAGACAACACCGAAATGAGACAATTGTTGTCGTGCTTGTTTGGCATTAAACCCTTTTCCATTAGTATTTAACGTTCTAAGGACTCTGCAAGTTAACCATATTTGTTGATATTTTGTTAGATATTGGTGCTTGGTGCTCCCAAAAGTGGAAAGACAAGTTTCGTACAGACACTAGTTGACGGCCAACCTCGACTCTCTGAAGAAATGTACGAGAAATCTGCAGGTATTGAAGTCAGCGATATGACCTATGAAGATATAAAGGTCAAGGAGGAACCGCCTCCACCATCTGTGAAAGGCAAAGATATAAACTCCAGACGCCTGTCACGTGATCAGAAACTTTTAAATGGCCACGCCAACGACGAATCAGGAACTTCATCGGACCAGAACGAGGCTTCCAATACAAAAACACTTAACTTGTGTATATGGGATTTTTGTGGCGATTCGTTTTATCTCTACCCACATTATATGTTCTTTGAGCAACCGGCTATCGCCATTCTGACGTTCAACATGTACACATATAAGTCGGAACAATTTGATGACGTCATCAGTTCATGGTTTGATTGGATGATCGCGAAAACCAATAAACTATGCGTGTTGCTGGTAGGAACACATTCGGATAAGTTGAAGAAAGGACAAATCAAAACAGTTTGCAACGAAGTGAAAGCAAAACTACAGGTAAGATTGTACAATGTAACATATCTGTCATTAAACATTTTTATGCTGATGAAGTTGTTAAGTTTTGACTGAAAGCTTTTTAACGCGGGCATTTAGCAGATTTAATATGACGTCAAAAAGCGCGTAGACGCCTAGATGTTCAGATTTTTATTTCAAGCAAACTTTTACGCAAAATATGATTATAAAATACCCAATTGTATGATTTTTTCGTGCGATCGGCTTCTTTGACCTATTGACCTTCAAAATGATCACGTGTTCTCTTCAGGCGCATGCGGAGAAACAACGACAGATTGTACAGAAGAAGATAGAGGAGATTACAGAGAAGACTCACATAACGCAGACGATGTCTGCACAACTTAATGCTTACTCATTGTTACTGCAAGAGAAGTTCGTTGTACAGAGTGAAGTGATTACGACGAGCGCTGCCAAAAATACAGGTTAGAACATCATATTCTACCATCACCCATTCAGCATGAATCAGGAAATCTACCCGGCTATTTAGTTAACCCTTTGCCTCGTAAGCAAATTTTGGACTCTTCTTCCAAAGTCAAAGCAAATACACGAAACATCAATTTATTTAGGAAAAATGGGTTATTTCTCTCTGACTGAGTGGAAAACACTGTGGCAAAAGAAGCCATTACCAATTACAAGGGATGGCTTCTTTTGCCACAGCGTTTTCAAAAGTCATCAAAGTTTCAGATGCGGGAAAATTCTGTGTTGTGAGGGCTAGGGTTAACCTTATTTTTATGATGCAGGAAACTTGCGGACACATACATGTATATGCAAATAAGAATTGGACCGAAAGATGATAACAGCATAATTATTGAAAGTGTTAACCAGACTATTTACGATATATACAAACTCCCTACTATTCAGACCTTATTTTTGTTGTCAAATACAATACCTTGAGTGATATTTTAGCGGATTTTCGTATGCAAAGAGTGCATAAATTACCCGGAGACACCATTTCTGATATTCATGTAGTTGAATTTGTTCATTTGCTGTGTACCACCATTATCATTTTCTTGATTTAGTATTATATCATAATAAAGAAATATTCAGAAGCGTGGATCAAACTTATGTTACTGTGGCATGCAATGGAAGTCTTGGATTTCTTTGAACTTTGAATGGTCTAAGTATGGACCAAGCCTTCATTTAGATAACATTTTTGATAAAAGATAAACACATACCTTTCTTTTTCCAGGATATGAAACTATAGCTGCTTCCATTGAAATGTTATCGAACGATTCACGACAATTCCCGAACGTACTTCGGACGATTCCGACTTTCTGGCTCGATGTTGAAACGCACGTAGAAGATAAAGGGAATACCATGGTTGTTCCTGTTGTGAAATTTGAAGAACTTAAAGAGGAAGTTGGAACTAAATTTGGAATGAAGCACTTGGTTAATCCAATAATGCAATACCTACATGAGACTGGAAAGGTTTGTCAGAGAGATTTATCCGTACCCAAATGAATAAACATCGATTTAACTTTACAACCAGGTAAAAACTGAATTTACCAAATGTTCACCAGAGACATGATGGCTGAACTTGTTATACGAAATACTTGACCACATAGGCAATCAGACAAATAAACAGACAAGCGAGGGTCTCATCGACTTCTTCACAAATATCAGACACTTGGCTTAAATCTGACAAGAAAATATTTCCCGCTAAATTTAACCAAAATTGTATACATTTTGCCAAAACATTAACCCCAAAAATTTAACCTAGAGTCAAGTGTAACCGATGCTTACACAACTGGGTGCTGGTTGACAAATGACGAAAAAGAAGGTCTTTGATAAGACTAGGAGCTTTGCTGTAGTACAACTTACAATATACATAGTTTATAAACTTTATGTATATACACGGCTGTAAAATGTATTATAAACATAATTTTTCTCAGCTTGTGGTATGTTTTTGTTAACCGTTATAGTGAAATACGAATATCATATTTAATCAATCGAAAATTTTTGGAATGTAATACCAGTATATGCCGTGAATATACCACTATATTGCCTGTTTATCTGAACAATTGATTGACAAATATACAACTCATTTTATTTACAGGTACTGTGGTTCGCTAACAATTCTGCTCTAAGAGATATCGTGATTCTGAGACCAGCTTGGTTCTTTGACATTTTCCGTGCAATATTTCGTCATGATTTAAAAGACAAATTGGCGATAGAGGTTGAGGACAGTTTTAAAACAATAGGTAAAGATAGAAGTCCACTACAGGTGGACAGTGCTTAGTTTATTGTCATCTTAAGAACTGGAAATATCATCTATATTTTGCTTTAGAATATATTTTCAGGACACGAGGCACGTCACAGGAGATCGAAGTGAAGAATTAAACATTTCTTTTATAACAAAAAAGCTATCTTTCACGCTGGTATATATCAATGTAGTGTGCGGAAAACAATTCCAATGCTCTCAGATTCAAATCATTTGTGTGTATAGATTTGATTTGCTCCTTCGTATCATATTAAACTTATATTATTGATAACAAAAAAGGTTACTAGCGCATGCAACAGCATACTTAAATTACACAGTTCTCAGTTGATGGAGTAATAAAAGTAACCGAGAATTAAGTACTCAGCTCCATTTCCATTAGTAAAATATAAGAAGGTAGTATTTCGTATTCTGATACTATGTATGCTCTAGGTGTATGTATCAATGTCTTTAAATGATGTTATGGGAATCACTGAATATTTTAACCCTGGTTATTATATCAATATTCACTGTCTTTAGTCTAGTACATGTAGTATGTACAATATTTTATTATGTTCACATAAACTAACCCTCTATGTTACAGTATTCGAGGACGAAACAACAGGTGTGGTATAGTATCTGCTTTACTAAAACACACTATCTGCACAGCTAATATAAAAATAGCATAATATGAGAGTGAAAATTACATGTTTACAAAATGCACAACATTCTCCCATTGGTTTTTCATAAGTGCGCCTGCGCAAACCATCGTCGTATGGTGAAAAGTTTTATACTTCCGGTGAATAGTTTTATACTTCCGATTTATAGTTAACAAAAATGCTGAACAAGAATAACAGTAAAATTAGAATCGTGTAGCTATGTAGAATGAGACGGTGTGAATGGATCCAAACTTAAGCACATTTGGAAATTGGTTGCACTCATGTCATGATACAGAAGTCTTTTTCCATCAAGCGGTTCGGGTGCAATAGCATAGACGTGTCTGAATTTGCTAATTCTGTGGAATTATTAAGTGAAATACTTGCTTAAGCTACGTTATAAAACACTGTAAGTGTAAGCTGTCATAATCATTTAGTGGCTTAATAAAACAAGTATGGCTTATTATAATATAGATAATTGTTTTTGGTTGAACTATTTTCAAAGGCGGAGGGATTTGATAGTTATTAGGATTTTTATTAGTTTTATATTACTACGCTTACTTAACTTCTTAAATTCATCAATTAATTGGGTCTTACTTGTTCTTTTCATTTCGATACTAATGGTATTATTTTCGTTTTATAAATTATCTTAATAATATCTTCTCCGATCAGGATAATTATCATGTCTATATTAATACGATAATGATAAATATTTGTATTTTGAATACACCGATGATTTCTTGCAGAAGAATGTTTGAACTCGAAGCATTTAATACATGAATCATGTGTTTTTTGCATTTATGAACTGCGTAATATTTCTTTGGTAACGTTGCTCCACTAAATGGACATGATTTAAACTTCTTAGTAGAATTCAATGTTGTTTTATGCGAATTGTTCACTATGTATTCCGTCATGACTTTCATTAACACAATATGTCACGTTTACTGTACCCGAGACAATTGTATGTTTGTATGTGTTACCACTGTCACGTTTTGTCGCCGGGTGATTTATTTGCGGTGATTTTTTTTTCATATTTTTTGGACGTTTCAATCATCATATTGGCCTTTGTTCTTTTATTTACATTGAAAATTCACCACGCATTTCTTCGATGAACCGAGATTCTAAATTTGTTTTATAAAATAGCTTACATAAGTGTTTACTACGGTGGCTGATTTATATCACAACAAAAAGTCGTCTGTTACCAAGCGAAGACGAAAAGTGTTGTCGCCTTGTCGTTCCGCTCCTTTTCTGCGGGCGAAAACGCGACAAAACGAAGTTAAAACAAGCCCTGCCACTGTCAATTCGTCGCGCTTTCGTCTTTTCTTGAGTGATAATTATCTTGTCTTTTCTCGACGTTTTTTAGTAATATAAATTAGCCACCAAACTTTACAGTCAGAAGTATGAACGACTAATAGTTACTGCCGGAAGACCACTACACTATAAAATATACCTTGTATATTGTATGAACAGCCTAAATTCTGCTCAATCAACTATATTTGGACAAAATAGTAAAGCCACAAACCGAAATTGGGAAGTAGCAACCAAGCCAATATCTAAATTCAACACTTTAAAGTTAACCTTGACATTTGACCTTCTGAATCACGCAGGTATCACACAGAGCAAGTATGACCAAATGAAAGATGAGCTTTTAGAGGAAGGTATTGTTGATCGTGACCTTCTGAAATGTATGCTGAGCCATCTGTTGCCATTAGAAACCAATGGACCTTTCTACGAAGTTCTGGATATATTATTGAATAACCTTGATCTTGGTTATCTCGTTTCTAAGAGGTAGATACAAAAACTATGTCAAATTACGAAATACCCAGTTGTGAGAGAAGTGCGTAAGGCATTGTATGTTCTACTTAACCCTTTGTCTCATAAGCATATTTTGGACTCTTCCAAATTCAAAGCAAATATACAAAACATCATTTTTTTAAGAAAATTGGGTTATCTCTCACTACCAGAGCGGAAAACATTACAAGCAATGACTTCTTTTGCCACAATGTTTTCATAAGTCGTCTGCTTCAGATGCGGGGAAATGCGGTATTGCGAGGCAAAGGGTTAATACATGTGCTCTAATCAGCTTTCGAAATGTCAAGGACGATTTGCATGTTGAATATAGAATTTGAAATAAACATCAAAGCCAGCATATATATTAATATTCTGCTCAAATTAGTCCTTTCCGAAGAAATTAACGAAGGTACTGACAGACTTGTTCGAGATTATTGTTCGATGGAAAAAGGTATATCAACACCATGTTTTATCCCTAATTTTGTCCACGTCACAATTTACAGAGGAAGCCTATACAACCTTGACCCAGATAAGGAAAGTATGCACTCCCGGAAGTACTTGATACCCTGGTTCCGAAAAGTTCCCGAGCCAGAAAGTATTCAGGATATATGGGAACCATTAGCTCAGAAGCAACGTCTGGCTGGAGTATGCAGGTAAGCCTCTTCAGATTATCAGCAAGTTTTCCTAAAATACGAAAAAAATCAATTATTCATATGGTGTATGAGATAATGATATAAATTATGCAAACTTTATACACACAGGCTAAAGGGAATATCGTTTCTAAATGTGGCTGTTCGTTCTAACATGGAAACTATCCATACTATGAGTGTTGATGAATTGATTTTTCAGTCCAGCCCCCCCAAAAAATAGATATTGTTTATTGGATGAAAATATCGTCCATGTCTGACCGACTCTTCGTGCTAAGCTGTAGCATGGTGAAGATCATAGTTAAATCGTTTTATAGAAGACAGCAAAAAAAGTCAAACCTGTGAACAAAGGCCAACCTTGGGAAAGACAAAATGTGGCCTTTATTGAAAAGTGGCCTTTTTTCGAGGATCAGTTTG
Source organism: Lutraria rhynchaena (assembly GCA_008271625.1). Lineage (NCBI taxonomy): Eukaryota > Metazoa > Mollusca > Bivalvia > Venerida > Mactridae > Lutraria > Lutraria rhynchaena. The sequence goes on along the minus strand of VIBL01000004.1, from coordinate 2,861,099 downwards.
TTCTAAATAATCAATGATGGTTTTTCAAAGAATGGCCTTCATTCACAGGATGGCCTTTATACGGAGGTGGCCACTGACAGATTAGACTGTATGCTATTCATTCGCTCTTCTCTCTTAGATTAACAGTGAAACACGGTAATAGTGAACTCTGTTATAATGATGAATCAAATACATTTGAATTTCTTTATTTCATTGTTATAGATATAGCACACGATGGATGTATCATGAAGTGACTATTCGGGTCCTCTGGAATTCACTAGAACCGTATTCTACTGTAATATATATTTTTTTGATTGTTAGAACTTTTACATATATATCCTGTTGTTTTACCAGGTTCCCTAAATATATGCCACCAGGACTGTTTGAGATGTTAAGTGTCAGAGCGCATCGTCCTAAACACAGATTAAAGTTTTTATCCCACTGGTCAACAGGATTTCATGCCAGACACAAAGACTTAAAGCTGCAGGTGAACAAATTTGATTCAATGTTTTATAGTAACATATGGTTAGAGTCTCCTACTTGCAATAACTAACCCATCATGGCTTTGAGTTCAAGTCCCACTTGGGACTAGCTAAAAGTGAAGAAGCTACCCTGCTAGCTTATGGAAGGTCGGTCTTTTTACCCAGATGCCCGCCCTGGGTCTTCCTCCGTCGTAAAAGCTGGAAAAAATCGCAAAATGACCCTGGTTGCCGGGGCGACCTTATACCCCAGTGAAGAAAGAAATATATCCGACATTTATGTGTAAAATGTATAGTTATTTGTATATCAGGATTGTTATGAAAGAAACCTAAAGTTGTTTTCTAATAGTTATGCTTTTGTATACATGATCAAGCAAGACGTATATCATAATTAAAGCATAATGTTATTCAGCTGCTCAGTATAGATTGCAGTGCATGAAACTAATTGCATCGATGAAGGACCCATCATAGAAGAAATATGAAATGTGGTCTGAAAAAATATTACAAATTGTCACTCGTAATAGTGAGACGAATAGGTTTATCATGAAATTTTCCAAAAACTGCAATGTTTTAATATTGATATTTTATCGAATCTATGCAGGTGGTATTTTCCTTCAACAAGCACGATAACAATTCAGGGACAACGCTAAGATTTGAGTTGAGGGACGATAATACGGACCCTAATGTGGACCCTGTCCCTGCAGCAGCCATGTGGAACATCCTGTTGCCAATACTGATGGACTTTGAAGAATTGCTTCATTCATACACAGGTAAGAACAGAAATGTCTCAAAGGTTCAAGGTCATAAAACTTTAGATCGATCTCTCAAATATCTCAAAAAAGCTCACATATCATTTTTCTGCCTTAAGGGTATTTCAGATTAACGCTCATGTTTTCCATATTTTTATTGATCAACTTGTACGCGAAATACTTTTTACAGTGGTCAATAGTATTTAATTGTGTCTTAATTTGAGAATATTAAAAAAATCTGGAGTTTTTACCCTTGGTCAAAGGTCTCGTGTATAAAACTGAAATGAGTACCTCCGAAAAGAGCCACAAAAATCTCCAAGGGTTGCACTCGTAAGAACGTAGTATTGTTAATGGTTTTTAATCTGGATAAATGCATCAGAATGACGTCATAAAAACCGCGGTTTTGTAGTAGGATCTGATGAAACTACGATAAAATCTACGCAACACCGCTTTTCCATCAGCTTGTGTATCGTTGCAAATCTCATACAATATGAAAAGCGATCATTGTGGCATTTTCAAACCGTAAAGCTTATACATATATCTTTTTGTTAGGTGTTCTGGTGGAAAGATTGATGGAATGTCCGAGCTGTAAGTTATTGTCATTCATTGGAGAATGGATGACACCAAAGGAAACTCAGGGTATGGCCACACGTCCTTGTATTGAATGCAATGAGGAAATTGACACAGCCTTCCTCGTGCAGCCCAGAGAGAAGAAGCGAGGTAAGTTTTCTGTTTTGTTCTTCGCTGAGTATAGAATACGTGTCGGTGTCAATGTTTTGTGTGGCTTAAATGTGTCGGGAATGAAACACAGTTACCTCTTGGTGACGCGACAGCATCTATGTGACGCCGCAACATGGGCAATGGAGTTACTTGGTGATACCATTTTTGTAATCTGAATGTCAATGTGTTACATTCGTTTTTGAACTTGGCGAAGTTATTTGCTTTGGGAAGCTTCTTACATAAGTCTGTCGCTACATCAGAAGGTTACACTGTGTTAAATTTGCTTCATGTTTTTTTATGATTGATCGTTTTATGGCTATGGATGAGCACCGAAATTATCTATCAATTCTTTTGTGATAAACTATTGTTTGAAGTTTTGCTTTTTTGTGTCAAGGCACAGATTTCTTCAAAACATTAATAACTACTTCTTGAAATAACTTTAAACTTATCCTTATTCTGAATAATGCCTGTACACTGGTTTACTCGTGGTAAAATTCTGTAACAGTTGTATTTGATTTATTCTTGCTAACTGACTTTTTTTTTAATTTTCTTATTCAATACAATAACTAACATACTATATCTATAAAGTCTTAACATTTGTCGGATAATGAAGTAAAAAAAACTTGCGTTTAAACGTTCCAGAAGTAACAAATTGAGAGAATTCGCAACCATACAAGGAGCATGATTAGGCTAAAATCATACTTGTAATATTATGATATTTGATCTTATCAAAAGGGGATCGAAATGATTGCAATCAGTATATATGTACAGTTGCTGAAAAATTTGATAAGTACATATGGTATCAGACCGTTTGATTGTTTCATAATACATGTTATTGCATCTTTTATACAGGCATTAGGCCCATAAAGTCATTTTATTGTCGTTATATCTTTGGGTCATGTATATGTTCGCATCTGTACCATCCATTTAGATATTAGTGTCTTTTATTATATATTTGTGCGTAATTATTTTGTATGAGACATTGAACTGTCAGGATGTTCAAAAGGGCATAGTAGCGATGTATGATTTACATTTTTGCTATTAGTATGAGAAATGTTGTAACTATTTACATTTTATTATTTGCTGCATTCAACAATAGGAGCCGTGGGTTTGTTTTCTTTTTCTGTCATATTATTTTAGTGATATTTTCCCCTTTCTTAAACCAATTACTAACTGAAATCTCCACCTTAGGTAAAATATAAACTTCTGATGCCATAGTTTCTGGCATACTTAAGTATATATCTCAACATATACTTAGGACATATCTTCATAAAAATAAAAATATGTAGACTCAGCTTATGAATACATTTTATGTACTGCAATAAGCAGACCATTGCAACTACGGAAAAAGTTACAACATGGCTAGAATATGTTTATTGGGGAGTGTTAAGGTATCAGAAATAGATATTATAATTATTTTGGAATAGTAAACCGCATACATGTACATTAATATCAAAAAAGAGAATTCATTCAGTCAGCCAAAATTTACGAAAGCACTAATCACACTCAGTCCGACGGTTCCAACCACATGTAACTTGCTGGGGACGGGTACCAGTCAATGACCTTTGGTTGGAGATGACCCCACTGAAGTCACAAATTTACGGTGTTTACTATGTATAGAATTTGATTGAGATATAAGTGTTACATTTTATCACGAATCAATATGACACAGACACCACAGATTAACAAACAAAAGTGTACGTCTGATTCGGTTGATGCACCATTTCCCTTCCGGTGTACATAGATTTACACTTTTTTTAAAAAAAAACTCCCGGATGCACCATAGTTTAAACACACCAAGTTCACTTACTATGTGATGGTATATCTGTTTTATTTGATATTTTTGCCACACTGGTATTTTTTCTGATGGTATCTACACATCTTACTTACCGAGCGCTTGGATCTAGCTAAATAAAAGATCACCCGGTCCTTGTTTGTTAAGCGGAACTATGTATAAATATATGCGTTGATGTGTTGCTGCCTTGTATTTCAGTCGACATAAGCCAAATTAGGCAGAGAATACATTCGTCACGGGATCAAAAATCAAATGTGTAATGTCAAGTGACGTGTATAGTCACGTGATAGTTAGTAATTGTAAGTAAAATGTGTGCATGGCGCGCGTGCAAACCCGCGCATTTCACAAGCTTTGTATTCTGTCCTATGTGAAATTAATATGTACGATTTGTTTATAACTTGATTTACCCTGTTTTTATTTTTCGCCTTTTAACCATATAGACAATAATTTCTCATCCCCGCTACTTGTTTAGTTATTCTTATTGCACTAACGTATCTAACCGTATCAGTCATATATAAAACTTGTTTTATTCTCTTTATTTGCGTAGTTAATAGCCGTCACTCTGGTAATACTAAAATTTACACACATGTAATACCTTAATGAACATAGAAATTATGATATTTCACCTGAAGTAAACGTTTGCTTCAAACTAACCCAGTTTACATTGTATATTGGTTCTAGGTTGTATGTACAGGCATATTTCATGTTACGGTCATGGACATGGGAAATATGATATTTAACCTGAAGTAAATGTGTTTTAAACTAACCTGGCTTATATTGTATGTAACAAGCATATTTCCCTGATTCATTTGGGTATTTATTTATACTGGTGGCATATGTTGTAATCTATTACATGCATTATTATTTTGTGACGTCATAAATTATGTATCTTAAATATATATTTGCTGTTGGTTTTTGTTAGCAAACGAAACGGGTGTACATAAATATTAACTATGTTTTGATTACTGATCGTATTTGAAATGACGGATAATCAATCATTCTTTATGCATCAAATAGTTGATAAAAATAGTTAAAAACATTGATTCCTTACTTGGTCAAAGGTACCAAGACTCAAGCAAAAATTTAGTCTGTCAATAAAACAGATACAATTTGTTCACCATTTCCGGAAACTCGAAGCCAAAGTGACTTTGACTCTGTTGTTTATTGTCTTTGATCAATGATCACTAGTCCTTCACCACTGTGAGGTCGAATCCCACCCGGGACCAGACAAATTTTACATGTAAGGAAGCTGTCCGGCTAGCTTACGGAAGGTCGATGGTTTTACCGAAGTGTACGCCTCAGGTCTTCCTTCACAGTAAAATCTGGAAAAATCGCTAAATGATCCTGACTGTTTGTGTGATGCTGAACCTCAGTTAAAAAACACAAACCATTCAAAGTATCTTATTAGACTTGTTCACATAATCATGTCTATATTTCAAACAACAATTTCTTATCCTCTATACTTGTATAGCTATAAATTCTGTAGTATTTTCAGGATTTTATTATTTTTCTCATATTAACACCCCAATCATTTCTTTTATTTTGCTTAGAGCCATTCTACAACAAACTTTTTTACGTTTCACGCATTTAAAACTTTCGCACGATTTCACGCATTTTTACCAAATTTTATCCTTTTTTTCGCTACTTTATTTCCGAGCTCAATGTCCTCAATCTGAGCTCGATTACAGCCCCACTACTCATTTACAAGTCACGTAGTTATCTTACGTATTTTAGATGTGTTTGCAGCTAATAAAAACTTTTATATTTTCAGCTTCGAATCCACTGGGTAACATAAAGCATAGGATGCTGTTTTAATAAATATTCAGATTTACTTCTTATAAAGGGAATACCTTTTAATAAGCTTCTATCGGAAATAGAAGAATTTAGGATCACGTGTGTACAATACAATTCGACAAAACGCATGCTTGTAATTGTCCAAAGTTTACATTTTCCTGAAATACGAAATGAAGTTTTAAAGTCAATTTAGACTATTTTTTTTAAATAAATGTTAAATGATTGCAATGAAAATCCATTGGAGTTTATTTGAACATCGTTTCAAATAATAATATTTAAGCATCGATAAAGCAACAAATTGTGGGCTCGTTTCATTGACATATCTTAGCTAAGATATGTCTACGAAACGGGCACCAGATCTCTTGATAATTAAAATAAAAAATAAAAAAAGTTGACATAAGATAAGGAATGAACATAGTCAAAAGTATTGTATTTTACTGAAAAAAAATTTACTCCAGCTATTGTAGAAATGGGAATCCTACATTCATGTCTTTGCTTATGATGTCATCTGACAAAAAATTATGACGTAAGCTAATAACTATATGATCTGAGTCTTCGACCCTCGTTTTATAACCTTAGCAAGTTTAGTATAAGAACAGGTTTAAGGGTAAGACGCTTCATCAGAGACATCAATCAGATACTTTGGTTGGGGAACTTTCTTGTCTCAACTATTTGTTTCTTACCGATTAGAAAGGTCTAGAACTGGCTATTAAACATGTATTAATCAGCAATTCTTCGTACGTGCAGTCTCTAACGAATTTCCACTTCTGTCTTAGGTATATATTGATGTGAGAGTGTACATTCATTCTCCCCGCATTGGGTTATTTGAAACTATTGAACTATTTTAAGAATTTATTTTTGTTTGAAGAATCGCCGCTACTCATTTGTGGCGGTCATTTTCAATTTTCCACGATAGGTTCATAGCTATTATTAATTCTTTTACATTATATATATATACTACCGCTATGTCAAGTCCTCTTTTTAGCAAGGAACAATTTCACAGATTTCATGCACCATATTGCCTAAGTATAATTTCAAATTATATCAATACATTGTACGTACTTTATATGGAACTTTTAGTAACTTGTTTTAAAACCTCTGAGCTAGAAGACAGGAGCTTTATTTTCTAAGATTGCAAAAAGATTTAACTTCAGTTGTGAATGAAATATACAGGGTTCGAGGTTATAAAACTTGAGATCAGTCTCACAACAAATCTCAATTTTGTGTTTTCTATATTTTAATTTAATTGCCATAAGTTTTACTGTTCAAACAGAATTCAGTTCACAAATCAGTTGATAAAAATATTTATTTACACAGATTGCACGCCAGAAAATTGGTCTGATAAAGGTTGAGAACAAAGATGAGATTTGAGCTCAGAGGCTGATCTCAAGTTTTATTACTTCGGCCTCGGGGCTGTAAAACCAATACATACAAAAAACAACAACACAATAGAATAATATTCTGGTATTTTCTAGTCAGATTATGTTGCTTTCTCTCGTAAAATTATGTTTTGTTGTTTTAAACCTAACTGCATGCTTAATTATCATGTGCTAATATTACTAAAATTGCTTCGTAGCAAAAGAAAATATTATAATGAAACAAATATCAGAAGTGTTGTATTTATTCATTGTTTTTACTATTCATAGCTCTGAATAGAATTATATACAATGTATTTTGATGTGTTCTAGTTACTCAGACCTTTTTCAAAGAATGGTTATTGCGTTCCGATTATTTCAGTCGCTTTACTATTGTAATGCGTTTGACAAGAAATAAATATCGTTATTTTATGTTATTCAAAAGTACCTAATTACGTCATCCTCAAATAAATGTTAGTTTGCGACCCAAACTTTTAATAGTTATTGGTATACGACATTTTGTTTGGTTAACATTTTGAAAACAGAAAGCTAGAATAAATAATGATAAAAACGGAAGAAATTGGCGGTAACCGCAAACTAACATTTTTAAGGATGGATATTATTAATAAAAAAGAGAGAATTCCGTCTATATTTGTTATAAGATGTATCTATTAATCTTTTTTATATAAACGTTTGTGTTTGTTGTGTGTCATTGTGAACGTCTTTAATAAGCTTATAAATGACAAATATGTGCAATATTTTTTTTTTGCTTTGCACTGACGTGTTTAATAATGAATGCTTTTTATTATTCTCCAGATGATGTCCGCCTTAATTTAGCTAGAATGCGTCAGAAACGCCGAGATGCATTGAGAAGCTCAGCTGAATGTAGGGGCATGCATGTTCAAGCCCCTGCGCGACAGGGACGCCGAACTGCTGTCATGCCTACGGATACCACTATGATGTCTCGACCAAGTATCTCTACAGGAGGTGACGTCAGTAGCGAAAATGATGAGAAAGTATCGGGTTTGTCTTCTGGGCTGCTACCAGGTTTAAATGCAGACGAAATGTCCTCGTTCCTCAGCAGTCTTCATATAAACGTTGACAAAGATCAGAATTCAGCAGACGACGAAATGACGTCACCACCTGATAGTGCTCGTCCCGCGTCAGCTGGTGATCAAGCAACCTTTTTCATGACAAAGGAAGAGGGTAGTCATGACAACGGAAGTGGCACCGGAAGTGACGTAGATGACGAACCAGCACCAATGAATGGAAATTTACTGCCTGGATTGAGTGCAGATCAAATGGCTTTATTTATGAGTCAACATGCCAGTCAGACGAATGAATTCGAAAATGAGTCGGAAAATGAGGACACAAATTAAAATACCCTGACAAATCTTTACACCGGAAATCCATACATCTTGAAGCAGACGAAACTGAATGAAAGTATTAAGCAGCGTGGTTTCATTAGGGGTGCAAACAGCAAAGAGGTCTTTGATGAAAGTAATTGGTTGGGAAATTTAGATTTTTTTTCAGAATTGCAATTATTCGTTAGGTGGTACATTTTGTATTTCCGACGTGTTAATGACTTATGCTAGACAACTATTTGTGCCGTCTCTGCTAATACAAGGCGTGAATCTATTGAGTATATTATAGTTCGATGTAAAATAATACTTTGTACCCATCATGTTAGATTGAATATTTTAGAATTTATACAGCTATGTTTGATGGCGATCATGTGTCAGAATATAATATGTGTGAATAAAATATTCATGTAGCAATTGTTAAAAATCTCTTAGATTATACAATGTTCCAGACATCTATGTATGAATATGATCATTAATGGGCCAGGGTGTATATTTTATTTATTTTATTTAATATTTAGTACAATTAATACAAAAATAATGCATAACACATTTAAATATATGTCAAACTGTACTAAACATCAGAAAATACGGTCGACTCCCGTTATGACGAATTTTGTGGAACATGAGAAAATATTTTCTCTAAACGAAAATTTAATATAAAATTCGGGAGATCAGAGTGTGTTTTGATTCGTTTATATACAGTCATATTTTAGTCATAGTCAAACGGCAAAAATCTGTTTTTTAATTTGCATAAGTTGAATAATAATATCGGGAGAATTGGACTTAACATTTATTACGACTGTAACTATTTACCAATGTTTAAGTTAATCTACGCAATGGTGAATGTATTTTGATTGTATAGAGCGCATAGCATCAGTGTTCGTTACAACCATTCATTGCTTCCGGGACTTGCATGCCTTGCAAATCGTCCAACATATACATATTTGACTAAGAATTATTGACGTGACATGAAGCAGGAATCTGCGACAAGATTTTAGAAGTTCACTGGTCACTGATGAATTTTGACGTATAAAGTAACACTAAATATTGTACCCATTTTATGACAATAATCTTATTTTTTTCTTGTTGTGTATATTTCCTGACTTTTGTATATTTATTGACTTGTTAAGTTTTTATATTTACTCATCTTTCATAATTATCTGTTGTTGTGTACAAAACATCCTTGTCATGTCATTTTGTTGCCGTCCAACTTTCTTTTTATGTGTTGTTATATTTGCGTAAAATAGACCCAGATCAACCATCTTTGTCACTTGTCCGTGTTAACTTTATTGAGATCACTTTAATGATGTTGCTTTGTCTAACTGATCACTTATTTCGTTGATTCTTATTGGTCAATCAAACATTAAATCGGTTCTGATTGGTTGATTTCAATTTCGATTAATCAATCAAATATCAAGTCGATTCTGATTGGTTGAACAACTATTTAATGAGTTTTAATTGATCAATCAAATATTTAGTAGATGCTGATTGGTTGAGCGACTATTTAATCAATTTCAATTGGTTTATCACTTTTATGAGCACGTGTTTCACTATTTGAAACAGTGAAACACATATCTATCAATTTGTGTCTATTTTACACATTTAACTTTCATTGATTAGTGATTTATATTTTTACCATCTGATATATTAAACTTGATAGAATTCTTACACGTTTTGCTTTATTACTTAGCTACATGGTCAATTCAATGGTTCGCGTGTTTGTGTGTATTTGCTATTTATTGAAAACAGATGATTAATTTGTGACCCAAACGGGACACCTGGACAATACTTCAGAACTAACATTTTCTGCAAACAATTGACAATTTCTCCTGAACATATTGTGCAAAAGAAGAAAAAAGTGAAGCATAGAAAAATAAACAAGTTCATCAGTATGGCTTAATTCGACCATAGTCTTGAACTCACGATCTCCAAATCACCAGTGTACCAACTGAGCGAGTCCAGGCAGACCCTTGTTCAGTGAATACACTAGTTATGCATATATCATTCAGTATATCACAAAAACCCGTAAAATTCTTCATCTATAAATTTGCACATTTGGACATAGTCATGCGCAGGTATGTTACTATTGACAGATATACGGACAAATCCTTTAAATACCATGCGCACATTGCAATCCATAAGCTATTATAATAAGCTCAGTTCTGAGTGAATGCGTGGTGAAATCGCAATTGTAATAATTAAACTATATAATTATAGTACTGTAGGGATGTTATATATATATGTGCGTGTGTGTGTGTGTGTGAGTGTGCGTGCGTGCGTGCGTGTGTGATAGTGTGTGTATGGAATAAAATAGTTGCAAAATGTTTGCATGCATGAGAGTGCATTAGCATATCACGCAATTATAAAAAACAATTCATTATAACAAAATCTACATTTTTCGTCTTTTATTTCAGAATCCAATAAAAAGCACTGGTCCGAAGATTTATCACAAAGAGCAAACAAAAGCATTATGTAAATTTAACGCCAGTAGTCATAACATTTACTTACCATCAATTAAGCAAAATTATAACATAAATAATGCGACATTTTGCACAAAGTAAGATTATAAAGAAATAATGTAAAATCTCTACAAAAAAGCCACAACACAGACGGATGCTGGGTTATTTTCTTCTAACTTGCTTTGGTCCTATATTTGTTGAAAATTTTTGGTCAATACACATTTCTGAACTATGAAAATGGATAGACTTACTAAAATGTAAGTGCCAAGTTTCATTTCAAATGCAGCTTAAGCCCAGATGACTCGCGCACAGCAATAGTAGTTAAGACGTATACAGGTATAAAAAATTCTCCTGCATGAACCAGTTATAATATCAATGCAAATAATTGTCAATGCAAATTTTTTAGTTAAGATCCGGAATCATCCGAACATTGACGAAAAGTAACGAAGTTATTTATAGCTCAAGCTTCTTCTTCTTCCTCCTCTTCCTCAAATTCGCCTTCGTCATCAGCGGTAGCATCCTGGTACTGTTGGTATTCAGAGACCAAGTCGTTCATGTTGGATTCAGCTTCAGTGAATTCCATCTCATCCATACCTTCACCAGTGTACCAATGCAAGAAAGCCTTACGCCTGAACATAGCAGTGAACTGTTCGGAGATACGCTTGAACAATTCCTGGATAGCGGTGCTGTTACCGATGAAGGTGGCGGACATTTTAAGACCACGTGGTGGGATGTCACAGACAGCGGTCTTGACGTTGTTGGGGATCCATTCAACAAAGTAGCTGCTGTTCTTGTTCTGGACGTTCAACATCTGTTCATCAACCTCCTTCATGGACATACGTCCACGGAACATGGCAGCCACGGTGAGGTAACGTCCATGACGTGGGTCACATGCAGCCATCATGTTTTTGGCATCAAACATCTGCTGGGTGAGCTCAGGGACGGTAAGAGCTCTGTACTGCTGGCTTCCACGGGAGGTAAGAGGAGCGAATCCTGGCATGAAAAAGTGGAGACGGGGGAACGGTACCATGTTGACAGCCAATTTACGGAGATCGGCATTCAACTGACCAGGAAATCGGAGAGATGTTGTGATGCCGGACATGGTGGCTGAGACTAGATGGTTCAGGTCTCCATAAGTTGGGGTGGTGAGTTTAAGTGTACGGAAGCAGATGTCATATAAAGCTTCATTGTCAATACAATACGTTTCATCAGTGTTCTCAACCAGTTGATGTACTGACAATGTAGCATTGTATGGTTCCACTACGGTGTCGGATACCTGGAATGTAAAACCATAAACATTACTAAATGCATGTCCATATAATGATGATAAGACATAGAGTAGAATCTCAGTCAATGACCGCTTAAATATTACGGTCACTTCATTATACTGACCACTGCTGTATATTCGAACTCATTTCATTTGATGGAGAGACCATTTCAATATTAAGACCGATTTTTAGTCCAAAATGTAGTCTTAATAACAAGGTTTTCTTGTACTCTAAACTGAAGGATTACAAAAAAAACCATATTCACAAAACATAATTTCACTTCGAAAAAAAAAACAACAACTAAAGATTAATGAAGTTTAAAATCAGGACTTCGTTCAGAATATCAAGGGGACTAACTCGTACAGGAATATAACCGGAAGAAACTATATTAAATGCAATTTTAATGCTTGAATAACCCCACTAAAACCTATAAATTATTTAATGCGCACAAATTACTTAAAAACACACCTTTGGCGATGGTACAACGGAGAATGTGTTCATGATTCTGTCTGGGTATTCTTCACGGATCTTGCTGATGAGGAGGGTACCCATACCAGATCCGGTACCACCACCAAGGGAGTGTGTAAGTTGGAATCCCTGAAGGCAATCACAATTTTCAGATTCCTTTCTGACAACGTCTAATACAGAGTCAACAAGTTCGGCACCCTCTGTGTAGTGACCCTTGGCCCAGTTGTTCCCGGCTCCACTCTGTCCGAATACGAAGTTATCTGGTCTGAAAAGTTGTCCAAATGGTCCGGAACGTACGGAATCCATGGTACCCGGTTCAAGGTCGAGCAGAACGGCTCTTGGTACATATTTGCCACCTGAAACAGTAAAATAGTGAGTTAGATGTTAAATTAAACAGCATAAGAACAGGACGTCGAAAACAAACCACGGAGAACACAAAATACAATCCATCTTATAAAAGACCACAGTACAATCAGGGAGAACATGGCCTTTATGCATAGTTGGCCTTAATTCAGAGTTAAAGTTATAACTGGTAATCATGTCAGTAAATATTCTGTAAAGAGTAACCGGCGTTAAAATGAAGGCTTTCATATACCCTGGTGGCCGTTGACTCAGGGTTGATTGCATTTCCTTGTTTATACAGCGATCTATAGACTGCGTTTTCATATGCCCGCATTGTGCTGAATAAAACTTGATTTTTTATTAATTCATTATTACATTAATTTGGACGGTTTACTACATACAGTAACGATGGATATTACCCTCATTGCGTACCACGGTAATATTGTATATCACAGCTAAACATGAACTAGTTTATATGTAAAATACTGTACTGTAGTACGTTGGCGACTGGTTATTTGATGAATGTAAAATTGCTACCAGCGCATATTTGAAATTGTTGTATGATATCACTGTACGTGTCGATGTTAAAAAATACTTCATTTAACAGAGGGTATTTTGTTACGCTGTGTAGACTAGAAGGTTGAATATAAATTAATGAAAACCTAAAACTGCCGTGGTCAATAAACGTTAGGGAGTGACGAAACCATACCATGTGAAAAAACAACATTAAATGTTTATACATCAATCTTTGTAGCATTTGAATAGGGTTATTCGGAAAATAAGTTTAAGTTAACAATTTTAAGTGCTTGACAGGGGGGGGCGCATCCATGGCCGAGTGGTTATTGTCTCTTACTAGTAATTTCTAGCTCCCACCACTGCGAATTCAAATCCCGCTCGGTACCAAAATTCGCGTGCGAAGAAGCTATCCAGCTAGCTTACGGAAGGTCGGTGGATCGACCTAGGTGTATGCCCAGAGTCTCCCTCCACTGTTGGAGCTGAAAAGTCGTCAAATGACTCTGATTGTTGGTGCGACGTTAGACACCAATGAAAAAAAGTTAGTGATAAATCATAAACAAACATTAATGTTGTACATTAAAGGAAAAATCACGCAGTTGGATTTAGTATAATTCACTCGTAAAACACAACAGCCCCTATTCATATACGTGTTCATGATTGCCAAATTCTCTCGGTCTAAAATACATTGTACATTCATGTCCGAACATTTATCAAAGTTAATACAATTTCTGGTGTTTCATTTCCTACTTGTCGCTAATGAGCATATAATTTTTCGTCTAGTCCCATAACGGATTTTCCTCATGTAAGAAGCAAAATTAATTTCACGTACTGACTTAATCTCTAACAGCTGTGGAGCTGGATTATAAACATAGCAGTAATCTGAATCATAAGACGTGTATTTATTACAGTGTAAATAGAATGTCACGTTTTTCTTGGAATCATGAGAAAAAAACTCGCGAGAACAGCTGTTTTGTAACATATTGTGTTTGATATACATGCCCTTCTCGACCGGAACTCAACAGAATCTCAGAGCCAAATTTCTGAAAAGATTCATAGCAAACCTTCAGCTTAATGAATTTGAACTTTTATAACTACTTCAAAATAAACTCTGTTTGTGTGTAGCGTTACTTCTTCATTGACAAGAAGCTTTATGTTAAACGTGTATTTGCACATGAGTATATCATAGAAGTGAAAACCCTGCAAAGAATCAGTGTGAGATTGAAGTTGGAAGCGGTTGACGTTCTTGGGGTGGTTCGGTGGAGATGACAAAGAAGGTGATCAAGTTATATAGAGAAAAATACAGATTTGGCTGCTCAAGCAAACAAACCGTACGTAAAAAAGTTCTCAAAATGACTCAGTGGTCCTGATATTGCATCGAATAGCATAAGCCTCTTGAGCTGAAAGCGTGATACTTGACAGGTACGGTCAATAGAATTACGGGACTTTAGACCGGTTCAATCAAGCGGGTGTGTTTAATCAAAAGAAGTAACCGTATAGTTAAAGTCTGTATTTTTGATAAACACTATCAGTTTAAAACGATGGTAGAAGTTTTATTCATAAGTAAAGAATGAATGATGTTATCTCTAAAATGTTCATCTTTCATTTCAACCCATCCTTGATCATTCATCTATCTCCTAAACCATATACATGTATCATGAATTTATAAAGAATGTACATGTAGCATGTAGAATGAACCGGGATGAAACACGGGAATGCTGCTGGGATGGTTAATTAATCAACCTATCAGTGTAATGTTTCATTATTTAACCGGATTAAATGATCGATAGCGACATTTGTTGATGACTAAGATCAACAGGAGTCATCTAATTACACGTAAACGAATATAACAAACTTCGTCCCTTACTCAATGTTTCAAAATACCATAAACAAACATTGACAAACATAGCTTGGATTTAGTAGAATCTGAACTTAAAAATTCATCCTTCATTACGAAGGAAGTCGAAACGGACGCATGTACCGCTCTCATCTGTCATTTGTGTGGATATATTCATTTAAGGTATTTAAACGCATAATCCCCACGGCACACAAAATTTCATGTTCGAGTGAAGAGTACAAAATACTAATATTTGTAATATCTGATTATATGGCAAATTCTTCCAGTGAACTAGGACGGATACCCAAAGTAATTATATAGTCGTATTTCCACTCTGTTTGATTCAGTGCGAAATCAAGATACAAAGATAGCAGTTTAATTACATAATAAATAGTTTCAGCGACTTTATACATCCCCGTGAATAGAAGATTTCAAACGCCAAATAATTTTCATATCACAAGTCACTTGGTAATGGTTGAAAGATTTGTTATTAAACATACCAAACCCCAAAGGCACACGTAACGTCACCTTACGACCATTCCCCCAACACAAAACACCAGAACACCATTTAAGAAAGATGTAGAAGATACGCAAACATCAATCAACATGTAGACACAGTGAAATACACTTACTGAATAAATTTGTCAATAAAAATCAACTGCTACATGATGAAATCATGTACTTTCGTATAAGTAAAAATTGATACATTCATATGGCTTTCGTAATGCGCTTGTAGACACAGTTTATTTTTGTGTTTTTTCTTCAATATTTTAAAGACGAAATCATTAGGTGGTACGGTGAACTTCCGGAAAGTCATGTACTTTATTGACAAGACATCCCAATAACAGCGGTTTGGTGTGTCAGCTTCGGAAAGACCGTGCAATACATTAATTAATGTGAAGGCAATTAAATATTGGACGCCAGTTGCAGCATCGTAGCTAAGTTTCAGTTGCCTGGTTGAAGCTGTCAGGAAGGTGGGCAAATCTCCAGAGAAAATGATTAAGGGTAATTATTGTGCTTTTCATAGCATTTTAAGAACACAGTTCATGGTAACCATTTTCAGGGCAAACCTTTTGTCTATAGTTTATTAAGAAACTCTTTAAAGGGCGTCAATTGTTTTTGTTGGGACCCGTTGTATTGTAGAGGAGGCTGAATGCTTCGTGTGAGTCAGACATCAGTCAGAGAGATGGTTCCGTCGTTAGTCAACTTGAGCAATAAAACACCTTTCGGGGAGGATAAAGGGCCAAAAAGCATTAAGTGAACTGTAACAAATATGAGTGTCATTGCACAACATACCTGTGGCTTCATTATAATAAACATTAATTCTTTCTAACTGTAAATCCGAGTCGCCATGGTAAGTGCCAGTTGGATCTACACCATGCTCATCAGAAATCACCTCCCAGAACTGAAAATTAAAAACATCCTTCAAATTACTCACAAATTGAGTTCCAGAAGTCTCAGTAAAAATTACGCGCGGTAAAACATTATGCGAGTACGATTTGTCAAAAAGTTGAGACAATTGCACTAACTGCATAATTCGTACTGAATCCATTTGTAAATTATCCGATGAAGACGTTGGTAATTATCACTAACTTGGAACCGAATGTGTTTGAAAAATGTTTACCTAAGTGTGGTTATTCCCATTTAATTGTTTTAAATGAAACATACTATTATTTAAGTGGCATGATAGTTTCTATGCAACGATATGCACATGCACTTCAGGCACTATAGCTTACAAATTTGAATGAAACGAAAGTTGTCAAGGACTTTTTCTTTCCAGTGTTGGACTTGTGTATGATACAGTAATCATGCATTTGTAGACAATCCCAGGAGAATTTCACAACAAATTATTCGCGGCGATAGTCACTGAAGCCATTGATTTTAATACGTGCCAGACAGTGCAGTTTATGTGGCTTGGCACAGACGATGGTTGCAATCAGACGATAAACGAGCTATGAAATCAATATTAGCATGTTTTATTTTGTCCATGGCTGATTGTGATCATATTGAAAATGTCAAAGCAATTAAGAATGTTGATTAATAACAAGTGAGCAATATCGTTGGTGATAAAACATTGGCTTTATATGGCACTGTACTGATAATTATTGAAACATTATAATAATTGCAAGGAATGCACGAACACTGTAAGTGGAATGCCATGGTGACATAAGAAGGCTTGGTAAGGCGTATATGTGTATATATATGAGAGCAGAATAGCATTATGAAAACAACTGTTGATTTTTTGTGTTTTTGTTTTAATTTGCTATTCTTTAAAATACAGACATGAGGTCATCCTAAAAACATTGGTTTGCGGTTGCTTTTAACACTGGTTATGTTATGTAATTCTCCCTGTCCCGCATATACGCATCACCAAGCCTTCTTAGGTTACCATGGCATTTTTTTCATTTTTTTTTGTATTTCACATAATATGTTTTACCTGCAATCGAAAAGCAGGAATAACAAACAAAAACATGTTTGGGTCAAAATCGCGAAAGAAATTGGGGTCGGGAGAGTTTTGAATGAGTCGGTTGCATAACTGCAAACTAACATCTTTTCAAAATAAACGAGGAAATAAAATACTGAAGTACGAATAAACCGTTCTTACACACCTGGTGCAGTGCAGCTGCAACAATTGTCATGCAAAAAATCAAAGTTGTGTGTTACGAAGTAAATTTTCAGATTTGTCAAGCATCCAGACAATTGAAAAGTCAAGATACCCAGACGCTTGCAAGGGTAAATTAAAATCTAATCATTTCTTCATGCATGAAACTTTCAAACAAACAAGAACTTTTTCAAGTTATGTGTGTTCTACTCGCGTTATTAATATTCTCAAGAGAGCCGACACCGATACACAGAACAGGGTGCTCTCTCTTACATTCATTTCGCATAATAAGGGAGCTCTCCTAGGATCAATACCAGACATCTAGAGATCGTAAGCATTCTGCTTAACGCTGGTTACCATGGCAACTAAAATTACGTTCGGAATAAAAGCCAGAATTTACTCAAAGCTCGTATTCGTTGATCGAATAAATAGCGTGGTTGTATAACCTCATTCTTCTATTGAAAGACAAGTAAATGTATTGTATTCTTTCCATCCATTAAGATGAATATCAATATTGATGTTCCTTTGTATCGCTTTATGAATAAATAAAAAACGATTTGTGGGATGTTCCTAACAAATTGTGTTGTCTTTCGTCGGTTACTTATTTTGGCTTCGTTTCAATTGTTTTGTGAATAATTTCAAGTATACGAATATTTCCTAAATTATATGTTCCATCGTCCATTGAATCACGCCTGCTTTATAACCTTTCTTATGTTTCCTACAATTCAGTTCAACTACAAGAGGATGTTATTCATAAAATGAATTTTGCATTTTGTATGTTTATCCATGCTGATAATTACTCGTAAAAAACAATAAAGAAAACAAACTAAATAACCAGGCATGTCACATTTTAATACTTCATAAAAAAGTTATCCATTTTATTCTGTTTTTTTATGATAAAACGAACAAGCTTGTACAAACAGACAACACAATGATACAATATTGATATCTGATGACCGGGAATAACTCAATAATGATTTAATTCCCTAATGACCTAAGAGACCAGGGTCCCGTACACAATAATATCATTATGGCCCATCATGAAGACCGATTACTTAGCCGTATAAAACATTAACACCAGGCTGATGAAACGGTTACTTGACCAGTGTACGGTTACTGGACCAAAAGCAATGGAGTAAGCAAGTTGCAAAACTTTCATTTTCCTTTTTATCTAAACATAACTTTCTTACTTTGGAGTTACGATTCGTCCCCAAATATTAACGTACTTTGGATTATGCTACTTTCGGGTTGTCGCGAAAATAAGATCAGTCGAGTAGCCGTAAACTTGACTATATTTGTCTACCCTTATCGCCAGAGAAATGGTGCATATTGTTTCGAGGTGGTCATGATGAAAGTGATCAGATGTTTAAATATTCATGAAGCTGAAAAATATTTCCGTGGAGTGTGTTTAAATAAACCCTGGAACGTGTTAGATAAACTCATCAAGGTTAGCAATAAAACCCAAACGTATAATTAACAACACATGTTTAATAACGTACTTCTCAACTTGTATTTTTTTTGTAAACGATTATAGAATCGATCATCGTTTTCCAACAAACAGACAGGACTGGATAAAAACAAGTAATACGGACTTTTTCCAATTAATAGCTAAGGGAACAAAGAGTGCGTTATTACAACAGCATTCTGCAATTATTCACGGTACAAAAAACAACAAAGTCTGCGGTACAATTTCGTCATTCAATCAATTCAAGACATGAGTCATTCTCAACGTCTGTCTGCAGTTAGTATAAGATTATTCATAAACCTCCGTAACACCGGAAACTAATAATATCAATGCTACAAAATGTCGGCTGATATCACAATGTAAATAATTAATGAGGTACAATATATAATGGACATGTCTGTCGTCACATATACTCAGTAATAGAGGCAATTAAATAATACGAGTAGAATACAATAATAGAACAATAGTAGAATGATGTATGTGGATTAAAATGACATTTGTAAGATGTTTCAACACACACAGAATCTATCGATCATCAAAACATGAATCATATTCAATCGTATTCTAAAGCTTGAAATTCCGAGAAAAATACATTGAGGTAGGAACAGGATACAGATTTTGAAGCTACATGTAAATAAAATCTACATGACCTAAAAGCTCAGACCTAGCACAAAGCAATTAATTTGGATGATTAATGACAAGGTTACGTGATTATAAGTTATTACTGACGAGGTCATGTGACTCTAATTAAAAAAGACCGGTCCGTCTGAATTAACAACGTGCATTCTGTCAGTTGAACATCGATTTACAAAAGGATGGGCACTAAATCACTCACAAGATACGCCCATGCATGACCATGTTACATAGCAACGTTTCATTTCATTAATCACAGTTAAATGTAGCCATACACACTACACGGTATTTACTTTGAATATAGGATGGTTAAATGTCATTCAGCAGCAGCTACGAAAAATTGAAGTTAAATTGTCTACAGGCGCTTTACCCTCATAATTTCATATAAAATTTCTCATAACTGCCAAACGTAATTATGTCTGTGTTAAGTATCAGTCTATGAGTCATATGCTGGCTTTCAGTTGGCCAAATTGCTCATACGATTTTCATGTACATCTGTTCAATGTTAAAACAATCATTTCGCGAGAGGCTGGTTCGGTGAATTATAAATGCTATGTAACAAAGAAATCCATTGTTGAAAATTCTCACAATTCGTTTGCAGAGCAGCTAGAGTTCAGTGATGCAATATTGAAAAATAATGAACAATATCATAGTTTTGCAGACGAAAAATACAACACAGTCGCGAATATTTCACACGGTCTAGTTATAGAAAAATTGCTCCCTGACAATATTTAATTAAATAAATGTACTTATTTCCAGTAATTTCAATGGGATAAAATAATCATTATAATAATTTATTTAAAACAAAAAACAGACGCAACAGACATTTAAATAGTAAGATAAAAGATGTTTAAGTTATTCAAATGACGCAAAAATAAAGACCAAATGCATTCATAATAAGAAAAATCACAGAACCTTCAGTCACAGAAAACATTGTAAACAGAGACAAACCTTAGCACCAATTTGGTTTCCACATTGACCGGCCTGGATGTGAACAATTTCTCTCATCTTTATGCCTTTTAGGTTCCTGCGTCCGCACACACCGAGTGTTTCACTCTACTGACGCTATCAATGGCGGTTGTATGAAAGGATGCTCGCGCATTCTTGCGTGCGCAGCTGCTTCGTCATCCATTTGCAATACATGCGCGCGCATCATAATCATATGGTATATTGATTCCCCATTTTGTTTTAGTCAGCAGAATAAACTAATATTTTACGAAATCGAACTGTATGAATCAGATGGAGAAATTGTATTTTCATTACGGCATTTGTTAATTCAAGTTGATAATGTTGTTGCGATCAATTTCATTGTCAACACTGAATGACTCATTTAATATTCGTTGGAATTTTCTAATTCAAAGTATAGGTCTTTTTCTCAATGATAACTGGGGGGTGAGTGTCTCACATATTTGGCAGCAGAAAAAAACTGTTTTTTCAGTGGGTTTAACGCCGTTTTAAACTTGCTTTTTAGTCAGTTATATACGGCGATCAGTTTACCTAACCAGTTTTCCAGGACTTTATACTGAATAGTACCAACTTACCTTCCAACAAGGAGCCGCCAACATCTCCACATATGGAGGAAAATCGACGTTTTTGTCAACTATTCATAGAAGGGTATGACCTTCAGCGACCGGGATAGTGGCTGTTTTAAATCAAGTGATTTGAATCAAACACTATAGAAAGACAAATATTTCATAAAAGTATCGACTCATTGAACACGTTTTTAAATTATCTTGAACAACATATTACGTTTAGTACATATGTAATAATATGGTGTCCCTGGAGACATTAATACTAGATCTAGTGGCGCATAATAGGAGACAATGCAAAATTCAGAGAATGGCAACATGCAGGGCTTAAGTCAATAATCACTCACACTGACAGCCAGAGAAATAGCAACTTAAAAATCGACTGAATTTCGTTCTTTCTCAATTCCAACTGTCAACCAATCACAATATCTATCCTAGACGTACTTCTGGACATAAAAGTCTGCAGTATCCTGTTTTGATCTGAGGAGCACAAAAATACCGCACATGCCTTACAATGTTCATCGGACATTCAAAGGAACGGTCACAAAGCGAACAAATAATGCTTATTGCTGCGCGTCCAGAAGGGTAAGAATAAAACATTAAACTTCGTGTAATTGAATTATGAATCTGTCATATCGTATATATGAATGTCTCATAATAGTTGGTGGTTGATGGATGTTGTACAGAGAAACATAAGTCTTTTAATATTTTGTCTGGCAGTGTGTCTGTAGATGATAATTTTGTATGGTTATACGATTTTTAAAATTATAGGCAAACAAATGGATATCAACTATCAAAATGCAGATAAACGAATGGATATCAACTATCAAAATGCAGATAAACGAATGGATATCAACTATCAAAATGCAGATAAACGAATGGATATCAACTATCAAAATGCAGATAATCGAATGGATATCAACTATCAAAATGCAGATAAACGAATGGATATCAACGGTTTATTAACCAAATGAAGTTGAATAACTTGGTTTTGCTAGGCAATATACATTTACAGTAAAACCTCGATTTTGTGATCACCTTTGTGGCTCAAAAATTGGTCTTAATAATGAGGTGGTTGCATTATCAAGTTGAATTATAAAGGATTTATTGAGAGCCAGTCCGAAAATAAGTGGTCCTTATAACAAGGTGGTAGTACATGTGATAACTGAGGTGATCGCAATGTGAAGTTTTACTGTTTGCAGTACACATACAACATTGTGTACTGTGGTTCTTTAATTTTGTACATATGGTAATAGCCAGCAATAGATGTTGGCATATAAAACAACAAACATATTAACTAGTACATAAATTTATTGATTATCATAATATTAAAATAATACAAAGTAATAAATGCATATTAACAGATCTATTTTAATAACTCTACATAATTGTCTACATAGCAAAACACGCTAAAAATTCTATGAACCAGAAATTGTACATACACAAAATATATTCATGAAAGTCTTACTTAAATTGACTTCAGAAGCAATCCGAACCCCAGTTACCATAGCAATCATTTTGACTACAAATCCAATTTTGTTACCGGTGGTCGTTTTTTATAAGGGTGCATTAAAATTCACCAGAACAAATAATGAAAAAGGTTAAAATGTATTTTAAAGGAAGTAACTTGAACCAGGAAATGTTTTTTGAAATCACAATTCATTAAATAAGATTTTTGTTTCATTAGCTTTTAAGTAAGCTTTTAATTAGCTTTTAATGACAATTAATAGAGCTTAGAATTTCAATACAGTAGAATTCCAACAAATTCTAACGAAAATCTTCTAACAATAAAAATAATCAGTTAAGAAGCATATGGAGTAAGATAGATAAATTCAATTAGATTCACTTTATTTATTTTGGATAAAGAAAATTGAAAAAAAAACCGAAATCAGTATGAAGGGAGATAACTCCACTACTCTATTATCACAAACACAACTTACTGTATAATATAACACACTATTTTTTATTACAACTAAAATCTGCATTATATTTTGTGTATGTTTTCTAAACTTGAAAACAACGACAACGACAACATTCTTAACCATTCAGGGTTTGTAGAAAGTTTGATAGATTTGTTTAAAGCACTAAGCCATACTTGTTGCATAAATTCAACATATGCCAATTAATATCAGTTAAACCAGTCTATTGAATTGACTTTAATCAATCAATAGTTTAATTGTTTAAATTATTGAAATATTCTACACAGATAATTCTATCTAATAATACCTACATCGTTTATTTTCTAAAGTGAGCAAATTTTTTTTCCATTTTTGTTGTTGGCAGTGATTGTGTTTGCATATGGTAGCATGCTTTGAAAATAGATATAAAAGAATACCCAATACATATAGTATAACAGAATATTTAAACACACATTGCATTAAGCAATCAACTACCCTGTATACTGTCATTCTCATTAAATGATAAAGTTCAATACAATTCTAAATTCTTAAAAAAAATAACTGAGTATAAGACGATTATGTCATTTTAACCTTGATATGTTCGATGAATTTGTTTTTAATTTGTGGGATATTCAATTAAAAAAATCAATTCCTTATAGTTACACAAAAGTATTTCCATGACGTAAACAGAATTTTATATTTATTTGATATTGTCAAATAATTGGTCTGAATTAATACTGACCACATTTTTAGACCAAAATGTGACAATCTTCATCTGGCATCAAAAGAAGGCTCTATGACATTTAATGAGTTGTTGAATTCCAAACAGGAAAAATATTTACATATAACTGAGGCTAGAAAATATAGTCATATTCAGGGTTACTTGATAAAAAAAACAGGCAGGCAGGCCAGAAGAAAAACTTTCATTTTCATTTTTTTTCACTTTCAATTTCCACTTTTTTCTAAACACACCTTATGTGATAATATTTATAATGATTAGTCCCCAAATTTGTTTTTTACTTCCGATTTTACTGTTCAAACTTTGGGGTCAGCGCCAATAAATAGGGGTCAGTCAGGTAATCGCAAACACAACTATTTTTTCCCAGCCTAAACACATACAAAAGATACAAGAAAAAAAAAATTCGCAGTAGATGTCAGTTTATATCACTGAGAAAGAAACTATCATGCCTAAAAAACATGTACGTAGAATACATTAGGAAGATTTTAGTATTCAAACAAAACAGTCATATAACCAAATACAGTAAAACCTCAATATTACGACCACTTCACTATAACAGTCACATGCTCCTGACTGATATTTTTAAATATTTCCACGATAGTTCAACGAGATAATGAGGCCACTTTGATATTGAAACCATTTTATTGGGGCCCATAGGGGGTCTTAAAATCATGGTTTTACTGTATATTGAAATCAATAAGAATATGACTTGAACACATAAATCACTGTTATTTTTTTTCATTAAAACTATATGAAGCTTTCATTAATATTTAATTGTAGTGAATATTTTATAAATAAACATTATTTAATTAATTTAGGTAAATTAACAAGTGTGACATTTGTTTACCGGTATTTAACAGATCTACAAAATTGATAAAATAAGACGTAACAATTTGTCATGCCGACACAAGTTTATGGTGTTGTTGACACGGTTAAAAAAATGTCACAGGACTGGATATTGTATGACACTGCTTGTAAATCTTTTCTTACCAATCTGTTCTGAACTCAAAACTTAATATCAAAAAAAAAATTGAAAGGCACTAAAAATCCTGCTTCTTGGACTTGCTAACGTAATTAAAGCACTATGGTGAAATTGAATAACGTGTCACACAATCGTCACGGCTATTATTGCACAAAAAAAAACTCAGCAGCATAAGATACAGTACAAGCATTATTTACTCATTATACAACAGGCATGCATACTTGAATATAGCGATACAATAAAAGTTTAAATTAATCATGAAACAATATCAATGCATTTCTAATACATGATGCCAATCAGGCCATCCTCAGAAAATTGTTGGTTTGCAGGTACGTGACAAAATCATTCAAAAATCTCCGATTTCAAAAATTTCGACCAAAACATTTTTTATTCTTTACTCAAATTTTTCTTGATTTCAATACAAGCAAGTAATTATAACAAAACAAAAACACACACACCAAAAAATCCACCAACCCTTTGATGAAAGTTTGGGTTGTATAATAAACACTAACCAACATTTTTTTCAGATGGCCTGATAAACAACAAAAAGGGAAGATATACATGTACATAGCTCAACTAAAATTTGGTGTAAATTTGTAACATAATACATTAGTACACTATCACATTACTTCAATACAATACACTGTTTTGCATACCGTTTTTTTTTCAAAATTATACAAAAAAATCATACGCAAAAGGCAAAGTATTACATTCTTAGCATAATGGATTTGTACTAAGACAAAGGCATGGCACAAAGAAAAAACTCCAAGTTGAATAGATTTACAACAAAATTAATTTTATACCATAAATATCCCTGGTAAACATGTTACAGTTCGATAAAATAATAAAGTTTTACCCAACATGCAAATTTAACACGAAAAAAAATGGCTATCAAACTTTTATGAGATAGTTAGCTAATTTGAATAATACAAAGCTAAATACTTAATTTGTATTGAATATTTAATTAAATTAATTAATATTAAAAAAGGCCGCTAAATAAAAGGCAATTGTTTACTTAAAGACACACTTTACATGCTGCCACAGTATGTCTCTAAGATTAAACATCACGGTTCAGATAATCAACAAAGCTTACACATAAAACACAATAAAGCTGTCACTTTTAGCACCAATATGAAATGATGAATGGACACTGAAATATTAAATTTCGATATTTAAAATTGCGAGATTCTTTAACCAGATTTTTCACTAACACTATGACACTGGGATATTTTCAGTCGCCAAAAGAGTCTGGATAATTATGCGCTATCATAAACAAGAATGAACATGGTAGTAAATTCACATTTGTCTTTCTATCAGGTAAAAAACAACTCAATACACTGTCTGAAGTAGTTTTACAAATATCACAAATTTCATAACAATTCCAAAGAGATTATTCTTATACAAAATGTCATTCACCAGAGACAACAAAAATGTTCAAGAATTTCAGGTTAAGATAAATAATGCAAGGAGAAAACTGATCCTGTATAAATCATGCATACAGTCAAACCTCAAATAGAGACCACCTCAATATTACAACCACCTTGCTGAAACGACCACTTATTTTTAGACCGGCTTCCAATAATAATTCCCTACAATTCAATTTGTTAATGTGACCATCACATTATTATGACAGATTTTTCGTGTCCTGAAAGTGGTCTCATTATCACGGTTTAACTGTATTTACATCACCAAATATTCAAAGACTTACTATTGCTAATATAAATATTGCGTAACAAACATTCAGGAAATATTCAACAATATCCTAAACACTGCTAACAACATTACAACATCAAATAAAATGTATATGATTATTGTTTTAATATTTTTTATAACCATGGGAATAAAAACCAGTCCACTTTTTAAGTTAAGAATAAGAACGTTTCAAAATACATACATTAGCTTGAATGCAATTAAATCAATTAAAATCAAATTAAGCCATATTTGACACTTCATATGTGCGTAAAATGATATGCAAATGGTCAACCAAATTTAATGCCTAACAAGTCGCCAAGAATACGATTATTGTTCCCCGCAGTCTTTTATACCGTACTCTAGCCAAAAAAAATACATAAAAATTAATTTAGATTAAATGGCTAAACACAAGTTGCAGCAGTATAATGATAAATAATGATTTATTTATTTTTTATTTTGTTCGTCGTAAGCTTTCTTCAGTCGCTTCTTCAGTTCACCCGGAAACTTGTCATAGCAAAACTTACACACTGGCTTCATATCAAACTCGAAGAATTTAGTCCTGAAAATATTTCAAAGAAAAATATTGCTGGCGAAAAGTCCAGATATCATACAACGTTATACAAACAGCTGAATGATTAATATAAAATTTCATGTTAATAATTAATTAAAAATGATAATAAAACATTAAATAAAAGAGCAAATTTAGCTTCATTGATGCATGTTTGAATAATACACATAGGGCCGTTATGTGGTTTCTTTAACAGTAGGGAAGACCTAAGGTGTATCCCTGGAAAATAATTTTGTGTTCAATAAAGTTCACAAAAGTCTCAAACTTACTTTTGACTCATTTTTCTATCACATATAGAACAAGCAAAATGATTTACGTGCCAAGCCTTGTTGAACGCATGAAATACTGAAAAAGAAATAAAAAGACCAACATGATTATAATCATATGACTATCATGTGACTATCAATCATGTGACCATCTTACATGACAAATATAAAATGTAAAGACAAATTGCCTGACTCTTCAATTATGAGGTAATTTGTCACAACTAATTAATTCAGCG
Organism: Lutraria rhynchaena; assembly: GCA_008271625.1. NCBI lineage: Eukaryota > Metazoa > Mollusca > Bivalvia > Venerida > Mactridae > Lutraria > Lutraria rhynchaena. The sequence continues at coordinate 2,833,367 of VIBL01000004.1, read as the reverse complement.
ACTGATAGCAGTGAACACTATAATAAAAATGTTTCTATATTAATGTATCATTCAGCGACTTATATTAATCCTGAGTAGACAGTGACAGGGCCAGTGGTTAGTGCAATGGACTTGTAAAATGGCAATCCAGGTTAAGAACCCAGTTGCAGCAGGTCATATACCCTTCCATGAAAATTTGACAAAATGTCAATCTCACTCCATATGTGGGATAAGTTGCTGGCTCCTAGTGGAATGGCTAGTATACAGTCCAGGAAGGTTAGGTGAACTAGTTGCCATATATAAATTACAAATACAAGGGAGACAACTATGTATTTACCATCTCCAGAGATGACACTATTGCACGTGAAACAGATGTTGCCAAACAGTTGATGGTAGTGAATCTCACAATAAGCCAAGCCTTTCTTCTCATAATGGCGGGTACCGAAAAAGGGTTTCTCACATTTGGCGCAGACAAAATGCTCAACATGCCACGCCTTCCCGAGAGCATGAACGACTCTTTCCTCTATAGGACGTCTGTAATAGATAAATACAAAATTATACAGAGGAAACAATCAATGAAGATATTAGCATAGCAGTCAAGAGCAAAAAATGTAACTAAAATATAGGAACAAGATATTTCTACAAAACATTGCTACACAGGCAGACATAATATTTGCCAAAAAAAATACAAAGATGAGTCAAAACTTAAGTTAAGCACAATAAAACACAAGTACACAAGTACAAAGTTCAAAGATCACTCAGTATACATAGATTTGCAAGTAAATAACAAGTAAATTAACCCATACTCAATCAAATCATCCATATGTTAATTTCCCACCCTAAAACTTAAATAATTGTCAATCAAATATGAAAATTTTCTGTTGGGTTTAACATGGCACCATTAGCAACAGTCATATGGCAACTTTTCGAGTTTTAATGGTGAAGGAAGTCCCTCTAGACATACATCTAGATAGAACCAATGACATTCTGTAAGCTGTAGGGACAACATTCTCACATGTGAAATATTCCAGGCCCTGGGTGAGATTTGAACTCGTAACAAATTAATTTAAATATGGACTATTTCTGCTGTTGAAGTACAAACACAAAATTCTGACTGTACAGTTTATGGTATATTACTCTGACTGTACAGTTTATGGTAGATTATGAGTAACAGTATAAAAAAACAGCTGTTTAATGTCCTATGCCCTGGCTGATTGAATTCATAAAAAATTATAAACTATTAAACCCAACAAAATATTACAGTAAGGAATAAAAGTATTCAATAGATAAACTGACATTTTTATTATCATCATATTATGAACTAGATATTGTATATAAGAAACATAAAAGTTACCTGCAGGCACCACAAATAGGAATACCCATCTTGTCATGACAACGTAGACAATAAAGTTCACCATTCACTTCTCTGGCATCAGCATTCAACTCAATACTGAAATTATGATTATCCATTTGTAAATAATGTGTCACATGATTGTTTAAATATTGGGTGAAAAAAAATGCAGAACCAGTCCAACGTTTCAAAACCATTTTAAAATCACAAAAATTTTGGTAACTTTATAAAGCATTTGTATGTATCCCACTTTCACACTTTTAATGCCATAATAAAACAAATATAATAAATGATGTAAATAATTTGTGTATAATTCAACCCTTTGCCTCATAATACCGCATTTCCCTGCATCTGAAGCAGACGACTTTTGAAAACGTTGCGGCAAAAGAAGCCATTGCTTATAATGAGTAATGGCTTCTTATGCCAGATTGTTCTCCACTCTGTCAGAGAGAAATAAACCAATTTTCTTTAATAAATTGATCTTTTGTATATTCCCATAGAATTTGGAAGACTTCAAAGTATGTTTATGAGGCAAATGGTTAAAGTATATAATTAATATAAATAATTTGTGCATAATCTAGAGTGACTTTTTTCTTCACTAAGATTCCACACTTAACCAATAGCATTTATATGAATCGAACTTTCACAATTTTAATACCAGGGTCAATTGGCAACTTTTCCAGATGTAATGGTGGCTGATGAGCATGCCCATTGCCACCTTTGTGTTATAGGTTTAGCTAGTGGCCTGACCATAGGAAATTTTTGTAAATATATTCCATACCTGCATGAGTTACAGTTGAAGTGGTAAGGATGAAACGCTTCTCCTTTGTATTTAATATGACCTTCTTCAATGATAGAATGGCACTTATGGCAGACGTACTTCCCTAATCCTCGAGCCTTCTCCTTAGCATTACAATCTCGACAAAGAGCTCTGAAATGAGAAATATTGAAACATAACACGCAAGTACTAAGTAACTTCTATATACAGAACCATCAAAAAACTTGAAACTTCCCAAGATTGAATTAGTTTCCAAGCCCCGATTTTTTCTCCCTAATTTCTACACAGTTCATACTTCTGAATAGGAGAACTTTTAACCGCATCACTGGAATGTTTTTACTGATGATATACACTGGGACAAAGATCGTGTGACCAATAACTTATTGCGGGATAATGAACAATGCCATAACTGCTGCAGTACTATAGTACAGTAAAACATGTCTGTAGTGAAATCAGTCAGGTCCTCAGGAATTTACTATAACTGTGTTCTACTGTACTATATTGGTACTAGTTAGCAGGCTTTCATTCATGTAGAATAATTTCAGATAAAATAATCTTCAGATAAAATACAAGAATAGAGAAGAATATCATGTTTTTTTAAAATAATACTATCAAAATCAAACTGATTGCAATAATGAATTTCTTCATACAGAAAAAACAAATTTTAAACATATTTAAATATTACTGTCTTCTTAAACACCCATACAATCATTTTACAATTGTTTTTACTGACCTTTTTTCATTTATGTTTTACTCTTCATATCTTATACTTTTTTAACATGTACAGCAATTTTCAGGGACTACAGAATGCCATACCGTAAGCGCCCGTACAGAGCTGAACAACCAGTTTGCTCCTAAAGCATACTTAATGCTTCCCAAGTATGATCCGTTCGTACCTCGAAAACCCAAATTTCCTTTCAACAAACAAACTGAATGACATTTGGATGAGTACGATTCAGTTATTATATAGTTCTATGTCATATTTACATATAATCGTATTGTTGGCTTACCTTCCAGCATTCTTAACAAAGCCGGAGTCGGCAAGAGGACCAGCGCAAAGTTGACAACGGAAACAATCTGGATGCCAACTATTGTTGAGAGCTTTAATCACTCTACCAACAACAAACTCTCCTACAATGTAGAAATATTGACACTAAATATTTATTAATATATAATAATATAGAAATATTAACAGGAACCAGAATACAGGATCTGACTATTATTATAGGAAACACTTTCTATAATTCATCAATACACTTCGTATCACACAGACTAAACAAATAAGTAAAAGTTCATTAAATTTTAAGCCATTTGTTTCATTATGAGACAATATTTGTAGCAGTATATTGTACATGGAAATATTCAAAGTTATAGTCTTTCACCATCTCTGTAATAGATATAGATAAAAAAGGATTCCTTGAAAAAAAAACATACAAAACATCCCACCTTTCACATTATGCTACCCTCCTAAACGACCCCAAACCCAAAACCCTCCCAACATGTGGGGGCCATACGAAAAAATGAAGGATAAAACACAGTCTCCCAGATAGTACTGCCTTGGAACGGTCTGTAGCAAAGAATACAATAAACGTACCACATTTTCCACAACATGGAGCAAACAGGACATGAAAATCGTGCTCACAGTATTTCCTGCCTTCGAACTGAAACCAAAATTAGATATCAATGAAATTAATGATCTATATTATCATAGCGGATATGTCTATATCTTTTTCATCATGAACATCTTGCACAAAAGTACACCATGAAGATTAAAATTGTGATTTAGTAAAAACCACAATAGTTACCACAATCATAATGTCACAATATACAAGTACAGTAAAACATGGTTACAGTGAACTCAGATATAGTGAAGAATCGGAACACAGTACAGTGTTCATTTTTCACCAAACACACCTTTCTCTGTTTCATTGTTACAGGATATTGTGAAATATGGATATATAATAAAGAAATTATTCTGATCCTCAGGAATTCATTAAAACTGTGTTCTACCGTACCATCTAAAAAAAATATATATATATACATAAGCAGATTCATTATGTTATACACACAAACACCCATCACAAACAGACACAATAAACTTCACTTGTCCGTTCATCAAATGATTAAACTTCAATTAACACAGGTCAAAACTCGCAGCATTAATTATGTTAATTGATGGAGTTAATTAGATGTTCTTTATTATCCACAATACCAGAGGAAGTTACTTTTTTGTAGTATTTATCAGGTTTTGTAAAATCTGCTGAATAAGCAACTATATTACATGGTAAATTGCATAACACTGTAACAGTTTACAAACCATATGGAAGTTAATACGTTATGGAGACAAGTCATCTGAATTAATTTTATGTTTTTTTCAGTTCAATTTTTATCAATGGTGAGAAATCAAATGACATTGTACACATGCGGACAAGGTGACAAATGACAGCCAGGACTAATTAATTACTTACTGTTACCTCAATGAACAAAGAAAATCAAAAAATGTTTTATATTCATCGGAACATCCATGACTCATGAACACGCAAAAACCACACATTGACAACTTAATGTTTTTTTGTATTTGGGGGAGGGGGATACTCCTGTTTTCTACAGTATTTCAATCACATACTAGCAAGTATTAAATTTAACCAGTTTTCCTGGATTCATTTCCAGGACTAACCTTGTCCTCCACAAGTTACTACCCAGTTTTCCATGATTAAGTGGAGCAGTGCAAACGAATTAAATGTATTTCAACTATTGTAACCATCAGAGACAATTTAGAATAAAGTCATTCGATTAAATATTAAATAAAATATTTACCTCATAGAAAATTCCCTCAGGAAATGGTTGAAAGCACTGAGCACACCTGAAATACACAGCACCTTTGTAAAACATCATATTTAAGAAATCTTTTAAATATTTTAACACACCTGTATTAACCCTTTGCTTCATAATACCGCATTTCCCAGCATCTGGAGCAGACGACTTTTGTAAACATTGTGGCAAAAGAAGCCATTGCTTGTAATGAGTAATGGCTTCACTTGCCACAATGTTTTCCTCTCTGGCAGAGAGAAATATCCCAATTTTCTTAAATAAATTGATCATGTGTATATTAGCTTCGAAATTGGAAAAGTCCAAAATATGCTTATGAGGCAAAGGGTTAAACAGTATTTTACAGTGTTTCAGTTATGCCGGTTTTCCTGGATTCTGTACTAGTAATAACCTTGTCCTCCGCAAGTAACTACCAACTTTTACATAGGAATATGGTGAAGGACAAATGGCTTTAGACATTATGTCTTTAACCAGATTATCACAGGAGACACAAACCATGCAATAATTTCACACTATTTGCAAAATGCAGTCTTTTCTCAGACATGTAACGAACTATGTGATTTCAATTCTTACCCACAAACAATAAAGAAATCACTACTTTAGTTGATAATGAGTCCCTGAATTTAGACTCTGTATTTGATGGCATTCTGTAGTGACCTAAGTTTTGTCCAAGGCACAAAATTACGAGAATCAGCAAATATAATGTATTCATACTTACACAAAGCACTGTGGATGCCAGACCTCACCATTGGAGTTCACTATCTGCTGGTGTTGTCCAAACCCCTCACCACATCTGCGGCAAACACCAATACCCATAGACATATCAGAACTGAAAATATAATATAAACATCATAATTATGACTGATTTTAACAATTATCATATATTAATGATAAATACATATCTTATATTACATATATAATAATACAGTTTTCTAACATATCCATTCAATGCTACAAAAAAAATGTCCATATTAAACAAATAGTCAAGTCCAATTACCATTTTGCCACTTTTTCCAGCTTTAACATATGAGAAAGACTCCTGGCATACACCTGAGTAGAACTGACACCCTTGAGTAAACTAGCTGGATAGCTTCCTCACATGTAAATTTTGGTCACAGGTAAGATTTGAACTTACAGTGGTGAGGGGCTAGTGATTACCAGTCAGAGACCATAACCACTTGGCCACAGAGTCCCTTGCTATTTTAGCTAAGGTTATGTCTATAAAGTGGGTCAATGAGTTTGTAAGCAGACCAAAATTCCCTCATCATAAATGTTTGTATTATTAACAGAACTGCACATCAGAAACAATAGATAAGTCTTTGATAGGGCATTTATTGATGCAGATATAGTGAAAACTTGTATCCTGCACCATAAAACATTGTATTTTCATTATACATGATATTTACACATTGAATCAATACCGTTACAGTGCAACCCCTCTAATTTAGTCTACACTGGTTGAGCTTGGGACCAGGTCATTTGGCTGGTTTACAGGGGATGCCAGTTTAGATGGGATCTTTGAATTATATAGTAATGAACTTGGGACCAGGACATTTGGTGGATTTAGAGGGGAAACTGGTTTATGGAGGATCTGGTTTAGAGGGTTTCCACTGTACTTAATACTAAGGGATGTTATGAAATATTTAGGAAGGAGAAAAATGATATACAGTAAAACATCATAGAGAACAATTTACGTAAGCATTTCGAATTATTATCGTAAACATGCCCATTTATGCACATGATGCACAGTTTATTTTCAGTCAACAAACAAAAACCTCGTTATTACGAGCACTCGGTTTATCTCGAGCATGACTCCTCGAGATAACGAAGTTTTACTGTAATTATTGAACTGAATGAAACAAACTTCTCACAAGAGTTGAGGGACTCTTTATTTTGAAATTAGCTCAATGTTTTCTTGCATGTTCAAATTACAAGTAAATAAAACACTCACATTGTAGATGAATTTATTTTTACATTTATCAAAAGATTTATAAGAAAATTGGATTACTGGTATTTCTTGGAGTGAAAAACATTGTGACAAAAGAAGCCATTACTCATTACAACAAGCAATAGCATCTTTTGTCACAATGTTTTGGAATTCGTCTGCTTTAGATGCAGGAAAATGCAGTATTATGAGGCAGAGGGTTAAACTACAAACAAATAAAAGCTGAACGGAAAGATAAACACCACAAAAAGGTGAATAATTTCAAAGCCACATAAAACTTTCGAACATTCAGCACAAGGACAGAATTTCCATGTACCGTAGGTCTGTACCTAATAACATGTACAAAGACCACAAATCTAAATACAAGTTTCACTCATAGTAAAGGACTATTTATTTGTATTTTAGCTAAACGCAACACGAAATGTTACAATTACGCCAATCAATATCTTTTTTTTTTCAGTAGATCAAAAAGGACTAACATAACAGTTCTAACATACATGTTTAAACCAGGGCTTGGCAAGTTGGTTAATTCATTATATAAAATCAATGCCAAGCCTTTATGGGACTTAAGACCATACTCCATAAAAGTTCATTTATCTCTCAATGAAACACATATAAATGAACTAAAAGTACAAACTAATTACGACATGTGATAATCAAGAACATTTCCTATATTACTCAGTTAGTTTGAATTTTAAAGTCACAAATCATGTATACAGTCTAACTGGGTGACACATTGCCATCCAAGTAAGATTATTTTTCGCTGACGTTTAATGTCGTACCAGCAGCCAGGATCATTTGGAGACTTTCCAGCTTTAACAGTGGAAGAAGACCCCAGGCGTTTACCTGGATAGAATCACCGACCTTCTGTACACAAGCTGGACAAATGAAGTTGGTCAGGTAACTTCAAACATAACAATTATTTTCTCTGGCCTAATGCAGTGGTTTTACATGTAAATAGCAACCAGGATGTGATAGTAATTGTATTAATTCACAGTGTATCATGATTTATATTATCACATATCATTCACACCCCTTATTACCACAAAATAACCGAAATAACCACAATATCACTAACAACATTCATGCTACAGGATCAACTAATTTAACAACATAATTTCACTCATTTATTAAAGTCATATTTTAGAATTGAAAAAAACATCAGTGAACTACCTTTAATTGAAGAGATACAAAAATAAGTGGCATGTAGATAAAATGAGAGCTACTTTTTAAAAGTTATAACTTGGAATTAAAAAATCAATGAAATGAAGTACAATAAAATGACTGAGTGTAAAATTAATGTAACATTTAAACTGAAAAAAAAAAGTGAAAATTGTTTCTAACGAATCTATCACCTCTGTTGGAGTTCCTTCAATAAAGACTCTTGCCTCTGAATTCTACGTCGTTGGAATAATTCCGATTGTGTGAGCGCATCCAATGATTGTAATCTTAACATATTTATACATAATATACACAGAAAATCCCGTTTGACGTTAAAACAATGCTAAGAAATTAAAAATAAACCATTGACTATAATGGTTTTACTTCCTTTCCGACATAAAAAACAAACGTTTGTCAAGTGAGCTTGTCAAATGTTAATGAATTCTACGATCACACAACAGCCATCACAATCATCGTGTCATCAAGTTCACTTTCTACGTTCATCCATTTAAACACTCTGAGTAATTTTCATTACCAACACAATTGAATAACGTACTAATATGTAGTAAAACATTAGAGAGTGATCAAATGATTAGCTATTAGTTTTATGCATCAATAATGCTTCGTCTTAGTCCAAAAAATTGATTGATTATTTGACACATAATTGTTCGTTTGTGTCTTTGCTTTGTTTCTTTGTTTGTTTGTTTGTTTGTTTGTTTGTTTGTTTGATTGATTGATTGATTGATTGATTGATTGATTACTAAAAATGAGAACAAATAAAATGGTATTTATCCAAATAACGAATACTACACACAATCACCTTTAAACCGTATTTAAACTGTAATAATTATTAAGCACCTTTCATAATTAAATCAGTCGTGAGAAATAAAATGTAATATCAATATTCATAACACTCTTTAAAATACTCCAAGTGTGAAGAGTTAACAGCAAGGTTATATCCAATAGCTTTAATCTATACAATATCAATACAGTATATTTAACACACCGTAAATAAATAGCGTAACGAGTTAATTAAATAGATACAATAATTTCATAAATTCATTCAAAAATTCAAGAGTCTTAAAATTTAAATATATTCCATTCCTATATTTGTTTTTTATTTATCGTGCTTATCGGAACATGTAAAATAAGTCAGGCTATATCCGAGCTGTTTTTGAAGCGTTAAAAATCCCTCTAATGTCCTTCAAATTCAACAATGATAGGGCAATCAGTCACTCAGATCAATCTATAAATACAGTAGAAAAAACCAGGGGCTGAGAAGTTTGTAAACAATCCTAGGGAGGGCGAGGGGGTGTTAAGTACAAAATTTGAAATTGACTTTCATTAAACTATCAGAACGATTTTTTTTTGGTTTTTTTTTAATTGGGTTTAACAGCATTTTTCAAAAAATTTTCAGTAATATACGGTGATCGTTTCATCTAACCAATTCTCCTGGACTGTACACTAACCAGTACTAACTTACCCTTCCACAAGGAGCCGGCAAATTCTCCACATATGGAGGAAAATCGACATTTTTGTCAAATTTTCTGGAAATGGTATGACCTGCTGCGACCAGGACTTGAACCCGGATCACCAGATTACAAATCCAGCTCACTAACCACTGGGCCACGGTTGCGGCTATGGGAATGATGATTGTTAGGATATATTAGAATAATAAGGTAGGGCTGATAAGTTGGTTTAGTTACACACCTTGTGTAAACATTTGAAGAGACACAGCCCAGTTTACATTAAACTTCATATACATCACTTTTCGAAAAAAAAAGAATCTCATTAATAGATTTAATGAAACCTGAATAGTTCAGATTTAGATTCCTTTACCCAACCAAGCCTACTTTTTTTCTACTAACCCTATACTTTTTTTAGACTCGATTGATTCTTGTCTTGTCAATGAAATCATTCTCACACAAACTATACCTCCGATCTTATATAAAAACATTGTTGAAAAAAAGTTTTATCGACCTACTAACTGAATTTTTTATTTGGGGGGGGGGACATTAGTGGAAACATAGTATTATATTAGTTTTTGCCTTATCAATGTATTATGTACACATACAAGTAATACATATATATGTATATACATTAATTGTCTTCTATGGAGTTGAAGGGCAAATCAAGGGAAGTTTTGTAAGATATTTTAATTCCAATGGGAGGCTTATCACATTAAGATCCCTATTTGACACACACATCCAAGTTTACACAAACGTGGTATTAAATATCTTGCCGCAACTCGAGTCAAGCCAATGTACAACCTTATCCACCCTTGTCACGATTCAAAATACATGACAATTTGTGTTTATGTAATAATGTGCTTACTGAAGCAATTAAGTTTACAATAAAAATTTAACAATTAAAAACAGATGATCCACCATGAAACAAAAGAACCTATCCACACTGACAAAGCACGACCAAAGAAAAATAACTGTCAGTAAACACAGCGCTAAATTCAAAGGAATTTCTTAATTGACTTTTTGTGTAAAATGTGGCCATTTTTTAACCTCGGTTCAACCAGAACTATGGCTACTTGTATTAATGTTAAACACGAAAATAAGTAGATCTGATATACAGCAGAACACGGTTAGTGCGAATTTCTGGTCATCAGATTAATTACTGCATTACATCCATACTTCACAGTTAACAGAGCATTTTTGGAAAATAAATGTATCTGATTCTTCACAACATCTAAGTTCACTTTAACAGTGTTTTACAATGCTAAACCCAGCACTGAATGTTTTTTGTCGTTTTCTTGCTCAGGGGTTAATGTTGTTCCAACAGTCAGGGTCATTTGGCAATTTTTCCGGCTTTAACAGTGAAGACCTGAGTAGAATCACCAACCTCCTGTAAGCTAGACAGATAACTTCCTCACATGTGAGATTTGTCCAGTCCTGGAAGGGATTCCAACTTATGGCGGTGAGCGGCTAGTAATTACTGGTCAGAGGCCAATACCATCTCAGAACTGAAGGTTACAAGTTTATGGTAACCTAACACTGACAATGAGAGCTGTTTTCGAACTGATATGATCTTTTTTTAAAAAAACTGTGTTGTAAATGATGACAAGGGAGACTACTCATACAGTCATATATATTTTCAACTATACATGGATTGTCTTTCATGATTCGATTCAACAGACATTCAACATAACAGCAGTCATTTTGATGCAGTTTTATGAACATATTTTGAGTTAAGGAAGCATGACAAATTGTGATATTAAATGATTAAAAAATGCTGCATGAATTCAACATTTTATGATCATTGATGTCACAAACAGATCATTGAGTGCATATGATCACTATTAACGCACATTCAATGCACATAGGTATGCAGAAGGCCTTTATTTTTTTAGTATGTTTACAATACACTGATCCTCAAAAATAATCATGGAAAATGATATCTTTATATACATAAAGACTTCAGTCTCCATAGTAACCCAAGTCTTTGAACCTGAAGTTACCAAAATACTTTTGCAAAAATTAGCATATAAGAATTTGGATGAATATGATATAAAATTGTTTATATTACGTATAAACTTCAAACACCAAGTTATCTTGATTCAACCTTTTTAAACGAACCTATAAAAATGTTACAAAGAACTCACACACAAGCACACACAAACTTACCCATTAACAGGAAAGCCAGGGACCTTGACCCCAGGGTGTGGTCCCATCTCCCGTAACCCCTCTATGAGATGATTAGGTACCTCAGTATGGTTCCCTGGTTCATTTCCATGCAAGCGTCTCCTTTGGAAGAGACCGCTTTCATTACGCTCGCTTAGTGACTGAAGTCGCATTGGGTTTGGAGGTCGCGGCGTGGTGGTCAATGACATATTGTAAAAATTTCTGGTCTCACAATGATATTTCTACTATCAAAAAATTTCCAATTGATGGATATCAAACACACAGTGTATCCTACGAATAATATTTTGTGCCCAAACGTTACAAAACAGTCAATTACAGTTCTCCAAAACTTTCAGATTGGTGCTAGATAAACAACACTTCAAAATTCTGTAATTATCAAAAAAATATACATTCATATACTGTAAAACCACAATATTAAGTCCATCTCCAAGACCACCATTCATATACTGTAAAACCACAATATTAAGTCCATCTCCAAGACCCCCCCCAAAAAAAAACTCGGTATTACTAAGATGGTTCAAAAATTAAGTTGAAATATGAAAAATTGGACCGAAACTAGGTGGTATACATAAAAAAGTGGTGTTAATACTGAGGTGGTCGTAAATCGAGGTTTTACTGTATAACTCTTCAATCACAGCATATTTCTCAACATTGACGATGATTCAGTTAAGTCCACTCTATCGCAATGTTAATCAACCATAATAATCCACCATTATACATACACAATATCTAAACCTGAATTTCTATCACCATAAAACAACAAATCCTTCACGTTCTATAAACACAGAAACATTCAGAAACTGATTCCATGAAAAAACTGTTGCAACTTCCAGACTAAATACACAAAAGGAAAAATGTAACCAGTTCACACAGTATAATCACCAGAAAAACACAAACAAAACAATTATGGAACAGTAATTTGAATACTAAATCAAAGCTCAACTAGCTAGAGCTTAAATGCCAACAACAACAACAACATTAACGACAACAACAACAAAAACAGACTGAATTCTCATAGCTCCAAATTTAGATCCAATTCAATGGGGATGCACATTCACATGATGATCAAAATGATTCAATTTTTTCACACAAATAGAATCGACAACTCCAATCGATGAAAATCTCCTCACACAGTCTACGTTCAGGCCAGTACAAAACTTTCAATTTTATTACTAGACTTAATGTCTGTATAATACCATAAACAAATACATGTACAGTACCGGTGACTATATGACCAGTACTTCCAGTTATAACACTTTGTTGTTAAATGTATAGTTATAGGACATGGTAAACAAATTGTTTACTTAACGAAGTATGTCAACGATATTACTATCATATACTATCAACTTGCTTGTGCATTATATCAATTTGAAATGATAATATCTACCAAGTGATACATTAAACAACCCAGTATGTGTAAGACTGAAATTGAAATCAAGATTTGTAACCGCCTTGTAAACAATTGATTTTGATTACGACTCACAGGAATTGCTCATTTGGGGTTTAACGTCGCACCAATAGTCAGCTTCATTTTGCCACCTTTCCAGCTTTTACAGCGGAGGAAGGCCCCAGGCGTACACCTGGGTAGAACCACCTACCTTCCATAAGCTAGCTGGACAGTATGCTTACAAGTGAAATTCGTCACTGTTGGTATTCAAACTTTTCACAAGACAGGGAGACAAACAGCCACACCATGTCACTCAAAAGATACATCAACAGAATGTGAAACAAAAACGTGAAAAACAATCTCCAGATTCGACCCCTAAATCAAAATATTCCAATATATTAGAGCCATTGTTTTAGATATTTTCATGTGGCCTACTATAATTACGCCCTGTGACTGAGGATTACTTATCATACCTGAACTATGTTCTGAACTGTTAAGTTTTAAAAAATGCTCAAGAATTTTGAATGTATTTCTGAAGAGTTTAAGCATTATTTAATGGACCTCAAGATATCATTATTCAGTCACCTTAATGTTATGGTTACAATATTTCATTTATTAATTACAGCCGATACAAATAATATTAAAGTGACAAAAGGTGGGTCAGTTTCAAAGGTGTTTACAATTTATACAGGCTAACATATCATAATTTAACTTGACAAAACGTTATTCAAATTTGACCCATTCTGTAGTGCAATGTGCATCTTAGTAAATACTAAACACATACACCATAGATTAGGTATAAAAAGTTCCTGGCTTTTGCTAACCCGCCTGACCCTAGGACCCTATTTTTGTTGCTGACCCTAGACTTTTTTGGTTTCCATCCATTTTTCTAGCTGATATTTTCATTTCCAAATGAACTATATCTCCAAACTAAGACAAAAAGTTGACAACTCAATTCATCAACCCTTATTTGTCTTCCTATAACATGATAAATTAAGATATCAAACACATATTTTAAATACAGATAGACGATCAATTAATTTCACACTCGATGTAACAGATGCATATAAAGTAGTACACTTTTATGACAGCTTCATTTAGTAATCAGGTTTAGTATCATTAAAAATGATAAAGGGAAGTAACCAAAGCCTAACCTACAGAAGTAATGTCCCTTGATAAATATGATTACTTTTTTTCACTGGGTTTAACATTGTTTTTCAACAATATTTCAGTTATATATTATATGTACAGCAAGTGCTTCACCTAGCCAGTTTTCCTAGACTTTATTCTAACCAGTACTAACTTACCCCTCCACAAGGAGATGGCAACTTCTCCACCCATGGAGGGAAATCAACACTTTTGTCACATTTTCACAGAAGGGTATGACCTGCCGCAACCCAGATTTGAACCTGGATTGTATGGTTACAAGTCCAGTGCATTAACCACCGGACCACGGTTGCAGCCTTAGGCAATACAACTATACAGGAAGAGTTGAAATGGTAACATAAATACCAGATACCTCAATGAACGTACAAACTAATAAACTTGAGCGCCCTTCCTTTTCAATACTGCTCAGCCTTTCAACCATGTTAATAAATTAACTATTAAGGTACTGTGCAAAGGTACAATAATTTTATATACTTAAAGAGCTATAATTTATATAATACAAAGGGTACTCGTACCAAAAACAAGTGTTGAAAAGATTTGATAATGAAATAGGTTCACAGCTTTGACAAAACGTTACAATCTTTCTCGATAAATAGGACCATTATCCTGAACGTTTAACAGCGATTTAAAATTTCATTTATCAGATTTATGTTACGCTAAACAAGATAATAATATTCCTGTTGGGTCATGTGATACCATATATGGTGTTTAATGTACAAGGATAATATTACATTGAATAATATTGGCTGACATCTTTATACCTGCTTGCAATGTATTTTAACTGCCAAATTTTATGTTTTCTATAAACATATCAAACCACATCCTATTTAGCAAGGACAAGACCTAAGGATGAATGCCAATAATGGAAAGAATTACTATATATAGTAATGTTGGGTAATAATCCATAAGATACAATAACAGGATTTTGGTTCAGAATGGTGTCTGTTTCTGACATAAACACTACTTCTTTCTCTGTGGTTTAACATTGGGGTTTATGCTTAAGGTCTATACGTCAGAAAGAATAATATTTACTTTTGGGCTCCAAATATCTAATAAAAATGAGAGCTGACATGAAATCATAATTTTCATGAGATAATATGATGTAGTAAGGAGGTTCATTGTAAATTAACTGATACATAATACAGACTGAATACACTAAAAATTTAGTTTCAGTTAAAAAAATTATCAGCTAATTAACAAATAAGATGTGGCCTTGTTCTAAAACCATTACTATGGTAGGTGGGTATTAGATTAATATATAAATATCAGGCTGTCATATATATGTTGATAAAGACTGATTATTGATATTCAATCATACAAGTGTCACGCTGAGTTTCAAATTCACATGTTGAATTGAAAAATAGTCATAAGTACCTGCCTTGAATAGGAGAATAGTATATGAGTATAATTTGTGTACCAGTATCATATACTGATATAGACTGTGTCACAGTTTTCAGTATCATATAGACTGTGTACCAGTTTTCAGCATCGTATAGACTGTGCACCAGTTTCAGCATCATATAGCCTGTGTACCAGTTTTCAGCATCGTATAGACTGTGCACCAGTTTTCATCATCATACAGACTGTTCTCAGTATCACATAGGCTGTGAACCAGTTTTCAAAATAAAACATACATGCTCAGTCTGGCAGAAAGATATAAAGTCAGATGCAATCTGTACCTAAGCTAGAAGTTTCATCGTGACCTGACATAATTTGGAAAATGACATAGTGAAATAAATCAATCCCAAAGCAGCTTAACTCCTTGCTTTGTCATCTTTAATAAATTAATTTTTTCATTTTACGCCAGTTTTCTACAGTTATTAAGTAACTGCGCATACAAAAAAGCACAAAGGGAAATAACTAAGCATTTAATACTACAGAAAGTATAGCACTGTAGCAAGATGTACAAATATTGACCAAACTGAAGGTGACCTTGACCTAAAATGCAGAAGAATTAACTAAATATACCACAGTGATTGACCACAGGAAAAGAGATTGATTTCATAATTAAACTTTTAAAAGCCAATTGATACCAACTGCAATAAACAATGACAAATCAAATATGACAGATCATAGATATTAATACTAACAAATACAACCTACACAACTGGCTTTATCCGGATGCATGAGGTAATCAACAAAATTAATACCCATTTTTTTTATATGCATGTTAATCTTAAATTCATGTTATCAGGCATTAAGTTATATTAAGGATAAAATATGTAAGACTGCTGGCTTATATTAACCAAGAAAGAATGGAACAGTGCAACCACTCCAAAGCAACGCCCTTCAGGAGAAGCAAAATTATGCTGTTGTTGAGAGGTTGTTGCTCTTGAGAGGTTAAATAAATAGTTAATAAATAATAAATAATAAATCGTACAGTGGGAAAAAATAATGTTTTTATTGAAGGGAGGTTGTTGCTCAAGAGAGGGCCGCTCTGGAGAGGTTGCACTGTATATAAACAGAAAGTATGGAATATAAACGAACAAATGTTTAAATACAATACAGAACTAAACAGATCATTCAAGCAATAGGCTCCCAGCTAATCCAATTAGGCATATTGTGTCCTTCACTTACCGTGAACTGGCAATGACCAGCCAAATAGGTAAGCCTATTTAATCGTATACTTGTGAAAGCTGTCGACAGAAATATCAAGAAAAAGATTACATGCTGTCGACAGAAGACTTTAACCTTGTCAAAAATACAAAAAAAAATGTGGAAAAATACCTTAAAACAGAGATTTGGTATGTATAAATACAAATGTACAAGAAATATAACATATCACATATCAATAACGATACCACACAGAAACTCAAAATAAATGATGTTTCATTAACTCCTACAACATATTAAGCATGCTAACATTTGTTGGGACGACAAACCATGAAACATAACGAACATTTTCAAAACAAACCTAGTTCGTTAAATAACAAAAGCCAAAATTAAATTCAACACACAATTAATGCAAACACAAGGAAAATTATCTTTTCAACCAAATAATGAAATATCTCGTGTTGAATTAAAGATGTTTAAATTTATTGAAGACAACTTATTTCCTATTTTATGCATGCTTAAATATTCATCCATTGCATAGGGAAGTAAACTGGTACTTTTAAATTTCAAATTTTCATGAATAAATAAACTGAAATTTAATAACAAACAGTCAACAGTTCGTAAAATACGTAGATCATAAAATCCGAACGAACTATTTCATAAATGTAGAGAAAATGTAAAAATTAGACCAACAAATGGCTGTAACTTCATTCAAAAAGCACGACAATTCATACCTACACCACCAAATAATGTATTAATGATGTATATTCACCGCTTTCAATTTCATTAAAATATCTTATAATAAATTCGGTCACAGCATGCGTTTTTTATGGCACTGATAATAATTTTTCTCCACTGAGTGAACATTGAAAGTTTATCAAGCACAAAAAAAGTCACACACTTCCTTAACTCTAAACCTTCATAATTATACACCATCACTTTTCAAAAACTACACAAGCTCAAATCAAGATTAAGCATACATTGCATCAAAACCTTTTCAATACAATTACTAAAGTCGACCCCTTCAGAATGCAAAAATAAAAAGCTAAACCTCAGCCATACCAGCATAAGAAGAAAAACCTCCACCAAACACTTGATTAGAACTCGTAATACTAATCAGATAATCTAAGACACTTAACTCCAGAAATGAAACACTTTTGTACAAGCTGCAACTGATAAGCAAACTGGCATAATTCCTTTTTTTCTGAGAGAATAACAAAAGATAGACAACTATCACTTGATTTAACCTAAATTCCAATTTCCCCCAAAAAACTACAAGTTTTAATCCAGACACATTTTTTTTATTGAATTTATTGATTAAACCCACAGAACAAAAATTCTCCTTTCAAAATTTTGACAAAATTTGATGAAAACCAAACATGTTTTTTTTTTAATAAAAAAAGTGGGTCACAAATTCCTCATAATACACACTCTATTTAATTTCCAACAATAAAATACTATCACAGATTCATGTCACTTTTACTCTGAGTTAAGTCGGTCCTGTCATCAGTTTACATAGAATAATGTATTTGCCATATAACATCCAACACATAGAACACCTGAGGAAATATAACACTAAAGCCTCTTTTACACTCATATGAAAATGTAAAATTTGGTCAAATTGGGACTTCACAACAACTTAACTATTTGAACATAAATCTTTTAATATCAAAGTTTAAGAGAGAGAAAAACAAACTTGAATTTAAAGTTATTTAACAAAAACTACCCGAGTTCAAACAAATAAACAAAAACTAACTTAAATTCAAACAAATAAACAAAAACTAATTTAAATTCAAAGCAAATAAACAAAAACTACTTGAATTCAAAGTTATCAAACGACATTGACACTAATGAAAGAAGTAACAGTTCAACAATTATTTACCAATTTCTTTGGATAATTTTTATGCTGGTTTACTAATTCAGTTGAAATAAAATGAAAGGAATGTAATCCTGTATTAAAAGAATAACTAAAGGAGCAGTTGCCAGATGATTAGGAGGGGCCAGGGGTAATGTTCCATGGAGTTTATGTTCAACTGTCACCAGCAATTGTAATATTCCAACTTAAATATCTTACATATTTTTCTAGCTTTTACAGGATCTGTTTTCCCAAATGTTTCAGTAATAAAGGAAGGCACGAACAGAAGAAAACCGGGAGTAATTAATAAGTCTTACAACCGAATCACTGATAAATAACTACAAATACCACAGAAATAGCACAGTGATTTCAACAGACTGAAAAATCTCAGCGAGCTAAAATACGAATAGTGTAAAGGTGGCTTTATACTATCAAAAAACAAGTGGGCATAAAATTTCATACATTCATCTCATAGTAAACTATCTTAACCTATATTTCCAAAACGTTAAAGATTATGAAGTGAGGGATTTATTACAATCCCCAACGCTTCTAATATTCAATAAATGACCGGATTACAACCTAGTCAGATTACAATTTCTGATATAAATACGGGAGTTCGCTATTATGCAAAGTAATATCATCATTATTTATGTATCTGCCTTGATTTTAACTATAGATTATCTCTATTTTAAAAAATGGTATGTTGTGGTCCGCTAATCATAAGAAAAAATAACTGTCATAAAAATTTGTCAGTCGGGACCTCCGACAAATGACTGAGATATTTAATGGTTTATTAAGTATCTATTATATGTTATAGTGAAGGAAAACACTAATGAAGGTATCATGAAACAAATGATCACTTAAAACATAAAATACACCCAAAACCATTGTAAGAATACCATTGGGGGCTAGCACATTAAAGGACGGTGTATAATGATGTAGTAAGGCCTAAAATGGTCATATTGGCCCAAAAACACATTAAAATATAAAAAATATACATATATTATACAACTTTCATATGTATACATATGATAAATATATTTATCTTGTATGTATGTATATATGTATATATTTGCATATGTATGATAAATGCAGGGGTGAAAGTTGAAAAATTAAAAAAAAAAACATTAATCTTACCCTCTGTACTACAGATACAAAAAAAAGTCAGTAGGGTCTGGATCTGAGAAAAACCGGAACTCCCGGAAATTTCCGGAAAACTTTCAACCATGTAAATGAATTTCTGGTTTGTGTGGTCATTAAGGACCTTAATCCACCATTATACACCTGCCTGTCAAATGTGCTAACCTCCTTTGAGGATTCTGGTATATTCAGAACAATCTTGTAACTCAGGTTTGTGATCATTTTGCTATGAATAAACTGTACTTCATGTTAAACAAAAAGAAACATGATGCCACATCTGAACACTAAAATACATCGTAATTTCACCACCTAATTAACATACAATATACGCTTTCAAAGAAAATATGCAATTCAAATTTGCATTAAAACCTTTCAATAATGAATTTCCTCGTTAAGTCTTAAAAAGCCATGTTGTATTGTTCCTAATTGTCAGTTCATGAAAACCCAATGCTGACTAGTCCACATATTTTCAGACATTATCACGAGGAAGTACTGTAAAACCTCAATAATGAGACCACCTTCTTGACCAGCCAGAAAAATCAGTTTTTTTAGTAATCAGGTGGTCTGTTTAACAAGTTAGATTATAGGGGAGTTATTGATAGCCGGCCCGAAAATAATTGGTCGTTATAAAAATAAGAGGTTGTTATAACAAGGTGGTCGTAATATTGGGGCAGTTGCTATTTGAAGTTTTACTACAGTATACATACTAATCTGGCAATATGTGGTCACTGGTATCAGAATTAGGTGACTGTTGTGTTGTAGGGATGGTGCGTATATAATAGTGACTTGAGACTTCAAATGGCCACACGGACCAAAATTACATTTATCATAATTCATGTACATACATATACAAGGGTAACAATCATTTCTTGATTTATCACCATATTAAGAACAGTATATCATACAATTCATCAGTAAAAACTAGGTTTTAAAAAACTAATATTTGTTTAAAATTTATCTACTGGTTTGTCTGATACTACACCAAAAATCGAGAACAAGCAAATCATATGGCCAAAACACCCCCAGTTAAAGCGTGTCAAATATTTGCAAACTACACAAAACTACACAGAAATTATCAGCAGAAAAATGTCAACAGAATATTTGTAAGGAGATATCCTTGCTGAGATAGACAGTAAGAAATATCTTCAGTATTTACACTTGACAATTTACGATCACTTCAAAACTTCACATAAATATTTGGCGCCATTTTTGTACAAAGCGCAAGAGTAAACTAATCAGTTTTATTCTGGTAAAAAACAATGGAAATGACAAATGGCATACATGGAAATAAAATAAAATGCCACAATTATGTCATGCTCATAAATAACTGGGATGACAAATATGGAGAAAAAAATTGTTGAAATATGGAGAAATCTTGAAATCCCGTCAAAAAATAAGAGGTCATTTACACAGAGATGATCACTAAGTGAGGTTTCACTGTATGTTAAATTTAAGGACAGAGTTTGATTTTATGCTAATACTGAGTGAAGTCAATGTCACTTTGACCTTTTCATTTTACTCATGTCGTCCATCCTGAGTTTCAGGGTCCAAACTTAACACTAACAATTTGCACTTTTTTCAAAATGACATGTCGAAATGGCTGTATACAGTAAAACATGGTTATTGTGAATGACTATACAGTGAAGTATTTACTTCTCCCCATACACATAAAATACCCTACCTTAGTTTAGGCCTAAAAAAATAGGTTTGTTTCCTGTTGCCCGACCGACTCATCTTTTACCTGCCGACTCAACTTTTTATGGCATCCAAATCGTAGTGCTCTATTGAAAAAATCCCTACCTACTGACCCATATTTTTTGGGCATTTCACCGGAAACAAACCATTTTTTGATTAGGCCTTATCGTTATGGACATATATCAGTGAAATATGGATATAACAAAGAATTAATTCCGGTCCCAGGAATTTATTATATATGTGTACTACTGTATGTATGGTGTAAAAATTGCAAAATTTCAACGCAACGTTGATCTAGATGTAACTTGAATAACTATGTCAGACTATCTTATCTAAATCATATCATGCATGTATATAGCACAACTAACTTAAAGGCAGATGTTTGCATAACGATACCCTGATTTAACAAGCATGCATAAAAATATTTCATGCTTCTGTAACAATTAACGGCTAAGATATAATATATACCAATGGCACTGATCTTAATGTGAAAATTGCAGTAAGCAGTTTCTGCAACACGACTCAATGAACAAGTATTCCACTATCATTAGGCAATAAAAATAGTGAAGTTCACAGTTATTTGACAAAAAATTAGGTGAGACATAGGTCGAAAAACTTTTCTTTCTGATTTATTTTTCTACCTACATTACTTTGGAGGTATAATTTGTTCCTAAACGTTTTCATCCTTTGGATTCTGCTGGTGGAACGTATGGTTTGGCACCAAAAAAAGGAACAGTGGGTCATGTGACTGTAAACACGACTATTTTTTTTCAGGCCTAATGTCTGATTCTATGTAATACACTGTGAAATGTAGAATAATTACAAGATTTTCGAGTACAAATAAAATGTTGGTGTATATAGTTGCTTTGTTAAACAGGAATTAATGATCCTCTTCACATCCTACTGATAATATCTTCAGGTTTACATCACAATTAAGGTACAAGAACTTAGAGCAGCTGTTTAATTACATTTTTGATAAGAACTAATTGTTAAAGCTTTCTTTATATTCATATTGGAAAGGGGAGGTAATCTAGGTAAAAACCTACAAGTACATTGATTGGATTAAGTCCCTTGCAATGATATGGCAATGCATTAGATACACAGTGCAATACTGAAAATTGACATTTATGCTGAACAGATTTGTGTAGTACTGAAAATTGACATATATGCTAAACAGATGTTTGGGCTTCAAGTAAATACAAGGGAAGTAACTCTATTTTGTCAAATTAAAGTTATACCACAGTAGTCTCCCTTTGTTTAAATAATTCTACAATTCAATTGACCATACTTTTTGCGAGCGCATACAAAATATCTCCACAGCAAGCATACACAATATGCTCTACAGCATTTCTTCCTGTGATTAATTATATGATAAACATTTCATTCACATGATTTATTAGTACAGACTCGCACGTAGTACATTGCGGTTAACGATACATGAATAATAAACCAACACATTCTTGTTAAGGTAATGAACGAAATAACATCAAGAAATTATTTGTAAACAGCAAAATATCTAATATCTTACACATACAATCCTGGAGTATATTGTTGCATACATTGACATCTATCACTTGATACCTGCAGGTTGTCAACATAATCAGGAACAAGAAATACAGCATTATGCCAACAAATTAGGTATCCAACAGTTTACTAAGTATTTTAAAACCTCCTATTTTTAGTAATAATCATAATGACCTACACCTTGACCCCTGATCCCTAAATACAATCCTAATTTAGGTCTCCATACAACTTTGCTACATACCAAGTTTGATAGCATTGTATAAGGTCAATCTAAACTAACATTATCAAGTAGAAACCAATTCTATGAGACTGCCACACCCACTGCCCCACTCAAAGACACACCCCAATCTATTAACCAGTCTTTCAACTATCTTTAAGCAGATATTTACAGTCTTCCACGTACATGATTTACATATATACATCGAGACAAGCTCCATATTTACTGCTCAATAAAATTCTAAAGATAAATTCAACATTACCTATTGGTGAGCTTGCTTTTAAAGCTTTGAGATCTCTCCATCCTGGGAGAAGCAGATGTATCCTCCTCCATTGTCACAGAATAGACCAGAACACAACAATACTAGGGTTTATATAACTATTAAGTTTCACATAAGTACTTCCGATCTTCACAAGTAGATGAATTTTGTGTTAATATTCAACAAAAACCATTTCGATAAGTTACAGTATTCATAAGTACATTTTCAACACGACCGCATTTTTCAACCTCTCAACAACATCCTTAACACATTCAAGGTTTTCACAACACTTTCTCAGTCAGTTTCATGTATACAGAGTTACAATATCATACAAAATAATCACAATACCTTCAAATGATCGGTTGCTTTATACCTACATAAAAAACCTACCATTTTGTAAGTAACCCATTTACCATTGGTGTGAACAATAAAAAATACGTACTCTACTATCAAAATACCAGATAAATTAAGAGAAAAACTTCTAATTGACAAAAAGAGATTTTAACTAAATAGCCACCATTCTCAGGTCAAGCAAGGTGGTCGGTTGTTGTAACCATTGTACTATATAACATCATACTATAACCATTCCACCCAGTACTAACCCATTCCTTCGCAATGCAAATGACCATATCAACACATACAAAGTGAAACTTTTTTAAGATCTTCCAACAATTGTGTTTCACACTAGCCTTGTACCATAGATATCTTATAATCTAGATCAGCAGTTTGATGCTCTACAGATTTATTTCACTGGGATTTTTAAGTGGCACCAACAGTCAAGGTCATTTAGTGACAGTTTTAATGATGGAGGAAGACCACAGGCGCACGCCAGGGTAGAAGCACTAACCTTCAGCAAGCCAGCTGAGCAGCACCTCACATATTAATTATTTACGTCCCGGGTTGGATTCGAACTCACAGCCGTGAGGGACTACTGAAAACCAGTCTGAGACCGCTACCACACAACCATTGAAGACCTCCTATAGATTTAATCGGAATAAGTTTTAAAATCAATGTCTTATGATGTATCATAAACCGTATAATGGAATCTTATAGAGTCCTCAGGACTATAGTTATATTTCAATCTTTAGGTAATAAATTGTACCTTAAAGCATTCAAATGAATTGTAAAATGTAGATTTCTATGTCCTATGAGACATTAAATTCCAATTATCAGCATGGGAACAACACTTCTTTATTACTGTAAACTGAATCTTTTATCTATCCATCTAGTTAATATCCCAATATATGAAGCTAAAATATCCAATTTGTGCAACATCGGCAAAATATCTTGTTCACTGTATGAGAATATTGGAACAATATAACAACATCAATTCTTGGTCGTAACAATTATTGATCTTACGTCAGCCATATGTCATGTATATATTCCTGGGACAATCTGGAGTGTATTGTAAACTATGAATGAATTACACTTAGTACAAGGAACTTATTAAATAATGAACAATAAAGAGTTCATTTATAGACGTTACACAGTTGAGTATTTTCCGTCTTCCATAAATATTATACAAAAATATTTCACTTAATTATCAATTAGTGCGAAACTTTTATACTGCTGATTATACAATTTACACAAACTGATAAAATTGATTTTTAAAAAAATACCAGAATTAAACATAAAATCATTAAACAGTCATTCCTCAGGTCTCTAAACAAATAATCTTAAACGCATGCATTTAATTTGTAATCAGTTTTCTCAAAAAAATGGTTCATTTCTTAAATTCATTATATCCATCATCGAAGCTAACTTTTCAATACTTTCTTAATACATTTTGTACCTCTAAAATGCAATTCTTGAAAAGAAACAGAGAAAAACTTATAAAAAACATCTTTTAACAAGTTGAAGAAAATCATCAGTATCAAACATTATAATCTATTTGTATAAAATGGTCTCCCTTGAATCACAAAATGAGTTTACAAATAGTTTTCAAAAGCTTTACAAATATCACACACATATCCAACATTCATATCTAAATCCAGCAATTTACAACAAGTTATTCAATTACATATTGCTGAGTCAGCAAATTTTATTTTTGGTAAATTTAGACAAATTGCAGCTTATGTTCAAAACAACTGCATTCCATGCATAACAATTACAAGTATTTACTGTACATTAATTCAGTGGAAAGTTGATACACGCAGTACAAAATAAGTATCCAGATCTACGTATATACAGACACTTGTATTATGTAGATTTCATCAATTAATGACTGATATAAGTGAGGTCAAATACAAGAGTTATGTCAATCACCAGTGTTTGTTTAACATCGAACCAAACATTATACAGGGTAGTAGCATACAAGGATGACTGAATAAAACTATGAACATCTACATACAGGCTAATTCACTCAGTATAGTGTCAGGTCCAAGGACCTCTGCTGCATGAGTTCGAACCACAACAGGGCACATGATCCCACAGTGACGATTTGGTAGAAGACATCATATCTTAGGCCATTTGTCTTCCACCACTGATCATTCATCAAGGAAATGTTAGCAGTTACTTGCGGAGGACATAGAATTGAGGGGAACTAGGTTAATTGATGGCTAGTATGTAACAAAAGTACAACTGGAAGCAGGCATTAAACTGGCGATTTAAAAACAACATTTTTCTAAAATAACGCAATATCAGAAAGTTCAATTCAATATAACCTAATTAAACCTTTATCAGGTCAAACAATCACACATGAGACAAAATTACTGATTTTGAATAAACCTTATCAATCACAATCTGCGTACATACCAAGGAAGCCTAAGACACTTACTTATTAATGGTTTATTATGGTTTATTTTTTATTAAAAAATTTTTTTAGCGCCAAACAAAGCTGAAAATTGTGACTTTAATGACAAAATCAATTATATGATACACAAACATTCTTACAAAGCAAGCTGTTTTTAATATAAAAAAAAATAATAAAAAAAAGTTTTATAAAGCCATCTTAAAAAACTATTGCTTTGCAGTTACACATCAAGCAGATTAAAAAATCCAACGGCCCATTAGTTTATTAGAGGTTTTGACAAAAAAGTTTTCATCGTTTATTCAAGCTTTCTAATTTCATTACTAGCATATCATGTTAACAAAAAATGCCTACCTACTTACTTACTAGTTAAAATTTTGGGTCACATAAGCACAAACCAAAATTTTTTAAGGATGGACTTAATGTGAATTTTCGTTCTGACACAATCTATTTAATAGTAACCAAAATTTTTTTTTGTCAACTTCATCTCATATTACAGAAAATAGTGAATCATTATACAGTCATTCTATCTTTGACAATAAAAGAATGTACTCTTTATTTGCAGTTCTTTATCAAATTGTATCCAGCTAAGACTAAATTAAACAAATTCATTTATACCGGAGTAAACTAGAATGTATGATTTACTTGTAAACTGTTTGTTAGGACCGCACTGATATATAAAACAGATTAACTGTTGTCAGTGATTGGTGGCAGCAATTGTTTTTTTCTCTTATAAAAGTATCATTAGGCCATTTTTAAAAAAAATGTTTGTTTGCAGTTACAAGACCAAACCTTTCAACAGTAGATGGGTAGGCATTAATTTTATTAACATTATATGCTTGTACTGAAAACAATAAGGCTGGAATAAGAACTGAGAAAATTGTCAAATTGCTAAAAATATTTTTTAGGTCATAAGGTTTTTTAGTGAATCTATTGCGTTACTGCAAACCAACAAATTTTTAAGGACGGCCTCATCTGAACCACAGAATATATCACATAGTGCCAGTTTTATACATACCATATATATCTATTTAAATGTTACATTCAAGACTTACAATATACTTAGTCAATTTTAACTTAAATAAGATTAAATGTTTTAAGGCAAAAATGAAAACTAGTTTATTTTCTTCCTTATTAAAACAGAGTTGTACATTTTTTCCAGTTTTCTGTTGTGATTAAGACATTTCAGCACATTCCAATGTTTAATATCATAGAGAGTCTAAATGACGTTTGAGCCAAGCATCATGGGAAATGAAAAACAAAGTTTGGAGACCAGTCTAGGAATGCAGCAATGTCATTGGTCAATTTTTGGTTAATGATACAAAGCGACCAATAGAAGGCTTTTATGGTGAGACTAGACTCAAAAATTATTAGTTTGATTTGAGAGTAATTAATTATTGTTCACAAACACATGGCAAACAGGTTACCATTAAATTCATTTTAACTGTAACTACAAATTATGCTTATTATCACAAACATAGTGCAAAAAAAGAAACAAGAACAAATCAGTATTGTAACTGCTAGTGTATAATCACACATTCAATAATATACCAATTAATTAAAAAGATCCAAAATCAAGATTTACATCCATTTTAAGATACAAACTTTGGCAAAATTCATCACATGCACAATACAAACATAGTATACAATAAATATGATTCCACCACTTGACTAAACAGATATACAACTATCCATACAACATACTGAGTTGACTAAATCCTCACCAACATAGTAAACAGAAGTCATACATCAATTGTAAATAAGTAACAAAAATTTGCAAACGGTGACATTTTCTACTTCACTTGGAGTACATACTTGTGAAATGAACAAAGCAATTCATTATCCAAAATGAAACATCCCCACTTACAGTAATTTTCGGAATTTTGAGGCTAACATGAAAAATGCTTCAGATAAGGCTTTTCCTTTGTAATTTTTAGTTTATGAAACCGATGAATATAGACATAGGAAATTTCCCGAGGGAATAGCTGAAAAAATACAAATCAAGATCCCAGATATATTGTTAAGTACTTATTTTTCAGCAAACAAGAATTTTGAAGATAGCCAGACAGAACATTTCGCATTCGGGACACCACGGCCAACTACGTGAAATCTCTGTAACTGGTAAAGCTGACAATGGAACTCCCTGGAATTTCTCAGATGTAAAACTGAGAAATGTGACAGCCTCGATGAAAGAAATGCCAGTCAAGTCTTTTTTTGTTTACAAACAGCTGTATATTGAATATTATATACTGTAAAAAGCAAAAGATTACCCTCCTTGAAGACATATAAAACAAAATTCTGAAATATAAATGCTAAAAAGTCTTACTTACTTATTTGATTATTGGTAAATAGACAGCCATATCACAAATATAAGGTACAGAGACATATCAAGCTACCAAGTACATCTGAGATTGCAAGGAGGAAATGAATCAGCCGAGGTGTTCCAAATGGAGTATTTTGTACATTTTGAATAGTTACAAACCTACAGCAATTAACAGTGACATCATGAAAATACCTGCCTGGACTTCTAAATAAAAATGAAATTCAGAACCTATTTACCAACACATGAAAATAAAATGAAATTCGTTTAAAAAGTAATAAAAATTTATACTCATGTTCTGTGCGATCATAAATTTTAATTTAGGACAATAACAGAATATTCAAATTATAACACACCCTATTCGAGTTTGAAAGTTAGACAAAGCAGGATGTTCATGATAATGTTTTGCCAACAGGAATTTCATATTTTTACAAGCATGTATTGCCTGGAATCAATTCTGTAAAATAATTGCATATATAATAGTTCTTACCTGGATTTATCCCTCAAGGGTGGTAACTCTAACTGTGTTGGTCGAGAAACTTTGTTGTTAGTCAAGTTATCTCCCCCATTTTTGTTATTTTCTACAGCTAATTCTTTCACATTATTTTTTTCACTAATAACATTGTCAAATTCTTCCATGATAGAAACAGAAGCCATTTTAGTGTCATATATAGTCTTATGTACACCGTCAAGGCTTTTACCACAACTACCACTAATGTTTCCAGTAAATGGCTTACACTAACTTATCTGCGCATCACTATGAAACAGTCACGAATAAGATGCATGTATCTAAGTTCAATCAATGACTCAATGATGTATTAAAGGCATGACTCAAAATCTCACAAAACAGATCATTTATACTACTACTCATCATTAGAGATCAAGTACTTTAAAATAAAAAATAAATATAGAAAAAGTTTACTTCCTTTTTTGTTTAAATATATGCCAAAAGATCAAATTACAAAGACCACAGCTTCAGAGAAACAACTCAAATAGTTTGATTTCAAGCACTGAACCTTTCACTGTACAATAACCCATCTTTCTTTTTTTCAAGCAAGCCCAACAGCAAGGTTCATTAGGTGACTTCTCCAGCTTTTACGGTGGAGAGAGGAACCAGGCACTCACCTGAGTGGAACCACCAACCTTCTGTATGCTTGCTGGACAGCTTCCTCAAACATAAAATTTGGTACTGGGAGGGATTCAAACTCACAGCAGTGAGAAGCTGGTGAAAACTAGTCAGAAACCATAACCACTCAACCACAGAGGCCCCCTGCCTTTTATCAAATCCGTTTCCCACAGCTGTCAGGGTTACAGTAAGCATGCAAATGTTGCACAATCACTCATGCATTCACTTTAAACCCATGGCTATAACAATTAACAAAAGGACCCAAACCGATCCATGCACAAGTTGGACTATGACTACATATTTCATCTCTTATTATATTGTCATAGTATTGTGAAAGATAAATGTATCTCGGAAACTCTTATTTGCCTCCTAGACAAGGTGTGCACTTTTTACAGACATATCAAACACCACATATCAGAAATCCTATTCAAATTCACCATATACCAGGTAATGACTCAGAGGACACTCATACAGTCAGTGACAGAATCAGGGAGAAGATTTATGACCTTATTTGTAAAAGAACTACAGTAGAACCTTTCTAATCTGAACTTGCTCAGACAGACAAATATGTTCAGTTTAGAGACGTTTTCCAAATACAAAGGTTCCTGATTCCAAAAGTTTTTTAGCATTAAATACACAATAAAAAAATCGGAACCAGCCATCATGTTTGGTTTAGAGAGGATTCCAGATTAGAAATGTTTGGATTAGAGAGGTTAGACTGTATTATACATAATAAAATACAAAACTTAACAGTACAGAAAATAATATGAAACTTAACTGTAGGAAGTAACATTAGTTTGAACAAAGAGAAAATATTGACTGAACAGACTAAAAAAGAAATCTAACCATTACTGTTCAATTTAGAATTATTGCCCATTCCATATTATGTTACAGCATTAATAGATAGATTTCACTTTATCAATTTAATAAACAAAGCAAGTGTACATGAAAGAAAGGTAAAATCAATGCTGCCACATGTTTACACATCCAAATAAAAGTCAATGGCTCCGGACTGAATTAGCAAATAGACAAAATTTTACAGACTGTCTGAAGAATTCAGACAATGCATAGGAAGAGTCTTTTAATTCTAGACCATGAGTGCATAGCAGTGAATTTTTCCTCCTTTGTCCAATCAAAAATAAAGGCATTTTTTCCCAATTCCTGACCTAAAATCCCTAGAAATTCCCAACACACCACACACATTTTTCCCCGATTGGACTGAACTTGGACCCTTTCCCAAAATTACAATAACACTGCATAGTGCAAGCATTACTAAATGAATCAATACTTTTTTGTGATTTTCTGAATCACACAACCATGTTTTATATTGAAGTATTCCAAGTTTTGCACAGTATTTGAATATTCCAATGTTTTTAAATCCACTATTCCAGACACTTAAAATCAATCCAAACTCATAAAAAAAACAATGACACTACACATACCACAGATATGTCAACCTTCGCATACAACAGAACACAAATTTCCTCATTCATGGAAGAATTCAATATGAATTTAAACTAGAAAAGATCATTCAATCTAATCACAGTGCTCAGTCATGCATAACAAATGAAAACAGCTACAAGTCGACAAAACACATCATAGACTAGAATCAATCATAATATGAGGATTTTTACTCTGTTTTAATACACACCTGAACAGATATACAATATTTGTAGCAAAATTACCAGCAACAACAACAACAACTTGATGTATTTGAATTAAATGTGGCATGAGACTTGAAATCAAAATAGAATATAAAATAGGCTGAAAGTTGTTATATGCTCATAATGTAAGGCTTCTAAATTTGTCACTTAATCCAACACATCAGACACTATTAAATCACACCATTCATATGTTTATTTGAAATTTTAAACTCTAAGTATGAATTTATCATTTTATATCCTAATGAATCTTAACTATATGCACATTTTTTATCATTAAAAGTTGAGTCATTTTTTCTCAATTCAGAGATAATTAATATGATTCATACTATAAAATATACAAACAAAAAGAAAACTGAATAATCAGAAAATCTTCAATAACAGCTGATTTTTAAATCTAGTTTCATTTACAGTCAAATTACTAAGATAATAAAATTGACAAAATCAGCAATAACTTGAATTTCATATTTCCCAAAATGCCCGAAACTAATTAATCTAGTTTTATTTCAGACCAATTTTGACACGCTTGCATTCATTGAAGGAAGTAAACTTTTAACCATAAAATAGATCAATTAAATCCTGTAACTACTTAAACACCTGTACAACAACATAACAATCCATATCACAATTAATATATAACTTCATGTTATTTCATTCATAAACAAACTCTCCCCAAACATATACTGGCAACTAGTATCTGTAGTTTCAAATTATTAAGACACATACTGTACATCCTCACTGCACACAAATTCAACTGTCATGGAAATGGATTATTTTACCACTAACATGTCTGACACATATTTTGAAACCCAAGTGTGACCCAATCTTCATTTAATTTATGCATAAATGGAAAACAAAATAAATAGATAAGTCACTAAAGGTTGAAATGTGCAATAAACAACAAAGAATGATTCCATGCATTATATTCATCCCAATAAATTCACCATCCAATTTTCAACTATTATCTACTACCTTCTTCTAGTAAAATTTCACAATTGTAATTGTTAGTCAGCCATGATTTTTTTAATACTGAGTTTAACAACATTAATAAGCATTCTGTAATTGTGAATTTTTCAAATGATTATGTAACATACATTCACACAATCAATCTGAAGCACTTTATACATTCATTTTATTGAAACTTCTTGGAGTAAATACGGCACAAAGAGTTAATGATACAATATCCCGGATTTAGTGTGTAATATTCACCGGTGTAGAACTTATATATTCAATGGGCATGCCTCGTAAATGATGAATATTAAGTAACCAGCTGTGAGCCCTGTGTTGCAATCTGCAGGAGACGTTACCAGTCATTCATGTTTACAATGTCATGCTGAAATCTGAACACTTGTGATTAAGTCACAAATGAGACTTATTTAAATCTATGAATGTAAATTTGTATATGAAATCTGAATTTAGTAAATACCAGAATTTTGAATGAGTCAGTTTTAATATATACCTTGATCACAAATTACACTTAATTTGGATAAGTGCTTTTGATATTAATCTAATTCACATAGCACTGAGCAAATGATAAATAAATTGAGATGCAAACATTGGTCCTCACCTATCGTTGTACTAAACATTTTTAAGATAATCATTGAAAAATATCGAAGTATACGAAAAACAATATTTCAACAAATATATCATGTTCAAAGAATATAGACGTGAGAAGTGGGATTTTTTAGAGGTTTATCATTCAATTTAAGCCTAAACACATCACTTAAATGCATGGTGCAAGTTGAAATGTTTGAAACTCCTGAAACTTAAGCTCTGCTGAATTGAAAATTTCAACTTAACAAATGTTTCAACTGATCTTTACAAGACCTCACATCAGCATTTTCAATTATATAAGGTGTGACAATAACAAAATCATTATTTTTCAAATAAAACAATTTTTCAACATTTTAGCTGCAATGTTAAAACCAAATTTCGATAATCAATCAGGACACACATCAAGTAACAACAGTAGTATCAAGACAGTTTCAACATTTTACTAATATGTGAACATCTTAGCCAAGATCCAATTCAACAATGGACGTTTTTGAGGAGTGATGACTTTCTGGGATACAATATATTGTATCATATTTTTAATCATTGTCATTTGATATAAATCCACGAGTTTACAACAGTGATGATTTTTTCACAATGATTATACAAAATGTATGAATCAAATGATTAAAATTTATGCTGTCTACATATTCAAATATCCACATGTGTCTAAATCAAAGTACCCGTCAAATTCTTAACTTAATGGCTTCTCCAAAATAATACATTCAATACACATGCAAAAGGATCGGTCATTTTCATGTGGGTAAATTTGAAAAAAAATATCAAATCCAGATATTAATATTATTTTTGTTTAAATTATTAGATAGACCATTTGTACACATGTGCAGAGACAATCATGATTGCACTATAATTTTAAATAAACATTGTATGTATTGGTTGTATTCACCAGTAAATGTGTGATTATATCAAGCGAGCTTGAAAAATATTTGGGTGTGACTTCTAGATCAAATGTTTACAATACAAGTTTGCTTCGCATTTCGATTTATTGATTTAACTCGTTATCAAGATAATGCAATCCAATGCAAATGACTCATTGTCTCAAACGTGTTCATAACTTGCATCTGATTTACTGACATGTGGGTGTGATAAGGAAATAAAAGCAAAAGGCATGCAGAATGATGGAAGTACGAAATATACTGGGGACGAATGCTAATTGCTACAAACAATAACATCTAAACTGACCTTCCAAGAGTTGTTAGCACCATACGGAACGGATGAAGTCAAAACACAACCTTTGGGATTCTATTTGGATAAGTTTTTCTTTTCTAAACTTCTAGGAGGTCGAAGTAAACGAAATATTCGATGTTGACAGTGATTAATGACGAAAATCTGCACCGAAAAACACCGGAAACATGAAGCGCTTCCTGTTTCCATATTTGGGAATGGAAATTCCAACCTGGTATAAAGTACAGTATCCGAAACGGAACGTACTAGTTTTATTCACTATTTAAAAAACATGTATAACCCTCGGTATGACCCGACCCCAAAGGTTTGCGAAATGGCGACAATCACGGACGGCGACAACTATATTTATAATTTTGAAATCTTTAATTAGAAG
This sequence comes from Lutraria rhynchaena, assembly GCA_008271625.1. Lineage (NCBI taxonomy): Eukaryota > Metazoa > Mollusca > Bivalvia > Venerida > Mactridae > Lutraria > Lutraria rhynchaena. The sequence goes on along the minus strand of VIBL01000004.1, from coordinate 2,798,888 downwards.
CACAAAACGTTTGTGATTGGCAAATACGCGACAGCTTTATAAAATATAACATAGAATGCTTTACAAGCAGTTTTGAGAAAACCAATACGCAAAGTATTCTTATTAGAAACAAAATATGATCTGATCAAAGGTGTCCGAGATGTGCCGGCAGGGAGATTACTAATAGCTTAATGCAGGATATATTGTCCACAATGTTTTTGAATGATCCGAAAACGGCACTATATTGAATTGTTTAATGACGATTATACAAAAATTAGGTTGCACGTAAAGTTTGTATGAGAAGATTTGTGTCATCGGGGATTTAGCATTACATGTTCGTACAGTTTTTGGATTATGTTCTCCACTATATCTCAGTTAAAAAACTGATGTTATATACGATTTTATCTAAAACGTTTAGTTTGTTGAAATTGAAAAGAAAAATTTTGTAGTGCCAGGGACTCTACATGTAATGTAGTGCTTATATCTATAACAAAATATTTACACAACCTATAGGTTAAGATTCCACTTTAGATCCAATGATTATATAAATTGGCTCCATTAGGGGATTATGTTGGCAAATAGTTACAAGTGGGCTCATATGAGATTATCATCGACTTGCCCTGTGACCTTTATGGGCTTGATAACATTAGGTGCAAACCACACGTACATAGTTATCAGTGTACGTATGTACCCCATTTTTAAGCAAAATTTAGATGGCAGGTCTAAATGCTCAACAGTTCTAGAATGGCCTGGAAATACATCATAGATAATCACATGTTTTTCAGGACGAACGAACGAACGAACGAACGAACGAACGAACGAACGAACGAACGAACGAACGAACGAACGAACGAACGAACGAACGAACAACGAACGAACGAACGAACGAACGAACGAACGAACGAACGAACGAACGAACGAACGAACGAACGAACGAACGAACGAACGAACGAACGAACGAACGAACGAACGAACGAACGAACGAACGAACGAATTGTACTATATATATAGCTTTTCAAGCTATTATCTCATACCTATTTTAGCGACGGTGGTCCAGTGGTTAGAGCGCTGGACTTGTGAGCCGGTAATCTGGGTTCAAATCCCGATCACAGCAAGTTATACCCTTCCATGAAAATTTTGCATAAATGTCGATTTTCCTCCATAGGCGGAGAAGTTGCCGGCTCCTTGTGGAAGAGTAAGTTGGTAGTGGTTAGTATACAGTCCAGGAAAACTGGTTAGGTGAACCGACCGCCGAATATAACTGAACCCAATAAAAATCAAATCAAATCGAGGTAACTGTTACATTGATATTGAATAAATCTCTTTGTAGTTATCTCCCTTTTAGAGAAAAAAAAGCGTTAAATACTGCGTATATTATCGTAATCCGAACATCTCTGATGCAATAATCATTTGAAATGATTGTAAACTATACGATATGGAGCTATTAACATTGACTTAATTTAAGTCAGCTTAGTATATAAGTTGGCGATATAGGAAGTATGTGAATGCCCGGTACACATTTACTGTTTTATTATAAGAATGAATAAACTGCAATAATTTTGTATATACCTCTATAACATACACTGTACATTGACCTATCAACAGATTATTTATTTTCGATTTATGTCTATTTTTAAGTATAAGTATTATTTTAGGTGTGATGGGCCGCCGTGGTCGAGCGGTTATGGTTTCTGACTAGTAATCACAAGCCCCCACCTTTGTTAGTTCGAGTCCCATTCGGGACCAGTCAAATTTCACATGTTTGGGAACAGTTAAATTACCTTACGGAAAGACGGTGGTTCTAGGTGTATGCTCGGTCCCCCCTACATCTTTTAAGATGGAAATATTGCAAAATGATCCTGGTTGTTGGTTAGACGTTAATAAAAAAAATTCGGTGAAAAAAAGTTATATATGTACTTCCCACAGGCGGACTGATGAGGAATTATTACAATGATTTCAAGAAGGTTTGATGAAAACAAACTGTCAGCTAGTGCATGCAAATCATCAAACGACCAACGATTGTTCATTCTTGATTTCAAAATATCCATGTGTGGTATGCGTGATCTGTCCACTTACTACAACTGAAAACAAACTATTGCGCTGATTTCCAGTTTCATTTATAAATGCGTATGAAAACATGGACCAAATGTAGAGGAAGATGTTGTAACTATGATTGCATTTATGGAACTATAGATTTATTGGCTTCTGTATTTGTTATTGATTACTTTAAATGGTCACTAAGCTCCAAGTCGATGAAAAACTTCTGTTTTGCATTTATAAACTTCTGCCCAGGCTTACAGGTGTCCATCTTCTGTTACTGCTGTGTTCCGGGCTTCAAGCGAGTGATTGTTGAGAATACTTCCAAATCTGACTATAACAGTCCTCTCAGTGCTTTGATTTTAAATTCTTATGGCAGTTCTTATCAACGAAACTTCTAGCAGAATACATGTTGTAAACAAATAACTTACGCTGATATTCGCGTCACCAGGAGAAAGTCAAATTTAAAAAAAAAATGAAGACATTAGCAACTCGTATATTTCACACGTTTCGTTGGTTTATGATCAACTTTTGCAAAATCACTAATTGTATATTAAAAATACCATTGCGTCTCACCGTGGGCTGTTTAGTCGATGCCTGCTTTGGTAACAGTCTGAAAATAATTGATACAATAAACACAGAGACAATGTTGACCTCGTTCGGTAGAAGAATTTTTTTATCGTTCATAGAAATTCTAATTTGCAGCCTAAAGGTTTGAACTCTTCTGTTTGTACCCATAATTGATGTTAGATAGTGTTAACAAAGACGAGCCTTGGAGGAATACCTGGACACCGATAAATCTTTAAGAGCGTGAAGTTGGATAAAACAATTGGAGAATAGTTGAACAATTCAGCAATAAATATTGTACGCTTTTGTTGTTTTCTTTTTTCAATATTTTTAGTTGAGTTATTCTTGTTTTGTTTGTCTGTATAAACTGCCTCATATTAACAATAATAAGGCTGTAGTATTGAATTATTGATACAATTTGGCCGTTGAAGTACATATGACCTAGGCCAAACTTTAAGAAAAATGTCGGTCTGCGGTAACGCGACCCAAACTTTTTTTATAGTTTGTAGGTAAAAAGGCATTCTTTTTTTCTTTATGTTTTAGTTGACAATAACTATATTGTATACTTACGAGTTTACTTAGAACAAAAGTTACTATGGCGAACGATTTTTTTCAATATTGATAAAAAAGATTTTGTGGTCAGAATCTTTTAATGAGTCGACCGTGTAACAACAACCCAACATTTTTTTGAAAATGACCTAACTACCATTATTATCTTAAAATAATTTACTAATTTGTAATGCGTTTCGTAGGCTTAAAATAAACACAGGAATTTGTCAGTCCATTGTATATTACGAGTTTATTCACCATACTTGGCCATTGGCTTCTGAGAAAGTTATCATATCAGACAGCGTTAGAATCATCTGAAAATTAAAATTAATCAAATATTTGACGCTCGCAACACGTTTTCTTTTTTTTGTATTTGTATTTTTCGGAATTATTTTAACTAAGATGAGTGTCAGAGAGGCGGTCTGTGAATACATGGACTATGCGACAATTCATGGCATTGGTCGCACTAAAAATTCGCCATTCATCATAATGAAGATATTTTGGGTACTGGCGGTCTGTGCATCGTTAGGGATTATTTTTTGGCAGGTTTATGAATTGAATGAAAAATATCAGAGGTGAGTAATTTTTCTGCTGCATTTGATATTGTAAGATTTTATGTTTTTCATTAGGCATGTTTACGTCGTTTCTGATAAGAAAAATACAATACAGTAAATCACGGTTGTAGTGAACTCGTATATAGCGAAAAAATAGATACAGTGAAGTATCTTTTTTGCCAGATCGCGACCTTCCTTAATTCTTTTTTCTTTTTGGGTATAATGAAGTATGGAAATGACTAAGGAATTCTTCGGGTCCCTAAGAAGTCATTATAAACGCGTTCTACTGTGTATAGAACATTTCTTGTAAAGTTTATCAAATCTAAAAACTACACGTAAATGTAATTATGAATGATAAAATATTATAGACTTTTTAATAAAAAAAAAAACAATATGGACATTGAATCTATAGTATAATCCTATGTTGCTACTACTTCTTAAAACTTCCTTATTTATAATTACTGCTCACTTTAAGACCGGTTTTAATATTTCTGCTATATATTTTAACTTGAAATCTCTTCTATTAAGACCGATCACCCCTCCCCCTCCCCCGCACACACACACGAATGGAAGTGGCCTTAATAACATAGTTCTACTGTAGTAAACTCAATTTTTTATACAGATATTATACAACTTCTGCATACATTTTGTATTAAAATACATTTGATTAAGTAGCATTATTCATTTTTTATACTTGCATCAGTTGCATCAAATCTAGACTTTTATATCTTTATTCAGTTCTCCAGTCAGTACGTCTATTGAAGTGAAAACCAATACCAGTCTACCGTATCCTTTGATATCAATTTGTAACACAAACCCAGCCATGTTTAGCAGACTGGATCCTAATTCTCCAATGTACCAACTTTTAGACCTAGAGTCCAGACAATACTCGGGAAACCTATCCTTATACAACGATGTAGGCGTAAGTATCATACAGTTTTATTATTTTCTTGTAGAATAAAGGCGAGCTCAGTAATAAATCAGCTATCACCTCAATATAACGACCACCTCAATATTACGACCACTTTGTTAAAATGACTACTTATTTTAGGGTCGGCATTCAATAACACCTCTATCATTCAACTTGATAATGAGACCATCTCATTATTACGACCAACTCAATATTACGACCACTTTTTTATAACGACCACACGTTTTCAATACCTCCCCTATAATTCCACTTGATAATGAGTCCACCTAATCATAACGACCTAATTTTTGGATCCCGAAGGCAGTCTCAGCATCGAGTTTTTACAGGCCAGAAAAAAAAATAGTTTACGGTTACCCGATCCATCCTATGTTTTATGACCGACCCTAAAGTTTCTGACGGAAAAATTCATGGTACGAAAATATTTGGGGATGAATCCTACTGCCTCGTATATTCTCAAAAGGTGCTCAGACAAAAAAATAGAAAAGGAAAGCCTTTCGACCCTCCACCCCTAATTGTTTTGATCAAGTAACACCAAACATGATAATGTTTTACTGACTTCAATCTTGTTAAGTTTGTCAACATTTAGATTCATGATTCAAATTAATTTTACTTATTATTAATTTTTATTCATATCAAAAGAAATCAGTTACGAGTTTCCGAAAAAAATCCTCTAACACATGAAACCCATTCATGTAATTGTTTAATAAACAGCACTGTAACGCACTGTTATAGTGAACTCAGATATAGAGAAGTTCTTTCTTTTCCCCGAACGCAACCATCTTTATTTCATTGTTATAGATACAGTAAAATGAAATAATTTTTCAGGACTCCTGAAATTCACTATAGTTGTGTTCTACTGTAAGCATTTTTTTGACGATTTTTTTTTCAGGATTATTACAATTACAACTACACATACTTCGGTAATTCATCCGGGGAAAATGAAATAGGTATGTATTGTATGATATTTATGTATTATCTAACCTTACAGATCCTGTAAATATTACAGTGATTGTAAAGAATTAGTTCGTTTGAAATTATTCTCAATATTTTTTACCAAAACCTCACAGAGAATATGTTCCTTGTTCTGGATTCGAACTCACCAATCCATGGTCCGTAAACCTAGTGATTTACCTATTGGGTTAAGCGGTGGGCTTCCAGGCGAAAACCAAAACTTTTAAAAAATGAATTTCGGTTTCGCAATAGATTTATTTTATTTTAAAAAAAGGAATTCATATCTTTTAACCAGTTTGTTATGAAGCTAAAGAAAAAAAGGCAAAAAATCTACTTTAACAATTGAGCGAAATCATTCAAATTGATATGAACTATAGGTTGCATCATTTTCAAAATAGATTGACCTTTTAAAAAAATCAAGCAACATGTACAACATTGCCATGCGCGTAAGAAATCAACCAATACATTATTTTACGATATTTACATAGTAAACTGTTCCATTTTACGATATTTACATGGTTGACTCTTATATTTTACGCAACGATCGTACGCTAGCAAGTGTAATATCAAATGACGTTATACACTACTTCTTTTTATGCAGAAGAGTAAAATAAATTTATATCTCAGAGGAATAAAATCTAAGAGCCTGAAAACACAGTGGTTGTCGTTTCTGGCGAACAATTGTATGCCATAAACAGGTAAATTATTTTTGCAGAAGAATATTAATAACATATTCCCATATATTGTCAGTAGCTAAAGAATTGACCGTCGTTTGACTGCGAATCATTGAACCACGAGTACTGCTCATATTGTTTTCCGCTGTACGTTTATACATGTATTCAGATGATGACATTCTGACAGCGACAGCGAATAAGTTTAAGATGTTGTTGAGCACTACGACTGATGAATACTTGGAGCATATATCACAGAGAGAAACGGACTTTATTCTCATGTGTAGTTTCTATGGGCAAAAATGCTCACGGTAAGTTTAATGGTTACGACTGCAGGAAAGAATCAGATTCTTCATGTTGTACTAAATCACGCGGTACCCAATATCTTACCTTCAAATGAACTACGCGTGTTCAAAATATTATTCTCAATACTCACTTATTAAATTGCCCCAACGGCGCCATCGATCTGTTTGGTTATGCATGGAAAAAGGACGGACATCGCTGAAATGTCACTTGAAATTGATCGGATATTTCTTCGTTTACATGGGCTCGCATCAAACATATCTAAAGGCTATTTTGTAAACAATAAATAAAAATTGAACTAATATTGTGGTAATTGATAAGTGGTATCACTGATGTGAATGTTGTCTGGTTTATTGAACATTGATTCGCGTAAGAATTCATAATGTGACGTCCAAATCTTCAAAAACAATCAGTGACGTCGATACAGACAGTTTTACCCCACCACCCCCATCCCACCAAACCAAAAATAAAATTATTTCAGGATTTTAACCATTATAACTACACATATTGCGGTAATTCTTCGCGAGAAAATGTATCGATTTCCAAGACTGGATATTTTTCACATGTACTTGATATACCCTGCTGAATTGTATTCACAACTGCTACAAATACTTTCAGGGATATGTTTCAGCCCCTTCGAACATATGACTACGGTATGTGCTATAATTTTCGTCCCGAAAAGGACCCACGTTTAAAGAACGGATATACGTCGGTGTCAGGGACAGACTATGGTAAGCACGATCACGCATACTGATATATATTGACATTTAATGTACATAAAATGAAATTATCACCAAAGCGATTCACAGTAAAACGTGGTTATAGTAAACTCGGATATAGCGGATAATCGGATGCAGCGAAGCGTATTTGTCCCGGACATATTTTTATTAAGTATTTTCTTTCACTGGGGATTAACGTCGCACAAACAACCATTGGGGGCTTTTCTAACTTTAACAGAGGAGGAAGGCACCAGGCGTACAGTAGAGTAGAATCAAAGACCTTATGTGAGCTAGCTGGACAGCTCCCTCGTACGTGGTAACCTTAATATCGGGAGATTGTGTGCGCTTCACGCTGGAATCAATACATAGAAAGAATATACAGTGAAACCTCTCCAAAGCAACACCCTTTGGGAGGCGCAAAATTATGTCGTTGTTGAGAGGTTGCCGCTCTAGAGAGGTTAAATAAATAGTCAAATCGTACAGTTGGGAAAAAGCATGCTGTTGTTGAAGGGAGGTTGTCGCTCAAGAGAGGGCACTCTGGAGACGTTGCACTGTATTGTGTTTTATTTTATTTTATATCATGTTTTCAGACACACTCATAAGTCAATCAAAGGTGATTGTAATCGTCACCGATGAAATATATTGTTATTAGAAATTAATAATCATTAATAATTAATAATCAAGTTTCCAAATATTTGCTAATGTGAACATATATTTTTCTCATATTAGTACTGGAACTACTTCTGTTCGTCAACCAAGAAGACGCATTACCCTTTGTGTCATCATCCACTGGCATTGTTATACAACCGAATATAGACGGCGGCCTCTTAAATGAGGAGAAGAGCGTTTTTATTCCTACAGGATTTCAGGCAAACATTGGACTCGAACATGTGCGTGAATTAATCCGGGTTGCCATGATATAGAGCTCGTCTGTTTAGCTCAACAGGTTGAGTTCGAAACCTAGACTCCGTGACCATATGGCTGAATAACATTATATTTCATAATGTGTTCTTATATTGATTCTAAATAATGTTTTCTTAATTTATTGTTGTCTTTGTTCTTGCCACTGTTGCCACTTTTTGTGCAATTAATTTACGTAGCAGTAAAAAATGTTTAAACAAAGAGTTTTCGCGTCTGCATGGTTCATAATTGAGTCAAAGAAGAGCCAGCTGTTGCAATCGACAGTCGGCTGAACATGCACTGACAAATAGATCTGTCGGGTAACCGGAAACAAACCTATTTTTAGGCCTAATATTGAAGTTTTATTGTCCATTAGTTACGTACGTTAGAAATTTGTTAAACTTTTATATAGTCATGTTTATAATGATTTAGGTGGAGTATGAGAGTGTACCCGGAAAGCAGCGTCCAAAACGGTGTTCAGATGATTCATACGAAAACCTGTCGGTAAGTAAAAATTTATATAACCTACTGCATACTTTAACACAAACTACTTTTCTGGTCAGTCTTCCCCTATACTAAGACCACCCCGCTGTTAAGACCACTTTTTTGAAGAACCGTAGATGGTCTTATTAGCGGGGTTCTACTGTATACATGATAAAACTTTCAAATTGATGAAATACACGCTAGTGCATGTATATATGACATGAATACTTGTCAAGATTATGTTATGTTATGTTATGTTATGTTATGTTATGTTATGTTATGTCAGTGTCTCATGTTATGTCAGTGTCTCATTATAGTGTTATATGAATTACATAGAAATCTACATTCATGTGCTATGACCCTGTTATTAAGACCTCTTTTTTATTATTACCAGTGGTTTTCTACTGTATATTATACTGAATTATATGGACAATCCGATAAGATGGTTAAGACATTGGTGGTCAAGGAGTACTGAAAAATAAGCAGGAAAGCGTAATCACTTTTCAAACCTAGGGCCCGTAGCACTGTTTGCTGACATACTACATAGTGGCTAAAGTTATCATAACTGGTCAACCAGCCTACATTAACAACAGTGTGTAACACATTTGAGCCGAAATGTTTAGATGCAATTTACGTCTGTTATATTTCAGGACTGCAGGATATATTGTACCCAGAGATACATCTACGAACTCTGCAAGTGTTACCAGTATTTCTTTTTGTATGGTGAAGTGAATTCTTCGATTCCACTGAACGAAACGTTTGATCCTATATACGGTTATCGCCCTTGTCATTCTGAAGAGGATTACAAGTGTGTGACTGCGGCGAAGGATGCGTTCATATCTGAGCGTACAAGAGATTGTGCTGAATGTGTACCTCTTTGTCAGTAAGTATATACACCGGTTCATCATCCAAGTCTGATTAAAAAGAAGACTGCAAAATAAGACGTACCACGCTGTCGAACGAACGAACGAACGAACGAACGAACGAACGAACTAACGAACGAACGGACGGACGGACGGACGGACGGACGGACGGACGGACGGACGAAGATTAGAAATTGCTTAGATAGGAGAGAAACGTGGACATGTTTTAAATAATCTTTGATGATACGAAAGTTGATGAATTTGTTTAGAACTATTGGTGTTATTATATGTATATTGTACATGTGTGTACGTATATTGTACATGTGTGTAAGGCTAGCTTACAACAATTAACAAACTTTATTTTAAACTTTAAGTCCACCAAAAAAGGAGTCAGTTTATTCTCCTGAATATTTCAAAAACTACATTGTACTTTTTTTTAAAAAATAGGTTTCAGTTTTCACTGGATGAATTTATTTATTTAATTTTATTTAAGTCGTACAGAATATCGGAAGGACATTTCGATGTTTACCTGGCCGAATGAAAAATTCGTACCTGTTCTGAGACGTATTATGGAAGCTAAGGCACTTGACATGCAAGGGGAGACAATTACCAGAGATTTCGTCAGGTATATACAGTAAATTATATCAAAGAATTTAGCGCATATTTCTGATGGTTACTTGAGTTACAGAGTGAATCAAACCATATTAATAACGAACAGTGGCATTTGTTTAAAAAAATCAACAAAAAACAAAACCTAAAATGGATTAATAAGGCCATGCTTAAGAAATTGTTGGTTTGCAGTGATGCAACTCACTCAATATTGTTTAGTGATTTTGACAAAAATAATGGTTTTGTCCAATATCTCCAACTTTTATTTTCATTTAAAGCACGTAATGTTAACAAATTATACTTTTTATCTTTTAAGCACCAATAAATCAATTTTCATAATTACAGTAAAAACTCAATTATGAGACCACCTTTGGGACCCGAAAATCTGTCGTAATAGTGAAGTGGTCTCATTACCATATTGAATTATTGAGTTATTGGGTTGTTATAACAAGGTGGCCGTAGTATTCAGGTGGTCGCTATTTGAAGTTTTACTGTAGTATTCAGTTACTCACAAGTTACCGCTCAAACTTTAATAAATGAAGCATGCGCTCCGTTGTAGAACTTACTTCGGACTTATACGAATAGATAACCTTATTTGATCTCCAGTAGGCGGTCCTTGAATCAAGAAGAGGAGGGGTCAATTTTTCACTTGTATTTTGTTTTAGGAATAACCTGGCTTTGGTTCGTGTCTACTTGTCGTCATTGACATACGAAACTGTCAAAGAAGAATACGCTTATTCGGTAAATTTACATTTTATAAACAATATTGATGTTGTTGTGATAGTTGTTGTTGTTGTTGTTGTTAGCTCTGGTGGGGGTGTTGTTGCTGCCGCTACTATCGCCGTGAATATTTTTGTCGCTTAAGTTGTTGTTGCTGATATTGCTCGGCTGTGGTTAAGAATAAATTTGAGATTTGATCTCAGAGACTATTCTCAAGTTTATAACCTTTTTAATTCATGAGCGAAGTAAGCAGTCTAAATTGTCTATTAAACTCTATATCTCTTAACGCTCTTGTTGAAAACTATAGGAGTTTTAATGCATTAATTCATTGTTTAAAAGGTTCGTTAAAATAAAAAGAACAAATTATGTTTCTTACAGAAAATATTGGGTGTGTTCATGTACTGATTATTTCAGCGAATAATAACGATCATTATCAGAATTGAGAATCCTGTCGCAGAATTTAGAATTCTTACAATGAGTGTGCTAGCGGCAAAATGAATAGTGTAAATACAATAAGGTTCAGTTTTGACTATATTTCTTAAAAAACACATTTCCTCCTATTATGTCCTATTTTGTTTGCTTCTTCTAAATAAAAAAAAACATTATTTAATTCGATATTCATGCGGTATACCAGTTGCTTATATCTACATTCCAGTGCCGCACTATAATTCTTAGGGCCCTTGAATATCGACATGATATGGTTCGGCTGTTTTATTTATTTGTTGTTGTTTCTTTCAGGATGTGGACTTTGTCAGTGATGTGGGCGGTCAACTTGGATTGTGGGCGGGGTTTTCTGTGCTGTCCTTGCTGGAACTTGTAGAGCTGGTTGTGATTCTGATCGCTAGATCCAGGAAAGGAAAATCTAATTCGAAAGTGAAAGTTGTTTCGACGGATGAAAAACCTACCGAAGCACTTTGATTAAACTTACTCGTGAAGCGCCAAGGCTTAAAATGTGTTTGTTTCTGGTGACAAGCTCATTAAAAAAGGGTAGGTAGGTCAAGCATTTTTTATTGTTTCTTAATTATTCTTGTAATTCTGTTGAAATATTTTATGAGGAAAGTTAAAAAAGTAAGACATAGAATGTACCGTTCCTCAGGCCTAATAAAAAGGTATAAAATCAGGGCAGGTCGGGTGACCAGAAACAAATATCTTTTACGCCTAACTAGAAATGGATCTTATTTTCTGTTCTTAGCCAATGCACTTGTTGGCAATTGGTGTTTGATTACTTCTTGTTAATTCATCGCGCACGTGGCTACACTAATTCTTAAAATGCGTTGTTTTATTTAATTTATCAACAATGAAACCTGAAAAAACGACCCTGGAATAGAGACCACGTGACCTGTTATATTCAATGAAACAGACTTTTTGAAGGCTCGACCATCAATTAAACCATATTCAAAGGCCCGTCTAAGAAATGTAACTATATCAAATTTCCAAAAGATTGCTAAAAATATTTACCAAAGTTGGGCAGGAAAACTTTTGATATTACATTTTGTATTTATAACATTATTGTTTGATTTTTGTTGAAAAAAAGGCCAGTACGCATGTACAATGTACATATTATGCAAATACAAATCAAAATCAAACCTATTGACCTAGACATTCTGTTGCTTGTCTTAGGGCTGGGTTCCTCAATCTCCATTTCTTTTGCGACAATCCAGATTTTAACATTATCATATTTGTCTCTATGAGCTCTTTCAATTATGTTAATTTGAAAAAAATATCCATCAACATTCAACTTCATCTCTTTTGACCAAGATGGTGTTAGGGTTCGATGTCGCATTAGGGCATTGATATCATTGTTATGATAATCCAAAATATCATACGATGGAAGGTATAAATGTTTTCTTTTCTGTTTGGAACATTCCATTGATGTAGTATCATTTATTTCAATATTTGTACATTTAAATCCAACATTTCTATCCGCTACTCGAGACCAATTGTTACAATATACACAAAACATTTGCGAGTAGCAGGATTTTATTCAGCGTTTAATATTGTGAATCATTAACTAATAACTTAATACAATGAACCATAATTAAGCCTGCTTTTTATTCGTTTATATCATTCTAAAATGTATTTCTATTCGTATGATCATATGTTACAGTTTTATGTTCTGAGTGCATATTTGATTCCTAATTTTGTTATGTCCCGTAAGCATGTATAAAGTGGCATTATAAATTTGTTAGTACGTGTGTATATATAGTTGTAAAATATTGTCAAGATATTTATAAAAGAAATGCAAATATCTAACCTAGTCTGTATTTTTGTTGTTGAATTCCAACCACCAGGATATAGTCGTCAGGGTTCAGGACCCAATGAAACGAACACCATATTAGTTACATGTTTGCTGCATGATCTATACAGACCTTCGTGGCCTCCATGGTGGAATGGTTATGACCACTGGCTAGTAATCACTAGCCCCCTACCGCTGTGAGTTCAAATCCCACCCCAAACCCGACGAGAAAAGCTGTCCAGCAATCTTACTGATGGTTAGTGGTTCTACACAGGCCTGGGGTTTCCTGCCACCGTTAAAGCTGGAAAGTCGGCGAATGACCCTGTTTGTGCGAACTTAGAAAAACCCGGTGAAAAAAATATCTACATCTGACTTGTACTACAAATTGACATAGTATCATAGCACATACATTACCTAAAACAGTATAGATAACCGTGCATGAACTAGTGCTAGTACTTTAAACGGTTATCTGGTCTTAATAAAGAACATACACGTCTGTCTCTCCGAGCAAAACCTGTGTTTGATTGAATGACTCACAGAGTGTCCTAACCCCGAATAGTTAGATGTGGTTGTTAAAATGTTCACATGATTTTAGTGGAGTTATTCAGTACTACAGTGTAACCTCTCCAAAGCAACACCCTTTGGGAGACGCAAAAGTATGCCGTTGTTGAGAGGTTGCCGCTATAGAGAAGTTAAATATACAGTCAAAACGTACGGTGGGGAGTAAAGCATGTTGTTGTTGAAGGGAGGTTGTCGCTCAAGAGAGGACCGCTCTGGAGAGGTTGCACTGTATATCCAAACGAACACTTACTGAACCTTGTGTACATACTCAAATTGTGATAAAAATATCACGTTATTTGTTCCGCCACAATTTATGTCTTCAGTGAACATTCAAAATGCTAAATATCGAAGAGTCAACACTAGTTTAATAACTTCGATAACAATTTGACAAGTTCGGATTTTTTCTTGGTTTTATTTCATAAATATCAATTGCGGTTGATACAACAATATTGCATACACGAGTCTATATAATTTGCAACTAGTTCTAAAGTACACGAGTATTGCATTTATTATACAATTGACGAACGAAACAAAAACACACATACGCAAATACAAAGTGGCTCTATTTTGAACATCATTTAACCATTAGTTGCTCCAAAAAAGCTGTAATGGTATGAGCAATTATACCCAATACCACTTATATATGAATATCTATGAATTTAGCAAACATTTACTGAGTCCCGCTTTTTTTTAAATTGGCATCGGATGAATGATACTTATTTTCATGATATTGACCCTTTTCCTTACATCCTATCACCTGCACTGTGTCTCCCTTTTACCGTATTTGTTCCGAACCAAAAACAATCGAAGGAAACAGCCTACATCCTTCGGCATTTTTAAAACTTAAAAAAACTTTGATAAGAAAAACAATCACAGCGTTTATGTCTATTGTACTGCCAACGGTAAAATTGTGCATGAAATTACTCCAACGGGTTTACACGAAGCAAGCGATTGTGATTTTGTTAATTTTATCTGGCAAAGTGTCACTATACCAAAAATAGTTTAATTTTACCTGAACTTTCATTCCTTGGCAAGTGGTTATCGTTTTTGAAAACTGTGCCATGAAACAAAAAGGCTAGCGTTACCACTTTGTGCAGCTGAAAAATGTAGTTATTAGCAAATAAACTCTAGACAGGCATTACATGAAAACCAGGACAAAGTGTATGCGTCGTGATTTATCAATTAGTTACAATCTTAAACAATCTGTATCAATGAATACACATGACATACCAGTTATTGCTTACTCATATTCTTCGTCATCAACTTCAACGACAATATTGTAAACCACGAACAGACATAGGCCTCCTTTGGTCATTTTTTCACCAAGATTACGCAGAATCTTTCGTCATGAGGGCAGCGATTAGTGACGAACCTCTGTTAAAATTTAAACAGTAAAGTCGTACTTTTTTGTCCTATATATTGGTTTATGAGGTTCTTTCTGATGTAACATCTGTACAATCATCAACAGACTTGGTAAATGTATAACAAAAGGTATTGGGTGAGTTTGGGGGGATTTGGGTGCGGTGGTATTTTGGGGAAGGTGGGAACTTGTGCATGTTGTTGTTAATGGGAATCCCTTTCTTAAATATATAAAGTAAAACTTGATTGTGCACACGTTTAGGTGTGAGCTATCATGCAAGTGATGTCTACAAAACGAGGGTCTGGGCATGCTAGGTGTCTCAAGCAAAATGCGGGGTATTTAGATCTATAAAAGGGGATACAACTAAGTTTCCATTTACCAGGTAAACACGGGAGGAATAGGAGGAATACATCTCTATAAAACTGGAGGTAAACAAACGTGTGTCATAGAACTGTTAATGGTAGTTTTTATGGATTTTGTAACTGATGGTTGACAGGATAACAACATAAGCGAACAACTGCGCCAAATCGGCATAAAAAAGGTAGATACACCGAAAGGATTTCAAGTACTTCTTCACATTGCGGAAACATCTGTCTCGAACATTAAATACGTGTAATTCTAACAAGGGGGGTAATCAAGGGTTGTGAGTTCAGACACATGTTAATATGTGGGTTCAGGATACTTGTGTCATTTTTTGCCTTGATATCCAATTTAGGGGTCTATGTTTGTGGGTTTATGAAAGGGTTCTTACGGCCTACTCACACCACAGAGTACATTTACGGTGACATAAATCGCTGGTACATAGCTCTACGGAAAAATTCTATCCAGCAAAGCTATTGGTAGATCGGGATGACTAAGTTTCGGCTTTAAAAGGTAAACGATTGCATACAACTATGGTTTTCTGGGTTTACGGATAATGTGATGACTTTTGGGTTTCTGTTGGTAAGGATTAAACGAAATGTATTTAGTATGTTTGGGCGATAAGATAAAAAGACGAGACATGTATCCACGATTAATGCCAGTATAGCAATAAAAATTAAGAGGATAAACTTGTTAAATTCATTCGCTGGAAGGTTGGTAAGTGTTTACAACAATGGTGCACTTCGAAACCTCCGGATTATATAGACTCTAACTATATACACATCACTCGGGCTCACACAGGTTAGATATAAATGTTTCGGGGAAATACCAATGGATGACAGGAACGTTCAAATCAACTTGGAAAATGTGTACATCATACGAGGTTAACAATAGTGTAGAATACGATTATTTCAAACATGACAAAACTCACTGGGTGGCATTAAGGTAGGGGTAAAAACTACATACACTGGAGTGCTAGACTGGCATTAATCCGGTTTAAATACACACTTAGTTATCAAACGCACAATAATTCACATTTGAACTGAAAAAAAATGGGTGGATGATGAAGGGGACTGAGGTTAAGAGTGGTTTATTATACAATCATGGGTGTGGTCTACGATTTAAGGTATGGTCTAAAATGAAATCCTGGGTGTGTTTTAGGAAGTAATCTGTGGTCTAGGGCGTAACTTGTGGTCTAGGTGTGATGTAGGGAGTAAGGCGTTGTCCATGAAGTAAGGCGTTGTGTAGGCAACAAGGTGTGGTTAAGGACGTAAGGTGTGTTCTAAGATGGAAACTGCGGTCCAGGACCCATGGTGCAGTCAAGAAAATTAGGTATGGTCAATTACATAATGGGTGGTGTAGAATACAAATCATGGTCAAGAATTTAAGGAGTGGTCTAAAATGCAAGGAGTGGATTAGGAAGTAAGGTGTGGTCTAAAGAGTGAGGTGTGGTTTAGGATGCAAGGTGAGGTTTAGGTAATGAGGTGAGGTTTAGCTCGTAAGTGAGGTTCAGGAAGTACGGCCAGGTTTAGATTATAAGGTGAGGTTTTGGTTTTTGGTGAGGTATACGGTGCAAGGCAAGGTTTAGGATGCATGGCGATGTTTAGGATTTAAGTGAGTTTTAGGATGTTAGGCAAGGTTTATGATGTAAGGCAAGGTTTATGGTTCAAGGTGAGGTTTAGGGTGTAAGGTGAGGTTTTTGATTTTAGGTTGAGGTATAGGATGTGAGGTATAGGATGTTAGGCGAGGATTAGGATGTAAGGTAAGGCTTAGGATACAGGTGAGACTTTTATTTAAGATGAGGTATAGGATGTAAGTGTGGTGTACGATGTTAGGCGAGGTTTAGTATGTGAGGTAAGGTTTATGATACAAGGTGAGATTTTGGGTTTTAGGTGAGGTATACGATGTAAGTGTGGTGTACGAGGTTAGAAGAGGTTTAGGATGTGAGGTTTAGGATGCAAGGTGAGGTATAGGATGTAAGTGAAGAATAGGATGTTAGGAGAGGTTTAGAATGTAAGGCGAGGTTTGGGATGTGAGGTTTAGGATGCAAGGTGGGGTATAGGATGTAAGTGAGGTTTAGGATGTTAGGAGAGGTTTAGAATGTAAGGCGAGGTTTAGGAAGCAAGGCAAGGTTTAGGATGCAAGGGGGGGTTTAGATGTAAGTGAGGTTTAAGATGTAAGGCAAGGTTCAGGGTGTAAGGTGTGTTATAGGATGTATGAGGTTTAGAATGTTAAGCGATGATTAGAAAGTAAGGCAAGGTTTATGATGCACGGTGAGGTCTACATTGTAAGGTGTGGTCTATGACGTAAGCTGTAGTTTAGTATTTGAGGTGTGGTTTAGGATGTAAGGCGTGGTTTAGGGTGTAAGGCTTGGTTAGCAATAAGGAGTAGAAAAAACTAGTGACTACCTGAATGAAGAACTTTCGAAATACGTATGCATGACATGAGCTTCATTTATCATTAATTACAATATACATGGCTCAAAGATTCTGATCATTTCAAACATTCGTCAAATGACCGCATGATTTTCATTTTAATGATAATACACCTATAGCAAAAACATGTAAAACATTTGTACATTTATGCGTTAAAATACATATAAAGTACATGTATATATATATATATGCCTACAGCAGCTTCGTTAAGTAACAATATATAAGGCCATATGACAGAACAAATTGAACAGAATAATCAAAAGGTTCTATGGAGCGTTCCTTTAGAGTAACATTCAAACATTCAAAAAATGAGAAGGTAGATGGGCTTTGTAGCAGCTTTCAAATGATTTGGCTTCAGTCTTTAATTAGCCGATGGATATTTAAATTCGTTACGCTAGCCTTTGATACATTCCGAACATCGTTATTGAACACATGGACATCAAGCTGATATATATACAAAGTGACAATATGATTTGCTGCAAATAAATAAACACTGTTGGCAATTTTCTGTTTATTTCGCCCATGTGTGTCCTTTCATGACCTTTTTGATGAAGTCTGAAATAAACCCATACATATATAAGTCATTATTTCATCTGTTTACTTCAAATCAAACCTAATTGTAATCAAATGCAGTGTGTGTTATCATAATTTCCTATAATCGCTTTGATTATGTTGTATATATGTTAAAACCCACATAATTATTGTCTTTTGCTTGTACAGGAACAATCTTTGCAAGATACTTTTTTTATATTTTTTTTTCAGGTCAGACTTAAGATAGGTGGCGTTGATATGCATGTTGAAATGCATCCAATGAAAGTGAGATACAATTATAGATCAATATAACCTCAAGTAGCAACCACTTATATATTACGACCATCTTGTTATTACGACCACTTATTTTCGAATCAGCTTTCATTAACTCCCCATATAACTCATGATGAGACCACCTCGCTATTACGATCGATATTTCGGGTCCGAAGGTGGTCTTATTATCAGTGGTTTTACTGTACTTGTAATAATTTTAAAAATATAATAATCTAAGGCACTTTTTCTATGAAAAAAAATCAATGTGGTGCTTCCCAAGAACGAAAGATAAAAAATGAGGTCTTAAAAAACATTAAAGTGCATTCTTTTGGCGCACATTAGAAATAACAATTACAATGAAAGTCTACAATAACATTACCTTCGTATTTAAGGTTTCCATCAAGATCAGGCTGTGTGTCGGTATCTGTCATAATGGCGTCCGTTTCTTTATCACTTAATCTTTCTCCTGTGGCGTATAAGGAAAATTGGTATTATCGGTTAGGTAGAAAACAATAATATTTCTATTATTTTTATGCATAAAATGTTATCTATTTGCCAAAAGTATTATTCTACTTCATCTTTATTCATTAAGAAAAAAACAGCAAGTTTTGATTATTAATAGATTAACTTTAAATTGAATGGAATCACTATAAATTGTATTCTAGGTCTGTACTTTAAAAAGTCTACGATCATGATAGTACTAAATTTTGTATGAACATAAATATGAACATCGTGTGTTATCATAAGCCTCAAGAAGAGATATCAAAATAACAAAAGATTATCTGTACAGCGAAAAGAACGCTAGAAACTGTAAATATTTAATACCCATAGCCGTAAGCATGTAGTTCATTTCACCGGCTGTAATATATCCCATCCCTTCTCTATCGAAAGACTTAAAAGCCTCACAGAACTCAGCGTAAGTTCCTGTGTCTTCCACCTTGATGATATCTTTTACAATTGGAAGAAATTCTTCGAAACTAAACTGTTTCTCTCCTGTTAAACGTGATGCAAATATAAAGGTGAGAAGGGCAGGAATGGTGAAAATAACGATTCAACCCTTACATGCAATGGTCTCCGAGAAAAAAAGGGGGCGATCTCAAACAAACAAACAAGGAAAGGGTCACACCAAAATCATGAAGGATAGGCAAATGCAAAGTAAAGAATGAAAGCGAAAGAAGTCATTACTGCTTTTAATGTTCATGTCACTTGAGATCTCTTTCGCTTTCATTTCTCAACACACAAACGAAGATGGTGCAATATCAACATTAGAGAGGGAGCCATAAAAACAAAAGGGACTAAAGATGAAATTGTCGTGATAACAACACTAGTATAATTTATAGACTACATCCAGGATTGCGTGAATTGAGCATTCACCCAGGGTCATTGTAGAACCGATGTTTTGGTGCGATGGAATGCGAGTGTAGAGTCATCACAGCGAAGTGTCCCTAAATACAACATACAAACATGGAACCATTTACTGATTATCTTCGCTCTTTTTAAGCTAATTTGAGTTAATTCCCATCTTTTGTCATTTATTTCAATGTTTCCGTTAACACTCGAGCCTTATTATTTTAATATATTATTATTATGTATAAAGTCTAACTTCACTTCAGCAATTGTTTGGTTTACTTTGGCTATTGTTTGGTTTATTTTAGCTATTGTTTAGTTTGCTTCAGCTATTGTTTGGTTTATTTTAGCTATTGTTTGGTTTAGTTTAGCTATTGTTTAGTTTGCTTCAGCTATTGTTTGGTTTACTTTAGCTATTGTTTGGTTTAGTTTAGCTATTGTTTAGTTTGCTTCAGCTATTGTTTGGTTTATTTTAGCTATTGTTTAGTTTACTACAGCTATTGTTTAGTTAGCAATCGGTTTAATTACTTTAGGGAATCATTTGCCGAATTCTTTCTGCGCATTTATATCAACCCGCCATATTGATTTACTTATCTTAGAAGCGATTTATGATGTTATGCTGCAACACATTTCAGATAGTAAATAGAATGTTTGGGTCGTAAAATAGCATGCATATTCCATAAACATTTCGTATCTCAGTTCCAGACCGCCATTTACTTTGTTACAAATATCATTATATAAACAATATGTTGTGTATCAATAACTAAATCACCAACGATCTTAAGCAGGTTTTAATTCCAGTTGTTAGTTGCATCCATACTTTAACAATTAGTAATGTAATTGAGACCTAAAATAAGTGTTTGTATTAATTTTAAGAATTTAAAGGGACTTGACCAGAAATTTACGACTTTTTTCCAAAATCTAGAAACCCTATTTATTTTCTAGTATATTCAGTGAAAAGCAAAATCAAGACTTATTAGGAATTGAAATACAACACAATTCTTCAACTTAAACGTTTGCTTAAACATTGGGCAAGGAGAGTCACGTTGAGAGTTACTTGACCAATAAAATTTGGCAAAGTAGGTAAACAAACCCATTTCTTTTCTAATTTCGTCCCAAATATTTTCGTACTTTGGGTCGGTCGGGTAACCGTAAACAAGACCAATTCCTTCAGGCCTTTGCCATGTAGGAAACTTATACAGGATAGGTAAGGCCGTAAAGCCATTCTAAAATTAAATTAAAGGTCAGTGATATATTGATTCTACGTTAATACATCAGTTCATATACTATCATCATAAATGAATAATAACAGCCGCATCACAAATGTAAGAACATCCGAGAAAGATGAAGGTATGACATCGACCAAGGTGTTCCGAATGATTTTGATGTCAATTTGCAGTTGGTTCCCTTTAAAACTTGCCGTGAATGTTAAAAATCAAGGACGATTGGCATTACATTATTTTCTGCAACAGGAAACCATGCAAACAAGAAACGTGGTGTTATAAACACGAATATTCTAAGCTGCATTTTATCAGAACACAAAACATCAAAATTTTAAGTTTTATTATGCGTTTTTTTTATCCTGCTATAAGGTATATAAATTTAGATAACAACCAATATATTTCTCTACAGGAGCGAGTGTGATTAGCTGTTACGATATTTGCTTCCAGTGGGCCGCGCTCTGTATCAGCAACAACGTCTACTTACAATGCAACTACTTTCGTTGTAACGGCACATCTTTTATAGCCCTGAATTGAAGCATGTGGCGGCGACAACTCTTCACATTACAGTGAAACCTCACAAAGCGACCACCTCAACAAAACGACCACCTAATTACAATGACCACTTACTTTCAAACCAATACTTAATATATCCACCCTATTTTAACTTGATCATAAGACCACCTTGATATTAAGACCACTTTTTCAAGCCCTAAAGGTGGTCTTGAAATCGAGGTTTTACTGTATTACCATCGTGCGGTATGCAGTAGGTTTGATATTTGATATCTATATTAATAACTAAATATTTGTCATCATGATCTGGCATCAAGACCTTAAAAACCGTAATTCTGATACTGAACAAACTATTGGAGATTGAAACAGAGTTGCACGTATTTTCGTTTAAGACAGTTTAAGGAAGGCACAGTCCACCATGATATTTTATACTTAACATTTTATTAGATCGATATGTAAATTCACACAATCTGTACACAAACTGATGGTTTGAAGAAATTTAACGAACAATAAAACATTTCATAATTATGTATTGTTTTTTTTCTTTTTTATTTCCTTAAGTGTACATACGAGTATTTTATTTATATAATGTTGCACAAAATATTTTATCTTATTCTTAACAAAATTTTGTAGAAAACAGAATTTTTTGGCATCACTCATTTTCGATGACGCGTCGCTTTTTAAATGGGTCAATCATATTTCAAAAACAATGTTTCATACACGCGATTTCAACACGTAATTTTCAATATGGAGGGTCGCCAGATTTCTCCAAGCACCAAGAGAAGTTAAGATAATCTTTATTTTCATCTATGAATGCTTTCTATATATTTATCTATCCGTATTTCATAGAAATCATCCATACTTTCTGTTTGGTACTTCTGCGCAGAAACTTCTTTGTCGCTGACTTTCGGAAGATAATAAATATCTTTAATCAATGGCACAAACAAATGTTTAAATCAACGAGAGAGAGACGGGGATTTACGCAATCTGAAATCGTATTTACCGCATCAATTACAAAAAAAAAATGAAATCAAGATGGATGTCGGCAATTTCGTTTTAGCGAATAATGTATGTTTTGCTTATTACTTCAATTATATATTTCAAGAATCATTTTAGTCAACACTTAATGTTCGCCAAATTTCTCACTCTATTGGAAGTCAGCTATCATCATCTTGTCTGACAAATGAAGATAAAATGAAACTCATCTTGAGATCACACCAGCTGTTACAATATTCTAAAGAAATTCGACAAGTGGAAATCGCTGATAAATTGATACTTCATTTTATACTTAAGATATGTAAGATTGAAAGTGAAATATATTTTAGAAATACCTCCATCTGAGGTACTTGTAAGCAAACGCAATAACGTACGTGTTCGCTTTCTTTGTTTAAAGTTCTGACTTAATAAAACACCGATTATTTTATACAAGCGTAAAAAAATCTTGGTTTCCAGTGACCCGACTGACCTTATTTTTTTGCCGACCGTAGACTTTTTTAGTCACAATCATTTTTTGTCTTATTGCTATTTTCTTTTTCATGTAAACCATATCTCCGAACTAAAAGAAAAAAATATTTGAAAGAAAAATGGTGAGATGTTAGCGGAAACCAGATGTTTACATTGTTTGGCCTTAATTTTTGGTACATCTTGTCATTATATAATCAAATGCATCTCATCAACTGTAGACAATATAGAAAAATCCAGATGTAGAATTAAAGAGCTCCTATTTTCACAAATGTTAACATTCTAATGTATTATTTACAGCTGTTTAATACATTAATAAACATTAGTAAACATTAATCTATACTCATGTACAGTTATAGTAAGGCCAAAAAAAAGAAAATATACATGTACCAATTTCCGCGGGTACCTACTCCCCTCCGCCGCCGAAAAAATGTAGGATCGGTAGATCGGTAGAATATTTTTTTCCGAATAATTTTCTTTTCGTTCATTTGACAATGAAAATATCAACAAGACAAAAAGTGACTGAGACTGGAAAAGTCAAGGGCCGGCAGAAAAAATAGGATCAGTTTAGTTTGTGGAATCCAGGAACTTTTTACGTCTGAAGCCGATTTTTTTTAGATTTTTCCACTTTAATGCAGTATTGTTCTGAAAAACTTTACAGGCTGGTGACAACATCCATGAAACTATCCCTAAATAGTAGAGTGAGGGTGAAGTAAAATCAGACTGGGAAGAAGAAAAGCCATCATATACAAGACGACACACACTAGGGAGTTTTGGTTGGAATGCAATCCATTACAGTACAACACGGTTATAGTGAACTCGGGTATAGCGAAAAATCCCGGACAAGCGAAGTACGTGTATTCATTTTTCCCGAACGCACTTTTCTTTGATTTTTTTTTGGTTATGGATATATTGAAATATGAGTACAATATAGCAAGTATTTGGATCCTAAGAAATTCATTTTAACCGTGGTCTACTGTATAGAATTGCACAAAGATAACCTATGTAATAAAACTATAGATGTCATGCATGTGTTTAGAATACATTTTAAAGATTATGTATAAGTTAACATAAAATACGGTAAAATGAATACCAGGTCAGGGACTATTTACAAAACAAGGGTTGTAAATGTTTATTCTTTTAACAATGGAAAAGACGGGGTAAATAATCGGGAAGGGGACACGTTATAGTTGATTCAATGGCTGCCATTGAATAGAATATCTATACACAGTTACTATAGCTACCAGGTTTATCTGTTCCGCCATGTTTTTTCACCAGCGCTAACGTGGGATTCAAACCAAGACATCTAAGCAGATCGCCAACCTTCTCGGCTCCAATCAGTCCATCGCGACCATCCCAAAAGTCGAAAAGATCGAACACCTCCCTAACATCTGAAAATAGAAAACAAGTAAACCATAGCACGTTAGCTTTGAAATACGAGGTTGTTTATAACGAGTTGGTGGGCGCATAGAATGATTTCTCTCTATATTATTGTTGTGTTTCTTAATGGCTCAAGTGTTCATAGTAGGAAGCGATTCAACAAATATTATACGCCAAGTAGAAACCGGAAGTCCATTCTTCAGTTTCGCTTTATTTATTGGACCCGAGTGGAAATGTGGTACTGGAGCGTAAACACTTCTCCTGGATGAAATAAACAGACAATTTGAAAACAGCAGGGGTTGTAAATTCAGCAATAAACAATGATCTCAATGATTATTGCATCAATTAGAATTGTCTTCGGGCAGACAATTGCCAATAATACAATGTAATGCACGTTTCATGGCAAGCTGAAATGCATTTTTTCTATTCACATTAACAATTTTTCAAGCAGCGTAGGAAATGCCTCATTAACGAGTGAATTCGTTAAAGAAAGGCTCCTAAAATAGATTCATTGGTTGAAGAAAACCTTAAAGAAGTCATTAAAGGAAGGCTCCTAAAATAGATTCATTGGTTGAAGAAAACCATAAAGAAGGAAAGTACAGTCGAGAATGCCAATTAAAATCAAATGATTGTAGTACTTAGCACAATGGACAAAACGTTGCCATAGTGACAGGAGTAAAACATGTTTAAGAAAAAATTTCGCATACTTCGAGGTTTAAAATCTGACATAGCTATAACAGACAGAAGGGGTCGACGACTGAAGTATCCGCTGAAAACATAGTGTTTGAGACAATTCAATACAAAGCATTTTGTTCAAAATAAACTACGATTACCATTCCAGACAATTCAGAATTCATGTTTCGTTAGTAGGTAAAATTAAACATTCTTGTTTCGCGTCACCACCGTCTTCACAGATTTATGATCTACAAACCAAGAGATTATGGCGAAAAATAAACAGAGAAGTTGCCATCATATCTGCATGGGTGAAAGTTGAAAATTTAAAAAAAAACGGAAATCTTAACCTCTGTGCCGCGGTAACAATATAAACCAGTAGGGTCCGGACCTGGGAAAACCGGAGGTTCCGGAAAATTCCGGGAATCTTTTAATCATGTATTTGCACTGATGAGAGGCATACTAAATGACTGTGCGATTGATAAATCCACAATAATTCAGATTACAGAAAGGCCTTATCACGTTCCTACAAAATTCCGGACGAAAATGGAAGTGTTTTCCCCCAGAATTGTGTGCAATATACCAGGCTTTGTTATTCTGTTATTATAACTTCCAAGTCTGCCAGACGATTTTCTGCTCTTAGCTATCTAATTGAAATTTCACATCCATGTAAAAAGTTAGAGTTGATCTTTACTGTTTGTGTGATATTTGATTGAAGCCAGGGCATTAGGAATACATTCTGACGCTGGAAACAACTTCGAATGTATGAAAATGGCACCATTTCAAGTATGCTATAATCATATCCCATACGAGATGTTTTCATCACACAAATAAGAAAACAGGATATGCCGCATCAATACCGGTTTTACAATGTTTACAAATATACGAAGCGTTTTTTGCGGGCTCTAAAAATCTATGTTGAACAATATTATGAAATGTGGAAATGTGAAAACGACTGATCTGCGTTGATGCCCATATGTTCATGGGCGCATTCGTCCGTCTATTCGTGGATCGGTCGCCAGCAAGTACATGAAAAATATATCTCGCCTTTCACTAACATTGGTGGCCTGGCTTTAGAACTGACCCGTTTCCTTCACTATCCACAAGCAACTGTAAATCTCCAACAAGACGTTGAGAGGAAAATGACCCAGAAAGTATCAGATTGTCTTGCATCGTTATAGAGAACCCAACGCCCAGTTACCGTGCGCTTTCACCCCCCGGTATATAGTCCTGGGCTCTCTGTATTTAAAAAGAGCTTACCAAGGTTGGCAGTATTCAGTTTACGGGTCAACTGATTCGATGTCTACACTGGTTTCAGACAACTTAGCTACTTATTAACCAATGCTTAAATGCAAATCTGCGATAGATGAATTGTATCCTACGCTGAATTAAGGAAGAAGAATGCAAGAAAAGTACATCAATAAGTTGTGAAGTGAGAACGAGTCATTTTTACCTAATGGAGACATTGTTAGTTTTTCGCGACCAATCAAAAGCTTGTAATTTTGATAAACTAGTTTACTGCTTTGTAACTTCGACTGATTGTCGTAGAATATTACACCAATTGTTTGTATTACAGAGCAACCCCTCCAAAGCAACACCCTTTGGGAAAAGCAAAATTATGTTGTTGTTGAGATGTTGTTGCTCTAGAGAGGTTAAATAATAGTTAAATCGCAGAGTGGGAAAATTATGCTGTTGTTGAAGGGAGGTTGCTGCTTATGAGAGGGACGTTCTGGAGAGGTTGCACTGTATTACAAACGTGTAATGGTTCTCGGCGTAGCAGTATATACATTATGCACACTATATATCAAAAGGGGGGACCGTTGAGCTACAATTCATGACAATGTGTAATTGAGTTTATAAAACATCATAAATCGTTTATATTATTCATGATAGCATAACGTAAATATTTTTGCAGTTTTAATGTGTTCTTGCTTTGATCGTAAATAACGTATACGGCAAGAGAATATATTCAACAGAAATCTGTTAGTCCATGGTTCACGGTAGCTAAGTGTGATAAATTAGTAAGATAAATATTCTAAAAACATTTCTTAAAACCATGAGTATTTTTTTTAAAATCCAATAAAATCCAATTTTTATTCAGCCGTACACTGCATATACATGTATACTGTTTATGCTTAACACAAACATACGCTATTCAACTTTTATTAGCGATCACCAAAGCCTTCAAATATTTTGCAAATGCAAATGTCCTTTAATTTTAGATTAAAGACTCGATAGCAATTTAGATTAATCCAAATGATATTTTACACTTATTGCTATCAAATAAAACCAATGAAAGCCTTACCTATTGTAGTATGCATTTACAAAAAATGTGTTTCTACTACCCGTGTGACCGACTGTTAAAGTTTAATAGGGTACAGTAAAACCTCGATAATGAGACCACCTTATGGACCCGAAAAATTGGTCATAATAATGAGGTGATCTCGTTATAAACTTGAATTATAGGGAAGTCATTGAAAATAAGCGATCGATATAACAATGAGGTCATAATATTGAGGTGGCCGCTTTGTGGGGCTTTATCGCACTGCCATTTCGAACATTAAAACCGTTCACGCGCATGGTCCGATGTGGTGAAAGGCGGATACGAGTCCCATAGAAAGTCGCCACATGAACAGAATGTACAGGACAGTTTGACGTCTCATTTCTGAACTTCCAAGAAAAAGTACTTCCTTACAATATATGAATGTTGTATATATACAAAATGTTACAAAAAGGTATTGAAGGGGCCTTTGGGGATAGAGTCGTTATTGTCTTTGGCTAGTAATCACAAGCCCCTCACCGCTGTGAGTTCAAATCTTCTCCACCATTAAAGCTGAACGATGGCTAAATGAACCTGGCTGTTGGTGCGACGTCATGAAGACCCCAGGCTTTCATCTGGGTAGAACCACCAACCCATAGTAAGCAAGCTGGACAGCTTCCTCAATGCGAAGTTTTGTACCAAGCGGAATTCGAACTCACAGTGGTGATGGGCTAGTGATTAAAAGTCAGAAACAATAACCACTCAACCTCGGAGGCTCCTTAGCATCGCCAATTAATCTTGCCTAGTTACAGCTACATGTACTATTCTACAATCAGTTAGATAGTAAATACATGACTTAAGATTAGAACGTCAATAGCTTCAACGCGGGTTTGTAACACAAACATTTATGTAAACACCCGAACCTCTCCGGAAACTTCAGTTAATGCATATTTAAACTTCTTCCCTAACTTACTCCAACGTTAATGCCGCTGTCGGCTGATAATAGATCTACTTCAGACCGAATGTTTACGTGCTAAATAAGAATTCTTTATTCACCAAAATATTTGCCTGCATTTGCCGGCATTAATTCTCCGGAAGTAATAAAAAGTACTTAAGTAGATAGCGCGGGTCTAATCAAGGTGGGAAATGAATTTAACTAGATAATAATGATAATTGTTATAGCGGTTCTTGAAGATGAAGATGAAACCAGAAGAGCATAAATTGCCGAACTAAAAACTCAGGTGGTTGTTTATAGGTGAATTAAATTAGCTTTAATGGTGTAAGCGATGTTTTCTCAAGGCTAAGAAGCCATTTTGAGGTTAGTTACTTAATGCAAATTGATCCGATCAACATTTCTAGTCAATAATGGATCATAAAGTTGTGCACTGCAACATGAGAGTAAATTATATTAATCATTTTACACTTTTTTCCGACAGTATTTCAGTTGCATACCTTATATTCTTCAATTCTTCAATACTTGTTCAAATAATTGCCAATTTCTCCATATCAATGGTCAGCAGACCTTAGACGCGATGAGTTCAAAGAAACCTTATCTTCAAAGAGAACGTGTGCCGCGCCGAAGGTTCGAACTTACGTAGACCAAACACTTTACCTACTAGGCTAAGCAGGAGGGCAAAACATTTAAATTGGACCTATTGTAAATTTACAAAGTACGACTCATATATACAACATCCAAATGCGTAAGGAATTATTTATCTTTAGAACCATAATGCTCTTATTGTAAAATCCATGCATTTGCATTTATGTTGTTTGTATAATTTGTACTTTGTTATAAACATGTATTTGTTTAATGCCGTAAATTTATTGACTTGAATTGAATCAATTCCTTTGGTACATGTACATTCTTCTGATACATCAAATATACATATAAAGTATTGTATAATTTATATTGTACTTTTAACTGCACGCATATATAAACTAATAAAAAAACTATTAACAAACTACAGTAAAACCTCTCTATTACGACCATCTTTATACTGAGATGGTCCTATGCTCGAGTTCATATATATCGCAAATACAAAAAAGACGATTAAAATACAAGTGGTCGTTAAAATGAGAGAATCGTGATATTCAGGTGGTCGTTTAGTGAGGTTCGACTGTATTCTGAATAATCTATGCATGCAATACATGTAATACAATACATATAATACAATACATATAATACAATACATATGATACAATACATTGCTGTAAATGTTTATGTCTACGTTAGGTTCCAACATCAAGTCTAAAGGGCTTCCGTGGCCGAGTGGTTATGGTCATCACTAGCCCATCACCGCTGTGAGTTCGAACTGCACCCGGAACCACACAAATTTCACACGTGAGAAAACTGTCAGACTAGCTTACGGAAGGTCGGTGATTCTACCCAGGTGTATACCAGAGTTATTTCTCCTTTGCTAAACCTGGAAATGTCGCAAAATGACCTTCGCTGTTGGTATGACGATAAACATCAGTGAAAAAAAAACACCAAGTCTAAAGTCTGTCAAAGTATGTATGGACAGACTAAGTCTCAATGTAAGACGCGATTGACATGATAACAATATTGTTGTGTTTAAGCAGACGACCTACTACCGTTTCCATGCCAAATTCCACCCTCATTATGTGCTGCATCATAAAAACACACTGTCTTGTTTAGGTACTTGTAGTGAAAAGCAAACTTGAATTGAACAACATTGTACAATATTCTACGAGGCATAAAGGATGTTTTTTTTATTTCTATGCATGTGCTGTCTTCATGGGGAGCACCTTTTCGTTTTCGAGAGGTGTTTTATTCAAAACGATACAAAATCCCCATAGACCAGGTTACATGATTGTTACGTAATTCATGTACCGTATATACAGTCAAACCTGTAAGCAAAGGCCATCTTTGGGAAATACACAATGTGGCCTTTATTGACAGATGACCTTTATTCGGAGATCAGTTTGTTCTAAATAATCAGTGATGTTTTTTTAAGAATTGCCTTTATCCGTAGAATGGTTTTTATTCGGAGGTGGTCTCAACACAGGTTTGACTGTTGTTACAAAATATTGACTTATGATTTAATCATTGCATCTACATGTGAGCACACATAACTTTTGAAATAAACAATGAATGGTTATATGATATAATAGTGATATCACAAGATTATAATGACCGAAATCTCAACTTCCATTCTAAATACGCTATTCCGCTCTGGTCGAACTGGCAGATTAGTGAAAGTGTAATTAAACAATTATCAATTATTATGAAGACCGAGTCCGGTCAAAATCGGTGGATTGGACAAGTCTAGTAGACCCAATCTATTATCATAGCAAAATGCGGCACAATTCAAGGCTATTCTTTCTAGAGTTAATTTTTCGAAAATGCCGTTTCCATTCAAGCTGGCATAATTACAGTTACTGTAATGCTTGGATTATTACTGAACAGTTAAGAATTTTAGTCAGAAAGAATACAAAAGATAACTGAATGTTAATCATACTTTCAACTAAAATCAATGTCGACATCGCAATGTTAGTGTTGGCTGTACAATCCAAACTGTTCATACGTGTTGAATTCTATGACGTTTTTGGTGCAAGATTTGTTGGCAAACAATCGACAGGAAAACAGCCGTTTACGCCACGACTGAGCAAAAAACTACCTTCTGTATCTTCGATCTGCATATTTTACCGCTGCATGATATCAATTCCAACTACTCGAAGCGCCATATACGCATTTAGATAGAGACGTGTCTGTCCATTTCACCGGATGTACGATTACGCATGCGCTAATAAAACTGGAAGCTTCGTAATCTAAAGAATAGTTAACCGGTCTTTACTAGTTGATATGCATTTTATTTTATTTTTTTTTGTAGATTTATTTACAGTTACAATTTAAGGAATACCTACTAGTACTTCATGTTCGTATATAGTGATATCTTTTCTCCCTGCCGGAAGATTGTATATTAGGTAACGTGTAATATAAAGGTATTAATCCAGTCTTGTAATATCATAACAACCATAAATGAGTAATAATATACACATAAAGTCAAACTGTCCATACATCACGTGTTGTAATGGCGTCAGATTCAGACCCTGGTTGTGACAACATGATTGATTTGAGATTAAATCTTCTTAACACGCCGTGTATTAAAATGATATTATATGAGTTAAAACTTCAATTTGTACATACTTGTTAATCGATTGACCGGTTAGCGATTTTCTAGCCGGTTAAACGGATTTTCGACCGGTTAATCGGTTAACCGTTGCCAACGCTACATACTCTCCGAGATATACGCCGTTACATTGATGTATCATACGAGGTGCATATACAGGACAAAAGTGTTACATCAGACTGTTTATAGATTATGAATTATGTATGTAAACCATCACGAAGTACCGTTGGATAAATATGTATATAAATATTTTGTGTGTATTCGCTCGCCAATACAGAGTCTAAACCTTTCAATTCGTTGTAGAACTTTTTTTTTCAGGTTATATGTGAACACAAGACTGATAAATAACCTTGCAGAGGAATTTAAAGCTCGTAACAAGTTGAGATAAAGCATATTTCAGAAGTTTGTTTTCATTTTCATTGCCAAATTACTGACAAGAACCGCACATTTGTGGCTTCCGTAAAATACAGATCTTTCAAAGTTGATCGATTGTTTCAGAATCCTACAGAGAATGGTAATATACTTTACAATCATTGATGGTAAAGGTGATTTCAAATTCTTGCAGCCGTTCGTCTACAAGAAATGAAAAATTCAGATTTCTCAGCTCCAACCGCACGTGATCATATTCCGAAGTAGATTTTGAAGTAGTTTAAGAACAGACTAGATCTCAAATACAGTCGATCACGGTTATATTGAATTCCTGTGGACCAGAATTTTATTTCATTATATAAATGATATATATTCTTACATCGCTATATCCACTGCATTGAAATACATGAGGACTTGTTCGGCAAAAAAGTTGCTTTTCTATGTACGATGCTTCACTATAACCGAATTCACTGTAGCCGTGTTTCACTGTACAAGCATTTTCCGCAAGCAGCGATGTTTCTCCTTCACTGACTACGAAGAGAGTCCTAACTTTAAAACAAAATGTTAAAACATTTTTTATGTATTTTGATAAATAATTTTGAAATGTTTTTTTTGTTTTATATAGACGTCAATTCAACAGCCATTTTAACCTACTAAATCACTAATACAATACAGTAAAACAAGGTTACGGTGAACTCAGATAAAATCTACAGTTTTGACAAATTTTCATAGAATTATATGACCTGCCGCGACCGGGATTTGAACCCAGATCGCCGGATCACAAGTCCGGCGCACTAACCACTGGTTCACGGTCGCGGCCACTTTATATTATTGAAATATGGATATACTGATGTAATTATTGGTGTCCCAGGCATTCACTACATGTATAACCGTGTTCCATTGTATACAATTCATACTGGCGTATCAACCTAGATTAATCATCTGATAAAATGGTTTACATCAAATTCACCAATATCTGTACAAATAATCTGACATCTTATCTACAACTGATAAACTTTATGTCAGTGTTAATTAAACGTTAACTTTGACATCTTTTCTCTAACAAACCAAGTTTTAATCTCATTTCTCACCATGTATCTATCTGAATACAGTAAAACCTTATAACGACCATCATTGGTACCAAATAAATAGGTCTTATTATTGAGGAGATTTCATTAATTAGTTAAAATATAGAGGAAATTTGAAACCCGGTTTGGAGACAAGTGGTCGTCATAAGCAGGTGATTGTTATATTAGGATCAGGTTTACTTCATAAAAATGATTTAATTACAGTCAAATATGTCCTTAAAGACCACATCTGAGAGAGCCAGAATGAAGTCTTTTCAGGGGTGATCTTTTTATATGTATATCTGTATAGGTATATGTTTAATTAAATTAAATGTTCATGATAAACACAAATCATTAAGTCCACTGGAGTCTGTTCAGAGATGGCCGCTAAGTACAGGTTTGACTGTGTCAAGTTTGGAACAGTTTGGTATTTATAAATCTGTACCATTCTTAAGGTATAATATTATCTAATAATATACCTTTTAATGTATCAGCTCAATGCGACTTTAAAATGTTAATGTTATAAAAACAGTATAGTCAATTACTGTTATTTCGTTAGTTGTTACCCTAGATACTTCATATACTTCAGACACATTTTGAAAATTTTGTAAGATTTGTTGTTCTTGTTGAAAAATAAACAAATCTGGGGATATTGCCCGGTGACCAATGTTTTCTTCATTATATACGATTAATTGATCATTTTCTATCATAGAAACCTATAAAAATTATAAAAGTTCCCTACATCTGTCCGCTCCATTTTGAGACATGGGTATAAAATCTTAAATACCAACTCGCAGAGTCCGGTCACTTGGTTTGTAGCTTTAAAACTACGTGTACTTAAAAAGAGCTATCCTTAACCATAAAGTAATATGGTTAGAAAAAAGACATGTTTAGGTGTTCTTGACCCAAAGTAAGTCGAAAAACTTTTCTGTACATTTTTTTCCTAAACGCCTTTCACAACGCACGATTCATCGCCAAATATTTTCGAACTTCGGTTTTTGCCGTTAGCTCGGCGTCAAAAGTAGGGTCGGTCTGGTAACCGTAAATACGACTAATTTTTCAGGCCTAAGTCAAAAAGCACAGTAGACTTTCTCTTTTAAAACACATTTTATTGAAATATTCTTTCTTTAAGAAAGCAGGATGCTTTGTTTGTAGTTTCCTCTCATGTTTTTTTCCTTCTATTCTGTGTCTGTAAGGTTCGGGTAATCTTATCTCCGGTGTATGTATATTTATACATCAACAACTCGTTAGTTGAAATCTCCGAATAAAAATAAGCCGAACGTTTCAGGATTTTGCTGGCATAGATAAAAGTGTGAGATGTTACGAATAAAGGAGTATGTTGCCAAATGATCTAGAATTACAATTCTTTGCATGTTACAATTGATTTGATTACCTAACGTTATGCACAGAGTTTTTTCTCTAGGGTATAAAGTCGCACCAACAGCTTGGGTCATTTGCCAACTTGTCCAGCATGAACAATGGAGGAAAACAGGTTTACACCTGGGTAGAACCATCGACAATCAGTAAGTTAGTTGGTCAGCTAACCAAAATCTAAAATTTGTCCGGTCCGGGAATGGATTCGAACTGACAGCATTGAGGGTTAATGTTTACTAGCCAGAGAACATAACAACTCAGTATATGTAGTGTGTATAAAGAATGTACAAGGAATAAGCGTTTCTTAATTGTGAATACAAACTCAGATTCACATGGTGATAAATACAGATGGTCAAGATAATAATGATGATACAATGCTACCACTCCAAAGCGCCCATCTCTTGAGCAACAACCTTCCTTCAACAACAGCATGATTTTTCCCACTATACCATTGAACTATTAATTTTACCTTCCAAGCGCAACAACCTCTCAACAACAACAACAACAACATAATTTTGCTTATCCTAAAGGGTGTCGCTTTGGAATGTTTGCACTGTAATGTCTGATTTCAACCATTGTTTATCATATTACTAAATATGTTTCCTTATAATTACACGAAGTATATAATTCGTGAAAAAAACATCGCACATTGTTTTACATGCTTTGGAAAATTCTGAATCGTTGTGTGTAACAACATCTTAGGTTTTATATCTATTAAGATTATTTTTGGCATATTGACGCAAGCATTTCCCCCTGATTGTTGACGTTGATCACAGCACAACAATGTTACAGTGAACTCGGACATAGTGAAAATTCGGATAAAGTGAAATTATTATTTTTTTCTACCAAGACATTCTTCTAAACGTAATGAATATATACGTAACTTTCATTTCAGGTAACAGGGAATTTACAACAACCGGGCTATACTGTATATCCGAGACGAATTTGTCGCACTGACGAATGCAAAATAGACAGTAAATTCACAAGCAGCAATGTATGATAACAGACATTTCAAATCATTTTGAATTCATAATTAACAAAATAGAAGTATTAACTTTCCTGCATGCTTACAAATAGAGAAATTCTCGGGATAGCATAGATTCAACGCTAATAACAACGGCATTACCACAATTCGAAAGAAAACGTAAATATTTGCTGTTATGTTTATCTACTCTAAAAATGAACTAAATGAGAGAAAATCCGATAAGTTGCTCTGTATTTCAGCCAGTTTCTGTTAACAATATCTTTGATAGTCAAGAACTTCATATCGAAAGGGCTATGAAACTAATTTATAAATCATTTAATAGCACAAACAAACCGAAAAATCAAAACAACAATACTATTTGACAGACAAATACAGGAAGATAATAGGCCCCTTACGGTTATGATTTCACGAAACCAGTTTCTACCAAGTGCCATTGATACTAAGCACCAATGATTTACTGTCTCTCTAAGGCTTCTGATTGATGTACAGTAAAACCTCGATATTGAGACCACCTTCAGGACCCGAAAAAAAATGGTCGTAATAATGAGGTGGTCTAACTATCAAGTGGAGTTATAAGAGAATTATGGGAATCAAGTCCCAAAATGTGGTTGCTATGTAAAATTTTACTGCATTAATATCACTTTGTGTAGAAGGAGAGAACGTTTGATGCTAATTATTGAGTACAGAAATAAATGTAAACGAAATAATCAAAGCATTTAAACGAATAAGACATAAACTGATCAGATGATACGCCGAAAATACCAAGAAAATTTCTGTTAAATTTAATTGCTTGGCACTTTTTTGCTGCGCGATGAAAGTGATGTTAAAATCAATTAAAGAACATTTTAACGCGTCAGTCATCACAGATTCCGGTTTGTTACTATTAACTAATTTTGGGAGATAGCATTGTTTACTATTCTTCCTAAATCTAACAATAATCATGGTAATTAATGTTTACTTTCTGTTAGCTGTTGAGTGGCTCGAAACTATAATTAGGTTGCAGAGTTGCAGCACAGGTGTGAACCACCTGGTTCCTATGGCATCAAGGAGCTTGGAAAAAATAAATAAGTTTAATACACACATAAAGGTGTCATCAATGTGTAATATACCACACGTTTACCGTATCAGAATGGTATTTTTTCAAAAATTTCTTTACCGAAAATATGTATCCTGGAGATAGCTTATTAAAACAATATAGTTTCAATTTACACGGAGTCTATGAGATAAATCGCCAATTGAAATTGGCTATCGTGCAGGTGGCAAAATAATTATTAGACTTAGGAGATTTTAATTTGTCTTCTACGATATCCACCGCCGCTTCTACGAGATAATTATTTGGAACTGGCATCTGGAATCAATGATTCATTTAGCTTACGTGCGAACAGCATATGATAATAATTATTATTGAATTTGAGGATGATTCGTTGTTGTCGTTTAATCATACCTTTTGTTACCTACAGCGCTTTGATTCCACTATGCATTTTGTAATAACATTTTCATGATTTTCAACGATCATTTTACAAGTGTTCAATGATAAATCCGGGATTTTAATGCAACTGATGTCATCTCTTAATTGTCAATAAAATCTTAAATATTTATTGTTACTTCTAAACACAGTTCTTTCCATTTCCTGTGATATTTTGAGCGGATTACGCAAAATGAAATAAATGTGATACAACAAGTGTTTATGTTCTATAAATTGCCTTTAATCAATAAAACAGACACTAAACGCAACATTAATTGCGGTTTTGAATGAATAGTTTGTGTTCTTTTGCAAAAATATCCGAATTTAACCAGAAGTAGGTACCTCATACTAAAAAAAATGATCCGCGGAATTTACACAACCAAAAGCAATCTGATATTAACAGTTCCGGTAAGGTAGTCTCATTATCGAGTATTTATTGATCTATCTTTGATAAACAAGTCACGAATTTGTGTATTCTAAAAATAAAACTTTAGCCAATCAGTTTTTGAACTACAGTAAAATCTCTATAGTAAGACCACCTTCGGTAACCATAACAACGAGGTGATCTCATTATCAAGTTGAATTACACTGGAGTTATTGGAAGCCGGTTCGAAAATTAGCGGTCGTTATAACAAGGTGGTCGTAATATTGAAGTAATCGCTATTTGAGGTTTTACTGTATCTATCTAAATACTTTATAAGATTATGCATTCGTGAGAAACACGCCGTTTTCACCATTGTTCGATTTATCAAATTCGCCAATTTTCTGACAGACTAGTAGATACACGGAATGTTATTTATTAGAGATAAAATCGAGCGTTAAAGTCTAAATTTAGCTTTTGTTGAATAATTATGATAACAGCGTAACCCAAATATTATAACTTTTACCGGAACACTTTTTTTGTTCTGGCTTAGCGGCAAGAATATTTTTTCATAATCGACTTGAGCACTAAGTACATATACAAATCATACTACCAAGTTCTATGAATTGAACGCCAAAATTGAAATAACGTAAAAAAGATTTATTATACTTTTGTCTGTGAATCGTATCATTGGATACGAGTTATAGCCAAACTGTAAATTTCACGGAAAGATAATCTGCCTAACATATGCTTGGGATTTCTTCAGTAAAAAGCCAAGTATTTCAACGACTGAACTGATACTTTCAAATATCAGTTTGTGTCTGTCAATGCTTCGAAATGTCTGGAACATTTTATGAAAGCTTTTTTGCAGAACAGTATCATTTTAAGATCAATGGCGATGTACAAAATTAAACCTAATTCTACTTTTGTCTGAGGAAACCTTTCAGTCAAAAGTATGTAGTATGACAAACTATCGTCTGCATACATAAATTAAAATTAAATTTTGCTAAGTACATATTTGGCATATAATTCTTTCGTACAATCATTTACTGTTTGTACGCAGTAAAACCTCAAATAGCGACCACCTCAATAATACGACTACCTTGTTATAACGACCATTTATTTTCAGACCGACTTTCAATAACTCCCTTATAAATCAACTTCAAAATGAGACTACCTCATTATTACGATTACGATACAATTCCCCATGACAAAAATCATCCTGTTCAGAACAAATACTAGGGTTGGATACAATATTTTTTTGTCATATTTTACAAAAGAAAACATCTTTGAAAGTCAGTTTCAGTGTCTTGTGTCATTAATAACAACGTAACCGAAGCCAACAACAAGTTTTTGTCGCGGCAGCAGAACCGGTGCCAAAGTTTTATCCACGCGAAAGTGAAGAGCTCTCGCACTTAGTTCCGACGCAGGTACAAGGGTTGTATACATATTACAGTCAAATCCCATCTATGTGTGGCGCGCACCTGCGCAATGTACACCTAGGCCGATTTCTATCAAACGTGTTTGCACGATTTCAATTAAGTGTACCATCAATCAGAGAGATAATTCTTGGAAATCCCATTATAATAAACGCCTGTGTCCAAAACAAGAATGAAACAGTCCACACGATAAAGCTGCCAAGAGAAAAGTACTCATTCCATTATCGCTTCAAAATCAAGATCTTGGTCTATAAATATTCCATGCAAACATGATGTACATTATCTAGAACGACATATTTTACACGACTTTCGCATCTGATACGAAAAATTACAACCTAAAATGTTGTAGATGTCAATTAGATTCATAGCTCGGAATCGCTCAACAAACATTGGTCAAATTCGCTGCTTGTCTTCATACGCCGGACCGGAATCGGCCGAATTGTGACGAACGGCTCCGAACTGCACCTCTCGCCATTACATAAACTATCACTTCCAATGTTCATTGGAACAACACCGTTAAGTAGTACATAAAACAACACCGAACATAAGTTATAGCGGACATTATCCACATCGGAAAAGCACATGAAGGTCCGTATGCTAAAACGGTGAAAAACTTAAGAACAATCATCGCTTCAAAACATATTTAAGATAAAATACATTTTTCATTCGTTATCCGACCTTGCACTTGCGCCTATGATGTTGATTAAGAGGACATAATAAATTTGAAGAATACGTTATTTTTGTGCTAACTAAAAGTGCATTCTGATCTTACAGTATTCATTATGACGTGTTTGAAGTTCTTGTTTTATCGGTAAATAATCTTGGTATAATTACTACGATGTATTTTACGATTAATTTACGATTATTAACAACTCTCGTATAAGTAATCTTAATTGTTTGTTGATCATTACGAACTTAACGAATGGAATATAATGGAGGTTGATAACCAATATCTTAATATTATGACTATTACAAAATTCAGTCTTAAAAGCAATGACGCGCATAACACAGTGCGATAGGCCAAACAAAATAAAATCCTGGTTTCCGCTAACAGCCACCTAAAATATAGGGTAAGTAGGTAAGCAGAACTTTTTCAATATTTTGTAAGTTCGGAGACATTATACATATGAAAAGAACTGATACGGCATGGCAAAATATTGATTGATAGGAAATTAAGAAAGACAAGTTACTTTCGCGACTACGTTTGTACAGTAAAACCTCGATAATGAGACCAAATTCGGAACACGAAAAATAGGTCGTAATCATGAGGTGGCCTCATTATCAAGTTGAATTACAAAGGAGCTATTGAAAGCCAGTCTAAAAATAAGAGGTCATTATAACAAGGTGGTCGTAATATTGAGGTGGTCGCTATTTAAGGTCTTACTCTTCTTAAAAATCGCAAAGGTAAAATGTTATCGGCAAGAAAAAAATATCGAGGCCAAAAGAAATCTAGGGTCCTCCAGAAGAAAATATATGGTAAGTCAGGTTAGCACAAACGAAGAACATTTTTACGCTATATAAAACACGATTTTACTGCTCGCAAAATTTAATTGGAGGCGTTACGTGCATATATAGGTGCGTGATATGAGCAGTTTGTTTTAAACATACGCAAAACGTCATGCTAAGAAAGATATAAAGTACAAAAGACTGCCAGAAGAAGATCCTAGCGGGTAAATTAACTGCTTCAAGCAAGTTACACTCATAAAATATCTTAATTAATTAGATTAATAGACGCGCAGTAATATAAATAACAGTGTCTGTCTTTAACGAGGAAATTCACTTAACGGTTAACTGTAAAACCATCCATGCAAGATTACCTTCTGTGATAAGACGGGGGATGATTTATAAGCAAGTCTTTGAATTCCTTCCATAATCACGAACCAAGAATGGATAAAGTTTACAATTTTATGTATTACCTCCAGTGAGTCATACCTCGTGTTGATTTTATTCCGGTCTCTAGATACAGTCTAATATTTTCAAAGTTGCGGTATATATCAAGAATTTAATCTTTTAGCAACAACCTTAGGGCGAATAATATACAGTTTACGTTGCAGAAAGTTTCGAAAAGGGATTTTGCCAACAAAAACGTATAACACACACTATTTCGTTTCGTTTCCTGCTCATAGTTCACTATCAGCTTTGTATATCTTAAATGTGTTTTATGACTTTCGGCGGTACGAATCATAGATAAAACTTTTTAAAACTTTTATAAAATTACAAGAATCATGTTTGTAGAAGTAGAGAGCCATATCAAGTAAAGCAATCATCGTTGTCAATTGGCCTTAAAAGTCTACTTGAATTATTTGAATCACTTAAAACATGTTCTAACTAACTGCGCGCACCTCATTGGACGGCTAATAACACAAGGCGTAGTTATCTCGGCTAATTACGGGGATATTTATATGAACCCACAGTCATACATTTTTTACAGGGAACGTACCTCTGTCAGATGAATTTTATTGGTGTCTAATTGAGCGTATAAACATCGTATGGTCTAGTTTGGGGGAAACCACACAAGTGCGCGCGCTTACAAATTCTTGTCACGTCTTAGACCTCACATATGTGAGTGTAAACGGAAATTGTTCATATGTATGTGATAGCGACTGTACCCGAACGCCGCAAATTTGAGCCTCAAACCCGTCCCGCCAATATTATTGGTAACTCGGTAAAATATATACCTGTAGAAAATATCATCGAACCTTTATAGTCGAAGCTTGGCGTCGTAGTAGTCACATGGTCTGTGCGTACATGATTTTGTAGCACGCATTTCGTTCAACATGTCGGCTCTATATTTTGAACAGTTATCAAATTTTCAGATTGGCTTAATCCCCAGGACAGACAACAGAAATTTATAGTATTTTTTGCGAGTACGTCTTTCATTTTCATAAATGAGTTAAACGTTGTTACTTTCAGTATGAAATATAACGCACGTGAAACGTGGTTATATTAGTAAGTTTCCTAGTGTTTTCGTGAATATATTAAGAACTCATCATAAATTGTAATTTAATATCGTCCGCCCAAAAGATGCAATTATCACCGTAATGGAAATACATATAAATATATAGTAAAATAATTTATAGTCCAAGAAAAAAAGGTGCATTAATTTATTTTATTATCATTATTCGATGTTCAAGCTCATGCAGTTAAAACATAATATAACGAAAGAACAATAAAATTACCTTCAATGTCCAGTCCGTATCCTAATTGCTCTGACATGATTCCTGGGGGCGCTTGGTTGTTGATTCGGTCGTAATATATTCTTCTCCCCTTTCTGAAGGAAAAAATACGATTTTCTTTATATCCCGAAGTTAATTAAATTTATTTGTAAAAAACAAACAATTTAAACGTATACGATGAGATGATTTCGAATTTCTTCCTCTGGTTATAAAATGCTGGCTATCTGATGAGGCGAAAATTTCAGAGCAGACGATATTTTAAGACGGTATGGTTAAGGAATTTAGACGAGTCTATTTCATTTTAAATAGGGGTGCCCAGCCTTGAAAGTTTGATGTAAGGGTACTGATAAAGGAATGGCAAGGAGAGCTTTATCTTGATATCGAACATGAATGAAGCAATCGTTTATCAGGTGGTATCTCGCTTCAAGAAAATGTTTATCAGACGTTTTGGCTTCCTGGATATACTAGACTAATGTACCCACTTGTTCGTACATTAAAACGGAGCCTCCATAACAAGTATGAAGTATTGTTCTTGGTACAAAAGTTAGACGTAAATTTCATTGTTTACTATGTATGCCCTATTATCATACACAGAAAAAACCTGCAGTTGTATTCATTATGAATTATATCGAAAATATATATTATACACCTTTATTACTTCGGACAGTCAACACTTTTTTCCTAATTAACCTAATCAATTTTCCGGGAATCTGTACCGGCATCAACCTTATCCTCCACATTTAACTGCCAACATATCTACATAAATCACTTTGAATCGGTGTTGGAGGACGAATGGCCTAAGACACAATGTCTTCTACTGAATAATCACACGTTCTGATTTTGTGACGCACCAGAGGTTCGAACTCGCGAATCCAAGTACGTAGGTTGAGGCCCTTCATACTGAGCTTAGCGGGCAAACTGTCACTGAATTATGTTCCTAATAAAACAATGAATAAGACCGCCTCAATATTACGACCGATTTTCTGGGTCAAGAAGGTGGTTTCAATATCGAAGTTTTACTGCAGTTTATTATTCGTACAATTCCACCTCCAATTAACAACTTTATCAATGTTATCAGCCTATAATACATAGTTATTAGGCGTAAAAAGTTTGTTTCTGGTTGCTTGATCTACCCTAATTTTTCCCCGCGACTCTAGATTTTTTTTATTTGGCCCGAGGAACGGTATATCCTCTTTTTATTCATTCGACACAAAAATAATCTCAACGGCTTTCAAGTATAATAAAAAATAAATACTAGTAAAACAATTCTT
This sequence comes from Lutraria rhynchaena, assembly GCA_008271625.1. Taxonomy (NCBI): domain Eukaryota; kingdom Metazoa; phylum Mollusca; class Bivalvia; order Venerida; family Mactridae; genus Lutraria; species Lutraria rhynchaena. The sequence continues at coordinate 2,755,785 of VIBL01000004.1, read as the reverse complement.
AACCTACCTATCCAAATTTTTAATGAGCATGTTACCAGAAACAAACATTTTTTAATACGCCTTACTAGGAAAATTAACCAAGGTGTCTACCAGATCCTCAAAATCAAATACTATTACAGTAAAACATCGGTAATGAGGTTTGGGACCCAAAAACCCTTGGGACCCCAAAAAACGAGGTGGTCTTACAATATATACAAATTTATTAAGCTCCCACCCCGTATATCTGAATCATACCATGGAATTGTTTCAACTTTCACTGGGCAAATTTACACCATTGATATCCCTGGGTGTTAGAAATGTTTTGCACTTGATGGCATGATATGAAATTAGGGTAGACAACTCCAGCTGATAATTGAAAAATAAGAATATGGATTACCTACCTTGACCTAATGGTATAATATACTCTGTGAGGTATTGTATAAACTAGCATGTCTAGTGATGTCAACAGTGTAAATGGATAACAACGATATAAGCTATTATGTAGCATAACATTTTCGCTAAATGTAACTGAAAATTCCTGGACATCATTCTAAGAGCTCAGGTGGTAGAGTGCAGGACTGCCCATGAAGATGTCGTTGGTTCCAGAGATGGCAATTGATTCTTGGTTACAATTCAACTTAAGAAATCACTTCAAAGTTCTTTCGTTGTCTTGTCTTGTCTTGACTCAAACATCATGCGGATTTTAAGCATTTTTTCTACAATATCAAATACTTTCAGGCAATTAAACCACACAGTTTTCCAGGATTCTGCAGTAATATTAACATTGTTCACAGCAGGCAACTGCCCACTTCTCTATATAAACAACTGATGACGAATGGTCTTAGACATGATATATTTACCAAATCATCACTGACAGCATGTGACGCGTTCAGGTTTCGAACCCTTGAACCTGAGGTCCATAGGTCCATACATGTATGGGAGAGATAACGAACGACAACTCTGGATAGAGATTAGTCCACTTTTACCAATTATCACCCAGTTACATTTGTCAAATATCAACAAACACTTCTTTAATAACGTAATACAAGAAAATGTTTGAAGGTTACGAATTGACCAATGATTTGAAATGCTTAACAATTGACGTGTAAAAATGTTAACGAATCAACCAAAAAAAGAGATTACGATTTGGTTTGATTACGAAATTGACCTGTGTCTACCCGTTTGTTTGTAAAGTTAGCACATGTTCTCTAACAATCATGAATACGACGTCTACACTTCTTTCATCCTAACTTTAATTCGTAAAGTTTATTTTAATATGACGACCAATTCGTTATTCATTCATTGATCCAGAAAATAGTTCGCCAATAAGAAATACATTGATGCGCTAACTCGTATCAACAATACTTTTTATTAGGGTCAAAATCAAACACATCTGGCGGTGCAGAGGTTAAAATATTCATCGCTGGTAAGATATAGAATTTGCAATTTCGTTTCAATTTTTACTGATCAATATAATGGCAAGTCAGCACTTATAACTTGTTTAGATGTGAATTTTTGTTGGATCTCTTTTGCATTTCTGTTACTGAGCTGTACAGACGCAAGCAAAATATGTCTCGGTTTGTTCCTGGATTGAGTAATTTTGCACCTGCCAGTAGCATGACTCCATGAGTAGCAGACAGGATAGAGGGGATTTGTACCTGATAAATTTTCGATAATGTTCTGAATATCAAAAATGTCCAAGCAATCTAAGTATACAGTTTGCAATTGAGTTTTTGCAGATGTGAAATTTTCTTGCACGCAGATGGTCACTCACTCACTGATACAGTGTTCCCACTCACGTAAAATCTTGCGTAAAGCACGCTACAAAATAGGAAATTACGTAATTACATTTTGATCTGGTGTGAGATCGCATGCGTACGATATGTTTAGAGTCAATTTTCTGGGAAAAAAACATGAAACAAAAATAGGCATGCTGTGATTGGTGCATTTCGTTTATTCAAGATAGCAACTATGCTTCAAAGTTTAAAATCGATACCATTACAATTTGATGGGTTTGATTTTTATACATATATATGCTTTTTTTCAAAAATGTTCATACCCCCCACAAAATATTTGTCTTATCCCAGATTTCAGACCTAACGGGTAAGCTTACCCCTATTTTCAGGAGTGAGTGGGAACACACTGTTACATCTGTCAAAGGAAAATATGTGGGGATTACTGGTGATTGGGCCCAGGCCTTGACAAATCCACTCATCGGCTCGTAATTACTAGAACTAGTAAACATTCTTAGCTGGTTGTCCTGCAGAATAGCCTGAAAAAAGAATGTCAAGCCAAGTGCCAAAGCAACCAAAAATGTTTCAATGATTATTGAAGTATATCAATTCAAACTCTCTGAACACCTATTTGTGTTTCGAAATGAACAGATTTAATGCACATTTACTGGCATGTATAGCCAAGAGAATTGTGGAATTGGAATTAATTGAACTGTTGCATAAAGATTAATCTTTAGCTTCCTTTATTAGTTCTTTTTTGAAAAGTAACCAAAGTTCTTGGATTGACTTCCTGTCTGCAAAGTCCAGTCCTGGGCTATTGATATAAGATTGAGAAGGGGAGACAATTTCTTGCCCATTTTACAGGGATGTAGAATTGACCTTGAAGCCAGAAAAATTAACTGGCTATTTGAGTTGCTTTTTCCCCACAGGGGGCATTGCTCCTTAAAGTCCTTCAGAACCCCCTTCTACTTTTAGTACCTTACTGGCCGCATGAAAATATTTTTACATCCCTGATTTTTTAGATATTGCTGTTTATCAGTTTATATATATATATAAAAGTAACCAAAGTTCTTGGATTGACTTCCTGTCTGCAAAGTCCAGTCCTGGGTTATTGATATAAGATTGAGAAGGGGAGACAATTTCTTGCCCATTTTACAGGGATGTAGAATTGACCTTGAAGCCAGAAAAATTAACTGGCTATTTGAGTTGCTTTTTCCCCACAGGGGGCATTGCTCCTTAAAGTCCTTCAGAACCCCCTTCTACTTTTAGTACCTTACTGGCCGCATGAAAATATTTTTACATCCCTGATTTTTTAGATATTGCTGTTTATCAGTTTATATATATATATATATATATATATGTAGAACAGGGTTTTTTAGGCAGTTTTGACGACCAATATTTGGTCGCGTTCCCAAGGGCAAAAAGTATGGTTTTTTTCCCAATTGCAAGGCAAAAATTCCAAATTCAAATGAGAAAAAAAACTTTTTGCCATATTTACTACATGTTTGGGGTCGTGAGTAGCGAGTGTGATTAATATGAGGGTAAAAAATCAGTGATTACATATTTTTAGACTAGTACACTACTCTGGTGGTATTTTATACAGTGTAACTTTTTCCCAATTTTGTCCAAAAGTTTGTGTGGTTGTTAATTTTCTTTTGTGTCTTATCTGTGCATAATAGCGCAAAAACACTGTAAAAAAGATTATTACTTGATAATATTATAATCCTAGCTATTAATGAAATAAGTGTGACTAAAATCAGTATTAAGTCTGTATTGTTAAAGCTTGAAGAGTCCATAATGACCCTTGCTGTTGGTGTGGCATTAAACTAAAAAAAGTCATGAACTTCAACGTAAAATTGAATGACACCACTGAAGAAATCTTACTGAATATGAGGAAATTCATGTTGTATACAATAGCGTTTTAGTGATTTTATGAGAGCATGGTTATTTTTCTGTAATGTTTGTTAGTATTGTTTTGACTCCACAAAAAATTTACTGGTGCAAGATTGCAGTCATACTTAAAAGTATGGAAAAACTGCTGCTATGATATTGACTCATAAATGAGTAAGTCTGTAATAAATGGAAAATCGTAAATCGTATGACAATTGCTGTATGAAGTCAGAAAGGAAATGGCTATGTTTCTGGTTACTTGGCCCAAAAAGTGCATTTGTAGGTTGCAATCAGGTTGCAATCAATTGGATGATCGGAAAAACTATTTTTTTCTGGCATGATGGTGTGTGTCTTAAGCCAATTGTCTGACATTAAAGAAGCCGAATCACTTTGGTTTACGTGTCAAAGAAAGTGGAAATAAACTTATATAAGCTCTGTAACAATATTGCCTTGGGAATTTAAGGAAATCACTGTCTACAGCCATGTCACTGACCTGCTGATATTATGCTTGAACATTGTTATGAATTATTGCTTATGATGATGTTTTCAGATTCAGCGTTTATTCCATGAGAAATGTTACAGCAAAATCAGTTCATTGGAATGAACGCTAAATGAATGACACATTTGTGATTATATATGTCATGACATGAATTGATTTTACAGTAATATATATATTCCTGTATGTATGAATAACAGCTTTCTTTGATCTGTTCATCCAGTAAGTGAGTGGTTCTATTGATTTTATTGTATTGATTTGTATTAGGTCGCTTTAGTTTTAGCTAATGCTTGAATGCTTAACTGTTTTACAGTATATTCCCTTATAAACCCCCCTCCCCTAATGAACATTCCCCCATTTTTGGTCAAGAGAAAACAAAAAAAAACTTACTTTGACAGGCTATTTTAATCCGAGATGAACAATGGAAATTAGTAGAAAAGTAGACTTTTTAAATCTAAGGAATGACACACTTTCAAAAATGTAACGCCCCAGGGGCGTTTATTAGGGAATATACAGTAATTTAATTTGATTTCAGATGAAACATTTATAATTCAGCTGTGAGTTTTGCAAGTTTAGAGTTGAGTTGATATTTATTAGTTATTTAAGGCTAAAGGATTATGAAAAGCTTTATAAATGACTCTGTTGTATAATCAACAGCTTTATATGACTGTGTTGTATAATCAACAGCTTTATATGACTGTGTTGCATAATCAAGACATAAAATGCTTTAGCAAATCCAAGACACAAGAATCATTCTTGGGCGTGAGTTACTAGATTTCTTGCATAAAAAATACTGAAATTGCATTAAAACTGTCCAAATGCGAGAAATCTCGCACCTCGCAGCAAAAATTAAGAACTATGATCTTTCCTTCAACATGCAAGTTGTTTCCAATAATTTCTCCTTGATGCTCCATACTTTTACTAAGGTATTCTTCTAGTGCCAGACACATGAGCATTTCTTCGAGTTGTTACAACCAAACAAGATGGCTGTGCAGGCTAAACTGTTTTCCTTTGGGTTTTTGAAATCTGCAGTACGTGAGGAGAATACAACATTGTTTTTGTATGATGAAACATTTATCTATGTATATTGATTTATATTTTTTTTATTATATCTCTCATAAGAATCCAATTCTCTCATTTATATTGACCAAAATGAAAGAAAATCTCTCAATGGAAATGATATATTTGTAGAGGTATGTCACCCCCCCCCCAAAAAAAAGAGGTATGGTTTGGTATAATGTCTGTCATGTTAGCTCCAGACATTTAACCCATTATAAACAAGCTTACTAAATAGCCACCTAACCAGAAAGCAAGCAAACAAGAAAACTAGAAAGCAAACAAGACAGAAACTTAAAGAAAAGCAGGCAAACAAGAAAGAAACAAAGCGGACAAGAACAAAAAGCAAACAAGACAATGGGCAAACAAGGAAAAAAAGAAATCCACCGAACAAGAAAGAAACCAACAAGAAAGCTAACACGCCAACTTGCAAGATAATTCATAAACAAGCAAAGAAATACAAGCATACAAGGAAACAAACTAATTAGCAAGCAATTAAACTAGCAAACAAACTAGAATGAAAATGTAGAAGCAAGCAAGTAAACTTAAAAAAAGCACTAACAAACAATGCTAGTTCAAACAGAAACTCAGCTGCAAAAGAAGAAGTTGAGTTATTCAGCTGTTAATTTTGTCTGTTTTAGAATATAAAGATTTCTCAACATAGTCCATGAACTTTCTTCATTTCTTAAGCAGATTGCACAAACTTATCATTGAACATGTGCTTCATTTGTAATCAAATTGTGCCTGCAAGAATCCGGTTTTACCTGTCTTTGACCTCAATCCATTTTATACCTAGGTTGTTTTTTAAGATAGTCTTAGTGTGTTGATTTTCTTCTTCTGTTTTGCTCTTTAAACACAAGCTGTTGATTATATCCATGAACATTTATTGAAATGTGATAACCCTCTCTTAATTGAATGTCTGTTCTAATAATAATGTATCTTTGTGTTGCAATATGTAGTTGATTGAACCATTTTTTACCGTCAATCTTGTGAAGTAGGGCTACTTGCGGGGATGAACATTTGACCTTTGACCTGCACAGTTGAGCTATAGTCAGAGTATTTTTTGATTCAGTGTGTCAATAAAAGTATGTTTAATATTTGTGTTTTTTTTTCTGTCGTGTAAGGCAGTTGTCATCCACAAGTGGCTGTCAGTTGAGGTTAAATTGTAGAGTTTAATTGTATTTTGAATAGGTTATCTGCCATACTGTCTGGTACAAATGTACTCAGAGTTAGTAAATTTCTTATGATATGTTATCATAATTTATCAGTGCATTTTATCACCTTCTCAAAGTTCAATGTGTTCTCAAATTTCACATTTCAGTTCTTCTGTCAGTACTTTGAAATCAGCTTTATTTTGTGTTAAAAGGATTTAAAAGTGTGTTACTCATAAATGGTAAAAACTTTATAAGTTTTGGATATTAAATCATTGTATCATAAAATTACAGGGATATTTCTTATGAAGTTTAAATGCTATTGTATTGAATGTTTTGTGTGGGCGAAGGTAGGTCAATTACCGGTATGTTCACCGAATGATAACTGGCTGATCAATTAAAGTGTGAGATATACATGCAGTCTGTAATGTTTAATTTTTATGCTGTGTTTTAAAATGTATCTATATAAAAAAAATTTACCAGTATGGGGCATGGGTCTTTTATGGTCATTTTTTAATGTCTTTTGATAATTGAACTAAAACATGTGACAGAGTCTGATAAAAATGCTAAATAAACAAAAAAAAGAAGAAAAACGGGTTATGGAAAAAAGTAGATTTTGGATAATTTTTGGCATGGCCTCTCATTGAACTTGTTGAACAAACTAAAGGTTGTCAATGTTATATTTGTACAGAACATGCTGAGAAAACTATATGGTGCTCCCTACTTTTCCATTTTAAGGTCTGAGAGTAAGATAGGACGGCTGTGTTTGTACAAAGCAAAATGGCGAGACAATATGGTCAGAGAGTCTGTTATTTTTTTTATTGTTACTGTATGGGACTGGAATCTAGTTGTTATTTGGGTATATATTGAATGTGACCTTTGGCCGACTTTAAAAAAAGGATTGGTTTGCCATCATGCAAAACTTTTAATAGTGTGTAGGTTGATGGATTTTTTGTTAACGTATGCTTGGACTGAAAATGAAAAGCTGGAATAAGGAATGAAATCTCTTTTTTCAAAGTCGATAGAAGACATTTTGGGTCAGGGAATTTTAGGTTGTAACCAGATCCATCCAGGAGATAGCTGTATAAATTTCAGAATTTATCTGATTTTCATAATTATAATGTGGCTGTAACCAGTCTGATTGAGATTGTTTATGTTTCAGAATCTTTTTTTTTTATCTGTTCATGAATCTGTAAACCATGAATACAAATTGTGGAATATTAGATTAACATGATATTTTGTTCATTCTCATGTCAAGGTTATTTCTTCAATCATTATATATAAAGCATGGTGAGTTTGTATCATTGCTTGTAAGTATGTTGTAGAAAATAATGAATTCTTTTTTCTTTATTACTGGGGTTTTTATGTTGCACCAACAGACAAGGTCGTTTTGGCGATTTTTCCATCTTTGACAGTGAAGGGAGACCTCAGGCTGTACACTTAGGTAGAATCACTAACATTCTATAATCTACTTGGACAGCTGTTACACATTGTGAAATTTGCCTGGTCCTGGATGGGACTTGAACTCACAGCAGTGAGCAGCTAGTGATCTTAACATCAGAGACCTTAACCTCTTGATCATGAAGGCCCTCCCCCCATTAGTGAAGAAAGTAAACTATACATGTAATAACAACTTAAAACATTCATTTACTAATACAAAATAAATCTATCATGTCCTCTATACAATAGAAAGTTAATATGGATGTCTAAACTATTGAGTATTTATTTATCATGCATTAACATGTAAAAAAGCATTCTTGATCCAAGGTTGCAAAACTGAAATTTAATACTATTCTTAAAATGCAGTCTTTTCATTGGTCAATTTTAAAAAGTCAGCTCTGAACCAGCCAATCAGAATCTTCAGAATTACACATTAAGCCTGTATAAATGTAGTCAGCAACTCACTTATTGTATTCCAAAAATGTTAAATATCTTTTCTGTAAATGTTAGAGAATTTTATTTTGTGCCAAAAAAGCCTTAACTACAAATTTACTTTTGATTAAAATGTCTCTAACATGATAATATGGTGAATGGAAATATGATAACATTCTTCACTGAAATGATATTTTATCATAACCTGAATGTAGTTCACATATCCACAACCTTAACTCGTTTTATATCTAGTGTACGGAATATCTTTAGATATTTCTGTGTCATGCATGAACTTGTGTAGTCCAAAGTACACTGTCTTATCAGAGCGTCTCTCCAAAGGTCAAGTGAGGTTTGAAAAATATTATTTGGGTGAAAAGTTGAATGGTAAATTTTTAGTGCACTGGACTTGTAACCTGGCGATCCGGGTTCACATCCCAGCTGCAGCAGGTCACACCCTTTTATGATTATTTGACAGAAATGTCGATTTTCCTCCATATGTGGAGAAGTTGCTGGCTCCTTGTGGAAAGGTAAATTAATACTGATTAGAATACAGTTCAGGAAAACTGGTTAGGTGGACCGGCTGCCATGTAGAACTGAGATATTGTTAATAAACAGTGTTAAATCTTTTCTTTTCTGATAGATTGGCTTAAAAAACATAATGCAGTGTAGCCCCTGAAAACCTAACTCCCTGAAAACTGGAATTTTCATAAAACCAAACTTGTGGCCCAGTGCGGAAGGGGTCTGGTTTTAAGGGGTTATATTGTAATAAATTGATTATGTTGAATCTAATTCAAGGTGCTTTTGAATGTTTATCTTGCATGATATAAAGAGTGTTCAAATATTTCTTGTGTATATACTTTTTGTTTTAACTGGATGTATGAGAAATTTTAAAATTATTTGTTGGCAAGTTTTATGTGTGAAATATTGTTTAATCATGCAAATTAGAAAATAAAATGAGATGAAAACTCTGGTGACATTGTTCTTAAGTTAAAATACTTGTAACATAAAATTTGCCTCAGTTCCCATCTATGAATTAATCATACTGCAACTAAATCCACTTGTCCAATATCTGGAACAAGTAAACATTGCCTTAGACATTCATGAAATTATCATAAGTTGCCATATTTTATTTCATGTGTACATTAATTTAACAGAATTTCACAATTTTAGACAAACAATTTGGAGTTAATGACCAGGGTTTTTTTCAGCATTTAGGGAACATGACCTGACCCCCAGAATTGGGAATTTTCGCTACATTTTGGACACATTGGGAAAAAGTCACACTGTATAAAATAACTAAAAATAATCAAATAAAACTAAAAAATAACAAATATTATGTGTATTTTTGTTTTTAGATATTGCTATCAATAAACAGAAGAACTGCTGTAAATTAAATTTGTTTCTTCGTTTTTCTTTCTCATTTGAATTGGGAATTTTTGCCTTGCAATTGGGAAAAAAACATGCTTTTTGCCATTGGGAACAAGACCGAATATCGGTCGTCAAAACGACCCCCCCCCCAAAAAAAAAAATAAACTAATGACTAAATGAGTGGACCTTTTCAGCCATTTGATTATGATACTTTTTTATGCATTTATGATTATGAAAAAAATCAAATTTGTCCATAGTTTACCAAAGAGAATTTAGTGTCATTCTCCATGGTTAAGGAGGTAGTTTCAGCATGCAAAATGCAACATTTATTCACTTTCACTTTGTTAATGCCAGTTAAAGAATGTACTCTTAGTTGTCTTTATGAATTATCAATGAATATACTTTATACGCCACTGACCTCAAGAGTATGGCTGTACCCACTTAAAGTTATCACTAGCGAGTGTTTTGTGGCTGAAGTGTCCTTTGCTCAATACATATGTTTATAAGAACTCGCCACTTGAGGAAAAATGTTATTTTGTTCTAGGCAATGTGGACTGAAATATTGGACTTTTGTCTCTCTTTTATCTTTTTGTAATAGATCCTAATTTGGTTATCATTAAAATGTGTTCATAATGAAAATAGTGTTATTTAACAAAGATTGTAATTTGTAGACTGAAGTTCAAAGTCCCATAAACTTGTATAATATTAGTACTTCAGAATAAGATATGGGACATTTATGTTGGAACCATTGGACAAATTATTTACAATACAAATGAAATCAATTTTGTCAATGGGTCTTTGTTTTGTCATTTTTATTTTAGTGTAGTTTACTCTTTAAGGTCAGTTGTTCAAGGTGTACGCCTGGGTCTTCCTTCACAGTTAAAGCTGGAGAAAGTCGCCAAATGACTCAGACTTTTGGTGCAATTTTAACTTCCAGTGAAAAATATCCATGAGAATAACTTTCTCAATACAATTGATCAACTTGTATGTTGTTCATTATGTTAATGAACCTTCAGTGCTTATTTTTAATAGGCTGTATTATTTGTTTGTTTTGGGTAATTTAATGAATACTTTCTTGTAATTGTTACATCTTTTATGTACTTTCAGGACTTTTTGTTTGAAATGAAGAGGAGGTTCTAACTGGATGACGTCAACTTTAGAGTAAAGATTTGTTAACATGGCTGACATATTAATTCATGTTGTGTTTGGAGTGTTCAAGGCTGTGGCTTTTGTGTATAACATAGTGACCTTTGTTCCATATTATGTTGCCTGCAAACCGGGTGAGAAACTAAAGAACTCTGCAAGGATCAAGGTATGTTTTCAATCAGCTAGGAGGCTGCTACAGCTAGCCTTTATCTGCTCTGAAAAAATGATTTTCTTCAAAGGTTATATTGAATTTTCATGATTTTTACCATTTGGATAATTATTTTACTTGTCAGGATGGCTAGACAAGCTTTTTTGGCATAGATTTGTATAATTTGTATATGAACTGTTCATTTTCTTAAATAACAAGCCATTATTTATGGCTATTTCATAACAAATTGCTGAAAGTGTTATGTTTTATCCACAAAATTTTTTTAAAAAATAGGAGGGTGTGAGGTTGGGCCCACAAAACGAGTTTGCACCTTTGTGGCTTTGCTTTTTACTGTTGTTTTGATTCTGTTTTGTCCTCTTTTTTTTGTGTGGTCTAATGTTTGTGGGGATGGGTTGTGGGGGGATGGGTTTTGAGTAGCAAGAAGGTAGTATTTTGGGGTATTTTTGTGTTTTCTTTGTAGGAATGCTATTCTTGACATTTAATGTTTTAAAGATTTTTTGTCTCATTGGATGTTAATTACAGCATTTTTGATCAGGCTTCTCGAAACTGCTGCAATACTTTCCTGACATTTGGTCAGGCATAGATAGAATTTCTGTCTGACCTAATGAAAATTTGTCTGACGGAATATATTATAAATAAGTGATAAATGTTGTAAATTGTGCCCCTCTGCCGGTACTCGCCGAAAAGTTATTGAACCTGTTTGAAATTTGCCTGACTTGTCCGATGGTCCGGCAACTTTCAGGAAGCCTGCTTGATGAGCCCCAATGTCCATCTTACTCAGACAGGTTGAGGCATCGATTGGGGAGATGCCTTTATCTTGGATTCTTCATTAAAAATGTTTGCTTGGTATTCTCCTGAGTTATCTGATTGTGATGATAATCAAGTAATTTATTTTTTGACCTCAGCTTGAACATCAACAACTTCCTCGTTTTTTTTTTTTGTTTAAGTATCTATTTACCATCAATTGAATCGCCAAAGTGTCGACTATAGCTTTGATGTGTGTGTGTGTGTTTTTGTGAATTGTTAAGAGATTTTTCACAATTTTTGTTTTTTGGGCTATTAGTTTGGTTTAGATTTTTATTGTGTTTTGATGGGATATTTATAACAAAGCTGTGCTGATTTCATGTGTTCATACTGACGCTTAAATGAGAATGTAACTGATTTGATATCTGGTATATAATGGTAGGTTTACAACTTGCTTAGATTAGAATTTACCTCATTTGTAATTTTAGTGTTTCGATTTATTATTTTATACTTTGAACATTTAATCAGTTTTTTTTTTCATTTCCATAAATGTAACATGCTGTTAGAACATGTCACTGTCAATATGAATGGTATTTTTATAAAACTTTGATGTTTGGTTCCAGGCTCGCCCTACTGATGTACCGGCTAGTTCTCCTTATAGAGCTGTCGATGTAGCTTTGCAAGAATTAAGTACTACACCATTTCCTGAATGCAGAACTCTCGATGACCTTTTTGTACGGGCTGTCAGAATATATGGGGCTAAACAATGTCTTGGTACCCGGGAACTGCTTCGAGAGGAAGATGAAGTTCAACCTAATGGAAAAGTTTTTAAGAAAGTTAGTTACTTTTATTTAGTTTATTTTGTTAATTGATGGGACCTAAGCTTGAGTTCAGATAAAGTATGGCAGACCTTTTTGTAGTCGGTAGCGGAAACAAGCTATGTTCAAAACAATTGATAGAAAACATCAAATTATAGCACCCAGAAGTGTTCTCTATTTTTAAATGAAACATTCTCCCTTAGGTTCTCTTAGGAGAATACAAATGGTCAACATTTGAAGAGGTTTTTACAAGAATCACATATTTGGGCAGTGGACTGTTAGCTGTGGGACAGAAGCCAAGAAGTAATATCCTAATCTTTGCTGAAACCAGGGCTGAATGGATGATTGCTGCACAAGCTTGTTTCAAGTATAATTTCCCAGGTAAATATGACAACAGCTGTCTGTGTCTCCTTTGTATCTTGTTTGTTGTAACAATATTCTCTTGAACATGAAAAAGTTCTGATGGCGCTGCCTTGGTGATACAGTCTGAAAATGTGTTAACCACCACCACCCAATCATATAAACATTGTTTAAAATTACCCACTTTATTAAAGTTGAGGTAGGCTTAAATTTTTTCAAGTTTTCAAGCTTGGTAAATTCATTGTATAAAAGTTTGGTAAAATTAATTCAGAAATTATTTGTGGTAATTACTTCTTTAAGAAATGGTTCTTGACTCTCAGCATGGCCGCTAAGCTTCATACTTGTAGGCATTAAAGTATATGAGACATCGCTTTTTTCCTTCTTTATTTGGGTCAGGTAAAAGGACCCTTCCAGTAAAAATAAAGACATTTTTTCCCAATTCTCTACCAAAAATTTCCCAATTTTGGCATCACATTGCCCATTCTTTCACAATTTTACTGGACCCAGACCCTTTCCAAAAATTGCCCAAAAAGTCACTTTGATACCTTTATGCGATTTTATTGCTTTGTGTATAGATCATGATGGTTGTGTCATGTACTTATTTTGGAAATCCGACACCTGTTTGTCCTCAAATACATTCAGATTTTTCTTCCTGTAAACTACCTGCCCTATGTATACTCTTCATATTTTCAGTTGTTACATTGTACGCTACTCTGGGCGAGGACGCTATAATTCACGGAGTGAACGAGAGTGAAGTTAGTCATGTGATCACCACAGCTGATCTTCTACCGAAATTTAAGGCAGGCTTCATTATATTTTTCTCAAGGATGCGATTGGAGTATTGAAGGACTTAGGAAGTTTCTATGATTTTTGAGTTGAAGATGATCAAATTATTCTCATGATTAAATTACTGAGCTGTTAGTGGCCATGGTCCAGTGTTTAATGCACTGGACTTGCAACCCGGAGATCTGGGTTTGAATCCCTGTTGCGTCGGGTCATACCTTTTTATGAAAATATGACAAAAATGTCGGTTTTCCTCCATATGTGGAGAAGTTACCTGCTCCTTGTGGAAGAAAAAGTTAGTACTGGTTAGAATACAGTCCAGGAAAAATGGTTAGGTGAACAGTTTGCCACATATAACTGAAAAATTGTTGAAAAACGGCATTAAACCCCAGTGACAGCCCACTGAGCTGTTATCATTGTTGTAGCTATTACTTCTTAGATTATGTCATGATTTATGAATTAGGAAGTGAATATTCACTCCAAGCTTCAAGATAGTGATGAATTTTTTACCGTATCAAAATAGTCACTACAGCCACAAAAAAAAATTGAATATCATACCTCCTAAGATGAAAGGTATGTGTAGAAAGAAATATAAGAAAAGAAGTTTTTAGACCTAACTACCCCGTTGGTTTGGTCAAGTTACCATAAACATGACTTTTCTAGCCTTGGCAACTCCACAATAAAATAACTGAGAGATCTAATTTGTGTTCTTTGTTTTATTTTCAGAGTATTTTGGATAAAATGCCCAAAGTTACTCATCTTATTGTGATGTGTGATAGTCAGACATTCTGTAAGAAAGATTTTCCAAGTGGTATCACAATTTTATCTTTTGCTGAAGTCGAGGTGATTGGAGCAGAACCAGATAATAGTATGTTCAAGTTAATGTTACTTCATGAAGAAGTTCAGTCCTAAGACCCTTAATTCAGATGGTTTTTTTTTTCATTTTAAAGCAGAAATTCCACTTTTCTATTTTTTACAACTTTTTTTACAATTCCGTTTTTCCAAGTTTATCGGCATCATGATCTTTTTTCAGGTCCACTCCAATATTTTCAAATTATTCTTTGTATATCAATTTAACACTAATTTGATAAGTGTATGCTATCCCCATTGTTAATATTTGCCGTCTGTATGATTTCGAACACCACTTGGTTATTACATTTCCATCCTAAATCTTATCATTAAAGTATAATATAATGAGGGTGCCTGCGTGGTCGAGTGGTTATGGCCTCTGACTTGTAATCACTAACCCTTCACTGCTGTAAGTTTGAATCCTACCCAGGACCTAATTTAACAAACGAGGTAACTGTCCAGCTGGCTTATGGAAGGTTGATGATTCTACCCAGGTGTATGCCTGGGGTCTTCCATTAACATTCTTGGGTAGCAATAAGCAGATATGTGAAAAAAAGTACAGTAAATATATTCTCTAAATGTGAATGGGTTTATCATTGGTCTTTAGCTCGTCTGTTTCGAAGAAATAGTTTTCCTTGTCATAATCGTTGTCATTGTCAAGTAAAAACTATAATGTAGCCAATTACTCAAACACTTTTAAAGATATCAACATGACACTTGGAATACTTGAAGATCATGACAAGGTGCAGTTGCAAGACAGTGGGCATTATTCTGAAAGCTATACTTTTGAAGCTAAGTCCCTTTTTAAGTTAGAGTTTTTGTCAAAATTATACCTTGTCATGTTCAAACTTAAAATCTCAAAGGTGACCCCATTGCCACCACGCTGCGGAACTCTATTTATTTATTTATATTTTTGTATATTTCAGTTAGAACACCAGTAACAAAGCCAGATAGAAATGATACTGCTGTTATAATGTACACATCAGGTTCTACTGGAGTACCAAAAGGTTTGAAATATCATTTAATACCATATTACTGTTCACTTAATAACTTCTACAAGCACTATATTTTAAACCTGACCTATTCTTTGTGGACATAACTTACTTCACAATATCCAATTTTCACTATATCAGAGTTCACTATAACAGTGTTACTCTGTAGTAAAATTTTAACTTAAAGAATGACTAAGTGATATTTAATCACATATATTGAAATTTGTACTTTGAATCTCATTGATTTACTCTTAAATCATTGGTTCATACAGAGGCAACAGCCTGGTCCAGTGGTTAGTGCGCTGGACTTTTAACCCGGAGATCCAGGTTCAAATCCCGCTCACGGCAGGTCATACCAAACTATGAAAATTCGACAAAAATGTCGATTTTCCTGCATATGTGGAGAATTTGCCAGCTCAATGTTTTAGGTAAGTTAGTACTGGTTAGTATAGAGTCCAGGAAAACTGGTTAGGTGACATTGATCTCAAAGTTCATACCTGATTTTTGTATTTTTTCTTTATAGAGCTATGGGTGTTATGTTGAACCAGTATCTTTTGTTTACATAAAAAACATCATATGTATGTCAGTTTGTTGTATTCTGAAACTAGATCAGAACAGAATGGTACTAGAATGAAAATCCGTCGTCAGCTTTGTATTTGTTCTTAAGTTTTAATGACCTCTGACCTCAGATCAAAGGGAACACGTACGTAACTGTTTCATTACAGGTGTGATAATCAGCCACGGTAATTTGATGTCTGGAATGTCAGGACAGATTCAAAGAATAGATGGTCTGGGGCCCATGGATACATACATCGGTTATTTACCCTTAGCTCATGTCCTAGAACTTAGTGCTGGTGAGTTAAAAAGAATATTTCCATATATTATCCTAGAAGTCTTTCCTTAACCCTATGCGTCATAATACCGCATTTCCCCGCATCTGAAGCAGACGACTTTTGAAAACATTGTGGCAAAAGAAGCCATTGTTTGTATTGATTAATGACTTCTTTTGCCACAGTGTTTTCCACTCTGTTATAGAGAAATACATAACACAACTTAAATAAATTGATGTTTTGAATAACTGCTTCGAATTTGTAAAAGTCCAAAATATGTTTATGAGGCAAAGGGTTAACAGTCTGAAAATGTGTCAGTCACTTAACTGACTAGTATTAGATGATGCTGTAAATAGTTTTAATTTCCTTCTTGTCACCCAGGATTAGCGGATGGACAGTTTTTACGCTGACTCGAAATTAGATCACAAAATTTTGTTTCTCCGTTTCTCAAATTATAGAAATTTTGGGAAAAAGATAAATACTATACTTAAAATACTTCATTAAAATCATGATAATTTGATCTTTTATTTTGATTAGCATGATAAAGAATTCACTTAAGATATATAAGCACTTAATATATATAAGCAATGGGAACATTGTTTGACTAGGTGTTGTTGGTGATTGATTTTGAAGCCTTTTTTTCTTCAGAGACAGCCTCCTTGTCATGTGGTGTTTCTATCGGATACTCATCACCACTAACTTTAACTGATCAGGTAATGCATTAACTTATACTGATAGTTTACCTACTACAGAACCAGAAAACTTCTTTTAGTGTGTAAAAAAATGACCTTAAATTAATAAATTAATTAATCAAATGTTAACTTGTAAAATTAGAAATATAAGTTCAGGGGCCCATTTCATAGGTATGAAATTAGAAATATGAGTTCAGGGGCCCATTTCATAGGCATGATATTATCATAGCTGCTAACGCTGTCATACCATATTGACGGTATTGGCTTTATATTTTACAGTCCAGTAAGATTAAGAAAGGAAGCCGTGGAGATGTTAGTGTATTAAAACCAACATTAATGGCTGCAGTGCCAGTAAGTATGATCCTACAATCTAAGTCTTAAGTCAGTTGTAAAAAAAAATGATGCAGCATCCTTTGTTATAATGATTATGATGGATTCCATCCTCAGATTTTGTACATGTAAGACAACATTTATTCTATTCTGCTTTTATCCCACAATCCAATTCTCAAAGGATTGAATTCAGCAATATTTTGACAGTAGGTTATTTCAATTTAATTGTTCCCTAACCCTGATTCGTGCTTAACTTTAGAATTATTTGTTGCTTGGAGATGAAGAGATTAGTGCTAGAGATTAGTAACCAGGATATGTAGTTTGTCGGATCAACTGGATATTAAAACCACTTCATTATAACAACCACTTATTTTTGGTATTCATTTTCCCTCTATATATCAATTTGATAATGAGACCATTTAGTGATCATAATTAACATGTTGTCTACATTGTGTTTTTACAACTTTAATTCCTTCTGTCGTAAAGCCGGACAAACTCTTAACTATCCTTCCTGGCATATGTAACATATCAATGATACCTTGTTTGAATTGGTTCAGACATGTTTACACTTGAATTTTCCCAAAAACACTAGAAAAGATCTTGGAATTCATCTTTGTAAAGCCTTGAATGTCCAAAAAAAACTTGAAAAAGTCTGGAATTTTATCAGAAGAAATGTGTGGGAACCCAGTTAAATGGAGGAGGAAGACCCTAAGCATACATCTTGGTAGAACCATAGACCTTTCATAAGCTAGCTGAATAGCTTCCTCACATGTGAAATTTGTCTGGTCCTGGATGGGATTCAAACTTACTGCAGTAAAGGGCCAGTGATTACTAATCAGAGACCATAACCGCTCAAACCGAAGGCCTCTAAAAAAATAAGGCTTGGTAAAACATTTATGGATATTTTACTGAATGTTTTATGTGTGACAGGTTATCATGGATCGTCTATATAAAGCAGTGTGGGACAAGGTGAAGTCGGGAAGTCCATTTAGTCGTGCACTATTCCAGTTTGCCTATGACTATAAGAAAAATTCGTTGGAGAAAGGATATGACACACCAGTGTTTAATAGGTACAGTTTAGTACAACTCTATTGCGGATGGGAGAAAATTTGTTAATTTAAAAGTTGCAGGTCACTGTTTTAAGCACATTGAAATATAGACATGATAGTAGAATGAACTTTAAAATAGTAATTATACTTGCATAATGTATGTGTGGGATCATCTTCATGTACATCAGTAAAATATTATAAGAATTCAACTCATTATAAATTTAGTTTTGAACACTCAAGTGCTAAATTGCTATTTCAAGTATACTGATTAAAATGTGTGTGTATATATATATATACACCAAGGGGATTTTCCTAATAATGCCTTCCCTATCCCAGACCGATTTTAATGACAGAGAAATATTTATTTGTATCTTTAATATTAAATAAAAAGAGAGTGTAAAATGTTCTGTTAAGTTTACTGATAATGTATGCACAATGTACACTGCACTATAATCTGAGAAATTATGAATCATGAAATCTAGTATTTTATAATTGTCTTTCACCAAAAATGTGAAAAGAATTACTACGTATTTTACAGAATACTGTTCAGTAAGATTAGACAGCTTCTGGGTGGAGAGTTGAGAATGATGTTAAGTGGCGGTGCACCGCTCTCGGAAAAAACACAACGGTTCATGAACATATGTTTCTGTTGTCCAGTGTTACAGGGGTACGGTCTAACAGAAACCTGCGGTGCTGGAACTGTCACAGATGGTAAGTTGGTTATACTAGTCATTTTGACTCTGAGCTCTTTACTGATTTTATTTACTGCTATTGTTATACATGGTAATATTTTTCTCCTTTGTGTTGAAGATTGAAGTGTGATGGTAAGACATGATTGTTAGATCTCTTATAATCGTGATTGAGGTTCTGATTTTAAGTACCTAGTCAGAAATTTGGATAAAGTCTCAAACATAACAAGCTGTCGGAGTGTGATACATGCAGTTTTTATATCCCTCACTGACATTCTGTTGTTGTGTGCATAGCTACATTTAAATTCGCATTTTTTTTTTATGTAATTCACTGGTTGTGTCATATAACAAGTTTAGGATGAGCCTTAGGGTATCCTATTTATGTCTGATCTTGTTTGATGCACAATTCAAGTTTATTTTCACTAAAATACTTTAGTTTTAATGATAATATCTACTTGGGTTTTCTTTGTTGAGCTGAAACATCTTTGGGTTAACAGTCTTTGGCCATAAGATTATAATAGCTATTGGAGTTATAAAATGAGGCCAGAAAAAATAATAGTTGTGTTTCACAGGTTACGCGATTGACATATTTTTCTGATGGACGCTACTGTTACTAACAGCAAAGTCCATAGTATTAAAATATTCTGAAACAAATCTTGCCTCCAAAATACGAAAGACCTGTTAGAAAAAGATAGAAAAGGATAGTCTTCGGACCTGCCTTCCCTATTCTTTTCTGGCTTAATCATTCTTGTACACAACACAAGTTAAAATAAACGTTTGTTTTTAGTGGACGATATGAGTACTGGGCGGGTTGGACCACCATTGACATGCTGTGAGATCAGACTTAGAGATTGGGCTGAAGGTATTTATTGTTCATGTTGTAATCAAATCATTCTAATATGGGGCAACTTCCTGAGTTAAATCTTTTTTGCTGGGTTTAATATCGCATTGATAGCCAGTGTCATAAGTCAACTTTCCCGGCTTTGAACGAGTATACCACTGTGCTTCCATATGCTGTCTGAAGAACTTTTTCATGTGTGGAATTTCTCTGGTACCAGATGGGACTCATACTTGCAGCAGTGAGGGACTAGTAATTACTAGTCAGTGACTTTAACCAGTTGACTATGAAAGCTCTCTTTTCGAGTTAAATAGTTGTGTGATAAATATGTGATGATGTTTTTATATTCACACTTGTCTTGCTTGCCTAAGAACGTAATTCTTTCACTTTTGACCACTTTAATACCATTATACATTTTAGTGTATTTCCATTCGTAGTTGTTCCCCTTTAATTGTTCGATACATAACTGTTTTCGATTGAAACACTTTTCACATACCACTACTTTTCACTTTCCAGGAAATTATTTGACTACCAACAAACCGTTTCCACAAGGAGAGATTCTGGTTGGCGGAGGTAACATCGTACAAGGTTATTACAAGAACCCAGAGCAGACGAAGAAAGATTTCACAGTCATTGATGGAATCAATTATTTCTGTACCGGAGATATTGGGCAGTTTGAAGCTGATGGCAGTCTAAGAGTCATAGGTATGTTCGTAGATTTCAGTATAATATTATGTTGACCTCATGTTAGTCATGTGACGTGTTGTGAGGTGATAAACTTGATTTTGAGTGAGGTATAGGTATACATGTCCTTATTGCGCAAATTTTGACTGACTACAAGCTCGATAAAAAATACAGTCAATCATGTACATGAGTTTAAGTTTACTTAATTCTTTTAGCTGTAAATTGTCTGACAGCAGTAAAAGCTGAATTGAGAACCAAAAAAAACTAAATTTGTTACCAATTTCGAAAATTTCATTTCTGTCGAAAATGCAACAACAGGGATTTTTACTAATTCATTCAATGTTACCCATCATATTTTTCAGATCGTATGAAGGATTTGGTTAAACTTCAGCATGGTGAATACATATCTCTTAGCAAGATAGAGACTGTTTTGAAGATGAGCCCGTTAGTGGATCAAATCTGTATCCATGCCAACAGTACGCAGTCTGTCTGTATTGCTCTTATTGTTCCAAATCAGAAAAATCTTACCGAACTAGCTACCAAGATTGGAATCACTGGCAAGGAGTTTGAAGAGTTATGTGATGATGAGAAAGTTGAGAAAGAAGTCCTTAAGGAGATGGCCATAGTTGGGAAAAAATGTGAGACATTTTCTAGATTATTTATTTTCTAAATATTGTTCTTTACAATGCTTTTAGAAGCTCCATTCCTTGAGGATAAATAAGATACAATTAATACTGTTATAAATCTTCTGAATTGAATGATGCTATTTGTGTCATTTATAGATGGGAGCATATTGTAAAGAATTCCAGATAAAATCCGTTAAAAACAATCTTTAGTTGATGGAAATGGCATTTTAAAAATAAACTTTTTTTTCTATTTCAGCCAAATTGGAGAAGTTCGAAGTACCAGCTAAATTGAAATTATGCACCGAAATATGGATGCCTGATACTGGTCTGGTTACTGATGCCTTCAAACTAAAACGTAAAAATATTGAAGAAAGATACAAGCCTTCACTGCAGAGAATGTATTCTTTTGCATAGATAAATGCATCTTGTTGTGACTTGCGACATGAATAATCTGGCAAACGATTCAGTGCTTTGTGATATTGTTGTAAAATTAGAAAAAAAAGATGAACATATATGTTGTCATGGTAACCTAATGCAATACACCCATAGTTTATTATTCTTATTTCAGAACAAGCCTCTTTAAGATATGTTTCTTAGCAACATGTTTTTATTTATTGTTTGAATTTTGTTTATGTTTCCATATTGTGGTCTGTTATATTTGACTGGGCAATCATTTTCATGAGAATTCTGGGTCCAAAATTTTATGGAGGATCAAAGTCCATTTGATATCAATATAGCATTGATTTCCTGAAAATTGATAAAACCAAAATATATGTATGTATTGTTTGTTGTCAACTCTGCAAGACTAAATAATATAAATATTGTTATATTTAGAAATTGTTTTGTGTTTCATGACTAAGTACAACATGGTTGTAATGAACTCTAATATAGTGAAGAATCGATTACAATGAAGCATCTATATTCCCCGAAAATACGTATTTCTTTATTCTCTTTTTATGGAAGTAATTTTTTGGGTCCCTATAACCATGTTTTACTGTATTTGTTACGTGTGTTTTCATCATTGATTATATTTTTTGTATCGATACAATCATATGGGAATATTAATTGTATTACTTTGTGTGATGAACAAAGCTGAAATTTTTCTCTGTAACAACATATTAATACACACAGAGACAATTTTTCTGTACTTCTTTAAAGAAACTTTCTTCCTGCAGAAACCCTTTTGATTTTTTTTTAAATATAACCATTTTAGAGAAATAAAAGAAAAGAAACTATAGACTAGATATATATTTACCTTTCTGCTCCATGTCTAAAAATTAAAATTCATGAATAAATGAAATAAATATTCGTCATTCAGTTTAATAATTCAATGTTAATGAAAAGTCGCCAAATGACCCCGGCTGTTGGTGCGACATAAAACACAAGAAAAAAATCCCCTTGTGAATGGAATCAATTTATACCGTTATTCTGTTTGTATGAATGCTTTTAGATTCAGTTCATTATATTTGTGTTCATGTACTCATAAACTTTGAGACTAAATATATTGTAGATTAACTGCATTTCTATCACTTACAGTTTTCCGGAACCTCCGTTTTTTTTCAGGTCCGGGCCCTACTAGTTTTTATTGTTTCCGCAGCCTCGAGGTAAAGATTACCGGTTTTTGAAAATTTTCAACTTTCACCCATGTTACAGTCATTTGTAACAAAGAGTTCATGTTTTATATGATGAAAATGAACAGAAATGTTTTTATTTATTATTAATTTGCCACAAAATGATCTACTGGTCTCTAGATACGAACGAAATCTGGTAGGTAAATTGGGATACATTTATCCGACCATGTTTTCATGGCTAATATACCGGTATTTTATAAATGATTTGCCATCATCTGTGTATGTATTAACACATCTTCACGTAAAATCTGGTTTGATTATTGGGAAGATAGAATGAGTGAAATTAGCTGTGGGTTTCTTCATAACGTCTGACTGATTTGTTTTAAAATTCAGTAGAATGATATTTATCCCTCTGCAAATTAAATTGGTATCTCTTTGCCATATTGTTTTAAAATGGGTGTAAATTTTAAGAAGATGAATGATTTTGGAATGTAGTTTCATCGATCCTATTAATGATTTCAGGTCGCTTTACATTCAATATTCATCTTTGTTTGAATATTGGCACCATTTTTTTTCTACTTCATGTTTTTGTGCAGACAGTTTTAGAATTATATTTCTCTTGAGCGTGATTTGTTATTTTGAGATCAAAAGTAAGTTCAATGTTGTTATATTTGCTCGTAGTCCAATGAAATATTTTTGGATTTATTTACCACTTGTTTATATTGTTACATGCATTGTATGGGTACTTAATTGGTTTTGGGATCCAAGCTTTACCTGATATTAAGAATTTCCAGCAAATGCAAGATTTGTCCATTACTAGTTCCTTTAGTCCCTCCACGGAATGTGATGTTTTGTATTCATTTCTAATCACTTCTTTATATCAGTTTTAAGTTTCAATGTGTCATTCAATATCATGATTATTTAAAGTTCGTCTTGCTGAAGATATATATTTTTATATGAAACTTTTTCAGTTCTCTCCCAATTCCAAGTGTATAACCCTGTGATCTTATTTTCTTGACTCCAGACAAGAACTGCCTTTTTCTAACCTTTATTATTCAATATTTTTCTATACAAAAAACAGGAACAATGTTTTTACCATTTTTGCATTTCTTTTTTGTGTTGTATACAAACATTTCAATAATTAGCTAACTAATTGTTGTATATTTTATTTCGAATTTAACTATATTTGTATTCATGGATTTATTTCTTAAATTTTATTTCTACATTACACATTGCACCTCATAATCAAGATGTTCGAATTTATATTACATATTACTAATTATATTAAATAAGATAACCAACTAGGTGCCTCTGTGGCAACTCGTTATGCTCTCTGACTAGTAGTCTCTTGACCTTCAACACTGTGAGTTCATGCTCTCTGACTTGTAGTCTCTTGACCTTCAACACTGTGAGTTCAAATCCTACCTGGAATCCAGCTGGCTTACAGAAGGTCTTCCCTCACTGCTTCAAAGCTGGAAGTCACCAGATGACCTTCGCTGTTGGTGTGACATCAAAACCCCAGAGAAAAAATCTATTGCCTCACTCAATAACCTCAAATTTTGCACTAATGACATAGAAGACAACTGTTTGCCCTACATGTTGAAGGAGCGGATTAGATATGGCCGCCTCTGCCTGGCGATATGAAAGTCAGAAAAGGACAATGGGAATTAGTTAATTTGTTTATGGCTTATTTCGCTCTAATTCTTGATGTTATTTCTCTTGTACTGTGATATCTGCTTCCATGATTTTATGTTAATTATTACAGTATTAGAAATTAGACTTTATTAAATAAGCTCAATTTTTCTATAAGGAGGGCATCGTTTTTTTTCTCTTGTTTTGATAAATATTTGTCTTAATATGTTAATCGGATATTAGAACCTTTCTTGAATTAGCTTCTTTCTGAAGTGTACCTCCAATTGAAATATTTACCCATGATATTTTTGTTGCACCAGTTATACTAGTGAATAATAATCATGTTTGAGTATGTATGTACTTGGAGGTCAAAATATGCATTTGCTACTGTGTGTCATATATATTACATGCTTATCTATGACTCATGTAGCTGCTTACATTATCTATCAATGTACTTACCTGGGTTTATATACCTTATGCTAAGCTCAATACCAAAATGATTTTTGCTTATTTTTGTTCCAGGTTTTAAGAATAAAATAACTGCAATAATGACATTTTATACTTCATGCTTAATCCATGTATATGTTGGTAATTTATTTAGTCAGGCACTGGATGTTAGAAATAATTCTATTTTTGCCAATTTGTTGTATTGCCCAGTGCTGAAAATCTCCTTAATTAATAATTAAACAATTATACTTGTTACATTTGACAATAGATGTAATAAAATATTTTTAACCAGGTTTTCCAAAGGAAAAATCCTGGTTATTGAATTGGCGAATGTTGGCAGGCCAGCGTCCACAATTTCTTCTGTGTGCAAATCCTACATTTCTCAAGGAATTTTGACGAAACTTTCACATAATTAACATTACCATGTACCCCAGTACATAATTATGGTCTGGGTTTTATGATTTGACTATTTTTTGCGGAATTATGGCCCTTTGTTTTTTTTGTGCACATGTTATATTCTGTGTGCAACTTCTCATGAAAACCTGGTTTTATGACAGTTCCAGTCATTTTGTTCCTATTTTTTTTTCAGTTTATATCTGGTATGATCTAATGAAGTTAAGAACTGTATTTTAGTCCAACTTTTATCAAAACTTGTGTGTAGATCCAAACAGAGGTACAGAGGTGTGATGTTTATGTTAATTTCTGCTGACTGAATGATGATTGGGGTAATTTTTGTGAAATGTTAAAATCCATTCAGAAAATCAGAGGGTGTATAGGGGGAGTGGGGGTCAGCACATTCTCCTGAAATGATCATTGTACAAATATTGATGCATCACAGTTGCTAGTAGAATACCTGTGCTTGTGTATGTCGTATTATTCTAAGAACTCTCTTGTATTCTGTAAAGACAATATTTTTCTTCTCTCCGATTAGCGAGCGGCCACATCCAGCATTAATCACCCCCTGCCTAATTTACTTTGTTTTGTACAATGTTATCATAGTGCTTTGCTTGTTAATGTATTTTACTATCTGTCTGCCTATTTGTTAAGTATTTAGTGGCTTCCTGCTATCATAGTTGGTTTATTAACTCTGTATTAATGGTTTTGTATGATCTTTTATTGGGTACTATATGTTTCGTATTAAATATGCCTAATTAAATAATTAAAATAAATCAGCTTTGTTTGGCTGTTTGCTCTTAATGACATAGTTAGAAAATTGAACCGAACAGATCTTTATTTCAGATTTGCACATAATACAGGAACAACATATAATTATTAAATTACATATAATTAAATGTGTTAATGTTTGTACATGTATTCATGGGTCTGTTGCATAACTGTCGCCAACAATTTTTTACAGATAGCCTAACAAGCAACCATTTATCAATAAAGAACAATTGCTGACCTAGTGATAAATTAATCGTACAAAAAGCAATAGAAAAAGGTTTAATGAAGTCAGAATCTATAGCTGAGTTAATTTTAATTAGCAAACATGTAGAATACAACCAACCTTAGGTGTGTGTTAAGGCCAAAAAAAAAAAGTCATGTTAACAGTCACCCGAGTGACCTTATCTTTTAGTATTGATTCTAATGTTTCTAGCAGAAATATGAAAATATTCTGGAACAAATTGAGCCTTGTATTCTCAAAAAAGGTATCTTCAGAAAAAAAATGAAATAAAAAAGCTTTTCTACAAACTTCTTTTTTCACTGGGTTTACCACCATTTTTCCTTTTTTTCAGTTATATTTGGCAGTCAGTTCATCTAAGCAATATTTCAGGACTATGTACTAACTAATACCAACTTACCCTTCCACAAGGAACCAGCAACTTCTCCATACATAGAGGAAAATTGTCATTTTTGTCAAATTTTCATAGAAGGGTATGACCTGCAGCACCTGGGATTTGAACCTTTGCCGTTTTGCAAGTCTAGCGCACTAACTACTGTACTACAGTTGCAGCCTTTTCAACAATGATTATGACAATGATTATTTGTGCAAGTAACCCTAAACATGACTACAGCATAAGGTCTAAACAAAAAAAGGTTTGTTTCCGGTTACATGACCAAAAAAATATAGGTTAGTAAGTAGGGACTTTTTTCTTTTATGTTTTTTTTACATATATCGGCAACACTGTTGTGAAAATTACAAGATAGCACTAAGATTTGGATGCCATAAAAACTTTTGAGTTGGCAGGTAAAATACGAGTGGGTCAGGTAACCTGAAACAAACCTTTTTTTACGCCGAACTTCTAATCCTCTGAAAACCGGACATGACCAAAAACCAAACAAGTTTCTCAATCCCATTTTTTTCCCCTCTAATTTCTATGTAGTATATACTTCTAAGTAGCACAAATTCCAAATCTCAAATATCAAAAAGTTCTGTGAATTAGGCCATTCAAGCATAAGTTAACGTCTGAAAACTGAACAAAGCAAAACAACAGAGAAGTGACATTGTTCATACTTATAGCGGTGACCATTCCTTATGATGGTTTATTCCACTTTGTCCCCTTTTTATTCCAAATATAATTGTGACATCTGTAGGTGTGGAGAAACTAGCCCTGGATAACTTAAATTGGCTATCTTTGTATCCCTTGTATAATTGATTTAGTAAATATTTTCTAGTACGTAGTGTTGGCCTTCATTAGCACATTCTCAAGGTCAATGAAATACTTAAAATTATACAAAAACATCGACAAGCTGATTCTGCGAAATATAATTTCTGTGTGTTTCATGAAAATAACATTTTATTCATTCGCCCACTGTGTAATGATCAGTTGTGCATATTATATTGTAATACATAATAGGTTCAGATTACAAATTTATTCACTTTTGCAGTAATATGCAACATTTCACTGTACTGGAAAATGTGTTTACGTCAGAGATGGTTTAAATTTTATGCTTCGTGATGTTTCAAATGGCTTTTCAATGCATACTTAAATTAATAATAATCCTACATTCAAGTGGAACATGACGTCCGTCAATTTAAAACACTGATAATAATACCAATTGTTCAATGTTGAATATTTAACCATATAATTGTATGGCCTCCTCTTCATGCTGATGTTTTATGCAGTAATGCTTTTGTTTCATCCTGAATGTATTTGAATGTTAATAAATCAGTGTCTAATGTGTACTAGAACATGAGTCATAGACGATATCATCCTTTCTGGGTGGGGGTGGGTGGGGGAATTTCAATACTGTCAAAGCTAGAATATCAATAATTAGTCTGTAAAATTATTTCATTTTACTTAAGGGTAGTTTTTGACAATACAGTGCAACCCTCTCCAAAGCAACACCCTTTGGGAGAAACAAAATTATGTTGTTGTTGAGAGGTTGTTTCTCTAGGGAGGTTAAATTATATAATGGGAAAAAATCATGCTGTTGTTGAAGAGTGGTTGTTGTTCAAGAGAGGTTAAATTAATAGTTAAATTGTACAATGGGAAAAAATCATGCCGTTGTTGAAGAGAGGTTGTTGCTCAAGAGAGGGCCGCTCTGGAGAGGTTGTTTCTCTACAGAGGTTAAATAGTTAAATTATACAATGGGGAAAAAATCATGCTGTTGTTGAAGAGTGGTTGTTGTTCAAAAGAGGTTAAATTAATAGTTAAATTGTACAATGGGAAAAAATCATGCCGTTGTTGAAGAGAGGTTGTTGCTGGAGAGAGGGCCACTCTGATGAGGTTGTACTGTACACCAAACAGTTAAAATGCTTCTCATGAAATATACATGGTCATTTAAACATGCTAAACACCGACCATTTTAAATTGAACATGAAGGTAACTCAGTTCACTTTTTCATACCATGCATGTAAATGTTCGCACATACCAGTGTTTACTGTTTCCATGTAAACTATCTGTTCCAAGATCCCCCCATTCAATCGAAATGTTCTCCTCACCTGGAAACACAAAACCAGCTTTTAAAATCAACATTTAACATATGACAGAGAGGGAAAGATTTGTCACAGAATGACATTTTTTGTAAAAATTAAATATAAACATGGCATAAAAGCAAAATCCATATTTCACCTGTTCACTGTCCAAATACCTATAATACAGTTAAACCTGAAATAGCAATCACCTCAATATTACAACCACTTTATTATAAAGACCACTTACTTTTGGAACAGCTTTCAATGACTCCCATAAAATTCAACTAGATACTGAGACCACCTCATTATTACGACCGATTTTTCGGGTCCCAAAGGTGGTCACTTTATCGAGGTTTAATTACACATTTTTTTAAGTTTGGAGACAAAAATGAAAAAATCAGCAAGAAAAAAAAATGACCAAGGCCAAAACAAGTCTAAGGTTAGCAGAATAAAATAGGGCTGGTCGGTTTAGCTGAAACCAGAAGCTTTTTTATTCCTACTGAAACCAGATATTTAGACCGTCTAATATGGGTAGATAATGGTCAGACTTAGAACAGAGACAAATCTATGAATTATTTTTCACCAGGGTTGAACATCACACCAGTTTTTGTAGTGCAGGAAGGCCCTAATCACACACCTGGGTAGAACCATCCACCTTCAGTAAGCAAGCTGGACAGCTTCCTCACATACAATTTTTCTTCTGGTCCCAGGCGGTATTCGAACTCTCAGCTGCAAGGGCCTAGTAATTACTAGCCAGCAACTATAACCACTCAATGACAGAGGTTCCTATTACCCTTTTTGAATGAGTAAACAAAATTTACTTTTTTCGTGGCTGGGTCCTTGCCAAATGAGAGTCTTCCTAGTGTGTGAGACTCTGTTGTAAATTCTTGGCCTTTGAGTTCACCTTCTTCTAACTCACATACTCCTGTCATAAAACATAAAGTTATTGGCATTGATACATAGTGTAAAGGTGAAAAAAATCAAAGCACTGAAAGTATTTCTACAAATATTCTTGACCCGTGCATCTTTATCATCAAAAACATACAAATGGACTTCATAATTTAATAGAACACCAATTATTAAAGGCATTAAATAAAATCAATGAAGAAATGAAAGGCACTTTAAACTCGTACCATCAGTGGGACAGTTTGGGTTGAATTCCAAATGGGAAAAAAGATCAGGTTACAAATCCAGTTGATTTCAATACCCACATTCTTTGGAACCAGGTGAGCTAATTGTTCTTCAGTGGTTTGAGAAGGCCGCTGGCTTAGGTTAATTGGTAAAGCATTAGGTCATTGGTCTAACGTTCATGAATTTGAACCTTTGGCATTCTCAGAAACAGCTTGGTTGAAGACATTGCGTATTGGGTAATTTGTCTACCATTTCCGATTATTCATATGGAGAAGTTGGCAGTAACTTGCAGAGAACAATGTTGGTACTGGTACAAAATTCAGGAAAATATTTCATGGAATGAGGAACTTAGTATTGTGATTTCAGTACAAATCCATGTATAGTAAGTGCCACAGTGTTATAACACATCAATACAAGCATCTTAGCATATTTTATGAAATAATTATGTATCATTATACCTAAATTATGAGCAATTATCAATGCTACTTTGTTACTTCCTGGCTGAACTCTGAGAAATCCAAGTTCTCTGTGCATTGGTTTCCCTGTTTCCAGATTCCATGAGTAAAAACTGTAGTAAAAAAATAATCAAAAACAAATTCAGTGATAGAAAATTTTGCAGAGAGATTACGGTTTACAAAGACAAGTATATATGCCACAGGGGGCTAACAAGTTGAAGGGATGGTGTATAATGGTGTATTGGTCCATGTGGCCATTTTAGGCCTAATACACCATTAAACTCCATTCCTTCAACGTGCTAGCCCACTATGATATTTGCATACTGAATAATCACAACAAGACATGGTGCATTCTTTCCTGGATTAGAAACTTGCATGAAAAGCATTTTTGTCAGTGGCAATTTGACAAAAGTCATCTAAATGAAAGTTATAAGCACAATTTGTATTCACTAAAAATACCTAAATTGTAAGTTAGGTTGGCCCACATGAGTGAATTCTAATTCTTCGCCATATTCAAATCCCATTTTTAAAGTTGGATATTTGCCTCTTCCAGTGGTTGACTTCCATTTACCAAGCAACCAGGCCACATCTTTTAACATGTCATGTAAGGGAGGCCCTGTGTAAACAAAAAGGTATGTTTTTCATTTAGATTTGTAAGCACTTGAAACAAATTAATTTTACTTTCGCAAACAATTTTTCGTTTTATATCATTGAATTTTATTCACCAAATATTATTACCAAAGAATGTGATAAGTGTCGTGAAATACAGCAAGAAGAATGATGCAATATGTATTGTATTTTGGTGTATGTATTGTTACGCTGTAAAATGAAATGATAAACTTTGAACAAATGGTTTTCCTGGTATGGATATCTGAGCCATGTGCAACTAATTAGGGTGTAAAAGCAAACGTGACGATTTTCAGATGACCTTAGGTTGGATCATTTCAGTATCAACAATGCTTGGAAAAAAACTGAAAAAATAAGAAACATATGTTATCTCATTTTATATTGATTGATATTGTATGCTTATTATCTTAAAATATGCCAAAAAAATGCAAATTTTAAATTAGAAACATATTAAAATTGAATATTTGCCATATATTTTCATCCAAAGCTAAAGCAGAAATAAATATTCAAAGAACCTGTTCTTTTGCCTTTTTTCTTAGAAAATTTGGCACCAACTGTACTTTACCATGTGAACTTAATCTATTTCAGCAATTTTCAACTCTCCCTATAGCCTAGTTATTATACATTAATATGAATATAAATAAATATAGAATGACAATAGTTCTTGATTTTATACAGCTTACTATGGTGACTTGAAATGTTTTAAGTATTTTTATTTCACATGTTAAATTTCATACCATCAAACATCTACTTTGCATTCAGATGAAAATATAAGACATTAACACAATTTTGAAATGTTTTCGATATAAAATGTGTGAATTTGTAGTACAAACTAATACGGTAAGAGAAAACATGTGTTTCTGATGTTTTTCGTTTCTTCCATGGACACGAAAATCAAGGTAGAATCAGTCTTATTAATCAGGCAAATCACAGACAGGGTTTCCACTGCCATTCGCCAGTTTCACATATGGCGAAAAAAATCTGCAAGTGGCAAAAAAATCAAATTAAGCATACTTTTTTGTAGCCCGCCCTCCTGGACCCTCCCCTCTGTACATGTGGCGGAAAAAATATAATGTCCAGTGGATAGTTTCAACCCTGCACTGGCATTAAATTACAGTGTCTAATTAATCCAATTGGTCATGTAATGTTATATGTACAAAATCAGAAGAAGTAGATCGACTTCCCATATCGTCCTAGAGTGAATGCTACCATAAGGGGAACCACGATAAAGTAAACACGCTTGTATTGCTGTTCTTGTGTGTAAGATTTAATGATGTCTTTAGAAAATAATAAGCAGTTATTGGCAAGAGCCTTCATAAAAAATCGGCAGAATCTTATGATTCTGAATTGGCAGATACAGGAAAGACCGAGCGCCAATGAGCTGAATAGCCAAATTATTAAGTGTAATTTTAGCAAAATCACTACTAATGAATTATAGAAAAAGGAAATAAGAAATAAGAATTTTTCAAAAGAAGCAAACTAAATCTGTAACACTTTTCGTATGAAAGCGTTTTTTTTGCACGTCTTTAAATTTATGTTTCGCAAAACGTGTTCGAACAAGGCAACAAAAGCATTAGAGTAAATTCCGTTGACATATTTCCAAACATAAACTTGATAAACTAGAGTTAATTGATATCATTTCAGATGCCAATGTCAATAATAAACAACTTTTACCCGATTCTGTAGGAGCAGCCATCGTTTTCGTTTTTCTAATTGCAAATGGCGTATCATGAAAAGGGACGTAACTGAGTGACTTAGACAGTTCACATTAAAAATGCTCAAACCAGGGACTCTACATCACACGTAATTTTTGCGTCAGTTGTCTTTAAATGTTGTTTCAGCCATTTTAAAGTAACACATTCCTAACTTCAGATTGAAATAAAATCATTCACAAAAACTTACCGAACTGTGTATTTAATTGATACCTCAATGTCATTCATAAATTTCAATATTATTGATATTTTATGAATTTGAAAATGAGGCACAACTCAATTTCAAGACAATTGTAGCAAACATTTTCTAGATGACTAACCCGGTGAGTAGACCTCAATTTTTACTGTGAAATGAAAGGTGGCTCTCTAAACATCATATGTACGCGTATTTGGTAAGTTATATGTGCAATATATGCACAAGTATGTTGCATTCTAAATTATGTTAATCTTTAAGGTAAGTTTCGTCTAAGCCAGAATGCGATTTTTCTTGCGATAAACTGTCGCCGAAAAAAAGCACAAAAACACCCATCCATACATAATTATGAAATCGAGGATGATCATAGTAGATCATATACAAATCGTCGTTTTAATGCTCTATTACAAGTCATTAATCACCATATTAGTTGATTTGTAGGCAATGTACTGGCTCCGGCTTCTCATATAATATTAAGTTTGTTGTAACAACTGACTCTCATTAGTGTATCCAACTTATGACTTAAGTTGAGTAATAACTTAAGTTGCGTTCCACAACTTTTTTTTGATGGACTCATCATAGTGCTCAAACTTTGAGTTGAATCTGTTGATTTGAGACAGTTAGGTAGCTACCACAAATTTCTACTCAACGTAGAGAATGATCAAACTGGAGCTCGTAATATAGATGTTTCTGTGGCCACTTATTTTGCGTTATTCTTTTTCTTCTTAAATTCAGTACAAAATGTCATGTTAGAATTCGTGATAAGACAAAATCACAGATTACCAGTTTTGCATTGAAAAATGTGAAAAAGGTGCCTTCCTTCTTTGAACAGCAGCAGATATCTCAATAAACTTCAATTACTCTTAACAATGTTAAATTCTGCATTTGAATCATCAAATTAATGATATGGATTGAAAGAGTAGTGAAACAAACCCTGAATGTTCGCAAGATTTAATTTTGTCATTTGCTGTACAACACGACAAATAAGAAAGTAACAAATGCTATTACATGCACAACATGGTGAAAAGAGATAAAAAAGATTGCATTTGTGTAATATCACACTAAATTTTAAATATCACAGTTAATACATAAAGCCAGCATTACATTTTTTGCAGAAATTTCAGCTGTGCAGCACAAAAATGAATAAAAAATACGATGTAAATAAGTGACTGGGTAGGCCATTTCATTCTATTCATGAAAATACTACATTTTATTGTTCAAATACCTAGACAATGGATATACTTTCTATTAAACGAAATCGAACATTTCTGAGTAAAGAATAAATCTATATCTCGTAATTCAATGTGTATAACGATGCAATTTATTCATGAATCTACTGTGTCTGAAATATAAATAATAAATTGCAATTTCAAAGAACCATTTCGATAATTAAAATGAAGATAATGACAATAATTGAAAACAAAGTTTAACTTTATTTCTCTTCCTTTTTAAACCTCGGGGTCATTTTTCAACGGAGCCAAACTTTTATGCTACCACTATGTTCTACTGTGCTAAGTCCCCGGGAATTCGCATTACTGCAATTATAGACTTATTGTCAAGGTTTGATGCTACGAACTAGCTTTCGAACAATAATCATGCAGCCATCGTCAATAGTGTTAATACACACACATGCAAATTTAAATCGACTTCAACAAAACTCTACAACTATTGTATAATGATTATGTATTGATAAATAAATTATTAGTTGCAACTCGTCAACACCAGCGTCAATATCGGCATCTACGTTTTCCAACAATCATGTAAAATCATATTTTCATCCAAATTATGTTGCCAGGCCAACTTTTGGCGTGTCGGACATCTAATTTGCTCCGAATTGGCTTTCGAACTTTGTAAGGCTGGTATCCTAACTTACTCATATAATGTATTACATCTGCTGATTTCTTGTTTCGTTTATATGTTGCCCATTCCATAAGTATGTATCTGACATCCACTTCTCTGAAAAAACTTTCGCCTCCTCTGAATGCTTTCCATTCATATCCCTCTATATCTATCTTTATAAACAAAGGTTTCCCTTCCACAAAACCGATAAGATCATCTAGTGTGATAGCAGAAACCTTTTGCGTGGTATATAGGGATTTTGAAGGTGTGTCTACATCTAATTCTTGAATGTACGCGCCACCAATGTTACCTTTAGTAATTGTCAGTTTGACAGCTTCGTGTATATCAGACACAGCGTTCCATATAAGTGTCACATTGCGTCGTAATTCTCCAAGATCTAACGACCTTGAAAGAAGCCTCAAATTCATTTTGTTTGCGTCGATGGCGACCACTTTACGGCCCACTTTTGCAGCTTGTAGTGTGAACACGCCTATATTACACCCAACGTCTAATAATTGCATGTCTGGATTTTCTTCGAAAACCGATGTCATTGTATACACGTCATTTTTTTCCCACAATTCTCCATTGTTGATCGTACCAGACACCCATTTATCAATCATAGGATCATAGATACAAATTTGCATCATTCCCATCGTAGTTTCCACCGGGACGCATTTATTTGATTCGATCGAGTCGCGCTCTGTCGTATTTTCTTCAGAAGCATTGAATATATTCAAGTTATGCATAGCATATTGCACTTTCGTATTAATCGACAGTCGCATTATTTCTGAAGAGTTCGTGCGAGATGAATTACTTTCACCATTCATTGGCGAATTATTCAGATCAGGGTGCGAGATATCACAATGTGCTGTCCTTGAGCATTTTGTTGAAACAATCAATGTAGTTACAGCACAGACGACGGCCGTTAATGCAATTGGCTTTAAGCACTTCTTGTACCGTCTTGACAATCCACTACATACTAAATGAACGTCCATATTCTTCTCTGTTCGTTTTCAGCTGAAACAATCAATACATGTACCTACAGCTAGACCTCCAAATAAAAACCACATTTTGGAACTATAAAAAGTGTTAATACTGAATTGTTATTAACAACAAGTTGAAATACGGAGTAAATATTGAAAACTAGGTTACGTGATCATTGCAATGAAATTCTCTATACTTTAAAGTGGTCACTGTGTGATAAATCGACTGCACATACATTCGGATAGTACTATGATGAAATGTACTACAGTACCTATTTTGTTATTCATTTTAGGGTAATTACTCCGTATTCCGAATTGGAAATACTTCTTTACTATATAAAAGAGCACCAATCTATTCGTATCATTTGGAAGGGATAATTTTCGAATGAACCTTAAATACTGAAATTAAGTTCAAATCACTGATTCCTGTTTTTTAGTCATAGAAAAAAATTAATGAAAAGCAGACAGAAATAAAGTTTTTTTTCTTTCAAAATGCATGTTTTTTATTCGTTAAAAATTATACACTATGCTGTAACAAGTTGACTTTAACCAAGAACTTAAATGATTTTGTATTTGACCGATCTCGAATATTTTGAGGTGGAGAATTCCAAGGACCATCTCCTCTCTTGGCAAATGATTTTTACCAAATTATGGCATACAATACGGATCTAGATTTCAACATTCAACACCGATCTGTTATCCAAAATTATCGAAGTTACCAAAAACAATTACTTGCCTTAATTCCATCCGGCCGAGCAAATTACAAAAACGATGACTTTACTACCCCCTAATGAACTTGTTTCAGCATTGCAATATATTATTTCAATACTGTCAAAAGTAATCACCTGTCCCATACCGCTGTGAGCTTTTTTTAATATCCGGGACTAGATGTAATTTACAAGTTAGGAGGCTGACTAGCTAACACTAATGGAAGACCGTTGGTCCTACCCAAATATATGCCCCGGGTTTTCCTCCACGGTCAAAGATGGAATAGTCTCCGGATGCCACTGGCTGTTAGTGCGACGTTAAACCCCTGTGGGAAATAGGATAATATAGTTTCTTACCTTCAGGATACGCTTCAATTCCGATATTCTACCACGTGTTATTTTCAAGTTATTAATTTATTTATCACAACTATTCCGTTGTCATGGTATTAAACTTGTTTTTTTTCTTATATGTGCACGAAAAGCGATATTTCTGTTAAATTCGATCAGCTCATTCACTGCGTGATTTTGAATTATTCATGTTTTCAGCAGACGTATTCAAATAAAACAAAAGTCGACCACAGGTAATGGTGTCCAATTCGCAATTTATTCCACATTGTTTCATCAAAATTGCGCAAATTGATTGCGCTGTCAACTCATCCTACCAAGTCATGCGGTAAGTCATTAACTATCATCAATATTTGTTTGTCATCGTTGATTTATTCATAGTCATCTGATATTGTTCATGTAATAATTGCATAACTAAGTATGTTCAGCTAACGATTTTCCTCATGTACCCGTATTTAAGCCTTTGCCTCATAAGCATATTTTGGAATCTTTCAAGTTGAAAACAAATATACAAAACATCAATTTATATCAGAAAATTTGGTTATTTCTCTCTTACAAAGTGAAAAACATGTGACAAAAGAAGTTATTGCTTGTCACAAGCAATGGAATCCTTTGTCAGAATGGTTTTGAAAGTTGTCTGACTAATGAATGAAAACCAGTTGTTTAACATAGTTTAATCCTTTGCCTTATAAGCATATTTTGGACTTTTCCAAAATCAAAGCTAATATATAAAACATCAATTTATTGAGGGTTATTTCTCTCTGACAGAGTGGAAAACATGGCGGCAAAAGAAGCCAATACTCATTACAAGCAGTGGTTTCTTTTGCTTCGATGTTTTCAAAATGCATTTGATTCAGATGCGGGGAAATGCGGTATTATGAGGCAAAGGGCTACAGCATACGAAGTACTCAATTGCCAAACTCACTATGAATTTACGAAATACTCTATTTCATTCTATTTCATTCAAATTTAGAGCGGTTATAAAAGCCTCATTTTAGTATAATAGAAAATGATGTCTTACTAGGATCTGATATCGGGTACCAGCGCGTATTGTGTATTGTATTTTTTGGAGCTCGTTTCATAGACACATCGTAGCTAAGACATCAGTTTTTTAAACTTGAAAATCATAGTATTTATTTCAGACATTTACCTGCAACAACTGACAATAGATCCCAAAAACGATCAATAGGACGAAGCTTTCTTCATATCAAGGTTTAGAATTTTTAAAACTGCTATCTAAGCTTTGTCCGTAAAACGGACCCAGGTTGTCCGGTACTCACTGCTACGATAGAGCTTCATTATAAACATCCTCATTAGATCACTTGCAAAGAGTTTTAGAACTTTAAAACTGTTTAAATTTATATTTTGAGAAGATTCAAATAGTATTCGAGTGCAGTAAAACCTTATATAGCGACCATCTCAATATTGCGACCACCTTGTTATAACGTCCACTTATTTTTGGACCGGCTTTCAATGACTCTTTAATTAAACTTGATAATGAGGCTTCATCATTACGACTGATTCGGGTCCCGAAGATAGTTTCATTATCGAGGTCTTACTGTACACGGAGTATTACCTCTGTGAAAATACTATGAGATTGACCATGTGTTACGTAGTGACAATGACCTAAATAACTGTATTAACTAAAACCCACATATGTGTATTGCAT
Source organism: Lutraria rhynchaena (assembly GCA_008271625.1). Classification (NCBI taxonomy): domain Eukaryota; kingdom Metazoa; phylum Mollusca; class Bivalvia; order Venerida; family Mactridae; genus Lutraria; species Lutraria rhynchaena. Next base: position 2,717,471 of record VIBL01000004.1, on the reverse strand, counting down.
TTTGTTTATTGCATTGAAAACCATGCTTCAAAACAAATAACGTATAGTTCGTATTACAGTAAAACACGGTTATCATGAACTCGGACGTAACGGAGATTGGGATACAGTGAAGCATTTATTTTTCCCCGAATACGCCCTTGTTCAGTTCCTTGAAATTGATATGATGGAGTATGGATATAATCAAGTATTCGGGTCCCCAGCAAATCACTATAATCGTGTTTTACTGTACATAATTTTATAAGTATCAATAATTACGCAAATGCGCGACAGGAAAGTAAAACGGACGATATGTTTAATTGGAATGGGAATTCGCTGCAGAAACGTGGAAAACAAACTACTATAAATGTGAAACAGTTTGCTAATCATCCGCGAATATTGAGAGAGATCATCACTATTTTAAAATCGAAATGCAATTGATGGGATCAGACACAAAAACAACAACAACAAAAAACAATACTTATTGCCAAAATATCTATGAGTTTAAAGTGAAAACAAATTTAAAAAATATTGAGGCATAAATCAATCACAACATATCTTATGCCAGGCAAAGAACTGAATATACTAAAACCATTCATTCGGTTTTTCATAAAAACCTAGACTTCGTTAGCAGTAATAACGCGCGGACATGGAACAGAGAGGTAAATACCTATCTATTCCATTTCATTAACCACATTTAGAGATAATATAAAATTACACCAGTCTTATGTATAAAATGTGCGTTTTTGATTATTTATTCACTAAGATTCTTTTATACATGCCAAAAAAGTATCCACCTAACACCTTCTTTTCTTTTTTTATTTACGTTTTCCTTTTATTCCAAAAACATACATCTGTACATCAACAAATTTTTAACAAAAACCAAAGCAAAATCATTATAAGTATGTGGGTACTAGGTGGTTACCATGTTTGTATTAAACTGTTACTATGTTGATAAGATACTGTTACTATGCTAGGAAGCAAGCAATCATGAAACAAACGCGCAACAAACCAAACTAGCGCGCATACATGCTAGGAAGCAAGCAATGATACAAGCTAGTCAGTCAACTAGCCAGCATACATACTAGGTAAGCAAGCAAGCATCCATACTAGCGAGCATGCAATCATGGAACAAACAAGCAACCATCCGACCAAGCAGGCATACATGCTAGGAAGCAAGCAATCATACTGGCGATCGTGTAAATCAGCCAGCCAGTTAGCCAATCAGCCTACCAACCAACCAACAAACTAACCAAAGATACATACTAGCAATCATGCAAGCAAGCATATAAAAATCCACCCCCGAAATGTAAATGTAAAATAACAGCTATGATTATTATTCTCAATGATAAAATATAGCCCTGCGAAAATCACATTAAAAATCATGGAAAATGAATAACTTATGTGCAATATGATTTAACTGAATCGCAACAATATTTGATTTTTTATGTTCTGATAGTACAGGTACCTCGAGCTATTTCCCTTTTTAGATAATATTTGTAAACACAAGCGCAATTACAGGTAATTGTAACTTCTAATACATTTAGTGCGCAAAATACAGAAGTGATACACGATATACGCTTTTTTTTGCTTTTGGTTCAACGCCATTGCGTAAGATATTTACCCATCCCCGCTATTCGTGCGAAATAACCTATATTTCCATATGCAATGCTGTTTAGAGGTATGAGACAAATATCAAAAGCAGTATTCTTTTGTCAAATGAGAAATATATGTTTCTCTGTAAAATAAGCATTCAAATAACATTCTTATCAACTAGTGCATTTTACGATTGACAAAATTGATAGTTTCTAGACAGAAATAATGGTTTCCACAAATTAACATTAGTTCAAAGTTAATAGACGTGTTTTACGAAAGTACAGATTACTCATCTACTACCACCGCACGCTACAATCAAAACATAATTACACCAGCGCATTATAGATTGCATAAAAATAGCAATTATAAAACAAACATAATGTAATACACAATGAAAACTTTGCAAAGCGACAACCTCAACAAAACGACAACCTCATTACAAACACCATTTACTTCCGGATCGGTTTTCAATATTTCCTCTATATTCAACTTCGTAATAAGACTAACTCCATATTAGGATCATTTTTGAGGTCCCAAAAGGTGGTCTTATTATCGAGGTTTTACTGTATTTATCAAGACAATTGACATTGGCGGTAAGCTTGCTAAAAGTCATTTTGTCCTTATTTGCATTGAACATGCTTTCAGTGAATATCTATAACCCCAGCAGCGATACCAAGTTATACCCACTTTCATCGTATTCGTATAATTTTCACTGAAGTAAACTCCATTTAAGTTACTGTGAGAACATGCACGGTACCACCAGGCTCCGATGTAAATATTAGCACAATTATCATTGTCTGCAGAGTCATTATCGTTGTCCAGAGTTGTAAATTTTGAATTATTGTTGTATGATAAACTATCACCACAATTGCCGGTGAATGTACCAATGGATATTTTGTAATCATCAGACGCCGGCTGTAGTTCGAATTGATCGTACAATGCGTACGCTGAAGATGGCTCGACATCCCCGAACGTGTCCATATCAATACGAAGTGATGATGGCCGTTTGGTCAACAGATAGATTGCTTCAAGACCTAGCCAGTATTCTCCCGAGATGCTACCAAAGCCGTTAACGTATTCCGCCCATGTTCGATAAAAGTCCACAGATCCGTCTTGTCTGCGCTGAATAACCGTCCATCCACCGCCAGTTTGGTTACACCATACATTGGCAGTCGTTCCATTTGAAAGAAGTATTTTGTATTCACCATCTTCAAAATAACCGTACTGATACCATTGCTGACAATCATCAGCGACAACATTATCCATATCACAGAATACATCCTCGGTACTCTCTCCTCCTATAGGTTGAACAACGTAGATGGCATTTTCTGTGTAACCTTGGTGATACAACATAAAACAATTCCTCTCTTCGTAAGGCTGAATGTCAAACTTCCTTACCGAAATATTGGTTGACACCTGAAAGAAGAATGAAGACAAATATACAGTAACCCTTTGTTGACAAAATCGGAAGGACACAAAACCAAGGCATAAAGAGATGGACATAGTGCAATTGAAAATGGCTGTCTGAAATCATAATAAATTGTTCAAACTTATACATGTCTGGTAAATAGATTTGTTGAATTTTAGGTTCGTTTGGAGCCCACTGACAAACTTTTGGATTTTGAAAAAAAATGAAAATAATGTTTGTATAGAACGCCGAAATAAATTATGTATACGTGACTTTTCTACCTGTGAATACACGCTGTAGAGTTTTCATTGATATATTATATCAATTATGGTTTAAAAAATATTCGCATCCACTTTAATGGCAAAATGACTTTCAAAGATAAGATTAAACGTAAAAAACATGCGATTTAGTTAGCTCTGAAGTGTTTAGGAATAAAGGTATCCTTGAAATCAAATAAAATATAAAAGCACAAAAAAGACGAGGTAGTGTTTACTCATGACGCTCTTACTTAAATATAAATGTGTTAAATGGTTTTTGATTAACGCTCCTGTCAAATTTTATAATTCAAATTAAGCGACTCAAAACCTTAACTCAAAACAAGATGCGATATTGTTATGAATCATTGATCTCCACATCTACTCATTGCCCCCTTAACATCATTCCAACTTCAAATGAATTATTAAACGGTTCTTCAGTTACGCTCCGGACAAATAATCTTCAAAATTAAGAAAAGGGATATAACTAAAAAATACATAAGGTAAGGATGTGGATATTAAAATTTGCGCTTCATTTCATTGTTTCTTAACTTTATTTGAAGTTAAAAATAAATAACTCAAAGGTTTTAGAGTTTTCTGGACATTCTGCACGGACGGAAGGCACCCCTGTCCTTCGGTGCGAGAGATCGTTAATTGATGCGCACATTGTAAATATTTAACAAATCGTGTTTGCCGACAGAATTGTCGAAAGCGGTATCAAAGTCTTGCCAGCTAACCCGAAATTATTTTGGACCGAAAAAAAGCCGGACACATACCGGACAGGAATGTGTAGAACATTGCCCAAGCGCAGTAACCAAGAAAAATTAATCGATTTAACTTTCCTAGCGTTATATTTTTATTTGGCATGCGATTTTTATATTTCATATATAAAATAAAGACGAAACCCTCAGCTTTCCTTACATATAAGAATCTTATATAATATTTAATAGGAACTTACACCCTTTGTTTGTAATTCAAGCGTATTGCCCGCTGGCAGCGCATCCAATTTGAAATGGTCGCATATAGTTTTCTTCCAATCGACCATTTCAGTAATGATATCTACTCGACCCCCCAATCTCCATTTTCTCATGGAGACGAATACAAAGCAAGTTTTGTAGCTTATTCAAAAGTGACCTCGTGATTGTCTTATGTCAAATGTTTTTTAACTTCACACTGCTGAAAAAAAATATGACTTTGATCGTTCGGAAGCATTATCTGAGAACATTGTGTGCTGCTGAAGAGAGCAACAGTTTCGGCGTACTGATTAAATAATCAAATACATGAATTACTTACATGGACGGAGGAATTAATGTAACCGTACAGTATTTCACTAGCAACATCTTCGGTTCTGTTATTTAAGTCCAATCTTGTATCGATATCGGTGTTACAATAGCACTTGCTCTCATTCTGCCTGTAATATAGAGAAATTCTTTCCCGTTTCATACAAAACAAGGAGCAAGCCATGACCGATGTTGCTGTTTTCTCATCAGAAATCAGCGTTTCGTTTAGCGGTGTTGAATTTGAAATAGGAAATACATTATAGTACACACTATTGTATTCAGTCTTCCAGCATACTCCAAAAATAATTTTGAAGCAATTCATGCTGATCGCAAAGAGTAAAACACGATGAAAATACATCTTTACAATACCAGTCACAAGTTTCGAATTTATGTATATTATGGCATGTTTTTTAAACAAACTCTTAAAAGAGTTACTCTAGACGAACGACGTTACATGAAAAACATTTTCTGATCCAAGTGCCAATGAAAGACGGATTATTTATACCCACTACCGTTGCTTGTTATGTCAGATAATGTACGTTTGTTTGATCATATGATATTACAAATAAATCTGTCTGTCAAATGTAAATTACCGTATAGCGGGTTATTTCTGCAAAGGTAATATTTCTGCGATTCTGCGGTCTCTGATTAAAACCGCAGAAATAATTCCAAGCAGAATATTTTTCCAGCAAAAATTTAAATCGCAAAAAGATGACGGTACAGTCTAATCATCAGCAATTACCGTCATTATCGATTTATTGCATAATAATGTAGTTTGAAGGAGATGTTTATTCAAACTCGTATAACTGTTAATTGTTTGCGAGTTTGTTGCTCAAAATAAATAAACTAAGTAAATCTTAGTGGCTTTATCATTCTTATTCATGCGTTCCTGTCACCTACATAATATATGTATGTCATAAATGGGAAAACATAGTAGCGAAATGAGCATCCTGCGGTTTCTAGAAAAGGATATGTCAGAAGTAGAACTGGAAACGCAGACATTTATCCACTGTGAGTTTGGATACTCAGAAATAAAAACCGCAGACATTAGTCTCTCCAGTTTTTTGGCCAAATCGCAGATTTTTTTGACCGCAGAAATAACCTGCTATGTGGTATTCATACTTACTTTCAATATCCAATGAATGAAATTAATCCACAGTAGCTGAATTGCTGCCATAACAAAACATAAATGCCTTTCCCAGTTAACAAGCCCATAATGGTCCCATATAGGTCCCATCTGTGACTATTTGCCCACATAGTCCCCACATGGGCCCCACATAGTCCCCACATAGGTATACTCTGCATCTTAAGTGAAATTTCAACTTATTAGTTGTGTATATATATTTTGTTACAGATATAAAAAACTGCTAAGTTTTTCTATTTTATCATTGTTTGAGAATATCTTATCATTAATGCGGAAGTTGCTACTACCCACATGAGACCCAGATGGGTCTCATATTGGCGATAGCTATGGCAGGTCATTTAACTTCCCGTTTTTTATGATTTTTTTCAATAATCCGTTTTGAAAAGTATTAAAAAGCTGAAAGCTAGTGTCATTTGCTGATAAACGTTGATTAGATGTTCATAATCGCTACCAAATCTCGCGTGAATTTATAACAAGCGCCATTTAAATCTAGAGTGGGCGAATGAAGCCTGGAGGTTTAAACAGAAATGACGAAAAAGAAATCTAATTTTGCTGCATATATCATACTTGATACTCATTATTTGAAGGCAAGTATACTTGAATACATTTTTTTAAATTTTGTAACTGCATTCCGATCTACTATGTTTGTCAGGACCGTTGCAATATTTTGATACTAAAGTTTATTCTGTGTCACATAATTTCGCGACCTCTTAAAGTCTGGTTTTGGTTCTCTTGTTGACCTAGTTTCGATTTTTTTTGTTTACCAGCAATTGTGAAGTCATCTTTAACCAAGGACTCTACATTAATTTAGTAAAGTAGGAGCCCCAGTTTTAACATACAATTTTTTATTGTGATCTATTTACTGTCAATATTTTTTTTCTTATAAGTAAATTATTGACATTGAGCTGACTGTATTATAGTTTAATATTAGTGGTATTATAGTTTATATTAGTGAAATGAGTCATACACTTATTTTATGGGCAATCAATGTGGGCCCATATGGGACCACGCCAATCCCGTTTGCAAAACCCATGTTGGCCCCATATGAGCAGCCCATATTGGGCCCATATAGAATTCAATAAGGGGCATCATTGATGAGTCTCTTTTATTATACTAATAAGATATGAGTCTTACTGCACGGCCATTATGATGCGTGCATTTATATTTGTACAAGCCCTAAAACATTATTGTGAGAAAACAAATATTTTATTTCTGTACAGTTACTTGGGTATCATCGACGTAAACAATTTTATTCACGTTATAAAGTTTCAAGTTTTTTTGGGAGGGGATTAATCAGTTTTCGTTTAGACGTTTTGTGTCAAACTAATCATGCATGACGAAGAAGGGACAATTTTAAGGGGTTAAAACTTCTTAATTTTCAGTTACACTGATATATTTGTGTATTCTACACGCTAGATTTCTTAGCTTCATAGTTAAGGCAACTGCAATATTCTAAGTTTTTTTATGGAACGTAAACGTAATGCGAAGAAATATAATTCCAAACTAGTATGATGTAATAATTTTTGTCATTTCTTTTTCTAGAGACGACATATTTTTTATCATCACGTTTATCAGTTTATATTTGTTCGTACTCAAGTGTACAGAATTATTTACTAAACCCGTCATTTTATGGTGTTTTATAGTCATTTTAGGAATAGACGGTGGATGATTTTTACGTTTATAATCTTTTATCCAGTAGTCCGGCAGTTACATTAAAGATAGAGGACTGTATGAATCACTGTCTAGTACGCGAAAAGAATGTATCACTTTTTTCAGCCGTTTAATTGTAGAGGAAGAGTCCAGGCGTGCACCTGTGTAGGACTACTGACGTTCTGTAACTAGCTGTAACTAGCTGTACAGCTTCCTCATTTATGCAATTTGGTCCAGGAGGAGTTTGAACTCACACCGACGAGGGACTAGTGATTACTGGTCTGAGACCATAACCATTCGACCAAGGAGACCCCTTGTGAGACAATACATGCTAATTTCGTAAATAAAGAATGCAGATATGGTTCATATTCACCATAATAAGGTAAAAAAATAATAGTCGTTTCCAGTTACCTGACCCACCCTATTATCGACGCCGACCTTAAAGTTTATAATGGCGGAATCTAAAACAACGGCAACTAATTGTGATATTACGCAATTATATGCAGACGAGTGTATTAATAAATAAAATTACAAATATATGAATAAAAGTTTGATTGTCAGTATATACGAAGTGTAATAATAAACGTTTATTGTCTGTGAATTACTTGTATCTAAATCAAAATGGCCGCGGACCTAGTTTTATTTTTCTGCGTTTGTCTGTACCGTCATTACGACAAGAAACCATGCCAAATTAATTTTAATTCTCAAACTGAATGTGGTTCTGAATGAATTATGCAGATGTAGTCGATACTTGACGATAAAAGGAGCATATTTGCCATCAGAAACTGAAAATAATGATTGTAAATAAAATATTCTGACGGCTATATATAGCTCTTATAATGGATAATTAACAGCGTACGGTTCTGAAAAATTGCCCCACATACGTAAGCAGATGATTTGACGTGGCCATAAATAACTTCATTAGTTGTTTCGCTGTCCATGTTGAATCTATCGAATGATATGGAGACCATTGTTACAATACAACATATTTTCAATGTATTTGTTATATAGTGAAATATTTTCTTGTTACAAAACAGAGTACAAGATAAAAGAGAAGAAGATAATGATGTTCTATCCGAAACAAGAGTTTAATCAATTTGTATTGAATTTAAAAATGGAAACGCAGTATAGTACAAACTTTTGAACTCAGTCTTCTATTCCATTGATTTTATCATAACAATTCATACTGATCACTAACAGTTAGGCAAGATAAAATTCAAATTTCGCCATCTCAGACATAGTATTTGTATTATACAAATATGTACAGTTTAACCTCTGAAAACCTTACCCCATCCGGAATGGGCCAAATGTGCGGTTTCTGCGAATTCCAGTTTTCAGAGGAGAATTAATATAAGAAGAGAAATGAAAAACGGAACATATTTCTCTTAACAACTAAAATATTAGGTAAAAATCTAACTCCCACGTCTACATTATACTATTGTTCAATGTACGAATAAATTTAAGAAAAAAGAAATAACTATGTACAAAACACCCCACCCTCCTCTAAATATGTCCCACCTAAACCCCACTTCCCCAAAATCCACCCAACACACAGAAACATAAAAATAGGGGACTAAACACGTGCGTGACTAATGTTCTATAGACTGATCTAAAATCTGGTACCTCTTATTTTCTTCCGAGCTTAGACACACCAATAACTTCACATAACAAAGCAATATTGGATGCGCTAAAAACTCTTCAATAAATACAAATATACACGACTATATTAAATGAGTATATTTTCAACAATGTACTTTAACAGTTATTTGTTCCCTTCATTGTGGATAATGAGGTACATACAGAAATAGCATATGCCAAGAACTTGATATGGCAGCTTTATTAGCACCAAATGTATCACAATAACAACAAAGAGGTAAAGAAGAAGAAGAAGATTCATTGAAGACTCATTAGAAGACAAATACCAAAGATCAATTAAGTCGATCTTTCATCAAAAAAGAACAATAGACGGACTTATACCGCAAGAAAGTACAGTGCAACCTCTCCAGAGCGGCCCTCTCTTGAGCAACAACCTCCCTTCAACAACAGCATGTTTTTTTCCCACCGTACGATTTAACTATTAATTTAACCTCTCAAGAGCAACAACCTCTCAACAACAACAAAAATTTGCGTCTCCCAAAGGTGTTGCTTTGGAGAGGTTGCACTGTTTACAGACGTTATACAACATATCAATTTATCCAGCTGTGATGTCGTGTAAATCTTTATAAAGTATCACTCATGTTACCACGACGATACATAAGGCACTGCATCAAGTATTTTCCAGCTAGTAATTACACTGAATTCTAATTCAGACAATAACATTGACAATATAATTATACAACCTTATACAATTATCGATAACATGACCATTAGTATCATTTCCTAAAACTAAGCTTATAGATTCATCTTTTTTCAGCTAAACACCGTGCATTGTTTATTTATTCTAAAATCATTTCAACAATTAAATCTATGAATCACATAAGTCCATATCAGGATCATGTGACCCCCCATTAGAGCATCACGAGGGTCCATTACTAGTTACCAAATCGTTTGTTGAATGAACTTGTTTCCCTCCAACAAATATACGAATGATGTTTCGGTCGTCACCTGAAAGTGTAAACGCAAAGTACGTCAATTTGTAACGATTTTATAAGCCAGAAATACGACACAATGTCTGAATAAGAACAAAATACAATAAAACACGGATTACAGTAAAAAAAAGAATTATGTGAAAATAAGGTTTGGGCATACATACTAACGTACGACAGAACAGCGTTTAAATGAATTCTGGGGGACCCGGAAATGACTTTATTGTATCCATATTTCATTAAATCCATAAAACGAAATAAGGAAGGTCGTGTCCAGGATAAAATACATATACATGCGCCACACTTTACCAGATTCTTCACTATATCAGAGTTTACAATAACCGCGTCTTACTGTAGGTAAAGCAAAAGCGCATTAGTAGGTTTCTTAATTCAGAAAGTATTATTTAGTAAAACGACTTAAATATCAAAACCATCTCATTATGATGACCGTTTATTTTCAGACCGGTTTTTATATTTCATTTGTTTCAGTTAATGCGACCGCCTCAATTTTCTTTGGTCATAATATCTAATTTCAACTCCATTAATATGGTGAAAAGTTTATTAAACCCACTTCAAACTTCAACTACTGTTTCATTGTCAATGATAATATCGTCCGAATGATTGATCTCAAAGTTTGTCTTAATATCGATGGTTGTGATCGCAGACTAATACAAATAACTATCCCCTCACCCTTGAGAATTCGAATTTCACCCGAGACCAGAAACAAGTAAGGCCTAAACAAAAAAGGGTTGTTTCCAGTTACATGCCCAAAAAATATGGGTGGATTGGTAGGGATTTTTTTCTTTACGTTTTTGTTACATATATCGGCAACACTGTTGCAAAATTACAATACAGCACTAAGATTTGGATGCCATAAAAACTTTTGAGTCGGCAGGTAAAAGATGGGTCGGTCGGGTAACCGGAGACAAACTTTTTTTAGGCCTAACACGTGAAGAAGCTGCCCAGCTGGATTACGGAAAGTCGATGGTTCCATCCAGGTGCACGCCTGGGGGTCTTCCGCCGCATTAAAAGCTGGAAAAGTCGACATATAACCCTGGTTGTTGGTACGATAATACACCGCCGAGAATAAAAAAAATACTGAGGTTTTGCCGTATACAGATCAGGTATATTTTGAAATTGGAACCTTACCAGTAAACAAAAACTTCTCAAAGCAGTCCTTCACCGTATCATCTTCAAACACATCTACTACAGATCCAGAACTACAAGGGTCGACCAATAAAGCATCAAATTGCTTTCCAACTTCAAAATTTCCAATCTTATCGTCCATTGCCAATGCTGATGTTTATATTGAAATATTTATTACGGGATTGTTTTGTACAATGGATTTGAACAGTTTTCAAATTATTCACATTTGAACAATCTGGGGATGTTAATATGATATAAATTATACTCTACAAGCGTAACAATGATATTCGAAATGAGTACATGAAAGAAAATTCTGAAATACATCTAACATATAAATCAATAATAAGTCACATACATGTACATATTACTAAATAGTCTTCGTTTTTGTTTTATGTGGCATTGTCACTGGGGTTTAACGCCGTTTTCAACAATTTTTCAGTTATATACTCCGACCGGTTCACTTAAACAGTTTTCCTGGACTGTATACTAACCAGTACTAAATTACCTTTCCACAAGAGCCGGCAACTTCACATATGGAGTAAAATCGACATTATTGTCAAATTTTCATGGAAGGGTAAATCCTGCCGCGACCGGGTTCGAGCCCTGATCTCCGGGTCACAAGTCCAGACAGGTATCATAAGATAAATAGGCAAAAATCAAAAGTAATTTTAATACCCAGTAAAATATACTGATAGTAATTTATTCATCAAGAACACGGCGATGTTTTAACGTTTATGTAAATTGTATGTCTTCACCTTTTGCTCCTCCAAGAGTAGCCAATGAGAACGCATCTAACATGGATAAAGGTTTGTACCCGTTTTGTTGTGTTATACTTAGCGTATTTGATACGTGAAGCGAGACTCTCATAGCGTCTATGATAGATGGATGGTAACCGCCAGATACATCTACAAATACATAGAATACAATTTAAAAAAAGACAGAACCATAGACGGAAAAGCATTATATTTGCACCATTTCATTTTGACTACTTGGTGTACTTTCAGAATGAGAGGATCTCAAAAAAATAGAGCTGATAAAACAACATCGATGAAATTTAAAGACTTTGGGAGCATGCGTCAAACGTATACAATATTGTGTAATAACTTTCCATTTCACGTCATTCATATATCATTACAGTATTCTCAAAGTAAATTTAAAAATCATGGAAAGGGAATTAACTCTTGGGTCATTTTGTTGTTATATCTTAACACGGTACTTCTTAACATGAAAATAAGTCTAATGGAACGTATTTCAGACGTTTTAGTTTTAGTATCATCTAAAAAATCTGAGAGTAATTGCTAGAATATAAGGCTAAGAAAATTAATCATGTTTTGGGCTAGCTCACAAAAAAAATTAAGATCGGTAGGTCGAAAAACTTTTCATTTAAAAACGTATCCTCTGTGAGAAAACGAGGTTCGATTCGTCCCTAATTATTTTCGCACTTTGGATTTTGCGGTTAGAAACTTTTAGGGCCGGTGCCAAAAAATCGGGTCGGTCGGGCAACTGTAAACAGAACTATTTTCTACTGAAAATAATAATAATGTGTATATATATATATATAACATATTATTATTTTCAGTTGAAATTTTGGCTTGAACCTTTCGGTTGAAACATTCTGATTATTCTATGTCAATAACGATTGTGCCTTCATATGAAATGAATTGTCCTTATGGCTTACTTCAGGTCAGATATTTAAAGATGATTTCAATAGGTATAATGTAGGGTACCACTACAAATATCAACAATTACCTGTCCCAAGTCCAACTTTAACATCTTGTTGTATAAGCCTCCGAGCATCCAACAGACCACTCCGGATACTGCAATAAAGTAGAGTAAAACCTCTGATAGCAACCACTTCAACCTGAAAGCCACCTCATTATAACGACCGCGCAGGTTCGGTTTGATACTCAACATTTCCTTGTATATTTCAATTTGACAGTACAGTTACGGCCATATGACCTCCACGAAAAGAGTAATGATTTTGGTCCTAACCGGATAGTTTTATTAACGCGGTTTTAATGCAGCATCAATAATCATTGTAAAGTCACAATACTAATACTTGTAGGGGTATTTTTCTGTGACATTTTTGCAATTCAATCGCATTTAGCTATAAACTTTTAGTGTATTTTATTTAATTGGTTGTTCGATGTTACCATTTCCAATGTTTTATTGCAATGTTTCAGTTTTAATGAATATTAATTTACATGCTAAAAGATAATTGCCAAAAGGTTGCGACCCTCGTTTACTTTCAATCACATATACATGTATGGAATATTGCTTGTATGCAAATTGTTCCTTAGTGTTTATGAACTAATTAATTTAATTAAGATACGCCGATCGCTTGCCTTAGACAATGTCTGTAAGCTCGGGCCACCACTTGCCAGGTCTTTAGCAAAACGACGGATAAGAACAAGCCTCAGGTAATGCATATATAATTACATATGACCTAACAGCATACTTACGACAGATTTGAATTCGGACAATGTGATACAGCACTCTCTCTTTCCTTAATTAAGTCAATTTCCGGTTGTGTCAAATATATGCCGTGTGCTAGCACCGTCTGAATAAGATAATATAATTGAAATTATATTACAAACACGATGGTGAACTAAAGTTCTTTAATTATGTTTTATCAGGAAAAAAAACAACCCAACTTGCGGAAGATCAAACTAAAGTTCTTTAATTATGTTTTATCAGAAAAAAGAACGACCAAAATTGCGGAAGATCCCACAAAAGTTCTTTAATTAGCATTTTTATCAGGAAAAATGACGATTCCAAGTGATAAAGAAAAATTGGGACGCGACTTAGGACAAACCAGAAATCTACTGTGTCCTGAAAAGGTCGAGCATACATATAAGTACAATGATCCCTCCCAACAGCAACACTTGTCGGGGTCTCAAAAAAGTGTTGTTCTCTTGGGGAAGTTGTTGTTAGGAGGGAATTGATACATTCGCGACAGATGTTTTTATTATGTATATGTGTACCTTTTACAGCCGTTTATTGGGGGAATTAGTCTTTAGAGGTGACATTACGGGAGGGAGCACTGTAATTACATGGATAAAGCCATTTCATAGCAAAGTGGGTGGGACAGCACTAACAAATATTTAAATTTGACCTTCAATGAAAATGTCTACAATTATCAAATAGCTTTGCCTTATCTGTAAGTAATCCAGCCTCTTCGTAGACTTCTGTGTAGTGTTTATTGTTTGGAAACAACTCCTTCACAAAGGCCACTTCATCCTGTGTTTCGCATATATGTGTCTGCAAGCAATTATTACGGTATAGAAATATCATTCTTATGGTTCCTTTTTTAAAATTATTAATATAGGTACATAACTGAAACATTTCTGTAACAGCGGTAAAAACCGAGTTCGCTACAAAAAAAATTAAAACAAACATGTTTATTGTTGATGCTGTATAAATAATGAGCCAACAAATAAATAAATATTTTTACATGGTTCATACTTGTTGCTTTCCCTGTTATTTACACGCTCGCAACATGACTATTAGTTGTCGGTGGGCCATAAATCAACACTAAATCAATTAATAGATTCACGAAAACTCTACAGGATTATGACATTGCTTGTATGTATACGATATATTAGATAGCTAGTACGCAAAACAAACATTGCAGGCATACAACATAAAACATTTAACATCCTTGACCATTAGTTGCCGCAGTACAAAACTACTGATGGTCATATAGTGTCATTTATATCTTATTATAGTGATTTAAACCGGCTCGGATGACATGAATCAATTGACTAATCACCTGTATGTGAAGATCGAATTCTTTAGCCAGGTCTCCAAGTTGTTTCATCAACGAAGCACAACACGAAATAGCAAATCTTGGAGTGATTATAGGACTAATATTCTTGTACTGAAACATAACGATATACAGAAAAACCCTCGCTTAGAGGACACTTCGATATTAGCAACACTTCATAATACTGACTACTTTTTGGTCTGGTTTTCCGTCGTTCTATTATATCCCAGTTGGATAATGAGACAGCCTAAACAATAAGACCACTTTTCTTTTTTTTTCTAATATAATATCACACATAATTACACTAATAAAACGAATTCCAAAAAAAAAAATAATATGACTCAATTAATAGACTCAACAATGACCTCTAATGCATACTTGTAGTTTCAGTGACGCATACATGTGTATACATACCCGTATATGTAAAATACAAATGCGCATAATATGCATAATAACTATTTTTTGTGTGCGGCTTAACGTCGCACCAGCAACCTGGATCAAACTGCACTGTGGTGTTGAGTCATTGCGTTGTATTGATAATACCAACGTGCCGCTTAGTTAGTGTTTCAACGTGCAATCGAGCCTGGTACTAATACAATACGACCTCTCGACAACAACACCCTTTGAAAGACACAAACTTATGTTGTTGTTGAGAGGTTGTTGCTCTAGAGAGATAGAATTAATAGTTAAATCATACAGTGGGAAGCATCGTGTTGTTGTTATATGGTGTTCCAGCTAAAGAGAGAGCCGCTCCGGAGAGGTTGCTCTGTGTCGGGTTCAAAACGCACAAACAAAATAATTGGTCGGAGGAAGTGGTGGTACTATATAATAGAGATGAGGTCTTCATTTCGGTGAAAAGGCAATAAATAAAGAAAGAAAATCTCCGTTCGTTAAGAAATGTCCGTTCAGGTATATATACTTACGTTTCTTTCTTTGAAGGTTTCTATATAACTGAAATAAAAGAAAATCTTATCTTGAATATGAGTGTTGTGTTGTTAAATGACAGTGCTTAAAGGCCATGATTATACCAAGCAACAAAATATAAATTTTGAATTAATCAGTCAAACCTGTGAACAAAGGCCACCCTTGGGAAAGACAAAATATGGCCTTTATTGACAGATGACCTTTATTCGGAGGTAAGTTTGTTCTAAATACTCATTGATGGTTTGGCTTTTTAAAGAATGCCTTTTATTCACAGAGTGGTCTTTATTCGAGGGTGGTCGCAAACACAGGTCTGGCTGTACATTTCTATACAGAATAGAAATGTGCGTAATATCGATTGCTTCATAGCAACAAAGGGTATTGTACGATTTGTTTTGTGGTATTGTACATTAATATCCATGGTAACAATTTGCAACGTCATATTGTAATAAATTGGCAGAAGTAATTTCATACTAACCGCTTAATCAACTTTTGGTCAACTTCTTATGAGTAAAAACATCCAATTATTAATGACGAAAGCCACACGCTGGTACGTGAGCGGGTATGTTTGCAAAGCAAAACATTCTTGGTCAATACAATGATCACAGTATTTTATACTATGGTGTTACATTTCTACATAAAATAACAGAATTTTGTCGCCAAAATCTACCAGATTTTCATTTTGAAAAATTGAAACAAAATGGAAAACATTTTCACGATAAGATTTCTCCACCAGTTAGTAAACGTACTCACTAAGTGGACAATAAAATATTTCTATGAAAATAAAACATTTTTCCATGAAATCTTAGAGAGCTTCCGCGAAAATTAACTTGATAAGTGTATGCAGAAAATGCCACCATATTATACATTCCATGCAAATACCAGTTAAAGCATATCTATGATAGAAATTGTAACTCAAATACGTATTAAATTATAAGGATTCTAAACCTTGAATTCATACTACAATCACGTGTTACATTTCTACATAAAATAACAGAATTTTGTCGCCAAAATCTACCAGATTTTCATTTTGAAAAATTGAAACAAAATGGAAAACATTTTCACGATAAGATTTCTCCACCAGTTAGTAAACGTACTCACTAAGTGGACAATAAAATATTTCTATGAAAATAAAACATTTTTCCATGAAATCTTAGAGAGCTTCCGCGAAAATTAACTTGATAAGTGTATGCAGAAAATGCCACCATATTATACATTCCATGCAAATACCAGTTAAAGCATATCTATGATAGAAATTGTAACTCAAATACGTATTAAATTATAAGGATTCTAAACCTTGAATTCATACTACAATCACGTAGCTTAACATGTTATTTATGCTGATCTTGTGGATTGAATTGACATGTACCATTATACATAGTCCATAATTTGCCGGAACAACTGTATTATTTGATGAAAAAACTGCTAATGGTATGCTTAGTTGTTATTTGTAACACATGGTTGTATGTGACTTGTGGAATGGACCAACTTACCGTCGTGTTTCGTTTACCGAATCATGAGCGGAACTTTCTGTGTAGTAATCTGGTGAATTCATATTCATGTTCACCTTTCCAACGAGTGCCCTCTGACCTAGGTCATCTGAAAGGTCCAATGTGGCACTTAATCTACCCAATCAACGCGCATAACATTTCATTAGTACTGAACATTGTACACACTACGCAAGCGTACTGAAAAAAATGTACCAACCACGCATGCGTACTGAACACGGTACGAACTATGCAAGCGCATTGAACTCTACAAATACGTACAACACCTAGGCACTTAAAAAGTGTTGAAACTACGCATGCGTACAACGCATGAGTAGTGAATACTATGCCTACCGTGCATTCGCACTGCTTATAGTAAGACAGTCAAAAAATAAATAAGGCACGAGGACTTAATTATAAGTCATTGATGCTTCATAAATATACACAAGGTGTCACCATTCCGCTAACGTAAAATGTATTACATAAGGTACAAATTGAACGAATGATAAGAACTACTAAAGAATGCTCAGAATCAAATATGTGATTATGAATGACCCCAGAAGTACAGCATAAATATATACTTACTTATAATATCGCAAAGCAATAACGTGGCCTCTGTATCAATGGTTGCATAGTAACAAGCAGTTGTTGTTCCACACCTTAAGACACGATTCTACGAAGGAGAGTATTAACTAGACGATAATTGTATAAATGGCTAACATTCTTCGAGTAAGGACGAAATAGACACATATTTCATGTAAAATTGAACTGATTCAATCGAAATTCCAGGACGATCTCTTTTGTACGATCTCTATTGTATCATTGTCAGTAAAACATTGGGAATCAACCACATAGTACGTCATTCTAAGATAAAACAAGGTTTGGTTACGCAATTTTACCCACGTCATTGAAACATTGTAATCATAATGGCCAATAACATCACGAAAGATTTTATTTGACTGTTTTTATTACTAAGATACGAGAACTAAGAACGAATTGATTTTTTCTTTGCTTTCTTCGCTTTGAGGATAAAAATAGTGCGAAAATGTAAAATATATTTCAAAGTGTTATTACTTCTTATTGATAATCATATAACCTACGATGTGATGCTACAATCAAACCTCTCTTAACCGAACCTTTCCGATCCGGAATCCTCTTTAGACCGAACATGTCGAATGGTACCAAATGTTTATTATGTATTTAATGGAATCCGGAACCTTTGTATTCCGAAACCCTGTCTAATCCGATCATTTTTGTCTGTCTGAACAAGTTCGGATTAGAAAGGTTCTGTATTTTAATTGTACACAATTGCTTCACCATATCATCTTACCACTGCCTTTCTGTAAGCTAATTCTGCAAAATGGAGATCTTTAAACTTCGCCTCTGTAGGGAATGTGTACTTTGTAAGCCAGTCAAGAAGACCCATATCCAGCCCCTTTCCGGCATTAGGATACTGCGGAGCATGGATATGAGTATCAATAAAACCAGGAATCACAAACTGTCTGAAATAAGACAACACTGTTGACACAATGTATCTCACCACATGGTCATCAATTACAACATTGTATTTTCGTTTGGGTTAAACATCTAAAGTCAGTTGCCTCAGCGCCGGATCTTCGGTTAAAAAAGCCAAATGTTTATTCTCATTCCGCGGTCACGTGATACCGAGTCAGGGATCAGGAGGTGGAGATGTATTTGGATTTATTGTCTTCGGTTGATTAAACAATCATAGAATAAACAGCCCCAGACTGAAACTTCTGACTGTAACCCTTTACTCTACTTACCGAACCCATGGGCTGGCTTATTTATAGCATAATATGCCTGTGAATTCGCCTCCATTCATTGAATGTTTTCAATGAAAAATTAATTAAAGCTACGAGTACCCACCATTGCGTTAGTTGCACTATCATAAACCCACGCATGAACATGTATGATAAACATGTAGTTATTTAAAAGAGCCGCATTTATTTCTTCTATTTTGTACAATTTTTGATAAAAGATTAAACTCAATAACCTGTATACAAGATACGAATGTTGGTATCATAGACATATTGGCTGATTTACTGAATTGCACAAACTTTTTAATTGAATGCTGCTAACTGAACATTTTAAGCATAAATTAGTCATAAAATATATGTACATATTGGGCAATTTCTCTATCAAATAATTATACAGGCTTACTTTATGAGAGATTAATGTTAAGGTAAATATTGAGAAACTGATGATAATTTTTTTATATAAATCATTTTTTATAGTGGAATGATTCAATGTAAATTGCGTACATCTTTTTCTCAGGGGGTTTAACCTCGCACCAACAGCCTGGGTTATTTTGGCGACTTTTCCAGCGTACAAATTATTCATTATAATTTGCTAATATTAAGGACAAGATACTGATTCATTCCTATGTTTTGAAATAACGTTATTGACCGCAGTTGAATTTAATTAAGTTCGTTTTTTTTGTTTTTGTTTTTTATATTGCTTAAATTATGCTTTGTTAGTAGTTTCGGAGATAAACCCTTAAATAATAATGTATGGTGAACTGTTTCGCTGTTTAGTAAGGCAAACCGGTTAATTCCACTCATGTTATATAAGTCAGGGATTTCCTAAACTTGTGTGTGCGTGGCTTCACGCTCGTATACGTCAATATGTTACCCGTTAAACCAAAGTCTAACCTGTTGTTGACTTTCTTGTAATAAAAAGAACACGTGACATCCGGCACGAACGTCGTGCACAGCATGCTTTAGATTCCTATTTTTCGTTCACATTTTGTATAAACATTATTAATAAACAACGTGACTGACTTTCCAGGAGTGAATAGTTGATTGTTAGGATTCGTCGGAAATGAATTCTCTTTTGATTTGTTTTACTTCAACTGCGGACTCAGATTACAAAACCCTTTAATCATAGTTGTGATGGCCACTTTTGTTCCCAACCATCTTATGTATAATTTGAAAGAATAATTAGTATTCACTATATACAGCATCAAATAGGTGGTGCATAGGAAACACATTAGCAATATCAAAAGAAATGTGATAGTTTTGTACGAAGAAGAACAAATAATATAGCTTTGGTTCTATTTTTTTTTCAAGTCGACGGAAGAAGGCATTAAGTCAATGACACAAAACCATTATCGCATTAGAAATAATTGGAACCATGTCTTCAAGTTTCATTTATTACTTCGTATTAATTCTTTGTTTTTAACTCTTTTACGAATATATGATGCATTTTCTTATCAACTTAATGGCCCTTTACCATGTTAAAACGATTAATTGAATTGTGACCACAAAGTCTACGAAATGTAGGTAAAGACTTGCGATACAAACCGGCTACCCAAGAAACATTCTTTTAAGTGTGATATTCATTTTGTATTATATTGTCCTATAAATCATTATTAGTTGTGATGTTTAGAACAAACGAAAATCGACAGACTTTTCTCAGTTTCAACTGAACACCATTTGAAATAATTTGGCATAATATAGGGCCATAAAAGACGAATTTGTGAAAGTATTTCATAAATTATTTAATTTTTAGACATATACATATATATGTACAAATTGTACAAATACGATACCATTTCTGTTGAAAGCTTAATACATATATATAATATATATGTCTAAAAAATTAAATAATATATATATATATATATATGTATTGGAGTGCTATAAACAGAAATGGTATCATATTTGTACGGATTCACATAAGCGTAAGAGGATGAATGAAAATTGACACCGTTTCATGACCCCTCCTAATTCCACGCCCCCCCATAAAAATCTTGTACAGTAAAACCCCTGAAAACCGGACTCCCTGAAAACCGGACTCCCTGAAAATCGGACTCCCTGAAAATCGGACTCCCTGAAAACCGGACTCCCTGAAAACCGGACTCCCTGAAAATCGGACTATACTAATCAAGTCCCAGTTTTTTATCTACTATAATCAATAGTCCTCTGCATACAGGTATCTCAGAAAACCAGAGCTTTCGCGCGGTCCGGAAGGGGTAGAGTTTTCAGGGGTTATACTGCATCTGTAACATTTGCATGTTAAACCTACCTCCCTGTCATACTTATTACGTCTTCTTCCAGAAAACCATTCTCAGACAGCCTTGTTTCTAAATTAGTAATATCGTCGATAAAAGTGATCTGAAAAAAAGTGCGCTTCAGTCCAAATTTCAGTTTATTTCAGCGCACAGCATATTTACATACATGTGCATACTCATTCGGAATACCTCGGCCGATTCCGTACCTCCCGTACATCTAACCTCGGATATACTTAGTAAATTTATTATGTGTCCACGCCTTATGAGGCTACCGATTTACTGCAAAGAAAATGTCGCTGTTAAGCAACTAAGTTCTTAAAATGGTATGTATATACATGTATATATAAATACATCTGCATGCATAATGACAGTCTAAATAACATTGTCGTTCTAATCATTCATAATAGAAGTACTTCGGAGACCACAAAGTGTGGCTTATTAAATGATAAAGCTAAAAGTCCTGTTTACGGTCAATTGACAAAAACTTTGAGCAGGATGGTCTCAGAAATGCTCTCTGATATCTTGTCAAACATACATTTCGTACATTGTATTTCGCTGTCAGAAACTTTACGGCCCAAAACAATATGGTAGTTAGAATAAATTTGGTAGACGAAAAGTACGGAAGGTATATTTAAAAAAAGAAACTAGAAAATAAAAGTCTTATGACCTACCTTACCATATTTTTGGTCAAATGACCGTAAAGAAGAATTTTTAGCCTTATCTTTTAATAAGCCACGCTTTGAGGTTTCTGAAGCACCTACCCTATTTCTTTTGGTCGAACGACCGTAAACATAATTGTTTTTTCCTAGCCTAATATAATTGAAATGTTTTCATCGAGCATAATCAGTAGGTATTTTTGAATATCAGTATCTCAGAAGTAGATAGCATTGACTTGTGTCAATGTTTTAAAGTGTTGTTTTAGTTAGGGATCCTACATCCCCTGTTTTAGTTTAGACATGTTGTTGAAACAACACTTTGGAGAATCGTCCGTTAAAAGGGGGCTAGATTACAACAGAAATATAAGAAACAAAAATCCAAGGGACAGTTCTAGATACAACAACATCAATAATTGACCAGACAAATAACATTCATTAACCATTAGTGCATATTAAGTGAATCTTAATCAATAAGAAACAGCAAGAGTATCTTGATGTTTTTTTATTGAATATAAAATTCAAGGTACGCACCTTTCCTTCTTTGACCCCTATACATGTATCCTTCAGTATTTCGGCGGGGTTCGTCGCTGTAGAATGAATAAAGGTTCCACACAGTACAACTGAATTCCCATCCATAATTGTATCCAACTCTACTGGTTCCCTGAATAAGCAAAATCGCTGTGTAATCCAGTTTAGTGCATTTAAGACAATAAAACCAAGTGAATTATGTAAGTCGTCCCCCTTTCTAATAATTAAATCTATGACCAATTCATACATATATATTTATATATATGTGTGTTACCCAAGTTGTCTCCCTTCGCTATATTGATTTATTTTGGTCGTTACGAATGAAGTGTAATTTTTCACGAGTTGAAGATAAAACTGCTAATATGATGAAACATATGCAAACCAAATGTGTGAATTAATCATTTTTATTGACTGATATCACGGACAAGATTCTGATTCATTCCTATGTTTTGAAATATCGATATCATATATTGACCGCAGTTGATTTTAATTAAGTTCATTTTTTGTGTTTTTTTTATATTGCTTATCATATCTTAATTACTAGTTTCGGAGACAAACCCTTAAAAGAATAATCTATGGCGAACTGTTTCGGGTAAGTAAATATTTTTTTCAGGATCGGAACTGTACATGTTTCTATTTAGTTGCTGTTTTAATAACTTTGCAGACAGTAACAGTCTGGCACCGTTAAATGTTACACCTGCCGTGAGTTGTCGCACCCACCGTTAAATGTCGCATAGTCGTGAAATATCGCACCTACCGTTACCGTTAAATGTCACAACTCCCGCTAAATGTCGCAGAATCTTCTGCCGTTAAATGTTGCAATGTGTGTGTTCAGGAAAAAATCAAGACAGCTAGTGGGATATTTCTATTTTAATCGTTCGGGAGAGTATTGATGAATATTTAGTGAGTAAATAAATCTTGAATAATGGAGGCCTGTTCATCTGGCTTGTTGTGACGAAATATGCTCTTATTTTGAAATATTCACCTCTAATATTGTTTGAAATATAAACTTCAGTAAGCCTATGTTGTACATAGCAAAAGGCTTGGAATGTGTGAGTCTGAACATGAATGTCGTTTGCATTTTATGTTAATCGCCCTTAGTAAACATTTGGTTAAAGTACATTGTTTTATAGATGCTCGCCTTTTAATTACAAATACTTTGTTGTACTTTAACATGCATGTAAACATGAACTTTTATCATGAAATGTAATAACTTGTTTGTTTGTAAGTTAGCTGTAAGTGGAGTTTCCTACTTTTAAACGAAATATTATCATAGCCGACATGAAATGTATCGAAAATCCCAAAATATCCTCGCGTGGGCCAAAACTAATTTATGTACTAATCAGACACTTTCGACCACGTCCGGTATTCTCCGGAAACGAACGAAGTATCGAACCAAGAGCCATAAAACAATTTAAGATGTCATTCGACCAATCGACTGTTGATGTTGTTTTTTGTCATTTCAAATCATGCCTATAAAATGATTTTACTTTCTCACTTTTTGCATTTATGGTTGTTGCTGGGAGTGCATGATAGAAACACTCTCGAAATGAAACAAATACGAAGATATGTTTAGGTAGAAATTTGGATGTGTTGAACTGCCTTATGGCTGATATTATTTTTTTGTCTACAACATTTAAGAGTCCGAATAAACCTTATTAGAATAACAAAGTTTAATTGATACATGTCTTTGTTGTTGTTGTTGTTGTTTTTGGTTCTGGTCCCGGATCATGAAGCAAATTATGTGCAAAATGGACTGATACTTACCTCAGAACATCTTAAATACTTAGAAATATGTTTTAATGATTTCACTCAATTAAGAGGTCATCATAAAACTACTCCTCAACTTTTAGTAAACTTTTCTTTCTCAAATATCGATAAAATGTAGGCATTTTGAATCATGCTAGCGATAAACATCAAGGTACATGATTAATTCGAAATATCTATTAAAAGAAAGTATTTTCTGAAAGGAACAGACCCTTTCTTTATGATAAAAAATAACAAATCAACTTTAATATTTCACCAGTATCTGACACTTATATCATCAAAAAATGATTTAAATGTTTAGATTAGATAGTATAAACTCGGTAGTAGAACAGCAAAAGCCCACCATTGCCATTCAACCTTGAAACAAAAGGTTACAACACAAGTATATACCGAAATGTTGGGGATGAGGCGAATAGCTTCAGACACAATGTTATCAATTAAAGGGTTACACAGAATTTGACATTTGGCTTTGCGTGTGAAACTCTTGGGACCCCTAAATGTAGCTTTTTTTAAACATATTGAGTTTTAAAACTTACATGCAGTTATTTTGCTCTTGTTTCTTGTATACATGTAGATATTTTACCCTTTAATTCATAGATGAATATCAGAAGTCAAAGTGGCGGCAATCTTGGTCGCCATATTGGATTTCTCGGCCTACACCAAATTTGCAATTTAATCCGGCAGTCCGATTGACTTCGAATCTTCCCCGAACATTTTCGTTGTGTAGCTTTTTATGACTGGGAAACCCCTTAACTAGAAAATATATGCGATACTGAAAATGATAGTCTTAAGTTTTATTTTTTAGATTTCAAATAGGATACATCCAACGAAAGAGGTCCATATTTTAAAGCAAAATTATTCCATCACTAGCAGCCAGATGGGTAGGCCCTCATTGTACAAGATATGATCTCATTTAGTGACAAAATCTTCCCCAATATTAACCCATCTATTGAAATCCGAGTAGTATAATCCCCGAAGATTCCTTGAGTTTTCCTTGAAAACACCCATTAAAACATTTAAAAAAAGAATGTGCGTTAAACGTTAAAATTTCGACATTTGACGGCTGAAGATTTTACGACATATAGCGACGGTTGCGACATTTGACAGCTGAAGATTTTACGACATATAGCGACATTAGACGGCTGAAGATTTTATGACATATAGCGACGGTTGTGACATTTGACGGCTGAAGATTTTGCGACATATAGCGGCGGTTGCGACATTTAACGGCAGCGTTGCGGCATTTCACGGTGATGCGATGTTTAACGGTGCCACAAACAGTGCATGAACCAGTTAGATAATAGATACATAGAAGCCTACATTAGTTTCGTGACTTAGGGAGACACAATTTTCGCGAACAATAATTAATGCACCAAACGTTTTTGACTTTTTTTTTAACCTGATAGGCCTTTCTTTAATTACCTTAATGACCATATAACTATTGATTAAAGGTTACATAATTTTACAAATCGATGATTTTAAGTTCAGTCAAAACGAAGTTAGGGGTCACCTGTGAACAACTATTACCTGTGAACAACAGCCACCTGTGCACAACGGTCACCTGTGAACAATGGTCACTGTGAACAATGGTCACTGTGAACAACGGTCACCTGTGAACAACGGTTACCTGTGAACAACGGTCACCTGTGAACAACGGTTATTTACGAACATCGGTTACCTGTGAACAACTGTCACCTGTGAACTACGGTTACTTACGAACATCGGTTACCTGTGAACAACGGTCACCTGTGAACACGATTATGTACAACCTGTGGACAATGATCACCCGTAAACAACGGTCTCAGATAAACAACGGTTAGCTGTGAACAATAGTTTTAGTACACATTTATTAATTTAATAGACCAAAGTAACATCAGAATAATGAACAACTGTGTATAATTTTCAGGTTCGTATCCTTGTAGCCTTTGTTCACAGGTTTGATTGTATGCCCATGGTTTATATTCTAGTATTACAATACCCGTCACAACAGTAATGTGATATACTTACGTCCATACATCTGTACGTTTTATGTAATATATCTGGTGCGTTGATGAAATATATACTTTTTTTAGAACAAAATGTTGCACAATAAGTGTAGAATAAAAAAGCGAAGTTTAAATATACTAATCAGGAGAACCTTAACAAAGGTGTTCATCATAACTTTTATATTTTTCTGCCAATATAGTTTTACCTTTAAGCGGTTAGTTCATAAAACACTTATTTCAAAGTATATGAATATAATTTAAGTAAGTTATTTGAAGGTACATATGGAACGCCGTATTAGTCATACATCATACTGTAAGTCTAATTATTAATCGATAAAACGTTAGATATGGACATCCAAAAAATGTTGGTCTGTGATGACGCAACCCAAACTTTGGGTAGGTAGGTAGGTAGGTAGGTAGGTAGGTAGGTAGGTAGGTAGGTAGGTAGGTAGGTAGGTAGGCAGGCAGGTAGGTAGGCAGGCAGGCAGGCAGGCAGGCAGGCAGGCAGGCAGGCAGGCAGGCAGGCAGGCAGGCAGGCAGGCAGGCAGGCAGGCAGGCAGGCAGGCAGGCAGGCAGGCAGCAGGCAGGCAGGCAGGCAGGCAGGCAGGCAGGCAGGCAGGCAGGCAGGCAGGCAGGCAGGCAGGGGCAGGCAGGGCAGGCAGGCAGGCAGGCAGGCAGGCAGGCAGGCAGGCAGGCAGGGCAGGTGCAGGCAGGCAGGCAGGTGCAGTTAGGTAGGCAGGCAGTTAGGTGCGCAGGCAGGCAGGCAGGCAAGCAGGTAGTAGGTAGGTAAGTAGGTAGGTAGGTAGGTAGGTAGGTAGGTAGGTAGGTAGGTAGGTAGACATTTTTGTTAACTTGTTCTTGTACGGAAAACGAAAAGCTGGTGTAAAGAACGGAAAAAGAATTTTGTCAAAAGGGTTGTAAAAATGGGGTTAGGGGACTTTTGAATGCGATAGTCGTGTAACCGCTAATCAACAATTTCTTGAGGATGGCCTAACTATGATTGTAATTATGAAAATCTGTGAACACTAGGTAAAAAACATTATATACGATGACAGTCGTCTGTTTTAATGTCCAGTTGTATATTGCAGTGCCAGGTGTCTTGTCAGGGACATTTTATATATAAATTCTAAAACTTAAAAAAAAAACATTCCAATATTGTGCTAAAGTCAGTTATTTACTTTCAAAACTCGCAAAAAGTATTCATATCATTATCTTAACGAACCCAATTGTCGCCGACAAAGGTTCCGAATGATCGTTTAACGATCGTGTTAAATTCACTTGCCTTATCACCTAATTAATGCAACGAAAACCTTAATCGCATGAATACATGGAAATATATTCACGCATGTAACCACCCATCTTTAACATTGATGTAGGCTTGCTTACTTATAAGGTCGACGCGGACATCCTATAAACTTCCGATGCAACCGGCATTGAATATATTTACCTCGACATGTATGCGTGAGCTTCTTTCAGACGGATTATGATTTCCAAATATACTTACGACTGGATAATTTTAAAGTCTTTCCAATTCATTGATATAATAAATATGCACAAATTAATTTATTCATTGTAATTAGTGATCAGATTAGTTTATCTGCCGCGGATATAAATGTCTAAGCAATCAGAATGGAGATGCATTTACAACAAAAATAGATTTATTTCTCGCTGGCGACTGAACACTACAATACTGTCAAAATAAGTATCTGTGTTCTCGCATATATTCCTGTTATAATCATATAATGGAGTGACGTATAGATTAAACTGTTGTAAGCACTTGTACAGTCAATTTGCATTGACACTGACAATTGACCAAAATTTGACGGAGATGACCAAGTCCTTTATGTAAATGCATTGTAAATTATGTACGGATGATGCTGGTCAATAGTTCGCTGATACATTAACATAAGCGTACTATACAAACAACGACGAATAGAAAGAGAGACGACACGTGACCTTTAGCATGTGATAATTACCAAGTTTGTTCCGTGCGGTGGCATTAATGATTTCCGTCCTTTAAAAACTTCCTTTATTCACTGGTAGCCTCTATATGTTGGAGACTAATATTTGTGTTAATAACTGTACGTTTATCAGACACAAACTGACGGAACTGGTGTTAAATTAGCGACCTCCGCGGTCAAGTTGTTGCAGTCTCTGACATACAATCATTAGCCTCTCACCGTTCTGAGTTCGAATCCAACTCAAACCAGATAGCTTACGGGGGTAAGTGATTCTGTCCAGGGGTACCCCTTGGATCTCACTCCGTTTCAAGCATGATCCTCCCTGGCTGTTGGTGCTACGTTAAACCCAACAAAAACATGTTTGATTAACTAAACGTACACTTCAAACGAGTTTAAAACAGCCAACAAAGGTGGCCGTTATCTCAAATATTGTTGATTTCAGCATATTTTACAGCTGGGTGCAAAATCATATGACCGGGTTCATTAATTGTCCTTCAACTAAATAAAAGACGAATAAATATATGTAAACGTACCAGGAACATTTGATAAGTCTATATTAAAATGACAGTACCTGTATGCATAGACATTTTGTATTGTTTGTATAAAATATCACGTGCATGTACACATAATGATATTAGCAAAACAAATTCAATTGTACTACTAATGAGCAGCTTGATTGACAAAATATTGGAGTCAATTAATGTGCGAACACGAAAAAGATAAAAAAAACATAGTTTTTTTGTATTCTAAACGAATTACAGTCGCTGCATGTTTATGCTCGATGTTATCCACAAATAAATTTTTGTTTTCTAGTGATTGTATGAATATACGCCAGTTTCAACAGTCCTTTTTGTTATGTTAACTCTTTAGCGCAGTGGTTGAGTTACCGTCCACAGTGCTAGGGATACTGGGTTCAATCCCCGTATAGGAATGTGGATTTTTCTCGCTCCTAATTTACCATAGCTTCGAAGACTGGCCAACATTAGGCATTTAACCAAACAAGTAGTCTTGTATTTGTATGGTTTAACAGCCGTTTACTCTTTTACCAATATAAGCATGGATAGAAACAAACGTAATGAAAATAAATGCATTTTTTTGTTGTATAGATTTCAGAAATCAAAGATCAATATTTATATAATGCAGTTAATTATGTTTTTAGCATTGAAATAAACCAGGGACAGTCGTTAAGTTTATAGAGAAAGTTGTAATAATAATAGTCACTATCTGATTAAAAAAATTGCTATGTTGATATAATGTTATAATATGCTCGTATTTCTTTGGATTTCAAATATCTACTGCTATTTCCCTAACGTATTTAATTGAAATATTCATCATTTTGTATGACACTACTTCTTGAGTGTACTAATGGCATTATCACATATAAATTTATGGTTATACATGTAGCATTAAGATTTTTTTAAAATTTCCATTACGCGGCGTAATTCAGAACGTTGTGATAAGTCGTGTTAATAGTCACCAACAAAATGAAGTTAGACTGAAAATTGCTCGTTACAGTTGTATAAGTAAGATATTGATATAAAATAATAAACATTAACTTACTTGTATTCCTGTAGAATTTTAATCCGTCTGAGCGTAACCTATACACTAATGCTAACCTAGTTATTCATTTATGTTTAACCGCCCTACTTGTAAGACAAACAATGTATACAAACTATAACCACGGTTTATGGTCAAATGACCCTGTATAATAACATTTCTACCTAATATGGTCCAATGAATGGATTAATGTTATGTAATTAGACATTGATCATTGAATCCTAATTATATAACAGACTGACATTTGCTTTGCTACGCTTGACAAGTTCAACGAAAAAAGTAAACGTATTTGTAAACCCTTTCAAAGATTTGGACGGAGTTACCCAAGCCATTGAAGCTTTAGTTAAGATTTCCGTGGGTTTAATAGACTTTTCACCTTTATGAATACGGTTAAACTTTGATATTATGACCACATTGGGACCAAAGAAAAAATAATTTAGTTTTCTTCTCTGCTGTTCGACGTCGCACCAACAACCACGTTTATTTAGCGACTTTTCAAACCTTGGCGGTTGAGTTCATACCCGCTTGGGGTCTTCCTACGCCGTTAAAACTGGAAAAGTTTCCAAATGACCCTGGCTGCTGGTGCAACGCTAAACCCTTATGAAAAAAGATATATGTACATGTAATTTCGAGCTGTATAAACTTATCGTTATCTTGTTTCGAAAATGTATATGTAAATGTGACTGTATTATGTTTTTGTTTTGTTAAATGGTTTGATATGAGACCTCCTGGGAAAATACAAAGGCAATCGGGCAAAGACATATTTGCAGTCCGTCGGCTTCATATAAACACAGTCAAACTTAAAATAGCGACCATCTCAATATTACGACCACCTTGTTATGGCGACCACTTAATTTTGAACCAGCTTCCAAACACACCCTTATAATTCAACTTGATAATGTGATCAGCTGATTATTTCGACCGATTTTTTTTTGTCTCACTATCGAGGTTTTAATGTAGATATTTACAAGACCAGACACAACACGCGAATGTTATCTCCTATTTATTCATCCTCAGTATGCATTAAGACTTAGTAAATACCCGTATTAATTGTTGTCTAATCATATATCTGGCTTTAAAAGGACATCTTAAAAGGACAGTCTTATACCTTTAAGTTTTAAATTCCAATTCTCCCTGAAAACCTAGACTGTTAAATTATAATTTCGGCTCAAACTTTGCCTTAGGCAGATAATTCAATTCCAGAGAATGGAAAAAAATGTTCTGTATTTCATATATCTCCGAATCTTTACATATATACATGTACATGGTCAATAGCATTATACAAAGCCAATGGCGTATTGAAAAATGCTTACGAAAGAACATCATATGTTTTTTTTATAATTATACGGAACAGATACCTTATTTATTTTGTATCGTATAAAGTTACGATAATCTTTCAAGTTTTTTTTCTGTGAATAATCTATCGACTGTGTATGGTTTCAAATCGAATTTAAGCAAAGATAACATTATTTCTGAAAACGAAACAGCGTGGGAATTTCCGAAAGAGAAGTCCAGCAGTTTTCAGTCTAGCTGTCCATGGTGTGTGTTTCACGAAATTTGATCTCATTTACAATAATTAACCAAAATAACGATGGACCGCATGTGACGATTTTTCCAATTAGTGAAAATCTGTACAAAGGCCATCGTGATGAAAATTGTCGCCCATGTTAGCAATATTGTGATCATAACTTTGTAGCAGGTCAAGGGTTGGTGCAAACAGCGGACGAACAAAGGCTCATAACAACGCTACACTCGTCTACACACAATATGCTAGTATCAAACTAGATACACTGGTCAGTGTTATTTAACAAAGGTACATTGAGAGAGAAGAAATAGTGCGGAAGTAACCATAAACCTAGATTTCTAGCACCCATTCCCCTTGTTTTTTTCCCTCAGAAATGAAGCTATGTTTTTTGGCAAATTGGAAGAATATGCACCATATTGACTGATTAGATATGTGAGATTTATTTTTTCTAATTAATCTGACTTTGGGATAAAACTCCTTTAACTTTTCAGACACTTCTATTTTAAGTCTCAAATTGGCTGGTATACAAGTATAATGTCAGTTGGTAAATGCTAATATATACACACGCAAAGTAACAAACTTCAAACGCCCCCTGTTGTTGATTTTTAAGTTAATATATATATATTTTTCATTTTCACACATATGTTTGAACAAATATGAAATATATTTGTGTAATGATATTGCAAGGCCGCGACCGTGGTCCAGTGGTTAGTGCGCTGGACTTGTAAGCAGGAGATCCGGGTTCAAATCCCGGTCGCGGCAGGTCATACCCTTCTATGAAAATTTGACAAAAATATCGATTTTCCTCCATATTTGGAGAAGTTGCCGGCTCCTTGTGGAAGAGTAAGTTAGTACTGGTTAGTACACAGTCCAGAAAAACTGGTTAGGTGAACCGGTCGCCGTATATAACTGAAAAATTGCTGAAAAACGGCGTTAAGCCCCAGCGACAATTAGTCACATTAAAACAAAACATTAATTGCACTTACACATATTGCCTGAACAGCCCACAACATTTACATAATCGTTGAAAAACCAGGTGATTTAAATAGGAACTGAATTAATTGTCCTACGGTGACACGGCTTATAACACAAATCTCGTATTAGTATGTATGTGCTATCAACACCAAGAAAAGTTGTCCAAATAATGTAACCTCATTTATGTACATTGCTAAATGAAGTATTGTTACCGACCGTCATTATTGTTTAACGTGTGCCGTGATAGAACGTGATTTTGTGATTCATATGTATGAGGGTTGTTCCGGAAGTTCGTGGAATTTTCTTGTATCTGATTAAATGCTAGTAATGAACTGATCCCTTGGTGCTTTACACAAATTACTGAGACCACGTTCCTCATAATACTGCCATTCTCTTAAGAATATTGCTCATTACTGGTATCCATAGCAACAGACCACCACGCACTTGACGCATGCCGGAAATAGCTTAAATTTAAACATAGTTTCTTTTAATAAAACACATAATTTTGTATCTGAATGTATGCTTTGCAAGTTTGTGGTAAATCATTACAAATTATAGTCCTATGGTCGTTATACGATCAAATTTCCAATGACAAAAGTATCATAATGAGATTGTGTTCTCGTTTGACAAACAAGCGGCTTGTATTTCAAACTTTTGTAAATAATTGTCTCATGAATCAATATTACATACCTCAACTAGAATTAATATATTTCGGTCACTGACTGAAAGCCACTGCATTTAGTGGATGATTTGTTATCTGTTGCCTAACATGGTTGAGACACGATAAATGAGGATGCTTCTTGATGATTTTACAAGTTCAACGTCGTATGTTTTCACAAGCGATTCATTTTTTCCAATTTTTTTTGTTCACTACGAAAATTATTTTCCCTTCTTTTGAAATTTTAGTTCATTTTGCTAAAACCGATTCCATTTCCATTGTCTGACAAAAGTTATTTCATTTTTCACGTAGATATGCTGTTTGTTTCCGGTTACATGTCTAAAAAATATGGGTCGGTATGTAGAGATTTTTTTCTTTTACGTTTTTTTACATATATCGCTAGCACTGTTACAATATAAATTACAATATAGCACTAAGATTTGGATGGCGTAAAAACTTTTGAGTCTGCAGGTAAAAGATAGGTCGGTCGGGTAACCGGAAACAAACATATTTTTACGGCTTACGAAACAACATGATATTTGTTAATTATATTTAAAGCGAGGTTCTAAAACGCAATAAGTTCGTTCCATCTTCACGGTAATTGATGCCCAATGATTGCAAGTCAAGGCTTCTTTTTAAGTTTAATATTTACCATAATCAAAATCTTGCTTCAAATTTCAACGTATCACTTAACGTATACGTGATATGTGACCCACTTATGTAAATGTTCATGGTGTGTTCGCATTCCCGTCTCCCAAGATAACCCATTGTACAGTAAAACCTCAAATAACAACCATCTCAATATTACGACCACGTTGTTATAACGACCACTCATTTTTGGACCGGCTTCCAATAACTCCCCGATAATTCAACTTGATATTGACACCGTCTCATTATTACGACCGATTTTTCTGACCCAAAGGTGGTCTCATTATTGAGGTTTTACTTCACTTAATTTTGTCATGTCAGTGAACATAAAGGTCTTCAAAATGTCTATTTTTGAAAGGTCTTAATGAATGCATGTTATCTACACATATCTATTCCAATTAGATACTATTGTACCTCACGTATATTTCAACAATTTTAACCTAAAATTTTAACCTAAGCATACAAAGCCGTATTTTCTCTGTTTCGTCCATAGACTTTTGTCGGTCAATTTTTTTCTAACTAATATATTCATTTTCGTGCGAATTATATCTCCGAACTAAAAAGGTATTGAAAAAATATGCCTATTTATTGACCGTAAATATTTTGGGAGATGTTTGCAGAAACCTGGTAATTATTTGTTTTGGATTTACCGAAGAAATGTTGGTCATAATTATGCTCATAAGGTTTTAAGTCAGAGTATTGTGCGTGAACGTAATACTTATGTCATCTTATATTGCACACGGTCTACGAAACGGAACAATGCCTGGTGTACTAGTTCATCAATATGATATCCTTAGATGTTCCTGATATCACGGTCAATGTATTCATTACATGCAACACATCAAATGTACACGGTGAAACACTTTTAAGAACGGATCATATTCTTAAACAATGCAAAAAATCTACCGTATTACTAAACTTTTACACACAATTCTAAATGCGTCTTCATCCAATATGAACACATTCGGAATACCTCGATTGACTACGTCTAATCTCGGCTGTACCTTGTAAACAGACATTGGAACTACATGTGTACTTGGAATTTCCCGGATGTAAAACTGACGAACGTGGCGGTCTCCATGAAAGAAATGCCTGTCAAGTTTTTTTTACGAACTGCTGTTTTTTGTAGGCTATGTACTATAGAAAGCAAAATTACGGCTAATTCTGCAATGAAAACGATAGACAGCCTTCGACCGACGCCATTTAAAGAACCCGGATGTTAAGCAGTAATACTTCGTAGCAGAATATCGGCAGCCAAAGTACATCAAGTACATCCGATGTTAGTCGGAAGTATGGAATCGGCCGAGGTGTCTCGATTGAATACAAGGGTGCAAGTTTTCCGGTTTAAACCGGATTTCCGTTTTTTTTTTGAAGGGCTCCGAGAATCGTTTTTCCAAATCGTCTAAATCCTTAGAGAAATTGAGGGGGTGCATTCCCACGGCATGTAAACGGTAAAGTGTCGAGGATGAGTTATCTTTCGTTTTACTGAGACTAAAGCGTAAGGGAAACAACTCTTGCGACATACCGCAGAGTTCTCGCGTGAAGGCCTCCAGCAATATTTTCATTTTATTTTAGAAATTTTCTACTTACACCCATGTGAATTTTGACATTTAAGGCGCGTTCTATATTTTCGTTCTTTGGACTTTGCCAGCAGAAACTTTAGGGCAGAGGCAAAAATAGGGCCGGTCGGAAAAAATGAAAAAGGATTTGACAAATAAAGGCGGTTAAGGCTAAAAACCATTGTCCTCGCGAACATTTGAACGTACTGAAAACGGTTGTTGGTGATATACCGTGCATTTAGCCACTAGTTGATGCATGAATGTGTATTTGCTTATAAATGTAGACAATCAGTTTTACCAGTATCTGTAATACGTGTACAAAGTTCAAATAAATAAAAACAACACAAATTCATATCTCAAAAGGACATGTATTTTTTTTAATTACCGATACGACGAAACGTAACACAAAGGTAACTGATCCCGAAATAATAAAACTTGAGATTAGTCTCCTATCTCAAGACTCAATTTCGTAGTAGAAGAGTTTTGGTTGAACACATATCGCTGATTTTTTTTCGATGATAATGTTTGAATTCATATTGTATTCAGATCAATTTTGCAAACACAGTATTGCAAACATGTATTATTAGAATCATTTTGTCTTATTATTAAACAGAGCCGGGAGACCAATCTCAAATTTTGTAACCTCGGACCCAGGTGACACTGAATGAACAAGAAGTGTATTTTTTATTGGGGGTTTCAACAATTTTTCACTTATACATGGCGCCCGGTTCACCTAACCATTTTCCCGGACTGTATACCGACCAGTACTAACTTACCCCTCCACAAGGAGGTGGCAACTTCTCCTCTCCACATATGGAGGAAAACCGAATTTTTTGTCAAATTTTGATAGAAGGGTATGACCTGCCGCGACCGGGATTTGAACTTGGAGCGCCGAATTACTAGTCCAGGGCATTAACCACTGGATCACGGTCGAGGCCTGAACTACATATATATTATATAACAAAATTACTTTCAGAAAGAATGAATGCCGACCCCTTATAGGACATAAAAAATAACAATAAGTTAACCTTTCCAAAGTGTTACTTTTACCTAAGCTAAGCTAAAACCTAATTTGCATTAACACAGCAGTTACTTATTAAGTGTTACACATTTTGCGAGACAAATTTACTTAAAATTCATAATACATGTACAATACCATCTAAATACTTGTATACTACATGTAAGGGGTCTCCGTAGTCGAGTGGTTATTACTCTCACCGCTGTGAGTTCGAATCCCACCCGGGACCAAATTTCACATGTGAGAAAACTGACCAGCTAGCTTACGACAGGTCGGTGGTTCCACCAAGATGTAAGCCTGTGGTCTTCCTGCACCATTAAAGCTAGAAAGTCGCCAAATGACACTGGTTGTCGGTTCGACGTTAAACTCCAATGAAAAAAATGCTACATATAGTATACCGATGCATTAAGGGATATTTGTAACTAAACTGGTTCCCGTTGACTCTGGTTGTACAGTTTGGTGCACTACAATATGGAACGGGGACCAGTTTAATTCTAAACTTGAGGTAGCAATATGAGAAGATGAAATATTGAAATTATGTATACGTATACTAATTACCAACAATTCACAACAATATATGTCACGTATACAACAGAATTACAATGAAGATTTGAATCCAATGATTTTTTTAAATAATTTAGGTTTTAGAAAAAGAAAGTGTTCTTTGAGAAACATTGTGGCTTTTATTCGGCGAGGGACATGATGTAAAAATCCCATATATAGCAAATCTTCGTTTGTAGTGACTATAGATAGATGGACGAAAGAAAATGTCGGGCTAGTATTCATATCATATGGTCCCAGATCATTTGAAGACGGACATTTGTTTCCAGCAGAATCAACAAACGAAAACACATAAACTAAGATATAATCAGAATAAAAAAATATGAATTTAAACGCGATCTAGATTGGAAAACCTCCTTAGATTACAATGTAATGACGGGGAATACTAGTATTACACCATGGTACAACAATGAAATCAAACAGTTAACACTTGACGGACACTATAAGGGACCCGACTCTAGATTAACACCAAAAAGTCAGAGGAGCATCTAATTTAAGCTGCTGTTTTCTTTCGATTTAATCCTTACGAGTATATTTCGCACAAACATATATGCTACATCTCCGAAATCAAAATGTGTTTTAAAGTCACGTCAAAACTGACAAATGGTCATTCGATGGAGTTTGTAACTATGACTGTTAATGACCCTGATGCAGTTCCAGTATTGAAATCCCGTCATTCTTACTAAAATTACATTTTTAGTCTAGTGTTTGGACAGCTCTTGGACATGTATTTATGCTAATCTCAGCTTTTAAATGCACAATGAATCTTGCTTTAACCTTTATGACAACCAACACAAGCTTATAAAAATTTCTTTTTTTTGAAATTTCTCATAAATCTTGAGTCGGGTCTCCCAAAATATGTTTCATAGCATGCTGATCACGAGCCACAGCAATGCTAAACATTTGCAAGAACCATCAGGTTATTAAACTTAATGAAGTACTAATATATCCTGGGTAAAATTCATTACAATATCAACCAAGATTTGGTAGAACATAATTGAAAAATGATTGAGAAACTCAACGAATTTCTTTAATACAAACAAAACCTTAAAGACTGAAACAAAATCAAAGAATGAGGCTATGGTTCCTGTTCTTCCACATTATTCAAAATGCGATTAACTCATATCGTGTTATGGTATAGCATAGTTTATTCAAGAAAAAGGCAAAATTCATAATATTCTACATGTTTACATTTTTACACATTCATATAGTTAACAGAATATTAATATAAATATGAGATTAACAACATATTAAATAATACTTTGGGAACCAGTGTCATTTGATTTATATAAAAAACATTGATTTAAACTTGCATGTATCAGTTTTTGCAAATGTTATTATAAATTTGTTATAGGAACACAACAAAACAATCTCTTGTGAGAGAGGGAAACAATCTGATTAAAGTAATAAATCTTTTCCTCTTCTCAAAACTTCTATAAATGTAAACTGAACAATTGCTCAGTTCGTTGATATTTTCTGATTTCAAAAGGCCAATAAATTTAGCTACTAATATACATGCACGGATATTGCTTACAATACATTTTGATGTTTTTTTTTCTATTTTCAAGACACAAAGGCCTTTCCCGTAAAAAGTGAAATACATCTTCTAAACAGTTACATAATTGACATTTGCGTTCGTAATTTGATATTTTTTGCGATCTACCAGCTCCTATATCTTATCTATGTGCAGACAAGTTAAATCTAGTTAAAGCATATCTGAATCTATTACGAGAGAGAGAGAGAGAGGGAGAGGGGGGAGAGAGAGAGAGAGCTCTACGACATATCAATGCAGATGCAACAACTTGGAACATGCACTATTCACATGCAAATCAATCTGCGATTGACCACTCAGAATTAAGTTCTTCTGCAACACAGAGTGTTCAGCATGGATGTCCTGAATTTCCGGTTTAACCACGCGTACAGAATCGGATTTGTTACGGTATTCACTAGGTGTGTATTTCGCGAAGATAACAACAATTCAAGAGGTATAGCGGACTTCTTTCCTAAAATACTTACGACTAAAGACGCCCATGGTGTAATCCAGGATATGATAAAAACTGCACACACAATGAAAGATATCTTTGTGATCAGTATACTCGGCTGTCTATAACTTTGTCGCTCCGGAAATGTTGAAGACGTTGACGATTTGCTTTGCTCGGGTTGTAAACTACTGGACACAGTTGATACTTGAAAAGCTGTTTCTTGATTATTAGATGATAACGGGCAGGATGATGTTCCGACAAAGGCGCTGTTTCTCGATGTGTTATTTTTGTCATTTGAACACAAACTGTGCTTTCCAAGCCCTGTATCGCCACCAGTGCCGCAAGACGGAGCAACCCGATTGAGCTTTCCTGTTACAGCGATCCTGTTACTTTTAAGACGTGACGGCGTTTTACTGGACGTGTTGTGTTGTAATATTCTATTTTCAGTTTCTTTTATTCTTGCGTTGACTTTTATGTAAGAAAAAACTACAACGACCGCAGCCACAATGAACGTCAGAAATAAAACTACATAATAAATAAACAGTCCGACTCCCAAGTTAGCGTTACATGAACCTTGACGATTCTCATACATAAAGACACACGGAGTTGACAAAATAGTCGTAGATATGCTTATGAAAACGCATATATTCCTTGCTTTTCGTGTGGAGTAAGACGTCATCGGCTTGCAAATTCTGAAATATCTGTCTAAAGCCAGTCCACAGATTAAGAAAGAAGATGATAACACGACGGACTGACTTACAAACATGTGAAGTCGGCATATTGTGTTATTCCCATACTTATACCACATTCCATTTGAAAGAGTTATATAGACTGGTACATTTATGACCAATATTACAAGGTCACACACTGTTATGAACAATATATACCAGTCTGTTGTTGTTGTTGGTTTATGTTTTGAAAACACGGCCAAGACCAGCGTATTTCCTGGCAATCCCAAGGCTAATATGATATACAAATAAACGTTGTATACATACATTGGTTGAAATGATGTTTCAACAACCAAGTTGTACAATGTTTTATTGTCTGTTGAAGAGCAATTTTCCACACAATCATCTGACATACTGTTCATCGTTGTATTCTGAAAAGGAAACAAAACATTATTTAATTAATTGATTAGTATAAATGATCTGCAAGACTGCAGACTAAAAGGTAACATAATCCGATGTCTGCATGCATCCTCTCATTTTGAGTTATAATAATGTTTTTAAATTTTATATACGTATTCTGAAATACTCTAATGTTCAGTCTGAACATTATAATTATGTAATAACAAATATGGTTATATTTCAACATTTAATGTTCTCAATCTGCTTTCTCAATTTTTCTTATTGCAACAATTTGGGGACTAAAACCAACGTGCCTTGTTTTTTTTAACACCTAATCAATAGTAATTCGATTATGCATGATGACCAGTCAGACCAAGCAGTTTTTATGAATACCAAACATTCGGACCCTTGTCCAAACGTCCAACAATCCTTAATTGAACCAAATAAGAATATTTAGCGTCATCCACAAGTAGTTTAGGGTCACAACCAGAATTGTTAGACATATTTTTTTCGATTAAGTGTTTGTTCGTGTACAGCCAAACATTTCAACACAATGAACCGAATTTCTCTAAATCCGCGTGACTTGAAGAGAATTACAAACTACATATTTTCTTCTTTATTATATAAATATTAAGCTATTGGTTGAACATGAATAAATTGTTTTACAAACCAGGAGAAAACGGGCGAATCTCGATCATTTTGAAAACCTTTGGACAATCACGAACTTAATTGCGAACTAGCATTGTCTATACTAGTATATAATAACTGTGAATCGTGATTGTTGGCAAATCAAAATTAATGTCTCTTGTAAGTCCATCTTTATGAGCAATTTCACCAGCGAGTGAATGAAACGATTTATTTTTGGACTGGTAGACAGTCAATATTTATTATCGTGGTATAAAGTATCTTTCCACATCTACAAGGACTTGGGTCCGATTCATATATATTTCTATACAGCAGTTTTTAAAACTTAGAAATCTTGCTACCCCCTGTTTGTTAATAAATACATGTTTCATCGCATCAATCGTTTAGGGAATCTGTAGTCATTTGTTAAAGGATAATACAATGCAACCTTTCCAAAGCAACAACCTTTGGGAGAAGCAAACTTATGTTGTTGTTGAGAGGTTGCTGCTCTAGAGTTTAAATTAATATTTAAATCGAACTGTTGAAAAATATCATACTATTGTTGAACGGAGGTTGTTGCCTAAGAGAGGGCTGCTCTGGATATGTTGCACTGTATCCGAAATATACACAATTAGCAAGAATGCGGAGTTTCAAAGTCGCTACATCAGCTAAGATACGTGTTTGGAACGGGCCATTTATGTCCCACTATTAGGGTTATATGGCGACTTTTCCGGTTTTAACAATGAAGGTAGACCCCGAGCATACCCCTGGATAGAACCACCGACCTTTCGGACGGTGGCATTCATTTTTGATACTTTTGTCGGTTGAACTGCGGATTTGGATTCCATACCCATGTGCAGTGCAACCTCTTCAAAGCAACACCCTTTGGGAGACGCAAAATTGTGTTGTTGTTGAGAGGTTGCCGCTCTAGAGAGGTTAAATAAATAGTCTAATTGTACAGTGGGGAAAAAGCATGCTGATGTTGAAGGGAATTAGTCGCTCAAGAGAGGGCGCTCTGGAGAGGTTGCGCTGTACATCAAAGCGCGGATAAGAGATTTGAAGCATATTAAAGCCACACAGTAAGAAGAGTCAATAAATCTAGCAGATGATTTCTTGGTAAAATACGCGTGACGACTGGCCGGTCCAGAAGTTAAACGTTGTACATACTATACATACTGTAGAGTCCATGAGTTGTAAAATATATCCAACAATATGTCCGTATGAATCAACAAGAAATAACAAACCATTGTAATATTTGAGCTTATATTTTCAAACTTCTGTATCACAAAGAACATCTCTAGGTACGTTTGCTTAAAATTATTTTAAGATAATTGATACTACGTATTCAATAAATTAGAAATGAATGCAAATTAAATTACTGTAAATTACGTTGCATAACATGTCTTACAAACCTTTACCTTGTACCTTTATTCGAACAAATGACGCTAACTTTTGTTTATGTTTTGATAATACAGCCTGGAAAATATACCAAAGGCCTTGAAGAAATCGATTTTAATTTTTGAAAAATATTTTCGCATGAAACTAATGTGACAAAAAACACAGATTTTTTTTTCAACTTAACGTGTTTTGTCTGTAAAACAGACAGCTATCTAATAAATGCTTTTTAATGAAATTTACATACTATTTTTCTGAATCATCATTATCATAATGATCCTTTTGTTGTTTTCGCATATAAAATACAAGCAATTAATTCATCTAATTGACGATTTCACAAAAATGAATGTACATGAATC
This sequence comes from Lutraria rhynchaena, assembly GCA_008271625.1. Lineage (NCBI taxonomy): Eukaryota > Metazoa > Mollusca > Bivalvia > Venerida > Mactridae > Lutraria > Lutraria rhynchaena. The sequence goes on along the minus strand of VIBL01000004.1, from coordinate 2,675,400 downwards.
ATATTTTATTTACATTTAATGTGCTATTTAGCTTAATTATCACATAAACCGCAACAGTAGTGCCATCTTTCTGCGTTATTAAAATATCCATTTATCTATTTCAATATATTCTCACATTTGAACGATTTTACCCATTTTAATAGTTAAAAGTAAAAATACAACTACGCTAGCGATAGTTTCAATGCTTACAAAAATAAATACCATTATATACCATATACCAATTGCAATAGCTTGGAAACTGTAACTTAAAATGGTAATTTTTAGAAGTGTCATAGTAATTTTGTACATTTCATAAAACTTACCAATATAAATATATATCCACAAATAAATATCAAACACCTGTCAACGAAAATCTTCTCATCCACGGATACCTTCTGTGACTTCTATATTTTCTCCTGGTGAATACTTCTGAATATTTATGATAAATATATTTATATAAGCCAACAATGAAAAGCGACTGCTTCTTATACAGCAGGGAGATGCATCTCGTATAGGCTTATTACAAAGCCTTACATTGCAATATTGAAAGCTGTCTACTGTATGTATATACAATAATACCTCACATAGCGACCATCACAATATTACGACCACTTTGTTATAACGACCAATTATTTTCGGAATGGCTTTCAAAAACTCCCAAATAATTCAATTGATAATGAGACCACCTCATTATTACGACCGATTTTTTGGATCCCAAAGGTTGTCTTATTTTCGAGTTTTTACTGTATCTACGCGTCATTTGGTAGAGGTATGTTCCTATGGTTACCAACACGTGATTTGCTCCATTTTTCCGATTGTTGATGTTACTTCTTCATCTATGTTGAAGTATTAATATTAAGACATGTAGGCATTGTTTGTAATGTTAAACATAAAATAACAAAACATTATGTCAGTTTATTATTCACCTACTTGTGTATCAATTTCATTTATATAATTATTCTTCTAATGTTTCCATGGGGGTTCTTTGTGGTAGAGCGGATATGATTTCTGACTAATAACCACCAGCCCCTCACCGCTGTGAGTTTGAATTTCATACGGGATTCCGAACTCTACAGGGAACCAGACAACTTTCAAATGTGGGGATGCTGTCCAGCTAGCTTATGGTTCTACCTAGGTGTACACCTAAGGTCTTCCTCCAGTGTTAAAGCTGGAAAAGTCGTTTAATGAACCTAGACGTTATTACGACGTTAAACCCCAGTGAAAAAAAAACATTTCGTTAATACGCATTACCATTCTTGTACATTGGCTTTGGGTGGGTTTCCCAGCATATGTGTATGTATCTTGGCTGGATTAGGCCAGAAAAAAAGCCAATGTTTACGGTTACTTAATAAAAAAACGGTAGGTGTGTCGCAAAACATTTCTTTTCTATTTTTTCCTAAACGCCCTTTTCGTATTTTGAAGGTACGATTCGTCCACAAATGATTTGGTACCTTGGACTTTGCTATCAGAAACTTTAGGGAGTGCCAACAAACGGGTAACCGGAAACACAACTATTTTTTCTGGACTTAGATGGACGTCTCTACGGTGTTTATTGATGAATCACTTTATACATTTAATGAATTATAGGGACAGCCGTAAAGCTAATATTGATTTTTTCAATCAACTTTACTAACTTAATTTTATCTGAGATTTTTGTACGAAGTACTGATCTCAGCTAAGCACGCAATAGTGGTTGCGTTGAAAGATCTGCCCCCACACATTCTTACTCTCATTTTCGTTTTATTCTTTTTTTTACGTTTTGCTGTCAAATGAATTTTTAGTCTATTAAATTAAAGAACGGAGAAAGCATGCGCCTGTAAGGTTACAAACAAGTATACACACTTCAATTTGTCATCTTGTTTACAATGCATACACAGTATACAACTATAATGATACGCCGTGGGATCATAAGAATGTGTACATTTTAGCCGCTAGTACTATTCGAAACTGATACAGCGATTGAATTTATTACTCCATGGGAGACAACTAAGATACGCGTATGTACTTTTTGTCCAGTTATACACCGCTGTATGTGCACGCCGTTATTTATACTGTCAATTTGCTCAACGGTTGCTTATAAATTCAATATTACTTGTACACTTATGGTGTCATAAGATCATATAAAAATTCTTGAAGGCATAGCCGTTGCTTCTATGAATATTTACCAGTTACTACATACTTGGCTAATTGTGTATGAAATGTCACTTCGTGAAGATACTGGTGTATGTTGCATCTTTCGAATATCTTTGTAAACATAGATATTTTAGTACTGTGCCGTTTTTTTTAATTAATTTCAAAACGCAAATATCTTTTGTGTGCATAGAATAGCATTGACCCATAAAATGTGTCCAAATACCTATATAACATCATACATTTATATAAGCATATCTTATTCATAGTACCCGGGTCATTCAATTGAAGAGAGGTTCCAAGTGAAAGATAATAGCACAAAAAGGTAAATGTAAGAGACAAAAGTTATATAGCTAGCGCGATTCCAGACCTTTCCATTTGTGCAAACATGTTTGAATCAATATGAACGAACCGCTAAATATAACCTTTACGTAAATTAGGGTATTTGCTTGATGTGTCATTGGTATTTGTATATTTTTTCTGTCTTCGGCAACACGCAAGTACACATGTATCGTACAGCATACATGTTACATGCAGGAGTTGTATACTTTGCGTCATTAGTGGAGGGTTCGTGCCTTTCGGTTTATATCCGTACTTTTCAGTGACTTGTATGCAACTTACTGGACATGGTGCTTTAAGTGTTTTAATATTTTCGAAAAGAAGGTCATGTTACCTATAAATATCTTGAACGTTTGGGAAATTACTTCAAAATTCATTTATTACGCAATTGACTAGTCATCACCAAAATTGGAACAGCCTATGACATTCCGCTTCAAAGTATCATTTCAGTCGATACATACTCCATTGCGGGTTTAAGATCACGTTCAATCGGATATTTCCGTGTGTCTCCGTCAGTTGCGAAATAAAAAAATCTGATAAATATTATTCAGATTGAAAAATTCTAGGATTTTAACTGGATGTATTTGATATTTCATAGCTAATATACTTGGACCATAGGAAAAATCTATCTGATATTTATATTGTATTCCAAATGAAAAAATCCAAATCTCGCAAGACGAGATTAACTCATTACTGCCGTGAATTCGCCGAAGTTATTGACAGTTCATCGAAGGAAATCGCGTAGATTTCTTTCCTCTTAATACTGTCCATTATTGACGAGTGACAACGCAGATGCGTATGCTATTTGTGCTTCTCGTTCTACCACTTCGCAGAAAATCAGTTGGTTAAGGTAATTACGGTGCTCTGAATCATTGTTTACAAATCGAACGCAAGTCGGCCATGTTTTGATATGTCGGGCATGAAGCGTTTGATATTCATCGGTCTTGAATATTTGTGGAACTTCAGCGAAATTTCTTAATATGACTTATGTTTCAGATATGTTATTATGAATATGTCTGTGTTAATGCCACTTGGAAAATCGTTTTATATCTTTCGGAATAAACTTCCCAATTTTGTGGAGTCATGCCTCTGAAAGTGAAAGTGGGTGATCCTTCTTTGACCTTTTGGGGTACAGGTTGTATGGTAACTTAGCTATTATTTCTGAGCGACCATTTTAAATGTTATTGTGTTGTCATAGTTTTATTATCAGTTGTGACGATGATTTCATCTTCTATATGTAAATGTTAGCTTAGTATAACAATGTCAACATACTCGCCAGTCTGTTGGATGTAGTTTATTGATTGAAGACCTACGAAGAGATACTGCGTAAATGCACTTTTGACATTTTCTGGTTAAGCTTGATTCGAATAGCTATTAAAGACTTAACACCTAAGTAAAAAAGACCTTAGATGTAAGGGGTCAGAAAATGACATGTATTTGCAACATGTGGCTAGTTTCTATACTTTATATTACATGTAAACCTACTCATTTATTTGTTCGAGATTCATCCTTAGATGTGAAGAATTACCCAGTATCACTTTCCAATTCCCAGTGTAGCGAAACAGCTGATTATACGTATTCATTTCAACAGGAAGCTCAATTGTAAAGATCTATTCATCAATTGTAAATATGAAGTATTTGATTAACTGCAAACAGTGTCGAAAAATTTGCATACATGTGATAGGATATTTCTTGTTTTTATATTTGGTTAAGTTTTATACAACTTTTATGAATTGCTAGCATCATAATGTTATCATAATACTTATATCATGCCCTTTTTCTATTCAAATGATTCTAAAACTATTTTGTTTACTGTTAGATGGTAAAAGAAATGCTCTGTGTTTGAAGTTAAATGCTGATGATGAATTTTCAATGTAGCAAATTTGAAGAAAAATTCACAATTTTTGTTTGACATTTAGATTCTGGTTAGTTTATGAAAGTCCATGCTGAAATTTCCGCTTTCCCAATTAGGTTGATAGATAGAACTTAAGTTTTTCTTGACACATTTTTCATTTCATGTTAAACATTGAGCTAGCATTAAACGTAATGATCATCTGCTGTCTATTGAATTTATGGATGATATTTTATTCTTTTGTGAATGTACTGGTGATATTGTATTAATTCATATATGAGTTAACAAAAAGTTCTCTTTCACCAACTTTAATTAGAATTTGTCATTTGATTTTATTCCAGTGGCAGATATGACGATAGTTATGAGAGGTAGTCCTGCTGGTGGGGATACATCTCAAGAGGGCCAGCCTCAGCAAGGCCCAGTCCCTGTACCTGCCCCTGCTGCTCCAGCTGGTGGCACTCAGCCTGTTCCACCCCAGCCAATTCCAACAGCACAACAAGTAGAGGAGAATGGACAAGGGGACAGTGTTACAGAAATGGGTGAAGATGGGGATCCAGAATTCCCAGTTCAAGAACTGGCCCGTTTAGATGAGATGATTAACAGACCACGTTGGGTCGTACCAGTCCTACCTAATGGAGAATTAGAAGTGCTTCTTAATGCTTGCATCAAGTTATGCAGAGAAGGTAATCATAGTGTTCTTACTTCTAGTGAATTGTTGATGATGTAATACAGGGCTTTTTTCATGGGTAGGGGAAGGGGCCTTTCTTTAATTTGGGGAAAAAATAAAACACTATTTTTGCAAAAGGGGAAGAAAAAACTTAATGCAAACTGAATTTTAGGGGAAATCTGCATGATTTTTAAGAATTTTTCCTGAAGGGAAGATGCTTATAAATGGCCTTTGCAATAGAAGGAAAAAAAGCCCTGTAATATCTCACTCTCATTAATTCTTTGCTATGCCTCTGAATTTCATCTTGATTTGCTTGCAATAAAGTTTGTTTAGTCAACCAGGGTTTCTTTCACATGTACAGGAAGGGGTCCCCTTTTTAATTTGGGGAAAGTGACACAGTGTTTTTGCAAAACGGGGAAGAAAAAAACTTGATATAAGTTTAAGTTTAGGGGAAAACTGCATGATCTTAAAGATTTTTCCTGAGGGGAAGATGCCTATAAATGGCCCCTGCTATGGAAGGAAAAAACCTGTCAACTGCAATACTTACTATCTTAGACATATATATGTGGGATTTGCTGTTGTTGAAAAAATAATATGTATGTGAAAATTACATTTAGTTGGTACTAAATTTGCGTGTTTTTCAATTTATGAATTATTTGCTTTTCTCTTAGAATATTTGGATGCATAAAAAAGAATGAATTGAAAGCGACTTTTTGTTGTTATTATGCTTTAAAAACAAAATGTTGGGTTTGACTTTGAAATTGAATTCCTGTGTGAGATATTGTTCATCTATTTGTTGGATTTCAGAGTTAGATAACATTGGCATTTCTCCAAAAGTCCCTAAGCTAAGCAATCAAATTATGCTTTGGAATGCAGGTGTTGCATTATTGTACATTTTGATGAGCTTCACACCTGAGTTTACATAGTGAGCAATGCTCTGGCAAGGAATTATTAAGAGCAGGATGCTGACCATTCAAGATTACTTTGATCTGGAGCTGACAAAATTAATTTAAAAGTCTTCTTAAGATTTTATGTGGAGCATCTCTCTAGTTACAGGGTTTCACTAGATGTAAAAAGTCGAGGGTCAAAATGACTTTGGTTCAAATTCTTAAGAGTCAAAAGCTTTATTTTACTGATTTCAAGAGTCAAAATGCTGTTTTAAGGGACAATTGAAAGCGCTGGGTTACTAATGTCAGTTTTAGTTTTCAGTTACTCTGTATAATTGTGAAGTCAATCAAATTGTGAGTTATTTGATTGAACCCTGTTAATATCAATAAAATCATTATTTTCAGGGTTAGACACACGAAGTGAACCATGCCAGAGATTTTTCAGAGAAGGTTTAACTGTTTCATTTACAAAGATCATGACTGATGAGGCTGTCAGTGGGTGGAAATATGAAATCCATGTAAGTTTTAACTTTTATAGTCAATTTATTGATAGTTATTCGTAATTATGTTTTAATTATGTTTATAAAATCCTTCCTTTAGAAACTCTGTTATGAGTAAAACTGAATATTAAAGCATCAGAAATGTCAAAGATGAGTCTGTTAACAGGGATATTTTACCTTAGATACTGGTATACTGATACATTCCCAATCCAAATCAGTGACCATTTTCACCAATTTTCAAGCAAACTCCCTAATAAAGGACACATTTTTGACTGAATGTTTTTCTCAATTCAGTTGGTACCAGTACTTTTCATTATGTGCAGGGATGTAGAAATGTTTTCATGTAGCCGGTAAGCTACTAAAAGTAGAAGGGGGTTGTGAGGGTTCCCCAAGTAGAAAAAAAGAGGCAACTCTCCCATGGGGAAAAAGTAGCCAATGAGAAAACTCAAATAGCCGGTTGATTTTTCTTGCTCCCGGCTTATCACTACACCCCTGAAAGTGTGGTAAACAATCCCTGGTTAAATTACTTGAAAGTTTCAGTTTTTAGTCTAGTTTTGACAAATATTTTTTGAGGCTGGCACATGAAGTTTATGGTGTATTTAGCTCATCAGTGCATAATAATCAAGACAATAGTTGAATAAATAGTATATATAAGAATGGCTTATTTTTAATGTGTAGAGCATTAGTGAGTTCCCTACTTTATTTTTTAAACTACACCTGCAAATTTTGACATGAATATTGTATTTGATTGCATTGTTTCTGTATATAGATGTTATACTATTGAAAGAAGTTTCTATATTTAGTCAAATTCTAAATCTTAATATAATATTTCAATTTTTTATAGCTTTAAGTCTTTTGTCAGTAGTCAAGTCTGTAATCAACATAAAAATGTCACATATAAAATAAAAAAGCTTAATTTGAATTCAGTTTGTAGTATTGAAATTGTTATAAAGCATTTGAGTAATATAGAATTGAATGCACAGAAAATAAATTATTTATGTGACACGTTCTATATCATTTTATTCTGTTACTAGTGAGCTATATGATTTATAGGGCTGTACTTCAGTCAAACAGATGTTGTAAAACTCGAGAGTCAGTTTAATGACTTATCTAAAAATGTTTCATGTATGACCCTTATCATAGTGTTACACAATGTGTCTTGATATAGTAAAGGTTTTGTTTTAATTTTTGTTATAAATCTCTGCTGTAAAAATGAAATAATTATTTAGTTCATCAAATCAGATAAGTTGATTCTTGTCTCAGTCACGGTCAGATATTCTCGTAACATCATTTGTTCAGATTTTTATTGTACCTGAATACAAAAATATGAATCCTTACTTGTTGAATGTTCTGATCATGGATTAGCATTTACATTGCTCTTGTATTCAACTTTCTGCTAATTTGCTAATTTCTTGAAATGTTAAAATATTTATGTTTTGTTTTAGAAATGCATCTTAAACAATGCTGCTAAGTTAGTGGAGTTATGTGTGGTGAAGTTGTCACAAGATTGGTTCCCCCTTTTAGATCTGCTAGCTATGATATTTCATCCTCAGTGCAAGTAAGTGTCTGGATTTTAAACTCATAGATGGATACTATTGAAATTGTTTACTTAAAGGGCATTAATCTAATTTATAGTATCATCCAAATGTTCTGATGCCTTTAAATCCTGCATTATTGTTTATTACAAAATATAAAGTATTGTTGTGAAAAAAATCTGCGTCAGTCATTAGTTTATGCACTTATATCCGTTATAAACTCACCTATTTGATTCTGAAATGATTCTAATGTAGATGTTTGATTTACGAACTTGGTAATTATGGTTAAATCTATATTAAGTCCTGGTATTTTTTCAGTTTTGGTTGTAAGTAAATTTATACCTATTTATAATGGAAGTTAAGTTTACTATGATGATTTTATATCAAATAAAATAATAATTATTTGCTATTAGCTAGTGATTTATTAGTGATATTGTATTTATTTTATTAAATATAAATTTCAGGTTCCATACATACAACAGCAATCGTACCTCAGAAACTGTTCCGGCTGGTTCCACACTAGCAGATGATGCTTTATTTGCTAGACCACCTGATCCTAGAACCCCTAAAGTATGTATAAAATCAGAGAAAATGTTGATGGACTGCATGCTTATAGATACAGTGTATAATGGAATTTAGTATGGTCTCAATTTGCTTCCTCACTGTTAGACATGACTTAAGGAATTTATTCTGCCGACCATGTTGTATGGAGACTGCTTTTCATGTTTTGTATGAGATGTGAATTACATCCCTTATCATAGTGTTACACAATGTGTCTCGATTTATCACATTTAATTGTTCCTACTGGTGTATACAGTGAATACCAGACCCTGTCTGGACTGGATCAAAAGGCCAGTTTTCGGAGAGTTCTGGTATTCAGAGTGGTTTCAATTGATATTATTACAATGGTCATAGACCAATGATATTTGTGTGCATATTATATTGGAATTTTTGTATGCTTGCTGTTAATTTATGTACAAATTATATCATGTTCACAATTTTTGTCTTTGGTTGTATGCTCATTATCGTAGTACAAAGCTTGTTAATGAATCATGTCTCATTTATTTTTTCAGGGCTGGTTGGTGGATCTTGTTAATAAGTTTGGCTCTCTTGAAGGATTTCAGATTTTATTGGACAGATTTACAAATGGGCCATCTCTGTCTGTGCCTGTGATAGCAGCTCTTGTTAAGTAAGTTTTTTATGCTTCTGTATATTTATGTTCACTTTCAGTCTAGTCTCTTCATTGATGCAGGGCTTTCATTTGGCCCTTAAAACAGCATTTTAAATGTTAAATTATGACAATTAAATGAATTTTTTTTCTCTTGAGAATTTATACCTAATGGTCAAATTTACAATAAAATTAGAAGGAAATTTTGTTAACCTTTTGAATTAGCATCAGCTAAGGGTCATTTTTGACCCTCAACTTTGGACATCTAGTGAAAACCGTGTGATGGTTTGATAGTTTATATATGTCTGCCTGCATTTTTATTTGCTTGATGTCTTAAAACCTCGACTGTTACCCAAACAAGATTGTATAGAGAAGAAAAAGCATGAAGCTTACTTCTGATATTTTGATGATATGAAATTTGGTCAGAAGAGAGGACTTAGTTGCATAAAATGAATTTCCCTATAAGCATCTTAGAACCATCTATCATAAAGCAGTTATAGTTAAAATTTCTTTTCTCTGTTTCTGAACTAATTGCATTCCAATGAACTTTAATGCACATTGCAAGTGTATGTGAAAAACAATAAATGAACTATTACTGTGCCTGGAGGACTGACAAAACTTGAGAACATTGCTGGACTGAATAAAATAATGCTGACCCACAATATATATTGACTTAAAATTTTTCACTAAAAGATCAAAGAATTTTTGTGGGACATGAGGTAATTCTCTAAGGTTTGCCAGACATCATCAAACTTTTTGTTAGAGGTCTGGGTCTTCCATGTTGACTGTATGGATTTATTTTTCATTCATCTTAGTTAATCTTTGAATTTTTGTAATTTCAGACCATTTGGATTATGTGCTGAAGTCTTGACATCTCACACTATACAGAAATATTTATTACCTATTGTTGTAAGTTGGTTCTTATGCCTTCTTTATACTGAAATATTCTCAGAATATTGAAGACATAGTTCTGTAATATTAAAGCATACAAGGAAATAATTGTCATCTTTGCTCTGACTTGTGATGAACTTAATCTTAACCATAAATGTGATGATTTCCTGTAAGTGTTACTTGTGGTTTTGTATCTTTATTATTTAATTAAATTTAATAGATAATATTTAATATGGGAGTTTCTGAGTTTATACACATACTTTGTTATCTTGTATGACCCATAAAGTTAATTTATTGTTTGAACTTACTTCATATATTTTTTTTATTCTATCCCGGTTATTCAGTCTTCTATTATTGAAGTTTCTGTTTTAACAAAGTATTTGTTATAATACTGTGTAATTGATATTTCAGGAAGTAGTTCCGAAATTTCTAGATAGTTTGACAGACGATGAGCTGAAGAAAGAATCCAAGACTGAAGTAAAGAATGACGCATTGTCTTCTATTATCAAAGCTTTGAAGCAATTTGTATACAGACTCCCCACTCACGAAGAAACGATAAAAAATCTGGAGATTTTTAGACTGAAAATGATCCTAAGGTAATTTTGTGACCATAATAAATCCTTTATTCAGGTCAATATGTAATAAAAAATCAACTTTTTCACTACCAATGTAAAGCTCTGTAAAATGAACCGGGTAAACAGATAGATTTCTGATTGATATTGGACCGATAGATACTTCAAACAGTTCTCAAATTATGTATTAAATTATTTATTTGATCATCCTAAAAAAATCGGTTTGCGGTTACATGACCCAAACTTTTAACAGCATGTCAGAATTTTTTTTTTATTTTTTTTATGAGCGTTGTATGCTTGCACTTGAAATGAAAAGCTTTAGAGAAGAGCGAAGGACTTGTCATAAATCGCAAAGAAATGTTTTTGGTCAGTGATTTTTTTATGAGGTGCTCCAGAAACTGCGAAAGTTTTGTCTCATTGTGTACGTTTGTTAATTACAGGTTGCTACAGATTTCCTCATTTAACGGAAAGATGAATGCATTGAATGAAGTGAACAAAGTCATTGCTAATGTCTCATTCCATTCTAGTAGGCATTCTCAGGCTGAGGAAGATGAATGGCTTACAGCAGACAAAATGGCGGTATGATTTGTTCTGTGATGTTTTAATTGTGTCTTGTGATATTTTATTTGATGATTATGGAGATAAAGGTTTTAGGGTTTCCAAATTTACTTTCATTTATGTCATTTTTAACATCCATTTTTCATTATAAAAATGTTCTGATGATATTTATTTGTCAGCAATATTATGTAGTAAACATAACTATTTCCATTCTGTAGCTTGGTTTAATATCTCAGAGCTGCTGTCATGGTGATTTGTTGTGTATTTTATTCTATAATTGTTCTTTTGTAGGAATGGATTCAGGAGAATGATGTTTTGTCCATAGTTCTTAGAGACAGTCTGCATCAACCCCAGTATGTGGAAAAGTTAGAAAAAATTCTGCGTTTCATGATCAAAGAAAAAGCTCTTTCATTGCAAAACTTGGATAAGTTATGGGAAGCACAGGTATAGTTGTTTAGTCCCATTTTGTACCTGCGTGTTGTTGTTTTATGGTTCAAAAATAATGTCTGTAGAAAACAATTTGATAGAATCTCTGTAACCAGCAGCAACCTGTCAAGTTTCAGTCGATGCAATAGACTGTCAGACCTCAGTCCTCCAGCAAAAAGTTAGACGAGGTTTAGTGAAATTTAGACAATTACTGGCACATATGTGAAGTAAAATTTTATTTGATTTTTAATGAATTTTAGTGAACTTATATTGCAGGCCAGTTACATTTTTTCATGTCCAGTAATATTTTCATGCTTGTTTCTAGACCTCTGGTCTGGTAATAGTTCATTGTCTTTATTGTACACTAAATTCACCTATCCAGAAATTACTGATTATACAGTACAATATTGATATCTGATTTTGTTATGTGGAAGTTTAATAAGTCTTGATAGTGTTGGGCATAGCTTTAATTTGCCAAAAGTGAGTTTTTTGAAGATTTTTTTCCATTAAGTTCTGGAAACATGTTGTTAGCATTAGTTTATTTTATGATCGTAACCCTTACTATGTATTCCATTGCAGTCTGGGAAACATGACGCTATTGTCAAGAATGTACACGATCTGTTGGCAAAACTTGCCTGGGATTTTGCTCCTGATCAGCTTGACCATCTCTTTGAGTGCTTTCAGGTGTGTGAAATTATCTAATCAGTGCAAAAATTGAAGTTCATTGTATGTGGCGCCTATAAGAATATTTCCATTGTTAAGGTTTTTTTTGTTGAATGTGATTAAACTTCAGTTTTAAGATCTATGTTAATTTTCCCTGAAAATCTGTGTTTATTCCTTTGATAATTTCTTGTGCATTGAATGTGATTCTATCAGTGTTCAGTTATTAGATAGGGCCATGGTCCAGTGGTTAATGCACTTGTAATCGGCTATCCATGTTCAAATCCCGGTCATGGCAGATCATACCATTCTTAGGAAATTTGACAAAAAGGTCAATTTTCTTCCATATGTGGAGAAGTTGCTGGTAAGTGTTTGTTAGAATACAGTCGAGGAAATCTGGCTGAGTGAATTGGCCACTATATATAACTGAAAATTGTTGCAAAAACAGTGTTAAATCGAGTGAAAAAAATTTTTTTAGATATATGCTACTTGTATGAATCAATTTCATGATGAAATCATATGACATTTCTTGTATATTATTAGGTAAGCTGGGCACATGCATCAAAGAAACAAAGAGAGAAATTGTTAGAGTTGATTCGAAGACTTGCTGAAGATGACAAGGAGGGTATAATGGCTCACAAGGTACATACTTATGCAATGTCATTACCTGCTCATCATGCAATTTAATCAATCTTCTAACAATTTGAGAGAAATAAATAATTTTAATAATTGATTTTTTACATGTTGCAGAGAACTTAATTTTCCCCTTGATATGTTAGCAAATGTTTGTCTAATCAAAATTAACAAAAAACACTTTCCCCCACATTATCAAATATTATCTATTTCCTACATTCCAATATTCTTCCTTGTGAGCCTTAATTTTACTTAGACGGTTATTTCACAATGGTATGTTGGATGTATGTTTGGACAAATATATATCATAATTTTTGTAGAAGTCTGTAGTTGTCATAATATTTTCTCCATAGAATTAGTTTCCATGCACTTTATGATTTAGTAGCTTTATGATTCAGTATGTCTCATCAGTTGATGTGGAAGACTGTAAGTCTCCCAGCTAATATTTTAATGAGATCTGGTAAAATTTAAAGAATTTATGACCCTTATATCCAATAAAGTTCCTCCAGTTTTTAGTGGAGATTAAAGTGAATGTATTTTTTTAATGCAAGTTAGATATCACAAGAGAATTCCAGTTGGTTTAATTTGATAGTATCATATGCCCATGATTTTCACTTTTTCCATGTATTCTCTTACTGAATACGGACAAACCACGGTGTGCGTTGATTACTGATGCATACACTAATGTGTGTAAAATAAGAAATAGGTGTTTTCAGTCTGGCACAAAAGAAAATACAACATGTTTAAAAGCTTGCATTTTTAAAGCAGTTTAGTATATATTACAGGCCAGCAATATTTTGTCAAGTTTATCCGTCATACACTCCAGTTATAATTCATTTTCTTAATCTATATTGTATTATTACAGGTACTTGGATTATTGTGGAATCTGGCACACAGTGAAGATGTACCCACAGATATCATGGATCAAGCTTTATCTGCTCATATTAAGATTCTGGATTATAGCTGCAGTCAGGTTGTTCATACGTTGTCATTGTTGTTAAAGTTAAATTTAGTTTTTTATGTAATTGTATAATTTATTACGTGAATTATTAATATTCTCAAACGTTCATAGATGTCAACACTGTCATAGAATTCTAATAAACATCCTTTTAATATTAAAAGTGCCTCTAATTGTATATAATGAAGTTATTGCATGATGATAAATTTTAAAAGAATTAGTGGTATAAGTGAAAATTGCATTTTTTATGTTTAACTTGTTACAACTTCCTTTAGAAAATGTTGAAATTTCCTTACATTTGAATGCTACTCGTCAAAGCTTTCATTATAAATTATTTAAATGGATCCAATAGTGTTTGAATTGGAACTTTATGTGTTTAATGAGATATTAATTGCCTGCATGCTGTGCTTGGTTATTGTGACCAACAACAACCATGATTTTGTTTGCTTGGTTATTTAAGACAAAATACAAACTGTAGCATAAATCACAACAAAAGTATGACTGTAGCCTTTTTATGATGTTCAGTTAAATTTAATTTAATACTTGTTGTGTAGTGCATGTACAAAGCCAGTATTACTGTTTCTGCTGAGTTGCGTATTTTTACTGGGGTGAGAATATTCCACTGTATGAACACTCCTGCAGGTCATTTTCTGTTTTCTGTATAATTATTCTATTTTTAGAAGTATTTTGACTGTATTTTGCATGGAGACAAAATATTATTTCCTCTCTGATAAGTGACCAATCATACCCTGGTCTTAAGTAATGATTGTCTTGTTTGCTTTTATTGGTTTGAGTGTTTCTGGCTGACTGGATGTATGTTCTTACTGTCGTGCGCTGCATGTATTTTTTGGTGTTGTGTGTTAATGCTGGGACACGAATGTTTGAGTGTCACTTTTTCAGCAGGATCGTGATGCACAGAAGATGAGTTGGATCACCAAATTTGTGGACGAGATCAAGAATGATAAATGGGTACTTCCTGCCTTGAAACAAATACGGGAAATCTGTCAGCTGTTTCCTGAGGTATGCCTGTTATTTTTCTTATTTCATTTTCTTTTCTATGCAAAACTGCTGAAAACGCTGGAGCTTAGAAATAGTGGAGTGCACTTTCATTTAACTGGTTTCCTAATTTCACGCTGCAATAAAAATGAAATAATGAATATATGATAATTTTGCTTTCATTGAATGATTTAATATTTGTAATGGAGTTCAACATTTATGTTGTACATTCTAGCCCTTTGATGTAGTTTAGTACAATTTATCTAGTATAAATTTCAGTTATGAAGATAACTGATGAACTATACAGATTTGACTTATTTTAATGTATGTTTTTAGCCTCCACAGAATTTTCCTCACGTCCCAAACCGAGTGTCACATGTGTACTACAGGAATTCTGTGATCAGTATTCTACAAACCAACCATGCTATTGTTATGGCTGTAGCTCAGAATTTGTCTTCATACATGGGTAAAGCTAGGACATACTTCAAAGGTAGATGATGGAACCTTTATTTTTTATTATCATGAAAAATCAATGCCTTAAACTTATGCAATTTGCTCCATGTCCTGGGCAATCAAAGTCAAACAATTTACTGTGTTAGTGAAATCAAAAGGTTATGACAAGTGGATACTTTGAAGACTGAACTTAATTTTCTCATCCTTAATGTCATTGTTATATAATGAAGTATTGATATAATGAGGTAATTATTTGGTCCCAGGAGTTCACTCTGTGTTTTGCAGTAATTTTGATACTGTAACCATGCTGATGTGTAAAAAACATCAGTAAAATATCTCGTGAAATACCATATTGTAGGTTTAATCTTAAGCATTTGACTAATTGTTTTTGACTCGTTTATCTGATCGTATAAAAGTCTATTGTTAACAAGTGTAGTTGATATGTCAATACTAGCATTTATTTCTGAAGTATTGTTTATATGTCTCTCTCAAAGGATGCCCAGTTAATGAAGATTTTTCAATGATATAATCTATGCTGGATAAGGTTATTTTTGTATGAGTACAATTATTTCCTCATATCGTTTCTATGGTTACAGATCATCCAAATATTGAGCCAGCTAATATAGTTCCTGATGGAAGGTTTAATCATATTGTACAAGTACAAGAAAGACTGAGATTTCTTAGGTATGTGTGTGTGTGATTGTTCATAGTATTTAAAAAAGAGAATTTTAGTGGAGCCATTCAAATAAATTATATAATAATTTAAAAGTATTTGTTGCAACTCATCGTGAAAGATAACTGTTTATTTATCATTCAGTTCTGATTAAGTTTTGTTTTTATGTGACATATTGTCACTGGGGTTTAACGCCGTTTTTCAACAATTTTTCAGTTATTTTTCACCTAACCAGTTTTCCTGGACTATATACTATCGAGTACTAACTTACCCTTCCACAAGGTCTGATTAAGACAAGTACAGCAAAATCCAACATTGATACCATCTCACTATATTGACAATTCATTTTTTACAGGTAGATTGGACTTGATAACAAGACCACTACAATTTTAATGTTCTGGTCCTGAAGGCAGTCATTATATCTTGACTTTATTATTTTTGTTTCTAAGGGTTACATTTCTTAATTTATTTCGCTCATATGATTCTGTTTTCTTGTATATATTGAATGATTAGCAGAAAAAATTCTGTGTCAATTATTTTTTTAGGCTACTTTTGAATCATTTATATATATTTTTTTTCAGATTTTTATTAAAGGATGGTCAACTCTGGTTATGTGAATCTCAAGCAAGACAGGTTTGTGAAATTGTTGTAGTCTCCATTTTGACACAAATGTAAAAATATTTAATAATCTTAGAATGGTAGTATTTGTATGGGAACACATCAATGTTAATTCATTTGTGATAAATGTCATGGTTGATGAAGATAGAAAATACAAAAAAAGGCATCTTCAGGTCTGTATACCACATTTCTGTAATTCCATCTTTGGAACATTTCTTCTTTATTGAACTGTAAATTTTATTCCATCCAACTATATCAAATACTACTGTTTGATTGTTTTATAATTACCGATTAAGTGGATTCATGATTGTATTCTCTGTATTGTAGATATGGCACTGTCTAGCTGATAGTGCAATATATGCCACTGATAGAGAAGCTTGTTTTAAATGGTTTGCTAAGGTAAGAATAAAGTTTTCATTAAAACTGATACCTTGGCATTAGCTTGTAAAGAATATTGTCCCAAAGATATTGTCAGTATGAACAGATTAGATTAACAGTAAAAATTCTGAATTGTCTAGATTTAAATCAGAATTTTATAATTTTGACCCAATATAATAAGCATTTGACCTGTATTATATAATAATTGCTTGTGTGCCAGAATTCTCATTGCAGGGCTCGACAAATTTTTTCAGGCTTCGTGACCAGCTTGAATTTTGACTAGTTTTACGACAATTTCAACATGTACTGAGTTGATTTCTACTTGTAATTATGAGTGGATTTGGTGAGCCCTGCATTGAGTATTGTACTGTTATTTTTTCACAGTTAATGGGGGAAGAACCGGATCTAGATCCAGAAATCACTAGAGAATTCTTTGAGAAGAATGTATTACAATTTGATGCTAGTCTACTTACAGAGAATGGGATGAAGTAAGATATGTTGATTTAGTATTTTAAAAAGTTAAAATTCAAATGATGAAATTATGGTTTTATTCAAGTTATCTATATTGTAATAATATGTGATTTGTTGAGAACTAGTGATTCATCTATCACATTGTGTTTCTATGCCCTTAATCAGCTGTTTTGAAAACCTAGCTATGGGAGTACTAATCATGCATTATGTATATTTGTTATTTGGTTAAATATTTGTTGAATTTTAATTCTTGTGATGGTGTTAGTTTCTGTTTATATTGTGTTGATATTAACGTAAACATGATTGTGTGTTTCAGTTGTTTTGAGAGGTTCTTTAAGCATGTAAATATGAAAGAGAATAAGTTGATACAAAAACGGAGAGGTGGATATATGATGGAAGATTTAGAATTAGTTGGTTATGATTATCTATGGAGGGTAAGTATTTATGCTGTTTATAGAAAGGATTTGAACATGGCTTTGTAGTTTTAAAAAAAAGAAAGATAATTTCTCTTAGCAAAGGCATCGTTATAGCTATGGAGTTTGAGAGTTTGGAATTATATTGTGGCAATGTAATTGTTAGTTCATTGTAAGTATTGGCACAAATTTGGGGTATATTCTGTAACTCTTTAACAGACATTGAGATAGACCTCTTTTGAAATATTATTTCCGATAGTTTTGTGCTAGCAGAAAATAGTAAATGTTTATATTAAATGTATTAGATAGTAACTTGTATTGACCTGTTCAGACAACAAGCTGTATGTGTTGCACTTCTATTGTAGGTTGTTATGTTGGCTCCTGAGGATGTTGCTGAGAAAGCTATTGTTCTCCTGAAAGATACATTCACAAATTTAGGTCCACGACTGCAACAAAATCAGATAGAAATCCATGAAGACTTTATTCAAACAACCATGGACAGACTTAAAGTAAGTGAAAAAAAATAAGCATCAATATATTTAGTTCCATCGCATTGCTATTTTGATGCTTTAGTTTGTATCATGGTTTTGTCATTATGGTAAAGATTTTTGATGGATTTCAATTTATATCATTCATACTTTGAAAATTCAGTTTAACTGTTCTGTTCATTTTAGGCATTGTTTGATACTGTGTCTATTTTGGAAGAGGACAAGGAATCCAAGAAAAGTATGATGCAGGAAACCACAAGAATGATTCGTGTGCTAACTGTACTCAAAGAGTATGTAAATGAATGCGATGAATTGTTCGGTGAAGAGAGATCCATTCTGCCTCTTAGTCGGTAAGTTGTGTAGATTACTGAATTATATCGAAGTTCGGTTCGGTTCGGTTCTGGTCTGGTCTGGTTCTTTCTGTTATCGTAAGTTTGCACCAGTAACATTATTCTATTTTAATATCAAGTACCATCATCATAAGCCAGGACTTTGTGTTTTGACTTAGATTTAATCCTTGGTTCGGTGATGTAGGATGTAGCCAATAATGTGATAGGGTATGTGGATTATAACTTACTCTGATATATTCATGTTGTGAAGCGTCTTAGCAGGCCTCTATGATTCAGTGCTAATGGTCTCTGACTAGTAATCACTTGACTGATGATTGAGATATTGTTCCTTGTACTAAAATCTTCAGAAATAAAAATGGAGGAATGTAAATTTTATACAAATGTGTCAATCTGCTTATAGGTTGGTTTTAATATTTTGCATTTCTGTATTTTTCAGAGCTTGTAGAGGTAAACTAGCTACACTGGTAGTGAGATTTCCAAATCAAGGAAGACAGGTGGATGATATTGAAATTTGGTCACATACCAATGAAACTATTGGTAAGTATTGCTTGAATTTTTCTTCACTTTCGGTGTACTTTGATATTAAAAAGCTATTCCCACTCAATTGTGTAACTATGCTATGACCATATAAATATGCAATTAATTATATCACACTTTATAGGATGTCAAAATCCTTAATCACGCCTTTAATTTCCCTCACATATCTTAGTTTTTTGACCATTCTTTTAATATGGAATAGTTATTTCAGTGCTATGATCATTTGATATTTATTACTAAATGAGATATATTGCCATATGACTGAAGAAAGATGTATTGATTTTACTACTGACTCTTCTATTCAGGTGCTGTCAGGAGACATATATTGCATCGAGTCAAAGCAAATACTAATGTAAAAGTAGACTTATATGTGAATGGTGAAATCCTGGAACCTGGGGAGGATAAACGTCTTATCTCACAGATACCTCTTAGGGATAAAATGGTATTTACTATTTTACAGCTATTAGTTCATTATAGAATGAGAATCCATATTTGGTCTCGAGCTGTCTGTCTTTACACATTAGTAATAAAGTAGTCTGTTGCCAATCTCTAAATCAGACATATTCTGGCTTTACTCTTTTTAAGTATATGAGATACATTTGTCTAGACTTAAAATGTTTCTGACATTTGCCAAAATACTTGGCAGTAAACCATGTTTATAGTGAACTCTGATGTAGTGAAGTATCTGAAAATGACAAATTTTCAAGTGTAGTCAAGTGGTTATGGTCTCTGACTATTCATCACTGGCCCTTCACTGCTGTGAAATCAAATCCCACCTGGGACAAGACAAACTTCATATGTGGGTAAGCTGTCCAGCTAGCTTATGGTTTTACCCTGATGTATACTTAGGGTTCTTCCTCCACCATTGAAGCCAGAAAAGTCGCTCAATGAATCTGGCTGTTGATGTGACATTAAACTTGAGTGGGAAAAAATACTGGAATTTTTACGAATTTCACTCTTGTCACATTCTTCAGTATTTTTTTTATTTCAGTTAATTACAGCCAAGTTAGTACATGTAGGTAACTCAATGCCGTCTAGTCCTGATTCTAGTTCTGATAGTTCTGGTGGTTCTCCACATCATACATTTGATGGTCCAAATGTAGAAGCTGAGAATTGTTTGCCTGGTGTGGTAAGTTCAAAATTTAGATTATTACTATGGGTGACTAGGCATGCTTTTTCTGATAGTTTACCAGGAACAATGGTTTGCGTGAGACTGCGTTTGGTGTATATTTAAAGATGTTAATTTTCTATAGAAGCTTTTGATGCATGATGCTGATTTTTAAAACTAATGTAATGAGTATTGCGGATAATCATTATCATGTATATTATGCGGTTTTCTTTTTATTAGTGAACTTTGATACAATATCTACCTTTGGGACAAAATAAATTGGTCTTAATATTGAGATGGTCTCAAAAACATGTTTATATACTGTGGAAATATGGAAAACCAGTCCAAAAATAAATGAGGAATCTGTAATACTTAAGTGGTTGCTTAGTGAAATATTACCATATTCACTACATTTATTTCTCTGTTTGTATTGCAATAAAAATTGCATATTTGTTTTCAGTTGATGTCCAACAATCAAAGATATGCACAGTTCTTATTCCAATTGTCGGATCTTGGATGCTCATTGCAAGTGTCTAAGTTAAGAGACACAGCTAGAACTCTTCTAAAATTGATGCCTGGAGGTATATTAATGATTAATACACTAGTATAATATTCATTATGAAATCTTAACTCATTAACTTTAACTTTAAATCGTTTTTATACAACAGATTGAATGTCTTTTTGGATGAATTCTTGATGAAAAAATGTTATTTTTAATATACTTGTTGTATTTGGTAAGATTATATTTTTTTGTCATTTTTCTAACCTTCATCATTTTTAAACATTGTAGATACAAGTTCGAAAGAGAAGTTTAAAACATTATGCTCAGAGCATGTACGTTCAGGTGGCAGTGGTACATCGCAGGAACTTGAAGCTATGTTTTTCAACTCTTCTCCTACTCAAGTACTGTATAACATTGAGGTACGCATAAATGATTGGAATTGCTAAATTGAAAGTTACAAATAATTTAATAGTTTTGCTTGTTGTTGTTGTTTTTTCCTTCAAAACCTAATGATTATTGTATTCAATGTCACTTTAATTAAATACCTTGCCATTTAAAGTAAATATTAGTAGAAGGGCCTCTATGGTCAAGTGGTTACAGTCTCTGACTAGTAATCACTGGCCCTTTACTGCTGTAGTTTGCATCCCATCAGGGACCAGACAAATTTCACATGTGAAGAAGCTGTCTAGCTAAATTACAGACAGCTGGTGGGTTCTACCCAGGTGTATGCTTGGTATTTCTTTACCATTATAACAGCAAATGTCACCAAATGACCTGGCCATTGGTGCAATGTGAAAAAAAAACAGTTGGTACTAATTCTGAAATAGTGGTATATAGACATTTATACACTATAGCATTTTACATTTTTAGGTAGCTTACAGTTTGTTGATGCCATCTCAGGACCCTATGGCTGAAGATGCTTTTGAATTTCAAGTAAGTTTGTACCTGAATCTGACTTTGTGTATAAGTGGTTATTGTATTCAAAGATTTGTCTTTGCAGCTATGTCAATTGTTATTCATTTTTCTGTTTGCTAAACTCTAGATTATTCAAGAAATAATGGCAAAATGCTGTTTTTTTCATTCTTGATCATAAAGCACAATTTTAGTTTAGTGATGAAAATATCATTGGTTATAAGTTAAAATTTCATGCTGTTTTGTGTTTGAAATATTGGTTGCTGTATTGCATCAAGTCATTAATTGGATTAAAACTGTTTTCTTTTGCTTGTTGACCTTTTGCTCTGAATGCTTATATCTCCCTTTTATTTTCTATTTTTAATTTTACAGTACAACTTCATCAGAAGTGGAGGTGTTCAACTGGCTCTTAATATGCTAACCAAAAATAATTTCTTGCCCAATGCTGACTTACAAACTCGAAGGTAATTTATTGAATAATTTATATTTTTTATTAGGCCACATTTTTAAATTGCTCTGTATTGATGATTATGATGTGATGAACTGAATAATTACTATCACTTGTTTATCTTAGTAAGCTTGATGTAATTTGATCAGTGAAGTCATCATTTGAATGTATTTCTAATTAAACTTTAATTAAAATTTGTTGCTGAACACTTTCATATTATGGATTTTGAAAGTAGAATCTTGTTATCAGTGCCAAAAAGTTCAGTCGGTTGGTTTACCATAAACACAGCTATTTTTTCTGCCCAAATCATGTTTTTTTTTTGTATTTTTTTTACAGATTAGCTTACATAACTGTATTGAAGATGTGTAAACTTATGTTGACTGTTGTTGGTTACGCTAAGTTACAAGTGGTGGTAGATGCTTGTAGCAATGAGCCTCGTGGTCCTCCAATCACACCAGCTGAACATAGTCACGCTGTAATCTTACAACAAGCCCTGCATCATATACCTAATCATTCTACGGAGTTTACTACAAGGAATGTTGCTATAAGACTTGGCCAGCAGTTGGCTGAACAGGTATAGTATATCTTGATTTCTTTATCTTGGGTTGCTCTGTCTCTGGCATTGTAGAATATGATGTTAATTTTTTAGTCTCTTATCACTTGTGTTGTGCAGTATTTAGCTTTCTAACAATAATTATATGACATTTTTGATGATATTTTTACTTACATGACTTCGATATTTTTTTAAAATACGATTCTTCATTTTTGTGCATTTTCATCAGTGTTAAGTCAAATGTCCTTAATTTTCACTGACTTAGTTTAGTCTGTTAACATGTCAATATGTTTATTTAATGAAGGTGTAGTGATTGTTGTATCTACAAATTTATATCTTTATTTGAACTTAATGGGAAATCTTTAATTTTTCAGGTGTTTATTAATTATGTTTACTTAATTATTATCTGCTTTCAGGCTACTAGTGTCGTACCAGACTTGAATACAATAAAAGCAATACAGAAGATAGCTTGGGCTTCAGGTAGTGGATCACTACATCTAGTACACGCTTCAAATGATGATATACACAAAGCTCATGAGAAGGTAAGTTATTTTTGTTATAATGTGAAGTGAATAAGTGGCCTCTTTAGTCAAGTGGTTATAGCCTGATCAGTAATCACTAGTTTCTCTCTGCTCAGTGAATGAGAATGAACCAAACCCCACCTTAGTTCAGACAAGATTCTCATGTATGGAACTTGTCCAGTTAGTTTATGGAGGGTCAGTGGTTCTACTCAGGACCTTGGGTCTCTCTACTGCCAAAACTAGAAAAAATGCCAAATGGCTGGCAACTGGTATGATGTTAACCCCCTCCCCCACCAAAAAAAAAAATTAAGTGAATTATACATTTAGATATTGATGTTAAGCTGTTTTAGGTGCAAATTTCTCATTGTAAGTGATTGTAAGTAAGTGAATTTCTGATATCACCTTCATGGACAATGAAATGTTGTTTTATTTGTATGTTTAAATGACTTTTTCGCATGTTGGGGATCTAATTGTTGAAAAAAAATGTTGAAGGAATATCTTGCTGTCTTTATAATGGAATGCGTTTTTCATATTGAATTCTTGTCCAGTAAATTCTTCATTTTGTTCTATTTGTTATGAATTTTATTTTGAATTAGGTCTTCATTTTTATAACCATTGAAATTAAACAACAAATGTTTACAATTATTACAGGATATCACACCGGATGCTGATGACTTATCTGTAGCTAGGGAAGCTATGGAAGTATTAACTGTTTGTATGTTGTTATGTCCAAGTGCTACTGATGTTCTACATAAGGATAAAGCATGGCAGTTATTTATAATAGACAACCTGTTACACTGCAGAAACAAGTATGTTACTAGTTCTTTTAGCCACAAGATCTTAATTGTTGTTTTAAGTGATTTTGTTCTTACCATCATATGAAATAATTTTTCAAGAAGTTCACTTGAATCCTTTAATAAAATGAATAATCTTGGCAGGTCTTTTACTGATTAATACAATATTCCAGATCAAGTGACTGTTGAATTTTAGGGTTTTAAAACAATTGTTTATGTACTTATGTATATCTTTTAATTAACTGGTCATATCATCCATTTTCAATGTTACAGATCAGTCCTAAGGTTTAGTTTGAGAAAATTTATTTGAATAACAATTTTTTCTCTTGAAAATCAGTGCTAAACGATTTTGCATGTTTTGTTTTGAATACTGAATTATTGGAGCATTTCTTGATACACATTAATTAATTATGTCGGAGTTTTTTCTGAAATGTTGTTTCTTAGTTAATTTCATTTATTTGCCATGAAAAATTAAATATCATAAAAAAACAGCAACTGGATTTACTTCACTATGTCTGTATTGTACTATATCTATCATATCAAAATGAGGATGGACTTGTGTTTAGGAGAATATTTTCATTGCTTTGTCTGATGATTCACTATATCCAAGTTTTTTGTAACCATGTTTTACTGTATATAGTTTAATGTAAACTTTGTTCACCATTTCAGACCTGTGAGACAGTCATCATCAGAACAATTCTTTTTGATGGCAACCAAGTGTAGCAGTAGCCATAGACCAGTTGTGTTCTTCATAACTTTGCTCTTTACAGTTCTATCTGTAAGTACACATACACACTTACCATTCTTGTGTGGTAATGTATGTTCAAGCTTTCAGTTACTGCCAAATTTGCTAGAATTAAAGAAACCAGCCTTTGTCTTAATGAAGACATGGTCTTAATTTGCATTCACATTTGAAGCATCAAAAATGATTCATTGACTTTGTTTCTGATGATTTATAATGTTAGGTACTGTAACTTTTATTGACTTATTCTATCATTAGATACATATTGTAGGACAGGTGTAAACTTTATAGCTTTTACTAGCTGAGAAAAATTCAACCTATTTGTTCCGCATAATTTGCATTTTTATCGCAAGAATCATTATCTTACTGTAATATTGTTTTAAATTTGTGTAGGAGAAATGGCTGGTAAGAAAGATCATACATAAACTGTATTTCTTATATCCATTATATGTCATTATGTAAATTTCCTTCATGGACACAAACTATATCTGTTACTTGCATTAACAACTTGCTGGTACTTCAGCCACACAATATTCATACCTTCTTGTACAGTTTAGCATTAAATAAGTCTATATTTGTTCTATGATCTTTCAGTATGGTGCATCCCTTGAACTTTCAGTGCTTTGATTAGCTGCATTTTTTCCTGAAACACTCCATACCTCTCTTTCATCATTTGAATAATTAAAATACTTAATGCTGGAAAATGAAAACGTGAAGTCTGCACTGCTTGAAAAAAATAAAGGATCATTCATGTATTCTTTGACATAATTATTGCCTTTAGAATTTATAATCTGTCATTGTTTGGCATTGTTCGCTTGTTGATGATGATGTGTGATCTTTGTTTGTCAATTAAAACATTTGAATGTTTTATAACATGATATTTGTGTCTCATATTATTTTGTAATCAGTTCTGTATAATACTAGACATTCAACTTCGCTATATCATGTTGATAACATTGTTTTGCTTACTATCTACATGAACGAGCAAGAAAATTGTGAATTAGTTTAGTACATTATTTGAAAATGCAAAAACTCCTGGTATTGCAATTATGTTTATGATATCCAATCATCATTTGCTAAAAAATTGGAATAAAACAAAGTTTTAAAGCATAATACCAGTTAACAACCATTATGTATCAATTTTATGAACACGGTATTTGTTTATCTGGGTTAATTATGAGCTTTTCTTGTGCAGGTGGGGTAAACATTGTAACAGATTTTGCTACTTCCATATGTACAGGTTTAGTTAGATAAGGAACTGTGATAGGAATATAATTTATTGATAACACAAACTTATTTATGAAGTGTTCAATACTGTTCTAAGGTTTAATTTGATTAATATTTTTTTCTGTTCTTTTTTCTTCAGAATTTAGCGAAAGACAATGCAAAACAGGCTAGTGAATACTTTCAGTTATTATGTAGGTAAGTATCATGTACTTCTCATCTTCACATTCTTCATTTGTTGTACTTATATTTATATTTTTATACTCTTACACTGAGTGTAGAATTCAATTCCATTGCTCCCAGGACTCAGAATGGACAAAATCAGGTCAGTTGGAATTTATTTGTTCACTGGAAATGATATCTATGCACTGATGTATTAAATAAGTGCTGGGGAGTAAAATTTTCAAAATATTTCTGTAAAGTCTCTTACGGTTCTGTACTTTACATGATTTCGTAGAGTTCAGACATCTATGTGAGTTTGGAAATCAATATAAAAATGTTTGTAGCTTGTACTGCTTATAACAAGAACCTTGAGATGTTGAGAATAAGAAATTTGAGTAGGTGTTGGCAGGTTGAGAAAAATAAGTAGTCTTAAGGACTTTCTCTGATTGTTTTACCTGCATGTTATACTCAGGTATGTCCTATACACAAGTGATTATAGTAGTCTTGATAAGACTGAAAATTTGTTAAGATTAATTTGTCTGACAGCAATACTAACTCAGAACAAAGTGTTGTAGAACTTAATTATAGTAATGAGCTGATTGTGTAAATTATTCCAATGAGAAACTTGAAAGTGTCTGCCTATTTGAGGATTTGTTAGAAGCATTATAATTTTTGGTGTCTAATGTCTCCTTGTTTCAGGTTGTTAAATTATGCATGTAGTACAGATGTACATTTACCAAATGCTGAAGTGCTATTGAATAATGAAATTACTTGGCTGAAGCGTGTTAGGGTAAGTTGACAATTTGTGTTGTTTTTTTTCCCCTGTGGTTTAATGTTGCACCAAAAATCAGGGCCATTTTAAGACTTTGTAGCTTTAACAGTGGAGGAGGACCCCAGGCAGAATCCTTGGTAAAACCACTGATCTTCTGTAAGCCAGCTTGACAGCTTCCTCTCATGAACTTGCTGGTCCTGGTTGGAATTTGAACTTGCAGGAATGAGGGGCTAGTTACTATAACCACAAAGGCCCAACAGTCTATACTATGTTTGTTATTGTTTATTTAGTAGTTTTTTCACTCACATTTTGGTGTTTGTTTTATTTAATCATATGTGAAAATGTTGTGACTAGTAAATTATAAATGATATTCTTGCCTTACCATATCTCTAGTCAACATCCACTGCAAATCTATGTTCATGTACAACATTATAAGAAATAATCCTGCTTAATTTTGAGACTGCTTTGTGAATAATGAATTTATTTATCATGTCTTCTTTTATTTAGTCATGAATCTCTTTACAGTAAATTTGATTGGTTAATTGAATATTGAATTACATATTATTATCACTTAATCTTATTTGCTAAAGTTGATCCAGTCTGCGCACTTAACTCACTGGTCAAAGCATTGGGCTGGTAAATTTCTATTTGGTCTGGCAAACTTTCTTAAGTTGTGTATTAAGGCTATTGGTGAATTGTTTATTTTCAATAGCCCACTTACAGTGCTGGCTAGTGCCTTAAAATGTAAGTTCAAGCACTGTTAATCATATAATTGGAATACCTTTCATAGATTATGTTATGTTTAACTCCCTACAGGACCAGGTATTGAATACGGGTGAGAGCCATATAGAAGAGACCCTATTAGAGGGCCATCTAGGGATCACACGGGAGTTGCTCTCATTCCAGTCAGCTGAGAAAAAATTTGCTATGGGATCTCAACAAGGAGGGGCAAATCTCACCAAAGTAAGTTGGGTTTTTAATTTTTTTTCAGATTATCCAAGTGACTTTGTCCCTCAATATTCCCTTCTCAGTGATCAAGGGAGTGATTTGAAACCATACATAAGTATTTTTTGTGGGTCTTGAGTCATTTTGTGATACATAGGTGTTGTTTTATTTTTATACTAAAAATTATTGATTACTTAGTTCTAATGGACTGGAAATGCCCTTTCCCCCACTTTTTATGTATTGAAAAGTAATGCATAATTTCTAAATTATCTTTTATTGAATAGATTTAGGTCATTTATTGAGTTTTAATTTTATCATATGTTATAGGAATTGGTTGAAGATTTTGTGTTCCCAGCATCCAAGATAGTGCTTCAGAGTCGGAAATTAAATGGGGAGTTTCCGACAGATCAGGCAACCCCTGTCTGTTCATCCCCAGCTACTGTGATAGCTGCGTATGACCTCCTCGTAGCATTGTGTACTGGTTGTGTACCCAATCTGAGGTCACTGTCAGCCATGCTTATTGACATGTATTATAGTGGTGAGTTTCTATCATTTGTCAGTAATTAAACGTTTTGTTGATCTTTCCGTCAAACCAATCTAAGACTCTTAGGTATTTCATTCTTCATGGTAAAAATATTTTACATAAATTTTGTATTAATAATCATCTGATGGCCTCTGTATGTAGTGGATGGTTGTTGCAGGTTATACTAAATAGCTGTCCGCTCTCTAAGTAAACTGTTCACATTGAATCTTCACCAGATATTTTGACCGGCATATTCCCCAGATCATTTGGCAGGCCTATTTTGTGACAGATTGGCCCTCTTGTTCCACTTTCAATGAGTTCTCTGTTTATTTGGTTATAATATTATATTAGTTTACACTTTTTAAAATGAAAATCTCTTTTCCAAGGATGTGTGTATTAATAGAATAATTAGATCAGTAGTATGTGAACATTAAATTATAAAATTGGTTTAGAAAACATTTCCTATCCTATACATTAAATTGCATGTTTATGATTGAAATTGGTCGAAACTAATTATTTTAAAGCAAACTGTGTGTTAGTGTTGTCATAGCAATGAAAAGTTCATTTATTTTACCTATTTCAGGTGATGCATCTTTACTCGAATGGGAATACCTGCCACCAGTTGGGGCCCGACCAAATAAAGGATTTGTGGGGCTGAAGAATGCTGGGGCCACTTGTTATATGAATTCAGTTTTACAACAGGTCAGTGAAAAGAGTTTTTGTTTTTAGTATTATGTATTAACTTTAATTATGAGTGGTCTTAGTACTGATATGATTGCAAAATGAGGTTTTACTGTATTTAATTAACTTGCGTTTAGTCATTGTAATGGTTTGTCATTTCAGTTATTTATGATTGAACCCATCAAGACTGGTATAATGTCTGTAGAGGGTGCTGCTGATGATGTAGAAGAGGATTATTCCTTGATGGAGAAAAGTGAAGGGGAGGTAAGTGTTATCTACTTCATATTCTGCGGTATAAATAGAAGTCTTATATATGCTTAGCCATTGTACATATTATGGAAACAAAATACAAATATTTTGGGTTGTATTTATCAAGCTTTATCATTTTTTAAGATCACTAATCCATATAGATCATACTCCACAGTTGTTTTCAGATTGTGGTTTAATATTTCAGTTGAACACTATTGCAACAGAAAGATTAGAATGCAATTTTTATTCTAAGAGTATCACCTTGTGCCATTTTACTTTAATAATTTGCCAAATGTGACTGATCCTGTGTGGTAAAAATTATTCTGTTTGGGAAAGAAAGTTAGAATTTTACACTAAACACAGATAATTCATGATCATTGAAGTCTGTTGTAGATAATAATTATAATACATGGACTTAATTCATCTTACAGACAAATGTTGATATGGCTGAAGAAGAGAGAAAGGATGATGAGAAGCCAGTGTCTAATAGAGATGAGGAAAGAAAGGAATATAATCTTGGAATATTGAAACAAATACAGTTAATATTTGGAAACTTGTCAGCTAGCAAACTACAGTACTATGTTCCTAGGGGATTCTGGAGACATTTTAAGTAAGTTGAATATTCCTCTTCTAATTCAGTATCTAACCCAAACATCTGTTGAATTTGTTAATCCATATAAATACTGCACCTAATCCATGTCCCTATATTAACCTTAAAACGGTTATTGAATATTGTGGCATTTGATGTTAATTATAGAAAGATGAAATTGCAACCAGTATATTATTGATGATTGAATAGATAGTGTCACTCATGTGCCTGCCTAATCACTTCATCCAACTGGCTGGATATGATTTAGTTGTAATGATGAAGTTTTAATGATTTAGCGAAATACACTATTGAAAATTGTATTGATTTGTGAATCTGATGACAATATTGTAATGAATTCTTTTTCCAGGTTATGGGGTGAGCCAGTGAACTTACGTGAACAACATGATGCTTTAGAATTTTTCAACAGTTTAGTCGATAGCTTAGATGAATCTTTGAAAGTTCTTGGTCAACCTACAATTCTACAGAAAGTGCTTGGTGGATCTTTTGCTGATCAAAAAATCTGTAAAGATTGTCCACACAGGTGAGTGTTGTGAAGCAGGGTAACTTTGTCATTATGAATACACAGAGTAAACTTTCAGCCCATGATTGAATGTTTACTTTTCTACATTGGAATATGTGTTTTAGTCAATTTCCTTCAGAACTAAAATCATTCATTATCTTATTGGAGTGAATTCTGATATTATGTTCCATTTTTCTTTAAGGGATAAGCGAGCGTAAAAAGTCAGTTGGTAGTTTTTAATTTTATTGTATAGAATACGGATAATTTATCTCGTGCAGCTTAGCTATAGACCATTCTTTGGTGGTACTCTCTAGGAGACTGTGTATTGTCCTCTGTTCTTTGTATGGCCTTTTGTATTGAGTTGGTTTTGGGTTTGGAGGGGGGGAGTAGTATTTTGGTGAAGATGGGATTCTTTGTGTGTATTTTTTTTTCAGCATCTTATTCTGATCTATATTCCTTACAACTTTCGTATCCATCTATTGTAGGTATCAGAGGGAAGAGCCATTTACTTCACTAAATGTTGATATACGTAATCATCATAATTTGTTTGAATCTTTGGAACAGTATGTGAAGGGAGATTTGTTAGAGGGAGCAAATGCTTATCACTGTGATAAATGTAATAAAAAGGTGAGTAATTTGTTCAGTTATTTGGAGAAGGTGCCAAATGACCCTGACTGTTGGTGTGACATTAAAACCTGTGAAAAAAACAAACTCTTAATTTTTGTGCCTTAAATTTTTTTTTTTAGGTATATTTCTGTCAAATATTTACTTACATGTTTACCATCAAATGATTATAAATAGTTAATTGTTTCATTCCAACCATTTACTGAATCGTTGCTGTCAGTTCTGTACATTTAGATCTGATTTGCCATTTCAAATCTATGAATTGCTCATTTCAGTCTATACAGTAAAAAGCTCGAGTTTATACGAAGAAAGTCAACAATTTGACTAGTAGTTATATTGTAGTTATATTATTGTTATTGTTGTTTTATAGGTGGATACTGTGAAAAGACTTGTGATACGAAAATTGCCTAAAATCTTAGCCATACAGCTGAAACGTTTTGATTATGATTGGGAAAGGTATATTCATGTTTCTTAATATATTGTTTAAGATTCTATCATTGTTCTTTTTGGTTTGTTAAGATAAAATGCATAATATTTCTTGATTATTAGGTATAGGGTTAATTTACTCAAATTATTTTAAACCTTCATACCAACTTTAAAATGTTCAGTGTATCTTTCTTCGAGATCCATGATGAAATTCTACAAAAAAATCTTAATTCAAAGTGAGTCTGTTCGTCTCAAATTGCTCTTTTAAATTTTCAGGGAAAGTGCAATAAAATTCAATGATTATTTTGAATTTTCTCGAGAATTCGACATGGAGCCATACACTGTTCAGGGTTTGGCCAAAATTGAAGGTATGTTTTAGTTGATATTTGTATCAACATTCTATTTGGTATATTCCATAATTATGTTGATAGTATGGTGAGATGTTTTCTGTATCAAAGTTCTTTTATTACTTGAATAATGTGTTCTATTAGGTTTTAATGAGTAAATGTGATGTTATAGATAACAACCATGCTGTGTTAAATAGATCATAATTAAAAAATAAAACAAATGTGTGTCTTATTAACATGTTACATTTTTTTATTCATTTGGATGTAATGATTCACATGTGAGGAGGCTTTCTAGCTGGCATACAGAAGGTTGCTGGTTATACTCAGATGTATGCCTGGGGGTCTTCGTGCTGAAGCTAAGTCTGGAAAAGTGGCTAAATGACCTGGCTGTTGGTGCAAAGTTAAACCCGAGAGAAAAATTAAAGGAATCTTTCTATTGTGTTATCACTTTCAGGTGAGATTATTGATGCAGACTGTGATGAGAAAGGACAAAGTACTAAGTACAAGTTGATTGGTGTGGTTGTTCATAGTGGCCAAGCCAGTGGTGGACATTACTATTCATATATTTTACACAAGTAAGTTACCTTGATATCCTGTGGTAATCAATGCTAACAATCATTCTATTCTATGAGAATTTGATATTAAACAGAACTTCATGGTCTTAGGAAATCATTGATGAAGTTACCTGAAGATGGACAATTGAGCATAATCAATCCTGCCTGGATAAAAAATTGCTTAATATATTATTTCTTCAATGCAAATTAACAGTCAACAATCACATACTCATTGATATTATCAACAAGTTTTTAAGATTATCAGAAAAATTGCAATCTTTAAAAAAAAGTTTTGTTGAATTTTTTAAAATTTAAACTTTAAGATTATTGGGTAAAATATAAATATTTTGTATTTTCAGGGGCCACAGTGAATCAACACCCAAATGGTACAAGTTCGATGATGGTGATGTCTCAGAATGTAAAATGGATGATGATGAGGTTAGTCTCTTAATGTTCGCGTAATACATTTACTAATTAATATGTTTTTCCTGTGCTGTCCATGTTTAAATAGTACTCCAGGGGGGCCTCAGTGGTCAAATGTATATGGTCTTTGATTAGTAATCACTAGCCCTCACCTCTGTGAGTTGGAATCCCACCTGGGACCAGACAAATGACCCTTTCTGTGAGCGAAACATTGAATCCTAGTGAAAAAAATTGTATTTTCCTAACCATTCCCCCTTTGTGTTATTTCTCTTAAATCAAGTCTCTTATTACTATAGAATATATACTGTAAGTATAGCCATTAATAAATATTACTAGTGTAATGAACGTCATATTGAATGATGGGAATGATTGTAATTTCATTCACCCATCTTGACCAAATATGTTACCTTACTTGTTTGCTCTATAAGATGAACAGTTCTCATTCAGTCCTCACCAAACTTGGTCAAACTTTTTGAGGGCACAATCTCTGAGCCAAGTTTGATAACCAGCAAAATCACCCCTGATTCAGAAAAAAATGATGAAATAGACTTTGTTCATTCTCTGAGTTGAACAGTTCCCACCCCATGTTCACCATTGACAGTTTGGTGCACTTGTTCACTCAAGTTTTTAATAATTGGTGTGGATAATTTCAGGAGATGAAGAATCAATGTTTTGGTGGGGAATACATGGGTGAAGTTTTTGATCACATGCTCAAAAGGTTTGTTGTTCTCTACATATGTTCTTGAAACAATAGCATATAATTTTATAATGGAGTCTTTATGTAAAACCCCCAATGTGCCGCTTGACAAATTTTATGAACAATATTTACTTGCAACTTATTATTATTATCATGAATATAGGCTTACTTCTTTCGTATTAATTTTGATAGATATAATCAATGTGATATTTTTTGTTGGTTAAATTGGTTTTGTTCAAATGTTTCATGGATGTTGGTCTTCAACTCATCTGTTGAATATCAGATAGAGATATCAGTTAAATGTTCACACAGCTTTATTGCTAAGCAAAAATCAAGTTAGTCTCTAGATTAATGGCTGAAATATGGCTCTGATTTGCGAACTGTTCCTATATACACATCCAGTTACATTTTGTGTCAGTGCCCATTTTTGACATTGGTGTATCAATTATATTGTTAGTGTAAGGATTATAATGTTGCATGTTTGCTTATGTGAATAAATGTTTCTAGAATGACATACAGGAGACAAAAACGCTGGTGGAATGCTTATATTCTCTTCTACGAACGTGTTGAGGAATCGGACGATGACAAATTATCCAAGAACATACAAGATCTTAGCATTAGTAAGTCTAATCATGTTTTATAATAGGAGCATTGGTCCTGTGGTTGGACCGGGATTTGGGATCAAGGGGTCCATGGTTCAGAACCTGTCTGAACCATAGTAATTTCTTAGAGCCAGAAGATTATATTTCATGGTCACTCTCCAACCAGTTGTACAAGTGGATACGTGAGAGGGAATTTTAAGCCAATGTGCAATGGCAGCTCAGAGCTCCAATAGTTGATGGACTACTTATGAACCAGTGACCAAAAGTTAAAGTTTATGGTCTGTTGAATTTAGTCTCCTAGAAACAGACTTAACCCAACTTTATTAATAAATGGTCATGTATTTATAGTTCCATGGCCTTAATTAGAGTTTGAATAGGTTACAAATAGATATCATGGTGATGAAAGCAGCTAAGAGTTAAATTTTGACTTGTTCATTTAATTGGTTAATTCAGTCAAGTGCATCTATATGCTACAGAAATATTTTTAATTGGCAATATTGTAAAACCTCAATATTATAACCACTTCATTATAACAACCACATATTTTTTAACAGATTTCTGGTGTTTTCAGTTGCATTTACTATAAACATCAAAATTTGTATGTTACTTTTTTATCCAATTGTCTTTCATTATTGAGCTTCTATGAAGTATTCTGTGTTATAAATTTTTCTGATTTATTTACAGCACAAAAACCAAAGATGCCGAAGGCTATAGAGAAGTGTGTTCGTAAACAAAACATCATGTTTATGCATGAGAAAACACAGTTTAGTCCAGAATATTTCCAGTTTATGAAGAGATTACTTACATGTAACCAGATATATACACATGCTAGTACTGCACAAGAAAAGTTGGTATGTAACACATTGCTATCATTTATTTATGTATGTTTTATGTTCGGAGTAATTGTAATTTATCAAAAGTACATTGACTGGCATATAGGGGCTGAGATTGCACAACATGGCTTATGCCTGCCTTAGTCTCAAAAGAGCTTATATATAGACGCCTTCCTGTCAGTTATACTAAGATACAAAATTTCTTGGTTTCTTCCAATTTCTTTATTCAGAAACTTGTCATGAACACTTCAGATTTTTGTTTTAGTGAGGCACAAATAATAATAATACACTTCCGACTTTCCATTCTACTTTAAACGTTTATCATGGCTTTACTCATAATCTATTGATTTATCTTAGTAAATGTAGAATTTTTCGTGTAGAGTAGTAAATGTAGAATTTTTCGTGTAGAGTAGTAAATGTAGAATTTTTCGTGTAGAGTAGTAAATGTAGAATTTTTCGTGTAGAGTAGTAAATGTAGAATTTTTCGTGTAGAGTAGTAAATGTAGAATTTTTCGTGTAGAGTAGTAAATGTAGAATTTTTCTTGTAGAGTAGTAAATGTAGAATTTTTCGTGTAGAGTAGTAAATGTAGAATTTTTCGTGTAGAGTAGTAAATGTAGAATTTTTCGTGTAGAGTAGTAAATGTAGAATTTTTCTTGTAGAGTAGTAAATGTAGAATTTTTCGTGTAGAGTAGTAAATGTAGAATTTTTCTTGTAGAGTAGTAAATGTAGAATTTTTCGTGTAGAGTAGTAAATGTAGAATTTTTCGTGTAGAGTAGTAAATGTAGAATTTTTCGTGTAGAGTAGTAAATGTAGAATTTTTCGTGTAGAGTAGTAAATGTAGAATTTTTCTTGTAGAGTAGTAAATGTAGAATTTTTCTTGTAGAGTAGTAAATGTAGAATTTTTAGCGTAGAGTAGTAAATGTAGAATTTTTCTTGTTGAGTTTTCTGAAGTAGTATTTATGTCATTTATTTTATTACAAGACTTCAATCTTTCTATATTTCAGTCTCAAGAAGCTGAACACCTTGCTATGCTGAGTACAGAGCTAGCATCTAAGTTTTTATTTACAGTGGGCTTTCACACAAAGAAATCTCTTCGGTAAATTTTCTACATTCAGTATTCAGATATTTATTGTGCAGTAATTAATTGTTCACCTGACATCATCAGTAAAAATCATTTATTTCTTATACACACTCCTCTAATACAGTAAACCCTCATTATTAAGGTCACCTGTGGAACATGGAAAATGGTCTTAATATCAAGGTGGTCTTATTATCAAGTTGAAACAGTGGATATATTCAATATAGGTCTGAAAGTAATCGTAATGAGGTGGTTGTATTGTTGAGATGATCTTTCAGTGAGGTTTCACTGTAATATTATTCTTGCCGGTTGATTTTTACCAAAGAACTGGAAAATTAAATCTTTATCTGGTAATGATAGTAGAAGTTAAATCATTATTGGTAAAAATAAGCTTTTTGTAGAGTTATGTATTTATGTATGTCACATTCTGATCAGGATAACATTTATGTGGTCCTTCAGTTTTGATTTATTTTATTTTTGCAGAGGTTCAGCTACTGAATGGTATGAAGCCTTGACATGTAATTTAAGATCCAGTAAAACTGTGAGACGATGGTTTGCACAGCATGTGATGTACGCTCAGCCTGGTAGATTTGCTGAATATTTACTAGAGTGTCCGAGCTCAGAGGTACATCTTCTTAAATACTACCTAGTGCCCATTTTGTGAATGAAGAAAACTGATATCATGTCGCATATATTCAGGAGTTTGTGCAGTCTAATGTTTATTTCCAATGGAAAATATTTAATCAGATTTAGACTTTCATATCTAATATTTAAGCATTTTCTCTTCTGAATCATTTAGTATTTGGAGTAAGAAATGAATTTTGTGATATGCAATTAGATTGAAACTAATTGTGATAACATAATCATTATCATGTTTTTGGATTGTTATATTATTCATTGATTTATTTGTCATAATAGGTTATGCAACATGCCTTGTATTCAAAATTAATATTGTTTCAGGTTCGAAATGCATTCTGCAAGGTTGTTGTATGTCTAGCTCATTTCTCACTCAATGATGGCCCATGCCCTCCACCTCTTGTACAGGGTTTGTATGGTAGGTATTTCTTCTACTGTTTTACTGTTGTTGTTGATGTAAGTTCTAACTAGACTGTCTAACTAGATTTAGTCACCTTAGTCTGTTTGATTACTTTGGCAGGGCTCAACAAATCTACTCGTGCGCTCGTAATTACGAGTAGAAATTGACTAAGGATGAGTTGAAATTACTGTAGAACTAGTTAAAATTCTTAGCTTGTTGTCCTGCAGGATGAGTAGTCTGAAAAAAATTGTCAAGCCTTGTTTGGTTTCATATTGTTTGTTGTTTAATGCTGGCAACTGGGTTTGATTTTATCACTTAAGCAATCTTTTTAAATCATATCATATAATTCTTATTAATAAGATTTGTTAATATTTCTTATAAGCCCTACTTGTTATGATGTAGAATATTTTGTACTACCAAATAAATATTCTTGCACAAAAAGGGAATTAGATTTGAATTGTTACTGTAGTGGAATCAAATACTTGATGTTGATGCTGGAATAAAGGACAAAAATATTTTTTGTCAAAATTATTAAAAAAATTTTCGGGTTG
Source organism: Lutraria rhynchaena (assembly GCA_008271625.1). Lineage (NCBI taxonomy): Eukaryota > Metazoa > Mollusca > Bivalvia > Venerida > Mactridae > Lutraria > Lutraria rhynchaena. Next base: position 2,637,851 of record VIBL01000004.1, on the reverse strand, counting down.
GGGGATTCCCTGAATGAGTCAGTCGCGTAATTGCAAACTAACCCTTTTATTTAATGATGGCTTAAGTTATAGCTGATGTATCTATGTTTACAGCTGGCCATTCTGCAGATCCAAATGATACACTAAGTGATCACTTGCTGACAGCAGTACTGAATTTATTGAAGAAAGAAGTGTCAGAACATGGACGACATCTGCAGCAATATTTCCATTTGTTTTTGATGTACTCAAATCTAGGAGTGGCTGAGGTAAGATATTTCCGATTTTTCCTAGATCTGTTTTTATGTGTCCGTTGAATTATACACAGGGTGTACTAGTGTGTGTTTTCCTTCTCTCAGTGGAATTCCTCATTTTAGATATATTTTACATGAAAGTGTTCAGATCTGGTCTGGTCTGCTCAGAAATAATGTTTCTTGCTTGATGGGTGAGGTATTTTCCTCTCTTTATGTGTTGTGTGATCACACACCTGTAAAACTACATTATTTCAAACTATTGATTTGCTGTGGTTTATGTAGCAAAACACTCCGAATCTAGTTGCATGAATACCTACCTTATAATAAATGTTTCACCTTATTTTGCATTTGTTGATACTTATTTGATAAGTGAAATGATCTTAAGTTATGTATTCTTTTTGATATTTTCAGAAACTGCATTTACTGAAATTAAATGTGCCAGCTCTGTTTATGACAGTTGCATTAGATGAAGGTCCTGGGCCACCGATCAAATATCAATATGCTGAACTTAGCAAATTATACTCTGTTGTTTCTCAACTAGTTCGATGTTGTGATGTGTCCTCAAAATGTACATCATCTGTGGTAAGTGATTTATGTGATATGATTATTTTATTGAAATGATTCACCTTTGTTAGATAGCAGAATAGAGGCCTCCATGTTCGAATGGTTATGGTCTCTGACTAGTAATCACTTGCCCCTTACCTCTGTGAGTTTGAATCCCACAAGGGACCTGACAAATTTCACTTGTGAGGAAGCTGTCCAATTAGCTTATGGAAGATCGATGGTTATACCAAGTTGTAAGTTGTCTTCCTCCACCATTGAAGCTAGAAAGTTGCCAAATGACCCTGGCTGTAGGTATTACATTAAACCCCATTAAAAATGATCACATTTTGTACGCTTCATATGAGGCATAGTGCTATCTCAATTTACTATTGCCTATTAGGATGAATTGTATTAAAATTTTCAAGTTTTTATTTGTATATTGTTAATAATTCAACAGTTTACTGTTAAAGGCACGAGCTTAGTGTTTGATGCGCTTAACAGGGTTAATGACGAGTAAGAAGACAGATAAAAGATTGCACCTGTGTTGTTGTTTTACAGAATCAAGAACCAAAACCCAATCCATATGGTGATCAGATATTGATGCCTATACAACCACAAGTTGCAGATATACTTATTGCTAGAACTAGTTACGTTAAAAAACTTCTAGAAGATTGTAATAACTCAGAAGATACAACAAAATTGTTACGGGTATGTTTACTGATTGATAGTTTCATATTTGGAACATACTGACTGAAATTTTTACTCATAGTTATACCGGTAAATACAAATGTTTGTATTCAAACGCTTAAGTGATCTTTGATCAATAATAGCTCTCCTTGTTTGGTAGATTTAATTCTGATGTTGATGCACTTTGTTGACAAGTATTTTACTTATGCCATTTTATTGGTCACAGTTTGTGATGTTTGTCTGATAGAATCAAAAATGTAAAAATGGAGGTTGGTCTGTTAGCATAGTCTTTGTTACAGTGCAGATCTGTTGATTGAAACGACATTTGTCAAGATGTAGGTAAAGCACTGGTTGAAAGTTGGTATTTTGGAACCCTTGGACACCATGCCTGTGAACCAATTCATGCATAATACAAAAATATATTAAAACCCCAATATTAAGACCACAAAGGTTATTAAGGTGGTCCCATTATTGTGTTGAAGCATAAATTAGATATTGAAAACTTGTCCAAAAATGAGCAGCCATAATGAGGTAGTGTTAACATTGTGGTCGCTGAATGAGGTTTTACTGTACTCTTATTATGTTTGACTATCATCCCTTCATTGCAACAAAGTTGTTATTGTATTTTTATTTAAACAATTGCTAACTATGTTGCTCTAATTTGATGTAATTTGCTCTTATGTTATTTTATTTGTATGTTTATTAATGTTTTTCAGTATTGTTCCTGGGAGAACCCTCACTTTTCATCCACAGTGCTTAGTGAGCTGTTATGGCAGGTATGTATTATGGGTATGATCTTACGGTTAGGAAGTGATATATTCCCATGTTGATATTCTATCAATTTATAAAGTATTGGCAGTTGTTTGGCTGCGAGAATTATATCATGAGTGTGTAGTTCTTACCACAAAAAATTGATTGGCCTTCACATAGCTTTTTACATGATGACAAGAAGTACATTTTTAGTTGGCCCTTAGATTTTCCAGCTCTGAATAAAAACAAGTACTCCATGATGTCATTGTCCAGTGTAGTTAATAGGTTAAGATCTGATGAGTAAATGGATGTGTTTAACTGTTGAATAATGCATGGATGGATTTTCTTTATATTATATTTGTTATGATTCAGATGATGCTAGAGTAAATATTATTTATTTAACCCTTTGCCTCTTAATACCACTTTTCCCTGTATCTGAAGCAGACGACTTTTGAAAACATGGTGGCAAAAGAAACTATTGCTTGTAATTAGTAATGGCTTCTTTTGCCACAATGTTTTCCACTCTGTCAGGGAGAAATAACCAAATTTTCTTAAATAAATTGATGTTTGGTATATTTGCTTTGAATTTGGAAGAGTCCAAAATATGCTTATGAGGCAAAGGGTTAATGATGTTGTTATGTTGAATAAAATGCATGATTCGTTATATGCCATTATATGTGATTGTTTACACTGTGTCATTTTTGTTCATCCACTTCTTTAATCCCAGAGGTCATAAATTTGTCCTTAGCTGATCAGCGTACTTGCTAACAGTTGTATGAAATTGTATGTTAAAGTATTTGTATTGTACAGTATCTAAGATTACAGTAAGTGTTCTATCTTAGGTATTCTCAAGTTTATTTTGCTGCATTCATGCGTAATCAAATACTAGGTTAGTCTCTAGTTTTTGTGTTCCGGTAGATGTCTACGTTATAAAATATTGATGTTATATTTCCAGGTGGCATATTCTTACACGTATGAGCTACGACCGTACTTAGATCTACTATTACAGATGTTATTACTTGAAGATTCTTGGCAAAATCATAGGATACACAATGCTCTTAAAGGTAACACTTTCCAACCACAACAACATGTCGTAAAATTGTCATATTTACAAAGTGTTTGAGGATGCAATTTTTCTGCTTATTGAATGATCATAGGGTTATTTTTAGCAAACACTTAAGTTAAATTGATAGGTTGATTGCTCATTGAATGTGTCAGACTGTTGAAATGGAATGTATAATTTTATTGTTTTGTAATTATTATTTATTTTATTATAAAGTATTGAAGAACAAATTGTTCAAGTTTACTTAAATTATGTGTGGTTTTGTATGTTTATAGGTATTCCAGATGACCGTGATGGTTTGTTAGATACTATACAAAGATCTAAGAGTCATTATCAGAAGAGGGCTTATCAGTGTATTAAAATGATGGTCGCTTTATTTATGCAGTAAGTTTCTTGTATCTAAATATTTCTGTTAATGTATGCAGTTGTCAGTGCTACAATCTGTTTATGAATAGTGTTATTTTCGGTGAGTGTTCAAAATAAATATTTCCAGACTGCGTATATTTTGTAACAACTTATTTTAGGGGCAGTAGATTCCATAATATAGCCACTTTAAATTGTGCTGGTATTTAAAGACCCATGTTTGTTTGAATTATTCATAAGTAAGAAATTCTTACTATAATTTTAGCACCACTTTAAGAAATATTGTTGGATCACATTGTCTATCTTATGTTTCTTTTATTTGACAAAGTGTTGATTTTCCTCAACTTGAGGAGAAGTTGCCGGCTCCTTGTGGAAGGGTAAGTTAGTACTGGTTAGTATATAGTCCAGGAAATCTGGTTAGGTGAATATAACTGAAAAAATGTTGAAAAACGGTATTTAACCTCGGTGACAATAAGTCACATAAAAACAAACGATATGTTTATTTTTTCACCACTTTACAGCTGTCCACCTGCCCAGCAGATGTTATTGAACAATGTAGACCTGAAAAGAAGATGGACAATGGCAGTTGAATGGCTGAACGATGAATTAGAAAGGGTAAAAAATCTTACTTAATTACAAAAGTGGTTTCATTCTGAACCTAGGGATATGTGTGTGTTATAGTCAGTCCAGATGTTCTAACTAGCATTAAGTGAATTCAGTCCATTTGTATTATGGATTAAGTTAAGATGATTGAATTTTAGATGATTAATTGGAAATAACTGTTTATATTCACAATTTAATTGTTATGATATAGTGGTATTGTACATTAGGGTACAATGAATTTATTGTTAGGCTTTTTAATTTTTCTGATTTATCATTCATTCTCTAGTGGAAAGAAGTGTGGGCAGATTCATATCAAAATTATTATGATATGGTAGCTTGTTCTTTTTGGCATTTTCAATATATACAATAATTTTGCTAATAAGATTTTAGCTATTTCCTAAATGATTGTATAAGCACTGTGAAAATAAACTATGTTATTAATTAATATATAACATAATTTTTCAGAGACCATATCCAGGTAACACTCAGTATACGTACAATAACTGGTCACCACCAGCACAGTCTAATGAGACATCCAATGGGTAAGATGTATTTACAGTACTCTGTCATCTATGTTGTATCTCAAGTATTCATTTCCAGGCCTAAGATTGATCTGTTTTATGTCATATTGTTCTCCACTTAATTAAAGTTTTGAACTTTGTATAATAGCATCAAATTCTCACTGAATGGTGGATCTTATTTTGCATGTTAACTAAAACTTGTCCATTAATTCAAGTGAAAAAGTAATGACAAATTTGTTACAATTTTTTTTGTGTAGTTTGTTTATACTAATTTATTAAGCAATTTTGCTTATATTAATCACGCTTGAGTCCGCTTCCTGGACACTATACCAGTACTACGTCCGAAAAATGGGATTGTGAAGTTCATGAACGAAACCCGTCAAAGCCGTTAAAGGACCTTCGGATCATAGCTCGGACGCTCTATCTCTAGACCACGATGCCTCCATTTTTGTGTAGTTTGTTACACATATCAGTAATAATGCTTTGCTGTATATGGTCAGTCTTGTCTGACATAGATGTTTCAGACATTTCAACAACTGAATTACCTCAGAAACTTGTTGTTTATCTTGATACTCGTCTTTATTTACAGATATTTCTTGGAGAGGTCTCAGAGTGCTCGGGTCACCTTAGCGAAGGCAATAGAATTATGTCCAGACCCAGAAGAGGTATTACTAATATTTTGATTCCATTTAAATTCAGGGTATCTGAGAATTCTAAACATAATTACCGGTACTTTTATTTTAATGTAGCATTAAAAGAAAAACATCAAACCTTGAAAATGGCTGAGATAAAAAGTAGTAACTGAAATGAGTCCAAAAGAACTCTAACCAAGAGTTAGTGTATGATTTATAAGGCTTTGATGTCTTTAAATGCTCATGTGTTTAAGATATTGAATTTGAGATAGTTGTCAGTATTGTCAGGGTCTTCATGATTATATCATTTAGGATCCGGAGGATGCTGAATTAACTGATGAACAAGAAGGATCCCATATGGAAGAGTCACAAGGGGTCATTCGGGAGGAATTTGAGGGGTCGTCACAAGGTCAAAGGTCAGCTGATGGTCGGCAAGTACAGAACAATCAAGTAAGCCTGAATTTCCTGACATAGAAGCTATTTAAACAGTTTGTGAGGACATTTAGATAGTTGATGTTTCAATAAAACCGGAAGCTGAAGTTGGGAATTATCATAGTACCCAAGAGGTGTAGCTTTTGCTTTGCACTTCTCTGATTTTAATGAATGGCTTTGGAGGAAGGGTTTTTGTATAAAATTTGTTGCTTGCTAGTTTCTTTTTCTTTTTGCTATATAAGGTTTTAAGTGAAGTCCCTTAATATATTTGCAATGAAGAAGTTGGTAATAAGTGCATTACGTTTATTATCCATCATTGGTTTTATTTACAGGTAACTGTTGAGAAATCTCAGCCTGTTGCTCCCAACAACCAGATCAACAATCAACTAAATACACCATCAACCAGTGAACAACAGCAACAACCTGTAACACCAGATAACTCTGAAACTGGTGAAGAAGAAAAGGAGAAGAGTGAATCCAAGGTGAATTAAAACTCTTCTTGATTCAGATATTGTTTTGTTGGATAGTATTTTTTCATTTGGCATTTTAGTTTAATCAGTCTTTGCGCTTACCCACTAGCTCAAAGCCTAGGACTAGTTATTTTCTATTCCAGTTGGTGGACTCTCAAATTATGTATCTGGACTAGTGCTAAATGGTTTATTTTGCAATTGGCCACTTAATAAATTAATTGTTCAATTGAACTCAGAAATAAGTATTAAGTCTTATCAGTGTGATAGACCTGATCTGTTTACTTGTTAGGGATTTCATTGAAACAAATCAGTCTTGTAGTACTTGTTGTATGTACTTGTATTGGCTTAATGTATTAAATGTAGTCTGTCCACTTAAGTATTTGGTAAATGAGTTCCTTTACTGTGGGGGTGCAGTAAAGAAAGAAAGAACAAACATTACCAAGGCATCACAAGTTAATGTCAATTAAAAGCCAGAAGAACACGTAGGAATTTATTTTCAGTGATATTGTTGAGATTGTTATGTTAAACACGACCTTATGTTTTTGCCCAAAATACATTTCTTTGATAGTTTTACATTAAATCAATGTCTGATATTTTTTTATCGTCTCAGATATCATCGGAAGATGTTGAAAAAAAGGATGAAAAACAGCCAAGTAAACCTGCGCCAGAGCCGAGCCCAAAGGTAGTGAATACAGGACCTGATGCTTCAAAGAAAAATAAAGGAAAACCTGTCTGAAAAAAAAGATGTTTCGTTTCTGACATTACAAAGTGTGATGATATAGGATTTATATAAGATGCCCTTATTATAGATGGTCAATTTGTGATTATTATTTTATACAGTCATTATTGGAGTGGATTAACTAGATTCATTCTGTTAAGTGTTGTTTAAGTTAATTTTCATGCTGCTGTTATCTTATGAAATGAAATGAAACTTAGAAGTATGTTACGGAAGGTAAAATGATTTAAACTGGGCAATATGGTATCAGTTTAAGTCTTCAAAAATAGGTTTCATGTTAATTAATGTTGTATGAAGCTTCTATAAAGTTAAATTCATCTCACTAATTTGGCCATTGAACCAAATGTAATTTTTTTTAATCTTGAACATGTTTATTGTCTTAATTTCTAAATGCCACATCAATTGTAACCTATATAATGATAGCTTGTGCATAGTATATGTACATATATACAATATGAAGTTATGCGTAATATCCTTATAAGGATTATCCTGATAAGGCCAGAGAAGTAATAGTTGTGTTTCTGGTCACCCAAACCAGCCTTAAGTTTTGGCTCTGTCACTAAAGTTTTTAACTGCAAAATCCAAAGAATAAAAATATTTCTTAATGAATCATACCTCCAAAGTACGAAAGTTAAGAAATGTGTAGGAAAACAAAAGAAAAGTTTTGCAACCTAGCTGCCCTATATTTGGAACAAGTAACCATAAATGCAAGAATTTCTTTTTTCTAGGCTAACATAGCCTATATTCATAACATCTTTAGACTTATTTCCAGATTTTTTATTACAATGCCTTATGGTGACTTGAAAGAATTTACTCCAAAAAATGATATCTCAAATGATTTTTTTTTGTACTGTATAATGTTTTAAAAATGTTTTAACGAGTGAGTTTTTAATTATTTTCAGATGTTAGTTTTTGTATTCATTACTATTTTATTGGAATGATGTATCATGCTATATTATACTATAGTCCACAGGGTCATGCTGTTTATTACTGGAGATTCTTATTCTACTAGCTAAACATTGCAATTAATTGTATGACTGCGTGTATTAGAGGTTATCATACTTATTCGCATTTGTTTTCAAAGTTAAACAGAAATTCTTTGTGTAATCTGTTTGAAATCCAGTTTCCAGTTTTAAAAATCAAACATTACTACAGGTAGTTTCTTGTTTGTTTCATCTGTAGATGTTTAGTGTCCAGAATATAAGGTTTTCATCTCTTAGTTTCTGTGTACGATAGGGGCCGTGACTTGTTTTCTCGATGTATCACCTTGTGTAATATTTATTTGTAGATATAGTGCGAACTTATTTAACAAAGGTATGCTTTGGTTCAATTTTTATTAAATTCATTTCTGTTGATCAGAGGCGATTCTTAATTCACCAGTATTGTTTGGATTTGCTTAGATAAATAAAAAATGCTTGACACATAGCATCTATCGTGAACTGCATACAATTTTGTTTTGGTAAATCTTGTATGAATGATTGATTTGTTTGTATTGTTTGTGTGCAAAAATTGCTGTGAAAATGTTATACACACCGTGCATTATTCTCATAGCCAATAAGTAGACATTTACTAAATAAAATAATGCAAAACTCAAACAATTTCCTTTACAATAGGATTCTTATCTGTGAGATAGTATTTGTTGTGGATTGATCCTTATGTTTCCTATTAGGGTGCTAAGTGGAATTAGCTAAATTATTATTATTATTCTGAATGCTGTGACTGAAAAACTGTTGATTTTTATTACTGTATGTAAGCTGAAGAATTTCAGCACTGGTTATGTCTAGCTTTTAGATGATGGAATTACAAGAAATGATGTCCACAAAATTGAATGTATATTTAGTGAGTTTAGTCATTGTTTTGTGCAAGATGAAAATTGTTTTATTATTTATAAACTGTATATATCAACATATGCATCTGTCATGTGTTGTCTTGTTACAAAAACAAGGCTTCTGTTCTGAGTCTCATTTTTGGACTCGATGCATGTTTTTGTTCTGAAAAAGCAACATGTTTTGAGTTGCCCATTATGTTTCTTGTACATGTTAGAAATATGCTGTTGTTACTGTTGTTGTGGTGTTTTGGTGCGACTAATGTAAATATACCGCGATGACAAAACGCTTGTATCACATTGCAAAGTAAAAAATAATTTATTGTTGTTCTTATTTGCTTTTAAGTCCATTGTTTAATGTATTTGTGGAACACTTTATTTGTTAGTTGTGTATGTGTGTACATAGTATAACATATGTCTTGATGGTACAGCTTAAATATTACTTTGTTATTGCATATGATTGCTGTACATAGAGATATTAGACCTGTATATTGATACTGTAAGCACATAAATTTGATGTTATTATGAAGAGTTAGGAGAAGATTTAGGTTGAACTACATTTTTTTGCAATGTTTGCTATGGATATTACATGTTTATGTGTACATGCAGGTGATTAACTCGATATTGCTTTCTATGGACTTTGTGTGTGATAATTTCTGAAAATGTTTCTCTTATCTTTCTTATTTTCCCTTCTGTCTGTCTTGTCTGTCGTCACATTTGGTTATTTTGTAACCTTTGTCCATTTCATGTCCCTCTCAAACAAAAAACATAAGAAGTAAATACTATAGATTTGGTTGTTTACATACTTAAAAATCAATGCCCTCCGTTTCCTTACTTATCACAATACTTTCATCCTGGAATCTTGATTTAATGGTTTATCTGGAGTGACTACTCACTAAAGTTCCCTACAACATAAACCTATTTGTTTACTGCACTTTTCAGTTAGTATAGATTATGAAATGATGCTTCACTATAAAAATGTTAAAGTCTAGAAAATTTTATTTAGTGTTATGTTTTGCTTTTTAATGATTTTAAAATGTATTAAATTTGAAACTGTTGGCAACAACGTTCATGTTTTTACATTCAAACTTAATTTGACATTTCTTGGCAATTAAACTTGTTTTATATGAAAAACAATAACTTAGAAGTACATTCAGTGCGAACTGATCTGACTATTTATTTAGAAGGTTGAAATAAGGTGATACTTGTTTTTGTATTCTTGCCTTGTCACGTGTAATAATCAAAATCTTTTGATGTTGCTTAGCAACCATTTTTGAAGTTCATAAACTTAGATTTTTTTGTCTTTTATTACCTATTAAACTGACAAAATGTTCTGTTTATGTATTTGTTACCCTGCTTGTTTGAAAGTGATCTTTTTAAAAAATCTTTTTTTTTATAAACTGTCCTCTTTAATGAGAGAAGCATTCTTTTTGAATTAGACAGTGTGTAATATGGTGAGTATGGTAGAAGAATGTAAGAATTTTTAAAGAATTGCTAGTTCGCTTTACTTGCTGAACAAAATGTTAGGGTTTTTTTTTTGCATTTCTTTACTACCAGAAAACTATGATATTCTATATTGTGAAATATTTTCATGGTATTTCTCTTACAAGTCAGAATTGTGCCATTCTTAGTGAAGGGGACATGTTTGCTTTCATACTTCAGTGTTTGTATGAACTGTATAATTTATTTCTCATCATTTTTTGTATTCATACTGAATAAACCTATTTCGTTGCTTGAATGTGATTGTTCCATATCGAGGATCTAAATTATTTTATAATTAAGTAAACTTTTTGACACATGATTTGTTGTTGTTCTTGTATACAAGCCATTTGTTAATAAAACATTATAGTTGATGCATGTATTATTAGTTACATGGCTTCTCACTGACCCAATACCTTGAAACAGGATCTGTAAATAAATATCTGGTGAGAGCAACTCTGTCAGTAAGAAGCCATATAATGAATTTATTTTACCTAGAACCATTCATAGATCAATTTGTCAAACTTTTATGCCATCTCAGCCAGTTTTATTTTGAAGTTATGATTAAGGACTGGATATGTATTGCTACTGACCTAATACTGGAAAATTTTAGGTCAGCATGTGACTCGCTCCACTAATAAACTAGTATTTCATACAAGGTAAGTACTAGGTTATCAAAATTAATATACCCACTTGATGTAAGTACTATTACTTGAATAGCCACTAATTGGAAGTAGATGTTATACATTTGGCAAACACATTGGCAAAAGTTGAGTTTAAAAAAAAAATGGGAAATTTTAACCACAGTGCCACAGAAACAAAAACCAGTAGGGTCCAGACCTGGGAAAAAGTAGGTTCCAGAAAACTTGTACCATGCAAATATACAGACACATTAGTCACTTAATGGGTTCGATATGATTCATCTAGTAAAAAACATGAGTGCTTACTATATGTAAAGAGGTTGCTAGTCCATGTATGTCTGTGTAAGACTTGCTCGATTGTGTGGTAAGGTTCAGAGAACTGTTAATAGATGTAGTTTTTTTATATTTGCTTCAAGCTAACATCATTCAACATTATGAAAAAGCAGTCTATTGCACCAATGAATAGCCAGGTTTATTAAGCTTTTAGTAAGCAGTTTTGTATTGCATATTTAAAATGGTCATTGAATAGTAAATCCATATTACTCAGACAACCTTGACATTTCCAATACAAAATGTTCTTACAATTAGCAGTATGGAAGTTATTCAGGCATGATTCAGCCATAGTCTTAAGTCATGTTTCAAGTTTAATAAATGGGACCATGATGCCATTTTTAGGCATTTGCTATGACATGATCAAGAATCGCAAAATTACAGAAATATTTGTAGAAATCAGAAGTTTAGGTCATTGAACTTTACCTAGATTTTTGATACACCAGTAGATAAAAATGATCTAAAATATTTGTTTGCATCAAATAATTATGCTGGAATTTCAGACTGACAATTCACTGTTAAAAAAATCTAAGCTCTAAAGAGTAAATTACTGACATGAAAACATTTTAAGTCCAAATATCAAGTCTTGAAAACTGGGTATGTAACACTGGCTTCATGGATTGTAGCTATTTCGACAGCAATTTTTAAGCAGAAATCATTCCAATGGTATTATTAAAAACATTCACTTTTATCAGATCAAAAAGAAGGTACAAAAATTATTGCTGGAATCCAACACAAACCAGGCATGGCATGATTGCTACAATTACAGTTTTATCTTGGCCAAGATGTCTATGAAAATGGGTCCTTGTCAGGGGGACAAAATCACATTGATTCTAAATTAGAACTCTTTCTAAATGTGATAAAAGTAAAAAAAAGAAGTTCATTTTGTGCACTTTATTTTCATATTTTCTGAAGGTAAATTTTATTTCGGGTTTAAGTTTGTTGTTGTTTTCAGTCTTAGGCAGCTTCTCCTTCCTCTTCTTCTTCATCAAACTCGCCTTCCTCTTCAGCTGTTGCATCTTGGTATTGCTGATATTCTGATACCAAATCATTCATATTAGATTCTGCTTCAGTGAATTCCATCTCATCCATACCTTCACCAGTGTACCTGAATGAAATAAATACACCACATGAATAATTATTATTAAAACCCAAAGTTAGCAAACAAATTAGAATATGGCTTATTTTTACATAGCTGCATGTAAAAAAAAAGCTCTTAGTGTTTTTGGAAAGAAAAGTCCTCGTGCTAACCCAGTAGCCCTATTCGCACTCTAGTGGTAAATTGTTTATTTTCAGGTGCCCCCTTAGTTTGGGCTAGTGCTTTGAGAATCAGTTCAAACACTTAAGATAAAGAGAGAATGCTGTTAGTATGAGGTATCCAAGGAGACCACAATGTTGTATGTATTGCTGAAACATTTTTATGAAACATATTACGAAAAATGGCTGAAATAAAAATGTCATGGAGTACCAATTTAGCATGCTCTTTGGTAAAATTACTGCTGATTAATCATGAGTCATATAATAATATAATTTGTAATGGATTCAAGACCCAGGTTTCATCTGCTGAACATGTTTATTTGTACATCTGCTTGAGATTCTATGAACTGCAAGAAAACAAAATTGAGAAAATGATTTTCTATTGAATAGCAAATCCATACAAATCTGTGTTAAGACAGTAGCTCAAAAAGTAACTAACGATATACTAGTATTTCTTACCAATGCAAGAAAGCTTTGCGTCTAAACATGGCAGTGAATTGCTCAGAAATACGCTTGAACAATTCCTGGATAGCGGTGCTGTTGCCAATGAAGGTGGCGGACATTTTAAGACCACGTGGTGGGATGTCACAGACAGCGGTCTTGACGTTGTTGGGGATCCATTCAACAAAGTAGCTGCTGTTCTTGTTCTGGACATTCAACATCTGTTCATCAACCTCCTTCATGGACATACGTCCACGGAACATGGCAGCCACGGTGAGGTAACGTCCATGACGTGGGTCACAGGCAGCCATCATGTTCTTGGCATCAAACATCTGCTGGGTGAGCTCAGGGACGGTTAGAGCTCTGTACTGCTGGCTACCACGAGAGGTAAGTGGAGCAAATCCTGGCATGAAGAAATGGAGGCGAGGGAATGGGACCATATTGACAGCCAATTTACGGAGATCAGCATTCAATTGACCTGGGAAACGAAGACAAGTCGTGACTCCAGACATTGTGGCAGAGACAAGATGATTCAAGTCACCGTATGTTGGGGTGGTCAACTTCAAGGTTCTGAAGCAGATGTCGTAGAGAGCCTCGTTGTCAATACAGTAGGTCTCATCGGTGTTCTCAACAAGTTGATGGACTGACAGGGTGGCATTGTATGGTTCAACAACAGTGTCTGATACCTGAAGAGATACAAAAAATATAGAAACAAAAAATTAGTGATCAGTAAGACCATGATAATTTGTGATAATTCTAATGTTAAATTCCTGATAATATTTTGCTTTAACTTAATACAATACAGGGACAAAATTAGAAATGAATGGTAAATAAATTCATGAATAACTATGGAGTGTAAAATTTGATGAAATGAAAACAATGTATAAATTTGATGGTGATAAATGAAAATATCCAAACCATGGTCTTCACTCTTACTGATTTAATTCTTACTGAAATTTAATCATTCATTCACTTAACTATTATGTATCATTTCAGTATTCATTGTAAATTATTCAAATCTTACACAAAATTCATACCTTAGGTGAAGGTACAACAGAGAATGTATTCATGATTCTGTCTGGGTATTCTTCACGGATCTTGCTGATGAGGAGGGTACCCATACCAGATCCGGTACCACCACCAAGAGAGTGTGTAAGTTGAAATCCCTGAAGACAATCGCAGCTCTCAGCTTCCTTTCTTACAACATCCAGCACCGAGTCCACTAATTCAGCCCCTTCTGTGTAATGACCCTTAGCCCAGTTGTTACCAGCCCCACTCTGACCAAACACAAAATTGTCTGGACGAAAGATTTGTCCAAAAGGACCTGATCTGACAGAGTCCATGGTACCAGGTTCCAAGTCAACCAAGATAGCTCGTGGTACATACTTGCCTCCTAAAAAAATAAGATTTATAAAAAAAATTGAAATAATATTCACCATTTCTTTGTATACTAGATGAACATAAAATTATGTGATTTTATTTCAATTCACTCTGAGAGAAGAATATTAGGTTACTTTATTTACAGGCAAAAACTGGGGAAATTAACGAAAATTTAAACTTTCTTCAATTGGCACTCAAGGAACAACCTGAGGAGCCAGTCACCAGACAGTTTATGTTTTTATGTAACTTATTGTCACTGGTGTTTAATGCCTTTTTCAATAATTTTTCAGTTATATAATATGGCAACCGGTACACCGAACCAGTTTTCCTGGACTATAAGCTAACCAGTACTAACTTACCCTTCCACAAGGAGCCGGCAACTTCTCCACAGGAGGAAAATCAACATTTGTCAAATTTTCATAAAAAGATATGACCTGCCGCAACCTGGATTCGAACCCGGATCTTCAGGTTGCAAGTCCAGTGCACTAACCACTGGACCACAGCCTCAGTCACCAGACAGACAAATGTCAGATAAATTGCTATCTATCAATAGTGGAGAAATAATAAGACAGACTTGTAAGTGAATCCCACATAAGTGTGTAGATAAGGTACATATTGTTTTAGTTTACTTCTAAAGGATTCTGCCTCACCTTCAGACACTGACACAAGAGAATCCTTTGTGGTTGAAAAAATTGACATCTCTGGATATTAAAATTTTCAATTAAATGCCGACATCAAATGATCCTAAATCCTCTTGATATAGATGTTAACAACTTTGTGCACTGGTTGGTGGACATGAATTTAACTGCCATTATAACAAGCTGAAATTATTAATCTTCCAAGCTACCTGCAGTCAGTGATTTTTTTCGTATTTTACAGCTGAATATTGGCTGCTCCCCTAGCCCCAAAAAGTTACATCTTACCCTAAAAATGCTATATAAATAAGTGACAGTTTTTCAAATTTCCCCCTTTTTTCTGATTTATTGCGCTATATTTTCCCCTTCAGAAAGCTACAGGTAGTAGACATATGTCCGTCATTCATGGGTGTCCATAAGCGCATATTGCACTGTAGTTGACAATTTTTTAAAGACACACCTAACCAGTATATGGCAAATACAGAAAACAGCCATGCATTTAAATGCATAAAATAAATGCTTTTACAACATAAAACCGATTATTCCTGCTGAATGCCGACTTTGATTGTAAACTTTTCTGGTCATCAAAAAATTGACTCACTGAAAATAACATGCGCAGGTAATGTACATTTTAATTTATACCTGTAGCTTCATTGTAGTACACGTTGATTCTTTCAAGTTGTAGATCTGAGTCTCCATGATAAGTTCCAGTTGGGTCAATGCCATGTTCATCAGAGATGACCTCCCAAAACTAAAAAATATATTTATTTTCAATACATACAAACATTAATCAAGAGACTCATGAATTAACATAAAACGACATTAAAAATGTTGAAATAAGACGTGATTATGGAAAAATCTGGATGGTGAATGTCAAGTTTTTGTTAACTGAAATAGGTTCTTGATATTCAAAGTATGCTTTCAAATTCATTACGATTACAGTATCATTGTTATTCTATACCTTCATGATTTTCCCCCATTTTTGCATTTGTTGTGCCATTTTCATAATCAACTAATTATAATTTCAGCAACTTCTGCATCAATACATGTCAGGGCTTTTTTATCGCGGGTTGGGGAAGGGGCCTTTCTTAAATTTGGGGGAAAATAGCTCGGTATTTTTGCAAAGGGGAAGAGAAAACTTCATGCAAACTGAATTTTAGCGGAAATCTGCATGAATTTAAGGATTTTTCTGAAGGGAAGACGCCTATAAACGACCCTTGCTATAGAAGGAAAAAAGCCCTGCATGTTTTTGTTCGAATTTGAAATGAGAATGCTGCATCATAGCACGAGGGCCATCATGTGACTAAAAATTGTTTGTATTGTTCTATTAATTAATGATTCATTAGATAGACATTATGGTCAAGAGAACCGTTATACACGCAGATTACATTTACAAATATTAAAAAGTGTCTAACGAGAAATCTTCTAAACAGTATCTTGTTTGTTTTGGGTTTTCCTAGCCCAAGTAATTAGACTGTATGACGGCGAGACATTTTTTGCTGAATTCATTTCTGAAATCGGTCAACCGGAAAGCCGAACAAGTCGGGCTAGGTTTTTCGCAAAAATGATCAAGAATACGTGACGTCATTTCCGAAATCGTCGTTTTTGAAATTTTAATATGACGTTTCGACAATTCATTCAGCAATTCATCCAATGAAATTCAACACGTTGTTTCGGATTCGATTTGTAATCGTTTGTTTAAATTGTTACCAATCCAACTTTAGTTTACATTAATTTACCAAGCTAAAATGACGATGGTAGTTATAGGATTATTTATTTCTATTGGCGAAGAATCGAATGAACTTCATTTAACTATATATTGTAAATAAATTAACTTACCTTCGCGCCTATCTGATTGCCACATTGGCCAGCTTGCATATGAACAATTTCCCTCATGGTTCCGTCTGTTGTTTTTTGGTCCCAAATTCAAATTAAAAAACCGTTGACGTTTGCTTTTATACCAATCGGGCAAATTATGCACTTCATTGCGCATCAAATATATAGTACAGTTTATCCTGAGCCAATACACAACTAATAACATTTTTTAGCCTGAGAAAAATCAGACTATTAATAAGTGAGTTAATATGATAAATCAAAACATTCCTTGATAAAACAGCATGGAAAATTGCTTTAGCATGAACTAAGGAGTGTCATCCGCGGATGAATGTATCACTAAGTTGGCTGGTTTGAAAAACGCGCGAAGCTCGCGCTTCCATTCTTGGGGTGCCGATGGGGATATAAGTGTGAACAATATCCGATTGTACAATAGCTAAAATTGGTTTGATGCGTGAAGTGCCACGTTGGTCTACAGAGTTCATATCAGACATTTACAAAAATGCAGAGGTTAAAATTGATAAAAAGGTAAAGACAAATATAATTAGAAATAGTTCTACATGCATTTAAATTACGTCACTATAACATTTTTTTAATGAAAACTGGCAATTACTGAACTATATAAAATTCTGGGCGGTCATTATTTAAAAAGTCCATAATATTCCGAATTTATGATTTTTTTTTTTGATATTTGAAAATTCCTTTCATTTGAAATAAATCACACGTATATTAAAAGCTATAAAAATCAAGATTTGTTTCACGTGTAGCTGGGTACATCTTTGTACAGTTTAGGGGAGATAGTCCATGTTATC
Source organism: Lutraria rhynchaena (assembly GCA_008271625.1). NCBI lineage: Eukaryota > Metazoa > Mollusca > Bivalvia > Venerida > Mactridae > Lutraria > Lutraria rhynchaena. The sequence continues at coordinate 2,620,188 of VIBL01000004.1, read as the reverse complement.
CCTGGATTTAAATTAGTTTGATTTATTACGGTTGTCTTTTTGGGATTAGTCATTGTCAAGCAATTTCATGCTTGTTAGCATACCACACCTTTATTCTTGAAAAAAAGTCACTTGAAGAACAGGTAGTAAAGGGACAACAACTAATTTGTATGCAGATACATTACTGTGCTTTACTGGATCACATCATCACACATGTGCATTTACTTTTAACTTTACAGAAATCACTTAACACCTAGTATGATTGAAACGGGTGTGTTTGACACTACATGTATTGTCGAATAAATTTCCTAGTCAGCAAGATCCACAATCGGTACAGAATATATGTAATTTTATTGTCTATGTTTTTTTTGTATGAATTTTATGCTATGTTGTATAATAATTCTATATTGTCTCTGTAGACAGTATGATGACCACTAGATCTAACCACAAAGATATCCATATTGTTATATCACTTTTGTTAATATTATTTTATACGTTGAAAATTCAGTGCTGAACAATAACAGTACCATATAATAATACAGAAATGTACGCATGAAACTCAACGGCTACTGTGTTGATTTATGGACTGACTGAACTAACCGGAACTTCAACCCATGACTCCAAGACCCGAGTAACACATGAATTCAAAAACTATGTTTATACTATTTATTGACAATATACAAGAATCACGTGATTTTGACGATACTAGAGCCACCAATGAAACAAACAGACCCAAATGGTAATAGCAACCAACTAGAAATTGTTTACTATTTCCCCTTCGTAAACCGCGTTCATAGGTTTAACTTGGCATGAAAACTTTTCTTACAAAACCTGTAATGTCTCATTCATTATAAACCTCCGCTTTTAATGATCTTGACAGCTTGCCAATCTTTCTCATTCGACTAACCAGGATAGCCTATTATGGGCCTTTAAAGTATTGATATACACAACCCCATTGTGTAATAAAATTAGCGAACATGAGCGATCCATACTGATTGATATATGAACGTTTTAAACAGATCAACGTACCGTACTGTATGCATGATCCACATAGTTTTTTTTTTATTTTCAAATCTTGTTTAAATATGGGATTTGCATTAATCGTTACAGTATGAGTGTTCTTTCGTGCTGTCCTTTCTGTTTAGACTATATGAGAAATAAATTGAGGTTTATATTCTACGTCGTATATTCATACAGTTTGAGGATTTAAGTTAGTGAATTTCATTTAATTAAATTTTGAGATGACTTTATTACCATTCTTCGGAGTGCTGAACACGAATGATAATTAACAACCTGAATTTGATAACCGGAAGTGACAATTTTCTATTATTTTTAGAAAACGGTAAGCAGGACATTTGATTTATTAATTAACACTCGATTTTGGAAATGTTGATTAAACTATAGGGCTCGAATTCCCTTTTCTTAAAAGATTTATCTTTCTTTTTCTCTCTCCAGATCAAACTTTTTAGGTATTTTTCCCTCCCTGTTTGAACTACATACATGTATATATATATTTTTTTCTTTTCCCCTCCAGATAAAACTACAGAGATATTGTCCCTATTCCACTTAATCAGTGTAGTTAAATGCTTGTGATAAAAATTATTGCGATTTCATAAGATATTGAACTCATATAGTCGGTATATGTCGTGTAATGTCGGTACTTTCCGTAAGCGATAATTTCGTTCAAAATGTATTGCCGACCGACGGAAACAAAAAAAGAAATGATACATGCACGCCATGATTATGTGCTTGCTATCATTGCAATGATTTAGTGTTTACTAAAGCACAAGTGCATTTTTGTTAGCATTGAATCATCATATATGTATTTGTTTTTGTTTCAGAATTATGGCAGAAATGAACGAGGGCCAGAGTACTGCATACTCACGACAGATGTCAGTAAGAATTAACAAATGTTTAAATTATGTCGGGGTTAATGATCGAATGATTAAATTTAGAAGAAATTGCCATTTGCAAATTGAAAACAATGAATCCGCGATAAAGTATGTACATGCGGTACGTCGCGAGAGAGTGTTTATTTTCGGCAGTCAGTCAGAAGGCTCGACTACCCTTGGCCTTGATTCTGACACGGACACACTTCTGCGTACAAGGAATGTTTTTGTAGTGCTAGATATTAAACAAAGGTCGTTTGTTCCCGAAGATGTGTATGTATTTGAAATGGTTAAAAGTCCTACTCCAGGATACTGTTTTTTATGGGATATTTCCTGTTGGGAGCAAACAATGGATACTTGTAAGAATACATTTAGAAGTTTGTGTGAAAATCACCATAGGAGAGGTACACTGTTTTTAAAAAACTCTATTCAATTAACACCTCACTGGCACGGAGAAAAGCCACAAAAGGAAGGCCCCGCGGTCACCCATAAAACGGCCTTTGGCGAAAAAGGGGATTTAGTCTGGGCTTTTCCTTGCGCGCATTGGCCAAAAGATATCATAAAGACATTTGTATCTAACCAAAGCAAACTTGTATGGCCTTCAAAGAATTTAACTGAAAAAGTATTACAGTCCGAATGCTTTGTAGTTCCTAAAGGTAGAGACAGAGGAGACGATTGTGACATAGAGTGGCGATTATCATTTTCATGCGGGGAGCGACTACTGATGTTTGATCTTAATTCTGTTCAAATTAGATGCTACATCCTTCTGAAATATGTAAAAGAAACTTTCTTAGATCGCGTTCTTGGTTGTGAAGGGGTTATCACCAGTTATATATGTAAAACCGTCCTATTCCACACTGTATCGCGAACGCTATTGAGCCCATGGATCGAAGAGTTTTTGCTGCCTTACTTCAACGGTTGTTTACGACTGTTGCAAAAGTTTGTGCTGGATGAGAATTGCCCCCATTTTATTATGCCATCTAACAATCTTCTTGCTGGCAAACTGGATCCAAGCAAAAGTGAAAATTTGTCGCGTGAAATTGAACGAATCATAAGGAGTAATGGTGAGGCTTTGTTTGAAGTAGAGATCGATCGTTTTGGTAAGCTTTTGCAGAATGAAACAACAATAGACGAGCGCGTTGGGAATTTTATTCATTTATATATTGCGGTACATGTTTGTTCTAAAATACCAAAACACCTAAGCTCTCACTGGCTAAAATATCACGGTAATCGATTGATTCGATTGGGTATAGTATGGGACACAAACCGCAGGCTACCCTGCCCAGATGACGTGACATCACTGCAGCGCAATTTAAAGGAAAACATATCACAGTTGATTATATTTGGTAAAGATGTACATTACACAAATCAAATGTTGATCGACTCTGTTAAAATTGAATTATGCAAGATGTCTACGATGTTAGGCTCGTGTCTGGCGTCCAGCGAATTCGAGGAAAATGTCGATTTGTCTCACAAAACTTTCCAATGGCTGTTGCTTGGTATCCAGTGCGCTGATGTTGGTTCCTCTCATTTAAAACTTGCATCAGTTTTGTTAGCTTGTGAAGACTTTGAATGTTCAGAATTAGTTCTAAATGATATCGCAAAGAAATTTATTGATAGACCTGTCGTCTGTTTTTGTACATGTAAACGCATCATAACACCTTGGTATTCGAAAGGAGGCGCTAGGGAACTCATGAACGATGTCTTGTGTTTCAAATCATTTGCAGACATGTTTCGGAAGAATTACGGATTCTGTGTTACATTCCATCCTTGCGAAATAAACAGTTGTCCAAAGGAACTGCAGTTTGAAATGTTCCGTGCCGCCTTTTATGACCAAGATCCATTTCCGAAAGTGTTCATTGATCATAAACAATGGATATTCTATGCGGTTGTAACCCCTGAACCATTTTTATACTTCATGCAATACAAACTATACACAAGAATGCGCATGTCAGCGAAACGAAAGGAAGCTTTGGACAAATTGATGAAATTTGCTAATGAGACTAAGAGATCATTCACTCATCGGGAAACTATTTTGAATTTAGTTGGACAATGTTTGGAGAACGAAGGATACTCAGTATTAGCACTTTCTGTGTATAAACTCTCGCTCGTTATTATGCCAGAATGCAATGCTGCCAGAATTCTCATTTGTTGTAATCTTTGCAGAAAATTCAATTCGTAAAGAAAGCGAGCTACAACCTTAAGTACATGTATGTACAATATATATACATGTATCATTGAGATTTCATCAATAGCGGAAACGGCGAAACATGTTTACTATTGAGTTATTCTACTGATGGTTATTGGTAGGACGATGTTGGACGATTTGGTTGTTTTTTTAGGGCTGCTTTATTGGCTGATTGATTAATTGATCGATCTCTGAACTCAAGAACGTAATATTCAATTTTGCTTTTGAAAAATGCAATTGTACATCTATGCATGCATTCATATCATTGTTCACTGTGTTGTGAATCATTTCAGTATCGAAATATTGCACGAGACACTATGTTTATTAATAAATATAATGGATTTGTCGCCAGTCGTAAAAAATGTTGCATACATTGAGGATGTGTCGATTCAGGGGGAATGGGTATAACGAAAAACTTCGTTGATGCCCAAGAAAAAGTTTCACCGATTTTCGAGAAACTATTTTTTCATGCATTATGTACACACATACATTATATGCCCGCCAATAACACGTCAACAAACACACCCAAATCCTTTACGTTATGTCTGTTCATTACGTATGTTTGCATAAAAGCACCACAGCTCGAATAAGAACAGGCGCGACCGTGGTCCAATGGTTAGTACGCTGGACTTGCAACCCGGAGATCCGGATTCAAATTCCGGTCGCGGCAGGTCATACCCCTCTATGAAAATTTGACAAAAATGTCGATTTTCCTTCATATGTGGAGAAGATGCCGGTTCCTTGTTGAAGGGTAAGTTAGTGCTGGTCAGTATACAGCCCAGGGAAACTGGTTAGGTGAACCGGTCGCCGAATATAACTGAAAAAAAATGTTGAAAAATGGCGTTAAACCCCAGTGACAATGTCACATAAAAACAAAACAATCGAATAAGAACAAGTATATAAATGTTATAAGATAGAAATATGCAGTAGATATATACAATAAAGTAGATAAAAAGTAGTAACCAACAAACCGGTTGACGTTGGAAAGAGATTAATTAGTATATTCGGATGAACTGTCCGGTGCGATTACAATGTAAACGTGCAGCCGGATAATCAGTTCACAAAATTATCACATTCGTCCGTCAGAAATTGTGCATGATATGTCTCTGTAAGAACTGTTCTTTGAAGAAATATTTTGTTCTTCAATTTTTTTATTTTTATTTTACTACCTATAATTTTACTAACGTTTGAGAAATAAGTAATTTATTTTTCTTTGAGATGTTTCGTGTTAACAATAATTAGGTGTAACCGTAAGAAAAACATTTCTGTGCATGAATAGAGATGACAGCAGTTTCAGGGTTAGTGATAACATAACCAGAGTTTAATTGCATTCTTGGGTGCTTGTATTCATTTGTTCATTATATAATGTGGAGACGAACAGATAATACTGCTATTCATAAAAGGTTTAGATTAAAAATATATTCATTTTGAACAAATTCAAGTGTAATAGGACACCCAACAAGTCATAATACTGATTATAAAACAAACTGTACATACATAATAGAATATTTGATCATATAATTTGATGACCTTATCTTCGTTCCGGTGTTTTATAAAGCACAAAAAATGTTTGGGTTTCATTCTGTGTGCATGTATATGAATTTGAATGTCAATAAATCGGTGTATAATGCATACTAGACCTTGAGTTATAATACAGTACAGTGCAACCTCTCCAGAGCCGCCCTGAGCGACATCCTCCCACAGCATGCTTTTCCCCCACTGCACGATTTAACTATTTATTTAACTTCTCTAGAGCTGTAACCTCTCAACAACAACATTTGCGTCTCCCAAAGGGTGTTGCTTTGGAGAGGTTGCACTGTATCACGTTTTCTTGATAAACGTTAACTCCGTAAGGTATTACGAAAGGTGGTAAAAATCTTATAAACATATTTAACTATGTCCTGGATTTTATGCCAGGTTCTTCAGTAAATTACTAGACGTTATTTTTTCGGTTTGTATTAATGAAGTATTCATTCATTTTGAAGTGTAACGGGGAGTAATGGGGAAATAAATATACTGTTCATGAATCAATTACTAAGTAATTATGCATGTTTTCTAATGCAGTGGTATTGATTTGTTTAAAACAATAGTTTATGATCAAATGAATGATTGTACCTTTGCGTATACATGTTGTAGTTTACTTCCCCTGTACAACAGACACATCTGTATTTACTACACATTGATAAATTTATTATAATGTCATCTGACGTGGTTTTCCGCAATTTGTGGTTTCCCTTAATTGTATCACTCTAAGAGTGGCGTATCTGTGGCCCAGTGGCTATGATCTCGGACTAGTAATCCCTAGCTCTTGGCCGCTGTCATTTCGGGATTAATTTTCACATGTGGTGAAGCTGTCCAACTAGCGTCCTTCGTACCCAAATGTACGCATCGGTTCTACCGCCACTGTTAAAACTGGTAAATGACCGAATGATCCTGCCTGTTGGTGCGACATTAAACACCGGAGTAAAAAATAATTCCATATGTACGTACGGGTATGAATTCCAAAAACATGTCGTGATAGAATCAAACAATGATTTTGTAGGCAATTGGTACCCCCACCTCCGGAAGCTTATCTATGTATAAAAGATCTCAGACTGAAGCCGTGTTAGAGAATTATGAGTTTCCCTCATATTTTTTAATGCAAAGGTAAAACACAAGAGTATACCGAAAACATTACGAGGACACTCGAAAACACAGACAAGGAATTAATCGGTTGGTGAAGAGAGACGTCGGCCCATCGTTAATTATGACTGAAAATTAAAGCACCGTTCGTACAATATCAGCCATTATGTCATCCTCAAAGTATGCTGGTTTGCAATTATGCGACAAACGCATTCAAAATCCCCGACCAAATAATGATCTAGTGATTTCATCAGCTTTCACGACTTCAGCAGGTTACAAGCATATATAGTGCAGTACAACCTCTACAAAGCAATGCTGTTGTTGAGAGGTTGTTGCTCTCGAGAGGTTAAATTAATAGTTAAATCGTAGTGGTGAAAAACTTGCTGTTGTTGAAGTGAGGTTGTTACTTACGAGAGGGCTGTTCTGGAAAGGTTCTACTGTATCTTTTATTGGCCTGTCAAAGGGACGATTAGAAGATATGGAATTACTGTTCTTGTCAAATGGATTGTCGGAAGATTTAGAGTTATTGTGCTTGTCAAATGGTCGCAAGACAACAGCTATTTTCTCTCTGATAGTCTTCATAAAAAGAAAATCAATGTAAACTAGTCATCTTTGTAAATAGATGATCAGTATATACATTTGTATGTCGAAACATGAGAACTTCATATTTAACTTTTAACTATATTTAACTCGCCGTTAAATCATTTGTTTGACTGTGCAATCGATACTTCAGTATTAAATTACTGATCCACAACATTTTAATATTCGAATTACCGAATTTTCCTTTATAAACGTTCCCTGCATCACATATTGCAGATCTTTTTAATAAATTGGTCAAGTAATTGTTTGGACGGTCCTTGGACCTGCTGGATAAGACTGGATAGATATTGCACGTTCATGCTTACCAAACCGACTCTATTTTTGGGCGCCGACCTGGAAGTTTCCCGCAGCAATACACAAAGTATGAAAATTTTCGCGGACTAAAGTATGAAAGATATCGGATATGTTGAGAAAAGTAATAGAAAAATAAAGTTTTACGACCTAACTACCCTATTTTCTTTGGTCAAAAGCCAAACTAGCCGAAGCACCTTTAATAGATATTTGTTGTTGTTGTTGTTGTTTTGGCTTCTCTGCATGATTAATATGGCGGCTAATCCATAAAAGACAAGATCAAAGGAATCAGATCTTCGACTGTTTAATACCTAACCTATATTCAGACAGAAAATCATTTTTATATGCTGAGATTCTGAAAAATAATTCATCCCCCCATTATTCTATATAAGCGAACAATGACAACTTAAGTCATTTAGATTTATGTGTACAGTATTTTCCATGGCAACGGTATTGTATTTCAGTTAAAATAACGAGAAAAGCTTGTTATTTAGTTAATTACATATTATTTTGTTAATGATGAAAAGAAAGGTGAATAATGATGATAATAATATTTCTCCATGAAACCATTTTCTTTTTATCACAAATTCATCATACTGCAATGGTATAATTTTCAATACATGTAAGGCCTAAAAAAGTTTGTTTCCGGTTACCCGACCGACCCATCTTTTACTTGCCGACTCATAAGGTTTTACGGCATCCAAATCTTTGTGCGATATTGTAATTTTCACAACAGTGTTGCCGATATATGTAAAAAAAAAACATTAAAAAATCCCTACCTACCGACCCATATTTTTGGGGGCATGTAACCGGAAACAAACCTTTTTTGTTTAGGCCTAATTATAAAACCTCTTAACGATTCACAAACTTTAATCAAAACTCTGGCTTCAATTATACATGAACTGAATGACATACACTATCTCATGGCAGAAAACATCTACCAGTTTTACTTCCGACGTTCGTTTTCTATTCAATTACCGGAACATTTTATTAAATAAAGCCTGTCAATGGTTTACTAATACATGTATGTACATTTTATTAAATATAGCCTGTCAATGGTTTACTAATATGTACATTGTGTATATATATCAGACTCATTTTTGAATAGCCAGTTTTGGTGTTTAATCGCTTTCTTAAAAGTAAAAGGTAATGGCCGCACAATCAGTCCATCCTCAAAATGTTGTTGGTTTGCAGTTACGCAATCAACTCATTAAATATTTCCTCGACACAAATTTTAACGATTTTACAGAATAATTTTGTTCGTTTTTTTTTACCTGTTTTTTCTTTTACATATATGCAATGTTAACAAAAAATACATAGTTAATTACCTTCTGGTAAAAGCTTGTGTCGCGTAACCGCAAATAAACATTTTTGTGGGTGGCCTTAATGTGCACAAGGAGTCAATTTACAAGCCAAAATCTTGTATTTACACAGTATACACCTACTGAAAGTATGCTATTTTAGTATACAAAGAGCCCACTTATTTTAGAACCGATTTTTAATACATCCTCTATTTTTCAACTTGATATTATGAAACCATCTAAACATTAGGAATAATTGCTTTTGTTTGGGTCTCAAAAGTGGTACTAATACAACTGTATTATCATATTCACGAAATGTCGACATCATTTTCTTGTATTCAATATTTTAAACGAAAATTTAGTAAGTCGATTCCTTTTAAAATGCTCAACAGTCTCTGGGGAATTTCTATTGATTAAGAACTGCGATACACGACTCGCGTCTGTAATGTTTTATTGATATCGTATATAATTACATTTAGCCTCGCATTTTAATCAAACGTATATATATTAAAGGGAGAGACACATCCTCGTACAATTGTTGTTCATTGTAGATTTCTCATAACAAGATATATATTGTTCATTTTAATAGGAATATTTTACCACGTGGGTAAGTTTTATAAAATTGACCGAAGCGATTGTTTTTTTTTGCTGGTTATTTATGTGTTTTTCCTCTTTGTTGTAAAAAATTGTCTGCCTGCCTGTGGTTACCATAATCTTTCCCGCAACCATAGACTTTTTATTAGGCCCGAGGAACGGTACTTCCATTGTCTCAATGTTTTACCTCTCAGCGCAAAAATAATCCGAACAGCAGCTTTCAAGACTAGTAAATAATAATAAAAAAGATTTCCTAACCTATCTACCTAATTTTTCATAGGCATATAATCACAAACAAACGATTTTTACGCCTTATATAATTATTACCATTTTTAGGATTCGTTTTAACGTAAAATATTTTGAATTGAAATTAAAGCAAAACATTTGTGCTGAAACCAACTTTAGGACCCGAAAAGTCCATTGTCACATAAAATGGTTATAATGGTGCATGTATCAAAATCAGTAGTTTCTATTTATTTTTTTTACTGTTTATTTAAACTAGGCTATTTTTTCTACCCATTAATTGGTCTGTTTAAATAGTTCGTGACCTGTGGATTTTTAAATACTTCCCTGCCCTTTTATTTGACAGGATGATTGTGAAAAAATCATGCGTATCAATCTCTTCATGTTTTCAAGTCTTAAAATTTTGGAGACTTTGTATTCTATTTTTACATGATATAGCGCAGATATTGTACTAGAACGCTCACTGCTTATTTCAGAATGTAACAATGGCTAATATATCTGATGAAGGTTTGTCAATTCGATCTGCTATAAATAACATGACAACTAGCGACATTAAGAGAGCAGCAGACGTCAACAAAATGGATTTGGAATTATACAACGTTTATTTGTATATCGTAATAGCCTTGGGATTGCCAGGAAATATATTGGTCTTGGTCGTGTTTTCAAAACATAAACCTACAACAACAACTGACTGGTTTATATTGTTCATAACAGTGTGTGACTTTGTAATATTGGTCATAAATGTACCAGTCTATATAACTCTTTCAAATGGAGTGTGGTATAAGTATGGGAATAACACAATATGCCGACTTCACATGTTTGTAAGTCAGTCCGTCGTGTTATCATCTTCTTTCTTAATCTGTGGACTGGCTTTAGACAGATATTTCAGAATTTGTAAGCCGATGACGTCTTACTCCACACAAAGAGCAAGGAATGTATGCGTTTTCATAAGCATATCTACGACTATTTTGTCAACTCCGTGTGTTGTTATGTATGAGAATCGTCAAGGATCATGTCAGGCAAAAATGGGTATCGGACTGTTTATTTATTATCTATTCTTATTCCTGGCATTTACCGTCGCCACTATAACAGTTATTGTCTCTTACATTCAAGTCAACAGACGGATCAAGCAGACAGGGTCTGATATCACAATGTATGATTTGTCCCGTAGGACCAAACGAGCTTTGCAAAATAGCATGATTGCGCCAACGAGAAAAGTGAACCAGGTAAATCCATGTTGCGACCAATGTAGAAATGATAATGTGTTCGGAAAACACAATGATATGACCAGAAACAATGGCAGGGGCGAGACATCACGTCCAGCTGCGAGACTATCTGACCCTAAGGGCGACAGGGATAAAACAGTCAAAGTATCAACTGTGACGGGTAAAAATGTAAATGTATTATTGTCCCGGAATCCGGAGTCTTCTGCATCAACAGCAGTATTGCAGACACGAATAAGTACGTATAAACAAGCAAGTTTATTGGCAACAAAGATATCGTTCATTGTATGTGGAATTTTTATTATTTCTTGGACACCACCTTGGGCAACCTTCATTGTAAGCATTACAGGAAACGACCCAAGCTTTCCTGCTGAACTGCTAATGTTTACCCGAAAGACAAATCTTCTAAACACAATGACAAATCCGATACTTTATGCTTGGCTCAACCGGAAATTTCAGAAACACCTCCTGGATATTATGCGCTGCAGAAGAATATAAATGGCCAGGATCGACTTCTGAACGTAGTCACGATATTCTGTAGAGACATTTAAAAATGTAGTTTTTTTGCAAACACTACGCTGCTCACGCACATGACATTGGCGCTCATCCGCGGGTGTCATTACAGGCGGTATTGGTATTTATGTGTTTATTATCACAGAATAAAATAGAGTTATTCTCTCACTTGTCACTTATTGCTGTGCTGTGTGCTGTGTGCTGTGTGCTGTGCTGTGCTGTGTGCTGTGCGCTGTGCTGTGCTGTGCTTATCTGTGTGCTGTGCTGTGTTTAGCTGTGTGCTGTGCTGTGTGCTGTGCTGTGCTTAGCTGTGTGCTGTGCTGTGTTTAGCTGTGTGCTGTGCTGTGCTTAGCTGTGTGTTGTGCTTAGTTGTGTGTTGTGCTGTGCTTAGCTGTGTGCTGTGCTGTGTGCTTTGCTGTGCTGTGTGATTTCATACATTATACTTCTTACATCTTATCACCATACCTTTAACACTAATGTTACCAAAAAGCCTGCACGACTTAGAAGTTTTGACAATATGCACGTTAAACTCACAGGGTCATTGAATATGTCCAGTGAGGCCATTTCAGTAAAATCACACAGGTCAGTACAAACTGAGGTATGAATGTGTGTAACAAAATTGCATACGTCAACGGTAATAACGATAAAGTCAAAATCATTCGAATGACAAACGCCTCGTTAGTTTCATTACGATGTATGGTTACATTTGGGTACTAGTAATACTCAGGACTGTTTAAATTACATGCAGTGTAAGGAACCGTGTTCACTGGAATGCCCATGTTGATGGTAATTAGCGCCCTCTAGACTCTGGAAAGTCTGAAATGTAAAAAAACTACGTTTGCAAACCAATACAGTGCAACCTTTCCGAAGCAACACCATTTGGGTAAGGATGGGACCGAATGTTCAAATATTCCAATATTCGGTTTTGGGCCGAATATTCGAATATGAAAACGGAATACGTGAGAACATGGGAGAAGTAAAATTGTATTATTGTTGAGACGTTGTTGCTCTAGAGAGATTAAATTAATAGTTAAATTGTAAAGTGGAAAAATATCATGCTGTTGTTGAAAGAAGGTTGTCGCCAAGAGAGACCCGCTCGGGAGAGGTTGCACTGTACAATGCAAAACTAACAAACCAGCCGCTCAATGCAAAGACCGTTTAGTAGAGGGATCTAAAATGTAGTTTTAGCGTTTGTGCGAAATTCATTCCAGCGAAATTAAATGATTCCACAACATTTGGTTGAAGCATTGGGCTAATGCAGTTCGTGCACCATCGCTAACTCGAGTGATTCTCATTGAGACGTTGGCAGTTACTTGCGGTGAACAAGGTTAGCACTAAGCAATAATTTAGAAACGTAATTTTGATAACAGATGATATGGTATAATAGAAGATACTGACTCTTGGTCAGAAAGTATGGACCGAACGAAAGATACCATTTTAAACCCAAAACATCTTTTCATTGATTTTCAAACATATTCTACTTAGCATTGTACATACAAGTCCAACGAATGAGTTTGAATTTAATCTTATCCAGAGCATTTTATCACGTGCACCAACGGCCAAGGTCATTTGGCAACTTTTCCAGTTTTAACGGTAGAGGAAGACCCCTGGTCGGCACATGGGAATAACCAGCGACCTAACATAAGCTAGCTGGACAGTTTACTCACATGTGAATTTTGTTTGGTCTCAGGTTGGATTCGAACTTGCATCGATGAGGGGCTAGGGTTACTAATTCAAGACCGTAACCACTCGACCACGGAGGATCCCTTAACCAAAGCATAAAAGGATTTCCAAGAACATCAACAATGGCACTGTTCATGTTTAATCTGCTTCTGTTGTATTGATTTCTTGTTAAGCATGATGTAATCACATATGTCTGTATATAGATACTAAAACCACTGTCTTATTGTTTCTATGGTAACTGTACATTGATTGTTCTATAGATTACTGACATGATTTTGTCTGAATAGTTTGTGGACTTTATTTATGATAATAACGCGAGTGTAAAACAATACAATAAAGATATGAACTACTCTACCTGAGACACTTGTTGTCTCAAGAAATGTCAGAAATTGAGAAAATAATTAAGAGGCAACATTAAAACAGTGATGTACGGTAAACACTCAATATCGTGACCACTATTAAGGGCCAAGCCAACGGTCTTAATATTGGCGAGATAGTATTATCAAGCTAGCATCTTGATGTAAAATAAATCTACCTAACTGGTCCGATAATAAGTGGGCCTTATAAGGAAGCAGCCCCGGTGTTGAAGGAGTCTCGATATTAAGTTTTTTGCTGTAGTTATTGTAGGGGTCTAGGGTCTGAGGTAATAAAACTTGAGATTAGTCTCCAAGCTCGGATCTCATACTATATAAAAGTTTTGTATTTTGTTATTTTTAACTTAATTACGAAAAAAACAAATATCGGTGATACATTAATATATCAGCATAATTGATCCGAATTTCCATTTAAAAATTAAGCAGCTACATGTATGTTATTTTTTTCAACTAAAATATTTTATTTATGAGGGAAACTGAGATTAGAGTTCGGAGACTGCTCTCAAATTTTATACCCCCGGAGCCTGGCGTGCAATAATTTTGAACTTACTTCTAGTGAAGTTGATGGATAAATGTATCAAAATGCAAGCCAAGTTTGGTTTTAAATGGTATTGCACGATTATCATAAATATTAGGGGTGTAACAATACGGTAAAAACCGTATTGAAATATATTGCAATACGCAAAACCCGTGTTGCAATATATTGCAATACGTATTGTTTTTCGCGCAGAAAAGCAAAGCAGGAATTGATGCACATGCATCGCCTTAAATGGATCAATGTTATGTATATTTATATACGAAATTCATATGTAGTTACAAAGTGAAATAGTGTTTAATTGATGAGCAAATCCAATACACAAGTTGACGTTTAAAAGTTAATGATGGAGGCAGAATGGAGAGAAAAAGCTGAGATATATTATACATTGTATATATTTCTGAGATCTTTTCATCGGTCGCGTCGCCATGACTACAAAAACCGGTCCAGAGAAAAACGAACCGGTAAAAAACCGTCAGAATTCGTATTGCAATATTAACCGGTATATCGGTTAACCGTTACGCCCCTGATAAATATACATTTGTATGCATGTATGATGGTAGATAGTTTATTTCATCATCCAATACATATACAGCGGAAACTCTGTAAACCCTTTCCCCTATAAACCAGTTCCCCTCTAAGTCGACCAAATGGTCCGGTTCCAACTTCGTTACTATATAAATAAAAAATCCCCTCTAAATTGGCATCACCTCTAAACCGGCCAAATGACCTGGTCCCGGGCTCGACCGGTTTAGAGGGGTTCCACTGTACAATGCATGAGGACATATATTAGGCAAGCGAACCTACAACATATGATGTATGTCAGGTGATCGGGACACATCTCCTATGTTTCAAGGGTTACATGCGTATTGCACCAATTCACTGTGAGACCACCATTTATTTTCGGATATTCAATATCTGCACTGTACATCAATATGGTAATAAGATTACCTTAGTATTAAACTGATTGTTCTTTTGTTTTGTTCCAAAGGTGACCTTGATATCGAGCATTTACAGTATACATATACAGTAAAAACCCTGAAAACCGGACTCCCAGAAAACCGAAATTCCTTTAAAATCGGATGACTTTTCGAGTTCCATTTTTTTACAATTAATAGTTCTCCTTTGGCCCAGTATGGAAGGAGTCCTGTTTTCAGCGGTATAATGTAGGTATATTTCATGTAACTATTCGGCTTATTTAGTGACCTACCTGAACCCACCACGTGACCCATTCTCCTTCAGCAACAATACCGTCAACTAAATAAGAACAAAGACGCATCCAATTAAATACATCTAAAGTTTAATAAAGAATGTTATTTTCCGATTATCAAAATCTTTGTCCCTACTTAAGTTTTTTAATACTTTCATTCTTAAGAGGCGTTTAAGTTTTAAGTAGTAACTTCATTAAAGTGACATACACCCTCAGTTTTCCCATGCGTCACTTTTTTATTAGGTATGTCGGATCGACACTGGTTTTGAACGTTAAGATCATGATTTTTTTTAATTTATCCACTAGTACAAAGTGTCAATTTTTATTACATAAAAAGTCAGCAGCTCATAGAGGCTCTGTTCTGTATGTATCAGTGAAAAACAACGTACTTTAGTGTACGCTCAAACTTCAGCATTGTTCTCGCTTTTCATAGCTACAAATGATTTGGTAATTGTATGTAACTACGTCTTGCTCCAAACCATCTCCGAGACAGTGTCCAGTGAATTTCCGTTATATTTTTGTATAATTTTGACAAGCTTCTTGTCTACATACCTATATACTATATGAGACCATAATGTACTAAGTATTTGTTGTGTATGATTATTTGTTTCACTGGGTGTAGCGCTGTTTTTCAACATTTTTTCAGTTATATACGGCGGCTGTTGCACCTATTCCTGGACTGTATACTAACCAGTACTAACTTACCCCTCTACAAAGAGCCGGCAAATTCACCATGGAGGAAAATCGACATTTTTGTCAGATTTTCATATAAGGATATGAACTTCCGCAACTGGGATTTGAACCCGTATCGCCGAGTTACAAGTCCAGCGCACTAACCGCTGGACCACGGTTGCGGTATATGTTATATGGTTAACTACGGATACATTTTACGTACCATTTGTATCAAGTTTCTTGTAGAATGCGTCGAAGTCACTTTTTTCAAGTCTGTGATCAGCTGGATTGATGTCGTACTGGTCAAACAGATAATGCGACAGATGATACATTACTGGTTGAAGATAACATATGTATGCGGTATACTCGTGTCTGGATACATACCCATCGTCTAAATAAAGATGCCAACACTGAATTGAATCTCTAAACATCCACCTTATAAAACAAACTCAATTAAGTGGATTAATCCGTAAGTTTCCCAATATTTGCAATTGGTCCAGATTGTTGAGTATACAAACTATATACGACGTATCTGATTCCAATATATTAAACGTTTACCTAGTAATTAACTATGTGTGCTTAATGATTTTCCTCCAGTGCTATAAAATACAAGGTAGACGTTTAGAATTTTGACTCATTGCACTGTTATACCCATTTAAGGACACAAGCTTACTTCAACCAATTGAATCTGGGACCAAGCAGAACAATTGAAGTCCCCAGTATTTTCCAGTTGGCATTTACAAATGTACTCGTATACTGATAAGTCCGGGCCACACCACATATAGAATCACGGGATATTACATGTACAAGGGAGTTTCAGTGCGTCTCATCACATGGCCACTAAGAATGGTTGTTATTGCATATACAGTAAAACCTCGTTAATGAGGCCACCTTCACGATCCGAGAAATCGGTCGTAATAATGAGGTTGTCTCATTATTATGTTGAATTATAGGGGAGTTATTGAAAGCCAGTTCGATAAAAGTAGTCGTTATAACAAGGTAGTCGTAATATTGAGGGGGTCGCTATGTGAGATTCTACTGCACTGTAAGATACCGAAAGATGCCCCCGAAAAGCACTTCTAATTCGCTGTTCATGGAAAATAAGCGACGTACAGAGAGAACATAAAAATAATGTTTGTAATCAAAGCAAACTACTCTACTTACTATTTGTATTGTACTGATCAAATTCTGCCATCAATTCTTGCAGTGAGAACACACCATCATGATCCAAGTCACTCTCATGGTACATGGTCATCGCGGTGTTGTCATATGGTTTCAACAACTCTACATTAACACTGAAATAGCATAGGAAGTAACCATCAACAGTAATCATTTATTCAGCGGCATCGCACTGTTGCCAACAATTACACAGAGACGAGTTCCTAAATGTCTACCATGTATTTTATTGCATTGGAAGAAAATTGTTAAATACAATGAACATACATTGCGGACTTTTAATATATTCAATCCAACATTTACTTTGAATACTCAATATCTTGGCGCAGATTGATTGTAAGTATAGTAAAACATAAGAATTCATTCACTAATCGAGCTCTTTCCAGAAAGAATCGAGTTTTATAAAAAAGGGCGTTTAGAATTTCGGCTCAGTGTATATAACATTTAATGATACGGCCCGAGATGTTCTTAAGATAAATTGACTTCTTAACATTGTATTGCCTTGTAGGCATACATTCCTAGGTGTACCATTGACATCTTTACGGGACCAGATTCTTGATACTAGTATATGGTTCATACTTGGAGTTTGGAAACTGCTTTTATCTTGTAAGTTATATACGCATTAACAAATGTTGAAATCGTGCATTTTGCTGCATACTGTGAATTCAAATCCCATCCGGGACCAGACATTTCGCATGCGAGAAAGTTGTCCAGCTAGTTTGCTGAAGATCGAAGGTTCTACAAAGGTACAAGCCTGAGGCCTTCCTCCAAGGGGAAAGCCGGAAAAGTCGCCAAATGGCATAGGCTGTTGGTTGAACGTTAAACGCCAGCAAACAAAAGACAGATGTTGCGTTTATTCACTTGCTTGAGTTTTTAGATATATTGCTAAATATTTACCTCGAAAGTCTGTGGAAATATGATATACTCAAGTCTGAATTTAATTCTACTTCATTGTCATATTCATTACATAGCTTCAATATTAGCAAGTATATCAATAATATTAAAAGACACTTAACCCAATAGAGTAACTTGTCGTAGGATGATCTATACTAATTTCATGTTGATGTTGTATCCTTGGAGTTAAGCGTGAGGTTGAGCCCTCAGAACTAGTTTAACTCATTGATAGCTTTACCATAAGCCGTTCCAATGCGATACCATACGGATGATTGTGTTTTATCCTCCATTTTTTTGTATGGTAACCCCGGAATGGTCTATATCAAAATTCCTCTTATATTATTTTGCCCTCTTCGAAAGTGAAGTAAATTCTCGATGTTGAGACCAAAATTAAGATAACAAAGTCTTAACGTTGCCGTTATCATATTACATGTATACAGATGGAATGTGGAAATTATATTTGATAACTGTCCCAAAACAGGCGTTCGTTGTAATGAAATGTCGCTTATTGAGGTTTTATTGTAAATTATATTGAAATCACAAAAGGAACTTCACATGCTCATAATAGTAAATCGTCGTCATCTGATAATGTTCTGTGAACGTGTGACGTCAGCATCCGGATACGTGTGTGATTGTGTCATGTAATAAAAAAATCAAATCATGCATAATACTCACCAGTAGTACGAGCTTGCTGACAGTAGCATCAGGAAAATCACCATCATATTTGTACCCATCTATAAACAAATACAAACATAAATATGATTAACACCATCACACATGTCAGGAATTCTACTGAATATACAAATTTTATTTGCGTCTGATCATCGTGTATTTTTATGTATTACAACCATGTTTTAGATAATTAGTGACGTAGTGCTTCCTTCCCTAGTTCAGTTTTTAAACAAAGTGTTACGCAGCAGTTTATAGTTTCATAAATTATAATTTCCAAGAATTAAACAGCAAGGTTAAAGAAACTTACCATGTCATTCAAATTCGAACAAACCTTTGTCATATCAAATGCAGATCAACAATTCCTTATCGGAAGTGGCTAATAGCTTGATGACATACATTATGGCATTGTCGAACATGTCCGCTAAATCGGTGGCCTGTCAGAGTATAAGTGCTTAAATTTGGTTTACAAGATTACGACTTGGATGTGTAAACACTTAGTAGGAACATGATATTCGCTATAATCAATCTTATCTCTCATTTTAATCATGCTCGCTTGAGAATAAAGGTCAATGCGTTCGCTACCAAGGACACAGCCACAAAATGATTTTATATCTGGTTTTAAACATGGTGACCCACATCTCAATAGAGTCATCATTTTCAACGTCAATGTTTAAGCGACCTTTTGCTATGTAAAATGCTATGTCAAAGCAGATAAACTAAGGTTAAAAAAGAGAGAATAAATCAAGTTAAATCCGTGTGTGATTGTCGGTCTTGTCGTTTGGTTAATCATTACTTCCGGTATGTTTTGTGGTAGACCCAGGACATTATATTACTATGGTAATTGAGGCACTGTATGATGTATTTGACGTCCTATTTCTTCCGTGACTCGTGAGTTTTGAAATACTCATAGCGTTTGAGTGTCTAGATATTACAGCCATAACTAACACTCGATTATTTCTCTCTTATCTCGGATTCACACGTTTACGCTAATTAATGTTTTTTTTGCGTTTGTTCCTTGTTACAGGGGTAAAATCATATGAGAATAAGTACGTGGTTTTGTATCACATTTTTGCTTAAGATATACACAACAATACTGTTTGGCGTATTTGCTTATTGCTACTCAAAAATATTAATATTATAAAAACATGTTTTGCCATAATATCATTATTTCTTTGGTACTTACCTTAGATACTTTACTTATTTCACGAAACAATTTGAAAATTTTATAAGAGTCGACGCCTGTCTGAAAAAATATTAATTTCTGAAAACAACACGTGGTGACTTAGGGTAGATAACATTTTTAAATGGTACCTAAATAAACATTAAACATTAATTTTACTTGGCATGATTATACATTCATTTAAACTACAGTAACACCTCGATAATGAGATCTGAAAAATCGGTCCTAATATCGAGGTGGTCTAACTATTAAGTTGAAATGAAGATAACATATAAAAAAACAGTCCGAAAGTTGTTGGCCGTTGCATTGAGGTGGTCGTATTGTTGAGATGGTCGATTAGTGAGGTTTCACTGTACGTGAACAAAATGTGCAAAATAAATTTCATGGATGGAATTGATTAACAGATGAATAGACCAAATTACATGAAGACAATTTGTACAAATTTAATCGGTAAGCATTTGGTCCGATGATGTATTTAGTACATAAATATATGTATTTGGTTTCGATGTGTCAAGGTGAAGATGCATGTATAATTTCATGGTTTTGAGTGGATAATTTATTTCAACGCAGACAATAACTTTTTAATTGCCTTTCAATTGTAAAATGTGTGTCATAAGTAGCATATCATACAGATAATCTTATTTAGAAAGTGTAATGCTAAAATATATAAATGGATTCGTGATAAAGCTAAGTCCTGATATTCATCGAAAAAATGTTATCATTATATAATGCTCAAACGTTTTTTTAACAAAATAGCTAACTTTGTTTCACTTACAATCATAACAAAGTATTTGCGGGTTAGTGAACCGGACAATTCCCCGTGTGGTGCCCCTGTACGTGAAATATGCCGACAGTAGCGCTTGCTAGAGATATCTTTAGTGTTTGTATGCATCTAAATTTTAAACAGGGAAAATAAAAGGAATTAAGCACAGTCGTAATAATTTTATTCTATTTCAAAAGAATTGCAAATACTAACTTTTCGTAGAGATTATGTTCTATTTTGAGTCATATCGGCGCGTGACTGTCACGTGATAAACATTGGTGTTAGGACGAAAACAAAGATGACGGATTCACAGACGGAAAAGACGCCCTTAATTAAGAACTATGATGATGAAGATGAGGAACTTACGGGATGTGGAGCCACCCTCGCCTGTAACCCAAGGAGGCCAGTTCACAGATACCTTATCCTGATAATTATGTGCTTCCTAAGTTTTGGTAAGTGTCAGTTGTTTTTTTTTATTTCGTACCCGAAATATTTCGTAACTTATCGGTTTGGCTGCTTAGTGTTTTAATGATATCATTACTTTATAAAATTTTATTGATTTGGCAAAGAAAAAATAGTCATGTTTACGGTTATTTAATAAAAAAATAGAGATGCTAGATGCAAGAAAGGTATGTTAAGATGAAAATTAGAGCAAAGTTTTTTAATCAGCTAAAATTTATTGATTAATTATTGCCATACTTAATTTTTTTTCATTAAAAACTTAAGTTTCAGTGCCAGCAATAGGTCAATCAAGTAACTGTAAACAGTTCTTTTTGGGGCCTTTGATTATTCTATTGTGATGATTTAGATTTAGATAAGTCTGAGTAAGTAAGATTTAAGAGATATCCTGCTGTTGTGTATGAACTGTGTATTCTTGAATGAATGAAAATTTGTATGAAAAAATGATGTGTTCCAGAATATTGCTTAAGAAAAATTGAGAAAAAAAGATGAAAAATTTACATCTGGCGTTACATTTTGTATGTAATTTATGAATGATAATAATATATGATATACAATACATACCATTGATTGAATGATTGTCCGATGCGATCATAATTATCATTTTTGTCCACTTCAGGAAGTTACTTCTGTTATGACAATCCTGCTGCCTTACAGGATAATATGGTACGGGATCTCAGTATCTCTGTTGGTCAGTTCATGGGCTTCTATTCTTGGTATTCCTGGCCAAATGTCATTTTGTGCTTTTTTGGCGGGTTCCTCATCGATCGTGTGTTTGGTGTCCGAATTGGTGCCGTTATATTCAGCTTGTTTGTCACTGCTGGCCAGGTTGGTATATTCTGTGTGTCTGAGAAACATCAACAACAGCATTGATTTTTTGTTTCATCCAATACAATCATACAATCAGCTTCAGGTCTGTTCATTTAGAAATATCTTCTTTTAGATGAACAAAACATAAACTCATTACCTGAATGAAGTTTTGGAATTGACTGAAGGATTTGTGTGGAAATTATTGAAAAGTGTTGACAGTGTTGATGTTAAGAGCTGAAGTTGTCCGAAGTACAAAAAATTAAAACAATTGCCTGTAGATTCTGGATACTAATTTTAGATATTGTTAATATTTTGAAATTAATGCTGTTTAAAACTGATGGTGATCATTCTACTGGTGTTAAAAGAAAATGGACCATAAGATGAAATGCTTGACAAGATCTATTCTATCATGAAATAACAAGGAAATGTTTCACTTTAGAATGCTTGTTTTATTGAGATAAGATTCATAAAGAACTATTCATTGACTAGGTCATTGTTCACGGTTCATTAAAATTATCTTGTAGCTATTTGCTGATGTTATGCAATAAATCATTTTTCTTCCTTAGATTGTGTTTGCCATGGGTGCATTAGTTGATAAATACTGGCTTATGTGTGTAGGAAGATTTATATTTGGGTGAGATTATTTCTAATACTAGAAGTAGGCCATAGGGAAGTATTTGAAGTGTGCCTTTGTCCAAATTCATACCACTAAATTGTGTTTTAAAAACTGAATTTGGTAACGCTGTAAAAGCTAATTTCCCTCTCATTGTAAAAATAAGTTAAAAATGTCTAAATTTACTTACTGATATGATTATTTTGAATGTAATGTTTATTTTTATTTTTTTGTATTTTTTTTAAATTACTATATTTATTTCCTGTATTATTATGTTCTCTTGATAATCACAAGTTTTTATTTGAATGGAATAATAAACAGCATTCCGTTATCTTCTATATCTATAATGAAACTGTTACATTTTCAGGATTGGTGGAGAGTCTCTTGCGGTCGCACAGAACACCTATGCTGTAAAATGGTTTCAGGGGAGAGAACTTAATATGGTTTTTGGATTACAGCTTAGCTTTTCCAGAGTGGTATGTAAATACAATCTAATTGTCCATTGTTATTATAATACAGGCCACATCAAGGAGTTATGTTATTTGTGCTCATGGCATTGTGTAATTTATGTGGTGGCCTCTGTGGTCGAGTGGTTACAGTCTCTGACTAGTAATCAGTTATCCCCTCACCATTATGAGTTTGAACTGATAAATTTCACATATCAAGTAGCTGTCCCGAAGCTTGGTGGTTCAACCCAGGTTTAGGCCTGGAGTCTCCTCTACTGTTAAAGTTGGAAAGTTGTCAGATGACCCAGAGTCTCCTCTACTGTTAAAGTTGGAAAGTTGTCAGATGACCCAACAGTTGACCCTAGTGAAAAATAATGTGTTCAAAGGTGCCCAAAGGCACTGTCTTGTTGTGAAGTTGTTCAGTTTATAAATGCTACTTGAAGCCTTTAAATATTTCATTCTCAGAGAAATTGACATTTTGCAATTTACTTGACAAAGTAAATTGATATTACATTCTCACTTGAGCTAAAGACCATCTATGTATAGAAGCCACCTGGCCACAAAAACCATGGTCTTAAGTTATAAACTTTGAGGTCCTTTTCCTAGTGCAAATCTAATTTGTCTGTTAATTTTTCTAGGTTCTTTATAATACACCAATTTTGATATTAATCACACACTATAATATCAGCACAATTGATCTGAATATGTATTTGAAATGAGAGTTTGAGCTCAAAGATTGTTCTTGAAGTTTTATAACCTTTAGGACCAATACTTTTATTTCCAAAACAACCTGATTGTATTTACAACATCCTCTAAGAGAGTCCTCTTATTTTGTGGCCTGTTACATCCTTTTTCAGATGAAGAATTAATTTTCATTTTGAACAACCAGATACTGGAATGATTTAATATAATTCATGTGTGATGTATTTCTTGTTCTGTTTTAGGGTAGCACTGTAAACATGAATGTCATGCAGCCAATCTATACATATATATCTCATTCAACCACGGGGTATAAATGTTTGGGTATTGCCTTATTTGTTGGTAAGTCGAGAAACTGTTTGATATAAAATTTAATTTAAAATTGTAATTAAAGAGTAATTCTATATAAGTTACTGTTTCGAAATTTCATACAAGCATACTTATTCAACTTGAAATCATAATACAACTATAATTATTGATGAAAACAAAGATTCTGTTGCACTAACTCTTGAAATTAAATTCTAAAGGCCAGAAAAAATTAGTTGTTTCAGTTGCCTGACCAACCCTATTTTTTAGGGCTGACCCTAAAGTTACTTAGGGCTTAGTCCTAACTATGAATGTGTCTGGGGATGAATTGTATCTTGAATTATAAAAAAATGTTTGGAAAGTTTTTTGACCTTCTTACTCTGATTGATTTGGTTAGGTAACTCTAAACATGACTTTTTTGCTAGCCTAGTTACATTTTATACATTTGAATATATCTGTTCTATGAAAGAATCTTAGTTTGTCGATTTTAGAGTCAGTTGACAAGAAGTGTACAACACTCAAACCATGTAACTTCAATTAAGTCTATTTACTTGAGATTTGACCCACCCGTTGTTACCATATATTCCCTTCAAAGTGCCCCTCCCCCTTTTAACACCTCACCCCATTTGGAAGGTACAAAAAATCATGACTCACCATAAATGCTTTACAAACCAATAGGTTATATCTGATGAATCCATATATTGTTGAATAATGACTTGATGGATTAAAACGAAGTCTGGGTGCGTTTATTAGGGATTGTACTTGTGATTAGATAACCTTAATTTAATGAAGAGTTTCATGACTAAATGTAGACATAATTAGATAATTATTTGTGAAGAGCTTACTTTCTCTATGTATTGTCTGATTAAACATTGTGCCCTTAATCATTTGACATAGTACTAATGATTCTTAGTATAATATGAGTCAGTATATATGATCGTCCTTTAACAAGGCAAGACAAAAAAAGTTGTGTTTACAGTTGCCAAACTGACCTAATTTTTTGACAATGACTTTATAGTTTCCAACAGCAAATTCTGAAGTATAATATTGCTAGTGGATGAATCATATCTCTAAAATAAGATAGTATGTGTATGAAAAAATCAGTAAATAAAGGTTATTTCAATTATATTTAATTTACGACTCTTGCCTATAAATTTCAGAAGAAATGGGTATCATTGTGTACAATGTTTAGCCCCAAGTTGAAAATGTATCTAAAATTAAGGTATATTCATGGTTGGAAATTTTTGTCTTTGTCTCATTTTATATGCATATCTAATGGTCATCATTAATATTTATCTTTTATTTTCCTGATTCACATGGTTTCTTTAAATTATTGTTATGAAGAAAACAATTCTCTATCGTACTATGCTGTTGTATACTATTGCTATTGTACAATGAAGTGGTTTGAAACTAGTTTTACCATTTTTTATTAGTGCTTTGAGTGCATTAGTGTGTACAATATTGTGAACCCACTTAAGGGTGTAAATTGTGATAAATGACTTATCTACACTGCTTAACATTGTCTGTTAACTTAAATGAGATAACTGTATTGGTATATAAACTCTCTATTTTCGCATATATTTCATACTTGTATTTTTATTCAATAATACTGAGACCTTTCAGTAGTCTATACACTTTAGCCCACCTGTTTAGCTCAATTTATTGAACACTGGGGTACTGAACCTTGGGATATTGAGTTTGAACCATAGGTGTAGTAAATGTTGTCTGTGACAATTTGGTTAAAAATATTATGTCTAAGTCTATTAATCCTTCATCACTGATCATTCATATGGGAAAGTTAGGTGTTACTTAATGAAGACTAGGTTAGTGCTGGTACAGAATCAAGGAAAATTGACTGGGTTAACTGTCCACTGATGTAAACAATGTATGTAAAAAGAAAATTGACAATATCATTCAGTTAGCATTTTTGTCAATGCATCAATGTTGCACAGTTTATAGCTGAAAGAGTACACAAAATTATTTTAGCCATTTGGCCTTTCCTTGTAAGTAATCCTGTCCTTGCTTTGTATTACAGAAATAATCAGTTATATACAATTATTGTAGCTTAGTCATCCAGGTAGACATGTGATTAATTTCATGAAGTTTGAAATATTTGCCTGATCTATAAGTTTCTTTCTGACTTTTCTGAGATACGACTATTTCATAGCTGTGAAATTAATAGACAAGGATCTCACTATAGATTTAATGTAACATCAGTGCGCTCAGTGATGTTAAATTGTAGTATTGTTGATTTTATTCCAAAAATGAGAAAACATGAAAAAGTAAGAAGAGAGGAAGATGGAAAAAATCACATGGTGACATTTGGTTGTGATGAAAAGTGACTACCAGTCTTTGTAAAATTGACTACCAGTCTAGATAAAAAGTGACTTCCAGTCTTTGTAAAATTGACTACCTGTCTTGATAAAAAGTGACTACCAGTTTTTGTAAAATTGACAACCATTCTTGATGAGTTATTGTGCTCTTTTCAAGTTGTTCAAATCATACTTCAGTCTTTTACCAGAATTATCCAAAGTAGCCCTTGGAAAGGCTGTAATTATCACAAAACAAAGCGTTTTATTATAACATATAAAATTAGTGAGCGATTGAATTTGTGACCCACTTTTTGTTTAATATATTACAGGTGGTGTTATGTGTTTGCTGTCACTTATTTGTGCCTTTGCCTTAGGATATTTTGACAAAAGAGCTGATAGAATTCTAAAGAGGGCTTCAGTTTCATCAGGTAAATGTTGCATCTATTCTAGGGAAATGTGTACTATGGGAAGTAATTTATCCACGTCTGTAAAATTAACATTACAATGTTTTAGTACAGGCTTGTAGGTTAATGAAGGTGAATTGTGTGTTTTAAATGAAATTATTCTTATAAAATAAAGCACTTTCCATGGTTTCAAGTTTTGTTTTTTACTTTGTTATATATTTTATGTAACTCTGCTTCATAATTTATGAATTTTAAATGTTATTAATGTAGAAGTTATTTGTATAAAACATTATCATTATTATACTTTGGTTTTAAGCTTTTGGTTGTTAAATTGTAATGTATGTATTTGAACATAATATTGCAATGTAGTTAATGTATTTTAGATGAAGTTATTCGCATAAAAGATGTACGATATTTTGGTTTCAAGTTTTGGTTGTTGTGTGTTATTTGTGTGGCTTACTATGTGGCAGTATTTCCTTTTATTGGACTTGGATTGTAAGTGAATTTTCTGCAAGTTCTTGTGATAAATTCCTCGTGTCTTTATTCAACAATTGTGATGTTTCAATAACTGGACTTGGCAAGATTGTTTAATTCTAAAAATTGTTTGATGTTATTGAGCACTGATTGAATGAACCACTTCGTGATAATAATTCACGATGTTATTTTTTACCATTTGGTATTTGTATGATATTTGATTTGTAAAGATAAGATTTGATGAAAATAAGATTCAGAAATATTTTGGTCCCACTCCAGATGTTTAAGTATATAGTCATATTAAGTATATAGCATATTTATGCAGTTGATTCTCAGTATCTCAAATTCCTAGGAACTGTAAATTGGAAACAAAATTCTTTTCAGGGTATTCTTTGAAATGAAATTCGGAATGGATCCATCTACAGCTAACAGCGTAAACAGGTAAGTACAGATCACAGCAGCGGCTCTTAAATAACAGTACTGACAAACCTGCGATGAAAAGTGGTCGCCAAATGAAAGAAATGATGTGACCTTTATGCACAGGTGGCTTTTATTTAGAGGTTTATCCATTCAATTTTATCAGTGAAGGTGTCAAAGAGTCATCGTTGTTCAAAGCTATGGATAAACATTTTATATCTGAAATAAATATATGTTAGATAATGGACACACACAGAATTAGGACATACAAGTAATGATTACACCATTTGAACAGTTTACTTCTGGATATTGTTTTTATACTGTGACTATATTAATTATATACGGTGGTCTTGAAATCCTGTAACCTGACTTGTGTTACCTGCCAGTTCTAATCTAATCAGTGTCATACACTGATTTACAGCCTTTTTCCATTGTTATTTTCCTGTTGTAATTTCTTGTAAAGTTGAGCAGTCTTTGTACTTTCTTGTAAAGTGGAGTAGTCATTTGCTATGTATTTGTTACTACATGTATAAGTCATAATTATATCTATTATGAATACAAATGTTTATCATATTTTATCACTGTATATTTCAGTTTGGTTTACATTATATCAGCAGTTGCCTCCCCTGTGTTTGGTTTTCTCATTGATAAATCAGGAAAGAATGTATTCTGGGTAATTTTAGGAACTGTCGTCACAATTGGTTGTCATGCCACATTAGCTTTCACTTTTATTACTCCATTTGTTGCCATGGTAAGTTTACTTTGGTCTTATTTTAATTACCTATAAATGATGACAGTCTGCAATCACATGTTTTACTCCCGAGACCTGCAAAACTTGCCTCAGATGAGCTTTGGATGCCATTTTTCAAAGTCTCGTGTTGCACCATAATTCAGGAGCTTAAATCACACTCTTTGATGGAAATATCAGTATGAGAGTAGTGTCTGAGTTATAAAGTCAATTTAAGTTATTAACAATTCTGTTTATTGAACAGTGAGACTTTCGCCAATTTTTTTATTTTTATGAAGTGTCACAAATTATATTATGTTTGACATATGTTTGAATCTATTGCTTTAAGTGTACATATAAATTGTTAAAAATATTATCTTTGAAAATTAGCTCTTTCTGTGATATTTGATCAAGCCAGTAAAGCTTATTATATAAGTGTCCGATGTATTATCTAATGTACTAATATTTTAAATAGTGTCACTTTTTGGCTGACCAAATAGTTACTTTAAATACTGTAAAATATCCAAGTTCTTGGCCAAAAACAATGAATATTCATAAGGCTTGCAAGAACCACTTTATGAACCACTTTCATTTTACAGTTTATGATAAATCATGATATGCATTGTATGTACATACAGTTAAACCTCGATCATGAGACCATTTTCAGGACCTGAAAAATCTGTCGTAATAACAAGGTAGCCTCAGTATAAATTTGAATTATAGGGGAGTTATTGAAAGCTGATCTGAAAATAAGTGTAGATTATAACAAGGTGGTTGTAATAACAAGGTGGCCTCAGTATAAATTTGAATTATAGGGGAGTTATTGAAAGCTGATCTGAAAATAAGTGTAGATTATAACAAGGTGGTTGTAATAACAAGGTAGCCTCAGTATAAATTTGAATTATAGGGGAGTTATTGAAAGCTGATCTGAAAATAAGTGTAGATTATAACAAGGTGGTTGTAATAACAAGGTGGCCTCAGTATAAAGTTGAATTATAGGGGAGTTATTGAAAGCTGATCTGAAAATAAGTGTAGGTTATAACAAGGTGGTTGTAATAACAAGGTGGTCATTATTTGAGGTATTACTGTACTTGTTTTATATACTTTCAGAGCATTATGGGTTTAGCATATTCGGTATTAGCCAGTGCACTATGGCCTATGGCTTCTATGGTTGTGCAGCAACATCAGCTAGGTACAGCATATGGCATGTAAGTATACAAAATATCAGACAAAACGTCTTGCAGTGTTGGGCTTTCTGACTAAATTCATGCATTGGAGGCATCGTGGTCTTGAGGTAGAGTGTCCGACCTCTGATCCAAAGGTCCTGAGTTCAAATCCCAGTTTCAACGGGTTTCACTTATGAACTTCACAATCCCATTTTTTGGTTGCAGTACTGGTGTAGTTTCCGGAAGCGAACTCAAGTGTGATGTATATAAACAAAATTGCTTGTTTCACAATCGAGCTAAATAAATTAGTATAAACTAAATTCATGCATTTTTAAGCATTCTTTGTTTTTTACCAAGTTTTTCAACAAAGTTGAAAAGTCTGTTTATTAGATGGGGTAGATTCTTGGTTTGGCAGATGGGTGATGACATCAAAGCTATGGTTTCCTTTTGATAATGTTAGTTTAGATCAACTTATTGATAGTATTAGAGTAGTATTTTGGGGTATTAGTATATTAGGATATATAATTATATATATATATCAATCATTTAAGTATTTTTTCATCTAATGGCCTTTTATACCTTATATAGACAGATGCGTTCTTTGAATACACATGTATCATAATTATGACTGCATTTGTATTGAATTTAAGGACATTTGATAGAGATAAAAAAAAAAACAATGCTGTTAGTCCATAAACTTCTGAAACACCCTTTTTTGAATTGATTAGTTGTTTTATAAACTTTCTGTTTACAGTATGCAAGCTATACAGAATCTTGGTTTAGCTACCATATCACTTGCGGCAGGAAATATTGTAGACTCCAAGGGATACCTCATTTTGGAAGTCTTCTTCCTTGCTTGGCTTTGTAGTAAGTTTTATATTCATCTGCACTTCTTTGGATAAAAAGCTTGTGTTGAGTTTTATAGGAATTCGACGCTTATTGGTCATAGATTGCTGTACGGATGAAAAGCATCAATGTTATCTGCATTAAAAGCTTTTTGGGGACATTTTGCTTCTGTTCTTAGCTATATAATAAATTCAATGTATTTTATTTGTCATATTATTTAACCAGTTTATTTTTAATGAAATGAAAACTGAAAAATATGGTAAGGTCAATGTATGCAAACTATTGACTCATGATTACATAGGTTATTTTGCGAAGTTAGTCTTTACACAAGAAAATTGTGGTCAAGAGAAAGGAGTCTTGTTCTCTGAATTGGAGGTCATGGTTTCAAGTTGAGTTAGTTTTGATATTGTAAAAAACAAATATTTTTATTAAGTACTGAATTGTTAAATTTTTTTCACAGAAAGTCAAGAACAAAATTATCATAGTTACACACATGCATTCTTATAGCTGATAATTGTATTCAATCCTTTTTTTTTATAGATGGATATAAGGGGCCTCCATGGGCGAGTGGTTATTTTCTCTGACTAGTAATCTCTTGCCCCTCATTGTCTGTGAGTTTGAATCCCATCTGGGGAATCGAATTTCACCTTTGATAAAGCTGATCAGCTAGCTTATAGAAGGTTGAATATTCTACCTAGTGTATCCCTGGGATCTTCTTCCAGCATTAAAGCTGGTAAAGTTGCCAAATGACCCTGGCTGTTGGTTAGAAGTTAAACTCTTGAGAAAAAAATAGGTACATCTGTTTTATTTACGAATTTCAGTTGCTTTGATTGCTGGAGTTTTGTTATATCTCGTTGATGCTGCCCAGGGTGGTGTATTGAATAGGTCCGCAAAAGATAGACAGAGAGAAAGAGAAGAAAAGGAGAAAGAAGACTTAATACCAGACGAGTAAGTGATATTTCAAACATTGTCACACATTTTATTTCCTAACTTGAATGATGGTTCAAAGTGCCTTCTAACACTATGTTATATGTTTCACTGGCACAGTCGTTCTTGCTGTATGGTACCCTGTAGCATTGGATAAGATAGGCTTTAGTGAGCTAGGCAGAAACCATTTAGCATTGGCTCTAGTTAGCGTTTACTACACATTTTACTATGTGACACTATTTACAAAAAGATTTCACAAATCATATATTTATTTACTTTCAGGAAATATGGTGTCAATTAAGTGAAAATACATGGAAGATGATGGACAATTTTTTAACAGTGAAAGAAATGCAGGTTAAAAAGTTTCACCCTAATAAAGTGGCTTGTTCTTATAATTAAAAAATGTATCTGATTTGTTAGTTCGTTAGAAACCTGTTGATGGCCAGTTGATGTCATTTTGCATTTTTCTTTGGCTACTATTTTGCATATTTTCAGTGTAACTTCACTAAATTCATATAATGGTACTTTTAATACATCTTTTTGCTGAGAGTATTTTTTATTTAATTTATGCTAAACGTACCTTCTTGATTGAAGACCTTTATAATTAACCTGTAGAATTACTCAATAAAGTTACGCAATAATTTAGACATGGTGGTCATTCCTTAAATTATTTTGAAATATACCCTCGTTCTTATTTTTACATAGGTGCCAATATGGTGAAATATTTTCATTGATCATGTATTTTAGTTATGCCTGACTTTGAACTTTGTGACAAAATATTTTACCATTTTTTTATATTTGTCTGCTGAATATATTTAAAACTAATACTCACCAAGTACACAACTAGGTTCTGTACATGTTTGTCTAAATTTTACATATGTTTTAATTGCATGGTACATGACACCTTTAGATTGTTTTACAAATTGATTTTCGTGAGACTTAAAACTTCTTTAGCCACTGATAAATGGGAACCGGACAGTGTGCAGTTTACCAGTTTTTAAAAATCATGAACATTTTAAACTATGATTTATAATATTGTATACTCATGTAATTACATAGATATTTTAATTTTCTTTTAAGTAAACACAGCACAAGTCTGTGATAGTTAATACTTCCGATAAATTGTTATCTTCTTGATTTGCTTAGGTTTTGATGACAGACTTTTTGAATTATTTTCATTGCTCATTAGGAAAAGAGTTTCCGAAAACTTTTGTTTTGTGAATACTTTTTTCATATTCCTTTTCAACAGTTGTGAGACTATACTCGTGATATGAGTGGCATTTCATTGATTATCCTAATGGCTGCTGGACTTTAATCAAACAATACGTTCAGTTTCTCTTTTTTTAAGGTTTTAAGGTGAAATATTTTAAATTGCTGAAAATTGTTCCTTCGTTATATCTTATCAACAATGTTAGGTCCATATGTGTTTACATTTTATGTCGAAATCTTTGACCAATTTTAGTGACATTTTCACCATTTTAAAGCATTCCATTCTTTCATTTTAGCTATGCCTTGTTCATATTTGTACCTCGTAAGTATTTGTTATAGATTTTAGGGTTTTTTTTTGGTGTTGTTTGGAAAAGAAATGATGCAATATCAACAATTGATCAATACCATTTTAAAGATTCAAACAGACTGTTTGTATTTTGTTTATGATGGCACGATACAGATACAGTAAAACTTCGTTATTACGATCATCGATATCATGAGCACCCGACTCTTCTTGAGAAGTTTTTAAAGTTCCTTCAATTTATTCTTAGTTGTGTATAATTTTCGACTGACAAACAAGTACCTTGTTATTACGAGCACCACGTTTATCTCGAGCATTTAGTCAGTTCCGATGATTCCTCGAGATAACGAGGTTTTACTGTAGTTTAAACCTTTACCTCAGAGCAGATAAGATCAATTTATGGTCATCAATTATTTACAGTTACTTGGGCTAGCTGTTGTTTTGGAATTGTGTGTTTTTTAATAGATATTTTCTTGTCAGTTCTTGATTTTATTAAAATTAATGTGAAGATTTAGGGAATGAAAAAGAAAATCTAACAAGTATTGACCTTGTCTTGTTGTTATGTGTGCAGAAAGTTACTGCAAGTGTAAGATGACAAATTAAGAAAAATTCTTTTAACCTTGTTACTCATGTCCATTAAGATGATACGTTTTCTGTGATACTTCATAAAAAAAACACAAGATTGTACATGTGACACTATACTTTGATCAAAACTTGCCATGTATATGTGATATGTGTTACCATGATCAAAATTTGCCCCTTTCTTAAATTGTTGTTAATGTGCAATAATATATGTGTATGATTGAATAAAAGGTGTACATTTGTAAATAATGTGTTTACCATATTTCTTTATTCACCACAGATTTTGTGATGCTTGTTGATCGTTTGATATTGGCTATTAAAAGCATGCATGAATGTAGAATGTATTTCTAATTGATGTTTTGTTATGATATCAAAATGAAATACAAAATGATTTTGCAGTCTTTTGTATTTTTAGAAATAAAACAATGTTTTCCATGTGATTTTATGCATGATCATAATGTTAATAAGTCATACATATTCTTTTACTGCTCAATAAATGCATCAATTTTTTTCTGTAATTCCTGTGCAGTGAATTAACGCAGCTTTTTGAATTATTATGCAGATTTTGAACTTATCGTATTACTCCAAATTTGTCTTCCTTTTATTGTAAAAATGGATGTGTATGTTTTTTCCCACCAGTTTATAGAATTCGTTATATGTTTTATTTGATTTTTTTCTGTGTTTCTTTTGTGATAACAAAATTGTCATATTTTAATTGCAAAAAGGTTGATTTTTATAATTTGTGAAATCTCAATAAATGATGAACTACAACCAATCTGTGTATAATTTTTTATGAAGACAAATTTCTGTTAAAATGCCTAATTTGATATTGGCTGTAACACATATGATAGAAGTTGACAGACAAAATTCAGGTCTGTTAGACAAGAAAAGAATTGTCATGTTTCCAGTTAATTGATTAAAAAAATAGGGTAGGTTGTTTGCAAAACCTTTAATTTTTTTCTTAAGTATAATTTTTGTACTTGTGAAGCATGATTTATGCCCAATTTTTTTTTTATTATACCACAATTGGTTGCAATTTTTTCAATTTTCTGTAAGAAACTTTAGGGTCAGCACTAAAAGATAGGTCAGTCAGGTGACCGTATACACCACCCTTTCTGACCCTCTGATATCTGGTGTATTGGCTGGGCAGGCAAAAGTAACATAAGTACTTACTTGTTTCTTCCCTTATTCTGTTGATAAATGTCCACTTCATTACATCTGCTTTAGGGATGGAAAACAATTGACTTTTATTGTAATATTTTCAATTCATGAAAATCTTTGGAGATCTTTTATAGTTTGCTTTTTGTATATAATAATACAATTTGAAATTCTTGGTGTATATTGTAGTTTAAAAAAAATTATTTGTAATGTTGTAATGGCCTTGTGTATTTGCATAAAAAGCGTAATTTATGTGAGTTCCATTTAAAGAGGTCATAGTATTGGTAGACAGGGGAGGGGGTGCTCAAAATTTTGAGAGCAAAATTTATTCATAAAAAGTATATTTGCAAACAGAATCATTACATCCAGAAATAAACCTGGACACCCACTAAATATATTTGATGTTTGAATAAACTAATAAGCCACTGTTTGACATACTTAGATTATATAAACTTCCTCATTTATCCATAATTCCTGAATTCGGGAAACAAACCGTCTTCCCTCTTTCCCCTTATTTCTGAGCAACAGTTATTATGTGGACTTCTGGTATTTTTTTTCAATAAATTCTGCAGTCCCATATTTCAGTTTAGTTATATAACATTGATGTTAAGTAAACATAGTAGAAACTTTACACATGATATCAGGTCTCTTTACATAGGCAATATCAAAGAAGCCTTTGATGCTGGCTATAAGAGTGTGAAAAAAATTCCCAGTATCAGGTATGACTCCAAACCAACTAACAACTTAAGCACATGCAAGTTGTTGCATTTTGGTAAAGAGCAAGAATTAGGCCCAATAATTATGTGCTTTTTATATTAATATTTATTATTGGTCATGAAATGTTATGATAATCAACATCTAAAACTCACTTTTTGCTAAAATGTCGCGAGTACGAATTATTTTGGTGCGAATCGAAGATAGGACATATTGCACGGGGCGAAATTAGCATACGCACATGTAAACAATATTATGATTCATGAATTGAAATAGATCGAACTGTCACGACTCTTGGAAAGGTTTCATTTCGAAAGATCTAAGTCATGACGGTTGGATGGGTTACTCTAGATGTTGGAGAGCAGGTAATTATAACACTATTTTTATTGAAGTAAGGAGTAAAAAGTCATTTTGACGAATTCTTTCAAGAATTGCCAGGTACAGATACATGTGTATATAATTTTGATCTGAAATAATTTACCAAAAGTTGTTCTATTAGTCAGCCTATCTTCAGACAAATGTAATAAAAAATATGTATTAATTATTAAGCAAATTATTCAACTAAAGATGATCAGGTGGACAACGATATTGAGCTCATGGAATTAATGTCAATTGACCATTTCCTGTTTAATGAGACATCGTTCATAGTGATTAAAGTTTTGGTTTATTGACCCTTTAAGGTTGTTATAGGTATGCTATCGTAAAGTTGCACATGCTATTGTTAAACACTATTATTAAACACATTTTAACCAAATTTATTTGTAATTAAACACACAAGACTTGGATAATTAAATTAGAAATCTTTACCTCTTGGCAACCATTTTAGTCTCACTAATTAGACAGTTTGTGATGGTGAGACATTTTTTGGATTCAGCCTTGTCCCACACAAGGGGCGGTTAGACCGAACGAAGTTGGCCAGTCAAATTAGTGAGACAAAGAAAACATTTGCTACAAATTCAAGATGTGTGATGATTTTCTCTAACCTGATATTTCCATCTGACATTGGGTGGTGCCTTGTGACACTGATGTGAAAGATTAAATAATTGTAATTGTAATAAAGTTCCGTTTTTAGTGCCCAGGATTATACTGAGGGCTTGTAACAAACTTATTTGGTTATCAATAACTGCTAGATGTGCTACTAGTCTCAATACTTGTGATATTATCTCTTATCAAACACAAGATTTGCTATTCCCGGTAATTTATTTTCACTGTGTCAGATGACAATTGAAGACCTGGGTGTTAATTAATCAATGCCATGCACAGATTTCTGTGGTGTTAAGCTGGATACTCCAAGTTGCTTTCACAAGATTGATTCTGTTACAGTTGTTCTAGTGTGACTAACTCCAGTGTGTTGTGTAAGAAATGTTTTTGATGGTAATTAATTGAAATTATGCCTATTTCCAGCATGTAAATACATGTATACTCTTCATTTCTTTTTGTATCTTTTTAGGCACTGGTGTACAATCACCAAGGTTCTGCTAGAATTGAAGATGGACCTAAACGGGTAATTCTCAATCTGCTTAATTGTTTATTCCAATGTATACACATTGTATAATTGTATTGCTGCAGTCACAAAAAAGAAGTATTATGATTCAATTTAATAGACACTATTTATGGCTTTTAATCATTTAAATACATTTTGTTTTGATTTGTGTATTTTGAACTCCAGTTTTTGTGGTTTATATTAATAACAATAATGCTGTATAATTTCCCTCTTATATCATCATTTAGTTAGTGCTTTAATCAGTTTGTGTTTTTGTCTTATAGTTTCTTCTACTTACGAAAAAAATAATTATATATTATGTAATTATGGTGTTTGATATTGGTTGAATAGTAGTACAGTGCAACCCCTCCAAAGCAACACCCCCTGGGAGAAGCAAAATTATGTTGTTGTGTAGAGGTTGCTGCTCTAGAGAGATTAAATTAATTGTTAAATCATAGTTGGAAAAATCATGCTGTTGTTGAAGGGAGGTTGTTGCTCAAGAGAGGGCCGCTCTGTAGAGGTTGCACTGTAATGTAATGTGAATATTCATGATCTAATATTACAGCTATTTTTGTTTCGTGAACGTTTGTCCTTGTTGCCGAGGTATTCTGCTAATCAAAATGAATACCTGGTGATCAAACATAGAGATGGAAGGATAGAACATATGCAGGGGTATGTCTAAATTTGTACATGTGTAAGAAATCTTCATTAGGCTATCCTTAAAAAATGTTGGTCTGAGGTTACATGATCCAAACCTTAAACGATGGATAGGTAGGCATTCTTTGGATGAGTGTTCTTCTGTATGCTTCCATAATGGAGATAGGATAAAGAATTAAAGAATCAGTGAAGTTACCGCAAACCAACAGCTTTTTTATAGGTTGGTCTTGTTTTGTACTTGATACATATAAATGACGTATGAAAATAGTATCCAAAGACAGAAGGATTAATTATGAAGCCCTCTGTCTCATTTTAAGACTATTCTTTAAACACGCTATTTGTCATGGTATTGAATAGAATATATCAAATTTGATTATTACTTCTTCAATGTGATTCTGCTTTGACCCAGAGGTGCATAGAGAAATATATTTATCTCCTGATGTGAGCCCGACACTGTCTTTCACTTATGATAGATACCATTCAGTATGACTTGTAAAGCTAATTTTGTACAATTACAATTTTGGGTACAATTACAGATATTTAGTTAATGACTTCAATGACACCATGTTAATTTTTATATATTTCTTTTATGTAAGTAAGGTCATATGTATGTAATCAATATTTCTTTCAGACCATGTTATTTGTTTTTGAACAATATGGCTTACCAGTCAATCAAGAAGAAAGACATGATACCATTGGATGCTAATGAGGCATTAGTGGTTTATCATCAGGAGGAGAAGACCAATGACGTGAAGCGTTACATCAAGTATGGACCAACTCTCTTCATGCCAAAAGCTACTGAATGGTATTAAGATATATCTTATTATCAATTTTTTTTGTGAATAAAGGAATTGTAAGGGTCCACATTAATGATACAGATTTTTGTTCATTTATTTTCCCTTAATAATGTTGAAATAGCAGTCTTTTAGAACTTTATATTGCTGTCTGATTTGGCTGTATTAATTACTATTAATTATTAATTTACTGTAATAATACAAAATAATTATCATCATAAGTATTTATTGAGTTGAAACAGGAAAGATGGAACTCTTATTGGCTACTTGGGGAGAAAGACTCGTATTTCATTGTGAGCCATCACTTTAGCTCTCATTTATTGATATGCTTCACCAAATGAACTCCTAGATAAAGGTCATACAGTAGCATCAACAGCCCAGGTCAAGGTCATTTGGTGACGGGGTATAAGTTTGCTGGACAACTTACTCACATTTGAAATTTGTGAGGTCTCAGGTGGGATTCAAACTCACAGCAGTGAGGGGCTTTTGATTTTTAGTCAGACACCATAACCACTTAACCATGGAGACCCCCTATGAATTATTTTGCATAGAGAGATAGAAAGAGTGACCCCTAGAACAGCCCTTTTAATATTTTCAATGTTTTATTTATGTTTTCCAGGCTTCATTCATTTTCATGGCACGGTACGGATGTTAACAACAAAACTCGTCTCGTACCTCACGGAAAACGTTTTGAGAGATTGCAGATCATACCAGACCAGTTCTACTACAATGTAAATATTCTTTAATGATAATTTGTTGTTATTAAGATGAAATCTTTATAAAATGATCTATGGATTGAGCCTATTACTTCTGGGGTTTAACAACAAGGTCAGTTGGCAACTTTTCCAGCTTTTATTGGTGGAGAAAGACTCCTTCTGGGTAGAACCAGAGACCTTCTGTAAGCCAGTTGGACAGCTGCGTCACATGTGACAGTTTCATGGAATTTATGAAATTTCATTTCTCAACATGGTGTGCTGAAATTTAACAAACTTTTGGAGATAAAGTAGCTTTAATTTATTCAATAGGTTTCTTTAAATTAGTTTTTGAATAGCAGAGAATTTGGTTGAATTACCATAAGAGTTTTTGCATGAAGAATATGCAAATCTTGGTTGCTGATTAAAAGTGTAATCTGTGATCCAATAAAAACATCAAAGTTGCAAATTGTTCCATATATATTATATAAACAGCGATGGTTACCATGATGAGAAATGAGTGTATAATTCTATATATATCAGATAATACCATTGTTGTTAATCTCACTTTGATATTCTATTGAACCTTCTGATATTTTTTAGATTGTATGATATGACTTTTTTAGGTGGATGAAGTTCGTACAGCGGATGATGCTTTAGTTAGAGTAAAACTTATGATATTTTATGAACTGACCGATATTGAAGTAATGGTAAGTGGATGGAGTAAGTTTGTTTTCAATTTACACACTTTTGATGCTTTGATGAGTAAAGAATTCTGGACTTTGTGTGGTATGTAGTGATATTTTCAGATTATGAAGTATGTAGTATCCTTAATATTCCCTGATTTTCCTCTTCTTGATAATTATGCTTTTGATGTGTAAAGGTTCCAGTGGTGTGAGATTTGTTTCGCACACCTCATGGACTTCAATTCTCCTCAGGAAAGGGTTTTTCCTAGCACTGCTTATCTGCAAATTTCAAGTAAGGTCTAATTTTGAAAACATTACTCAAGTATGGTTCACGCATTTTCCTTAATTTTGTTCTCAATTTTGGTGAATGTAGCACATTTACTTGGTTATAAGACCTGATTACTGGTACTTTGAATTTCGGCGAAGAAAAAACAGATATAATTGTGATATCTGCTTCATGAGGAAAGTGACACACTATTAAACACTATGATTTCAATTACAAAATTATATATCTCTGAGGTGTATATTTGTGTAGGTAATTGGTCTATGCGCAATCAACAGGGTAGTTAAGTCATGTGATGCCACATCACATGGTACTTGAACTTACCTTAATATTCTGTTTAAGGGGTAACAATTCAGTACTTTTTCTTTCAGTTGGATACAACCAAAGATCCAATAGCGGATTTTATCAAGTAAGTTAAACATTATTGGTTCAAGGTTCATGTATATTGTCTGTATTTTTTTAAGTGCTTTTTTGCATTTCGTGAGACAGGTTGTGTGAAACTTAATCTTTGTTTACTGGCCCTGACACTGTATATGCAATGTTGTATTGGATAGTTGATAATATTTTTCAAATTTGGTTTTGATGATTATAGAATAATAATTTTAGTGCAGTTGGGAGACAACCAATGAAAGATTTCGATCTTAATTGAATTTTTCAGTTGTGTGTGTGCTGATACTGTAGCGTTTGCTGGGAAACATACGTAAGTATCTTATTACGAGTATTTGATTATCAAAGCCTGCAGTGCCATGAATTTTAAAATTTTAATTTGATGAAAACAGTTGTCTCAATTCTTAAGGATAATATTAAGCAAATTTTGCACTGATTTTGACTTACAATGGCAAAATTTACTTGTGTTTACAGTTTACAGTTAAACCTTGATATTAAGATCACCATAATTAAACATGTTTTATTGTGATAAATGATAGGGGCATTTTCCTACTGAAGTATGATGTCTTTAATACTGTACTTTTTTTAAAGAAAAGTTTTTGCTCAATGCTATTCACATATGTTAATGTTATACAAATAGTATTTGCCCAGTTATCTTTATTTCTGTAATAGTTACCCCAGATTCACAAATTTATTTTATGATACATTTCGAAAATTTGAAAAGTTTTTGCTCTTGTTAAAAAATAAACAAATATTAATTTTTGGGGATATTGCACTGAGACCTATATTTTCTCTTAGAAATTAGATGGTTTCTGTGTTTTCGCATCTTTTTACCATGAATTTTCATTAAAATGGATCTTCTTTTCTCTTTAATCTTTGAAAAATTGATTTCGCGCTTTGACTTCAATGCAAATTTAATTAAAAAGACAATAACTCATAGGATTGTCATTTTATATCATAGAAATCTATAAAAATCATATTGGTTCCCATAATCTGTCCGCTCTATTTTGCGACAATAATTTTGGGCATCATGGGTTTAAAAATTTAATTCCCATTTGTCAATTGCAGATTTAATTTCAATTTGATGGCATCTCCTGTCTTCTATTCCAGATACATTGAGTTTATGGAACGTTCTTCAGAATTGAACAATCTTAATTCATTTCCTCAGCTTACTGAACGAGCTAAATCCATTGGTTATAATATATCAAAGGTTGTGTTTCGTGGATACTTTGCTCATGCTAAACTGCAACAATTACATGATGGTGCCATCGAAGTGAGAACAAAACTCAAGATTTCTGTAAGTCTTGTATTATTTAAGCCGAGTTTATCTTACCTCTGAAGTGTTTCTAATTGTCTTAGTCGCTATCTCAACTAAGAAAAGGAACTCTCATAAATCCATGGGTACAAGCATGCTGTCCATCTGCTGTCTGTCTGTTTGTCCAGAATCAATTTTTTTAATGCTTCTTCTGATAAAGATACTTGTTTGATTTAAAACCTGGTACAAATGCAGACAACACCAAATACATAATTCTGTGTAACAATTTTTTATTTTGATTGTTTTTGTAAGAAACTATTTGATGAAAAATCATGCCTCGGAAGTACAAGAGATACACTTAGAAAGACAGTTAAAAAAGAAAAGTTTAGTGTCATAGCTGTCTTATTTTTTGGGGGGGGGGTAGGGGGTGGGTCAAGTAACTGTAAACATGACTATTTTTTTTTTGTTCTTAAGATGATAACTTGTGATTTTTATCATTACAGTATGAATCAGAAGAACAGCAGCAGAACCTGACTGATAAAAAATTACAGAATGAGAAAGATAGAATTGATTATGGTATGGTTTAAATTTTTTTAATAATGGTTTAATAATCCCATTTCTTACCTAAGTGTTATTGAATTAACACATTGTTGACATCCGTCTGTTTCTATTATTTAAATTGGCATTAGGCAAAAAAAAAAAGAAAGAATTGTTCCCACTACCGGCTCTGAAAAAAATTGGGTCGGTAGGTAGGGATTTGACTGACATTATTTTTATTTTGCAAAACTATGATTTGGCCAAAAAAGCATAGAATTAGTGGCAAAAAATAGGGTCAGTAGCGGAAATGAACTATTTTTTAGGCCTTATAAATGTAATGTGATTTTATGGAGGATACTTCTGTTGAATCGGATTTTGATTTCATAAACCAATTTTTGAATAAAGCAAGGTTTGCGTTAGACAAAATCATTACTCTAAAATTTGATTTGTCCAATTATTGTTCATAATTTGATTGATAATTTAAACGAGTGTGTTGAGTCACAATTTTTCTTTTTTCTGTAAATAAGTGGGAGGTGCATTTAATGGGGGCAGGGCTTTTATTAGAAAATATACATGTTTCCTTAATAATGTCTCTTATTATTCTTACCTTTATTTACAGAACAGAAGATTGAACTGGAGGAGATGGCACATAGACATGAATTGGAAAAGTCAAAGGTCGAGCATAAATTGGAATTAGAGAAACGTACAGCTGACGAAAAAAGGCGGAAATGGGAGTCAGAGCGGAAAGGAGAATTACGGGTATAGTATTTCCTGTAACAATTTTAATATGTATTTTTAATACTAGAAATGAGCCATGATTGGAAATTAATCTCAGGATTAAGCTTGCATTATTGAATGAGATTTTGTTAATATAGGCAACATATGTAGATTGTTTTGTGCCTTGATTAAGTCCTTGTATTAGCAGTTCATCTACCTGAGTATTAAATTTTTGTTTCAGGCTTCTTTTGAGTACGATGAACGGAAGGTAGACTATTATCAGAAGTTACACGGGCTAAGCGTAGACCTGAATCAGTATGTTCAGTCACTCTCACCTCAACCACAGAAAATTACCAGGATTGTTGCTGGACAAGGCTCCACTAATCTACACCTTCATCATTCATAATATAAACAGATTATTAAGAGTGTTTATGGTTTTTTTGTCATTATACTTTTGATCTAATGTACATTTAATTGTACACTGTATATCTTTTAATCTGTAGCTATATTTGGTAAAGGCTTTTTATAGTACAGTCTGCACATATTGTAAAGTAATCGGCAGGATCCGAGAAAATGTTGTTATATTTAAATATTGTTTTAAATGGTTGTAAATTGTGCACCCAACCAATGTCAATTTCTATTGTTATCTGCAGAGGAGGCAAAATTCAATTATAAGTAAAAAATGTCCTTATCATTTGCCTTAATTGCCTTAATGGGGACTGTTGTATTGTAAAAAATGTTGTTACAAAAAGTGTTGATTTGAAAAGTGATTTTATATGAAACGTAGAGGATTCAATATTGGAACTTTTTAATTATATTGTTTCAAACAAATGTCAATTATAATGAGTTATAATGGGTTTCACCTTCAATTCTAAGGATGTTTTTTCCCTATCTTTGCGATACAACAAATCCAAATTATACATAGATACTAAAATAAAAACCTTTTTTCAAATCATATGATGTTTGTGTAATGTTGACTAATCATTTTGGCATATGCTTTTTATCTGTACAAATTATTAAAAAGTATGGATGTTCTAATATCAGATGTTAGAGAATTAATTATACAAGTTTGAAAATTAGTCAGTTTTGAGGACTATACAATTGAAATTATAATTGTACATGCATTTAATTGTTTTTATTCCTTGTGAACAAATTTGTTCTTTACTTTTTTCTTATATTGTGATTTTTTTGTCTTGTATTACATGTAGCTTTAAATACTGCTAGGCTGCCTTCGAATAACAACTCACTGTCTTATGTGACCCTAATCTTTCCTCCCATTACATTTTACCATGTAATAGACCTGTCGTTAATGTAGCTCACTTACCTGAACAATCATCTTGAAATGGTACTCTTGAGACAGCTTATAGCTCTTGCTCGCTTCAGGTTGACACAGGCTGACACAAATACAAACCACGTAGGTCAAAATATCAAATAAGAATTTATTTGTATACTTCTTAAACTTATTTTATATATTCCCTTTGGGATAATCCCATAGCTTTAAGATATTTTCTATACATTTTTATGCTTGCCTTAATATTCCATGGAGACAATACATGTGTATTGCATTGGTTGTTTTTTTTTGCATTTGTTATTATGTGATGTTATATATTAATATTTCATTGTGCAATATTTACTTTCTCAATATATACTTCTGTGATCTTATTTCATCAAAGTATGCCACAATACAGACAGTGCAGGAAAGTTAAAATCTAACACATGAATTTTTTTATCATTTCGTTATATGATTGACTTGCTGTAATGGAATAATTATAATTGCAACAAGTAGTAATTCATAATTGATATCAGTTTATAACCTTGTAATTAGCTGTAAAAATGTTGATGATAATGAAAGAGTAATTACTTAATATTTTTTCTTTGCTTGATACGAAATTTGTACACAATTCATTTCAAAGTTTAATCTGATCGTGATGTATATAGTTTTGTTTTCTTTGTATTGTTGACATTTTAAAACAGCGTTCATTTACCTTTCTCTGTCACTTCACTTATATTTTGTATTTTTTGTCTTTTGACTTTATTAACTTTATTAAACTTAAATAAATATTCATATTATAAAATCAGGTGTTTTTTTATGAGTCCGTAGTTCTTCATATGGGACTGAATGTT
Source organism: Lutraria rhynchaena (assembly GCA_008271625.1). Classification (NCBI taxonomy): domain Eukaryota; kingdom Metazoa; phylum Mollusca; class Bivalvia; order Venerida; family Mactridae; genus Lutraria; species Lutraria rhynchaena. The sequence continues at coordinate 2,575,401 of VIBL01000004.1, read as the reverse complement.
GTACAGGTAAGGAGTTAAGATGGTCTCAGGTAAAAATGTCTGGTATTTGATTGGCTATTCCTGAAAACTGACCAATCATTGACATAGGCAGATCCAGGGGGGGCGGACCAGGTGTACGCCCCCCCTAAAATTTTCGAAGCAAAGGTTTTTTTCTATCATGAAATATGATACTTACATGAAAAGTATAGGTGAGGTTCTGGAAATGTGCCTGAATTCCTTAGAAATTACCAAAACTCAGGAGCTTCCGGGGGCCACTGCCTCCCGGGATCCCTGGTCAGGGCTCCGCCTGCTTGTTCAGTTTCCGTCCCTCCTAACTAGAAATCCTGGATCCGCCTATGAGTTCTTTGTGTTTACAACATATGAAACAAGAAGGCATTAATTCAGTTGGGTTTCAGCCCTGAAATACTGTCTGCTAAAAGAGTGATTCAATTGGTACCTTTTCATGAGGTTTTATTTTGTGACATTTTCTAAATTAAGCTATTTTGGGGTTAAATTTGTCTGTTTAATAACATCACGGGTCTGTGATTACGGTCAGTGACAATAACACATAGGAGAAATATATATCTTTTAGCGCACGAAAAGCGGGATATTTACCTGTTACCGTTTTATTGGCCTCGCGCCCATGCCAGTATTTAGAGTCCTGATGCCTGAATGACATTGAAATATCACGTGACCGTACTGCACTCTGTGTATGAGGACGATTGTTTGTATTATCGTAAATAAGCGCCTGGGAAACTTTTCAGTAAACATGGCGTCCGCGGCTCTTAGAATAAGCGGACGACTGTGTCGAAATTATATTTTAGAACATACCGCAAAGGTAATTCATTGAATGAAGATCTGCTTTTTGTTAGCAAATACTTTTAATTTGGACTCACCCATTTTAAGCTTTCTTACTTGTTGATATGTATAATTTTATGCTCCAGTTGCACCGCAGGTCACAAATTTTGAGGGTCAGTCTACCGCTTCACTTCCATAGAGATAAGATTCCCCCGTGTGATTTCATTAAAATATGTCTATATTTCAATGATAATGTGGGGTATAATAGTGCGCTGATTGTGAACTGGTTTGAAAATGTCTGTGGTGTTTGACTGTCATGATAGTCAACCTGAACAAATCTTTCTGAGTCCGTCGTCAGAGTTTCAGCAATATCTATTTTTATTAATAATTGTGTTGATCTGCTCTTTTGAATGATTGTAAATTCAGTTGGAAATTTTTTAATAAAGTTGCTGCCTCAATTGTCCCGTATGGTTGGTATCCTTATTATAGGGTGAATGATACTTTAATCTTCCTAAAATTATCTTCACAAACAAAATATATACTGGTGATACTAAATACCGGTGATGCTAAATTTAGACCGGAAATTGAAAAAAGAAAACAAATCACACCCCATAAATAAATATAGTGATTTATCAGTTCATATCTCTTTTGCAGATGTCAACAGCCAAATGTACAAAATCTCCATTAATCTAGTGCATGCAACCCAATAAGTACAAAGCTGTAGAGTGACATCACTATTTCCTCGAATATACTAAATACCGGTGATCAAGTAAAAATCTCTCAATGTCACATGACGTCATCATGTAGCACCCATTTTACTGTACTTGGTTAAACTTCCAAACTATACAAATGAGCTATGTATAAGGTAACAGTTTCAAATGTGAAACTTTCAACTTAAATGTTTCAAAAACAACAACTGGGCACTTTTTATAGCGTTCTGTCAACTTCCTGTTTTGTTTCCATGCATAGTTTTCTATTAAGTTACATTATGGATAGGAAAAACTATCGGTAGGAAGTTCAACATAGTATCTTTATAACGGAAGCGAGCACCTGCAGATGGCTGTGAAACAAATCCATTTTTTTTCTAGGAAAAACAACAAAATTTGAAATCTTTTGATTGAATCATGAATATTTTTTATCATTTTCTTTAAATTAAACTAATTTTAATGCTTATTCACCCTCAAAAATGACATAATAACTCTGTTTCGGCGCCGACAGATGGCGCGAACCAAGATAAACCAAGCGCAGCGTTTGTTGACAACGGTCAGTTTCGCATGCTTGTATGTTGTGGCTATTTATAGAATCACCGGTATTTAGTATTCACCGATAATTGGGTTACAAGGGATACAATAGTACAGGACCTTTTTCCTTCAAAAATAGAGGCTGATATTTGCTAAATCCCCAGTTACAAAAAGCGTCTTTTTCCCAATTTGGAGAAGTACCGGGTCAGTCTTGGTTTATTGATATATCTTGAAAGTCGGTATAGCTTTTCCCAATTTGGCAGAAAATTGCGCTTGAATTTCCCAAAATGAAAGGTTAAGGCCTCTTCCCAATTTTTAGAAAAAAAGGCCCTGTAATTATAATATTTTTATACTGCAAATTATTGATTCAATACATGCTACTGCTCTCGTATAAATTGTAATTTAAAGGATTAGTTTTTTATGTTGCTAGATTAAATTGTTTATTCTTAAATTGTTATTGGTGAAGAATGGACACATTGTCTCGACTTCATTCTCCAACTGGCAATTGGTTAAAAAGTATGGAGACCCCGCTATTTCATTATTCATACTATTAAGGATATTTATGGCAGTACAAAAGTGCGCATTTACACTACAATTGACTCATTTATTACAGACACATTTTTACCTATCATAATTTTAACTTATTTCAATTAATGAGTCATAAAAAGTGACTTTATTGGTGACTTTATCAGCCCCAGTAGGTGTGAATGAACCAATTGTGCCCTAATGTCAATTTGGATCTGTTAAACATATACATTTATAAGGTATTATTGACCCTGGAAAGGCCAGGCCCTACTCCTAGTTCTATTTTTTTTTCATTTAAGATGTCCAAACCCTTAATTGGTTAATTTATTTCAAATAATAATTGGTTGTATCAAATTGTAGTCAATTGTTCACTACAATTTTATAACAATCAAAAGTCATTAATGATGATTTGTGTATATTACAATGCGATAATAATTTACGGTAAATTTTGGTACAATAATGCTGGACTTGTGAAAACTCTTCACTGATCAACGTAAAGCTGTACCTTTTTTAAAAATGTTAAACTTTGTTTTTGGTAATCATATTGTATTCATATGCCCTATGTATGTTATTGTAAGATATTTTTACCACTGGCATTATGCTGTTATGACAGTTGAAATCAGCATAAATCCTGTGAATTTTTTTCTGTAAGATTTAAAATATTGAGAGTTTAACCAATGCTTTGAAGTATATTGACTGGAGTGATAAGCATACAGCTGGCAGAATATCATTTTACTTGAATACATAAACAGAATTGTCCTATATCAGGACTATCGTCTACATTTTGGAGGGAATGGGGACTGGGCCCTTAGAGGGGGGGATTTCATAGCATTTTTGAAGGAGGGGTTTTTTTTTGATGTCTTGTTACAATAAAAGCAAAACAAAACCTCAGCTTATTCATTGTTGTCTCTACTGGAATAAGTGCAACTTACTGTTACTTCTTTGGTTGTCATTATTCTCATTCATCTGATGCTAGACTGCCCTGCATTGCCATGATTATGTGTGACGAGACTGTCTTTTCTGAGTTCATTTTTTTCTGTTAGGTCGATTTTTGCTTCATTTTTGGGGGAAAACATACTATTTGGGCAGTAAATTTGGACCCAAAGTTTCCAAACAAGGGCCCTGCATTTTATTCAGTAACTTCAGTGTACTTGTATCTGCATTCTAATACTATGTGTTTAGTTACTTATCTTTAAAGAGAAGTCTGTTGATATTTTTGTTTGAAACCAAATGAATAGCAACCAGTGTACTTGCATTGTGCCCTTTGAGGTTCCTGTTTAATATCTTATGGAGTTTTATAATTTGGAGAAGTCTTCTGATGTTTTATGTAGAATATAAGTATTGATTGTTAATTATGTAGAATAATTACAACTAATGGGCCTAGTGTTGAAATCATCTTTAGTGTAAGAACACCTGAATACTATAATTAAGATTTCTTTGAAACTTGCCCTGGCACTCTGTATGGATATACATGTACTAGTATCATAGACGTTCTATAAATAGTGGTTGTGTGATCAAGGTTATCTCAACACTTCACCATCGTATTTTGGGTTTTTATTCATATGTGGCAGGGAATTGATATGGAAAACATAATGCCGCTTGATTTCATTTAATTGTGAGACCAAACAAAGATTGATTGATAAAAAACTGTCACAAAGTTTATATTCAGCCCTGTTTGTGGTCATTTACTTACATTAATTTTAAAGTTTATTTGGAAATTGAGTTGCAATGAAAATGTCACTTGATGTTTTCACTGCAGCTCAGAGGTTAAAAGTAGTTCCCTTCCCAGCTTTCAAAGCTGATGTTATCCTGGTTGTTGTGGGTAGTATGTGACCTGGGTGTATACATTGTTTAATAAATGTATGTTTTTTCACTGAAACACTTCAAAGATTGCATCAAGGCCAACATTGCCCTCACAACAGCTCGAGGAGTGTGCACAGGATCGATCTGCATGGTGTGCACTTGTTTTTGAACCAGCAGAGACCTTTGAGGCAAACAGACGTGACAGTATCACTGAGGCTTGTGAGAAAAGAAAGGCAGCAGCCAAGACACCCAGATCTCCAAGCCAGTTTCCTTGCCCCACTGAGGACATGCTTGCCGTTCTCGTCTTGGACTCCATAGCCTCCTTCAAACCCACCCCCACACATAAATGTCATTGTCGAACCCGACAGTCCACCACCATTTTTCATTCCAACAGCATAAGAACTGGAATCCAGAAATTGCATGTGAGGTTGAATAATGTTAATGAAGACTTGAAATACCAGTGTATTGAATCAAATAAAGAACTTGATTGTCACATTTTGTTATTTTATTCCAGGTTTCAGCGGTACCACTATATGCTCAACAGAAGAGACAGTTGTCACTCCACGAGTACTTATCCTGGGATCTTCTCAAGAATGCTGGAGTTAAGATACCTAGATACAAAGTCACTGAAAATGCTGGTGAAGTAAGAAAACTTGCTGAGGATCTAGGTAGTACTGATTCAACATTTAGTGTTATTGTTTCAGTTCTGCATCTTTTTTTACAGTGTTCCTCCTGGTACAAGTCTAACTTGATAAGTGACTTTTTATTTCATTCAAATAATGGTAACAGCTAACAAGTTTGGATACCTTACAATATTGAGTAATTATAGAATAGTCTATTGACTGTTTTATTTGCTTAAATCTGGGACAAATCAAAATGGAATTAGTCAAAGAATTTTTTTTCTGAAAAAAAAAATACTCTACAAGAATCTAAAATAACCACTGTACATTTCCTTACTAGGACTCCACTTTAATTCTACAATTAGTCTGATGTAATATATACCCTCATGTGTCCTTGCAGTATTCTTTGAAATTCTTTTTTGGGGGGTTAAATTATGTATAATGTATGTTCCCTACTTTGCGTAACACATTGTGGATTGATATTTATACATGTAAATCATTATTTAAATGCTGCGGGTTTAACTTCATTGGGTCATATATTAAAGTGACTGATAAGATAAAGTCACACCTTAATGTGAATGAAAATGTGACCCAGTTCTTAAACTATGTGAACAGTGTTATATAGACAGTTACTGTTACTACCACCTTGTTAATAGGTCAGACAAGTCCACATTTGGACCAGAGGATCCTTAATCTTTGGCTCCCGATTAATCAGAAATGGTACAAAATTATTCACCACTGAACATTTTATCATTTTGTTTATGAATTCCATCTGTACTTGATGGACTTTGTGTATTTTTAGTAGGTCAGTTTGTATTAAACTGGCTTTGATGGAAACATTTAACTTGGTGTTACATTTTTCATGATGTATATATCTAAGAACATAGGTTTTCATATTGCATACATTCATCTCTGAAACTGTTTAATTGTATGTTATCTATGTCTAGTGGTATAGTTAGAAATGTTTTTGGTATTATATTATCCTAGGTACGAAATAAAATACAAACACGAAGTGATCTTAAAATAATCAAAAATAGTGGTGATTAAAGCTTGTTTTTGAGCTGTAATTGAGTAAATTATGATTAAATTAATTAGAAAAATACATGATTTATGATTAAATCTGGTTATTGGAAAATATAAATTGATTCTTAAACATGATGATTACTTTTGATGATTATCCCAGGTCTGATATCAGCTTAGAGAAAGGAGATATTTTATTTTGAAGCCATGGACTATGTATCTGCCTACAATTACTTTGATATGTATCATATATATATATATATATATATGTGCCCTGGCAATAGTAGGCCTGAAGTTTAATTTATACTTTAGAATTGTATTTGAGACAAATTTTCGCCATCAAGTTTTCCTTTTGAACTCACAGCGGTGAAAGGCTAGTGATGACTATTCAGAGACTATAACCATTAGACCACGGAGGCCCTCCTAATATTGGAACCACTTTGTCTGTGAGGGTTGTAGAAGTTATCTAATGACTAGAAGTTCTGTTTTCATTTTTAGTCAATTGATTCAATATAAGTATAACACAAATGGTTGCCTTTCAGTAAATGAAACTCACAGTCAAGATGTTGTTGTGAAAGCACAAGTGTTGGCTGGTGGTCGGGGTAAAGGGTCATTTTCGAGCGGGTTGAAAGGCGGAGTCAAACTTTGTTTTTCGTGAGTACAATGTGTACTGGTATTTCTTGTATAGAACACTGTGTAACAAATTGTTTTCCTGGAATTAAATGATCGGTATTATTTATTTTGACAAAATAACTAATTTACTTACTAATGTAAATACTGGTACTGTGTGTTCTATGTTTGTCAGATAACAATAAGGCTTTTTGCTTCCTATGTTTTGAGAACATCTGATCGATGCAGGAGGTAATTAATTTAATAAACCAGAACTAAATAAAGAATTAATTTAGCAATATATGTCAATGTTGAAAGTTTTAATAGTGCATCAATAAATGTCAGCTTGTCTATTATGTGTTCAGGCCTGAAGAAGCAGAATCTATTGCCAGTAAAATGATTGGACATAAATTGTTTACAAAACAAACCGGCGAAGCAGGAAGAATATGTAACACTGTCATGGTGGTGGAGAGATTGTACCCAAGGAGAGAATTCTATTTTGCAATAGCCATGGAAAGAGCTTTCGCTGTATGTATCTCAATATTTTATACAGTATTTCATCATACAATGTCAGGTTGCTTGATATGGCTAAATGAAGACTTAATTGTAAATTGCATCAAATACAAATCTTCCATGCTTATAACTTTATTTTTACTTTTATTTTTGTACATCTAGTGGAATTTATTTGTTTGTAATGTGTGTACATTTGTTTTTCATCTCATAAAAATATCTAAGTTAAGGATTACAGAAGTTCATAACATATTTACAACTTTATTGTAACAAGAAACGTGACTTTAGTGTGGGTACACACATACAAATACAAACATAAATAACATTCTTTAACATAACTAGTTCATAATTACACCTGTATAATCATCTTTTTTTTATATAATGCCCTAAAAATGCATGCAGTAAGATGGGATAGCAAACCATTTGATTTATTAGTTGAGGCATTGAAATAATATTTGTGTACGTTTGTGAATATATTGTGCTCTCAAGTCGGTATAAAGGTGACAAACAAGTATGAAACGCAACTGCTTTTCAATTATTATCATTTAAACCTTTACCTCATAATACTGCATTTCCCTGCATCTGAAGCAGATGACTTCTGAAAACATTGTGGCAGACGAATCCATTGCTTCTACTGAGTAATGGCTTCTTTTATCACTATGTTTTTCTCTCTGTCAGTAAGAAATAACCCAATTTTCTGAAATAAATTAATGTCTAGTATATTAGCTTTGAATTTGGAAGAGTCCAGAGTATGCTTATGAGGCAAGGGGTTAAAACTTAGTGCTTTGTATATTTTAGGGACCCATTATGATTGGAAGTTCTCAAGGTGGTATGAATATTGAAGAAGTTGCTCGAGAGAATCCTACTGCCATTGTGAAAGAACCAATTGATATTACTAGTGGTTTAACACGGGAACAGGCTGTCAGTTTAGCTGCTGCTATGCACTTTGACTCAGCGTGTATTGACCAGGTTTGTGAATGTTTGATAATGTATTAATTAGAAGTAAGGAGTTACTAGTATAACAGTGTATACTTAGTAGTACCATGCATCAGGATGTGCCATTGAGAAATGTATCCCATTTTAACTGCTACAATATACACATAAATCACATATATTACAGGAATGTTTTCTAACATATCAATCGAACCCTGAAAATTTATCTGGTTTAATAAGAGGAACTGTCTATATATATTTGACACTATTAAAATTTAAATAGTCATATATTTTTTAATGAATTCACCATGTTTGCTGTAATGTTGTTATTGGCCTATTGAATGTTTCTTTAATAACTTAAATAATGTATCTTTCTGGTCTGCTTTACAAACAATGAAGGTGGTTTTGAGTATGAATATTGTAACTCACATACCAAGCATCGTTTTTGTTTGTTTTTGTTTAATATGCTCATTGTGCTTACAGGCAGCAGATACATTTATGAACCTCTACAATAACGTGTTTTTAAAGTATGATGCCACGATGTTAGAGATCAATCCTATGGCTGAAGATAACAATGGGAACGGTATGTAATGCATAATTCAATGTATCAATACAGCAAAACAGTAAATTTAACAAAGCATATCTGATATTTTGGGGTCCTACCTGTCCAGAATATATTATCCTCTTAACACTAATTATACAACTCAGTCTTACCCTGACTAGAAGTGCAGTTTCTATTTTGTAAGACATCATGTTAATACAACAAAATTACTTTTTATTAGGGGCTTTTATTAGGGGACCTCTGTGGTTGAATGGTGATCAGTTTCTGACTAGTAATAACTAGCCACTCACCCACCAAACCCAAATTTCACATGTAAGGAAGCTGTCCAGCTAGGTTAGAAGGTTGAAGGTTCTGCCTGGATGTACACCTGGGGCTCTCCATTGTTATAGCTGGCTGGCTGTTAGTACTACACTAAACAAATATTTCAATCGTTAATATATGAAGCCAGAATTTCAAAAAGTGTATACTGATTATCTGCTGGAAATATTCTGGAATTCTTTATTTTGTTTGTAAATATTATTGTACATGTGACTTAAAGTCAGACACTTAGTTGTACAGTATACTATTACTAGTATTGCATCTTCCTAAAACTCAAAACCATATAAATCAATACCATGTTATATTATCTTGATTGTCATGTCTCAATTCTGACTGAATTAATTCTTAGTGATTGCACAAGTCTGTTGAGAGTTACAGTTCCATGCAGTAATTTTGACATTTCCATTTAATATTCATTTAGATAACAATTCAATAGTTACAAAATTCAGTGCTAGGAAATTGTTCTGTCTGGTGTTTTGATCAGATATGGTGGTCTGTGATCTTGAAAGTTTGATTTACGCTATATTGTTTGATGGCTTAATTTCTGTTTCAGTGTACTGTATGGACTGTAAATTGAATTTTGATGATAATGCTGCATACCGTCAACCAGGTATATATGAGTTACGTGACTGGACACAAGAAGATTCAAGAGAACAGTTGGCAGCTAAATATGATCTGAATTATATTGGATTAGATGGCAGTATTGGATGTCTTGGTAAGTGTCCATCAGAGGGGATTAATAGTAATATGGTTCTGGTTTTTGTTGTTGATATCACGGTACATTGCCACTCAGAATGATATAAAATATGATATGCTTGTCTTGGCCACTCACATCATCTCTAGGTCTCGTAAAAGTCAAATGTTGATTGTAAGTAGCGCATCAAGTACAAAATTGTATGAATTTTTATATGCCCTTAAAAACAGGCATTGTCCAGAATATAGCGTCTTTCTCTCTTACTGGAACACTTTTTAATGAGTTTTCAGCTGACTTGGTCACTTCATAGGTTTAATATTTTGCTCAGGTTTGATAACCAGCCAATTCACTACAAGCACTCTGGAGTTACAGCCCTTGCCTTGTCCAGAATTGACCAAATAAGCTTTCTCTGCCCACTAATAGGCGCAAGATTTTATTTGATATTGACTGAATAACTGTTTCTAGAGCTCAATCACTGGAACAGATTTTCCCTCATATAAGTTACTGACAATTCATATAAATATTGTTCGATGGTGCTTATTAGTAGAGACAGTTGTTGAAAGATGAACACACTTAATTCTGATTAAAGCTTTATGATATATTTTGTGTTTGTGTGTAAACTAATAAAGTTTGGAAGTAAGTTACATAAATACAGTAAAGCCTCACATTGCAACCTACTTGTTATAACAACTTATTTTTCGACTGACTTTCAATAACACCCCTATAATTCAACTTGATAGTGAAACCACCTCATTATTACCACCACTGAGTTTTTTTTGGTCCTGAAGGTGGTCATAATATCGAGGTTGTACTGTATTTCTGTATGTTGATTTATTCAGTTAATGGAGCTGGTTTAGCTATGGCTACCATGGATATTATCAAATTGCATGGTGGTGAACCAGCTAACTTCCTGGATGTAGGTGGCGGTGCTACTTCTAAACAAGTTACTGAAGCCTTTAGACTCATCACATCTGACCCTAAAGTAAGTGTTTAATGTTGGAGAACTTTGTGTGATCATAATAAATCCTAATATAGTCACATTTATGGGGACTGTTGTGCTGTGGGTAGGTCTTATTCAATAGGCAGAAGGTCAGAATAATGATTCATTAATTTTGAAATTGATCAAGTACAATAGCTGTTGTTGGTATTATCAAAAAAATAGATTTCTTTTATGAAATAAAATGTAAAACACATCAGTTTTGAAGTTTCTAGTCAGATTAATTACAAGATCATTACAGGATAAAAGGAGTTTTATGTTATAAGCTATGAAGCTCTTGTGTGATTAACATGATATCTGTTAACATATACTATGATTATCCGTAAATACCTCATAGTAAAAACTTTTGATTATTTGTATTTGATTATTTGCTGACTTTCTCCATTCTTCCATGTTTTCCATTTGGAATTTTTGCATCAAATTCATATCAAAAACAGATGGAAAATTGCCTAGACCTTACAACTATTATTGTTTATGATAATGGATTTTTTGCATATTTTGTTTCTACATTTGTAATTTTTTAGGTACATTCGATATTAGTGAACATATTTGGAGGGATTATGAGATGTGATGTTATTGCGCAGGGTATTGTGCAAGCTGGTGAAACATTAGATCTTAAAATACCAATTGTTGTACGACTTCAAGGTATGTATACATAATTTATACTATGATTCCTTGGGTTAGATTCAATTAGGGGACCTTTGTAGTTGAGTGGTAATGGTCTCTTTTAAGTAATTTCGGGCCCCTTACCACTGTGAGATTGACTCCCACTTTTGACCAGACAAACTTCAGTTGTGAGGAATCTGCCAAGCTAGCTAATAGAAAGATGGTGATTCTATCCAGGTATATGCTGGAGTCTTCATCATGTGAAAGTAGGTCCTGGATGGGATTCAAGCTCAGCTGTGAGGTGCTAGTGATTTCTGTCCACAGACCATAACCACTGGACCACTGAGGGCCCCTATCACTTTATATACTCCCCTTTGTGTCTGCTCACTTCACACTACCCTTATTTGATAATCTCCCTAGTATATGTACACTACCAGAAAAAGAAAGGCTTGATGTATTATGTGACCTTTTCAGGAACCCAGGTTGAAGATGCCAAGGCTATTCTAGCAGCCAGTTCACTTAGGATGTTTGCTTCAGATGATCTGGACCAAGCTGCTAAAATGGTGAGTTTAATATATGTGTACACATACATGTCAAAAAGTCTTTTCTACAAAAAAATCCAGCATTGTATATCTGGATTCAACTTAATTCCACGGCTTTAGCCAGTTGATTAATTAAAATGAAAGAGTTTTAATAAGATTAAGTGCTAGTTGTAATCTATGTTCTATTTTCACAAGCTGACTTTTTTCTTGTTCTTCTTCCACAAGCTCACCTTTTCTTGTTCTATTTTCAGGCTGTTAAGTTGGCTGGAATCGTTAGTTTAGCCAAGGAAGCAGCTGTCGAAGTCACTTTTGAGTTGCCTATTTAGAAATGACATAAAACTTATATTTATTGTTTTAATATTTTTGTGGTATGAATTGAGTGATCTGTTATACAAGATTTAAATGTCAGGGGATGTTTTTGTGATGTATAATATAAAAAAATACTGACATTTTTTCGGGCACACTGAAATTTGTCCAACTCTTCCGGTGTGCCTATGTTTTTACATATTGTTTTTTTTTTGTTTGAAGATATTTGTTTACTTGATTGTATCAGCAAAGTGGTGACAGTTAATGGATAACATGGATTAATGTTAATTGAAATCATCTTTCATTAAGCAAAATATTTGCACACTTAAAAATGCTTACTGCACTGAAAATTTGTGGCTTTCTTAGATATGTACATGTATATATTTTATTTCTTTTAATCATTTGTTTTCTAGAGTGTCATATCTTTATTTTGGTGTGGATGGAATCATAATATCAAAATTTATTTCAGCTGTCAGCCATGAAATGTGTTTTTGTGCAATGAGACGATTGAATGAATTTTTTTATACCAAACAATAACAATATTGTTTTATATTACTCCACTAAGTAACAAGGATCAATGGTGTCCGATACTTTATTGAATCATAACAGCTGAGGTTTTATGCATTTTAATACATGTATATTGATTGCATAATTATATTTACTTGTTGGTGCAAAATCTGTGATTGTACTGGATGATATTGAAGTATTCAGCTGATATTATGTTGGAAATTATCGACGTTGATTTTATTCCTAAACTTAATATCTAGTCTTCTTTCTGTAACTTTTCTGTAGGTTACGATGTTTCTGAATGTATCTATTCTCCAGTCTGTTACTGAATAACCACTGTGAATAGATATCATATGTTATCTTAGAAATTAACTTCAACTTTAATACTACAGTGTAACTGGTCAAAATGATATAAGGGTTTAAAAATGAGCCTGGAATAGTTTTACAAGTATAAAGTTTTTTTGGTGTTACCTCCCTTAGATATCACATTGTAGCTAACATGATAATTATATGTGATAGATGAACTCCTGATACTATCATTTAGCTGATAATAAAATTGTTTCTTACAATTATATGATGTTTAATTATTTATTTACTAGTATGTACTAGTATTGTGGCACTAATTCAGGTTATTTCGTTTGCGTCAGCTTTTTTTATAAAAAAAATTCTTACATTAGTAAAATCGTGGTTATTGTCATTAACCAAAAAGGTAGTTTTACAGATTCAAATTTAAGATTAATATAATTGGTATAAGTGCTGTATTCATGGATAATAAGGAAGTTGCAGAGCATAGTCTCTGATTGGCTTTGAATGTTAGATCTGTCTGTCGGGAATTATTGCCTACGCATTTCCTTTTGTGAACCAAACATGAGGTCAAACCAATTATGGTAAAAGTATAAAAAATCTGCTGATCAGATTGAAAGCTGCTTGAACTATATGGTTTACTAAAATTAAGTTTAAACCTTTGTGATTACAAGAAACTATACTTAAGGATTAATACTTTCTTTAAAAAAAACAAGATCTTCTGCTTACAATTTTGTGAACATAAAATGGATACTACTAGTTTTATATATATTTAGAACCTATTTAATTCTAAGTGTAAATATTGCAGTACAAGTAAGCTTGTTATTTTGTGATGTAAGTCCGCCGAATAAATGTGTATAATACATCGCTGCTGCGTAATGCAGATTTCTTTTAAATTATCACCATAGCTTGTATATACAAGTGACTTAAGTAAGAGAAATGGGCTTTCAAAATGCCATATGTATTTATTAAGTACTGTGCCATTTCCTTGCATCTTAGTTTTATGCCTTGAGGATTTTGTTCAAGCTTGAATAATGTAAGCACCATTATCTTATTCAAGCCTTCCACATTGGATAAATTTTTAGTGCATCACTGCATATACTCATACTGTGTGATAAATATGGTACATATGTTGTCTAAGAGAGTTCATATGTTATATTTTATCTCATAGTGCAAATATATTATTTATCTGGAGAAATCTGTGAGAAGTTATTATGACCTATGCTATCTCTTATGGAATCATGAGTGTAGATAAATGAGTTAAGCTGCCTTACCATTATAATTCTTTTTTCGTCGAGGTTTGAAAGTTGCACCAACAGATAGAGTCATTTGAAGACTTTCCAGCTTGAACAATTGAGGAAGATCCAAGCCATACATTTGGATAGATCTACCAACCTTCCATAAGCTAGCTAAAGAGTTTCCTCTCATGTAAAATTCGTCTGGTCCTGGTGGGATATGAACTGACAAGTGATGAGAGGCTAGAGGTTGCTAGTCAGAGAACCATAATCACTCAACCATGGAAGCCCTGATTTTATTATCAGGTTAAAATATTATTAAATGTTGAATAGTAGTCCAAGAATAAGTGGTTGTTTTAATTAGGTGGTCTTATAGTGGAGATGGTTGCTAAAGTGAGGTTTTTCTGTATCATCTCCTTGTCAAAAAACTTCTTTTGTGATATATTTCACTAAGTCCACTCTGATTGCACGAACCAAATGAACGTTTATACTGCACCCTGGAGTGTTATATTTATAAACGGCTTGTCAGTAAAAAATGAGTCCACTTTCATTTTACAGTAATCAACTACATGTCATAATAATCCTTGAAGGATGGCACATAAATATTTAATTGTAAACAAACCAACCCTATGAACCTTGTATGTTTTCAAGACATTGGTGTCCGTAACTTTTCTATTCAGACAACATACAGAATGTACTATAGTTGTTAACTGTACTTAGCTAGAGTTATATACCGGTATGTCTTGCTTTAGGTGGTGCAATCTTAAATCTTAATGTGCTCTCTTACTGATGGCATGGGTTGTTTTTTTCTGCCTATCCTGAAACACTCAGAACATGTTAGGTTTTTTGCAGTTAAACATCGCACCGACAGCCATGGTCATTTTGAGACTTTCAGCTTTAATGATTGAGGAAATAAAGCTCTTGTGAAAATGATTATATGGACGAGCAAAAATTGACTTGAGGCCGGCTAAGTCTGGAGTCGGCAGAAAAAATGGTGTTAATCGAGTTAGCGGAAACCAGGATCTTTTTTTACACCTATAAAGAAAAATAATTGTGTTGGGGCAAAGACCTCTACCACATACTTGTATTAGGGAATACGATCAGAGCTGGAGGATAATGGTAATGATGCATCTATATTATCAACAATTCATCGAACGAATAACTCCATTGTTAAGACTTGTAACGCAGATTGATAGCAAACGTTCGGACTTCTGTGAGGAAAACTATGGGCTTCTATTCTTAAAGATGTCACAATTATCATTGGTATCAATCTCCCATCTAATGTGAGATGGCGGATGTTTTACGTATATACCAACCGAGCATAAATCTAATAATTGAATATATACTACAGGCAAGCTGCATGAAATGCGCTAAATATGTGAGGTTCATACCGACCAGAAACAAAAAGAACACGATTTTATTGAATTCCGTATGACTCGAATAAACATTTATTATATCTATATTTCACCATACCCAAGACAATAGCTAAACTTGGAGGCTCTGTGGTCAAGTGGTCATGGTCTCTGGCTACAAATCACTACCCCCTCACCACTTGGAGTTCGAATTCCAATTAGGACCAGAAAAAAATCACTTGTGAGGTAACTGTCCAGCCAGCTCACAGAATGTCGGTGGCTATGCCTAGGTGTGTACCTATAGTCTTCTTCCACCGTTAAAACGGGAAAAGTCGCCAAATTACCTTGACTATTGGTGTGACATTAACATTTATGGCGCTTGTAACCGCAATGAAGGTACATTAAATGCAATTGAAGCAGTTTCGTCACTACAGTTTAGAGACTGTCGACAAGCGCGCAGCCTTCCTAAAGACCAAATTGGTGATTATAAGCGTGTCTGTGCCCTAAGACAATATCTTTGTGTCCTTGTATATTTTAATTCTTAAATTGTAGGGAAGCTAAATATGATGACAATCATGTTTGTGCGTATTGTTAGGATCGCGGTCAGGTCAAATATACTTTGATTTACAGCTATTTACTTTTCTCACAAACTGACAAGTTTGATTGAAGAGACAATCGTCAATCTATAACCTCTGAACGATTGAACCAATATTATTGTACGCAGTCTGATGCTTTTTTCTGGAAAGTCGGTCAAGTGTGTTTTTTGTTTTGTCGTTAAATTTAGATATCTCCTGCAAATGATAATAGTCCAAAAGCCAGGTGTGGATTCATTTTAGTTTTTAGTAACACGTGACTCGTGTGAACACCAATTACTGACAGTGATATAAGTAAATATATGATGCTCTGATTACAATTATGGTTGAGTTCTGTTCTGTCTCATTTACCGTGTAAGCAGTTTTCATTCATATGACGTAAGTCAAATAATTATGCTCCCGTTTTATAGTTTTCATCACGATACATCATGTTTCTGCACGTGTTTTTGTGTACTTCTTGCATTAATTAGTATCCGCTCATTATTTCCTTTCATGGAATTGGCAGTGAGACAATGAGATTGAACGAGGTAAAGACCTATTTTGTTGGACATCAAGTAATGTGTGTAACTTAATTGTGCCATTCAATATACTCGTAGTGTCCAGGATCATTGCTGATATTATCTGTATCTGGCTCAGAGGTCAGTAACCAAATTGTGGCTAACTGAATTCATTCCCTGAATTTGTTCACAAAATGATCTTGCTTTGACAAAATGTCCCGAAGTGATAGGAATAATTCTTCATTGAATTTTAACACGTTTTTTTTGTGCCAACCGAGCGAAACAAATGCAATGTTTCTTGTTTAGTTTTGCGGAAACATGCCTGGTTGGTTGGTTGGCTGGCTGGCTGGCTGGCTTGAATGCTCTGTACATACGGCTGTACCTGGTCATACCCTGAGACAAGATGAGAGCAACATTAGTCTGCAAGCCTCACGATGAAACCCTGAAGTCAACAGAAAGATAGTGGACAGGACCACTTTTACGCGGAAGCCCAGAACGGGAGATGAGAGAAAGCATAGTTGGCACACCATCGTAAACAGACAGAGACGTCAATAGATTGTGAGCGGCCCATGCTCCAAGTTGGAGTAAACGGGCTGTAGTTATTTTCCGCAGTAGTGAGTGGCTACTTGCTTACTGGTCAATATGCAAGTGACAACCCTCGGTATTCTTGCTTTGTTAAAGATTGTTTTGTCAGACATTGTGTCAACCGAAGGCGACAGTAAAAATCTCAATAGATTTTGTCTGCGTAATAATGCATGCACCATACAATACTGACTTTTTGAAAATGACTTCGTTTGGGGTACGTTTAAAGTCAGCGCGTTTAGTTTAGTTTTGGGTGAAACAGAGGATACTTGTATGCGTAGAATTATTATAACTTTCTTGATTAACATTTTTTTTTCACTGGCCTATCGAGATGTTACGTAGAAAACGTTTGCAATTACAGTAAAACCTCGATTTTGAAAACTGGTCCGGAGGTAAGTGGTCGTTGTACCAAGTTGGTCGTTTTATTGAGGTGGTCGCTATTCGAGGTTTTATTGTACATGTACGAGGTTTTCAACAAGGATTCAGTATTGATACATCATGTTCGAGTATTTGTGCACTCAGTGACAAGATTTAACTGCTGTTCTATGACTCTGTAAAATCATTCAACTGAATAATGTATGTAAGCTGCGCAGCATTCAATCAATAACATTTGGCGATAATAAACATTCACATTAGTGCAACAACTTTAATGAACATCCTGTGAATGTTTTAAGAAATTCGAGAGAAATTTCTAACAGTAATACCCTAAATTACCAGCGTGAACAATAAAGCAACTATCAAACAGCACATCTGCGCACTAATTAAAACCCGCATTTTATGCAACATACGAGTATACAGGAAAATGTTCGCAACTTCCGAGTGCTGAGGTATTATCGTGTTAAAACGAAACATCACTTGATGAGAAATGGTGTAATGAAACATGGGAGTTTAATAAATTTTCTGAGAACAATCTTTTAACGGGTTTTTTTTGTCATCATGATATTGGTAATATTTTTTGTTTCACTTTCTCCGCTTTATTTACGTTGTTTCTTGTTTTTTTTCTCAGATTTAACGTCGCACCAACAGCTAAGGTCATTTGGCGACTTTCCCACTTGTAACGGTGGAGGAAGACCCCAGACCTACACCTTTGTTGGACCATTGACCTTCTGTATGAGCCAGCTGTACGATTTCCTCAGGTGTGCTTTTTTATGGCATACATATATTTAAGTGTGAATTCCGATGTATAATTAAGCCACTTATTTTCAATTGATACTTCTGAGTATTTGTATGCTTATTCGTATATATGTATTTATGTTGTTCACATTTGCCTAAGTCCGTAATGAATCAGAAATAAATACTGTCCGTCCGTCTGTATCGCATTTCCGAGCCACTTTCTCGTTGATTTACGTCATAAATCGAAATCTGTATTGTTAATGAACCAATAGAGTATACTCAGATTAGAAAATACGACGGCTTCATCGAACGAAATGATACATATCGTATAAGTGCATCTTAGAAGCACCATGTTTGATACATGAAAGTAACCGATACGTTATTTTTACTTACCTCCAATAAATAAACGCTGATAGTTTTGTGGAAATAGCTTTGGGTGATTATCAAATAAAACTTATCTGAAAAAATATATCTTTGTAATATCGTTAGTAAGTTTACTGATTTCCTTCAAAAGTTTTGAGGGGAGCAAAACATATGTCGCCCACGTTTGATTATGCATTACAGCTATTATGATCACTGCGGAGTTGCCGTTTTCTGTCGTGCAGAAACTTTACAGCAACCCATTATGCAAATACTTTTAAAGATATCAACACGACACTTGGGATACTTGGCAGGGCACAGTTGCAAAACAATGGGTATTATTCTTAAAGTTATGTCCCTTTTTAACTTAGAAATTTGGTCAAAATTGCCTATTAAATGGAATTATGTAAAACAGACGAGCGTTGGCACCGCTCTGCGGAGCTCTTGTTTAAATTTATATTTGTATCCTGCGAATAAATGTGTCATAGGACATTAGTATTCTGCGAATTATTGAAATAAATGAATGAAAATGTAACATTTTATATATTTTTCAACAGTAACAGGAACAGTTAATTTAACCTTGTAACAATAACACAGCGGAAATTAATCATCACACGTGAAATGTAATAGTTCAGGCATTATTTTTCACACCCCTTTGATAATTGGGTAGATAACACATTCCGTTAGTTAGCAAGCACATGTATTTTGTTTTTAACAGTTACGTTCGAGTGATTTTTTACAATGAACAAAATGATTGACGCCAGATATAACACATAAATATGCAGCTTTTTAGCTTTTAGATAAGTAATTTCGACACAGAAGCAAAATAATAGTGTAGTGTGATATTTATATACTAGAATATAAAGGTAAGTAATACGTGTTTTGTCTTTTAAAAGGCGTTTTAATTGATAAATGAAATGTTTTAGAAAATATATTACACTCAGCTACTGTCTTACAATCCTTTGCATCAGGGTTACGAGTACGTGACGTTCTGCTTTTGGAACAGACGGACACTTTTGTTAAAAAAATATTATGATCACAAAACTAGAATCAAACTTGTTGTCATAAATTATTTTTAGATAAAGTTAATGACCATCCACGTCTATTTTTTTGTTCAAAACAAAATTTAATTACATTTCTACGTGAAAATTAAGAGGTTTAAAATTACAATGCTGACAGCTACATGGTCACGTGCTTACAGTTGTTGCACGTGCCTGTAATAATTGTTTAGATGTATAATTGCTATTTTAAACATACAAAGATCTCTATGAAACACTGTCGGATGATTCCGGCGTTCATATCACGTCCTACATTCTAAAACGGGTCAAATTGGAGGCAAAAACAACAGAACACCATGCGATCGACTATATTTGATTTTCTCACGAACCAATACATGACATGTCTGAGATAAAACTGAGTAGATTTCATAACGTAATTACGTGGGTATTGGGTCGGTACATTCGATTAGATGCTTCAAGAAATATCCCAATGATTGAAGCTTGCATAGTATACATTTCATTACCAACAACAACAGACAGCGATGGAAAGAACGAAAAAAATGCTAATCGAATCAAACACTAATACTATACTGTATAGTATACGTCATTAATCGAATCATTGATTCCAACATTGTAACATCACGGCACACAGATAGAACGGGGTTTGCTATGTTTTGATGTTTTGTGCTGTCCATCTTTATGTAATGAGTTGTGTAATTTGCTACTGTTCATGTTGAACAGTACCGACTCACTGACTCTTTCTCGAGTCTAAAAGACAAAGAAGGAACATGTATTTTCCTCTGAGATGTACAATAATACAAACTGATGAAGATGTTTTTATTTTCAGCTGGAACCGGTGTCTCTTAATCTTTAATAATCACCATGACAACCAATGGACATTCGGGCACCGAAAGAATGATGGGATATGAAGCTACCTTTGTAGAGGAGCCGGATAAAAAGTATATCTGTCCAGTATGTTTGGTCGTGATGAGAGACGCCATGCAAACCTCTTGTGGTCACAGATTTTGCCAGTCTTGTATAAGCAGAGTGGCAAGGTTAGTACATGTAGTGTTTATAATGAGACGGGTAAGTTTTGTCCAAACTTTAGGGTGCTCTCTATGCCCCCCCCCCTGTGGGATTAAGTTGAGTTGAATATACATATATTTAACTGTGAATTCCGATGTATAATTAAGCCACTTAACTTTAATTTATACTTCCGAGTATTTGTATGCTTATTCGTATATATGTGTTTATGTTGTTCCCATTTGCCTCCGTGCCTAAAGTTGAGGAAAAAATTACCCTTGGCCGATAACAAGTTGATGGCCAACAAAATTTTCTACCGATGTAACAGTGAATTTAAACCTTTGGTATAAATTCTCGAGAGTCAAGAGCTTTAGTTTACTAACTCCAAGAATCAAAATGTTGTTTTAAGGGTTAAATGAGTGCCTTGTGACTGTACACCCGAGCATTGTGAATTTATGCTTCCTCATTAAACATAGGCACAATGAATCGACACAAATTTCAGATTAAATGCAGAACAACCCCAGAAAACCAGACCCCTTCTGGATTGGTCCCAAAGTCAGGTTTTCTGAGGATTCCGTTTTTCAGAGAACTATTGGTTGAATAAGAGAAAAAATGGGATTTGAAAAATCGTCCGATTTTCAGAGAATTCCGGTTTTCAGGGAATTCGGTTTTCTGGGGTTATATTTTACATGCATTTGAACGTCTTGTTAGAAATTTATACGTAAGCAATTCTAGATTTGACATTTTTATCTTTCGTGTAAAGTGAGACGCGCGTAATGGGCCTCACTGACATAAAACAGTCTCGTATTTTAACGAAACCCTAATTTGTCATGTGGTGTAAATACGTTGAAGCTTTCAGTAAGGTGGACGAACGGGTGATGAAACTAATTAACAGAGTCGTATATTCTAATTTATTCCATTAAGAATTGGTGCTCAGCCACCTTTCCCATTTATTTGTCTGTTCTATACGGATGCGCTCGGGACATTACATTGAATTAAATAGACTACACATCCAATCTCCATCGAGAGTTGTCGTTCATTATCCCTTATATACATTTCGGTCAAAGTCTCAGCGTTTTACAAGACTTTTGTAAAACAAGAAATAAAGCTACAAATAGTACAAATTTTACAACTAAGTGAAACAATTTCTTTGGTTCAATACTCTGGATAGAGATTGTCAAGGATCATGAGCAATTATAGAATCATAGAAATGAAATCAAGCATCTTGCACAAAATACGTTGATAGACATTATCAATATGCAGTGATAAGTAACACCATCAATTGCACCGAAAAAAGGCAACTAGACCTGCATGGTTCAAACCGCGCTCTGAAAGTGACCCTTTAGTACGCAAAACGTAATGTCTTACTAACAACCTGCAGCAAATGCTAGATATGTAAGATTGTTTTAACCCGATTTTTGTTTTTCACAGCAGAAGGTCCTCGTTATGTAAATGTCCAGTAGACAACACGTGCTTCAATATGAATGAAGAGGTTTGTATGTTTTTAATTGACCTCACGAGCGGTACACGGACACCTTATGCACCTAAAATTGTAACAATGACAAAGTAAACATGTATACCTTGTCAGTGTTCTTGACGCCCCCTTTATTGGTGTTACAGTGGGTTTTTGCCATCGGGCGATAAAGGCTAGAAAAATAGTTATGTTAAGGGTTACATGACCAAAACATTAGGGTCCTTGGGACAAAACTGTTCTTTTATATTGTTTTCCTTAAAATACCTTTTATGAGAATACGAGGTACGATTCGTCCTCAAATAATTTCGTACTTTTTGTTAGGGTCGGAAACAAAACAGACTGGGTATCCGTAAACACGACCATTTTTTCTGGATTAATCCTCACAATGATACGTAAGGAATGGTATACCGTGTCAATGTTCTCCTGCTCTGATTTCTTTATACTCTCTGGTGGTTTACTTTTCACGTTCGCGCGAATAATGATCTTTGTGAGTTCAGACCGTCTGCTTGTAACAAATGATAGAAGTTGTATTACAAAAGTAATTGCTTTTAAATCCCCTTATTTCAGTCCATTAATGTTATACATAGATATAAGCTCAGTGATTCATCTTAAATAGATAATAAAAACATTAGAACAAGGCACGTTGAGCGAAAGAAACAACGACCGTTAAGTCCTTCTCGTCTTATGGGAGAAAAATGAACCCATACTTTAGAAATAATGAAACGTATCACTGAAGGCAGAAATTGTTATCGTAAATAAGCTGTTGTGCAATCGATGTCTTTTCAAATTTTATTCCGCAGTGCGCATTCATATGCCAACTGCCAAAAAATCGTGAACCATTTGCAGTGTACATACGTACGCACGCCGCACCCGATTTTATGCATGTTGCGCTTTGTATGTGTCTTTTTCTTGGGTTTAACGTTGAACCATCAGACAGGGTCATTTTTGCAACTTTTCCAGCTTTAACGGTGGAGAAAGATCCCAGGCGTACATCTGGATAGAACCGCAGGCCTTCCGGAAGCTAGCCGGACAGCTTCCTCACATGTGATTTTTTTCTGGTCACGGGAAATCGAACCCAAAGCGGCGTGAAACCGTAAAAAACACGACCATGGAGACCGCTGTCTGTATGTTAAGTCTGACTGTAAGTCAAGGAACGATTATCTGAGTAACAAACGAGTTTTATCTTAATATTTCAGTTATTTCCTGATATAGCCATAAGGAGAGAAATTCTTTCACTTGAAGTATACTGTGACCAACATGAGAATGGTTGTTGTTGGACTGGAGAATTGAGGGATCATCAGGTAAGATATACAAACAAAATGTTTACACTGCGCGATGAATTACTCGCTGAATTACTAAATGGGCCGGGTGTAATAAGAATATGTAAACAACAAGTTTTTTAACAAGTTATTTTTTTAGCAAAGGTCTTTACATTTTGACTATTCTTCCATATTACAACAACGTATGACTATATTCCTTGTATGGTATTGTAGTCTTTAATTTAATATTTATTTGATTTCGGGTTTTTACGCATGTTTCCGTTTTTTCTCGCCCCGTTTCGTATACGCAGATCTGGACTGGATTGGATTTTATTGTTTCCGTTTATTTTTCACCTTTCACCGAAGTAAATATACCGAGCTACCACTGAAGCCGGTCAAATTTGCTTATAAAAATTACACAATATACGAAAAATACAATTCTGCGAACAAACGAAGTATCTAAACACGAGTGCTCTTTAATACAGGAGATAGAGAAATGATTTTTGTCACATTTCAGGATCACGTGACATCATGTGGTTATATAGAAGTCACGTGTGACTTTGGATGTTCTGAAGGGAAGATACGAAGAATGGAACTATCAGCTCACTTAGAACAATGCGATCTGAGATCTGTTCGTTGTGAACATTGTAATTGTTCAACTACATTTGTTGACATTACGGTAAGACAGGTTCCAATGAAAAGCTGAATTCCGCTAACACCCCCACCAAAATACAGGTTGGGTACGTCGGCATAAATTTTTATTTTTTTTCAGGCTTTTTTTTCATTTTGGCAAGAAATGAATTGATCAAAACTGAAAAACATCTATGGTCGGCAGAAAAATAGGGGTCGGACGGGATAATGGACTATAGGAACTTTTTTATGGCTTGTCTGAGAGATAAGTTTATGAATGGTTTTAACAAAATAATATTATCTACAGCAGAACATTTCTTTAGACACGTATAATGACTCCATGATATCTTTTTGTACTATATCCGAATCATTGATGAAATGGAAGGCATTGTCAGGGGGAAATTAACGTCACTTTATCCGATTTTTCACTACATCCGAGTTCATTTAAAGCGTGTTAAAATGTAGATAACATGTACATTTAAATGCTGGTTTTGTTCTTTTCTCACTGATGTAATTATACGAATATACAATGTATATAGCCACCTTAGAATGAATAGGGCCCGTTCAGGGCACTTTATTTAAAGAGCAGATAGACCCTGTTCATTCTAATGTGGCGATATGTTATTCACACATAAGCAACGTCCGAAATCTGTCTATGAAAGTCAAATATTACAGTCCAACCCTACATCATACGTTGAAACAGAAACTATTACACCTTAGAGTTTCTAATTTGTTCGTTTGTTTTATTGTGACTCATTGTCGCTGGGGTTTAACGCCGTTTTTCGACAGTTTTCAGTTATATACGGCGACCGGTTCGCCTAACCAGTTTTTCTGGACTGTATACTAACCAGTACTAACTTACCCTTCCACAAGGAGCCGGCAACTTCTCCACATATTGAGGAAAATGGACATTTTTATCAAATTTTCATGGAAGGGTATGACCTACCGTGTCCAGGATTCGAACCCGGATCTCCGGGTTGCAAGTCCAGCGCACTAACCACTGGCCCACGGCCGAGGCTACAGTTTCTGAGGATTCGGTCGTTGAATCTGGAATATTTCTAGCATTAGCAGACAGACATAAATGTTAATTTTAACAAAGCCCGTAACATAATAAAACAAGTGTCTGGAAATTGTGTTGTACAAGTTGGCAACTCTTTTTTAAGTACATTCATTGTAGCTAATCATTATTCGGACCATACTGAACAGTGTCTCGTTTTGCTAATAAAAGGCATTATAAGTCGTTAACATCACTCTCTTTGATGTTGTTTAGCGGATTTTTACATCATTATATTCCATTGTTCTCTCTGGTTACATCTTCTATGGTGTCTGTTATCGCTTTTACAAGCAATAATTACTTCGTAATACGGTCTATATTGACATTATGAGTGAAAGTAAATCGAAGAAATATTCCATATTGTGAGGTTATTTTTATCGTTCAAACATTACTACGATACCTGTTTGGACAACCATTTTGTCCAGTCTAGGCTTTAAGCCTATGTTTTTTTATGTGACTTATAGTCACTGGGGTTTAACGCCTTTTCCCAGCAATTTTCAGTTATATACGGCGATCGGTTCACCTAACCAGTTTTCCTGGACTGTGTACTAACCAGTACTAACTTACCCTTCTACAAGGAGCCGGCAACTTCTCCACATATTGAGGAAAATCGACATTTTTGTCAATTTTGTATAGAAGGGAATGACCTGCCGCCACCGGGATTCGAACTCGGATCGCCGGGCTACAAATCCAACGTACTGACCACTGGACCACAATCGCGGCTAAAATATATCATTACATGGGCAATATCGCAGACGGTGTTACAATAATTTTTGTACAAATCTTGTTACAGCGCCATCAACTACTAGATTGCAGAAAGTTCCCTGTAGTGTGTTCACTCTGTGGTAAAAGCGGAATTTGTCGTGAAGACATACCATTACACCTAAATCGGAACACTGGAGACTGTCCACGTACGATTATCCCTTGTCCATTTGAAAGATATGGCTGTCAGTTTTCAGTAAGTTGTATTTATTTTCATAGCAGAGAATATCATATACGTACGGAGTCCTATAGCGTCCACATTAAATTTCGCTAATACATGTACCACGCGATAATTATTGATTTACATGAGATAATTATCGCCTGATGGGTCAGGGTTAGGGCAGGTATAAGTGTCCCTGATTTCTAAATCAAGCGATAATTATCGCCTTTAAACGATCGCGAGGTACTAGCGAAATTGAACGTGGACGCTTAACGTGGAGGATTCCATAAATACCGGATGTATCTGATCACAAGACAATAATTTTACAGACTAACACCTCAAGGTGGGATTCAAGCAGACATGTATTTGTAAATAGTTTAATAAAAGAATGACCATGACATTTTCATAAACTAATTATAAAATCTGTACGAGACTATTTCTCAAAAGATAATAATAACATAAATATGAAATTCTCCGTTAAATGTTACACGTGGGCAACAAATAACTTGCGGTAGACAGCTTTTGGGAAATTAGTCTAGCAAAAAAGTAAGATAGGTAGGTCGCAAAACTTCGTCGGTCTGTGATCAATTAGTTATGGTTTAAATCTTATATGTGAATCAATATACAAACATTAATCTTTTATCTTTAGGGCAGACGAGAAATAATGAGCAATCACGTGAAGGACAGTTCACATCTTCATCTGAACTGTGTTGTACAAACAGTGGACGCACAAGATAAAATGATTTCTTCGCTGAAGGAGCAAGTGAAACAGCTTGACAGGTAAACTGATGTTTATTATCGTAAGTGGTGATTGACAAGTAAAACACTTTGACTGGTAAGCTAAGTTTTATTCTCGCAAGTGGTGATTGACAAGTAAAACATCTTGACAGGTAAACTGATATTTATTATCGTAAGTGGTGATTGACAAGTAAAACATCTTGACAGGTAAACTGATATTTATTATCGTAAGTGGTAATTGACAAGTAAAACACTTTGACTGGTAAACTAAGTTTTATTCTTGTAAGTGGTAATTGACAAGTAAAACACTTTGACTGGTAAACTAAGTTTTATTCTCGCAAGTGGTGATTGACAAGTAAAACATCCTGACAGGTAAACTAAGATTTATTCTCGTAAGTGGTGATTGATAATTAAAACACTTTGACAGGTAAACTGAAATTTATTTTCATAAGTGATGATTGACAAGTAAAACGCTTTGACAGGTAAACTGAGTTTTATTCTCGTAAGTGGTGATTGACCAGTAAAAACAACTTGACAAGCAATTTGAGTTTTATTGCAGCTAAGGGTGATTGACAAATTAAACAGATTGACTGGTAAAATAAGTGTTATCCAGCCTGGTAGCGATCTATTAAGTAAAACTGCTTGGCTGGTAAACTGTTTTCATCAAACCCAACTATGATTAGTGTGTCCTTTCATACTTACGATTGATCACGTCTATTTTGATATCTGGATACTGACCAGTGCTGTCAGACAGATGATGTGATAGATCTATTAGGCTAGAAAAACGAATCATTGCTTTTTCAGTCACATGACCAAAATAGGATAGGTAGTTCGCAAAACTTTTCTTTTCAACTCGTTTTTTTTCTGTGCACATCTTTCGTACTCTGGAGGTACGTTTTGTCCAAAAAATATTTTTTGTACTTTGCTGTTAGAAACTAGGGTCATCGCTAAAGAACAGGATCGGTCGGGTAACCGGAAACACACTACTACTTTTTTCTGGCCTCAGTCAGTAAATTATGTATTTGCCCGGAAGATTCGTAATCTAATAGTTTAAGCTGCATCCGCCATAAATATTATTGGTAGAAGTGTCTGCGTATTCTCGCGGTTGTAACATCGCTCCACTTATTCTATGTTTCAATCAAGAGATTCGACTTCTGTATTGTCTTCATTATTTATTGTTCGAGGTAGTTTATATTTAAAAAAACTACGTATGTAGTATAAATGTCTAGACACATCGTACTAATGTTTGTATTTAATACTGAGTTCATTACCTGCACTGAAATATATTCTAAATTGAGTCTGATCATAATTATGGCGAACATTAGTATTAGTATCGCGTTCCAGCAACTTTTCTTAGTTTCTTGGCAACCGTAGAATCTGATACTGTACAAATGTAAAGACATTAAATTATTTACTTAGGAGGATACATGGAAATACAGTTGGACACTGTTATGATGATTTCCTTTGGACCCGAACGATTGCTTCATTATATCAATTTTTCACTTTATTAATAGCGCTGAAAGAAACATTCTATCACTGACGCCGACTTTTCTACTGAAACTTACAGCGCTTAAATAAACGATATTGCACGATACTGTTTACCGTTACGTGACGTCACCGTGCAAACAAGTAACACCGGTGCGTATTCATTCAACTGCGTATTAATGACGTGTTAGAATGGACATAGATCTTGATGCTTTGTGCTCTACTATTTCATATAGCACGATTTTTCATTCAGGTGCATGCAATTAATCTAATACAATAAATTGGATTACTACACACCTGAACTCAAAAGCGTGCTATATGAAGCTATAATGCACGCAACGTCATTATCTACACTTACCTTATGCAAACAATAAATCTTTCAAATATGCCTATTTTGTCAATCTAGATGCACTACTTGTAGTATAGTAGAACACGGTTATAGTGAGTGCCCGGGAGCCCAAATAATTACTTCTTTGTATCATTGTTTCACTATATTCCAAGACATTAAAATGAATAAAAACGTGTCCGTGGAAGACATACCTCACTGTATCCAATTTTTCGCTATATCAGAGTTCACTATAACCGTGTTTTACTGTACATGTTCGTTATCGAAGCTAATTATATGTTCTAGTGTGTTTTTATTGTTATTTTTGTATATTTTAGATTGGTTACGTCCAGTAGTCAGGCATCTAGACCCATGAATTACAATGGTCGGCTTCTCTGGAAAGTGCCTCTAGATCCTAGCCTGACCAAATATGTCAGCCAGCCGTTCTATACAGGTTGTCCTGGTTACAAACTAAGAGTATCACTAGAGTTGTACGGACATATTGAATCAAGAAAGAGTTACACGCCTTTGTTTGTCACATATGAGAAAGGCGAGTTTGACGACGATTTGTTATTTCCATTCAATGCTTGCTGTTCAGTCTCCTTGTTTTCTAAGCAGCCCTCTGATGCATTGGTTACCAAAATTGTATGTTCCGATGTTCCAAGATGTAGATCAGATTCGGAAATATCGAACTGTCAGCGTAGTATATCACGTTTTATCCTAACTGATACATTACTTAGTGAGAAATATATGATTGGAGGAAATGTTTATCTAGATATCAGTGTTAAATTACTGAAGTTTGCAGGTAATTGATCCATATTAAGCGAAAAATATACGTCTACAACCGTGAGCAGAACCTCAAAGGTGACAATAATATCATCACGTTGGTATGAGGTGCTACTCACGCGACAATGTTACCATCTAGTTAGTACGGAGTCTTATATGTGACAATGGTATCATTGAGTTAGTATGGAGTCTTATACGTGACAATGGTACCATCTAGTTACTATAAAACTTTATAGGTGACGATGGTACCATCTAGTTAATATAGAAC
This sequence comes from Lutraria rhynchaena, assembly GCA_008271625.1. Classification (NCBI taxonomy): domain Eukaryota; kingdom Metazoa; phylum Mollusca; class Bivalvia; order Venerida; family Mactridae; genus Lutraria; species Lutraria rhynchaena. Next base: position 2,545,834 of record VIBL01000004.1, on the reverse strand, counting down.
TTTTTACATACGTGACAATGGTGAAATATTGTTAGTATAGAACTTTATACGTGACAATGGTACCATCATCAAAACAGTTTGATCTCGCTATATTTTATTCATACGTCGATATTGATATTGGAACAAATCAAATTCAGTTTGTATTGTCAAAACACACATTCAAAGTGTTTGATTGGCCTAATAAGTTACAATGTTACCAAATTTCTAGTTGCAGAAACCATTTCCGAATAAAAAATTAATCCAGGTAAAATATCATTCGACAGCACCTTATGATATTTTTGTACAAATTTGTATTGTGGTGTATTCATATTTAGCGAAGAATTTGTATTTATGTAAAGTCATGATTGTCTGAAAAATGCATTGTATTTTTTTTGTATTTTATCTTAATGTATTTTCTATTGTATCGTATTTTGTATGTTGTATTACATTGTATTTATCTCTTATTGTATTGTATTTTGTGTATTGGATCAATGTCACTGTATATTGTATTGCAGTTTTCGTCTGTTGTAATTGTACTGTAATTATGTGTTATTTAAATAAAATTTTCATTTCATTTGTACTTAAGTGTACGTGTGATATAAAAGTCTATGGGAAGGAGAACTATTCCGGGTTTAATAAATAACTGTAATAACAAATACAGTCAAACCTGTGTTTGCGGCTACCTCCGTATAAAGACCACCCTGTGAATAAAGACCACCCTTTGAAATATGGCCATTTTTTAAACACTGTCACTGATTATTTAGAACAAACTGACCTCCGAAAAAAGGCCACCTGTCAATAAAGGTCACATTTTGTCTTTCTCAAGGCAGGCCTTTTTCACAGGTTTGACTGTACACTAAAACCTTGATATTAAGACTACCTTTGGGGCAAACTTTAAGAAATTGGCGTTAACATTAAGGTAGTCTTATTATCAGCTTGATATGCAGAGAAAATATTAAAAGACGGTCTGATATCAACGACCACGTTCATTCAATGCGATATCACTGCAAAACCATCGTCTATGCACACTGCGGTCATACACGCTAATGAGTGCGCTGGACTTGTAACCCCTGCGATCCGGTTTAAATTCCAGTCGCGGCAGGTTATACCCTACCATGAAAATTTGACGAAATGTCAATTTTCCTTCATATGTGGAGAAGTTGACGGCTACTCGTGGAAGAGTAAGTAAGTACTGGTTAGTATACAGTCTATGAAAACTGGTTAGGTGAACCGATCGCCGTATGTAACTTAAAATTGTTGAAAAACGGCTTTACACCTCATGAAAAAATAAAGCACAATATATATAAGCACAAACTATTCTGGTTCCAATTTCATAAAACATCTCAATTGAAATATGCCTAAAATAAATACGCATTCCACATTTGGGAGAAGGTACAATGACACTAACATAATGTACACAAGTTCACCGTAAAGAAAATGTCATGTGCTGAGTCATGTGCTGAGTCATGTGCAGAACCATGTTGAATTATACTGACAGAATAATGTGCTGAGTCATGTGCAGGATCATATTAAATTACACCAAGAACCATGTGCAGAACATGTTAGATTACACTGACAGAATCATATACAGAACCATGTTAAATTACACAGACAGAACCATGTACAGAACCATGTTAAATTACACTGACATAGTCATGTGCAGAACATGTTAAATTACACTGACAGAATCATGTACAGAACCATGTCAAATTACACTGACAGAATCATGTACAGAACCATGTTAAATTACACTGACAGAATCATGTACAGAACCATGTTAAATTACACTGACAGAATCATGTACAGAACATGTTAGATTACACTGATAGAATCATATACAGAAGCATGTTAAATTACACAGACAGAACCATGTACAGAACCATGTTAAATTACACTGACATAGTCATGTGCAGAACATGTTAAATTACACTGACAGAATCATGTACAGAACCATGTCAAATTACACTGACAGAATCATGTACAGAACCATGTTAAATTACACTGACAGAATCATGTACAGAACCATGTTAAATTACACTGACAGAATCATGTACAGAACATGTTAGATTACACTGATAGAATCATATACAGAAGCATGTTAAATTACACAGACAGAACCATGTACAGAACCATGTTAAATTACACTGACATAGTCATGTGCAGAACATGTTAAATTACACTGACAGAATCATGTACAGAACCATGTCAAATTACACTGACAGAATCATGTACAGAACCATGTTAAGTTACACTGACAGAATCATGTACAGAACCATGTTAAGTTACACTGACAGAATCATGTACAGAACCATGTTAAATTACACTGACAGAATCATGTACAGAACCATGTCAAATTACACTGACAGAATCATGTACAGAACCATGTCAAATTACACTGACAGAATCATGTACAGAACCATGTCAAATTACACTGACAGAATCATGTACAGAACCATGTCTAATTACACTGACAGAATCATGTACAGAACAATGTCAAATTACACTGACAGAATCATGTACAGAACCATGTCAAATTACATTGACAGAATCAGTGTAATTTAACCATGTCATATTAAACTGACAGAATCATGTACAGAACCATGTCAAATTACACTGACAGAATCATGTACAGAACCATGTCTAATTACACTGACAGAATCATGTACAGAACCATGTCAAATTACACTGACAGAATCATGTACAGAACCATGTCAAATTACATTGACAGAATCAGTGTAATTTAACCATGTCATATTAAACTGACAGAATCATGTACAGAACCATGTCAAATTACACTGACAGAATCATCTACAGAACCATGTTAAATTACACTGACAGAATCATGTACAGAACCATGTTAAATTACACTGACAGAATCATGTACAGAACCATGTTAAATTACACTGACATAGTCATGTGCAGAACATGTTAAATTACACTGACAGAATCATGTACAGAACCATGTCAAATTACACTGACAGAATCATGTACAGAACCATGTTAAATTACATTGACAGAATCATGTACAGAACCATGTCAAATTACACTTACAGAATCATGTACAGAACCATGTTAAGTTACACTGACAGAATCATGTACAGAACCATGTTAAGTTACACTGACAGAATCATGTACAGAACCATGTTAAATTACACTGACAGAATCATGTACAGAACCATGTCAAATTACACTGACAGAATCATGTACAGAACCATGTCAAATTACACTGACAGAATCATGTACAGAACCATGTCAAATTACACTGACAGAATCAGTGTAATTTAACCATGTCATATTAAACTGACAGAATCATGTACAGAACCATGTCAAATTACACTGACAGAATCATCTACAGAACCATGTTAAATTACACTGACAGAATCATGTACAGAACCATGTTAAGTTACACTGACAGAATCATGTGCAGAACCATGTTAAATTACACTGAAAGAATCATATACAGAACCATGTTAAATTACACTGACAGAATCATGTACAGAACCATGTCAAATTACACTGACAGAATCATGTACAGAACCATGTTAAATTACACTGACAGAATCATGTACAGAACCATGTCAAATTACACTGACAGAATCATGTACAGAACCATGTCAAATTACACTGACAGAATCATGTACAGAACCATGTTAATTTACACTGACAGAGTCATGTGCTGACCATAAAACGCAACTATTCAATACTTGAATAATCGAAGATAAACGCCCGTATGATGTGTAAGATTTTAATCAGGACGCTGTATTTACGGCGCAGATCTAACATTGATAATCTATTATGTACCTCAATGAAACAATGTGATATTATAGTTCTAACAAAATACATTGCGCACTTGTTATATAAAATAATCATAGAACTCTCGACTCACATTTCCCTGGATAGCTCCGTTAATAAAACTGTCATTAATGCTGGTATTTTATGAGATTGTTCCGTTAACAGCACAAAACGATTCTATTTTATGACGTTTGTTTAAAACAATGTCATTCAGCGAATTGTTCCTATTTCTGACTGTAATTTTCAATATCTTGTCAAGTGATGACATTCGATTTCACATTTTTTTGATCCACAATCAGGGATGAATATTTCAGATATCTGATACCGTCGTCTGTATTATCAGAAAAGGAAATACATATGTACATTTGTACATGTATATATAATTTCATCTTTCCTAAAATATTACCTCCCGCCAAACCCACCAACCCAAAAACCCACCCAACACATAGAAACGTACAAAAAAGAATGACAAAGTAGGGGTCGAGTGGTTATGGTCCCTGACTAGTAATCACGAGCCCCTCATGCGGTCAAATGTCAGCCGAGACCAAAAGAATTTCACATGTGATGAATCTAGCCATCCAGCTTACGGAAGGTCGGTGGCTCTACCTAGAAGTACGCTTGGGTCATCCTCAACAGTTAAAGCTGGGAAACTCGCCAAACGATATTGGCAGCTGGTACACACAAATAAATGAATATGCCCCATTCTAAAATGTAAACCTAGATTTCAGCGCATAAAGTGACTTACCACTACAGCCTCTGTCAAATACAAATAGTTGAAGTTTTCAAGTGAAACAAATTACAATCTGAGACAGCTTTAGCTTGACATTATAGGAGCCGAAATAAATCAGTTTTACCAAATCTAGAAATTGTAATAGACAACACAAATAGGAATAAGCATTACCACATTATTGCTACGATTCTGGCAAGTATCACGTGTGGACAACGGAAAAAATACAGATAACAAATAACCGAATACAGTCAAACCTGTAAACAAAGGCCACCTTTGGGAAGGACAAAATGTGGCCTTCATTGACATAAGGCCTTTATTCGGAGGTAAGTTTGTTCTAAATAATCAGTGACGGTTTTTCAAAGAAGAGTATTTATTCATAGGATTGTCATTATTCGGAGGTGCCCGCAAACATAGGTTTAGCTGTGGTTAATGGTATAAATGAGATTCTAAATGCAACAAAATGGGCTGTTGTTTAATTTAAACAACTAAATCGGTTTCTACGACGTAGGAAATCATCCAATCTTTTTAAATGTCTTTATACTTATTCGTACGAATCTGGTACGAAGAGTTTAGAGACCCTTTCACAAAAAAAAATGTATTACCTATTTCAACTTTTAGCTTATAACCTTATCTAAGTGCCTAAAATATATAGAAATACAAAAACAGCTTTAAGTAAAATGATAATGTCTAGCCATCGATTAGAAATTGAAAGTGGTTCTCGACAAAAGCCGTATATAATCTACAAACATAGCTGAAAGCAATTCGGGAAATGTGAACCCTGTAACATCTTTGAAGATGAATTTCATTTCATTTTGAAACATCCGTCATATGATGATTTAAGAAAAATTCTGAATCTGTGAGAAATACTGCAAAATAAATTGAATATAAAAATAACAACCAGGAAGATTTTCATTCTTTTGCATGACTTCACTCGTGTATCTCAAACATTATCTTTGGGGTCTAAGGTGATATAAACCAGATTGCGACCTTTCATCTTAATAGCAAAATGTTCTCTCAAGAACACATACGACATTAATGTAAAATAAGTATTGAAGAAGCTTGAAAGTGCTTTTTACTTCCTCCAAATGAAGAGCACTTCCGCTCATTATCTGAATGAAGTAGAAATAGTTTCACCCTACTATTCTAACGGTGTCAATTTCAGCGGAGAGCGCAAAAAGATCAGATCATCACGTAAACTATCTTGTGATTCAATGGATAATTCGTCTGACATTTAGAGTAACGTAAAAAAATTGCCTAGAAGGAATGCACATGTATATGTATATGTTAAGAAATATTAGTCAAGAAATATGTGTGTGAGCGCGAGCGTGCGTGCGTGCGTGTACTTAAAACGTGGCCATCCTTTGAATAAAGGCCATTCTTTGAAAAACCTTCATTGATTATTCAGAACAAAATGACCTCCAAATAGAGGCCATCTGTCCATAAAGGCCACATTTGTCTTTCCCAGAGGTGGCCTTTATTCACAGGTTTGACGGTATATTTTTTAGGCTTATAGCTAACTCTACACGACTTGTACTAATACTCGCCATAGAAATACTAGCAGCAAAAACAATATACTATACTATGATATACTATACTATGATATACTACACTATGATATACTACACTATGATATACTATACTATGATATACTCTACTATGATATACTCTACTATGATATACTATACTATGATATACTCTACTATGATATACTCTACTATGATATACTATACTATGATATACTATATTATGATATACTATACTATGATATACTATACTATGATATACTATATTATGATATACTACACTATGATATGCTATACTATGATATACTATACTATGATATACTATACTATACTATGATATACTATACTATGATATACTGCACTATGATATACTATATTATGATATACTATATTATGATATACTTCACTATGATATACTATACTATGATATACTATACTATGATATACTACACTATGATATACTATACTATGATATACTCTACTATGATATACTATACTATGATATACTATACTATACTATGATATACTATACTATGATATACTACACTATGATATACTATACTATGATATACTCTACTATGATATACTATACTATGATATACTATACTATACTATGATATACTATACTATGATATACTGCACTATGATATACTATATTATGATATACTATATTATGATATACTACACTATGATATACTATACTATGATATACTATACTATGATATACTACACTATGATATACTATACTATGATATACTCTACTATGATATACTATACTATGATATACTATACTATGATATACTACACTATGATATGCTATACTATGATATACTATACTATGATATACTATACTATACTATGATATACTATACTTTGATATACTATACTATACTATGATATACTATATTATGATATACTATATTATGATATACTACACTATGATATACTATACTATGATATACTGTACTATGATATACTACACTATGATATACTATACTATGATATACTATACTATGATATACTATGATAAGTGCAGGAGATATTGAAAGTCCGAAGATTTAGTCTTTTATTTTAAAGTGTAAACAAGTAAAAATTGTTATCGCTGCTTATTAGAGTGTATGTAGGGTGTTAATGTTACGTATGAACAAATTAGATACAATTTAACGTTAACCTAGACCTTTCGAAATGATACTTAAGTACATGTATATAGTATAATATATAGTACAGTGCAATACCCTTTGGGAGAAGTAAAAAATACGTTGTTGTTGAGAGGTTGTTGCTCTAGAGACGTTATATCAATAATAAAATCGGTCAGACGGAAAACATGCTGTTGCTGAAGGTAGGTTGTTGCTCAAGAGAGGGCCAATAGACACGTGGTCTACGATTACCGTCTTTGTGATGATCAGGCAGACATCAAACTGAGTTACCCTTTGTTGCGTTCAATGAAATACCAACAAAATTGAGGTGAATGATTCATTACAACGCACTTAGGATAAGAAAGCATAATTCAGCATTATAACCGACTGTATTCCAATCACAGGACATGATATTAAATATGTATTTCGTCTGCTGAAAGACTTCTGTAAAATCTATTGAAGCATCAATGATTCAACATTAGCATTTGGTAGCTTGAATATTGCGCCATTTTCCATTTATTTGGCGTCTATCTCTTCCGAAGCCCTTCATATTACAAACGGTTTTCAATAAGTTGATAGATATTAATGCCCCGCTAATGGCTTATACAGCCCCACAATTTACCACACTAGACACTGGAATTAATTTTGTATGTATCTTCAAAAAGTGTTTAGCAAATTTCGGTCATAAGAATAGCACAATAACCTTTCGTATATAAACAACATCACACAGGATATTTTACTTATTGAAACTTGTTTATGTAAGTAAAATATTCCGGACACTAAGTTTTACTCATATCATCCGATAGCCTGACATTTAGCCGTGTCCTACATTGCTTTTAACAAGCCTGATGATTCCATTAAGATACGACAATTAAAATACATGTGTACTATATTTGTGTACGAAATGATAAAAGTTGTTGCCATGTTGAAATAAACGAATAAATATCATTACCGGAATTCAATTTTTCAAGACACTAATTTTTATCGACATGTTCATTTTCACATAAACAATAACCTTAAAAGTTTTTCAAAGGTTCGTGAATAGTGAATTGAATAACAAAAATATTCCATTTTTTAAATTCTAATTTTAATAAGCTCGCTAAAACAAAGAATTCAAACACGAATGTATCTGGTCACGTGGTAAGTGTAACACAGCTGTTGATGAATCATCAATTAGTTTCTTTCTACAAACTTCTATAGTAAATCAGCGTGTTTTACAGTTATACGCTGACTGCGTTAATTCATGCTCCCTTTCTCCGGAACTAACAGCCTCGTGAAGACATGGACAACATCCTACCAATCTGTATAATTGGGTTTCTTGCAGTCCAGGGTTGGCTACATGATTGTACTTTTCAGAGCTAGAGAAATAATGACAGACTTCAGCTACATTCAATCTTTTCCCCGTCATTAAACGATAAGTTTATGTTACAACGATACGAACAAGACAGAATGAAATTGAAAGAAGAAGATTTATTTACGCATCTTTCTATTGTCTGTTCTGGGTCCAAAGTACGGTGTGACACAGGATCAGTAAATTAATATTGGGCTGGAGCTACCGAGCTCATACAATATTTATTTATGAAATCCGTATCGCACCGTATCGGGACAGTAAGAAGCCAAACTAATACATAATAATACTGTAAACTCCTGAAAACCGGACCATTTCCACACTAGGATATATTATAAAACCACGTTTTCCCTTTATTCTTATACCGCTGTACACAATGAATCATACAATATTGTGAAAAACCATTATCATTATTATTATTATTATCTTTGGTAGCAAACAAAACTGAAAGCGGTCTTACCATAAAACGGACATAAAGAAAAAATATTAAAACAAAACAAGTGGTCGTTTTAATGAGGTGGTCTTAACACTGAGATGGTCGCAAAGTGAGTTTTTAATGTACGTGTTATTTCAGATTGTTGCGAAAATGCTCCAAAATGCAATAAATATTAATATAATTGTTCCAATGGTAAATTCGTACCAACAAGGCAGAGGATTTACACACACTACTGTTTTCATTATTACAAATTTAGAGATTCTACAATACTACGTACGAAAATGTATTCATTTATATATGTGTATTGGCTGGATGCCATTTGCACTGAAATAGATCAATTTGACTGACCCCCCCAAAAAAAGGTTTTGTGCTGTCTATAATTACATAATATGTAGTTGTCATTAACATTTGAATAAGACCTGCTATCATAATTGGATCAATAAATGTATAGGGAAAGAACAGTGTCAAAATACTGAATTATAAACGAGAAACATTTAAGACTAGTCTCACATATTTCAAAGGAAAGAGCTTTTTACATCATTCAGGTCACAAGGCGCGAAAAAATTCTTATATCAGTCGTGAAATGCTCCTTGCATTGGGAGAAGAATCAGACTGTTTTGAAATTGTTTCTTGAAATCAATGCCAAAAATTGGGTTATTCCGAAGTGAATATTACCGTTACAAATGTTAATATCACCTCCAGTTACCTTAGTGTCAACAACAGTAGAGGTTAAATATATAAATGCAATTGTATACAGAGCCAGACGTGTCAAAACAGACTGGATAATATAAAACTAAGATTACAAATTGTCGACTAAAATACACAATTTTTCTTCCAATCGTTCTGAGTGTATACCTCTGGAAGATAGACTGCTCAACTTTTCAGAGGGCATAAATCACGCTAATTTCACTAACTCCAGGCCACTGATGAATGGCCGACCGAAATTGTAGTGATACATAACGAAAGACAGGCTGCGATATTTGTCACTCATTGTTGAGAAAAGTAACAGAAACAAATCGGTTCTGTCGTTAAAAGATATAAAAAATAATTGATTTAGGCAATAAAATAGTCTGGTTCAAGATACAAAATTTGCAAATGTTGCGTGCACTAATTCAGCGGAAGAACTGGATCAGCATAGAAATAATGACACTTGTAATTATGTGACGCGTTTTAAAGACCGCAGACCGTTCAATGGAGATACTCCTATGATTCACGTGTAATGTGAAGTTATTTGGTCTGAAGCAAGTGAATTGAGGTGTCTACGGGGAAAGGTTCAGTTAGGCAGACGAATTTCGTTTGCTGACAAACGGGCCTCGTTCGCTCTACGGGACAGATAATAGTTAATCAAACAATGTACGTCATTCTCCTTTGTGACGTCATTAATGACATCACGCGTTCATTTACGGCACACATCTGTACGCTTCGGGTGTAAAACTGACAAATATGTCGACCTTCGTGAAAGAAACACCTGGCAAGTTAGATAATTCATTATAAACTGTCAAGTTTTGTATATTATGTACTGTAGAAAGCGAAAGCCATGGGGGAGGTACAGTAGAAAGCAAACAATTTGGGGCAGTCTTTTACAGAACCTTTAAGCACCTCGTTATTCTACGGTGACATTTCCTTGGCAATAAATCGGCAGTCGCATTACAAGCTATCAAGTACAACCGAGGTCAAATGGAGGTACGAAGTAATCCGAATATTACTGCACAAGAGCCCGTTACATATTCATATTTACTGGTATTTAATCGCCGAATGTTTACTAATTTTCATCGAACTAGATCTTTAACTATCAAGTCAGTCGGAATTTGTGAAGAAATCCCTTTGGGTTTTCTTGAAAATGTAGACACAAATTCATTAACTACATGTATTTGAAACTCAGTGGTTTGTTATTGTTATCAAAACTACATAATTATAACCATGGAAGCTCTTTGGTGATATTGCGATCAAGCCGGTCACAAAAAAGGCTTTTCTGTACAATTCTTTAAGAACAGATTTGAAATCTGAAGAAATCCCGTATTGAAGATTCTTAAGATTAATCCTCTTTAATCCCACATGAAAATATAATTTACTGGTATTTAAGAGTACAATTTCTAAGAGTCCAAATCTATTATCTCGGTGACAAAGACCATAGATAAGCATCACAATGCATTTTCTTGATCCATGCTATGACTTAATCCAGTAAATCAAAAATAGCAACACTGGAAGATTTCTTTTACAACAGAGTCACCATGTTTATCAATATACAGTGCAGCACGGTATTAGTGAATTCCTGGGGACACGATAATTATTTCAATATACAGTGTTGTCGTGACATCACCTCCAAAGACCGATTCCCTCCAAGAAACGACAGTAAAGGACATACGTTCTCATAATAAAAAGCACTTGTCGCGAATGTATTAATTCCCTCCGAACAACAACTCCCTCCAAAGAACAACACTTTTTTGCGCCACCGACAAGTGTTGTTCTTCCGAGGAGCACTCAATTCATATTTCACTCTATTCATATTTCACTCTATCCATAATGATCATATAAAGAAGGGCGTGTTCGGGTGAAAATGAACAGTTCACCGTATCAAATCCTTCATCAGACCCAAGTTCATTATAATCGTATTTTACGATATCGATAATGTACTTACATTTTGCACTTTCGTTATCATTAATTGTATTCAATATATTTTCTGCTTAGAGTTTTTCAGTTGGACTTAGGTCATGCACCTTGTAACTCTCGTTATTCAAATCCCCGTATTCACCATAAGTCTGGTTTAGCAGTTAACATAAAACTTTCCGAATTACCCGTCAGGTCCTTCCTCCCGTAAGCCGATAACTTTGTCTAGGGATTGGCTTCCTTTTATTTATTTTTTTGTTTCGACAGACAATTTATTTAGGTTCAACTTTTGTTTCAGGTTCATTTCAATAATCAATCAATTGTCTAATTGAACTTATCTAACATTCCAAGCGTAGCCAATGTGGTTTTCTGGATTCTATAAACATCTTACAAATCATTGAAATAACCTGCCATTTTAATTCAACAAAAACTCATTTTTGAAGAAAATTTGGAATTTGAACGGCATTGAGGTAACTTTATATATTTGTTTGAAGCACCGAACTAATAGACATATAAAAACGTGTAACTCTTTCAAACCTTATCCATGTTGAAACTTAAAAAAAATCTCAAATTGAAAAAAAAGATCGTCATTCAACATTCGTGTTTGGAGAAATAAGGTGACGATTGGTCGAAATATTTACATAAATGTTCGTTTAGCAGCGTGTTTAGCAGCTGTTTTATGTTTGTAAATCGTTGATACATGATATTTGACAGAAACCAGGTGGTACAAACGTTGCGGAAAATTGGCTCATAATTTTCATATAAAATTCTTTTCGCTGAAGTTTAACGTCATACCAACTGCCAGGATCATTTGGCCGCTATTCAAGCTTTGGAGATAAAGGAGGAACCCAGGCAAGCACCTGGGTAGAACTATCGTTCTTCCGCAAGTTAGCTGGACAGTTATATCAGTGAAATTAAGTACCGGAAGGGATTCGAACTCACAACGGTCAGGGGTTATTGATTACTAGTAGTCAATGACATTGATCTCTCGACCATGGAAGCCCCTTTTTGAAATAATGGTATCGGTATTTTAGTAAAATAGATATGCTTTTACACTTGCAAATTTACGAAAAGTTTTCATACGGGTATATTTAACGATTCAGCGGCCGAGGAGGGAAAACCTCTTTTCTTGGTTTTAGAAATTTATCTTCACTCCTCACAATACTAAATTTAGGTTTTAAAACCACCCTGATATGGATCAATTCACAAGCTAATGATTTGAATGGGAAAAAATCTAAAAAAGTCTACCAGACTGGAATGCTATTTTCTTTACTGTCTTCAATGTCTATATATGTCTCGTGTACGTCACGAGAACATTATTTCCTGGAGTATTGCTGAAAGGTTACTTCTATTTTAGAAGCAGACGTTATTACGAATGCTTTGACTTTCTGTGTGCACTTACTTTCATAACAATCGTTGAAAGAAGTAGACATACCCAAAGGCGAGGTGACACACACCATACACAGAAATGGTCCGTATGAAGGACAAATGTTGATAACTAAAACAAGAAAGCGGACCAGGAACCTGTAACATCCTAGAATGAAATTATAGCACTATCATCGTAGAATACAAACAATGCATATCAACTACATGCATGTGATTGTTGTTGGAAAATTCAGCTCGTACGTAACCTTGAATTGCGTTTAACATGTACATTACAACCTCTCCAAAGCAACGTCCTTTAACATTAAGTTTAAACCTTACAAAAAGATACGTAAGCACATGTATATTGTATAATATATAGTACAGTGCAACCTCTCCGAAGCAACAACCTTTTGGGAGAAGCAAAATTATGTTGTTGTTGTAGAGAGATTGTTGCTCTACAGAAGTTATATTAATAGTTAAATCATAGTGGGAAGACATGGTGTTGTTGAAAGGAGGTTGTTGTTCAAGAGAGGGCCGCTCCGGAGTGGTTGCACTGTATTAGATGCGAATGAAAGAAAATAACTGAATTTACGTAAAAGAGAAACTTTAGCAGGACTGCCTGTTTAAGATTCAGAAAAATCGGCAAAAATATTAAAGGGGGAGCGTGAATTCTTGTTGCTTTAGAACATGCCTACATCAAATTTTTCCGTGATATTAAATTTCTAAATGTAAGACATCCGCTAAATAACATCCATTCATTTCCAGGGAAAGGGTAAATTTCAACGGATCGGATTATCTCGAATACTCATTCTATTTAGCAATGCATGTCAGTTCGTTTTGAAAACTAGTGCTTCCTGCGAGTGGAACATGTTTTCTGTATCTATTTCCTTTATTTTCACTACAACAAATTATAACTCCACTCGGTGTATGTGTCTCTTTAAGATGGAAAACGCTAACATCAATAATATCAATTAGCAAAAAAAGTTGATCACAGAACGACATCTCCATTGATCGCTAAGAGGTTACAAGAAAGTACACGTTATTGTGACACCAAAGGTGTTTCACTTCTCTAGTTCTCAATTTTACTCCTACACGCGCAGAATAATTCTCCCAGATACATTGAATGTCATAAATGACTCTTAATAAGATTGGCAAAACCATTGAACATATTCGCTTTAACACCTGCCTGTTTTAGATCTCTCCACATATTTCAACGTAATGTGCTACATAGCGTCGTTGCTTCGTAAATAGCCGCACATTAACCGGTTGTTGTATAATATGCGTAATTGGATTTCAATTGCATTTATACTTTTAGCCAATATTTAAGGATACAAATACTCATTTAACAGTCAAAGTGTATGTTAACTGGCATAAAACGAAGCGTTACGTTGACGCAAAAATAGAAAAGGAGATATGTGGTGAACGAACTTTGAAGTTTTCAAAACAATCCACTAAACGAAACCCGGACCACAGGCCTTGAAGTAAAAATTGGGATGGACACATGTCTGTCTAAACTGACAAGTATATTCCATAAAAATCACAGGATTTGATAAAATTAGATATTGATGGCCAGTTTAGGGAAGTCAATAACAAAATAACAGTGTTCAGGTTGAAACAGAGGTCACGCGAACAATATAATATTATACAAGTTTCACAACCAACTTTAGTACCGCAGTCAATGTATTAGCAGATTTAAAGTCTGAATTTATGCGTTATTACAGCATACGAAAATTGCATATCTGACCCATTATTTAAGAAATATACAGTATCCTCGCCAATTAACTTGTAGTTCCATGGATGGAATTATATGAACCGCCATATTGCGTTCATACGCGATTATGAATGAAAAATGGCAGTCTGTGGTACTTGTTTTTCGGGCGTAGTAAAATTGCAGGTTTGTAAGCAATGTATTGTTCTAAGACAAATTTCGGCTGTAACATTGTAAGCCGCGAAGCTTGTCTGCATATCAACGTGTCAAGCTACACCTGAAGTGGCTGTAAAGCTTGTGTACTTCATTACATGTCTGACTCATTTCGTATCGTATTCGTAAAACGTGTCAACCTACACCTGAAGTGGCTGTAAAGCTTCAGTGCTTCATTACATGTCTGACTCATTTCGTATCGTATTCGTAAAACGTGTCAACCTACACCTGAAGTGGCTGTAAAGCTTCAGTGCTTCATTACATGCCTGACTCATTTCATATCGTATTCGTAAAACGTGTCAACCAAAACATATTTTTGTTTCCCTCATTCTTATAACATCAAATCATTCGGTATCTCTTGGTGTTGGAAGAAAAAGAAAAATTAAATAATGTAAGTATTATACTTGTATCATACAAGAGAGTTAATGCGGCTTTCCTTGTTTGGTTGTTTGGTGTCTCTATTAGGGCAGGTATTACGGCATTGAACTAGTCACGACAAAAATTCCCTGATCTTAACGGCATAGTTAAATACAGGCTGTATTTATCATCGTAAATCGGATCTCTTCGGTCACCGTTCATTATGTATCCCACGTGTTAAATCTTGAATAGCTTACATGATTTAGATGCTGATTGGTCGTTCGACAAACTTCTTATTATTTCCCCATTGAATTCCGGTGACCTAATGAACTGTTCGTCACCACTTTCTTCTAAATTTATACACGACTGATCTGTTGTTAGTGTTACGTTGTCAAGACTTATTTGTGTATTTGTATGGTAATAAACGTATGTCAATTCTAGTTTATGTTCTTCCATTACGTTCCTAGTTAATGACATGATATGGAAATTTTTGGATCGCCAGACAAGAAAAAAAATATTCGGATTTCGAGAAAATACCACAAATGACAAAATTATAAATAATAAATTATATTAATGTGCCCATCTGTGAGCAGGAATGTGCGTGCACGTGACACGTAAATCTTCCAATCCTTAATTTAATTTTCGAAGAATTATTTTCGAAGAATTATTAGCACGTGGCTCGAAAAACTCTTCTGAGAAAATGATGGAAGATTCGGCTGGCAGCCTCTATTGTTTATGTAGTAATTTTCCAGATTTTTTTAACATGATACTATTATTGTACAGATGTCATGATGTGTACATTTATTAGATTGATGAAATTTGACTGTTTTTTTTAAAATCAAGAGCAATTGACTTAATAGTGTTTAGTCTACATGGGAATCAATATGATTTTTGTGTTTCTGTACGTTTCTGTATTAGGCGTTATTTGGATATGTTCGTCATTTGACGACTAAACTAACATACATATAGAAATGAATAACAAATAACATATATATCTTACCATAGCTTCAAATGCAGTTACATAATGGTGTAGTTAGTGAATAAACTCTCAATGATTGTTGTATACGATGACATAATGACGATAAATGCTTCTCATTATACTGATACGTTTATGTAATGGTTTATATAAAACGAGAAATCAAAGACAAACACTTGGGTATTTACAGTTAAACCTGTGAACAAAGGCCACCCCGGGAAAGTAAAATGTGACCTTTATTGATAAATGGTCTTTATTCAGAGGTCAGTTTGTTCTAAGTAATCAGTGACGGTTTTTCAAACAATAGCCTTTAATCACAGGATGGTCTTCATTCGGAGGTGGCGGCAAACACAGGTTTGACTGTATTTATCCTTCACAAATATCCCCCTTCTCTTAATCACTCTCCCTCCCTCTTCCTCCACCCTTTCTAATAAATGTACGATTTTACGCTAATATTTTTTCAACATCCCAACCGAAGTATTTTTTTACGAATACAATTATATTCATTCCCACAAGACATCACCGTTCATATTCCGATGCAATAAAACACGGTTCAGAACAAAACATCAATTTCTGCCGCCGGAATATAACGCCGTATTTAGAAAATCATACTGTACACGAGTGGCAAGATGTGCAATAAAAACTATTCACATCATTAGCTACGAAGCTCCATCTGTAACTAAAATCAACGTCCCAAGTTTATATTCACTTTGGTATAAGCACAATGATGTTAAAGCATTGGAACGATCCAGAGGTCCTTTTGGGGTTTTTTGTCACGTGTTACCAGAAATACTTTCAGAATTTTTTTATTTGGGGGGTGCATATGCACCTGTTACTTTTATGGAATTCATGTAGGAATTCAACTAATACATTATTCTACGATAAAAAACAATTGGCTGTTGCATTTTATCCATCTGATTGTTGCCTAGCAATAGTGATGGCTGATGACGTCATGGACAGGGGTTTTATGTAGAGGAAGAACATCTAAGAGCCAAATAGTCAGTAAAAAAAGTAAAGCAAAAGAGGTCTGATAAAGCTTTCATCAATATTTGATACCAATTCAGGACTACTTTGTTTTACTCTGGGATTAAAGTTGCACCAACAGCCAGGGACATTAGGCGACTTTTATAACTTTAAACGGTGGGAGAAGACCCGAAGCGTACACCTGGGTAGGACCACCGACCTTATGTAAGACAGCAGAACTGCTTCCATATATATGAGATTTTTCTGGTCCTGGGTGGGATTCACACCCACAGCGCTTATGGGCTTGTGTTAATTTGTCAGAGACCATAACCAATCTTAAAGTGTAACCCACCAATACCTTAGGTTACCTTAATTCGTTTTCACGAAACCACTAGTAAAGAGAAACGATTAATCATCAGAAAAACATCCTATGATTTCAGTATTCTATATTTTATGTTTCTAAACTCTTGTTCGCAATGCAAAGCTCCACCTAAAACAAAACAAGAAATGCAGCAGCAAGATTTGTTTAAATTTGTTACTCTCCTGTGATTGATATTATCATAATTCTTTGCACTTAAGTTGCAATGTTTCTCACTTCAAGTTATCAGAATTTTTGCTGCACTTTTTTCTCAAGCATTTTTGTGAAAGGAACTTTATAGACATTGGTCGTTAGAAAGTTTTGTGAAGCGGGTTCTGTTTCCTGCTGATAATCGTTCCTTGAAGTGATAAAACATGTTTCTCCTTATCTGGAGACGTTCAGTTATTTACTGCACTCGTCGATCGAATTCAACTAGGGAAACATTTAATTTATATTTCATATTTGAACACAAAGCAGACTATTTGACTTCTCTGTAACAGTTAAATTACATGCACAGCGACGCATTCAGCGGATTAGATCAAATCTGATATCGCACATGCTACTCAGCTGGGTTCGTTTTCAACATCACAGAGCATTAAATTTAACCCTTAGCCTCATTAACATATTTTGGACGCTTCCAAATTCAAAGCAAATATACAAAACATCAATTTATTTAAGGAAACTGGGTTATTTCTCTCTGACATAGTGGAGAACGTTGTGGCAAAAGAAGCCATTACTCATTACAAGCGATGGTTTCTTTTGCCACAATGGTTTCCAAGGTCGTCTGCTTCAGATGCTGAGAAATGCGGTATTATGAGGCAAGTGATTAACAGAACGCTTAAACAATATATAATCTTATATAAGCTTTTGTTTTTTAAAGAAATATTTTCTATGTGTTATATTTGTATGCCAAACAAGAACTAGACGTGTGAGATTTATTCTCCATAAGTTAGGAAAGGAGAATAGACATTTGAAAGGTTTGTCTGCTTTTAATATTTAATTAAGTGAAAGTGCGCCAATTACAAGCAAATATCTGAAACCATATATTCCAATGCAAATGTAACATCAACAATTAAAATGAAACCCGGCATTTTGTGATTAGAAGATATTCTATTGTTTTTAATGTTCTTACCTTACAAAGTAAATCGTGGCTGAATTGGTAAGCCCCCCCCCCCCTAAATTTAACGTGTAATCTCTGTGCTGACATTTGTCTTAGAATTATAAAAACCGTCACCCCCACTGTCCTTATTTTGATTCAACAATGGTGGTTGTTTGTTTAAAGGAATTCACGTATACTGTCAATGAACGATTGTATTCTAAGAAAATACTGACTGATTGCCTGCTTAGACAAACGTATTTACAGCTGGAAACCTATTAATTAATTTGTTCAAGGTTATATAGAATGAGAACATGCTGCTACAAAGTCATCATGTATTTGTACTAAATACCCTTTTTTGATAAAATCATTGATTTCGTCTGAGAGTTGAGGTGAGTGGCAAAGTAATGCGTGTATGCTCGTACAGAATAGAATATAATTCTTTATTGAAACGAGTGACAACATCAATGTTTGTCACGCATATTTGTATGAGTTTTTTTGATGACTGTATGTATAGACAATGATATAATTCTTTCGTACTAAATTTGATTACTATAAAACATGAGTGAGACACACTATGTACATGAAACAGTTTTAACTTAACTCTTACATTGCATGACAAAAAAATTATCATTTAGTGCACGCAATTGATGCGTTCTTAGGCACAAATATCAGGCAATTCAAAGTACGCTGAACAAAATGTCTAAATAATTGGATTCTAAGATTAGTTAGATCGATGTCCGCCGAGTTGTAGGCGCGGTTGTATTCATGTACTGAATCGAAACTAATTACAAGTGTCATTTCCCTGGAATCAGTTTTCTGTCTTATACAGTCAAACCTGTGCACAAAGGTCACCCTTGGGATAGAAAAAATGTGCCTTTTATTGACAATTAGCCTTTATTTGGAGGTCTGTTTGCTCTAAATATCAGTGATGTTTTTTTTTTCAAAGAATGGTCTTGATTCACAGGATGTTTTTTTCGGAGGAGGCCGCGAACACAGATTTGACTGTATTTATATGTTAGTGAATGAAATATTTTTCCTGTTACATGTTATATTAACCATTACTTTTACTGCTTATAGAAACGTGTTTTGGTATCCTGATGGTGTTACAAAAGTGTCTAATTGTACAGAAATGAAATCACAGTAAGAAGACGCTATAAATAATAAAAGTAATTATGTAGTTACGATAACAGTAGAAGCAATTTATTACACAAACGATGCTTCAATTAGATTACGAAATAGAAAAAAAGGAGTAGGTAGCTAAGCAACCTGAAACACAGACAACGAGAACGTTAAACCGAGAATATATATATACGTCAATATATACTATATAACTCGTATTTTCTATATGTACTGGTGGTATGTTTCGTAATATTTTAGTTTTCTTGCTGTGCCACAACAATTTTGTTTTAGAAATCACAACCAGGTGGTCACATTTTTCATTTTGTTACACAGGCTTTATTATATCCTACACGGAAAGAGAAAGTCGTGTATTTTTATCTACTCATCTTAACTATTAATGGTACTCACTATCCACTGATTTTCATTTTTATGACATCATTAATACATAATATTATTATTAATCCAACGTACATTGCTTCAAAGTATTCGATAGATTGTCAGTTTTTAAAAGTTTAAGTTACTAGTATATAATAATTTATTAAAGCAATCGTTAATATTTGATATTAATTCAGGACTATTTTTTACACTGACTTTCAACTTATTAATTCAGTATGTTATTGTTGGGTCTAATTCACACATAGTTTTGAATTACCAGGAGTTGTTATGTTACAGTGTATGTAAATGTATGGAAGTACCACTTTCGAATGGTCTGTGGTAGAGACACTTGTTTTGTGGATCCAAATTCTGACTTAGCCCAAGGGAAAACATAAAAGTACATACTATTAGATAAATAATACACAGATACAAAGACGTAAGACATTATAATCAACTGCAAACATACATATCAAGGTGACTGCTCTAGTTTTCCCTAACTAATAAGAAACCAACAAACTTAAACGTAGCAAAATGAGCGAATAATAAATCCAAATCTTCCAAAACACTAACTAAGAAAACAATAAATGGCACATATCACCAGATCGGCTATATTGCAGACCAAAGGAAGGAATGTGCGTTTCTCACAAAAATCTGGTGATATACATATTGTAATATTCTGGTTAAACAAAATCACAAACAGAAACGTCAAAATCTTATAACGATTAACCTTTATCATCCCGTTTATCGCTATAATTATTGACATCATTGACATGTTTGCATGTGAAAGATGGTAAATGCTTGGCAAAATGTTTATTGAAATCAACTGGGAAATGGTACATATGCAAAATAAATATATTCAATGCCGATGAATTAAGTTCTCATGTAATGCCGAATAATCTGATGTTATGACAGTAAATTGTGAAAATCCATTAGATTCTAACACTCTGCAGTCACTTTTGATATCCTTTTTATTGTAAATTTCATCAAGACTCACGAATCTGATTACGAAAGACCGTAAAAACTAAAGGGAGATATTGTCAATAAAGCAAAACACAAGACAGCGAACCTTATACTATTCAACAACTTGTGGCTTTTTCTGTCTCAACAAAATTGACTGTGTTACTTGTGTATTTCATTTGATATCGTGTGTATTGAACAGCTGTTTTGATAAGAATATTATTTGAAATAACTGCAAACTTCTTGGAATATGTCTTACACACCAGTCTTACTTTTAAGCATGCAATCCTTCAAATGTGACATTATTCTTTACATTGATGTCTATTAATCAGGATAATTCTGAATAAATATGAAACTGGGACTAAACAAATTTCAGACAAATGTGAGGAAGCTGTCCTGTTAGCTTACGAAAGGTCTGTGGTTCTATCCAAGCGTAGGTCTGGGGTCTTCCGCTACTGACAAAGAGGGAAATACGCCGAATGACATTGGTTGTTTGTGCGAAGTTAAACCCAGATAGCCCTGAACTGGTATCAAATATTGACGATTCCTTTATCAGATTACTTCAAGTTTAAAAAGCTATCGATTGTTTGCATTAATTTAATGCATTTTGTATTAATACTTACACGATGTATTAATAAAGCCAAAAAATTGAAAATCAGCGTAAACTGAATGTTCACAAATCTACGCAACACATTGCGGACCGTACAAAAATACAAGACAAAACACAGTAACAGAGGGTACGGACTGGAACGGTCTGTAGCCATGCTACAAATGGGGGTTAAACTGAGGTTAAGGGACCAACTTCACACTTACCTATTACACAAACTGCATCTGAAAGCAGCACAAAGCACATGCTTTGTTCGTTCTTTTGGTGACAGTTCCGATGCTTCTGAGGCAAAAATATTGCAACTTGGTTTTATAAAAAAAGCATGTAGTGTGATATTTCTTGGAGAATCTCATGAATGAGAAATGAACATCGGCAAAAAATAAAATATTTTGCCAACATTCAATTTAATTCTTGTTTATCATCAATTTTGTTCTGAGTTTTTTTGTAATTATTGGTAGAACGAGATATTGATCATAACGGGCAGATTCGGTGTTTATAATGTTCTGTAACATGCAAATAAAAAAAACCCGTTTCATTTTGTGCATTAAGTAAATAGACGCTGCTTATGTAGGAAGAAAACTTTTTTCACCGGAGTTTAACGTCGCACCAGCCAGGGTCATGTGCCGACTTTCCTGCTTTAACGGTGGAGGAAGACTCCAAGCGCACACCTGGGTAGAACCACTGACCCTCTGTAAACTAGCTGGAGAGCTTATTCACCCGTGAAATATTTGTCTGGCCCTGAATGGGATTCTGACTAGTGATTACATGGCCACTCAAACTCGGAAGCCCATCTGTGAATACATATTTACAATCAACTGCCTCCTATTAATTAAGCAAAGAGTGAACGCTTCTTATGGTGATTCGAGGTTGATAAAATTTTCAACGGTACGTGTGTACTTCTTAAAAAGGAAAAAAAAATATGAAACAAATTTAGTCTGCGTAGTTTGAAATCCAATTTCTCTCTCGGTGGACAAATTATGATAAGGTCACACTCTCCAAAGCAAAAATCTTCCTATGTAATGATGTAAGGGCTGCGGCTGTGATCCAGTGGTTAGTGCGCAGGACTTGTAATCCGGAGATCTGGGTTCGAATCCCGGGCGCGGCAGGTCATACCCTTCTATGAAAATTTGACTCGAGTGTCGATTTTCCTCCATGTTTGGAGAAGTTGCTGGCCCCTTGTGGAAGGGTAAGTTAGTACTGGTTTGTATACAGTCCAGGAAAACTGTTTAGGTGAATCGGTCACCGTATAAAATTGAAAATTGTTGAAAAACGGCGTTAAACCCCAGTGACAATAAGTCACATAAAAACGATGATGCAAAACTCGTTCTAGCTCTGCATCAGTAGTTGGCGTAGACCGTTTTTCATACAATAGGATTACATGTATTCATCCTTTATTATAATCTAGAGTATTATGAAACCATATGTTGGAAACAGTAAGATCCGATTAAAAGACATTGATGCGATATTTAAAACTGAAGTAAAAAGCATAATGCTGAGACTTGACATTTTTTTTTAAATTCAAAACTCTGATAAAATACGGGATTATGAAACGTGTTTACAGCAAATAACACCAATATAGGCTTGCGTGAACACTTCCAATTTCAAATGTCGGGCTCAGAATTTATTGATTGCAATTTGTCATCTTCAGATTAATAATAAAAATAGAGTCAGAAGCAAAACTACCGAGCTCTGATGACGCATATGACCGGATTATAATTGTGATTAATTATTTAAGACAATTCTACCAATGGCAATCTACTTTTTGACAAACTAACATTACAATGATGATTAGTATTCACAAACATAAGCTCTGAAAGCACATTTAGTATATGAGAATTAAGACGTCTGGACTTTCGGCGTAATTGTGACAAGTAAATCTATTTTAGAACGCGCCTTCAGCAAACAGTAATTCGATTTACGTAATGACATTTAGTGCGTGACACTATATCTATATCTATTTGATATAAACGAATATGAACACGACTATTTTGACCGTTTAAACTAGAACACACCGGTATAATGTTGTTAAATGTAGTATGTGAAATACATAAACGCTGCATTAAATGCGTCAACATTGTTTGTGTCAAGAAAATGTCGATTCCTGTGTGAGGTCTGTATAAGTAACCGTGTTGAAAATTGAATGCATGCTGGTGTGTGTGCAGGCGTATGGTCGGTGAATCTCATCATCGTCATCGTGTTTCATTGCCTTTAGTCCAGAAAAAAATTGTCGCGCTCACCGTTACATGACCGATCCTTTATTTTATGCCAACCCTAAAGCTCTTAACGACAACACCAAATTACGAGAATATCTAAGGATACATCGTACCTCGCTTTCACACAAAGGTATCTTTGGAAAAGAATTCGACCTACGAACCTTTATTTCTTTTGGCAAGTAAATCTAGCCTTCTAGGGTTCAAATGTCAATCAAATTAATTCAAATACCATGCAAATTGTCTCTTTTATAGTTGCATATTGGAACAACAGCTTACAAACCAAGCCCTGGATACCATCCGTGTGACGTCATGAAGAATGATTCTCAATTAGTCATTGTGCTACCACAACAGATTTCATATGACCGTAGAAACAACCATGGTAACCTCGGAATTTCATCACAAAAATATTAATCCGAAGACCAGGATTCGCTACATTCATCAAGGTACATGCAAGAAAAGTCGTCAGAAAAAAACATACCATAACAATATGGGAATTCCGAAAGGTAATGTCAATAACACAAAGCAAAATGTCAAACAGTTGACATAAGGCGTGCCCTTCCAAAACAAATATTAAATTATATTGTATGCATGCATATTGAACGGATTTTTTGTTTTAAGAAAATACTTTTTAAAATAATTGTCAACGTTCTTCTCTAAAGAATATTTCAAACACGCCATATTATTTTTTAAGCATTTTGCAACAATGACCAGGGACAACTGAATTTATATCGTTGTGTTCTAGTTTCGGTTATTGACTCTGTCAGAATAGCCTTGTTCCAGTTTGTGTGGCTTCATTAAATAAAACAAGCTCAAATGGACATATTTTGTCAATTTATGAGTCATGAACTAAATGCCATTATATAAATCGAATTTACGTTTGCTTAAGGCGCGTACTTGAACAGAATTTATTGGTCACAATTACGCTGCGAAACCCGGCTTATTAACTCTTTAATACTGACTGTCCTAATAGAGTTTATGTTTGTGAATACTAATCACTATTGTATTCATAGTTTGTCAGTAAGTAGATTGCCAATGGTCACATTGTTTTAAATAATTGAACATAATAATAATCTGGTCATATGCGTCCTCAAGGCGTGATAGTCTTGTTTCAGATTCATTTCTAATATTAGTATGCTTGTGATTAAATACATTCTAGAAATTCTGCGCCCGTCACTTGATACTGTAAGTGGTAACGCAAGCTTTTTATTGTAGCCAAGAATGTTTTCATTGACAAGCAGTGGCTCTATGCTGCCGTTGAGCACGTTTCCATACCGCGCATTTACAAACTCTTTAATTATACCACGTACTTGACAAACCCAACTCTGAAAAAAGTAAGAGCCTTATGACTAGATGGTTTGCACTAAAACAAATTATCCGCAATAAACACTTTATAATCCCACATTTTATCTAAGTTTGTTCTTAGAAAATGTCAAATCACAGCATTATGTAAAAAAACAACGTATTAAAATCTTTTAATAGGATCTTATTCTTTCAAAACAGATGGTCTCATGTTACTCTAGATGATAAAACATGTATATAATCACATTGGTTGAAAATGCGATCAGTGCATTCAGGTCGATATTATCATAAACACTGACTCTGATTTTATTTTTCATCACACAATAAAACGCGTTTATTTTACTTAATAAAGTATCATTGTTATGTTACAGAGATGTGCAACATTGAGTTTTGTTTTTTATGACCAATATTATTCCACCAAAATTGTAAAAATTGCTTAGAAAAATAATGGATGTTAAACATGAATCAAATTGATTGTTGGTAAAATGGTAAAGTACCTTACTTTTTGCGAATGCTCATTTTTTATTCATAAGATTCTCGAGAAAGAATTACGTAATATGTTTTTTACGAAACCACGTCGTTGCGGTTTGCATTTGAAGCAATTTGAAGCATCGAAGTTGTCATGACGACGTACAAAGCATTCCTTAAGAACGTGTAACCCGAACGATTTGTGTTGCATTTAGATACCGACAGTGTGATATTAATCAACATACCCACCAATTACTTAGTCTAACTGTACAAAATGCGACCAAACAATTTGCACGCTGCTCCAACGTGCGAACGCACATACATGCTGAAACTAGAACACCCCTAGTGGGCCGCGACCATGGTACAGTAATTAGTGCGCTGGACTTGTAACCCGGAGATCCGGGTTCGAATACCGGTCGCGACAGGTCATACCCTTCTATGAAAATTTGACAAAAATGTCGATTTTCCTTCATATGTGGAGAAGTTACCGGCTGCTTGTGGAAGGATAAGTTAGTACTGGTTTGTATACAGTCCAGGAAATCTGGTTAGGTGAATCGATCGCCGTATATGACTGAAAAATTGTTGAAAACGGCGCTAAACCCAGTGACAATCAGTTACATAAAAACAAAAACACCCCGAGTGGCTCCACATGCAAAATCCCTTTTATTGATAATCACCAAAAAATGCATAATACACTACAGTACCAGGTAGCAAGGAATTAAACGACCAGACAGATAAATAACACTACGCTACATTTTTCAAAATTTTGATTAAGTAGTAAATTTGCATTTTATGAATTATGATAAGATACGTTGGCATAGAGCATAATAAATCATTTTGTTGTGGAAAATCCCTCCACCGCTTTACGCCTTATTTAATTTACTGTTGCTTTTTGTATATCATGTGCCTAAGATTATAAAACTTTGGTTATTCAAATAACTATATTTTATATGCGCAAAGATAACTATAGAGCGATAAACTCGTCTGGAAGCTTCACAATTTAACACATGATTTGATGATAATGTAGATTGAACGACTAGTATCTTCCCGGAAGTCTTAATTTTAATAATAGCGCCATAAGCTATGTAACGATATTCATCCTATATTTATGCACCATCACATCGTGCGAATTATAACTGAAATATTGGTTTGCATTTTCCATTATGTCAAAGAAGGAATTTTGTAACCTCCTAATTTCCCAAGTTACACACCTTTAACTAGGCTTATCAGAGAAGTTTTATCGAAACAAAACAAGCCAGCCCGGCCGAACATTTCAATAGGACAACGAGCTAGCCCCCTCCCCCGATATTCTCAATACGAAGAGCATTAGGCCTACAAACCTCGGGTTGATGAGTTCGAACCTTACGAGCGGTATATTCTGAACGTGTCTGTAAAGGAAACATTTTCCGGTCTTGTCATGTTTATCTTCAATTTGCCAAATTGTTTCAAATCTGTTTCAAACTGTTTAAACCGAGAGTCGGATATGTGTTACACTGTGTGCACATTCATGAAACAGACATAAAGCAGTTATATCATGGTGACGTTACAATGAGCTAAATCATCTACCAGAGATTGTTTTCTCGGGTAGCCGCCGCGTGGTTGATAAAAAACTGCCATCAGGTTATCGTAAGTATGACACTCAGATCAAAGCATTGAGACACATGTCTCTCAAGTTCTCTGCTTATTTGTGACAATTACCGAATAATCACTTTAGGTGAACTGTTGCCACGTGGAATATCAACGTATTGGACTATAAAACCTTTCGCATAACAAACATGACTATTTATTTAATTTGCATATGTTACCTATTCGTTTCCGAGCAAAATGGCGCTAAACGTATGTTATGTATTCCCATATCGCCCAATAACTTATTTCCGAGTATTATAACCAACTGATTAAAGATACATGTATCACAAACATGTGCGAATAAGTTGATTTGATTATGGTTACATCAATCTGCGTGTTAAAGTCATACAACTTATAATCTTTGCATCCAAAACTGGCAATATTTTGATACGAGAAATAGTGTAAGACTGTAAACCAGACTACAAACATGACCAAACATAGTTCACACGAGTAATCATCTCATTTCATTCGTTTACGGCTTATCTTACGGTGCGAACCTGTTCCAATGTTTACTTATTAGAACACTACCAATTGCATTCATCGTTTGTATATAAAATCATATTTATAAAATATTATCATAAAAGTACCAAGGTTTCCTCACAATTACGCCAGTCATGCTCGTATCACGGTATATGTTAGTGTTTGCTGTTTGCACACGATAAACGCCAGGTTTCGTTGGTATTTCTAGATATGTTCCTTGGCAACTGGTCTAACCAGTGTCACAGAGTTGCGAGATTTGTGTTAAAATTGTTTTGTGTAATATGTATTTGGTCCGTTCATTGTAAAAGATGTGTCTATGTGTAGTTGTGATACGGAACGTGATTGTGTATATTCCACTAATATGTCTTCGCATGTAATTCATGCTTTTCTCGTTTTCTTGTGTTTTACGGGGGGAATATTACTGCCATATATATAGCTATGCTGTAGAGTCAGAAAATCAGAATAAAAAGTGGAGTATCAAAACTACACTACAACCAGTATGTTTTTTTATATTTTCATCTTTTAATCTATCATGTTCATAAATAGAATTTTGGTTATAAGTTTTTAATTGTTTTTATTCTGATTACAAAATATTGTCATTGCTTAAACTATTTCATCAAAAATGAAATGAGGATATCACGCCGGGGCATAACTTTGGTGAAAGTTTAGTGTCTGTACATCATTATGTCGTTTCACTTAAAAAGAAAAAAATCTTAAATATAGTCAGGTTTTTATTTTCGAAGAGTAATTCAGTGGTTAATTATTTTGTTCTTATTCTCTCCACTGATCTACTTTAATTAAAAAACCCCATAAATTTCGAGTTAGTTCACGCAGTATCAAGCTAAAGGCATTTCTGTTAATATGTAAGCTTCTAAATTGATACCCTTACAATAGTTAATTAAGTCTGAGACACTGTAGACATAGCCTCTGGAGGTTTATTTTGAATTACTGAATTATAATACATGGTATTAACAGATCTACAACATCATGTTTATACTATCAATATTCTCAATTTGTTTTATTGATGCAGTAATTAACATAGATGCATTTTCATTACTTTTTGTTTTTGAAAGAACAAATTCTCGAAATGTCTCTCGTTATTCTTGTTACGCTCTACTCCATAACTAGTCAAAAAGGTTAGGACTCATGTTACCAAATCAAAACATTGTTGAAAACCGGCATTAAACCCCAGTGACGATAAGTCACATTCAAACAAATAAAACCAAATCAAAAACGGAAGTCATAAATCGACGCGCGTGTCTTTAATTATTTAGTCAGGAAGGGAGTCTATTTTATTCACCAAAACTTAAATAAGAGGTGTCAGCACAGTGTGACAGTGGGCATCAGTCAAATGGTCTTTTAATTAATCGGCTTACTCGTAACTTTACCAAGCCAGGTGATGGAGGTAAAGTGTCAGATAATGATGTAATAGTTTATAAGAATTTTATTTACATAGATTCGTATTTTGTTGGCTAAGGATACAGCCTAGCTGAATTAATGGAGTGTGTGTGCTACAAATGATGTGCTACATCCGGGGTCGGTCGAGTTGTTATGGTATCTGATTAGCAATCTATAACCCCTAACCGCTATGAGTTCGGATCAAATTTCATATGTGAGGAAGATATCCAGCCAGTTAATGGAAGGTCGGTGGTTCTACCCAGGTGTACACCAGGGATCTTCCTCCACTGTTTCTTAAAGCCCAGTGAAAATGTAACAAACATCAATGAAATTGTTTGTGTTGTTTTGAAAAAGCGATATAAACAGATTTGTTCGTCAGATTTTTTCGTCAGATTTTTTCGTCAGATTTTTTCGTCAGATTTTTTCGTCAGATTTTTTTCGTCAGATTTTTTCATCAGATTTTTTCTACTGTTTGTTGGTTGCTTTTTATCCCCAAGACAGAAACAGCGGCACAATCATTGTTCTTTGTGTTATAAAACACCCTCATTGTCCATAAGCGCAAGGAGGAATGTGTGCTAGCTGCGAAGTGTGTCTTCTAATAACTTTTATAAAAAAAAATCTTTCTATGTAGTATTGGAAATAATTTGATAACTGAAGTAAAGACGTAAAGAAGGTACTAAAAGCTACATTAGGTACAACATTTATTATGGTTATATAATTCTTTAATTTCCTTAATTAGTGTAGCGTTTCCTTTTACGTTTTACAAATTTTAAGTCATTGATCTGTCTGAGTGTTTAAGATATGAATACAGTTTGTATCTTCCGTAGAAACAGAAAAAAAACTAATATTCAACGAAATATTAAGTGCATTGTGCAATAAACCCCCGAAAATCGGACTCTTGAAAATTGGAATTCTCTGAAAATCGGACGATTTTTCAAGTCCCTTTTTTCTCTTCTATAATCAATAGTTCTCTGAAAGCCGGAATTCTTAAAAAACGGACTTTTGATTCAGTCAAGAAAAGGTCCGGTTTCCAGGGGTTATACTGTAAATATCTGCTGATCAATAAGAAAACTTACGGAAGGTCAGTGGTTCGCCCAAAGTGTAGCCCAGTTAGAGTGGGAAAGTCGCCCCGGCTGTGGGTGCGACGCTAAACTTTTTTTGAAAAAAAATACTAAACCTTTTTTTGTATCAGCAGCTGAAAATAAAAATATGTCTGAGGCAGCATGTGCTGATTCAAGATTTATCTCGACAGATCGTCATTTTTTTGTCTGCGACATCAGGATGATTTGGTTGTCTGTTCTGAAAGCACCGTCACGTGTTTCTGAACCCAAGATGACAAATGTAAAGTGCTGAGTGCGCAGAATGAATTTAAATAATGACACAAGATGATTTTATGCGGATGAATCAAATATATAATCATCGGAGTTCATCGGAGCCAGAAATCTAAATGTTGTCTCGTGTGTTTCCAATCAGGGACAGGAGAGAGATTAGACTAGTGTAACTTTGTGTTTATTGCATCCACATAATAATAATAGTAGAAGTCTTCCAAATTTGATGAGATAGACAGTAAATGTCAGGAGGCCGACATCAGCTGCACGGTTTGTGATTTAACTATAGGGATAAAATATTGCGACACCTATACTCGGATCAACACAGATTACTGCAGACAATGTTACATCTGGGTTCTTTCATGACATACATACTGTGAGAACGTATCTAAATAATATAATGACATTCTAAAAAGCCAAGAGGTTCTGAAAACACAAGGAGTCTAAATTTCAGCATAAAACACAACAAACATCCAAAAGCTCGGAAGTTTACAGGACGGTAAACCAACTGTAAATACAATTTGTCAAACTTCAGTCCATTCTTCTGCCATCCGGTTATTCTGTCGAATAGACAAACGCCTTCCTCCAACCTATGTACGATTGTGGAACTAGCTGACTTAGACCATTATCACGATTAAGACCACATAAAGTTTCAGACCTGGACTCGCCGCTCACTTTTAACGGTCAAGTACCGCAATACTTTCGAAGTATCTCACGATACTTTAAGATTGCCTTCAAGACTTTAATTATGCATGATTATCTTTCTTTAATAAACTTCAGAGTAAAAAGCCAAAATTACTGATATCAAATAAGTTTAGATAATATTTCCATAACTGTACGATATTAGCTTTGTCGGTTGTATTAGCTACTTAATTCTACCTTCATGGAATTTTGTAATAAAATCACAATATTTATTGCTCCTTTTGCCGATTGAATTCGTCTTAATCTGTTTGTTTTCAATATGTATTTCCCGAAGATGTTCTGATTTGTTTATCAATTTCCCACTTCATTAACGATATTGCCCATTTCTCTTTATTACCCGACACTACTTCAAAAAGAATGCAAAACAACAGATGTCTGAGCAAGCATTTGTCTGATTTCACCACTTGCCTTTAAATTAATGTTTGCTTTATTGATTCTAAACGGCCGTCCAACATCCGTGGTCTAGGAAATCTAACTTTCTCTCTAACATAATTTGAGATGTTGAGCAGTTGGTTGTAATTGTAGAAAAGCATATTATCCGGATACATTTTTCCCAACACACTTGGTCAGCAGAGCGCAGTAACCCTGATAGTACACCTAAGGTCAATTGTCCCAACATTGATTTGTAAATTGTGTTGTTGGAAAGATTTTTCCACTTCCGTACAGGTCAATTAGATAAACATTGAAGATTAGGTGTGTAATCTGACTGCATTGTGAGGTCAACTCCCTCGCGTAAAGTAATGCAATTCCGTTTATTACGCGCATCAGAACCAAAGACAAATCTAATTCAAATACAATAAGGCCTGTGAACGAAGGCTATCCTTGGGAAAGACAAACTTTGGCCTTTATTGACAGATGACCTTTATGCAGAGCTGGCTGCAAACATAGGTTAGGCTATGTTTGATACAATTTGGGCTGTCTACTTAGAATCAACGTCTGCATAGAATCAAAATCGTCGAATGAGCAGCGAGTTACTCTCTCTATCCCCCCGCTCTCTCTTTATTTTTTTTTTTTCAGAAAAATGGGAATTTTTATTAATCGTGCTCGTTTCTACAAGCTCTTTCAATTCATGGTCTTACCTAGTAAACATTAGCATCAGTTTTGATATTTTCAGTAACATTCTATTTTATCTACATGACCTGTGACCAAGATATGCCCCTTTGAATCTTTGGACGTATTTTTCTCTATCAGTCTCAAAAAAATGATGAAGGAAACTAACCACTCCCCAGGCAACGAAATGTAAACAATGAGGTTCGTAGAAGTAAAAATACAACTATACGATGGAGAATCCTTTTATATGGAGAGCAACTACTTCACAACTCGAGCTTTTAGTCAAAGTGTCTGAAGGAGAGAAGCCTGACTTATTATCACATTATTAGCTGATTATCACACCGACCTTAAAAGCATTTATTATACGCGTTGTGTTGATGACATGAAAAAAACAAGTTCATCGTCCTTAAATCGTGACAAGTTATTTGAAAATCAGACAAGCAAAAGAATCGGGCGTGTGGGCAACGTAATACGAAGAAATAAAATAAACAAAGAAATGTTTGCGATGGTACTGAAGCAGATTGCAATTAATGCATTTGAAATAGATGGTTCAGCTAAATAAGTGTGACCCAATATTTGAAATAAATTGAGTGTTACAATAAGTGTGATCCAATATTTTGAAATAAATTGAGTGTTACAATAAGTGTGTCCCAAAGTTGATAGTATGTCACAATAAGCGCGTTCCAATATATGAAATTCATTGTCGCAATAAGCGCGTTCCAATATATGAAATTCATTGTCGCAATAAGCGCGTTCCAATATATGAAATTCATTGTCGCAATAAGTGCGTCCCAATATATGAACTAGATCGAGTATCACAATAAGTGGGTTCCATATTATAAAATTGAGTAAGTACTACTATAAGTGCGCCCAGTATAAGAAATTGATCGAGTACCACATTAAGTACGTCGTAATTTATGAAACTGATTGCGTACCACAACAATTGGTCCCGATGTCTGAACTTGATTGATTGCTACTATAAGTGTATTTTGATAAAGTAACTTAATAGAGCCAAATGATCTAGTTTAATTGGTAAATTTACACTTGATTGGGTACGAAGCGCGGATAGGTTTAATGACGTTTTATGCTAACGTGGACATGGTATCTGGACTGACAGTTTGACAGCTAGCTCTGTTGCATGCTGTTCTTTTTGTAATGTGTTCTCGGTGAGCTAATGTTCCGTATGTTGTTCAAAACAGTATTGCATTTCATATCTTTAAAGTATTAAGTTTTCAGTACCCGATATAGACATTTCTCTTGGTTTAAATGCGGACGACAGTCGGTGTGTGAGATTTTTCCTCCTGTTGAAGGGATGGTAAAGACCACACATTTCCTAATGTGATTTTGGCAAATTTGGGCTAGAAAAAATTCTTGTTTAGGGTTACCTGACCATAAAAAAATTGAAAAAAAAAACGTTTAATTTGTTTTTAAACACCTTTTGTGAGAGTACGAGGTAGGATTCGTCCCCAAATATTTTCGTGTTTTAAATTTTTCGCTGGAAAAATGACGGTCGACAACAAAATGAAGGGCCGGTCGGGTAACTGTAAAAACGACTTAAGTTTTTCTTGTCTTATACAATTATACACTTGGATTGAAGATGATTTCAAAGCGGTTATTACTGCATGAAAATACGTCTGAATCATTAAAGCTTGATTATAATGTTGAAAGGTGGGTGGAGGCTGGGAGTTATAAGTAAAAAACGGTGAGGTCATTATCAAATGTTTTAACATGTTTCCAATGACTTGATATAGATTGCTATAACGTGACCTTAATTCCAGAAACATATAACTTCATTTTTTTCGTTTTTAGAAAATCGCGTTTAAAGGTTGTGAGGTCACTAGAAAATGAATACAAATGTAGTTATACGTTTGTGGCACTGCGATTTAGCCTCTTCATGTTAGAGCTAAAAGAATATAAGTTAGTGCATATTGTAGAACGTTTTGAGACGAATCCAACGATAGCAAATCTCCATTTTTGTCAAAAACGAAGTTATACGCTTCTGGAATTAAGGTGACGATAAGTTTCGGAAGACGGGCTTGTCTTTAACAACTATAATTGTAATATTAGGCGATGAGTGTCTGTCTGTCTGTCACAAATCATATAATATTATAGAATCGAACCAGACAAAATAATGATCCCTATTGATAAGACGTCTGGTGATCTTACAACATGGGACATTACCGGGAATATACAGACTGTGTTTATATTCATTTGGAGTCAGATACTCTTAAACACTGACAGGGTAGATTTCATCCAGGCCATGTGGTGAAATTTGTGCATTTTTACATGGCATTTTATATCAATGTAACAATTACAATGATGCGAGAACATAGAGCTTTAATATACTGATGGAAAAAAGTTTAGCAAGTTCAGAATGGATTGACTCCTGTGAAAGGGTAGGTACGAAATCATAAAACCTAATACATTTTCAGATATTTGATTCTTATCACAAATGATTCGCATCAATGTTATTTCATGATTTTGTGGTGTTTAGTCTCCGGCGTACGTGAAATGAACTAGGGGTCAGGCGTTAAAGTTCGGACACAGCTCAATACCTAGTGTGCCCACCATTCGCAGCCAAGACTGCCAGACAACGACATCGCATGCTGCAAATCAGTTTTCTAGTGATCTGCAATGGGATCCTGACCTATTCAGCTGGCAGGGCGCGTTCAAGATCACGGACGTTGTTGACGTCATGGCGCTCTCTTACCTTACGACCTAAGTGGTTCCATAAGTGCTCAATGGGAGAGAGATCTGGTGATCTTGCAGGCCACTGCAACACATTGACGCTATGGGTGCGTAAAATGTTCTGGGTATGCCCGCAGTGTGTGAACGGGCATTATCATGTTGGAAAATCCCAACGTTACGTTGTTGCAAATACGGTACAACAACAGGCTCGATGATTTCGTCATAGTACCTTTGAGCAGTGAGATTACCAGGCGCTATGACGAGATCTGTCTTCCCATCATGATGTATGCCCGCCCAAACCATCGCGTTGCCACCCCATAACGGTCACGTTCCGCGACATTATCTTGGTCCAGCCTTTCCCCTCGTCTCCTCCAAGTTCGAACCTTGCCATCAGCAAATGACACGTTAAACCCAGATTCGTCCGAAATCCTGTCCAATCCTGATGACCCTGGCCCATTGACGTCTTGTTTGACGGTGTCGCAACGTCAGCGGAATGCCAACGGCACGCTTTCAATCCAGCGGCACGTAGCCTATTCCTAACCGTCCTATCGCAAACTCTTGTGCCAGTAGCATTCCTAACTTTCGCCAGCGGTAAGCATACCGATGGCTCTATCACGTTATACAAACGTCATTCCAGGCCGACGTCCCATCATTGATTTTCAAAGATTATTTTCTAGTTTATCTGCTTATCATAAGAAAACTCTCGAACTGTGTACTTTGTGACCCGCGGAGGATCATCCGATTTGCTGAGCACATACTGCACGTGATTTTCGTGAAAGTGACGTTTCACGATTACATAATGGTCTAGTGTACAACAACACTTGAAATCATGTTGTCAATGAATGGGCACAATTGTTCAATACGGAAACGTTTTAGTGACATTGATTAATAGACAAAAACCAAAGGCGTAAACAATTTGCTAAACTTATTTCTCTCAGTATACTTCAGATACAGTCAAATCTGTGTTTGAGGCCACTTCCGAATAAAGAACACCCTGTAAATAAAGGTCATTCCTTAAAAAACTGTCACTGATTATTTAAAACAAACATACCTCCAAATACAGGCCATCTGTCAATAAAGACCACATTTTGCTTTCTCAAGGCTGGCCTTTGTACACAGGTTTGACTGTAGTCCATATTCGTTTTGTTCTTGTATGAAGTTCATCAATATATATGACAAGGTATATACACACACACGGTCTTTTGGTCTCTTGTCATGGAGGAAACCCATGTTCTTATTATTTTGTATTTAGCATTTTATTCGTACACTTAATTGTCTATTGCTCCACAAGAGTTTAATTGTAATGTATATGTATTTATTTAGTGTACTTAGCACGGGATTGCTTTGTTTAATACTTTGTTAATGGTGTGAGTAATATAAATCGTTCATACACCAAGCTCTAAGCAGGTTGAAGCATTCTCATAAAATGTGTTCATTACTTAGTTACAGCATTTACTGCATATTTTCTGAGAATATAAATGAGATTTCTCTGTCGAAACGTTCCCTAATGCACCAGATACCAATAAACTTAGATATATTATTTAAGTAATTGTGCCATGTTGTCATTAATGGTGTAAACGCACTTTTTATGTGCATTTTTTATCGTGACATTCCAATCTCAGTTTGGAATGGTATTTTGTTTCATGAACCCATGTGGTGATAAATCTTATCAAAGACTGTCCAAATAACGAAAGTAGGTGGTATATTATCAGACATATTTTTATCTCCATAACATGTAATTACAACAAAAATCAAATTGTTCAAATATAAAAATGTACCGCTTTGTGCAACGTATGCGAATTGATATAATTGTATTAAATGTCACTGTTCTTCCATAAATCAAATTGTAGTTTGCCATTTGGTCACTCCAAGTTCGAACCCTGCCATCAGCAAATGACACGTTAAACCTAGATTCGTCCGAAAACAGAACGTCGCGTCATTGCCTGCGAGTCCAATCCTGATGAACGCTGGTCCATTTACGTCTTGTTTGACAGTGTCGCAACGTCAGCGGAATGCCAACGTAGGGACGGCACGCTTTCAATCCAGCGGCACGTAGCTTATTCCTAACCGTCCTGTCGCAAACTTTTGTGCCAGTAGCATTCCTCAGCAAACGACTTAACTTTCAACTAGAAAGTTTTACGAGGTCTGCCTGATCTGGGTCGGTCTTTGACGTTCCCAGTTAGCTGAAATCTGTTCAGCAGTTGACTTATTGTCGATTCGTGGCGATGGAAATGTCGAGCAACGTCTCTTGCCGACATGCCAGCGGTAAGCATACCGATGGCTCTCTCACGTTACACAAACGTCATTCCAGGCCGACGTCCCATCATTGATTTTCAATGATTTTTTTCCAGTTTATGTGCTTACGATAAGAAAGCTCTCGAACTGCGTACTTTGTGACCTGTGGAGGATTATCCGATTTGCTGTGCACATACTGCACGTGATTTTCGTGAAAGTGACGTTTCACGATTACATAATGGTCTAGTGTACAACAACACTTGAAATCATGTTGTCAATGAATGGGCACAATTGTTCAATACGGAAACGTTTTAGTGACATTGATTTATAGACGAAAACAAAAGGCGTAAACAACTTGATACACTTTTTTCTCTCAGTATATTAATATTGCAGGATACCAAAAAGCCATTTTTGACAAAAATGTCAATTGTCAGCTTTTTGTAATATGGTGGCGATATATCTGTACCTGATTCAATATGAACAAAAACACATTTAACTATATTTAATACATGAGTATATAAACTATGGAACGATGGAACCACAATCTCGTACGCAATATCATCCTGTACTGAAGCAATTATCTTAACAAAAACAGAAACCTTTAAGGCATATATTTGTAAAGTATATCTGTTACAGAATATTCTACGATAGTCAAAGAACCTTGATTTTCATATTTCTTATCCTGTCAGGAAATAATTACTATGTTTTTTTTCAAACATTTCACCTCCTCCAGCTAGGATACTGTTAAGGTAGAATGGTACAGCAAATATTTAGATTTTAATTGGTTTCTTAAAGATATAAGAAATGAGAAAGGCAATAAATTGTTGTAGTGGATTGCTACCTAATTACGAGGATAATAGTGAGTAGTGCACTATTGAGTTAAGTATTTACCATATTGTTCACACGAATCTCTTTTATCATCCAGTGTATTTCTGGCTCTTCATTTCTTAAGGAAATAACATTTATTCTGAATAACATTTTTTTCTCTTCTTTGACACGAACACAACAATCACCAAACAAATAAGCAAGGATTGGATTTTGTCAACATCATAAAAGTTTGTAAAACAATCGGCAATATACAGTACAACATGGTTATAACGAAATCCTTGAGAACTGAATAATTACTTCATTACATCTATATTTCACTTTATCCATAAAAATGAAAAGACGAATAGGGAAGGGAAAAAAAGTTAACTTTATCTGAATTTTCTGTAGTCGACAGCGACTATAGTGTAACCTCTCGAAAGCAACACCCTTTGGGAGAAGCAAAATTATGTTGTCGTTGAGAGGTTGTTGCTCCAGACAGATTAAATTAATAGTTAAATCGTACAGTAGAAAGAACACTTGCGGTTGTTGAAGGGAGGATGTTGCTCAAGAGAGGACCGCTCTGGAGAGGTTGCACTGTATATTTGGATAGATTGTTTTAAGTTTACATTCAGTGTTTATTTAAACAACATTTATGCCATGTAAGAAGTGTTGTATCTTTGCTTTTATATAATTTATACAACTTGTATTACAAGTCATTATATTTTGAGCTGTTTCTTCTTTGCCAAACTAGAATATACTTCCTGTGACGAATGCGTCACCCCAACGCCGTCAAATAAACATTCTACAACACGACATCAGCGTTGTAATCAAAATTAGGGACACATTCTTCTTGTAACATTTATGTTTCAGTTTTTTCTTCAGATTTTCGTAGAATGATGACCGACTATTGTTCATTTCTTCTTACATGAACTGGTTAATCGCAACTGCTTGACAACACGTTTTTAATGCTAATAAACTATTACCGTATTCGCTCTGGTCACTGTTTGACAAGTGTCCCACGGTTTTTTAATGAACTGTACTATTACCGTATTTGCGTTTGTTATTCACTGTTTGAAAACTGCATCACGGTTTTTAATGAACTGTACTATTGCCGCATTTTGCGTTTGTTAGTCACTGATTGACAACTGCATCACGGCTTTTTATTGAACTGTATTACTGCCGTACTTCCGCGTGCTAGTCACTGCTTGAAAACTGTCACGCGGATTTTCATTAAACTGTACCAGCGGAGTATCAGCATGTATTAGTCGCTAGATGACAACTGCCTCACGGTTCTTGATTGAACTGTACCATTGCTGTATTTCATCTCCAATTCTAATTCTGCTATTGGCGACCGCCGAGTTCGACATTGTGAACTGATCATGTGATTGTTA
Source organism: Lutraria rhynchaena (assembly GCA_008271625.1). Classification (NCBI taxonomy): domain Eukaryota; kingdom Metazoa; phylum Mollusca; class Bivalvia; order Venerida; family Mactridae; genus Lutraria; species Lutraria rhynchaena. The sequence continues at coordinate 2,506,501 of VIBL01000004.1, read as the reverse complement.
CATGACGTCACGACACTCTTCCTAAAGTTCTTTGACATGAAGCCGTATATAAGTGGATTAAGGCAGGATTGAACATAAGGTAAACATTGTAAGGCAATCTGAAATGCACAAACAATTTTCTGTTACACTTAAATGTGAGCAAACTGTGGAATACTTCTATTTTTAGAATACAGAGTAAAAATCACGTGACTCCGGTCAATAGAAATACTTTTAGTGGTGGAAATGAGTGATTTTTTTCCCGCCATATTTTCGTTTTCGGAGTCACGCGATTTTCCACACTGGAACAGTGAAGTTCATCATTACGCTTCATAATCATAAGCAACACTAAATAAATTTAAAGTAACTCCGTAATTACTAGTATCTATAATATTTCTAAAACAATAGCAACTTACACGTACAAAATATACTTACCTGTAAATTAAAGTGAGCTTCCGTGTAAACTCCGTAGTCAGAATACTTTATTAACCGAAATATCAACTTTGGTCCCCAGCAGACCAGAAATATGACAATCACCGTGATGAGCATTTTGATGACCTGAAAGAAGCATTTGACAACTCAAATCAAATAAAACACAAATCGTTTGATTTATATTTTTAAAGTCGTGCTACGTCGGGCAGGATTCCATTCAATTGGGGTGTAGTTATTGTTACAGTTGTATAAAGTTGGAACGCAGTTCGCAGTTTGCAATTCGAATCACGAACTGCTGTCCAGAACGCAGTTCGCAGTTTGCAATTCGAATCACGAACTGCGGTCCAGAACGCAGTTCGCAGTTTGCAATTTGAATCGCGAACTGTCAACTGCGGTCCAACTTTATACGAGCAATTGTCCCTACCTTTCAACAGATTTCGGTCTAAACTGCAATTAGCAGGATCCAATCCACAACATACTCGTATACTTAATTTTCAATAATTTGGCGGCCATTTTTTAAACTTCGAAGGAAATCGATAGCCAAGATCAATTGAAACGCTAAAAGCTAAAATTATGCCAGGCCTGAAGCTTTTATCAGAAAGTGGACAATTTCTTCACTAAAAGTCGTAGAATGTTTTGCTACAAGCTCATTAAGCGTCTTCTGATTTGTTTCCGTACATTATAGCAGTGAAAAACATCAAACCTGGTGATGTAAAATATTATACCAATATTACATGGATTCATACCTGTTTACGTCCTTTCATGATAGAATTCCTGACTCCAGATATATTTGGTTGAGTACGATGAGCAAAGTTCCTGCATCTGCATTGTAGCGGTGTACCATCAGATGAAGACGCGCTGGAACCCACCTCTCCGTCTCTGAACGGTATTCTAGCCCGACATCTAGAACATAAAACAACCCACAGTCAAGTAATTTATCCTGCAGTCTTAATTAATTTGTTGACAGGTACTTTCATTTTAACGATGCGGAAAAAAACAGGTGACTGTACAACAATTGAGCGCAGTGGGCATAACAATACATAAAGTATTATTGAATCAATGTAACTGCCTTATAAATTGTATCACTCCAGAATGTTGTGTAATTAATATGTGAAGAGTTGAATTTGATCCCACTTTATCTGTGAATGGTTTTCCTGATGCAACAGAAGTGTACGGTGAAATCATAGTGAATTCGGAATAGTGAAAATCGGATATAGAGTAGATATTTTTAGTATAATATATTTTACTAATTGTTTTAATGCATTGAGTATAGCGAAAAATTGATTTAATTTAACTAAATATTCGGATCCCCAAAAATTCACTGTAACCGTGTCCATTTGTACATGCCGTGTGACAAATTGTTCATACAATTTATTTATCAAACATATTTCACTATATTGCCGTATCCGACGCAAACATAATACAGCAATTTTGATTGAATGGCTGACAATAATGTCAAACAATTGATTTTCATGCAATTAATTGTTCGCGCTTTATTACATCATATATCGCTTTATCATGCCAACAAATATTTGGAATAAAGTAAATACTTTATATCATCAATCTAATTGGTGAATAAAGATGTATTTATCCAATTAGAAGCGTATACTTACGCGTGAGTAGATGTCAAGGTGACCAAGGTTCGCCCGCTGATCCACAACACATAAATCATAACGGTATAACAGAACGACATGAGCCCAGTTGGTATAACAAACATAATGAGGAACTGATAGATAGCAAAATGAATCATTTGATGATCTGCCAGACCATGGTCTGCGCAGAATACGATTGTGACCGAACTATCATTGTTGTGGTATGTAGATTGTTGAGTGTCCTAAAATAAAAAAAATATTGACCGTTGGTATGTACAGTGCAAACTCTCCAAAGCAACACCCTTTGGGAGAAGCAACATTATGTTGTTGTCCAGAGGTTGGTGCTCTAGAGAGGTTAGATTAATATCTAAATCGTACAGGGGGAAAATCGTGCTGTTTTTAAAGGGAGGTTGTTGCTCAAGAGAGGGCTGCTCTGGAGAGGTCGCACTGCTTATATATAATATAACTACAGTAGACAAGTACATAGACCCACCCAGGAAAAAGTTTCACATTTGAGGGAGGTGTCCAGTTAGGTTACGGAAGGTCGTTGGTTCTACCCAGGAGTACGCCTAGGGTTCTTCCTCCACTGCAAAAACCCGAAAAGTAAAAAGAAATACCCTGGCTTACGGTGCGATATTTAACTCCAGTAAAAACGTATGTACATAGAATCATACCTGAAATACTTATATTCAAGTAAAAATCAATTAATCTGAATATCAATTCATCTTCGTAGCTAATGCGGCAGCGAATTAAGCTGACATTGATACTCATCTGATTGATACACGATTACGGTAGAAGAAACCACAAAAACAACAATAAAACGTGTTTAGGTCAATGCAAGTTTCTGGAGGAGGGTTTGTTTTATCCTTCCGATGAACAATATAGAAGCTAGTCCAACAAATGTTTTATTTAGAATTTTCTCCTAGCTACTATGTTTACGAGATGGCTAAGAGGTAGGAATAGCTGTCCAAAACAACAGCACGAAACAAATTACCAGGCTCTAATGAAATTAATCAACCGATTACAATTGTATTATCCAATTCACTCAACACTGTCTGAATCGTTTCTGCTGTGGTTTTACTTCAATGTCAGCTGAATGTCAGTGAACATAGATGTAATAACATTTGACCACAACGAATACGAGTATGTAAAATACATTTATTTAATTATCGAGTAGACAATGAACATTTAAACATATGTCTGAAAATACATGACAAAATACAACGTTTTTTCTTGTCATCATTTTTGGACTATTCGTCCACCTCATCATAAATTCTTCATCCTGGTTCTATCTGTATTGCTTGTAAACTTGTTGTGACTCTTGTTTCTTCTCCAACTTTTGACTACAAATATTGCATTCAAAGTTGTTTTTGTCTCTTTCTTCTGATTTACACGCCGTATGGGAAGGATGGTATTGTTTGGGAATGTGGTTAATACTGGGAGGATTTTCAGCATTGTTAAAAACAACACATCTTAAAAATTGGTGTCTGATGACATTACCCCTATACAGTGAATTGAATTCATCGCATATGTCCATTTAAAAAGAATACTACACTCTACGAACATCATTTATGCAATGTTTATCAATCAAATTTTAATATCGTGCATGTAAAATAATTACATGGTAAAAATGTCTTTTTGGTGACTTTCTATTAAACTTTAAAAAAAGCGTTTCTGGTGAGATCTTAAACCAAATCCGTCATCTTTTAAATGGATCGTTCGAACTACATTAAGACGGAAAGCAGAGGCAGCATTTTTCACAGGGGTTGCCCTTGGCAACAAGGTTGATACGTATTAACAGAGGGCTGGACCTACTCTAAATCGATAAAGTGTCTCAATTATGAAGACATTATCTAATTCTTTCTTACACATCATATCGATATCATTCATCCTTGAGAAAACACTGATTTACTAAATGAAGCAATGCAAGCTAATTCAGAAGTTTGAATAATCAGGTATCAGCAATAGAAGTCATTCTAACCATTAAATACCTTATACTGGAAATAAACATTGTTTTTTCAGTTTATATTCTCCATATCCATAGTCAGACAACAGTAAAAAATATTTGAGAACCACACAATGTAGATAATGCAGACCATCTACACGCTATGAAAGCCTTCCTTGTGAACAATCTCTATTTTGTTTTCAGGCGTATTAGAATACGTTTCCTGGTGCACAAAATGGACCACACTGATGACCTGAGTTTTTTCCGGATTTCTTTCTTCTTCTGTTATTTTCTGTTCAACTTCACACTGTTTTATGCCATTTAATACTTCTTTCAATAACTTTCATACCCATTTGTATCAAGGCAGAGCTTGACTTTGGCTTACTAACGAGAATGAGTCGGTTGTAATTACTTTTTTATTGAATTACTGGCTTAGTCTCGATTTCAAAATGGTCGTCAGTCATACAATTAACATATCATTGCTAAAAAAAGCAGGCACGTTACACAATTAATGTTATCATTTTTGGATCGAATATATATCCTTAAGTTCCTTTCACACAAAGACATCTATACCTTGATTCTATAAGATGTCTATTTGTTATTCGGTGCATATAAGTTAAAAATTAAATAAAGCAATATACCTTTGAGCATAAAATTTGTTGTTTGATGTTGGTAAATGATGGTTTTTTGGAAGGTAGTATTTTGGGAAAGGTGGTATTTTTAAAGTGTGTTTTTTAGTTAAAGAAACCATTTTCTTATCTATATTCCAATGTTTAATGTGCTTCTATTACTCCGACAGGTGCGACTGCACGAAAAATGTATATCATGATCCGATCGAAATGTTTGAAGATTCTCATGTCTGTGGGCAATCAAGAATATTGACGGACAGTAATGTAAGCATTTACAATGAAAACTGTGTTAAAGTCGACCTAATTAGACGAAAAAAATCAAGAACTTTTTTGACATCTCATCTTGAATTTTGGAAGTTTGATGCGCTTTAAGGAATGAATACCTCCGATAATAAACGGAATTTGTGATGTACACTGTCGCTTTAAAATCTTAACTTTTGTCTTCTGAATCTCGTCTGTGAAAGATACATTTACGCCTTTCTATTTTAGACCTCTTATAACGGTGTGAATTTCTTGAGTTTTTAAGTCTTCCCGATCAATTCAAGGACATTAAATTCACTAACCTTTCCAGTGTATCCATTAAAAGTTAAGTAATATCTTCAAATTGTAAGTGTATGTATCTGTTTTAACGAGTGAGAGAAGGAATGAAACATTCCCAGTTTGTATTCTTTACATACCGCTTTTATACCCACGGTTCAACGTACGGCAAACTGTTTTTGTAGTGCTTCGTTCAAGAGTGTATAACAAGAGGATAACGATTTTGCCCTAGCTAGAAACTGTTACATTAATTACTTAACAAAACTTCCAACGCTCTGGGGTTCCTTGATTGATTTTTTTACATCGGAAATAGCTGATATTGAAATTTTACACATATGTTAAGACATTTATTCAATATCTTTAATTAATGAATTGGCAGACTCGTTCGTGGATATCCGACTGTTTACAAGGGAGGGCGAAAATAGTTTTGGTTAGTATATAAACTTGAAAATACTCCGTTAGCTTTTTAATTCATTATTACAAATAATAGTGTTATTTTGTCTGCCATCTTAGAAATCCATTGTACAGTGGTTTGATAAAAGATCAACGTACGGTTTGGAATTAATTTCTCTTCACTTCATTTTCCAAATTACAGAACAATCATGGTGACTATGTCAACAGAAATAATGCCTTTAGTCTTAAACATGGTTATTTCATTGGACATAAAACTGAACTTAAAACAGAGTTGTAGGTTTAGATTGTTTCCAAAAAAATCAGCCAGATAAAACTCTGGTAGAGAAAAAATGATACTGGTATTCCCATGTGCCAGCTCTATGTTAGAGCGACAAGTTTCGTACTAACCTTACTTCTTATTAATTAGTATTGGTACCCGGTGAAGAACGCTTTTGTGAAATAATAACATAACATACAAAATAAAGTAATCAGCCATAAGAAAACCTCGACTCAGGATGATATAATTAAACATCAGAGGGTATATATGTGCCATAATATGTTTATGTTTTGGCCATACTACAACATAAGTACGACATTCATATGGTCATCTTTTTCACTTGAGTTTAACCAACAGCCAGGGTCATTTTGCGATTTTTTACGCAGGATGAAGACTCCAGACGGAAACATGGGTAGAACAGCCGATCTTCCGTATGAAAGGGAAATTTTGTCCCGGATGAGATCTCAGCGGTGAGAGTTATGGTTATCATTCTAGGTAAGATCATTAGGATTGTATGTAAATATTCCTTGCTAAATCAATTTAACCTGTGGAATATAAGGCAAATACTGTCAATGATGCGTAGTTCCCTTCCAATAATCCTTCCAATACAAATTCACCCTGAAATGTGTGCGCTGAGGTAAATATTAAATAATTTTCCCCGATATACAGAGTGGTTGCTGATAGGAATATAGGTAATACAGACCCTGACATACAACGTGGGCCCTGAGAGGAATATTGGTAAAAACTCACTTCGACATTCAATGTGGGCTCTGAAAGGAATATTGGTAAAAACTTAACCCGCCATTCAATGTCGGCGCTGAAAGGAATATTGGTAAAAACTTAACCCGCCATTCAATGTCGGCACTGAAAGGAATATTGGTAAAACATAACCTGACATTCAATATGGGCGCTGAAAGGAATATTGGTAAAAACTTAACCCGCCGTTCAATGTGGGCGCAGAGAGGAATATTGATAAACACTTACCCTGACATACAATGTGGGCGCTGAGAGGAATATTGATAAAATCCAGACAACAACAAGGACCTTCCTCGTGTTACCAACTGTACATTTCCGTCTACTCTGCATTGGCATCACAATAACAAAATATCTGAAAATAGAATGTGATAATTCATAATTAAATGAATAATAAAATTTTGTTTGTTATTTACAAGGATATGTTAATACGACGTCAAACTTAACTAACCCTAAAATTTATTGAAGTATTTCACAGTGTATTATTTATTTCCATTTGGTCAGGTAGTCATTTTGACTCTGTAGTCATGTGTTATAAGACAGTGTTTATGTTTCATATAATGAATATATTTCATTCCCTCTTGTTTAGTATTCCGTGACTTTATCTACATCCACATCATCACGAAAATTACTTTTCTGTTTTCGTCCCTCCAAATAACAGGAATTGTCTATTCTTTGCCATAACCTTTTGTCTTTTAAATTGCTTTCTCAGCAACAACTGCTAGATCTTTTGTTTGTTTTCATCTTTTGTCTCCCGAATTGTTAGTTTCTGAATTGTTTGACCCTACTTTTTTCTGTGCTACACTCATAACATATCGCGCATTCCCTTGTGAATCCTTCATTGTAATTTTCATGTTTTGTTTAAGGGGGAAATAAGATATCGGTCGTTAACTACGATGTTTTTGATTTCTTCCCAGCACAGCCATTTTTAGAACGCAAAAAGTAATATCTTGTATAAGATCATGATGATTAATTGGTTTACTGTAAAACATAAACCTTGCATATTGCTTTGTTATGTGCCTTGACGTTGCTGGCAAAAACAATTTCTTCTAGTTCTTAATCAAGTCAAAAAATGGAACTATCAAATTAACAGATAATTTTGTTTCATTAATACCTTAATGCAGATATTTTTCGGGGCAAATAATTTAGCCGATTTCGAACAATTCTAATTATGCCTCATGTATAAATCAAGTTGTTTTCTCCATTATCTGATTTTTAAAAAAAAATATAAAATGGAAATTGACTTGGCAATGTTTTTTTTTCTTTGGATGAGGGTTGATCCGCTGAGCTCAGAAGGGAGATCGTTTGATGAGTTCAAACTCTTGACGCGGCACATGTTCTCGGCAACTTGTCCACTATCCCTGAATTTAATTGATACGTAGAATTTGGACTTATTTTAGATAACAGGGTTAGAACTTGTACAGTATCATGGATAGTTAATTGCACTCCTATGAGTAACTAAAAATGGTAATGAAAACAGGGTATTTACATTTATTTCTAAACTGGGGAAGGTTAATAAAAGGTAGCAGTTTCCACTTCAATTAAGTTCACCAAATAAATCTTGTTTGCACATACATGCAGCATAATAATTATTAGCTAATATACTGATGTCTTCTACACTTTGATGATCTAATTTCATTGTGCCTTACTGTGAAACATACAACGAGCTACTAACAGTGAAATAAGCACTGTCGGCCTTCAGAGTGATACATATTCCAAGCTATGGCAGATACAGACACTGATCAAAACAGTCTGTCTTCATATCAAGACACAATAATAATTATTAGAGATCTTATCAGTGATTAAAAGAAGATATATTTATGTTATGCGTCTGCTTTAGATCTGGTAAATCGTCTAGTATTATGATTCCATGGAAATGCGAAATAAGAAATTGAAATGCTGTTCAACAGAACGCCGTATCAAACAACAGCAAAACTTTCCGATCATAACGATGAGGTAATAGACAATTCCACATTGGGAGAGGGCCCATTTTTATCTCGCAGACTATTTCATCAAGTGTTATATCTTTAAGTATTTATATCTTAAAATTAACTAGTAATCACGGACCTCACCATGCACGAAATATTGAAATTTCGCCGGTGGGTTACTTAGTGTAAAGGCTCACTTTTAGAGTGTGCCCATCACCTTACGTGACTTTTTGGTAATACGGCAAGTAAAGTTTATCAACAAGCCGCACGATTCGGAATCCTCAACTTCACGTATGTTCTTTATTTCTTTATCAAGTATAAATAAATGAAGCGGAAGTTAAGGCCAAGCGTGTGAACTACAAGCGCAATGTAATTTTTGCCCGAAAACTGGAGCACAGAATTTTTCTGCAAAAATTTGTTCGGCAAAATACAGTTTTTTTAATAATTAATTTAGGGATTTCTATCGGGGATTGTTTTTTAGCGCATGGAAATGTTAAGTATTGACATGCTGTTAGCTAAGAAAGATTGAGTGTTGTATATATGTCACCGATTACTTACCTAAGGGTGTTTTTAATCGATTCCCGCTTGTGTGAATTGTCAAACAGGAATGGTACGACTGAGGCACCGTCAATATGGATTATCATTACCTCTAAGAATTTCCCGCAGACGACATGCAAAAAAATGGCATTGCGATTTATAGTGGTCTTTACTATTATTTATATAATATATTTTAAGCAATTATTATTTACGAAATTAAACAAAAACATGCTTCACAGAAATAGTTATGTCTCCTCTAAATGTTTTTTGTCTTCGGAAAGTTGCGTTATTTTGTTCTATTAAGTAATATCCAGTAATTACTAAACATGCTCTATGTACATCATGTGCCTGGTAGGAAATTTTATCAAAACATATTTTACTTTCTGACGTTTTACAATTATTTGTTTGCTATTCATATTATTACCAGTGCTAGTGTTTGAAAATCATATCGCGATATTATATTGTATATCGTCTTAACGCTATTATCGATATTTTCGATATATTGCACACCCTCACTAGAAGGTATGTTGGACTAATTTCATTAAAGATAACTTTATAGTATTAACTAATTGATACGAAGAGAGAATTTTCCACTTTATACTTAGTACTTGAAAGACAAATTATAAAAGCAAATAAACTTTATATGAACCCGAAACAATTAGTGATCTGCCAAATTAATCTCATCGCATGGTGCGCTCAATTACATTCTTGTAGCGTGGCGCGATTTTCTAATGTGTTATGAACTAACTCATGACGGGTGGTAATTATCTAGAGGCGTGACATCAAACGAATACTCTAGGGAACCGGAAATTTTGTCGGAAAATTGTCATGTACAAAGATAGAAGTTGTTGAAGCACCTCTTCGAATGGTTAATCCACTAACAAGAACTGAAATTTGTATACGTATTTTTCAAACTTTGCAGCTTTATAAGAAACTATAAACATACACAAACACACATGCATTCAACGAATGCCCCTTCTGGCTCCTTATTGAATATTTTTTTTTTGAATTTGAAGTAGTAATATGATTTACGAGGGTCCTCCGTAGTTGAGTGATTATGGTCTCTGTCTAGTAATCACTAGCCCCTCACCTCTATGAATACCAATCCTACCCAGGACTAGACGAATTCCATACGTGAGGAAGCTGTCAAGTTAGCTTACGGAAGGTTGGTAGTGTACGTTTGATGCCTTCCTTCACCGTAAAGGTTGAAGAGTCGCCAAATGACCATGGCTGTTGGTGCGACGTTAAACCCGAGTGAAAACTGTATTCACTTGCTTTTTATCCTCTCTATTGCTTTTTTGACCGTTAAAAACAAACAAAATGTTTCCTGAAACTTCTGTAGTATTGAAATCAATATCTATACAGAGTTGTCGTTCCTTATCATTCTTATACATATCTGACGACGTCTTAAAAAGTAGTACCTTACATATCTACTTTAGTTTCAATCAGATAATCAATCCAGGCCCTTTTTTCTCAATGTGTATTTGCTGTCATACTTTTTACGGCCCAGATCAATTTCTCAACTTTGTTAGCATTTAAGCGACTAATTTGTAGCTTTATTACCAAAATAACAAGCATGTTCCTTCAAAAAGTAGTACGCTATTGAATGAAATATTTACTCCGATTGTCTTGTAAATCATACCATTTACTGTTTTGCCTGGGATCCTCCTCTACCGTGAAAATTTGGAGAAGTCGCCAAATGACCATGGCTGTTAGAGCGGCGATATACCCGACAATAATATACACGTAATTGATTGTCTGTACTTGTTACATATTGAATGATATAATAGCAAATAACACGTATCAAATTATCATACATCATGAACAGAAATTACTCCCTAAGTTTTTTCTTTGTTTATTACGTAGTCTGTAAGAATGTTTTATGTCATATAATTGTTTTTATCTTCTCTGAATACCTCTTGTTACGGAATAGTTCATGAATTTTTCGGGAATTTCGGTTAACGAATCCAGACAGTTCCTTTCAAAAATTATTGTAATCAAAATGCTTTTTGAATCACACAACGAACTATTCGTTTTACGATATAAAGAATATATTCTTGTAATAATAAAAACTATGGTTTTCATTTCTTTGAAGAAACTGAAGTATGCGTGTGCAAACGACAATCTAGACTTATATAACAGAAAATCGTAGAATTTATTGTTCTATGATTGTTCTGTAAAGCTGTAAAGAAAGATGTACCAGGCGTCTACACGCATCCTGTTTGTTATTGTATTGTGTTAAAATGTTTTGAAGCTTGCTAAGAATGTTAGACAACACGACAAGTCAGGAAATATCATTTTACTTGAATGTCCTCGAATGATCCTGGCTACTTAAGATATGTTGTTCACAGAATGAACCAAATGCTTGCCTTTCTTCAGACATCCTAGAAAATTGCGTAGAAATAATTGAGCCCTGAAATTATTTTAAAATGTCCAAACAATAATATTTTGATACATTACTACATCATATGTTCAAATAAAAACTATTCTTCTTTCATCCTTCTTTTATAATTTATTAGCAAAACGTCAGTGTTCGTGACGCAAAAGATAAATTTTACTTTGTGTGTTTTTTGATCGCGTGCCTCATTCCACTTAAATGACTAACATCCTTGTTAAATTAAATTTAAATACAAATATGCCTTACCCAGTAATCAAACAAACTGATCTCAGATTCTAAAAATGAATTACGTATTTCGTCGGTTCAGCTAGCTACTGAGCGATAATTAAGATCAATGCGTGATGTTTCTCGACAAGATACATACTTCCTTTTTTTGAACTTAGCATCTTCAAAGAGCAGATTTACGATGGACATAAGACATTTTAATATTTTTTATTCCTGAAATACCTTTTTTTCTGATAATCATCTACAACCCATGGTTATAGCATTACCATAAATCCAGATCAAATAGAAAATGTTTCTTCGGTTCCTCTAAACCTTTATTTGACTTATTTGAAAGTAAAATTTCACTAATTGGGTTATAATAATTCTAACGTGATTCGTGACTTATTCATAATATCTACTAAACGCTACATCAATATTATTGAAACTTCCAGAAAATGTACAGTTTATCTTTTGTATGCATAAATATCTTGTAAACCATTTTTATCTACTGAAAGTTAAAACTGAGTCAAAACCACTTGTTTGTCGAGAAATTTACTGCATAGAAAACATTACGTTGATGGAAATTACTGTAGAATTTGTTTGTTTGTTAATGACTCTGCTAAATAATACACGCACTTAGTACGTGTTTGTTTATATTAAGCAGAGTAAAGATTGTGAAACATTTAAACGCCATGTTTTGTTTTGTATTAAAATGTGGAATTGCAGCAGATAAAAACAATGTATGTTGACTTTAAGCATAACTTCTCATGGATTAATTTGAATCAACCGATCGCATTCATGCATTTACAGAATTTAGAAAATTTCTTGTTAACGGAAGGCCGGAAGTTCTATTCAGGTTTACCCCTGTGGTATCCCTCCACTGTTAAAGCTGGAAAAGTCGCCAGATGACCCTGGCGGTTGATGCAACGTAAAACCCCAGTGAAAAAAGTAAAATGATTTGATAGATTAAGTGTAAAGTATTAATATCAAGGACTTGCATCAGAGCGTAAATTGTATATGTATGCATGACTTTTATTGCGTTTAAAAACAATGTATGGCAGAGTCCACGGTGAATTGAACAAGCATGCCGACAATCTCAAAACGCCCGACAAAAGTGGAGTTGAAATGGTTACACATCTAAAATTAAATATCAACATTTAATATAAAATCGAATACAATACATCATTCAATTGATATTTAAAGTGCTTGAAGTTGAACCGAATGCTATGTTCATGTACACCGTGACTAAGATTGGTATGAATTAGATTTAAACTATTTACAGTGCAACCTCTCTAAAGCAACACCTTTTGGGAGAAGCAAATTTATGTTGTTTTTGTTGTTGTTGTTGAGGGGTTGTTGCTCTAGGGAGGTTAAATTAATAGTAAAGCAGTACGAGTGAAAAATCATGCTTTTGTTAAAGGGAGGTTGTTCTTCAAGAAAGGGTCGCTCTGGAGAGGTTGCACTGTATATGACTGGCGATGAAAATATGGTAACGTGACAAGATATAAACTGTTTCTGAATAGATCAGAAACCTTTTCCTATGCACAGATACATTGTGAGAATGCTTGCGTGAGACATGAAGCCATAAGGAAAGATAGAAATGACACGAAGTATGTTTTCAGTGCGGACTTACAAATCATTACCTTGATGTTGCTTTTTTTCAAGTCGACATCTTAACAACTGAAGAAAACTGCGGGAGAAATGACACGAGACATTTGTTCAGTTCGGGCTTACAAATCACCTCTATGTTTTGTGCCAAGTATACGTCTCAATAACATTAGAAACTTGTGACATCTGTAGGTAATAGTACGTATGTTTGTGACATATTACGGCGAAAAGGAGTGAAAATGACAAACGTGCCAGAATAATGCTACCACCGTTGTGTTATTATTGTTTTAACTTAGAAGTCCTATGAATTAACACCGGTATACAATGACATGTTTATGTACTGACCAATACAGAATATGAACTTCTCTCAGTATGAAAATGACGTAAACAAGAGATATATCAAGTAAGAACGGATACAATGTGGACTCACACAAAATTTATATGGAAAGAAAAAAAAAAAGTTTCGACCCAGAAATGTTTGCGAGACATAGATGATTAATAACCCATTGGTCGGATATTTTCCAGACGCTGTTCAGCCACAATTCATTCATAAAAATTTCACATCTTATAAACTTCTTAGAGAGCGGGATTGTCCATGAAACACAATTTATTTCGTATCAGTTTGAGTTTTTATGTGACTTATTGTCACTTGGGTTTAACGCCTTTTTTCAGCAATTTTTCAGTTAAATACGGCGACCGGTTCACCTAACAAGTTTTCCTGGACTGTACTCTAACCAGTACTAACTTAACCTTCCACAAGGAGCTGGCAACTTCTCCACATATGGAGGACAATCGACATTTTAGTCAAATTTTCATGGAAGGATATGACCTGCCGCGACAGGGATTCGAACCTGGATCTCCGGGTTACAAGTCCAGCGCACTAACCACTGGACCACGGCCGCGGTCCACCGAGATTGGAAACGACTTATGTTCTATATGTATAGCTTGCCTTTGTCCAAATGTTTATTTGGTTAACCATAATATTTAATAATACGCTCGTATTCTCATGTGTGCAAAAGGTTGGGACTGTCACAGGTGACCTTTATTACAGCGTAACCATTGACTTAGTACAGTTGTACTTAGACAATGACGGAATGCAACAATCTGCTAACGCGATCGGGTTCGAACCCGGATCTTCGGGTTACAAGTCCAGCGCACTAAACACTGGACCACGGCTGCGTCCTCATTTCGTATCAGACTGACATAAACGTTATAAAAAACTCTGTTGGTATGATTAAATTAATTATATTGTAAACAAGTATATAATCATATTGTACGGGACTTATTAACGTATTTCTAATGCTCTTTTATTGGTAACATTTTTCGCGGAATAGACGTGAAAATTTATATAACATACAAAGATATCTGAAGATAACTACGCAAGTTTTATACATAACGTTCTTGGAATCATTTGAATGTTCAACAATTTTTCTTTTTACTTCGCTTTGAGCGAGTAATGAATTATCTTATTAATATCCTTTTCATGATAGCAATACCGTTTGTTATAATTGATTAGGACATTCAAATGTTTGTAATTATTTTCATGTTTGTTTTTATATTGATACGGAGAGAGAAAAATAGGGGAAAACGAACGATAGGAACATTTGGACTGGGGCGTCTATTAAGTGTACAATGTTAAAGAATTTTAAAAAAATATTCCCATACTTTATTAGTTGAAAAATTATGGAGAGGAATTCGGCTCTATTCACGGGGTGGTATTTATTCGGTGGTGGCTGCAAACACAGGTCTGACTGTAATTTAAATTCAAATGAACATGAAGATAATTGGGGAAATATTTGTATATCGTTACAGTATACCAATCATCATATTAACTTAAAACATTCTTCCAGGAATGTCTTAATATCAAAACATAGTTATTAAGAAGTTTGTTTTCACTACAAATGCATGAATTTCATATAAAAAGTTTTGTGCACGAGACAAGTAATTTTCTAAATTCTGTAAATGCAAGAATGCGATCGGTTAATTCCATGAGAAGTTATGCTTAAGTCAACATACATTGTTTTTATTCGTTGCAATTCCACATTTGATACAAAAACAAAATATTACGTTTAAATGTTCTCCAATTTTCTTCTGTTTGAATCCACAAACATATACTTAAAGCGTGGATTATTTGGAACAGTCAATACAAAAAAAAACAATTTCTGAAGTAATTTCCGTCAATGTAATGTTTTCTATGCAGTAAATTTCTCGATAAACAAGTGGTTTTGACTCAGTTTTAACTTTCAAAGTTGATAAAAATGGTTTACAAGATATTTTATGCATACAAAAGATAAACTGTACATTTTCTAGAAGTTTCAATGATATTGATGTAGCGTTTAGTAGATATTATGAATAAGTCACGAATCACGTTAGAATTATTATAACCCAATTAGTGAAATTTGACTTTCAAATAAGTCAACTAAAGGTTTAGAGGAACTGAAGAAACATTTTCTATTTGATCTGGATTTATGGTAATGCTATAACCATGGGTTGTAGATGATTATCAGAAAAAAAGTATTTCAGGAATAAAAAATATTAAAATGTCTTATGTCCTTCTTAAATCTGCTCTTTGAAGATGCTAAGTTCAAACAAGGAAGAATGTATCTTGTCGAGAAACATCACGCATTGATCGTAATTATTGCTCAGTTAAATGAACTATAATTTAATTTACTATTAGAATAAAGCAAACGTTCACCATAAAAAAATACTCCGAAATATTCAAGAATAATGCATATACGTAAATACATCACAAAGTTCCAAATTCCGATCAACTGTTTGATAGGATAGAACAGAATAGAAATGACAAAGTAACTATAAATACAATATTGGTACCTCTATATAAAGATATGGATATACAGAATGATACAACGTGATCCGTTAAATTAACATGGCGGCGAAAAGTGTTCAGCAATATAATGAAGAATCAATTTAAAATATTTCTGTCAATTTCTTTCAGTGGGGTTTAACATCCGCACCAACAGCCAGTGTCATTTGGCAACTTTCCGTAAGCTAGCTGAACCGACGAAATACGTAATTCATTTTTAGAATCTGAGATCAGTTTGTGTGATTACCGGGTAAGGCATATTTGTATTTAAATTTAATTTAATAAGGTTGTTAGTCATTTAAGTGGAATGAAGCACGCGATCAAAAAACCCACAAAGTAAAATTTATCTTTTGCGTCACGAACACTGACGTATTGTTAGTAAATTATGAAAGGATGAAAGAAGAATGGTTTTTATTTGAACAGATGATGTAGTAATGTATCAAAATATTATTGTGTGGACATTTTAGAATAATCTCAGTGCTCAATTATTTCTACACAAAGTTCTGGGATATCTGAAGAAGGGCAAGCATATGGTTCACTCTGTAAACAACATTATCTTAAGTTGCCAGAGACGCTGAGGTTTTATAATCGAGGACATTCAAGTAAAATGATATTTCCTGACTTGCCGTGTTGTCTAACATTCTTAGCAAGCTTCAAAACATTTTAACACAAACAATAACAAACAGGATGCGTGTAGACGCCTGGTACATCTTTCTTTACAGCTTTACAGAACAATCATAGAACAATAAATACTACGATATTCTGTTAAATAAGTCTAAATTGTCGTCTGCACACGCATACTTCAGTTTCTTCAAAGAAATGAAAACCCCAGTTTTTATTATTACAAGAATATATTCATTATATCGTAAAACGAATTGTTCGTTGTGTGATTCAAAAAGCATTTTGATTGCAATAATTTTTGTAAGGAACTGTCCGAATGTGTTAACCGAAATTCCCGTAAAAATCATGAACTATTCCATAACAAGAGGTAGACAGAGAAGATAAAAACAATCCTATCACTTAAAACATTCTTTCAGACTACGTAATAAACAAAGGAAAGACTTAGGGAGTAATTTCTGTTCATGAAGTATGATAATTTGATACGTGTTATTTGCTATTACATCATTCAATATATAACAAGTACAGACAATAAATTCCTTGTATATTATTGTCGGGTATATCGTCGCTCTAACAGCCATGGTCATATGGCGACTTCTCCAAATTTTTACGGTAGTGGAGAATCCCATGCAAAACAAAAGATGGTATGATTTACAAGACAATCGGAGCAAATATTTCATTCAATAGCATACTACTTTTTGACGGAACATGCTTGTTAGTTTGGTAATGAGACTACAAAATTTAGTCGTTTAAATGCTAACAAAGTTGAGAAATTGATCTGGGCCGTAAAAAATTATGACAGCAAATACACATTGAGAAAAAAGGAACCTGGATTGATTATCTGATAGAAACTAAAGCAGATACGTAAGGTACAACTTTTTCAGACGTCGTCAGACATGTATAAGAATGATAAGGAACGACAACTCTGTATAGATATTGATGATTTTGATTTCAATGTTGCTGAGATTTCAGGAAACATTTGTTTTTTTTATAAAGGTGTCCCAAACTTCGAACAAAGCTGTAAGACGGGTAAAATGTTTAAAGTAAGTGAATACATGTTTTTCACTAGATTTGACGTCGCACCAACAACCAGGGTCATTTGTTCTGCGTAAATAATTTTCTATTACAAAAAGGAATTCAGTTGGTAAATGATAAATGCTCACCTTGAAATCGCACTATGATTTGCGTGCGCGTCGTATGAAGAACAATAAAGCGTAATTTAGAATTATAAAAACGTGACTTGGTCGATTACGTGTGAGGTTAAATACTGCGCGGCGTCGAACGGTGCGAGTAGATATTACAAATTGACTGCTTACTTCATTCTTAGCTTGGTACAAAAATAAATCTTATTGTGAAAATTGTAAAAACTGGAATAGCTGTACCAAGAGGCACTGAGGTCAACCAATACATCCTCGGGGTAGAGGCAAGTAATAATGTAGGAAGTTTATGATAAGATAAAACGACATTGCAAAATATCTGAAAACATGTAATGTTAACATAACATGAATGTGAACGAATGCAATCTAACGTGACAAAATATGACTGTCACATATGGACAATTTAATTATCTATTTGCGCGTCAATTAATGATGAATGCGAAATCTTTGAAACAAAGAACTTTTAACAACAGTCTCGGGTTACATGTAAAATAACATCAACTTGTGAATATTGTATTTTGTGTATAAGTGTGGTGTTGTTACTCCAATATAGTCTACAGATGCTTGTTACACGTCCTGTTCTCGGATTGCCTGGAAGTCGTTCACATGACATTTCACGATAATGTTAGATTGATTACATTATTTTCGCTATAAACTGCTTGAATTCCAGACTCCAATTATCTTCTTGTACTGATCAATTCGGAACAATTGAAAAGACATTTTCTATTACTGGTTGTAAGGATACGTTGAAATTTCTGGACATTTGTTGTATTCTGGCTGTACCGACGCAATTACATGAATGTTCGTGATAAAAATGTCATATTTGTTCAAGTATTCGTGCGATTTGTTTGTTCAAATATTCGTGCGATTTGTTTGTTCAAGTTTTCGTGCGATATGTTTATTCAAGTATTCGAGCGATATGTTTGTTCAAGTATTCGTGCGATATGTTTGTTCAAGTATTCGTGCGATATGTTTGTTTAAACATTCGTGCGATTTGTTTTGTTCAAGTATTCGTGCAACTTTTTTCTTCAAGTATTCGTGCAATTTGTTAGTTCAAATATTCGTGCGATTTGTTTGTTCAAGTATTCGTGCGACTTGTTTGGTCGAGTATTTGTGCGACTTGTTTATTCGAGTATTCGTGTAACAGTTTTTTTTTAGTACACGTACGAATTGTCTGTTCAAGTATTCGTACGAAAATATTTGTCAGCATATTCATCTTGTCAGCCGTAAGCCGTTTCCGGGAGTTTAAAGTACGGTATTGTCTTTGCTGTCGTAACTTCGGGTAAGAGCCGTTTTGGTAGGGTTTTTGGACGGAAACTTGAAGCCCTTTTCTGGTGAAAGCATCTGACGTATCATTCCCGCCAGTGACAATAAACAGTTGAATATTCTAATAAACCTTGTTGAAATAACTCATCATAATTAAGCGCGAAATTTCATGACAATAAGTGTTTTCTTTTAGCAAGAACGATTGCATCGACATTAGCAATGACATGGAAAATCAAATCTTTATGTTAGATTTCGTGCGCTAAAATATTATTAACAATATTGTTTTGTATGTCTAGAACGATGAAAATAAAACATGCAAACAACTTCTGAGTAACTAGAAACAATATAAAATCACTTCTATGATATTTCATATTTGCATGCAAATATTGTGTATGCACCGAGAGAAGGGAAGTCTTGAAAAGACGTGAGGTATCTGAGAATTCTAAACATATCCTCGCGTTTTTTGTGAATCTTAATTCTATATAACTAACAGCTGACTGACAATTTTAAATTGAAACACGGAATAATTTAATCAGTTTCCAGTGAATAGCGGGGGGATATATTATGTAACAAAAAGACAAGCGGATGTGACACGTGAATGTACAGTAAATGTTACTTGGGAATTGAAGTTAGATTAAGTCGTAAGATCGCTGATAAATACGCTCAAAGGGCGTAAATTCGTCTTTCCAAAAGAAGCCTAACAAAAGACCTAACGCAAAAACCGGATCAAACTGGTTTAAATAGATTAATTACAAGAAGTATGTCCAGGCAAGTTTATATACGCGTTTCAATGCTTGACAGGCTTCCGTATTATAGTGGTAATATATATACAGTGCTTATCCATGGCTAGACTTATAGGTATTACATCTCTAAAGAAGGTTAAAAGGTGATACCGTCACGTATGTTAAGTTGATTGCTTTCGTCCCCTCTAACTTACAACAAAACCAACAAAATTTAATGCAGCAAAATAAGTTTGTTTACAAATGCGAAAACAAGTGCGCTATCAATTTCTAAGGAGCATATTTTTGCGGTTGGCTAGTCGCAAAAAAAGTCGGAAGTAATCTCCAAATCTTCAACTGATTGCAAGCCCGAGTTTGATAGCTCTGTAGACGATGATACAATGGTCAATGCCATTTTGTTTGTTTGTTTTGCTTTTATGTGACATTGTTAGTGGGGTTAAACGCTGTTTTTCAACAATGTTTTGGATATATACGGCGACCGGTTTTCCTGGACTGTATACTAATTAGTATTAACTTACCCTTCCTCAAGGAGCCCCGGCAACTGCTCCACATTTGGAGGAAAATAGACATTTTTGTAAAATGTTCATAGAAGGGTATGACCTGCTGGGATTTGAACTATGCCATTTTGTACAACACCAGTAAAGGAATGTCAACCGCTACTTTTACATGATTCGGGTTTTCAAAGCTTACAATTATTTCATCATTTTGAAAATATTCTAAAATGCAATGACCATCAAGTTTATTCTCCAAAGTTGAGCTACAAAAATAAACATTGAAATACACTGTAATAAATCACCTGCAACATAAGGAGAAAATTTAGACAGGAAAGTTTATTTCATACACTCTGTTATATATTCCCTATGTGAGCTAAACGCGTCAGTATGTCTGGAGACACAAAAAATGCCAATGGAAATTTAACTGTGGAGTACAAAAGTTCACATCTAAAGAGCGATTTTTGTTCAGTACTGGCTTATAATAGATCGAACGACGTATGTACGAAACTATTGAAGAAAAGCGTTTACGAGAGTGATCTTAAATGTATTTAACTTTCAAAACAACAAATACATGTATATGTGATGTATCTAGGTATCTTGGCTTAGAAATGGATACAATTACCTTGAGTAGGCTTGTGAAAAGTGGCATTTGATGACTACAACATTATTGCATTCTAGCATTCATGAATACAAATATTCAAGTCAGGCTTCCAATACAATATTCTTTCTCCTGGATTCGGCAATCATAAGTATGTTACAAAATAACAAGCCCACTCTTGGTATTAAAGACTAGTAAAAAAACTAATAGTGAAGTACCACTCCATCAAAGCTGGAAATTATGACCAATTTGGTTTATACTACGAGTAAAAATCGACATTGAAAACGTAGAGACATGAAAACATCAATGCTGAACTAGTATTAAAAGTATTCTACGATCCATGTCTCTCACCCTAAAATAGGTTTTTATACTTATGACAACAAACTGATTGATTCTTTCATTTCTCCAGCCACTTTGGTAAAATGAAATTGTACGAATACATAGGATTCTCATTTATTAAAAGTCCAAGATCATTCAAAGGCTTTAAAATCAGATCTAGCGAGGAGAGTAAAAATAACACGCACAATAAAAGCTTAGAAGGGCAGTGACTATTGTGGGTCTTCATAAGTGCTTGATAATGTTCTTCTTACGACACAACACCGCCACCGTGTTCAGGCTAATCGCATTAACTTACAAGCATAAACCAAATGAATATAGACGTGAGAAATCAGAAAGAGGTAGATGTTTCTATATCGTTAACATGATAATCGTACAACCAGAGGTCTTCAAAAACCATATAGTGACTTATCTTACCTCGTGCAGAATACGGCCGTTGATTGGTTAAGATGGGTCACGTGCTGATCTAATATTTTCCCGTATTAGGTCAATAGCAATTCATATCCAGTCATTAATAATAATTTCAAAATAAAAATGGCTGAGATGGTATTTTGATATTCAAAACTTAGAACATGTAGTAAAAGGAACGACAACTGTGTTAAACCTTGAACTTTTCGCCCAATCATCCTCAGTTCATTTTTTAGTGAAATAACTACTGTAAACAAATATGGCTGCCGTTAAACGCTGTGTTATGCAGACGACTGATTCAAATGCAGAACACTTGCTAACACGGAAATGCATTCGGTAAGATAAATTCGTTACACGGCTTCCAACTGAAGCGATGCAGGGTCAGTAAATTAATATAGGGCTCGAGCTATCGGGTCAGTAAGAAGCCATGTAACTAATATTACAAGCCACATCAGGAATTGCAATAAAGCCTTCCGTTATTTTGTAAAAACGTACTGAATGACTCCTTGTTGCTAAAATTACTTATTACATTTGTGCGTCATTTTCTTTCAAGGTCTTCGCTTATAAACTATACGAAATGTACTTTATTAAGCCCCAATACTATACGCGAATGACATTCACATCTTGTGTTCTTAAAGTGCATTCCACTTTCATGTCCACCGTCTAATGAGTTTGTTTACCTTGGCATAGTGTTATTGTATGTTCTTGCCACACAATAGGATTATAGAATTACAATCGTAAATGTGACAACAACTGAAGTGCCTAGAAGGAGAACATATTCCAAAGAGGCTCTCGATTATAACAATCAAGTAGATATTGAATCCACTGTAACAGTGAACGGTTCGGGAACAGAACATTAAACATCGTCTTTGATACTAAGTCTTTATAAAGCCACACTAAACACACGCTAGATGGAACGTGTTGATTAGCTGGAACACTCGTGGGGGATTTAACTTTAGCCAGGACTGATGTCAAGCTTAAAAGCATAGTGTCAATGAAAAGTTAAAGCCGGCCTTTCGGAACGCCTCCTGCAATACATTATTATGAACAAATGGAAACTTTCACAATGGTGGAATTTTGTAATTATTATAGAATAATTATTTCGTGTAACAAAGCCATTTTGCATTAGACACCTAGTCTGCGTATTGACTATTTGTCTTGCTGTAAGCTTACAGCATACGTTATTTTCAAATATCACATTTGCCCAACGGAAAATATCCGCAACTGGTGGAGGGATTTTTTTAAAATTATATACCATTATTTTCAACATCGTAAAACGTACGAGCATCAAGCTATGATTTAAGTTTCACTCGTGAACTACGTATGTGAGTTAGTTTACTACCCGATATTACGTCATTAAACCTAAACAGGCCTCCAATAAATCATTATTATATTGACACATTTCAGCTCTCGTAGAATCATAATTGTTGTTTAGTGAGAGACACAGTAATGTATTAATCATTGAATACTCCGAACTTGAGTAAAGTAAACCGGTTTTTTTAAAGTACGTTATCGCGGCTTGTAAAACATGAACTTTGATTTATACAAACAAAATGATTATCTTCTTTGTATATAATGCTGATAAATAACTGGAAAATACATCAAATGAAATGATGGCCCCGATGTACTGCATGACGACGGATTATTAAGAAATTTCAAGTGTGAGGTCGGGCCCCATAACACTAGTTTAAACCTGTAGTTTTGCTACAGGCCGTTCCGAGGGGGGCACAGTCTGGGAGGCTGAGTTTTGGTTCTATGTTTTGTGGGTTTTGGGTTGAGGGGTCTGCGAAAGGTAGTATTTAGGAAAGAGGGAATTTCTGTTCGTGTTTTCCCCTGGAACCCTCCTCTTATCTGTATAATACAATAAAACCTCGATATTGAGACCACCTTCAGGACATGGAAAATTGGTCGTAATAATGAGGTGGTCTTATTGTCAAGTCATTGAAAGCTAATTCGAAAATAAATGGTAGTTGTATCAATGTGTCCGTGATATTGAAGTGGTCGAAATGTGAGGTTTGGGTGTCTCTACCCCAAGTTTTGAAAGTTTAAAAATTGGGCGGTGTAATGAGGGTATTTGATTGTAAACTTCTCTTTGTGCATTACGCCTACGGAGTATGGACAGCATCAACAATAGCATTTAA
Source organism: Lutraria rhynchaena (assembly GCA_008271625.1). NCBI lineage: Eukaryota > Metazoa > Mollusca > Bivalvia > Venerida > Mactridae > Lutraria > Lutraria rhynchaena. The sequence continues at coordinate 2,482,710 of VIBL01000004.1, read as the reverse complement.
TGGCAATTTGTCTTCAGTGTAGCTTGCAATTCATCTTTTGTTGCTGACCTCTTCCCCTTTGTCTATCCCTTAATTTCAACTCACTTCCGTAAAACTACCATGTATATCATTTAACAACTTGTAAATGTAATTGTTTGATCAGTAGATCTGACACACTCTGTTACCTATATACGTATTTATTCCTATGTTATTTCAATTGTCATGTTTAATTAATAAGGGGCTCCAAAATAGATACTAATTTTGAACGCCAACTCTCATGATCTTAATTAACTTTTTATTACGTGACATTTTGTCATTAAGTTTAAATAAGCTATGGCATAGCCTACTGTTTTATTATTACCTTATACATACATAACTGGTGAGAGATTCAAATATAGCATGATAATAAAAATATATCCATAATAATTATGCATGTTTGTCTTTGTAACTTTTTATTGGAAAGCTTTTTGGTAATGATTCCAGAAATATTCGGAAAATTTGCGAAATTTTATTATCTAAACTTAATATTCGCATAGATGTATAACGTACAACACTAAAGACATGTTTATATAAATCTCCATTCTATTCAGCATTTGAACGGAGGCATATACTATTGTCATGGTCACTATTTGGTATGAAAATACATTCTGTTGACATTTTACTTCCGGGATGTAAAGAACCAGTCTTGCAAGATATATCTTGACAAACAGTTTTTGTGTTTGCATTTGACTCGCGATTACAACTTGACTGTACTTGCGGTCAAACATGATAAAGTCCAATTTTACCGATCCACTAGCTTAATCAAACAAGGTTGTGTTCTTAACATGTGTTATATTAAACCAAACCCCCAGACTATCGCCACAATCTATATACGACAGATGGTGCAATCGTTTTCATCATTTGAAGTCATTAATAATCTTTGGCCACACAATAAAAATACGTACGAAATGTCATGTTGTACAAATGGGTTCAAACATACTGAGATTTTATGAATGGTGACAAAATACAAACAGAATACAGTGAAACACGGTTATAGTGAACTCTGATATAATGGAGAATAGGATACTGAGACAGTGAAGTATTCTTCCCCGGACACGCTTTTAATCTTTCCTTTGGTATGTATACCTTAATATCCTAATACGGATATGAATAAGTTAATGTTCGGGTCCCCGAATTTCACTATAACCGTGTTCTACTGTATACGTGTTAACTCGAAGCTATAGAGGACAAATCATGTCAAAACACTTCATTAAGGACGTGAGAATCACATTCTATCAATCTCCGGCGGTCTTCATGAAACTCTCAATTAGAATGAAGGAGATTTTGTGCTGTAAGATCAAGATTGCTATTTTTAGAATAGCAATCAACCTGTCAATTAACGTTTTCATCCCATCCTCATAAATGTTTATCTTTGCTTGGTAGAATTCTAGTTAATGTATAATTAACACATCATAGTTCTAAAGGCTCACAGTTAAATAGACAATGTCAATGAACGCTGGCTGTATTTTTTTGCAGAACTAAATGATATTTGACTAGTAATTACCGCTATACGTCATACACGCAATGGGCTCTTTTTGACATGATTATTTAGGGGACCTCCGTGGTCGGGTGGTTATGGTCTCTGACACGGTAATCACGAGCCCACTCACCGCGTGAGTTCGAACCCTACTCAGGACCAAATTTCATATGGGAGAAAGCTGTTCGGCTAGCCTACGGAAGGTCGGTGGATTTACCTAGGTGAACGCCTTCAATTTTCCTCTTCCTTGAAAGCTTGAAAAGGCGTCAATGACCCCGGCAGTAACTGTTGGTGCGACGTTAAATCCAAGTGAATAAATGAGCATTAATTTTGATACATTGAAACCTTATTCGCAGCCACTTAAATCTTTAGACCACTTTTTTCGGCATGAAATCTTACTTCCTCTATATTGCAACTTGATACTTAGACAGAGCACCTCAATATTAACACAATTGTTTATACAAAATGAGGTTTTACTGCAAATGGTCATCATTCAGGTGAGGTATGAATTGATAAGACGTATATTGGTTACTGCTATTGACATCGTTCGTCTTTATAGTTTACAACGTTAAGATTGACTGCCGGTCTGTGAGATAGTAGCTTTGTTTTTGCGCTGTTTGTTTCATTTAAATATCTATGTTTTCCTCTGCAAATGGAAAATTTGATTGAGTTTTATTGATGTCGGTAAAATATAAAAAAACAAAGTAGTTCAATTTATCAAAATTCGTATTAACCCATTATATTAGCCAAGACGCAAATATAGCATTAATATAGTTTACCATGAATATCACAAATTATAAAGACCAGTTACATTCTTATTCATATCTTTACAGAAAAGAATAGACCGACAGAAGCACTCGATCGATCAATTCGCAAGGACTTCAGAACTCACCACTTTAGTTTTATGTTTTATAATGTGTTTTACCATTGGAACATCGTTAAAATAGACTTGTGTTGTTGTTGTTGACGTTGTTGTTGATGATGATGTTGTTGTTGTTGTTGTTGTCGTTGATGATGTTGACGTTGTTGTTGTTGTTGTCGTGTATGATGTTGACGTTGTTGTTGTTGTTGTTGTTGTTGTTGTCGTTGATGATGATGTTGTTGTTGTTGTTGTCGTTGATGATGTTGACGTTGTTGTTGTTGTTGTCGTGTATGATGTTGACGTTGTTGTTGTTGTTGTCGTTGACGTTGTTGTTGTTGTTGATTGTTGATGATGTTGTTGTTGTTGTTGTTGTTGTTGTCGTTGATGATGTTGACGTTGTTGTTGTTGTTGTCGTTGATGATGTTGACGTTGTTGTTGTTGTTGTCGTTGACGTTGTTGTTGTTGTTGTCGTTGATGATGATGTTGTTGTTGTTGTTGTCGTTGATGATGTTGACGTTGTTGTTGTTGTTGTCGTTGATGATGTTGACGTTGTTGTTGTCGTTGATGATGTTGATGATGATGATGTTGTTGTTGTTGATTGTTGATGATGATGTTGTTGTTGTTGTTGATGATGTTGCTGCTGCTGCTTTTTCAAGTCAATTCTGCTGTCAGAATAACGGATTATTTTTCATTGTTTTATCATCATTAATTCAGAAAAAAAAAGACAAAATATGAGATCTCAAGTTTTATAGCCTCGACCCCAGCTCTCTTATATCTGTCAGAAATAGAACAGACATTATGTTTGTCATGTATCTGATATGTATGTTAATTATGCATAGTCTGAGATAAATATCTATACAGTTGTCTGAGATAGTTACTTGTTCTTATTGTTTTTAACTTTCGTTGAATTTCGATGGTAATGAAATACCAACAGATAATTTAAAATTTATTTTTGTTTTCGCATTTCAAAAGTAAACTTGTCTTAATTTGCATTCATACTGTTATAAATTTACCTTTACGAATGCATTTAACAGCAGTGCTATATTGTTTATTTTTACTGCGTCCTCTTTGAAATATACAACAATAACAATCATAACGAAATATAGATTGACACACATTATTACTTACATGGTTTCCTACTGATCAGTTAGCTCGAGCCAAATATTAATTTACTGACCCTGTATCACACCATATCGGGTCAGTAAGAAGCCATGTAACGAATTTATCTTTCCGTGTACTTATCTTACCGTGTACCATTCATAAATCATTTTACCAAACTTGTATGTCATCTCAACCATTTCTATTTTGAAATTGTGAATACTGACTGGATATGAATTGCTACTGACCTAATACGGAAATATATTAGGTCAGCACGTGACCCGGCGCAACCAAACAACAGCAAGTATTTTGTACGAGGTAAGATAAAATACACTATTTTTGTAATTCTATTTTGTGTTCGACGATTCCTTTAAACATTCTATTTGTTGAATTTTTGACTCGACTTTTGCTATGAAATCATTTCGTAAAAGAAACATAAAATATTGTCTCAGTTTAGCACAAGGCGTTAAACGACAACATCTAGTCTTTGTACGAAAGAATTATTCTACTTCCAGTTGCGATAGCTTTTTATAGTTTTTATAGTAATTTTGCTATACACAAGCGGACAGTTAACCCACTAGGGTTTTCAACATTTTGAGAGAACACTAACCTTGTCCTCCGCACGTACCTGCCATTTTTTCCTCATCAGTGATCAGCGGTGGGGGACGAATGGCCTTATAAGTAGTGTCTCTTGCCATTTTAGGCAGACAATTAGCACATTGATAGACAGCCGTTCCAACAGCTATTTGTATCTCATATTTAGGTGTTGTTTAAGAACAGGATAAAACAAGAAATCACGTGATCTGAGATATGAGGCGGGTGAGAATAGGTTATAAGACCCTGGGATGCATGGTACCTCTGAACGATTGTCAAAACGTTCCTGAAAATTGTCAGCAGCTAAAAGTCACACAGCTCGGTCTTTGGACTGGCCTGAATGTCATTTTTGTGCATGTGTACGTGCTGTTCTCGAGAATCTTGGCTATCACACCGCTTGCTCAAACTTGAAGTACATTAAACGCGTTTCAAATACTTTGACCGTTGAGCAATTTGAAGTCTCTCCATGCCACATTTCCGCGCACATTGTCTGTCGACGAATAAAGTATATTTTGTACTCTATCCATTAATGCGCTTGTGCTTATATGCGTGTAAACACTGTGCACGAGGTCATCGTGCAGGAATTTCATAATGCCCCTCGTAGCAAGTGAAAAAAGGCATAAAAACAAATACACACAGTATTGTCAACATTCCACAGATAAGTAAATTATTCTCTGTTTGATGTTTCATATCACGAACACACCGCTGGGTTTCTTTCTCATCTAGCGAAAACAAAAGTTCATGTCATCAAGAGCACAGCAGGGGTATTCATTGTTTAATGTACATGTATCAAATTACTTGGACGAATGTTGACGTTTTGGAAGAAACCATTGACTTCTTGAGTTCAGTGATTCAACCTATGATCGTTAAGGACACGTTTCATAGAAACTCTTAATTATGGCAGCAGTTTTTTAACCTCTTGCTAATGAATAATTTTTCATGAATAAAAAGTTTAATCTTATTAATTGGTTTAGGGTTTGACGTCCAAATCCACGAATAAAAAATCGTACATGCCAATCAATATAAAAGAACAAGGACATCATACCTAAACATGCACACCCGGCGACTATCGACAAAAGGGCCTTCTAGTTATCATGCGATAGCTTAAATCATAGTATATGTATGAGGTTTAACATCGCACCAAGAGCCACGACCTTGACGACCTTTTCAGCTATAACGATGGAGAAAGACGCCAGATGTACACCTTGGTATAACCACTGACCTTCCGTTGGCTAGCTTGGCAGCTTCGTCATATGTGAAATTTGCCTGGCACCGGGTCGGATTCGAACTTACAGCGGTGGGGGGCTAGTGATTAATAGTCAGAGACCATAACCACTCGACCACGGAGATCCTTTGAAAACGATGTTCTAAGGTACCGATGATTTTTTATAAGCTTCACCATTTTTTTCTGAATATGATACAACACAATCTATGTTTGGTGTACAAAACCTCCCTACTACTGTGAGTTATCATATGAAACTTATGAATTCCCCTTAATACGGTGTAATTTACTTGTGACCCGAAATAGTTGATTATAAACACATTTAGTATTGATAAACTAAATAAGTACACCGAGAACTGTTACGTCCGTATCTTATGAATCAGCCTATGTTAAAACCATGTTTGTTCAGCGAATAAAATGTCGATTGCATGCAGGTGTAATTATGGTTGTCATAGAATAAGCGCTTCGTTACCACAGCGACGCTTTTAAATAAGGATGTGCGTCATAAAATCGCTTGTTTGTGCGGATTAGACAAAAAAGTTCTTTGACAAATTTAAAATGAACAGTATTTTAGATCAGTAACATATACACAGCGGTGATATATTACAAGAATACATTAAAACCTCGACAATGAGATTACCTTCCGAAAGTCGGTCGTAATAACGAGGTGGTCTCATTATCAAGTTGACTGATAGGGGAGTTATTAAAAAGCCAGTTTGAAAATAAATGGTAGTTATATCAATGTGGTTGTATTATTGAGATGGTTGTTATGTAAGGTTTTACTGCATATTAATTTCTTTTCTTAGTCTTCTGGGATTGAGTACAACTCATTCACAATATTTTGCGCATCGCATGGTAAAAAATATTCATTTTTATTCCGAACGGATGACGTAAAATGGTCTGACTTCAGATTTTATCGATTCATCATAGTGCATTAACCCTACGAGCACAAGTTTGACTTTCTACCAAATCCTGTTCCCGCCATCTTCGTGCCAAATAACTTATTTAATACCCAGAGCGTGTCTAGAACATATTACGTACAATAATGATATTGAACATCTAATTTAAACTGAATACGAAAACATAGAATGTCATATCTGATTCTCGCCTTAATGTCAGAGGTCTTTAAGAATGATATGAATAACCCAGGACTGATGATGAATTATACTTGTGACGAATATCTTATGTTCACAGAATGTACCATTATACGAATAACTGTTTTTTTACACTAATAGAAAGACAGCAGGTACGTTTCTTAATCTAAAATAATATACAAGTTATGACTACCTTATGGCTATTTATGTATGTATATTTTTTTTAGCTTCTCAGTGTTGTTTATGTGTCAGTGGGCTCCATGCATGAGTGTTAATGGTCTCTGACTAGTAATCACTAGCACCTCACCACTATGAGTTTGAATCCCACCAAGGATAAAAATTCACTTGTAAGAAAGCTGTCCAGCTAGCTTATGAAAGATTGATGGTTCACTCAGGTGTAGTGTAAGTCTGGGGTCTTCATCCACTGTTCAAGCTGGAATTCTCCAAATGACCCTGGCTGTTGGTGCGACATTTTTATGTGTCAGTTTCAGATCTAATTCTATCAATATATTAATTTCCATACTTTATTATCAAGTCATGTAATGTGTATTTTATTTGTTGTTTGTCATGAAAAATGATGTGTAAGTTATGTGTTTGTTTGTATTGCCTTCAGTGTATTATCACACATTAGTTTATCCTTGGGAAATGATTTTAAAGACTTCTCTCGATACATTTCATGCAGGCAATGATAATACTATTCAAAAGTAGGAAACTCCACTTTTAAACAAAATTATAACATTTAGTAGAAAGACAAAACTGCATGCTTACATGCATGCAAAAGTATAATGTATAAACAATACACTTTAAGAAAATATATTACTCATGGTCCTCATAATACAATGTAAACGGAATTCATTTTTACTACCTATAACATAAGTTTACTGAATTTTATAATTCAAACAAGATAGGAGACCAATATTTCAAAATAAGGGACTATTTCGTTACCAGCAGGCAGATGAATAAGCCTCCGTTATTCAAGATTTGAATTCATTAATTAACTAAATATTCACAAAACCCCCTCGACTATTAAAACAGTATAATCCCACCAATTACATTTGAGTTTCCCCTGAAAATACGACATTGCGACATTTAAAAATAAGCGATATAAGTTAAAATTGCGACATCTAACGGCAGAAGATTTTGCGACATTTGGCGGCATTGTTGCGATATTTAACGGCAACGTTGCGACATTTAACGGTAAGAGCGGCATTTAACGGCGATGTGACATTTAACGGTGCCATATACACAGCAGTTAACGAATTAAAGTTATTACGACATAGTACACAATTACACGGTGAAATAACGAGTTAATTGTTATTTAGACATACTTTAATATAACCTCTTTTCTTTTTAATTAACAAAAGTAAAGAAATAAGCTATTTTGGAATGAAATCGTTTTTCATTATATGCAAATTCCAAAACTGACGACAGTTTTCTTCGAATTATAAGTCTTTATGATCACTAAATATGCATCATTTGTCAAAACTATTTTCTAATTTTGTCGTACAGCATTTCTGTACGAGTAACACGATCATTGTTGCACATTATGCATTTAATAAATTATCGTTCCGGTAAAATGTTGGCTGTCTTCAGCATGATTCCCCTCACGTTCCTCTCCATTCTGAAGATTCTCGCTGTTACCACAATTCAATCGTGTAATTTTACCAAGGGATTAAGGGGTGATCTTTCCTATACAACTCGTTTAATCGAGTTGATGCATTTCGGAAAGCCGCTTTCTTTTAGGGAATTCGCTATAGATGTACCGTGAAAATGCCATTAGTAAAGTCTACTCATCTACTCAATGCTACTGAACGTATTCCAGGAAGCTAATTGTACACCAGACATAAAGCGGAAATCGTAAGAACCACTCCCATTAATTAAGGTATCTGGTTACTGTAACATTCTAGAATGGTGGCGATATCTTTATTCATCGTTTACGGACGTGTTTCAAGTGCAATTGTCAGTAAATCAATCTTAATTATACCAAAATTACATGGAAATGATCCTTTCATTCAGAGAAACTTATCTGTCGTCTACGGTTTGTCAATACAATGAACGAGCCTCGACTGCCTCAGTCGTCTTTTACAATATAACTTATTAATTAACAATTCAATATTAGGCCGTTTTCACTTCAAATGGAGGGCCGATATAAAGTTCACAAAGACATTCTGAACACATAACTCGGCTATTATGCGATTCAGTCATTCTGATTGGCTGTCCAGCTCAGCTATTGCGAAACTGCTGCAAATATTGTATAGTTAATTTAATAAAATTGTCAACAATTTATTAGCATTATAATACAAGTAGTGTACACTGTGTTTTACATAAGGCAAGAAATAATCGTCGTGTTCACAATTATCCCCGACGTGTTTTCTGTGCTAAGTTGCATGGTTTAGCAGTATACAGGCCTGGTCTCCAAAAAGATGCATCTGCATAGCAAAGTAATCTTCAAACCTATACTAAGTTCTTTAACGTTGTTCAATGGAATAATCTACGCGCAAGTGGTAATGAAGGTGAAAAGGTGAACAAAGGTCCATGGCCTAGAAGTGTGGTACGACTACAAGAACGCACTGTCAATGGATACAAGATAATTAAACCACGAAGTAATGAGGGTACACGTAAATCAAATGAAAACCACAGTCACTGCCATGCTGAACTGAAATTCTTAATCAAATTGCAATCAATCATCACATCCCGCAACAAGAACCTCTTAACACAATTATTTTTCAATCCCGTAATAGATAGTTTATTGATGCTGCCACAATGGAGACCTTATCGTCAATAAACCCGTTACTTACTCTATTTATTCTATTCGTAGAGGTTAATACGTGTGAGATCATATTGAAATGATTGTAATGTCGTGCCCTTGTCATCTGCTCTTGTCATCTTCTCGCATGTCTCGATAATGTTTTATTCTTCCCACGCAAGAAACTGATTGTTTTGGTATTATTTTGGTGTTGAGTACAGTGCAACCTCTACGAAGCAACACCCGTTGAAAGCAGCAACATTATGTTGTTATTGTAGTGAAACACTGATATCATGAAGTAATTTTTCGGATACCTAGGAATTCACCATAACCTTGTTCTACTGTAGACATACTTGAAATTTACGCCGCCAGATAATTCATGATTAAGAAATGTGTTGGAACATCATTATCACGTAACATACTAGCTAACGTGCATAGATTAAATTATTGATACAGAAAATCCGATTTTCGGTGTCAGATGCGATGCATTTGATAATGGCATTAATAGCAAGAACTGTTAATTCATCTTTAATGCACATTTACTGTTGAACGTTTTCTTTTTTTTGTTTTGTTCTTGGTTTGCTTATAAAACCATTAAAATGCCAACAAGAAGCGGAAGATTGTAAAGAAATGACGTCAGTAGAACACTAACATACCGATTATGGAAAGAATTGCTGACATGCCATGCAAGCAATCATTCCCTCGGCAAAAAAAGTAATCAACATGCCGATATTTAGCCACTAAGTGCAAAAAAAGTTTAATAGCCAACTTTTGAACAAATATTACCCCTTCAAAAACTTGCCTACAAATCAAATTCGACAGACCTTGAAGGTGCCGAATCAATCAATTTGCTCAAAAATTTTAACATTTACAATAATTTTCGGAAACTTCCGTCGTTTTCCTAAACATGCCGTGTTCGATGACTGCTTATGATCGGCCTGAATGATTTGTGTTTTGTAAAATATTTTAAAGAAATAGTTAAAGCGACCGTTTCTGAGAAAATTTCGACCCTTATTGGAATTGATGGCTTATGCGGAATAGCTGTTAATTTTCAAGTTATTACGTTCATTTAACTGACAACTTTGCTCCATGATTGACAGTGGGATGTCGACTCACATGACACATATGAAAAACAGTTTCATGAACTGCTTAAAATAAAAAAAACTTGCTAAATTACCCAGCTTTAAATCAACAACAGTGAAAGAAGCATATTTGCTCGCCATGAAATCTTAATTGGGGTTTAACAGCGCACCACGGCCAGGGACATCTGGCGACTGCCCAGTTTTTATGGTTGGAGGAAGGTCACAGGCGTGGACCTGGATAGGAAAACCGACAGTCAGCTTCCTGGCACATGAAATTTAGTCCAAGTTGAACTCACAGCGGTAGGGACTAGTGATTGCTGTTCAGAGACCATTAAAACTTGGCCATAGTGACCCCTAGAAATCTTCATGACAAATGATTTTCTGTATAAACTACATGTATGAACCTGACCATGATAACAATAAAAAATAAGAAGTTTGTCTTTTTGGTGCTGTTCCTATTTACACGATTATTCCTGAATGTATTGATATATGATGATGAGTATCTTGAAAGAAATGTAATATATCAACATCACAACGTCAGTTTATGACAACGCAAGACTAGGAAGTAGATTTATCGGTCGTAACAAAACAATACTATACTTTAGGGCGCCTTAAATTTGTTGGAACATGGAGACATAAAGAGAACATAGCAGTGTACAGCCAATGACACGTGCGTACGTCATGTCATTGCCAGGAAGATATTTTCTTTGAATCGCATCAATGTTTGTTCTGTATGCGCTCAGTGCGAGGAAGTAGTTCGCTCTTTATAATATGACCCGGGAACACGACGAGGAAAATATGGGTGGGACCGCCAAGGTCGGGGGGGAGGTAAAGGTCTCTCACCGAAATTTCATGCAACGAGAAGGCTGTCCAGCTAGCTTACGGAAGGTCGGTGGTTCTAGCAAGGTGCTCGTTCACTTGGGGTCTTCTTCCTCCGTAAAAGATAAGAAAGTCGTCAAAATGATCCCGGCTGTTAATGATCCCGGACGTTAAACCCCAGTGAATAAAAAAACATTATGATAAGGGAATTTCAGAAAGTAATTTCAGAAATAAACATATATTTATATCTTATTTCTCTCTAATACAAATGATAAACGTGAAAATGGAATACAAAAATCTTCCCCATATTTAATTCCCATCACAACAAACAGTTAAACCATATTTACGTTTCCCAATTACCCGCATACCAAATTTCAAGTAAATGTGCTGTAAGCATGTTGTGAAATAATGTGCGCATATGTTTGCTTCCAAACATGGAAAGTTTCGTGCATAGATACATTCGTATGGATATTATACGCGTACTTATATGGTCGTATATTTTTTAAAGTGAATCAACGATTAAATAGTCTAGTTCAAAATGTGTACATTATAATGATCGAAACAAAGGGGAAAATGTTGTCCTGTAAAATCTCATTATCAAGACTTAGTTTGGGATCAGAACGAAAGTTTCAATTAAAAATTTCAAACAAAAAATGTGCCTATTTGCGCGTTTTTGTGTAGAACATTTGTTTAAAAAAGAAACAATAAGTCGGCATCCGTTCCTTGAAAAAGCCGCTTCGAAACAGTTCCCTATTCTTGTATACTTTAAAGAAAATTTTGATAGTTTTAAAACACATATGTGTGTATATGATATAATAGTATGAAGTATTTACTCACCGTTCGAAACTAACGGCTGTTAAATTTAAGATTGACGCCACCGCTGTGAGCATTTCTGTGAACCCTGATATTTTACAAAATATTCGTCCGCCGGGCCAACCTCCAATCACCATTCTTAAAGTTTCATGAGGAATCACCACCATCAGGAATAAAATATCAGCGATTGCAAGACTGACCATGAACGTAAAGGTCACACTTCGCGACGATCTTGACCCTAAAACTGAAAATATAACAACTCCATTTCCGACGATTCCTAATAGAAACACTGACCCGTAAATAACAACCAGGGGTACCACGTGCGGTTCATGTATCCATGTTGTAGACACCTTCAATTTCTCAATGTCCTCATAAAAATAAAATCCGACGGTGTTGTCGTCGTCGGAATCGTTCGATTGAGAGGAATCCATTACATGATAATATGGTTGTCCCAATGTCATATTTACTACATCACCGTCCATCAGCGGCATGTTTTGATGGCACTAAATACTATTGTGTTCATGAAATTTATACCTTTATTTGAGCAAAGAAATAAATTCTTCATTTAGTAACCAGAAATTCACGAAATATTTAAAGTCAGAAAAAGTTATGTATTAAATCTGATTTATCTTCAAATAATTGCCGTGAAAACAATCTAAGCACCAATAACAAACTGTACGTTAATATTCGTTTAAATCACAAAAATTACAGACCAGAATATCCACAAAATTTCAAACCAAAGCTGAACATTCAATCTTTTAAACAATTTAATATTAAGACCATTATTTGTTCACGAAACATTAATAATATTATCTTTAATTCTATTCTCCTTTCCCGTCCTCAAATAAGGCTTATATTTCTCTAGATAATGAAGACAAATTCTCCGCAATAATCTCCATAATGCTGTCATATAAGTTTAATTCCACATCATTGTCTTATTTTTCAGTTAATATCTCATCTTCACCATTGCCTTTCAAACTAAAATTCCGGAGAGAGAATCTTAATCCGACTACAAAAAAATCAAATATCCATTTTTATTCGTTTTTATAAAATACAAGGATAAAAAAAATCCGAGTAACAAATAGATTTTTTTCATACGCCAGAAATATTACAACACTAATTTACACTGATCTAATTATCCTCAGTTCGCACTTAATGAAGCAATATATTAAATAAACACGACATGTTGAACACTAGCTCATTTTTAATGATTCGAAGCCTTCATTTGAAGTTATTACATATTCACTGGATTAGAACAGACAGCGCCGTTGTTTGATAAGGAGAGCCTCTATAGTATTGGCTTTTTTGGCTCTTTGTATTGTAAGACGGTTCTGTTGGTGACTTTCCTACGTCGAGATTTGTATCCACCTGGAGACGCTGACCAGACATTACCCGTTGATCAGAATTGACACAAAATATTCATGTACACCATAAAAACCTAAAATATTCCATTATTATATCATTATATAAACCTAAAATATTCCTGTACAGTATATACCCCTAAAATATTCCTGTACAGTATATACCCCTAAAATATTCCTGTACAGTATATACCCCTAAAAGATTCCTGTACGGCATATACCCCTAAAATATTCCTGTACAGCATATACCCCTAAAATATTCCTGTACAGTATATAAACCTAAAATATTCCTGTACAGTATATAAACCCAAATATTTCTGTACAGTATATAAACCTAAAATATTCCTGTACAGCATATACTCCTAAAATATTCCTGTACAGCATATACCCCTAAAATATTCCTGTACAGCATATACCCCTGAAATATTCCTGCACAGCATATAAACTTAAAATATTCCTGTACAGCATATAAACCTAAAATATTCCTGTACAGTATATACCCCTAAAATATTCCTGTACAACATATACCCCTAAAATATTCCTGTACAGTATATACCCCTAAAATATTCCTGTACAGCATATACCCCTAAAATATTCCTGTACAACATATACCCCTAAAATATTCCTGTACAGTATATACCCCTAAAATATTCCTGTACAGCATATACCCCTAAAATATTCCTGTAAAGCATATACCCCTAAAATATTCCTGTACAGCATATAAACCTAAAATATTCCTGTACAGTATATAAACCTAAAATATTCCTGTACAGCATATACCCCTAAAATATTCCTGTACAGTATATAAACCTAAAATATTCCTGTACAGCATATACCCCTAAAATATTCCTGTACAGTATATAAACCTAAAATATTCCTGTACAGCATATACCCCTAAAATATTCCTGTACAGCATATACCCCTAAAATATTCCTGTACAGCATATACCCCTAAAATATTCCTGTACAGCATATACCCCTAAAATATTCCTGTACAGCATATAAACCTAAAATATTCCTGTACAGCATATACCCCTAAAATATTCCTGTACAGCATATAAACCTAAAATATTCCTGTACAGCATATAAACCTAAAATATTCCTGTACAGCATATACCCCTAAAATATTCCTGTACAGTATATACCCCTAAAATATTCCTGTACAGCATATAAACCTAAAATATTCCTGTACAGTATATAAACCCAAAATATTTCTGTACAGTTTATAAACCTAAAATGTTCGTGTACAGCATATAAACCTAAAATATTGTGTTGTCTAAGAATGAAATATTGTTTTCATAATGGTAACTAACTTCAGAATATAGCCGTGTATTTACGTGCACTCTGGAATACAGCTCTATGTTTGCCCTATCCGCTCCAAAAAGACTGCAACCTTATATCACCTCAGCGTGTGAGACATACGGTTTACATTTGAAAACCAATGTCGATATATCGCGTGACCATTTTAATTTACATAATGATCTTTCTTATTTATATCCCCGAAAATTTGGAACAGTATCCTGATTTTTCGTCTTTTAAGATTTCTCTAAAAGTCACTCATTGTTTTAATTTCTATGAAACTATTGCTTTTATTTTTACGCATCAGATGTGTTTGAAAAATATTATACATATTCAGTGCAACCTCTCCAAAGCAATAACCTCCTTTCAACTACAGCATGATGTCTCCCACTGTACAATTTAACTATTAATCTAACCTCTCTAGAGCAACAACCTCTCAACAACAACATAATTTTGCTTCTCACAAAGGGTGTTTCTTTTGTGAGGTTGCACTGTATCTCAAAAACAAATGCTGCATGTTTTATCTGTCCGGAATATTTTCGTTGTCATTCAGTAGAGGAAAATCTACAGTCACTAGACTGCAAAACATGTTGAAAGTCGTGAAATCTACGACAGCACATTGGTTATCACACTAATAATAAGACCACACTAATAGCCACATACAAATTGGTTGCAAAAAATGTGTATTTTTGGCAAAACCAACGAACTTCTCAAATTTCGTTATGAAAAAAGCAATTTACTTGATAAATACTGAATATTTATTACAAAGAATAAAACACGGTTTTATACACTTCAGTATTTTGTAATTAAGGAAACATTAAGATTAATTCAGATATCACGAGTTTCAGCAAATACTGCAATGAAGTATGTTAAATGAATGTTGTATAGTGTTACATATTAAGTATGAACGTGTTGATGATAACAGATAGGATGTATAGGCCTCCGTGGTAATCACTAGCTCCTCATACAAATTTTATATGTGAACAAAACATATTTTTTATGTAAAGAAGCTGTCCAAGGTATACGGAGGGTTGGTGGTCTGCCTAGGTGTACGCCTGTGGCCTTCCTGTGCCGTTAAAGAGGGGGGAAGTCGTCAAAATAACATTTCTGTTGGTGCAACTTGGTAATCTTAGAGAAAACAGAAATGATGCGGGTGATATTGAGAGGAAATAAATTCATGTTGTTGTTATGAAAGTGCTAGTATATTTGATCGGTAAAGGCATGTATGATAATTTTTGTTTACACCTGATTTTGTTCGAGTTGTACTAATATAGAATAGGATTCCTAGGAAGAGAAGACATACGGAAATCCTCACCTTCCCCAATTACTGCCGTCCCTAAAATCCTAATTCATAAGACCATACAAAAAATAAAAGACGAAACACAGGCCCTTGAGGGTACCGCTGTGGTACGGTCTGTAACAAAGCTACAACGTGTTTGAACTAGTTTTGAGGACCCAACCTCACACTCATCCTTAGGGAAACAAAAAAATATGCATAGGTACATACAGAAATAATACACAGATCTAAAACTAAAACTTTGAATAAGACCGGACATATTTAACCAAACTTATCGCACCATTTGCCCCTTGAAGAGTCATAACTCTCAACGCGGTGTCAGGGTTACTTTCTTGAGTTAGATATTTCTGGTACAAAATGAACGTTTCACAAATGAACTCCTGCCACTGTGTTGTTGAATAGACACATGTGGTTTGTTTCTGTTTGTTACATTAATGACAAAGTCAGCTGAGTCAAGTCATAATATGTTCAGTGAAGTATGCGTATGATATTCGTTAATTCAGCCCGTTCTGAACAAATTGATGGAAATATTTACGCACAAGTGCAATAGAAATGCATTTATTAGCAAACGAACTGTTAAATAAGCGGCATAATTCTGGTAGAGAGATAAAAACGTTTTAATAGCATCTACCACACAAAACTGGGTCTTACAAAATGTTAAATTTCAGAAAAAACATTTTCGTATATTTAAATTACCAAACAAATCATGTTCCTATGACAATTTTTCCATGATCAAAATTCTCCAGCAAAACGTAAATAATTCGTATGCATGTACTTCGAAATATACAAACACGTTCCTTTGAACAGCGTCAGGGACATACGTAGTTGAGCGGTTGTGGTGTCTGGCTAGAAAACATTAGTCCCTCACCGCTGTAAGTTCGAATACCACATGAGACCAAATTTCACACGTGAGGAAGCTGTCCGGCTAGCTTACAGAGGTCGGTGGTTCTACCCAGGTGTAAGATTGGGGTTTCCGCTAAAGCTGTAGAATAACCATGGCTGATGGTTCGATAATAAGTAAAAAGAAACATCAGTTTTGTATAACAATTCTCAATTTATGACATTAATAAAAACAATTATATAGTAGGTATAGTGCGGCCTGATGACGATACATTTTAAGCGACTGTTCCACTATGTTACAATGTCAGGTAAACAATTGATGTGAATGTATTTGTCTGCTGATTTTGTCATTATTGTCAACTGTACAACTGTGATATCATGTTAAGCTTTCAAATTTGTAATAAATACTAATCCTCAATAGAGAGTACACGTACACCTTAAAAAAATAAAACATAACAAAAAATAATTAAATCATTCACGTTTTGAAATACTCCCGTCTTCGTTTGCCTGATCCTATCAAGAATGAAAATACACTCAGGAGAGTAGAGAACATCTTTAAAAAATAAGCCCTTCGGAGAAACTTGAAATACCAAATGAAGACCAAGGAGGTGAAACAATACTTGCGGTTGGAGAGACCTTACAAGTATTCCCTCTGGATGTCTCTAAAACATTAAGCATGCTCTGCTCTGAACCATGTGGTGGATCATATGAAAACACCCCGAGAAACGCTTATGACAACTTTCGATGTCATTATTTTCAAGAATTACCGACACAACAGGGTTTCCCAAGAAACACTAGAAGACACGAGGCGATAAATTTTAGACAAAAAATTCCTGGACGTTTTGTTAGTTTACAACACAGCGATGTCACAGACGAACGTCATCCCCGATCAACTAGTTATCAATATTGCTCCCTGGGATAAATGTGACTGAAGGTCAAGGTCTGACCTCCACGTTTACAAGGAAATTGGAAAATTGGACCTCCTGACTTCTTTCACGTTACCATAGCATTCTTTTTTGCCAAACAGAATGACAATTTAGAATATTCTTACTGCGGAGAAAGAATAGATATACTAGTAGTTCAAATTATACCCTGTCCAGACGAAAGTATTTGACAGGGTTCTAATACACAGTGACAACAATGGAACTCCTTAATGTC
The DNA here is from genome assembly GCA_008271625.1 of Lutraria rhynchaena. Taxonomy (NCBI): domain Eukaryota; kingdom Metazoa; phylum Mollusca; class Bivalvia; order Venerida; family Mactridae; genus Lutraria; species Lutraria rhynchaena. Next base: position 2,464,931 of record VIBL01000004.1, on the reverse strand, counting down.
ATCACGATATAATGTCATGTTGGATAAAATCTAACAACCACACCACGTATTTCCTTTATTTGACAAAACAAGATTTGATATAAACATGATATTGCTTTTTAAATGACGATGTCATTAAATGTGTAGTTGTATACATTAAAAGAGATATAAAGGCCATTGACTGTTTATCTGTTTGTGATTCACAAAAAGTCTAATATTTCTTCAGAAAAATTTAGAGGAGTTCCTTTTATCTGTGGTAAAATTGATATGATTGCACGTAAGTCAAATTGATATTAATGTGTTTTGATAATTTTTTTACACAAAGTTTTAATCTTTTATAAACATTACTTACGTCAATCGTACCACCATTTTATCACGATTTCAAATTGTGCTAACATTTTCTTATCTGAGGGTTGACGTCGCAGCAACAGCTAGGGCCAGGTCATACACTTCTATGAAATTTTGACAACAATGATGATTTTCCTCCATGTCACAAAGTGCATAGCCGGGCCTCAAATTTTAACCAACGTAAAGAAGGGAAATTATTGCATCAGCTTTTTATTCTTATATTTTGTTTAATAATATAATATATAACAATTTATAAATTGTTGGATTTTGTTTTGCAAAGATAGGGCATTATTGTGTGCATTTTGAATCTGGCATTTTCATGTAATTTATATTTAACTCGCTTCAGTAACAAGTAAGTTAATGTTTTTGTAACCTTGATTCAAGTGGTATTTTTCACAAATCCACGTGTACGAGCCTCAGTATGTGTTAGGATAAATTGTGTATCATGCGATATTTTTGTCATGAATTCCACGAGAATTCCCTGGGTTTTGTAATTCTCGATATTGGGTGTGGCAATTTAGCTCTATATAGGTTAGGTTTTGGGTAGTAAATTCGCACACAGACGTAATACGTTGGAAAGACAACACGTTGTTTTTTGATATGTTAAATCACTATTATGCTCAAAGAATTGAGCTGCTCTCGGATGGTATATTTATATACAGTTAGAGAATCTACCTGACCGTTGCAGACGTCGTCAGATGAACTGGTTTATCTCCCGGGAGCGTTGATCTACTGGTTGTCCACCGGAAGTGTCTATCTAGTGTGACTTTCGAATTGCTGCAGAGTGCCTACGTTCCATGCCATATAATCCGAGGACGGAACTGTCATAAGGACAGCGAACATCCCATCTCTACAAGGGAGAACCATTCGTGGGGATATATACTGATGAAAAAAAGTTTAGCAAGTTCAGAAAGGATTGACTCCTGGGGAAAGGGTAAGTACGAAATCATAAAACTAAATACATTTTCAGATATTTGATTATTATCACCAATGATTCGCATCAATGATATTCCATGATTTTTAGGCATTTAGTCTCCAATGTACGTGAAATGAACTAGGGGGTGAGGCGTAAAAGTTCGGACACGGCTCAATACTTAGCGTGCCGACCATACGCAGCCAAGACTGCCAAACAACGACGTCGCATGTTGCAAATCAGTTTCCTAATGACCTGCAATGGGATCCTGACCCATTCAGCTTGCAGGGTACGTTCAAGATCACGGACGTTGTTGACGTCATGGCCCACTCTCACATGACGACCTGAGTGGTCCCATAAGTGCTCAATGGGAGAAAGATCCGGTGATCTTGCAGGCCACTGCAACACATTGACGTTAATGATGCGTAAAATGTTCTGGGTATGCCTCGCACAGTGTGAATGGGCATTATCATGTTGGAAAATCCCAACGCTACGTTGTTGTAAATACGGTACAACAACAGGCTCGATGATATCGTCATAGTACCTTTGAGCAGTGAGATTACCAGGCACTATGACCAGATCTATCTTCCGAAAATGATGTATGCCCGCCCAAACCATCATGCTACCATCCCTATAACGGTCACGTTCAACAACATTGTCTTGGTCCAGCCTCTCCCCTCGTCTCCTCCAAGTTCGAACCCTGCCATCAGCAAATGACACGTTAAACCTAGATTCGTCCGAAAACAGAACGTCGTGCCATTGCCTGCGAGTCCAATCCTGATGAACAATGGCCCATTGACGTCTTGTTTGACGGTGTCGCAACGTCAGCGGAATGCCAACGTAGGGACGGCATTTCAATCCAGCGGCACGTAGCCAATTCCTCAGTTGCACTCCTCAGCAAACGACTTAACTTTTGACTAGAAAGAAATCAATTGCGTCCAGATGACGTCGTAAGAAAATGATCTTCCCGCGGCGTGGTTTTACGAGGTCTGTCTGATCTGGGTCGGTCTGCGACGTTCCCAGTTTGCTGAAATCTGTTCAGCACTCGACTTATTGTCGATTCGTGGCGATTGAACTGTCGAGCAACATCTCTTGCCGACATGCCAGCGGTAAGCATACCGATGCTCTCTCACGTTCCTCAAACGTTATTCCAGACCGACGTCCCATCATTGATTTTCAAAGATTATTTTCCAGTTTATATGTGCTTACCAGTAGAAAGCTCTAGAAATGTGTATTTTGTGACCCGCGGAGGATCATCTGATTTGCAGTGCGCATACTGAACGTAATTTTCGTGAAAGTGACGTTTTATGATTACATAATGGTCTAGTGTACAAAACAAGTGAAATCATGCTGTCAATGAATGGGCACAATTGTTCAATACGGAAATGACATTGAGTTATAGACGAAAACCAAAAGCGTAAAAAATTTGCTAAACTTTTTTCTCTCTGTATATATTGATTGGACGTACCGCAGGATTCATATACACTACCTTATCATCAGATAAGTAAATTGTCACTAATTGGAACCACGTGGAGGAACATTGAATTTCCAACATTTAATGAGTGAAAAGAGTGAAGAGTGATTTTGTTAATATTGTCATTATATTTTTTCATATTTCATATTTCATTCATCCTATACATGTATATATTTATCATTTTCTTTGTTCTTTGTAAATAAACTTGTTAATTTGTCCAACAGTATTGTTATTGTTCTGGGTTAACTATTGTGTTTGCCTTTGGAGAAGTTGTCGGCTCCTTGTGGAAGGGTAAGTTAGTGCTGGTTAGTATACAGTCCAGGGAAACTGGTTAACTGAAAAATTGTTGAAAAACTGCGTTAAACCCCAGTGACAATAAGTCACATAAAAAACGTGGAAAAGGGGCCCAGACGTACACCTGAGTAGAACCACCGACCTTCAGTAGGGTGGCTGTACAGCTTCTTTACATTCGAAATTTGATTTGGGGCGTCTCAATTCCTTATTATTGTCATAATGACATCATGTAATTCAATCGTCATTTTATCGTAAAAATAAACTACTAATACATTCAAATATGGTGTTTATGGTGTTTAATGATTGGTGTTTATCTCATTTAATATGGACATTGATAAAATGAAGCAACAATACCAGGATGAAGACAATACACATCATAATATTGAACATGTGCAATGAACGGAACATTCTCTTCAATCATTCTTGAATAATTAAAACATCTGCATGTTTACTTCAAATGAGCTATGTTGTTTTTTTTTGGAGGAGAGGGCGGGGCTTTTGTTGGATTTAACGTCGCGACAACAACTAGGTTCATATGGCGTCTTTCCAGTTGTAACGGAGGCGGAGGACCCCAGACGTAACCTGGGTAGTCCCATCGACCTTCCATAACCGAACTTCCTTGAATGTGATTTTTCTGGTCGCGGGTGAGATTCGAACACGCAGCGGTTAGCGGTTGGTTATTGCTACGATATTGGCATATTCCGTATTTATAGCTATAGAATAGTGTTATAAGTGTATGGCTGGAATGAAAGGTTATCTGCATTAAATTGATGAGAACAGACAAAGTCAAGAGAAACAACTGCATCAAAATCAGAATAAGCAAAGAATATTCGCCGCCCTTGTTCCATAAACAATTTCTTTATGAAAAAAGTCGCCAAATGCCCCTGTCTGTTAGTACAACAACTCTAAACTCCAGTGAAGCAGGTTTCTTTGTAATATGGCATGATGCCTCGCTCGGATCACATGCTTCTCTCAATGAAAGATAAGACAGGATGTATTTTTGACGTTTTGTAAACACTGGTAGTCACCAAATGCCACTGGCTGTTGTTGCGACGCTAAACACCACTGAAACCATTAGTGTATCAAAGGTGTGTTTACTTATAGCAGAACATGTTTTATGTTTGTTTCCTTTCCTTCAGTTATTTCATGTTCTCAAGTGGGTCTTGCATAATGAACAGGTCAAAGATTGATAACAGAGCTGATGACTGTTGTTGATTACTCTACATATGAAACGTAAATATTATAATAAATATATTATTAAATAATAACTCTTTACTTGGCTTTTTTATTTCTCTCTATAGTACAATTGCGGTTGTTAATAAGCCTGCATACATGCAGACAAACGCATTATGAATAATTAGTTTGAACACTGTCTTGTCAATGATGTATGGAAACTAAATGGAGACTAAAATACCAATGGGAAATGAATAAAAATAAAGAAAAAATACGTTGCTGTATGGTTTATCTCCCTTAGGTAATATTGAGAATTTTATATCAATTAGCTAATATATTAATACAGTAAAATCTGTGAACAAAGGCCACTATTAGGAAAACTTTTGGTCGTTGTTAATAGTTGGCCTTTATTCGGAGCTCAATTTGTTCTAAATAATCCGTGATGACGGTTTTTCAAAGAATGACTTTTATTCACAGGGTGGTCTTTATTCGAAAGTGGCCACAAACACAGGTTTCACTGTAAGAAATGGATTCCGTGGGAAAAATCACAAGCAAAAAATATCACCGTATCCAAAACCCACCAACCCGAAAACTCCGTTAAACGCATTGAAACATGCAAAAATTTAAGGGCGAAACACACCCTCCACGTTAGTACCGCCTTTGAACGGTCTGCAGAAAGCTGCAGGGGTTTTAAGCAGACTTGACAGGCTAAAGTTTACACTTACCTGCGAAAACGGGATCGGAGATAAATTACACACGTCAGTGCTTCTAGCGTCCTCTAGTCCGGATCTAGATAAAATTAAACAGAACAAACGGCATTCGGCGCATTCCGAATTATTTATTAATATGTAAGATGGAGGTACGGAATCGACGGATATGTTCCGAAGGGATCAGATGACGATTACCGGTCAAATCCCATGCTTTCGGACCTAAAACCACGACCCTTAAGCTAAATCCACAAAATTTCAAGCTTTCAAATAAAATTCCTGACTATATTAACCTATAGTAACCGACATGTATATCTATCGATACCATGTTTAGTATCGTTTTCAAAATACCACATCAGACTAAATCACTGCGGGAACACAATAACAAAATTTATGGTCAGTCTTAACCATGAGTATCTGAAACTGAATGTTTGACCATAGTGTTTCATTAGCTTCTTGGCGCATCGCCTTCAAATCCACAGAAGGGATAAACCGCTCTTTCCAACCTCAACACACTATGACTCTCAACGGGCCTTGAAGCCGTTCGTATTTGCTCTTTACATATATTTGTTTACTCTTGAAACGACCGTTTTGTTCTGATTTAGTTTGTACTCGTCGTAATTATGTCATTTATGTATAAGTCCTACTCTGACAAAATAGGTTGTTGTGACAAATGATAACCCATTGACAAGTTTTTTTTCTTTGGATTCTTCGAGTTGTTCTTAAAAGTTCTCAATGAAATTCAAACTAGATATTTGCAGGTACAATGTATTTGAAATATATGATAGTATCATATATACATTTCAATGTTTGAAAAGTACTTGTTTTAGACTTACGAATTGTCATATTTCCATCTAACAGCTGATCGCTAGGAACTTCTCATTCTATTCAGTCAGAATTGAAATACAAGAAGTAAATATTGATCAATCACAGCAACTTTATATTTTTGCAAATATTACAAAGTATTTTACACATGCTCATAATATTATATATTAGTAATAGAATCTAAATTCATGTTTATATTTTAGTGGTGCATAAATGGCGCGTGTGTACATGACGGCTCGGCTCCTGCAGTCTCCGGTATGTGTTTTAACCACTGGTTTTAAAAGTGCTGTAGGCACATCTGTATAATCATTATAGCTGTCCCTTATTAACCCAAACGTTGTAAAGAAATTGTACTTGTTTTAAATACGTGTATTTCTATCTGATTCAAAATATATAATCTACTGATACAAATCAAAATATCGTAGAACACGGTTATAATGAATTTCAAGGGACCGGATTATTTACTTTATCATGTCCAAATATCATTATATCCGTGGTATTGAAATGAAGATGGGCTTCTACGGGGATACTAATTATTTCACTGTCGCCGATTATTCAGTGTAGCTGAGTTCTTTATAATCGTGTCACACTGTATCTGATTCAACGGTTCTATCTACACATTCGGAGTAATCCTGGCTCAATTTGCCTGTCATCACATGACAGCACTTATCTTGTCAATCAATTTCAGATTTCCAGGGTAACTGTTTATTTTAGCGCAGTTAAATACATTTAACTCTTCGCAGATGATTGTCCCTGGAGTGATTCTGTCAGGACGTTCTCGGGAGGTCTGACATGCGATCAAATCATGAAGACAGAAAATCGTTTTCACTGTTTTAGTGGCTCTATACCTAAATATTGTTGTGACACGTGTTCTGCTATTCTACAGAACGCAACAAGTAAGTCGGATCATGTTATGTCAGCACGAACTTAAAACCAAGGTCCGAGCTTATATAACTTGAGATTGGGCTTCAAACTCAAATACAGTCAAACCTGTGTATGTGGCCACCTCCGAATAAAGGCCACCCTGTGTATAAAGCCATTTTTGAAAAATCGTCCCTGATTATTTAGAACCAGCTTATTTCCTAATGAAGACCATCTGTCTATAAAGGCCACATTTCATCTTTCCCCAAGGATGGCCTTTGTTCACAGGTTTGACTGTATTATGTTTGTTCTCTACTTATATCAGACCAATAGGCATGTATGACATTTATTAGCAGATATTTTAATAACTTTCATACTAAATACTGCTTCATCATTTATAGAACTGTATTAAAATTAGATTAAGAATAATGACAAAAATGAGATTCTAGCGGTGAAATGGAGGCCCCTTCTGTTCTATATCATGTTTGAATTTGTTGGTGTATTATTCATTGTAGAATTGTCTTCTACTGACATCGATGGACAGTGTGATTTAAAACATGGCAATGGATCGACCTTCTGTAGGGTAATATCAGTATTTTTAAGAAATATTCACTGTCACATACAGTGAAACTTTGATATCAAGACCACCTCATTATAACGACTATTTTGATAACAAAATCACCTCATTATAACAACCACTTGTTTCTTGAAACTTGATTAAAAGACCACTTTATGTGTGATTAGTGTCTTGAGACATTTTTATTTGATTTTCGTCCAAAAATCATTCAAAAGTTGTTTGTTACAACCATAATAATCCCACTGTTTTCCACATGACATGGTAAGATTTACACAGTATCAACTACAAATGTGTATAGAATTAATCTATTTGTTGATTGTTTAATGTTGTCTGTTAATGTCGGTCTTAACTTATTGAATTCAGATTTAAAGTGATGTCATACATACGCATGCGCATTCTTCGTAATTTCTAATGCTTCCTAGTTATTTGTTGAATATTTTTATTATAAATAATGGAATGTTAAAATCTTATCCGTATGTTTGGCCACATATATATATATCATCATCATCAGCTTGGCTACCGACCGTTCCAAGGCGGTACGCTCCAGGATACTGTGTTTTATCCTCTACCCTTTGTATTGTTATTCCATTATTTTGACGTCAGAAGTTACGATAAGCTTATCTTGAATATTTCAGGCCTCTTCGGCCTATTCTGGAAAACAATATTCAGATGTCGTCTGTTCCTCCATGTATTGTAATACTGGAGGGAACATGTGCACAAGAAGCGGAGCAGTCAACAAAACAACTTGTGGAAATAAGAAGGTACAGTAAATCAAGGTTATACTGAACCCCTAGGGACCCCAAAATATATATCCATACTTCACTATATCTATTTTATTGAATTAACGAACAAATTGCTAGAGGGAATGATATGTACATTATGTCGGACTTTTTACTCTATCCGAATTCACTATAATCCGCGTACAATGCATTATTATAATTCTGTATAATACAATGAAACACTGTTATAGCGAACTCGGTTATAATGAAGAATCGAATACAATCGGAGACTTTATTTTTGCCGTAACGTCTATTTCAATATTATGAATACAGTCAAACCTGCGTTCACGACCATCTCTGAATAAGGACCACCCTGTCAATAATTGGCATTCTTTGGTAAAAACGTCATTGATAATTTAGAACAAACTGACCTCCGAAGAATGGCCACCTGTCAATAAGGGCTACATTTTGTCGTTCCTAAGGGTAGCCTTTGTTCACAGTTTTGACTGTAGAGTGAAATATAGATATACTGAAGTCATAGTTCGGGTCCCAATGAATTCAGTATAACCGTGTTTTGCTGTACACGCATTAGCGTACAAAATGTGCTCAAACAAATGCAGGGTACCACTTACACTTTTTTGAGTACAATCGGGAGCATTAGGTAACTGTAATTGCCTGGTAATTAGATCTATATAATGTTATGCTTCATCGTGCATGGATAATACATTCCGAGGATATATAAAAAACATACTTAGCTTCGTTCAGATTATAAAATTTCGCACACCCGGGAATTACACTCGTCACCCATTCAGTTGTTACCTCGATCTGAACTGATCAGGTTTGGTGACGCTTTGTGGAATTGGCAATAAAATACACGGCGTATATTTATGAAGCATTCTTGGAATAATACTATTAAGTATTTATCAACATTAGATTATCAAAAACAAGTTTTATGGTCAGTTACGCCAAGTACGCTAATGTTTTATGTATGATTTTAAGCTAATATAGCTCAAAACCCCAATAAAACGTATATGTCATGTGTATTTTAAAACCATACCTTATACTTTGTGCCTTACATATCAACATAGAAGTTTTATATTTTGTCTTATTTTTCCTAGTGGTGTATTGAGGGATCTTGTGTACACGATGATGCCGCTCCAACAGTTCCCGGTATGTTAACATGGAGCGAAAGTTTGCTCTATATATTCTAGTAGGTCAACAGCCATGTAACTGAATTTAATGTAAATATAAACAGAATGCTTTTCATTTCAACTTATATTAATGCAAAGTCATATGTCTGGTATTTAACTCTTACACCAGAACAATAATCTTAATCGGTCATTAGACCTAATAGATATTGTGGAAAGGTATTTTTTTTCTTCGAATCTTTTTGGGGTACGATTCGTCCCAAAATATTTTCGTACTTTTGGTTTTGTGTCCAGAAACATTTAAGTAGAAACCAGATAATAGGGTTTGTAAGGTAACCGTAAACACGGCTGTTGTTTTCTGGTCTTTTCGAGATGTTACGAAGAAAATTTTAAAGTTTTTCTCTCCTCCGTTCGTTGACAGACAACTGTCCCTATGGTGATGAACCTGGTGTAGTGTCGTCTGGACTTACGTGTCAGCAGATTAGACAACATGATCACAACATAAAATGTTACAGTTCATATGTATCCAAGGTCTGCTGTGAAACTTGCGCGGCAATCCATAGAAATGTCCAAGGTTTGTGTCACGTGACCATATCTTAGTCTGTTTAAAAAGGGTTCGTCGAGTGGTTATGGTTTCTGACTAGTAATCACTAGCCCCTAACCGCAGTAAGTTCGAATCCCACACGAGACCAGACCAATTTCACGCTTGAGGAAGCTGTCCAATTAGCTTACGGAAGGTCAATGGTTCTACCCAGGTATGCATGCTCTTTTGGGGTTTTGCTCCACTGTTAAATTTGTAATTCCGACAAACGACCCCTGGATGTTGGTGCGACGTTAAACTGCCCCCCCCCAAAAAAAAAGAGTTTGAATAAATGATTATATCATTCGTATGTTGTATATCAATGTACTGGAAGATATTTAATGTGCCTAAATGTTTTATCATGCGACATTCTGTTTTCGCTGTTTTTGTAACGATGCTGTTGTGATGACGATGATGATGTTTTTGTCAATGCTGTTGCTGCTTCTGTCGCTTCTGTTTTTTCTTAAATGTCGTCCATGCTATTGTTTTTATTGTTGTTTGATATGAATGTGATATTGTTTGTTCCATAACTCCGGACTCTGAGTATGTAAATATCTGGGTCTTCTCTTCAGTACTATCTTGTTTAAAAATACAGTAAAACTTCGTTATTACAAGCATCGATATCATGAGTACCCGACTTACCTCGAGGAGTTTTTAAAGTCCCGTCAATGTTTTTGGTTCTTAGTTGAGTACATTTTTCAACCAACTCACGAATGCATCGTTATTACGAGCACCACTTTTATATCGAGCATTTAGTCTGTTCCGATGACTCCTCGAGATAACGAGGTTTTACTGTATTTTGTATTTTGTACAGGTTGTGAATACGGAGACAAATACACGGGATGTCAACGCCACAGTTGTAGCAGATATGAAGCCGATGTTAGAGCAGGTTGTTGCGATACGTGTAAGGACGTGTCTATAATTGGTTGAGCTTTTTTATTGTTGTCGAACCTTAAGCTTGTCACTGCATGGTTTACATTGTATACATGTATGTAACAACATGAAAATAGTACATAAATGGTTGTTTTAACACATTTGTGAATCAAGATGAGGCAAGGAAAAAATACATTGTAGTCGTGTTTTAAGTTGCCCGACCGACTGCACTCTTGGCGCAGGCGTTTCTGCGAGCAAAACCTATAGTACGAAAACATTTGGGGACGAATCGTACCTACAAAGTACGAAAGGTATGTTTAGAAAAAAAATTATTCAGTCAAGTAACCGCAAACATGGCTATTTTCCCTGTGAAACATATGCACACGTTAAATGTGACACAAGCGTGGATTTAGAGCGCACGCTGTTCCGTTGCATTGAAATCGCTGTCCAAAGCTCAAAGCCTAAAGGTGGTCTTAATATCATGGTTAAGCTGTATCTCACTTTTTTATGATTTTTTTTATTCGAGGTGCATCTATGAATGATCCTGAAAATGATGACTTTTGTTGTCTTGAAACTGACCATGGAGGTTTAAGTTTTGACGCAAATTTCAGTAAGCGTCCTCTTTATTCAGAAACTACAAACACACAATTTCTAACAACAAAATTTATTGCATTTTGCTTTTTTTTATTTAGAAGTAACACTCGATATAAGGCACAATAACAAAAACGAAATCAAATGATCTACTTAATGTTTCTGCCTACATTTATACATTTACAAACATGAAGAAATATAACAATATGATTAGTGTACGTATCTTTTGAGCGGCCAGCGGAAACAAAATCCCTAGTTTCCAGTACCAATGCCTTGGTATTTTTTATTTTACTGTTTTTTCAACTCTTATCTTTTTAGGCTATGCAAAAATCCCTAGTTTTCAGTGGCTTGGTCCGTTTGTTATTATTGTTTTTTCAACTCTTATCATTTTAGGTGAGGCAAAGAAAATCCCTAGTTTTAGTACTAGTTCCTTGGTCCGTTTGTTTTTATCATTTCTCATCTTTAATTGTTAATTTGGTTGGTGTTAGGATTCTCACTATACATCGAAAGTCGAAGTTTAAAAATTACTTTTGGCCGATAATGAAATTATGGGTCAACAAATATCCTACTAACGTTAGAGTGAATTTGATCTTTTGATACAAATTCTCAAACTCAGAAGCTTTATTTTAATACCAAATAGGGGACCAAATATGATGGCATATTTCTGCATACACTTAGCAAGTCGATTTTCGGGAAAGCTTTCTCAGTTTTCGTTAAATGCTTTATTTTCATGAAAATATTTGATCGTCCACTTAATAAATACGTTTACTGTCCAGTGAAGGAACCTTATAGTGAAAATTTATTGAATTTTCGTGAAAATCTGGTAGATTTTTGAGAAATATTCTGATTATCTTATGCCGAAATATACCACCATGATCATTTTTTGACTCTAATCTATGGATATACGAACCAGTACTTTGGTCGACCAAAACGAGAAAAAACGTGCCGTAAACAGAATGCTCGAAACACGGACGCAATATAACTTAAATCCAAGGGTGTATTTCTCAAACATTTGCATTAAGGTGCATTTGATAGATGAATTAATTGAAAAAAAATAGTTAAGTGACATCAGACACAAATCTTTGCTGTTATCACGTTTGATTATCACAAGAATAACAAACATATTCCCTTTTTATTAACACTGTTTGATTACACCAACTGTACGTGCTCGTGTCGTCCATAATTGGTTTACACATTCCAATCCCGGTGACTTCCGGTCGGTGAGGGATAGTTTTGATTGGTTAAATTGCGCTGAAATAACACGGGGACGCTTATAAGCTTACAGTCTGTGCTCTCTTCGGAACGATCACCGGGATATAATGATATCAAAATGTCAATAGAGATATTATTAAAATCTATCGATTAATCTATGTTTTATATTGAGTCTTCCCGATGTCATTCTGTTGATATTTATTACACAAAAGATACGTACTTCTGGGAATGATTCGTGAAATGATGAATTCAGTAGATATATGTAACGCAGAAATGTCAAAATATACACAATGTAAAAACAAAAAAAAATACATTGACACGGTTACAAAGAAAAAACTAAAAACTTCTTTTCATTGGTAAGTCTATCACACATTTCAAGACGTAGGGCTTTAAATTTTAATTTCTAACAGTGTAATAATGAAATATTTGTTTTCAAAGCGACTAAAGTATGATGACGTTGGTTATCAATGATGATTTTGTAGAACTTTTCCGAAAAATAATGTAAGAAAAAAATCAGTGTTTTTCTTTACCAAGATATTGCGTTTTCAACAATGCAAGACAATAGACACTACAGGAGTAATGAGTACGTTCTATGAACACAAATAAAACAAATTTAAATAAATGTTGCTATAGAAAGCACGTGACCTATACACAATCACTATATTCTAATTGCACTTAGGGAAAAAATAATTCGAAAATAATCTTTAAACATGATCTATTTTTACACAATTAAAAGAGACATATAACTTAGTCTGACTAACTCAACATTGACTAGATTTAACCACTCATCCACGCATGTATAAACAATAATCACTCTTTCTAAAAGCACAGGTACAACAACAACAACAAATTGAATAACACAGTCTATGTCACACTTTATCACAAAATGAAATAACATGTAACACTGTCTATGTAACACTTTATCACAAAATGAAATAACATGTAACACAGTCTATGTAACACTTTATCACAAAGTGAAATAACCTGTAGCACAGTCTATGTCACACTTTATCACAAAATGAAATAACTTGTAACACAGTCTATGTCACTTTCTATCACAAAATCAAATTACACGTAGCACAGTCTATGTTACACTTTATCACAAAATGAAATAACTTGTAGCACAGTCTATGTCACACTTTATCACAAAATGAAATAACTTGTAACACAGTCTATGTCACTTTCTATCACAAAATCAAATTACACGTAACACAGTCTATGTTACATTTTATCACAAAATGAAATAACACGTAACACAGTTTATGTCACTTTTTATCACAAAATGAAAACAAAAAACATGTAACTCAGTCTATGTCACTTTTTATCACATAATGAAATAACACGTAACACAGTCTATTTCAAATTTTATAACATGAAATAGAATCAGACGTGAAAGTTCGTTCGCTCCATGTCCAAATCGAATTGTCATTAAAAATAAATTTATTTACTCTATCAGAATCAAAGCATTATTCTCCAAACAATATAAGAAATAATGGCTTCTTTCGATTGAATCAAACCAGAAAATGTTTGCTTCGATCGCCTGATTATAGATACTAAATAAATAGTCTCATATTATTAGTGCTGATACCGTTTATACTAATGTATCTATCAAACGTCACCTTGTTGAAATGAATTGTGTAAATACCAAATGGCGTCACGTTGATGAGGACGTATAAATTAGTATCTATTGAACATTTAATAAGCTATCAGATCAGATGTTTTTCTTCACCAGCCAGGCAATAATTTCAAAAACAACTAAGCTGATATGGCAACAAGACACATACATTCATTTCATCAATAAAAAAAATGATTTCGTTGCTTAAATGCAGTCAAATAAGAAGTACACACGGTTCAAACATGCCATTATTTTAAACAAAAACATCCAATCACTACATGTAATGGTACAACAGTATAGTAATTTAAAATGGTTATTTGAGTTGGTCGGCAACAATAAACAAAAAAAATCTCCCTCAATTTTACAGAAAATCTACGATACTAACAATAAAATCTATACATATTAGAATTATTCAAGCCGTCGAAAAAATGTAAGTCAATAATTAAATTTATGTATCGTATTTCATGTATACACTGTGTACATCATTCAAGTCATGTCACGTGATTCGGGGGATCCGAACATGCCCTAAATTATTCTGCTTCCGGTACGACATAGCCATCTATCGAAAGACTGTGTTTAAGTTGTCCGGCATACGGGTCCGGACAGCACGATATTCGGGCTTTGTACGACTGTCCAATCACGAAGTCGAACGTGCACCCCTCGCATGTACAATTTGTCTAGAAATATAAACGAAATATATGTTTGTATGGTACATGACGCTGGAGACAACCACGTGTCTTATTGTATGCGGTCACAATGTTAGAATGACGAAATATGCTATTTTTTTAATAGAAAAACGCCCACCCCACTAAACACGTCTTTTTATAAGATTACTTGATTTATCTGAACGGAAGCATGTTTAAACGTGACCCAGCCCCTAATCAGTCACGTGGTATGGTCACCATGATGTAAGAGATGTAAGCAAAGCGCAGATGCAAAATAACCCTTTTACGCCATTAATTAGTATACAAATATACAAGTATTACATTACACTTAACAACACAGGTATTTAGATTTGTTCCTGTGAGTTAGGCTCTTAGAATAATAAATTACTTGTTATGTCAATTTAGCCTTGTTTTAAAACAAAGCATAGAAACGGAGTTCATAAAACAACGTTCCATTACAAGTTCGTATTGACAAAGCTACTGCTACACCGCACGGAGTATGATTTCCAAGACCTTTACATCATCTTCCAGCGATAAGCATTGACGGACAAAGACAGAATTGACAATACCACGGAACTGTAGCTGAAAAAAACTCACCATAACATTCGTCATCTCTTCATCGTTACAGAAAATGTCAACTGTGTCTTTCTCTGTAAGCATAAAAACATAGTTTGTTGCTATATTTTATAATGTTATACGTCTCATACAAAATAGATACCTCGATATTTAATGTGGCAGAGATTTTTGTCTGTTTTTTTTTTCTTTTTTTTTGATTGCGTATCGTTTAATATCTGCAATAGTGTTGTTATGTAATGCAATCAGTTAACATAACTTGTTCCCTATTGTTCACTCGTCCCTCCGAAGAAACCTACAACTTTATTTGCGATTTTGAAAAACAAAAAATACGTAAAAGTTGAAGACGAATGTCAAAAATAAATGATATCTCTGCACATAGTCTATATCGGCATGAATCGTGGCTTCAATGAACTCCTGATTATAATTATTACATTCGACATAACCGCACACATTAAGATCAACCTAATTTTAATTGATGTACAATGTATGTAAATCATGTTATTATAATTGACTCCACTTCCAATGTAATAGAACCATTTGAACACTGAACTAAATAAAACAAAGCGACGGGGTACTTAACTTATATGCTTCTTTGTAAATGCGAATCTTAGGAATTAAAATGCTGATATAATTATGTTTTTAAAGTTATTTAGTAACATTACTTCATCAGTATACATCTATTCAGTGTTATACATCTACAAAACATACCATTTGCAAGGAACAGCATGACACAGAAGTATTCGCCTTCAATCTCAAATGTCCACATTTTTGTGAAATCTTCACAATTATTCATCTGCTCCAATTCTTGTAGCTCCGCCTCCTTTTTCAGCTTCCTGTTCGAATGAAAGTGTTGTATAAGTGACTGATCTTTCGTTTGGGGAGTGTTGGTAGTGTAGGTAAATCGGAAGTTTGCCAATGGATCTTTCATTTGAGGAGGTGTATGAAGTATAAGTGAACCGGAAGTTTAGGGGTGGTGTAGGTAGTATAAGTAAACCGGACTTTAAGGCAGGTATAAGTAGTATTAATAAACCGGAAGTTTAGGGGAGGTGTAGGTAGTATAGGTAAACGGAAGTTTAGGGGAGGTGTAGATAGCATAGGTAAACGGAAGTTTAGGGGAGGTGTTGGGATTATAGGTAAACCGGACGTTTAGGGTAGGTGTAAGTAGTGTTGGTAAACTACTAGTTTATGGGTGATTTTGGGGAGTATAGGTAAACCGGAAGTTTAGGAGAAGTGTAAGAAGTAAAGGTAAACGGAAAGTTTAGGGGAGGTTTAAGTAACATAGGTAAACCGGATGACTTGGGAGACGTTGCTGGTATAGGTGGAACTGGAAGTTGGTAAATGTTTGGAACAGGTCAGATAGATTATGAATGACGGCTTAATGAGCATAGATTATACAGTCTAATTCAACACTATAAATATCTGATATACATCATTTATTAACTAGACCTTTCTAACCGTGTGATCATGTATGGTAACCCCAAGAAATCTATGATAGTAACTGAGGTTGCGAAAAAATCAATAAACCAAAGGAAATCGTTCAAAAAGTTATATACGAACAAAAATGATAAATATTTAAAGCTATGTACAAAAATTGTTCAAATTATACATGAATAAATGGATTCACTTATCTAACCTTCCACAACATATCCGCTAAAATAAGTACACGTGTATCTGAATTTACAAATACGAAATAACAACATTCAGTTGATTCCTTCCGCATGATAGATTGTGCGAAAGCTTTGTCATTAGTTGTGAAACAAGTTTTAAGAATTTTAATCTATTAAACAGACAGGTTTGGGGTTCATTTTTCAGTCACCTGCGGTAAAATATGTATAGAAAGTGGATCCAAATGTTTAAGAGTTCCGGACCCCTGCGACAAGATTCTTTGCTGTGCTGACTTAGAACTCTGTTGGACATTTATTGAATCAACAAATACGAGTATTTACTGTTTAGAAAACATTCTTATATTGTCACGTATCTTTATTTATCCAACCATAATTGGTAAACTTTAACAAAGAAGTTTGTGACGCCAAACATATCGCTGTTAGATCACCAAGGCCAGTATAAAAACTAGTCGTTTTTTACGGTTACCCGTCCGACCCGATTTTTGTCGCCGATCTTTAAGTTTCAAACGGCAAAATCGAAAGTACGAAAATATTTGGGGACGAGAAGTTTAGAAAAAAAGTGAAGGTAAGTGTTTCGACCTAGCTGTCCTAATTCATTTGGTCAAGTGACCCCAAAACATGACTTTATTCTAGCCCTAATCTAGTTTGAAATAATAGGTTAAAGAACATATTCATGAATGAAAAATTTGGTGGACTGAGTGCAAAGTGTAACGTTAGATAAGGTCTTATCATTTTTATTAAAAACATTCAAACGTCGGGATAGGCGAGGACGTATTGTTAATAATGATTGTTTAATGTGCTGTTATAACAGATTTAGTCCGGGCCTGAGTATTTTAGTGACGCTCTCAGTGAGAAGGGTTTTGTTTTTTTTTCTAACTGGGGACAAGAAATGTCTGAGCTATGTCCGGAAAGCTTTATCAGAAAGGATTGTTTGCATTGTCAGAAATATTTTGTCTCTCTTTAAGAGACAAGTTATTTATCTGTACCAAAAAAAGATAAATATGAATCAATGAGAATTTGTTTTATTATGCACTTGTTACGTCCGGAAACTCAAATAACTGTAATGCACTGTAACAAGAGGAACTGACCAGTTATTAGTATTATGCAGTCTAACTTGTGTCTGCGGACACCTCCGAATAAAGGCCAGCCTGTGAATAAAGACCGTTCTTTGAAAAAACATTGCTATATCGGTAGAACAAACTGACCTTTTAATAAAGGCCACCTGTCAATAAAGGACATATTTCATTTGTCCAAAGGGTGGCCTTTGTTTACAGGTTTGATTGTTCGCATCTACAGAGAATCAGTTCATCTAAAATCAAGATTTGTTCGCCGTAATCAGATACAAAGTTCGATATTATTATAACAGACACAATTTTACTGATTGATACATATCAGTTAGAAGGCAGAGAAAGTTTTAAAAAACGACAAATATCTTTTATTGTACAACAAAAGAACAACAGCTACATAAGACATATTTTATCATTTATCGTAAGCTATAAGAAAAAAGCACATTCAGTAAGGAATTAGCAGTAAACACGGATACATATAGATCGTACTACATTGAAGGCAAAATCTATCAAAAAACGGATTTAAAGCAATATTGGAGATAGAAAAGTAAATGATAGAAGCATTGTCTTGTATGATAATAATGCTCATAGATAGACATTAATCTAATGATAACAGGAGCTTTTTCATTTATTACGCATCGGTGCTTTTACAGTGAAACACGGTTATTACGGACTCAAAAATTGGATAATAATGGAGTAACCATTTTTGCCTGACCAG
Source organism: Lutraria rhynchaena (assembly GCA_008271625.1). Lineage (NCBI taxonomy): Eukaryota > Metazoa > Mollusca > Bivalvia > Venerida > Mactridae > Lutraria > Lutraria rhynchaena. The sequence goes on along the minus strand of VIBL01000004.1, from coordinate 2,446,391 downwards.
GCTATTCTGTATTTGAATGTAATCCTCGTTCTCTTAGCCTTAATGTTGTTTTCCAGTTCGGATAAAAGGAAGTTTATATTTGTTAAAAATACAGTGGAACACGGTTATTGTGAATTCATGGAAGCCCTAATTGTTTCTTCAGTATAGCCACATTGATTTCTATAACAATGAAATAAAGACCGGTGTTTCGTGGGAGAATATATACAGTGCAACCTCCGCAAAGCAACCGTTGCCCTTTGGGAGAAGCAAAATCCTGTTGTTGTTGTTGTTGTTGTTGTTGTCGTCGTCGTCGTCGTCGTCGTCGTCGTCGTCGTTGTTGTTGTTGTTGTTCCAGAGAGGTTAAATTAATAGTTAAATCGTGCAGTGAGAAAAATATCATAATGTTGTTGAAAGGAGGTTGTTGCTCAAGACAGGGCCGCTATGGAGAGGTTGCACAGTATTTACTGTGTCCGATTCTTCACTATGTTCGAGTTCACCATAACCAAGTTTTACTGTACTGGTAAAATCTACTGAATTTAAGACTATTTGTTTTTTACTATGTATTTAAGTATAAGTGTTATTTTAATGCAATGTTTGGTATTAAAATATATGTTATTACATGAAAGAAGGACAATATCTACTTGTAACTAATGTTATAGACTAAGTTATTCCGTAACAATAAATACATACAAGCACATCTTGTTTGGTTTTAGTTTGTAAGTTACGTTCAGAAAAGCCATGGACTGTATCAGAATTGCTGTTATTCTAATCCGTGTTTTAGAATACTAGTGAGTCTGAATCAATTTTTCTCAGCGACAGATTTTATCAATAAATAAGTTACTGATGAATACCTGTCAATTAGAGATTTTAATTGCCATAAGTGAAAGATCAAGGAAAGAACTCCCTGTAAATGATCAGTGTATTATGTTACAAAATCGATCTCAAGGCGATCTCCTCTGAAATCGATAGGAACATCTATACATTGCGAGAAATCTAAATATACAAAGAGGCAAAACTTTCCCGGGTAAAGAAACGCGACATTCGGAAGTCCTCGATCAATACTGTGAATCTAGCCTAGATGTACTCAATTAAACTTCTTTCATTCACTTATAATGTATCGACTGATATTAGTTTACGTTGAAAACCAAAGATGGTTCAGAATAATGGTGCCACTTCTTGTATAACGAATTCTTTCTTTAATTGAAAAAGATCTATACTCGACTGAGTATATGTGCTATTATGACGTCACAGTGGTTTTTTAGTACAGATGTACCGAGAGCACGCTGTACATTCGAAAAACCTGCGTGTATATATATAAATCCCTGGTAATTGCATACAGACACCAAATTGATTTTTTCCTAATTGAGTGGGGTGTTCAAAAACATAATTTGTGCACAATAATTACGTAATCATAAACTGTTTTATAGTACAGTAACCTAAACGATTCAGTAATGCAGTAACAACAAAATGACAAAACTATTATTTTTAATTTCATTCTCAGAAAATCATTCACGCTCTTTAAATCACGCGTTATAAAACTCTTATGAGATAATTACGCTGATTACGCTAAAAATAGTCATAATTACGGTTACTTGGCGAAAAATTAATGTAGGTTGGTCGGAAAACTTTTTTCTATTTGTTTCTAAACACAACTTTCGTATTCTGAGGGTAAGATTCGTCCCTAAATATTTTCGTACTTTGGATTTGTCGTTAGAAACTTCAAGCCCGGATAAAAAAATAGAATCAGTCAGGAAACCGTAAACACGACTTCTCGATCTTCACTGAGTTCGCTGGTACATGCAATATTGGAAGACATCCGTTTCCAACGCCGCCAACGCTATGAATTCGAACCACAACTGGGACAAGACAAAATTCATACACGAGTAAGTTATCCAACTAGCCTTCAGAAGTTCTACCCAAGTGCACGCCCGGTGATCTCCAATAAATTCACAATGTACATGCTATATTCCATAAACTGTAACAAGGTTATAACAAGTTCATCGATATGGACCGGATATTGTCAGCAAGGTTCATTGAACTTGGGACTCCTTGTTGTTATTGAACTGTTTATTGTAATAAAAACACGCGTAACAAGAATTTTCACTTAAACAAACCTTAGTCATTATTTCGTTGTAACATCAATTAGCACAGAAAAAATGTTTTGTAGTTCAGCAATTTTCACAAGTGATGTAAAATATTCATTTCCTGTTCAATTACTTACGCATCACTGAACTGTATACATGAAATATGAAATATTCCATTTTCATTCGCCATAAAAAATGTTAGGAGCGCAAGGAGGATTTAATTCCCGCAGAGTACGGAACATTCCCGGATAGATTATCACGAGATTTCCACACTGTTTGACGGACTACACAAACCATGTTTTATTTATATCACAGCGATACATTTAGTTATTGAATGTACTATAAATTCATTTAAAATGGGAAAAAATCAATAAATTGTATAATGAAATATATGTATACAAGATAGGAAAAACAAAACTTGGTTCACCACATGTTACAAAGTGTACAGGCTCTTTGTTTTGCTGTTTAATGTTCATTTCTTTTCTTTGTGAGAGAATTCGTTAAATTAAACCAATTTGTCAACTTAATATATGTTTATACCCGCCATTGTTTTATAGTTTTTTTTCTGTTAAATGAGACTGCCATTACTCCTAGCGTAATTAAGTGAAGTTCATATTTGTAAATGTTTAATTGAGAACAATATAAACTCAATATGTTTTAGAACTATCGTTTTTTTATGGAATCAATAGAAAAGTTATAAGAACTTCGAAAGTAGAAACGTGCATATCCGTGTCAGTATTCGAATGTGACACGTTTTCAGTCAAATGACGAAGATCTATGTCAATATTTTCACATTTTATACGTTTTAAGATTAAATTACGGAGTTTCGTAACACTGTCTCAAAATACGATACGTGTTAAGGCGAAAACTGCGAAAATCCGTTTCGTTATCACAAAATCTGAAACGTGTCAAGGTAGAATTGTGATCTATGTTTCGATATCACCAAATATTGTATGTATAAAGGTAAATAGCACACGAAACTCTTTCAAAATGTTTCAAAGCCAAATCAATGAGCATTATTAAGTAAGGCATTTTCCGATATCTACTATCGATTTTGAAGATTGTGCAAACACCATTTATTCTCTAAAGAGTGGAAACTGCTTGTACCAGTTTAAATAATTGCGTCTGTTAGCCAATGATCTGGCTTTAATTCTTATGAAATCACTCATGTACTTTGTATGGCTGAATATGATTCATTTATGCGATAGAACAGGGAATTAAGAATACTGTAAGCAATTATTAATTACAAAATTTCATCACAATAATTAGAAAATTTTCACTGAGGCTTTCAATTAAGATTACACGATGAACTGGCGCCAAGCTCTAAAATGGTACGATAACGAATACTCGGCTTTTACAAATCAATATGTAATATTTGCAAACAATATAAAAATCGTTGAATGTTAATATGTTGAAAAGACTACGAGGAAATTTGATATTATCGTTTTGGAAGCAATATTATTCCTTGCATACAGAACACGAATTATCAGTGTAGATACATGCAAGCGAGTTTTACATTATCAGTCACGAATTTTTATGCTACATGTATAATCAATTTTTTTTGTCTGTATCGGCGAATCATTTACTCAAAGTAATTATTTCGCATAATCGTAAACATATGCAACTGTTTATATTAATAATGCACGCAAAGTCCGTGACACTAGGAGACCCAAGGGTACAGAGACTCGAACCCATGAATCTCTTCCGTAGCTATATTCTACTACATCGTCACAACTTAATCAGTAAAAGTCGGAAAACACGGAACCAGCCTTTGGGATTGATTACATGAGCTGAGTGAAATTAAACTTAAATCTACTTGTCAATTGACCCAAACAATGTACTTTTTTCAGGGCTTTTACGGTACCAAAACCTTTGAGAGTAATTACAAGTACTGAATGAATTTAACCTAAAAATTGTGTGACAAATATCTAAACACTTAGATTACTGTACTTTTTTCAAGGATATATTACCAAACAAGTCAATTTCTTGTAATAATTTCCAGAAATACTGTTTATGATCCCATATGTGAGACAGATGGATCCAGAAACTTACAAAACATTGCTGAAGCTTCTAGCTACTTTTTGATCGCCCCCGTAGAGTGATCTCCCTTACAAGAGTGAACTCGGATACAGTGAATCATCCGATACGATGAATTACTTATTTTTCCCTGAACACGTCCAACTTTATTTCATTAGTATGGAGGCAGCGAAATACATACTGTGCAACCTCACCAAAGCAATACCTTTTGGGAGAAGGCGCTTCTCCCTAAGGGTGTTGCTTTGGTGAGGCTGCAAAATTCTGTTGTTGAGAGGTTGTTGCTCTGGAGGGATTAAATTAATAGTTAAATCGTACAGTGGGAAAAATCCTTCTGTTGTTGAAGGGAGGTCGTTGCTCAAGAGAGGGCCGCACTGGAGAGGTAGCGCTGTATATTGAACTAATTAATCGGGCCCCAATGGATTCACTATAACCGTGCTCTACTGTAGCATACTTTTAAAGAATATTACCATGATACGTATATCTTGTGTGTTTCCACACTCGTATAACTTTTTTTTTACTAACTTTCGGTAATATGGTGATCAGGATAAAAATCATTTTGTTACTATTCTGTTTTCGACTTCAAAATTGTCTTTAATATATACCTCTTTAATGAGATAAGCGTGTAGCTTTCCAGGTTTGAGATAACACTGTAAAACCCCTGAAAACCGGACACTCTGAACACCGGAATTCTCTGAAATTCGGACGATTTTTCAAGCCCCATTTTTTCTTTTCCGTAATCAATAGTTTTCTGGAAATCGGAATTCTCAGAAAACCGGACTTTTGCATCAGTCCAGAAAAGATTCGATTTTCAGGGGCAATACTGTACCGTCATTCAATGCTTTGTACATTCGACTTGCTTGACCTTCGTATTTCAAAACAAACGCAGTAAAACTTACATCGCTTGATCTCCGAAGTGAAAATTATTGTATAGATTCCCGATATAGATCAAGAGAACTGATTACATAAAATGATGAAGTGAGGTCTATATATATACCAACTTTCCATACATAGACAGTTTATCACGTTGTAACGACACCGAGACACGCACCGAGACACGCAAAAGTACATCTTTATCATTTATGACATTCCATTAAGTATTTTCAAGGCGAATCGACTAATTGTTACTTAGTTAAGAAAGATGTGAATGCAATATTATATTATACGTAGACAGTACATTTATATTCTACTATGTTCTTTTTTGGGTATGGTCAATGAGAATAAAAACTTTTAGCACAATCTGTATAACTGACTTAAAATATTGGCCATACAATATTACCGATTGTTAAATATTGATTGATTCAACTAAAACAATGTACCACGTAAATACGTTGACATTAAGAGCATGAGAGAATATTTTTAAAGTAAAATTGCTTAACGGTCCTGCGACCCAAACATTTTACAGCGTGTAGGTAGGCATTTTCCTGTATTTGTGATTACCATATGCTGTTGCTGCTAGAAAAAAGAACGATTTTTTGTGTATAATCATTAAAACGAATGTTTTACTAAATACTAAATAAATATGATAGTACATTAAAATCTTTTTATCCTTAAAAACCGTACTGAATTATAACATATCCTTATTAAATTGATCTTTAGCTGGTTACCAGTGTACATACCATACTAAATGTTTTATAAACATATTAAGAACCGTCTGTACAACATATAAATGTTTTATTTAAACTTTCCAGTGCGTGTGTTTCTCAATGCTAGAAGCTGAAATACTCAATTAATATTTAATTACCAGCTCACAGGAGGTAAATTCAACAACGGTTGGATATCGGCTCCAGTAAGTAAAAAGAAACGAATGTTTTGTAAAGTAAGTAAATATGTCAAAATGATTTTTTCTTTGTGGTTTAGCGTCGCACCAACAGGTCTTTTCCATCTTTAGCAATGAAAATAGAACCTCAGTTGTACGCCTGGACAGAACCACCAGTGAATATTAATCGTATTGCACAATACGCGCTTTTAAACATTTAATAAATGTGCCGCACAAATATTTATTGCTTCGTTAACAAATTCTGCTGCATTCATAGCAAATGAATCGCGTGAATATATTGAATTTAGCGGAAATTTATCACTGATGGTGTATACGAAGACTTTAATATTTAATTTTTTTCAATAAGGCGATATTTACGAAAACTTTGAACAAACTAAAACAATATATACATTTATAATTTACAGTCGCTGAATACGTTCTACTCCATTAATTTATTTCATACTGTCTTCATTTCGCTGTACAGTAAAACCTTGATAATGAGACCATCTACGGAACCTCGAAATAATCGGTTGCAGTAATGAGGCGGTCCCATTATCAATTAAATTAATGGGGAGTTATTCAGTGAAAGCCGGTCCGAAAGTAATATTGAGGTGGTCGCAATGTGAGGTTTCACTGTATTTTACACAACTTCTACACTAGTATGGTCTCATTTTCAAATAAATCCGTTTTGATGAGGGTAAAATGCAAATTCACTCTATCACTTCGTTTCGAATCTTTCATGTATAATAGGTAGCCTAGAAAGTCTGGGACTGTCGCACTTTCGATTTTATTCAAACGCGTTCAGTTCAACTGATCACAATACACAGTCGTTAAATTATTCAATATTTTCAGAAAGATAAAATGTTTGAAAATGCTGGAAGTTGTCACTTTGATTTTGAGTCCTACTTCAAATCACAGTAGGTTAATACCATTATTATTCATCTACAAACACGTTATCAATAATTTTAAGTGGATGAAAAAACACCAGCTTCATCAATTTAAGTAAAAATGCATGATGTACAAACTCCAATTATTACATTCATATTTCAGTAAATTAAAGTTTTTTTCAGTGTTGTCAAGGCAGCGAATGCGTATATCAACAGATAAATTGGCCGATTATCGATATGTACAATAAATCATAACCTGACAAAACACGTGCTAAAAATCATCGTTTGAACGTCCGTTTCAACGTCGTAAGATTCTAAGCTCTCATAAATGTTTTAACATATCATCAAAGTTTTGTATGCTTCATATTCGGACCGCTGACTGGAATACTCTGACACTTCAACTCTGATGGCTTAAGTGACGTTAAGTCAAGTTTATTGACGCGGCGTCATTGTCGTTTAACCAATCAAAAGATGCCCTCAATGCATTTAAGGCGGTCACGATAGCACGGAGTGTATTGATGGACGTGGTATATTATGCAAATTAATCAACAATTTGGGAAATACGCTTTTTGACCTTTTCAGAAACAAACCTATCATTCAATTAATATAAGATCTTTTTACAGTTACTTTCAAATGTATTACATTTCTGATATGTTGCATCGGTTTAAATGCATAAATAATAAGTTGATGAGCGGAAATCACGTGACTCCGAAATAAAAACATGGCGAAAAAATTACACGGATCTCGAGATTTTATTGCTAGTGCTTCCTTGGTTTTCAGTCTGTAAACTATTTGTAAGATTGTTGATTCACCATCGCCATTCGATATATCACGAGATTATGCATAATCTATGTCAGTCACTTTTTAACCCCCACCCAGTTTCATGAAACGCTTACGTCACGCGTTAACATTCCCATGACAGATTTAAAATTCTTATGAAACAGAGTTCGTTCAGGACGATAGATTGTACTCAATTATTTATTCAATCATACCCCGGGTTCATACATAATCGTCATATTCGATCCGGGTAAATGCTTTATTGTCACAACTTTATGGTCGTCAACAATTTAGACAAGTTGATCAATAAATCACGTATTTCGGATCAAAAGGGACTAAATGTCCGATGCAAATAAAAGAATGTATCGTGGAATGTGTTGATGATACTTTAGATTTGTTGAAAAATACGAAAACAGAGATCTTGTCATACAAATGATAATGATGATGACGATGATGGTGATGGTAATGATAGTAATGATGATGTTGTTGATACTGATGATGATAATGATGATGACGATGATGGTGATGGTGGCGGTGTTGATGGTGATGGTAATGATAGTAATGATGATGCTGTTGATACTGATGATGATAATGATGATGACAGCGAAAAATCGCCATTTGTACCTTATGTCATAACAGACACACGTAGAAGCAGCTATACCAGTCTGGTCACCCCGTTATTTGTAATCCTAAAAATGCTTGTCATTTATATATTTTTGATGTTTTTTTTAATTCTGTGTAACGAGTTCAAACCATTTTTTAACGTTTTGAACCCCAGTACAAAAAGATACATTTAACACATGATATAGAAAAAAAACAATTAGCCAAAATTACCCACGACAACCGTTAATGAACTTATGTTCAGATCGTTTTGAACTAAACCAAAAAAGATTGAACTTTTGAATGGCAAAAAGATATTTCATTCAAATAATTTAGTTTTAGAGCGTAAATGTTGGTTATTTATGTCATTCCCTACAATCCAGCCACTTTGTCAACAAATTGATCAGCAGGTCTGGATAATCTCAAATAGTACATAGAACGTGTTAAGTTTCTGGAAATGTTGAAAGGTTTATCAGTAAGTCCTTCACGCGCTCAATCAATATATTTTGCGTTTGCGGGCAATTAAATCTATGTGATTAAAGTGTTCTATAAAACGACTTCTTTCTTCCATATATGGTCATTGATTTATTACAAACAGCAATAAACTTGCACCTAGAACAATACGTTCACTGTCAGGGATTGTTGACGTAATGAAGTTCGCAGAATTAATATAATCTCAGGTAGTATTTATTGTTCGATACTTAAATTATTAAATTTGGGTATTTTGTATAAATCGATGTATTGTGTCGCGATTGTTTTTGAGCATCTACTCTGTCATGAAATTGCTTCATGAGCACTTTCCGCGTGTCTTTCTTTACACGCTAGTATTCCAGGGAATTCTGAAAAACTAAACAATTACCTCACTTGGTAAAGAATGTCAAATTACCCAGTAAACTGGTCCCCGTTCCATGTTGTAGTACACTAAAGGTACAGAGTGAAATTTAACGGGAACCAATTCAATTTCCGGCCTGCGACCCATTGGATTACGTTTAATCTTGACTGTAACTGGTAAGTCGTCTTTGTAGCTCCTTGGAATACCCCGAATGTAGAACTGACAAATATGGTGGCTTTGACGAAAGAAATGCCAGTCAAGTTTTTTTTTGTCTTTACAAACTGCTGCTTGTTGTATACTATGTGCTGTAGAAAGCAAAATATTTCCGCGTGAAGGACAATTCTGCAATGAAAAACCGTTCGACAGTGGCTATTTTGAGGACCCATTTTTTAGCGGTAATATTTCCTTAGCAGTTAAAATGCAGCCGCATCACAAATATAAGAAGAAGACGCGTCTCAAGCTACCAAGTACATTCGAGATTTGGTAGATGTACGGTATTGTCCGGAATGTTCCGAATGGGCAGTGGCCTGATAAATGGAATAAGTACATGTACTTGCATTACACAAATAAAGTGTCAATTTATCTTTTTACGGCAACAATATTTATTGACAATGAAACACGCTCGGTTCATAATAAAGTGGTCCCTCACCCAAATCTAGCGCTCTGCAAAATGGACCGGAAACACTTTTATGTTCATAACAAAATAAGTAATACACGAATGACGGAAATGTCTTTGTCGTCCATCAGCCGAACAAGGTGCCGGATGATTTCAGGCTATTATTGTACAACAAAAATATTACTTCTAGTTGTTTATACTTTAACGTACACCATGATACAATAGATACTAGATATACAATATTTATTTTATTTCACAACAATTAAATTAATGACAACATTAAATTAAGTAAGCTTCAACAATTACAGTGAGAAAAATTACGATATGAATACGACATGAAACAACACGTAGTGAAAATTATAGATGTTTTTTTTTCACTTTGTTTAAAACTGCGTTTGTTCAATCAGACGAAAGTAGATATAAAAACGCACATATGAAATATCAAAGTTTAATTAATATTGTTTACAAATCTATTAGTCGATATAGACGGAGTGAGTTTCTTTATATGAAATTAACGTTTAAAGAAAACGTTTATTACAATAACGTACGATAGTATTACAGCGATAAAAGCGATAAAAAATGTAATGCATGTTTGCAGTAACGTATGTAATAAAGTATGGATTCTTTTCAGTACTGTTCAGTTCTGTTCAGTTCTCTCACAGGTCATGTGATTAAAAAAGATCAACTATCATGATCCATAGTAAAGACAATACATTGAACACTTTTACAGGTATGTTCATAGACTTATCTACATTTGTATATAAATAATTTTACAAGCATGTTCACAAACTTACCTACATTTGTGTATGAAAAAATTTAACAGGCATGTTCATAAACTTATCTACATTTGTATAGATAATTTTACAGACATGTTCATAGACTTACCTAGATTTGTATTGGAACAATTTTACAGGCATGTTCGTAAACTTTTCAATATAAACAGTTTTACATGCAGACAAGTTCACTTATATGAATACACAGTTGCAGACATTTTACATATCAAAACAATTTACTTACAATATTCTTCTGGCGCGCCTATTTAATAGAAACAAAATATTTTGCAAAAATAATCAATAGATATTTATAAATATACTCTCATAACTATAAATTTCAAAGAATAAAACATTGATTTCATTTAATGAGAATAAATCGAAATCCATAGAATAATACGTCAACATGTTCTATTGAGGGTACATCCGGTACGAAACATGACCTCAGGTCACGTGACAATGAAACTATACAATGTTCACGTATCGTTAAGTGGGTATGAAGTTTTGAGGGATAATGTTTTAAGAACGCCACTACATTATGTGAGTGTTCACGAGAAAACAAAGCATTAAGTAAAAACAGCTTCACGCGTTTATATACAGTAAAACATGGTTATAATGAATACATAGGACCTAAAATATTAACTTCATTGTACAGTAAAACCTCGATAATGAGACCACCTTCGGGACCCCGAAAAATTGGTCGTAGTAATGAGGTGATCTCATTATTAAGTTGAATTATAGCCGAGTTATTGAAACCCTGTCCGAAAATATGTGGTCTTTGTAACAAGGCAGTCGAAATATGGAGGTGGTTCCAATGTGAGTTTTACTGTATCTGGATTTAACTTTTCGCATTACACTGAAATAAAAACGGCTTGGTCGAGTGAAATTATTATTTCACTATTTCAGTCACGTTGAAATTACATTGAAATAAAGAAGAATGGTTAAGGAAAGTAACTATTTCATTATACATGACACTGAAATAAAGAAGCAATGGTCTGGGTGAAATAATTATTTCACTTTATCCACGACATTGAAATAAAGGAGGACTAAATAACGGGGTAAAACAGTTATTTCACTCTCTCCAATACTTCACTATATCCAAGTTCACTATAACTGTGTTTTACTGTAAATATATAAAAAATGTTTTTCATGCACGTAATCTGGTTGTGATAATTAGCCAAAATCATAAATCAATATTATTGCTAGAATTCTACTTTGAAAACTGCATGTACTTATATATGAATTTTATATACATTGTTATCATTATCATCATACAATTATTTTAAGGTAAATTTTTATACTTAATGTATTATTATTATTATTATTATTTAGTATTATTTTTATTATAGCGTGTAGCTTGACCATTTTCTTCTTGTTATAGTAAATTAGGACACTGAAATGTTATAAGAAACTGTATCATTGTGTTTCACACAAAAAATACTGAGTAAAAATAACTCAGTCACTAAAATTCTGTCTCAACGTTTTGTTTTCTTATACAACAAATTTATGCCAACATATCATTGATTAAGAAGTTTACTTATATCGCGTGGGTTAATACTTTTCATTTAATTATTCTCTGAACAACCATCTGCGTATTGAAAATTAATAATCATAACATTATACACGAATTAATGGAATATTTCGTAACAACTTATCAACTTGTCAAAGTACCGCCCTCCGCGTACTTAAAGCTTAGAAAACATAGTGCGTTTTTCGTCAAAGGATTTTCTGGTATATACTGATCTTGGTGTTTAAATGCATGTTTAATCTGATTCGAAAATAGCTGATGACACATCTAAAGTTAAATAATAACAATAGGAGAAACAATAGGTAAATAGTTCCGGGAATGGAGACACGTGTGAATAAGTTTGGGTAGAAGATACACAGAAAGGGGACTGAAAAATAAAGGAACGAAAGAAGGGACTACGTCGGTTACTATGGACACTGAGACATAGCTACTGTAGACACATATTTTTCAACTAGTATCTAGTTGTCTCACCCAAATTCTTTCAGTTGCCTAGCAAATTAATAAAATATTATTAATAAATTAGTAAAATGATATTACAATATTAGTAAAATAATTGTTATTAATTAGTAGATAATAATTACCATATAATAGGGGAAACGACGCTATACGGATATTGAGATACCTTGAAATATGATATACATTTTCTTATGTCAAATAAGTAACGAATTGTCGAAAAAAAAGTAACAAAAAAGCGCCAAAATAGAAACAAATTTCATTTTATGAATACTATGTTATGTAACAGATAGAACATAATTTCCTCCATTTGTAAATTAAAGACGTAAATTAAAAACAAAATCCAACAAAGTATACATAGAATAAATAAATTTAGATGTAGTACTAAGCAATAAAATTCACATTGTACTTTATTTTCCGGGTAACAAACCCAAACAATGGTCAAATACTAAGTATTATTACATCATAAGTAATTCTATGAAATGTAATTTTTTAGGTATGCCCGCGCTTTGAAAATAAAATGATATTATATATAGCTAGAATGTTAGGTGTCAGACATCTAAATTCATAGTTTGGAGTGGTATCATTGTTTTAGCACCGTGATAATACTTACTTTTTTCAAATTTATAAAGATAAAATTAATTTTAAAACATTGTTGTGTGTATATTTTTAATTTGGTTTATCCCCGTTTTTCGACAACATTTCATTCACATACGGCGGTTAGTTCACTTAACAAGTTTTCCTGGACTATATTCTAACCAGTTCTAACTTATCCTTCCACATTAACTAATTTACCCTACCACGAGGAGCCGGCAAGGTTTCAACATGTGAAAGATAATCGACAATTTTCATAGAACAGTATTTCCTGCCGCGAGTGTGATTTGAACCCGGGCCGCCGGGTTATAAGTCCATCGCACTAATCACTGGACCACGGTCATGGTCCTCAATGTATAAACCTACTAACTAATTCTTTTACAAACCTACATAACAAGCATATTCATAGGGCAGAAAAAAAGTTGAGAACAAAAATTAGATTCGAGCTAGGAGACCTATCTCAAGTTTTATCTTCTCGCGCCCTTGAAGTCCTAATTTATTCTTTTGAAATAATACATAGTCATAATGCGTAACTTTAACTCAAGAAATTAGAGGAAATTGCGGAGAAAACATATCCGCGATATTACAAAATATTACATAATGTTTATTGACACGCATTAAATTCATGTTGCATGTACATGCAAAAATACTTAATGACTTTGAAAATGCAAGTTTGACATCGTAAGAAAATTCTAGTTGGTTTAATTTACAAAAGAACACAAACAAATGAATCTTTTAGCAGATTCTAATAAACTTATTGACGAATCAATCTGATCCAGTTTAGTTTTCTCATTTTGTACACGTACCATTTTTTAAACTTGCGTTTTTTTTAAGTTCTTAAGTATATTTATAAAACCATAGATTTTTTAATTGAATTTGTGGCTGACTTTTTGTTTAAACTGTTTGCCAGTTTAACGGCAATTAAACAAACATTTACCTTGATATGAAGAGTATTCAAAAACATTTATTTTCGGCAGAAAAATATTTTCTAACCGTACCATTTGAAAAGATGTTTGATTGTTTTACAATTAGACTGTTTGTGCCAAGAAAATCAAACTTTTACGTCAAGGATTTAAATACGTTTGTCGTGAAACTGGTTTGGCATACAATCAGTAAATAGTGATATATTATGCGAAAATGTCTATAAAATACCGCTGAATTAATCTACAGACATAAATAAAACTAAATACATACTGTTTGTCGGCCCGTCTCTTCAAAGCCCGAGCAATTGCTTTCTGTTTGGACTGACGACACGCTGAAAGAATTACCGACATTTTGGATAAAGTTCCCTTCAAGTTGATACTAAGTCCGCAGAAATAAATTTCACAATGCTGCTATAAGAGTCGTTACAATTCTGAAAATATCGGTTTTTAAATTGGGCCAAAGTTTCAGACTGGTTATTTGTAATTCCAATACTATTCATGTAATATATAGACGGGTTCCAATCTAACGGCGATCGCTTGGCAACCCGGGTTACGTCTCTCAATAAATCGATTGAACGAATCTCAAAGCCTTACAGCTTGCGGATTGCTAGAACCTTTAACTTTTCAAATCAACTGTAATACTATTCGTTAATCGATATATTCTTTTCATAGAGAAATTGACGCCAACACGGTCTCTTTCATCAAGTTTTGTTTATATCGGAAAGTGAGATTAATGGATGTTGAGCCAGATGGTACGCAGGCAATAGAGAGGCCGGGTATTGAAGCGATGCCAGCAGAAGTGCTATGCTAATACATCATAAATGAATCTATTAAAACATTGAAATATCGTACAGTCGCAATAAGTCATTGAATACGACGCATATAAGAGATGAAAATCATAACTACATACATTAACATATACGGCCTAACTTAAAACAAATATTGGTTTGCTGTTATGTGATATACACTTTTAACAGTGAATAGGTAGGCAGGCATGTTTTTGTTCAGATTATGTACTGGTACTAAAAAAGAAAAGCGAGAAGAAAGAACGAAAAACAAGATTTGGGTGAAAATCTTTTCTCTGGGTGGGGAGATTTTAGACGTAACTTCGAACCAATCCTGTTTTAAGAATGGTCTAATGTCAACAATTCATCATTTTTTTATTTTGAATATTAAACAAATTATACTAATTATCATAATTTGCAAATAAATCGGTTGTCATTTTGAATGTTTCCAGTCGTTTTTTCTCCCTGAAATTTAACATAAAAATACATAGAAAATACAGATGGCAATTTTATTATATAATAATGTTAACTAGTATATTGATCATGTGCGGTAATTATTTGCCTGCGTATCCAAAACCCGGCGCAGATACATGGCTTAGTCTAGCGGAAGTAGCGATCACGTGGTTTGGCTCTTCGGTCAAGTTCAAAACTCCAATTATTACTTGCAAATATTACGTCCATGAAACGAAATCACAAGTAGGTGTACGGAGCCCCTAAAGTACGGAGCCCCTAAAGTGACATTTTACACTCAAATTTTGACTTGTAGCATTCTTTTTTATTTCGTTTTTACGAAATAACATTTCGTCATTACGAATTGGCAATTACGAATTAGTATTTCGTGTATATGAAATATTATTTCGTATTTACGAAATTATATTTCGTATTCACGAAATAATACTTCGTAAGGTCGAAATATTTTTAATTCGGTAACGAAATACTAATTCGTAATTGCGAAATGTTATTTCATAAAAGCGAAATAAAAAAGAGTGCTACAAGTTAAAATATCAGTGTAGAATGTCACTTTATGGGCTCCGTAAGTAATAACAGGTTTTGAATACCGGAATGATTTTCAAAGATAAACATGAATCACAAATTAAGTTTACCATTTAATATGACGAATGAAAGGACACTGCGGAATGTGATGACAGTAAACAATCAGCTGATTTTGTATTATGCAGCCATTTTTTTTCAAAATTCAAATTTGTCTCGATATCGCACTGATTGATCTTAATTGAATTAAAATATGCTGCATGATTTCATTTACTGCATATCTTCAAAATGCTAAATACTACAATCAAAAACTCATTAAAGCTGTACCAATACGCTGATCACGCATAAAGGCCTTTTTATTAAATATTTATGATACTGTCTTTTTGTTCTCAGTGGTGAAATTTAATTTCAATTCACATTAAAATGATCAGTAATATTAAATGTGGATAGATTGTATGAATATATAATGTATATGGGACTGTCGTTACTTGGTGTAAATTATAATTATTTCTTGCTGTATAACCCAAGTGCTTGGTATTGTCATCAATTTTACATCATTCTGCGCATCTTTTTTTGCTATCCCCAGACATTAAATCTAATTGAATTCACCAACCAGGGTTGTTAAACTGTTGCTATTTCCATGTATTTCAAATAATTACAATCATGAACCGGAATGTTCCGGTAACACACTTTGATCATGTTTTAATGCACCATTTAAAATGTTGACTGGCTGGCTGTTTATATAAAAGTATTGAACCTACAAATACAACCATTGCTATCTCTCAGTATGGCGCCTCGGCAAACTATTCACAGCTTATTCTCGCTCACAAAATATATTAAAGTAATGACATGATACAAGAATCGCACTTTATTGACTTCTAGACGATATTATTCCTCAACTTCCCAAGAAGCATTTACACAAAGGCAGGCATTAAAAATTCATTAATACTTTCGGTACTTCAGAACAAAACATCGAATTTTGTTTTCATTTTATCGAAAGTTTGGAATTGATTGTCCGAGTCAAAGGACATTGTGTATTTGTATAAAGCTATGCCGACACGTCAATAATACGCGAAGTGAACGTACTTGAAATGTTGGTACATAATAGCGCTGTGTATGTATAATAGTTAATTCAGGGGAATTCTTTATAGGTATCACTCAGTATATTAAACATTGGCCTGGTAAATAATTGAAAATCTTGACCGAAATTATAACCGAGTATTGTTTAATTATATCTATATATATACAAGTCTATTTTGGTACGATCTTGTATGTTTAGAAGAAATTTGTCAAGTTTATTTATGGGTAAATTGTATTGAATAGCATGTACGCGATTGGCGAGGCAATATTAAGGACATAAACAAAAGTGTTGAACACTTATCTGATACAAGAGAAGTAGAAGAGAGTCAGATAAAGGTTTTTAATCATCTGAAGGTCCGTCCAGAAGAAATGCTTCTATCAGTAATGATGCTCATTCTAAATTGTAATTCTGTAACATATAGTTTACGTTACAATGCATTATTTCAGTGTTCTTAACGAGGGACAGCCTTCAGTCGGTCAGAAAGCTACACGGAGGAAGCCAGTAAAAGAAGGAATAAGTAAGGTTCAATCTTAGTGCAAATATTATCAGGAATATTTTTTTATTCATTGGAGCAACAGTAGTCATGAGAATTTGGTGACTTTTCCAGTTTTTATGGTGCAGAAAGACCTCGGGCGTACAACTGGGTGGGTGGAACCGCCGAAATTCCGTAAACTAAATGGACAGATTCATCACGTGTGAAATTTGTCTCATCCTGGGTATATTTCGAACTCACAGCGGTGAGAGGCCAGTGATCACTTGTCAGAGACTATTACCACTCGACCACGGAGGCCCCATTAGTGGGATTAAATTTGTAGATAATAAAGGAATAAAAGAAAATAGTCCTAAACTTGTTTGACTTTGTACACGCTAAATTGTTTTTTTTTATTTTAATTAGACCATTGAACGTATACTTCGGGTGACAATGTTTCATTATTTATGCATGTCATACTCCATTGTTTTATTTTGAATGCAAACATATATATATAGGACTGCGGGGGAGTGGGTAGGGTATTGAAATACTTTAGTCCGTTTCTACGGAGCAAAATCTATACGTTAAACAATGCATTCCTAGTTCGTTTAAATTTCATCAAATATTAGCTGAATTGTATCTTCTAGTTTTATCGAACTGCACAATTAGTCGAGGTACAATGTGTAAAAGAGGCGCAAGTATTGTATTACAGTAAAACTTGTAAACTTGTAAAAATTGAGGTTTTACTGTATATGGATATATAAACATAGCATAATGTTTATAATCAGTTGAAAAGACGGTAATCCATGGTACAGAATTTTTTCGGCTTATATGCCTAATATCGGTTTTGACTTATATTTCTTGGCATGACGTATTAATGATTCAGTGGAAATTCCTTATTCTATTGGATAATTTCATTCGCGCGGAAAATGACGTGTTGATGATACAGAGGAAATCCTTCCTCCCATTGGATGAAATCTACAAGCGTGGAAAAATTAAGGGCACGCCAATCAACATTGATCGTACTTTTAGTTTCAACAGAGCAAATAACATCAAAGAACAAATAAATTTCTTTTTCCATTTCTACGCCGTTTGTCCTTTTGTAAAGACATGTATTGTTTATGTATTGTTGTTGTTGTTGTTTTCCTACAAGTGATCTATTTTGGATGTCATTGTCCATGAGGCCCTATTTGTAAGTTGTATATTTTCCACCACGGATCTGTGTGGCATGTCCTAGTCAGTGAGGCCCTTTCGGCATGTTGCATATTTTACATCCGGGGAACTGTGTATGCTGTCCTCGTAACTTCAGCCCTTCATGTTCGTATATGTTCTGTTCTGTAGTTAAGAGACCATGTTTTGTTGATCTATGATGTTACGGACTGGTGTAAATCATACATCTCAAGAGAACCAGATGTAAAGATTAGATTAATAACATGTAATAATAATAACAGTATATGATTACAATAGCTCTGTTTCCAGGCATGACCGAGTTTGAATACTAGTAAATGATTTAAACTCTCATTGTGTCATCTCTCAACATGGTGATCAAATCTGATCTGGGCATTAATTCCCTGAGGAAAATAAGCATGATTGAAGCCAATTAAATTGTCAACAATATTTACATCAACAAAAATGTAATTGTTAAACTACTACATGCACAGTAAAACCCTTGAAAATCGAACTCCCTGAAATCCGAAACTCTCTGAAAATAGGACTTATGGCCCAGTCTGGAAGGGGTCTAGTTTTCAGGAGTTATGCTGTATTTGTTAATATTAAACGGTAGAGTTCCAGTCTGGGATCGACAAAGAATGAAGATGGTTAAACTTTAAAGATGAGACCACGTTGGTTCATTCAGGAAGTTTGGTACTGGTTAGAATGCAGTTCAGGAAAACATGGTTAACTGCCCGCTGATTTATAACTATACAATGTACAAAACAGTTAACAGCTGGTTGTTTTCGGCCAGACCTGTGAACAAAGGCCATCCTTGGGAAGGACAAAATGTGGTCTTTATTGAATGGTGGCCTTTATTCGGAAGTCAGTTTATTCTACATAATCAGTGACGGTTTTCAAAGAATGGCTTTCATTCACAGATTTGTCTTTATTCAGAGATGGCCGCAAATACAGGTTTGGCTGTACCAGTGATTTTATAACTTGCTTGACTGTTTGCAAACATGACTTAACAGAAATATGACAATATAATTGTAATAATTTTGTTAAGAGCGCAAACTCAGCTTCACTGTTCAGTATCACCATACATTCCAGGATATTTATCATCCATTTTTACGTCAGATTTACAATCAAGCTTGTTAATAATTGAGTGTATATCATCGACACATCTTACAGAGAAGTTATGAAACATTTTAATGAGAAACGCAATAATTTCGTATCAGCCCACTTATAGTTGCATTTGTACTACATTTTGCATACAAAACAGACAAAAAATACCAAGTCGGCAATAAATAATCACAATCATAGATAAATAATTGATTGGTTGAATCCTGGAGCATGTAGAAATCGTTCAAACATGAATAAATCATGTGTACATCAAGTGCTATTCAGTTATTCAGCATGCTTGGCTCGTTTTATTACTTATACATTAATAACTTGTAAATTATTAATATCTTTAAGGCCGTTTACTGAATGAACGGCCCTGAGACCATAATACAGTGCAACCTCTCCGAAGCAACATCCATTGAGAGAATAAAATTATGTTGTTGTTGAAAGGTTGTTACTCTAGAGAGGTTTAATTAATAGTTAAATCATACAGTGGGATGCTGTTGCTGATGGGAGGTTGTTCCTCAAGAGAGGGTCACTCTGGAGAGGTTGCACTGTACGTTAATATTACATTAGCAAAGCATGGTGTCAAATTAACAATACCAGGTGTCACGTTAACAGTACATGATGTCACGTCAACAGTACATGATGTTACGTCAACAGTACATGGTGTCACATTAACAGTACAGGGTGTCACATTAGTAGTACAAGGTGTCACGTACACAATACAGTGTGTCACATTAACAGCACAAGGCATCACATTAACAGTACATGCTGTCACATTAGCAGTACATGGTGTCACATCAACAGTACAGGGTGTCACATTAATAGTACATGGTGTCACATTAACAGTAAAAGGTGTCACATTAACAGTACATGGTATTACATTAACAGTACAGGGTGTCACATTAACAGTACAGGGTGTCACATTAGTAGTACAGGGTGTCACATTAACAGTACAAGGTGTCACATTAACAGTACGAAGTATCACGTTAACAATACAGGGTGTCACAAAAACAGTACAAAGTATCGCGTTAACAATACAGGGTGTCACATTAACAGTACAAAGTATCACGTTAACAATACAGGGTTTCCAATTAACAGTACAAAGTATCACGTTAGCAATACAGGGGTCACATTAACAGAACAAAGTATTACGTTAACAGCAAATGGTGTCACATTAACAGTACATGGTGTCACATTAACAGAACAAGGTATCACGTTAACAGTACATGGTGTCACATTAGCAGTACATGGTGTCACATTAACAGAACAAGGTATCACGTTAACAGTACATGGTGTCACATTAGCAGTACATGGTGTCACACTAACAGTACATGTTGTCACATTAACAGTACATGGTGTCACATTAACAGCACAAAGCATCACGTTAACAATACGTGTTGTCACATTAAAAGTACATGGTATTACATCAACAGTATAGGGTGTCACATTAACAGTACAAAGTATCACGTTAATAATACAGAATTTCACATTAACAGTACATGGTGTCACATTACCAATACAAGGTGTCACGTTAATAGTACATGGTGTCACATTAGCAGTACATGGAGTTACATTAACAGCGCATATAGTCACATTAACTGTACATAGTGTCACGTTAACAGTATATGATGTCTCATAAGCAGTACATGGAGTTACATTAACACTGGATATTGTCACGTTAAAAGTGCATAATGTCATGTTGACAGGACATAGTGTCATGGTGAGAAATTCTATAGTGGTGTTACATGTGGTGCGTTTTTATCCCGAACGATTTTGTACAAAATACCGCTGGCAATTTTGTCTGTATTTCGTAAGGAGCCAATAAATATAGCACACAACATGATTCATGAATTAGGGAAGGAATCTTCTCACAATCGAAGCGAATTGTAAATGCTTATCGACAACTGTGATGTGCGAATGTTTATATTTCCTGCCAGGGGTTACCTCCCTTATCATCTCACGGCAATGTTTAAAATGGTACCCGTTGACTCCGGTTGTACAGACCTTTGGTGCACTGTGCACTGCAACATGGAACGGGGAACAGTTTAGGCAACATTGGGCGTATGTTCCTTGTTGTAACATTTTTGCAATAACAAACAATCAGCGCTCATCAGGTCAATCAATGATCGCTGACTGTAGCTTTTGCAGAGCAAGACTTAATTTGTTCGGACTACATCTTCAAAACTAATTATTCAAAATGAATTGTCTTCGGCTGTTCAGATGTAACCGTCAGTACACACGGAGTCCGGATAGTGAATTATTCATCTTGTGACATTCATAAGATGTCATAATATTATATAACATGCTCTTATTTAGTTACGTAATTTAAAACACAATATTACGAACGTTTACAATTCTCATTCTTCTGTAAAAATAACTGGGTCCCCCGATTCCATCTGTTACAAACGTCACACTCTGCGCAACCACATCGATAGCGTGTCTAAATTGGGTTTATAGAGTTGTCGAAAACGTCACAATTAAGACTGGCTAAGAGGTCGATCATCTTTCTGTTATCTCGCTGTGTATACATTTTTTATTGTCAAGAACTACAGCCATTACGTCTAGCGTTTAATCATTCTTTTAAGTATTCTGTCACTTTGAATGATATCAGTCACGTAGTCGAAATTATTCCATTCTTTCAGCTTCTGAGTTCTAATGTGGACGTGGAGACTTCTCAGGTTATATGCAAAATAGAGATAGGAAGACAATCTATTTACAATTGTCTTCGCATAAATTTAAGCGTATAACTGTGCCGTGTACGATCCCATAGAATTTTTTTATTAAAGTCCGTCCGTCCGTCCGTCCGTCCGTCCGTCCGTCCGTCCGTCCGTTCGTTCGTTCGTTCGTTCGTTCGTTCGTTCGTTCGTTCGTTCGTTCGTTCGTCCGTTCGTTTGTTGGCTTTTGTTGGTGTTGTTTTGAAAAGCAGTAAATACATTGTATAACAATTCAGTTATTTATAACGCTGTTTCACTATATCAGAGCTCATTATAACCATGTTTCGCTATATCCGAGTTCATTATAACTGTGTGTTAGTTTATATCAAGCCGTTGAGTAATTTAATCAACATCGGTCGTAAACATAAAGCGTAAATTGTTTGTTTCTGGTTACTCCCCCCCTTCCCTAATTTTTCACTGCAACTTTAGACTTTTTTATAAATCTGGAGGAACGGTACATCAACAGTCTCACTTTTTTACTTTTCCACACAAGAATAATCTCAACAGCGGCTTTCAAACTTTAACCAAAATTAATAAAAAAATAAAAAATAAAAAAATCTTTACTTACCTACCTATTTTTAATAAGCATGTGACCAGAAATAAATTATTTTTACGCCTTACTTTATTATTAATAAATTCATCTGCATAATACACGCATTGTGAAACAAACCACAAATGGAGATGATTCACGATGGTACACACGGTGCAAATTTTAATTGGATCTTATGAATATCAAAAATAGCCCGCTATGGTCAGATGACGTAAAAAGGATATTTCATTAATTAGATCATAAAATGATACAAGACACTTCGCACGTGTATTTTATTAATAGGATAAAAAAGCTGCATAATGTTTAATAATTTCTGTAATGAATAAGCATTAAATGTTAAAGTCATGATGGATTTATGATAAGCATGTTTTTTTATAGTCAAGTGTGAAACTCAACAAGGATGTAATTGTGTTTCTTTCCAAAATGATTGTTTTTCGTCAAAGGTTAGATTACTTAGTTTACGAACCATTAATTTGTGCCTAAACACAACAACACAAGCTATCTACATACAACAACACCAGCTATCTACACACAACAACATTCGTTACCTTAACACAAGAACACCAGCTATCTACACACAACAACATTCGTTACCTACACACAACAACATTCGTTAACTAAATACAACAACACCAGCTATCTACACACAACAACATTCGTTAACTAAACACCACAACAACAACAGCTATCTGCGCACACCAGCATTCGTTACCTACACACAGCAACAACAGCTATCTTCACACACCAACATTCGTTACCTAAACACAACAACAACACCTATCTACACACAACAACATTCGTTAACTAAACACAACAACAACAACACCTATCTACACACAACAACATTCGTTACCTAAACACACAACAACATTCGTTACTTAAACACACAACAGCATTCGTTAACTAAATACACAACAACATTCGTTAACTAAACACAACAACAACAGCACCTATCTACACACAACAACATTCGTTACCTAAACACACAACAGCATTCGTTACCTAAACACACAACAACATTCGTTACCTACACACAACAACATTCGTTACCTAAACTAACAACAACATTCGTTATCTACACACAACAACATTCATTAACTAAACACCGCAACAACAACAGCTATCTGTGCACACCAACATTCGTTACCTAAACACAACAACAACAGCTATCTACACACAGCAACATTCGTTAACTAAACACAACAACAACAGCACCTATCTACACACAACAACATTCGTTACCTAAACACACAACAACATTCGTTACCTACACACAACAACAGCAGCTATCTACACACAACAACATTCGTTGCCTAAACTAACAACAACTTTCGTTAACTAAATACAACAACACCATCTATCTTCACACGCAAACATTCGTTAACTAAACACAGCAACAACAGCTATCTTCACACACCAACATTCGTTAACTAAACACAACAGCAACAGCTATCTACACACACCAACACTGGCTATCTACACACCCCTACCCTAGTTTTTCAGATTCTTTTTCAGTTATATACGGGGACCGGTTCACCTAACCAGTTTTGCGACTGGGATTCGAACCCAGATCTCCAGGTTACAAGCCCAGCGCACTGACCACTAGATCACGGCCGCGGCCTGAACTTGTACTGCAATCGGGAAAAATGATAAAACCCTAGGCCTTCAATAAGCCCATGATAGAAAATTTCAATGTCACAAAGAGAACTTACTTATCTCTGATTCTGATCCTAACTTAAGCCAGCGAGCTGAAATTACGCGTCTTCTTAATGCATAATACAGTGCAACCTCTCCAGAGGGGCCTTCTCTTAAGCCACAACCTCCCTTCAACAACAGCATGATTTTTCTCATTTTCCGATTTAACTATTAATTTAACCTCTGTAGAGTAACAACCTCTCACCAACAACATAATTTTGCTTCTCCCAAAGGGTGTTGCTTTGGAGAGGTTGCACTGTAATTATAAACTCTCAGACTAAAGAGATATGGCAGGCTTATCACCTTGGTTTAAATTTTAAGCGTTGACTTACAATAACTGTCTGTTTTATTTACTCAGTCAAAGCATTTCTACGACAATGTACGTGATTTTTAAAACATTCCGACAATAATACATTAAATGACAAAAATCGTGACAAATCGATGTTTATGATCCAAAGCGTTGATGTTTTAAACCAATATCTGCACGTCTGATATAATTCAACATTTCGGTCATACAGTCGGGTTTATCAGCCCTCAAACATTTCAAGAATTCGTCAAGTGTTGGGTCCATTTCTTGAAGGATACTGTTTAAAACGTTTGCGTACTTGAACTACTTCACCACTGAGCTTCTTTCTGTCCTCAGATTAATTGCTTGTCTAATCACACTGTTATCACTGCTAGATATTGTTTATGGTCTAACAAATAAATTGATAAAACATTCTTTATATAGAATGCCACCAGAATTTAATAGACGAAAAAATTAACGCGATCTCAGCAGCTAAGATGTGTTTACGAAAGACTTTTCTTTAATACTCGTATACGGAAGCGTGATTAATTGATAAAATGAAATATTTATCTAGGACTTGAGCGAGCGTGAATTCATATTTTAATATTTCAATTTTATAAAAAATAAACTATAAAGACGTAAGATCTCTACATGGGCAAGTGTTTGCTTTATCTGTAGAATATTTGTTTAACTTTATTTGATTATATTCGTGCAGTCAACAAACGTATTAATCATGCTGTTGGCGGAAGTGCCGGAATAATTGTATGTATTTATAAGCTGGAGTTTGTCGCGCGATGCATTGCCGGTGATAGCAATAGAATATAAAATGTTAGAGTGCGCTTAAAGCATATCAAGAACACGTCATATTAATTTACAACCCATCATCCATTGTTTAAATTAACATTTCATTATGAATATGAAGTGGGTGTCTTTCAACTAGTCGGATATGACAATATCTCTCTTCACATGCTGCGTTTTATTTATGACAAGCGTAATAAAATCCAACGTATTTGATTAGTGACTGGTTTTTGTATTTGTGAAGAAAAATGAACGAGTGAATTCACAAGTTACATTTTATGTTTACGCGAAGTCAACACGAATATAAATGGAGTAATTCGCGATTAACTAACTTTGCAATCATTAATTAAACAGAGAGTCTACATTATGTGACGAAATTGAAAGTTAATTTGAACGAAAATATTTACTCAACTGTGATAAGGAACACATTTATACAGTGGCTTGATTCGTTGTGCTAGCCATAAAATACTGTGCTTAGTAATAATATGGATATTATATTTGAATGATATAGATAGGAATACATTGTTGTGACAAGGAATATTAACTCAGTAAGTTATTAAGTGTCTTCATAACATCGACTCATAATGCAAAGAATGGTCAATTTTATTTGAAATAATTTATTTACAAGAAAAATGATTTCGAAATCCGTTAATACTTCAGCGAAGTCAGTACAAAAATATCCTATTTTCTGGGTGGAAATAATTCCCGTCACTCCTTTTTCGAAACATCATCAACGCGCATGCGCAAATACTGAGCGTGAGTGGAGCTGCGCAATGGAAGTGTTAGGAAATTCTACAGTGACGCTAGATGACGCCACGACGTGTTCCCAAAGACCAGACAACATACATGAGCAGACTAAACAAAAAATACTAATTCCACTGACTGTACTCATTCTGGTGACAAACATTATAGTTTTGTTATTTATCATATTTAATAGAAAATTCCATACGCCGACTTATATATTCATAGCATCACTAGGCGTCGCTGATCTGTTTGTTGGCTTCGTTTCCATAGTAACTGTGGCTACTAAAGCGAATGAAAGTGACTACAACATGTGCCTGGCACGAATTGGTGTCACCATCGCCAGCTTGTCCGCCTCGCTTTGGTCATTAACGTGTGTTGCTATAGATAGATACATCGCTGTTACCAGAGCTCTGCGGTACAAGGTCATTATGACCAAAAGAAAAACATGCGTAGGAATCACGTGGTCATGGTTTGTTTCCTTGGTGATCGGATCGTTACCATTGGCGGGCTGGAACGATGGCGAGACCTCATATAAAGGTTATTGTTCATACATGTACGTGCTACCAAACTTATATATTTTGTTTATTTTTGCAATATCAGCGATCGTTCCTTTCACAACTATGTTCATAACGTACGGAATTTTATTCAAAAGTGCAAGATTTCACATCAAACAGATACAAACGATAGAAAAACTTCAGTCGGACAGACGGTCAAACGGTGTGTTCGGGATTTCGGCAAGAACTTTGAGATCAGTGAAAACTTTAGCGGCAGTTCTCGGCTGTGTGTTTGTGACCTGGTTACCGTTCAGCATAGCAACCATATTACAAATCATCAACTCGGAAAAAGACTGCAACCTTCAAGTTATCATTGGGACGCATTTGTTGATTCTCGGTTTCTCAAATTCGTTTCTAAATCCGTTGATATACGCGCTTGGCACAAAAGACTTCCGGACAAAAGTCAATGAAGTCTTGCACGGAAAATGCTACTCGAAAGAGGCACAAGTTTTCCCTAAAGAGTTATCGTTAGGGGGAAATAACTCGTGATACAGTTTATATATACGCTGGTCTCTGTTCCGTGTTGCGTCGCAGAACCAACGGGAACCAATTTCATTCATATAGTAACATACAATATAGAATTTCGGACCTTATTGTGTTATTAGGATGTGCTTAGTTTTAATAAACTTATAACAATAGTGAAGTATTAACTATTTTCACCATTATATCATACACATGACGTAGCTGAACCATGACGGTGACATAATTGTCGGATTATCACCATTTCTTTCCATTAACATTTTGCCTCATAATACCGCATTTCTCCTTATCTGAAGCAGACGACTTTTGAAAATAGTGCCATTGCTTCTAATAGCTTCTTTTGCCGCAATGATTTTCACTCTGTCAGAGAGAAATAACCCAGTTTTCTTAAATAAATAGATGATTTGTAAATATTAGTTTTGAATTTGGAAGTTCAAAATATGTTTATGATACAAAGGGTTAACTGTATTTTCGGAAAATTAAAATGATTTTATAATTTACATGACGATTTTATTTATTTTTAATATTTCATGTATTGTAATCAATCCGATACCATAGTTATCAAAAAGCGTAGTTCAACTACGTGACGACAACAATTTATAACTTCTGAGCCATTGTATGTAACCCCTGGGTAACACCAAATTATGCCCATAATCAGCGGTTCGACCGTCTACGACATCGTTCTCATCATAAATACTGTAAAACCTTAATGATGTGACCGCCATCGGGAGGTGTTTGCTCAAGAGAGGGTCGCTCTGGAGAGGTTGCAATGTATATCAAATTATTATCATCATACCTATTAAGTGACATAGTAGGCATTTACTCAGGGTATCAATTCTCTGGACATTGAACTGACCTGTTTAATCACACATAGTAGATATAGAGTCATGTCATGTGTTAATAGAAACATGTTTATGGGCAAATTTGTTTACTAACAAACAACATACGTGTCATACTTGATATATGGCAAGACCAGTTTTTAGAAATCTTTGACATCAAACATACAGCTCTACTCCCATTAATATTATCTCGGCGAGTTCATATTTATGTACTGTCATTTACAGTGACTCATAAATCATTAAGTTATTGACTAAGTCTGATAAGTTCTGATATAATGGGCTTTCTATAAAATTGTAAAACATCACATTATCACTAAGTGTTTAACCATCTGTTGCTACTGTCATTTTCATTGTTTGTGACTGTTCTACATTGTGCCTTAAAAATCTCAGGACACATATGGCGATCAAGTACATGTACCTGTTTAGTTATATTCAGCACAGCCTGTGGCATTCGGTATGCCTCGACAGACTACGGAATCGGCCGATGTGCGCCGAATGTTTTACTAGTTGTCGTAAAAGTGGAATACAGTGCAAAGAGGTTTACGTTGATATGTGTCACTCTTTTCTGAAGAGTCAGATCTCGGTTAAACGTAATATGTTTTATGATGTTACTAGGACAATATTAACTATTAATCTAACTGGCGGAAAATCCGCTGTATAGATCAATACTTAAGCATAAAAAATTCAATTTATATCTACTTAAAATAACGTATTACTGACTGTAATATACAGTAGACTCTCGATATTACGACCACTTTGGACCAAATAAATTGGTCTTAATATTGTGGTTGTCGCCGTTCACGGACGACGACATATACAATTAACCAGATTTGACTATTCCTTCCCTTACATCGCCTGCTCTAAGCCAATCAGAAAGGAGAATTTAGTACCACATGATCAAAAATGGCGGACAAATAGACGTCAAAAGGGCCTCCTACATCATCCGTCATGTTTTTGTCGGGTTATCGCTTTGTATAATTGACATGCCTTTTTTAATGTATGAAGCTCGAAACCAGTTTGTAGGCTCCTGCGGGGTAAACAATATTTTGAATATTTCACTAAAAACATTAGCTTTTATTGTTCAGAAACGAGTCTATTTCTACAAAAAGGAAGATTTTATTTGATGAATGTTTAGATATGAATGCTGGTTTAATTCATCATGCAATCCTTAGTTTCCTCTGAATGCGATACTTCGATATTTTAGTTATGTGTTTTACATATGCTCTTTG
This sequence comes from Lutraria rhynchaena, assembly GCA_008271625.1. NCBI lineage: Eukaryota > Metazoa > Mollusca > Bivalvia > Venerida > Mactridae > Lutraria > Lutraria rhynchaena. The sequence goes on along the minus strand of VIBL01000004.1, from coordinate 2,417,061 downwards.
GGGGCATTTTTATATCGTATTTTTTTAACATATGCTCTTTATATCGTCGTAAACTGGTCCCAGTTCCATGCTGCAGTGCACCAAGTGATACCTGTAGTCTCATTATCGTCATGAAATGTAGATGATTGTGATATACTATGTCATTCGGAACAATTCGGCCGATTCCGTACCTCCGTCTAACATCGGATGTAATTCATAGTTTGATATGCGTCTACGCCTTACATTTGTGATGCGGCTGCCGATTTACTGCTAAGGAAATGTTACATCTAGACAAATAAGTTCTTAAAATGGCATATGTCGAAGGCTGTCTTGCGTTTTCATTGCAGAAATGTCCTCGAAGCGGTGAAATATTTTGCTTCCTACATAATATACAGCAAGCAGCTGTTTGCAAAGAAAAAAAAACAACTTGACAGGCCATATTTGTCAGTTTTACATCCGGGTAATTAGTACATGTACTTCCAATGTCGACATAGCAAGTACAGCCGAGATCATCCGTAGTCGGTCAACGCATGTTGAATGATATAATGTCTAAGTGTGGTCGGACGAGCGAGTTAAATGTCTGGGGGTTGAATTGTTTTGAAATCATTGACGCTTTGCCTTACAATACCACATTTCCCCGCATCTGAAGCAGACGACTTTTGAAAACATTGTGGCGAAAGAAGCAATTGCTTGTAATGAATAATGGCTTCTTTTGCCACAATGTTTTCTACTCTGTCAGAGAGAAATAACCCAATTTTCTTAACTAAACTGATGTTTTGTATATTTGCTTTGAATTTGGAATGGTCCAAAACATGCTTATGAGGCAAAGGGTTAATACTGACAGAACCAAATTCTTGGTTCATACCATGGAGCGGCTAGCACGTTGAAGGGATGGTGTATAATGGTGTATTAGGCTTAATATGGCCACACGGACCAAAAACACATATATCATATATATACATATACAAGGGTTACAACTTCCGAAATGACAGTTTCTGTCCAGTTATTAAAAATTTGAGCGATTTCTTAAAAAGTTACGCTGTTTTAAACAAACATGCCGCAGAAACAGTCATTTCGGAAGTTGTAACCCTTGTATATGTATATATATGAATTAATACAGTGTATACTATTTATTGACGAGTGCTGCGATCTTTATTTTCGGAATGTGAACCAAAGTCCACCGAATAGAAAGGCTACGAACACTGCGAATTTCGATCTGGATTTTCGGTGTCAATTCGCAACGAATTTCGGTAAGGGGGGACTGGGCTGTTACGTGGGACTATAGAATTAACCGGGTCTATGAAGTCACACAGTTCCAAGCAAAGAGAGTCCACTGTACAATGCATATACAGTGCAACCTCTCCAGAGCGGCCCTCTCTTAAGCGACAACCTCCCTTGAACAACAGCACGCTTTTCCCCCACTGTACGTTTTGACTATTAATTTAAGCTCTCTAGAGTGGCAACCTCTCAACAACGGCATAATTTTGCGTCTCCAAAAAGTTGTTGCTTTGGAGAGGTTACACTGTAGTTGAAAGTTTTTTTCTGTGAAACCAAAATAAATCTCAACAAACAAATACACAGATCAGCAATAATAAAATGTTATCAAATGCTATTTTTATATTTTAAAACGCTCCCACTACGGCTGACAGAAAGAATTTTTGTCATTAAAAATGACTCTATCACGTACATATATCTTATCAACTTGCGTCATGATAAGTACATAGGCTTGCATTTAATATCGATTTGTGAAGATAATAATACAAAATAAATACAAAACAAATGTTTTCAAAAAAATGTAAGGATACAGTATGAGGATCAAGCACGTGAATGTCAATGTTTCAACTTATTTATAAATATGTATACTTACGGACTTTAAAAACGCAGCACTATGGGAAAGTAATTATCACCGGGGATGAAAATGTTTAGCTATCAATATAATACATCATTGGAAATCTTAATACTTCAATACCTTTAAATTGATACCGAATAATTAGACATTTGCAAAAAATGAAAATACTGTAACGGACTAAAGACGTTGTCCCAAAAATCGAAAGTTACGATTTCATTGATAGATTGAAAACCTCACAATTCAGAAACGTAAGCCAACGTTTTACAGATATAATTCTTAAGTCACGACTTTGTTATCAATTCAGTCAACCTGGGTACTATTTTGACCAAGAAAGTCTTCGAAATTGTTTGAATAAATGTATTTATTGCCCAGTAAAAACAAAATTTATGAAGATCGATATCAATTCAGACAATCACCAAAAGTGTGACTTTTTTATTTCATGCTTTTTTACTTTTCTTATATAAGACACTCAATGTATTAAATTATTATATGAAAATGGCGGCAATTAAATTAGCTTCACATTGATATACAATTATCGAAACAATGCTTTCAAATAACTTGCAAAAATTGACAGAACGAAGTGTTACTTTTTTAAAGTCTACGAGTATATATAGTCGACTGTGTTTTCGATATCAGTGCATGTGAAACGCCACGCGCATATATTCGGGGAATAAATCAGACACACCATGGTTGATTCATTAGTTTTTAATTCTAACCACTCTACTTTGATATCCCGGAGACGAGTGACATTAAAACCATTCAAAATTTTTATCATATTCCTGAAGATCGCTTATCAAATACACACCGTATTCATCATTAATACAGTTTCGTGCATTTTTATGAGACCCTTGCATTGCTGCTGACCGTTCCAAAGCACAGTCATTAAAAACGGACCTGTGGTGGTACAATTGCAATAACTTCTACATAAAATATCATAATTTAACCCAAAATTACTTTAAATGAAAAAAATCGATCCCATTCAAGTGTCTGAATTTTTCATATAGAATTTATTGTAATTTTACCATCACATGTCCGTTACTAGCGCCTATGGCTGTGTTCCAATGCTGTATCCCTCTTGAAGTCTGCGTTTCGTCCTCCATTTTTACATGATCCTATCACGGTGTTGGATGTGTTTTGGGTAGTTGAGTGTTGGGGAAGATGTTTGGGTGACCATTTGTGAAAGTTGGATTTTTTGTGGTTTGTTTTCTATGAATCATTTTCTTATCTATATTCTATCTCAAGTAAAACATGCTTAAATATTGTCACTTATTCATGTATGATTATACCACAGCACTATTTTAGCGGAATATGAAGTGCAATCTATTTTAATCACATGATATGTTGTTCGCAGTTAGTGCATCATTTCCACTAAGTATGAATAACGAAGGGAGATAAATCTTACAAGTTACTACCAGAAACATTCTAGAGTTATCTACCGTGATTGAAAATACCAAATACAAATGAATGTTTTGTTTCCCCGAATAAAGGGACTTCTTTAAAAGACTGTCACAGAATATATATAGAACAAACTGACATCTGAATAAAGGCCACATTTTCCCTTTCTCACGGATGGCCTTTGTTCACAGGTTTTACTGTACTTGCACTTGAACAAGCCATTTAGGAGAAGGGCACACGAGATTTTGTCGACAGACAAATAAAAGATGGGCATAACACCGAGCAAATAAATCTGAATAATTCTTTTTTAAAATAAGTGCAAGTAGACCTAATTCCTAAACTACTGGCAAAGTTTTATAAACATCAAACATGCCATTTTGGAGAAGTGCACACAAGATTTTGTCTTTAGACAAATAAAAAAGGGGCACAACTCCGTGAAAATAAATCTGAATAATTTTTTTTCTATAATATGTGCAAGTAGACCTAATGCCTAATGTGTTGGTAAAGTTTAATCCAAATCCAACCAGCCATTTCAGAGACGGACGGACAAGCTGAAACTAGTATACTAGTAAAACTTTGTTCTGCGGAGAGTATAAAAATGAGATTTGAGAATGAAGACCAATCTTAAGTTTTCTGCTACCCAAGATCAAACTCATTTTGAATTCATAGAAAAAAGAAAAACAAAACATTCCACTACAAGATTTATTGTCAGAATGAATTTCTTAAAGTTTCACATGAGATAAGGAATTAATCAATAGCACATAGAATTGAAGATAAAAACTTAAATAAGACTTTGTGCTTTAAGAACAAAACTTCAAAAATATTGATTGAAGAAGCACAATTAAATAATTGCAAAGTTGCTTGACATAGGACTTGTAATAACTATTGTGAAATTACGAATAGACTGTTGTTTTGCTGTATTTTTCTCACTAAACATTTCACACTGTGATTCAGTCCATCCTTCCATGTATGGACAATATCCGATATAAGTTTTTATATATATATCCACACATAAGTTTTTATATATATCCACACAAACATCTCATATATGCGCTATATCTGACAGGTAGACTGGTCCATTTACCTTCCACCTGTTGTCTAATCCTCGGTCCATTCAAATGGCTCTGGTGGTTCAGGCTCTTCATCTTCGTCTTCAACTTTTGGTCCACCAGCTGCAAGAAAAAATACATCATGTGTGTATAAATAAAGCACATTTGAATAGGTGAAAGTTGAAAACTTTGAAAAAACCAGAATACTTAAGCTTGTTGCCATGGAAAAGATAAAAACCAGTATGGTCCAGACCTCTGCAAAAAAATCCGACACATACCGGAAATCTTTAATTCGTGCGTTCAATCTTCATAGAAACGTGAAAGAAGAAATTAGAAGCGATATAAGAAGCTATCTCATATGGCTTAAACTTGACCAAGTATTATTAAAGATCTGCCTTGTATGGCCTCCAGTACTTCCTCAATATACAAATAATACAGTTCAGAAATGAGCAAATCTGACAGTAGACAAAGGACAAAGAAGATTTAGATACAATTAGTAAAGGTTATCAAGTGTTTCACAATAGCTGAACAACCCAACCACAGATTTTTCTGTAGTGTGGAATATCAGCATCAGCTATTATACAGTTTCAGTAAAGATTCAGCAATTGTTTCACAATAGCTGAACAATCCATTAATAGATTGTTCTGTAGTGTAATACTACCCTGGCTGTTGGTGAGGCATTAAACCCACAGCAAGAAACAAAAGGAAAGCTGACAAAAATTCACCAAGTTTAGTACAACAAAAACAAAATGTTCAAAAATTCCAACAATGCATGTTACAGAATAACAGTACAACAATTAGTTTCGAACAAATGACTCTGAGAATATAAACAGCTTTCATGAAGAAATAAACGTTAATCTTACTGCTTGCTACAAGTGTGCATATAATCATTTTGCACATAAATATAAACTGACGTAATTATTACAGACATGAAATTGAGCATGATAAGAATGCATTGAAGGAAAAAACAACAATACAAAACATTCAACCACATATTTCTCTCTACAATTTATTTTAGTTCCATAATAAAGTGATGATTGCTTATTTAAATCATTCTTGTGTCTGCTTCCTAGGGAAACCAGGATCAGTGTTTTGAAGCTTAGGATTGAGCCATGAGCTCAAATCTCATTTTCTTCTCAACCTTTATCAAACCAATATGCACGTTTACAATATGTGTTTGTATTTAGCAAAAACACCTGTTTGTATGTTAAAAATTTGAGACTCAAAATTGAGATTCCAGCGGGCCAGGGATATCACTGTAAAGTTTTAAAACCTCGACCCCAGTGCTCGTGTCTTCATATATATATAAGCACTGGTATATATATATACTTTACACAGACCTCATGTAGCAAGCTTGAATGGCAATCCCTATTTACCAAATACATCTATTTGTGACTTGTTTCTTAAAACTGTCTAACACGGTGTTTCTATAACTATAAAATCAATCATTTTCCAATTTCAAACATAATGTAAAATGCAACAAGACAAAGATCTATACACAAAAAATTGGTTGTCATAGAAACCAACCTGCAACAGGCTCAACAATTTCCTCCTTCTCTCCGGGTGTCACGTCTTTCATCAATATGATACCACCATTAGCTATATCCTTCAACGGTGTGTAACGTCCACCTTCAGGCATTGTAAGTACCTTCAGCTGAAAATATAAAACAGTTTTATGTTCTGCATCATATAGATATTCAAAACTAAGACTTAAATAGGGGCTGTGACCATGGTTAGTCCACTGGATTTGTAACAGAGCAGTCCGGGTTCAAATCTCGGTCTGATTTTCCTCCATATGGAAAAGATGCCAGCTCCGTGTGAAAAAGTAAGTTAGAACTGGTTCGAATACAGTCCAGGAAAACCTAGTGAAAGCGTTAAACCTAGTGAAAAACTAAGATAGAACAATAACACAACTCATAGGGCTATCAGTACAATAACAAGAAGACATTTAATAATAAAGACTGATCACCTATAATACAAGATCCATGACCTAGGGATCTGAGGGTATAAAACTTGAGATCAGTCTCAAATTTCAAATCTCATTTTTGTTTTCAACTTATTTCAGATTTCAGGGAGCCCCATGGTTGAGTGGTTAATGTTTCTAAATGACCCAGGCTGTTGGTGCAACTTTAATCCCCAGTGAAAAAAAACCAACTTGATATTTTATTAGATTATGTTTTTCCACACTGCGTTCAAATAATTTTTTTTTAAATGTCCTTCCCATACATTAAGTGTTATATTACCACAAGTATAAATTATTGGAACACGACTTCTTCTAATGTGCTTTTTTTATAAAAAATTTGACATTAAAGCTGAAACTTTCTGTTGAAAATTTTTACAGTAAATTAGAAACATCTTGACTATAAAAACATGAATTTGCCACAAATGAAACATCTTTTTTTTAATTTTGCAAGTAACTCTATACATGTATGCATAAAAAGTAGAGATTACGACAGAAAAAAAATCGAGAACTTTCTATTCGACTGCACTAGGAGTTGATCATAGTTCCAAATTCAGTCGTGAATAAACATGCTCTTTGTTTACCATCTTGATTTTGATATCAATAAATGAAACCATATATCTGATGAAGCAGGCAGTCCAATTAATGTACGAAACAAAACAAATTAGCAACAAATTTTGAATAAAAATTTCACCAGTAATTCACCTATCTCTCGTACATAATCATTGCGTACACTTATTACTAAAACAAAAAAGTGCAAAACCCTCTGTTTTCATTAAGTTAAATGTACAGATTTTGGGTTCTGATGAGGATTTAATTACTATAAGGATAAATATTTGATGTTACTGGAGATTCAATGTAGAGATTTATGAACTTGATTCCAGTTTAGATGTTTATAAATTTATACTTGTGTTTTATCGTTACTATTTTCGTCTCTTAATCATCAATTATCGGGTCTGTACACCATAAAACTTGATTAAATCTCTTGTAATTCAATAATCTTTAACAATTGTTTGTGTTTTCGGATTTCACAGAGTAATTCATTGGAATTGTGGTAAAACACAGTCATCTGTGACTTAGTATCAGCAATATTCCAGGTTAATCAAACCAAACTGACCACAACTGCACATAAATCATAGAACGAGGACAAATGATTGTATTGTCATATGTTTTGGGTATGGTTTTTTTGGGGGGGGAGGGGGTATATGCAGTATTTTGAAGAGATAGGATTGACTTTTGTATGTGTTATTTTTCCACAGGAATCTTATTCCTATCTATATTTTATGACATTTCATCACAAAAACCTGTCACTGAACATTTAGCCCTCACCAACCCTTTAGGTTATAAAACCTTAAAAAACATTCTCCAAGCTCGGAGACTGATTAAAAATTGTGTACACCTGGGTAAAAGCAACAACCTTCCATAAGCTAGCTTGACAGCTTTTTCATATGTGATTTTTTTGTGGTCCTGAGTGGGAACTGAATTCAAAGAATATAACCACTTGACTGCAAAAGCCGCCTCCAAGTGTATATAATTGAGTGTAATAATTAAGTTACAATGTTTGATACCATACATACCTGAGCTCTCATGGTACGAGCGGGGTTGTTCAATATTTCAAAATTTGGCTCTGGCTCTTTCTTCTTCTCTTCTTTCTCTTTTTCAGCTTCCTTCTCTTTTTCTTCTTTCTCCTTTTCAGCTGCTTTCTTTTCAGAACTTTCGTCAGATTTTTCATCCTATAAAATTATTAGAAATCACATAAATAAGAAATCCTTTTAATTTCACTTATAGGCAGTAAAAATGACACATCCATTAGTTATCATCAAAAGGCTTGGGGTTTTTTTCCTTCTGTATCAGGGGCCATTTATAGGTGTCTGCCATCAGGAGAAATCTTTAAAATCACGCAGTTTTCCCCTTTAATTCAGTTTGCATCAAGATTTTCTTCCCCTTTTTACAAAAATACTATGTTATTTTCCTCAAATTTATGAAAAAGGCCCCTTCCCCAACCTGTGAAAAAAGCCCTGCAAGGTGAATAGTTAAGCTTACAAACTGAAAAGTTAATTTTGGAACTTCCAACACTACTTGGTTCCATGTAGAATATTTTTAATTAGAATCAGTAATAAGTTAAAATTTTACACATCAATGTTTAGACATGCTGTATATCTAATATCTTTGAGTAATTATATTCCAAAAACCATTTATTCTTCAACAACTTTTTGGGAGGATGAAATAAGATAAGTTGCAAGTGTGTATCATGTTTTTTTCTATTTGTCATCAATCCTCAAATCATATGAGAGTATGTGTATGGGTGGGTGGGGTATAGAAGTTTCACTTAGTATATAATTATGTTATTTCAGCTTTTTGGAGAGTAAAATGTATGTACTGGTAGGCATTTTATATATTTGAGCACTTTATATCATAAAATTCAAATATGCTCATCGAGCTTATGTAGAAAATGTAAATTTCAAACTTCAGAAAATGCCAAGACAGAAAAACTTAAGTTCAAGTTATATGTGTAAAACATTGGCCTAGAATTACACTGGTACATACAACTTGCCATCTACGCAAGACATCTTTGTATGACATGTGGTCATATAAAATTACAAAAAGATCTATAATAGAAGATATAGGCACATTGTTTCCCTAGCTAGACTTGTGTATGAGACGTGAATCTTAATATCATACACAACAGTATAGAATATAAAACAAGCTGAACTGAATGAGGTAACAAAAACTAAGGAACGGTTTTCAGCAGTGATAATTCAACCAGAATTTCTTACAATACGAAATATCAACAACTGCATACTTGTTCATTTACTGTCAATAAAAAAGTAAATGTTAGGATTTAGAGCAGAATTGTGGTACTGTAAAATATTATCACCTGACATACAAAGGCAAAATAACGGCTCATCAACTAAGCATTGCTTTTATTAATCAAAGTGCTGATACCGTACTGATGGTACCTAGATCTGACTGTGTACCTAGACCTGACACAACATATACATCTGACATGACACATAGACCTGACACAACACATAGACCTGACATGACACATAGATCTGACTGTGTACCTAGACCTGACACAACACATAGACCTGACATGACACAAAGATCTGACTGTGTACCTAGACGTGACACAACATATAGATCTGACACAACACATAGACCTGACATGACACATAGATCTGACACTACACATAGATGTGACACAACACATAAACCTGGCACTACACATAGATCTGACACTATACATAGATGTGACACAACACACAGACCCAACACTACACATAGATCTGACACTAAACATAGATGTGACACAACACATAGACCAGACACTACACCTAAATCTGACACTACACATAAATGTGGCACAACACATAGACCTGACACTACACCTAAATCTGACACTACACATAAATGTGGCACAACACATAGACCTGACACTACACCTAAATCTGACACAGTACTAGACTGAACATCATACTTTTATCTGACTCTGTACTGTGCCTATTATAATATTTAGGCCTAACACAGTGCCTGGACCTGAAACTAACTCATTGTGTATCTAATTGTGAGTGATTAGTGGAGTTGTCAAATTTGTATGCTGGCTCATTATGTCAACATATCAACACAAACAAATTATAAATCTATGTATAAGGTATGTATTTTTCTTTGTAACAATATGAAAGATTTTCATAACTAATTAATGACCTCTGATGCAATGTTTTAAATAACTATGAATTGTATTTATACATTATAACAAACACGACAGATGTGGAATATATAAATATATGATAATTATTCCCGACATGTTGCATGAAGCAAGAAAAACATAATTTGCACAGATACATTATAAACAGCACGAGTAGGCGTTCAAACATAGCACATCTGTGGTCTCAAACTAGAATCTTAACAGAGCATATCAAAATTTCCATTTCAGTAAGTTCATGCACTTAATTGGGTAAAACATGAAACTTGTCACTTATATAGCAGATGTAGAAGAATCCACACTGCCTCTGCAAGAGGTACACAACAATTTCCAGCATTTAATACAGCGCTTGAATCTCAACACAATAAAATAATGAGACTACAAATAATTAGATAGAATTTGGAGCAATTATGAACCAAGCAACACATGTGACAAATATCCAACCAATATATCAGTGATATATATATGATAGTTGCCCAGATTTATTAAGTTATGAACTGAACAAGCACATGTATATTGCATGAGTACAGAAAAGTCTCACTCAACAACCACCTTGATATTAGGACCACATCAATTTTAAGACCAACTCGATAATAAGACCACATCAATTTTAAGACCAGCTCGATAATAAGACCACATCAATTTTAAGACCAACTCGATAATAAGACCACATCAATTTTAAGACCAGCTCGATATTAGGACCACATCAATTTTAAGACCAGCTCAATATTAAAACCACCCTATGGTTATGACCACTCATTTTCTTATCAGTTTTCAATAGTTCTTTTGCATCTAAACTTGATAATTAAAGCACCTCAATGTTTCAACCAATTTTTCTAGGTCCTTAAAGGTGATCTTGAAATTAAGGTTGAACTGTAATCATCTAAAAAACATTGAAATAAAGATTTTTTTGTACTTTTTTTATTTGAAGTTCTAAAGCATTCTCAGACATAACAATAAATAAATGATCATCGTGTTGTAGTTAAATAAAACCCCATTAAGAAGCCATATGAAATATTTTTCTTTTCTTTTGTAGACTAAACCATAGAGGTAATGAAGCTTAAAATAACTGGTATTACTTCTGGCATAACTGCTTTACCGGAGTGGGATTGGTGGCTGATTGGAGGGGAGAAATCTTTTGCCATTGCACTGAATATGATTACATGGGTGAAAGTTTAAAATTTTCAAAAAAAACGGAAATCTTAACCTTGGTGCCATGGAAACAATAAAAACCAGCCGGGCCCAGACCTGGGAAAAACTTGAGGTTCCCGAAAATTCCTGAAAAATCTTTTAACCATGCAACTGGAAAGAGTTCTGAACAGGGGTTTGGCCCCTTCCCAATATCCCTCAGACTTTTCCAATGGCTTTACACATTCATCTGATTGTCATTCAAGTTATGGTAATCTACAGAACTGGTTCATACCAAACGCTGAAGTATTTGTTGTTTATAAAAGACTAACGCATAGTACATTAAATACGCATAGTACATTAAATATGCATAGTATGTTAAATATGCATAGTACATTAAATATGCATAGTACATTAAATATGCATAGTATGTAAAATTTTTGAAACCATTATTTTGATGACAACAAATATGAGACACAAAAGTGAAGATATCTCGTGACAAAAACAAACAAATAAATCACTTACAACTTCCATTTTCTCTTCATCTTTTTTCTTTTCAGCTTCTTTCTTCTTCTGTTTAGCTGTAATACTAAGTATAGCAGTCTCCACTTTATCTTTTTTGTTCTCCTTCTTCTCCTCCAGGTTTGGTGGATAAGCAAATGTTGAAGGTTTAGAGTTTGATTTCATCTCAACTTTTGGCATCTGAAATACAGTCAACGAGTAATAATACAAAAAATGTCTGTTAAACATATGTAAAGCGGATAGATTTAAACTTCAGTGTGGCCTCTGAGATCATGTGGTTACGGTCTTTGACTGGGGATCACTACCCCCTTATCGCTGTGAGTTCGAATCCCACCTCTGACTAGACAAATTTCCTATGAAATTGTAAAGCTAGCTTACGGAAGGTCAGCGATTCTACCCATACACCTGGGGTCTTCCTCCACCATTTAAGCTGGAAAAGTTTCCACAAGGCCCTGGCTTTGAGTGTGAAATTAAACCCGCGTGAAAAAAAAACCCTTCAGTGAAGGCTTTGGGTTCTCAGCTGCATAATTTCATTTTAAAGAGTATCAAAAATTTCAATAAATAAATTATACTTCACAAGCTTTAAAAATGCAATTTTTATATCACTTGACAATTCTAGTCAGTTTAATTTGATTGCTTAAAAGACTTCTATATATGCTTTCTTTTATATCATACCGACAGAGACAGCAAAATCATATTTTTATCACACTCCAGGGTTTAACATAGCAACAACAGTTGGGGGTCATTTGATGACTTTTCAAGCCATATGGTAGATGAAGACACCAGGGATACACTTGGGTAGAACCACCAACCTCCTATAAGTCAGCTGGACAGCTTCCTCACATGTTAAATTTGCCTGGTACGATGTGGGATTCAAGCTCATAGTGGTGAGGAGCTAGTGTTTATTACTCATAGACCATAACCACTCGACCATAGAGACCCCCCAGTAATTTATCACTGACAAAATCTAGATCCCTAAATCAGCTTTCTGTTGCTTCTTACAGACAGAGAAAGCAAATTCATAAGTTCTGCATATCAACACATAAGAATGAATGATACAATTGTTTTCATAGTTATAGAATATTTTTAACAGTTTCATTCCAATGGTAATACAAAAGTATTCAAGCAAGGACTCAAATTCACAAACCAGACATCTGCTGACCAAATGTTCCACCAGGTGTGCTAAGTGGACAGGCTTCATAGTAAGTTTATTCAGAAAAAACATTATTGATCATTCTGATATACGCTGAGACAAATTCCTAAACAGCCACATTATAAAATTCAATTCTTGGAAGAACCCAAGTAAGTGAATTAATTCTAATGTTTTTCAATAACAACATTTGATCTACGCAAAGAAATTGAGTATTCAAAGAAAATGTTGCATTGAATATATTAAAATTCACCCAATAATCAACCAAGTGTGTCCAATGATTTTCTTCAAGTGCTATAGAGTACAAGGCGGGATGTTTAGAAATTCAGCTCAGTCTATGATTATATTCTCACCTTTAGGTCACTGTTAAGTCCAATAGTACATGTTGGTGTGAAAGCCAGAGACAAGAAATGAGTGAGTGGGTACCAGAACCAGAACTGGGAGAATACGAGGATCCCAACAATGGCTTCCATGTTACTATGTCCTGTACGAGACTGTAACGATATGGTCATGTTACGTCCACCTGAAATAATCAACATAATCATCAGATTAGATTAGAAACTCTACGTTAGTATTGTATATTTTACATTAAGTTGATGTTTTTAACTTTTTTTTGGTCTAAGTACCTTTTTTAATTTGGGTTAATAAGGAGTCACTGAGGTTTAATGTCACACCAACAGCTAGGGTCATAGGCAAAATTTCCAGCTTTAACGGTGGATGAAGACTTCTGATGTAAAACTGAGTAGAACCACCGACCTTCCGTAAGATAGCTGGTCAGCTTTTCTCACATGTGAAATAATGAAGTCAGTGACTTGATTTTTTATCACAGTGACACACATATATGTATAACAATCTGTTGACTAGAAATGTAACGCTATGAGTGACAAAGAGTTCGACAGAACTTAAACGACAACCAGTTTGATTGTATGTTACTTATTGTCACTTGGGTTTAACACCATTTTTCAACAATTTTTCAGTTGTATGGCGACTTGTTCACCTAACCAGTTTTCCTGAACTGTATACTAACCAGTACTAAATTACCCTTCTACAAGGAGCTGGCATCTGCTCCACATATGGAGGAAAATAAACTTTTTTGTCAAATATTCATAGAAGGGTATGACGTGCCGCACCCGGGAATGACAAACAGTTCACAATACAACATCCAGGACTGACAAATCAATCACTGATTTCAGGATGATGAAAACACGGCCTTTGACAAACATTATGTAGTTTCTTAATTGTCTAGAGCAACACACCAGCTGAGACCAAGATGAAAGCATTTTTTATCATTGTCCGTACAATAAAATGACAATGTCCCAGATATTTTACTACAAAAAGATGAGATCAATATTGAACAGAACATTCAATATAAGTGTATATATAAAGTGTGGGTAACTTTACTGACCAGGTTTTTGTTTAATTTCATAAGTTGCAGATCAAGTATTTTGACATATTTCGACAAATTAAAACTAAGCAAAGACTACAACAGTATGGTGAAAATACATTAATTTTAATGCATTGACATGCAAAATTACTTAGAAAATATGATAAAAACTATATACAGAAATAAGTTTAGCCTAAACGAGGTTCTACATGCACTATGTACATCAAGAAGATGAGAGAAAACAGAGGCTTCTGATAAGGAATGATGTCACAACAGCTAGCAGCCAAACAGGGAAAATCTAATAAAACCATCAGATGGTGCTAACAGTAACATAACGATTAACAACTCGACATGCACAGCAAAAAAAATGTTAACAGATTAGCAAGATTTAAGATAAGTTGGTTTTTGTATCTAAGCAGAATTACAGTAAATGATTGGTCCATACACACAGACTGCTCGACCAGTAAAATGTCAATGGGAACAAAGAGGTTATACATTGGAATTCGGGATATACAGTGCAACCTCTCCAAAGTAACACCCTTTTAGAGAAGCTAATTATGTTGTTGTTGAAAGGTTATTGTTCTAAAGAGGTTAAATTAATAGTTAAATCATACAGTGGGAAAAATCATGCTGTTCTTGAAGGGGTTTTTGTCAACAGGGCCACTCTGGAGAGGTTGCACTGGACACATAATTCATTGAAAACGAGAAGAACACAAGTTGAACACTGCCGACAAATATAATTCATACTGATTTTGAAATACCAAAACCTGCTGATTCCAGCATATGCATGTAGGGAGCCCCCCCAAAAAAACAGCTGATAATTCTGCGGTCCCAGTACAGTCGTTCTGTTACCAGGCTGAGCCATAACAAAGGCTATACTGTATCATTAACCCTAAAACTAGGTCTCAGATATATAAATAACATTTTGTAAATGTTATAATGATTATATTCAAGTGAACATCTAGATTACAGGGGGTCTCCCCAAGAGAGCAACAAGTCTGGTTGCTGTTTGATTCTATAAATTGACATATCATGTTAGCTAGAGTGTCCATTAGGCCATGTCTGTATAATGCTTACTCTATCATCCAATGTAGTACAGACATAGGAGGTAACTTGTATGCTTTCAGCAACTTACGATACAATCTTATACTTCAAGCACCAAATCAAGACTGAATACTTTAAAATTAATTCAATGAAGCATTTAAGGCTTATTTTTCTGAGTACCATATTGTCATCTGTTCTCCCATGATTCTGTATTGAACTAACAACATCAACATGATTTATTGATCAAAGCCTGGGAGACAAATACCTTTAATAAAAATCATCAGGAAAAAAACTTAGGCCAGCCATTTCCATATCAAATCTATGACACAAAAGAGAAACTTATATAAAAATCAGTATTTACTAAAATAACACCAATCAGACAATGAAACAATGGTCTACATATGATTTGCCTAAGATTTCTTACATCATAATTTAATCAAGTGGGTAGAAAGCTTATATTCTCAAAAGACCAACCAAATATGAGAATATCATCCAGACAGAGATACAAACTACAAACTGACATGAATACCAATACATTAATGTGTATAAAAACAATGCTAGAAACAAGATCAGGTACAGGCAAGTAGTAATGGTATTAGCAAAAAAAAAACTCGATCGAGTCACATCAGAAATGTCGATCAAATTTTCTAAAATTCGATAACAGAAACTTCAGAATTTCGATGAATATTGGAATAGCAGGCAAAACTTTTATTTGTTATTTTATTGACAATAAATGCATTATATTTTAACCAGATGTGGCCAACAGAGGCATTATAAATAGAATTATAAGAAGAATGTCAGACGATGTTATATAAATACGCAGCTGACATATTCCAACCATGGGTTGAGTTGATTTTCATCTAATTGCATAAATAATAGCATTTTCAAAGAAAATGACAAGAAATTTAAACTTCGACTCATCAATATATAAGTGGGGCCTCTGTGCTTGACTGGTTATGGTCTCTGACTTTGTAATCACTAGCCCCTCACTGCTATGAGTTCAAATCCCACCCAAGACCAAATGTAGCGAGTAAAAAAGCAGCCCAACTTGCTTGCAGAAGGTCGGTAGTTCTACCCAAGCGTATGCCTGGGCTCTTCCTCCACCGTTACAGTTGAAACGACCCTGACTGTTGGTACAACATTAAACCCAAGTGAAAAAACAAAAATATAGATATTTCAAATATCTTAAGACAAATTCAATAAGACCAGGTTCTTTCATATAGCTCCAATATAAAAAGCTGTCATATTAAATTAATGATCTAACTAAAGCATAGTCTAAGTCAGTAAAATCAACTATATTCTGTTTCATGGTTTATCATAAGCTTTATTAGGCATTATCTAAAAAATGGTCCGCAAAATTCTTCATATAATTAAAACCAAAGACATTTCTAAAACTTCAATCAGAATTAAATGTTGGACAAAACACTGATTTACAGAGAATTCCGACAAAAAAAATAAACAAAACTATACAAATTTATTTCTTAATCAATCCAACTCAGCCTAGAACAACATCATTAGGGCTAAATTAATTGAAAATCATGAAGGATAATATTGAACATGATGTTACAATCAGGAATAAATGGTTTCCAGACTAGAAGTCAACAGTATGTATAGATATCGCCTTGAAACTTGAGCAATTACTGAATGTAACATGAATGTTTACAGGTTATGACCTTTCTCTGATCCATGTACATGTTACGCATGTCGATATGCATGCCAAATACTTGATCTAAATGTTTAATCAAGATTTTTGTTAAAGAACAACTTCATTCATGAACATCTTTATTAATTATAATCATTGACTGCATAAGTCATACCCTTCTATGAATAATTGACAAAAATGTTGATTTTCTTTTTTCTTTTTGATATGCCGGCTCCTTGTGGAAGGGTAAGTTAGTACCGATTAGTTTACAGTCCATGAAATCTGGTTAGGTGAACCGGCTGCCGTATATAACTGAAAAATTGTTGAAAAATGGCGTAAAACCCAGCGTAAAAAAAATTGAGACAAGTCAGGAGTTATTTATTTAAACCTTGTTCTTCAAATTCAATAAAACTACATTTATAAAACTGTCTCAGAAATGACATTGGAAAACACAAAACTTTGGACTAATTCTCAATGAAGGTCACAGAAGAAAGGTCAAGGTCAGATACAATATCTAGTTATTTTATAAAGCATGTAAATTTTGCAGTTAAACAACAAGAATAGTATTCTCGAATCATTAATCACACGATAATTTTAGGATGCAGTATAGATATGATCTGATATTTTCTATCTTTCTTCATAACCAAAATGTAAACAAAAAGTGAAATATGAAGAGATACAGAAATGCTCCCATGGATGAAAATATCATCAGTTAGATTCCGAGTTCAATGATTTCTATAGGACTCCTATGATAGATAGAAAACTTGTAAACAAGGAGAATGGATCTGAATTCCAGTTACAGAGTTGTGTAAATTTGATCAATATCATTAAAATCAAACAGAAAACAGAAGTCTGTACACAGTTGGTACACGTTGGGTTATACAATACTGATCAACATGTAATTAAGTAATGTACTGCAAACAGTTGACCTAACTAATGTTCCTAAGTTTTCTACATGAAGTAACCCATACCTCCGCATACAGTATAATATAATCTGCATGTTGAATTCATATATAACAATTTTATCTGTCAGAAATTACTTAAAATCAGTAAATCAAAATCATTTTTTTCTATTAGGTCAGCTATAGCTCAATACTAAATATATTATTTGTACATTTAAACAAATATCGTCTCATGCAACAAGACTGGTATTGGATCTGAATGATGGACAATTAAATACAACAAAAACGCAGAACATAAGAATAACTCCTGATTATCCTGTAACCCACAATAGAAAACGATAAAATGAAATAAATTAAAATACAAAAAAATTCAATTACAAACAATTAATGCAAGAAAGACTTTAATTAACAATGCAAGTTTTTGATATAAAATATTATCCAACTTCTGAACAATATGATGTTTGATATGATTTGTATTTTGAGATAATTTCACATAAAATTAGCAGGTGCACGATTTATATTGTGAAAATTCTCACAAATTATTTGACATATTTCCAATCATTAATGATGTGTGATTCTACATATTTATGTAATCAGTAAAATACTACCCACATTACCACAGTTTGCTCGTGCCAAATCAAAGATAATTTTTAACAGTTCTTGAATTCTATACAAACATTGCAGAATTGACTGGAAGGAAAAATACTTGACATGGCATGCAAAACATCATTATAAAACATTCGACTAATAACATAATGCATTTAACTTTGTTTTCACAATTTACAATGTTGATTTTCAGTAATAATTCACTAAATTATGGCTTTATCATAATTCACTAGACATTAAATGTTAATTGGTATGGTTGCGTTCAGCACTGATCGTACGTTATATCGTATGATTGTACGTCATTGATAAAGTTGGAGGGTGTGGAGGGGAAAGTTTCGTATTACACTGAAATACAACTAATATTTGATTCACAAAACATAAATATTGTATTAAATTGCATTTACAGCACATGCATATGTAACTTAAGACATTCACAACAAATTTACAACAACAACAACAGAAATGCTATAATTTTTCATAAATCCATCAGCTTCCCATGTATTGACAATAGCGTGTCATACTGACTTCGATTAGCCCAACACATGATTCAGTAAAAAGAATTGAATGCAACAAGAAGAAATCGTGTCATTACGATTCACACCTATATAGTTTTGACGTCATGCAAACAGCTTGTTTACAAATTCTATCACTTGAATCGTTCCCATTTTTTGGTTTGTTTACACTGCATAAAAGGAACAAATGAAGACACTGTCCCAAAACATTAAGTGACTGGAATTTAATTAATTTGTCATAACAATAATAATTTACATAGTGTACATGACAAGTTTGTACATTCACGACAGGAATTTCAACAGGATTTATACCTTAGCACAAACCTTGAAATCTAGAATTCAGAAAAAATGGATGCAGTCAAGTTGTCAGTCAAGTTCGCTATTCGTACATAAACACGCATACTTGAAGTTTGTTTGTCTTTTTAACACGTTTTCTGTCCTCAAAAGAAACACAAAAAAGATATGAAGAACAAGAAGAATTTTTAGAGTGATCGAATTTACCTGCATCGATGATGCCTTGTGCCAGAATGGCTCCAAACTTGGCGATAATGTCATCATGTTTATCACTGATAATCTTACTGTACATCTGACGGAAATGTGCCATCTGAAATATACACAAAATGTGTACAAATACATGAATACGTAACATCTGAAATATACACAAAATGCGTACAAATACATGAATATGTAACTTTTGAAATATACACAAAATGTGTACAAACACATGAACATGTAACATCTGAAATATACACAAAATGTGTACAAATACATGAATACATAACATCTGAAATATACACAAAATGTGTACAAATACATGAATATGTAACATCTGAAATATACACAAAATGTGTACAAATACATGAGTATGTAACATTTGAAATATACACAAAATGTGTACAAATACATGAATATGTAACATTTGAAATATACACAATACATACACAAATACATGAATATGGACCATCTGTCAGCATAATGTGCCATAAATATCATCCTTATTTAATCATACTGTGATTAAATGCGAGACATTAAAAGAAAAAAATTGAGATCTCAGACTGATCTCAAGTTCTAGGAGACTGAGCTCTAGTTCTACGAGACTGATCTCAAGTTCTAGGAGACTGATCTCAAGTTCTAGGAGACTGATCCCTAGTTCTAGGAGACTGATCTCAAGTTCTAGGAGACTGATCTCAAGTTCCATATTGCGGAACTAACTTCACCAATCTACGAATAACCAACCAACACACAGATGGACTGACAGGCTGATCAATCGACTGACCAGTACAATATAAAAAAAAACTCAGAAACAGGGAGCAATTTAAGAGTCAATATTTGTGAATGTTAACAACACCAGCGAGGCATTTTCAGACTTTCACAAATACAAACTACAAGGAGTTTTCTGCAAGATATGATAACCGCAAAACTGAGAAAATCCACTAAAACAAATCCCTGTGGAATGATCAATATGTGCAGCATGTAACTAAACATGGTTATCAGAACATGCTTGATAATGCCAACTCTATTGTCTCATATGCAGAAGAAAATACACAGAAAATCATTAAATTTATATGAACATTTCACTGATTTTATGCAATATTTTATAGAAATAATGGACGTAAACAGTGCAGTTGTTGTATAAATCATAATATGATTCAATAAAACATGGACAATTTAAGATTTATTGTGGTAAAAAACAATGTAATTGCCCTCATGCAAATTGAGTTACACAACTGTATACAAAATCGATATTAAAATTGCATTTCGATACTCCAAACGTCTTCCAAAAAAACTTCAAGCATCTACCATACTAAATCCAGTACTGTCAGACTAGGAAATATTATCACTTCCAGTTAGTGTATAAGGAGATGACCATAATGACCCAAGATCAGATCAGGGGTTAGAGGTCAAACAGGAATAAATACAAGGTTTCCATTTTGGAGGACAGACACTGTACTAGATGTCAATATAGTTTCCATCATCTACAATACATACACAACAAACTCCATATGCTCAAAAAAAAAAAAAAAAAAAAAAAAAGTCATATTTACAGGTACATGACGCCCCCAAAAAAAGGAGTCACAAAATGTTTGTTTTCCAATTTTTTTTCCGAACATATCTTTAGTATTTTGGAGGGGCGATTCATCCCTGAATATTTTTTACTTTGGATTTTGCAGTTAAAAACTTTAAGTTCAGCGCAAAAATAGGGTCAGTCTGGTGACTGGAAACAGACCTATTTTTTTCTGGCCTTACAAGATTTACCAAAATGAAAACAATCAACAACTAAGACAAGCATTTAATGACTTATAGATTTTTAAAATTTTCCTTACAGACATATATATGGAGGACAGATAACTACAAACACAGGTAGAAACAACAGCAATTAAATTGATTTCTCTCAGGTATATATTCATATACAGTCCAAACTGTGTTTGTAGCCACCATCAAATAAAAGCCCACCCTGTGAATAGAGGCTATTCTTTGAAAACCATCATTGATTTTTAGAACAAAATGACCTTTGAGTAAAGTTCATCTGTCAATAAAGGCCACATTTTGTCTTTCCAAAGGGTGGCCTTTGTTCACAGGTTTGACTGCATATAAATCCAAAACTACATCAACCACAACCATACTATTAACTAACAAGATCGCTGTAAGGTATTGGGGGGATGCCACGACCCCCACATACCCATGAAAATGCGAATAAAATTCTAAAACTGGAAAATAATGCATACAAAGGTAAGCTACAATGTTGTCGAATGAATAGTGCTTTTTTTGCAAAAAAAAAATAAAAATAATGATTTAGCTTACAGTTTATAACTCATTATTAGAAAGATAAATTACCAGAAAGTAATTGTATATAAAATATAATCACAATTATTCACAGGAAATACTCTGTTATACAGGGAGTTATCAATTTAAAATGCTTTTAAACTGATGAACAATATAATCATTTCTCCGGTGAAATCTACACAAATTACAAAAGTTTAGATAATCTATGGTGTATATTTTGCACATACAACAACAAGAAATATAACATTTCAAGCGTTTTTTGTACATAAGGTAAATAACAGACCTATTACGCAATAATAACAGTTAGAAACGCAACATATAAATGATTGAAACTTTTAAATAGAAAACTGAATGATAAGTCCCAGTTTGATCTCATTAGTCGGCAGTTTATCTGGAGATCAATTTAGGAAACTATCTGTAATCTAAACTTTCCTTTTTTACATTAAATAAAACATCAAACAGATCATTTTACCCTAAAACCAATAGAAACTTCCTTATATGGAAATGAAAGCTTCAAATGAAATGCAGCCCATGAAATTCTCACATGCAACAGACATATTATAAATTCCAAAATGGATCAGACCAACCGAACATTTCTCACAAACAGACAAATGTGCATAATAGGCAGATTACAATCAGCCATCCACAGAAGTATGCCATGAACGAACATCATTCGGCATGCTACAGCAGCATGCCATGAACGAACATCATTTGGCATACTACAGAACATCATTTGGCATACTGCAGAAGCATGCAATAAATGTACATCATTGGACATACTGCAGAAGTATGTGATAAACATACACCATTTGGCATACTACAAAAGCTTGGCTCTACCATGTACCCTGACAAGCAATGGTCAACAACCCTATTTACACAACAGTGAAAAATTATCCATAATCCCAACTTTAATGAAGACCACACTCAAGGTCCTGGTGACAAAAAAAACCCCAAACATATAGCATTTTATTATGTACCTTGGGACAAGTAACTTCATTTTGTTGTATCAGAATCATGGCTGAAGCAATAAGGGCTCCTTGTCGCACATAGTTTACAGGATCGTTAGTCATTGGTTCGATCAAGTTGATGGCTTCCTGAAAACAACAAAATAAGACAACATTAAGCACCATAACACTGTTGTATGTCAAGTATACTGAAACCTTGATACTATAACCATTATTGAGATCCAAAAAAAGCAGTATTGACGTTGAGGTGGTCACATTATCAGGCTCAAATATGAAGGAAATGTTGACAAATGGTCCAAAAATAAGCGGTCATTTTCATGAGGTGGTTGTACTATTGAAGTGGTTGCTATGAGAGGTTTTACAGTAACTGGTATAACATGTCTGAAAAATCAAACTATTTTTTATATTAGGTTATATGCCATTCATTAGCAGAATTCCAGTTGTTTATCGCAGACATAAAAATAAACAAATAAAAAATTACACCAAACATGCAAAGTAATGGAAACAGTATAAGTTTTGACCATCTAGTCACTCCACTGTAACAAAAATATATTAAAAAAGTGGTCCTAACAAGATAACAGAAGTAATAGGAACTGTATAAGTTTTGACCATCTAGTCACTGCACTGTAACAAAAATATATTAAAAAGGTGGTCCTTACAAGATAATAGAAGTAATAGGAACTGTATAAGTTTTGACCATCTAGTCACTCCACTGTAACAAACATATATTAAAAAGGTGGTCCTTACAAGATAATAGAAGTAATAGGAACTGTATAAGTTTTGACCATCTAGTCACTCCACTGTAACAAACATATATTAAAAAGGTGGTCCTAACAAGATAATAGAAGTAATAGGAACTGTATAA
The DNA here is from genome assembly GCA_008271625.1 of Lutraria rhynchaena. Lineage (NCBI taxonomy): Eukaryota > Metazoa > Mollusca > Bivalvia > Venerida > Mactridae > Lutraria > Lutraria rhynchaena. The sequence continues at coordinate 2,393,619 of VIBL01000004.1, read as the reverse complement.
GTTTTGACCATCTAGTCACTCCACTGTAACAAACATATATTAAAAAGGTGGTCCTTACAAGATAATAGAAGTAATGGAACAAAAACACTTTTAATTATTTGAATGTATGAACAGTGGTGGAACTGAACAAGAGAAAAGTGACTGACATATCGTGAACATACTACAGGGTTTCCCTATAGAGTTTCTGTTTTAGGGCCCCAGGGACTCGCAATACAATATTTTTGGGGTACTTGGAGAAAAATTAAGAGTCCCAGGTATGTTTTTCCAATGACTTTATTTACAGCAATCTTCATCTCGAAAATAATTTCAGGTTTTGCTCAAAGGATAAAACCTAAGCAAAAGAAAGCTATATCTGCAGTGAGTATCCTAGGGGATGCAAGGTTTTGGAGAAAACACAGCCAACTTTATACGTAAGAATACAGAAATTCTGCGTAAGAAAAAAACCTGATATTATCTTTAAAGTTTATACATAATTCCACAACTCTAGGTGTCCTTCGTGTTTATTGCTGTCACCTACAGTTTATCTAGAATTGCCATCATTCTCCAGTCAGATACAAGTCTATATGATTCTCTATCTGACCAGAGACAGAATTAGTCAAAAGAGAATCACAAGCTATTACCATGGTAATTGATAAAACCAAATTCATAACACTAGAAGCAATTTAGTTGTCATGCATTTGTATGAATTCAATTTATCTTAATGTTACGAGGTTTATTTGTTAGCGTAGTATGTGTTGTAACATTGCCGGAATCAACGTAAGATTTTAGTGCCATCAAATTATGTACCGTATCAAAAAAGTGTGTCAATGTGAACGTATAATCATATTATGAAGACATTTTCCAACAACTGTCATTAGTTTACAATTATATAATTTGTTTTCATAAATATGTAGAGATATCCAAAGCCAAAAGACACGTCACATCTCCCCGAAAAAAAAACAAAAAAAAAACAAGTAAGAAGTAAAAAAACGTTCTAAGTATTTGAAGAGGATTCACGTGGCTACATGGAATATAGGGCAATGTTCTACAATATGAAATCCGTAAGTTCATAACTAATTAATCATTAGAGCATGATGAAGCTGTTGCCAAGGTTTTAGAAGAATTTTAATTAGAAACAACAATGATGCAAAGAATGAAAAGAAAACTGGGATACCATCATGAATGAAATCATTAAATCTGTAACAGCTTTGGAACCAATGATGGAGTTCTCAAAACTAGTTTATAGTCCAGACAGCTTGGCTGTAGACGGTCCAAGATGGTACTCTCTGGGAGACTGGGTTTTGTCCTCTATTTGATGGTCCTGTGTGTTGGGGGATGTTTCAGTAGGGGGGTTCGAGGATACAAGTACTGGTAATTCTATTGGCAGTTGGGATGCATCAGCATTTGTTTATTGAGCATAAGAGGAGAATGGCTTACCCCAACCCCACTACATCCCCTCTGATTTTCTTAATGGATGACCCAATTACAGCCAAAGTGCCCATCTAATCTGCCAAAAGCCTATGGAAAACTCACACCCTGAATAAAGAACATTTATGTTCCCTACCTTAAGTCCAGTACCCGCACAAGCGATACCTAAAGCCATGGCTGCACCAAATCTTACATGAGGATTGTAACTCTCTGATAATAATGATACAACACTGGGACATTGTTCTGGCGTTCTGAAAATATAAAACAATACTAAATATAGATGTTGGTTATTTTTAACAAAAACAAAATAGTCTGATACTCTTAATAAATGCAAAAAGACTGTCAGACCTCACACCTCTGGCAAAGCCAAGCCAGTAATATTTCTGTCCAGTCCAGTTATGTTGTCATGTTTGTCCGCTCTCTGGTTCAGTAATACTTCATTAGACACTGAATTCTAATTTGCATTTGCTGATGGAGACGATGATATAAGACACGTTTGCTCCCAACATATTAATACAAATAACAAGCATGCAACCTAACATCTTAAAATTCATGATAACTTGTAATGCGCAAAACATCTGATTCAGTCAATAGTGTCAACATGGTTTAAGACAGAAAGAATCTTCAAATTTCACTAAAAACACAGAAACATTTCGTACAAAGAGCAATTCAAGACTGTAGTAGAGGAAACCCAGTAAAACAAGTAGAGAATACAAGACACAATATGATATATAAAACAGACAGAACATTAAATCTGTCATACAGTAAAATTCACCATATCCTTTATACGTTAACATCGTTCAATTCCCTACTTAAATCAAAATTATACCAATATCTTATACACTTAAACACCAGCCACCACTTTATAAACATTTAGTGATCACGCCATCACTTAGTGATGTAATAATACTATGCTTTCAGTATATTATGGATACCAAACAGAAGGGATTCCATTTAGGTATAGGAACACTATAAAGTCATGTCAAGCAGATTTGACGGCATTCAGTACTTAAGAGAATCTTTTATCAAGTCGTAAAATTAAGTCTTAAAAACATTCTGATGATTGTTTGCAAGAAAAGCTCAAATTCATCAGCAATACAGCAAAACCTCCAATGGGGTCCATCTCAAAATAATCATCACCTCATCATATTAGATCATTTATATTTAGACTGGTTTTCAACATGTCCTCTATAACTGAACTTGACAATGAGACTGTCTCAATATTAAGACTGCTTTTTTGGGTCCCAAAGTGGCCTAATAACAAGGTTTTGCTGTACTCTAGCTAGATCTATAAAATCTATTAATTTTGATACCATCCCCATCCAGAATTATCTCATGGTACCAATGGTTTGAACACGAATAATCAAACACAGTCAATATTAGAATCTCAGTGCATTAATGTGTCATGTTTATATCACACGTTTTGTTTCATCAGAAAAACATGACAGAAAATTTCCTTGTATAGGAAGTACAGATGGATAAAGGAAACGCTAGCAGAGCAAGGAATGAATTTGATGGATGAAAGTCATCTAAGACTACAAGTAAAGCTGGAATCAAGCGTCCAAATATCATCAGAAATAGGGAAAAAAAGGATCGTTTAGTAGAAGAATGTACAACTAAGAATAAACCATGATTCGACATTATTATGACAAGTCGATTGTGGCAGAGATGTTTAGACAAGATTTAAGAGTTTTCCAATAAATATATCTCCGTCTGATATCTTTTCAAATTATGACAACCAGGAAATACATTTCATCTTTAAATGTCTTCATCTTTTTTTATCAGTTGTTTTAGGAATGCATAAGGCTAAGAGTCACAACAAACTATCAATTAACCACAACTTAGGGTTTTGTTAAAAACTGTCTTTTCAACCAATCAAATTCCAAGAATTTCCAAGGAAAAATTAGCTCCTACATTAACGATTAAAAAAGAAATCAAATCTATTCATTTTCGGATATAATCACAACTGTAAACCACATAAAAACATGTTCATGGGCTTATCGTCATTGCTTTACCAAAATGTCTAATAATACATGATTAGGATGCCTGACTTTAAACAATTGAATACTAGCCATAATTTGAAGAAACTGTTATACACCATGATAAAACCACTATACTATTTGCATAACATCAGATACAGAACCCTACAGTGTCCTATCGTTACAAACACAAACACCCCCCTCCCCATTATCAAACCAATTTTCAATTTAAGACACAGCGCTTCTCAATGCAAGCAAAAGAAGACCAGTATAATGGTCTTCTTGACATCTCCATTAGAATCTTTGTCTGCAGAAAACGAAGTTACCCAAAAACGTAAACACAGAAAACGACAACGTACAGACAATGGACTATTTGCGATAGAATGTATGCCATCATTACATATTAAACCAATGACCCTGACAAAGCAGTTCTTCATAAAGTGTTAAGTCATCGAAACCATGATATTACAACTAATCTATAGAGACTATATCTGTACAGAACTGACAGATTATCAAACCAAGTGATTTGTGAGTCAAGGAAACCTTAGATAATATGAATGATTTTCTTGTTTTGTTGCTATTAATGAGATTGAGAGGGAGATTTATGTATACACTTATATAAACATAATCCTATCAGGAAACACAAAACAATAAATAAGAATTGAGGAATGACTCAACTATTGTAGTATAATAAGACATAAGGTCTTATAGGAGCTAGAACTGTAAGCCATTCTCAAGTTATATTGGAAAAGGTTGAATGACTTACACTCAGTATTGTTCCACAGTGCAACAAGTTCATTCTTCATGAGAAATGTTCAAACAAAAAGCTACAAAAAAAAAACATCGAGGGAATTTGGGGATCAATTGGACTGATCAGGGAGTGGTATCAATTAGCGGTGTTCCGATTGTCGCTAATAATCGAAAATCGATCGAAAAGATTGACGTCGCCGACAATCGAGTCGAATTTACGAAGTCGCCGACGTTTTCGTAGTTTTTATCCTTATGGTCTTTTTTCTTCTTTGGGTTAATTGTTTGCGATCCGAGTCATCAGGCGGACGCATGAAGTACATGAATAAGCGTTCTTGGATACGGAGCAATTCTAGTCAAACAGTTTGAAGTAACAGTTATTATTGATATTAAGAGTTATTATTTGTTTCACATTTGTTAACTATTGTTCAACTGTTTTATCTCAAAGTATAGTTTTTGTTCCAGTAAAGTTATAGTTCTTCAGACTTCTTCTTAGTGCCATATTCTTCTGTATGGAACTAAGTTTACTAATTAAACTTATTTCAGACAGAAGTTCACAGAACTCCTGATGTGAACCTCTTAACCTGAATATATTTAAAAATTAGAACTGAAAAGTCCATTGCTGAACGCCTGAAATGTTTGAATCCTTCACAATGCAACAGGCAGGCTAATTATCACAATGCACATATCAACTAATAAAACAATAACAAAAGCCTAAATACAGAAGTAGGCTGAAAGCATTTATTACAACAAGTAACAACTGTAAAACGTAAAACAAACAATACAATTCGCATTGGGAAAATAATCGATTATAATCGATAATCGATCAGTTGGGACAAACCGATAATCGATTATGATTTTGTCATCCGATTCCAATCACTAGTATCAATATGCCCAGTAAAACAAGCCAACACTGTTTAGAAGACGTCTTTAAATGTTTTACAATAATCATCAGGGTGCAATAAAAGTTCACACTTTAACAATAAAGTGAAAAATAAACAAATAAAACACCATACATGTTATCAAAGAGTATCCAGGGGTTGAGTGGTTAAGGTCTTTGACTAGTAATCACTAACCCCAATTGTTGCCAGTTCAAATCCCACCCAGTATCATAACAAATTTAACATGAGAGGAAGCTGTCCAGCTATCTCAGGAAGGTCAGTGATCCTGCCCTGGCATACACCTTGGGTCTCCCTCCATCATTGCATTTAAAAAGGTCACCAAATGACCCAGGCTGTTGATGCAACAGTTAAAAACCCTAGTAGTGAAAAAATAACCTATGAGAGTACAATTTGTAATGAGAAATTTTAGATGTTCTGATTATAAATCCATTCAACATAACTATCATTTATACTAACATAACATTAGGACCTCAGTGATAACACAAACAAATTAATAAAACATTAACCCAGTCATTTATTACGCAATTATAAAGACAGCTCAAGTAATTCTTACAGAATTCTGTTACATGCAATAAAACAACATGAACAGCATGGTTCAATATTCTAAGTCTCCCATGTTTGTCGTAAAATTTATCTGATGCTAAACTGGAAGTTTTTTCACACATAAAACAGTTAATGATTCACAAATTACTATGTACTACATTTTCAATAACACGCATAATCGAGAGAAATTGATAAAAACAAAGACACAACCTATAATATAACCGATCATTTATTTGGCAAAAATTAATGAAAAGAATTAATGATACATAACTACATTTATTGGTGCATTTAAGGGTAAGTTGATAACATAGGAATACACAATGCAAACATTTGCCAAGAAGAAATCAGGCCTGAGAAGATGCAGATTGTAGTCCTAGACTTTATAACCAAATATTTTTACAAATAAATTCATATCAGAAGTATACCAGACATGATCATATGAAGTTAGAAATGGTTTATGATCATACTGTTCTGTTATATGCTTTCACAGTGTACAGTAGAAATGAGCGAGAAGATATAATTATCTATAAAATAGTTTTTTTTGCTGTACTTGATTCAGATTTTTTTACAATCACTGGTTACTTCTTAAGATACTGAATCATTCTGGTTCATGTGTGAGTGCAAGCAAGTTTGTTTTTGTGTCAAAATGCAAACTATAAAGAGACAAGTATTAGCATTTCCAAAAATGCTTGGAATCGCTTTCAGCCAAGTGTACGGGTTAAGAATAAAATGTTGAATAAAGATTTCTTAGAGATTCCCATTTTGAGGCTTTTTTGCCAGCCATTTTTGATCATGTGGTATTAAATTCTCCATTCTGGTCATGTAAGGAAAGAAATGGTTGAATCTGGTTAATTGTATATTTTGCATCTGTGAACAGCGACAATGATGTCTACAAGCAGCAGACAGCATTTTAATGTGATTGCATAAACCTTTGGAGGAAGTAACTACTTTACCCATTAAGCATAAACATAATGTTTGAACAGATTTACCCTGATTTTGAACATTTTGGCCTTTAAAAAAGAGACCAATTATGGAAAATCATTTTAGAATTCCAAGAAATATAACAAGGTTACCGAACCAGGTTTTCAACAATTCATTGAGAAGAAACTGTTTCCATGTTTTATAGTAACAGTGACCTTCACCCAAGAACCACAAAGTCAATCCTAAGCTAGGTCTGTAACAACTTGCTAAACATGTTTGGCAGCAACAGGTCAATCTAAACTAAGTTACATTTGGGCAATTTCATACTTTTTAGAGTTTAAAAAGTATAAAAAGTTGGAAATTTGCGCAGATCTTGCACAGCACTATGGGCATTGGTGCATATTTTGAATATCTCAAACCAAATTATTGTGCATATATTTATTCATCATCAGAGCAGACCACCAAATGTGAAATGAAAAAAAACACCATAAAATAAAGTAGGAAACATTACAACAAAGCCAGTAAATGTCATACTTCATAGACAATGTAGTTAACTAGATGAACTTGTGAAAGATGTTCTAGGCCTCATGAAACTGCCATATTAGCTTAATTTGAAACACGCGAATAGCCTTCCCCAACCCATCTTATCATTTTTTTAATGACTACAAATATCAGAGCAATTAAACCATTTAAATGTAAAACAAAAACTGAACATTTACAACTGACAAGGCAAATAATTGGTGAAGAAATAAATTCAGAAAACAGTTTGATGGGTTAAATAAAACTACTATGTACAATGTTTTGTATATATCATGCAGAGATTAATGGAATTATTATTTTCCTGGCAAGAAATAAACAGACAGAACCCAGAAATATTTGCTTGCAGTTTTATGGTTTAATGTCTGATAAGTCATACAGAGATAGTGAAAACCAAATTGATAAAATATTTGTACACTTCAAGCAAATAAAACGCGTTTGTATGATCTGTAATGAAAATATGGGGGGGGCAGGGGGGGGGGGCTTTGAGGTCTCTGACTTAAATAATCACTAGCTCCTCACCACTGTGAGTTCGAATCCCTCCTGGGACCAAAATTTCACATGGGAAGAACCTGTCCAGCTAGCTTACGGAAGGCCAGTGCCTCTCCCCAGGTGTACCTTGGGTATTCCTCCGCTGTTAAAGCTGGGAAAGGCGCAAAAAATGATCCTGGTTGTTGGTGTGACATTCAATCTTAGAAAATGGAAGTAAATAATATACCTGAAAATCTATTACAGTAAAATCCCTTTATTATGGCAACATTAAGGACCAAACAAATTGTTCTCCATAATGAAGTTGTTTCATTATCAAGATAAAATATAGCGGAATTTTTGAAACTGGTCTGTAAATTAGTGGTTGTAATAATGAAGTGATCTTTATATTGAGATAGTTGATAAGTAACGTTTAATGCAGAAAATATATATTTTGATATAAACAAAAAATTTGGTTAAAAATACTTCAGACACCAGTGGGAGTTTTTACAGAATTGCATTTGACTAAGAAATATTGAAATAATGGGGTAAAAATGGTGGAAGTGATCAATGACCTACGTTCTTCATCATTTTACGAGACAATCATTTAATCTTCAAAGTTTATGGTCCATTATACTATTAGATACCAAATCAGAGCCATCAATTAACAGTCATGTACAGATAATTCAATAAAACAATCCGTACGATAAATGGATTCACACATATTATAACTTGGTTAAAGGCAATTTCTTAAGCTTTCAGTAAATGTCTGGCAGTAATCCATCCATCAGATTCGAGAATTACAGTTAACATACCGTATGTACTTAAGACTTATTTGAACTGAATAGAATGTGTACATCACTATCTGTTTTGTTTGGTTTTCCCTCCATGTCAACATGCATAGATATTTTTCAAGTACATGAGAAGGGAAGGTAGCATTTTGGGGAAGGTAGGATTTTTTGTTGTATGTGTTTTTTATGCATGAATCTTATTCATATCTTATCTTAATCTTATATATTGCCAATGGGTACAACAGTACAATATCAACCAAGTTACTATCATGCGTAATTTTCTTGACCTGGCTCCAGCATTCAGATGACAAAATAGCCATTAAATAATTTCACCACAATGGAGCCAATTGCCCCGGTAAAATGGCAGCATGTTTCCTCTCCTTGGAAGTTTTAATGCTTTTTTGTCTAAATATGGAGAGCACCACAAATATAGTCAGCCCACATTTACTGAAGCCTTAAAAGGAATCAACACCATTATTTTCAGACACATTATGTAAATAACCACAGAGCAAAGTCCTTAGTAAACGATAGGGAAAAAACATGAGCATGAGTAACTAATATCTTCGTAACAGTACGCAAATTGTCATACATCAGTACCAAATGGCAATAATCAAAGTCCTTTTCTCCAGAACTAAAAAGAAAATGGAGTAGAAACTTTCATACGATATTGAATAAACATCACATAAGGAGTGCTTGGGAGTGCAATGTGATTACAATAGCTCATCCAAACTTATTGAATTAATATCAATCCCTGTGTTAACAGCAACAAGATTTCTCAGTAAAGCATTAAAGGCCAAGTGCAAAACAATCGTTATTCCTTAAAGGCCATCCCATTCAAAAGCATGTGGATCTGATAATTAAATTGCCAAAAATAGCATTAGATTACGTAAGAATTAGCTTTAAATATCCCGAAAGAAACATCCATTATGTGCAAAGTGTTAATTAGAATTATAAGGGCAAAAGAATAAAATAATATTTTCAGATACAAAAAAGAAAAAAAAAACATATTGCAAGCTGTTTACCAGGTTCACACAAAAATACAGGAATAACATAGGATTTATTTTTCAACAAAAATGTAGGAGTGTTTAGCAATTTTGAGATAAAAAATAGGAATTTCATGCGAAAAAGTCTTAAAATAAAATCACATAGATATTCATTTACCTACTTGTTCACTTGTAATAACAACAATGATTTCTGCATATATTTATACCGAGCATTCCAAGAGCATCTCCATCAAAGGCAAAAATAAGGCAACAAGCAACAACAACACTCATGACCCATGTGTGTGCGACAACACTTTGGAAAGACCGTGATTATTTGGAACACAGACAATAGCTCTAACCTATAAGCAATGCGTTTCAAAAGGCAATATCAAAGAGACAACAAATTCTTTAATTTGTAACATGACCTCTTTTGTGAGAAAAAATAGGATTTTGCTATAAAATATAGGAAAATATAGGGACTGGGCTGACACCCTGATGTTGTTGATTTATGTACTTCTGAATATTGTTTGAAGTATTGTCAGAAAAGTGAGTCAATTGAAAGAGGGAAGTTAAAAATTTTGTACAGTGGGGCCATCCTTAATAAAAATGTTGGATTGCGCTTATGTGACCCAAATTTTATGAATGGTTGGTAGGAATTTATTCATTATTTTTGTTCATGCAAATTATAAGCTTGTATTGAAAATAAAAAGCTGGAATAAAGAACAAAACAAAACTTTTTGAGGGTCGAGGAATTTTTTTAAGGAGTTGGTCACATAACTGCAAACCAACAATTTTTCAATGTTGGCCTATTACTAAGAATATTAAAGCACAGTGGTTAACACATGCCAGCCATAATTACTAGACCAAGCATCTGATCAAATCACTTTTAAACATGTTGCTCATGAACTGTATTACTTACTTTACCCAATGCCTATACTTCATTCACAAATATTGATCAATACATTGGAATTAAAATATGATCAAAATATTAAAATCTATACTGATTGGTTCAAGTGAGCCAAGGCCATGTGATGGTATTACAAATATTCAGTAACAATTACATACACGGCAGGATGCTCTACCATCATCATGCTGTGCAGACACCATATTAGCATATTTAAATCTCCTGGCTTCATAAATGATTAGTCAGCAAAACTGACATACAGATTGATGAGATTGTCAAACACTGACAGCAAAGAAGCCAGCAGGACTATCCGTGAGCAACATCACCTACGCATACATAAAGACAACAATATGTAATAGTAAGTTTACAGATTTAGAGTACCAGACAAATTAGACAATTTTACATGGAGGCTAATTGATTTGTTGATTCAGTGAGAAGAGAATAGAACTGTACACTATAACAGTTTTACATCCTGAAAAGAAAGCATTTGATTGCTATTTGTTAGCTATTCATGGAATCTTGACTAGTTACACAGATTTATATGGAAACAGCAGTCTGTACAAATAAGTGCTTCATACAGAAAGTGTCTGTAATCAAACACAGAGTAAATTAATTTAGTTTGCGTCTTTGCTTCCACATGTCACATTTATTGCAGTATATAATAAAAGAAACAAATTTTATTATTCTTTATTACCATAATGGTCAATTAAGAGATCACTGACTAGTTTAGACAAACAATTTATCATGACGAATGTAAAGATATCTCTATTAATTTTGATTATAAAACAAGTTCATTTTCTGTATAACATCATTTAGTTCATAATAAATATAAACCAGCTATATATTCAAGAGCTAAATTAACACACATGACTTTGTGTGAGTGGTTTATACCACATTAGTAATAATCTTTATTGTCGAGACAGGTGACAAAAATGTCAACAAACTGCAATACTCTTATTGAAGCAGTTGCTTTCAGGCTAGGTAAAACAAAAAACTGCAGTCAAACCTGTGGACAAAGGCCACACCTGGGAAAGACAAGTGGTGGTCTTTATGGACAGATGGCTTTTATTTGGAGGTCAGTTTGTTCAAAATAATCAGTGACAGTTTTTCAAAGAAAGGCCTTTATTCACAGGGTGGTCTTTATTTAGACATGGTTGCAAACACAGGTTTGATTGTAATATTAAATTATTAGTATCCATACAGAGGTTTACAGGCAATCAGTTTGAAAAGTTCTAGAGACTCATCTTTGATCATGGGATGTTCAGGCAGATTAAGGAGGTTGACAGTTAACTATCACAGCATAGGTTTCTCATTATAACAAGATGCATCTTAGCTGAATGTCATTCACTAACTCATATAAATATGTCAATAATAATGTCTTTTATACAAAACATAAACAGTAAAAGACTTAGAATTCCAAGAATTAACTTGCTATAGTAATTACACTAGACATTCATTGTCTTAGTTAATTCAATGAAACCAAAAATCCAGATAATTATAGAAGTAGAGGAATATGATCAGACAGTGCAATGTGTTATATCCAGTAGTCAGGAGTGCTGGGCTGTATAAAGTCTATGAAATTCAGACATATTTAAAGGGATAATGGGTGTCACATTGTGGGTTGATAAAATGCACGTCAGAAAAAAATATGCTTAATTAAATAAGTTATAGTTAAGTGAATGTGATAGACTGTAAGCAGCTTATTATATCACTGACATGACAGACATAAACTTTCACATAAAGACAGTACAGTTAGGTGACTATGTCCAACAATTCATACAATAAGTATTTTATATATCATTTCAAGTGTGTACTGGAAATAGACCACGGTACTAAATATCCCATAATGCCACTACAACGAGGCTTTTACACATATATGACAACAATCATCACTGTGATTGCAAATTTCACATGTGAGAAAGTTGTCCAGCTAGCTTATGGAATGTTGGTAGTTCTACCCAGGTGTAAGCCCGGGTTCTTCCTCCATTGTCAAAGCAGGAAAATTGCCAAATGGCCCTGGCTGTTGGTGCAAGCAACGTTAAACTCAAGTGGGAAAAAAAACATACATGACAAAAGGTGACACAACGCAAACACATCCATATTGCTCCTTAGAGTCAGAGCTCAAACATTATACAATCTCCAAAAAAACAGGTCTCACAGAAAACTCCCTAACCCTTAACTTAAGCTGCCATTAGCTAACCACAGGCTTAGAATAGAAGATGTTCAGAATTAAACATTGACTAACAATAAATACAACTATTCAGAAATGCCAGAGAAAAACATTCTGTGAGTTACCTGAAAACTTCTAACCAGATACAAACTATTGCTATGCTAAACAGTACCATGAAATTACCTCTGTAATAAAATGCATTCCAATGACTATTAAACAATACTAACATAATATAAATATTAACATTAAGGTGAACACCATACATCAGCCTAAATATTATTACTACTATAGTTAATACATGGCTTGTTGTCAGATCAAGTGGAAGGATTCACATGAGTTTAAATATAAGGACATCAGCAGTAAGTAGTTGTTAATTTTGTACATTGGTGTAAAGTTTAATTGTGTCGCGCATCAGCGCAAAGCTTATTTGGGATTGGGTAATTTTCTTGACATGGTAAGATAACAATGAATAGTTCCGCTCGGCATGGTGAGGTAGCAATGAATAGTTCAACAAGATGGTTAGTTTGATTAATGGGGATCATCTAAAAATTAGCAAAACCATGCAAAATTTTTGAAATCCTTCATTGAAAGCTTTGTTTTAATTATATATATCTAATATGATGAAAATGAACAAAATATATGAAACTATTATCTTTATTTTAACAAGTTAACGCAATCCAGTATTATCATTATTTGAACAAATTATCACAATATTAATTAACACGATTTGAACTAATTATCACAATATTATCACTATTTGTACTAATTATCGCAAACAGGACAGGGTATCGCATCTAGAACATGCAAAAAGACTGTAATATCTAAGTATTACACACACAAGCTGAACACATAATGTAACATATGTCACTATGTACGAGGTACATTAACCCATGTACTGTTAACCAATGTTTCAGCCAAGTATCTATCAATATAGAGAATATTTCCTCACTTTCATCTTTCTTAACATCCAGTATGTCCTTTATCTGTCATACACAGGGTACATCAACTAATTAAACCTTAGTATTACCAATATACAACAACCAACTGAATTACAAATAGGTGCTTTACTAATTCATTAACAAATAGTTTACCTATTTGGTATGTAACACTACTGATTGAATTTCAAATACAGTCAAACCTGTGTGCAGTTACCTCCGAATAAAGACCACCCTGTGAATAAAAGCCATTCTTTGAAAAACTGTCTCTGATTATTTAGAATAAACTGACCTCTGAATAAGGCTTTCTGTCAACAAAAGCCACACTTTGTCTTTCCCAAGGGGGGCCATTGTTCACAGATTTGACTGTAGTAGCTTTACGAATTCATTAACAAATAGCTTAACAACTGATTGAATTTCAAATAGTTGCTTTTCTAATTCATTATCAAAAGACTACATTATAAAATTAATAACGGATGGATGCACTACTAATTTAGCAACAAATGGTGGAGTTTCTAATTTATTAGTAAAAAGTTGTGTAACAGATTTTTTAACAGCATAACTAATTTATTAACAAAACATATATTAATTTATTAACGAAATGTTGCATTACTATTATTTTAACAAAAAGTTGTACCAGTATATTTAATTAATCAACATATTGATGTATTGTATTACTAATTTATTGACAAATAGGAATACTTTTGATTGAATTACTAATGGCTACATCAATAATTTAACAACAAAAGGCTGCATATTACTGACTGAGAAACTAATTACGAGTAAGTCAAAATGTAATTAACAAGGCAAATGAAGGAAATAAAAATAGCCCTAACCATATCATTATAAATGAATAAATAAAGAAATTACAAACTCTATTAATATCAAGTCAATATCCAAAGTATTACAGCCAAGATTTCATGACCATAAAAAAATATCAAAGTCCCATTTCTTCAATGGGCCAATTTTAAGCGCTTTTAGGATGACTATGAAATACTTCAAGCAGTTTTTTTATCACTTATATCGCTAATTTTGGATGAGAAAATTTAGGAATCATACTTTGAGTAGGAAATAATGTAATATCCTTTAACACCCTCATATTAAACAGAGACATTCAGTAAAAAAAAAACAACAGATTTTCATTTGGTTGAAGGTCCCAATTTCATAAATCTTGCTTAATTTGAAAAAAAAAAAATTCATAACAAATTCATTCAAGCAAATAATTATTATGCTTAAAAAATATTGTTAATAAACTTCGGTGCAATAATTTGGGCGTAGGGCTCTCAGATCTGACTATAGAGGGTCACACAAATTTGTTTTTTAAAGACTCATATTTTTCCAATGACATACTTGTTTGAGGTACTTGTCAACACAGAAACCAGTCTTCAAGCAAGAACCAATCTATATCTAAGATTATCTGTCTTAGTAATTTGAGGGGAAGTTTGCCTGGAGACAAAAATAGACAAATTGTCCATCTCAAATCATCTTAAGCATAATTAATTTCTATATAAAATCATTACATAGCAATTCTCGTACATTCTATTGTGGCAATCCCCAGAAATTAACCCTGATCTAGTGTCAAGCTATTAAGAAATTGGTTAAATAGATGGTTGCTAATATAAGCAAAACACAAGAGACTAAAGAAATCATATCTGGAGAATCAAGCAGCAATAATTATTGTACAGGTAATATGGAGCTTCATCTCTGAGGCTAGCCTCTGTAATACTTGATACATAAATATACCATCATTTTATTCGCAAAGAACCAAATTTAATACAACCATACAAAGAAGACACTGACTTGAAAGTATTGTATACATTCTTGTAATGGATTATTTTGGGGAATTTATTGTGAAAGGATCACATCTGATATAGATATATATATATAAGAGTTCGGAATATTGCTTTTCTAGTGGAAACATT
The DNA here is from genome assembly GCA_008271625.1 of Lutraria rhynchaena. Classification (NCBI taxonomy): domain Eukaryota; kingdom Metazoa; phylum Mollusca; class Bivalvia; order Venerida; family Mactridae; genus Lutraria; species Lutraria rhynchaena. Next base: position 2,378,410 of record VIBL01000004.1, on the reverse strand, counting down.
GAGAGGAGATAGTCTTGTAGTGAAGGAAGAATTACGCGACAAGGAACTAATCTCACTGGAAATATAGAACATGATAACACTGGGATTATTGGATAAACCTGTTACAGTACAAGTGAGGAAGTTTTAACTAGTTTTTAGGTATTTTTTTTTCTATTGAAGGGATTATTATAGATAAACATGATATAAAATTAGTAAGAAGACTGACTAGTGGATTTTTTTTTAAGGTAGATAAGTTTCACATATTTAAATTATAAATAAAATAAATGAATAAGTTTTACATATTTAAATCATGAATAAAGTAAAATAAGCAAGTTTACTGATTTATGTATTTCCTATGATCTAAAAAAATATATTCACAAAATTTTTTGGTAAGTTTTTTTTTTAAAAAAAAATGAGGATAATATTTTCAAATCACTAAAAGTTCACATATTTACTAAAAAAGTAATGATTTAATGTGCAATATAATACTAAAATATTTGACATTTTAAACATGAACAAATTTGTGAAGTGAATGTTATATTAGAATTCATAGCTACAGTTTTGTATTTTATATATTTATATTTACAACAATTTAATTAATATATAGACTTAATAGAATAATATTAATCACAATATTAATATAATAATAAAAATATTATAATTAGTATAAAATCATATTAAAATCAATAATGATGTCATTTGATTATTTTTGCAAATAAATTTTCTGGGAATACATTACCCTCATATTGTAACATTTTAACCAACCTAGACTTGTATTACCAACTTGAAGAGTGCATCAAGGTTTGGACTCAGTAAAAAAAAGAGACCAGATTACTACAAATAGCTACCATACCATGAGAACATTACAGTATGTGTATATAAATACTAACGCACAGTCTGGTAGACAATGTCATAATTCATACCATTTATTTACATCAAAGTCAGACAAAAATTTGCCTATCTCAATAAATGAAGGTAATAAAGTGCTAACAACTGTTTTCTGCAATGTCTTCTCCTTAATTCCATAATCAACTCATCGGTATAAGTTACCAAAATGCATTAATGCCAACTCCAGTTAAACTAAACATAAATCCTGCGTCTTTATAAAACTCACAAACAAATGCAATTCAATTTTATTACGCATTTTCTCAATAAATTCATCAAAGTAAAGGTAAACTTATGTCTTATTAATGGATTGGGTTCACTTTTATTTATGTCAACATTTAACCTCAAACAAGCTGGTCATCCTGATGTTAACATGTCATAAGGGGTGGTAACTGCGTGGTTTCCAATTAAAGGGAACTAACTCTGTCAAACATATCAAAATTATGCAGCAAGAAAAAACAAAGAGAAGGTTGACATAAATATAAACTATACACTACTCTTAATAAAGACTGTGAGTAAGTTCAAGATTTTCATTCAATTCAATGTTAAAAAAAAACACAAATAATTCTAACAATAAGGTGAAAAAAATATGGAAGACAGAAAAAGCTACAAGTGTGACTACCTGAAGTGTACTGATATAAACGCATCTCTCTCTTATATTGGTATAGTGCTATCATCATGTCAGCTTTTACCAGGTTCTTAATGTAAATATTTACACAATGGAAACAATCAGAGCAATTATCTGCAATCTTATTTACCTACCTAGTGAGAAAATCATCAACAATGCATCAACCTGTTTCGCAAGTTTTTTTTCATGTAGTTACATCTTGTATTAACGAATTAATTATCAATAACGTATACATTACACCCAATGACATAAATATTATGTTTTTGAATAAGAATAATGAACGAATGATCAATCAAATCAATATGGCCCCATGTTCAGACAAACAAATCAGACACAAAATAAATACAGGACAGAAAATGACTCCCTGGACAAATAAATACAAAAATCCCCCCTCCCCCCCTTCCTAAAACACCATCAGGCCCAAAATGCAGCAAACACGTACGTTAAACGTAGCTTTAACGTGGCTTTAACATAGCTTTTGCGAAGCTTGTTTGACAAGGGTTGCTATTTTTTGGCAAGGGACACAGACACATACAAAAAATAGGGGACAAAACACAATCTTCCTAAGGGGTACTGCAGGGGACATGAACTTATTTAAAGGGACCAACCACTAACCCCAGGGAAAAATCATAAAAAAAAAAGAATTACTCACAAAATTTAGAAAGACAGACAACACAGTCGAAACTTTTGTCAGGTTCATTTGAAAACTATAAGTAATGCAAATTGTTTAAATTCTAAAGGGTTTAATACATAACAAAGTTCAATTTTTGTAGCTTAGCTAATTTGTAACATGCCAAACTTTACAAGGAAATGTGAATTTTATTGCTACTCAACAAATTGTTCAAATAACATGTAATTAAATTGAACAGAAAACAACTAATTGACATGGTGTATATGAGTACGATTTTGTTTAGATCTTAATCGCAAACTAAATCCTTGAACTGATCTCAAAGGTAACAAATGATTCTTATTTTGTTGTCTTGTGGACAAAAGAATCAGACATGATGAAAAAAAAGGAAAACTTGTTTTTCAAATCATCAAGTTTTTGAATTATTCTTACTTCCATTATAAATTGTATTTTTTCCAAGAGGAATTTATAAATGAAAACATGTAGGTGTTTTTTGTCATTACATGAAGCTAGATATAAAAAATAGTAATGTTTATGGCCAAAACTGCTTTTTTCTGGCCTGTTGAGTATATTTCAAAATATTGAATGATCCAATAAGAATGTATTATCATGCAGAATGCATAATCATACATACAAGAAAAGGGCGCATTATTAATTAATACAAAATAATTCAACAATTCCAATAATTATTCAATGATTATGACAAGATACAAAGCTGTTTATTCTTTGATGTTTTCATGTGACTTATTGTCATTGGGGTTTAATGCCATTTTTCAACAATTTTTATGTTATAAACAGCGACCGGTTCACCTAACCAGTTTTCCTGGACTGTACACTAACTAGTACTAACTTACCCTTCCACAAGGAGCTGGCAACTTCTCCATATATGGAGAAAAATCGACATTTGTGTCAAATTTAATAGAAGAGTATGACCTACTGCGACCGGGATTTGAACCTGGATCTCTGGTTTTCAATTTCAGTGCACTAGCCACTGGACCACGGCTGTGGTTGCAGCTCTTTATTCAAGGCATTATATTATAGAATCAGGAAAAGATATTTCCTGTGCAAATGTCAGTGCTGTCCTTGTAGATATAAATGTCTAACCATCCCTATACGATAACACTGTAAAATCTTTCCTATCTACAATAACAACCATGCCACACAGTATGAACCGTCATGTAAAACATTGAAATATATTGATTCATTAAATAATCATATCGCAAGTCATTCTATAAATATACGTTTTAATTTCCTCAGTCGCAAGAAGAAAAATACACTGACCTAGTATAGTCGTAACATAATAATCACATTTTTTTATCAGTAATTCTTCAATCAATGATCAGTCAAGCTTAGAATTTGTTCCTATCATGTACATTGTATGATATCTACTATCAAGATCAGAACTAATTATTTTTTTCTATTTTTCCAGAGCAATGGCATTGTGTGTACTCTAGAAGTACCTGTTACGAGATCTGACGAGAGAGGATTACACAAACTTGTAGATGACACAGTCTCTAGTATGACAACCCTATCAATATGAGTCTTTCATCTTCTCCGATAGATGGCTATTTCATCAGAATGATAATAAGAGAATTATCAATTTCCCTCAGCATTACAAAGACTGCGAATTAATTGTGACCAGATTATATTAAAACTGCTACAAACTTAAGATACATTCTTTCTCCATTCCTGATACAAAATGGGAACATCGCACACAAAATAAGGAAAATTGATTCAATTGAAACATTTTTTCTATAAAAATTTACATGCCAGATCCCAATATTTGTATTAAGGGAAATGCATGTTGAACTTCACTCATGTGGAACACCTCTGATTTCACCGTGCAAAACAAAAGCGACAACTCCACAGACCCAGGTCCAAAATTGGAGTATAACTGGGAAGTGCTAGTGTTACTGCCGATCATGTTGTTTGGAATTATGGGTAATATTCTTGTGTGTATGGCGGTTTCCATGGAGAAGCGACTACAGAGTGTGACCAACTACTTCCTGTTATCATTGGCTATCACGGATCTTCTTTTATCCGTTATAGTCATGCCATTCAGCATTGTGCATCAATTCTTTGGTAAGTTATGTAATGCTTCAACAATATTGATCTCTCCCCATTGTAACATGGTTTACTTAAATTCTGGTAATTTCTGCGGCCAATTAAAGAATTGTTCTTAAATACCTCTTGTTGCATATTTAAACGTAATTAAATCTAATCACAATAATATCGTTAACAAAAGTAGATCAGCACAGAAAACTGTACAATTACAACATTAAGAAACAATATAGTGTAATTACTGCACGAAATCAATATCTTAAAAAGGTGATTGATAACTCCAATTAAAACCTTCATAGCGCTGGTACAGTACCAGCGATCTACAACAATATCTGATCATGTTTCGGAAATTTGTAAAAAATAAGGACAATTAATTGAAGACTTATAAAATCATGATGTTAGTTTCCCAAGAATATGTCAGGCGAGATAGAGATCATCACAAGCTGATTAATTGTTCAAATATCTTCATGATAGTATTGGTGAGATAAAAGATAAACACACATAGTTGGCTGGTGATCAATAGAAAAATTACAATTTGAATAATGATGAGATAACAATACATTACTATCAGAAGAAGCATCATGTGATTGAAATCACGCAACCAGAAATATTAGACCCACATGGAGGACTGGGTCGTTCCAAATATACTACCTCATAAAATTAGACCTATCACTGAAAAGTGATTAAATTCCTCCGCAAAATGGGGACAGACTGTGTGACCCACCGACCGACGGACCGAATGACCAACCAACAACCAGAATGATTCCAGTATACCCCTGAAAACTTTGTTTGCAGGGGTATAATGTCTTTTCTACCATGAGACTCACACTGAAAAATGGGTTATTCCAAATATGTTCTCACGTAAAATAATAATGCCTTTTCTATCATGTGACTCACATGGAAGAACAGGTCATTTTAAATATAGTGCCACAGAATGTCTTCTCTATAACCGTGATTATTTTTATTCAGATCTAAGAGACTAACCATAAATTAGAGACTTATATATCCTGTATTAGTTATTGAAGACATACCACCAATTGTTCAATTAACATAACAGTGAACCTAGAAGACAGTTCAATGTTCTCCATCACATCTATTAACCTTTCACAGGACAAACAAAAATAATTAAATAACACAGGGACCAGTAAATATTATAAGATGTATAAATCTGTCCGTATAATTTATTAACAACCAGTTTACAGCAAGATTGATTAACTAAGAATCTTCAACAGCAAACATGAATGTGAAATATCAAATGGTCTAGTAACAGTTATATCCAGTTGAATATTGAGCTTCAATAGATAAGTCCCCATCAATTTTCACCAAAGTAGTGATTATGGCAAATTGGAAAAATAAACTTTATGAGACATTCGGTCCAGCTGGCTTATAGGTGGTAGGTAGTTCTACCCAGGTATACACCTGGAGTTCTTTCCCAATGCTATAGATTGAAAAGTCACCAAATGACCCTTAATAAGCTGTTGGTGCAACTTAAAATCCCACTGAAACCTTAATGTGACCTTAATGTATCTTTCACTAGTCTAAATTGGGATATAATTGTGAGCAGAGTGAAGAAGGGAGAAATCCGTTTAAATATTTATATATCTATATATATATATATACACTGTTACAACAGCATAAAACATAGTGAAGACACCCTTGATGTATACAGATACTTAGCAGATATAATACACACAACATTTTCACACCTGCTACTGACAGGCAATCAAACAGTGCATAGGAAGCTTCTCCATGTTTTATACAGATACAACATCACATCCTATCTATTCCCTATCATTCATCCAAATTTCCTGCTGAAAAAAACATTATCACATATTTACGGTTACATTTTATGTATATTTATACAACAAGCATGGACATTATCCTATCGTTAAAGCTAATTTTTTCCGCTGAAATACAAAATTCCATCATATTAAGATAATAAACTGTTTTTAATAGTTTTAATAACATTCATGAAAATCATCAGATTCTCCCATAAAAAAATAAGATATAAATATAGGACTATTCATACAGTATAATTTAATTAAATTTAATCACAAATCTTTGGATCTTAGTTCCAGATAACAGACTGGTGATAGAGTTAATGACAAGATAAAAGTAACAATTAAGAACCAGTCTATAACAAGTTTGATTGAGAGTATGTAACAAATTAAGATGCTGATTATTTAGCTAAATTATTTCGAAACATTGGATCACTTAGAACAAGTTAGTAACATTAAAATTTCATAAAATTTAACTGTTCTTACAAAACAAAAATAAGTCACCCACGAGGGTTGTTCCAAAAATACATTAATCAGAACAAATCAATGTGAGGCATTGTACGGATGAAATAAGTTTCTGCAATCTGTAATACAGCTTTTAATTAATTACAGGGTGTAGCATCATTACTTGGTACAAAAATTACAGACAAGACAGATATAATCAGATACATCAGACTGCAATCTCCAGTATTCACACAAGTAAATAAATAGATGAGTCTGTATTTTACAATACCATTTATCCAACTAAAACAATGTATACTTCAAAGTGAATCTGTCTCCTTAAATCCATTATGGGGAGTACAACGAGATATCATTTCTCTCGCAAAGGGCATGCTATCAGAGGAGTGTCAAGAGTCCTTGGTTCAATGTATCGAAATATCCTCCAACGCTTTATTAGCAAAATTCCGCAATTAGCTACAGTGATCATTATACGATTTGTTAGTTTTTATACATGTTTTATGTCTTCATTAAGTTCTAGTATCAATTCCTCGGACATTTTATTATCATTGACCAATGTATGACGTAAAATTGGACCTGTATTATCTGACAATGCTATAATTAGTTCAGTGCATTGCAGAAGACCTGTAATTGGAAATTGGAATCACAAGAAATGTAAACTGAATTTGATTATTTACCCCTTGAATGAAATACATATTGACACATTATTTTAAGGTGAATAATCAAACAACAGAAAAACATAAGCAGTGCGATTAGGTTGTACCGCAACAAAGATGCTATAATACGTTAATATCACATTCTGTCGATCAATTTAACAAAAACATATTTTCTTCTTTTCTACACTCGGCCATCGCCTTTCATACAGCAGTCACTATCTGCTAGCATAGTAAAGCTAATACCAGAATAATCAAACCTATATTATGTTAGAAAAAAATTTGCAATCTAAAATAGTTAACCCATTAGTGCCTTGCTTACCATTAACTGACCATGATTATTATTCAACACCAATCTCTCCGTATTGTCATGGAGCAAAGGTCCCATCAATTATTAAATCCATGGAGAATTAGATTTTATGTAAATTGGTGAGAGGCAAAGCTTATCCTAAGTGTCTGATGATTTAATTATCCAGGACACATTTAATAGTAAATTGGCAGGACACTTGCATTCGGTCAATATGCAAATTGGACAGAATTTGGCTAGATCATGTCAGCAATGCAATATATTTTTCTTAATGTTTTCTTTCACTCGACAGAAGCCATGATGTTGAGTACAGAACATGACAAACTTGAAATCGCCAACAGAAAAATAACGAAAAGTATATTTTTATCACATGTTAAATACATGTTCAATACCGAACTGAAAACCAAGGGTTGAAAGGTTACTGAGTTGCTTTGTTGACAGATATTCAAATTCATCTACAACAGTTGCAAGTATCTATTTTTATTGTATCACAGCACCATTCTTTATTTTCTGGTCAATGCTAACAGACATATTTACTCAACAAATACTCATGTGCCAAAGTCACACAGCACAGTTGTTGAAACCTTTGACTTACAAACTCAACACCTGTATGCAATTTATCATTCTCCTTCATTCTATGATACTACAAAACATTCATTCTATGATACTACAATACCAGAAATGTCTTCACAACAGACAAATGGTGTAGAAATGAAAACAGCAATTTTGTTCTTTTATGTTATTTACACTGTTGAAACTAAAAATACAATCAATGTTGTTCTACTTTCTAATCTTCATGAAATTCCTGACAATATGCATAACTAGGCCATAAAAATGCATCTTTGATGTTCACAATCAACCTCAGTGCAATGACTGAAGGACAAAAAAAATGTTAGGTAAACAATAAATAAAAAGTCGTGTTTTGAATGGTATTCTTCCTCCGTGTTCCTTTGGTTACAGACATGGAGTTTCTGACAATGCGTAAAGACAATCTATCATACAGTATTACTATCAAGTTCATCATCAATACTAGAATCAAGTGAACACAGAAGATAACATTACAGACATCGGTGATGATGTAAATAAATGATTATATCAATCAGCACCACAAATTTCAATCTGATAATTGATACAAGTAGATCTATTGAGCACATCCTTGTTGTAGTTGTTTAACAGTAAAAAATCATGGTAGCTTTTTGTAAGAAGTTTGTAGAAGAGAGAAAGCAAATTTTCACGCATTTTGCTGCAGAATGCCTTCAAACTGATAGCATACCTGATCATACCACCTGGTGATAGAACATCTAATTGGCAGTGTGTCTGATAATATCATGCTGATGTTAATTACCTTGTCACTAAAATGATCTTGATAATTGACCCAAACTTACATAATGTAACAGTAGTCTGAGTACCTTAAAACGAATGAAACCATTAAGTGAATCAATTTATAGAGACAGCAATTACCTGACAAGGTGTGTGTGGTCAAGTTGACAAATTGATGTATTAATTGAATAGGAAGTAACTTGTCTCATGTCTGGATATGAATCATCTAAGAACATTAACCTCAACCACTAATGATAATCTCTCTCCCAATAAGGGTAGACCAAAACCATGCGAATACAGTGGAACAATTTCAATACAACAGTAACCTGATCATATTTACTAGCTCCGTTTATACCGATAATGCTTTAAAATAGGTGACGAAAGTTTGATGGTTTCCAAATTTTGAGAGGAATTTGTGGCTTTAAAACAAGCAGGAGAGATTATGGAACCAATTACTCAATAACAGACAAGGTGAGATTCCATGTTGAATGTCATATCTGTACCTCTAACTGACATCTTACATGACTAGTACAACAATACTGCCAAACAATAATGAAGGTCTGAGAATATTCTCAAGCTAGGTCATATCATTATCTCAGGTGGTGTACACTTACGTCATAGTGTATAACTACGGTATGGGTTGGTACAAGTACTGTTTTAGATCATTTAAAATCATTTAAATGTGGTCATATCAGAGTAGGTGTTCAGCTTCTCAAATAGGTAATAGCTTATAGGTTAATTTATCAGCCATCAGTTAGACAAGTTGGTCATTTAGTAAAGTGAACCATGAATGTTTCTGATCATAAATCAGTTGGTAACAATTAGAAATAGTTTAGAGTTAAGATTGAAGCAAACCTGTGTGTAACCATTAAGTATATCAGACAGACAATGCTGAGCTTTTTTAAACAAAGCCAGTCATGACCTTTTTGTATACACTGTTATACAAATAGGTTTAAACAAATATCTGGCCCTCCCTGTATACAATATTGCAACTTTAACACAACACAAGGCAGTAGCAACTTAGCAGGTATCAAACCATTGCACTAGTGCTCATGTGGCAAAATATTTAAGACATTGTCAGCAGCTAATTACAATTAGTATGCATTAAGAGATGGTTATAATCATTCGACAGGTATCGTTATGCATTACGAGATGGTTATAATCATTCCACAGGTATCGTTTTAATCAATCATCTATATGAGATATATAGGAAGAGAAAAAATCCATCATTCAGTACACATAAGGATGTGGTCAATCATGGAACGTGTAGAACACCTGTTAGACTTGATGAGTCTAGCCAATTGGTAGCAATCATCATTAACATACTGTACAGTCTCTATCAAGGTAATCATGGTCAATTATCTGATATCGAATACATGTACATGTCACTCAGATCTATCAGTAACAACAAGGTCAGAAAGTGGCAAGTATCCAGGCTGAAAGATTGGTAAGTTCAAATAAACAAAGCATTAATACTTTTCCATGAAATCAATGGATTTTTAAAAACTTATCTAGGTCAATGAAAATATTGATGAAGCCAATAATAGCCAATGATAACAAGTCCTTGGATTGACCTTCCGAAGCATTATATGGGGCTACTTTTACTTCTCGGGGGTCATTTGTGCTATATGGGTTAGTGGAATGTCCAAATCAATGGGTCAAGAGTGTGATTTGGTTCATGATTTAAAATTTAAATAACTTTAAAGAAATATTTAATTTCAATACATTGTATTTGCATTGATGGAAAATTTTCCTGGATAATCATTTCTACAAAGTAGAATACTGAACTTTATAAAAAGGTCAAACCGGTATCAGCAACATATGGACATTAATACTCAATTCAACAGCAATAACACTTCAACTCAAGTGTAGGTCATGAAATATAATAAACGTTGATTATACCTGATCTATGGATAAAACAGTTTATCTACTGCTAATAACCAAACCAATGGCAAAAACTTGATGGCAGAAACTGCAGCTTGACAAAAACTGTCTGATGGCAAAAACTCTTAATTGGCAGAAACTGCATGATAGCAGAAACTCATGATGGCAGAAACTATTAATTGGCAGAATCGGCATGATGGCACAAACTGAAACTTTAAGATGGCAGAGACTGTTAGATGACAGAAAATGCATGATGGAAAAAATACACCATTGAGTAACAAGTTTTTAATTTCCGTACATCCAAGATATGTATAAATCTTACTGATTTGTACATGTCTCTTAAGATTTCCCAAAGAAGTGTAAATGAACCATAATATAAATGGATAGATACCACACTAATGGTTAGCAAATATCAGTGATTTCCTGCATGTTAACAATTAAATATAAGTCGACTCAGCTATCTATTTTATAGGGCATTATCTATAACTTGGGATGAAAACTGGATACTTTACAATTAAAGTTTTTTTCAAACTCTTTAATTCCCATATGGCCTGGCAGAATAAGTTTATAAAATAATCATAACAGCTAATTATGCCATTCAGTTTCAATTAGCAACAATACTGGCTTCATTAATCCAGGGAATATAATATTTTTTTAGAATTCAAATTACAATTTAATTATTCAGCATTAAACAGTTATTTCATCATATGGTTTTGATTAATGAACATTAATATTTAAAATACGGGTACAAATTTTGTAGGAAACAAAATCGTCCATCCAGGATATCTTGAAGGATGTACAATAAAACCTTGACATTAAAAAGGCCCCAGAAAATAGTCTTAATATAAAGGGGTCTCATTATCACTTTGAAATAGGGAGCTCGAGCTAAAAATAGAAAATACCTTCAAACATCTTCTTCTCACATAATTTAGATTATTATAAAGCGGGTATGAGATATTATCATCCAACGCTATATAACACAGCTCCAAGGTCTGGCAAGGTATACTGTTAGCCTGTCGAATCTATCTATTCTAAATCACAAACTATTTGCGCATTAAATTTAGCAATTAAACAGACAATGATAGGACATGAGTACTTAAAATTTTCATTTTATCAACCACATCTACTAAGGTAGAACTTTCTGATACACATCATTTAACTTAACGTACAAACATAGCCCATCAGAATCAGAACATAGGTTGTAATTCTGAACCAAAAAAATATCAGCCGAATGAATCTTTTCAAAAAAAATTTAAAAGCAAAATGATCAAACTACAAATCAAACAAAAACATCCACGAAAACACAGTAAATCTGTAAACTGATATAAGGAAGATGCCAAACGTTGGCATTTAAAAGTTATAAATAAAATACAACAGGGACATAAAACACGGAAACTTGTACAGTTTTGAGTTGTACTTTTATTGATTACCTTGAACTATATTAAAGGAAACATGATTATTTCAGTCATGCAATTGCAGTTTCAAGACAAGTAATTGTTTTTTTGTAAGGGGGGGGGGGGGTTAGTGTAAGGTTGGGGGGTGGGGGTGCCATCAATGGCATGGTGGTGTTATTTATGGGGAAGGTGGGATATTTTGGTACGCGTTTTTGTCTAGATATCCTTTTTGTAGATATGAACAGTGTTATGTGTAGGTAGCTCTAAGAGGTTTTAGGGGCCTCTAGGAAAATTATTGGATACTGAAATGTACATTCTATAAGTTATCTATCATGCACAGGGACCGATTAAATTCATACAAAAAAAAATATAGGACACATTTACAGAAAGTTATGCATTTTACATTATTTCTAATTAAAACAAGTAACCAGTAGGTTAGAATTACAATATCCTGAAACAAACAGAATTCAAGTTATGTAATACCTTATCAATACATAAAACGATACAACACGTTTATAGAAATTTATAGGTTTTATATATCATTGTAAAATTCCTGTCAAAACAAGTTTGGTTAGAATTTCAATATTCTAAAACAAATTGAATTCAATCTATTGGACGGCTTTACAAAACATGAGCTATCTAAAATCAAGAGCTTACCAATGATCTGTTTATTCGTTAAATATGCAACAAACAAACAAATTTAAATCTGGGCATAATCATTCCTGCTGACTGAAGGACAAGTTTAGTATTACAGTACTGTAAAGCTGATGGCAGATTTATTCAACACTTTCCGGGATACTGTTTTTTTTCTTGCTCACCTTTTGTATTTTGGATTTTGCCATTAGAAACCTTAATGAGGTTCGGCATCAAAAAATAAAGTCAGTTGGGTAAAATAAATTTGTGGTTATTTTCATTTTTTTTAAATGAATATAAATCAACCAGCAAAGGGCAAAACAAACATAGTTCATCTGATTTTTAAAACATTATAAGTAACAATTATTATGAATGAATGTGATAAATGGTTCACATTTAGATGACAGTAAAGGTAGAATATATAATATAATGTTAGTAGAAATTATCAACATTCGTTTTATAGGCACAACAGCAATGCAGCAACATTTTATTATATTGAGATAATTCACATCTAGAATCTTATCTGAAATGTTGCTAACACATACAAAATAATGGAGCCATTAAGAACATATCGTGTAATTATGTTTCAATGTAAGATGAATATTTGTACATAGATAAAGTTTCCCTTGAGACAATACAAAATGGGGAATGTTCGGAGGTGGTATGCGGTATGTTAACGAACGTGTGCACGTTACAAACTTGACAATTGCCAAGAATATCAAACATTTGATGCAGAATTACAATAATGAAATATTATCATAGAACATAATTTGTCTGTGGTGAGCTTAAAATTGAAGTTAACAGTAAATAAATAGCTTACTAAAACATAATAATGACAATTTCCCTAAATTCAAGAGAGAAATTATTAAACAAGGAGAGAAAATTGGAGAACAAAGTTATTGAATAGTGTTTGAATAGAACATCCACAACGCAGTCAAGCCTGTTTGTGGCCACCTCCAAATATAGACCACCCTGTGAAAACTGTCATTGATTATTAGGACAAACTGACCTCCGAATAAAGCCATCTGTCAATAATGGCCATATTTCTCTTCCCAAGGGTGGCCTTTGTTCAAAGGTTGGACAGTAGTTAGAATACTTAATTTGACATCAACAAAGTTTAAAAGGGGAGATAATCATACGGCATATAAGTAATCATATAAGTGAAATTTGAAAGCTTAAAATTCTATCAGGGGACTTTTTAAATCAGACAAGGGTTTAAGTTCTGATAGAACAGCACCATTGACTGACAGAGCCCCATATTAAATAATACTTACTTTTGATGAATATGCAAAACTGATTAAATTTCTCTGAAATATCAAGTCATTTTGGAGCCTCAAAATGTTAAATAATTCTGTGAAGCTTCCATGATGCTGAGTGCATAGACAATACAAATTGACGAAACCTACGAAAACATGATTAATTTGAAATGCTTTCCAGTTTGTTTATGATCACATTCGGAGTACAAAATCCATAAACCAATATTGAATATTCTATCATACCACACACATTGAGATTTATTCAATGTTATTTGGTATGTAACATAATAAAATATCAACTTTTACACTATACATTATAACAAGATCACAAGGCTTAAATACCATGACAACAACGCATCAGAAACAAGGCCATTAAGTACAACCAGACCTAACAGATTGTGAACATTACAAACTATATGATACACTTGCAGACAATAACTAAGCAATTTTGCATCAATCTACAGTTAAAACTCTGCCACCCCCACCCACAACAGAATAAAGCATGTCACATTTACAATCGAAAGCGCACCTTCACTACCTGAAAAGCCAAAGAGCTTATGCAAAAGGTTTTCTGACAAGTTACTAATGATAAGCGATCAAAAATAAGTTTGTACCTCACAGATATCACAGGAAGAGATATGATGTTAACTGATGAGCGGATTGTTTAATTTCTCATCGACGACATACTTTCTTTGTAGAAAACATGAACACAACATTGCAATCATACAAAAAGCCTGACAGTCAAATGGTTACATTTCTACGTTACTGTTACATGATTTTTAAAAACAACAACAACAACAAAACATCAACAACTTTGAGGTCATTTTTTTTTATACCAGAGTATTGGAATGTTACAGTGACCTTGAAATTGCTCTCGGAAATACTGCCACACTTTCTAAATAGATAGAGATAACATAGAATAAAGTTTGTCATTTGATAAATCATCTCAAAGTGTTATTAAATCTCTGCATGATAAGATAAAGAATGGAGTTGATTCATTTCAGTATATCTTATATCGATTTTTTTTACATGTATCTAATTTTTGCTAAATTTACAGGTAAAAAATCACAAAATAATGAAAAAGTGGAAATTTAATGAAAAAGGAAAATAATACATCCTGTGGTAAATTTGCGAATATTAGATCATGATAATTACATTTTGATTCAAATTGCGAAATTTGCCAAACACAAATAAAATGATAAGCAGTACATAAGCTCGATACCAAAGTCATATCAACAGTCACAAAGGTATTACAAACACGACTTCACTCTTATTAACACAAGCACATATTTCACCATTTAATTCTAACTGAATCCCTTTCGCGGTAGGTCATACCCTTTCATGAAAATTTGACAAAAATGTCAATTTCCCTCCATATGTGGAGAAGTTGCCGGCTCCTTGTGGAAGTTAGTACTGGTTAGTATATAGTCCAGGAAAACTGGTTAGGTGAACCGGCCACCATATATAACTGAAAAATTGTTGAAAATGGCGTTAAACCCCAGTGACGATAAGTCACATACAAAACAAACAAACAAACAATTCTAACTTATTTAATCATCATCAATTTTTTACTTGGGTTGGATCAAGACAACATTGTTAACAATTAGTTCAAGCCGGAAAACAGTCACTGAGATTTAGGGGCTAAGATGGCAAGTTTTCAAACTTAAAAATCTAGTGAATGGTTTTCATATCATCCACATATATTCAACAGCTGACAATCAATCCCCAAAACAATCAATACGGTAACACACTTTTAATTTATAAGCAAGGTTTCTAAGGTTAAAAACTGCAATATTTCCTGAGATATGTCTGTAAAAAACGAGCCCAAGTGTTGGTCAACATTCAACAACAGTATCACCTTGAACTTTCATACTCGGGCATGATCGTTAAAATATTACATCGATTAGTTTGACATAAACAGTCATCTAGAGGATATGGTATAATCTGTCTTACAGACAATCTTTCCTCTCAACTATCTCACGTCTTGCTATAAAATCTTACAATATAAGTCTAAGCATGATGTCATTGGTCATATTTTCTTCATTTAATGAATGCAAATTGCCGAACATAAGATGCTTGGCTGGCTGATCTATGACACTGAAAAGTTGGCGTCCTTTCGTACAGACGTCTGCTTATAGCGAAAGATAGAGTCCCAAAACTAATATAAGCGAGGCAGTAATTTGATTGGATAATTTTGAACTCCCACAATGCATTCATTATACATATTTAGACTGTTTCAGTTGGTGCCAAATTTAATGCAGCAGTCAATATACCCCCATGTGGTCATGTCCTACTGATGAAAATGTGCAATATTTTCAAAATAAGTCAGCTGACTAAAATCTGGGTGTCGGGAGGGGGGGGGTAATATATAACCTCTGCGCAGTCAGCATAATACGTAACTAGAATTAAACATTAAAAAGAGAGAAGTTCTATTTTACTACTGTTACAACTTGTAATGTTTTTCAGTACCAATCTGAGACTCACATGTCGCATGCTATATAACTATCAACTAGAACTGGCTGAAGATAAACTATCAATAATTCATGGTAAACCATTCATAGGTTACAGAGATCCAGAGAAATATCTAACCGAACAACAGAATCGTCATACAAGAAGATTAAGATGCATAAATATTCAAAATTTTCAATTTTGTTTCTATTTTAAGCACCGATCTCAAACTCTAGGGACGCATCAATAATGGAGATGACAGCTTACTCAGCAACCCAATACAAATGTTTTACATCATAGATCGTAATTAAATAATTTCAAAGAAATTGTAGATTACATAACTACTGATAATAATGTCATAATATGAAATTGCAGTAAGATTAATAATTGGGAGAAAATAATTTCATTTCCATCCCTAAATTCCTACATTTAATGTTTCCTGAAAATAAAGAGATTTTATAAAACAATAAAAAAATGCTGTTGAAACCAGACCCATGAAACAAACTTCTTTTAAACCATCAAAGAGGACCTTTATTGTCTAGTAGTTATGGTCTTTGACTAGTAATCATTTGTCCCTCGATGCTGTGAGTTTGAATCCCACCCGGAACCAAATTTCAAAAGTAAGGAAGTTGTCTATAGCAAGCATATTAAAAGTCAGTGGAGTTCTACCTACGTGCACGCCTGGAGTCTTCCTCCACCATTTAAGCTGACAGATGATGTGATGTTAAACCCCCCCAGAAAAAAAAAAACAATCAGATCTAATAAATAATCAATTACAGGTCTAAATAAATCTAATTCCTCAATTATACAACAAATTAAATTTGTTTTATCTGTCTGCATTTTTAATAATCAAATTAATAACATGTTCTTCAATATTAAGCCAGCCTTCAAGTCTACTGTTTTTGAACAACAAAATTTCATGTTTTCAATTTCATGCTAATGAATGAGTCTCAATTCAAATTCTAAAATGCTTAACCATATTATGCTAAATGAAGCTAAAGCACCTGTTTTAATAAGTTATTAATTACATTCAATCGCAAAATCATATTTGTATGGATCCCATCTCCACATAATAATCATTGACTCCTGTCGGATATTTAATGATTGCAAATTCATAAATCAAACATCGCTAGAGTGAATTCGTTAAAACAAATTATACCCATTCAGATAACTAGCAGTTTAAGAGCATGTATTAAGCTTGTAATATGTTTGAAAGAAAAACATGACAGTGGTTATCAACAGCAAGTTCCCACAGAAATAATTCCAGACCTTCGGCAGTAATTAAGACAAATTAAGAGCCACTAAGAACCTCGTTAGCAACTATTTCATTCCCCCCGGTAACCACATCTCAGCAATTGAAAGATCAGAGCAAACAGAATATTGGAAATGGTTTATACTTGGTTCAATTATTAGTAAATATGATTCCACAAATAAGCAGCTTGTTTTAACCTATTGTTTAGAAACTTCAGATTTTAAACATAAAATGTTATTATCCCAATCAAGGCTATAGAGAAGCTTTATATCAAAATTAGGCTCTTAATACGATCAGATTGAGAACAATTTAAACCCACTGGATGAAAATTTCATCATATCATAAAAAAGTACTCTGATATTTTGTGTGATCACTAACCACGAAGACGGAACTGAATAGAACAGAACAGTGCAGTTCAGTGCAACACAGGACAGAATCTAATTCATGATAATGCACACACATACATTAAACATTACAGCACGAATTTCAGACAAAAAAATGATTGGCAATAATATCACAATAATATGTTCGAGGTTTTATAATTATGATGTAAAATGCGATAATGTTGTACATTATATAATGTTGTATGAACTATGTAGTCCACATAAATTATCAAGTCATTTAGCATGGATGTTAATTAAGCCAATTAAAGCATTAGACAGAAGAAAGAGAACACAGACTATAATATATGACAGTTTTTTTACTGATCTCCATTTCCACTTGGCCAAGAGAATATTTAATGACAGCAATCGTAAAACTACTTGATTACTGACTACAAGAAAAAATTCAACCCACTGATACTTTTACTGGAGCAGCTATTAGGAAGTACTTCCTACATGTAATTAACTTAATCATTTTATGGCAGCATACCTAATGAATTACGATGAATTAAACTATAATCTTAATAATAACATCGATGATGGTTCATAAGAAATGAATAAAGGTGATATGCTGCTTAATAAAAAAAAATCATTATCTCTTAGATTGATAAAAGATTCTAGGTTAACTTCTTCAATTTTTTTACTTAATACAAGAATTTGCATAAAATCCAATATAATGACTAGGATATTGTATTATGTTTTACAGACTGGTTGAACCATGAGAAAGTTATCATTGTTAAAAAAAAACTTCATAGAATAATCAAGTTCAGAAGTTCAAAAAGACAATATTTTGTTCACAGAAGCCATAGGAAGATGTTTTAATGAACATAAACATTTGATTCTATCTTGTTTATAGCTTCACAATTGTTTCAAACTGTGAGATAGGCCACAATAAAACATGTGTACTTATCTTATGATTAGAAATCTGTAAAGGAAGATGTGAGGAGGGGTGGAGGAATGGAAAGGCGGAAGGGAGAAGTGGAGACATCTTCAGTGAAAGGGGAACATTGCAGAGGTGGGGGGACAGGTGGAAGGGTAACATTGCAGAGGGGGAAGATGGGAGGGTAACATTGCATTGGGATGGAGAAGTGTAAGGGTAACATTGTAGAGAGGGGGAGATGGGAGGGTAACATTGCAGAGGGGTGGAGAGGTGTAAGGAAAACATTGTAGAGAGGGGGAGAAGTAGAAGGAGAACATAGGATGAAGTGGAAGGGGAGACATGACAGAGGGGTGGAGAGTTGGAAGGGGAACATGGTAGAGGGATGACAGAAACTGAGACTTGAACCAGTCTATACAAACATATGCTATCTGACTTAACGCTAGGACAGATTTTATTGAACTTTTGCATGCAACTGCTTTATAACAAATCATCCAAAATCAACCACCTATGTTGCTTTTATTGTAAGCTAAGATACAGTTTATATTATCACGATGACTGTTTAAGACAGACAAGAATAGGAGTACTTGACAAGGTTCCTATATTTAATCAGAACTAAATATATAAACATATCCGCTGGCTAGTGTGTGAATTGTGGTTTGGCTTATATTAAGTGAAGTGATAAACATAAGGAATAACATGTTTATGACTGAAAATACTCTCTCACTCAACACTGAATACTTCATATAAGACATTTATATTAAGTTGCCATATGATAGTCTTACAAACTAATAATAAGCACCCTACTTCATCCTGACATTTCTTGCATGCACAATACATGATCACAGAGTTCTGATATTTCTGATATTTATAAATTTATAGCAACAGATTATGCTTTCAATACTGTTGGACATTGTATTACAACTCTTATTTTGATATTGCATAATTAAAGCATTTGTCATTAAAAATATCATACAAATGAATTCTGTCTGTGCAATGGTGTATTTATTCAACATTAAGTCAGTAACATAGAGATCACAAATCCAATCTCAAAACAATTTAATTTTTTCTGGAATTCATTAAACATCTAAAACAAACCGTTCTTCTTTCAGGCATATAACTATAAAATACTAGACTGGTTCATAAATATAACTTAAACAGGTCACGGATCAATGAACTATACAATGCAGCCCAGTCTATAAAAAGTCACCTTGACAAAGTCATAAACAACAACAACAACAACAACAACATGCCCAACAGGCAACAAAATTACAATTACCAACACACAAATTTCCATGGTGCAAATCTTCAAACAGATATTTCCCTCTTGAATTTATCTGTATTGTAACAAATACAGAAAGATTCATTCCTGAATCAGACAGTCTATGACACCATCATTATAACTCTGTACAGAATTAAACAATTTGTGTCTGCATTTCATGAAACTGGGGTTGACGTCTTGTGAACATAATACACATACTGTTTGTTAATACGCCCACATGCCAAGGGGATGACAGAGGCACCTTGCAATTTTTTATGATCAAATGCTATAAAATATATTTGTAAAGATGTTCACATTATGGGATAGTCTACTGAACAAATGGTTTGGGAAAAAACAATCATTTCAATTGTATTCTTGTTTTCGATTTTTTTTCGTATGATTTAAATGAACAACAACAACAACAACCACATTATCTACAGTAGTATCAACAACAGCATTAGCAACATCATCATCAGTAACAACAACAACAACAACAGCACAATGACAACAGAAAATTACAAAATGCAATGACTTCACAAATAATTTTTTTCTGTACCATTTTGTTAAAATTCTAAAGTCGATTTCTCTATTGCATTATACATCAACTACAATCTATTGATTTCAGATGAAGTAAGATTTTTCATTGAATATTTCGTCTCAATATGCAGGAAATTAAAACTTTCTGGGGTTAAATAAATCATTACAGGACACTTACACACTTGTCTAAAAGTTCTCAAGACTAGAAGAAAGTGCTCTACAAATTGTTAATCATTCATTTCCTTTAAATAAATAACCCTCAATAAAAGAACATCCATATTCCATTGATTTCTGCCAACAAAATTAGAACATAATCAAAGAAGGATTTATTGAATACACATGTTTCTTATAGTGTTTACAAAGATATTGCATAAAATGCAAAATACTTTCAAATGATAATTAATTGAACAGACATATTTTGCTTTGAACGGTAAATGAATCTTTTCTGTTTACAAGTTTAGAGCCTATTGGCAGCAAATAAGGGTATAAATAGATTAAATCAATATAAAGTCATTCGGCCGAGGGAAAACAAGGTTATAATCATTGCAAAACAAAGAATTCTGTAAAAAATATCCTGGAATTCATTAGGAAAAAGCGGAAATAACTCAAATCTAGTTTCCTGTTGAAAGAAAGGAACAAACTGTCGTAGAATACATTAGACATGCAAATAGTGCTTTTTCTCAGAATTTAAGAGCTGTGCTAAGTATTATAATGTAGCTTTGACAGCACCTTGAAATAAATATGAAAAATACTACAACTAAATATGAATACATAATATACATTAACACATAATTTACAAGTGAAATCAAGTGAATGGTATTAGTGGTTTATCATCCCTGACTAGTAATCGTTAGCTCCTCAATGTTGTGAATTCAAATCCCACCTGGGACCTCACAAATTTCACATGTGAGGAAGCTGTCCAGCTAGCTTAAGGAAGGTAATTTTTTCTACCCGTGTGCACACCAGGGGTCTTCCTCCACCATTATAGGTGGAAATTCACCAAAAAAAAAAAAATTACTACAATGACATTCAGGGACTTATTTCAGACTTTCCATCATAAGCATTAAAAAAAACTACAAACATGAAATTTGTTAAAATCAGATCTAAACGGTAGACTCTGTCTATTTGAGTTTCACGAGCATAGCAGACGTACACCAAATATCACATTCATACAGGGTCATCTATTATTGCTTCAACAAAAGAGAAAAGTTGTGTTATGCAGAAACTTGATTTATATACAGAAACATGACACTGAGATTTTGAGCCAAGACTTTTGCTTCAGTAACAAACTGTCAATTCAATTTATTATGCAACTATTGTCTGGCAACAGGAAGGCGCAAGGGTCACAAAATCATTCCAATACTGCTAATATTTAAAGAAATTTAATTGGTTGATAAAATTCCCGATTGCTCAATCTTATGTCTTATCTATCAAATTTAATAGAACTTTACGGGCCAATGTAAAATGTAGGAATATAACATGAAATCTCCAGATAATATCTGATAAATGATGACTTTATTGCATTATGGGATATGATCAATTTAAACCGCAAAACTGAATTGCTTCTTAGTAACAAATCTCCCCACAAAATGTGTATCACAGCCAAAAATGAATCAAAACTGACATTTTCTGAATTATAGTGACAATACATTACATAGAATGAGCACAAACGAAATGTTGCACAGCGACATTATTTTAGGGTATCAGTGGGTCTTAACATTTAAATAAACCATATACAAAAGAAACTGACAGTCTGTATGTGATTTTATATCCAATGTTGTCTCTACTTTCTGTATGGACTAGAACCATTGTCAATAGAACTGGATACTGATAGGTAACTATAGAGTACATTTGCTTGTCAGGAATAATCAACAATAAAATGCCAAGTTATTGATGTATCACTCAAACAGAACAATGAAATTTGTAGAAAAAGTTTGGTTCTTCATTTAACGCATGAACTTAACACATAACATGTGCACGTAACACATAATATTAGTACAATAGTACATACCACATGTACATAGCATATATCTTGTGATAGTAAACATATTGAGCATTGAGCACATGCACATGCCATGAGCACATACCACATGTGTAGAAAACACATAACATGATTATCAAGCACATAACACATGTACATAGCACATAACACATGTACATGACATAACGCATAAACAGAGCATGCTACACATGCAATTAACCAGAATCTGTTTTTCTTGCAAAGGTTAGAAAAATAAAAGACTGAAAGACTTGTTTATCAGAACCTGATGTTCACACTATGTATGGTATTTGTATTCCATTTACATTCACAGAACATGTTCTGACACAGTATACAATGTAGCTCCCTCAGGTTCATCAACAAAAAAAAACTTGATTCTTCAATTAATGTTACAGGGTCAACTGTTCAAGGGAAAACCATTGTTATATAAATTAGATTTTCATGTAAATCAACTGAATTCTTGTGTGGGTCTATAACTAATGAAAACCAGTTGACTTCACTGAACACAAAATTAGTTTGTCCAAACAAGCATCTAGCAAGTATTTCTGTTATTGCTGATGCACAAATATTTATTGTAACAGATACACAGTTTTAGATTTTAATAAGTCCAAAACAAATAAATAATGTTTTTAATAACCAATTTTTGTAAAGTTTTTAACAGCAAAATCCACAACATGAACATATATATGGACAAATCATACTTTCAACAGGCAAAAAAGTGTTTTGAAAAAAAAATACAAGAAAGGGAATGTTTTCAACCTACCAACTTTAATTATTTTAGTCCAGACACACACAACTTGTTTTCTAGCCTAAACTATTACTGAATCAACTACATTTATCAATTTTAAATTGTTGCCAATAAAAAAAACTGACAATGTAATGTATGGAAACAACCCCAAATTTACTGCAGACAGATAAAAAATATTAATCTCTAGGCATGTCAATTATTGGGCCATCAATATTAATATGCCAGAATAGCAATAATATTAAATACAAATTCTTAATACATAAATCAACAGAGAAACACAATCCTCCGTTCAATAACCAATCAATCATAAACGTTTTCCGAAAACATGTCATTTAAATTCACTTTCGCATTTCTGCAAAAACTAAAATTGCCATAGATTTCAAACAGACAATTTCATTACGATATCATTACATGTTTTATGTATCTTGTCACATCAAAACTGTCAATATGGAAAGATATATCTTGAAACTGAGTTTAGTACAACTAAATTAGTTAATACTTTTTAACAGCCAGCTGTAAAAACATCATAGGGCCTTTCGTTATGGTCTAAGATAGTCCACAGGACCAATAGGTCTAAGACAGTCCATTTGACCATGGTCTAAGACTGTACATAGGGCCATAGTCTAAGAAGGACCATAATTATGATCATGGTCTAAGTTTGACTACAGTGCCATACTGAATACAGTCATGGTCTAACACAGTCCATACTGTATTGGTGTATGTAATAAAGACAAAGGACCATGAGACATGGGGCCATGGTCTAGGGCTGTCCTTATTGCAATAAAGTCCATAAGACCATGGACTAAAATAAACAATTGGATAATGATTGGAGACAGTCCATTGGGTCATCATTGTATTTCCCAGAGATACAATGAGTTTGACTCACAGAGACAATAATGTTATATGATATTTAGGTATGAGATTTCTTTACAATATGTCCTAATGTTGATGATTGTAGTGTCAGCCTCCACTGACTTTAAGCATGTTCATCACGTTTTCAGACAGGAACATGTCCATATATTGTTTTTATTTCATTCAGATACATAATGTATTATATGTCCAAGTCAATTGCTTGGCATGGAGCCATATTAATAAGGCAGCCTTCTGATTTATGATAAGATGTCTCACATTTATCCTTATGTACAAACACTTGTTAACAATTTGTCCTTGGACCATTCACTAAAAAGTGTGTGTGAAGGCAAAGAGCTGAGATTTAGAATAAAATATGATACAAAATCCATGACATGCACATTGCATCCGGGGCCCAAGGTTTATAAGACTCCATGCTCAAAACCCAATCTCCACATTTCTAACGTTCTAAAATTAATTATTATAAGCCCAAATCAGTATTCAAACACAGTATTCTTTATACAAGTCAATTATAGAAAAATTTGTACAAAATAGGTTGAGATTGAAGATGTGAGTTTGAAAATCAATCTCAAGTTATATAACCATAGACACGGGACTTTAGCAATAACACATTCTAAGTCTAACTCCCATCTATGAAACAAGAAATCCTTTAACAAGGACGTAGATCTTTTGGGGGTATGACATTCAGAATAGAACAGAGATCTTAAAAAAAGGGTCTGTCACATAAGCAATCAGTTACAGTAGAACATGGTTAAAGTGAATTCTTGGGGACCCAAATAATTATTTCATTACATCAATATTTCCATATTTCCACGTCCATAACAATGAAATAAGGAATGGTGTGTCCGCGTGAATTAAATACATCACTGTACCTGATTCTACAGTGTAACCGAGTTCATTATTACCTTGTTTTACTGTCTGTGGTTTAAATATCTCGTCATTCTAACATTATTGTCATCTAGACATTCACCCTGTACCAGAAATGGATCATGTATCATTACCAAAAATTTCAACTATTTTATTGCATTTCATAAGACAATGGATCTTCAATATACCATAAATTTCTACTTTGCCACAGAAAAAGAATACGACAAATGTTTGAACAATAGACTTTCCATTATCATACAAAACTAATTTCCGGCCTTCCATTGATGAAAAAAGCTTTTAATGCAATATACACTTTCTTAGAACAAGAATTTAGTATTTTCCCTTCAACTAAATGTGACATACAATATCAAACACTAACATACAAAATAAATTATCTTTGAAATGAACAAGGAAGAGTCAGTATTCATGTTTAATGAATTGAAAGCAAGCTTGCAATCTTAGGAAGGCGCCATCTCTGTTATTTCTCAGAAAAGCTAATTAAGTACCTCACCCCAAGAAACTTAACGTTTATAATCTTAATTAAATTACAGTCAGATTTAATTTGTTTTTTGGGGCAATGAACAGCAAATACACAATATAAATTCTTTCTGAAGGGAAAAAAGTATTCAATCAATTTTTTTTAATATCACATAAAATTCTAAGAAATAATTCATTTTTTATTTAAGTTAATTTCACTGAATTGAAAAACAACATAAATGCCAAGTTGCCATTTAACATAATGGTTGAGTGGTTATGGTCTCCAACTAGTTACCACTAATACCTCATCACTGTGTGTTCAAATTTGACCCAAAAAAAAATTATCCAAAAGGATGCTGTTTGGCTAGCTTATGGAAATTGGGTGTTTCTGTAAAACAGAGTTAAAAAAATTCTAATGGGGGCCTCTGTGGTTAAGTAAATATAAAATCTGACTAGTAATGACTAGCCCTCACCACTCTGAGTTTGAATCAAACCCAAGACTTGAAAAAAAAATTCACATGTGAGAATGCTGTTAGGCAAGCTTATGGGAGGTCAGAGGTTCTGAAATGCAGAATTTAACATCAAACGTCAGCTGTATAGGAACAATTGATTGTATAAGAGTGTGTTAAAACAACACAATCAGAATACAGGATGGACATCTAGTCCGAGTCTGACAGAAGTCATATATACTTAGTAGCCAGTAGTAATAAAATCTGCATTTAAACAGCATGTACAGAATATTTACAGTCTTCTTCATAAAAACAAAGTGTTCATATCGAATGACATGATGTATAAATCATATATGGCTAGGGCAGGTGAGCCATGCAGGGAACAACCAGTAACATGTGTAGGTAATGAAGTTGTTGACCAGCCCATCCCCCCCCCACCCCGTTATAATAGTGTTGGTTGATTTTATACAAAATTAACATAAGAAAACGGTCCAGACAAGTCAAGAAAAAATAAGAAATTAAACATTAATACTTCTGATTTCGCTGCTGGAAATGTAACACAAAAAATTGGGTTGGAGGGGTAACAGTATACACATCTATTTTTTTCTGGCTTAATGTTTACTTATAGTCGACAGATTCATGACTGTTAAATTTATCGTTACAATTAAATACATTGATAAGTCGGACTGTATTTGATTATTTTGGACAGAAGGGCGTTTGTTATTAAAAATGATGAATGTAGGCCCGCAGACAAGAAAATTAAACATTTACAGTGTGCTATAATTTATTGTCATTGTCTATAGAATGTTCTTTTTACTAGAAACTAAGCGAATAAACAAAGCTTTTTTATATCTGAAACCACATCCATTAAAGTTATTCCGAGAATGATGTAATCTAGAGAAGTAGTACATTCGTAATTCCCTGGTTACGCTCATAATGAACAAACTAGACGATAAATGTAACAAAAAAGATACAGAAACATGGACTGTTATCTAAGTGTGAAAGAATTCTTAGCTTTCCATGTCTTTGATAACGCTTTATACATAGAATATGAAATAGATAATTTTCAACAACATTTTCCCATTAGATTTTAGGATGTACAAACTAACTGCCTGTTTAAGCTCCATGTTTAGATCTTGCTGCCTAACTTTAACATAAAATGTTCAAAAAAATTAATAAAGTCTGGTATTTTCTGCATTCAATTTAATATACCAGAATAGAACAGAACAGAGTAGTAGGGTTAAATATTGCACCGAGAGCCAGGGTTATTAAGTGGCTTTTCCAACTTTAACACAGGGAATTGAACCCAAAGCATACCGCTGGCTAGAACCACCAACCTCTGGTAAGCCAGCTGGACATCCTCCTTACATGAAATTTTACTGGTCCCACTGGTGAGATTCGAACTCATAGCAGGGATGGGCTAGTTATTACCAGTCAGAGACCGCAACATCTCGACCACAAAGGCCCAGAACAGACATAAATCATTCATCCTATCCATTTAATAATTGTACAGAAAACCTCCACCCTATGATCCAACATTTTATAAAACAGCAAAGTCAATATCTGCAAGATCTGATAAATTCATCTATCCTCAAGGTAGCTTTAAAAAATATTGTTATCTCGGTATAAACATTACATAATCTTCATATCAATTCCCATCAGCTTTCCGTTCTTTGAGTTATACAAGTTTGATTTCCTCTGAAATCTGCTTAATACCCGTGTATGATTTAGATCAGTAATACTCGTAATCTATTAACCAATACTTAAAAACAATAGGATTCTATCAAAAATAGACTTTACAGTCTATTACAAACACACTGACTGAAAGTTCTTAGACAAAAAATCTCCGTGGTGGTATATACTTATCTTCTATGAAATCTTACTTGCCAGAATATTTTCTTTTCGTGTATAAACAGCTGTCAAAATAAAAAAAAGGAACACTGTTTTTCCGACCATATTAACCTCACCTAATAGAATCTTTATGTAATCAATTTGCACATACAATGTGTTAGATAATTGAATAATTGTTTTTATAAAACTAAAATTTATAGAAAACGAGCAATATCCAGGTGAAAGAGGTAGTAAGTCGTGATAGAGGAATCTAGCTTAATAAGACGTAACAGCCATCTGTCTCTATTCAAATGCGTATTATATAAATGATCCTTTAGAATTCTCTTATTCACACCTACAAATATTCCCTAATGTTTAAATCATCCATTATTTCCCAGAAAACATCACTTTAATAGTAATACGCAAATCAATTAAAAATGAACTTCAAAGAAAAAATTGAAACAAAGAATTTATACCTCTCCTATAATACTGGATCTAATTATACACAATTGACGCCTAATTATACAAGACATTAATCCTAGATTACGTAATTTCACTAATACTAATGTTTCTTATATATTTTCAGGTTACTGGCCTTTTGATTATATCTTATGTGATATGTATGTTACCTGCGATGTACTAATGTGCACGTCATCCATTCTGCATCTTTGTACAATATCATTGGAACGCTACCTTGCAATAAGCAGGCCACTTCTTGTACGCAACAAATCAAAAGGTGTCGTGTTGACTAAAATAGTGCTAGTATGGATATTGTCATCAGCAATAACGAGTCCCATCACCATACTTGGATTTATGGATCATAAAAATGTGTTGAATAATGATCAGTGTGTTTTAACAAATGAAGATTTTATCATTTATGGATCAACAGGAGCTTTTATCATTCCTCTTGGTATTATGGTGATAACGTATAGCCTCACGGTACGACTCCTACGCAAGCAGGCCGATTTATGTGGTCAAGGGCGCGACAATGAGGGCCAACCAATGATACGTCGCTCAACAAGTCGAAAGCCAATCAAATTTAGACAAGTGGTAAAATTTGAACCAAGAAGAACCAAGAGTTGTCCAGCTAAGAATTGCAAGAGTTACAATCAGTATTATGAACGAACAAGAAGTGTCAAATCCTGCAGTAACGGTGTGAAGTTAAACGTACCCGACGTAGAACTAACCCCTCCGCCATCACCTTTATACAGCAATTCTAAACAAGAAAACGCTGAAGCAGTTGTAGAAGAGAATCATAATGGTATGGACTGGAGGAAGCAGAGTGTGGCTACAACGTGTAGCTCTCTCAGCAATGAATCTCCGACTAGACTTAAAAATTTAATGGCAAAGCATCAGGTGGCTCTAAGAGCTGCCAGTATGCTGCTTTTGAAACGTGATAAAGACAATCAGCATGAAACGAGCAGTGTACAAAGCTCACCTAGACACAACCAAGATGATGTTAACACTGAACAAAAAGCTTCTAAAGTACTTGGTGTGGTCTTTGTGATATTTGTGATTTGTTGGGCACCATTTTTTATAGTGAATATAATGACTGTGCTGTGTAAGGAATGTGAATTCCACCCCTTGCTGATTACTGCATTTGTGTGGTTAGGATATGTATCAAGTATACTAAATCCTATTATATATACAATGTTCAACAAAACATTTAAAATGACTTTCATAAAATTATTGAAGTGCCAATACAAAACAATTCAGAAATCGTTAAGAGTGCGATGGCACAGCAGAAATGGGTACCAGTCTACTTTCAGGACCCATTCTTATTATAGCAATGAGAGCAAGGCCGAGTCCCAGCTCTGATTTTTTTCTATTCTAAAAATATCTTTGTTTATGGTCTAACAATTATTTTTCATTTCTTTGTGGTAATTGTATTGGTTATGTGTCAAGGTAGGTGCTTGCTGACGTACATATAGCTTGTATAACATGATGTGATGCAGTTTTTGTAACAAAAAAACAAACAAGAGCCAGATGTGGCCAATAAATACATATAGATACAAATATATTTATGTACTGACATAGCAATGGAACATGGGGAGGTTATTAGCATGATAGAAAACCTTTCACTGTGGTTCATATTATAGTTTTGCGCATTCAGGTTCAAAATCTGGCCAACTATGTTTGCTTCCTAGAAATAAGATGTACCAGATTTCTCATGGACATACAATATATGTATCACAATTAGCCTGAAACAGTTAGGACCTCCAACATGATACTTAAAACTGACCAAGCTTAAAAAATGCAGTAATATTTGAATTACAGGACATGACAATAAATTCAGCATGTAGAAAGAGGTACAGTGCAACCTCTCCAAAGCAACAACCTTTGGGAAAAGCAAAATTATGTTGTTGTTCTGAGGTTGTTGCTCTAGAGAGGTTAAATTAATAGTGAGGAAAAAATCATGCTGTTGTTGAAAAGAGGTTGTTGCTCAAGAGAGGGCCGCTCTGGAGAGGTTGCACTGTAATTCAAGTCAACATTTCTACACCTGGTCTGTATATCAAATACAGTACATATACACTGCAATGACCATGCCTTATTGTGTTTTATCATTATAGTTCTTGGCTTATTTATTGATTTAGTGTAAAACTAAGAATGTAATAAATTGTTAAATGACAAATAGAATGCTGATTTTTCTGGGATAATTATAAAGCCATATTTATACTGAAGTTTATTTCTAAAGAGACTTCACTCTTGCTTCTTTGTGATTTGTTGGGTACCATTTTTTATAAATTATTAAATGACAAATAGAATGTTGATTTTCTTGGATAATTATAAAACCATATTGATACAAGTGTATGACTATGGAAACTCCACTCTTGCTTCTATACCAGTATGCTTTTCAGTGCTAACAATAAATTTACAGAAAAAATAGTTCTAATGTGACATATTCATACATAATAATTATTTATAGCCTTATCAATATTTATACAGAAAAAATAGTTCTGACAATGATGTATTCATTCACACATGATAATCAGATAAAAAACTATGGGAATGATGATAGAATTACAGCTGAATAAGAGACAGTGTTTAAACTAAGTTAAAAAAATAGTTCCAGCTGACAAAAACATTGTCAATCAAGCTGACACCACAAAAGTTAAGTAAATGTATAAAACTTCCTGATGTAGTACTGTTCATCCAACCATTAATGACTACGAACTGGGAATGGCTAAGGGACTATCTCAATCCTGATATCAGGCACTTTATTTGCACAGAGTTTTCTTTCTTTAGATGAATATCATATATTAAAATAGTGGCACTATTTTATTAATAAACCAATAGTGTAAATTATTCAGGTATATAATCCAAAGTGTTGAGTTATTCCTGGATCCAAAGTATCAGTTCTCTCAGTGCTTTGA
Source organism: Lutraria rhynchaena (assembly GCA_008271625.1). Lineage (NCBI taxonomy): Eukaryota > Metazoa > Mollusca > Bivalvia > Venerida > Mactridae > Lutraria > Lutraria rhynchaena. Next base: position 2,347,176 of record VIBL01000004.1, on the reverse strand, counting down.
TTAATGTTATAGATACTGCACTACATTTTTGATCATAGATTAATAGTTTTGCTTATGACATATTCTGGAAACCCATCAGAATATGTTCTGACTTCAGATTGAGGGGAAATACTTCTCTAATTGAAATCTGAGAACATTTTAAAGCCAAAAGCATTAGCAGTTGATCAATTATTGTCAGTCAGGTTGGAAGTTTTACGTCTAAAATTGCTTGTCCAGGTGAGAAGATATGTGTTTCCACATTTTCACATATTTGGTTGTCAGCTGAACATTAATAGATAAATAGAGAAACTTAGCACTTCTGTTATCAGAATTAATCTTTCCTCAAGAATGATAAAATTAAGAAGTAAAATTATGAATATAATTGATCAGCAAAACAGATGTTGTCAAAATACAGGTGTGATTAGAATCAATTCTTATTTTTCAAATGCATTTTGCTTCAAATCCATTTGGCTCATGGTTCGAGTTTTAAGATGAAATATACAATTAGAACACAGATCTTGACATTTTTTAAGTACGTAACACATGCTGGATTGAATCGGTAAATACAATATGTACATTACATTAGACTGTTTTTCCACGCTGTGGTCCTTTTAAATGTATATTGCAGATCTGTTTTTAACGTAGTAATTTATTATCAAGATTTAAGCTTTTAAATGGTTTCCTTATTGTTTTAAAAGCTTTTATATTTCATAGTATGTGAACAGTCGAAGACAGCGGAAGTATTTAACATATTCGATGGTTCCCTGTATTGCCAAGACCTGTGGGTCGTATTTAACGTAACAGTCAATCAAAACAATGTAACAAAATAAATTAGTAGCAAAGTCTTACAAGATTTGAATAATTGTATTACACAGAAGATCATGTGTCAAAATGAAAGTCAAGAGTGATAGAAATCAATGATCTACTATGACAGAAATACAGACAATTTGATTGGGTAAAACAGATGACAAGAATTAAGAATTCCAATTCTGACAAGCCAAATTTGGCAAACATTACTCATTCAGATCTAATAAATCAAAAGGTCAACAATAAAATCGTACAAGCATAATGTGAACGTAACCGTCTCCCAACAAGGCCTTAATTCACAACTAGGATTAAGCCTTTTGTCCAGTCATCTCACACATCTAACTGGTTGATGGCTGGGACTAAGTCAACTCAGATATTGTACTGGTCAAAGATGAAGTCCAGTATCTTTGAGTTAAAACTATGCATATCCAAACGGAACAACTTGAAAGTCTCCCAAGAAGGAACACAGCAACAAAAATTTCACCATTCATGGCATTTTAATATTTTTACAATTCATAATATCAATTAGTGTAATAATTTGAAATCTTCGATCAGATGAAACCGAAATAGCTAGGAAGAACATGAGAGAAACCTATTGACACTGAAGTTTTTTAAAGGAATTCTATTCCTACCCATATTGGTAAGTACGCTCAAACAATTATAGTGAGAATCTCACACTTTGGAAAAACATTGACCATTTATGCAATTATCAAAGAATCTAATGTCTCTCCCCCCTCCATCCGCATCTTCGTTCATTTCTTAACAAGTTCATTTTCTTGACACAAGTGACACATATAACCCAAACATAGTGCGAAAAAATCTGTCCAATAACCAGATAACTGGATAACCGCAGTATTGAATTACAACCACTCAATGGAGGATGGTTAAGACAAATATAAATCATCATTGACGCCATGCAGAAGAAACTGTAGTCGTAAAAATGTCACGCCTAAAAATACTTAATAATAAGATGGGAGGAGGAAATGAAATCGCAGAGGAGCAACAAAAATTCAATCAGAACTCACCCACCATATTGTACTATATGAAAACAATCAATACAGATATTTGTCTAAGAATGGTAATGAGAGCAGATAAGTGGAAGCACAAGATTCAAACACTTCAAGTTCTGCATTAACACTTTGCCTCATAATACTGCATTTCCCCGCGCATCTGAAGCAGACGGCTTTTGAAAAAATCGTGGCAAAAGAAGCCACTGCTTGTAATGAGTAATGGCTTCTTTTGCCACAATGTTTTCCACTCTGTCAGAGAGAGAGATAACCCAATTTTCTTAAATAAATTGATGTTTTGTGTATTAGCTTTGAAATTGGAAGAGTCCAAAATATGCCTATGAGGCAAAGGGTTAAAGCATTTCAGTTTGTTCTCCCACATCAGAAACTGTGATTCTAGATAAAGGAAAAATGCCATACTGATGTATATAGTCAAAATTAAAGTTACACTGGAACATAGTTGAGATGTTATTTTAAATTTTCATCAAATGACTAAGTACATATGATACAGTTTTGCAATCATGCAGAACAAGAAAAGAAGCGCATATCCTCGAAGCACTCAACATCAGTTTAGAAATATAAACACATAGCACAATAAAGACAAATTTGGCATTCTTCAATAGAAATTTTCCCTCATGCACGCCCTGAGCAAGGGGTTACTTTTCTTAACCAGGATGCACCATCCACCATCCTCATTACACAATAATACTTATGAATACAGCCCACAGCAATTTTACAAAGTCTATCACTCATACATTCCCGCAATGTTACCTTGAAAAATCCAGCAACTATAGCAATATTATTCTCTCAACAACAATAAAAGTGCCATTCTCAATACTGTTACTGACATTTGTGATCATAAAACAAAATCTTGTAAGAATAAATAAGGTTCAAGAATAGTTAAATTCACAGCAGATGTTGCCTCCCTCGTTGTGGTAAAAATTTTTCCCAAGGTAAAGAAATTCACCATGATACAATTAAATGAATTTTGATATACAATTTGTGAAACTATGCTACAGAGATATAAAGACATTATTCAGTTAACAATTACTTAATCATTTGTCACAAAAACAGTTTTTTCACTACACAATGAGAGAAACAAGAAGTCCACTTTAGATTTACTGAAAGTCTGAGAAAGAATAATACTAACAGCCACAGCCAGTAACTAACAGCTCTTGTAAAGCATACCCCTATCAAATCATGGCAGGTTATACTCTTCTATGAAAACTTGACAAATATGCCAATTTTCCTCTACATGTAGAGAAGTTGTTGGCTCCTTGTAGAAGAGTAAGTTAGTACTAGTTGGTATACAGTACAGAAAAACTGGTTAGGTGAACCGGCCACCGTATATAACTGAAAAATTGCTGAAAAATGGTGAAAAAAAGCATAACCCAATGATGAACAACTGTTCAACATTCTACAAATAATGGCATCCGGAGGAAAAGTTATAAGAAAACGAAGAAGAAATCTTTCATCTAAGAAACAACACAGCAACAATTTGTAAGAGAATGTCATTGGTTTCATTATCAATTGTTCCTTAAAGTCCTTTTATTTCTATCTGGAGTAATGTTATAGATAAAACAATAGACAGACTACCAAAGAAAAAAAAACACAAAGATATCTATTTTACAACAAAATTCTCTGAGTCTATCAGTCTGAACAACAGAAATAAACAACAATTATTCAATAAGACAATCTTATATAGCATGGCAGAAAAAGAAACAATCTGAAAATCTGCAATTATCAAACTATAATGTATTTGTCTAAGAATAATATGGCACAGATGTATGTTTTAAAGTCCAAGGTGAGCATCGCGTTTGGTATCTCAGACAGAATAATATTCAGGATTTCAAGAACATTGGACCCCATAAAACTGATAATTCAACCCTTGTGTCTCACAATCAAAAGCCACAAAGAATAACAGGATGATAAATCCAGAATATTTATTCCTTTTCGGGGAAACATTTCAACGGAAACGTCCATTAAAGCCTCAATATTTTTAGAATTTAATGGTTGATATTTTATGGTTGACCAGAATGATTCTCTTCAGAATAACAAAAAAAGAGCCTACATCAAGTCCAAAACTACAAACTAAAGCATGGTTCTGAGGCAAATTTTAACATGTTTATATGACAAACTAAAACAAGTTTCAGAGGCAAATTTTAACAATTTTCTGAGGCAAATTTTAACATGTTGTGAGCTCATTATGTCTTCAGCAAGCAATAAATACATATTCATTTTAAGTCTTACAAGACAATTGAACTACTTCCGAACAAAAAATGACTGGTATAATTACTTGATATCAAATTAGATCATCGCATTAAACTTGTTTGGTACTAACCATGAGTTTAGTATGTTTGCAGTATGTGTGTACAGGAGTAATAAAGACACTGATAAAGCATTTTCATGAGTTCTGCCACAATATTTATGACCAGTAACACAAAACTTTCCAACCGATTCATATATTCTTTTATGTCAGCCATAATGATGCTTTAATGGACAAAATGATATTACATGTATATAAAAAGGGTTTCATAAATAAGACAATTCCCCAAGCATGTTAAACCTGGATTAACATCAGCGAAGAATCATAATCTCTGGGTTTAAAACTGAAATAAAACATGACATAATGCAATAAAAGCAGTATAAAATATGACTTTTGTTATCTCTACTCAAATTCCCACAATTATGATTGCTAACAAATACAATACCACCTGAATGATTTCAACAGCAAGATACTTACTCTTATTCATCTATATGGTGTTAAACATGAAGAAAAGATTGTTTTAATCAAGTCAAATTTCCAACATTTTACGATCTCCGACATTCCAAAGGTTGCGCAATAATTGAAAGGATGATAATAAACTATAAAACGGCATTGCCTGATTCCAGGCATTCTACGAGTCCATGGAAAAGGGCTTAAATATAATTATAGGAATAAATGGTCTAGTCATTATGTAGATCAAAATACACTTTCATGTCAACTTAGGATGATAAATTAGACATAGAAGGTTACCATAATATTACCATTATTGAGTTATATAATAATACGAAAGACAATAATTGTATATTCTAAACCATTATAAACCTTTGATATAAGCAATTGTCTAGCTGGTGCCCCTATGTACAAAGAAACAAATAAATTTAATCACAGGACAAATAAATCATTACATAATATTTGGCTATTTCGGGAGAATATTTGTCCAAAATTGTTACATCAACAGAAATCAAAGATACGCAATTAGCCAAGCATGACAGTATTACAAGACAATGATAATCTATAAAAAGATGACAGGAATAGAATAGCCAACTTTAATAAGCATGCAGGCGTCTGCTGCAGAGAAAATAAAAGTACTTCTCATTTCAAAGCAATAGAAATAATTGAAGATTTCACATCAGATAATATATAAATTGGCTATTCGATACAGCAGGCCAAACATCAACTAGCTAAATATTTGACAAAGCAGACAAGATGGTGCCAAAACTTCTATGACAATAACGGGAGACCCCATAAAACAGTTGCAGATACAAATAGCGATGAGATAACTGACGCTTTAAGAACTAAAACGTGAAATACTGGAGTGTTAAACATCTACTGTGGGTTCCAATGTTTGAATAATATTAAATTATCAAAACGCAATTGACTTGAAAAAATGGTTCACCTTGGCAATAAAGCGTGAACTGTGGCAGACATCAGACTTGATTGAGATATAATTAATCACAAAGAGAACAATGTTCCCTGTTTCATGTAAACTCTATTGATCTCCGTGCACTTCTGAGTTATGAGTCCATCAACCTATCACTTTACATGCATTTGTATTGATTTCTGAAGTACTAAAAATGAAATTGAAACATATTGTATAGTCAATTTCATCATCTTTTATAGCTGAATATCTGTAACATAAAAGCATAACGTCAGACAAGCTACAATGAAAACAACACCGTGACACCAATTAAAGTACATTCTAGTCAGAAAGTGCTTCTGAAGTTTTATCAGGCAGTCAGACATTAATTGAGCATCTCTCCTGTATGAAATACTATACCAGGCTATAATCTTCTTACAGTACATATGGTATATGTATTCCTTAGGGACACCCATTTATAGAAGTCCACAGACTGCATACTGTATCTATATTATTCTGTGTACTTGGTGCTGAAGGCAGGAGGGTTTTTGCTTTCCCCCAGCAAGAAATGTAGAATAAAATAGCTTAATTAGTGTTGTAGTTTGTTGGAATTTCATAAAAACTTTGGAATGAGGCAACCACAGAATCTTGTACAAGCTTTATGGTATGTTAATCATGATAATAGTAATTAAGTTTAAACAATCATGAAGATTGCAGGCAATGTGAAGACTGACAGGTCTTAGTCTTTCCTCCCCCAGCAAAAAAATAATATGGTCTAGGGTAAAATTTGATAATTACTTGCCCATCAAATGTATAAGGTGGGTCAGTTGTAAAAAAGTTGTATTGTCCAGTTATGTTTTCAAGCTGTAAGTCCTCTGATCCAGAAATACATATAGTTTGTAAAAATGTCAGAGAATATTGAAGATTGACAGTTTGTACTGTCTGCTCTGGATGTAACATGTAATAGCTTACATAATGCCAAAAAAGACGTAAACAGCTTAGTTAATAAACACAAAGAATAATATATTAAGTGTAACAAACCAAAGGTTAAAACATTGTCTGACATGTGCTAGAGCGCTCCAACATGAACTGCATATTCAAAAAGACAATCTATGGCACTAACTGAAGTTGATAAAATATGGCATCAAAGATCATTATGTGCTGAGTAACAAAAAAACAAGATAATAAAACAGGAAATCTTTGAACCAAATCAAGAAAAACGGAGCTAATAACACGAGCAGCTGTACCATAGTTAGCTTCTGTTGAGAACTAATTGTTAGGGAATGGTATTATTTCGGAGTTAGCATACATGAAATATTGTTAAACAAGCTTGAAGTATGAAATGTTTATACTGTAACAGTAGAAGTATAATGAGTCAAATTGTTCTTGTTACAATGATAAGGAAGGAAAGAATCATGGTGTAATCATGTAACCTAATCTAGTGAAGAATTCAATACTGATCAGGTTATCTAAGATATCAGTATGTATACATCAATACCTAAGGTGCTTTATATCAACATCCCACATTTTTTTAGCTACCTGATGAAGCGAAGCAGGAAAATATGTGCACCGAACAACTCAAGCCATCCTGGCATCTTATGCCTGCCCTTGTGGCTGATTCCATTAAGGTTGTAAGTACAAAATAGATGTTTTATATGTACATATGGGTGTAGGTGTGTCATGTAATTAAAGTGGGGGGAGTCATAAAGAGTGCAGTATTAGATGGTACATGGAGGAATGGGATTGGGAAAGTAATTGGCTTTGTTCATGGCATCATTCTCTTACTGACAATAGTTCCTCAGTGGAATATTATACACTGAGCACCAAAAGAAAGAATACAATTCAATAATTATCAAAATTAAGAATTTATGGAAGCCATGTAAGCATCAATACAGTTTAATATTTCATTGCATAAAACAAGAAGGTCCCGGACACATTTAAACAGTTTATAAAATAATGATAAACACTATTAAAAAGTATACACTAATGTAAAATGGCAATGGTTCCTGTCACATCAGACTAAACAAAACAATAACATCGAGCCACACTTCAATAGTCAATACTTGGTGTATACTTTCTTTTGGTGTTCAGTGTACCACACTTCAACAGTCAATATTTTGTGTATACTTTCTTTTGGTGTTCAGTGTACCACACTTCAACAGTCAATAGTGTACTTTCACACTTCAACAGTCAATATTTGGTGCATACTTTCTTTTAGTATTCAGTGTATATAAAACAATATAAAAAAAACGATAAAAAAAATAAAACTATTTCCATTCAATGAGCTAAAAATCTTATTCTTTCAAATAATTACAAAAAACGTATATAAGTGAATATATTGAAACAAGGCAAAAAATTGAAAAATAATCTCCACTTCCTGGTTGCTTTAAAAAACTTTAAATTGATCAGAATTAAATCCTGATTATGTATTTCAAACATCATGAACAGTTAAGTGTACATACAACAATTAATGTGCCAGACACAGGTGTAGCTTTTAGTATAGACAACATTCTATATAACATAATAATTACATTTAACTTGCCAAATACTCATCAGATAAAATCGTAAAATTAATATCATATAATACGTTATTATATCATTTAATACACCCTTAAAGTATTAATACCATAATTCAATCTTACAAAAATCAGAGGGTTTACATTGATAGAAAATTAAGATTGTTAAGTCATATAACCTAGAAATATAATTGATTTTAAAATCATTAACAAAATGTTACATAATCAAAAGAAGATAGAGAAATGTCTGTGGTCTACTGTGTTCAGTTAAAGACTTATTATGTAAGTGTTCCTTGTATACAGCATTATGACCATATTATCATGAAACAACTGATGTGAAAGGCATAAAAAATAGCTTCAAATCAAAGTACTGAAAGTATTAAATAGGGACCATTTACTGGTGTTCAAGTATTTGAGCCATTTAGAACAAAATTCTAAATACAAGCAAATTTTAAGTACTTCAGTAATTCTTGACTTCATGTATATTGTCTACTTGGACTAAAGGAAAATTCCACACATTTTGCTTAAACAAAATAGATACAAGTGAATGTATACTAATATATACTACTGTATTAAATGCAAAACATGCGGAGTCAGGATTTTCTTGACATGTAATGCAGAATTCAGCTTACCGAGAAATAAATTACATGTCTTTTTACAGGCAATAAATACCAGCAGTTGAGGATTGAGATTTGTCTGAGCAAATATTGACAAAATCAGCACACAGACCTAACTGCCAGACAGCTCCATGGACAGAATCTAAGAACTATCCACAGTTTAATGAATTTAGTGACAAACATAACAACATTCATTTATCAGTTGTTACATTTGAGACCAAGATAAAATTATTAGAGAACTCACAGAATCCATCATTTCATTGGTTAATTCATTAAAACTGAACTCAGAATTGACCTATCACATGACTGATAAGTATGACTGTCATATAGTTCAGTATTATATCTTAATGTCAAAGTCAAATACAGATCAATTGCATATTTGCAAATTTGACACGTCTGAAAGTTTCTAAGAAGACTACAGATATATGAAATAATAAAATAATTAATCCTCCTATCTTAGTAATTATGAAGTAACAAAGACAAAAAAATAAAACTCAACATAAAAGTTGCGGTAAAAATGACTATGTCAAACTGTTGTCATAACACAAAAAACTGCAGAATGAAATTAACATTTTCAGGGGAAATTAACTTTTCTGGGCTAGGGGAGACGGCCGATATTTGGCCATAAAATGTATGGAAAAAATCACTAATATATCAAGTTTTATATTTCAGTATTCCGGAATGCAGCAATCAAGCACACAAGAGGTTACGCAACAATCAAACATATAACATCATGATGTTTCCCAATTAAGCAATCATTCAGCACCCTCAACCAACAACCTCTAATCTTGGCTGCATCAGGAAAGCCAACATTGGAACTACTTGGAATTTCCCAGATGTAAAACTGACAAATATGGCAGCCTCCATGAAAGAAATGCCTGTCAAGTTTATTTCCTGCATAAACTGCTGTTTATTGTATACTGTGTACTGTAGAAAGTAAAAGATTACACTGCCTGAAAGACAATTCTGCAATGAAAACGTTAGACAGTCGTCGACAGACACCATTTTAAGAACTTAATTGTTCAGTGGTAATATTTTCTCAGCAATAAATCAGCAGCTGCATCGCAAATGTAAAGCGTAAACGTATATGAATCTACTAAATATATCTGAGGCTAGACAAAGGTTAGATGGAGGTATGGAATCAGCCAAGGTGTTCCGAATGTCTCAACTATCACCCACATGCATGACACACACTGTATACAAGCTTATTCTATTCCAGACAAAAAAAAAACTCATACAAACATGCATGAAGAATAAAGTGAAAAGAAATGAGACGTGGTGTTGGGAGTGCTTAAAAAGGTTGAATTTTAAGGCTGTCCGTGAGAATCATGATTAATTATGTGTGAGACCTTTAAAAGTTATACTACAGAGACAAATCTTCACAATCATCTATCATGATTTCCCTCAGATGGCATTTACTGATAATACGAACTAGCAAATCAGAACACTTGGATGTAGCAGTTTCTATGGTTTGAATTAATAACCTATTGCTGTGAATTTAAAACACATCAATATAGAGCATATTTAACATTTAAAAGATATAAATCATACAGACTGATTGGTAATACAACAAGCAATAGGCATTTTCATAGCACTGGAAACAACAAATCGTTAGTTGATGAAAGATAAGGGAGCATGTACAACTTTGAGAAATGATTTTCAAATGACCAAGCCATGAACAGACTTGTACGATTGATGCCATTTAGCTGGAACCATTCACTTATATGATAATGTAATGTTTGAATTAAATCCCTGGAGTTGTATTAAAGATTGATGCTATAACTGGTTTGTTGTTTCTTTCATCATATCGTGATTAGGCTAGCAAAAAAGAAAAAGTAACATTTATGGTTAACCCTTTGCCTCTTAAGCATACCTAGGATTCTTCCAAATTCAGAGAAAATATACAAAACATTAATTAATTTAAGAAAACATAGTGGCAAAAGAAGCCATTACTCATTACAAGCCAAGGTTTCTTTTGCCACCATGTTTTCAAAAGTCGTCTGCTTCAGATGGGGGGGGGGGTGAGTAAATTATAACAACAAATGATGGTGGCTACAAAAATATCGTACAATATTTTCTTTGACATTAAATCTTGTACAAAAATATCAAACAGAGATATGTTTGAAATTAAAGAACTTGAAATAGAAGCCATTATCATAAAATGAAATAAAATGATCTCCAACAAACCCACAGAGGACAAACACCACGCTTCCTACATTTTCTCCCAGTATGACCAAGAAATGTTGTAATACTGTAGTAACTCAGTCGTAGGGGTAGAATCGGTAACACCAACAATGCACTAAGTCTATAACATTATGGTTATCATAGGCAGAGTAAATAGTGAGATGTATATCTATTGGTATGTATATCATAATGAGATCTAAGCTACTGATGTAGTACCTGTTCAAACAAGAATCCATTTATCAATGTATAGGAAAACATTTTATAATCAACTGTATAAATCTATCAACTTTATCAACAGCAATCTCGCCTATAGTAAACTTCCAGAGTTGGTTAGATTCTATAATAAATTCTGGGTATTAAAGTAATTTTTTATCATTCCGATATTCATTTCAAAAAAAAAGAAGAAAAAAAATGGATGAGGTTGACTGACAGACTTCATGGTTATATGAATGTCAATCACTGACATTTGTGTTTGTGTGTGAATGGCAAGGTAAAAGAAGGAACATTAAATAAGCAAGAATGTAACATAAACTAAGTCTGTGAACTATAAGTAAATTATTTAGATAGTTTATAGCCACCAGACAGACAGTAAAAATAAAACAAGTTTTATAAAGCAACATGCCTTTAAGAAATCTGCTCATATTACAAGATTTCTAAGACAAAATGAAATGTTCCATAAACATTGATGTATCACTCATTTTAGAATACATATATAACACAAAGTATGATAAGAGCAACTTTTTTTCTTCAAGCATTATCTTCGATTGGCAAACAAAAGGGCATCATGGGATATATTAAATGAGTGATTTTTTTATATGATCATTGAAAAGTGCTTGTGAAAAAATAATTGTATCTGGAATGTCAGTTTTAAGTTTGAAAAGCTGAAAAAAATAGGAATTTGCACAGAATGATGGAAAATCAAACTGTGGATTATTTTAAATTTCTGAATAAAAAATTATTCAATAACTTGTAAGCCAAAACCATAACAGACCTACTGACATATCGGTTGCATTTTGCAATACAAACATGAGCATTTTGCCAACTCCATACTGTAAAGTCTAGACAAACTTTGACCCTTCAGAAAAGAGTCAGTTAAGTCCGAGCAGTAAATATCCATCCATGGTCATGGGCCCGACATAAATATTCTCTGACATGTTTGTTTGACAAGGGAACAATATGAGAGTCAATATACAAAGCTACTATCTCTAAAGTTTTGTGAATTCTGGATAACAATTGATAATAGCAAATGGTTATGCTTACATATGATTACAAGACAGAACGTTTGTAACACAATACAGAGACGTTAATACAGGAATAATCATATCACTGTGGAAGCAATAATTTAACCTTTAACAAAAAATGAAGATGACTTTCACTTGGTAGCTTCGATATCTCCGAGACCAGCTGACAACAGGAAAAAAAAACAGCTAATTACTAACTAATAAATAAATAATCAAACAAATTGGTACAAGATCCTTTGATTCAAACTCTGCCTACGGGAGAATAACATTTATTGTGATATATGCACAGTAATTATGCATCAACACATGGGAAGAACACTAAATGATAATTTGTTACAGACTGATACAGATTTCTACAGAACTAAGTTCATGTCAATCTTGCTACATGTTAATACACAGAATAACTAGTGATTTCATGCCTAATAAAGCATTGCTTTAACAAAAAAATATAAAAAATAAAAGATGAGGACACAGTATAACTCAAGTATTAAATGAGGACAAAGTATGGCAAAAGTGTCAAATGAGGACACTGTATGATTTGTAAGAGTTTTAGAACATCCCGTACATTGACCCACAACACCTTTCTGCTTTAACTCAGTACTTTATTATCTGAAGGAGAACACTCGTTTTCTGTTCAGGCATCAACAAGAATGATTGATGAAGTAACAAGTGACACTTGAATATAATCTCTACAAGCTAATACTGTAAGTAATAAAATAATTATGTAACTTTCAGTAAGTACAGCATTTTTATTACTTATCAGAAAACTGAGAAGTTTGTAGTGATAAAATAAAATTTCAATTTTTTTAACAGGTTAAAGGTGTTACATTTTGATAGATTAGAAAAAAACTTTTTTATCAGAATGGTAGAAAAAATATGATAAATCTACGAGTGTCATGCAGACAATGGGAGCTCCACCTTAATAAATACTGGCATTCTTAATACACATATATGTATAGTAATTACTGCATTGCTTGAATGAAGACATAATTATACTGAATACAGGAATGTTAGTACAGAAAATACAGAAAAACTTCTACATAAAGACCACTAATAGGACCATGTAGACTGGTCTTTATATAGAGGTGGTCTCACAGTCAAGTTGAAATACAGAGAAAATATTGAAAACCAGTCTGAAAATAAGATATCATTATGAAATGGTCTTATTATTGGGGGAGGTCATTACTAAGTAAAGAATTAAGTTACTTTGCATCATGCAGTCAACTTGCGCCTCGTAACTCTCAGGATGATACTGCTGAAACTAACAGAACAATGGAACAGTTGTTTCATACTAGTAACCCTCACACTGTACTGCAGTATAGAAACCATCAAGTAACTTCTGACAACACCAACCTAAAACTGGCAACTTATCTGTCTACAAGTATCTACCCACTTATTAATTAATCATAACTTGTAAATAATAAGTCGCTCATTCAATAAAAATACTTGGTAAAGTCATGTAATCAATATAAACTGTTAATGTGATATAAATATAGGTATAAATTAATTAATATAAATACCATTGTGCTATCAATGCAAGCTGCCCTTACTTTTTATCTGGCAATTACATTGGCAAGTAGTATTACATAATTATACAGTAAAATCTCGACAATGAGGCCACCTTCAAGACCCTGAAAATCTGAAAATAATAATAATAATAATAATAATAATGACGATGATGATGATGATAATAATAATAATAATGATAATGATAATAATAATAATAATAATAATAATAATAATGATGATGATGATGATGATGATGATGATAATAATAATAATAATGATGATGATAATAATAATAATAATAATAATAATAATAATAATGATGATGATAATAATAATAATAATGGTAATAATAATAATAATGGTAATAATAATAATAATGGTAATAATAATAATAATAATGGTAATAATAATAATAATGATAATAATAATAATGGTAATAATAATAATAATAATGATAATAATAATAATGGTAATAATAATAATAATGATAATAATGAGGTGGTCTCAGTATAAAGTTGAATTATAGGAGAGTTATTGGAAGCTGGTCTGAAAATAAGTGGTCGTTATAACAAGGTGGTAGTAATATTGTAAAAATTTGTAATGTCTGTTTAGACATATAACGGCTAATTGTCTCGAGTTAGGACCACAGAAATCTACTAGAGGACCAGGTATAAGTTAAATTGAAATAAAACTGGTGCCTGAGTCCATCTTTAAAAAAATGTTTACATGCAGTTACATGACAGACTCATTCAAAAATCAGGTCTCCAAAAACAAATTATAGCAATTTTGACACACAGATGTTTTCCATTCTTTATTCCAGCTTTTCTTGATGTCAATACAAGCATATAACAAATTGCCCGTTGTTAAAAGTTAAGGTCGCATAACTGGTGGGTGGCGTATATAATTGAAGAGGGTGTTTTTTTGCTGGACATTAGAATGAGGTACTACGATTAAGGATAAGTGTTGGACATTCCCAACTTCTATTACTTCTAGTCAATTGAAGACCCAAATTAATATTCAACAACAGTGGTTTATGTTACACTGTGTTGATACCACAGACACACATGGGTACTCCAATTAGCAATCTTGTCAAAATCATCTTGTTTGTACAAATTGTATTTCATTTGGTTCCCGGCATCAATTCTTATTGGACTGTTAATTAGGGAACCAGTCATAAAGTCTTTTTGGACAGCTTTGCTCTCCTCTCAAATTTTATCAGAAATTTCTATCGCACCTAGTGGATGCTGTGGGACAAGGGTCATAATAATACATTATGATTCCTTAGAATGAATTATCAACGTACATAAATATTGTCATATTACTTACGTCTTGCTGTGGGTGGATAAGATATGAACTTGTTTTGGCAAAAGTTTGTTGCTTAATTAGTTTTGTAAAGACATGTATATGGTGATTCCAGGCTTGTCTCTTGCTGTGGGTTGATTTAATATGGACTGAATTCTGCGCAAAAAGTGTCAGTAAATTTAAGTACTGATGAGGTTTTGCGTTATATGGTGTTTCCAGTCTATCACGCTTCACTTTGATACCCCAAAGTCTTCATACTTCCTAGGGATTATTCTCTGTTATAAATGATTCTTTTAATAACACCGTAGACAACATGTCTGCACATTTTACTTTTTCAAGCACAGATAAAGGCTTTTAATGATAAGCATTATAAATGTTTTTTTTCTTTTTTACAAATAATCAGCATGATGATGTAATGCGGTGCATTTTCGGTGCATACTGTAGAACAAACAGACAAATCATACATTATAGGCACAAAGACTGTAGTATTTACACCGCATCAACTACACACTGATTCTACAATAGAAATACACTAGGTCGAATTTCAAACCATTTATCTTATAAAATTCTGTTCACGAAAGAACCCAAATAAGTAAATAAACTGTCACGTTTTACAATACTTACAATCAATCCACATAAAAAAACTGAATAATCAAAATAAATGTTGGGTTGAATATACAAAAAGTCCATCTGGTAATCAATGATTTTCTTACAGTGTTATACAATACAAGGTAGACATTTAGAAATTCTGCCTAGTGTAGTATCATTTCACAAACAATATGCTACCACATTTTACATACAATGTAGAAGAACATTTTTCAACAACATGCCAATGAGAGTTCAGATATATTCTCGAGATTTTCTGAGATTAATCTCACCTCAAGATATCACAGATTGTAATTACACTAGTCGTGTGAGAACTGCTAATTCTGGCACCCTTAGTGATCGCATTAATACAATAAGCAGTAAGGGATAGACAACAAATGATCCTGTGACAGAACTATGGAAGAAAGCCATCTCAAATAACGTCAGATTATGTAGCAAACATTACCACGAGACTGTAACAAACTGGCTTAAGTCTAGAAATTAGCATATTCTTGTCACAGATGAATACTTAGCTCATAAATACTTATTTCTCTAAGGAGAAGGTGTTAAATATGTGATTACAACAATTACAATAACTATACAATGTTTCTCCAGTGGTATAATCATGACAGTCATTCATTATACAGTAACTTTACCATCATGTATCGTACAGGGCGTGAAATAGTTCACTTGAATACCAAAATGTTTATAAACAATTCCTATGAGTATTATTGATGATCGGTTGAACTATCAAGCACCGCTGGGTCATCAACTAGTCTCTAAGAATTCCTTTGTTGTCCTAAAACTTCACATCAAGACATAAATATGACATTTTAACATGCACACCTCACATCATGGTCACCACAATTAAATCTAAACTTCTCAACTTAAATCAGTGATGGAAGGTAAATGAATGCATTTTTTTCACCCAAATTAAACAAATACCAAGTCACAGAGTAAGGAAATACACAGAAAAACATGAGAAATTACAAAGCAATCCCTCATTTTAAATACAACGACAAGCATTATTTTCACAAAAAAGGACATTTATCAATCATATTGCATGGAAGGCTTCATTTCTGTTAATTATTTATACAACAACACTATGGATCATTATATACAGAACACATTACTCCCAGCAAATTATACTTAAATTTATTCCCACAGGTACAAAAAGGTAAAATTAAACATTCTTATAGTCTATTGAATACCATAATTATCGTTGAAAACACAATATATTATATATTTCAGATACAAAAACAGTAAAATTAATGATATTTTCCATCATATCCACTGTGATGAAACTGAGCTTCAAATGTACAATAAAATAAAATATGATGCTACACCACAGCATGAAACAACTGAACAAAAAGGATACACATAGGTGGGGAGAGCATAGAAAAATACATAGCAACAATTAAAAAAAATGTCAACTTAGTTTTGATATATTGTCTTATATACAGTCAAACCTGTGAACGAAGGCCACCCTTGAGAAAGACAAAAAGTGGCCTTTATTCGGAGATGGCTGCAAACACAGGTTTGACTGTAGAGATTACATCACGGGAATGTGAATTACATCAAGCAGCTCATATAGAAGTAGATAGACTTGATTCATCATCTTCCTCCTAATATTAACCCTATTGTGACCCCAATTCCAAATGAACAGGATTTGATTCTGTGGACTTTGATTGGTTTACAGGTTTTACAGAACGTACAGTAAAGGTCTTGTAATAAACAGGTGTGTGTGATCGTTCACTGATCAGAGGGCAAATGTTTTGTCATGTTACAGAATACAAACAGAAAACAATCAAATCATATTGCTTTAGGGGACTGTGAAGCAAAGGGTTAAAGAAAATGCAACCAGTCATATTCCTACCTGTCTAAGATTCTTTAACACACAACTTCAAGATATAAAATCTTACCTGAAATGAGAAGAGGATAATGACATTAAGGAAGACGCTATTGATGGTTAACAAAAAACATTTCATATGACTGAAGTCTGTTTACTTACCATGACAGGTCAAAAATTATTTGGATTAGAAAACAAGTTAAGAAAATTAAGAAAGTAATAATTTTTCAGACTTGTAATTGCTGTCTTTCAACTAGAAAGTAAACAAAATAAAGAATTTAAGACATATAAACAAGAATTAAACTCTATCCAATCTTTATCTCAAGTTTTAGCTTTTTGTTCAATGAATAAAAAAAACAGCTGTTGTTTTTCATGACATATATCAAAGCACAGCCAAGATTTCACATCAAGCATACACATTTCTGCTGGTACATTACACCCATAAGAGAGGGATGTTATACAATTCTGTACAATAAAAAATCTTACATGTTTTATGTCAATATTATGAAAGTATACATAAATGATGTTATCAGACAAGAAAACAGAAATCAAGACGAGATTAAAGAGCGAGAAAGAGAACATATTGTTCCGTACAATGATTACAAGTCCAGGAACAAAGAGAGCTAGTGCTCAGTTCTTCCTCCGTAGCCACTTAATTGTGTATTGTTACATTCACTAATTGGTATCATACACAATCAGTATCAAGGTGCTCCTGACTTCGCTAATGTCATGTTTTCTCTATAAAAGTTCCAGTTATCAAATTTATGGATAAAAACCAGGCTTTTATCACAGAAGTTGGTGTTTTTTTTAGAGTAACAGGTTGGAAATTAATGTTGTAAAACCGCCACATTGTTAAGCAATCGGAGCTTTCTAATTTATTGACTTTACAATATTGTACTTAAAACATATCTGACATCTGGTTGATAACTAGAATATGAACAAGAAAAACAACATATTTGAACGAGAACCACTACATCTAACAGACACAAAACATGTGACGACACAAAGTGGAGCATTACCCTAGATAATACATTGCGCAAGTCAATGCGATAATAATGGCAAAACTACAATAGAGTACTTAGTACACACTTTGTGTTAACAAACTCAGGGATCAATGTAACAGATTCAATTAAATAGTAGAACATTTAACAGACCTAAAATATGTTCAACCATCATACATAAGTACTCTTCACGTAGCGATCAGTATTTTATATTCAAATCATGACCGGAAACTCTGACAGAACAGCAAGACGGAAACCAGATACTAGTTGGTCTTGATTAATGTCGACAAAACATGCATGTTTATCTTAGACACTTCATTTAGTACATCAGTTCTAGAATAGAGGTGACAATATCGACAATTGTGTTTGAAGTACGCAGAATAAAAAACAAGTCATAATAACCTCAGAAACATGATACATGAAACACTCACGTAATATGTCAATCGCAATTTCTTTGAGTACAAGTATGTCATAGAAGATAACAAAAATGACAAGCTAACTCTAAGGTTTTGGTTAAGATTTATTTTATCAAGAAAAAGCATAGATTAACACTTTGCCATATAATACTGCATTTCCCTCCATCTGAAGCAGACGACTTTTGAAAACATTGTGGCAAAAGAAGCTGGGACAGCTAGATTTTTTTTTTCATTCAGCAAGTTTCTGAAATTGTCTACTTGGCAAAGAAATGTAAACAGACTAAAATTTTATTACCAGGTCATAATTATATAAGTATCAGGTCGTTTCATGAGTTTTTACTGTTTTTTACACCTTATTTCCTTCAGTTTCCAAGAATTTGTGACAGGACATTTGCATCTACACATTGTCTTTTTGTAAATAAAATGTAAATGTTTCAGGTTTAAAGGCTGTTTGTTTGCAAGTTTGACTGTATTTCAGATGTATGTTAGTACCCAGTTGGCCTAACCAGTTTTATAAGATTCTATAAGCGCTAACCTTGTTCTCCACAAGGTACTGCCAACTGCTCCACATGAATGAACAGTGTGGAAAAATGGCCTTAGACGCAATGCTTGAATCGAATCACAACAGAAAACAAAAGCCGCATCTAGGGCTCAAACTCACAAAACAAAAAGGTCTGTAGACCTAATCAATTGAGTTTAGCAAGCTGGCCTTCAAATTCATTTTTATCTCAAAAAATAGGTCACTTAAAAGAAGACAACTAGAAAACTGTAACATGGCCCTGAACTATCTAATATAATCGTGAAGATGGCAAGACATGTGTGTAATTAATTAATTAATTAATTGGCAAGTTAGAAGAAGAAGGTTCAAGATTGATACACAGAAAATTGGCCCAAACTTGAGAGATCTGGATAAATTTTATCAACAAAACACCAATATAACATTGCATAATTTTCCTTCAATTAAATCTGTATGACTGTATTTCTTAATTAATTAATCAAAATTATGTTTCACCCATTCATTAAAACAATGGTTCAAATTACAACTCAAATAAAATTAAAATTTAAACCTCAAAGGTCTGAGGTTATAAAACTTGAGATTGGTCTCGAAGCTCAAATCTCAAAATATTTTGTAGTTCCTTTTTTTCTAGGTAAATAATTATAAACCAATTGTGATCTTAATCATGCATAATACCAACAGTATAATCTGTTTGCATTTGTACACAAGCATTAAACAGCTGTATCTTTTTTTTCAACTTAAATACTTTGAGAATAAAATTGAGATTTAAGGTCAGAGATTGTTCTCAAGTTTTACAACCTTGTGGACAGGAGACAGTTAACATAATTCCTCATTCATTCAGAACAAAGATAGAAAAACAATGTGTGACAAAAATCAACTAGGAAGAAATTATTTTGCAGTCATTCAACGTTTCCAAACTGCAAAACACTGAATAAAGATGAATTAACTATATCACCCGACTGAGAACACCGTATATATACTAACAAGGCGATAATTACGATGAAATATGGAGCTAATACATGTTAAGTAGCCAGTAGATTGAAGAATTAATATCCATCTAGATCTAAATAAGTGAGCTTTTTATGAACAAGACAGGATACATAAAATCTGGGGAATTTTATATTGGCTATCTTATGAAGCAAAAAAGGCCTCAATAAGTTTATTAGATATTTAGTAATCAACAACGTGATATAACATGTGTGAATGAGAGAAGCACTACAGAGAAAAAACTCTTCCTTCTTTGATATTGCCAATATACACCAAACCAGTATTTATCTACAGTGATCCAAGATACACTCCCATTCTACAATAGTTAATACAAAAATCTAAATAACCAAATTAGAGCCAATACTCCCAAACAAAGAATATGTCAACAAACAAAATTGGACCAATTTCCATTTTTGTCCAATTAATTATCAGGAGTGACAAGAAATTCCCTCACTTACTAGTACAAGAGAATAAGTAATGTAAATACAATGTGTTCATCATGGAAATTCAGTTGTAGATAGATTAATAATTCACCGTAGGAACAATGCGGAATCCAAAAACGATTCACCACATTATACAAATCAGGGAATGCAAGCAGAGAAGAATGGAAGCTAATGACGGAGATTTAGAGCTAGGTGTCATTACAATATTGAGAAATCAATCAATTCATTAACTATTCAACCAACAAAAATCAATCAATCAATCAATCAATCATGATAATTCAATCAATCAACCAATGATATATCCGTTAACCACTTAGCCACAATCAACAGGTTATCACACCAGCTGTCACATTAGAAACTAACTTATTAATTATCAATTAGCGGAGAATTTCACATAGTCAGCAAATACAACCCTAAAATGTATATGTGAATAACTTCCACACAAAATCAGAGAAAATCAACCGCTTATTATGATTACATAGAATCATCAATCCATTTGTTGCGACAGTGATAACAAATCAAAATAATTACACTTACAGCATAGAACAAATTAAATTAGTTGAATATAGACATCATTAACAGTCTTCTCATTTGGAACCTGCCGTCGACCCAAAAGGTTGGTTTGAATGATCCAAAAGATCAAAAAAAAGTAAAGAAAAAGTAGAAAAAAGACGTGATGGTATGAAAATTAACCGTTATTTCT
Organism: Lutraria rhynchaena; assembly: GCA_008271625.1. Lineage (NCBI taxonomy): Eukaryota > Metazoa > Mollusca > Bivalvia > Venerida > Mactridae > Lutraria > Lutraria rhynchaena. Next base: position 2,325,890 of record VIBL01000004.1, on the reverse strand, counting down.
TAATTGGCAGAGTGCAAAATGCCCTCACAATAGATAGTAAATATAAGTGTATATGTGAAAAGGCAACTTTATGCACAAAAAGTCCATGCATAAAGTCGACAATACATTCAGTTGTTTTATTTTTTCCAACCTAATATTCAAGTGTTATGTCAGCAGTTACATTTCTACAATCAAAATTAATCACTTATATTGTGTACACCTAATATCATTAAATAAAAAAAAACAAATTAGTTAAAAGTACAGTCAAGTGTCTAACAGCTAGTTCAAATTTAATAATTGACCCATGGGAAGCCATAACACTTAGTTCACAATGATTTTCAATATTGAGTTTGCAGTGGGAGAGCTCTACTTGAAAGAAATGTTACCAACACTCATGCAATTTGTAAATCCACTTCAGTAAACATACTTCAACTAATTCATTCTGAAGAGCATTCATTTCAAATTTAATCAGGTGGGAATTGATTTATAAATCAACAAAGTAATAGTGCTGCAAGAAGCACACATATGACCTAAGGTATAATGATATATATCAAGTTGATTTTGAATTAATCAGTTATTATCAATTCGTTTGAAGCACATACAAAATTTCAAAAGCATCAAACAAGTTGTGAAGATTCTAAAAGATTCAGTTTTATGCCTGTTTTTAACAGTATTTCTGTTTTATATTAACCAGAATTCCTGGATTCTGTAGCAGTACAGTCAAACCTATGAACAAAAGCCAACCTTGGGAAAGACAAAATATGGCCTTTATTGACAAATGCCCCCCTATTCAGAGGTCAGTTTGTTCTAAATAATCAATGACGGTTTTCAAAGAATGGCCTTTATTCACAGGGTGGCCTTTATTTGGAGGTGGCTGCAAACACGGGTTTGACTGTTCTAATGCAAGACACAGCCATCTTCTATACATGAATTAATAGTGTTAGTGGATGAATGGCCTTGGGAACAATGGTTTCAACAAAACTGTCACAAAAAACATGTGCTATACCCAGGGCTTCAACTAACAAAACCAAGGTAAGTCAACTTAAGCACCTAAGGTCATGTAAGCCAATAGCTTTATGTCAGTCAAAAGCTTATGTCAGCCAATAGCTTTATGTCAGCCAAAAGCTTATGTCAGCCAATAGCTTTATGTCAGCCAAAAGCTTATGTCAGCCAATAGCTTTATGTCAGCCAAAAGCTTATGTCAGCCAATAGCCATTCATAGCTAATGTTTTATTAGTTAATATGCAAACTGACAATAAATAAAATTTTGTATCTCTGCATCTATATCAACCTGATGCTCTGCCTACTAAGCAAAGTGGGCGGGATCTAACTGATAATAAACCAATCAAATGGACTGGTGGCTAGAGGTGAATATTTCAGACACAATAAACAAACAATAAACATACTTGTTATAGCACTTCAGGAAATCTTTTCATATCTTTATTTCATTTTGATAAGAATCAAAGTAAGACATATTTACCAGAACGTCTGTCAAAGAGCAAAGTTCAGTGAACCTTTACATTGTCTATCATACACAAAAATGAAGAAATTTTAATTGTTTATCTAACATAAATAATCAAGGAATTTGGTAGGAGCAATTATTTCACAAGCAACTGGTTTATGTTAAATTAACCCGATTCTTTACATAAAGAAACATAAACACATTTAATTATTCAGATTGATGATATAATAGCTCCCTCAAAACAGAAATAAAATATAATCAACCTGCTAGATATCTAGCAATCTAGCATTCCATCAGATAAGTTTATTTAACCTTTTTATCAAAATCATGACAAAATTCCTTAGTTACTGATAAACAGTTACAGTTCTCATTAACTAGATAACTTAATTGGTACAGAATTACAATATTTGTACCTAAATCAGAAGTTTTAATCATTTTGTTTGCAGGTGGGGGAGGCCTCCATGACTGAGTGGTTATGGTCTCTGACTAGTAATCACTAGCCCCTCACTGCTGCGAGTTAGAATCCCACATAGGACCAAATTTCACCAGTTAGGAAGCTGTCTAGCAGGTCAGTAGTTCTACCCAAGCGTATGTTTGGGGGTCTTTCTCCACCATTGAAGCTAGAAAAGTTGGCAAATGACTCAGACTGTTATGGTGTCATCGGCAAACACCAAAGGAAAAAGACCATTTTGTAGTAAAATATCAAATATTAAGATTCAGTGGTTTGTTGATATTTGTTCAGTTTCTATTACTCCCTGAAGTCTCACATAGGTTGGTCATGATTTATAACAAAATCTTGTTTTGACATTAAAATGTAAGACTTCCCATGGGAGATATGAACTTCAGCAATAATTAACAAAGCATTCTATACACAAATTGATGAGAACACACAGAGATAACAAATTTCTGATGATATTAATAGAAATATTTGACAATAAAATGATTTATACCAAGCAATTTATGGAAATGATACACGGTGCATTGTCTTGCTCTGCAGCATAGGAAATAAGAGGAGTTAGCTCCTTAAAATGAGCACAGCAGTTGTTACACCAATGAGCATGTACCAAGAGGAGCATGCACCTTTATTACAACAGTAGCACATTACTATAAGAAGGGCATGATGTGCACCTTACTACATGACCTGCACAAGAAGCAATACTAGCTATAAATACCAGCAAGACATTAGGTGTGCCTTACCACAAGCAACACAAAAGGTGCGTCATTATGCAAGCACAGCGGAAATAATACCCTTCCACGAGTACCAAGTGCAACACCTTTCAACTGGAATTACAAGTGCAACACCATTCAACTAGAATGGCAAATACATCACCTTTTAACTAGAATGGCTGGAGTATCACTATATTTCAAGTATGGCATGAGTTTCTTACAAGCCACGCCAAAAATGCATGATAATGCATTAACACAGAAAGGGTTCCCTACAGCAAGTAACAGGAGCTAAAATGGAATCTACTAGACTGGCAAGAGTATCACTATCCTGTAAGTATGGTGAGAGTACTTTAAACACAAGAACAGCAGGAGGAGCATCATTTAACAAATCTGATTCAAGGAGCACCACACAATACACTAGGTACAAGGAGCACCTTGCTTCAAACACAGCCAAAGAAGTACTTAAACGCTAACACCAAGAAGGGTGGCACCTTATCCAGTGCTTAGAAAAAACATTTGTTTGTTAATCCAAACTAGACCACACATCTCAAGTATTGTGTGACAGACAGCAATTTACCCTTTGCAGGCCAATGTACATTCAATAAGGATATATAGCGAAAAAGACAGACAAGGGATTTAGGCAAACAAATAGAAATTGTCAGTCAATTTGGGACAATCCCACACAGAATAGTTCAAAAATAAATATTCTGTTTAAAAAATTGAACCAACAAACATGAATGAACAATGTAACACTTAGAAGTCATGTTCAATAAAGTTTCCAGATAAAATTCTCTTTTCGTTTTCTAGAAATTGAATGATTGTCCAGCCTAACATTGTAAGACATACCAGCATCTAACAATTGATAATATCAAATCTATATGATACATCTATATCACTTCATTATTCAAAGAATAAAACATGCCAATTGAAAAAGATACGACATGTCCTAAAGACACATCAAGTACAAGAATATCTCTGCTTTTGTTGATCTAAGAATTATGTGACAAGTTATGCATGACTCAGATATATTTATGTGAGTGCATTGCAAGCGTATTGCGTACCTGATTAGGAGTTCAAACACATGAAATGCTTGATTTCGACAGAAATGATAAAACTTTATTTAACCGTCAATGTTTGTATAAGAGGCAATTAGTAAATCAAAGAACGCATGTCAATAAACAGATAAACATCAGAGAATGTAGCTAATGTTGCATTTTACCACCAAACATTTGCAACCAATAAAACAACAACAACACACCCAGCCGTTTATGATTCCAGATTTGAAGGCTCTTGTCTCACAATGACATCATTCCTGATCATTTCTGAGCAAAATATGAAAATATTTACAATACCAGCATGATTTTCAAAGTCAGCCATAATGAACTAAGTAAGGTAAAGATTATGAAGATAAAACATGACAACATTAATAATTAGAGAAACTATGTGCACTGGAGGAATCAAGCAACAACCTGACCACAAGTGACACCATTAATTAGGTAACTGCTTTATCAAACATGACATCTCATTGAAATATCATAAAGCAACAAAGTCAAACACTTCACAAAGATTTACCATTGGTCCCAGAAGCCATAAATTGTGAACACAGATGATCCTACACAACTAATGCTTTATAACTCTTGTTACTTATGATTGGTAAACAATAGCAAAATGAACTCATAATGAAAGGCATATGCAAAATGAAAGCGTAATCAGATCATGATCATTCTTTCCAATCCATTCTTCCTTCATAAATAAGAGACAGACCATATAGTACAACCATAATTGTTAAAAATTAACTTCTGGTCAGAGATCACCACTGGAAGTCAATTAACCACCATTGTGAGTCAAGCAATCACCACTTGGGGTCAAACAGTCACTATAATGGGTCAAACAATCACAACTGGGGGTCAATTAGTCACCATAATGGGTCAAACAATCACATCTGGGGGGTCAAGCAGTCACCATGTTGGGTCAAACAATCACATCTGGGGGTCAAGCAGTCACCATGTTGGGTCAAGCAATCACAAAACTGGGTAGAGCAATCATTACTGGAAGTCAGTCAGTCACCATTGAGGGTCAAGTAGGCACTACTGGGGTCAAGTAGTCACAATACTGGGCCAAGTAATCACAATATCAAACAATATTCATTAGAGTTTATCATCCTAACACTTCACAATGTCTACACTTTTTAACAGCTATCTGTCAATGACACAATTATTTGTGATCTCAATATATCTTCGAAATGATGTATTAGACTGTACACAATATCTTTCCTTGTTTATCTGCATATTATTCATATTTATTTTTATATTTTTACTCCCCAAGGCTAAATGCTAGGTTGGGTCCACAAAACTAGTTAAAAACCCCATAACTTTGATACACACTGTTCCTAGGTAGCACCCTCTGGATTTTGTCCATTTTTTGTACGTTCTCATTGTGTTGGACGGGCTTTGGTGAAGTTGGACGGGCTTTGGTGAAGGTGGTATTTCAGAAAACATGGGAATTTTTTAATCCTTTTCTTAACTATATTCAGTGGAAAACACACAAAGAGATAAAACTGATAATCAAATGATACATTCATTGAATATTATGTATCTAATACCTATCACACCAGGTGGAACAAATCCAGGCAAGCATGTTTAATAATTGGGAGAAAAATGTACTCAGAATTTGCTATTGTTTTAAATATAAAAGAAAAATATCGCATCATTGCCACAGTGAAATAAATAATATTGCTCTGATTGTATTGGTATAAAATACGAACAAATGATAAAATACAAAGAGAACATACTATTACATACAGTAACCATTACTACAGAAGTCAGACAATGTTATCATTTCCTGACTGATGTTATGCCAGCTATGTTAATTGATTCATTTAATTAACCGATATTAACTGTTTAGTCTTCCATTGTAACAATCTATACTTAGCTAATCGTGTCAAAGACACGGTCAGTAGAAATATCCAACGATAAAGGTGTAAAGTAGACAACGTTGAACAATTTGTTTTATTTTGTAACCAATGTGTCTTAGATAAGATAGTGATGTATATTTGTATTATTTAAGAAACTTTTTCTAGGTACAGGACTAGTGATTTCCGTAAAAAAATTCTTTCTTTTGACCCTTTGCCTCATAAGCATATTTTGGTCTCAAATATACAAAACATCAATTAAAATTAGGTTATTTCTCTCTGACAGTGTAGAAAACATTAAGGCAAAAGTACTACAGATCCTTAGCTCTTTTCACACAAAAAAACAAACTAGGACTGATTTCTATTGTAAGAGAAAATGAAAAGTAAAGTTCCTTTTTTCCCCAAAAAATACTTATGAAACATCTTAAGTACAAAAACTATTGTATGACAACAGCAACCCAGACTTAAGTGTGAAATATTGCACTAAAATGCAAAACAAAAATCAAGTTAATATTAATCTTAAGAGCTAAAAAACAAAAGAACTGCATATGTTGTTTTACGGCAGGTATACATAGCTTTGCATGGCGAACAAGTGTTTGAAGACTGAACACATATTGAAATGAAAGGAAATGTTTTCAGATCAAATTTTTTGCTAATGGTTGGTTTTTGTGAAAATAAGTTATGACACAACTGATGGCATTCGTTAGTCAAAATAAAAAAAGTCAGCTAGATCTTAAAATACTGTGTGGAATGGTCTACTGAAGACCAAATGCTCAACCCATTGAGCTAATCAGGTTAAGTATTTTCCATGGACCGTCAATTCGGACTACAACACCAATAGATAGATTGATAGACAAATAATTTTTTCTGATACACAATTCGAAATGTTGTCAAAAAGTATTCTTTAACAAAACTGGATTACTTGATGAGTTCATTGATCCTCTGCAAAATATAGACACAATAAATTGTAGCTGGAGAAAACAATGACAAACTTGATCATCTTTCTGCATTAAATCATTCAATTTCTAATCTTTAATGTTTTAGACAGTAAATACACCCATGGTTGAGTGGTTATGGTCTATAACAAGTAATTACCAGCCCTAACACCTGTGAGTTTGAATCCCACCTGGGACCAGACAAACTTCACATGTGAGGAAACGGTCCAGCTAGCTCAGATAAAGGTTAACGATCTGCTTAGTTGTCTCCTTTCACTGTTAAAGCTGGAAAAATTGACAAACGACCAAAGCTGTTGGTGTGAAGTTAAACCAAGAAAAAAAGTGAAAAAAAAACACTGGAAATATCTGAATTCTCTTATATAAATAAGTTACACTTCATCAGAAATTATCGGCGAAATAAGCAATAAAGAAATGAACTTAGATTACCTTCAAGCCTCATTAGAATTAGAGAAAAGTATAAGAAACGATTACGAATGAACACTTACACAGTTTAATGTAATCATAAACAAGGAAGATAGTGTTAATATGCTTCATTGCTTTGAACTCGGTTCAAGGGATAAAACACTAGAACATAAATTGGAAACATGTTCTTGAATATCAGAGCTGTTAACTAGTGAGATACCACCTCGATGATCAGGGAGGTTTCTTAACAAAACTGCGGATTGTGTTCCATTCATCCTATCTCCAGTAGATCTCTGATACCATTGAATGTTTCAATAGAGAAGACCACATCTGGTAATGACAGTGAAGGATAAATGTAGAATTAAATGATCCAATGAGAAATATAGCATATAGTGTTTCTCTATCATCTCAGATTGAGCTGAAACTGAGAAAAAATAGGATAAAAAAAAGTAAAATTACTTATTTTCTTCTTATAATGCTGGTCATTTATACATAAATCATGTCATGGAAAAGGCATTAATCGATAATTGTTACAGCACAACTAATGTATAATAAAGATGTTAAATTGGTCAAATTGAAATGACAGTCTATTTCTCACAATAATTGTTTGTATTAAACCAGTCAGATTAAAATGACAGTCTATTTCCCACAATAATTAAGAGTGTTTACAAAATATAGAATCCAATTAGGACTTAATTAATTATTTCAAATAAATAAAATATACTTTGTGTTCCAGTAGCCTTATTGCTGTAAGATGGCTGCGTTCTTAGATTAGTAAGGATTATTTTAAAGCCAAATCTTATGGAAATCATGAAGGGTTTATTATATTTGGCAGGCTAACTAAAACACTTATTAAAAACAAATCCAATTATTAACATATCCCAACAAGAAATAAAAAAAAAATGAAAAACAGAGAAGATTAAAAATCATAAAATTTATGAATCTAGAAAAAAATCATGAAAAAACTCCAGGTGCCTACTAGAATTATGAAGCACATATTTATTTAACTTGTCATAAAATACAGAGATAAATTTGTTAAAATTCAGCGAGCAATAAACATCACAAGGGCCCTGATCAGGTCTTAATAATGTTAAGCTATGTCAAAATAAACAACATTTCTCAGAATTAAACCAATTAGAATGACATATCTAAGGTTCTATAATAACATCATAAAACACTATGTACCAGACTATGATTACTGCATTGTCTGGTATGTTCAGTAAATTTTGTCCCCCCCCCCAAAATAAAATTGTACTTTTTCAAAAGATGAAAATAATTTGAACCATTCAGTTATGATTTCACATGGTTGCATACTAATCTTGGACCAGGGATTTCCCTGAAGCAGGTTTCTTGCATCCCTGACACAATATTCAGCCGAGAGACTCGCATTGAGAGTGACCACTGCATCCTTGGGCCCCTTCCGACTCGGAATTTGCCATTGGCATTTTTAGTGTGGAACCCCCAAAAATCCCAAGGGACCCCTGAATGTTGGAGATGGGAGTCCCAGGGACCCTCAGGTGAAAAAATCTTAAGGAAAACCCTGCTTGGATGCTTTAAAATGTGGCAAATAAGTAAGGGAGGTAACTGTGAAACATACAAAAATATGATATACACAATTACATGTACTTACCATAAATACAAAATATACATGGCATTTAACATGATGACAGTAAAAGACATTGAAAACATTAGGTCTTACAGAAAGAAAGAATTGAAATTGACTGTCATACAAATGCTAGCAGGAATATTGTACTGGAAAAGTTAAGAACTAATATCAAATAAACTCCTACAGTATGACTGTACATAGTGAAATACAAGAAAAACATCATGGTACTGTATTCACCATTTAAGGTTTGTACATCAAATATACAGCAGGTGTTTTTTCTGTTCTATTCAGAGACAAATTATTAATATAAGCCTATGGGAGAATAAGTCAACCAATGAATGACACAAAGAGACATACAAGTAGATAGTCCTACAGAAATAACAGACTGGGAACACATATTTGTTCTGAAAAAATGAACATAGCAGATGAACAGGAAATCCCCTTCATTGACCCACCATAAACAACATCAGGGGTGGAGCACTGTAAGGACTTAATACAGAAAATCAGGGGTGGAGCACTGGAATGACCTAATGCAGAAAATCAGGGGTGGAGCACTGGAATAATCAAATGCAGAAAATCAGGGGTGGAGCACCGGAATGACCTAATACAGAAAATCAGGGGTGGAGCACTGGAATGACCTAATACAGAAAATCAGGGGTGGAGCACTGGAAGGACTTAATACAGAAAATCAGGGGTGAAGCACTGGAATAACCTAATACAGACCATCAGGGGTGGAGCATTAATGTGGCTTCATACAGGGTATCAGGGGTGAAGTCAACATATAAGAACAAAAAATGAATAATAACATACAACATAGTATGGTTAGTGTTAAGAAAACTGCGATAGTCATACACTGATATCTCATGACCAAACTAATATTAATTTTGGTCTCACTTGATTTGGGACAACAGTGATCTAAGATAATAATGTTAATAATGTCAGGTAACTTCATCATAATACGCATAAATGTTCAATTTCCCTAATACAAGGGAAGTAATCTTAACAATGCTAAAATTACCATGTAGAAGTTACTTCCCTTTTGTATCTTGAATTAGATATTTTTGAAAGCAAGTAAGGAGTGAAACTGACATCAGAGAAAATTTCTGAGAAAATTTTCAGCAAAAATGAAATCTGATAAAATATCTTGATGTGTCTCCCAGACACATGTTGTCAGCCATCAGCAAAAATGATGTAATTCTAGTATTAAAACCATTGAACCCTAGTTTTCTCAGATAATAACACAATGTAAACAACTTTAACTAGACAACAACGGTTTGTGTAGCTAAAAATTTACTGATTATCATGTCATATTTCAGTGACCTAGAAACCCATGCACCACAGTCTCATAAAATTTAAAGGGGCCTCTGTGGTCGAGTGGTTATGGCTTCCGACAGATAATCACTGGGCCCTCAATGCTGAGAGTATTAATTCCGTGTGGGACAAGACAGTTCTTCCCATGTGCACACCTAGGGTCTTTATAAATCAATAAAGCTGGAAAAGTCGCCAAATGACCCTGGCTGTTGGTGGGACTTTAAACCCCAATGGAAAAAATAGTTAAATTAAAAAAATTCATGACTGATGTACACTGCCCATTTTTTTGCATCATTAATTATTGATAAGTGATTCTTATTGACTTAATTAGGTACAAACAAGATTAACAAACAACTGTTTATTATATAAGTAGCTACCAATATCAATAAGCTCACATTGACGATATGCTTAAAAGGCTGTACCAGTACTTGTAAAGCTTTTTCGTCACACTGAATTTGTCATCATTTTCATTCCGCGTCAAGACATCAACAACTTCATTGTATAAGCTATATTGATCAAATATGGACTCAGTTAAAACTAAAATTATTTCATACGTAACAATAATCTCTTCAATGCTTTCAAGGTAGCTTTTACAAGAAAGCACAAAAATGTATACTTCAAAAAGACTTATTCACACATACTTTTTTAAGACAAATCATCATTCAGCATTGTTCTGACTATAAGAAGGTTTAATTGATTTTCAATCAAAGAAATAAAGAAAGCCAGCAACTGGCCTCAAGGAATTTCAATAATCCTGGGAGGCACTTAAAATTCTCCCTTTCCTCATGTGATGAACGATTCATTCATCAGAAATATTATACGCATGGTCATTAATGCTTCCGATTGGTTTTCAATGCTGTAACGAATGGCTAGAATTACATAAAAAAAACGCCAACAACACAGACAGATTTCTCTGCAGGGAAAACAAATCCCAATTATTGTCAATTAAAACATCTCATAAAAGTTAAATCTGGTGAAAATGTTCACAAAACATGCAGAAATATTGGCAAAACTCTGACATGTTTGAATTGTATTTTCCAAGGACTGCACACCAAAGAGAAGTATATAATGCAGTTTATGGCAGAGGGGGTAGAGTGGTTGAGGGGGTATGGTCTCTGACCGGTAGTCAGTGAGGAGACTATCCAGCTAGCTTATTGAAGGTTGGTGGGTTCTAACTGGTGCATGTCTGGGGATCTTCCTCCACTGGAAAAAGTCATCCAGTGACCTTGAAAAAGAACTTTAGCCTTGTCCATTGGCACAAAGACTGTCAGATGTACATCCTCCAAAAATAAAGCTTTCCGAATAATGCCCCTTGTCTTGCAACTGCGCCTTGTCATGATAATCAAGTCCAAGTGTTGTGTTGATATCTTTAAGTGTGTTTGAGTAATGAGCAACATTAATGTTTTTGCATAACAATGATGATTATGACAATGACAACCCAGCGATCATAATAGTTTCACTTTTTCTTCAAAACAGATAAGCTAAAAACGTTGGGCCAGTAGGTCTATAGAACTTTTTTTCAAGTATATTTTTTTAGTACCAAGATATAGTACATATGAAAAAAGTAGGGCAAGACCAAGATGGCTGTGACAAAAAAAAATAACACGAACATTCTTTTACGCCGCAACAAGAACAGTAAGCAGCTGAATCAAGCAAAATTTTCCCCAAACCTAATGGAACGTAAGTCTTGTAACGATTGTAAATACTTTGTTAATGGAAGCTAAATGCATATAAATGAAAGACCCAGTATTTGTACAGTATCACTATGGTACAAGCATTATATCGTCCAGACAAACGGAAATTCATTAAAATATTTAGAGAAAAGACTCGGAGAAAATAATGTGAACATTTCAGTCAAAGAAATGGTAACATTTCAGTCAAAGAAAGTCCAGCTATTCCTAGAAAAGATAGATAATAAAAGTGAACCATATTTCTCTTTCACTGTCACCAACATGCATAAAGCTTGTCAATCCAGCAATAACTTGAGACGAGGGTGGTGTATTTAAATAGTAAAATAATCTTGGTAAGAGGAACTATATCGATGAAAACATGATAACCTTCAGTCATAAAACATAGAATTCAATCAACATTTTGTCACATAATTACATCCAAAGCAATAATACAGCAGTAATCAGTCATAACAAACCACTTCAAAATCGTTTTATTGCATTCGCAAATAGAAACATTCAACTATTGTGTTATAGGAATATTTAAACAAGGAAGGAAGAACAAGTCTTTGTTTAAAACAATTACCTGGTTAAACAATTATGTGTTAACAAAGTATCAGTGTTTCTCCATGGTCCACAACAATGTCAGGCCATCCTTTAAAAAAGGGTAGGTTTGGAGTCACGTGACGAACTCTTTCAAATATCCCACAACCCCAAAAAAATATTTGCAACGGCGACTACATTTGTTCATACTTTATTCCAGCTTTTTGTATTCAGTACAAACGTATAATGTTAACAAAAAATGCCTTCTTACCCACTGTTAAAAGTTTAGCTCCCATAACTGCAATCAAGTATTTTCTAACGATGGCCTTACAAGATAATTCAGAATACAATTCAAACTGTAAATCAGAAATTGATAAATGACAAATCTAGACTTTATAACATACATTCCCAAGGGAGGCAACTCTACAGCAGAATTAAAAACGAACTTATGTAATGAACGATACTCGTGGCAAATAGTTGATCAAGTTTTCAGAGTATCAAAGAGAAAGAAAACCAAGTGAAACAAGAAGAAGAGAATTCAAACACATAACAATTTAAAATTCACACCCTAAACATTTAATATTTGATAACATCTGATAATATTTGATATTGCATGCATATCATGAAGTAAAGGGGATTTTTTCACTGATATTCAGCAATTTGAATACAAGACAAACCCCTTCGAAAGCCAAAAAAAACTGATAGTTACCATAGCAACATAATGAAAAAAGTCAACCAATTAACAAGAGCTCAGTTAAAAAACTTCACTAACCAGAAAATTTCGCAAACAATTCTGAAGTTGAGCATGTAAGACCTGTTGTTTATGCTAAATCAAAAGAGAAAAGTGGAACAAACAAAGGGTGCTCAGTTCAATGAATTCATTTTATAGAAAAACTTCACAAACAATTCTGAAGGTCAATGTATAAGACAAGTAACACAGATATTAGGTTATTTGTATCTGCTACACCCACACACAGATACCATTGATCAAACTCTACAAGAAAGCATATTTCATGATTCGATATCAGTTTATTCAGGCTGTCATGAAAGATTAGCTAGAATATAAAAACAAGCATGATCTAATTCAACACAAAGAAGGCACCACTCATCACTTAATGCATTAATACAGTAAGCCGAACGCTAACACATCAAACAGAATTAAACCGTGTACAATATAGTTGATGTTGGTGCTAACATTACCACGGACAAAAATTGATAAAACCGTCCTATTTTAACATGAAATCATTATCAAAGTTCTACAAATGTAAATACTTTATTTCAGAATAACAAATTTTATTCTGAGATGTCAAATTCAGCAAATATCTAAAAGGATAATCATTACTATCAATGGGCTGTAGAGTATCCAAAATTATACCTTTATCCTGCATTTGCTAGTGCTAGGATGTTTATTCTTTCAATTTATCACAACTAGAATTTCACTCCCACACAAAATGCTAACATTCTGTCAGACAAGATGTACAACAAGAGATTTATGATAATTGAAGTGAAAGTTTCCACAAACTTCCATATTCAGACTAAGCCTGACATCAAATTGATAGTTGAAGAAGTTGTCTATAAAATATATTCATTGACAATCCAAGGGCCATAACTCTAGTCAGTGTCTAATGGTATCAAATGACAGAGATTTGTACATGCATTTATATGCATGGCGTGTTTCTAATCTATGGAAACAGTCTGTGAATGAAAGAATGAAAGACTTACAGATGATTGGACAGACAGACTGACATACAGACGGATGGAAGGACAGATTAATGATATTAGAAGCAAACAATGTCTTCTTATATAAATTGGAGAAATACATTAAAACTTAATTTTCAACAAATGAATATTTTACTGTAGAAAAAACCTTATTTAATGACCACTTCAATTTTAAGATCACCTCATTATAATGACACCTTATTTTCTGACTGGTTTGCATATTTCTGACCCTGATTATGACACCTTATTTTCTGACTGGTTTGCATATTTCTGACCCTGATAATGAGACCATCTTTTCTGACTGGTTTGCATATTTCTGACCCTGATAATGAGACCATCTTTTCTGACTGGTTTGCATACTTCTGACCCTGATTATGACACCTTATTTTCTGACTGGTTTGCATATTTCTGACCCTGATAATGAGACCATCTTTTCTGACTGGTTTGCATATTTCTGACCCTGATTATGACACCTTATTTTCTGACTGGTTTGCATATTTCTGACCCTGATTATGACACCTTATTTTCTGACTGGTTTGCATATTTCTGACCCTGATTATGACATCTTATTTTCTGACTGGTTTGCATATTTCTGACCCTGATTATGAGATTATCTCAGTACTCTGACTGTGTTTATCTTGGTCTCAATAATGGTTGTCATTAATATCAAGGTTTTTTTTATCGTAAGTCATTTGTTCTATGGCACAATGCTGCCAAATATGAGCACACATTAGTACATACATGCATATGACAACAGAATTATTTTGACATTTCAACAAAGAAAACAGACTCATCAATTCAAATTATTGCACATAATGTCTCAAGGGAGACTGAGAAGAATTCAATATTTCCCAAAATAACAACAAACAATATGTGTAATACTATTTTCTCACAAAATGAAACACATTTTGTCAATTTAAGGTCAGAGCCAATGTGGTCTTGTTTAGTCACATTTTAAACAATGAATGATTTACACATTTACAATATGTCTGATGGACTGATTTTCATATATTATATGACATCATATAGACATGGGTGCAAGTAGAAAATTTCTAAAAACATGGAAATATTGCCGGGGGCCTTCATGAGAGAATGCTTTGCAGTATGTTGCAAAAAAGAGCCTAGTTTCTAGTCTCCATAAAACAATAGATAACTCCTCCTCCTTTTACCATTTACATGCCGTGGAAATGCAACACCCCAATTTCCTATGGATTTAGATGATTTGGAAAAACGATCTTCTTAGCCCTTCAAAAATTGAAAATCTGGTATATACCGGAAGATTTGCACCCCTGTATTGAATATATTATCTGTCTGTACTTTTCATTGTCATCACTCCAACTCAGATGCCCCTCAACACTTAGAAAAGGGAAACAACAATTCCGTATTTCAAATCTAAAGGCTGATAAAATTTTACAAACATGTACGTGAAGATAGTGACTAATCCTACCCTAAAAAACATCAGAAAGGCTTTCTTTATTAATAACTATCTTAGTTTAGATCCAATCAGACATACACACGGTCAACATTTGAATTCAAACATTCTTGTTTCTTCATTTTCAACATACCCTGAAGGTCAGCTGTGTGATTGGATAAACATTTGAGGATACCATATCCTTCCAGAAAAAAACATCCTTTTTGAGCAAATCTAACCAGATCTGAACTCTCTTGTATGAAATATATAGAGTCTGTAAAGGGGAAATCTTCAGGAAGGAGGAAAAATCCCCGCCCCAGAAGGTATGTGGCTCCAATGTACTGTTATAATGTAATTTTGTACGATGCATTATGGGATTTTAAGCCTTAAGATAAAAGCTGAACAATTAGAGTCATTATTTTATTTGTAGAAACCAGAGAATTAATTCACCATGGTATTCATCTGAATTTAACCCAGTAATATTGAAGATCTGATGACTTTTGTAACAGTTTTGTTCCAGAAATTTTAACTTTATGAAATATTGCCTGAATGTCTAAAAACCATACAATCTGGCCAGTCATATTTTTCAAGGATTTCCAAAAAGCACAGAAAAATATCACAAACTAAATCATAATAATTCAATCAAGATAATCAAAACTGGCAAAGCATTTTGATTATTATCAGAACGGCAAATAAGATTTTCTTTGCCAAACTTAATAACTGCAGCTTTACAATAGACCCAAACCCCAGGTTTCCATGTCATCAAACTTTTACTGGTAGACATATCATAGATATTCATGGAAGTCATAATAAGACAATTTAATTGTTGACTGATTCAAGTTAGTGTTATTGTACATACAGTAAAACCTAAAATAGCAACCACTTCAATAGTATGACCGCCTTGCTAGAATGACCACTTATTTTCAGACTGGCTTTCGATAACTCTACTACAATTCAACATGATAATAAGACCACCCCATTATCTTGACCAATTTTTCGAGTCCTAAATGTGGTCTCATCATCAAGGTTTTACTGTATTTCAAACCTTTAACATTGACTAAAGTCCCCTGAACCTGTGTACTAAGGAACAAATTTTCAGAGTACAGATGAAGCGATTCAGTGCTCGCAGGCACATACTTAAGCCTGATATCATTACCGGAGTTTTCAAAATCTGTATTACCACCATTACTGAGCATTCCATAGAGTAAAAATAAATTATTGATTGTGAAAACCATCCCAAGGAAATTCTAAGTGAAGATTTATGCAAATATAATTTATAGACAAGGGTCGCAGAGGAGACACAGTGTTTATTATGTTTTATCCCGTACAGTGTAGATACCACCATCTATAGAACACATTCAGCAATGTTTGCAGCATGGTCACTACTGACAACACTAGCTAACCCAGTCATCTTCATGATCCTAAACCATCCACAGCTCACTAAGTTCAATAGGTAGAGAGCATTTGGGGTCATGAGTTTGAACCCTAGGTGTGGCACATATTCTCTGTGAAAATTAGTTTGAAGACAGCATGTCTATGGCCATTAGTCCTCCACCACTGATCCAAGTGACTAATGAGGAGAAGTTGGTCTTTTTCTTGTGATGAAAAAGTTAAGTTCTGGACAATAAGAATAATTTCCTATAAATTTACCCTTTTGGAGTATCTAACTTTTGGTAAATCACATGTAATGTTTAGTGTAGTGACGTGAAATGTAAACAATCGTAAATGAACAAACACCACCAGTTTTGTTGTTTTTACCGGATATTAACTAAGACAACAAAATGAGAGCAAATCCAACATAATCCTAGAATCTTAGGCTTAAAAGGACAAATCATAGTGATTTCTGTTAAGCCATTCGAATGAACCAGATTTTTTTTAAAACGAAACATCCATGCAGCACAAATGTGTGTATGATGAAAAAACATCATTGCAATAACATTCAATTTCAATGCCTGAAATTTGTATTTATATTTTAGAGTCAAACTAGAAGTCGCCAAATGGCAATATGTCGAGCCCAGTAAGGTTTCTTTTTACAGTCCGGACATGGTTAAACATTAAACCCTCGAGTGTGACCTTGACCTTTGAGATATGGACCTGGGTCTTGTGCATAACACACCATCTCATCATGGTGAACAATTGTGCCAAGTCATTTTAAAATTCATTGACGCATAGGGAAGTTATGGTCCGGATAAACAAAGTCGGACAGACTAACACACATGCTTGGATGCACATACAAGGAACCACCATTTTGACAACTAGGTTGAGCTCACCGCAAGCGGGCTCTACAAAAATATCAATGCTTATACACAATGATTATTCAAGAAGATTTCTCCAATCACTGATGAGCTTAACGTCTGATATAGGCTGAAACACAGCAACAAAAAAATATTTACAGCTTAC
Source organism: Lutraria rhynchaena (assembly GCA_008271625.1). Lineage (NCBI taxonomy): Eukaryota > Metazoa > Mollusca > Bivalvia > Venerida > Mactridae > Lutraria > Lutraria rhynchaena. The sequence continues at coordinate 2,308,356 of VIBL01000004.1, read as the reverse complement.
AATAAAGACGCCTCTATTTACTGCATAGATAATGTCACCCTTGTGTTTTGACTGTTGAATGATGCTCAATTAATAACTTTTACATTAAATGTGAGCATATTTTGATGTACACCCACAACATAAGCAAGTAACAATGTCATGCAATGATGATAATGAATTTAATTTAAGAGCAGACCACCCCCCCGAGACTTGCCAGTTTGAAAATATGACAGTCATTATACTATTTATACACCCACAGGGAGGAATATACTCCACAATTTGATACTATTACATCAGATCACTTACTGTGTTGGTAGGAGAAGATGAACACATGAACAAGTGGGAAATGAAGCTGTATCGCCCACTTAATTTCAAAAAGCAACAATAATCACCTGGTAAGTGAAGCAAGATGTCCTTTGAGACGAAACTTACATCCAAGTAGTATTAGTTTGTTTACTAATCAGGACTTGTATAAAGTAATGACTTTTGGATATAAAACAATGACCAGAATACAGTTAAACCTGTGAACAAATGCCACCCTTGGGAAAGAAAGACAAAATGTGGCCTTCATTGACAGATTGCCTATATTCAGAGGTCAGTTTGTTCTCAATAATCAGTGACATTTTTTTCAAAGAATGGTCTTTATTCACAGGGCAGTCTTTATTCAGAGGTGGCCTCAAACACAGGTTTGACTGTACTACTATCAAAAATAAAAGTGAAATCAACTTATGAGCAATTAGTTACAACTTCTCAGGGATCAATGAAAAGAATAATTTGCCAATTGGCCACATAGTTGCCATTTAGTGGTTCATAAAGATGTATCATACAAATATCAGATTCAATCTATAACAAATATATCTCAATAGAATCTATACACAATATTTTAAGACTTACCTTAGCTATAAAAAACTGCTCTAGTAACATCAATCAACTTTTAAGACTTACCTGAAAATATAAAAACAAGTCAATGTAAACAAGATTTATGCACAAACAATGCAGAACATCACGAGATAAAAACAATAAATATCACACGATATAAACAATAAATATGAAATGACAAAAATAACAAATGCCCTTACTGTATGGTGCATATTTCACAGACTTATGAGTGTATGTACTGGAAGTAATTATATCAATTATTACACCTATAACATCAATTACAATGTCATTCATCAGGTACAGCACGCATCTACCAAGGTGTACAAGATGCATCAGAGACTTGTTACCAGGACAACACACAAGCGTACCATTCCATCTCATTTTCAACATCACATCAAAAGCCGAGGGGGGGGGGGGGTACCGCCGATCTTTCATAAGGTAGCCGGACAACTTCCTCACATGGGACTTCCTGGATGGGATTTGAATTCACAGCAGAGAGGGCCAGTGATTACTAGTCAGAGACCATAACCGCTAGACTACAGAGGCCCCCCTCCATTCCATCTACACCATATTCTTCATTAACTATTTCTAACTGTTACATCTCCGTAATATCGCAGTGGGCCATGATAATGGGATGATTCTTAAGATACATATATTTAAATTCTGTTAAAGGAACCATTCAAGGAACACAGGAAGACATACAGACTTCAACTATTAAACTGCTTGTCAGTGATTTAAGCTATGATGAAAACATACAAGGCAGTAATCAGATAAGGCCATGCAGAGAGTACTTCAATCAGTTGTGAAAGACCTTTAGAGAATTTTAATAAGCTGACTAGACCATATTCAGATTAGATTTTCTATACTGGCTGTCTTTCATAATTAAGTACTGCCAGCAACACACTTTCGTAGAAGAAAGAAGCATCACAGGACACAATATGTAAATTTGAAGGTCAATCACAAGAATCATGTCCAGAGATGAGGTCACAAAACCATCCTTTGGTATTTAGGACTTCTTTATATAAGTCGGCATTGTTTCTAGACAGCAAACATAATTTTCCTGCCTTTCAGTATGCATGTGTAGTAAAAATTCATGATTACAAGTATTGATATCACAAGCACCCAAACTATCTCAAAGAATTCTCAAGTCCCGTCAATACTTGTTCTCAGTTGTGTGAATTTTTCAACCAACAAACAAATACCTTGTTATTACAAGCACCAGGTTTATCTCGTGCACTTAATCTGTCCCAGTGACTCCTCGAGGTAATGGGGTTTTATTGTAGTTTTCTCCTTTTTTTTAATTCAAATTTTGCCAGATATCCTATGTAATACTAGGTTTTTGATCAAGGATATAGACAGTGGAGGTAATTCACTAGCCAAGTTAACATTTCTAAAGCTTGTCATGTATTGATATCATTTAGTCATCACCGGTTTTATATCCAAACTTAGTAAAAATCATTAATAGACTGACTATGAGAACTAAAAGTATAAGCAACCGTCTTCTGTACATGAGTGGATGAGTGAAGTCTACCCTCTGTTGCACATATTCAACATTAAACCCCGTCTGGCCTTTATTCAATAAGCACTTAGATGAAATTGATAGTTTGATCCCCTATTAACTTTTAACAGAAACCTTAAGTCAATATAAAATTAGAAGAAACAATCCCTCGACATTTGCGTCATATTTATGTAGACAAATACACAGTCTACTATTTGACAATTTTATACCACTGGTTCATATTATGCTAAGACAGAATATTGTCAATTAAATTTACTTGTAAAATGGAGCGGAGGCATAATGAAATACCTACATCACTCGTGACATTGACGTAGACGCTAACAAAAGTCCTTGGCAAGGATTTGTGACTTCATTATGAAGAAGAATTCCGCAGTAAAATAGAATTTTATCATATTTTCCATATTGCATTGCAGTGAAACATATCTCAGCTAAACGGTTCCAAAACATTAATGCATTCATTCACCAAGAATAGTTTATTATGTACTTTTAGTACATAGGAGAATTAGATCAGTCTCAATAGAACAATTTCAACAGCGCTACCAGCGCATTAAATTACACAACGAATGATGAGCTAAATAAGAATATTGCTTCCTGCAAGTATTCTCAGAGGTTTACATTAAAACCTGAAGCTCTCTATCATGAAAACACGACAATAAACATGATTCAACATCATTTATCAGCAAAATTCTGTGATGCACATGAACACTTGACCAAAGAAATGGTCCGGGCTGGTTACACATCAAATCCAACAATAATGGTACCCCACCTTAAGTTGATTTTCATCACATTTATAATCACCCTTTCTCAATACTTCTATTTTAAACCATTTCCAAGTTTCATTTGGTTGTTTCCTATTTAGTTCGAGGTGTTTCATTGTGCAGGCCAGCCCTTAAATTGCCCCTGACATACCCTTATACTTGGAATTGTGACTCCGAATGTACAATAAGTATATAAGGAGGAAAGCCAAGTTCACTGGTTTGTTTCATTGGGTTTAACGCTGTTTTTCAACAATTTTTCAGTTATATAGGGCGACCTGCTCACCTAACCAGTTTTCCTGTACTATATACCAACCAGTACTAACTTACCCTTCCACAAGGAGCCGGCAACTTCTTCACACGTGGAGGAAAATCAACATTCTTGTCAAATTTTCATGGAAGGGTATGACCTGCCACAGCTGGGATTCGAACCAGGATCTCCTGGTTCCAAGTCCAGTGCACTAACCACTGGACCATGGCCACAGCTACCGAAAGCCAAGTTCAAGTGAAATTGTCTTTATACATATTATTCACCATGTCAACATGTACAAGACATTTACAACAACCACATTAGTATATATATAACCAGGCAGCAAGCAGATGGTAGTATGTACATATTTAATGCTGCTAGTTCCATCCAGAATGTCCTCATATTAATATTCAAGGTATATAGTGATTCTATTGTTGACATGATTCATAATTATGAGGGTGTAATAAGTATAATTTGATTCTTAGTATAGTAAAGTCATTGATGTCAGTGCATACAAGAATGATCCTACTCCTCAATATATGGAGAACATGGTATCATTGTAGCATTGCTTACCATAATTTTTGGGCTAGTGTGACTATTTTTGCCTATACGGTATAATTGGCTTTAAAATCCGTTTCGAAATCCAAAGATTGAATTTTAGATGTATCTATTTCTTTGTTTAACTAAGAGAATTAAATTTGTAAGGTGTCATGGGGATGGCCTAGAACCCATACCACCGATGATGAGGCTAATAAATGGTGTTTACCCCCCCCCCCAAAAAAAGGCAATTTAAATTATTGCTAAGAAAACAATAGTTAACTTGAAAGAGTACAATGAATCATATCACCTAGCTATGAAAGGTATCATGTTTTTTTCATAACCCACATATAAAATCTCAATTCATGTCATGTAAACCACTGCAATAGATAGTTGAAATTGCTGGGTAAATAACATATTGTACAAAATTCAATTTACACCAGGAAAACAGTCGTACTGAATGAAGTGTCATATCTTGATTAAAGGAACCGTACTTGTCAATATTTTCCTGATATAAATATTATCCAATCAAGACGCCTGACTGTGCATAGAAATGAAACGATTTTCCCTCACAGAACAACTTATGGCATAAAGTGAACATGTTATATCACAGAATACTTCCTACACAAACACTATCAGGAACAAATGAATAATATACATAGCTTAACAAGACTTGACACCTAACGGGTTTATATGAACATAGGAGTCCTGTACTGTAAGTTTGATAGGATAGTAATGTGATATGGATGTCATGGAATTGTTGTATTTGAACAGAAGCTGAGAATGAAAAATATTAGAGACATGCTTAACTTGGTACATGTGCACAGATTTCCCATGATATAAACACTCCTAGAGTGTCTTCAAAGACAGAACTTTGCTATGATAGCAATTATTCACCTATAAAATCTAGACACTACATGTTTGAAAAGAAAAATGTATTACATTCCACTGTTTGTTTGAGTAATTTTTGTCAACATTTAAAAGCAATTGTCTGAATTGAGTGTCATAAGTAAGATTTTAATGTTTATAAAAGGTTTCATCAGAAAAAAACGTTTCTATGAAGCAGCCCCACGTATGTTGAAATTAGTTAAAAGATCACATGTCAAGGCCTAATTATTCCAAAATCAAATAAATGTTTACTCAATAAAAGCTAGATTAAACTAGATTAATAGAGACATAACATCAGAGGGGAAACACTTGCAACTTTATTGAGTGAATTAAAAAGTCAATAATTGTGCATGGTATCATGTTCTGACACAGCATATTAATACCTGTCAAGTCTCATGCTTTCAGCGTGAGTCTCATCACGCTTTAAGATCTTAAAATCACGCCCTCACATTCGATTGACAAATCTCGTGCTTAACAAAAAATCTGTAATTATGATAACTTTCAGTGGCAAACATGTTTTGAATCGAATACCAGTATTTCCATTTTTAAAACACAACATCAGGAACACAAGGTGATATTTTGAGAGCTATTCATTTCTGGTTTGTCTTTTTCATGAGTAGCATGTGTTTCATCACAAGGCTTCATTGACTTCAGGGGCATTGCTCCCCCAAACTCCCCCCCCAAACATCTCAATATAACTCTGACTTTCAATAGGGACTTCAGGGTTACCTATTTGATCCCACAGGTACAGTACAGAGCTGCTAAAGGGGCAATCTGGAAATAGTGCAAAAACAAAGCTTTTGGAGAGATCTTAAACCATTAAACCGCAGAGAAAAAAGCAGCTAACTATACAATGGCCATACCACTAGTGCTAACGTAAACACCACATTGATATCATTACCACTAGTGCTAACGTAAACACCACATTGATATCATTACCACTAGTGCTAACGTAAACACCACATTGATATCATTACCACTAGTGCTAACGTAAACACCACATTGATACCATTACCACTAGTGCTAACGTGAACACCACATTGATACCATTACCACTAGTGCTAACGTAAACACCACACTGACACCATTACCACTAGTGCTAATGTAAACACCACATTGACATCATTACCACTAGTGCTAACATAAACACCACATTGATACCATTACCACTAGTGCTAATGTAAACACCACATTGACATCATTACCACTAGTGCTAATGTAAACACCACATTGACATCATTACCACTAGTGCTAACATAAACACCACATTGATACCATTACCACTAGTGCTAACATAAACACCACATTGATACCATTTAAGTAAAGTTTCTCAGTTTAAACAAGGCTGATTTTACTGAGATTTAATGAAGTACAAAGAAACCTGTCCTTGAAACTGGTAATAACTTTCTCAATACATGGTGACATTTAAAACTAACAAGTCTTTTCTGATACGATACCAGTATAATCATTTCCGGATAGATAAGGATAGGCACGGTCCATGAGAAGTAATTGTTTATGGTGTTCAAAATACTAAAAGTGACAACTGTAGATGGAACCATTGGACATGTCGTAAGCGTGGTAACCATCAGCTTTAAGTTTATTTCATTAGAATTCCACCGGACAGTTATTGACAGGTACCACACAGCTTACATCCTAAATTGTTAACACCATTAGCAGTAAGTCAGTTTTGAATCAATGTTGCCAACACTTCAGTACAAACATGCTAACATGTCAACTACAAACAAAATACAAACTGACAATGGCTTCTATCACAGAACAAGGGAACTCGATATTCCTACCAGGAGAACTGAATGTTTAAGTATGCACTTGTCATGTAGCTCAACAGAAAGCAAAAAATATGAAGCAGGACAATGAATAATTCATTGATGACTTTTAATGTATCAAATATACGTCATATTACTACTTTAAATTATGACATGAATGGTGTGGAAACATATTAGCTATTCCGGACTCAGATCGGTCGACATTTTCAACTTTCACTATTTTAGATTTTATGCCCGTATTTTAGTAATGAACTTGTGAGCAGTTAACCTTAGAAGTTTTCCTTGGTTCTGACACTACAAGTACTAACCTTGTTCTCTGCAAGAAACAGCTAACTTCTCTACATGAATGATCTCCAATGGAGAACAAATTGCCTTATATTCAACCAAGTAGTCACAGACAACATGTTCCATATGTATGGTTTGAACTATGAGGTTCATAAGTCCAATGCTCTACAAAATAAGTTAAGCAAGCAGGTGGGCACCCACTGGGTACAGGACCCTTCCATCAACAGTCTAGTTTTTCAAAGAATGGCCTTTATTCACGGGGTGGTCTTTATTCGTAAGTGGCGGCAAAAACAGGATTGACTGTATACAATTATAGAACAAATTATCTTAACTATAGTCATATTTACTAACAACACAGATTAAATACTGAAATGGCAGTATCATTACATCAAAATGAACAGAATCTATCAAATTCGTCAGACAACATGATCTGATAGGTATAATTACTGCAACCTTAACAATAATCAAAACATAAAATTCTTCACACCATTCTAACGGCTGTTTGAATTCTGGCAATTTCCTGTAATGATATTTTATATCAAAATAGAACAGTTTTATACTGTTCTGTTATTTCATTTCACATCCCTCTGCTTGGCTTAGCTTGAGAAAACTTAAAAGCTAACCTCGTACAGACAGCTATTGGCAGTAATATATATTATCAATATATAATTATAAAATCTCTAAAATTTCCTTGGTACAAAAAGCTTACAGCTTGTTGTGTTTAAAAGATTAATGATTGAATAAAGGCGAAATCAAAGGAATAAGAAAAAAGATTTTCAATAAGTGACAAGTTGATTGATAAAAAAATCCCACAGTTTAAACAAAACTAGACAAAATCTACAGATTTTATTACAAGTACATCTGCGTTTGTTGTTAAACAGAGAATCAACAGATATTTTGGATTTATAAGAGAAACGAACATAAGAATAGAATATTGATGTAAGTTTAAGCTTTGAGCATATTTGATGTCAAGTAGTTGCATTACAGCATGAAGCTTTGCCTCAATAGGCCAACAAACATTCAGACTTAGGCCATCATTAAAGAATTCTTAGTTTGCAGTAACAGGACAGACTCATTTAAAAAGCCCTAACCCCGAAATCTTTTCCATGATTTTAACGAAGTTTTTTTCATTCTTCACGTCAGCTTTTAATTTTCCGTACAAGCATACAAGGCTAACAAAAAAAAACTTAAACCTACCTACAGACTGTAAAAAGTTTCAGTCACATTTCAGCAAACTAACACTTTTTAAGGATGGCCTACATTTGGTGCAATTACAGTCATATATTTTGATTGGCATAATATTACATTTGATTACCATAATATTAAACAAAGTATAAAATGCATTAAATACGAAGTAAGGCTTATCCAAAATTCAGACTTTTTTCACTAATACTAACAGTAATCGCGCCCTTCAAAATGAAATAACAGGTCAAAGAGGATTTAACTAAACAGCATGTTTCAAACCCTATTATCCTGCCATTGGTATAAATCGCAATCATTTACATTTATAAAATGGCAAGAAATCCCCACATCAGTCGGTAGAATAAAAACATACCCCTCCAACAAATAAGGTATAAAAAAAAAAATTTAAGATGAAAAATTGCTGTCTTCCCTTAGATATGTCAAAGAAACAGACCCTTGATGAGTTTTTTAAGTCAGACAAACATATTTATGGAGTGCCGGACAGAATAATCAAAGACACAAAACTTCAAACATCAAAGTAAATTGCAATCCAGGAAGTAAGAAAGAACAGGAAAGAAGATATGGCCTTGTGAAGGATCGCAATATTGCATAAGTACAACATAAAACATATACTGATGTATGGAGCATACAACAGGTGATGTCAAGGTTTGAACAGAATTTTAATGATCTGAGTAAAACCACTTCAGAAATCCTTCCTCCAGGCACATTGATTTCGATTAGACATCTATGTACAACAAAGTTAAATATCTCTAGACTCTAGATAATTGCATCACTAATTAGATTTAGGTGTGGCAGCAGCCGTGATGTAAATTGTTTGGTAAACCACAGATTTCTTATTTCCATCGGATCAAAATGCAAGAAAAAAAAAATGATTGAAATGGTATAAAAGAATGAAGAGCTAGAACAAGATGTATCAAAGTCTTTTACGATGACAAATGAATTAACGATAAAAAAAACTGTGAGACTAGATGTCCAACCGCATGACTGTAGCCAACATAATTGAGTTGATGATTGTAATTATTACAGCAGTGTATGGTTCCATAATGCATTTATCAAGTACAAATATATTATTATGACCATGAGAATAAACTGACCACAAAGTAACTTTATCTTAATTAAATATCACTAACAAAGAATAAATAACAGAGTTCACAGCATAAATAACAAAGTCCAAGAGTTGAAGTCAGTGCAAGTTTTCCAGTATTTACCATAAATGTGTACATAGTAAACACATGGACAGAATATCATAATAGTAAGACCAACTTCACTTGTTTCAGAAATTATTATTTGCTTTGTTTTTATGTGACTTATTGTCACTTGTGTTTAACACCGTTTTTCAACAATTTTCAACACGGCAGCCGGTTCACCTAACCAGTTTTCCTGGACTGTATACTAACCAGTACTAACTTACCCTTCCACAAGGAGCTGGCAACTTCTCCACATATGGAGGAAAATCAACATTTTTGTCAAATTTTCATAGAAAGGTATGACCTACGGTGGCCGGAATTCAAACCTGGATCTCTGGTTTACAAGTCTAGCGTATTAACCACACCACGGCTGGGGTACCAGAAATTAATGAGTTCAGAAATTATCAACAGTATGGTATCAAAATGTGTGACAAGAACTCCATAACATGTTTACAAAATGAGAAAAGATACAGTGAGACCTTGATACTAGGACCCACCTTTTTGGGTCCCAAAGGTGGTCCTGATATAGCAGTTATATGGTACATCTTATTTTTTCTTATTAAGGTGGTCATATTATGAAGCTGAAATATAGAGTAAATATTGAAAACTCGTCCAAAAATAAGTCATTGAATTGTTTTTATTGTTTTTATGCACTAACCACGGGACCACGGCCGCGGCTCCAGGTCCAAAAATAAGTGGTTGAAATATGAATTGAGGTGGTTGCTATTTGAGGTTTAACTGTAACTAAATCTTTTCAAAATAAATTAAATGTAATAAATAACGTGTGGCAACAATATCATAAACCTGGATAGCGTAATAATCACACCCACAATCAAGAGCAAGCCAATACACTATATCAATACTCAGTTACCCAAACAAATGACTGATTTGTACCCAGGACAAAAAAAACTTTCAGCATATCTCAGTTTTACAATAACTTCATATCAAAATCAGAAACAATTTACTCCGTAATTCCGAGATAACATGAAGAATAGAAGATGGATTACATTGATACAGGCACGTTATAATTGTGTTTTCTCAGATCTTCACAAAGGGGCAATTTCTACCAATTAAAATATTCTCAAAACATCCCCATAATTATTTCAATTTCCCACATTATTCTTTTACGAAAACATGATCAATTACAAACAGGGTTGTCATGACTTTAACTTTTAAAACATCATTCTCATACCTTATTTGGAAACACGTCTATTACCAATCACATTGTAAATTTCTAAATAATGAAAACAAATAATTATGAAAAAAAAAACAAAAAAACATGAAACTTGAAAACATTTGTGACTTAGTAACAATTGCAATGATTTGTTTTATCAGCCGAAATCTAGAGAAAGACAAAACATTATAACAAACATCCTGACACCACATTAGCCCTCACATCCTGGGTGAATAAGCTGCATAATGCTCAATTATTCATAATTGTTAGAAACATGAAGTGAAAAGTTAATCAATGGATGATTGTAATAAGGTTTACTTTTCATCAAAATACACCACAAAAATCTGATAGAACTTAACAGAATAGATTTGAAGACCAAAAATCAGATGGTACCTGTTTAGAAGTTTACATCCATTTTCTTTTGCCTAAATTTAGCATTTTCAATGTAAAGGAGACTAGACTAGAAAACCTGAGCATAGCTAGAATACAGTGACCAATGTCACAATTTGAACTAATCTGAACAAAGGACCATGCTAGAATACTGTGAACAAAGGGACAGTACAAACTAGAATGACAAAAAGAACATGCAAGAAAGCAACAGGAAGAGTCAAACAATTATCTATCAGGTTAGAACGGTTCCCTTGCCAAAAAAAGCTTCACAAAAGCCACATTAAAGCCACATACGCAAAAGCCGCAGTTTTTTAAAACCAGAAGTTGCAGAATTCCTCAAGCCATACCTTCACTTTTTTGTTAAAGATGCAGCTTTTGAGAACCTTTAAAAGAAAAACGCACCATATAATGCAGAAGCTTCCCAAAAGCTGCGTATAAGCCTTGCAAAAGCTGCGCTTTCTGGAAAGCTTCGCTATTTTTTGGCAAGAGGTTGCTCTTTGGAAAATGTGGGCAATGGACAAATACAAACAACAGCACTGAGAGCCACACTCATCAACTAAAGCCTAATCACAACAATGGTGGATTTCAAAAGAAAATGGGGACAGGGTGGGGTATCATGATTAACTATTGTAAAGTACCTCATTTTCACACAACAGTTTGAATGTTTTCAGACTGGTCCCATACAAGCAATACATACAGCAGTAATTTTATGTCAATATGAATATTGTTATAGACAGAATAAATAGTTCAATACATAAAATCCCTCCATCCATTACGATTTCAAACAGACTGTGATGGTATTACATTCACAAGTTTTAGACACTTCTGCATTAGTTCTTCTATATATATGTGTGTGAGTACAGCTTTACAAAAACCAACAGAATAAAAACACACGCTTAGGATACATTGTCTTATTTGAGACAAATGTCAAATATACCAACAGATAGCTTATACACACTTGCTTGACAACTTTTTACCATCTTTGACACAAAGAATTTATTTGGCGTATTAAGATCATCATCCAGAGATATTTTGGGATAAAAAAGGTCATTAACCAGAGATTTTTTGGTGCAATAAGGTCATCAACCAGAGATATTTCGGTACAATAAGGTCTTTAACCAGAAATGGTATTTGGGACTATAAAGTCATTAACCGAAGACGATTCATTCAGTTTTAATTAAACAGCCTAAAGAAAAAGTTAATACAATATGCACAACTTAAGTGTAAAACTGCATTAGTATTTTGCATGCAATTTTAGCACATGTTTGTAAAAGTTAATAAATTTACAGACATACTGATGTCTGTTTCAGCAGTTGACATATAAAAAACATATAAAGTGATCCACTATTTATGCGTATGTACAGGAATTAATCACATCACAGAGAATGCCATATTCACAAAAAAAAGGAATTAACATCATACAAATTAAAACCAACCATGTCTTCCTAATTTAACAAAGCAATATGAATTTGCTCCAACCTGATTGATCTGTGAAATTTTGTCAATGAACGCCTGCATGGATTCAAACATTAAAACAAAATTGTTTGGAGTTTCCAAGGCCATTGACATGAAAGTGAACATTTTAATTCCCAAAACAAATCTATGTTATTTTGGTATTTTACACAGGAAAACATAATTCAATCTGAAACAAAGAATTTATTTCCACTGATGAGGAACTGTCAAAATTGTGTCACATAATTTCGTGATTTCGTACCAGTATGATGGAAAGTCCATATTCACCAGTACTTAAAGATGGCAGTGCAAGCAAAGCTATAATTGACTTTTTAAAATGAACTCATTGAAGTTTTGAATACAGCAACATTCCTAGGGCATGACGTTACTGACTGGAATTGAATACTTTTAACATTCTCTGATATTTATACAATTCACGCTCCAGGAAAATCATTCATTCATTCAACAAAGCAATCATTTAGTACTAAGATTTCTTAATCATCAGAGGAACAATTATACAAATATGTTTACATCAGGAACAACAAAACAACAACAGAACAATGAGATTAGAGAAGATAATTACACTGGAGATCTGATATTACCATGCATTTATTCAGGTGTGTTTTAGAATACTTCAGTCATATTGTATGTCTCTTAGTCATGAACAAAAAAAAACTGAACGTAAAAGTACAAACATTCCTTCCTGTGGTAACAAGAAATCAGTTGTATGTAAAAACATTCTACATTAATTGTTAACAACCATTAAACACGCTATGTTCGTACAAACTTCAAACATACAGAATTCACATACAATAATTCTAGTGTTCACACATACTTCACATACAATAGTTTTAGTAGTCACACATAATTCACATGTGCAGTGTTCACATACAATATTTCTAGTGTTCACACATGCAGCAGTTGCATACAATACTTCAAATGTTCAAACATAATTTGCACATATAATGTTCAAGCACAATATTTCCAGTGCTCACAAACACAATCCAAAAATACAGCATTCACATACAATATGCCAAGTGTTCACATCAAATTTTAGCATGCTGTATTTGCATTAAAATAATCAAATATGTTCATGCTTAACCAATAAAAACAAAAAGCCATCATTATACAAAAACATGCAATAAGCCAGATTCAGTGTCACAAAAAAGAGACACAAACATATTTCATATCAAGACAATGAATTTGACCTGTAAGAGCATAAATCCTTATAAAAAACAACATAGGACAAAATATCAAATTGAAACTACCAAAGAAATGGAGTTAATTAGCTAACTGTCTACAATGGAAACAGTCAAATTAAGACCAAATTAACAGATAATGCCTGAAAATGCCAAATTAATTGTCACCAAAAAGCAGATAGTTCATTAATTGACAACACCAGCAGAAACCGAATTACAGGATAACAGCACCAGAAAATGTCAGATAAACTGACAACTATAAATGAGAACAACCAAATTGACAATAAAAACAAAGAGTCCAAATTAATGGAAAACAGAGACTCTATACATACAGAAAAACAAGGCTATAGTGAACCTTGAATATAGTTCAAAATCAGACACAGTGAAGCATTTATCCCCCCCCGCCATCAAACACACCCATATTTTATAGTTACAGGTATAGATGAATATAGATATCAGGAAGTTTTAACCATGCAATACTGCACAAGCACAAAGTTATGCAAATATCCTTAACAAATTCCTGAAGCCAAAGACATGATGACCTAACTTGAGTTTCAAAAACAACAAAGGCAACTGGATAGGAACCTAACTGGCCAGCCAATAACAACATCTGCCAAGTGCTTCATCATCTGTTAAATGGTTTATCAATGTGATATCTTTGCTTTATTCTGGAACTGAGCAGATCACAGAAAACCAGTCATCTAGACCATAGTTTCAGTAGAAGAACATCTGTACCATTGCTAATATCAAGCTAGCTACCCTTGCCAAAAAATAGCGAAGCTTTCTAGAAAGCACAGCTTTGTGAAGCTTAAACACAGCTTTAGCGAAGCTTCTATATTATAAGGTGCGTTTTTCTTTAAAAGGTTCGCAAAGCTTCGTCTTTAACAAAAAAGTGAAGGTCTGGCTTGAGGAAATCTGCACTTTTTGGTTTTAAAAAACCGCAGCTTTTGTGAAGGTGCCAATACTACTAGCTTTAACACAGCTTTAACGTCGCTTTTGCGTACATTAAACGTAGCTTCAACGCGGCTTTAACGTAGCTTTTGCATACGTTAAACGTAGCTTCAATGCGGCTTTAACGTAGCTTTTGCGAACCTTTTTTGGCAAGGGTAAGAACACCCTGAATAACACAGTTTAGATAGTAGGTCTATCATTAGTGTAGGTTCAAGCATTCTATAGAGTTGGACTTATGAGACCTTGACAAAACATGTGCCAAGCACTGTACAATTATCATACAGAAGTGGAATGAAGGTCAGTACAACAATATTCCTCACAGGCAGATATAAAAAAAGGTTTAGTTATTACTACACAGCATACTAAGTGACACACTAAAACACTAATTACCTAGTTCGCCAGGATCCTCATGTTATTTATAATTACAACCGTGAGTGAATCATGACAATTAGAATAAGCTCACATATTTCAATTACAGAGTCACAAAATAAGGTTAAACAATGTACGCTTAATCAATAATGAAGTTTTACTGGAGGAAGTAAATCAAAAACATGAAACACCTCATTAATTTCTGATTAGTCTCTACCAAGATTACAATCCAGGAGCCTGGTATTCAACTAAGGTTTGTATGAGTTTATAGAAGCTTAATTAGGTATGAAGTCAATAGATATGGAGTTTTGTAATAGATGAAAGTTTAATCAAAATCCTAGGTCATACAGTCCCGGGCATCATGAATTTGAATTCTACCTTTCAGTCTTTGTTTTTTTCTAGCTGCTTATTAGTTCAATTTAAATTCCCAGTAAGTTCTGTGGTTTTATTTTCAACACTTCCTGCTGTTTTTGGAATGTTGATTATTCAGTGAATACAGTCACTCATGAGCTTAATGTTTCCAGCAACAGTAACAGAAAAGACAGCTACCTGAGGAGCATGGTGAAGACACTTCTTCTTATTACATGACTAAATCTGGTATGATCATCAAAGAGCAATGTTATATATATATATATCACTTACTGTAAGTGGATTACTGTATGGTATGTCAAGGGTATGGATATATACAATACAACAAATATAGAAACAGACAAAAATACATCAGTACTTCAAATATTGGTTACTGTACTCAAATACAGCAGGCCAAAGAAAATGAATTTTAGGTTGTTACAAAATTAAATTATGTATTGTGACACACGTTCATAAACAGACTACTTATTCCATACAACGTTTACTTCATTATACTGAAACAAGTTAGGTATTTATGAAACAAACATTCTGCATGTATGCTATTCAATAGTACATACAAACTATGCAAAGGTAACCCAATGAATATGTTTGGTTTGCCTAAATTTCCTCTGATGTCCCACACAGTCACGATTTGAATAAAAGTACCAAAAAGTAATGAAAACCAAACCCTTTGATTGGCTAAGCACAAAGTGATGGCATCTTTCCTCTGAACTGTATGAATGAACCAAAGTAAAACTATTGGAAAACTATGGCTGCTTGTTGTATGGAGAGTTCAGTGTAATGTAACAGGTGTTCTGTGTGTTACTGAATGATAAACCTCTCCATATGTCCATCATCATAGTAATTTCTTCAAGTGGATTAATAAAGTGATCTGTTCTATTGGGATCAAGTTCTTTTTTCTGATAATTTCAAAAAATAATTAAGATAATTTTGGAAAACTACTTTTCAGTGCTTGGAGGTGAATTTGAATAATTATTAAAAAGTAATATTCGGAAGTTACCAAGGCAGTCATTTTAAAACAAACAAACAAAAATACAAAAAAAATAAATTCTGTGGGATGAACACTTAATTATGAGTGATTTTAATGAAAGTCATGGAGATGCTAATTTGACATGTTTAAATGAAACTTGTGAAGAAACTGAAGAAATATTTCCATCCACGGGTTACAAATGGGGTCTTCTGTTCCTTATACTTATCATACTATGTACAGCAGTTGGCAATCTACTGGTCTGTTTAGCTGTATGTTCAGAAAGAAGATTACAGAATATGACAAATTACTTTCTAATGTCACTCGCTATAGCTGACTTTCTGGTATCAATCATTGTAATGCCATTTGGAATGGTTGTGGAAATATATGGTTTGTATACAATACTTTAATACCTCTCTTTTCAGCCGTAACTTCCTTACTATTTCCTCTTTTTTACTTACATCTTATATTTTCAATGACCAATATCATTATTACCATTTATATCACCATCATCTGCAGTTTCCTCATCCTCTTATTCGATACTGGCAAAGTTCTTTTCAAATAATTTTTATCTTAATTCCGCAGGATTACAATAGCAACCATGGCACAATTAACCTTAAAATGATACCCAACTTAACCTACTGACTAGAATTGCATAAAAATATAGCTAAATTTGATCAGCCAATTCTTTAACAAAATGTGAAAATAACTTGATTGAAAAGTTGATTAAATATTTGTAAGGTTAAATGGCAGACCATAAAGGTTCATGTTGTTGGGTTCATTAGAAGTGTACAATACAATGTTTTCTTTAAGGAATTTATATAGACTCATATTTATAAGCTACAAGTGATGTTTCTAAACATGATGAAAATATATGGAAAACTGATCAAATTTCTTCAAACTTGATATGGCAATTGAGACTGACATTATTGAGAACAAAACTAGTGCCATTAATGATAAGGCAGGAAGAAAAGTCATGTTTAGGGTTTACTTGGCCAAAACAAGAGTAGATAGGTTGAAAAAAAAATCTACTTTTTTCTAAACAATTTTGTGACAATACAAGGTACAATTCATCCCCAAAATGTTCATGCTTTGGATTTTGCCGAAACTTTAAGGTCTGTGCCAAAACAAAAGGTCAATCGGGTAACTGTGAATGTTTAAGTTGTGTTCTGTCCTAACCTGGATAAACTATATGAGAAACTGAATATAATTCATAAAACGTAATCAGGCAACTGATATTATGGAGTACATAACTATTATTATTAATGATAAACTGGCATGAACACCGTAAATAACATACAAAATAAGATTTTTTTTGTGGCACAGTCATCACATCTTTTTTACTATCAATTAGTTAAGAGGTAATCACGGGCTTTTCATGTAATATCAATAAACTAAAACCTACATTAAAGATAATTAGATAATTGTTCGTATAGTGCAAAAATAAAAAAACCTGACAAGTATTATAATATAAATAATTGAATAAATTGCTAACTACGCTAATGAATCAGACACTGATATTCCTCCCACAGCATTGTCAAGATAGGATGAGAAGATATTATCTGATTCAGGATGTCTCCAGACCGGCCCTTTTAGTCTGCTTTATTACCATGGAAAGAACATAATAGTTTCTACATCGTGTCTTATCAGTCACTCCCATGTAATTAATGATTAGTTGAGTCTGCTATTAATTATCAGTAGCAGGTATTACAATAGTTTGAGACAGGATTTAAAGTATGTTCTTAAAGAATAGACTGAACCATGCACAGATAAGGAAGCTTTATTTATTAAAAATTCTCACATTACGTCAACTGATAAACGATGCACGTTTCAAACATATATATCACTTGTTGTCAGAAACTGAATGAGGCTTTATATAGTTCTATAGAAAACTTAAGTATTTCTGTCGATGAATGGATTACAGAAATAATACCTTATGAACATCTTGTTATAACTTTATTTAATCCATATTTCATGGACAGAAGGATCTACCTGAGCCAAGGAAGCCAACAAGACTATCTATATTTATATCATTATCCTGATGGGAGTCTATCTGGTAAACATAAGCTGTCACTTCAATAATTTTTTTCCATTTTCTACCAATAGTTCTATCAATAAAATATTATTTTATATGCATATGTTTATCTGCAGGATAAAATACAGAAATAAATAATGTTTAGGTTTACAAAACAGATGTTTATATACACTAAAATGATCAAAAATATGTTTATTTGTGTTGGATGTAACATTGCACCAGCAGCCAGGATCATATGACAATTGTGCCATCTTTTAAAGGTACAGGAAGAACCCAGGTGCACACCTGAGTAGCTTACCATTGACCTTCTGTAAGCTATATAAACAGTTTTCTCAAATGTGAATTTTTTCTAGTCTAAGGTGGGATTCAAACTCATAGCAATGAGGAGATATTGATTGCTATCTAGAGACTAGAGCCCCTATAATTCAGTCCCCAAATCCTCATAGTTAAATATATATCAATATATTTCAAGTTTGATCCATGAATGAGTCACAAAAACCTTCTTCATCATTGTGGTAATGATGCTGTTTGACCTTAAGCTATCGCCTCAACTATTCAGTACGGCAAGGTTAGATTCCACTAAAAGTGATGTCATATAAGAGTTGAAAAACCACGCTGAATCTATCACTACAGAAATGATCTCGAGTGAATTAGGCAAATCAATAGTTCATTATATAGCTGTTAACTAAGTAGCACCAAGTATACTAACAATGGCTGGTCTTAATTCTTTTCCGATTTCTCAACTGAAATATTTATGGGAAGATTTCCTTTATTAAGTTCTATTAACCCGATGACCACTGCTTTATGGTCTAACATAAGATCCTAAGCCGAGACTCATGAATCATGTTCATTTTACCTAACTGGCTTCTAAACAAATTTGCATCACAAACTGATGGCCTACTAAGTCTAGTTTGATATCATATCAAAGTACTTAAGTCCTTTTACCCCTAATGTACAAGTGCAAAATATCCTGCACAACAAACAATGAACTAAATGACATTAATACATAAATATTTCACCAATCCACCATGCTCTTATATAGTTATAACAGGACACTTTCTTATAAATAGTTACGTACTCAAAGTACACATGATACAATGAGCACATAATGTATACAATAAATCACACATACAACACTCACAGGGATAAAAGCCAACCAATGAAGAAATTAAATGTTACTTTTATATATATCAACATAAGCCCATTAGCTATATTTTATCTTATTCTAAGACAAAACACAACATCCACAAACATGGAAACTATTAACCCATTACCCCTCAGATCCCAGGGTTTTAACTAAGATATTTCACCGAGGGTCCCCGGGACTCCCATCTCCAACATTTAAGGGGTTCCCTTGGAATTTTTGGGGGTCCCACACAGAAGATGCCAAGGACAAATTCCGAGTTGGAAGGGGTCCTAAGGATGTGGTGGTCACTCTCAATGCAAGTCCCTCAGCTGAATATCGCTTCAAGGACACAAAAAACCTGCGTCAGGGAAATCCATCAGATAGCCACTCAGATATGAATATAATTGATACATACACTCATTATTTTAAGTCAGTACTTATGATAACAATAAGGACTACTGCAGGAAGAATTGTGATAAAATTTTCTCAATCTACTCTAGACAATAAGAACAGAAAAGGTTTTATTGAAATTAATATCATTCCCACTGAAATTTATGTATCAGATGTTTTGATAGAATGTCACAGCGGAGCTCAGGTGAGCAAAAACAATCGTTTCTACGCTTTAATCGTCCATATATTTTCCCTTTTCTTGGAGCTTTTTAAGATCTGTGTCTAACAGAAATCTTCTCCTGGCTACATTAAGTCTACGAATGATGGAAAATATTACTTAAAACATTTGTCTGCAGAAAACATATTTGATTAAAACCCAATTCTGGCTAGCAGCACTCTGTATGTAGATGATTGGCTAATTAAAGATATTGAGAAGTTTTTCACGCCATGACAAGTGGACATTTGCCGAGTTTTATTAAATACTGGCTTGTCCTTGGAAAGTGTTTCAATAATGGAATCACATCAAGATTCTCTCCCGATCTTCATGGCCACTTCACGGGAATCCCTCATCATCCCCTAATCTACTAACTAGTTGAATCAAAACATCACACTGAGTGTTGGTAAAAAAACATGTTTTTTCTGAGCAAATTCGAGGAAATCTGTTTAACAGACCAAGAAGTTGACTCAAGACTACTGTAAGTCCCCTAGCAACTAGTGCTAAGATAATTCAATCTGGTATTAAGTCCACTCACGCCAATCTTGTAGAAGATCAATGAACTAAGGAAGCCATATAGATGTGAAGACCTTGTATCAGGGAGTAAATTAAGGGAATACGATAAGAAAAAGGCCTTGCGGATAACAGTAAGTCTGTAGGTACATAAATTCTCAAATATTAAACTCAATGTGGTTAATTCAAATACATCAATTATATATGTGTTTGCCGCTGAACGCTTCGTTAAGGCTTAATTTACTCAAAACAATTGACTCAAGTCAAACATAGGGCAATTAAACAATCTTAAACAATTTAATTTCCTCATACTTAACATCTTTATACCTATCGTAAAATGCTCTAGGAATACCTTCAGTATTAAGATAATTAGCATAAAATTTCAGACATCTAAAATGAGTCAAAATGGCATAAAATCAATTTAAAGTCAGTTTATTCATTAAGTATGAATTAACGTACATGCAGTGTTGGTTGCCATTAAATGTTTGAACAATAAAAGAACTTTATTAAAATGTAATAACTCTACTTTTGTGCCATGATTAGAAAAAAGGCAAAAATGTAACGACATTTCATTATAAATAGACAACTATCATTCAGTGAGATTGAATTTCGCAAAAAATAAACTGCATTATTAGGATTAGATTTCCTGGCAAAATTCGTTAATACTAAGAAGAAAACGTCAATATAAAATGGAAGAATTTCAAACAACCAAAAATTAATTAATGCGTGCGCGAGTTTTGCATCACGATATTTGGCAGGAAACGGAAACCATCAACTTAAAAGATCGCAAAATTTTGTAGTGAATTTTAAAACTTTAAAATACAAAATGTAAACAAGATGGAAGAACTGTCAAGATCAGTTGCATACTATGAACAACAATATATACTTAATTTAACACAAATCTTTAATGATGAGTTGATACAATTAAAGGATGAATATGAAATCTATCCTAGGGGTTGGGGGCCCTCGGTTGTCAAGTGGTTATGGTCTCTGACTATACTTCATCACTGTGAGTTTAAATCCCAACAAGGACTGGACATATTTCACCTGTTAAGAAGCTGTCCAGCTTGGTTACAGAAGGTCAGTGGTTCTACCCAGGCCTGGGGTCTTCCCCTACCATTAAAGCTGGAAAGTCCCTAAATGACCCAGGGTTAAAACCACAGTGGGGGGGAGATATCCTAAAGGTTATTATCCAGATCATTGTTAAAGGACTGGTAAAATACTTAATAAAGATGGACAGCTTGATATATGCTTTGATTTTTTTACAGGTGAAGTAAAATATTTCCTTCATGTACTTACAGAACATTTGGTGCATAAAATTCAACTAATAACAGCTGTCATATTAAGGCCAGGAAGAGTTGAACGTAAGGTCACTGCAATAAATATCAAAAAGAACTTGATCAAGATAAAAATGTTTGAATGATATAAATTTTTTATCAATCATTCATGATAGTGCTCAGAAGCTTTATTAACATAGAGGTTCTAATTGAGATGATTTGAAAAACAAAAATTCCTGTTTAAGAAATTGAGTTAACAGCATGATCTCATTACAGCATAAAAACTGGATATATTTTGTGCGATTTTATGAAAGCGTTCTCCAAGAACACTGGTACCATTTAACTGTATAAAACTTAGTTTTGGTGGGTAATACTCATTAATTTACAATATCCAACAGGTGTGAACTTGCAGGAATAAATGATTGATAATTTGTCTTTATATGTGAAGCCACATTTAGGCACTGACTATGGCGTGCAGAACAAATATATTTTATGGTGCATTCAGTATAATCAATCATTTGCAGACATGATTAACAGTCGCTCCCCCACATTTTCATCAGTAATATTTTTATTGTCACTCCTTCAAATCAGGAACAGCCATCTTGTTTCAACAGTCATGCAATAAGACGCTTATTATATGCTAAAAACCATTTAAGAAGAAACAATGGCATAAAAGGATGGCATTATATCCCTAAAGCCAAGCCTTCTACTAGAGAAAATTCAGAAAATGGCTCAATTTTACTATATTATAATCATATTTAATGATGTATGATGCAAACAGTTATGTGTCTGGTGGCAAGAAGATTTCCTATTGTGTTCTCAGCAATTTAACTCCACAATACAGTCAAACCTGGGTTTGCAGCCACCTCCAAATATAGGCCAACCTGTGAATAAAAGCCATTTTTTGAAAAGCATCATTGCTTATGTAGAACAAACTGACCTCCAAATAAAGGCCATCTGCCAATAGAGGCCACATTTTGTCTTTCCCAAGGGTGGCTTTCGTTCACAGTTTTAATTGCACTTCATTTCAAGGGCAAGACCTGGCCGTAACCTTTAAATTAATACAAATATGCATTAAAATATTGTTCTGAAAGCAACTGTACCACTGAATTATGATGTATATGATTTTAACATGTCACTGTGAGGTATAATTTATGACAATGTCCCTCTCTCCTGACAGCGTATGGTAAGCTTTATCATATGGTAAGCTTTATCATATGGTAAGCTTTATCGTATGGAAAGCTTTATTGTATGGTAAGCTTTATCGTAGCTGTTAGTGCCACCACAAAACAAAATCAACTCCCTTCAAATCATTTATCGATAATATTAAAACTGAACTCCACACTGATCTAAGACTTAACATTCAAGGAAGCAAGTCTGGAGATGCCTTTACTGTTTTAAAGCATGATATTTACATGCGTTAGGAAATGTGTGCTTGTAAAAATTAAGTTTAAGCAAAGAAAAAAAGGACCAGGAGAGGAAATGCCAAGTTTTACAGCTGAAGGGGGCCCTCCCTATGCAGATCACACAAATATTTTGTTTAATGATCTTTTATCTCAAATACAACAAAAAAAAACAAGCATCGTTAAATAAGATTAACAGCAATGAAGACAGATAATGGATCTAAATCAAGCTTAACCCAGAAGATAAACATCACAGTTTACTGGGGGAAAAATGTAAGGCTTGTATGTGATACACTCCACTACAAGACAGACAAAATTGAGTATAAAATGTAAACAAATTTTTCATTTTTTTAACATCATTCAGTTAAACCTAAATATTCAGGCTTATCAACTGATATTTTACCTTCTAAATAAATGACAGCATACAGAGAAAAGAGAAGCTGTGCCATGGTGCAGACAGACAGATGAACAGACAGACAGATGGATGGACAGACAGACAGACATACAGATCGATGGTCAGACAGTTCATACAGTATGCATACTTAAGAAGGAAATACTTGCACACAACACTGATTTATGAGTAAAGATATAACATTATCATTATTAAATAACTTGTCAGAAGATCGAATGGTCTCTCTGGATATAAATACTGGTATGTTCGGATGTAAGTCTGTTTTACATAACAATAAACAATTAGCAGATAGTCTGACAGTCTTAGAATAAAATCAGCCAGTCGTTATCCGAGTGACGTCATTACCGGGATTTTCATCCAATAACGTGCAGACAATAGAAGCAGTCTAGCATGCAACTTCAGACATATTAAAAGCGATATGGGTAGGCAACCTGCTGTAAGAGGAACGTCCCTTGGTAGATATAATACGAATTTCACCCAAGATTTAATCATCTCTCATTCATTTTAAAGCAATATGGTTTTAATATCAAGAATTCATAGTTTCAATAGCAAAACCATTAAAACATCTAAAGAAGCAGTTCCTAATTAAGAAAGATGCTCAGTTTTATCACGCCATAACGAAATATTCTTTCTGTATTCCAAGAAAACTACATCGAAATTTCATTTCAAGTTAGAGTGTAAATTTTATTAGTCTAACCAGAGAAGCCTATAACTATTTAATAAAACGTCAAACCTAACAAGGTAAAAGTATAAAAATGTTAATGAATAGAAGTTTCAGAAACAGATACAGTAAAACCCCTGAAAACCAGACTGGACCAAAAGTCTAGTTTTCTGAGAATTCCGGTTTTCAGAGAACTATTGATTATCGAAGAGATAAAAATGGGACTCAAAAAATTGTCTGATTTTCAGAGAACTATTGATTATTGAAGAGATAAAAACGGGACTCAAAAAATTGTCTGATTTTCAGAGAATTCTGGTTTTCAGTGAACTATTGATTATTGAAGAGATAAAAACGGGACTCAAAAAATTGTCTGATTTTCAGAGAATTCTGGTTTTCAGTGAACTATTGATTATTGAAGAGATAAAAACGGGACTCAAAAAATTGTCTGATTTTCAGAGAATTTCGATTTCATGAGTCCGTCTTTCAGAGGTTTTATTGTATGAGATTCCAGGGAGTAATGCATATAATATATCACTACCTAAAAGACATTATCAAACATAAATTAAAATAAGTTATCTTACATATATCAAAGGTTTGCACAGTGAGCAATAAATAAAGGGGTTAAAATTTCTCCTACCTATAGATAATTGATAAACATGGTATAAAGTTAATATGATCAAAACTTGTCCAAATCAAACCTTAAAAGAAAATAACACAAGCATGTTGCCAGATGTAGTATTTATGCAAGCCATGGAAAAGCTTTGGAGTCAAGACCTAGGCCACCTTGAAAAATATTGATTTGAACTTTTCACAGCAAGGAGATAAGTTGACATTTTTTTTTATTTGGTAACATTACAATTATGCTTGTACAGAAAACGAAGAGCTTGAATAAAGAATGACAATTTTTTTCAGTCAAAATCACTTAACCAATTTTTGGGTCAGAGAATTTTTTAACAAGTTGGTTTGGTAACAGCAAACCAACAAATTTTTATCAATGGCCTTATTATGACTAGGTAATCACTTATTGGGTCAGAGAATTTTTTGGTTTGGTAACAGCAAAAAACAAATTTTTATCAATGGCCTTATTATGACCAGGTAATAAGGTTATAAAACTGTGATCGATCTCATGTGTCAAAATGTATTTAAACATTGAACTGATACATCTTTTCAACAAGAATACACTAAGCTTGGAATTGAGCTTTAAGATGGGAGACTTTTCTCAAGAATCGTAACTTCCAAGCCAGATTGAGAGTCAATGAACCAACTAGGCTTAGACTATGCACTAAGCCACTAACCCAAAGCCTCAGGCTGGTAAATTTCAATTCGGGCTAGTGAACTTTCTAAAAATTGTGTATTCAGGCTGGGAGTAAATTGTTTATTTTCAATAGTCCCCCATATATTTTGGACTAGTGCTTCATAGAATTAGTTCCTAGCTGTAGGTGATGCAAATTTTCTTAGGAATGTAATCAGCATACACTTAGATATACAGTAAATGATATTATAATAGAAGAAAAAGATCTGATGATTCTAAGTGCATATATTGAGGGTATTCACCTACAGAACTATACGAAATAGAATTACTACAAAATCAAATCTTTTCACACAAGAAGTAGGAAATATGGTGTAATATTTTGTTACTATATTGATGGCACAAACTGCTAAAAGCAATTAATTAAACACCACTGATTGGATCTGTATATTGACAGGTGCTCATAAAAAGGACTCTTCTAGAGGTTATCAGTACATAAATGGAAAATCAAACCTTGAGGTAATGAAACTTGATAACAGCCTTGGAGCTTAAATATCAATTTCATTCTCAGTGTATTCTAGTTGACAAGATGTAGCCGGTTAATATGTAATACTTCGATGTAACATGTATGCATAATAATATAACTACAGAAATATTCAAAATTTTAAAACTTAGAAAATTCGTAAATGTTAAGCTAGTCTGCTGAGGTTTAGAATAGCTGATAATTCTAATAAAACATAAAGACGTTGTTCTTCCCCAAAAATCGAAATCCTCCCTCCACCATGTTAGATTAAGCCAGGAGTGAAGTACCATTTACTGACAAAAATCCTCCACCCACCATTGTGGACAGTAAAGTGTTTTACAGACAATTTGTTAAGAACAGAATAAACCAGTGGAACCAATTAACTGCCTCATGTCACACACTGGTCTTAAGTGCTCCAAGAATGCCATCGAATTACTGGTAGATAATTGGTGCTGAAATTCATGCCCCGTTGATTTCTAGTCTTAATATGTTTTTGTCAACACGATTATTGACAGAAACGATTGTATTTACCCCGAAAAATCAGAAACTTGTTATCTGCTTTCAACTACATGTGTGGGAAGATGAGGTAGATTTACTGGCTGCAACAATTTCATGCACAAATTCATCTGCCTGAATAAATTCCATTCCACACTATTCTTGTACTATATGACATTCCGAATATTACGCTGTAAGCAGACCTTTGAAATCAACAGATTTTGTCCGAGAAATTCTTGCATACAAATGCACTGATGATTTCATATGTTGTTTAAATAAGAAACAGGAATAAAAAGTCCCCTTTTCTCATATAGTGCATACTGAACAATAACCAACAATATTTCTCAAGAAAGAAACAAGCAAGGAATGAATGTAAGGTGTAAGGTGTAAAACAATAGTTCCTGGCTTTCACTAACTTGATTAACCCAATTTTTTTCTGCTGATCCTAGACTACTTTCAGTCTTGGCTAATTTTTTCTTGCCAATATTTTCATTTTCATATGAGCTGTATCTCCTAACTTAACAAAAATGTATTTAAAAAAAAATAAAAATTAAAGTTCTGTTGTCCTACAAACCCTTCATTTTTGTGGATGTCAGTGGAAATGTGTAATTTTTTGCCTAATAGGCTATAATTAAAGAAATGACGTGCATTTAAAATATATCTTACAGTTAGGAAAATACAATTAAGGCCATCCTTAAAAAATGTTTGGTTGCGGTAATGCGCCCCCAAAACTTTTGTGTGTTGAAATGCAGGCAATATTTTTATTTTTGTGTTAACATTATACTGAAAATGAAATGCTGGAGTAGGAACAAAATCACTAAAACAATTTCTTGGTCAGAGATTTTTTAATGATTCGGGGGCAAAACTGCTAACCAGCAATTCTACAACTCTTCAGGAGTACAGCCATAGCAAAAAAAAAAAAAAAAACAGAAAAAAACAGAGGAAACAAGGATAGCATCTATGGGAAAACAAGAAAATCTCATGTTTACTATGATCTATCAAATTCTGCGTAAGTAACATTGTAAGAAAATTATTTTGAGTGGCATGAGAAGCCTTCAGACAAAACCTTTCAGAAATAATTCAATAGGGATCAATGTTTACCAATTTATCTGGAGTTGAAATTTGATTCAGACAGAAATTGAAATTTCAAGAAAATAAACGTTAGGCGCTACAAGATTTTTTTTGTTCCCTCATTTTTACATTGATTCATATCCATTGTTATAGTACAACAACTAAAAAGGCAGAAGTGCCTATTGATTAATGTTAACTAGACATGCTTAGCTCAGTAGATAGAATATTGGGGCTACAGACAATGAGATTGTTAGTTTTAAATCCAGGGTACAGCACACATTCTCCGTGATGACTTGGATCTAGGCATTGTGGCTAAAACCATTAATCCTCCGCTGCTGTATATTCTTGCGGAGAATTTAGCAGTTACATGTGGAGAACAAGGTTAGCACTGGTATAGAAATCAGGAAAACTTGTTAGGCTAACTGCCAGCTGGTATACAACTGAAAGACTGTTGAAAACAGCCATAAATCCTGAAAAGTTGACACATTTATTTTTTTTTTTAATTTTTCAAATTGGTTTACAATAATTTGTAGCAGTCAAAACTTGATACACAGAAATGCTTATTGATTCGCGGTATATTAACTGCCGATGTAAAAGTTAGCTGTAAGCTACCTGACAATTAAATTCGTACAACATGGAATTAAATCTCGTGGATTTTTATTAAATACTACATAGATTAAACACTTCATGATGCGCTTGAAGCATGTGGACTGATTAGTAAAAATAATTCCTCCCCTTAAGCCTTATTTAAAATGAAAGGGTAATTTGAGAAACTATTCAAATGTTGATATGTCCCACAGGAAATAAGTTGGCCATTAACTGCTTTAGTCTCTAGAATTGATCAGATCATGAACTGATAATTTAACATGTGGAAAACATGTAGAGTAATATTGGAAAATGCATCAAAACAGAAAAATGATGAGGTTAGCTTTTCGCACTCTATTTCATAATCCTGAACCATGATGAAAGCAAACACTCACTGAAAATCCTCTTGGCTGATGGGCTTGAACTTAGCACAGCCATGATGCCAGGTCAGCAAGTTATCAACTACACCATTACTCTAATGACCTAACATTGACCTTGAAGTGACAGTAAAAGAGAATATTCTCAAATGGCCTCAGTATGATACCAATAAGAACCAAATAAATCAAGATTTTCTCATCCAGCTTAATATTATTAACCAAACACTACATCCAATATCTATCCAATGCCATGTATGATAAATCAGTTTGTGAGGAAACTTTATCTGACAGCTAATTGAGGGAACATACAACCATTAGTGACATCCTAGCATTTAATAGTATCATTTTCATTCATTTAATAAATAAAATCAGTGAAGGATTCCGGAAAAAACGCATCAAGAAGTCATAAGTTGATTTAAGAGGCAGTAGGAAGCAAGAATTGTGCCAAGAAAAACCAACTGCTTAATCATACTAGAATGATTGTCGCTTGTAAAGCCCTTATCAGTAATTATCTTGACTTAGTAAAAAGGCAATGAAATCAGAAATTTCAACAAGATCTTTAAATGCTTGAAGATTAAAATTTAAGAATCATGTTCAACTAGTGTTTAAAATTAGTCTAGAGAATAAATTATCTGGAAGCTATTTAAAATTCTTTCTGGAAAAAAACTTGTACTAAACTACAAAAATATATTTCAACCTGATGGTAAGCAATGTTAGTATTTATAACTCCATTTACGACTGTAACCACGAACGCTCAGCACGAATATCATCATCGTTATGTTATTAACCTAACAGAAATTATACAAAATACATGCCAAAAAGCCAATTTAGATTTAATCATTATTGGCTGAGTTCCGAAACTTAAATTATATTTACAAATAGTAGTAAAAACAAAAAAGTCTGATCATTTTAAAAATTATGGAATGGCAAAAACCTCGAGAATGATAATGAAATATGTGAATAAACGAATACAATAATAGATGTTAAACAATGACGGCTTGTTTAAACTAAAATTTGTACATCTATTGAAATTCCTGAAATTCAGTTGGCAGTGATGAAATATGTAACTAGTTTGAACCGTGCTGTTAAAGACTCAGATGTATTAAAAGAAAGTGTTGTTAAAACATGACATAGCAATGGCTGTTTCTTCAACATAGCTTATATGTCTGTTTTTATACTCAAATTTCACATTAACATGTCTTTGAAAATAAAACATGTTTTATTTTATTGTTTTTGGATCTGTTTTCAGCTGTGAAAAAGTAAATGATTGAAATGTACATCCTCAGTAAGATTTTTAAGATCAAAATCTGCTACATTAGCAAAGATATGTCTTTGAACTGGACCCTGTTATTTCATGTTGGCCACAGATTTTCCAGGACTCAAGACAGTGGGGTGGGGGGGTTAAGAAATTCTGCACCAATATTTCCCTAGTCCAACTATTTAGAATCAGTTTGTGATGGCGAGACAATTTCAACTGTACCCTGTCCAGTTCAGTCTGAGAGAATGGCCCATCCAATTTCATTTATGTAATCAGCCCTCAGAATAGCAGAAATTAGCATGGCTTGCATTTCCCATAATTGCATTTAAATAATCTTTGTACAAAATGCATGAGTATATACGTTTTTGGGTCCAATATTTCATAGACATCATATAGCAACATATTAAAGCCAAAGCAATTCCATTAGCTCAACCATGGCATTAAGTACAAGTCCTATTTTCAGACTGAAGCAGAATTCATAAAGCGGACTATCCCTTCATTATCCAGTAAATCTCCTGTTCCCATTTTCTTCCTAAAATTGTGTATGATTGAGTCGAGTGTAGAAATTATGCAAATAAAATTTACAGATCAAATTAAAATGATTAGTGGTCTTGTCTGGAAATGCTGTCTAAAGTCTACAGACAACAACATATTCACTGTAGTCTATCAAAACACTGTCACACCCCAGTCCTTCCTCAAAAGTTCCTTTGATTTTTTAGTGAAGATTTCAGTCAATACACATCAAAGAACAGTAATAGTTTGTTTGGACTAATGTAATGTTTGCAAGTTTATGAGACCTCTGGTCTGATAATAATTCAACTTCTTTTTGGATATACTGACACTGAGGGATTAACCACTATTACTGGAGTTAACCCTTTTGCCTCATAAGCATATTTTTGGACTCTTCCAAATTCAAAGCAAATACACAAAACATCAATTTGTTTAAGAAAATTGGGTTATTTCTCTGTAGCAGAATGGAAAACATGGTGGCAAAAGTAGCCATTACTCATTACAAGCAATGGCTTCTGTTGCCACAATGTTTTCAAAAGTCGTCTGCTTCAGATTGGGGGGATGTGGTATCATGAGGCAAAGGGTTATAATAATGATCCTTTCAACACGTTACCATAGCGCCTTTTATCTTTCATGTCAGAATTACCAACCAGTTATTTTGAAAATCGTTACTCACAAAAAAGTCTCAAGGAAATGTACGCAAGGAAATGTTGCTGCTGTGTATAACTATGAATGTCCTAGTAATAACAAAATCACTCCAAATGCCGCATGAAATTTATCAGGAACAATAAAATATGAGATTTCATTATTGAGATACTGACAGCATTCTACTAAATTTCTTCTTTGTCTTTTCATGCCGTTGTATGCAACATGATGAACATGTTTATCAGAAATGATGTAATATAAAAAAATAATCGTTTCCGGAGTCGGTTTTAGAACAGGAAAACCTAGAATATAATGGAGAATGAGGCCAGGAAAAAATAATTGTGTTCACAATTACCTGATCAACTATTTTTTGGTACCCAAAGTTTCTAACAGCAAATTCAAAGTGTGAATATATTTTGGACAATTGTACCTCTAAAGTCTAAGTATGTTTAGTGTATGTGATCTTCCTGAAGAATTGTTGTTTCTTATGGGGATAATTCTTATTAAGCCATTCTATATACTTGTCCGAGATATAAACAAACAGTAAATTACTAGACAAAATATGTCCTTATTTAGAATAATTAGGGATCTAACACGAATGTGTTAACTACTCTATAGCTTAATCTAATTTTCAACTGTTTGATTTCTTATACATTATGAAACAGTCAGTTTTGGGATAAGCAAATATCAGAACTTTTATACAATACTACATATTGCCATGGTAACCCAAGAATCATGTAAGCCTAATTAGAGGATCTGAAAGGATATGATATTATCAGGTACATAATTATAAGTTAATTATTTGTAAACATCAATATTATCAGACTAACAAGATCATTAACTAAATACATGTATACCTTATGACCACATCTCAAAATATGTTAATAAGCTGTTAGAATAGACGGAAAAACCTTGACAAATGGAAGCCAGACCCGACATAATACAATAAACATCCCCCTAATGAAGTGACATTCCCAGTTCTAACGTTGACCGCAACAACGTAGACTTGTTAACAATCCTATCTTACAAACTACGTTGTACACAAGTCCGCCGTGTCTGCAGAATGTTTTTATTTATACTGAGATTTGCCGACTGTTTTACCAAAGAAAAAAAACAACAACCAATCCTGAATTTCAAGCTGTATTACTTTTTTGTCTGGGGTTTAATTTCATACCAACAGCTAGGGGTCATTTGGCCACTTTTCCAGCTTTGACTGAGGAGGGAGATAAAAGGTATACACATGGATAGAACCAGGGACAGACATCCTGTGAGCTAATTGGATGGTTTCATCACACATAAAATCAGTCTGGTCTCAGGGATTTGAACTCACAGCAATGAAGGGTATAGATTCCATAGATTGCTGGTAATAGAAATAATGCTTATCAAGAATTAAATATACCTGTGTGTTGTCCTTAACTAACTACCAGAATACCCAGCTGAAATTACACTCTACATTCAATGGCAAACACTTACCTGAAAATATAAGAAAATTAAAATAATAAATTGCATAAATTATATAAAAATGATTCAATTTATAATAAACTGTCGGTAAGTAAGGATTCCTGAAGATGTGTGAATAAAAAGAAATATCGGAGTAAGAAATAAGAATTGGCTAAAAAATCTGTGAGTAATGAATAATGTGTATTAATTCTAATACAAACTATATTATAATCATTACGACATCATATTATTTATATGTAAATTTCAACAGTTTCCTTAACAAGAAAGTTTCCAGCCTGAAGGTTTTTTACATTCAGGAGTTCTCAAATACTTATGTCATCTTAAGGGAAAATATGACACAGCATGCTTCATAAACCCAACATATTCCATGTTTTTTTTGGTATTTCTCAAATTCAAATATCAACAACCATGAGCCTCTATCTCAATGATCGTAGGATGACAATTCAGATTCACAGTGATCTAACTATACCAGTTCTTTTATCAGGATGTATGAAGACAAGGTCAATATTTTACAAAATTCTCAAATTTCCATCTAAAGCCAAATACAGGTCTTTTGATCAAACAGAATACAAAGCAAACCCAACCATATCACTGCTTCTGACATTAAACATTCCTACATAAGGATCAAACATATCAATGTTTGACATGTTTGAAGTACCCATTACACTCAATAAGTTTTCTCTTCTTTTGATTTGTTATTTTCTGATCTTTTGTCAATAAAACAAAAAAAAACTACAAAAAAAAATAGAAAATAAATCAAGATAGTTAACATACCATGGAACTAAAAATTTGAGTGTAGTCTTACAGAAACATGCTATTTCTGTAAGACATACAACTTTTTAAATAATATTTTGACAAGCATTTTGCATTGAAGTCAAGTTTTATCACAGAACTATTCCTTTACTGATAAAACATGCAATACAATCTGTCAGCTTGCTCTAAATAGACGTGTAGACACCAAACTGAACTGACATAGGAGATTAGAAGAATTAAACTGTTCCAAAAATAGATAAGTCAAATAAATAACCTTAATTTATTAAATCAACAAACATTTTGACACTCATCTGCTTTCAGAGTGATTTTTGAGTGATTTCTGACAGCCACGAAGATAAAATTTTCTCATTTTTTATCATCTTCATGGAAGGTAAAGCGGGGAGCAGGGTTGTTCTCTCCAATATGCATATTGCACACTTCATCAAATAAATCATAGCTGACAGTGATGTATAACTTTAGATAAAATACTTTGAGCATCATCATCATAATACAACATTTTAATTACCCTACAAAAATGAGTACTTCACCCACACATCTGAACCATCAATAAACGGCTTTATTTTAAGTCACTATCATTAAACAGCTGTGCAATCTCTGTTATGATTCTATACATAGAATTTATATTCATTCTTGTGTTTACCCTCCCACATGTTAGGGAGCATTATATTATGTTGACATCAATTTATTCCTAACTATGAACGTTAGATATTTGGCACACTTGGGATTTACCGTTCTCATTCAGCCCTTATAGCATAAATCAGAAATAAAATAGTTTTATAATTATTTCACAAAATTTCCTATGCATTCAATTATATGCAAATAGCAGGCATGATATTGGCAAAATCAATTGAAACCTGCCTGTTATTAAAATAAATTCTGTATTTGTTTGAGGTAAATCTTCCTAAGGCAAGATCATTATGAAATAATTGGATAATTCTCACAGCGATGATATGCATAAAATAGACATTTCTGAAAAAACATTGATCTTCACTCGTTTAGGCATTGTGTGCGTCCCAGCAGATTACCACACTATAGCATTACTTTCCAATGCTCGCCCAATACACTAATTATCTTATACACTTTGAGATCAATTCCTGCACTTAATTTCATTAGAAGGTCAATTTAATGATCTATCACCGTCAATATGCCATGTAACACATTGAGCCTCTTTTTCGGGGGACACTCATTCTTTTACAAAGTCACTTTTACAGTACAATGCTGCTCTAGAATACATATGTTTTTATTTCATATAATTATTAATCATATAATGAAATATTTTAATACTTTTTGATCTCTTATTCTACAATATATCTGTAGTCTGTCTTTTAACGCTGCAGACTGTTTTGCATAATATGCTGGCAGCCATTAGTATTGAGTGTGGGCAGCTATTGAGTACTATTTGTCACACGTTCAGTTTGTAATTTTAGAATTCTTTCTAAAAATGTCCTTTAGAACATGTAAGAGAGAATTACTAATTTAGCTAATTCCTGGAGCATTAAAAAAAGTTCATATAGGTTAAGAAGAAAAGCTAGACTTGGCAAATGACAAAATTCCCGGCAATTAGTCCATTAAAACCGAGACTCAGAACATAACCTTTCAACAAGCTCTTTAACTGTCAATTATGTGTAAGCTAATTAAAGAAAGAACATGTTCAATTCAGTCATTTCCATATTTAAGGAACTCTTCATTGCGAGGCATATTTAACAAATTAAATAACTGAATCAAGCATTTTTAAAATAACAGTCAGAGTTTTTTTTATTTTTCGATGCACAACGCAAACTTTATTGATTTTCTCCCCCCCTATATTTTCAGGTTATTTCCCACTTGGTGCTGAGTACTGCGCATTCTGGGTAACGATGGATGTACTGATGTGCACCGCCTCAATCTGGCACATGTGCACGATGAGCATGGATCGCTATTTCACTCTGAAATACCCGATGCAGTACGGACGTAATAAAACAAAGTCTATGGTAGCTGTGAAGATAGTTTTCGTCTGGGTGGTGTCAATCACAATCAGTAGTCCAATATGTATTTATGGTCTTATTGATGAATCCACTGTGTTTAACGAGCAACTTTGTGTGATCACATTAAAGGAATTTGTCATTTATGGCTCAATCTTCGCTTTTTATGTGCCTCTTTGCATTATGATATTAACATATATGTTAACAATAAGGATTTTATGGCAGAATCAGCAAATGATGAGAACGATCGAAAGATCCAACTTCAGAATGCGCCCACGGAACATCAACCATTCCCAAGACAAGTTGAAATTTACGGCTCTACTATCTCCGCCTAGTTCTGACTCAAGACGTGAGAGTCATACGGATGTAAGCTCCCTTGTCAGAACTCCCTGTGTTGACAAATACAATCAGTCTGAAAGTTCAACGAATGACTTAAAAACTGAGCTAAGAAGTTTAATGAATACAAGAAGTGCTACAAACGAAATAGTGAACTTACAAAAAACATTAATTAACAACAATAATGAGAATGACGTAGAGCAGAAAGATATAAGCAATGCTGAAGACATTAGTAAACATTCTAGTCCAGCGGATTCTCCTGAATGCATTGACAGAAGTCCAGCCCTGACTGTTCCAATGACAACAGTCAATATACAGAGTCCATCTACTGATGATGAAGATGAACTGTCTGTACTTTTATCTTCCAGCAATGAGAAATTATCCAGATCCCTAAGTCATTCTTCAAGTGGATCTAGATATAGACAAAGAAGTAACAACAAAAACTATTTATCGAATCATATGAGTTTAAAAATTCCAAGACAGCATGAAAAATCAAACAACATTCAGCTGTCTGTGTCGTGTTCAAATTTCACTGAATCTAATCCTAATAAAAATGAATTATTTGAGAGTTTAAAACTGCAAGGAAATGGTCTTAATCGGGATTATAAGTCATTAGAGTGGTGTCATCATTTCTACGAAATTCAAGAAGAAATGGATCAATGTCTAAGAGAGGCAAGACAAGAAAGAAAACAGAAATCAATGGAACAGGTCAAACAACAACTCCTGAATGCCTCTCTTAGTGACAAAGATAATCTGAAAGAAAATAAAACTAACAAGATAGGTGACAATGATACAAATGGTGATAAAGGAAGAGATAGTGATACTAACACAAGGTTGGAATCTGGTGACTCACTCGATGACATCGACTCATCATCAGAAAACGCTTCTGAATTACTGAACATAAGACTTCAACCAACATCGGTGTATATGTATAAACTAGAGGTAAATAACACATCTAATGGAATTGATTCTAACACTCATCTTAAACCAAATGAATACAGTTCCCTAAATAATGGATTACAACATAAAAGAGCAAGTTACGATTCTGAAAAATCGCTTGAACTCCGTAAGCACACTTTAAGAAAACCTGGCAGTATTAAGCGCTTCATCTACAAATGCAGTAAGAGAAAACATGGAATTAAAAGTTTAATTTCCTCTAAGACAAACTCCAATGAAAAGAAAGCATCCAAAGTTTTAGGAATCATATTTGCTGTGTTTGTTATTCTGTGGACTCCATTTTTTATCGCTAATATTTTATCAGCTGCTTGTAGTTCTTGCGTTAAATACATCACTCCAGAGATGATGTCAGCGTTTGTTTGGATGGGATACATCGCATCTTTGGCCAATCCTATAATATATACCATGTTTAATACAGCATTCAGACGAACATTTATTAAGATAATCTCGTGTCATCTGTGCACAAAACCAGGAACAACAAACACTAATCGTTCCAGCAATCCGAGTCAACATGCTACTTTAATCAATGACAGAAGGCAGACCGTGACTGTTCTGTATAATGGAATACAAGAGCGATATCCAAGTGACTTACCTTCCAATAAAAGCACAGGAAGATAGGATTAAAGTGACAAACACAGAATTAAAGTGTTCCCAAATGACTACAACTTAAACTGTCTGATTACGATATACAGTACATCCCTAATGGAACAAACAACAAGTCTACCGAAAGAAATTATTATCTATAGTACCAGTAAATTCACATTAAATCATGAATGTTGTGTGTACTAATGCTGTTCCTTAAATTTCAAAAAAAATATATGAGCAAAACGTAGCAAAATAATTTTCTTTTAAAAACCAGCGTTGTAGGCGCGATTATTACAGTGTTTTGTTCCATGACAAAATGTCTCATAAACAAGAGTTAAGAAGTACAAGACGTTGGATTCAGTGGAAGAGATTCTGATTTATATGGGATGTTACACCAAAGGATTTTATTGTAGATCGATGGTGATAAGGCCTAAAAAAAAGAGTTTGTTTCTGGTAACCTGACCGACCCAAATTTTTATGTGCCGACTCATAAGTTTTTACGGCATCCAAATTTTAGGGCTGTATTGTAATTTTCACAACAGTGTGCCAATATATGTAAAAAAAACATGAAAGAAAAAAATCCCTACCTACCAACTCATAAATTTTATGGGCATGTAACCCCAAACAAGCCTTTTTTGTTTAGGCCTAAACCACAGATATAGATGTTGTACAACTTGAATTTATATGTCTCAGCAATTATTTCTTTATCCTTTCAAATGCATTTTGTTTTGTGTTAGCTTTTCGCTTTAACCACCTGCTAGACAATGTAAATGAGATTAAAAAGAGAAACATTGTTAACTTCACGGAAAAAGTTGTACTTGTGTCTGCAGACTAGTTATTTACTAATCAAGATTTAC
Source organism: Lutraria rhynchaena (assembly GCA_008271625.1). Lineage (NCBI taxonomy): Eukaryota > Metazoa > Mollusca > Bivalvia > Venerida > Mactridae > Lutraria > Lutraria rhynchaena. The sequence continues at coordinate 2,270,544 of VIBL01000004.1, read as the reverse complement.
TAAGCATAAGAAAAGCAAGTACACATCACAATCCACAGATACAACTTGCTTTGAGATCAGCAGATGAATAATTTGAATAATGATTTGCTAACTTGATAATCGGAGATTTTGATCATTTTAACATTTTTTCAGTCTATTGCTCACATGATTTTTGGTAGATAAAACAAGACAAGCTTTACAAGCATTTATTACTTCCAGTACTTTGATTTCATCAAAATGTTTAATGATAAAAAAATGAAGGGAAAAAATTAACATCTTTTTTAGAATGTTAACATCCTACATTACATTGAATCATACAAATACAATACAAGTATTTATGCTCCATCAGGGTGTTTTATATTTGAATTGATTTGATGCCATTAACACATGATGGATCTGACATGTCTTGGAAAAACAAGAGAGATGAAAGGTAATGATAGAAGCCAGAAATATGGGCAGACAAGAACTCTCAACAGATGAACAAAAACAATATACATTAATAAACCAATCAATTGAACAAAAAAAACAATTATCGTTGGTTAAGTTTTCACACTGATTTCAGAATTGAAAAGCATGAAAACATATTACAAAATATTGATTGATTAATTATATTAGATAAAATAATGGCAATATCAGAAAATCGAAGCAGCAACCACACATGACGTGTATGTTGTTGAGATAAAGTTGTCACACATGACGTGTATGTTGTTGTGATAAAGTTGTCACACACGACGTGTATGTTGTTGTGATAAAGTTGTCACACATGACGTGTATGTTGTTGTGATAAAGTTGTCACACATGACGTGTATGTTGTTGAGATAAAGTTGTCACACATGATGTGTATGTTGTTGAGATAAAGTTGTCACACATGACGTGAATGTTCCTGAGATAAAGCTATCACACATGGTGTCTATGTTGTTTTTATGTGACTGTCACACATGGTGTGTATGTTGTTTTAATGTGACTGTCACACATGTGGTGTGTATGTTGTTTTTATGTGACTGTCACACATGGTGTGTATGTTGTTTTTACGTGACTGTCACACATGACATGTATGTTGTTTTATGTGACTGTCACACATGGTGTGTATGTTGTTGAGAAGTGACTGTCACATATGGGGTATAAGATGCTTTGATTTGACTGGTAGCTGCTGCACTTAGTTCTAATCAAAATCCTGTACATTCCATCAGTTACATCATTATCTATATACATTTGCTGAGGGGAAAACTGACCTAAATATGCACTAACTTCCTCAGAAAATATAAATGATGTAGAAGTCTGTCAACTTGAATCTCAGCATTATAATATCCTCCACCAGCAATAAACAAATATCCTTAAAGAGAACTTTGCACATCTATAAATCATTCGATTCAAACTCAGACATACAGACAATAGATGTCCCAATTACAAATATTCCCTCCAGCATCAAGCAAAAAATAAGACACAAAAAGAAACACATCACCCGTGTTTTAAGGCATTCATTTAAATAAGCAATATTCTCTTAAAGTTTGAAAATCTTATTGTTCAGCACAACTGTAATGCTGGTAAGGTTTTTTCTCATGTGAATCACATGTCAAATAGTATTTCATGTAATAGCAGTTAACTGTTATAAGACATTTGAATCTATATGATAAGACATCCTGGTCTTGAATAAATTATGAGTTTATTGAATGGATAAGGAACAGAAAACCTCATTTATTGACCACTTCAATATAAAAATCACTTCAGTGCAATAACCACCTACCGGTACTTTCAATATTTTCTCTATATTTCAACTTGATACTACGACCACATACATATAAAAGCCATCTTTGTCCCCATGGTGGCATTAATACTGAAGTTTAACTGTATATTTATTCTAATTTTTCTAATTTTATCGTTTTATTGTTTATGTATTTAATTATAACTGATTTAATATTTATGTATCATGTACAGCTCACTAATCTGAAAGTTCAGCGTCATAATGGTTTACAATACACATATCTTTATATATAAAGTAGAGAAGTCTATATAACAGTACGGCACTGAACTCTCAGAGGAAAAAATACATAAATGATTTTAACTCAATGCGGGTCATTGAGAATATATCTCATGTTTGTTTCATGTTGATGTTAATCATTCATTCTCTCATTTTATATGTTATTTTGTTCTAATAAAACCTTCATAAATCGCAGACTTTTTATAACAATATCCATCCTTTTGGCCACTCTTGAAGAATTACTCGACCCTTGACCTAGCTTGTCCCTACCCAGCAAGTTAAAGGAGGCTAGGTAAAATTTTTCAAACATTTGTGTCTTATGGAAATAACTGACTATGGGTCCTGTCCTCATTTTGATCCTAGTATATGCCAGGCACATATTTTTAAAAAAGTACATTAATAATTTTCTTTATGCCATTTAAACCGTATTTGTGCACTCAACAGGATGAGTGAGATTTTTAATTAAAAAATAAATCCATTCCAATTTCACATATAAAATCAAAAGGTCGCAGTTAATCAATATTTTTTCCTCATCAGCCTTTCCGTGAAGTGGCAACATGGGAGAGCAAAATATGGATTCCTATAAATTTTGTTATTGTTTTTTAGTATGTCACAAACACATCTGTCACCGTTATATTAAAAACACATAATTATCTTTTTTTCAATTTACTCTTCCGTAAGCACAAATGTAAATCAACAATTATTTAAGTTTTATTAGAATGATCAATACTGACATTTCAAATCACTATAAAATCTGTCCTTCAGAACATCTGTAAGCAGAGATCAGAGATTTAATACCTGATTTAAATGAATGAGTTTATTTCAATGTCTGAGTGTTGTTGGCTCTCAGAAGATGGTCTTTAAAAGCAAAACAAAGGCTACGCTCGCATATTACAACTTCACACATTTACTCGACTTAAGTCATGCTTACATCACCAAAGTCACTTTTATATGACCAAAGTCACTTTTATATGACCCAAGTCAAGTTTACATGACCTAAGTCACATTCACCAGTCAATGTCACATTTACTTGATCTAAAAGACGTTTCTCGGCCCAATGTCACATAAACATTACCTAAGTTACTTTTATAAGATCAAAGTTGACCTAAGTCACAAATAAATGACCAAACTTAAGTTTATATGGCTAAAGTCACAATTATATGACTCAAAGTCACTTTTATTTAACCAAAAGACATTCACACAATCTAAGTCACATATATATGGCAGCTAAAGTCGCTTGACCAAAAGACATTCACACAATCTAAGTCACAAATATATGGCCAAAGTCACTTTTACTTGACAAAAGACTCATTTCATGACCTAAAAAGCATAACAATGTAATGAGGATGTACACATCCAGATGACACAAATAAGGAATATAAATCAGAAGTTTTCATGATGATCGTGACACTTTATCGCAAGTCTCACTTCATTAAGTTGTCCACAATTATCGGCACAATTCCCTCTGGACACTCTCATTGGACAATATTCGTTATAATTGAAGTCTATATGTGACCCAATGACATATTCACAAGGGACAAGATATGCTATGTAGTCATGCCATGACAAATAGATAGGAAAAATAGTTTTTTCTTCAATACTGATCAATATTCTATTACAGAAACACAATCATGCGGACATCATTGTACATGTACAATGTTTCGGCAATCTAACCTTTGATCGAAGTAATAGAAACCTCTGCATACGCAAATAAACACAAAACATGTCTACAACGAGAATTTCAGAAAAATCAAAATCAACTATTTTCAAAGCAGTCTTCGAAAGAAAAGTTACAAAAATAAATAAATCTGAGAGATTAAAATGTCAAATTGAAAAAAAGGCTTTTAATTAATCACGGTTGATTTCATCTAGGAAAAAAGTTGATTAAACTTTGGTAAGGAGAAGGGAGGAATAATAGGACAGCAAAGATCAAACCTATGGAGAAGTTTTACTGTCAAGGGAAAAACACATCGCTTCTTTTATCAAATAAGACATATTCAAGGTTACGAGGATAATACTGCCACAGCCAACAACCATGGTTATTCATTGCTTAATCAGATAAGCTCAAGGTTATTGAGTTACATATTTTTATCATCACCACGATCAGATGGATCTTCCCACAGCCTATATTAAACATCAGAAACATAGAAATCAGGGAAGAGATGAAATTGTTCCATTTTTTCAGATAAGAAATGAGAAATATGAACTAGTGACAAATCTTTCGAGACAACGAAATATGGACAAGACGAAATTGCATTACTCAGGAAATAATGGCATGTACGACTCTCAACAGGAAAAGGGCAAAATCATAATCAATAAATCAGTGAGTAACAGTAGAGAATTTGTTGAAAATTCCTACTAATTCTTCTTATAATATATTAGTAAGATCAAATAATCAAATATTTACTTTATCACGATTATACAGCTGTCTCTTTTCAGACTGTTAAACTATTGAGTTCAGTACAGGGAGAGGATCTTGTGTTGTGAATGGTTTTTTTTTTGTTCAGTGTTTTCTGAAAATGTTTGAATAACTGGTGAAATTATTCCATGAAGTAAGTAAATTTATGTCTCTATCTAAATGAAACCTCTCACCATTAAAAGAGACACAGACTCAAGGCAAAGAAACTCCAAAGCATTGAAGCCAGTATAAAAAGAGGTTGAGTGTCTTAACAGCTCTCATATTTACTTTAGATATTAGATCAAAGTAAGACAGGTACATCCAAGGACAGCAATTTATACAATAGTGGATGAATAGAAGAGGTGGCATAATTCACAGACTAGATAAATAGTGAATTGTTCAAATGGTCCAAGGCCTTAGATATGATAAAGTCAGTGGAAGAAGACATAGATAAAATACTAGATCAGATAAAATTATGATCAATAACCACAGCCACTGTTTAATTCACAACAACACTATATACAATGCTATACTCAGCAGTTAAACATCGCACAAACAGCCAGGATCATTTGGCGACTTTTCCAGCCTAAACATTGAAGGAAGACCCCCCCCCCCGGAATGTACACCTAGGTAGATCCATCAACCTTCCATAGGCTAGCTGGACTGCTTCAACATGTAAAATTTGGTCCCATTGAGATTTGAACTCAGCGGTGAGAGGCTAGTAATCACCGCCACAACTCAACAACAAAGGGCTTGTACAATACTAGTACTGTCAGCAAGTACATGGTATACAATATCTAATGAATGTGACAAAATATGAAAGAATTAATATACCGACACAAATTAGTTCACTTTGGTCATAGATCACTATATCAAGATAAAATTGTACTTTATATTTAATGCACTCAACAAAATTTCAAAATTGCCCTGGTTTTGATAAGAAATAGTCAAGTGATGAAATTTTGCACATTTGTTAAGGCATATATCCAATATCTTTGAGTAATGATATTTCAAAAATGCCTTATGAAGCAATCAATTTTTTTTGGAAGAAGGAAAAAAATAAGGTAAGTCGATAAATTTATTTTATGAAAATCATATTTCCTTCTAAATGTCACTAATGCCTCAGTTATTTGAAAATATAAGCCACGGGGGAATTGAAACTTTCAATTAATATATATTTAAAAGAGTGGATAGAAAAGACAGCCTATAAAACAAGTATGATGTTCAACAGTAGAAACTGCTGGAGATAATAGCTATGTTTTCTTTCTGGGGTTTAATGTCATACCAACAGCCTAGGTCATTAGTTGACTTTCAGCATTAGCCATGAAGGAATACCCTAGGAAGACAACCTGGGTAGAACCACATCCTTTCATAAGCTAGCTGGACATCTTCCTTATATGAGATTTTTTTTTATCCCAAGTGGGATTCGAACTCACAGCTGGGGCAAGTGGTTACCAGTCAGTGACCATAGCCAGTCAACCCCCCCCCCCCAAAAAAAAATATTTGCAATAAAGTGACAAAATACATTTTTGTATAATAAACACTGTCACGGATATGTTGACCAATAACAAACTTTGATACAGAAATGTGTATTATAACGTGTAATAACGAAATCATTTGCAGACACGTGGTTCAATAAGAGCGGGCAAGCATGAGAATGTCAGTTATTTCTGTAGCCTCTGGTATGTCCACAATAATTTTAATCAGCATTAGAATGCCAATATACTAAGCAAATAGATGTGTGAGAAAACAATAGATATAAAAAGTGTTTCATCTGAATTATTTAGAATTCTCTGCTGAGTTAGTACTTTTATAGGACTTCGTATTTTACGTCCTAATAAATCACAAATACGAATGTCTGTACTTTGTTAGAACATAGATAGCAAGTTAAGTCGTTTTTACTGATTTTATATACGATAATAACACAATGTAACAATGTAATATATGATTGTAACTATATTATAAGAAAAGTCACAAGATTTCTACAATTTAGGTATAATGGAGACATATGTTATAAGCCTTTCAGACACATGTTCACACGTTTAGCTTCAATTAAGATTAGTTCTATCAGAGATGAAGTCTAGAAAGCAGGAGAGAAAGTAAATCAAGAGACAAAACTAAAACAAAAATGTGCCGCTAAAAGGAAAAATATTGAGATCAGACTACAAAAATATCTTAGATGTATATACACGAGTTTTGTTAAAATTGGATTATAACAGAAATTGAGTCTAAAAAGCAGGAGGAAAGAAATTTGAGAGAAAATTTTGTTTAAATGTGCTGCTAAAAGTAAAAATATTAAGAAGAGACAGAAAAAGGTTTTCAAATCTAATACCTAGATGGGGTGACAATATGAGACTTTGATATTTTCTGTCATAAGAGAGCTGAGACAATCTGTGAGCACTCATATTACAATTTAACACAGAAGGATATTTGTAACCTTACATTTATCACTAACATTTATAATTCAGTTCAAATCAGTTTTAGCATCATAATGCTAGCATCTAAAAACTCAGACAGCCAGCTACAACCCAAGAATTGAATACTGTGATCATTTACATCGTGTGACAGGTGGCGTAAACATGTACTCTGTACAGGTAGTTTATGTCATCAGACTCAGGGGCCACTGATGGAAAAAAGGGATAATTGAGTCCATTTTTGTAGGTGTCATCCAAGTATTGATGAGAATGTCACATGGCATCTTTTTTTTGAGCCATTCTTCATGGATTATTTACACCAAAATAAATGATTTGCGTTATTATTATTATTATTAAAATAACCTACTGACTAATTAGATCTACACATTCATGAATGAATTTAGAAGTCACCACAGTACTTACTTTTCAGTCATAGAGACTATTAAATTTAAAGAACTGATGTGTTAGCAGGACATTGTACTAAGAAGATTTTCTGGTTATACTATTGTAGACATGGGAAAGCCTGTCCACAAAAAAATAAGTATTTGAGAAACCAAGAGAATATGAGCATCAAGGGCAAGAGATGGCATTTTTAAAGGTCCACATTCAAATAAATCAAAAGTTAAAAAAAAATAATTATAGCATGTCTGACAGTGTCATGATAATTGGTTGGAGTTTTCCACAGATCCAATCTTCTTAAAGAGGTTATGACTCATTATGATTTGCAGAATGCAACTCTCCACAATGCAATTGTGCAATTTTATTGAGAAACATTTTGGCACTTCTTACATGAGGACTTAATCCAGCTGATTTATCTAAAAGCCGCAGAAAGTGGGTTACTATGGACACTGGAGTACATTCTTGCTAAATGACATTGATGTCATTCACATACATCATGGTGTCAACCTTAGGCAAGAGGCTTGCAGGCAAAAATGACGTAAATGAAGTGTTTTGTATACTAAGAGAACTTTTGGTATAAAGTTCATTAGGTGTGTGATTGGTTGCTGAATATGAGGGAGAAAAATTCTGTCACAGCCCAGAATACGACCAGAAAAAAATCTAAAAAACAGAACAATTGGACACCAACCAGTGCTAGGATTTCTTCTGCATCATTTGGCTTATCTCCCAAAACCCCTCAGATTTCCTCAACAGAATTACATGTTTAAAAAATGACCTTCATGAACATCCAATCCGAGGAAATCTACAGATCCATGGATTAAACCACACCCTAGAATAGGCAGCAACCAAATACAAGCTTGCTGTCACACTTAACAACCCAGTTCTTCCCCTCCCAGAAAAGTACATACCTACAACCTTGAGATTTGAGACAGCACTTTCAAAGAAGGTCAACAAACATCATACCCAGACCTGTCAGATCTCATACAGTGATTATTAATCAACATGGGTGCAAAGCTTGATGCTAGTTAATGAAGGTTCAATTATATGCTGACGTTGACCAATATATGTGTTAATTCACGGTGACAAGAACATTTACATGAACAAATAGTATATACACTAACAGCTTTCCATTGCAACATACCCAGAGGCCTGATTCTCGATTAATTAAAGAATGAATTGAACTCAACAAGAACTACTCTACCTAATTCATTAAGCGTTGAAGGAAATCTCATATTTCTTAAGTGGCTGTGTAATAAATGCAGCCTGCTTACGCAATGTTACATTGTCCTATATTTGGTCCTGGTATTCTCAATCCAGCCTTATAATCACATTGTCCTCAAGATCTGATATTTATTACATTATTGCAATGAGTTACGACCCAGTCTGTAATACAACTAATCATATTATCACTGTTTGTGCGTTATAATGGCATATTATTCATAACAAAATAACAAAAACCTTGAATTATTTTAGGTAATATTGTTTTCACACATACAAAAAATATCCAAGAAAATACAAAGTAACATCCATGCCATTGAATCAACATTTAGGGGGTCTCTGTGGTTGAGTGGTAATGGTTCTGGTATCTGACTGCAAGTTCAAATCCCACCCAGAATCATAAAAATCACCTGTGAGGAAGCTGTCCAGCTGGTTTGCGCACGGTCAGTGGTTCTAAGTTGTTGGTGTGACATTTAAGCCCAGTGGAAAAAATGGGGGGATATATGCCTATTTCTTGAAATAAGGGTTTAGGTATATTTCATATTTTTCAAAGAATCACACTGAACTCTGATGATGATTTTATGAAAAATGCTAAGTTTTTAAAGCACTAGCCAAGACTATATATGGGCTATTAATAATAAACAATTTACCACAAGCCCGAATACGCAATTTTGGAAAAAGGTCAATTGCCAGAATAGAAATTTACTAGCTTTGAACTATTGGCTAGTGGGTAAGCGTGAAGACTATATACCTCACTACAACTATCAACATTCAACCTTACTTTACCATTTTGTTATATAAGTCAGAAAAAAAGGAAATACTCTCTCATATTGATGTCCATTGCCCGTTTTTATTAAAAAACTGACCAAGTCAATCTTCTAACTAATTTCATGACAAGACTGTAAGACAGGAGATTACTGTACATAGAATATTATGTTCCCCAACTGATTCCGTGAAATAAACGTGTCATCAAAAAGTTCATTACAATCTGGATTAGCTTCAGTTTTACAGATAAAATTTATAACAAAAAGCCACAGTTAATGCTAAAAACAATGTATTGTATTAATCATAAAGAATTCTGTACCACCATTTATGTCAGTGCCAATTATTACATTTCTGCAAAATCTGGAAGAGATCATTGCCCTAATCTAGATTTACAGACAGGGCTACACTTTAGTATGACCTTTAATGATAGATGTGAGATACAGTGGGACTGACAAACACTTTGTATAAAGTATGAGGTGTCTAACATACAACATTACCATACATGGAGAAGTCATCAGATTTATCAAACTAGATTATAGCTAAAATATACAACAAATCCTTAATGTTTTTTCATGCAGCCATACCTTATGTCTTAAGCGCTCATCTGAAAGATCTATCTTAGCTAAAAATAAAAACAATTTCAACACAAGAGCTCCACAGAGTGGCACCAACACTCGTCTGTTTTACATCATATTCTATTTAATAAGCAATTTTGACCGATATTCTAAGTCAAAAAGGGGCATAACTCAAAAAATATAGCTATCAGAATAATGCCCCTAGTCTTGCAACTTTGCCTTGTCATAATAATCAAGTATTCCAAGTGTCATGTTGATATTCTTAAAAAATGTTTGAGTAACGAGCTACACTAAAGTTTTTGCATGACAACGATGATGACAACAATGGCCCCCTAGCAATCATAATAGCTCGACACAAGGTAAGTGGTTCCACCCCAGTGTATGCATGGGGTCTTGCTCCATTGTTAAAGCTGGAAAAGTCACCAAATGACCAAGGCTGTGGGTACGATGTCAAACCCCAGAGAAAAGTAAAAAATAGCAAAATCAGATACTGCTTATCCTGTGTTTCTGATAACAACAAACATTAATCTAACAAGGTTATCAGACTTTGATTAGTTGATAAATTGTGTTTTATAGTCTACATTGCTATAAAGAAAGATATACTTTGTCTAGCAGATAATGGGAGTGTGTCCACAACAGCAACGATTATTCATTAACACAGAGGTAAATGTCAATCAGAATCGTAGACAAAACTAGACAAATCTGTGTCCTGTACCTTATCAAATATCTAAATATATACTGCATGTAAATGCTCTATGTAAATTTTGAAATATTGCTTGCGGGCGACATTTTATTGTATCACATTTTAATTACCATCCTCTTTAAAGGGGAAATACTCTTTCTAAATGCTTTTTAATACTTCAGTAACTTCCCTTTGCTATACGTCAAACTGCAGGTGATATTTCTTTCAATCACATTATAATATCACCCTCTGTTCCATTTAAATTTAAACTTGTAAATTCTACTCCATGTAATAAAATTACTATAACATGGCTGTGAGTATGACAGCACATATATTTATGAACTACAATAAAAAAAAATATCAACTTTGGCTTGCCACAGAGCCGCGGCCATGGCCCAGTGATTAGTGCGCTGGACTTGTAACCCGGAGATCCGGGTTTGTATCCCAGTCGCGGCAGGTTATACCCTTCTATGGAAATTTGACAAAAATGTCGATTTTTCTCCATATGTGGAGAAGTTGCTGGCTCCTTATGGATGGGTAGGTTAGTACTAGTTAGTATACAGTCCAGGAAAACCGGTTAGGTGAACCAGTTGCCATATATGACTGAAAAATTGTTGAAAAACGGCATTAAACCCCAGTGACAATAAGTCATGTTAAAACTAAAAAACTAAAAACTTGGCTTGCTACAGATAATATTTTCTCAAGCTGTTAACATGACCCATCACCTTCATGCCCACATTATACTTGTGTAATATTCAATGGTCACATTCCTAAGAACCAACAAGAAGCTACTGACCCATTTTGACAGAGAAAATTGAAAACCAGTCCTAAAATACGCCATCATTGTAAGGAGAAGTTCTAATATTGAAACAGTCAGTGTAAAGAGGTAGTCTAAATATAGAGGTGGTCATTGTAAGGAGGTGGTCTTAATACAGAGGTGGTTGTTGTAAGGAGGTGATCAAAATATTGAGACGGTCACTAAGTGAGGTTTTACAGCAAATACAGACTGTAACATCCCGATACCACTTGGTGTGTGACAACTCAGACCGAACATGGTCTGTCGCCGTAATTGCTAACAAACAATGATAAGGTCTGAACACTTGCAGAATGATTGATGCTTACTTGAGAAATGTATGCTGGTGTTCTTGTAAGGTGTGAAAATTGTACTGATTGTTGTCATTGATAGATTTCAAGATTTCGCACAAGTGATCACTTTAAGATAATTAAGTCACCATTTCATGATATATAGGCTGTTAACAGAGAAATACTTAACTTGAGATAATTATATAAACTTAACTGAGATTTTAAAGCGATCATTCAGAATTCAACACTAAATTTGTTGGATTAATACCAGAAAAAAACAAACATTAATTAGATTTCTATAAATAAAATGAAGTGAATAAATCCGAGATGAGAGCTTATAATATGCAAAACATACATCAATTGATTCGTTGATAATACTGTATATTTTTACCATACACACTTGGTGCAGAATACAATGTTTTTATTCAATGCAATATTTCATCAAAATGAACATGTTCTCATAAAACAAACGAGACATAGTGAAATAATAGTAAAGTCTTTTCTCAATCATATAAAACATAAAATTCATAAAAATTTCCATCAAAAGATTTGACACATTGAGATTTGGCATTGACAGATTTTGATATTCTGAGCAAAGCACACAAGGTCACCTCAATTATCAGACACATGGGAGATTTGAAGAAATCCACATATTTAGTTCATAGGGGGCAAAGATCAAGTCTTTAATGATAACCAATTTCCATCCTCATTGTGCACAGTTTATAGAACAAACCATCAATTCATCAACATACATCATAATGCTTCAATGAACATTATCTCCATATATAAAACAACAACACAGAATTAAAGCCAAGAGAAACCATAGTAACTACATAAGACACATGATTCTAGTTACCAGCGTGTTGTATAGACTCCTTAAAATGATGGGAGTGAGTAATGACTTCACAATAAGGAGAACCATGGTTTGATTTATCACAGATTAGCATGAATATGGAACATAACTTGAGTAAACTCAGAGAGTAATGTAAAAATATAATCTCCTTCTATAACAAGCATCCTTCAAGGTATCAGCATCATGGCATATATAGACAAAAGTCTTTACTCTAGAGAGATAAAATTAATAGTTAAATCATACAGTGGGAAAAATCATGCTGTTGCTGAAGGGAGCTTATTGCTAAAGAGTGGGCCATTCTGAAGAAGTTGCACTGTACAGTGGAACCCCTCTAAACCAGTTGAGCCCAGGACTAGGTCAATTAGCCGGTTAAGAGGGGATGCCAGTTTAGAGGGGATTTTGAATTATATAGTAATGAAGTAGGAACCAGAGTATATGGCCAATTTAGAAGAAGAAACCAGTTTATAGGGGAACCAGCTTATAGGGAAACCAGTTTATAGGGGAACCAGTTTATAGGGAAACCAATTTATAGGGGAACCAGTTTATAGGGGAACCAGTTGAGAGGGCTTTCTCTGTACTTGTTTACAGTAGATGGTGGACTTATCCAGAGGCACTGCATTACAAACCAGAAATTCTTAAGCAAGAATCAGAAGAGTGATTTGAGATAAAAAATACATCCAGGATAGCAATAAAAAAACTCCAGGGTAGACAGGTTTTGGATGAAATGAACGAACCATTTTAAAAAAAGTTGACGATAAAGCGTACCTGTTCTTCATTTTGTATGAAGATATAAAGTCTTGTAAGATGAGACACAAACAACAGTTCTGCTTCCTACAGAGGCACATCAAACATGTATGCATACACATACAAACAAGTAAAGTTATAAAATATTAATTACAGCATCAAATCACTTTATATAACAGAGAGAAAGTAAAATACCTCTTTTAAAAGGCTATAAACGTGTGATGTACCACTTAAATTCTACTCTCTTAAAGGGTGAATATCATGCCAATGAATCTGATAGATCAGCTGATGTACATCAACTATCTGAGTACAAATCTAGCCTCACTGATAGATTTAAGAGAAGAAGACTTTCATGACACAGATATATAAACTGTACATCACTTCAGCGTGTCATTACAATCCTCAGTAAATATAGGAAAATAGGCCAAAATTAGGCATCAACTTTACAAGTAGAGACAAGCAACAGAAGGTAATAAAAGAATAAAGAACAAAAAAGATACTACAAAACTTAAAAAGACACATTTAGACAACACAGATATTAAACACCATCATGGATCTATATACTGTATACAAACTTGTGCTAAATCAGTGATTTTTTTTGCAATTATGGGAAAGGGTCTGGGTCCAATCCAATTGGGAGAAAATGTGCGGTGTGATGTCAAAATTGGGAACTTTTAGGCTGGGAATAGGGGAAAAAATTCTTTATTTTCAATTGGGAACAGCCCGTTTACCATACCCAAACAAATAAGGAAAAATCATTGTAAATATAATGCCAACAAGGTCATATAAGAATATTTAAAGTGAAATGACATCAGAACATGGTAGTGTAGAAACAGAAATGTGGAAAGTCAGAATAATTCAAGATTAAAGATACACCTATCTGAACTTCAGATAGAAAGTTCAGCATTACTTCATGCAGCCACTTTTACGCAAGATGGGAAAAACTCCAGTACCAGTCAAATTCTTGATGGCAAAATAAATAGGGAGCCCATACTTTAGTGCATAGGGGGTTAGTATATTGGTGGAATGAAGCATGTGTTTATATATGTATATAAATATGATAATCAACTTTCTGGTCCATGTGGCCATCTTAAGCCCAAATTTCAACACCATCTTAACAATTTACCAGCCCCTTTGCTTCAATGAAAGAAGTCACCGGGTTTGTTATGGTCTAAAAACACAAATGCCATCTGACCAAGAACAACACAAATTCATGATGTATCATTTAACACAGTACAAACATTTAAAGAACAATCCCCAAATCTCTCATTCCATGTAGAACCAACCCATTGTTACATAAAAATGGCTGCATTACTGCATGATAAAAGCCAACAGATATATAAATATGGGTAAGCTATTACATCAGAACTTGATGATGGTGAAATCCAGTGAAGTATGTGTAAAATGATCCTTATACAACGCTGCAATCAACATGCTTTTTGTCACATGAATAAAACTCATAAATATCAGGTATATGCCACGCAATGGCATTTAAACAATCTCCTAATACTCCTGTTACAGGCGTTACAGCCAGAATAAATTCTACAGAAAGCAACATGCTTTTATTGTCATTCTGTTCCTGCTAATATCAAACGCTCCTTACATGGCACGCAATAATTCAGCCATACATACAATAATTATGAGCCAACATAATTCCTGGTTCTGTTTTTATGATGAGTAACTTTTCATAGCTGATCACTAGAACAACTTTGTAGATCGCGTTTCTAACAGAATGTGTAAATATTGCTGTTTAAGTGTTATTACAGCTCCTAATTTATTGCACCCATTTATTGTTACGTACTTGAAGACCAGGGACGCATATAACAGACATATCTTGCTAAGAGAGCAATTCCAAAACTTTAAAATCTTGCTAGTTCCCTTGACTGTAAACAAAATGTGTTTCATCCTACTGATTGTTAGTGGATCCATTGGCAGTTTTTTTTAACTTCAATTAAAAAAGCTACATTAGATATGTATATGAAAACGGCCCCTAGTCTGTAATATAAGTTCCTCAAAATAAAATTAATAAAGACATGTCCACCAAGATATTTCACCAACTTAACTTTACTTTTTATTAATGATCAGAATCAAGCTTTACAAAGGAAACTGAAGTCCAAACACCATGTCATTAAAAAAAAACACACTTCATCCTCCCAACACCCTAAAACAATATAGGGCAGGTATCTTTTTTAACAGAATCTTTTTTTAAAAGCTATATTTTTGATGAGTTCAGAGATATAGTTAATATGAAAATATTGGCGAGAAAAAATTGTCCAGGAAAAATTCTAAGGTCGGTTGGGTTAGTGAAAATCAGAAACGTTTTTTAAAAACCTTATGAGTTTCAAAATTTTTAATCTCTATGAGCTAATTGTAGAACTTAAATTATGCAATAAGGTAAATGAGATACAATGCCAAATCACCACACGATTAAGATCACCCCACTGACAATAATCAAAATGGTTTCACAATATCCCCCATCAGGGGCAATAAAAGTGAGTTATCTACAAACAGCTGTAATATTGGCTGATGGCCACATTTAATCACATTCCGAGAGGAGAATTTCTGATGCGCATATATATCGAAGATATATTGTAAAATAAGGTATTCATTTTACAGCACTCGTGAACCACAGTAATATTCTCAGCAGTGTGAGATATCTGCAAATATCAACATAAAACATGACAAGAGAGAGAGAAAGAAAAGAAAGAGAGAGAATTTAAATTTCCTCCATCAAAAACCTTAACATTCACCGATTTATTTCTAAATGATATTAAAGCAACAAGAATTTGCAGAGTTTTATCTAATCATATAACCATTTGCCCTCCTTTGTCACAGTAAACTGGGCCAAAGGACTGAAATATATGCGCAGTATATAAAAGGTACAGAGAAGAATATGTTTTAGCTCAAATACAAAAACGGAGATATAATTAAAATGAAAATTTTGAAAAACATGAAAACTTAAGATTGGCCATGGAAACAATAAAAACCTGGTGTCTGGTCCGGACCTTCATATATGGAACCAGACAGCAAAAAGCCGGAAATTACAGCACATGCCGCAAAACTTTCATCCATGATATTAGGAGACAGAATTACACTTAACAAGAGTAAAATGAGAAAAATGGAAGTGACGTGGAAATTATGTCATCTGCTGAACCTTTTGCTAACAATCTACAATCTGCTTTATCTGCTGTCTATCAAGTAGATAGAGCTGGAAGGTCGTCAAGTTTTCTCTATTCCATAATATAAATTAGATAACAATATAAAAGAAGCAAAATTGGGGGAAAATCAAGAAAATAGTTTTTTACTGATTCAATAATCAATAAAACAATGATTTCAGCACTTAAGCAAAAATAACCTGAATTCGTACCTTGTCCCATTTTATCAAATAACAGAACTATTTCAACATCATCACCTTAAGTCTGTACTAAATGAGTCTCAACATTGAATGTGATTTGCATACTGTCACCAATCAAAGACATTGTCGGTTCCCAAAGCAGAACGCTTCACGTTTTATTCTCTGCCAAAAAACTTCCATTAAGCTGGGAAGCTCCAGTGAAGTGTTCGCATGAAGAGCAATAAAATTGTCATGACAATGAACTGTGAATGCTTCAATAACAAGTAACAATGTCGCACTGTTAATCATTTATGTTTGTGAGTCTACTAAAGTACAAACACAGGATGAAAATGAGAGATTATGGTGATGTAAAGCTAAGAGAATTGTTTATGAGTTCATAAGCCTTGGTGCATTGTAAATGGGGCATTTTTAAAAAGAAATCATGTATGTGAGTATTTCTCCTAAAAAGTGCATTATTTAAAACAGAAAAAATACATAATTTGTGAAGTATTCGAAGAAATTCACATGTACCGCAAATTACACACAATAAAATGATCCGTTTAAAATAATGCCTATTTTCATGACAAAAATTAGTCAATTTTTGCTTGTAATAAATTAGCATCTCATTAAGACAATGAGAAAACCAATATTATGACAGTGGACATAAAAAACAAAAGGAGACTCTGAAAGTTTCCCTATGGTGGAAGTTAACAAATGGCATATATTTGACATGTATTTTACTATGAAGTGTATTAGGCCAGAAAATATTAGTCATGTTTTCGGTTACTTGATCAAAAAAGGGTAAATAAAACAACTCTTCTATTCTTTTTAAACGTAGATTTTGTATTTGGAGACACAATTCATCCCAAATTATTTTTGCGTTAGAAACTAAAAGGTCAGTATAAAAAATAATGGGGTCAGTCAGGTGACCAGAAACACAACCATTTTTTTCTTGCCTCACAGTGTTAAATGCTATTGTTATATCTGTTGATTTAGAGGATATCGAAGCCATATCAAAAGACAGGGAAGAAGGAAATACAAGAATTAATGCCCCTCAGGACAACAACTCTGTCACCGACAGGAGTCCTGGTAGACACACTGAACTTCCAGATCACACTTGAGTGTCTTCCTGATATGAAAACTAAATTCTACCCCTTGCTAAACTGGTAAGACGCATGTTAAAGCGCCTTTGAGCAAAATTTAACAACTAAGACAATATGACTACAGACACCCCGAGGAAACGTAAAATATATTTCTGACAGATAAATGTAAGATTAAAGAGAGATCTGTATCAATAGAATGGATTATTTCTCTTGTGTATTAAAATATAAGGAAATTCAACATGACAAGAGTATTGTAATATCATACATCTTCATGAATTTTTAATTGTTTCTAAATTAAATAAAGCTCTATGCTTCGACTGAACATATTTTATCATTATTTTATATTGTGTGGATGAGTAAACGAATACAGTGTAACAAAACAGAGGCAGTCATTCTAAACTTTTGCACTTTAAGTATTGAGTTTTACAGATATTAAAAAGATGGAAACAAATTTATGCAGGTCACGAAATACACTTAACAGAAGTTACTGCAAAACCCAACAAAACTATGAGAGCACGAGATTTCTAGATGACACATTTCCCAAGTGTTCTTTGATATATGAATTCTAAGCATGAACTGCAGTATCGATCCATTCACAGTTCCACAATATAAGATGTCTTAAGTTACTTAAGTAAAACAAAAAAAAGCTATAACACATTTCAAGGACTATTAAAAGTGATACAAAATATCCCATGAGCCATCCATTTGACAAATTGAGTTATGTGTTATATAAAACTCATAATGAGTAGTACACATTTATCTAAGACGGTGAAAACTCAGCAGAATGTAATAGAAAAACCCAATCCAGAGATCAGACACTGAAAACATCATCAAATAAAACTCTTGTAAATTTTATGTCAGCAGAGACATTTACAGCTGGCTTAATGTAAACACTAAATCTTCAATGTCCAGTCATAATTTACTGTATAGTGCAATATATCTGCGGTGTCAAATGTTAGCATTTTTTTAAACGTGTTTTGAATTGACGGGGTCATAAACTGGTGCAAATGCTCTTAGACCTCCAAATTTAAACTTTCTAACGATATGTTTCATACTTTTGAGGCACAATTTGTCCCCAAATATTTTCATAATACCAAGATTGGTTGCAATTTTTTATATTTTGCAGCTGGATATTTTAGGGTTGTTGCCAAAAAAACTGAATTAACCAGAAACATGCCAATTTTGTCTTGGCCTAATAAACATGAACTGAACAGAAAAACAAAATAGTACAATCAACAACATATACACAACATAAATTCTGCCAACAGAACTCTTATTCTTCAATCATAATTTAATTTAGAAGCATTTATTTTTTGTTACTCAACTAGCATACAGCTTACTGACTGCTCTTCATTATGGAGGTAAAAATATGTATAGCACGCTACTGACAGAGTTTGCCAAATGGTGCCAGTTTGTATCAGATAAAAACCTACTTCAGCTGATGGATTTTTACCAGCCAAGTAAGGCAAGTAGACAAATTTGGCTTGTTTATGATTAGGGTAAATGGTAGAACTATTTACACTCTCAAGAACAGTATCATAAAAAGCAGTCAAGTTGTTGCAGACAACTTGATATACACTGCCAACAATAAACTGTTTGGCTCTATTTGTACACAATTGCTGTTTATGTTCTACATCTGCTTAGTGGTTTTCCATATAATATGTCTACATACACTGTACCACAAAAGAAACGCACTGGTGTTTGTTTTTTATTGAAATACAAAATAATTAAACTATATAATTATATCTTCATTATTGCAATTGATTACTTAAATTATTCATATACAAACATGCACGACCATAACAAAACAACAATAATTTATTTATACTAGCCATTAATAGATAAGATATTAAGATTTTGAAGGAAGTTGAAGAATTGACAAGATAACATCAATTCTAAAAAGGGGCGTTTTTTTTGTGGCTCAGTGTAATGGTGAGTGCATATGCTGTATAAAATTGTACACACAAATTTTGTAATGATATCATATCTATTTGAAGGCAACAGATGTCTATATGCCTATTTTCTCACCAATTTCTCACCAATTACCGTAATTATTATTGATGAGGAATTACAGCATTTTTCTTCATTGTGAGGGGAGTTAAAGACCAATAGAAGTAGATTAATACATCCGGCTTTTCTTCACCGTATTTCCAATGTGACTTTTATTCATTTTCATGGACACATAGAGCAACCATCTCATACAATGAAACTGGTACCAAGATATACATTGTAAGCTGGCAGCAATAAGCTTAGGTACAGACCTTCCTTCAAATATTAACTAGACCTACCACTTAAATGTGATTAAAAAACCCCAGCAAAATGGGGACGGACCACACGACCGACCAATCAACCAACCAACAACAAGGGTGATTCTAATATTTCCCGAAAACTTTGCTTGCAGGGTTATAATTATCCACGGCGACCACTTACCTGAATAAAAGGAATCCTAACGAGGTGACAGCAACTCTTCGTACATCATCATTAACATCACTTACCTACAAACAAACATACAATGTAAGTTAATTTTTACATATATTATACATGAATCACACAACAGACTGAATTAGTATTCTCATAAAATTGAAATAAATCAAGAATTATAGGGAAAAGGGACCAAACTTATGAATAAGGGTCAAATGACATAATCTTGTAGCTTAAGGTTCTGGAACGCAAAGTGAGATGCTACAATATAAAGAGTTCAGCATCTAATTGGTTGGTTCTGAGTTTTAAAACTGTATTCCAAGACTGGCCTACAACCTCAATCTATTATTTCTTTTATAGTATAAATATTCATTGGACTGACATATTTTGTAAACTGTCAATTAAAGAAGAATTATCTATCCATGCCAAACTGAAAATAGCCATAAAAATATAACAAGGCATAAAGATGTACTGCATTTTGTGCCAGACTCACTAATCATTCCATGAGACATAATGTTATGCAAGGTATCATTTTTTTTTGTTTTTGCAGTCTCACTGGTATGCCAGCACATATATCCCTAGGCATAAACACCAGACTTGACGTAAATACTGCAACTGAATATGGAAAACAGAAAACAAAATGCTGACTTTGTATAAATATGAAACGAGGTTAGGAAGGCCAGAAATTCTTTCCAGATCAAGCGAGGATCTCTCTACACATTAAGACCACCTTGGGAGACCAAACATCAGTCTTAACATTGAAGTGGTCTCATTATCAAGATGAAATATGGCAGAAATGTTGAAACCAGTCTGAACATAAGTGTTTGTTTGTTTGTTTGTTTTGTTTGCTTGTTTGCCTGACTGCCTGTTTGTTTGTTTGTTTGTTTGTTTGTTTGTTCTATGTGACATTGTCACTGGTTTTAACACTGTTTTTCAACAATTTTTCAGCTATATATGGCAGTTGGTTCACCTAAACAGTTTTCCTGGACTGTATACTATTAAACCAGTACTAACTTACCCTTCCAAAAGGAGCCAGTAACTTCTGAACATAAGTGGATATGATATTGAGGCCATTTTATTTTACATATTGAAGTGATAGCTATGTGAGGAATACCTCATCATCAAATAACCCAGGACTATATAACATAAAACAATATGTGGTCTTTTCAAATTAAATCATTGAGCTCTAAAAATGATAGCAATAAGGAAAAAGAATTCTCTTTTAGCCTTTAATATGAGCATTTCTATATACAGTACATATACCAGATCTTTAAAATGGTTGCATATGGAATGAGACAAACTATAGCAAAGATGTTTGAGGGATCAAGGCAAATCTTTAAAATGGTTGTGTATAGAATGGGACTGACTATAGCAAAGATGTTCGAGGAATCAAGGCAAGATAAATATTTTTGTGTCCAAAAAATGTGTTCATTTTTTTTAAATTTTTTTTTTAAATTAATAATGTTATTCGTATGTGTGTACATGTAGTTGTTCCTTATGTGAAAAGAAAACATTAAGATTTTCTATCCACGTTGGGAAACATAAAAGCTTATCTTGTGTCAAGCAACTTGTCAGAACATCCAACAAATTAGAATAAATGAGAGAGAAACTCTAAACAGACGATTTATCCTTAGATTTTTAGGGTAATCAATCACACAGTTTACATCAGAGTCTAATAGGGGTCACAACTCATTCTGTTGAGAACGATAATGAGAATAGAATGTTAAGTACAATTCCTTTGTTAGAGCTTAGTGCTTTCAGTCAACCATGAAAATAATTTAACAGAACAATGTAAGATCTGCTATACGTGCATGTCATTTACATTTAATGATGTTTGTTTGTTTTTTTTCTGAGGTCCAATAGCCAGGATCATTTGGTGATTTTTTTGGCTTCATTCATCAGTGGAGGGAGAAGTAAGGTGTACACCTAGGTAGAATCATTGACCTTCTGTAAGCTACAGGGGCAGCTTCCTAACATGAGAAACTCATCTGGTCTTGGGTAGGATTCGAACACACGGCATTGAGGGGCTAATGATTTTTACACTGAGAGTAAAATCACCTGACCATGGGGGCCCCTAAATGATGTTTCTAATTAAATTAAAACATCCATTGGCAATGGTAAAAGATAGCCACAGTTGTAAGAGAAATCATTGAGTGAGTACAGAAGTGACAATAATCATTCTTATTTCAAACCACATGATGGCCTTCAAATAATATAATCATTTTCTGTTCATTTCCTTCAATTTTACCTTTTTTGTAGCATAACTGATTTCAAATTGTCTTCATTACCCTGATAATCCAACTAACTAATTAATAATTAGCACAACACAAGAATTTAGCATCTTCCTAAGAAATAACATATTCTATGAAATTCTTAACACAACCATTGAGTCTAGACAGACATATGAAATAGCTAGAAGACAATTCATGCCTAATTCAGATTAATAAAAAAACACTTTTGATAGCAATTTGCCATTAAATCAAATTCATAAGCCAACAGTACTAACTACTCAGACATGAAGATGATGTAACAATGGTTCCATTACACTGCTCAAAGTGGCATCACTAAAACATCGGACAACTCACCTTAGTATTACATTACAGGCAATGTCAACATCCAGACATCCCTATTATCTCAATAGATTGTTGCAGAAACTTTAAGCCATTGTAATATATTGTATTAACTTTACACAGAGTGGATTGCACTGTATGACTGGAATTTCTAACAAATTATGTTCTTGAGTAGCATTGGTGTAAAATTATCTTAGTTTGTAAACTAGAGCCGGGATAAGAGCCTCCGTGATTGAGTGATAATGGTCTCTCACTAGTAATCACTAGCTGCTTGGTTGACCTATCCAGCACTCAGGACTAACAAACTACAGTTTAGGAGTAATAGTGAGCTCAAATATAGTAAAGAATCTTTTACAGTGAAGTATTTATATTTCATCAAACAAACCGTTGTTTCATTGTTATGGATATAGTGAAATATAACAAGTTGAATATTTTGAAAAAAAAACCCTGAAAACTGAAGTTTGGCACTGCAGAAACAATAGTAGATAAAGGAGGACTAACGAACTTGGAAATGTTATAAGACCAGACAAAATAAAACTGGCCCACAATAGAATACTAACTTAAAGCTTCATGAGAAATCAAAGGAATTTTATTAGACATGAGAAACATGTAATTCTCCAAATTTTGCATGGCTGAGGTCTGACAGTATTTCACTTCAAATGAAAGGTCATAACAAACAGAACCTGGTACAAAAGATGTAAATAAAATGTTATAAAATACAAATAAGGAATTGAGCAGAGGTGTTTTTCATTGCTCTTCTCTGTGGTTTAAAGCTGAACCAACACCTAGGGTCATTTGGCAACTTTTCCAGCTATAATGATGAATAAAGACCACAGGCATTCATCTAGGTAGTACCACCAACCTTCTATATGCTAGCTGGAGAGCTTCCTCAAACGTGAATTTTGGTCTCAGATGGGGTTCAAACTCAAAACAAAGAACCAGTGATTACTAATCAGAGGCCATAACCACTGGACCACGAGACCCATTTTATTTCCACAAAATATAATACACTAATCACTACTTACAGCAACATGAAGAAGTTTTCTGATAGCTTGATTATTTCCAGATCCGCAGTAAGCCATACCTATGGTGTACATGCCTGACCATCTTAATATCGGGTCCTTATCTCTACATAAGCTTTCAACAAGAGCATCAGCCTCCTCCATACGGCCGTACATAGTAAGTGATATACCAATAGCCAAACCTCTTAGAATCTTTTCATGCTGTGTCTCCTGAGCGTACTGAAATATAAACACAATACAGTGTAACTCCATTTTAAGACTACATTAAAAACACTGAAACAAATCAGATCCTAACATTAAGGTGGTCGGTCAAATTATCGAACTGAAATATGGAGATAACATCGAAAACCAGTCCAAAAATTAGTGGTTGTTATGATAAACTGGTCTTAATAATGATGTGGTCGCTAAGTACGGATTTATTGTATTTAAGTCAGTTGAATGGGTCATTATTCCTGGGTTGCCAACCTGGTAAAACCTATTCCTCCACAAGATACTGGCCAGATCCTGCATGAAGGACTTATTAGAGATGAGAGAATGATAATCAGTAATTACTCAGACTGTCCATAAAAAAAACATGTCTCCTTCAGGTCTCAAACCTACAATTTCATAGGCATATCTTAGCTAAGACAGCAATTTTTAAACTTAAAAATCTTGCCACCTCCTTGCTTGTGAATGAAAATCGTTTTATCCTATTGATTGTGTTTTGTGTTAAAAGTAAAGGTCTAACATCTGAACAATTAGCAAGACTTTTAAAGTTCAACAACCGCTATCTTAGCTATATGTCTATGAAACGGGCTCCTGGTTGGTGATTTACAGTCTAAGCTGATTCAGCTAACATCTACAGCAATGTCAGCATACATCTGTCAGGAAATAAATGACATTTAACAATCATGGAATATAAGCATTATGTAAAGCTGTACTAGTCTGACCATATACTATGATGACAGAAGGACAATTTATCAATTTCGTTTTATATAAATAAGCCACACAGACAGACATAGATAACTACCAATACCACAGACTATTATTTTCTCATATTATCCTAACCTAAGCCAGAAATTGATATCTGCAGTCAAAAGTCTCTCAAACATCGAATCAAATTGGAAGTCAAACAAATGACAGCAAGAAGGCATGAATTAAGATAAAAGATTAATCAACACAAAGACTTTAAAGTGTCAACAAGATTTTATGAATCAAAACACTACTGCATCAGTTCTACTTAGCATAGGCAACATGTATGGATAAGGGGTTGCTTCATAAATATATCTTAGCTATGACAGTAATATTTTTTTGGACTAAAAATCTTGTTAATGATGTACATTTCAGATATTTACCTTTAACGATTGACTATAGGTCCTAAAAGCAATCAATAAGATAAAATGTCTTTATCTATAAACATGGGGTAGCAAGATTTTTAGTTAAAAAAATACTACCTTTGCTGACATTTGTCTATGAAATGGCCCTTGATCTACTTTTATAAAACATACACTAATATTACAGTACAGTCTTAATGTGAAAACAAGGACTGTGCAACATGATTATAAATACGCTAACAGTTAAATACCAGCCGCATCATGTGGTATTAATACATTAACTTTGATGGTATCTATATAATGCCACAAGTAACACAGCATACAGAATATAAATGCTCTTTTATAGATTGTCAATGTACTTTAACGACTGTACAGGGGATATATTACATCACACTGGCACACATTTCACCCTTTAAGTCCCTGATACTCAGACATTAAGGAATATTTCTAGGTCTTAACAATTTTAGGGAAGTCAGAACATCTGATAGAATGACCCTGTAGAGTTACAGTCTGATACAAGTGCAATCATCAGAGTGGATAATCTAACATTGTGGGACAAAACCTTTTTATTGTTTGTTTTTATGAGACTTATTGTCACTGGGATTTAATGCCATTTTTCAACAATTTCTGTGTTATATACGGCAACCAGTTCACTTAACCAGTTTTCCTGGACTGCATACTAACCAGTACTAACTTACCCTTCCAAAAGGAGCCAGTAACTTCTCCACATATGGAGAAAAATTGACATTTTTGCCAAATTTTCATAGAAGGGTATGACCTGCTGTGACTGGGACACGAACTCGGATCTCCGGGTTACAAGCCCAGCGCACTAACCACTGGACCACAGCTGTAGCTGACAAAACCTTTGAATACAGACACAGGGGTAGGAACAAGCAGAAGGAGCTGATAAAACCTTAAAAATAGACACAGAGAAGTATTTACTTTTCAAAATAAGTTAGCAAAGGGGCAACTTAAGAGTAATAATAAAGTTTTAAAGCGAAACACTCTCTGTATCAGTTCATAGCCCAAGCATCATAAAACAAAAAAGTTTTATTTTAGATTTATTCAGTACACAGACATGGTAACTTCTTCCTTCCATAAAAGATTTTCAATCTACGGGTGCACAGTAAAACTTACATTTTCGGATATATTATCTGAATTGATCTTTGTAGGCAAATGAAACAAGATTTCAGTTAAGATATCTCTATTTCAATCCAACTTGTATTACACTAATGTAAATCTATGAATACAAAAAAGCGCCAACATTTGCAAATCAACTCAATCGATATAACATAGGCTTGAATAGATGATAAATCTATTGGCACAAGGTCAAAATTTATTTACAGTTTATTATGCTTAATGAAGGCTTCATTCTAAATTTAGAAATTTCAATAAAACTGATTCATTTTAAGTTCTTAAAATACATATTTATCTAAATTTAATCATTCAAGTGTTCATTAGGACTTCTTTTGTTGTTTTTTTTGTCTCACTGATTTTAACAGCCAGGCAACTTTTCCAGCTTTAACTGTGGAGGGAGATCACAGGCTTACACCTGCACCCAATTGTATAAACATTGGTTAACTTTAACCACTGGGTTAAATCAGAGTTTTGGTTAAAATTTTGGTCAAATGTTCGGTTAGCTGTTGTAGAAAACAAATTTTGTTTCTGTTAAAGCTCTAATAAATCTAACCCAAGTCTAAGATGCCTGTTAAATCTTAACATAAACGGTAACCAGTACCAAAATGGCAGCCCTTTTTAAATGTTTAAATGATTTTTTTAATAATTAGTAAACCAAAATGGTTAAATTTAACCTTGGGTTCAATTAACCATTGGCTAAAGTTAACCAATGTTTTTACAATTGGGCGCAGGTGAATACATGGGTAGAACAGTCAATTTTCCATAAGCTAGTTGGACAGCTTCCTCACATGTGAAATTTGGATGGTCCCGGACTGGATTCAAACTCACAGCAATAAGAGTCTAGTGATAACTAGTCTGAGACCATAACCACTTGAATACTGAGTTAGTTAACCACGCAATTACTGAGGCCCCTATAGCAGAAGTTATAATGAAAATTTCAACAACAAAATGTAATTCGTGTCTGAGTTCAGGGTTATCATGAGAATATTAATAACTGAACAAGATAGGTTATACACAGGAAACATGAATCACATGAAGCTGATGGTTCTTTATGTCAGCAGTACAGAATTTTTTATGAATAATATAACAACTTATCAGACATGCATAGCATGAATCATATGAGGAATGCATGCTAGGGTGTGAAATCAATTGAATATTGTACAATTACATCATTTTTTATATCTTTGTCAATTCTTAAGGTTTTACACCCACAATGTTCAAAATTATTATCTCAAAATGGCGCAGACAGATTTCGGGAACCTTTATCACTTTATAGGTTTCTCTGATAGAAAATGATTTACCACAACATCTTCACAAACAATGACATTTATTTGAGTTATTGTCCCTTTAAATTTGTATTGAAGTCTATTTTTTGGGAAATAGCAATTTTTTCAAAGATTTAAGAGAAAAGAAAACACATTTCAATGACAACTCATGGTTAAAAGATGCAAAAACACCGTATCAATCTAATTTAATGAACAAAAGGTGTAGGTCACCATGCAATATCTTCAGAAATTCATTTTTTCAACAAGGGCAACAACTCTTACATTTTTTTTTCAAAACACATCGAAAAATAAATCAAAGTATCTAGGGTAACCATTAAAAAAATAACAATAAATTTTTAAAAAGTACAGTATTACATAATACCTTTTTAAGAGTATTCATCATATCTATGGTCAGTTCATAAATAAGTTTGCACACAAGAAAGGATCAAGTGAGTCAATGTTCAGGTAACATAAGAACTTTTCAGTATTTTTTTTTTATAACAAATTCTTAAAATGATTATTCTCATGCAGAACCAATGTGCATAAAATGAGTCAGTTTTTATTTTTTTTGAACAAGATATGCTATCATTGAATAAAATGGTATCGAAAATCAAACATTGCATGATATTGTAAATTATTTACACTGAAACCCAGGTTTTAGCATTTATGATTCTGACTTCATACTAAAGTAAAACCATCATGTTTGTAATATGATTCACTATAATTCTTAAAGGAAATTCAGTTCTTGTAATATAGTCTTATTAAAGATATCAGCTAATATTCCACTAACTAAATGTACCATGTTAATTAAAATTAATTCAAAACAAATGTGAGAGCATTTTAAGTTATCCTTATTTTTTTGCAAAAAAAAACAACAACAGCGACAACAACAATTCTTACATAAATCAAACATAAACTGGCACATATCTTTACATTGATTCCCGTTTCAATAAAACTCAGTTAGAATTGTCATCAAAGTGTCCTTATGTTTACTCATAGTGACAAAACAGCGGAAAACAATTAGTTGTAAAAATTTTACAGCAGTCATGACACAGATAATGTTCATCATACTGTAGTTCCAAGTCATTAACTCAGTTCCCCAATGAGAAAATTACGACATCAACTCAATAAACATTGATCTTATCACTAAAATTGATACAAAATAGCTTTGTGACAAATAATAATACACTACGATATATCTGTCATAGGTAAAATAGTTTTTTTTCCAATTAACTCAGACAATACGCATCTAACCTAGATTTCCGACAAGTACTAACTGGTTTTGTAAAAGAAATAGATTCCAGGCAAACGTTCCTACATGCATTAAAATGAGTTAGAATTAAAAAAAGTTACCGAGTGCATGATTCCTTATAAATTCAAAGTAGTCAAATCTTCTAAAGTAATTCTAGCTTGAACATAGATAAATTTGTTACTCGCCTAAATTAGTTTTTACTTTTTTCCAGAGTTTCCATCAAGTGTGTCCTAATGAAAATAATGACAATGTAGAAATCTACGTAACAAGTAAACTATGGTGATATAATAATTATAACAGTACGTACAGCAACCATATCTTCAATAGCTTGTGCTGACTTCGTTCCAACCATAACTAAACCCATGGCAAGCCCAGCAGCTTCACCTGAAATGTATTCGATTGATTGATTGATTGATTGACTGACTGACTGACTGACTGACTGACTGACTGACTGACTGACTGACTGACTGACTGACTGACTGACTGACTGACTGACTGACTGACTGACTGACTTTTCATGTTTTATTGAATTAAGTTGTCTGAATAAACTCTGGGTACAGCAAATGTTCTCTGAGATGATTTAGTTCAAGACATTGCATCGAAAGCCATTTGTCCTACATTGATGATAATTTATGTTGAGAAGCAGGCAATAACTCATGAAAAACAAGTTTGAACTGGCACAGATTCAAGGCAAGCTGATTAGGCTAACTGCCTTCCAGAATATAACTGAATACTGTTGTAGTAATATATAAAAAACCCAAAAGTTCTATCAGCTGTCTACAATGGTCAGTGTTCAGCAGCCAGAATGTGTACAGCAGTCAACTAAACATGCAAGCTGCCTTCCCCAAGGGTTCAATATAAAACTTCATACCACATTATCTTGTCTCCATACAAAAAGCTTATAATCACAGATACATAAAGCCAGCATTAAGTTATAGGTCTGTCGACATCATTCAGCAGTATTAAGGTTAATCACTCATACCATAAGGAGGTTTTTCACATCAGATTTACAATCTACAAGTTGTGGATACAGTCCAGAAACAGTGCAGATAGGACAATATTAAAAGATAAGACTAAACACTAAGAAAGCAGCAATAAACAAGGAATATCAAATGGAGAAAACCGTCTGGAACTTGAAATTTATTGAAAGTATGTGACTAGAATAGATATTTTATCCTTTCTGTGATGTTACATATCTAAAGCAGATTCAACACTTGATTTACTCAGATGTACGTTTTAAAACAAGAGACGTTATTAGTGAATGATTAATGTACCTAGTTGAACGTCCTCCCTCGTCTGTGATGTTATTTAACATTGACCTGTTAGCCGAACATGACGTGTATTACCATCACCATATTTTTGAGATGTTTATAACAACTCCGTGAATAATTTCGGACTATTTTTTTCACATGGGTTCAACATTTAACTAACAACCAGTGTGATTTGACAACATTTCTTGCTTTAAGGGTGGAGGAAGACCCAAGGAATACACCTGGGTAGAACCACTGATCTTTTGTAAGCTAGCTGGACAGCTTCCTCGTATGTGAATTTTTTTATGGTCCCAGTTAGGATTTGAACTCAGAGCAGTGAGGGGCTACTGATTTCTAGTCAGAGACTGTAACTACTTGACCAAAGAGGCCCACTTGACCAGTCAAACTGAACAAGACAAAATCCTCTACTAGATGCAGTGAATGACAGTTCTAAATGAAAAACTGACCACTGAAATAATTCGGCCCAGCATGACATATGAGATGAGACTATATAATCACAATGAAACCATGGCAACATTTACAATAAATCATAAAAAATAGAAAAATAAACAAGATACCTGTAACTGCATCATCTTGGTACAGATTAAACTTCAGTTGTTCATAAATATCTGTAAATAAGAACATTTATATTGTAATTAAATAAAAAATACATAATCATAATACCACAATTGAAAAATAAATATGCATAAATTTAGAATTTGGCCGATTTAGAGGGGAAACAGGTTTATAGAGGAACTGGTTTAGAGGGTTTCCACTGTATATGCATAATACGTACATGCAGAGAAAAATGTATTCTATTCATAAGTACCCAATAATGCACAATGTTTAAAAGCGACAAATTTTAGTCAATACATTCAAATTCCGCTTTATCTAGCATTGATAAGAAGAGAACTATGGTTCCAAACCTTATGCTATCAAAGACTTTTATACTTTATAAGTAATTACATGGTATCATATTGTGTTTACCTTGTCTAGCAGTTCCCATGGCAGCCAATCCTAGACCTAAACATCCACCATGACGCACCATCTATGCAATTTAGAGAAAATATACATTTAAAATGAACTTAGGGAACATAGAATATTTGATGTAAGATTGTAAAACAATTCTATTTCTAGAGATGATAGATACACTTATTCTGAGACATGGTATAATGTGATCGTAACAGTACATTTGGGAACCAATGTTACTGATCGTCTGTGTGATGATTTCAACATAAAACTAGAATAAAGTGAGGCCACATGTTCACCGATTTCGACATAAAACTAGAATAAAGTAAGACCATATGTTCACTGATTTCGACATAAAACTGGAATAAAGTGAGACCACATGTTCACTGATTTTGACATAAAACTGGAATAAAGTGAGACCACATGTTCACTGATTTTGACATAAAACTGGAATAAAGTGAGACCACATGTTCACTGATTTTGACATAAAACTGGAATAAAGTAAGACCACATGTTCACTGATTTCGACATAAAACTAGAATAAAGTGAGACCACATGTTCACAGATTTCGACATAAAACTGGAATAAAGTAAGACCACTTGTTCACTGATTTCGACATAAAACTGGAATAAAGTGAGACCACATGTTCACTGCACTGCTATTCAATACATTAAACGAATCATAATCTTCATACACTTCATAATTACTTAATACAAGTGTAAGATTCTAATAGATGAATGCAATCGTAATTATCAAAAACCTGTCTCTAGGTTTATATGATCATGTAACACTCAATATGCTTTCAGTATAAATTAAAATATCTCAAAAACCTTACACTATAATAATTATGAAAATTTTCATAGAAAACAAAAACCTACTCCTTCAGTTCAAAACACAATCAGATAATTCAATATTAAATCAAAGATATCTAAGTACAAAGTAATAGTGAGAAAATTAAACAACCTGAGTTGCATAATAACAATAACAGTACTTAAAATAACTACAGTTGCAAAACTACTCATTTTTTTCACTGGGGATTTATGTTATATCAAAAGCCAGGGTTATTTGACAATTTTCCAGCTTTAACACCAGAGGAGGACCCAAGCTTCACACCTGGGTAGCACCATCGACCTTCCTTAAGATGGCTGAGTAGCTTCCTCACGGCAGTCAGGGGTTAGTGATTACTAGTCAGAGACCTTTACCACTTACCATGGAGGTTCCCATACTCAAGTAAAATCTATCTTATTTTGAATTATGAATTATTATACTCAGAAGAGGAAATATTAAACATCATAAAATTATATATCAATTCAAATGGGATTTTGTAATATCCTCATGAAGTAGATAAAAAAACAAAACAAGCATGTTTGTTATGTTCAGAAATATTTGTACTTCAGTGAAGAATTCTCAGATAATGCGATTGTACGCTGACTGATGATGTTTTACTTGCATTTGTATTTCACGTATAATGAATTAAATGCCAGTCATAATCCATGAGCAATTTATGATGCAAATCATCTTGTTGTATTCACATTATTGGAAAGCTATTCCAGCAGCCAAAGTTATGGAGTAGTAATTTGTACTTTAATAATTTACTTGTATTATTATTAATACGTCCAGACTGAATAAATAGAATAGCAAATAAAACAAGGATGAGAAAACACTCCTGCTTATAAAACATTATAAACAAAAGTCTCGACACTGTAAAACATTATTTGTCACATTAAGTTACGAGTTACGTTACAATCTGTCAATGAGCGAAGACAATCACTGCGTAAAACATCATGTCAACTGAAGGTTATCGAGCGTTAATTTACAGCAAGATTCACAAACACACGCTCCTAGTTGCCCGTATCTAAGTTCAATAAGCTGTAATGATTGTTCTAAGCTCAATAAGCAAACTAATTTTCAGACAATGTCCACATTGAAATCAGAAATATCCCCTTACATTAATAGAACATAAATAAAGTGTATAGATGAGACTTAAACGCAATATTCAGAGACACCGACACATTGAACTGTATGGTAAATTTCACATTACCAGTACATTTCAACAAATTATGCAAGGAAATTTCAATTAAAATGTAACTAACTCGATATTTTAAAACCAATATCGGAAAATTTTACATTAGCACATACCATAATCAATGCTAAATTGCCAACAAATATCGTGAAATTCAAGTGACAGAGAACAAAGTGATCAAAATAAAATAATATTCTTTCCAATCAATTATAACTAAATTAGTGGAATAATAAATTTATAAACCAGTAAACCTAACATGTATAAAACATTGACTGAATTTTCTGAGGTTTTATGTCGTCACCTTGTCAGATATCATACTATCAGGTATTTACTACAATAACATTAATCAAAAACATCATAAATCAAGAGCAGACAGTTTCATCTCATTCAATAAAGGCAACAATACAATAAAGTACATTGTGATAAGAATGGGGGGGGTCCATGGTAGACTGGCTATGGTCTCTAACTAGTCAACATGTTTGTTTATATGTCACTTATTGTCACTGGGGTTTAACACCGTTTTCAACAATTTTTCAGTTATATACGGCAACCGGTTCACCTAACCAGTTTTCCTGGACTGTATACTTACCAGTACTAATTTACCCTTCCACAAGAAACCAACAACTTCTCCACATATGGAGGAAAATTGAAATTTTTGTCAAATTTTCACCGAAGGGTATGCCTGGGATCTCCGGGTTACAAGTCCAGCGCACCAACAACTGGACCATGGCCGCGGCCCCCTCTAACTAGCAATCACTAGCCTCTCTCTACTGTAAGTTCAAATCCCACTTGGGACCGGAGAAATTACAAATGTGAGAGGCTATTAAGTTAGCTTACGGAAGGTCAGTGGTTCTACCCAGGTGTGCGTTTTTCCTCCACCATTAAAGCTGGAAAGTAGCCAAATAACCATGGTTGTTTGAGCATCTTTAACCCCAGAGACAAGACCCAAAAAAAGAACACAAGCATGAGGGAACTTACATCAGAGGTTGCTTCTTTTACTTGATTGAAAAGATAATCTGTAATAGCCCCACCATGATTAGCGTGAATTAAACCTGTAATATAATACAATGTAAATCATACATGTATATGACACATGGTAAATAATACAAGAGGGTTTTAAACTATATTCAATATACGTAAACAATCTTAAGGCCTGAAAATGTCAGGTCGACTTGACCCTATTTTTTGGCACCAACTAAAGTTTCTGACAATAAAATTCTAAGTATGAAAATAATTGGGGATAAATCGTACCTCAAAAAAGGTACATTTAGACCTATTTGTTACGGTCAAGTAACTATAAGCAAGACTATTTTTTCTAGCCCTCAGAAAATTCTGGCACATACCTGGAAACTTATAACCATGTATATAGTAAAATAGACCATGTTAACAATTTAAAAAACAGCAAGCGTGGCATATAAATACTGTATCTACTGTTCCACATTGTCCTAGTTTTTGATAACACTCAAGTCATTTCATAGATTTCATATTGAGACAACTGCACAGGCCAAAACGTACTTATGAAACCACACTTTTGCAACAGGACTGATATATAAATAATGTCTTCATGCACATACCTAATGCATACAGACCGCCTCCCTCAGAGTAGGCAGAACCAGGACTACTATCTTTAGGTAAATATGTAGACATAAGATTTAATGCTTCCTTCTCATGTCCTCTGTGTATAACTCCTAAACTTGCTGTAGCCGTGAACTTGGCCCAGTTTGTAGCTCGGGCAAGCCAGTCTAAATTATCTCTGAAAATTTTCAAAAAGAAAACTGTGTCAAATAACATATCGCTCAGTTCAACAAAGAATTACAGTACATGACTGATTGGGAACAATTTCAAAAATATGCTGACAAAATAAAACAATGAAATAAGCTGATCTGGAAATAGAATGTTGGTAGTTTATGTCAATGAGGACGAGTGCTCTAATCATTCACATCAAGCCAGCTCCCTTGGCTCAATAGGTAAAGTGCTTGGACAACTGATCGTGGGTTCAGGAGTTTGAACCCTAAGCACAGCACATGCCCTGTGTGATGATTTGATTGAAGACATTGTCTGAGGTTTTACATCACTCACCATTGATCTGTGGAGAAGTTGGCAGTTACATACGGAGAACAAGGTTAGTACTGATAGAGTATACAAGAGAGCTGGTAAGGTTAACCACCCACTTTTAACAACAAAATTACTGTTGAAAACAGGCACAAACCAAAAAATATTATGACAAAAAATACAAATTTTCCGATACGTCCATACTCACAGAAAATAGTATTTCTGATAAGCTTCCCAGCTGATATACAAAGTAATACCATAAACAGAATGAACTCTGTATTTCAAGATCAAACATATATTTTTTTCAATATTTTGATTTTTCAATATTATTAAGAAATTACCATACCTAAGAAATTGGTCTGATGTTGTACCACAATGCATGAAAGCATTAGAAATAACTGTAGATGAATGACAGACTGAATTACGTACAGCTTCCTATAATATAAACACATCAACAAATATTTACGACATACCAGTAACACAGCAGAAACAGTTTACATAATTTGGATGTGAAAGTTCTCATCCAAGCAGTAAATTTATTCCAATGAGTATAAACGACAGAAAAGTTTAACTTCAAACATGAGCACATTTATCATTAACATTGAATCAAGTCGGAATCAATCCTTCTGTTTAATACAAATGTCAATGATAAGTGGAACTTTTAAGTGATTATAAATAAGAACCCAAAAACTGAAGCATCACAAAGATGATGATGTATAAATGGTAAAACACATAAAACAATTCTTAATTTGGTCGTATTATTTCTACCAATTTTTCATGTCAAACTTCAAAATTTTACCATATAGTAAGGATTTGTACCAACAGAAATTGATCAGCATTAAACAAGCACAAGTTGTGCTGCATTTTCTGTGCCTGACTTAAAAACACCTACTTAATATTCTAAACCCCCCTATTTAAAAATAGCATAAAATGTTCAACTGAATGTGATTGATTTGTCAATGAATTTATTGGAATGTGATAAAAAGTAACTTGTTTGTGTCCTCCTTTAATGTAATCAAATTAAACCAACTGAAATTCTCATATGATATACAGTCAAACCTGTGTTTGAAGCCACCTCCCAATAAAGGCCAACATGCAAATAAAGGCCATTCTTTGAAAAATCGTCATTGATTATTTTGACTGACCTCCGAATAAAGGTCATCTGTCAATAAAGGCCACATTTTGTCTTTCCCTAAGGTGGCCCCCTTTCACAGGTGTGTCTGTACTTGCTTTTTAAAGCCATGTAGTATATCAAATCTCCACTTTACAGTGATGACAGCACTGCTGACTTAACAATGCATTCAAAAACCAATTAACTATGACAGGTGCATCATAGGACAGACAACCTTGAAAACATTACTGGATCTGATAAAACTGTGATAACTAGAATGAAATAAAAAAAAATTTACCTTTGTTGTTTTGAGTACAAGAAGGTCAGTTTTGTTGTTTCTGATAAGAAACTGCAGATGTAGATCTATGGTTGTGTCTCCACTAAGTATTGTCATCAATTTTGTTAATCTTTCTTGAAGTATTTTCTCAGATTCAGACTGCAGATGGAAACAAAAAGATTATGATTTGACACATACAGTCTACTTTTGGCAATGTAAGTTTACATCAAACAATGATTTTCAGGACGCCCTCTGTGGTCTAGAGGTTAAGGCATCTGACTTGTAATCACTAGCCTCTCACTGCAGTAAATTTAAATCCCATCCTAGCTTGACAACTCGCTTAAGTGAGGGGCTAGTGACTGTTAGTCAGAGACCATAACCACAAAACCGCAGAGGCCCTACAAGTGGACAGAAAAAATAAAGTACTTGTCGTTTCCAGGAAAAACGATGTCTAATATTTTTTTATCAGTTGATAAAGTATGGGAAGGAGAATGGCTGTGCAAGAATTCAATTTCTAATTTCTTTCATTTCTAAAATAAAACTATAAACTCATCCCACACTCACTAAATGTTTTTCTTTGGTCTCTTTCGCCGGTGTAGCTGGAGTATTGCCTTCATCTGTGTCCATTGATGTCCTGAAATATATCAACCCTGGTGTCACATACTAGTATAATACCTTTTATGTATATGCAGTGTATTTTTTTTCCAAATTTCTGTCTTGAAATTCATTTTTTCAAATGAATATCAGTATTCATTTTTCAACCAAAAAACGAATATTTGAACAATCAGTCCCATCCTAGTTAAATCTATGAGTCACTTGGTTTATCAGTTACCAGTCAGTACAGTTGCCTCTTTGATAGAAATTTAGATCATTCTATAAATAGCCACTGAGTATTAAACTTATATAAAACCATCTCTAAGTGTGAATTCTAAATGAAGAGGGTTTTTTTGTATAATATAGGATACAGTATAGATGCAACACATTACATGAAAATACTGAAAATATCGGAACAATCAAATAGTTTATTCCGTGGAATCAAAAGTCCACCTTCTAGTTCATTGTTGGAAAATATATTGCAAAAAAGTATACGATATTACATATAAAGGACATCTTTATATGTCAAATCTTCAATTTAATATTATTGTAATTGAATGTAACATTAAATTACATCCCTGTAGCACTATAAGACCAGTTTTCATGCTATTACACCATCTAAGCCTGAGACTAGTAATTTCTAGCAAGCTCAGCGAACATTCTCAAAATTGTGAATTCCAGCCAGTGGTAAATTGTTTATTTTAAGAAACCAACTTATAGTCTGAATTTGTGAGGTAAGGAAATTCAAAAACGAAAAATTTATCATTGTCATTAGATTCACATTACCCTTCAGATGTATCTTTGTCTTTGTCCTTGTCATCAGATGCCTCAGAAACCTGCACTGGGGTCTTCTCAACTGCAATAGGGGCTGGTGCAGTGGCCCTCAGCGCTGTCTGAACACGATTCAGAAATTGTTGTGTAGCACTGTCATACATATCAAAAGCAATCTGATAAGCCATTAAAACTGACGTCTGAAACAAAGTATGAATCTGCATAAAAATCCTCTTAAAAAAACGTATGTTTCAGAACTTGTAACCAGGAAGAGTTTATACATTATTTGATAGCAGTAATACTAAAACTACCATTACACCAATATATCACAGATCTCAGTAGACTGGCGACTGAATTAATTATATCATAAGCAATCATTTAAGAAGTTCACCATTTCATCTTTCTAAATCCAAATGATCAATTCAAGAAATAAAATTTATTTTGAAATCTATATTGGGTTTACCATTGTAATCACCTTAACATTTTTTCATCAAACAACAATGCAAACATTACATAGGGTGTTCACATCTCCAAATTATTTCGAGGGAAAGACATGGAGAAGCCAGTTAAATCAAGATATTAAAGACTTAATCTGACATATCAATAATTTGTCTAGCAATGGTACAAATGACAAAGTATAACATTAACACAGAGTTATAAGAAAATCTTAGAGGGGCAACAAACACAGAAATGGAATATTCATT
This sequence comes from Lutraria rhynchaena, assembly GCA_008271625.1. Taxonomy (NCBI): domain Eukaryota; kingdom Metazoa; phylum Mollusca; class Bivalvia; order Venerida; family Mactridae; genus Lutraria; species Lutraria rhynchaena. Next base: position 2,232,288 of record VIBL01000004.1, on the reverse strand, counting down.
AACTAAGAAAGCATATCTTCGTATGACAGACTAATACAGTGTTAGTACAAAGCAATAAATTACACAGAAATCAACCATATTCAGACATACAACGAAATTATCATCACAAATACAAGACACAATCTTTCATATTGGACAACCTAGCTTCACAATATGGGTAACAGCACCATGAGCTTGACAAGTGATAAATAAACAGAGTGAATCATTCACAGATAAGACACAGTGCAGAAACAACTATGACGTATATTGTACCTCCTCTCCTTTCACCAATTTTTCGAGAACTTCCGCGACTGATTGAGCATCGTCAAGGAAGATGTAACACTGCAAGAGAAAATACAGACAAATTTGAAAGATAAATACATCAATTATATTTATAAGCAGAACAAGAGCTCATACGGTAATTCAAATAAGCATTGATCTAAAAATCCATCTTCATTGATTGGTCTTTGTTATCAATATTGCCTGAAAAAAAGCTCTAGATCAATGAGATGTATCAAAATCAGCTAATAAAATGTCACTTATTTCATCCCATTCAAGCAATTTCATGAGAAATAAAAACTAAAGAGAGCCTCAAACTGAATGGAAAGAAACATATAAGGGAAACAACTCAAGAACAATTTGTTCTGTAAACACTTTTACTGTAGTGTTGTTCAGATTTATACAGCATTAAGACCATCAACAATGGAAGGAGTGTTTGTGGTCATGTGGTTATGGTCTCTGACTAGCAATCACTAGCCCATCACCACTCTGGGTTTTTATCCCATCCGAACAAAATTTCACATATAAGGAAGCTGTCCACCTAGCTAATGGAAAGCCAGTGGTTCTACCCAAGTGTAATCTGAGAGTCTTCCTTTACCATGATATATTGAAAGTTTCTAAATGACCCTGACTGTTAGTGCGATGTTAGACACCAGAGAAAAAAATTAACAATGGAAGTTAAGGCAAGTCAGTTTAATGTAATCAAACATTCCATACACACATCAAATAGGGGAGTAATTGCACAAACACTTAAGGGGAGAAAAATACCCCTACCATTTTGTAAAATGGCACTTTTTTAGCACATCTGGACTGGATTGGAGCACTTTGCTTTAAATAAACAGGGTCTGATAAGAGAAAATTATCTAAAAGGAGGAAAATTCACACCCTAGATAACATACCTGACAAACATTGATGTAATCAGGTGTAGCCAGACCCATATATAACTTGGTGAGTACGTTTAGCACTGTGTTACGAAACTGTCTGTTTTGTAAGAGAGACATGGTCACTTTGAGACTGTATGTAAGCATGTAATTTACATCTTCCTGTAAAGTACAAAATTCAAGAATGATAACATACATATGATCTAATGTTTCCTTAAAATGCAAAAAGATAAAATATTAATTTATTTCATGAATACACGAAAAAAGAGATAATGAAATATATTTTTTTGTGATATTTTTCAAGATGATTATTTAATACAACAGTATCGACATTTAATACTTTAAAAGCTTTGATTTAGTTTAAAAAGATATAATAATCAAGTTTATAATGACAGTATATGTACAGCTGTTTACTTGGGACATTTTTTTAGCTATCAGATTTCAGACATAATTGATCACTTACACTTTCTAAAATGGCTTTCTCAAAAATATCAATTCTTCTGGTTTCCAAAGCTATACCAACAGCCTGTAAGTAAAAGCATAAAAAAGTTGAAGAAGTGGAGAAATATAGATTTGCAAAAACAAATGCTTTTTTGCAATTATATATCAGACCATGAAACATATGACAGGTAAGACTTACACTGAAATATGGATGAATTTAAGAGTTTCTCAACAGTGTTTCATAACAGAAACTCAGCATTTTTCCAAGACTAGAATCCTTTAACATTCATTAATATAGACTGAAAACCAAAATTAAAACCAACTTCACATAATGGCTGTATAAGAGAATATCTTTGCACGAAGTCTCGATTAATTTCTGACCTGCTTGAATTGCTTGTCATCAAAACATCTCTGGAACATTCTGTTTACGATGGCTTCTAGACGTGAATCTATTGGCTTCTGGTCATCCTCTGGGTTTTCAGCATTACTCACACATAGTTTAGTGTAGTGGTCAATGCATTTAGCTGAAAATGTTCACAAACATTCTCAAATATTTGCCTTAAAAATACATGGGAAGCAGTAAAAAAAAATAAAGTAGCTGCTTCCTTTACTGTTTTGTATGTTTTTTTTGTGACTTATTGTCACTGGGGTTTTCAATATTTCTTCAGTTTATACAGCGACTTGTTCACCTAACCAGTTTTCCAGGACTGTTAACTAACCAGTACTAATTTACCCTTCCACAAGGAGTAAGCAACTTCTCCACATATGTAGGAAAATCGAAATTTCTGTCAAATTTTCATTGAAGGGTATAACCTGCCATGACCGGGATGCTTCCATTAATGAAATCATATTTGAGCTGAATATGTAACAACAGACTGAGGTCAGTTGAACTGGTAACGTTAGACTGAAGTTTGCAGAATTGGTGATGATCAACTGAAATTCTTCAATGAAATATTACATTGGCAGTGAACAAATCTGGTGACTCATTTCATAGACATATCATAGCTAAGACAGCGCTCTTTCAACTTAAAAACCTTGCTAATGATATTCATTTCAGACAGTCTTTAACAGTTTGCTAAACAACTCAATGTAAACATTGAAAAAAACATATTTTTCTTTACAAACAAGGGGTGTCTAGATTTTCAACAAATAACTCAGTTATATTCGTCTGATTTCACCATCATTCCAGAATTAAAATATGCAGACAGGAATGTATTGTTAAATTTAATATTTAACCTTTTGTATGACATGAATTAATAATGGAAAATTTACCATATAAACCAAAAACATCTTTCAGGTTGGCTTTGACTGGCAGTACTCAAAATACTTTGATTATTTCAATGAATGAGTCAAAAGTCTTCAAAAATAATGTCCAAATTGAAAGTAACTTACCAATGGTTGTTTCTACATATTCTGATGTATCATTTACATTGAAAAGATTGCCAGCACCAAGTGCATAAGTCAGAGATTCTTCGAATGCCCCAAGGTGGTAGTAGACCTACAAATATACAAATGTGTTAATATCAATCATTACAAAGTTCAGTACTACTAGTACTAAACACATATTCTTCTTTAGATTTATTACTATTTAAATATGCTTCAATGTATTATTACATGATTTTCATTTCTACTGAAAAAGCCATATTTTGTAGCAGAAAATCAATTGATTGGGAAAATTAGCATAAAAGTCTTGATGAACATTGACCCTTGATGGGTTTTTTCACTGGAGTTTAACGTTGCACTGAAGTGAGGTGGTGGTAATTAGGTTTTCCTGTATTTAGTAAGGTATTTAATGTGAATGACAAATGCATGAAAAATATGGATATTAAGTAAAGTACAATACATACCTTGGAAGCAACAAGAGCTGCTAAATCTCTGTGTTTGAATCCTGTCTCTTCATAAAGAACTTCACTACAATAGGAAAGTACAGAATATAAAATACATTAGTTCACAACAGCTGGATAATTCTGTAGCATTACCGAAACATTACTTTAACACAGTCAGCAGTAGAATGAGTTCATTTGCTTGTTATTTTCCACGTCTTGGCACCATAATGTAACCAAACATTAAGGCTTTCAGAATTACCATTTGTCTGTTGGTAAGTACAAATGCTGATAGTTAATTAAATAATACACCTAAGAAATTATCAAATGTTTTCATTTAAAGAAATTCAAGTATTAAGCCATGTAGATTATTGCAAAAAAGTAGTAACAAAGAAATACACTAGATGGTTTTATTTTTCACACTAAATAGAAATCAACACTAAATTAAAAATGTACTCTACAGAGACATTTTGTACTTCAAATACACATAACTTACATCTTGTCAATAGACTCTGAAATTTCAGCCCAAAATTGATCAACAATTTTGTTTAACTTCTCCAATGCAAAAACCTGTACAAGAGCAAAAAAGATTTACATTAAATATTTCAAAATATTTTCAAAGAAATTTCTTACAATGTAAAAAGATTCATAACCATTTAATGAACCATTTGAAACTTTCATAAAACAATATCAAGAAGATTAATCAGGGCTTTTTTCACAGGTGGGGAAGGGACCTTTTTCTTAAATTTGTGGAAAAATAACAGTATTTTTGCAAAAAGGGTAAGAAAAAACTGGATGTTAAATGAACTTTAGGGGAAAACTGCATGATATTAAAGATTTTTCCCCGAGGGAAAGACACATATAAATGGCCCCTGCTATAGAACGAAAAAGCCATATTAAAAGTAATGTTTGTTTTCATTGCCAGTATCATTGTGTCAGTCATAGCTTAATGTTTCTATTATCTGTCAAAAAGTTAATTGGCTTCTGGAATTCATAATAAGGAAAACCTAAGAACATATTTTTTCAGATTCCAAGCCCTAAATAGCCTTAAAGGCACCATTAAGACCAAACATTTTACGAATGTGAAGATTAAACATTACCATTGTGATTATATAATGAGAAATATTTACCTTCAGTTGGGGCTCTTGTTCATCTAGCAAGGACAGCACTCCAGCTAAAATATATCAAACAATTGGATATATAGAAATAGTACTAAAATGCTCAGATGGTATGGATGAACCAACATCAAAATATTCATTCCAAGCAAAATCTGTAGTGTTTTCATTACACTGTTCAAACTCTAATCAGTTATGATCTCTAATAGTTCATAATAAAAAAGTAAGGACCACCATGTTTTAATTGCTAGTAATGGCAATTACAATGAATTTTCAAAAGGACAGACTTATAAATGTATATTACCGTAATATTTACTTAGAAATGTGTTCCTATATGAATTAATATGCTATTATAATTTATATAGACAAGTGTTCAGTTGCCAAATAATTAATCCTTTACCACATAGAACCCTATGTAAAACATGTCTGTTTCAGAGTCTGTTCATTGGAAGAAATTTAAAAATATTATGTTGTTCTATTGAATTAATCATGATGTAATTATTTTCCGAAGGATTTGTTAACATTTTTGAGAGGAGATTTTGTCCTACACCATACAACTAAGACTTGATAATTATCATACCTATAAAATGCTCTTTGGGCAAACTTGGTTCCAAAGTTAAATCTTTTTCTGAGCCCATACTAAGTAGTTTTTATTTTAAAAAACGATAATAACATTTAACATTGACATGTAACCTTTTTTTAACTCTAAGACTTGTGTCATCATGCATGTATAATACTGATCAGAAAGCTCCAGTATGATACACATGCTTTCCTCACAAACCTCCAATTTTGAATTTGACAAATAACATCATACAGAGCCAATATTTCATGTTTTTGTACCCATTTTTTATAAAGTATTTTAAACAGTTGCTTATACCAGAATATTCTTTTTAAATAACGATCATTGTTGAACCACTATGATATGCCTTATAAACAAACAGACCATACATTCAAATATTAAAGTAAATTAATTAGGCGATCTATGTTCAAACATAATTACAGCAAACAAATATCAATTCCAACTTCTAAAGAAAGTTATATTTTCAACTTCAGCGATGGCGCATTTGAACTGAATTGAACAATGATTGAACGAATAAACACAAAACGTGGAGCGATTCTAGACATTCCCTAAATATTTGATTAATGTAAGTACATTCAATATATATTAATCAATAAATCCAAACCTGCTGAGGTGATGGTCGTCCTCATAATTCACTGTTATATCAAATTTACTTAAGAAAACTTTATAAATTTCTTGCTGAGTAATAGCATCACCGGCAAAATTTGGCTAGCTTGGTTACGTGGACGCGAACATGTTTTACTAGATATAATTTTATTCACTCTTTGTAAAAGAGTACTTTATTTTTTTATTGAGTTTATTTCATTTTGTCATTTTATACAGCTTTAAAATATCTCTTATTGCTGCTTTGCTTGAAAAAAGTCTATTTTTGTAATCAGTTCGATTAAGATATTTAAACAGTTTTAATAAAAGAAAAAGCAAACGGGCAAACGCATGAAAAAAACTTTATTGTGATATTTACTAAGGTTAAACGTTACTAAATTTAATTGGGCACGAATAAAGGTATGGAATTGTAATGTGATACACAATTAGGTGACTTAATAGAAGTGAATAATGTGTATATGTACAAAAAGAAACACATTGAACCATGCAATTTATTTAACTTTATCAACAAAGTCATATGACATTTTTCAGTGCGGACGTTGAAGGTAAATTTCTCTTGTAAAAACATTTCAAATAATTATTCAATTGAATAGAATACTCTATAAAATGTAGTGAGCCGAAAAACATACATATTCGTCCATAATAACATTTTAAATTATATATAACATAACCATTATGTCAATCATCTAAAGGTCCTTACATTAATTTTTAAAAAATGTGTCTGTTCCATAAATACACCACTGCACTTAGTATTTTCAAAATATTTATTTCATTTACTCAAATGTACGTATAAAACACCAAGAGTCTAATAATTTTCGTTCATCTTCAATATAAATACAACAGTATATCTACATAAATGGCAAAATGGAGACACGGACACGTCAAAGAACACTGGCATTTTATATACATGTATAATTATATACATGGACATATTTTGCAAAAAATATGGGACATAGGTTCTATTCAATGGTTAATTTCACATTCGCTCATATATTTCCCTTATCTGCTCAAACCATCCTTTAACCAGTAACCGGGTATGATAATTGTATTATCAGATAACAAATTGGTTTCCGTTCCATGGATGAGTTACCGATGGGAACCAGCTTATCAGGTGGTATATAAACAATGCGTTTATATCAGTACCATTTGACATTTATGTACAAGCACAAAAAATAAGCACTGATTGGCCTGATCACGTGACCTATTACAAATGATCGCCACTGATCAAAACGAGGAGAACTAATACCTTTAAATATTCTGTTGCACATCGAATCCAGGATCAGGGACCCTGTATTACTGTAATGTAGTCGCTACATGGACGTAAAACTCCATGAAATTTGAATTATATTTGAGTGACCCTGACAGGGATATGAACAAAATCCATTCACAAAGTTGTAACTATTTTAATACTGCACATAACAAATGTATTTACCAAAGAGACGTCGACCACGACGTCCTTGTAAAAATTACCGAGGGAGATTTTGTCCACCTCGGGAAAGTTTGAACGTGATTTCGCATTGCCAGCTTTTATTGCTTATCGGAAAAGTTGTCCCCCTTGAAAGTTTTTTTCAGTCACGTGGATGACATGACGGTGAAATGTGCTCTCTGTAGAATTATAGAGGAATTATTGACTTAACTTGTATTTATTTCATTAAAAATAAAGTTCATGATATTTTGCCAGTATACAATTTTGCATCTTTCTCCTTTATAATGGACGGTCCACCTATACAAATTTGAAAGGGATTTTATCCAGAGGGGAATTAATATGATATTATGATATCCCATTGTTTTCCGTCACTTTTTTCAACAAAATAATGTTCGCTATGATTTTCAATGTGCTTTGCTACAATCACACGCATGTCAAATCATAAATTATTGAAACAGCGGTTGGTTGAAAATGTGCTCAAAAATAAAGCACCCTCTTGTGGTTGTCATTAAAACAATCGACGCATATGTTCTGGCAGTTTGTATACAAGAGCGTCTCAAAGACTCCTTTAGCTGTGCTAGTAAATTTCTACGAGATATCTACGTGTTAATGTCTAATAGATTACGTTTAAGGGCACCAAAATGTCACAAAAAGCCCGTCAAAAATATCCGGTAAATATTGAATGGAAAATCTTTAACCTAGATTGGACAATGTCTATTTCATCCTTTTTTTGTCGAATTAGAGGCTATAACTTGCTGGGTATAAAACGTTGCCGAGACATTATGGTCATTAATATTTTACCAAGTTTTGTGAACATTGAATAAGATAAAGGTCAATTTGGAGAACGAAGAGCTTTTGTTGACGCTGCCTGCACGCACCCGCAGGTATTCACATAATAACAGTTCCAAGACAGACGTATAAAAAAGTTACATTTAAAATGATGTCAAACAAACAGCACGATATGAAAACAACATAGACATCTAAATGACACTTCAAATGTGTGTACAGACGGTTTATACATGCATATTTGTCAACTATTTAAATAGCTAGATGTCTAAGCAGGGTGGAATGTGGAATTTCATTTAGAACATCCAATACATAAGCGTACCATAATCATAATAGTATGTACTCATTTAGTGTCACATATTAGACAAACATTTATGTGTTAATAAATTAAATGAATAATCTTTTGCAATTCTTTTCCAGCTCTAACGAGCTTCATTCGTAAAACCGCTGACTTAATTCTTTTTTTCTGAAAAAAACATACGCTTGCAAAATCGCTGAATGAAGTTTTAATAAATAATTCTATGGAGAATACTTGGATTATTTCAATGACTTACAAATTCGAATAAAAATCGACGAACAACATTTGTCAAAAAATATTTTTGTTTCATCATATTTTGAATTTTCATTTCTACTAGACCAGATCGTGTACATGAATGAGTACAAAGTATGGCTATATAAGGATTTATATCTTCGCTTGTAATCCTAAATTTGCATTGTAGACGGTAAGGTTTTCTTTATTTTGTTAGATACAGTAAAACCTCCTGAAAACCGGTCTCCCTGAAAACCGGAATTCTCTGAAAATCGGATGATTTTCCAAGTTCCATTTTTTCTATTCTATAATCAATAGTTCTCTGAAAATCAGAATTCTCAAAAAAACCGGACTTTTAGCCCGGTCCGGAGGGGGTCCGGGTTTCTGGAGTTATACTATATAAGCACAAATTCGAATTCTGTTTCCATGTTGGGTACAAAGTGCAGCTGCCTGCATTTGCTAATGGTAATAAGGCCAGAAAAATAGCTTATCTACGGTGAAAAAGATACGAAATATATTCACCATAAGTGTCGTTTTTTTCTAATTACTGCAATGCATTCTGCTACATCATAGCTGATTGCTGATCAAATCAGTCTCACAATTAGGGGCCTCCGTGTTCAAGTGGCTAGGGTCTCTGACTAGTAACTAGCCCCTCACCACTGTGAGTCCAACCTAGGACTAAATTTCTCATGTGAGGAAGCTGTCCAGCTCGCTCACGGAAGGTCAGTGGTTCTACCTCGGTCTTCCTCAAACGTGGAAAAGTCGCCAAATTACCCTGGCTGTTGGTTCAACGTTAAGCCCCCATGAAAAAAGTCCTCACAATATGTCGTAAATAATGGAACATTGTTCGCCGAGACTAAATTAAATATTCTCCATGATACAACGCGTATGTTCATTTTTTATCTCCTATTCGGAGATATTGAAATTCACCCGGTGAAGCTTACTGTCAATTTGTTACATTACCTCACAGAGCAGTACCTTGATTCAGTTTTAGGTCACACTAAAGATGACTGGTTGTCATGGTAATGTTAGTTTCCGCGTTGTTTTGGTGATATTTGGTGGATTTCTGATACATCTAGCACTAGGGGCCATGTACACGATAGGTAAATGTTAAATAATTGTTGATGACCAAAGGAGACGCCTACAAAAGTCATACTATCGGAATGTATTGTTTAATCACCATGGCATATTATCTTGTTTAAATGACAGTCGAGCACGATTTACGGCATTTATCGCTTATTTATAACATATTCGGTCCGGCAAATTTTCATTTGGTCGGACAGAAATTCTAACTTTGCCAAACCAAATGTCAGGCAAGTATTCCAGCAGTTTCAAGAAGCCTGGTATTATACTACACAGACTTCAAGTATTGTTAATATACGTGATATTAGAACTTAGTGAACTTAGATCAAGTAAATTACCAGATGTATTAATGAACTACAATACACAGCAAAACACGATTACAGTGAACTATGGTGTGGTGAAGAAATCGGACTCAGTCAAGTAATATTCACTGAACACATCCTTCATGTTTTGGTTATAAATGTATTGTATGATGCGCATGTATTTGACTAAAATATCAAAATTGTACAAGACAATTTACGCGATCTCATTTCATTTTTGTTGTTTTTTTTTGCAGGTAATTTTTCCCCTTATATAATATCTTATATCAGAAATAAAACAGAAGACGCCACAGTAAGGAATGTAGACAGTTTGTGGATAATTTCGATTGGCGCCATTGGGAACTGTATTGGACTGACTATTGGTGGATTGAACGCACACAGATTTGGCGCCAAAATAGCAACACTTATTGGATCTATTATTTACTGGTTAGCATGATGAAAATATTTAAAGTCTTCGTTGTTTGTTTTTTTCACAACACACACAGACAAACACTTTTGACTTTATTCAGACCTCTCCCCCCATACACAGAGTAAAACTTGACATAGCGACCTTATATAATACGACTACCTTCTTATAATGACCACTTATTTTCGGACCAGCTTTCAATAACTTATTCCTTATAATTCAACTTGATAATAAGACCACCTCATAATTGCGACCAATTTTTCGGGTTCCGAAGGTGGTGACATCAAGGTTTTACTGTAATACTTGAATACAGTGATACCAAACAACACAATACCAAGCGATTGTTGGTCAAATGTAGAAGGGAACATTTTAATGGCTGTAGTCATGTAAAAGTCTTGAATAATGTAAAATTATTATGTCAATAACTGTCATTATTTTCAGCTATGTGGGGGAATTTTGTTTAAAAACAATAGTAGTTTCTGGCAACGTCTGGTTTTTATTTTTGTGATAAATATTTGCAAATGTCCTTTAAATAAATAAATAAATAAATTAATAAATATCTTTGAATGATTAAATCTTGTTTCATGTAACAGTGGAGCAACCGCCACGAATTACTTCAGTGTGCAGAAGTCCTTCATAGCCCTGGTCTGTACGTACGGACTGGTGGGGTTCATAGGTCACAAACTGACTTATGGAACGCCGGTGCAAACCGCCATTAAGGTGAGTTTAATTGAACGGCAAACAATTAAGGTTATTATCCAACTTTAGTACATTGTGACTATAATCAAAATGTCTGATAAATTTGACTGTTTATCAACAAAAATACATAGAGTAAATTCTCACATAGCAACTGAATAAATAACTATTACGGCCACTTATTTTCAGACCGGCTTCCAATAACTCACCTATAATTCAACTTGATAAGGAAACCGCCTCATTTTTCGGGTCCTGAATGTGGTCTCATTATTGAGGTTTTACTGTGTATATGATATTTTCAGTGGTTACCCAATCACGCGACTCTCGCTGCTGGTTTGATTGTGAGCGGTACAGGAGGTGGCTCTTTGATATTTAATCAAATTATCACTGGTTATGTTAATCCTGATAACTTGTCCCCAGACTTCATAGATGACGATGATGAAAGGTGATTTAATTATTACTGTTTTACTTAAAACTAATAGTTTATCAATATAATGATATACCGGAAGTTACGTTCATGTAGCATTTACGAGATTTAGATGTTTGTTCTTTGACATACCCCACACACTCATCATTTCGAAACCTCGTCGAAGTCTTGGTCCATGTGTAAAATATTTTTAACTCTCAATTTTGTTGCATTTTCTGTAAATCTGCTAGCCAAATTATGTTATTAATCGACGTAACTGAACGATCTTTAGAAATATACGAACCTGCTACATTATGTATGAAATGTCGATCGAAGACTCACAGCGCTTTGATTCTACAAGCGTTTCATTTGCAAGGAAATCTAAATGTTGGTTCAACCGAGACGTATAAAAATGTTACAATCATGACAATAACCAATTATTTAATTCCCAAACAGTTTAAACTATCATAATTATACTTTTAAGCATCGCATCTAGCTATAAGTGGTTAAAATCTAGATTATTTATAACCATATAATAACGTAACTTGCTCTCACTTTCTTAGATATTTCACGCAAGATGAAGTGTTGGACAAAGTACCGACATGTTTCCTTATACTGGGTGCTTGTTACTTTGGTCTTCAACTGATCGGTATAGCTTGTATCTCAGAACCGACAGTAAAACCCGCACAGGTGAATGCAACTTATTGTTACAGTAGAACACGGTTATAGTGAATTCTTGAAAGGACTTAATAATCACTTCATTTCATTTATATTACACTATATCCAGTAATGATATAAAAAGGCGCTTGTTTGCGAAAAAATACTTCATTGTATCCGATTTTTTAATGTACCTGTGTTCAGTACAAAGTACAAAGATGGTATTAAGTATTAATCAATGATACTAAAAATTCGCTCACACTAAATGTTGTCGTTTTTAACGACACAGTTACAATAAAATATTATGGAATGATAAAATATTTCTTCTTTTTCAGATCTCAAGCAAAGAGTTAGAACAAAAGGATTCTGAAAGTGATGTACAAATTGACGATAACGTTAAGCCAACAAGAACTAAGGTTAATGGAATCGATAACAAAGCATTTACGGACATTAATCTTGACCCGAAGGAACTGCCTAATAAAATATCGCACGAAATCGAACCTACAAATCATGACAAGACACTGGACAGGTAAATAGTCCGAATTATCTCCTGGGGTTCGGTACTAAACTTAACAAAAAAGACACAGTTTAGTTGCCACATTACAGTTTCAAAGGCGGATTTAGGGGGCGGCATGCGCCCCTCTAAAATCTGGCAAACGTAAGTAAAAATAAGTCAGTTATGTGCTGATTGTGTCCTTATTCTACATAGACATCTAGATTTTACGCTCCCCCACACCGAAAATCCTCTAACCGCCCCTGGGTTTTGTGGCATTTCATTCATCCCTGTGTTGTTGGTATCTCTTTGCTGTGGTAACCATGTGAATCGGCTTGTCGGCGCATTTAATCAACTTCCTTGTACAGTCATATCTGTGTTTGCGGCCACCTCTAATAAAGGCCACTCTGCGACTAAAGGGCATCTTCTTATAACACCGTCACTGATCTCCAAATAAAGGCCACCTGTCAATAAAGTCCTCATTTTGTCTTTCCCAAGGAAGGCCTTTGTTTACAGGTTTGGCCGTATTTTTTATTCATCCCTTCTTGGTTATAATTCTTGAGTATGCATTAATTAATTGTTGTCTACTATCACTGTACTTTCGTTTTGTTTACCTGTGTTGTCATCGTAACTGTCATCATGCATTTATATGACAGTGAACCTCAGACAGAACTTGGTATACTGGAAGCTGTGAAAGTTGCGTTGACATCACGAAGTTTTTACATAATTTGGTTAACTATACTACTTATAAATGCTGGCATGCAGTTTATCACTGGTTTGTATAAGGTAATACGGTTTTCATCTTCAAATGAAAAAGCACACTTTATATTGAGCGTTCAACTTTTCGATATTATTAGACAAAATAGACATGTTAATGCCTCACCGGCATACTGGCAAATCCAAACGACGGAAATCATTAATTTTTATCAACATATTTAAAATACAGTAAAACCTCGTTATTACATTTTTGTATCATATACCTACCAGTAATCAATGTTTAACTGGTTCAACATTTCAGTAATTCTATGTTCCTAGACAATCTGGTGCATGAATAAGATCATTAATATTTTGTTTGTTTTTATTTCTCTGTGGTTTTAATTTCGCACTAACAACCAGGGTCATTTTGCCATTTCTTTTTTGTTTTAACAGTAGAGGAAGATCCCTGGCGTACACGCAGTAGAACCACCGACCTTATGTTAGCTAGCTTGACAGCTTCCTGTCTTGTGAAATTCGTCTGGTTCCGGGTGGGATTCGAACTCACAGCGGTGATGGGTCAGTGATTAACAGTCAGAAAACTTCACCACTCGACCACGGAGGTCCCGATTTACTTGTTTTTGAAAACACTGTCGACAAAAATTGTGTTGTTTTTTTATAATTAGGCATATGGACAAACCTTCATTGATGACGATCATTTCTTGGCTCTGGTCGGCTCAATAGCTGCTATATTTAACTGTATCGGACGTCCAATATGGGGCGGAGTCATGGACAAACTGGGATTTAGAGTAAGTCTTCCCATATATAAATTAAACTCATTCAAAAGAAATGACTGAGTAATGATGGCATAATTTAAACATGTTTAAAACTCCACATGCTGTAACTTGATACCGACCATATCTCATAAGTTCATGAACTGTAAATGCTATTTCAGGCTTTTCTCTTATTTATTTGATGGGTCAATTGAACGCTAATAATTAATCAATCTAACTATCATTGAGCTACAATCATCGATCAAACAGGTCAACATTATAGGTTATAGTTTTCGCTGTTCTTCACGGGACTCATTCATATTAGTGCTTAATAGAAAGGTGTAAAGCTCAATGTCAGTACGTCATAACTAAGTCACCACTTGTGCTATGTAAACAATGTTGTCAATGTTGTTTTAAGGTTGCTATACGGTTAGTATCAGGAGGGTTTGTTGTCTGTACGGGGACTCTACTGTTCACAGAACAACTTCCTAGAGCACTGTTCATGGTATGGATCTGTGCACTATTCTTCTTTTTCTGCGGTATATGGTCCATGATGCCATCTGTTCTGTCGAAACTGTTGGGGCCACAACATATGGCTATCAATTATGGGCTGATTTACACTGGCGTGGTGAGTATGTGTAAGCAAGTAATTATAGAATAAAAAAGACGGAGATGTAAATGAAATTCTGAATCATAGTAAATATAAAAATAAGAGATCAATCCATACAGTATTTAAAAACACACACACACGCACGCACGCACGCACACACAATGACTGTTTCATTTTACTCATCCGAAACATTCAAATGTTCGTGACGTCACCAGCCATTATAACTGCTAGGTTTCAATCGGGTGGTCAGCCATGTTTTATTGTAGAATAATGTATGGTTTGATAAACTATTTGTTTATATTTGCCAAGTTGCTGATGATGTTAAAAGTGCGTATAAAACATGGCTTGGTAAGATCGAATTAGTATACGAAAAGTGAAAAAGTATGACGTAAATTTATCAGCGCTGTGCGTGATTAATCATTATTGGTGACGATGTTCACATTTGCGCGATTTACGAGATTAATAAATAATGCATATTTTTAGAAATTCTTCGTATTTGCAAGCACGATATGATGGATGGCTCTTGGCGCAAAATGCTTGCAGTTATGGAGCATAATACAAGTTATGTCCCTTTGTACCTGATATTCCAGGCTGTAGCAAATATATTAGGCAGTACGCTTGGAAGTACTTTGAAAACATCGATTGGTTGGCATGGGCTGTTCTTTATGGCATCAGGAATGGGATGTGCTGGTAAATGTTTTATGTTAACATAGATTTTTATCCAATTCTCTCACAGGAAGTAGGAACGAACTTATTAAATTGTAGTCAGAATAATTTAAAGTATCCTAATTTAACCCCAATGAAGAAATGAAAGTAATTAGTACAGAGCACTACCCTGTTCTATTGATATTGATATACAGTACATGTACTCACGAATTGATCAAGTCCGTGTATTCTGTGTCCATTTTAATTATAATGAAAGGAGACTCTGTGGTCAAGTGGAAATGGTCTCTGAGTAGTACTTATTTGACCCACCAATGTGAGTTCGAATGCCACTGGTGGCCGAATCTTACATGTAGTGAAGCTGTCCAGCTAGCCTACAGGTCTATGGTTCTATCAAGGTGTACATATAAGCTTGTCCTCAACCATTAATGCAGGAAAAGTTGCTTATGACCCTGGCTGTTGGTGCAACGTTGAACTCCAGAGAAAAAAAATGAAAACAAATTTAATAAAAAAGATTGGTAGAAAGACATCTATGGCGTGATTTGGATTAAAGCTGGACCCAGAGCATTGTAAAGGGGGCTATGTGGTTGAGCAGTTATGGTCTCCGACGTGTAATCACTAGCCCCTCACTGCTGTGAGTTCAAATCCCACCCGAGACCAAATTCCATGTGAGGAAACTTTTCAGCAAGCATATGGTAGGTACGTGGCTCTACCCAGATGTAAGCCTGTTAATGCTGGAAAGTTACCAAATGACACTGGCTTTTGGTTCTACTATAAGCTCCAGTGAATTAACATTATAAGCAGACAATGAACCATGGTACCCAACATCCACAAACCAGTATGCTTGGTTAAAGGGACTGGTATAATAATAATCACTGCAACAAATTGAGAAGTATACCCTCAACTGTTTCTCTTTATTTCCAGTGTTTATTTCATCATTTGCCTTCAATGGAATAGACCGATCTGGCAAGCGGATATAGACAACATATTATAAAGCAGACTTTGGTATCAAACATTTTGTGTGTGACTGTATGGCATTCAAATGTTTTGTTTTCAAATGTTGATAAATACATGCATATGTCTATCTTTGTTATCTTATGAATAAAAACTCATTACTTACTAAATTGTACATATTGTGGTGTCAATAGCAGTATTATTTTGGTGCAAGTTAAAATGAACACATCTTTATAGTAAACATAGATTTATTAACAATTTTACAGCATATATATATATTCTAACACGAAAAATACAACACATCAACCATGTAGACTACAATATATATAAATAAATATATACAAACATGTTAACTTCATAATTAAAACCAATTTATGTTTTTAACAAATAATAAAATAACAACTTGTCATGGTGTCTATGATAAACATACATGGTTTTAATACTCTAAAACATGCATTTATTCATGTCTATTTTACTCATATTTACATAGAACAAAATTTAAAGCTCTCTATTAAACAATGCTTTGACGATTGCATCAATGATAACATTTACAAATAAAATAATTGGAGGACGCTTTAACAATTTAAAATAAGTTCAATACCCTAATTACAGACTAGTGTGTATGTGTTTAATTTATTTACTGTGAAATTATGACAAAACTAGTCCTCAATTTAATTTGTACAGCTTTTGAGAAGGAATTGAATCAAATATGAATAGAACAATTCAAAGATTACAAATACATGTGCATTTAAAAATAAAGTAACAGTCTTTGGAAATGAATTTAAAGCATTTTTTTAAAATTACATATAAAATAGAGGTAGAAGTAACAAATATTGTGCATTAAAATAAACAAAGTTCAATTAACACTCATTTTGTTTATTACAGCATGACAGACTGATTCCTCATATCTTGTTCAGCTAGTATTCATTGACTATAAAAACATGACTCATTTGAGACTGTAGGAAGTTCACAAAATCCATGCCTATCCTAAGAAAATGATGTTAATTTCATACATAATTGATAAATATTTAAAGTAATTTGAGAGGATTTTGTTTAAGTTTTCATTATAACTTATTCTCTGATTCAATCACGCATTGTGTGGCAATGTTTGCATGCATATGTCCACCTTTTTGAATGAAATATGGTTTAAACTATCCAATAAACACTTCATGTTTTTATTTGCTTTCCGAAATAATTTATAAAATGAATATATCAGTAATAACAATACATCAGAAATCACAGCATACAGTGATATGGATTCATGATGGACTGTACAACACGAGTTTAGGCCATAGAAATTTTTTTGACCTCTGTGCTTTGAATTCATACAGAAAATAAAACATCACCGAACAAGTTAAGATCTAAGGAGGAGAGGTTTTGAACATTTTAAAGGCATTTCAGAAACTTATAAGGAATAATAATTTCAAAGTTGTTGCATCAACAAGTAATTTCCAAACCAGACTGATTAATTAGATAACATAGTGAAAAATAACCAGTGTACCAATATTCATGAGAAATGGCTCAACTTATACAAAGTATTGTTGCAGTTTACTGGCTTTAAAATACAATTGTACAATTATAATTTCACAGCAGCAAATAAAGATATGATAAACGAAATGCATACATTATCTTTTTCATACAATACACTATGTATCACACATGATTGATTAATACAATTCACTATGTATCAAACATGATTGATTAACACAATACACTATGTATTACACATGATTGATTAATCTATCTAGACAACATATAACAAATGCATACTAGCGCATGTCAACATGTTTTAGTAAAATTTTACCTTATTATTTATTTAGTATAAGAAATGATTGAAAAATTGGGATTTTTCATTTCACTGAAAATACATAGTGAAAGAATTATAGAAAACTACAATGTCAAGATGGAAACTGGACAACTGGTGGTATTTTTGATTTTGGCTTAGCTTTCACCAGTTCAAGAATTCTACTGACAAATATAGATGTGACAAAAACATCTTCGTCTAATTCCAATAAATCAAAGATTAATCATAAATGCACTTCAAATTGCTGAAATGAATACAACCTAATTGTATTAACACATTTCAAAATCAGATTCAAACAGTAATTATAAATAAATAATGTTTATTGCAGTATGCCCTAATTGTTAAAATGTTTGAACGTTGTATCAGTCAGATTCAAGAAATATGATACAAAGCTACACAAAGCAGATTTCTGTGCAGTAATGTATTTCAAAATGTCATTCACATTTCTCCAGAATAAACAGCTGTTCCTTCCACCATGAGTTCACATCATTAGAGACATGATGGCCGACTAATGTAGAAGATTCGCTACATGCTTCATTATTATAATCTGACGTGACATCACTCAGATGTCCTAAACTTAAACCTGCTCCGAGAGTCTTCCCTGAAATAAACGTATTGAGGTTATTGGTTTACTTCAATCATTGGGATCCAAATTGTTTAGCGTAGGCCATAATTAAAAAATTAAAAAATCATGGCTTTGCACAACCGACTTGTTAATTAACATATCCCTCAACCAAAAAAAATTTTAACAATTTTTTTTTCTATTCCAGCCTTTTGTTTTCAGTATAAGCATATACAGTCAAACCTGTGCTAACGGTCACCTGGTATAAGCGGTCACCTGCCATTAACGGTCACTCTGAACTCCTCCCGACAAATTTCCTTCTTTAAAATTACTGCATTAGGTGGTCACCTGATTCATGCGGTCAGCGGCCACGTTTTTCACACCCAAATCCATTTTATGACCCCAATTAACGGCCACTTCACACCTTTTTCTACTCGACGCGCGGCCATAATTACTTCGCGAAAACAAGTCGTTAACAGGTTGGGAATTTTCCATTTAATTGATTCAACGGAAATTGCCGATTGAGACCGTATTGTTGCGGCAGCCAATCAAATTTTGTTTACAAAGACAATTTGGTCGACATACACATGTTAGACTAGCAATAACAATGAAGGTGTTGTTGTGTTTGTAACATATTTAATTACAAACAATCAAATTCACCAGATCAAAGATTCATAATTATTTGCCTAATTATGTTTATTGCGATCAATTACACGTTGGAAGCAAGAGTAGTTTTGATAACTGTCATCATTCTTTAACAAGCAGTCATAACGTAAACATTGAATAAAAAAATTGAAGTAAAAATGTCCTCTAAACGTAAATGCCTTACGTTGGAAGACAGAGTGACTTAAACTTTTAGAATCTGGAAAGAGTAGTCGTGCAGTTGCCCAGGAATTAAATGTTGGTCGTACCCAGGTACAGAATGTATTGAAAAGGAAAAGGGAAATCTTGGATGAATTTGAGTCAAATGTTAATCCAAACCTAAAACGACATAAAGTGAGTACTGCTTACGAGGAAGTCAACAATTTAGTGTATCGCTGGTTTCTAGACGCAACAGCTCGTTTGGTGAATGTTTCGGGACCACTTATCCAGGAAAAGGCATTATCCTTTGCTAGAGATTTAGGTCGAACTGACTTTAAGGCCAGTAACGGATGGTTAGAGTCTTTCTTAAAAAGAAACAATATTGTTTTTAAAACACAAAGTGGTGAACGTGGGGAAGTAAACACAGAGACTGTGAATAATTGGAAAGACAAATTTCAAATTCTATGTGAAGGGTATGCTCCAGAAAACATCTTCAACATGGATGAGACCGGGCTGTTTTACAGGGACTCGACTAAGTCCACTTATTTCGCGAAAGCTGAGACGTGTGCTGGCGGCAAACGATCAAAACAACGTATCACAATAGCTCTTTGTGCATCCTTGACAGATAAACTTTCCAATAAAAAATACACTCATTATTATAATAATTTGATTCTCAGCATTGACAACAATTGTATAGCAGGATTCCGTAAATATATAAGACCGGTGGTGTCGTTTTTTTCCTATCCACTCTGTTAAATGGCGCACGTGACGCGGTTTTTCACAAAATTAGTTTTGATTCTGTTCTTCGTAAGGAGTAAATTATGTTTTTGATTTTGTTTTAGAATGATGTATTTTATATTTGATTATAGTATTACGGTGTAGGTTTGACATGTCATGCTATTTTTCCATGGATATGTCAATTTTGTTTCCGAAACGGGACGATATAGAGTTAACTCCCCTGCATCACATAATAAGGATGAAAAATTGTTAACAAATGCTAAAGCATTGATTGAATTAAGTTGCTAAATTAGTTTATTCTTTCATTTCAGGTGAAAAGCTACAACCAGTTGTGATTGGGAAATCAAGGAAACCCCGTTGCTTTGGCTCTATATCAACTGATAAGCTGCCAGTCAAGTACTATGCCAACAACAAGTCCTGGATGCTGACACCTATAATGGAAGACTGGCTCAAGTGGTTAGACAGGAAAATGAGAACACAGGGTAGAAAGATCCTTCTTTTCCTTGATAATGCACCTGTACATCCTCATATCAAACTTGAGAATGTCAAGCTACAGTTCTTCCCAGCAAATGCTACATCACTTTTACAACCTATGGATGCTGGGATAATCCAGACATTGAAGTTAAAATATCGAAACCGCCAATTAAAACATGTGCTTGTTGAAATGGACAAAACTGTAAAAACTGGACCTCAGATCTTACGTGACATTACTATTTTAGAGGCCATTTATTGGATTAGTGGAGCATGGAGAGATGTAAAGCCTGATACGATTCAGAAATGTTTTTTTAAGTGTGGTTTTAGTGGTGTGGTATCAGTCAATGAAACAAGTGTTACTGAACCCTGTGTTGAGGAAAATGTTATCTGTGATAAAGATGATGATGATGATGATGACATACCTCTGGCAGTTTTAATAATGTCTAGAGATTTGTTTGGTTGTGACATCAAAGATTTAATGGAAATTGACAATAAGTTCAGTACTTGTGACAACAACATGACTGACTGGGATCGACCAGCTCAGGACATACTTAAGGACGATCAAGATGAAACATTCAGCGATGTGGAAGATAATCATGATAATATAAATATTCTACCTCACGTCTCTGGTGGTGAAGTTAGTGACTGTTTCCAAAAACTTAAACAATTTGCTCTTGCCAAAAACCAACACAAAATGTTAGAAATGCTCATGTGTGCAGAGGACTTATATGTTGACTACAGAGTGGAAACAGGTGTAAAACAGAAGCAAATTACTGACTTCTTCAAGTGTTGATTTGTAAGAAAATGAGCTTGTATAAATGATATAAAATATTAGAATTGCATGTTGACTTCAGTGTGGAAAAGAGAATTACTGACTTCTTTAAGTGTTGAATATGTAAACAAACACATACATCTAGTTCGGTATATAAATGAATGAATATCTGTGTAAATGATATTTAATGCATGTATTAGTTACATAAATTATAAATGTTTAATTTAAAAGACAATAATTAAAGTTCATTTACTGTATTATGTTTATTTTTCATTCAGTATAACTATGTTGTATGTTGTGTACAGATTGATTATGCAATCTGGTCTCCAATGACCACTAACTGCGTTAAGTGGCCACCTGTCTTAAGCAGCCAAATTAGCCATTTCCCTTGCCCGGCTGCTTAACACAGGTTTGACTGTAATGTTAAACAACAAAAAAAATGCTGGAAATTCAACACGCTTTCAAATAAATTATAGAATTAATTTTCATTGTTTTGAAACATTTTCAATTTTTTATTACATTGAGAATGATGCCAACTTGTAAACAAGAAAAATGCCCATATTTAAATGGTACTAAATAAAGGCCGGTTCAGTTCAATTTCTGACAATAAACTGCAACAAAAGTAGATAAAATTTTCTACCTGTACTAAGTCTATTTGATTTTTTCTTCACACCCATACGTTCTCGTTCTTTCTGTGAAGCATCACTTTGTGGTGTAAGATACCGCCTCATGTTTGGAGACTGAAAAGTCAACAAATTCATGTATAATGTGATGTAAGTATTATTTCTAAGATCAAGTTATAAAACTTCATGGATTAAAAACTTGAGTTCTAAGGGCATTCATGATGGCATGGTTATGGTCTCTAACTAGTAATCACTTGCCCCTCACCAATATGACTTTGAATCCCATCCATATGCAAGACATACAAGCTGTTTATCTAGTTTACAGATCAGTGACCTCTACCCAGGCCTACCTCCATCATTAAAGCCAAAAAAATCACTACATGACCCTGGCTGTTGGTGTGGTGTTGCACCCCAGAGAAAAAAAATTATCTCGAACTTCAATATCAATTTCGATCTCGGTTAATTTCATATCAGTGATAGAAGATGGTTTGATTAATTAACTGATAAACAGGTTAAAAAAATGATCTAATTTGAGAATACAGAATAAAGTACCATGTTGAATCACTTTTCTGTACAAAAAATACTAAACTTCTTTGGGACACGTAGATAAATTATTACATTGCTCTGTTTGGGACAGTAATGTTGCCAATATTTATGAAAAAGTTTATTTTTAGGATACAACTTGAAATCAATGTTCACTGATATAAAAATCCTACTTTTGATGTTGGAGGAGGTGGCTCTATATGTATATTAGGTGGATTTAATTCCACTGTTCCCTTCTTTCTACTTCTAGGGGCTGATGGGTTCACAGGGGCCTCATCCTTGCTCTCTTCACTACTATCAGCTAAACTAGCAGGGAGTTCTGTCACGGTAAACAAGGGTTCGTTCATGGCCCTCAAGTTAGATATCAAGTTTGAATGATTTTTCTACAAAGAAAAACATCAACAAAGTTTAATAAATCAGCTATAGGATAGTGTAGTCTATTATCTAAATGTTAGATTTTCTTCTACACGCAAAAAAATGCAAATAAGTTTATCTAAGTAATGCCAGAGTTACTAGGAGACTAAACTGCGCAAGTAATCAGCACAAACCTTCTGACGAATGCACCATAAGGTACAAAAGTGATAAACTTCGGAGTATCATAATAACCTATATTTAAGGACAGAATTTGAGCTTGAAAGTAGCCAAGGAAACGTAGGAAACGCCAACTTACGGCTCTTATTCTCTTCAGACATTTATCCAGCCAGTTTCTGATAGTTTGTTTGGCTACTTCTTCTTCTATAGAAAACTCCAAGTCTTCTCTAGCCAGTAATTCTTCTAACTGTAGACTTTTTCTGATGTCAACAGATCTGTATGATAACATACTGAAACACGCAGAAACAAACAAAAATATACATCTTCAAAATTATACCATGGACAGGATCAAACCTGTGACCTTCTTACGGAGGTCAAATAATTCACAGACTATGCTATAGGGGTACCCACATGGAAAAATATTATAAAGTAAGTAATACCACCTGTGTACAAATGAAATTATATCATTATATAGTAAAATTTGTACCTTTTGTAGCTTTATTTTTGTTTTTACAAGAATTTCATAAAAACTGACAGAAGTGTGAGTGATAACGAATGGCATCATAAGTACAGAAACAGGTTAAAATATAATTTTATCATAAATAAGTTTAAATATGGTATAAAGTCTGCATATATCTGTTGCTAATGTAGCAGTATATTAAACATTCTACCATACCTTAATACATCATGAAATGTTACATCTGCACCATTATTTCTCCGTTCTAGTTCGTAACACATATGTTTGAATAATAGCTTCTCTTTCTCTAAATCAACTTCAAGTCGGCCTCGTAACAAACGTAATAAATACTTCACTCTATAAACTGGAATAACTCCCTGAAAAAAAAACGTTTTTGAAGGTTATGAAGGCAGGCCAAAAAATGCAATATACATATTCAACCCTGCAAACCAATGTATTACTTGAGGTTGTGTTTTGTCAATTACATATTACAATAAATAATAGAGGGGGCCTCTGTGGTCAAGTGGTCACAAGCCCCATAGTGCTGTGAGTTCAAACCCCACCTGGGACCAAATTTCACATGTGAGGAAGCTGTCCAGCTAACTTACGGAAGGTCTGTAGATCTACTATAACTGTTAAAGTTGGAAAAGTTGCCAAAAGACCCAGGCTCTTTGTGTGATTCTAAAACCCCAGTGCAAACAAAACAATTATAAGAAATAAACAAGTGTGTTCCCATATTTTATCATTTATGTATTATTTCAATTCTAACCACAAAAATACTTGTACACTTTTTTTTATCCCAAAATCAAGAAATACTTCTATAGGTTGGCTGTTAGATTTCCCTCCCCTGTATACTATCAAGTAGTCAATGATTTCATTGGCCAATATAGTTGTTAGGTTACATTCAGATGGGTAAAATAAAACAGCCAAGTACGCCCTTTTTTATGTCAATGTTATTGAAAAAGTAAAATACGGATATAATTAAGTAACTATTCACGTTACCGGGAATTCACTATAGCCATGTTCTACAGTACATATAACATTTTCCTACACAAAGTTTACCTTTCTATTCACATCCACCATGTTCCAAGTACTCTGGAATTCTCTTATATCATTGTAACTTAATAAAGCATCTTCTTCATTAGAATAAAACAGGGAAAAATTCTCCATAATGATAGCTGAAATGTTACACAAAGCAAAATTAATACATGTACAAACATGAAACAATTTGGCTTTTATTCACAACATACAAAAATGATTACCTCCCTTTGATTTAATCACACCAACACAAATAAAAAATGCCATCAAACTTATTTTTTATTTTTCAACGATTCTGTTTTACTTCAAAAAGGTATCAGTTTATTTATTTACTATCGAATTCTGATCATAAAATTGTGCTTCATTGCTTACAGAGATGTTATAGCAATTAGATTCCAAATAGTCTCCAATAATTTATATACAACCAGAACAAATACAAAATTGTCAACACATTATGCCAATACTCTACTGGCAGTAGTTTTCATCAGGTCAGGTTTATAAACAATGCCATATGCTGCCCAATATTCTATCAGTCACAAATACTTATCATAACTTACCTACTAGAAGATTGAGGACAATGTACGTTATAATCACATAAAAAGAACAAAAAAACATCAATGATGCAGTAAAATTCCCACAATTTGTCTCCCAGAAACTGTTTCCAGGGTTATATCTACAAAATGGTTTCCATACCTACAAAATATAATAAAATAATATTTGTATAAATTATAAATCAAGTTTTAGTCATGGATTAACAAATTATTTAATCACTTATAAATTTTATCTTCAGATTTCTTCCGGATATTATGTTCAACCATAGGAGAATAAAGAATGCTAATTTAAGTTATGTGAAGTTCATCTAATAACAGGGTCCTAATGGTTGAGTGATTATGGTCTATGAGTAGTAATCACTAGCCCCTCACCGCTGTGAGTTCGATTCCCACCCAGAGCCAGACAAGTTTGGCATGCTAGGGAGAAGTCCTGCTAGCTTATAGAAGGGTATTGGTTCTATCCAGATGTATGCCTGTGGTATTCCTCCACCAATGGAGAACCATATTTTACCACCTCGAAAAGTTGGTCATAGTAACAGAAACAAACACTATTAAGGGTTAGTTCCATTTTTTTTGCAATACAAAATTCGTACCATACAATCATGCATGATTTTGTTCCAATCTTCTCCAGTCACAATTCTAAACAATAACGCTATAGCATTTGATGTAGTCTTAAAATTGGCATGTCTGAAATAAAATGAAACAATAAATAAATAAATAAATGCTTCTGTTATCTTAATTTTCAATCAACATGATAATTATTACCTTAATTTAATTGATGAATAAATGAGTAAATTAGGCACTATGCAATCTATAAAATTTCAACGTTAGTCACATTAAGCCTGCTTATCTCGGATAATCTTTTTAAGAGCAAATATGTAAATTTCTACAAGTCCATGGTTTAATGCCAGTGTGTTAGTATGAAAACTGAGGTTAGTAAACCTTTTCTAACTCCTGACATACATGAGTTTGATCAAATGTTCAATCAACAATTTAGAAATTATGATCTAACTACTTCATTAACAAATCTGTTTAGAGATGTCAAATGTGGTAACTCTCCATCCATGACAGACATCCTAATAGCCTGTTGTACAGAACAATTATTGTTCTTTTTTTACTGGAAATTTACAAAACGATAAGAATGTTTTATGTTTTCAGATGACATATTGTCACTGGGGTTTTAACACCGTTTTTCAACAATTTTTCAGTTATTTACGGTGCCTAGTTCACCTCACCAGTTTTCCTGGACTGTATACTAACCAGTACTAACTTACCCTTCCACAAGGAGCCGGCAACTTCTCCAAATATGGAGGAAAATCAACATTTTTGTCAAATTTTCACAGTAGTGTATGACCTGCCACGACCTGGATTCAAACCCGAATCTCCAGGTTACAAGTCCAGTGCACTAACTACTAGACCATGGCCGTGGCTAAAAAGATAAGAAAGAAAAATACAAGGAATAGGTCAATAATTTATACTGTGTGTTTTACCTTCCCAAGTCATATCCATACTTGACATTACCAAACAGTAGAACACCAGTGTAAGCATAGAACAACATTAGTAAAAACATCCCCATTATAATAAAGAAACTTTTAAATACAGACATCAACACTGTCTGCATCAACATCTTCAGTGTTGCCTGTAAATAAAACACAACCGTACACTGATACAAATAGAAAGTAGCCTGTAGATACAAATATACAAGAATAAGAGTGTAGGACAAAACCCCTGTCCTTCAAATTTGTACAGGTAGACAAAATCCCCTTTTTGCTTGGTGGAAAAAAATCCTTTGGTAAATTTACCATGGATGAAAAAATCCACTCCATGATTTTTATAAGGTGGACGAAATCTTATTTTCTCCAGAGGGGATTTCATCCATATCCCTATATTTATACAGAGACATAAAAAATGACTTTATGAATTATTATGCCTGTCAAAAAACACACATCAGTATCGTCAAGTTCAATCCAGAGAGATGACTAAGCCTATAGCACAATTTTTTTTTGATGAATCAGGGGCCATAATTCTAGAATGGAAGATATAATGCCCATAAACATTTTGACCAAGTTTGGTGAAGATTGAACAGGAACTGTTCGACCTAGAGAATGGAGAACTATAAAAATGAATGTACATCACATACACCGAACTGATCACACAACATGTACCTGGTAATTTCATCACCGAATGCATTTAGGTATACTGTATATAATGTATTTGTACAACATGTGAGATTAGATTATATGATTTTTTCTTTTAAATATTTCATCAAAATACAAACATGACTATTTAAGAGGCATTCAGGTAGAAGCAAAGTGAATCTGCTAAATGATTCAATCCTCCAAGTTTCTGGAAAAGAAAAATCTCGGTGACAACTGGCTCATCAAGTATCCACGATATTCACTAAACTTACCAGTTTACCATCAAAACAAACACCTGACTTACCTGTTTACCATCATCACAAACACTTGACTTATCTGTTTACCATCATCACAAACACTTGACTTATCTTTTTACTATCGTCACAAACACTTGACTTACCTGTTAACCATCAAAACAAACACCTGACTTACCAGTTTACCATAAAAACAAACACCTGACTTACCTGTTTACCATCAAAACACCTGATTTACCTGTTTACCATCAAAACAAACACCTGATTTACCAGTTTACCATCAAAACAAACACCTGATTTACCAGTTTACCATCAAAACAAACATCTGACTTACCTGTTTACCATCAAAACAAACATCTGACTTACCTGTTTACCATCAAAACAAACATCTGACTTACCTGTTTACCATCATCACAAACACTTGACTTATCTGTTTACCATCGTCACAAACACTTGACTTACCTGTTTACCATCAAAACAAACATCTGACTTACCTGTTTACCATCATCACAAACACTTGACTTATCTGTTTACCATCGTCACAAACACTTGACTTACCTGTTTACCATCAAAACAAACACCTGACTTACGTGCTTACCATCAAAACAAACACCTGACTTATCTGATTACCATAAAAACAAACACCTGACTTACCTTTTTACCATCAAAACAAACACCTGACTTACCTGTTTACCAGGTATTGTGAAGAATCTTAGAACTATAACACAAGATCCAAACATATAACTGTATCTGTGAACATTCTGAAATATATCAACAATAAAGCCTTAAAAAAAGTTCCTTGTTTCCTTAAACCAGACCAACCCTATTTTTTTCTGCAGTCCCTAGACATTTTTGTGTCTCGGTCAATATTACCTTGCTGATATTTTCAAGTAAACCGGGTATTTTTTTTGGACTAACCCTTATCTTAAGCTTTACTGACAGTAGTAGAGTAATAAAAAGTTAACACATAGGTTTATACTGTTCTGTATATGCATTGAAATATGCTAATGGAAACTTTAAATGCTAATAAGGGACATACTTCCAAATAAATAAACACAATTCACGCGTGCTACATCCCTCATTCAACCAACCTACCTAAATCTACATAGTGGTTATGATTATGTTTTTATTCAGGCATCTAACACATATGGTTACATACCGTTACATTCTCAGAAAAGTGGACACCAAAGTGTACAATGATCCAGACAATACCAATAAAGGTAACCAACATATCAAATATATTCCTCTTCCTAGTACAGTATCCAGCTGGGGTTAGTGCTATCATCTTTACGATCACCTTTAATTATACAATAATATAACAATAAGAACACTAAGACAACTAAAGAATTATTATGAAAATATACCTCGATACATAGGCAGACCACATTGCTATTTATTGAAAAAGACTGTTGGAATTATCTCTGATACAAAAATCAATGTGTTAGTGCTGTGGATCACAGTTATAGTGAATTCCTGGGAATATGGATGATTAGTTCATTATAACAATATTTCACTTTATCCGTAAAAATAGAAAAAATAACAAAATGTTCAGGGAGTATAGATACTTTACTAAATCCAATTCTTCACAATATCCAACTTCACTATAACTGAACTTGACTGTACAAAAGATGCATTTAAAAACAATTCTTTTTACCATAGTTATTCAACGTTTTGCAATTTGTAATAAAAACAGATTTAGTAAGTAAATGTTAAAATATAGCTAATAGAATAATCAAGAGATATGCAAAAACTATTCAGTTTCAGACTAAAATCTAAGTATGTAAGTTTAAATGCTATATTATGTTTCCTTACCTCACACAAAAACAACAGTGTAAATATTGCTGACACTGTAGCCAGAAATACTGCTTCTTTCTTGTTCTCACGCCACTAAATCAATATAAATAATAATGAGATTAAGGATGACGTGACTGATCAACACTATATGTCAGACATATAGTGATTGACTGACATACAGATTGGTTGATTGGTTGGCTGGACGGACAGCTAGCTGCCTAACAGAATGACTGACGTCCAAACATAGAATATAAAATTATTACTGTTAAGCTGAGATTATTGTACCATGCTTGAATATCTGTTAGTGTATGACATATGACGTTTTATGTACCAGACTGTGAAATGTTTGGTCTAGAAACTTATTTTTAATACTGTAATGTCAATACGAAACATGAAAAAAGTATGTGTAATATCCATGTGTAAATACGTAAGTCATACTTGCGTAATTAATACAACAACTTACAAACAATTAATGTTTCGTTAAGTCCATACATTTATATGCAGAACTGTGAACTATGAACGTGTATTATGTGTTCAATCATTACTTACAGGGACACTAAGAAGCATACAGTTTGCCAGAACAAGAATTACTGACAATTTCTTGTAATATCTATGTTGTACAAGATGATACAGAAAGGCTCTCAATCCCTGATCACGATCGGGTCTGGGAGGGATATGTAGGGGCTGGGCCAGTTTAATACGACCCTTTAAATCCATCCATCTTCTCTGGTCCACAGTTAGCAGTGCTGTCCCCTAAATATCAGGAATATAGAATAA
This sequence comes from Lutraria rhynchaena, assembly GCA_008271625.1. Taxonomy (NCBI): domain Eukaryota; kingdom Metazoa; phylum Mollusca; class Bivalvia; order Venerida; family Mactridae; genus Lutraria; species Lutraria rhynchaena. The sequence goes on along the minus strand of VIBL01000004.1, from coordinate 2,202,235 downwards.
ACGTAAACTTTTAATCCATCATACAGGACAGACAATCTATATTGTACCAAAGTAATGTTAATAATGTATGATCAAATACTGTATTAAATCAATGATTGTAATTTATATAAAAGTATATTTAATTTCTACGTTATTTAATAATGTCATATCATGTCTCATACATTGATACCGAAAAACATAATCGTAAAAATTAATGAGTTGATATGATAAATTGGATAAATAACAATTTTAATCCATAAATCTGCTAAATTGTTTGATAGTAATTCGCAGTTAGAAATCAAATATATCGCCAGGGACAATCGATATGATACACTCCATTTGTACATTGAACTTACATGGACAAAAACTTGTTCATTTCAAGAAATACAAGTACTATAGTATCTTTATTATTTGCACAGGATGATCTTTTGGGAATTTTTTGCGAAGATATCTTACATTTTTATCTTCATGTGTCACTTATAACGTACTTTAAACTCAAATTGAAAAAAGGCGAATTCAAAATTGTGCAAAAATGTCTTTTTAGCATTTGCACGAGTTCATGCCAGCAAAATTAAATTTCACCGCAAGATATGTTTTCTGCAGCCCATCATTCTATCAATGTCTCTGAGAGATTGTGCTTGAAACACTTGTGCTTGACACAAAGTTCATATATAGGTAATAATGGTTGGAGGTTGAATTTCTAAATATCCTCTTTGTATTTTAAAAGACTGGAAGAAAATCATTGGCACACTTAGTTGATTACCAGGTGTACTTTCAATACATTCAATAGAACACTGACTTTGAATACTTGATTTCTACGTGCAGATTGGTTGTAAGTATTGTAACACATAAGATCTTAAACACTTATTTGGGTTCTTCCAAGAATTAAAAGGTGGATGTCTGGAAATTTGACACAGTGTACACACTCACCTTATTCTCACTGTAGTTAGCAATCACCACACCCACAAATAAAGTTAATCCTATCATATAACCAATAAACACAAACACATGGACATATATACTGTCAAGCTGAAATGAATGAATGAATGAATACTCAGCAAATAATTTGTACTAGTAAATGAATGTTTAGAATGTGACTATAATTTTAATGTTAATAGAGACTCAGGTTTGACAGTATTTGTTGATTCAATTTTTACACAATGAATATTCAGGCCAATGAATCTATAAATATGTGCCACACTTAAATAAAATGAATATGACACATCATAATCAAACATATTACACCTTTGAATTATTTAATTTTCTTCAGATAGATGTAATAACTTGTCAAATTACAACTAATTCAATGCAGTTTCTGTTTAAAAAATTCAATATTTGGACATTTGCTTGAACATTAAAAAGTTGTTTCACAGACAACTAGGATTTTAAACAAAAGCAAAATGGTACATAGGTGTGAAAAAATGAATCATGAGAAATCTACAAGTGATATCAAAGTAACTCCATTGACAAAGAAGTGGCTAAAATCTACAGTGCATTACTTACTGGACGGACCCTCTCTATAATAACATCACGAACTTCGAGCCAACCTTCTAGTGATAAAACTTCAAACAAGGCTAACATGGCATTACCAATATTGTCAAAGTTAAAGTTGTGAGGATTAGCCCTGAAATATGTTAAAATTCTGTCACACAATAGTAACAATGTTTCATTATATTCTATTGAAAATTAAATGAACACACAATTTACTTTTATTGCATACTCTCAGTACTGGAAGAGAACTTCATGTTATAATATAAACTTTCTCTGTTTAAATATCATAGCAATCATGCCTGAATTTGAATTCCAACAGTGTAATTACAGCAAAAATATGAAGCAGACCTAAGAACTGTAGTGTATTCACAGTCTTACCATACTCTGGGTACCATAAAACCAGGCATTGTATCATTAGGTCCTTTCTTTACTTTCATTCTGGTAACAAACATCGGGGATCTGAATGTTCCAACACATTCTGACTGAAAACACAACACATAAAGTTTGTTATTGAATGTTTTCTTAACCTATAAACAAACTTAAAACAATATCTCATGGCCATAATATACTCAAGTCAAGTGATTATGATGACTAGTTATCACTAGCAACTCACCACTGTGTGTCAAGCTAGGTTGGGGAAGGTTGGCAGTCTCAATTACCCTTCAGTACTCCTAGGGTCTTCCTTTACTATTAAAGCTGGAAAATTGCCGAATGATACTAACCATTTGTGTAATATTAAACCCAAGATAAAAAAAAAGAACTCAGCTTATCACTGACATACAGTAAGCAACAAAAAATTTTATAATGTGATGAACTCATTAGAAGTTGATGACAAGCAACATTAAGTCAAGAAATAATGAACAGTCTCCTATATTTTATCAGTAAATAAAGTATGGGTAGTTCAGCATGACTAACAATCAGCAGCCGAACAAATATTAAGACTTAATTAGCTGATGGGAACTTCTTTAGTCGATTCTAACCACAAAATAAAATTCACATTTGCAAACTTTTTCACCCCAAAACAAGAACTATATTTTCTGTTGGCTGTTAGATTTTCCTCCTCTGTATGACGAAAAGTAGTCCTAGATGTTACTGGCCATTATAATTTCTTGGTTGGGTAAACTGGAACAGCCAACCATGTTTTATCATAGGATAATGTATGGGTTGATTTCTTAAGTGTACATATTGGAAATAATACAGACCATGTTAGTTTTTTTTTTACAAAATATAAAAATTGTCAAATTGTCCAAGTAAATGAGAACATGGAAATGGTGACATACCTTGTTTGTGATGCTTGGATCATTACATCTAGCAAGTTTACCACCCAGTGAGTGTACACCAAATGTAGCAAAGACAAATATCAGGACAATAAGCAACACAGATACCTGAAATATGACATGAAACATCAAGTATACAAAAACCTGTATAATAAAGACAACAGATCACGATGTTAAGTACATGATGTAAAGCATAAATACAGTCATACACAGTTTTAGCGAACATGGATAAAATGAAGAATCAGATACAATGAAGGATTGGGTTTTCATCAAACACATCATTCTGTAGTTCAAATCTATTGATACAGTAAAATAAAGATATAATGAAGTAATTATGCAGGTTCACAGGAATTCACAATAACCATGTTGTATACAGTAAAACCTGTGAACAAAGGCCACCCTTGGGAAAGACAAAAAATGTGGCCTTTATTCACAGGGTGGTCTTTATTCAGAGGTGGCCACAAATGCAGGTTTGACTGTATTACACAAAAACCATTGATATGGGAGAAAATTTTTGAATCAAGGTAAATAGATCAGTTACAATCCAGCAGTCATTTTCATATCCTGATTTGTTAGTTTATATAAGATTTTATGCTATCAGCAGCATTTCATTGATGTATTGTGGATAGTTGTCCATCTTGTAGTTTTGGATTAGCAATCAGTACTGAAAGGCTACCTCACATTCACAAAATAACATGCAACTTCCCAAACTTCAACATAATGATTTTTATCCAAATGTCTACGTGAGAACTGAATTGCCAAGAGGCATAGAAACAAAATGAAATAAGTGGAGAACAAATGTTTCAATCCAAATTAAACATTCTTCACTTACCAGCAGAATCTCTTTAAAACCTCGTACCAACTCATACACAACTTTCCTCATATGAGGTACTAAGATAAATATTCGAAGTGGGCGGAGACATCGTAGTATCATCAGTATCTGAGCTCCTCCCAAAGGCGGAACATGCTCTGGTTGCCAGCATAAAAAGATCACACTCACCTGTGAACAGTTGAAACCAAAAAATCTTTTTTTTATACATTAGGCTCATTGTAGTCAAATCACATTTATACGGCAAGGAAAGTTTTAACAAGAAACAGACGTCAAGGAGAGGGCATTGATTTTTTAACATGAAGGATTAAAAATCTCAATGGTCACGATATATTCTACAGAATGAAACAAACTCTTTTCTAGGACAGTCATTTTACAATTGATATGAACAAATTCATCCATACAAGTACGACTTGAGATAAAAAATAAATGTCCACTATAAACATACAACATATATAAATATCTCCAGAACTCCACTGAAGTCCTTCACAACAGCTTTTGGAGTAAAAAAGAATCCATTAGCAAGTATCTTCAATCCCATCTCTATACTCATACCAATAACAAACACAAACTCAGCATACTGAAATATATAATAGTACAAGAGTTACAGCCCTTTAATTATTCAATGTAAAAACAATACTGAAATATATAACAGAACATGAGTTGCAGCCCTTTAATTATTCAATGTAAAAACAAAAACTCGGCATAATGAAGTATATAACTGAACATGAGTTACTGCCTTTTAATTATTCAATGTAAACACAAACTCAGCATACTGAAACATATAACAGAACTTGAGTTGCTGTCCTTTAATAATTCAATGTAAACAAACTGGGCATACTGAAATATATAACAGAACATATCTAAATGCTCTTTAGTTTTTAATGTGCCCATTGTAGGTTAGACATTTTTTCATATTCATACATTTTCAGAATTACATCTTATTTTTACAAGGAAACATTTTTGTCACATTAAACGTAATATACTGATGTAGCAAATTAAGATAAATTCAATTTAAGTTACAATTCATAAGATATAGTAAAAGATGTAACAAATTAAGATAAATTCAATTCAAGTTACAATTCATAAGATATAGTAATAGATGTAACAAATTAAGATAAATTCAATTCAAGTTACAATTCATAAGATATAGTAATAGATGTAACAAATTAAGATAAATTTAACAAATTTGGGTGAAATTCAATAGATACCTTAAGAGATGGAGTATTGGTCATCCTTCTATGTGGTGTTTCAAACATCATTGACACACATGACATAATTGTCACCATAATCATGATCCAATCTAAATAGGTAACCAGTCCAAGTAACTTCCGGATCCACAGTGGACTGTATGGTGAACAAAATGTAACAACTGATATTGAAAGTGCCATAATCTTATAAAGTTTGAATACAGTATTATATCCATACAGTTCTGGGGACCTGAATAAATTTACAAAAAAAAAAATACATGTGCTTATTGTATTGTAATCCATATCTTCATATAATCATGAACTGTGTCCTGTAAAAATGAACTTGTAAACTTAAACTTGGTAGCGATTGGTCAATCTAAGCTAATGTCATCATACAGAAACGAATTGCTTGATCTCCCTGCCAACTAAATCGACTGACAATTTTCCCAAATTTTTTAATCTGGCTTTCCACCTTTGTTGAAAACCTGCTTAATAAGGATAAATATCTAATACGTAAACTTACAGATATCTTCTATGCGCATTGGGTAATTCTTTTCCTGTCACTGGATCACGTAGCATGTAGTTATACTTAGCATTAACAATAATCTGACATATCTTCCTAACTTTACTCTCCCTACCCACGGTAAACAATGGCGTATCAAAGAAAGGGTGATTCTCACGTAAATCATCCTGTATCTGATTCCTGTAACATAATAAAAGAATATGAAGTAAGAATTATACTAATAAAGTTGTTAAAATGTCATTGTTAATACTAGATATGCTTTCATTTGTCTTCCAGCTTGACATGAACTTAACTATAAATTCACTGATGGAATCATTACTGATAGAATCATATCTAAAGACTGTTATCTTAATCTGAGAAAAAAAAAGCAAGATGGAATGGTTAAAGCCTCTCAAAAACACTGGTTTCCACTAACATCCCCTAAGAAAGGTCCCTATAGGGGCCTCAGCTCTTTTTCATATGTCTCCTTTAATTTTAGAATTGAAATTTACTGTATATGGAAGTTTATATGAAATAAACCAACTCTTCATAATTCATAATGCCACTTATTCACTGCGGGTATGAACAAATGTTTGATGTTACCGTTTAATTTCTGCCTGTTGTTTTCTTTGTTGAATCATTTTAATATCAAAGTCATCAGTCCTATGTATACCAGGTCCACCACTTATGTTACCACCTCCCATCATTAGATGCGTGATATCTCCATTCTCCTTCACAGTGGATGAATGATGTCCAAGTTTTAAACTTCCAGGTCGGGATCCTCTCATACTCCTAGAAATAAATATTTTCATCACGAATGTGTCAATGTTGAGGGACCGGGTACAGACTAACAACTGAAGACAACAATCATAAACATACAAGTACAGGTTTGATCTCTGAGTCATAAACTTAAGTACTTAATACTCAGCATGAAATCTAGGTCCAAGGGATATAAAACTTCAGATTGGTTTCTGAGCTAAAAACTAACTGCTTATACATCAAACCAATCTGCTTGTTTGCAGTGTGAGTAAACAATTTTTTTCATCAATTTATTTGTAAGCAGAATTCTGTTTGAATATTGAAGTTAATAAAGTTTTAAAGATTAACTTGAAAATATTGAAAGGACAAAATTGAGATTTAAGGAGACCGATCCTGTACCATCAGGAAGAGTTTAAGGGTTGAATAAGACTAACAGCACAAATCAATTTCACTGAAACTCAAAACTAAACCCTTCAACAGACAACAAATTTGTTGCTAAATAATTAAGAGATCTTAACATCCAATCCAGAGTCTTGAAGTCGCAAGAAATTAAAATGAAACTAATCTTATCTCAGTTATACAGATGCTTTCGTAGCATACATGACTAATCCATTGATCTTACCTCCTATCCATACGTAACTGATACTGCTGAGACAATAAAGACTTTGGTCCGTTGTTTACCATCTGACCAGACCCAGAACCCATCAACTTATACTGGTTGGATTCCCTAAAATATATAACACAAACTTATTTAGATACATTGTTTCCAACCTGATCTTATGTTGAATTTTTTATTAGTCATCACAATCCTGGTAGCAGACATGAAAACAAACGAGTAACCCAGGAAGCAGACATCTTGAATTATCACTCCAAGTAGTAATTACTTGTTCCAGACTTGATATTAAAATCAAAAAATACTTTACATAGACGTAGAACAACATGCATACAAATTAAAGGATTTTTTTTTTTTACCTAGCATTGAGGAATGGGTCAATAAAACTAAGTGAGACTTTGTTTGCAATATAAAGACAAACAAGAATGCTCAAGAGACATATAACGGCCAATAAGCGCCAAGGATACGAACCTTATAACCGAAGAAATCCCTAGTTGTTTTTCTACATGCCCCCCACTTCTTGCACCAAACACTGGGGATCTTGTTAGACTGATCTGCGTTTTCTTCACAAATGACTGGTTTTCATCTGAATTTTCCTCTGTGTCCATGACAAGGTCAAGTTGCGGAGTGCTAAACTGTCGCATAAAACTCTCCCTGATCTCAACAATATTGAAGTCAGCTGACAGTTTGTGCACCTTCACCATCTGTGGACGATTCCTATATCCAATATTAAGTATTTTAGTTCATCATCATAGTTCCTTAATCACAAAACTGAATACAGGCGCAGTCAAACCTGCGTTATCAGGCCCCTGTTTAAAAAGGCCACCAGTGAACAATTGAGTGAAGGTGTTTCTTCTCTGATATATTGCATTTTTTTATCAATAAAACACAGAAAAATCCTAAATGAAGGCCAAATATGCACAATACTAATATTTCTTCTATCTCCCTCTGATGAGTTTTGTTCCTCATTTGACAGTATATTCATATTAATATAATACAAAAGAAAATTTACATGCATTAAGAACAGTAATGACCTTGACATTAAGACCACCTTTAGGACCACAGAATCGGTCATTATACCGAGGGTGTCTCATTATCAAGTTGAAAAAATTATAGAAAAAATACTGAAAGCAGACTGAATGCTGTAGAAATTACACTCCCTCTGAGAGGGATGTTCCCATAATATGTCCTGTCAAGACAGGTGTATAAAAAGTTCATAACAAAAAGAATAAATGTCATCATTTACAACAATAATGTAACAAGAGTTTTTGATCACAAGTGATCTAAACTGTCATCTATTCTCATTGAAGATGAATTAATATGGACCTTTAAAAACACCAAACTAATGTATGTTTTTTTTTGCAGTAGGTCCATAGACTATAAGTTACACCTTACAATGAAGAAACGAAACTTACGGGAACTTTTCAAATATTTTCAGTCTAAATGGCAAAGCCTCAGATTCATCAGCACTCTGTTCTGTTGCCTTCAGCTGTAAGTGATACAATATAAAACATTGTAATTTCACATAACAAGGGATGCTATATTGTTTTAGTTCAATTTTTGTTCTTTTTTTGAGTCAAAGAATATTTTTCGCATTCCTCCCTCACATAAGTTTACAATATTTATTTCTACTTTATCAATTTTAAGGTTATAGTCAGTGAAAAAAAATGCACAACTCAGAGTTCAGTGAATTTAACCAGTTAACAAAATAAGTTTTTTGATATTAAATCAATAATACACAACAACCACCCAACTAGTGTCGTCTCCCCCTCCCATCAAAACTAAAAGAATGAGTGGGGTTATGTATATAAATTGATTATATCCAATAATGTATTTTCTGTACACCGTCTTACCTGTTTCAGTTTTTTTATATCTTCATCCAATTCAAGATTATCCAAAATTACAGCAACAAATAAACTTATGACAATCTGCAAATATTCATATATGTAATATATATATGCACAAAGGACCCATTTGTTACAATACACAATCATTAAATCCTCAAAATACATTATACTTGCTCACTCCATCAATATAAGTTACAACAATATCATCACATAAGCATATCTGGATGCTATAGTAAATTCTTTCTTTTCATCAATATGTTAAAAACCTTTTTTCCAGACAAAATCAAAGCTTGGGTGATAAAATAATTAAGATCTATATTTACATCCGATATAAATATTTTCCATTTTTCTAATAGTTTTACATGAATATAAACTTTGACACAAATTATGAAAACAAGAAGGACACAATTTTATTACACTATAGAATTACTAATTACTTCAATTGATGATGCACTATATCTTACATATTGTAGTACCATCATTCTCATTAAATATGACTTTCTTATTTTAATAATTTATTTCTTTACATAATATCAAATTCTAGCAAAAAGTGAGTTTTATTTTAGGATATTAAAAACAAATTTTCAACAACATTAAAATTCAATATGACTTTCATATTCTTATCATTCATTTCTTGTATCATATTTTAAATTCTTATTTCAGAAAATCAAACACAAATTTTCAAAGTATATAACTTATATCAGATTGCTAAATTTACAGACATTATTAATTTATTGTAACCTGAAGAAGCTAGTTTTCATTTAAAAATGTTCAAATAATTATTATATAAACCATGTTTCAAGGTTAAATGATACCTTCATTAAACACTAGGCAGAGAAGATTTCAGTGTCGAGACTCACACCCAGAACATGCAACAACAACACTACATTAACATCATACCAGTAATGTACATACAGACACTGTAGTCATGCATAGAACACAAAAACACCAAGCACATGGTTCACATCTTTATACCAACTGAAATGAAGGAAATAAAATCTGATCTACAGAAATGTGATTTAGTTAAGGCCAGAAAAAAAATTGTGGTGTTTACAGTTACCAGACCAACCCAAAATTCCGAACAGCTAAGTCCAACAATTTTTAGGGATGAATTGTATTAAAGAGTGAAAATATTTGGGGATGAATTAAACCTCCCAAGTACAAAAAGTATTAATTTTTTTCAAAAAAAAAAAAAAAAAAACGATGAGAAGTTTTGTGACCAACCCATCCTACCCTAGTTTTCTGTCAAGTAACAGTAAACATGACTATTTTTTATCCAGCCTTATAAAGACCTCCAATATTTACATGGGGTTCTTTTTGTTGTTTTTAAAAAGGCATTAATTAGGGACTCAGTATTTATTACAGACTATACAGTACTAAAGATATTTCTAGTCTAAGTCAACCCATGTAACCAAATGTAAGAAATTTTGTCTGATCAAAAAAGAATATTTGAACCAAAAAAACCCATTAATTTTATGAAATCAAATAATGACTAGCAATATAGTCAGATCTCAATCATGTAATAGTTAAATAAAATTATGTGATAGTTTTAGGACATCATGAGATGGATTATGAAAATCATGAGACAGTTTAAGAAAATCATGTGATAATTTAACAACATCATGTGATAGGTTAAGGAAAATCATGTGATAATTTAGGACCATCATGTGATAGTTTATGAACATATGTGATAGTTCAAGAAAATCAAGAAATAGCATAGGAAAATCAAGAGATAGTTAAAGAAAATCTTATGATTCTTTAGGAAAATCATGTGATTCTGTAGGAAAATCATGTGATTCTTTAGGAAAATCAAGTGATTCTTTAGGAAAATCATGTGATTATTTAGGAAAATCATGTGATTCTTTAGGAAAATCAGCAAACATACTAAACTATGTGTGAATTAAAGTAGGCATTTTTTTGGACATTTCCGATTTAATTTTCATGTTTTCGAAATGATTTCTGAGAATTTCTCTTATAAATATAAGACAAAAAGGCTGTTGCTATTGGGATAAGGCTGATTTATGGCTATAACATCGAACAGTAGTTCTTAAAGCTTAAAATTCTATTACATATTTTCTCCTGACCCGCAAACTTATCAGCTACAACAAGAGTAAAACAACAAAGATTAACAAAACATTTCAATAAACCAAAAATAAAGTATCCAAACTAAAATGTACTAAAGCAGAGATATACATGCCGAAAACAATGACAATGTATTTCTATCCTAAAGCAAATAAATTCAGAAATCAGCAAAAAATATTCAAATCAGCAAAAAATATTCGACACAAATCATGACTATGAATACAGCTGAACAAAAAAGTCTGCGAAATAAATCATAAATACAATAACATACAAATCCACATATGGACAACATCTCATAAGACTAGTTTGATATAAACTAAAGATTTACTGATTACATTGTACAACTTGACTTCTTATTTACAACATATGACTTTGTATTATCAACAAATTACTATTTTATAACACTGAGCCTAAATGTGCTTCAGCAACTTCGATAACTGACAAAATCCATGAAATTTAGTGGAAATTCAGATTCTTCCAAAGAGTAATTATTCTTCAATTTAAGTTCAATTCTTCAAAAAAAATTATTCCAAAAGCTTGGCAGTCAAGATTATAACAAGATAAAACTTTATTTCATGTTATGAATTAAAATTTATTCGAAAAGTGCAATAAGCATTTCGGACTAACTAGTTTCTTTAACATTAAGAAACCATGTATGTAAACTTTTTATTAATAAAACAATTATGCATTATTTATAAATAGCAACAAAACTCTCATTTCTTTGTAAACAATTGAATTGATGGGGTTTTACATTAATAAAGGTTAATAGGTCAGCATTAAATTTAAATTTATCTATTTAACATCCGAAGTCAATAAAAAATTTAAATATTTATACTACCAGCTACAGCCAACGTTACCTGGGTAACCAACCAGGATGTGGGTCCAATCAGGGGTAAAACCTCCAAACAGACAGATATCATACCAACAACATTTTGGATCAGGGATCTAACCTACTTCAGGACTATGTTGACTTAGCTCAGTTGTACATGGAGTTAATATTCACCCAAAATATGGTTTATGCTCGATGTAAGCTTGTTAGAAAATACTTTGTTAGTGGCAGACATTAATAACAAAAATAATAAAGCAAGGTAAATGTTTCATTCACTGCGCTAGTCATTTTACTAGAAGAGAAGGGCAGAATTTAAAACTTTACAAATCTCCAAGTTACAACCATGTCACTATAAATCTATGTACAACTAATAGTCCACAATATAATCATAAATCCACTCGACACACACGTAGAGATCCAGTCAATCATAGCATACAGAAAACTGACTGCAATACTGTATACTAGAATATATAAGACACATTACGTTCCCAGTACAAAACTACTGTATCAAACCAGAATGTTCAGTCGTGGTTACAAAATAATTGTACCATTTTGAACATGAGTAAGAATTGATTGCAGAAAGTTTTCTGTGACTTTACCCCATGTTTTAACTTGTGCATCTCGACTCACCAATGTTGTAAATAGATGGTAGAATATAAAATAGATGGCCACAAGTGGCGCAATTTTCTCGCCGGTAACCCACATGGTTATATGCATAACATCGATCCAGCCCTTCTGTGTTTGTATTTGAAACATGGACATAAAAGCCTGTGTAGGGAATCAACAGGGAAAAAGAGTTAGTAAATGGTTCGTAACCATGGCAACCATTAGGCACTGCAACCAGAATAAAGCTGAAAACATGGACTAGGAACATACTAACATAATTGGTGGTGAGGTTTTAAACAAGAACAAATAAGTAACGTCTCATTTGTTAATCCAACATGTAACACGAAATAACATATTTTAACATAACACACCATAAAATCACATTCATTCTGGCCTAGGATTGATTTCTTACCAACAAACACAGAATAAAAACTTAAAATTTGAAGTGTAAATTTTTAAAAATATTCCAAACTATCACTCAAATTTGGTACATAAACATTGGTCAGCATTTTAGTATAAACACTAAAAAATTTATAAAAGTGAAAGAAATTCCCTTGGAAGAAAACAGCATGATAAAATGAAAGTAAGAAAAAGTGCTGAGTGTGGCAGACAGGATAAAACCATACTACAAGGACAAAGTGTGTCAGGTGGTTGTATGTGCACGAAACATTCAGGTATGTGCAGGTATGTGAGAAATATACCACATTACCAGATATCTCTGCATGGATAGAGTGTACCATATATCTGCATGGATACCGCGTATCACCCCTCAGTATGAATATCATATGTCATGTCACTGTATTGATATTGTGTATTATGTTACTGTATACACATTGTGTATCATGTCTGAATGAGTACCATCTGTAATGTCACCACATGAATATCATGAGTTATGTCGCTGCATGTCATACCATGAGTCTGTAAAAACACCAGAGTGTTGAAGTTTTACATTGATCAAGCAAATTTTTCCATAATATCATATTGTAGATCATATATGATTGTTCACTAGTATCATATAACATTTTATATGACCCAAGACTATCACAGTAAAACAATTACACAATTTCAAAGGTGCAAAACATGAAACTATTTTTTGAAAAAAAAAAAAATGTCTCACAGAGTCTGTTGAACAATTTTTACCAAATATGAGAAAATTTCTTAAAAGGTCCTTGACAACATGGCAGGGGTACAATTTGACATGTTTCACTAACATAGTAACATCAATCTCTTTTGATCAACACATTCTACATACATATACAGATGACCAGATTATATAACATAGGACACATGATAAGTTTAACGAACACAACAACACATACAACAATAACAAGACACAAGTAACGAGGTATTCGAGACAAACTGGAGAATTAGTACAGGCTGAAAACGAGAAGCATTGAAATCACTGTTATACAACATATGGAGGAGAACTGCAATCATTAAACATCTCTTTTTTCTCTCGTAGCTAAAATATAACGAAATATAAATATATATGAAACCCCTAATCCCCTTCTACCAAGCATGAATTAGCACCTCAGAAAACAACACAACCCTTTAATCTTTCTCTGGTCTTCATTTAGATTGCATTGTTACATACAGTTAAACACAGTTATAGTGAACTTGGATAGAGTGAAGAATTGAATAGAGTGAAGCACTCATTTCTCCCTGAACACATTATTCTGTATTTCATTGTTACGGATATACTAAAATATAGATATAATGAAACAATTGTTCAGGTCCCTAGAAATTTACAATAACTGTGTTCAACTGTTTTTATACACGTTAGCTGTATTGAAGTATCATTCAGCATCAATATGGAATAATATTTACCAATTTTTACATCAAGAAAAATATAAAATATTGAGCAATATTTTATGAGTGATTCGAGGTCAAACACTTATAGTCTGTCCTTCAAAAACGAAACTGATATTCACCAACACTAAAAACAAGTTAATTAAATTAAATCACTCATACACAAATGTATGGTAATACTAACACTCAACTTTATATGAATTAATCAGTAACAAAGAATGCTTTAGATTTAATTATTTGTTGCAAGATGGTTATTGGTTTGAATGATATCTTGATTTAACATCAATATTTAAGATCACTAATCCAGCGCATACATGTATAACTTTCCAAATGACTCAGAATGAAACATCATCACCAGCCGCACAGCATTAATAACAGTCAATAACAAAAATGAAGACCCTTTGAGAATGAAATCCTGTTCAACTTTCTTGATTCATGATAAACCCTGGTAAAACCATGCACAAGGGGCAGTTTCTATAATACTTCACAAATATACAGATATAGAAAATGCAAGATACGCCAAAGTGTTCACGAAGCAGACAGTGCAAGCATGAGGGTTTATTATGAACCAGTCAGTGTTAATGTATTAGGGAGGCTAATATAAAGATATATATCTCAGCCATCAACAATTAATACCTCGATGGATACATTCAGTATCTGTTTCAGTTACCCTCTGTTCTACAGATTGTGATTATAAAGATATAAATATATGTGTATACATATACACGTACACAAACAAAATACAAATAAACTGACAATTTCCAGAATAAGAATCAATCTGTTTTACTTGAGACTAGAATGTGAGTCTAAGCTGATAATTGAGAGTAATTATTCCTGGTGGGAGTAAAAATGAGATACCCATACCATAATTGTTCTTAGTTGATTTCAGCAAATCATATCAAAATCTTTAATATAAAGAATCCTGTGAGAGTACACAGTGTTCATTTACTTAAGTAATCGTGAATCTTAACACTCACAGAAGGAGCTTTACAAGGGATGAGATTCTCAGAATAAGAATTAAGAATTTTGGGTGCTGCATTGCATGCAGTCTTACGTATGTGCATTCATTGAATGAAAGAAATTCTCTCACCTGTTAGTTGTAAACCAGAGCTGATTTTTGACAAGGACGGGATCATTGTACATATATTCTATACACTTTATAAACAATGGGTGTACAATTATCAAAACTATGAACGTGTCTAGCCACATTCGAAGAAATATAGAACTGAAATGTTCAAGTGGGATATTTTCAGAATAGATACAGATATCTAGACATATTGATACTGCCTGAACTGACTACCTTGTTCATATGATCAAGGAGGTGTGATTTATTGCTGACATGAGGAAGCAAATTTTTTGTTATGGCAGGATATGACCAGAAAGCGTTCTAAAAATAAAATAACTGGTCAGATTGGTGCTATCAGAAATTCTACGGGCAATTGTGATGAATCAACATTTGTTGAACAAGCATTTGAGAATAATTGTTTCACCCCACCACCCCATTTTTAAAACTGATTTATACACTTCACAAAAATTATAAATTTTAATGTTATAATTATAAATAATAGATTTTCCATAGAACATCTCACCCCTGAATCAGCAGAATCTTGCCCCGACACATATGCATGCTAACCACAATATTTCAGGTAACTTTAAAACAGATACTGAGTTACGTATCCAACCATGCGATTAGTTTGTTCAGTTTAGTGAGGTGCTCAGCTCATATAAATAAACACATTAGTGTCCAGTATACGGTTATGTTCAGCCAATCAACACATAACTGTTTCCATGGAAACACATTGGCTGAAATATGGAAATGAGGCACAAGTTTGCAATCACCATACTGATTGTTATGATATATACAGAACTGTTAAAAATAAAGTTTGTGTCAAAAAATAAGTTTTCTCTATTATTGATAACTTAATCTCCATACTGAGATTTGGAGATTGTTCAAGAAGAATAAATCATACATTTCTCATTGACATTACAAACAAATTTCTTCCTGCATTAAAAGTATTTTTATAAGGAACCAAATCATCGGCTTGGTGAACAAATATTGCTTTAAGAACAAATCACTTTATTTTAGAACCAGTCCTGTATATATCTGCATTCATAGAAAAACCTCGAAACCAGTCAACCTTGACACTGTAGTGAGTGGTCAAGTTTTAACACATGATTTGTGAACAATCACTCACCACACTGACAAATTGATGATACAAAATAAAATAGATGCGTATCAAGATAATTAAGAAAGTGCCATAAGCATTTTCTAACGTCCCGGCGACCACGTCGATCCAGCCTTCCTGCGTTAAAATCTGGAACATTGACATGAATGCCTGAAATATTTGCAACAAAATCATTAGTACATATATCTGTGTATCAAACAGTGTGTATCATTTGATAACATTACACTACAGGCACTCACTGACGGTACCAATCACCTAAGTTGCTTAAAGAACAATTGATACTGAAACGTATTCAACTGTTCATAACTAGCAGAATTACAGGGATTTTTTACCTTTTATAACAGGTACCAGTAAATGGAACTATTCTGAATTGAACAGAATGACCTAATTTTCAAACAAAAATGCCCAAACAAAGGACGAATTTTACTCAATTAACTTAAGAATCATCTTTCAGTAATGTTAATCGATTGTGCCTGCTTCTGTGATATATTTTCATGACAAATTAAGAGATTGTTCTTAACCCTTTGCCTCATAATATCCCATTACCCCGCATCTGAAGCAAAACTTTTTAAAACATTATGGCAAAAGAAGCCATTGCTTGTAATGAGCAATAGCTTCTATTGCCACAATGTTTTCCACTCTGTCAGAGAGAAATAACCCAATTTTCTTAAATAAATTGATGCTTTGTATATTAGCTTTGAATTTGGAAGAGTCCAAAATATTCTTATGAGGCAAAGGGTTAAACAATATTAAACAACTGATTTTCATAACTTAGTCACAAATTTGTGAATTAACATGATAAATGAGTACATGAAACTAACATTCTGCATTGTAGTGTAAAAATTCCCAAATATTTTCCCCAATACCAAAATGTGGAAAAAATCCCTGAATTATAAACATATAACTAGTGCCACATAAACGATGATTCGCTTCAATAGTTCTCTATGAAGAGCCATATAAAATATATAATGACATGAAAACATCTATTGAACTAAACATTGGTCATTCAACAATTTACCTGTGATAGAACAAAAATATTGAGAATAGGACAAGCCAAACATATCAAAATCTTTCCTATTGGTCTACGGGGCTTTTTCAGCATTTTTAGAAACTTAAGAACATGAATGCCACATTCAAAACGCACAGTTTTCCAAGCCTTCAAATCCATATGGTTTTATTTGACTTCCGATTACCATCATGGCATTTTCATCAGCCACATGTACAAAACACTAAACAAATCATGTCAGCATATTTTTGCTTGATAAAATAATCACACCAAGACAAGAGCACTTATAATACACACAAATATAAAACATGTATTTATAAAACAAATTTATTCCTTTTAGGGATACTGCTTCTGAAAATATATCGAGGTCGATTATAGTGATATGTTTTACTTACTTAAGAGATGAGTATAAGGCCCGAACAAAAAAAGGTTTGTTTCCGTTTAATATTCCGAAGTCCCAAAAATCATGGATCAGTAGGAAGGGATTTTTTTTCTTTTATGTTTTTTTTCCATATATCGGCAATGCTGTTGTGAAAATTACAATAGAGCACTACGATTTGGATGCTGTAAAAACTTTGAGTCAGCAGGTAAATATTGGGTCGGTCGGGTGACTGGAAACAAACCATATTTTTTTAGGCCTATGTAAATCATGTACAATAGTGTTTCCCTTTGTCGACAAAGCAACAATATCCGTAAGATACATAATGAATCCAGACAGTTCAAAAAGTCCTGAACTGCTTTAAATCTGGCAACAGGTGCTGTGTTTGTCTATTTTAAGGGTTTCTAGAGGCTAGGTCAATATACTGACAGTTTAGGGAGCAGATTCAACACAAGCCCTTATTTCTTCCAGGGGTAGACACAGATGGATACAGATGAGTATTGTGCAAGGTTGTATATATATACAAAATTATGTCACCGTCTTCGCTATAAAAAAATCAAGCTAACTGAAACATTAATTTTGCACTCAAAACTAAATTTGTACATTTTTATGGATAAATGTAAAAATGTACAATGGCCTCATTGCAATATATACGTTTCAAACAATATGTGTCATTTTCTGGTAAAAATGTACACATTTTTTGGTTATCTAATTTTACAAAAACCTACAAGTAAATTACAAACACTCACCTTAGGAAAAGTTTCAAATTTATCAAATCCTTCAATAGAGCAGAACAGTTGTAGACTAATACTGGAAGCTATGATCAACAAACACATTGTGAACAACACAATACTTCCCAACTTCTTTCCTGGACCAAATATCTGTGAACATACACAACAACATAGTATGAATATACAGTACATCCTCTCCAAAGCAACACCCTTAGGAGAAGCAGAATTATGTTGTTGAAGGGAGGTTGTTGCTCACGAGGGCCGCTCTTGAGAGGTTGCACTAGGCACACACATTATAACGACTACCTATATTCAGACTGGTCCTTATACAAAGTTGTAAAGCAATACTATTGTCAGTATACACAGTAATACCTCACTTAGTGATCATCTTAATTTTGGACTGGTTTTCAATTTATTCCTTTATATCACAAATAGGTTATGAGACCAATTCTTTATTTTTCTTTTATTTGGCCTGAAAGGTATTATTAGTATCAAAGTTTTATAGTGTAATGTTTAAATTGACATTTCTGAGTTATAGAGAGTAACCATACAAAAAGAATTAGGACTATTTCTATATAAAATTAATAACATAATATTATATATGTACCTTCCAGCAGAAATCTTCCAACATTGGTGAAGCTTTGATTAATCTAACAACTCTTAACACCTGAAATAAATAGTTATACACGTTTATATATTAAACTTATACATCAAGCAACATCGAAATAAAGCAGAAACTCTGTAAACTGTTTCTCTCTGAGACAAGACAATTAGGTACAAACTCTAAAAACCAGTCAGATCTGGGGCAAGACCAGTAGACTGGTTTAGAGGGGAAGCCAGCTTGGAGTTTTTTTGCATCCTGTCAATACATATACAAATACACTTACTTTGTCCGGCCAGCAGCTACCATTGTTATGCATATGTTATTGATAAATTGAGAAATACATGCTTATTATAAATACAGCTATTATAAAAGATGGCAAACAGATTGATTCTAACTTTCCTACTTACTTGTAAATAAAGAAGAATTTATGAAACCAAAGTATAAAAAAGACAGTTGATGAAACTTGACCCCAGAAAAAAGGAAAAAATATAACAGCATACAGCTACATGTAGAAGAAAAGCTAAGCTCCAACATTTAATTTGCATATAAAATATGACCATCCTACCTGGAAGTATGTAAACTGTGTTCTGTAAGCAGCTGGTATTATGTGGATAGTAGTACCAATAGCTAAACACAGCTCGAACTTATGTAAGGATCTCCTCCAGTAACCACGTAATCCAAGACACCAAATCTTAAATATCGCTTCAAGGTCAAACAAGATTGTGAAGAAAACCTGTAAGTAATTATTATCTCAAATCTTAAATATCGCTTCAAGATCAAACAAGATTGTGAAGAAAACCTGTAAGTAATTTTTATCACATTTATTGAAGACAAAAACACTTCACTGTAAACAATATTTGCCCTCAGAGGCAATCATTGAGGTGTAGAATATTGAGTAATTTATCCTAAAAAATATCTAATTTGCATATAATAAGCACATACTAAAATAGTCCCTATTCTCAAATCTTTCATGTTCTTGTTCATCATAGTACACACATTTTGGGACCTGTTTCATGAACATATGTTACCAAAAAAAGCAATTCTTAAACTGATAAATCTTCCTACTATTTTTTTTAAAAAATGTTTATCCTATAGACTATTCTTGGGATAAAGGTAAATAAAGGGATAAAAGTTAAAGGTAAATGTCTGGAATGTTTATCATTACCAAACTTTTTATTTTACAAACCGCTATTTTAGTTAAGATATGTTTAAACAGACTTGGGTTGAATTAGTTCAGTATAGAAGTAAAATGAGAAATATTTTATGCTGAATCATTTGTTTGTATTCCAATAAACTAAGGCCTAATCAAAGAAAAGGATTGTTTCTGGTTACATGCCCCAAAAATATGGGTTGGTAGGTAGGGATTTCTTATAATTTTTTTTTACATATATCGGCAACACTGTATGGGAATATGTGCACTGGAATATTAATGAGTTGTGAAAATTACAATATAGCACTAAGATTTGGAAACCTTAAAAACTTATGAGTCGACAGGTAAGATATTGGGTTGGTTGGGTAACTAGAAACAAACCTTTTTTTAGGCCTAATGTAAGGAAACAAACCTCAGAATAATAGAACGGATCCATGATATCATTAGAGTTTGATTCATCGCCCTCAAAACTAAGACTTGCTTCAACAAAAGCACTCGCTAACACCATTAACAAGATGAAGGCATGGAAAACACTTGATCGTAAAAATTGCTGAAATATTGCGGGAGCTAAACCCTGCGGTTTATTCTCATCTAAGATTACCATTTTCCATGTTGAACCTTCTTGTTGAATCACCTGGAGAAAACAATGTATGTATTGTACTTACTCGTTTTAAATACAAGATGCCTGTTGTGCAATTTATCTAGAATTACCGACAGTTGTACATCCATGATAAGCATCGATTGAATCACAATTATTCTAGTTTTGGGGTTTATTTTATTGTGTTGCACTGTCATTCAGGATCATGAGGTGACTTTTCCAGCTTTAACAGTGGAGGAAGATCCCAGGCATATACCCCAGTCAAACCACCTACCTTCAGATACTATGACCACTCGACCATGGAGCCCTCTCCCCATATTCTAAACTTATCACTGTCAGATTGAAAAACTAAAAAATATTATAAATTATAAAAAACTAAAACAGATAAGAAGTCAGGAGTTCATTATAAATTGCCTCAGTGATTCAGTATAATGATCAATGAAGATTGCAATTTGTTGATACACAAAATCAGACAAAGTCTTCATCTATTTTAAAATTATTTTATAAACCTGACATGAGGGCATCCTTAAAAAAATGCAAGTTAGTGTTTTGATTTTTCCTTAATGATTTTTTAATCTGTTCACAAACCAACCTGTGACGAGTCAGAATCTGTATCAGTGCCTCGAGAGCCCCACATCTGTTGAAACTGTACACGAATCTCAGCGAATGATTCAATAATAACAGCAATGAAAATATTCTGAAACAAAGAAAATTACTTCATTTATAACCTGAGATAGGTTACATGTTGATAAACGTGAGTTAAGATGTAACTGGTCTAATCAGTAAATTATAATTTACATGCTCCCACTTGGAATATAAATGTAAAATATTAATGAAATACAGTACAACCTCTCCAAAGCAACACCCTTTGGGAGACTCAAAATTATGTCGTTGTTGAGAGGTTGCCGCTCTAGAGAGGTTAAATAAATAGTCAAATCGTAGAGTGGGGTTAAAGCATGGTGTTGTTGAAGGGAGGTTGTCACTCAAGGGAGGCCCCTCTGGAGAGGTTGCATTGTAATACAATATATCTGACTACACTTATACTTTGACAGAATTTCATTTATCTTCATACAACAAGACATAATTCTAACAAAACAACCATACACTCACAGGTGAAATTTGAAGATTTAGAAAAATATAAAAACTCAATATGGATCAATCCTTAGATTAATTTGTTTTACCTCTTCAACAGTATTTCAATAAAATACTGGCTGGCTGTTCATCTACCCAGTGTTGTCAGATAATGAGCATTAAATACAGTGTCTTCAACCAAATAATCAAAGAGGACAGGTGTTGGGGCTAGGATTCAAACTCAAAAATCAAAAGCCAAGCAGGCAGGTTCCTCAATATGGCTCAATAAAGAATTCTGTACGACGTATGATGTTCTTACTTACCTTGACAAGCCAGGCTAAGAGAAAGATCAGTGTGATGAAGTAAACAATAGCAAACACAGACAACAAACTGTCCATAGCTCTGTACATGAGAAATACCCAGCCTTCTTGGGATGCCGCTTCATACACTGTGAAGAAACTTGTCGCTGAAATTACATATTTTTCAATCTTTATATATTATTCAGTAACATTAACAAAAACAAAGGAAATACACGAGTTATTTAAATGTGCTGTGATCGAAGGACAACAAATACATATCAATTTCTAGCCGCTCAGTCCAAGAATGCATAACAAAAAATTATGTAAAAGAATGTAAATGTAATAAAGAAACATAAAACACCATTTTAAATACTTTAAATGAAGGTAAATACGCTTTTTTCAATAAAGATTACGTATATTGTCAATTAATGACAAATATTGAATTTATAACTTACGCAGCTCATCAAATCCATTGAATCCGCGAGCATTTTTGGGTATGTCTATAGATAGACACTTCATACCTTTAGGACAATGATAGCCAGGTTCTGTATCTGGTGAACAATATGTATCTGGTATAGCTAGGTCAAATAAGGTTATCTCCCTGAAATTATGCATATTTGATAAGCTCAAACAAAGGCTATCTCCCACAATCAAGCAATATTTAGTGAAAGTAATATCCAAACAACTAATGAGGGCCTCAATGGTTTTTAAACTGGGGTCTTCCTCCATCATTAAAAGCTGGAAGTCACCAAATGAGCTCGGGTGTTCATGAAACTTTAACCCCAGTGAAACAATAAAGTGTAACTAAACTAGTAATAGTGATAATAAACAAAGAGAAAGACAGAAAACTTACGATGTATTAGTTACATTGTTTCTAACACAGTGGTACTTTAACTCTCCAAACAGTTGAACACCAAGAAGTCCATATAAAGTCATGAAGAACAGGAAGAAAATGGTTACATTGTATATCTGTTGACTTGAACGCCTGAAAAACAACAATGAAAAAGAATCAGTAAAGAAAATGTAAATGTTTAAAAAACAAATAGGAAATATAAAAAATACAAGTCAAGGTTATAGGTTGAACTAATTAAAATAAAACAAAATAAAAAAAACAGGTAACGTAATGTTAATGTGATTGTAGCATACAATAATAAATTAATAAATATTGTCAAAATTAATTAAAAAACTTCAGAAGCAGTATTCATGTATGAAGTGTTTTATAAATTAATACAGAAGTTTTATGACCAAGGTTTGATATGAACAGAGCTTTATACATATATACAACAGCATGAAAATTTAAGAATTCAACCTACTTGCAGATAGAATTTATTCTATTTTTTGGCAGAGAAAATTTTAGGAAAACTCGGAACACTCGAATTAAGATCAGAGGACGTAGACATCTCAGTATTGACCAATAGGAATAAGGTTGGACAACCCTTGTCAGTTCAAACACCTATAAAATAAAATAACAACACATAACAACCTTTTCAACATAATAATAAAATCAATTTATTAATTAACAATAAATTTGTTTACCATCACTAATGATTCCTGCAAGCATTAATATTATTATTCTCCATTTAATTTACAAAAAGACAGCCAACACATTTAGAGACAAAAAACTGGTGGTAATTCAGAAGGCTTGTATTTCTGAATTACATAATTTTTCAAATATTTTTAGAAATAAAGGTTCAGGTAAAAACTGAATTCATAAATTATTGGAAATGGAAGGAAGTAAAACTGTTCACAAGAAGTCAATACAGTGTTTTTTTTTCTTGTTTGGGGTAAACGGATCCTTCCCAATTGAAAATAAAGACATTTTTTCCCAATTCCCAACCTAAAAATTCTCAATTTTGGCACCACACCACCGATTTTTCCCAACTGGATCGGACCCGAACCCTTTCTAAAAAGTGTAAAAAAAATAACTGCAACTGCACAAGCTTGACTAAAACTTTGAAAAAATTACCTGAAGAATGACAGATATCCAGAGACATATAACCATAAAAAAATCGAATTGGCACCATCGATCACGTAAATAGGGTACTTCTCCCTGAAAAATAAGCACATTTGTCAATAAAATCAAACTGATAACATACCAGGCATTCAGCATTGATTACAAATTTATATCGAAGTGAAAATAACAATGCAGACCAATGTTCTGTACATTTTCTAAAAGCTTCAAATACATTATCCATTAATAACAGATCATACATTAATAATCAATATTCATTCCTTGAGGTTAAATAGGGCTCATCAGAGTTAGAGGACAAGACCTTAATAGAATGACTGTCAACATTGTATAGATTAAGGAATATCATGAAGTCCGTATTTTTCAATTTTATGATATAAATGAAACATGATTCTGAAATTTATCGAATATATATGTCAATATAATTTGTTGTGAACAAACCTTCAATATTCCTCGTATGTGCATTTTGGCAATCATTTCTGCAGTGAAGAGAAACGTTACAACAAGGTCAAGGACAAAAGTCAGATACTCCAGGGCTGGAACATACTTGAACGTTGCGGGAGTGTTCATACTGACAGACATCACGCTGATTAGCGCACATCCACGGAATAACCTACGCACCTAAAAGTTAACATCAAATACATTTGTCATAACTCAATGCAGGAAATGTACAAAGAAACATGGAATTTTCAAGTTACTAAATCTGAGACAATGATAATTGAGACTTAAACCTAAAATACAAACAATGTGTTCAACAAAGGTTCTTATAATAATAAATTATGAGCAAAACCTGCATACAAATGCCAATACTTCAGTAAGTCACATTTATCAAAGCAACTTGTTCATTAAGTTTAAAAAAAAATAAATATAAAATTCTTGGATCAATTTTTACTTCCCAATGGCTTCCATACGTTGGATCTTTTACGATAACTTCAAGATAAATGAAACATTTCTGACACAATTTGCAACAATATAGAATGGACTATGATTATTACTAAACAACTTAAGCTTCAAAATACTAGAAAAAAGCAATATATGTTACCCAGTCCTTATTAACCCAGTCAATATCAGCATTATCGTTCAAATTCTCGTCTGGACCATAATCTGATAAAGGCAGATTCTCACGGAAACTTGTCTTCCTGTTCACCAACATCTTGATGTTTCAATAAGACAACTTCAGTGTTTTATTCTAGAAATTTGTCCCATACCACCGCAGCTGTAAACCTCGAAAGATTAAGATTTCAAATGATAATTCATAATTGTAAAAAAATGGAACCAATGAGCCAAGGTTACTGATTCTACTTCCCGAGGCAAACACCTTGTTTGGATCCCAGCCAGGCCTGTTAAAATTCAGTTATGAATTCAAAAATTTCAAAAACAGAGTAGCCAAAATAACAAGCCTCACAGTAATTTAAGTGACACAGTAACAGTACCTTGTCCTAAGCCAGATCCTTTCTCAAAACTTACTTAAACAGACATATAGAAAAGTCAAATAATTATCACGAAGTTTTGTGCACTACAAAGCAATAATTTTTTCGATGAACTTTTTTCCAAATATGGAGAATAACCATAATCCACATTGAAAAATACGCTAATATAGGAATTAAAATTTTCTCGCTGGCGCCTTAAGGCAGAGAATTCTAAGCGAAAAAATCAGTTTGTTAATTAAGAATTGTAATCAATGTACGCGAAAAAAAAGCAAACTACGGAGAATATTTACCAAAATATTTGGTAACATTTTGCATTTTCTTGGAAATTATCTGGAAATCTTGAATACTGCCCGGATGTAAATATTTACTCCTACACCGGTTGCAGATGCTGCGCGTCAATTTTTCTATACAGAGTTACCGTTCCTTGTAGTCGCTTTCATTTGTAAACTGGTCCCCGTTCCATGTTTCAACGCTCTTTACAACCAGAGTCAATCGTTACCAGTTTATTTCATTTATGGTTAGTCGATACCGAAGTAGTGTGTTTGAGTTAATTATATATCATAGTTATGAGTGTCTATTTCATTTAGTTCTGAATGATTGTATTCCGTCTATATTTAGCAAAGCTTATTGTAAGATAATTATATGAATTATGATTTGTTTCATTTCTAAAAAAATCTTTAAACAAGGCATTTGTTTACTCCATCAGGGATTCTATATCAAAGACCTGTACTATATATATAGACAGAGAGAGCATTTACCACACACATATGTATATGATAAGTTTGGAACTACATATATTTTCCGAATAAAAGTATTTGAAAATCATTTCGCTATATCATATCGTCTTTGAAAAGTACCATGTTAATCGATATCTCCAATATATTGTCCACCCTGTCTCTCTGCGAGTTGTCTTACTCATTTGTTTCTTCTTTGGTAGCGTTCTACAAGTCGCATGTATTGTGCATACAGTATTAGGTAATGGAGGTTATTGTTGGAGTGTAGTGGCTTTGGTCTAGATATGTATGAAACTATATATGATATTATGAAGAGGTGTTTAGGTATGACATGTGGTGATGCTTGGATGTTAAAAAATGTCTTAATTTTTACATCTTATTCCGTTCCCATCGTATAAAAATCTTAATTTGACTCATTTTTCAGAAGGTGAAATTCTGATTTAGTATTAAATGTGAGATAAACAATAGTATCATATACAATCTCCTTTTCCCAACCCATGAAGATCGTTTGTGTGTGCTAGGAAAGGAAATGGTCTTAAGACTTCCCTTAAGTCAGCTAAGGCATGTAGCCATCTATTACTCCTTTAAGTCAGAATTATTCCGAATGACTGAATCCACTAAAGATGGCATCTCGGCAGATTAAGTTTGCAGTTAAATCCATTAACGATCAGATTTAAATACTTCGCAATAATTCATGACATCATATTGCTCAGTGATTGTTGTATGTTGGTCGGATTCAAGGTGATAGAATACATCCAGCATGTAAAACAAATAGTTGTTTCATGGCAC
Source organism: Lutraria rhynchaena (assembly GCA_008271625.1). Classification (NCBI taxonomy): domain Eukaryota; kingdom Metazoa; phylum Mollusca; class Bivalvia; order Venerida; family Mactridae; genus Lutraria; species Lutraria rhynchaena. The sequence goes on along the minus strand of VIBL01000004.1, from coordinate 2,175,476 downwards.
TAAGAGCATATGATTCGAGAGCTACATGTCATCATCAGCTAAATGAGTCATTATTGCTGACAAGGACTCTACATTAGTAATGTTGCTGGCGATAAGTTACATATATAAGATTGTAAACGATATAATAAATTATACTGTGATATAACCCATTACTGACGATCAATTAACTTATTACGTATGAAATTATCATTTTCGTCCCTTTTTGCATAATCCTCTGTATTGCACCGAAATAAAATTATCATAATATCTCTATCAAACGAGGGATTCTACATTACAATGTAGATTTCTGATCAAACCAACTCGATGCTAACGATGTTATAGCAATGTGTATCATTTTGATACTGAGAAAACAGCTGTTGTTTTAGCAACAATATCAATTGATCACGAAGAGCCATTTCAATAATTAGTCACTCATTTGATTTTTATTTCGTTGTAGTCAATCAGATCGACACGGAGGGAGGTGAATTTATTAATTCTTTAAAGGGGAGTAATGTCGACGTCTCTTTGGTAACTATCACGCTCATTCGATTTTCACGATACACCATTTCCTGAAAAAAATGAAAGAACAACTAAGAAATTCCGATAATTGTCAACAATTACGACATAGTTTTTGAACGTAAGGTTTTACTGAAATTATTTTCAAAATTGTTTAATATTAAACTCGGAGTCTAGGGTCTAAGGTTTTACAAAATTATTATTTTTGTCCGATTAATCACTTGTGGCTTTGCCCCTGTCATTTCGGGCAAAAGTTCATTGCCCGGAAATCCACGCGATTAGAACGCTGGTCGGGATTGAAACAGAAAAATAACGTTTTTGCCTGTGATGAAATCATTGAACTATTAAGCAGATATTGTTTTATTGTCGAATTTCCGTTCCACTTCCTCAGCATTTCCTAATTTTTGTTAGCTTTTAGCATGAATGGGCTCATTATTCAGTATAGCCTAATTTGCCCTTAAACTTAGTGAGTTTGACTGCACCAGCAGATTCAGATAGACAATGTCTAATTGTATTCATCATGTAGAAGTTATCAATATAGATTAATGTTTCTTGTATTTTAGAATTCCATGGCAATTATAATTAATCTGCAGCAAAACAAAATAATGAATAACTTCGCAATATTGATGTAAGAAATGAAAAAAATTGTATATCATTATATTCGGTATCATTTAGGGGTGTAACAATATGGTAAAACCCGTATTGCAATATATTGCAATATATATTTTTTCAGACAGAAAAGGAAAGCAGGAATTGATGCACATGCTTCTCCTTAAAATCATTTGAAACTACATGTAAATTTCATACATAAATATATATAATGCTGATCCTTTTAAGTTAAATGGATCAATATTATATATATTTATATTCATATGTAGTTTCAAATGATCTCTTATACAACTGTTTGAATGATTTGTGTAAATTGGACTATCTGCCATAATAAAGATATTAGCATTTTACCTGTGTCCATGATACAGTATTAGTCTTTTCTGATCAGAAGACAGTTTTTCGCTTTCATTATTGCCTGCCTGAAAGCGCCTAGACAAGTTGGTTTATTTTTTTGTCATTATCCGTGGAGTAAATGAATGTCTGCTATGTCTGCTCCAGAGCAGTGTAGATTGACAGTTTTCTTTTGTTTTTTTTAGGGGGGGGGGTCCACTGATAAGAAGGCTTCATGAGACAATAATTTTTCAAATGCATCAACTATAACTGAAATCTCAGAAAAATTTGTTTGGGGGTTTTCACTAGACATCAAAAGTTAAGGGTCAAAAATAACCCTTGGCTTATGATGATTTGAAGAGTCAACAAAATTTCCTTCTAGTTTTATTGTAAATTTGACCCTCTGGTACACATTCTCAAGAGTCAAAAGCTTTATTTTACTGATTTTAAGAGTCCAAATTCTGTTTTAAGGGTCAAATGAAAGCCCTGGTCTGCGATGGTTTTTGTTTTAAAATTTCAAATGACCTCCAAATTCTGACAAAGGGGGCCAAAACTGACCTCTTAAAAATCATAGCTTGAAGGAACACTGCTGTTGTAGTTCAGATATTGGTTTATTCCATTCTTGTGTCTTTGACAAATTCATGGTTGAAGTAGGTATTTTAAGTATTCAGATGTTTGTGGCTAAAACCTGAAAATCAAGAACAATTACTCACGACCTGTGTGAAAAAAATAGCAGGATATGATCATCATTCTTGAAGCTTAATATTAAATATTTGCATGTTCCTTTAGTGAGTCCCAACACATAAAATCGTGCTAAATTTAGAGGAAAAAACATTGTCACTTGGAGGGTACTGCCTTTGAACAGTCTCTGTACCCTCTCTAAAGGGTATCAATACTAATTTTAAAGACCCAACCTAATACTTACCCCATAGCAAACAATTAAAATGGAAAAAATGGTTTGGTAGTGATCAAATTTATGAAGAATATTTTTTTAAATGGAGAAAGGGTTTTCATAGCTCATTATATTCTCGGAATGTCAGTTAATCAATTAATAATATTTTGTTTTAGCTTTAGTATGGGATTTTGATAGTGTGTGTTATGTATTATTATTGTGATTAATTATAACCCCAATTCACTGTAATTGTTTCTACATTGAAGTTTATTTCAGTGTATTGGCTATTTATAGACATACTTGGAAATCCAGAAATAAATGATCACAGAAATTTTTTTATTGAAAATTAATTTCTGTATTTCGTCTTTCAGTTAACTTGTATATTGTACTGTGTCTTGTTTTCACTGAATTGAATTGATCTTTCTGTTTTATATACTAGTAGATAAAAGGAGCAGCCGACCACAACATATATGATGACTGTATAACTGTATAGAATGTCTGCTGTAGATATTTAGTACTAACACTTGGTGGGCGTGTATCAGTGTTACCAAGATGAGACTGAGGAGGGAAAGTCATGAAGAAGTACAGGAGGGATCTACAGAGTACAAAGTAGCTGTCAAGTCTGTCATAAGATATCAGATACAGTCACTGGTAAGATGTATTATCTTTTTGAATTGTCTGGTCAAAAAATGTGTTTTCGGTTACACTATTTTTTGTTCCCACGTTAAAGTTTCTGATAGCAGAATCCTAAGTATGTGTATATCTGTAGAAAATCATACCCTAGAAGCATGAAAGGTACATTTAGGCAAAACGGAAGATTTTTTATGGCCTCCCCTCCATCTTTGGTCAAGTAACCATGAACATTATTTTTTTTTCTAGCTGTAATATTGATACATAACTTATAGAACTTTTAGGTGAAAATTTGTGCCTAAATATTCCTTATTATTCTTGAAACTGGCCACAGATTTGAATTTATCTCAGATCTATCCATGAAGTTATTTATATGTAATGTGTACATCTGAAAATCAGATTTCTGTGTTTTGTACACTATTTGTGTCCCATAACCTATGATATAGATCTTGAAAAAATTCATTTCAGTTACAAAAACTTGCTTCAGAGACAGGGGAAGAATCTATTGTGATCAGTACAAATGTGAATGCCGGTACTTACAATCATCTTGGCTCATACTTGGGACAAGAATACCTTGATGATGGTGATGAATTCGTTCAGACAATCTGCTCCAGATTTACTGACTTCTGTGCAAGTAGGTTCACCATTAACTCAGTACTATGAACTTGGGACCGTGATTGTTGTCCAGTGGTTAATGCACTGGACTTGTAACCTGGTGATCGGGGTTCAAATCCTGGTCATGGCAGGTCATACCCTTATATGAAAATTTGACAAAAATGAGGATTTTACTCCATATTTGGAGAAGATGCCGGCTCCTTGTGGAAGGGGAAGTTAGTACTGGTTAGTATACAGTCCAGGAAAACTTGTTAGGTGAATGGTATCAAAGTAAAAAAAAAAAGTAAGAACTCAATTTTCATGTGGTGTAATGTTCATACACATTTTATGTTATCTTCTCTCCTATGTATCATGTTAGCAAGATATTATCTTTACAATTATTTCGTCATGTTAGTAAGTACAATTCAAGGTTGTTATAATTTCCTGTAAATTATCATTCCTAACATTATTATATAATTACATTAAGTGTGTACTAATGAAGTCACATGACTTGTCCAACAAGATGCTCAGTGATGACTGTGTTTCTATTTATAGATATGCAGGGACAAAGTGGAGTGATACATTTCCAGGAAGACAGTATTGTTAGACCAGAAATCCCTTCTAGTAAGTGATACAATGCGCCAATTGTTTAGTTTGGACTTTTTAATCATTTCTTTGTCAACTTTGTGGTAAAGCCAGAGAAAATAGTCACGTTTATGTGTGTTTGACCAACCTTAAGAGCAAAATCCAAACTATGAAAAGAAGTTCAACTTCTCTAAAGTACAGAAGTTTTGCTAAGAAAAAAAAATAGAAAAAGTTTTTCAACTAACCTCTATTTTTTTTGTCTATTTTTTGTGGTCAGGTAACCCTAAATATGACTTTTTTTTTCTTCACCTAACCAGTTGCGGACATGATATGATAAGTCTTTCTTTGAATGTATTGTGTATGAATAAATCGATTGTTAGTTTCAACCAATGTTGTGTTGGTATAAATACATTCAGTGATGAAATCTCTTATGTATGTATGTCAGCTTTATTGTCTGGTTGAAAGGAACGTTGTGAAAGTATGGTGATCATTAAGGGACGCAAAATAAGTAGATCATTGTTTTGTTACTTTTTTGTACTAATGTCATTATGCTAAACATAAGCTATATTTATATATTATAGATACCACAAGAACTAAATTACCTGCACCTAGAAAGACTCCAAGGAAGCGACCTTTCACCTCTCATAATAACTTCTCACCTCCTCACAAAAGGCTGGCTTCACATCAGTATTCAACAGGGAATCAGTCACATACGAATGATTTGAGAATTAATGACAATGTCAATTCAACAGTGGAAGACAACTCTTGTCAATCCAGGGAAGACAATAATAGCTCTAGTCAAACTAGCAAAGAAAATCCAAATCCATGCTATGTGATGAATATTCCTTGGATTAAATCTGAACCCGTTGAAGAATTCAGTCTTGGTAATTTGAATGGAAATTCTGATCAGGATTCCATGGAGGAGACGTCATCAATGAGTATTACAAATAGACCAAGATCATTGATTCCACTGGCTAATATCTTCAAAAAGTACGGTTCAAAGACAGCTAAAACTGAACCATCAGTGACGCCAGAATCTTTACCTGGTGTAGAAGATAAGGATGATGAATTACCATCTGAGAAAAGCATTTTACGATCTCTATATGAGCAGCCACTGTACCATACAGAAGATTACAGTAGTGGAGGCACAATTGATGGTGAAAAAACTAGTCACACACCAATAAACTTGCCACAAAATCTTAGTGATAGCCTTGAAAACTTTCCATCCACAACTGAGAATCTTGTCCTCTCTGGTTATTATGACGCGGAAAATTACCCAGCCTATCGTCATAATCGTAAACATCCAACTAACACTGGTTCAAAGAAATCCAAATCTAAAGATAAAACAAATAGTTCAAATGCTAACTCTCCTGTACCAGGAAGTGCTGTTCAACCTGAATCAACAGCCACAGTACCGAGTGGTGGTGATCTGAAGATGAGGATGTTTGAGTCTGGAGGGAGATTGGTTTATGCTTGCGATGTTTGCAAGAGGGAATTGTCCCACTTGACAAGTTATCGCCGTCATATGAAACTTCACACGATGGATCGACCTCATAAATGTCCAGTTTGCTCGAAGGGATTTATACGTAAATATCACTGTATCGATCATCTCAATAAACATCATAAAGGGGTTGATTTCGACCATGATACTTTGACCTTGAGAGGGAATAGCAAAGGTCTTGAAGAACCAGCAGCATTTTCCGAATCTATCAGCATTTCACCTAGTGAGTATAATTATACTTTAGACCAGTCTATTGAAGAGGCTGATGAATCAATGAATGCGAATTGTAGTATTGACCAATCAGCTTCAAGCATGCTGTCGGAGCTTGCAAAATCAGCACAGAAAGCTCATTTACTTGATCTAGCGGAAAATTCAGCATGTGGCCAATCATTGTCTGAGTTGAAAACTATGAACCAATCAGCAACAAGTGGAAATTCTTCGGAAATCAGAGTAACCAATGAATTAAACTCTGCTAATGAAAATGGTTCTGAGACGAAGGAATTGTTGTTTGATAAATCTTCTCCTGTGAAAACAGAAAACAGCGCTATGGCTAGGAAGTATGAAGTTACTGAAGGTATAAAAGCCATTGTGGCTCACTTGAAGTCTTCGTCTAAGAAAAAGAAAACAAGCACTGAAAATGAGCCTCCAGTTGATAAAGCTTGAACTGAGACCCATTTTGAATATACTGTCAAATCTGTGTATATGTCCACATGTTACCACATCTTTTAAGACTAGTGTTTGCATATTGAAATAACAGAAATTATTCTTTTATGAGTGGCTTTGTGAAATGACTTAAGGAATAATTTATGAATATTTGTTTATCAAAATCTTAAGATAGATTATCAGAATTTTTTTATAGTGTTCTCAGTTCAATTACCAATTCTAATGTTGGCAGTTTTATTTGAACTGCTAAATGAAGACCAACATGGTCTTTATAGTCAGATTTGATTGTATAAATTTGAAGCTTTTCCGATGTTATTGAAGTAATCCATGCACACATATTTAAGATATGAAAGCTAAACAATGTTTGGTTATATTTGGTGTGTTACTCACTCATTATCTCTGGACATACTCCATTATGTTTTTATTTCTTTGTTATTTTATCTTTTATTGTCATATTTTAATTGTAATGTATTTTCATTTTATCTGTTTAAAGTATCGTTTTTTTACCTCATGAATAACATAACTTGTATTATGAGAATTTTGGAGTTGTAAAAACATGTTCAATTCAACATTTGACTATTGGCTTTCACAGACTTTCTTCTTCGTATGGCTTGTCAGAAAACTATTAATTTAATAAGATAAGTGGATTAAATGATAGTTAACCCTATAGTGAATTAGCCTAACTGATAAAATATCATTGAAAACATCAGATTCCCTTTGTACTCCTCATTTACCATAAATTTTAGTATCTATATCTTCATTTTGTGCTTGTATATATTTATTTTATTTGTTTCGTAATAATTTATTATTAATAGAGTATTATATCTATAGCTTATGAACTAGTCAAACTATTCGTATGATTTATGTTTTTTTTTTCTTCACAAAATCCCTAGTCATGTAAAGATTGCTTATGTTATTTGTACTCATAATTGACCTTAATTGTTTTAGAACTGAGGACTAAGTCAGAGTTTATGCTTGTTAAAATTGTACGGAAGTATAAAGTGATTCTATGTGATGTTCATTCTCTAGTCAGGTCAGATGTGTGGTGTGGCACTGTACCGTACGGTATAGTGTTCTCAGTGTATTGTATAGTATTTTGCTGTTATTTTTATTACGGTATAGAGATAATTTAACATTGTCTGTAACAGGGTATTGTATACAATTTTGATTCCAAGATTTGGTTCTGTTTTTCACTATAGAATGAATGAATCTTTGTGTTTGTTTCCTCCATGACACCTAAAACTAAGGAAAAATGCTCATGGTGGCTAATTATACAGAATTATCTGCAAAATTGTAATATCTTAGTTACTCAGTCCTGGAGTTCTGTTTTTGTTTATAGGTAATTTAAATAACTAACTGATATATATACATATTACAAATAGATTTATTTTTACATTTCTAGTCTATGAAATTATTGTTTGTTTGAATGCCAAAATTATTGTTAGGATTTATGAAGAATATTTAATTATCTGAAGTTACCTTAAATGTAGGCTTCATGTTAATTTCCTTGAGATATTTTATCTAAAAGTCTGTCATGAGTGTTGCAGCGAAGAGCTGAATTTATTTATGGATCTTTATTTGATAAGCTTGAGAATTGCTACTTTGTCAGTACAATTTTCTGGTCTAAATGATTTGTTATTGTGTGTTATATGAGTAGTCATGTTTAGCTTGTTGTTCGGGTGCAATAGAAATGATGATGTGCATAGATTGCAGGGTGTACCATCAAAAACTGTCGTTTAAAAGTTGTTGAGTAATATTTTTGTGGTCAGGACTTATACAAAATATACATTTAAATCATTAGAATTGTAATTAACAGTACCGTGAGTATTGATTGTAAATTCAACTTCCGTAGACTTACAAAATGTATCTACTATGATGAGATACAAGTAATATAATTTTCAGTGCAGCATCATCTAAGTTGGCTGCACATTTGACTTCTAGTTTCAGTTCGAATATTTAATATTTAATTTGATGATTAAAAATTTCTTAGTGATAATACGAAGTAATACCCTTCTAAAATTTATGAAAAAAACGTGCTGATATTTCTCACTACTGATGTCACATGATGATATGTTTATAATAATTTCTTCTCAGTTTACTGCTTGAGATAATCAGCAGGTGTGAGTTTTCTGCAGATTCAGTGTTTCTGCTGATTGGATAATAATTGGTGACATTTTGTGAAACATGTAATTCAGCTTAGAAAATCTTAGGGGGTATGGGGTAGTACGCCCATCCTCCGCGTTTGCACATGTTAAAACAAATTTCGATGTATCGTGATTGCCAGTAAAATTACCAGTACTCATATCTGTCCGCTTGTTCTATCTTTTAAATACTTTGTGATTGTATTCTGCACTGTTATCAAAAAATCACGATTTTCCATTTTTGATCAGCATTCAATTATACCTTTGAATGTATGAAATAGTGTATAAGTAGGTATTTGTTATCACTGTATAGATGTTATCGATGTCAAAGTATGATCTACATGAAGACTGAATTATTTGTAAGAGAGGCAAAGTTATGCTGTTGTTGAAAGGTCTTTGTGCTAGAGAGGTTAAATGAATGCATGTAGTAAAATTGTACAGTTGGAAAATCATGCTGTTGTTGAAGGGAGGTTGTTTGCTCATGAGAGAGCCGCTCTGGAAATGCTGTAATGTAATCTATTGATATTAGTGTTTGTGTATTGTCAGGTATAAAAAATCAAAATTTATTTTCCTTTTTTTCAAACTTATAAAACCAGTACATATTTTTTAACAATACAGATGAAAATCAATTGCACAAATGCACCTGATTCATTCAGATGTCGTACATGTATTAATGTTTTAAAATGAAATAGATAAATATGTTTCCATTAGTTACCATGCAGTATTATTAGATGTAGTTAATTAAAAAGCATTATAAGTAGAAAAACTTCATTCAGTATTAACATTTAATTGTTGATGTTCTTGTTAACATTAAACATGTTTAAAAGTATTTGATATTTAATCTTGGGTATGACTCTCCATACTTTTCAGACTGAGATAAAAAAAAAACTTGAGACTTATATGTACTTTCTGATATTGTTTCTTTTCAATTTCAACTTATTTCAATCAAAGTTCTACAATTATTCTAAGATTTATGTAAGCTAAGTCAAATGAATAACGTCTATTGTTGTAACAATTTTTTTATTAGTAAAAGCTGTACTAATAATTTTTTTTTATTAGTAAAGGCTGTTCTAATATTTTTTTATTAGTAAAGACTGTACTAATAATTTTTTATTAGTAAAGACTGTACTAATATTTTTTTATTAGTAAAGACTGTACTTTAGATGTTTAATATTCTAAGATCAGCTCCATATATAGATTGAATATAGTTCTCTTTACTTAGATGCAAGTTTTTAGTTAGGGGTCAGTTTAAAGTTTATATACTTGATTCGCAGTTCTATCTTGCATACAGATCTCAACTAGATGCAATCTCAAACTGTTACTGAGCATACAGCCATTGTATTTCATTTTAGTGTATTGGATAAAGAATATTTGATACGAGAAAAATGAATTGTTTTTGAAGCTTTATCAGTCCATAACTAGGTCTTTATTTTTTGTGTTAGAATTAACAAGGCCCCCCCCAAAAAAAAAAGAAAAATAAAAGTTCAACCAGGTCTCTTATATCAGGGACCTTGTAGGATACTAAAGGAATGATATTTAAACTTTTCTTTACAGCAGAAAGTACAATCAGTACATATTGCCTTCTTACGTTATTTGACATTTAAGTATTGAGTTAATTACTTAGATAAGTCAGTTATTATCACATGAATGCTTCCCAATCTCGAGGTGCTTATTATGTATTTTACATCATATCGTATGTTAGCAAATGTTATTAAGCAATGTAAAATATATGGTATTTTTATATTTCATACTTTTTGTTTAATCTAATTTTTTTGGTATAGTAGTTTTACTGTTTTACCTACAAAAATCAAAATCTTGCAATTTTAATAATTGATTTTATGTCAGCGTAATTTAGTCCAAACTACATGAAAATGACCTTAAGCTAACCAATCATTGGCAACATAATTTATTATAATGTTTAGAAATGAATAAAATTGGAAAACACAACAAACTGTCCAAAATTTGTATTCAATTACCTGTATATTATTGTAGAAGTATGTTCATTTTTTCTAATTATTTTCATATAGTAAGTGAGTTATTTGTAAGAAGGTACTGAAAAAAGTTTATCATAGTGGTTTTGTAACTAATTTGAGAAATTTGATTGGAAATGTTTTATAAATTGGTTTAAGTAAAATTGTCCTTAGTTAACCTAAAATAGCAAGTAGTAAGTTGCATACAAAATTTGTTCGAAAGTCTTGCCTAAAATTAGCTATCAATTAGAGACTGCTAACCATATTTTAGTTATTATATCTAAATGTTAGCTGTACTGTTCATTAACACTGGTGCTTATATAAAATGCTACCTCATGTATCGTGGTATGAGATTTCTGTTGCTTTTATGTGTAACTTAATTAGTATGTACTTCTTTATATCTCTTCAAAATGTATGAATGCCTGCCGGCTTGACTCAAAGGTTGAGGGTTTGGTCTACTTAAGTTGCTTTTGTGAATTCAAACCCTGGGTGCAGTACATCTCCGTGACAATTTGTTTGAAGGTCATTTAAGTATTTAAGGTCATTCATTCTGCACCACTGATTATTCATGTGGAGAAGTTAGCAGTTACTTGTGGAGAACAAGGTTAGTTCTGGTACAGAACCCAAGAGAACTGCCTGTCAGTATAGAGCTAAAATATTGTTGAAAACAGGCTAAAAAAACAAACAAACCAATTGTTGCAATATATATTCATATGATTTCAGCTGAACTGAATTATCACAATTAACTCAGTGCTAGTTTATTATCCCTTTAAACCGATAAAATTTGTTTGATGACAAAAAATAATCAGTCATTAATTTCATCCATCTTTGTTCCCAAATTGCCTTTATTGCATTGAAAATTACTCTTTAAGTTTGAATCATGATTATTTGCATTGTATGATAATTCATGAGTACCACACCCTGAGGTTTCAAAAATTGAGAACCGTGTCAAAACTCTGTACATCCTCAGAAGAAATTTGGTTGAAAAGGTATAACTCTAAAATATTTCCATACAAAATCAGATCACTTGCAGGCATAAAGTATACCAGTAATTTATATCACTATAGTTTATTCATTATTAACAGTCGACATTAAAGGACAAAATTTGAAATTTGAGATCATTCTGAAGTTTTATAACTTTGGACTTAGATTTTTTTTTGATGATTTGATAGTTGTGCATTTTAAACAAATACTTGATGGTAATGGAGGCTTTGAATTAATCCTAGTTTGAATTTCTGTGCTATTTGTCCTCATAAACCTAGAGTGGCTGCTGGCATATTGTTCTAAACAGCTCTTGACTTTAAGATAACTTATAATATTGAGGACTTGATACTTTATAATCTCTGACTGAATGATATATATGTATATATATGTATGTATGTGAATTCATTATGGGTATTTTATTATTTTATTGTCATTTATCTCATCATGTTGTTCTTGTGGTTATATTTATAGTGGGTATTCTAGTCTGTTTATTTTAATGTTCTTTTTTTTTGTTTATTATATTTTATCATATTTTTTTCATTAAAACATATTGCTTTATGAGAGTTTATGCGAGCATTTCATGACAGTATGATGTTACGTAATATAAGGAGCATATTGTCAAAACATAACTGAATATGTATATTGTACATATTGTTGAATTCCTCTTCTTTTCATGGAATTGTACGATGAATTTTTTTATACAAAATCACTCATTCTCTCATTTAGGTTAAGATTTATATATTACATTTTTCCTCACTAGAAATGTTGTAAGCGATTTTTACTTTATGCCAGTAACGATACAAGCATGCGTGAAAGTTGAAATTTTTTTAAAAAATGGAAATCTTAACCTTGGTACCACACAAACAATAAAAACCAGTATGGTGCACACCTTGGAAAAACTGAGGTTCTGGAAAATTCTGGAAAACTTTTAACTATGTACAAGGCATATTTGTGATGTAAGACTTAATTTTTGTACTAGGTGTATTATGACTTAAAAGTCATCTCCAGATATCCGCCAATATTACGGAATCAAGAGTGTGCTTTCATTTGCATGTAAGGTAACTGGTATTCATAAACAATACTAGTCAGTGTCATGTACGTAGAGCTTTAAATACACTCTTCTTCAGATACCTGTCAATATTTCTGAAACTTGAGGGTACTTATTGGCAAGTATTTTTTTTGGTATTTGAAGCAGTGCGAGTCAGTGCCATGATATTTGTTTCTTTAACCCTTTATCTCATAATACCATGTTTCCCCACATCTGAAGCAGACGTCTTTTGAAAACATTGTAGCAAAGGAAGCCATAGCTTGTAACAGAGGATGGCTTCTTTTTGCCACAATGTTTTCCACTCTGTCACAAAGACATAACCCAGTTTTCTGAAATAAATCGATCATGTGCATGTTTTCTTTGAATTTGGAAGAGTCCAAAATATGCTTTTGAGGCAAAGGGTTAACATGGCTGGCCTGTAAAAGTGTGCACCTCTATCATAAGGTTGACAATGATGTAATGCTATGGTGTACTAGAGCAGGAGTTTACATGTATTCTGCACCAAACTGATTGGAATACCTTTTTAACACCGCATGAATATTACTGATGTCTTAATTTAATAATGTATTCATATTTTCTATGCTTTTCAAAATTCAACAATCTCACATCAGTATGGAGTCAAGTCTCTTTATTTGAAGCATTTTAGATAAAAAATATTGCTGTTGTTTTTGTATTGTGAGCATCTGTCTGTCTGTCTGTCCGTCCATATAAGTAAAATCTTCACTAAACTGTTCATTTGTCCATTGAATCATGATTGAATAAGTTACGTTATTAATTGCCTCAATTTTAGCCACTAAAAGTCTATTCTGCTAATTAAGGTCTTTTATTTGTTAAAAGTGCAACCTTGTTGAGAGAAAGATACGAATTTTTAATTTCATGCATTTGATTTACTTTTACATATTACCAAGATTTGCAGATTTTTGTATTTGTTGAACTCCACTCTGTAGTTCCAATATGGCTGCTGCATATCAAATTTTTCCACCCTCAATTTCTTTAAGGTAGGTTGTGGAGCATGCGTGTACAATTTTTGCCTACTTAAAAATAACAGGAATCCATCTGATACTCGTCCACATGGAGACTACGACACAAATACTTCTGATGCTCCAATGTAATGTTGATGATACATGAAAACGTATTGTTTAATCGTGTAAATACTTGACTTTTATATTATTAAGAGGTACTTTTATTTGTTACTTGTATAGATATATATAATTTTAATGTTATAATTGAAAACAGGGTATTGTTTGTATGGTTTTATCTGTATTTCATTTTGATTATTAACTTCAACCATTGTTTACTTTGGGTCTAAATTTTAATTTCACTTTTGACTTTGACCTTGGTTATTTTAATATTCATGGTACTTTTCAATTTAGTAAGCTGGACTTTATGATAGAATTTAGTCTTTAGAATGAATTTTTTACCATTAGTCTAAAAAAATATTTGCTTAGCATTATCCCATTTAGAAAAAAATGTGAATTTAGCATAAATTCTTTCATGATTTTTCTTGACATTCATGTTTACTTTAAATTAATGAAAATGAAAAAAAAGTATGTTTGTACTATTTTATCCTATCCCTAGAAAGAATTACATTGTATATTCATTCCTACCCCTCAGTTTGATTTAAGTTGCTGCCTACTACATAATTGTGCTGGGTTATGCTAAACAAATATTTTTTTATGGATAGATTTCTAGACAAATATTTAGTTGTGGGAGAGAATTTTGTCATATTGTTTTATATCACATGTTTGCCATGTTATCAAATTGTAGAAAAATCAAATTGTTGAAAAATTTGGTTTGATGCACAGAATTGGAAGAAAATTATTGGCAGTGTTGTCATTTAAAAAAACAAACATTTCAACAAAATTGTACTGACCCTGTAAACTTAAGTTATTGTATTCAGTTATGAATTGAGATACATGCATGTGATTAATACAACTTCCCTGTACCCTTGTTTTCATACAGGGGGTTATAAAGTGCTAGTCATTATATTTTTTATTTTCTATCGTTATAGCGAAAATAATGCTGTTAAAATCTAGTCTTATACTCAAAGTCTTATCTATTTCATAGGTTCATGAAAGTAATTATAAAATACTCCCATTAGGCTAAGAAAAAAAAACTTGTGTTTAGGGTTTCTTGACCATAAAAGTCTTGGTAAGTAGGTCAGAATTTTTTTTATTCTTTTCCAAGCAGCTTTTGTGAAAATACAAATATTTTCATACTTTCGATTTTGTCATTAGAACTTCAGGGTCAGTGCCAAAACATAGCATTGGTCGGGTAACCGTAGACACATTGTTTTTTTCTTGTCTCGTACATTTTGTCAGATGAGATTAATAAAGTAAAATCATATACGTTCTTTCATCATATTCCTGCATATTGCATTATGTTCAGTTAGTGTTCTTGTATGGTGTACTTCATGTTCTTGGGTTATTGAAACATTTATAAATCCATGAAGCAGATCAGCTGTTGCACATGTGTTAACAACTTGGGAGATATTTTGGTATTTATAAATTGATTTTTAGGCCGTATCAAAAAATATATTTGTTAGTTTTCACTAAGTCGTTACGTGAAGTTTTGCCACTTGTTAGGGATGTATAGTGATTACATGTGACAATTTGATAATAGTTTAGGGTTCTTTTTATACTGGAAGTGTAACACATGTATGTATTATAATACTTTGGAAGAATTTGTTTTAATAGTACATTCTGCATTGTTCAGTTGTGGAGATGTGTTGAAAATTGAAAACTCTGAGATTCCCTGTATTATTTACTCATTTTTTTCATGAATCTATTGCATGCTGTTTGTTATGAAGCTAATTGCTTGCCTGGTCATTTCACAGCTCAATATCAGCGTGTACAATTATTATTATTGTTATAAGTCTGTTAAACATTGTATGTATCACTTATGTTCTGCCTATCATTGCATGCAAATAAATTATTTCAAAATTTATATGTTTGTGAGTTATTTTGCATAAACAGCAAACACAATTAAGTTGTTATGAATTACAAATAAGAAAGGGGCCTCCGTGGTCAAGTGATATTGGCCTCTGATGTAGCTCCTCACCACTGTGAGTGGGAATCCCACCTGGGCCCAGAAAAACTCATACGAGGAAACTGTCCAGCTAGCTGACAGAAGGTTGGTGGTACCACCCATATCCACAGATGGGGTCTTCCTCCACTGTTAAAATACAATTGATGCACAATGAAACATTGAAAACAACTAAAGACGTATTTGATTTTATAGCTTTTATTACAATTGGTCTGCAAAATGTACAAATTAGGCCCATTAACAACATGATTACATTATAGCAAAAAAGAAATTAAGCCACAGTATTACATAATGAGATAGACAAGTCTCCAAGGAATCAGACAAGTCTCCAAGACATCAGACTTAGATAAACAACATAAAAATTATATTGTTACAACTTAATTCCATACAAAATTATAGAAACAACCTAAAGCCTTGTGTGTGCAAAATATCATCGTAAGTACATAACTGTTCTGTATGCGGTGAATATCAAATTAAATAAAAGTTAAAAATCCAATACTTTCATTTTGGTATCCTAACAATCGTTATAAATTCAGCTAACATAATGAGATATTCGATATGATAATAGGACAATAAAGCTTACTCATAAAAAATGATCAAATAAATTAACAAATAAATTCTAGTTGATATATGGTGCAAAATAACTCCCCCATTAAACAAGCCAGGTATCCACATACAGGTATTACACATGGGCTGTAGTAACAAACATGTGATAGTAAAATTGTCAACATAATGATTTTAGAAAGTCTGTAGTATACATATATATCAGTAAAACGGGGGTCATATTCTGTAATACATTTCTTATTTTTAGGCAATTTTCGGTTGAACCGTGTTACTTAAATTCATTATGATTCTACTAACCCAGCCCTGTTACTACTTCCTGTGGTATAATTATATATATGGTATAAATGTTGTTTTTTTTCTAAACAAAGACACTACTATTATTTAGCTTATAAACGTAATTTCTAACAAATGCTTAGTATCACTAACCTATACAAAGCTTACCCTCTCATTAATGAATAATCACAATCAATAATCAGCATTGGCTTAAGCTGAGTAACTAATCACATAAACAAATACTAGATGACAAAAAAATAAATATTTAACATGGAAGCCAGGAGCCAGACGATATCACATGATGAAACCATGACACTACGGAAACAACAAGAAAGAACTTACACACAGTACAACTATCAGTTTCCATCCAGCATTCTTTACAGAAAGATAAAACTGTCAACTGAGACATAAGAAACTGAAGTAGAGTCCTGTTACGTAACAGAAAATTGTAATGAAGCAAGTCAGTACTCATCTTTTGATTAACATAAAAAATTCCTCTGAAAAAAGAACCTAATAATAGTGCCCACGCCGTATCTACACTGATGCACATTGAGGCGCGTGCCTCTGTTAAAATTTGGGCAGGTAATGGAGAAAAATGCCCCTGGACCCCCTACATTGCCTTGGTTTAAATATGGGTCTGGTTACGGCACTGAGCGCATAAAGAAAATATTATTCAGTAAAGCTTATTAAAAATTTTTTAAGGAAAAGGTAGAGCGGTACACTACCTAATTAAAAAAAATAGTATCTCCTAATATGGAAAAAGAAATTAATTAGCTAATGATTTGAGGTAATGAACATGGCACTAAAAATTCTAAAAACTAAAAAATGACATAAAAACAAAAATTTATGAAAGATAAAACAAAATCAGCACCATCTAATTGTCTTAAAAATCTCATAACACTGAAAAAAGGGTACTAGAATAAGATCAGTAAAAATATCATCGGAAATGAAAAGAACAAACATCACTAGGCAGATTCTTGGAAATACACTGTACTATGCTTTAAACTATTCCACTAGTGGAACACCTTCACAACTCCGTATAAAACTGTGAACTGAGCAATTTAACTTGATTCTGACTGAAAATAACAAACACAGAACACTGATATGTTGGAATAAAAAATCCATTTTAGTAAAAAAACGTCCTTCCTATAAAATTCCACAAATCAATAGTGTAACCAATCCCAAAAACCTGATAACTTCTATGAGCACGGGTCACAGACCACTAAAACCAGGAGTTTCAAAGGCCACACACAACCAAAACCAGACATTTTAAAGGTCACACACCTCTAAAACCATTGGTTCCATCAGGTAGTGTTTATAGACAGATCTTCATCAGAAATTGACCACACATATTGTTTTTCATTGATAACTAATTATAACTGACATATCATAATAGCAATCCCTTCTTTTTATGTAATGGTAATTATAACAGTAAATTAAACCACAGATAAATCACAAATCAGTAACAGGTTATCTTCTTCAAGTAAAATAATGCCACAAGCGTAAAATATATCAGAAGATCTTGAGCTCTTGAATGGATATGTTTACATACAATAGGTATGATAAATTCAATGTTTAACACAACTCTGAATTAAAATAGTAAAAGGTGGGCAGATATGGTGAATTCACAATAAAAAAATTAATACAAATAAAAATTCAGATCAGACCATCCTTAAAAAATTGTTGGATGGCAGTTACATGACAGACTAAATCTTTTAGCAACTTTGACGAAAAAAAATATTGTAATTCTATATTTTTTTTTTGTTTTCAGAAAGAGCATACAATTTTAGCCAATAAAAAACTGACTACTTACCTACCTACCCACCCACTGTTACAAGTTTGGGTCATGTAACTTCAAACCAACATTTTCTAAGGATGGCCAAAGACAAGTGATTTCACAGAGAAATACCACGCCTGTTTTGCATGTGCAAAACAATGTAAAATGATGAATGAAATTTGAAATCTGATGACAAACTTTGAACACAAACCACTGACCCAAACAACATCTTGGATTTTAATCACACCGTCATTCCTTTAATTCTTTATCAAGTCTAGCTTTCCTTAATTTTCAATTTCAAGTATTTATCTCTTCAAACCAAACATAGAAAACATCAAATATATACAACCAAACTAAAATTAACTGAGAATCGAGATTAAAAATTCTATACAGTCGAGATTTAAAATTCTATGTAGAGATCTTAAAACCAGTATGATAAAATCAGATCTGTGAAAAAAAAGTACAAAACAACTAAAAAAATCAATATACAAAAAAAACACAAGTTGACAAAATACAAAAAGCAAACTAACACAACCGAGTCGGAATGAACACATTTTGTGTTTGTTTTGAAAGTAGAATCATCCCTGGTTAAACGTTTACATTAAGCAACAATGAAAGCGATACAACGTATAAAACAACGGCAGAAATTCAACATTTAGACAAATAATTTAGAATCTAAGTTTTTATCATATACCCTAGTTAGAGTAGGAAAAAAACAATGAGTGCAGTATTATGCACTCTCAACCTTTATATCTGAGCTAGTCAGGGTAATGAGACTTAAAAAAGAAATTTTAATACAGAAATCAGAAGAAGACGAATTTACAAGTAAACTTGCCTCCTAGAAAGAACAATCGCATCCCATTTAGATTATAAGAATCAATACTAATATTTGGGGTAATTATATATCTGAGTGGGTGGGGTAATAAACTATGTGGGTGGGGTATCTATCTGTGTGGGTGGGGTAATTATCTGTGTTTGTGGGGTAATTATCAGTGTGGGCAACGTAATTATCTGTTTAGATGAAGTAATTACATGTAAATGCATGCGTGTGTGTAGGGGGGGGGGGGGGGCTAATTATGCCAGCTTTCAGTATGAGCAAAAAATAGGAAATAAATTAAACACAATCACTAAACATCAACATGGTTTGTTTAAAAAAAATACGATAATATTTTTCAAAAAGTTATATCCAAATAATAGACAACAGAAAAATATAATTTCTGATTCAATATGCCCACACATTCAAATCATATTCATAACTGATTTTCATTATGTCAACAAATTTTCCAAACTGGGTTATTTAATTATATGGTCCGACAACTGGAATGTGAATATTTTACTTCAAAAAAAGGTGTATGTTAACAACTGTTAAGTGTTTATTTATTACACAAACTCGTGTAAATGAACGTTATTGTTTTGTCCAACAAAAGCTTGGATAAGAAACAACATGTTTTGGGCTCAGCCCATGTCACACGAAGACCACAGCTATGCCACAGACAAAAATATTAGAGCAGTCTACTAATACTACAACACTGTGTGAACAGGTACATTAATGCTGGGCAGTGAACAAATTGATTGAGCTTCATTTTTTTGTATCTCACAAAATACTCAGCAGAAAAAATATATAGTAAAAATAAATTTAAATATTTCTTGATCATCGTTTTAACACTGTAACAATTAAATGAGAGTTTTAGTTTCTATGACAACCAAGACATCCAGGATATTTTATTCTAATTATGAATAAAATCAAATTTCATAGAATATACAGTCAAACCTGTGAATAAAGGCCACCCTTGGGAAACACAAAATGTGTCCTTTATTGACAGGTGGCCTTTATTCAGAGGTCATTTTGTTCTAAATAATCAGTGATGATTTTTTCAAAAAATGGCCCTTGTTCATAGGATGGTCTTTATTTGGAGGTGGCCACAAACACAGGTTTGACTGTATTCAAGGATATGGAAGTTTTATGAGATATTAATCAAAGATTAATACATGGTAATATTTAAGAACATTTGGCACCTTTGGAAAAAAGGGGCTGATCCCATGTTGGCTTTGTTGAGTTGTATGTCAATCTTTGCTTCATATACGTACTTGGTAAACATGACACAGACAATGACACAAAAATGTATGAATATGTTTGAGACATAAGGTGACCTTGACATTCATGAAAATGAGAAATGACACCATGGAAAAAGACTCAAATTAAATTCAGATAAAAGGTCTGTGCAAGCCTATTCCAGCAATCATATTCACCAAATTAGACATGAAAATAAAACAGTTTCGCATTCATAATGATTTCACATTCAGGATTTTACCAAAAAAAAAAAAAACAAACAAAAAAAACATAGAAACACATGAATTAGTGTATGTAGAATCATACATACAGGCTGGAAACACAGAGCCAAGGCAATCAACACAATACAAATAAAATCCAAAAATAAATGTACAACCAATTTGATATCACTAAGCAAGTTCAAACAAAATTCAAGAGAATAATATGGCATAAAATATACCTAGTGTAACACATTTAATAATACTCTTAAACTGCTTTGAATTTTCCAAATAATAAGTGGTAAGACAAATTATGAAGTTACATCAAGTACTTGGTAGTCAAGCATGTAATTATATACCAATTTACATTTGATAAAGTCACTGACTACCTTCTTCATAAAATCACAGCTGTAAATACTATTTTAATGATATCAATTTCAGTACCAGTTTGTGTGAGACATAAGATATTATATCTATAAATGTTAAAACAGTTAAATATCTGATAAATTTAAGATTTGTGACAATTGAACACTAAAAAGTTAAATATATACTGTCAGTGGATATAATAAAAAAATATGATACACAATAAGAACTGACATAGATTAAAACAATTAACACAAAGTTAATTAAAACCAATACAGGCATCTGATTGGTGCACAGAATATAATCAGACATATGATTGGCTGATGTAAGTCACATGACCCAATATGGAAATCATATTGGCTGCTGAATAGGTCACATGAGTTTATTCCGAAATCTCATTGGCTACCAATCTTCAGATTTCATCATCATTCTGTTGCTTTTCCTTACAGGGGTACTTACACCAGTATCACCATGCATGATAGCAGACATTTCCGATGACTGATTTTTACGAAAATATTGCATTGCTTCTGGACGAGTACGTAATGGACTCGTTTGCGGTCTCCTGTAGAGAGAAACATTAAAACATCAGTTCATATAAGTAGATACCACAAGCATGCAAGCAAACAAACATCACATTTTTTTCACTGGAGTTTAAACACCGTACTGACAGCCAAGGTCATTTGGTGACTTTCCAGCTTTTAACAGTGGAGGAAGACCCCCCCTGACGTACACCTGGGTAAATCCACCAACCTTCCGTAGGCTAGCTGGACAGCTTCCTCACATGTCCTGGGTGGGATCCAAATTCACAGCAGTGAGGGGCTAGCAATTACTAGTCAGAGACCATATAACCACTGAACTACAAAAGCTGTTCAAACATCACAATTGAAGGTTTTTTATTTGTTCTTTTTTCTGACTTGGTCAATTTGTATGTCTGTAATCATAACAGATCAATATTCCAATGAAAAAACTAGAATACATATGTGCAGTAGTTGATAATACAACATGAGCAGAATAGCCCATACAAAAGTGACTGCTTCATCTAACAACATAGATATTACACATTAATTTTATAGAAAAGATTTCATTTCGATGAAATAATGATAAATGAAAATACTTTACAGGATAAAAAAACAGCAAAACTTTAATAAATAATTTGTTCAAAGAACTGAAATTTTGTTCCTGGTTCAGCCTGTAGCTGTACATGAATGATACGAACTATACTCACGGCGTGACAGACTCAGTCATATGAGGCTGTACTTTGGTGTCTCTGACTGTAGGTGGCGCCACCTCTCCTCGCATCAAGTTGCCAACAAATTCTGAATTCTGTTTTTCGGCAATACCTTCAGCCTCTGGGCGTGTTCTAACAGCAGGTGGGTCCTCGTCCCATCTAAATATAGACATGTACGATTAAAAGTTAGAGTACAATAATATGTCTGCTTCAACACCCACTCTGTCATAAAATATGGTCGTAGTCCAGTGGTTAGTGCACTGGACTTGTAACCCAGAGATCCGGGTTCAAATCTCAGTTGTGGCAGGTCATACCCTTCTGTGAAAATTTGACAAAAATGTTGATTTTCCTCCATATGTGGAGAAGTTGCTGGTTCATTGTGAAGGGTAAGTTAGTACTGGTTAGTATACAGTCCAGAAAAACTGATTAGTTGGACCATATTTTTAGATCATTATTTTTATATATTATTTTTTTCAACTGTGATTTAAGTAACAACGCATTACATATCAATAATGTTTTTACTGCTAGAAATGGATTTGTATGCTTTAGATCTTAACATATAAGTAATTTTCTTTTTGCTGAGGTTTAATATCACACCAACAACCAGGGTCATTGAGCAACTTTTCCAGCTTTAACGGAGGAGGAAGATCCCATGTGTACACCTGGGTACAATCACTGACCATCTGTAGCGCGCTGGACAGCTTCCTAATATGTAAAATTC
This sequence comes from Lutraria rhynchaena, assembly GCA_008271625.1. Taxonomy (NCBI): domain Eukaryota; kingdom Metazoa; phylum Mollusca; class Bivalvia; order Venerida; family Mactridae; genus Lutraria; species Lutraria rhynchaena. Next base: position 2,152,795 of record VIBL01000004.1, on the reverse strand, counting down.
GTTCTTGGTGGAATTCAAACTCTTAGTAGTGAGAGGAAAGTAATTGCTAGTTAGAAACCATAACCATTTGACCAATGTGGTCCATCTAATTAACAAGCAGACAGATACACAAGTTTATCTGATGTGAATATAACCCAAATACTACACCAAATCCTGTGTTTCACAAGATTTACACCAATACATCTTTATGATGATGAAGGGTTCTGTAAGATAGCAAGCTGATTAAAACTATCATGGTATAATGCAGGCACTGAGACCATAGTGTACAGACATTCATATCCTGTAATATTCTGCAGCATTCATTTTGTATAGCTTGCCACAGCTGTACGTGGTTTTCAATAGCATATTATTAATAATAAATAATTTACAAGTCTAAATTGAACATGAATGCAGTAATTCATTTAATTGATGGATTGCATGAACATATAATAAAGACAAGGTTTTGCAATATTGAAAAACAGCAAAAGTTCATTGGACAATAGGGATAGCATTAGCCAATCAAATTTTGTGTTACATTGATATACAAATAGTATAAAATCTAAAAAATTCGGAACAGGCATGACAAAATCTGGATGCTAAAGTAAAAAAAGAAAATTCAGAAAAAAGTTAACTGCTTCAACCAAAGTACCCTACTTTTTTTATCAAGAAACCATCAAATGACTAATTTTTTCTAAATGTGACCAAATAATGGGAAAAAAAATATCATACATACCCTGGGCCTTGAGATTCTTGATGCAGTTTACTAACTTTAGGTTCTTGCGGCGTCTTCTCACCTTCCATTCTCATTAGAGGTCCCATACCGGCACCTCGGTATTTCTCAGCGACCTCTTCACCACCGTAACTCACTTTAGGAGCAGGTGGTTGTTCAGGCGTTAATTGTCCATAATTATCCATTAATTTATTCACAGAACCTTGATTTCTTTCTGCATATTCTTCCGCCTCATTACCATGAACTTTAGGTGCTGGTTGGTCATTCACCGCTAACTTTCCATAATTGTCCATTAATTCCCTCATGGCTCCGCCTTTACTCTGATTCGCTATCTCAGCAGCATCCCCTTTAACTGCACGAGGATGAATATTCCTCTGAGGCACTGGATCAGCATAACCTCCCATTATATCGGACATAGATCCTTTGTTTAAGTCCGCATTCTTCTTACCTTCACCAGTCACGGCCCGACCTACGGGTCTCGGTGATTGGTAATCATCGGTTCCAGAATAATCAAACCATTTCTCCATGTTGCCACGGTTTCTCTCAGCATATGACTCCGCCTCTGGCTTCACACGTGGGTGTGGTTTAGGTAAAGGACTAGGTATGTATACTCCATCAACATTGGTCATGGTTGCTTTGTTTTAGATTTCTTGACTCTCAAAAAAAAATCAGTTATACTTGTAACAAAATCTTCACATTAGTTGTATACCTGAAAATGAGAAATATATAAATAAATATAAGAACATATATTACAAACACCATTTAAGCTTGGTTGGAGGACATACATTTAGCCAATATATGACCATATGAAACACGTAATTGCCAAAACTAGCAAATTACTGGTAAATATGAATGATAAAATTGACATTACCTAATACAGGTAAAAATTGAAGGCAAATTTGACATTACCTATTAGAGGTAAAAAGCTTTGGTAAAACTGAAATTACTTAAAACAGGTATATTTTTATGGTAAAATTGACATTATCAAATACAAGAAAAGAAATTTAGCACTGCCTTACACAGGTGAATGTGTACATTAAAACGCAGGTCAGCAAATAAGGAAATCTTATCACAATCTTAAAAATATATTACAGACTGTGTCTCAATATGTAAGTAATTAATCAACAAAAACTACCAGTCTATCATGAACTTAGATGATTTGTAATCCTACAGCTTGAATTAATAACCATCCAAATACAATCTGTAACTTCCATGTGTAAATGTTCCAACTTATACAGAGTGACAACCAAAGCATTTCATCTCACTTGATTAACATAAAGTAACTCACACTTGTGGAGTCAAGTTTTTTTATCTATAAACATTAATCCAGCTAGTTTGTAAAATTGAAAATTTAAAGACAATATTTTTCTGATGTTGGTCACTGTCAGTATATAGTTTTCATAAGACCTCAAAATTTGAGGGTCAAAAAAGACCCTTGACTGATGAACATATGAAGAGGCAACAAAATTCCCTTCTAATTTTATTGCAAATTTGACCCTTTGTAACAAATTCTCAAGAGTCAGACGCTTTATTTTACTGATTTCAAGAGTCAAAATTCTGTTTTAGGGTCAAATGAATGTTCCGCAGTATATCTTACTTAGTCCATTAGAAGTCATGTGAAAGAAAGGCATAAATGGTAGCTGTGATGTTTGTTGTTACATGTGAACACTGGTGGGAGGAGAATTATCCTCATAAGCTCAATATTAAAACAGGATGGTTGCTCTATAAACAAGCAGGGGTATAAATGTAAATGTTTCCAGCTATTTTTAAGGGGATGCCTGTGGTCGAGAGGTCAATTACAAACACATGTATAACAGGAACTTATGAAATCAGCCATACGTCATCAATCTATACCTGATCTTGTATTAGGCCAGAAAAAAATAACAATGTTTATGGTTACCTGGTTGACCTTCTTTTTTGGCACCGACCCTTAACTTAAGTTTGCAACAGCCAAATCAAAAGTATGATAATACTTGACGACAAACATAAGTCTTAAATCTCAAATAGTACGAAAGGTATGTTAAGAAAACAAAATCGAAAGAAAGGTTTTGATCTACCCATCCTGTTGTTTGGGTCAGGTGACTGTAAACATGAGGGTTTTTTTCATAATTATTTTTTCCTTGTTTACAACAGTTACTTACACGCAGATCTTCCTTCATGTATGAGGAATAACAAACATGTACTACAACATCCAGATGTGATCGTTTACCAATCAGCTGATTAAGTAAATAAACAAGCATTCTTCATGAACACTCAAACTTAACTAAAAACAGGCTTAAATGTATTGAAATGATTTCGCAAGATCGAAAAAAAAATAAAAATGATATCAAGAAGATAAAAAGCCTCATAAATTCACAATCAACTACTCTGAAAGCCATGTGAAATTGATACTCCATTTATAACTTGTGTTTCATTGATATACAAATAGTACAAAATAAAAAAAAAGATCAGAACAGACTTGAAAAAAATTTGGATGCCAGACAAGAATGTCGGTAAAAAGAAATTTTAAGACACTAGAAAAGACCTATAATGCATGGTGAATGTCATTTATAAAATGGAAAAAAATCATGTCTAAATAAAAATGCACATAAGGTCAGCGAAAAGGAAAGTACAGTTTTCCTGGTGAAAATTCACAAGAATTGTGACACAATTTTGTTGTCATGGCGTAGATTGAGCTTTAGCCTTCCATACCCCACCCCTAAGATTTTCTTAACACTATATTCACTCTTCACAAAAATGACCCTGAAGATCATTCAACCAATGAAAATCAATAATAGGCAAAAAAATAAATACCTGGTTTCTAATAGCATCAAAAATGACTTGGAAGAATGAAAATGTTTGCAAGAAAAAATTTTACGCAGGTCGAAAAATCTAGGGTTTTCAAAAAAAATAAGGTCGAACAATTTAGCGGAAGCCAGGAACTTTTTCGCACCGTACTGCCATCTCTATTATAACTATACAATATGAACAATCATACATTGTTCATGTTACATACTTCTGATACAGTTTTAATTAACACAAAGTCTTACTTATCTTGAGGAGTCTTTACAGTCCCATCAATTTTTGCTCCTAAATGTGTATAATACCTTGTTACCATGAGCACCACTTTTATATCGAGGTTTTAGTCCGTTCTGATGACTCTTCAAGATAACGAAGTTCTACTGTATTAAATAATGTTAAGACTTTAATAATGTTCATTAAAAACTTTAATCTGATACAACCCATATCCTCTAAAAGACGACAATTATCCAAGACCCGTAAAGAGAAACTTCATTGCATCATACAGGTTTTTTTCCCTTCAACAGCAGGGGCCATCTAAAGGCATCTTCCCCTGAGGCAAATCTTTAAAATCTTGCAGTTTTCCCTAAAATTCAGTTTCATCAAACTTTTTCAGTCCCCTTTTTGCAAAAATACTGAGTTATTTTTCCCCAAATTTGAGAAAAAGGCCCCTTCCCCTACCTGTGAAAAAAAGTCCAGTCATATCAAGACTAAATGCTTACAAATAGAAAGTTTATACCTCAGAATCGGTCACAAGTCAATACTCATGAATTTGAAAACATCACCGTCTAAATAGCTGTTGAAATACTTCATAAAATCAATCACAAACAACAATTAACTTTTATTTCAACCATTCATGTATATCATGCAGTTAAAATCAAGCGAATACGATCATTCTGTTTCAATGTTTGCATGTTCGTTACATACATCTAATTGTGTAACCACATACTTGATAAATTACAAGTCATGTGAAAAATCGCAAGAAGGCCTGAGTTTTTTATTTTTCATTTCTCAGGAATAAAGAATGAGGATTCATTATTATTTCATTTTCAAACTGAAGCAAGCTTAAACATTTTTTATTGGCAAAATAAGTTTTGTGCATACGCCTCAAATACATTGTACTGAAAAACTAACCTATTTGTCATTTATGCTGACCAGACCCACAGTGAAACAAAAAATTTCGACTGTTAGAAATCTACTTCACAAACTGGGAATACAACAAATATCGACATTAAGGGGCCTCTGTGGTTAAGTGGTTATGGTCTGTGACAATTAATCACTAGCCCCTCACCACTGTGAGTTCATATTCCATCCAGGACCAGATAAATTTCACATGTGAGGAGGTTGTCCAGCTAGCAATCGGAAGGTCAATGGTTCTACCCAGGTGTAAGCCTGGGGTCATCTTCCTCCTGGTTAGAACTGGAAGTCGCAAAATGACCTTGGCTCTTTGTTCAATATAAAATCCCAGTGAAAAAAAATTTAGAAATATAATAAATTGATTTTGTAAGAAGTAAAAACGATTATCTGAAACTGAACTTTTACAGGATAAATTACATACAGTAGTGTTGTAATGTACACACTATCCTAATGATGATGATCTAACCAAAAGTGAAAACAAAAATCCAAGAAAATCTGACAGACACAATGTCAGGACACTCACTGGATGTTGAGACATTCACACTACCCTTATTATCATGGTTAAATGTAAAGTGAAAACAGAAAAAAATGCTAGAAAATCTGACACTGCAAGAATGCACAAAATATTACTAACTTATACCTAATACTACAATGTAGACCAATGGTAAGTCACATAATACAGAGTCTAATATCAACACAATTCATGTGACATATTGTGATATCAACAATGTAACACAGTTGTATCTTGTTCCTAACATTTCACAGACATACAATCCTGCCTTGAAGAAATTACATGGTGTTCATACTTATTATATGTTTTTTTTTGTTATTGTTTTATCAAAATGTAACCAAAACAATAGAGGTATCATGTATAGATATCATGTAATAGGTATCATGTAATAGGGAAGTAAACTCCAACATCTTACACGTAGGTAGGTAACCAACGTTCACTTCATTATCATTCCTAGGTTGTTAAGAAATTTTGCTGGTTACGTGTGCATACATATATATATATACATCAAAGTTTCAAACCCACCCAGATACAAATCCTAGAAGTCAGCACTGGTGGGAAACACAGTGGTATTGTATCATTGTCTGGTAGAAAACAGGCCAGCAAAATATATCATGTAGAATTAGGCCTAAAAAGGGGTTTGTTTCCGACTACATACCTAAAAAATATGGGTTGGTAGGTAGGGATTTTTTTCCACGTATTTCAAGAAAATCAAATTCTATAATAAACATTATAACGAATTTATCAGTGAAACTGTATAATTTGAGGGTGAAAGTTGGAAATATTGAAAAAACAGAAAACTTAAGCTCTGTGTATGATAAAACTATGTGTGGCCCGAACTTGAAAAAAAAAGGAACTCAATCACATGCTGGAAACTTTCACCAATTAAAGTATTACTTATTATTCATATCAATTTAATGTGCCACATGACCCCATATAATTACCATGATATAAACGTCCATGTTGTATCTCATATTATATATTAACATACAGGCATTAACCAAGACTGTATATGACTATATACTATATTGGTATCAGCTTATATTATACAAATTATTACAGCATTCAACATGTCTCATACATAATGACAATGACTGGGGTTAATTTGTATTTATCATTATGTACATATCATGAATAGTTATATATCTATGAATACGATAATAAGTTACGTAAATATAGGTATTTAAGGAGTTGAAGAAAGGGGCTGAGTAAATAAGAGCGAGAACTTGCTCCCTAATTGTTCTGACATCAAAGACCTGTTTGCACAAAACAAGGAGTATATCTCAGTTCAGATTATGTATAAATATCAAACATCGCACATTCTGAAGAAGAAATATGCTAAGAGATTGTAATTATATAAATTATACAAAAAATTGATTGATTCAATTTTTTAGACTTTGTGCAAATTACTATACAACAATGTTTAAGATGGCTGTGAAATAATGAACGAAACTACAACAATTTATTATTTAAGGTACCAATAAACTGCAGCAACCCTACATCAATGCACCAGGGAATCTTTTTTACACAACAGAGAAAACATAGAGGGAGTTTACCGAAGGGGATTTTGTCCACCTTGCAAAAGACTTAAAGGGGATTCTATCCACTCGTACAATTTCTGGCGAAGGGGATTTTGTTCAGTGATTATGTCCCTATGAGATTTGTCCTACACTCTTCAATGAAGAAATCATCATATAAATTCATAATACACGCAACGTCACATAGAATTTGAGGCCTCTTTGAAATTGCATCAAATTTTACAAATATTTTCAACCATCCATTAACTCTGGACCTAAAGTCATGCATCTCTAGATTGATATGCACATTCCAGCACCAGACAGGAGCACATTACAAATGCATCAATCATTGTACAATAAACAATTTAATGAAAATATTATGGATTCATAAAATCACAAAAATAAATTATGTAGAATTTTAAAACTGTTATCTACCTGTATCATTGAAGTCTTTAATAATTTCACATTCCTTAATGTCCAAGTTTAATGTGAAATACCTGTAAATTATACACCAGCAATACAAAACCTCCATGTAATAGATCCTTTATCAAGCTATACGACTCTTTAATCCATACGCTATTATACTAATCGTCTACAACGTTTAATTAATGAAAATACAGCCTATCCATTTGCACTGCCCAGTTTAAAATTTTCTCAATACACATTTATTGATAAGTTTTAATAGGAGATATATCAATAAATAAATATCTACACAAATTAGGCCGAGCCTTTGAATAAGCTGTATAAAATAGGAGATGAGGTACTTCATTACACTAGTACAAAGGGAACTAATATATTGCCTGTCAATATTTCGGTAGCATTTGTAAGTCAACCTTTAGGTGAAATTCAGTTATCAAAATATTGAATTATACATATACATACATGCTTCATATAGTTTGACTATAGCAATCAGGTACACTGGAAGCTCCCTGCTAGATATGAAGGTGGAGGGTATCTGGAAGCCAAAACTGCAGGGGCAAATTTAGTCGCCGATCAGGGGGGGGAGGGAATTTTTTTGTCATGTGACAGAATATTTGCAAGCTCATTTATGATTATATGACCAGAAAGTGTTCTAAAGAAGAATAATTGAACTGATATGACTTGTGGTAATTACACTGGCAATTTTGATTTAAATATCTGATCAACAAGCGTTTAAGGAGAATTACCTGAACCCCCCCTCCCCCTCCTACAATACTATATTCCCTCATATTTTTCCAGAAGATTTCCATGTTTCACAAAAATGAACTCCAAGGTCACCCCAAGGTCATTCAATCCAAGCAAATCTGTAATAATGCATGAAAAAATAACACCCCTATAACTGTTAAAAAATCCCAAATGGGTGCACCCCAGGATCAGCTGATGCCCAGTTTTATCATATTCACAAGCACTTAATAATGCCAAAACAGTGGCAGGTTATCATGGTAAGGAAATAAAAGGATGGATAAATATTTAATGAAAGACGATAAAAAATGTCCCAAAAGACCTATCTACAAGTGAAAGTATTAGTTGCCAAAAATACAAGTGATCATGCACATAGAGTGGCATACGAAAAAGCATTGTACTGCTAAATATCACAAGCGGAAAGAAGTATTGGTGATGCTAAAATTGTAATAAATTCCTTTTAAAACACCCAAATCTATCAAAAAATTACCAATAGTTAAATGAAGAAACAAAATTGCCATAGAATATAAAATTTGTATGTTTTAAATTAAATTTAGAAAAGTTTCACCACAACAGGTCCTGTCATTACTACTGCCTGTAATAAATATGCTAGAACAGGCAACATAGATTTTGCCCAACATATTGTTTCAGAACTTAGACCATTGAATGTAAACCAGATAATTATGTTAAGTTTACAGAAAAATTGAAAAATTAATACAGTATTTTCATGTACTGGTCAGATATACAACCATGTAAGAAAACAATACAATATTTAACCCCCCCCCCCCGACATAGAGCCTGACACTGGTATGTAGATGTGATCCAGAGCAGAAAATAAAGTTCCTGATGTGGGGCTCGAACCCATAACCTTCTGCTTGCAAGTCAGCTGTTCTACCAACTGAGCTAATTGGGCTGACTGGCATATAAAATACTATACACACATATCTTACATATACAGCCCTGTTACAATATGATCCAACAACAACAACAATAATAATTCATTCATAATCCACACATTTTCACATTTATAAAGAAGAAAATACATACATCAGGTTCTCACAATATTCACACTGTAAGCCATGTATTAGAAAGACTTGTTGATGTTTATTAATATCAGAGTAACATCAATATTGTTATATGCACACATGTCAGAATGATGCCGTGTCAAACTTTCGATGCCTTAAGGGGCTTTATTGTTGCCTCTTGTCAAAGTGTGAATAAAATATTAATCAACACTGAAAGATATTATCATATTATACATGTGGTGTCATATTTAGTGTTAATTAAGTTCTGGTAATTAAAATGATATCAACCAATTACTGATTATCATAAATATTGTCAACATAATTATAATCAGGATACTCAACAAATACAACAGGTATAATAAAGTGACATTATAAACTAGGGGTGGGTGGTACATCGGGAATATTGATCATCAAAGTATCTAGTGATATTGTGATCTGATTTTCCAAGGCTTTTTCTTCACAGGTAGGGGAAGGGGCCTTTCCTAAATTTGGGGAAAAATAACACTGTATTTTTGCAAAAGGGGAAGAAAAAACTAATGTAAGGTGAATTTTAGGGGACAACTGTATGATTTTAAAGACTAGTTGCTGAGGGGAAGATGCCTATAAATGGCACCTGCTATAGAAGGAAAAAACCCTATTTGGAATATCGATACTTAAAGAAATGAATATTTCAACTGAATCATAAACAAATAATTACAAATGCCAGTAAAAAAATACATTTTCTGAAATTTTCAGCCAGGTACATTGTCTACATTTTTCACGTGTTTGTTTCCAGTAAAATTGTTTTAAGTTGAATCACTTTTACAACAATATAAAAAACATTTAGAGAAAATTTAAATGTGATGACTGTTTTCATTTACTTCACAAATAATAATTGTTCACAGTATATCGCAATATACTGTAGCATCATTTTTCTTGGCAATATTATAAGCATTAAGGAAAAAACGTGTCTAAATTAAACATACATTTAGGCATTTGAGTTTTTATTTAACAAAACAAAATCGAGTAATTGGAGAACGCCACTTTAATTTATTTCACAGTAAATTTAAACAGAACAATTGTCAGGGCAGGTGTCATCTTTACATACAACATGTAATCAACATGACAATAGAAACTCACTTTGAACATAGGTACACAAAAAATAAAGACAAATTATCTCTGATTGATCCAGAATTCATGGTGACTAAATAACAAACATTAAAGAAATAAAACTCCAGTTTTTTTGGTTCAGAGCAAATAAAAAGTATCGAGTTTACTACTATTGTACAGTTATGTTTGAAACCATGATAATTCATCAGGTATAAAATCGACAATTAACTGTCTGCATAATTAGTGTCCCCAAGCAACGATTTACTGATACTATCAATTACGATCAATACTTCCTGTCGAATATATGCGCTATTCTGCTCATGATGAGGCTGAGGCCAGACTTGCGAGGTGACAGAGTGATTAAAAGCCGTAATCTTTGACATGTGCGTTTTTATTACTGTAAAACCGTAAATGTTCATTTCAGCATTTTAAAGAAATCTTGTAGTTCTGATTCACTCTTTACCAAGATTGGAGAAAAAATGCATAACTCACAGATAGTTTATTTTAGAGAAAAAAATCAATATAACCCTCTTTGGAATGCAGACAAAAATATTTCAGAGATTTCTTGAGCCTCTGGGAATTTTAACATGAAACATTTTGATCTAGAGGTGTGGTTTGTCTTAGGGGAATTGATCTTCCCATACAGTCCCTCTCTCCAAAAATGAGTTGAGAGCAGTCTTATATTCATGATGACTAATAGTCTGGGTTTCTAGAAGCAACGTTTTATGAATAAACTGTAGAACTTTGACATTGATGAGAAACTATCACAGACAGGCCTGGCTAGAATCATTGAAGAAAGGTCATGTTATAATCCAGATTAAATCATACTTAGTTGATCTTTGACCTCTTAATTAATTAACTTGTCAAGCTTTACACTTAAAAATAAAAAAGTTGTTAATTCTAAAGAAGAAAACATCAATTTGTCTAAAAACATGTGACAGTATGTTAACAACAAAGGAAGCCACGCTTAATTAATTATAGAGCCCCTTCATGCATACCAATTCAAACGGACACTAAATGACATTTAATAAGTAATATTTACAAAATATTGGGGTCTTCCCCCACTGTAAAGCAGGAAAAATCTGCCAATAACCCTGGCTGTTGGTGCTACGTTAAACCCAAGCGAAATAAAAAATCAGCTTACATGCTAAAATTCGACAAAATTTCTGCACTACCAAGGGCCCTAATTCCTGTAAGATGCAAGACAAGAGTTATTGAACTTAGTATACAAAGTTATTTCATTTCATCTACATACTTGTATATACATATATTATATCGAAATGCACATAGCTTTGTTGTAGCTGTTGTTGGCTTTCTTAAACCATGCTCAGTGGCAAATGTGACAAAAGGGAAGGAACAAGAGCTTTGAAAGTATTAACGATGTTCAAATACTTCTAAATATAATAGCGATTTAAGTATGTATCATGCATGGGAAACTTGTCTGTACAATAAATACAAGTCGGTATGTGATCAAACAAACTGTTCAGTAATTTTATAGGTAAGTGGAAGCACCAGGTATTAAAACTAATATTTAACCCTACGCTAGTATTGAAGTATGCTCGTAATAAAAGGCTACTTTCAGCGAAAGGTGAGAAAATCTATAAACTATCAACAGACAGTCTATAACTATAATCAGCATGAGAGATTTTGTTCCGAAGCATTATTATGTAAAACACAATAGAGCAGATTCAATAGTTTATACCACAAATAGTTTGATATATCCAGATATAAGGTATTTAATCTTCATACTATGTGTACATATTACATCAATAGTAACGTAATATAACGAAGTCACACTGATTATTACAACACATTACATACAAAATAACCTGCTGCAAGGAGTGCATAAATGTAATGATTTATATTACACTGTTAAATTTTGATGCAAAAAAAAAAACTAATGTAAATACTGATAGACAATGTTCGAGACAAAATATTTCAGCGAGCCAACTGAGGGACTTAAACATAAGAAATTAATACAGGACCCTAAAGAGGTGTCGGGTTTGAGGCTAAATTTAAAGACCAGATACATATCAGTTAAAAACAACATCAAAATGAATGAAATTCCATGAAATATACTATTATTCCCAAAATTAGCAGTAATTAACTAACATACCATTGATATCATGATGAATGTAACTACTCAACCCCTCCCCCCGCATACCGTTATTCTTACACAAAATAATAAGTACAGCTCAGTGGACTTATAGTCAATATCAACATTGTATTAGCTCTCAAACAGTTTTATTAACATTAAAAATTATGCATAAATTAAGCATAGAACACAATGATCACATACTGTACTCTTAATAATATGACCCTAATTTTGTAATAAATTCATTAATGATTGGGTATAAATCACCTTTGGGTTCACTGCAAGTCATAAAATGTGACAGTTTGTATTAAGAAAACATTTCATGCTAACTTGAACACTAGGTAGATACTTGCCAACATAGCCTTCAAACAGTGAAAGTAAACAAAATCAAACAAGGCCACAAAAATTATTTTTTCCTCACAGGAGTTTAACTTTGCACCAACAGTCAGGGACATTTTGAAATTTTCCAGCTTTGTAGGACCACCGACATACCATAGGCTGGCTGGGCAGCTTCCTCACGAGTGAAATTTGTATGGACCCAAAATTTGTATGGACCTGGATAGAATTCGAACTCACAGCTGTGAGGGATTTACAGTACAAAAACATACAGACCACAAACCATACTAGACAAAATAAATGATATATACATGAATCTTAAATTGAAATTAATGTATTGGTAGTCTGGGTTAACATATGGAGGAGAAGAGATTGAATGACGAGTGAACAAGAACGTGTAAACATATATCAATGTTGCTGAATATCTAATTATTGCCCAATAATGAGGTCCAATATCTCACTGAACAAACTTGAAATCATTAAATAAATATTCAAACAATGAATGAACTGGAAAAAAAATATAAGAAAACAAGGTTACAGTGAACTCAGAAACAGTCAAAATCAAATACCAAGGATGATGAAGAACAGTAAATTTCAATAATACGACCATCTTAGAGACCCTCAAACAATGGTCGTAATAATGAAGTGGTCCTATTGTCAAGATGAATTATAGGCAAGTTATTTGAAGCCAGTCCGAAAATAAGTGGGCCCTATAATATGGTGGTCATTATATTGAAGTGGTCCCTATTTGAGGTTTTACTGCAGTCATTTTCCATTATACCAATTTATTTATTTCATTAATAATGATAGAATAATATATGGATACAATAAAGAAATTATTTAGGTCCCTAGGAATTCACTATAACTGAATTCTCTGAATGTCATGACAAAAGATTATATGGAGAGCAGGAAACATGCTAAAACAGCAAAAACAAATTTTGGGAAACAACACTTCCTACTAAGGAAGTAAACATTGAAACTGGAACCAAATAACAATGAATGATTATGATATTTACAGTTCAAGGATTCATATTAAGTTGGCAGCCAATGTTCCTTATTATTTAATGTAAAATTAATTGATACAAAGATGCCAAATGTGTATGAGTTTATCATTATCATATACACAAATATTTTTGATGTTATCCAACTGAAAAGATTTGTGTATGAAACCAACTTTCCTCCTAATTTTATTGTAAATTTGACCCTTTGGTACAAATTCTCAAGAGTCAAAAGCTTTAATATACTGATTTCATGAGTCAAATTGCTGTTTAGGGTCAAATGAATGCTCTGTCAAGGTCAGGGTTTGAATTTTTAATGAATGGATCATGTAACTGCAAACTAGCAATTTTTGAAGGAATTGAGGCTTATCAAGCCTATTCATACATTGAACAGGATATAATATACAACCTTCCAGCACTGAGAGAATATCACATATTGCAATATTTTTATCTATAAAAATTACAGAACTTTTTATCCCAGAATTATGTAGAAGCCAGAAGCCACTGAGAAGAGCCGCATGGAAACATACATCTTGAATTCTATCCAATTAGACTTAGAGCACCTGGTCATGGGTTTCATTTTCAAAATATTTTTCAGATGGAACACTTATAATGATAAATATCAGAAAAATCCATCATATACAATACTCATACATGAGCTGATTGCCAGATAGATTCCTGATACCATGATAACAACAATTTTTAATATACTTTAAAAATAAAATTACATCTGATCTTGTCTGCAATATTTTAATAGAAATATTTTGCATTTTATATTAAAATGACATACAGCAAAATATTCAAAAATAGATCTACATGCCTAAGACAGAGTTCATGTTATACTTGCCAACAAATACATCCATTCTATATATACAGTACCATGTGTTCACTGTTGGTATCAAGTTTGTATATTAATCCTATTTATCTGGAATTATTAGAGTGATGAGTTGTTATCACTGAGTTTATCATAGACTTGATGAAAACCAATTTTATCACGATAAAATGGAGAAAAAAATCAAAAATAAAGACATTCATCCCCCCCAATTCCTGACCTAAAAATTCCAAATTTTCGCACCACACCATGAATTTTTTCCCATTTGGACCAGACCTGGACCGTTTCACAAAACTGCCAAAAATAAAAATCACTGCAATAACCAAAGCACAGAGTATGTGTTAAAAGTCAGAGAGAGAGGGCCACTTTGGTCAAATGGTTCAAGTCTCTGACTACTAATCACTAGTCCCTCATCACTGTCAGGCTAGCTTACGGAAGGTCAGTGTTTCTACCCAAGTTTACAACTGGGGTCTTCCTCCATTTTTAAAACTGGAAAATTCCTCCATTTCTAAAACTGGAAAATCGATAAATAACCAAGTCTGAGATGTTAAACTCTTGAGAAAATAAAAGTCAAAAGCTCAAATCATTTATGATACTGTTAGCTCTAAAATGTACGAACACTCATGAGTCTGAATACAAAAAATTGCCAAGTCAGTTAAGTCTAATATAGAGGCAGTACAATACAATCCTTAGATTACAATTACTGGTGCTTCTAGACAGCAGATGGGAGTGTTGTAATTTGAATGTGTCATGCATGCCATTAATTTAATAGCCAATACTGGTGATTGCATACAGTAGTAACCCAGTCTAAATCCACTTTAAGATATTATAACACTGAATGATACAATGCCAGTCTATTAAGACCAAAAAATGTGTGTCTGAGGGGACCCAACACTTGCAAAAAACCCCCTCTTACCCTTGATGTTATGAAATGTTTGGTTTTTATTAACTGATAAATGATTAAGTCAGTACAATGATTTCAGTGAAAAAAAAACTTAATTCCTACCCTACCTAGCTATCAGACGTGTCCCTAAACACACAAGAATTTTTGGCCTATTGCATCTTTCAGAAAAAAAAAGAATTCCCAAAACACTTCTCTCAGACATTATAATGATCAAAATTCATTGATCTGACAGGATATCAAGAAGGACATAACAAGCCAACATAGAAACTAATGTATTAGCAGCTATCAACATATAAACCTGAAGTGGCATAAAAGAGAAGATAGAAGAAAACTCATTGGTACAATATTCATAACATACTTTAGTATTCCAGAATTAAAGATGGGCAATATTGAGATATGAAGGAAGCATGGGCCAAACTTAAGACCATAAGTATTAATATGTGTGATAAGAGCAACATATGGTGGGTATCAAATTTTTGTTTGCTTTTTAAAGTAAATCAGTTTATGGACTTAGATCTTTTATCAGTTTATGACAACAATGTGATCTTTTTCTGAGAAAAAAAGGTCAAAGGAATGCCTGGAAATTACCAAAGTAAGATGTCCCATAGGTTGAATGCTTGAATATTCAATGTTTCTGTTGCATTTTGTATATTTTGATATTTACTGAAGACAAATGCAAGTAATTATTTAAAATGCATAAAAGACAAATTACTGACACATACATTTATAAGTTAAAGGCACAAAATTATATGTAACACAGGTTAGACCTTTTTAGAATTGGGCAATTTACAGAGAAATCAATAAATGCCTCCATTTCTGATTTAATATAAATTGAAGTTCAGAAATCCATTAGGCAAACGAATTTGTCAAGTCCACAACACAACATCAACTTGCTTAGTATTGACTGGAATCAGAGGTTTGGCAATAGTAATGCCACATTCAAAAAATTTATATTTTGTAAGTAATTTTAAGTTAATATTCTTCTACAAATCGGAGCCATATGTTGTTAAGGCCTAAACAAAAATAGGTTTGTTACCTGTTACATGCCCAAAAAAATATGGGTCAGTAGGTGGGACTTTTTTCTTTTATGTTTTTTTTTACAAATATCGGCAACACTGTTGTGAAAATTACAATATAACACTGAGATTTGGATGTCATAACCAAACCTATTTTTTAGGCCTAAAGAAAGTTTGAAACAAAAAAGCCGAAAAATGTTTAACTGGACACTACTTTAGGCATAAACGACCCATCCACTCAAACTGAAGTTGGCTTGTGATATTGGAAGATCTTGTATCAATGGATGCTTAACCAGATCTGGCGGTGTCATTCTGATGCCAGGCTTGAGAGATGATAGATCATGCAGCGTAAGAAATAATCCATAGCAAAGGCAGCTGAGGCCCAAATAAGCCTGAACAGTAATTACTTTACTATTTACATTTGGTCATCAGACCACAAAGCCTTAGTATTATTAGGACTCATTCATACATTTCATATTAATTATCATTCATCAATAGGCAATCAAATGATAAATCATTAAACGTAACCAGTATTTCCAAGAAATAACAATTAGTGATCATAGAGCAAGAAATATTGTATGATGCATGTCATTAAACAATCTACATGTTATGCAATTCAGTCTAGATTGATGTGCTTATAATTATTTTCTGTTATTTAATTTGTTGGTCAACACACAAAAACTTGTAGGCACTTCAAATGGCTGAATGCATAGAAACATCTGCAGAGAATGTTTACATAGCAAATGCATCCAGAGAATTGTTACATAAAAGAAATATGTAAATTTTCACCGATCAGAAAAAAACAAAATTCACCAACACTATTACGGAAACAGGATTTATTCCGACTTGCGATTTTATGTTCAGAATGTTTAAATGAACAAGGGAGGTAATCATCTCTTATAGCCAATTAAATCGTGTTCAATGTTACGTTTCAACACGCTAGCCGAAAATGTAAGCATAATTTACGAGGAACATAGAATGAAAAACAATTGAACGCAAACTGTTGGATTTCAAATGTAAAATCGAACAAATGTAAAAGCGAATGAATGGAAAAAACAATATTATTACTCACCGTTCCAGATCAAAATTTCAGACAGCCGCCTTACCGGAAGTAGTATTCCGAATGAAGCCACTGTCAAAATTCACTTCCTGTTTACATTAGTTACTTATTTCTCCGCGAGCAGCTGAGTTTTGCAGGTAATTTGCCGCTTGTCTGGTTTGTCACAAGTGTAGCATTTATTGTATGTAGAGTATCGTTTAGCATTTGCTTATACCTGAAACGTTATACTTGTCAACTTGGTATAATTCTTTTATTTATAATCCTATCTGTGGCTAGTTAAAAATGAGAACACTGAAAATTGTTGGACAATTCGTGTTTATTGTTTTACGGAGGTTAGATTGCTAGTTCATTGTGGGACACTTTCGGCATCATTGGAAAAGTGTAGTGACTATTTTGTCTTGTTCGATATTCCTAAAGTCTAACACTCTCTGACATAATCAAAGAAAAAAAATATTAGATCATGACTATTATTTAAAATGGCCACTGATAAACTGAGATAAACTTTTTCCGAATTGCATTTTGCAACAATATTTCCAAAAATTGTAACCAAACAAGATGAGACACTTAAAACTGTTGCAATTTTCAGTTCCATTACTTGACATCAAGTGAAATGCAATCATGTTTCTTCGTTGGCATTAAAGACTAACTCATAATATCAAATGTTTCATTCAGTTCATATATGTCATCTCCAGTCTCTAGCTTTGGTGAATTATTTAAGAGCATTTTCTTACCATTTACACAAAAGCTTTGTCTGGAGTCGGGATAAAAATTGCTGGATTGAAATTGAACTAATGAATCAATTTTACCACAGTTAAAATGTCCTTGCAAGTAGAGTGGGTAGAAAGCAGAGTTTACATCTTATTAAATGTTTAATTTAAAATGTCATAACTATTATGATTATTTTAAGATTCCTCCATTGCTTTTAAAATGTTTGATGGTGTAGAAAATATTATTAGTTATTATTAGATTTCTAATATTAAATAATTTTTGTTTTTATCGTTACAGCTGATAACAAATTCACAGTATGGGAGACATTAAACCTAGGCCTTATCCAGGATATAATCCTGGAGGTGAAAGTTGTACACCAAGACCTGGAGCTAGAGTAAAACCTGAAGCTGAAGAATTTGCTAACAGGGGTCGTGGGTCACTTGATTTATTCTCATCTTCACCGAAGTATGTTGATGAACCTATGCCAGAGCCTCGTTGTCCTGGATATGATGCTAAAAATAATTATGAAATGGGCCGTCATGGAACAGTTAATAAATTATTATATGGACAGGCAACTCCACGTGTCGATGATGCAGTACCTCGTGTTAAGAGTGAGGCTCGTCCTATTGCAGAAGGACACCAAGGAAAGGCAACTTCAGCGCTGTTTAATTCTTACGGGAATTTACCTACTGAGGAAGCACCTTTAGCAAGAGTTAAACCTGAGGCGTCACAAACTGCTGTGCAGCATAAGGGAGGTAGAATGAACAATTTACTGCATGATCCAAATAAAATACCTTCCTCAGCACGTGCTGTTCCAAGAGTAAAAGCTGAGGCAGCACAGAATGCGGACCTTGACCGTGGTGGTCAAATGAATAAAACCATTCATAGCTATGGATCTAATTCATCTCGTACACAGTATCCCCCACGTGTGAAACCAGAAGCATCAGATAATGCTGAGAAGGGGAAAGGTTATATGGGGACTTTAATGGGAAAGTATGGAAAGTTACCTCTTGATGAACAACCATCAATGAAAGTACGAGGCGAAGGAGGTGATAATGCTAACCTGGATCAAGGTGGCAGGATGTCTCGCCTCATGCATGAAGGAAGCCGTTTACCACAGGATCCAAAACCACCACCCAGAGCTAATAGTAAAGCAGCAAAACATATTCTTAGAGCAAGTCGTGGACAAATAGGAAAAATATTTGCAGAACAGGGTAAAAGACAAACAGTTTCAAAGGCAGGTGTACAATCACACGGACCATTGAGAGTTTATTAAGATATATATGACTTACATTCTGTTTATTTGTCATGTTTTGCAAGGATATAAATGGGAAATAATCATGCTTGGATTTTCAATCAGCTTGTCAGAATACTGTGTGAGAATTGACCTAAATATTTTTACTTTATTCAAATTTATTGTTTCATGATGGATTTTAATTAAACTACTATATGGGGAGTGAACGATTAATGTTTAATGATGATCCAACTTCAGAAATGTCAGTTTAATTGAGACCTTACTTAACAAAGTAGTTTAAACAGAATTTAAAACAATTACTGTAATAAATTTTGTTATTTCAATGTTTTCACACTAGAATTACTGCAAATCTACTTTTATGTGGTTGCTTAGATTATGTGTTTAACTATAAAGTTATTGTTTATATTAGGCATAAAAAGAAGAAATGTTTTTTCTGGTTACCCTACATACCCTAATTTCCCCCAATGACTAGATTTAATTAGGCCAAAGGAATGGCACATCCACTTTTTTACCTTTTGGCATGATTAGAATTTCAACAGCAGTATGCAAGAATAATAAAAAAAAAATAAAAAAAAGAAATTTCTCTACCTACCTACCCTATTTTTAATCAGCATGTAACCAGAAACAAACACTTTTTTTACACTTTATTGTTCATAGTTTACTGTCTAGACATGCCTTAGATGTTGAAACTCACTCTTGTAGGTTGTTAGTTTTGTTTTATTGTCATTTATCTGATTTTAGTTTATAATGATTTTTGGTTAAAGTATTTGACTTTTATTTTAGGTGTAATAGACTTATGGGTCATTCTGTACTGTACAACATACATCTTATATTATGCTTCATTGACTATCATATCTGTATATATTGTTATCAACTTTTTATCCACTTTTTCTCTTCTATTAAAATGCTGGATTGTCATTTTCTACATGAAGAAATTTTATTGTGTGACATCTATGACAGTATAAGATTCCATCATGCTTTTTGGGGGGGGGAAGTAAAAAAACAACACATTATGAGTTTTCATTATGTCCATCAACAAGAGACTAGAAATAAGAAATACACATGGATATTTACCCATTAATGTATTTAATGATATTGTTGCTGAAATTTTCGTACCAAAAAATTAATGAATGAAATTTGTTGCTTTATATTGTTTGTATGATGTGAAATTTTGTGGCCTAATGTGCCCAAATTGTTGTATTCATCTAGAAACCTGAGATATATCTGTGATATGTTACATTTCTCGTGACAGTTGGAACAGTTTTAAAATTATGTACCAATACTCTGACTTAAGACTGATTGTCTTAACTCAGTTTTGTTTACTAAGCAGTTCAACTTTATTCTCAATCTGTTTCATTGTCTGTGATATCTGAAATAATTTCATATTGATATTTTAATGAGTCACTCATTTTTGTCTCAAAATAATATCGTGCAATATTTTTTATCGGATTTCAATACTGAGACAATGCAATTGATATCATTTGAAATTCAGGGAGTCCAATTACATAATGCAATGCTTTAATGATCTTATTTATCCACCATCTCACAGTAATGTTTACATGATCATTGAAAAAGGGTATAATCTCTTGAAGGACTTTTCTGTCTATGAATGGAGCATGTATGCTAAAACTTATGTTCATCCATTTCCTTGTATGTCTTTGTCATTGATCTTGATTGATTAATTGATGGATCGATCGATGGATCAATTGATCGATGGATCAATCGATCAATTGATTGAACAGTTCTTTCATCTTGTATGCATTTATTGCTAAATGTTTTTCAGGCCTTCCTAACTTGCTTGTATATCTACACAAGATGTACTCATTCTGATGTATATTTTTGTAAAATACAGGGCTCGACAAATCCACTCGTCCGCTCGTAATTACGAGAAAAAATTGACTCAGGATGTGTTGAAATTGCTGTAGAACTAGTTAATATTATTAGCTGGTTGTCCTGCAGGACGAGTTGCCTGAGAAAGAATTATCAAGCCCTGAAATATTGCGAAAGTGTAATTATCAATAATGAGCATTACTGAAGTGGGCTATTTTGGCATTGTCTATTTATCAGACAATCTATTGACTTATTGTGTTTTCAATTTGTGCTATTTTATACTTATGTGATAAAATGCATTTTGTATCCTGTGTTCAAATGTTCTGGACATATTTTATGCATCTGTAAATGTTTTCTCCGTAAGAATAAGACTCTGAGGGGATTTAAGCAAAATGTAATACAATCGAACCTGTGTTTGCTGCCACCTACGAATTAAGGCCACTCTGTGAATAAAGGCCATTCTTTGGAAAATCATCATTAATTATTTATGACAAAATGACCTAATAAAGGCCATCTGTCAATACAGGCCACATTTTGTCTCCCAAGGGGCGACCTTCATTCACAGGTTTGACTGTATTCATTTCAAGATCTGTTATTATCAATAGAAGTGTTCTCAAAATTCTATGAATCTTTGTCATGCTGTGTATAATATCTTTAGAAAGTAGCTGACAAAATCCATTTCTCTAGGCCTCTGTCTTATCTGCTCTGTCACACTCTGTCCATCATGAACTATTCTCATTAGGAATCCTTTCTGTACCTGTTCCTTGTTGGAGCAGACATTTATAAGTACAATTTAGTAGAATGAATGATGTTTTAGTTTGTAAGCCTAATAGCATTATAGATATTGTTTCATCTGTTTTTGTCATTAGAAAAAAATCATAATACTTATGGTATACTACAAGAAAGCAATGTAAATTATACATGTACATGCTTCTGTTTTATTGTATATAATTATGATATTGTAGATTAAACTTATATGTGACAGATATATGACCCCTTTATGTAGATATTAAATAGTTTCTATTACATGATTTTGTTTTTGTCTTTATTTGTCTAAATTCTGCAATACAATTTGATAATCATTAAATTATATTTAAAACATGAAAGTAACACTGTTATTCATTTGATACAAAATTCTAATGTTATATAAAACAGCATATACACATAAATCAAATCAGCACATACTTCATGCATAATTTTAGCTCATCTAAATGTAGTCCATTACTCAAGCAAATTAGCCCAAGCAAACTTTTTTTTCTATCATGAAATATGATATTCACATGAAAATATACATATCCGATAAATGTCAGAAGATTTTTACAATAAGTTACAAGTATACAGTAGGTTAGAGCCCCCCCCCCAACTAGAAATCCTGGATCCGCCAATGAAAATTCTAGTATTGGCTGTGTGCATTTTTGGAATCAGGACAAAGTTGAAATATTCGAATAATCATATGTTCAATTTTTAAACTTGTCCATGGAATATCATCATCATTTCCTTCAAAACATTTGATAAGATTTACAAGTAAAATGAGGCTATCTGATAATGTCCAAGGAGTAAATTTAAAAATGTTTCATATAAATATACGTATTTGTCCAAACAAATTTGTGTCTAATAATATATATAAACTGCAATTAATGTGTTTTTACTAGGATTACAAAATTTGCTTACAATTATAAATACATTACAAATGAAGCAAGATAATAAATATTGATTCTATTACATTCAAAATCTGACACAGATATCACATTTTAAAGTAATCGGACACTCTCATTGTGTAATTAGTACATCTGAAGAAACCTTCCAGCTTACATTGAAATGTATATTCATTCAAACTGAGAAATTGCTTATAACAAACACATAGAAATAAAAATAACAGCCAATTAATGCTTGATTTCATTTCAATGCAAATTATTCCAAAAACGGGCCTTATATAAACATGTACATTGATTCCTTAAAGCAAATAACTCTTGCGCGATTTTAAAATCTTGAAGACCAATTCTTAACACATTGAAAGCATTATTTGAATTCTCAAAAAGCCTAGAGTAATTCTTGAAACTTCGTGCATATCCTAAAATGTGCACGGCATATGAACATGGCATTCTGCAGTCCGTACAAGTGGCTTCACTTTACAGCACGGGCTGTTCTAAACTGGTACCCGTTGACTGTGGTGTACAGAGACATGGAACGAGGACCAGTGTAGGTCTGGTTCTCGACTGGTCCCCCTTCCACGTTGTAGTGCACCAAAGGTCTCTAACCAGAGTCAACAGTTTAGGTTTGCGCTTGCATGCGGGCATATCGTTATAAATGGACATCTAAGGATTTAATAACCCCTAGGGAAGTTGCGATTTGTCCCCTTTCTTTGTATGTGTGTTTTGAAAGCATTTTGGGGAAGGTCAGGGGGATTTTTTGTGCGTTGCTTATTATGGAAATCTTTTTTTCTATATTTGATAAATAAATTATAAATAAATACTGACAAAAACGACCCTGAAATCAACAAAACTTCTTTGCAAATAATTCCAATATTCCGATATTGGTAAGCGAGACAAACCGTCAAAGCTTAGAGCATTCACAAAACTCCTAACATTGTTATTTCCCTTGGATAATTGTACGATACCTGGTTCCTATTGATTCTGGAGTGTAAATACCTTGAAATATCATTTTGCAGCATGTTACGGGACTAATTTGTCACACTGCGAATAAAAGTACCAATTTACACTTTGACGTGTACAGTTAAATTATAATGTATAAGACGTGACGTTTTAATATCGTGTATATATATATGTATATATACACGATATTAAAACGTCACAGATTACTGTGCACATATTTTGTATCAACGTATAAATATAGATTTAAAGGTTGTGCAATCTATGACTGGCTTAGCTGTGCAGATACTTCGTATAAATACTTATGAGAATTTATTCAGATATATCCACAGCATTGAGGATCATCACTGCGGGATCGAATCCCGTGATCTGCTAGCGCCATCCAGTCGCATCTTTTTTAAAATAATTTTATTTATTTCAAAGTCAACGAACTACACAATGAATATTTAAAGTATATTGAGTTAAATTTAAATACATTTAAATGAAATATTCGTTGAACATTATTTTGATATCAAATAATATAAATAACGTAGAGATTTAGGGATTCATTTAAGTTTTAGCGTTTTTAATCGATGAGAGGTCAAAAAATATTTTTATGCAATTATATGGAAATCTGAGTATATTTGTCAGGTTTCATGGAAACTGAACTATCAATAATTATTTTATTTTTCAGGTACTGATGGAAGAAGTGTATGCATACATGTAATATATGAAAGTTGGAACTACTTTTACGATATAACCTGCGGTAAAAGCTTTGGTGCACACAATATGATATGTTTTTAGAAGTTAATTTAATCGAAATACAAACAAGCCCAAATCTATACAGTACGAATTGGAGATAAGATATATCTTAGATCAATATAATTGTGCCATTTTCGTAAAAAAGTTCCCAGTTTCAGCTTGTAACCAGCCCGACAATTTTTCAGCCTTCCGACCATGAACATTTTTTTGATCTCGAACCATTTTTTATTGAACTAGATCTACATGTATATCTCCGAACTAAAAAAAAACATATTTGAAAAAAATGCCGACCTACATTCTCTATCATTTTGGTGGGGATGTTGGTGAAAAGGTAATTTTTGGCCTATTTTTTGCTAAAATTGGATCATAGAGAATTGTTCTAGTTGCGCTAATCAATCGTTTATCCTTATTTCATTCTCCTCGTAACTTATGATTATATTTATTTTTATGATGTGACTATATCACGTACAAAATGACTACATCATTAGAGAATCTCCGTGATCCAGTGGTTATGATCTCTGACTAGTAATCACTAGTCCCATACCGCTGTGAGTTCGAAGCCCACCCGGGACCAAGTTTTACATGTAAGGAATTCGAAGCTTTAAGCTAGTTTACGGGAGGTAGGTGCATGGTTCTACCAAGGTGTACGACGAGGATCTTCTTCCGCCACATAAGCTGGAAAAATCGCCAAATGACCATAGTTGTCGGTTCGATCTTAAAACCCATGAAACAACAATTGCATCTGATTTATTTAACAAAAGATTGTCTGCAAAACATCAGTCGTGAAGTTTTCATTTGACTGACGTAAAGTAAATTAATCTATCATTTTAAGATTTTTTTTCAATTGATTTGGTCCATACATTGAATTCTAATTAAAAAGTTAAAAACGAACTGTACCCCCGACTTAAACAATATATCAGGGTATATCAATGTACAATGTATATACACACGATATTTAAAACGTCACGGATTACTGTGCACATATTTTCTAACAACGTATAAATATAGATTTAAAGGTTGTGCAATCTATGGCTGGCTTAGCTGTGCAGATACTTCGTATATACTTACCTGATTACTTGTGTTTCTTACAACTTTGGGGATCATCACTGCGGGATCGAATCCCGTGATCTGCTAGCGCCATCCAGTCGCATCTTTTTTTACATTTTCTTTCTTATTTTTCTTATAATATTTAAGCTTGCGATGTGGACAGTGAATAAAATTATGAGTGAAATTTAAATATAGGCCTATTTAATTGATATCAGATGTAGAGTAGATATTAGGAATGTAATGAATTCTAGGATTTTCAAATGAATTTTAGGATTTTCAGCGTTTTTAATCGATGAAATGACTCGCTATAAAATATTCTGTATGCTAATATGAGTATGTTTTTGTTAGGTTTCATGGAAACTGAGGTGTATACATCCGTAAAACATGTTGTATGTTACGGGTATTGATGACGGAAATGTATAATTTGTATGAATTGGAACTATAATTGTGATGTAATAACTCGCGGATATGCGGTAAAAGTATTGAAGCACACAATATGATATGTTTTTACAGTTAATTTAATCGAAATACATGTATACACACACCCCAAACTAGAAAACATCAGTCTTGCAGATAAGATAAACAGTCAAAACCTGTAAAAAATGCCACCCTTGAGGAAGATAAAATGTTACCTTTATTGACAGGCGGCCTTTATTCGGAGGACAATTTAAATAATCCGAGATGGCTTTTCAAAGGATGGTCTTTATTCACAGGGTGGTCTTTATTCGGAGGTGGTCTCAAACACAGGTTTGACTGTATCTCAGATCGTGCTATTGTAGTAAAAAAGCCCCCGGTTTTCGCTTATCGCCCGACAAATTTTTTTGCCGACACTGAACTTATCTCGGTCTCGATCCTTTTTTTTGTCTTGCCAATATTTTCATCTCCGAGCTAAAAGAATGAAAAGTTTTGCCGACATACATAAACTACATTTTGGAGGGATGTTAATGAATAGGAGATATTTTTTGTGGATTTTTGCTAAAATTTGACTTTTGACAATTGTTCTGGTTGCGCCGCTCAATCGTTATGTTTTCATTTTATACTTTTTAAGCTTATGATTGCATATTTTTCTGTACAATGATTGGACTAAATTATTTGCTGAATCTGATAAAAAAAGGATATCGGCGTCTAATCAGTCGTGAAGATCATATCGGATTGGGGCGAAAGTAAACTTATCTTTCATTTTGATAATTTCCTTTACATTGATTTGCTCAATACAGTGAATTCTAATTAAGAAGTTAAAATCGATTATTGTCATCGACTTAAGCACATTATACATACATAAGGGTATATAGACCCATGTACATAAATGCATGTACAACATAAATACTGTACGTCACGGTTTAATGTGCACATATTTTTACGGAGGTATAAATATAGATTTAAAGGTTGTGCAATCTATGACTGGCTTTGCTGTGCAGATACTTCGTATAGTTAAGTATTTGTTTCCTTACGGTCTTACAATTTGAAGATCATTATTGCGGGGTTCAATCCCGTAATCTGCTGGCGCCATCCAGTCGCATCCTTTTTTTTTTTTTAAAAAAAATACTAACTTTTAGAATTTATATTTTTTAGGGGTACAATTTAAACTGTGAATAAATTGTTAGATGAAATTTAAATGAATGTAATATGAAAACGCGTCGATTATTATTGTGATAAAAAGTTTTAATGTAGAGATTAAATAAAACTTGACCCAATGTAGAGATTAGAGATTCAAATAAGTTTTTGAGGATTTTTTTACGTTTTTAATCCATGAAATGACTCGACATAAATTCATACGTATTAAAACACCATTATTTTCGTTACGTTTCTTGGAAACTAGAGCGTATACATGTATATTTGTGAATAATTATTGTATCAAGTAGAGGTACTCATACAAATATGTTAAATATATAACAGTCTACCATTTTTCTTTGGGTTAACGACGGATAAACAGCCAGATTCATTCAGCGATTTTTCGACAGAGGAAGACCCCAGTAAGATTTCCAGGGCAGAACCACATCGTTAACATCTCGGTATATATTTAACAGGTATACGGAAATCCCCGATGTTTCACGAATGGACAGCCAATCACATGACTGTATTTTTTTGCAAAATTTTGTTCGGCAAAATACAGTTTTCCCATTTTCGGGAAAAACTGTTCATCTACCAAAAAATAATAACATTACATTGCGCTTTTAGTCACATTTTTGCCCTAGCCTCGTTCTCTACCGGAAATGATGGCTATGATAATGGACAACTAAATACATGTACATCAACTGAAAGGCTTTATTGCATAAAAAGTCAGCATTAATTTGTACATGTTTTCATCGTGTCAATAAGTGGTAACAGCAAATTTCCGAGTTGCGCACCCACTCTCCATAGTGAAAAAATGCCATAGTCGACACTAAAATAACTATGATTAATCGTTAGTGGTTGATTAATCACACTTTTCATATTTATGTCAACCCGGAAGTAAATAAGAACTGTGAGTACCTACTTAAGTAGATGAGTATGTGGTAATTTTTACATGTCTCATAGGCGGATCAAGGATTTCTAGTTGGGGGGGGGGAAATGAACAAGTAGGCTGGGGGTCCAGGTCCAGGGCGAATTGTACGTAATGTCATTGCGTTACTGTACTCGCAACATTTTTTTTGACATTTATATATACTTTCATGTTACATATATTATATATTTCGTGATAGAAGAAAACCTTTGCATGGGCAATTTTATCAGACACATTGGTGGATCCAGGGGGGGGGCGGACCCGGCGTACGCCCCCCCCCCCTGGATCCACCAATGTGTCTGATGCAATGCTGAATCTTTTTATCACTTAAAATATGGTTTGTTAGTTATCAAAGACCACACTATATAGTAAGAGGAAGTTATGTAATGTGAGATCAAAAGCTCACGAGCGTCGACATTGCTATATTTAGATACAGCAAAACTCGGTTATAGGGAACTCGGATATAGTGATGTATAGGGATATAGTGAAATAATTATTTTCGCTTGTCCACGCCCTTTTTTACTTCATTGTTATGAACATAGAGAAATTTTGATAAAGTGAACTAAATGTCCGCAGGATAATTCACTACCAGGTCCTACTGAATTGATATCTCTACACGAAATAAATGAACTAAAATTTGACCGCATTGTGCTAACCCTAAACGCGGAGGAAAACGGAACCAAGGATAAAATACTTTTAGGGGCCTACTTAAACGGCAAGGACATGAAAGGGTCCGGAACCAGGAACTTGACAAGTGAACTGTTCATGAGGAACAAGTGAAATTATGGTCATGAGTGATGGCCACAGTTTTATATTTACTTCGCCTAAAACATGGGCAAATCCCCGAGTTGTAATCGCATTTTTACATTAATGTTATATAATATAAACGTTAATGTGACTCTGGTATATAAGTGTATCGTTAGGTCTACGGGCCTCGGGTTCGTGAATTCAGACACCGGGATGGCAAATCGGTCAAGGCCATTCGTCATACACCGCTGATCATTTATGTGGCCTTGTGCCTGTGATATTTCAAAAAGAAATTACATGTACTTTATTTTTCCCCTGCCTCCCTAACCCCGCTGGGCTCCGCCTATGAGATAATTGTAAACAATGACTGTTTCATCACGATAAAAGTTATTATATTTCCATTAACCAAGACAACAAGTCTCAAAAGCGCTTATTTGTTGTTTTCAAACTTCAATTGTATTTAGGATACGGCAAATTTCGGATAAAAACTCCAATTATTTTTGTCTTGTTCACACCTTACCTCGGTGGGATAGTAAAATTGCAATAAAATCCCAAAATTTAACTCCAAATTGCCAAAACGTTCAAAGTATAAATGTCACAGAATGCGACCCCTTTCTACTGAAATAGTATCAGTTGAATGGGGTCGTAATTTGTTACAATTTTTCATTTAAGAATAACTAAATGAATGAAAAGTTTCCCAAAATCTGTCGGCTTCATTTTTAGATAATAATTTTTAGACGTTCTAGATAAAAACTCTTAATGTGTCGACATTTCGATAACGGAGATGGTATTACATTGTTTTAAATTACAGCCAAACACTTCATATTTTATATCAATTTTGTGTGAGGATTATATCGCCTATATTATCAAAATAGCGTTCAAGTGATGCTTTTAAGTTTTGACAAATATTTGAAAGATGACTCTGTAGAGTTTCGTTTATAACCTTACCCGTGTATTATTCATGCATAAAGCAAGGATGATAATTTATTATGATCCTTAGGCCTTACTTAAAAAAAGTTGGCGACCCAACTTTTAACAGTACCTAGGTAAGTATATGTATGTATTCTTATCTTTTTTGTAAACAACATATGCTTGGACAGAAAACGTAAGTTGGAATAAAAACGAAAAATCATTTTTTGGTCAGAGTAATTTTTTATCCGGGGATTTTTGTATGAGCTGGTCGCGTAACTCTGGGTTTCCATTAGACGTCAAAATTTTAGGGTAAAAAAATTACACTTGACTGGTGATAATTCAAAGAGTCAACAAAATTTCCTTCTAATTTTATTGTAAATTTGACCCTTTGGTACAAAATTTCACGAGTCAAAAGCTTTATTTTACAGATTTCAAGAGTCATGATAGTGTTTTAAGGGTCAAATGAAAGCCTTGTAACTGCAAACTAACAATTTTATAATGACGGCGTTGTTATCACTATTTTATTGAGCAGGTCAACAGCCTTAGTTTAAAACAGACAAATTAACGATAAATTTTATGGGCACGTTTACAACCGCTTCATGTTTTAAGTATGCATGAAGTGTTCGGTTAATAAAACAAAGCAAGAACTGAATATCGAACTGAATTCTAAGCCACCATTTTTTATAAAAATGATCATATTTAATAAACCGATTACGTAATTTTAGATAAGTACATGGATATATATACCTTGTGATGATACTAGTGTTCGCGTACAATGTATTTGTATACCTTTACACAAATTTCAGCCGTAAAACATCGTTATCACGACCGTCGATATCACATTGATATTACAAGTATCGATATCTCGAGTATCGATACAACAAGTATCGATATCACAAGCATCGATATCACGAGGACTCCTCGCATTCTCATCAATTTTATCTTACGGAAATAGCGTACATGTACTGAGTTTAATGTGCTAATAATTAACTTCCTGTTTCAATCTTTGTTTTATTCAATGAACATGCTAATAATCTTTAGGGGTAATCGCACTCCCGCTTAAGGTAGAGCGTCATGTCTACGGAACTCGGGTATATGAGTTCGAACCCTTGGTTCAGCCCATGTTTTTTGTGACGATTTGGTTTAATACATAGTATTTGAAGTCATTATCGAAGATCATGTGGAGAAGTTGGTAGTCACATGTGGAGAAGTTGGTAGTCACATGCGGAGGACAAGGTTAGTACTGATGCAGACTGAAGTCACTCCAGGAAATTATTAAGTTAGCAGTACGCCGATGTATACTGGAATTCCGAAAAAAATTATGGGAAATCCTATACGTATTTATCATGGGTCTGTCTTTCAAGCTTTGAGTATTTTTTTCTCTACTTTTTAATTCAGTTAATGCAGATAAACCCTTTGTAATGTTTTGTAATGTACGCTGTATATATTACATACTTTTATATTGTATTTAACGACATGTGTAGCCTAGATGTCCGGCCATCCCTAAAAATGTTGGTTTACGATTACGCAGTTCGAACTTTTAAGAGTGGGTAGGCAGGCAGGTAAGCATTTTTTGTTAATATTATATGCTTGTACTGGAAACGGAATAACGAACGAACAATTTTTCAAAATTGTTTTAAACAATAATGGTCGGGGGATTTTCCAAGACATGTGTATAATGGTCTCCGACTGGTCGTGTAACTGCCCACGAATAATTTTATATGGATAGCCACATTATTAGCATTTTAGAAAAATTACTATATGGTACGAACATGTAATGGTAACGCCCAATCCGGGCAACACCTAGCATGTCGATATAAACTTCTTACTGAGTAATTGTCACGTAATAACTTCTGTCTGACATTATTCGCCACGCCCGTGGGAACCCAAAGTCGGGTACCTGTGCAATGCTTCAGTGAAGAGAACAAATAGGATCCGATTTTGTTGTTTAAAACTTCATGGTCGATGCCAAAAAGTGGGATCGGTCGCGTAACCATAAATAAGACTACAATTTATTGTCGTTAGAACAGCGTCAATTGGATTTGGCGCTAACAAACGTTTGCAGCGTAATCTGATGGTAGATTACTTAAAAGATAATTCATAAACATTTATAAAAATGGTGTCAATCAGATAACGGTATAATTCTCTAGTGTATGAGATTGCTTGTGCCCTGCTATCGTATAGAAATACTCGGTGTGTCATTTAATCATCATGCATTTAAATTTGTTTTCATGGTATCTTGTCATGTAATCTTGCACGTGTTTGTTCAAGGGCGTTTTATCCATACATTGATGTTTGTTTTGAGAGATACCTCACTTATTGACAACATGTATTTCAGGATATTTTTGTCATGTCGTGACAATCATTTGACCTCACCAGAAAATAAGAATTTGATACCAGTAATCTAATAGACCCAAGCCTCGACTTAGTAAAAAGATTCGTATCAGCTTAATTGATAAAGAACCAACCTGACATGACGTAAAACAATAAACTTTATTCAACAAATAATGCAAAAATATAAAATACATTCAGCTATTTATGTATTTTAGACAATTACGCATGCTTATTGGAACCAAATACTTACCAAATGAATGTAAACGAATTTCGTTGCTCTCGTTCTCGATAATTTTCGTACTACAGAATGAACACCACTCAGAAAGTCATTTATTCAACTAAACAAGACCGTTTCAAGCAGTGTGTATGTTTGCATTATGTCTAAGGGCGTGTGTCAAATAAAACGAACTGAATACAGATAAATAGCTGCCATTACCAACCGGTAACACCATTCCGTGAACAAATGAGAAACTGTCTAGAAGTTGTAAGAATCCATGGTGGAGAGCAAACACTACAGTCCAATATCTCTAGTCCAATATATATAGTCCAGTATATCTGGTCCAATATCTACAGTCCAGTATCTATAGTTCAGTATCTATAGTCCAGTATCTATAGTCCAGTATATCTAGTCCAATATCTATAGTCCAGTATCTATAGTCCAATATCTACAGTCCAGTATCTATAGTCCAATATCTACAGTCCAATATCTACAGTCCAGTATCTATGAAGCACTTTTATTTTAGCTCAGATATGTCGGGTCCTGATCGTCACAGAGGAACATTAATAAGGTCTCGAAATAGGTTCTTTTACCTATTCACAGACTTATGCTCCACCGACTGACCCCACCGGGTAGTTCCTCCCCACACAGAAATCTTGCTTCTGAGAAGATGAAGGATATAAGAAATAACAAAATCGTAATTTCTGACACACATTATTGCACAATTCCTTTTACTTGCAGTTAGTTAAAAAATAAAAACCAAAGTTAAACAAAATACGTACAAAATATACACAAAAATACATGGAAAATGTATACATTTTTTCACAATATTCACATGTAATAGTTTATGAAATTATAAATAAATAGATAATTTAGTTATAAACCAACTGTACAAGAAACAGCCCAGAAATATTATTTTGAAATATAAATATTTATCAACCCCAGTAATTTAAGCTTCATTGTCTCTATAGGCACGAATGTAATACATGCTATATATAACATGTAGAGTGATTTACTGGCAGTAAAAACAGAAAATATTACCTCGACTCTAGACATAGGGTCAATGATAAAGATACTGAAATACGATTCGAGAAATAAAGAAAAGTTGGTCACACAGAAAACATGGCTCATCTCACGAAAAAGCATCAAATAGATCATTTTGTGTTCTGGTCTATTGCCGAGATCAAGAAAAAAAGTTCCCACAGCTGCTGTGGGGCGTGCTGAATGGTAATAAGTAAAAACAATAAAACAAGAAACACCACGACAAAAAAGATTAAACTTAAACATGAAAACCTAAACATATAATTTTTCTTTGCACGCACACGCAAGATATATTTCTCAATATTGTCCATTTCTACTTGACGAAAGCACCCACCTTGCTTTGCTGCCGCCAAAGATTGCTTGGCGTAAGATTCAGCAGCATCATTATCCTCATCCTCATGTAAAACCGCAAAACTTATACACATTACCATAGTCCGCCTCAGTTCCATAGTACCACTATGACGTTTTATTTCTTTTAGTAAGTATTTCGCTCTCTTCTTGTGGGATTTCGTCAACTTCCTCGCATCACCCACTTCAAAATCTCCATTGATATTTAACAAGGCTAACACCATGAATAAAAGTAAGATGCGCTGCCATAGTTTCTGAACATCTTCACGCTCTTCCTGCAAACTTTGCAATGCCACTTCGCCCTCACTCAGCACCTTTTCAAGGAGTTCTTCGCTTGGATTCTTTGAATGAAGAACTCGGTACGTGTATTCAATGTCATGTAGCGCGGAAGTGACCGCAAAACTGGGTCCACAGTTTTCGCACAGGATTTTGACTTGAGCAATATGAGCTTCCGCTTCAGAAACATTCCCAGCCTGTGCTTCTGTCATCGCCATTTTAGAATGATAAATAATTTCTAGAGTTGACTTATCAAGTCCATTTGTCTCTTGTCTATAAACTCCTTCGAGAATAGCTTTCCTTTCATCAACATCTTTATGTTGTTGTATCAACAAAACGAGTGCAGCAGATTTCCTTTCTATTGCGAACTCTTTGTTAGTTAAATCCATGTCATCCTTCGACATTATTGTCACATTTTGTTTCTCAATAATGTCTCTTAGTCTTTGACGAACATCACCACCAAATTTCTTATTGTCAATACAAGTTTTCATCGTTTTGTAGTATTCATGCGTTCGTTTAGAATGCGGCATGTCCTTCTTTGGCAATTTCACATACATCATGGAAAACATTTTCCGTCTCATACTAGCTATCATGTCTTTGTAACCTTCTGATTCAAGTAAGAAACAAAATTTTTCGAATGTTACGGTTCTCAAAATATCCATTACAAACTCGTTTAAGTTTTGTAAAATGTCCGAATATCGACCAATAAGTTGTTCACGTGTATGTTTATCGATATACCCCAACTTATGCATAGCAACTACAATTCCAAGTATATCCACATCTCTCTTTTCGTATGTTGTCATTGCATCAACTACACAGTCAAATTCGTGTTTATTACGTACACCCAGAGGATGAACCATTAATAATTCATTCGCATTGTCCTGATCCAGCTGATACGCCATTTTGAATTGGTTTCCTTTTCTCTTTACTTGACAAGTGTGTACATATACTGACAATCCACTGCATTAATAAACACCATACTCTCTTCTCTCTTTACTGGACATGTACGGAGTTATCCAATTGTTTCAAATGTTGAGAATTAGCTCATATTGTTGAATTAGCCTAA
Source organism: Lutraria rhynchaena (assembly GCA_008271625.1). Classification (NCBI taxonomy): domain Eukaryota; kingdom Metazoa; phylum Mollusca; class Bivalvia; order Venerida; family Mactridae; genus Lutraria; species Lutraria rhynchaena. The sequence goes on along the minus strand of VIBL01000004.1, from coordinate 2,118,014 downwards.
AATATAAAAGTAATGAAATAAAATAATGAAAGAATATACGACATGCCGATTGATTCATTTACGCGCACACTGCTCCCCAAAGAGGACCATTTTATCGCCTCATTATTTGACATTTCACACAATTTTACACGATACATTTATTTTTAAGTGGTGTACCACGACAATAAAAATTAGTTTCAGTTCTTAGAGTATTAGCCATTAAATGATTAACAACCTGTATTTTTTGGTAATGATTTAATATTAGATCCATTTCTTTTAATTACATGTATTTCCGATGAGCCAATTAAACCTGTGAACAAAAGCCGCCAAGTAAGAGGGGAAATATATCGGGCTGTCATCGATTTGAGCAATATCGATATATCAACGATTTTTTTCTGCCGATCGATTTTCTATACAAATTTCCAATCATCGATAATTTGGCAGAGAATTATGATAGAAGCAAAAAGTAAATGTTTGCATTTTGCAGCGGGAAATACCTTCTTTTGGGATTTTCAAATACTGTGTTTTGGAATTTTTGAATACACTGTCTTATTCGGTGATCTGGTAATAAAACTATTAAAATCTTAATTAATTAATTTATCTGTTTATTTTTTCTCAAGTGCTAGCAAACTAACTAATATACAAAACAGTAGAAAAGAAGCATTATCAGCCTGTTTATCAAAAAAGAAATAAATTAATCGATATGCCGATGAATCATCGATGCTGACTTCCCGATATACATGCATCAATATCGTGGATGTACAAAGATTGAATCAATGACAGTACTAAATAGATGGTCTTAATGTATTCCCTTCATACAGAGATACAGGGTCTTATTTCGTCAATTATGTCAACAATTGTGAGTTTAATAGATCTGACAGCTTTTGTTCACATCGTTGCCTGTATTCCCAAGAGGTTGTTAACTCAGTGTTGAGAGTACAGTCAAACCTGTGTTTGTGGCCACCTCCTAATAAAGACCACATATCCTTGAAAACCATCACTTATTATTTATAACAAACTTTAGAATAAAGGCCACTTGTAAATAAAGGACACATTTTGTCTTTTCCGAGGGTGACCTTTGTTTACAGGATTGACTGTACTCGTGCCCCAAATGATATCATTACAATTTAACTCCAAACACATATTTGACTGTGACGTATTCGTTCCATACATACAAACACTATTCATGATTAAATCTACAAAAGTACATGATAACAAATCCGATAGACAACAGCAGCCGCAGGATTTATTGTGACACAGATACAACAACTGGATAGTACGTAAATCCATTGTAATTAGAATCACGTTAAGTTTACTGAGATTATGATTCACATTTTAGTAAATTTCCATACATTTTACCATAACAAAACATACTAAATCCACCAAGACGTTGAAATGAATACATTTCTCTTTTATGTACGTAATCCTATTTCATTAATTATCATTATACATTAAGTACAATATACAAATACTTACGATCAAGTCATTAATTAAATTTTATACACTGCAGTAAACAACATGGTATATACGATATATACACTCATTTTGATAAAATATTAAAATAACATGTCCAAAGTGCATATAAATATATGTATTTTATCTACAGCGGATAAAAGTTAAGTATTTTATAGCTGTAGTGTTGTATTAGTTCTACACAACGTGATATTTACTCTCATGAATGAGTAGGCAGACAGCTTGAAAGGTTAAATACACCGCGGAATGGAAAATGCAGGGGAATTCCCATCGCAATTTCTTTTGGCGCATGCCAAAACTGATTCAACGCCTCGTGATCGCAGATCTTCATATAAGGAGTGGACTGGTTCTATTCAACTGCTTATTCGCACTACTGATGATGCAAGATTTTTGTTCGTTCGTGAAACTTCGTAAATACCGATTGTGGGAGTTAACCGTATTAAAACTGGTACTTTGGGAGACGCAAAATTATAGAGTTGTTGGGAGGCTGCCGCTCTAGAGAGGTTAAATAAATAGTGAAAACGTACAGTGGGTGAAAACATGCTGTTGTTGAAGAGAGGTTGCACTGTAGCATATATGATATTTTACAGGGCTATACTTTAAAAACTATACATCTTGTATCGAATGACCTGACATAAGTTCCCTTGTTATACGATAGTAAATTCAAATCAAAATCGATAAATCCTAAACAGTTAGATATCATTATTATATTTACGCCAATTCAATCGATATTGCCATATCTAAGAGAATTCTTAGAATGATGACGCAATATTTATTTAAAAAATATTTTTAGTTTTAGACTACGACTAAGTATTCTACATTGAGTGTCGGGACAGATTGCAGTTATATAGTCTGGTAAATTGGTCCCCATTCCATGTTGCAGTGCAACCAGAGTCAGCGGGAACCAGGGTTTAATAGGCTGGTGAATAAGTAGTTATCTCCTCTTTGTTCTTCAAAAAGGCGTTTTAAGTTAAAATACACTTCACAAAGTTTGGCCACAGGTTTTAGTAACGGACCATTGATGATAACATTGCAATGAATTCTGTTTAAAACGCCCAAATTTAACCCAAAATTATTTTAAATGTAGACATAGTTGTCGTATTCTGTGACAAAGTTTTTAGGTAATTTATGTTTAATTTTTGAAGTTTTAAATAGTATTTATTTCAATTTTACCATCAATGGTTCGTTACTACGGCCAGTGAGTTTTCTTTCTTCGTTTTTTAATTCTTTTCAGCTTTTCTATACGTCTGCAATGATTCAAAGTCCTCGCCAGAAGTCATCTCATGTTGATACATCGTACACATATCTTATAATGCGTCATAGCATAAAATATCCGATGACATCAATGTATGTACAGAATTTGAAAATAAGGAATTTTTACAGTGTGTGTTTCTACTAAGAAAAAAAAAACCATTGACGGATCGTATAACGTTCTATGTTACATAAGCTTTAAGTCATACCTAAATAAAGATGGATATATGCGTAAATGTATTAAATTACTGGTACCTAATTTGCTTAATTTTCAGATTATTTGAAATTTATACCGAAGCGGAACTCACCGGAAGTTTTTATAATGATGTGTGCGGCCACCCCGTCTTACTGAAACAATTTACTGTGCAACAATTCGTTCCTGAAAACTTTTCTTTCTTTTTAGTCAGTACTGGTTAGTATACAATCCAGAAAAACTGGTTAGGTGAACTGGTCGCCGTATATGACTGAAAATTGTTGAAAAACGGCGTTCAACCCCATAAAAACAAAACAAAATCAAACATGATTTACAGCCATTAAACTCGGAAGCTGTAGAATACAATCCAGAATCCGTGAACTTGAATAAAAATGTGTTGTTTTTTGTTTTGTGTTTGGCTGAAAGAGCTCCAAAACCTGGGCGCTGGCGGACGCCTAACAAATGATAAAACAGAATGACCTTAAAAACATACACAATTGTACGTACCTTGTACAAGCACTATGTTCGATTAACCTAGTTCGACTATTGTGGCCGGAAATGTCGTGTAAGTGTCTAACAGATCAGGAAAAAAATTATATCACGAGATATCTTACAGAAACAAAACAAAACAAAACAAAATGGAAAGATTAATCGAAATCATAGTCGGTCCATAAGTTTAAAAACTGACTTTTTGGTTAAGCACAAAATAAAAAATAAAAATAACATGTTTCCGCTAACATCATCCAAAAACATAGAGTTAGACGGTTGACGAAGCCTTTTTAGATACGTTTCTTTGGTTTGGAGATATAGTTCACATGAAATAATATTGTGTGGATTTAAAAACAATTTTCAGTATGGTTCGCATACCCAAACTACAAATACAGTTACACACAGCATAATATAGCACATAAAAAATAACATCAAAAATAGGGTCGGTCGATTAGCGGTATTTTATTTCGGACCCTCGATATTTCTAGGTCATTTTGTTTTCTGAAAAAGCCTTGCTGATAAAGGTTTTGCCGACCTACCGAATTTACATTTTTTGAGATGTTTGTACAAAGTATTTATTTCATTCGCCTAATGAAAGATGCTGTATTTACCCATGATAACATGAACAAAAATCATTCTTGTCCGGAAATTTATTGCATATTCTAGGATATAACTACTTGTTGTTATAATCAGATTTTGTGTTTCCGACCAGCTATGTTTATTAAATGACTCGCGCGTGTTATGAAATAATTATAGTACAGTGGTTTTCACTGATTTTTGCTTCGTCTGTTTATACTTACAGTAAGCGCAGTTTATATAAGGGAGAGAACTCATCTAGTACTATAAGTATAATAATACAAGTTACCTCTCTTCTTAAGCACGCGGGGTTCTAATTGATCAGCAATATAAAATAAAAAAAACGCAGTCCTCAGTTGCTAATGTTTTTCTACGACTGTTGTTGTTCTTAGCCACTTTTATACATAAAATCATTTGAAAATCACATTAATACATTAAGAAGGATGGATAATATTTAAATTGTTCTTAATTGTGACTGTAAACATTTGATATTTCATAAAACATCATTGACAGCGAAACATTACTTGTACTTAAAAGTTTTTGGGGTAAATTATTCTACATAATTTTCTGCAAATTATTTTTAGAGTAACAGTTCACATTTAGGTATCAAAGTTTCACTTGACGGGCTGCTGTTTGTTTATATGATCACGGAAAATACTCACGGTACATGTACATAAACATTGACTGTGTTGTAAGTTGTCCCAGTCATACTAGAACCAGGGACATCTTTTCATGGTGACATGCGTCTTCAATGCTCTTGCTAACAACAATTTCAGGATGCATGCTGTAAATATATCTTATCGCTGTATAACATGAATCCTGGAGTTGTTGTAAGCGAGAGAATCTGACACATGTGCCATTGAAAACATGTCCCTGGTTTTAGTGTACATGTACGGTCAAACCTGTGTTTGCGCCACCTCCGAATAAAGATCACCCTGTGAATAAAGGTCATTAAATAAAATACCGACACCGATTATTTAGATCGAACTGACCTCCAAAGAAAGGCCACCTATCAATAAAGGTCACAATTTGTCTTTCTCGAGAATGGCGTTCGTTCACAGGTTTGACTGTATATACATATATTAATTTGAGGCAAAAGTTTACGCATATGTAAATAAACTTTTAATGACATTCTGGATCAGTTCTGTTTGTAATTCAGTAATTTTATGCTTTCATTTGATGGCGTGTACAGTTTTTTTTCATAGTATTACTAACTTTATGACATATTTGTTCGCTGTCATTATAGACTATTACATATACTATGTATGATGTGAATCGTTTGTAAAATAAAATTGCATGTGTTAATTTTACACCATATTCAAAAAGTAAAAGTTGTGACGTACAAAGACATTAGAATATTTCAGCTAAAAACGCGAACACAGTCATGAATTACGAAAATATACGTCCTCAGGCTTCGTCCTATTAACAAACTTGTTTTGATATATATATATATATTCCCAAGAATTAAATAAGCGTTAAATATTGCATGCACGCATTTGTTTATTTATATATATATATTTAATATATATATATAAATAAACAAATGCGTGCATGCAATATTTAATATATATATATATATAAATAAACAAATGCATGCATGCAATATTTAATATATAAGTAAACAAATGCATGCATGCAATATTTAATATATATATATAAATAAACAAATGCATGCATGCAATATTTAACGCTTATTTAATTCTTGGAAATATTATTTCTTATTTTGATGTATATTGTAAGCTTATTTCAACATATTTCTTTCGTGCAGTTATGAAATATATAAAGCGGAATTCGTTCAGGATATGAGTTCGTTATTGTTCAGTGGTTGAAACATGTTTATAACATTTTGTTTGAAATTAGATATTTAGTTTAGAAATCGTGACCCTAGTCAATGAGTGTACATTTGTATGTTTAAACTTGCACTAACTAACTCGACTGACGATTGAACGCGTTACTAGTTTAGCATTGTTAAAATAGTTCCAATCAATATTAGTAATAGTCAGTTTGGTTCCCACTGTCTCCCACAGCGCACAGTGACATTGGTCCGTTGTATTTATGGAACGAGAACCAGTCTTTGTCAGTTAAAGCGAGACAAGATAGCAAAAGACAGTCTTAAGTGCGATAGCACTGTTATGTTTAACGGGTGACTATCTCATAACTACTCGTTACTTACCTATATACCAGTAGAACGTACCATAAAATTGTACGATTCATTGGTTAAATCGATTTTTAGATAAAAAGAACCGTTCGATTGTGTAGGTTAATGCTTAAATATCTCAATACACTACCCGTGTATGTCCTTTTGTGTTAGATTTGTTATCAAAGCATACATAAGCAGAGAAGCATGGACAAATATTTAAAACGATTTCTTGTAGATCTACGAACATAAACGTGTTGGAATATATCACATAAGCGTTTTAATGATCTTGTTTCGTTCAATTGAATTTTAATAGTCTTCGTTAGTGACAGGATATAACGGATTTACAATTTCCGAAACTTTAAAGTAGCGTTTGTATCAAAAACGATATTTATGAAAAATGAATAAGTTTCAGTAAATTGTATTTGATTCGCAGTTATATAAGATAATTATAAATTATATTTAGTAAAATTGTAAAAACAGTGATTGGTTGCGCGTTCGTGTTATGTGAAGTTAAATTTTCTTGCGTAAATTTTGGATAAATACGGCGATGGAATAACAAAGTTTTAGGTGGAATTACTGTCAGCATGGCAGACGACACATTGTGTATTGGTGATGTGGTGTGTCTGTATTCGGCTGAGTCGTACGGTTTCGTCTTTTCTTCACAGAGCAGGTGAGGTATACTGTACACTATATACAGACAAATATGTGAATAAAGGCCATCCTTGGGAAAGACAAAATGTGACCTTTATTTACAAATGGCCTTTATTCGGAAGGTGACCTTTATTCAGAGAGGGCTACAAACACAGGTTTGGCTTTATAGACAGAAACATGTTTTTGTTTATCAAATTCTCATCGTCAAAAAAAACAACAAACCAGCAAACCAACTGTTTTCTTGTAAACAACACCGAGGCTTCAATAAATACATTGTACGATCTGCTTCAACTCGAAACAAATATGGCTATATTTTTTAATCTGGTACATTTAACTGTGAAAGGAAAACACGCGCTAACAAGTCCTTCAATGTTTATTTTTTATGTTTATTCTGCAATTTAAGTAGCCCATAACACTTAACAACTGCGATAAACACTTCTGAGCTAAATAAATTTGTGATTGAATTTCTGCGAAAAAGATGGAAGTACGGTTATATAAGCGAAAGATAGTCAAACGCTGTTTTGGCATTTCTATTGTCGCATGTGGGCTATCTCTGTACTTTGGTGCTTTGTAACATGGAACGGGGACCAGTTTGCATGGTCTGTTGGGCGCTTTGGGTACTGGGTATATCGTTGCGTCGGCGGCAAAATTTTCGAGAACAGTTTTATCAGGATTTAGGTCTTAGTGGTTTTCTAGTGCATTTTTAAAAACAAAGTTAATTTTAACATCTAAATTGCTAAAACCTATTTAGATTGAGTTTCTGCGTTTATCAATAAACTGAGCCGCTTTACCTCCTGTTCACTCGGACGCTTGAAATAAATTTTGAATGCTGTACGTTATGCACGTCTTGAACACAAGGGGCTAGCACGTTGAAGGGATGGTATATAATGGCGTATTAGGCCTAAAATGGCCACACGGGCCAAAAACACGTATATCATATTTAGGTAATTGAATATCTAAGATGAAAATTGTATAGCAAAAGGGTTTTTTGGGGCCGTTTTGACGACCGATTTTCCCAATTGCAAGGCGAAAATTCTCAATTTGAATGAGGAAAAAATATTTAATTTACAGCAGTTGAAACGTTTATTGAATTTCTATATCATTCAAATAACAAAGTTATCAATATCTAAAAACAAAAATAAACATATTATTTATTATTTTTTAGTCTTATTTGATTATTTTAAGTTGTTTTAGCAGCCGTGTTGCTAAAGAGTTAACCTAACAGCGAGGCTGTTGAAAGTGGCCTAAATTCATACAATCACTTCAGTTGTATTTGTGTAATTTTATATTCATTTTTTACATTTTGCTTTTTTTCAGCTCTGTTCACAATGAAGTTGCTGTTGGATCAAAACAGGACAAACTCAAACCTGACGTGAAGGATCAAAATTGTAAGAATTGTGTATAACTTGACTTCTTGTAAATCATAAACAATGTACAGTTGTATTTGTTACAGATAACCAATACTTTATACAAAAACTTAAACACGCATGCTTGGCTTACAAATTATATACAGATACAAGATATATCTAAATATTCCATTTATAATAGGTCAATATGAATGTTTGGTATCCAGAATTACATACATGACACAAGTACATGTACTTTATAAATGTTCCATAGTTCCTGGATTGTGCGTTATGGTGGGTGGGGGAAGGTGAAGAATTCAATCCATTTTCAATACATCTGTTCAGGTTTAAAATTTTGCCTGATGCCAGAGGTCCGATCGGCTGAGTTAGTGATAAAAACTTCATATTATGAAGTTAAATAAATGTAAAACGTAAAACATCGGATTACATCCTGAATAAAAACAGTTACATAACATTTATAGGTTTTGAACATTTGGAGAGTATTTGTTTTATATCTAAAATTCAAGTCTATGTGCAAGTAGGTAGCAGTGGCCATTGATTGGGGTTTTTTCATTAATTTTGTCACTTTAAGTTTGAGATGGTCTGGTAAAACATTTTCTGTTCAATGAATGTTGACGCATGCAATTCTACAGTTTTGAAGTGAATGGCTTTTTATAAAGTTCGTTTTAAGTAAATTATTTATAATTTCCTACAGAGATTAGCCTCCGCTCTGCTCTGTGCGTGTGATTTTCTATATGAATTTTACATCATTGCTTTCATACTTCTGTGTTCCTTTATGGATGGGATTTTAAATAATAATGAAAGCAATTAAGAACTAATCTATCAGCTTTTCTTTACACTTGTTCAACTTGTTTTACGTTTCATTGGACTTACTATTATCTGATGAATATTCTTTTACTTCATCACAACACTACCTTGGGTTCAATGCTGTGAGTCCTTGTAGGGTTTGGGTACAATATTACCTACTTGTATTGATGTAAATTATTTCGTATGTCATTGAGTTCAACTCCTGATATTGACTATTTTTTATTGAATGTAATTATGTTATAATGTTCATTTAAGAAATTAATTGGCCAAACTTGTGTTACTGGTCAAGAAATTTGATCATTTCTTGAATGTCTGCAGAGTATGGAACTGTCCAATAAAATGTTTGTTGTGTCAAGAATAATATTAGTCATTTATTTATAAAATTAAGGTTTGACATAAAGCAGGCTGTTTTGAGTCTCCAAAAGGAATATTTGACAAAATGGTCTCATTGCCATGTTGTTTCTCATGATTTCCTGGAAGAAATTGATTATTTTCATGTCTAAGTTTGTCTCGATACTGAATGACTGATTAATCAGTTTAACTGATTTCTGGACTGCGAATTTGAGTCTGTCTATGCCAGTCAGAAAAATAGTTTTGTCTTTGATCATAGTCAGGGCCTTTGTTCCGTCTTTAATAGAGCCTGATATTTGGTGACTTCCCAATTGCAAAAAGCCTCTTTTTTTCCCAATTTGTAGAAGTGCTAGGTCAGTTGTTGCTTATTGATGTATCTTGATAGTCATTCTACCTTTTCCCACTTTGGCTGAAAATCGCGCTTGAATTTCCCAAAATGAAAGGCTAAGGCCCCTTCACAGTTTTTGGAAAAAAAAGCCCTGATAGTGGAATGTTTGAATTGTTGTATAAAATCCAATGACATTTTAGACGCTCACGTCTCTGTAGTTGATCTAAGTAAATGTAAATATATACATTACCTGCTATGCTTTGGATTTAATTGCCTACCCAGTAGTGACTGTGTACTTTATGGATGTTGGTAATTGACTGTCAACCAGCAACGATGGCCACTGATTTGCACTTCAGAAAGAACTATGCTCTTTTTTGTTGTCATTGATTATCTCGCACATTCAATGGAATCCTAAATGGGTATGACCTAGCAATAATTAGAATTGTTTTTTTTCACAGGTGAGATAAACCAATATAGTAGGTGAAGTACTGTGGAAAGTTCAGGCTATGGTTTAAATACAGTTCTTTGCTTGAATTTATCTATTTGATAGTCCTTATGGTTTGTTTTCATGAAATCAAATTTAGGGCCTTGTAAGTTTATATAAAAAAAACTTGAATATCAAATTTCAAAGAATATAAAAATCAGAAGGAAAATTGTCCCCTAACTTGGCCTGCCCTGACCTTAATTGATGTTTAAGTCATGAAAGTAACAGTTGATAACTGATGCTTCATTTCTTTTCAAATACAGTGAATTTTAGTTTTTTGATGAATTGCTTATATACATTTGTCTAAATTTCATGTATTTCCAGTGTTGTCATTTGAAGTTTGCATATCTAACAGATACAAACTTAACAAGAAGTTTAGAAAACTTAAAGCTAAAGCAGACGAAGACCCTAACAATTGGAGTCTACGAAGTCAGCTGCATTCAGCACAGGTATACCGCATTTAATTCTTTTCAATTCTGTTATATTCTGGTCTCATATACTTTAATGCAGTCTGTATCTCCCTTTTCTGAATACAGTGAAACACAGTTATCATGAACTTGGGTATAGTGAAGAATTGGGTAGTGTGTTTCTGCATCAAATTCCTGACCATATACATATCTAGGCCATCAAAATGTGTTCTTGATGTTGAAAACCAACAACAGTGCAATGAATGAAGTGTCTTTAAAAATACTCTGCAAAAAGTAATCCTGTAAATAGTTACATCATTTCTTCCGAATCATCAAAATGTCATTTTTCATGCTAATAAAATTATCCATAAGAATGAGGAATTTCCATACTTATGTCATGCCAAGAAATATAAATCAAAACTGATATTAGACAGCTACTCCGAAAGAATGACCTGTGATGGTAAAACTGTAATCAGAATCATTTAGAACACCCCAAAGACCCTTTTCATTTGATGTACATGTATAATGATTCTATAATGTATCATATTTTGAGTCATTTTTTGATAATTTTTGGGTTGAAATGTAGGGTTTTAGATCACTCTGACCACAATTTTGGCTGCCACAGGTCTGCTACCACTAACTCTGTTACAGACAGCTTTTGTTACCATGTATGCCTTTTTCTGTTTTTAGCGTATACATTTCTGATTTTCTTAATTTTAAATAGGAACTCACAATTACTCTAGTTGTTAGATCCTTTCAACATTGAACAACAATTCACACAATTTTATAATGAATGATGCCTCTACACTAATCATATACAGATCTAGAGAATGATCACGTTAAAGTACAATTTTAGTTCATGTATTTGATTTTTGAATTATTTATTCACACTTATTTACATCTATATACATTATTCTCTCACTGAAAAAATTAGATAAGGTTTTGACTGATTGAACATGTTAAATTATTGATTAAACATTTTTTTTGCTTGAATGAATCCCATTAACTACTGATAGAATACATGGAAGAATGGATGACACCCAATATCAGAGGTGTATGTACTGTTAGGCTAACAATTTAGAAGATATTAAGATGAATAATTGAAGATAATTGAAGTTCATATATGGAATATCTATATATATTCATGAACTGTTATGTCTAGTGAAGTAAAACCCCGCATAGTGACCACCTCAGTGTAACGACCCAGGGTTCCCACTCACTTCTGAAATTGGGGGTAAGTTTACCACTTGGGTCTGAAATCTGGGGGTAAGAGAAGTATTTTTTTGGGTCTGGGGTATGGACATTTTTCAAAACAAACAAACTTATACGCATACATCGTAATGGATGTTTCCAGAAAATCAGCGATTTGTCCCTAAACATATATTCGTACGCGTGCGATCTCGCACCAGATCAAAATATGTTGCGGAATTTCCAATTTAATTGCGGTATTTACGTAAGATTTTACGTGAGTGGGAACACTGATGACCATTTATTTTCAAACTGGTTTTCAGTATGTCCTATGTTTGAACTTGACAATTAGACCACCTTTGGAACCAGTAAAAAGTGGTCTTATTGAGATTTCACTTGAATACTAACTATAGAAAGTGGTGCACACATTTACAAGAGTATTATATATTATAATGTTGCATTTAGAATTACCCATTTGCCCAAACCATATGGCAGGCAAAGAAAATGGAGCCATCCAGTCAATGTACAAACTGAATATTATACTAGTAATTAAATCACTTCAGTTTTTTTTTATTTTCTATCCAAATTGAGTAGGAAACAGTAAGTTCTATGTATCGATTAGTTTATTTAGAAAAAATCTTCAGAGTTTAGCAACCTAAGTGCGTGAAGGATAGTGAAGTGAGCTGTCATGGCACACTACATAGTCATGAAGAAAATTTTTCAGGAAAAGTACCCCCCTTAATAGATTACAAACAACAACATTTAAAAATTGGAGCCATCTAATTGGCTTAATATGTACCGCAAACACCAATCAAGAACTACAAAGGTGGTTTCCAAATTATAAATGTCAAACTTCACTTCTTATGTGTCTTTGTATTTCATTGTCTTGTCTTGACAATAAGAGGCAGGTATAGCATAATGTAGGCTAAATATTTGATTCTCCTCGACATGGACTGAATAATTCACTCAATATTGTTACATTTATTTTTTTCAAGTGACTGTTTTTGTGAATTTTCAAGAAAACTATGTTTATATATTTTGTGGTATTTATTGTCATGACTTAAAAGTAAGTCTTCAAGATATATATTTAATTGTTTGGTGAATATTTCTGAAGTCCAGTATTTAAACACTTGTTTACTTTATAATTTTCCTTGTTCAAACAAGAAGATAATACATGCTTGAACATGTTAACTTTTGTCCCTCAAGTTTAACCTATTTAAATTATTTTCATAATGGATAAATGTTATGATTATAATAGCATTAAAGAAACAGCACATTGAACTATTAAACATGGAATTCAAGCCTTTAGTCTGCATTATTTTTCTCCCTCTTTTTAATTAAGCCTTTTATTTTCATTCTTCGTTTTACAAACCACCAGGACACACACAACACGGTCAGAGAAGGAGAAAAAAAATTCAAAAAATGTTTTTTTTTTCAGAAAATATGAATCATAGAATTTCAAGCCCAATGCTTATTAACTTCTTGATGTTCTTGCCCTCTATGTTTCTAACAAGTTAAAACCACAAAGGGGTCACTGTTATTTTAACTCCAATTCACAACTTTGATTTTAAAAGGTCAATGATTGGAACTTTCAGTCAAGTTTCATTTCGACCCACTCCTCATTTTTTGCTGATTACATTGATTCCGGCATTTTATTTTAATTAAATAATTCATTGAGAGTGGAGGGAAGAAAAGAAATTTGGGATTTTCAATTTTTTTTTCTGAAATTAAAATTAAAATGATTAAATACTGTTTTAACTACCATGTATTTTCAGTACATTTAACATTTAATTTTTTCCCGAGATGGCAAAGCTCACCTTATTTCAACTAATTTTCAAAATTTTTTAAAATAAATGATTTTGAAAAAAAAGTTAACATGATTTCAAAGTACGACTTGAGATTTGAAATATTGCAATGTTTAACATTTGTGTTGTAAAGGGAGCTCATTGATTTTTTTCCAAATATGACAGTTTGTTTATCAGATCAGTTGGTAATGGGATAAACTTTGTCAAATGTTTTGTCACCAATTTTTGTCTTTCAAGGCCACTAAACTACACTGGAGTGTCGATATGATAATGAATACGGTAATACAAGGCCAGCAGTAAAAATCTTTGTTTTTTATGTACCATTTCATGTTTTGAAACCTGGTAGGTAGACAAATGATTTTATATTTTCTTAAATTAACGGTTTAGTCAACAAAATTAAAAATGAAATATCATATTTTTCTTTAAAAGTTGGATGATAAATAATAATTGGGTTAGTAGGTTATATACAGAAAGAAAAACATTATTTTAGTTTAGGCCTTTTTGAAATGTTTATTGTTTGGTACATGATGCCAGTAGACATATTATCTGATTTTATCAAAGTTTTAATTGGCAGTCATTGGGAGGTTATTGCAGGTATGATAATACTTTTTGTCTTTATATCTCGCTGGAAGAACTGAGTGACATTATTATGTTATATTCCCTGTATGAACAAATACCATTAACAGTATATTAATTGATTCTTACACTGAATAAACACGAATTGTTTGCACTGTAAGTCAGACAGATATTTAGCTTTGGTTATTGGGTGACTGAATGCAACATTTAAGGCCCTCTTTTAACAATATGCTCTGAATGTAGCCGGTGTAAATATTTATTGTGGTAAAAAAACATTAATATATATTGGAAAGCATTTGGTTAAATATTTATTAATGAGGATTGGGATCTGTTTTGGCATTTGTAAGGAACAAAGTGTTTGAGTAATGGGTTATATGAAAGTTTTTGCGCAACAACAACAATGATGACAACACCACACCGATAATAATAGTTTGACTTTTCTTTGAAATAGATGAGCTAAAAAGTGTCTTCAATTTATTTTATCTTTTTGTAAGCCCATCTTGATGGGATGCGTTCTGGGAACACTAGGGGCAAGCGGGCTCTGGGCAATAACCAACAAAGGTCAATAACAAGCACAATGACCTTTGGCACTATGGCACCTGATTCAGCAAAAACTAATGAAATAGATTTGTACACTTTCTAAGTGAAGCTGTTTCAATTCAATCCTCATCAGATAATTTTTATGAGCATACTTTGTGACAGTTTGGTACTCTTGATTAATTGATAGATACCTGATTCAATTCAGCATTAGTTCGTCCTTAGTTTTCGTAATGTAAGTCTATGACCATTTTTGGTTGTAAAAAGGCATTCAAATGCTTGCACAATGTATCACATTACATTTATTCCCTACACAAGATTTTGGCCCCTTATCACCTTGGCCAACATAATTATGGTCCTTCAAGTTGTTTTTGGTAGAACATGATATTACAAATAATTATACCTGTCTTAAAATGAGTTTGAATCTCACTTTCGACCAGACAATTTTTTTAATGCCAGGGGTCTTCCTCCACGGTTAAAAGCTGGAAAAGTAGGACAATTAATCTAACCAGTTGCCCAGGATTCTGTAACAGTAATAACCTTGTTCCCTGCAAGTAACTGCCAACTTCTCCACATGCAGGATCAGCAGGTTGAGGACAAATAGCTTTCAACATAATGTCATCACGAAGCTTAGGGTTCAAACTCATTAATGCACTTCCTACTGAACTTAGCATGTGGACTAAAACATTTACTTACTTGGCTGGACCAATTTTTGTTTATAAAGCAACAATTTGTTTTGAAATTCTTTTTTAGAAATCAAAGATGTTAATTATAATCAAACATACAAAATATGGCCCTTTACCATATCCTAAAAAAATATGAACATGAGTTCAATTAATACTAATTTGCAGAAAAATCCTGTGGCCAATTTTCAGAGAGTACTCAGTATATTTATACATGAACTGTACTTAATATACAAATACACCATGTTAATTGGTGAATTGGTTTCTGTTTGATTGGCACTATTGTTTTAAACAGTAGTCTGCTTTGTCTCCTGATATAAGATCTTAGATTGATCAGGTGATCGTGCCATTGTTACTTGTGGGTGTCTGTGGTAATATTAAAACACCATAGGGTTGGTCTGATAGGCAAGAAAAAAAATTATGTTTTGGGGTTACTTGACCAAAAAAAAAATTTAGGGTAGCTTAGCTTTAAATTTTTTTTTCTTTTCTGATTTTCATTCTAAACATTTTCTTGTGAGAATACCAAATACAAGATTTGTCCCCAAAGAATTTTGCTGTTAGAAACTTGTCCTCAAAGAATTTTGCTGTAAGAAACTTCAAGGTTTGATGCCAGAAAGTAGGGTTCGACAGGTAGTCGTAAATGCAACTATTTTTTTTCTGACGAAAACGCAACCAGTTTATTTCTGCCCTTTGGCTGGCAGGGCTTTTTTTCCTTCTATAGCAAGGGCCGTTTATTGGCGTCTTCCCCTCAGGAAAAATCCTTAAATTCTCGCAGATGTCCCCTGAAATTCAGTTTGCTTCAACTTTTTTCTTCCCCTTTTGCAAAAATACTGTTATTTTATCCCCAAATTTAAGAAAGGCCCCTTCCCCTACCCGTGAAAAAAAACCCTGGCTGATGTTCAATTTTCTGGGTAATGTTGTTTCAGCTATGATAAAACATTGAGGTAAACTACCAGTATGTGAAATTGATACAATTTTAAGTTTCCAAAATATGCATGGTGTGTGCATGTGGGTTCATTGACAATATTATATGCGCCATTTTTGGCACTGTCCGTCATGTTCTACATAGCGCAGGATGGTACAGTGACTATAATACGCAGCTAGAATGCAACATTGTGAGTGGGTCCCTGAACAAGGTCTTCTCCTGATAGCATACAAAAGTTAGTTGACATTGAATGTAGTAAGCTTGCAAATGTCAAGGTCGTTATTCTATTGTTAACACAGTTATACATGTATATCTATCTATCTGGTTTCGTATCTGATATCAGAACAATGCACATCAAGTTCTCTGATGACTGAGTTTGGTAAACTGAGCCGGTCTTATCCAGACTTATAATTGAATTTCTGTCTTTGCTGACTTCATGTCCCACATAGTTGGTGACCCGCATTATCAGTCGTCAGACGCTGATATAAGGACATAAGTGTGTGCCAGTATGTGACTTTTAAAAATGGTTGTCAGAAATAACTTCTATTATTTTATTTATAGCATTAAGGTGAAAAGCCACTTTGTGCTTAAATTTGGCAATTTTTTCTTGTCTCAGACGTGCCTGTGGCTGATTTTTTGGGTGCTCTAAATTCTTTTTGCTAACACTAGTTAAATATTACTGGTTACACGCTGATTGTTTCAAATGAATAGAACTATTGTACATTCAAATGATAACAGAAATTATCATTCTTGGTCTTGGGTAATTAACATTGAAGCACATTATGATTTATAGTAAAGTACATCTAATTAGTTGCTATTATTCATATAAACTTAATTACTTACCGAAATTTTTCATAATTACATTAAGATATTAACAAGTAATTACTTATCGATTGGAGTATTGTAACGTGGCCTAATTATCTAGGTTTAGCTTTGATTTGCTTAATGTCACGCAAGAATTTTGTTAGGTACTGGGTGGGATTTGAACTCACAGCAGCCGGGGGGCTGGTGATAACTAGTCAGAGACCATAAGCACTGAACCAAAGAGAACTCTGTGGCAAAAGTTTATACTATGTTCTGATGTATAAAGCCGTGGCTGTGGTCCAGTGATTAGTGTGCTGGACTCGGAACCGGGAGATCCTAGTTCGAATCCCGGCCGCGGCAGGTCATACCCTTCCATATAAATTTGACAAAAATGTTGATTTTCCTCCAAATGTGGAGAAGTTGCCGGCTTCTTGTGGAAGGGTAAGTTAGTACTGCTTGGTATGTAGTCCAGGAAAACTGGTTAGGTGATCCGGTTGCCGTATATAACAGAAATATTGTTGAAAAAACGGCGTTAAGACCAGTGAAACAAACAGACAAACAAACAAATCTGATGTATAAGGAATATCTTTAGCTGTACATTCATCATTCCTTGTATCTATTATTCATTCATCATTGATTACAGCCACCGTGGGTCCTAATTGATTCAGTAAGGAAAGAAATATCCATTGCATGCTACAAGCATATAAAAGAGAATAAAAATATCAATAATTGGGTTGTTATGGTTGTACTAAAGTGAATATGTTACCGATGTGAGTGTTTGGGGAATATTTCCTCGTAATGAGATTACTTGATGCGTAATTTACTGCTTTATTTTGATATTCAAGACATTTAGATTGAAGACAAGTCTAAGTTTCTGGCCTGCAATCTTTACTTAAATATGTATTTGTTTTGCTTCATTGCATAAAATCTTAACATTTTTGGAGTCTAGTAAAAATATATCTGAGTTCGAATCCCTTCCTAGGACCAGGCAAATTTCACATGTGAGGAAGCTGTCCAGCTAACTTATGGTAGCTATAGCGGTTCTTTTCAGGTTTATATCTAGGGTCTTGCTCCACTGTTAATACTTGAAAAGTCACCAAATAACCCTGGCTGTTGGTGTAACATTAAACCTGTATGAATAAAAATAAAAAAAGATGTCTATTTTGGTCTTTATGAATAATCATATAAGTTAAATGCAAAATTGATATTTCATTTTCAAATGAATTATTATAATTTAACTATTTGGTAAACAAGAACGAGAACTTTAGTTTAACACCCAAAGTCTGGTATTCTCTGCTATAGTAAAATTGTTCTTATAGAAGATGTGTTATTATATCATATTATGTATTTCTTTTCATCTCACATTAAATTAAAATTACCCTATGTGGATTTTGGTGCATGACAGTAAAATCGTAAGGTATCATGCTTTTTAAATAAATATTCTTAAGGATATATGCTGAGTTCAATTTCTGAACTTTCACCTTATAAAACTTGATTTTTGAAGAACCCAAATACGTACAATAATTCTTATGTTTTATCATACTTATAATTGATCTACACAAAGAAATTGAGTATTCAAAGTCAATGCTCAATTGAATATATTAAAATTCCCATGGTAATCAACCAAGTGGTCACTGATGTTCTTCCAGTTTTATAGAATACAAGGTCATTCATAAATTCGTCTAATTTGCCTCAGTTTACACAATGTCTAATAATTCCTGCTTTTATGATGGTTCATATAGAGTCAGAAAATGTTCAATACTTTATACATATATGACTCATTTTCTGTCACTTTAGGCTTAAAAAGCTTCCTAATGTCATTAAAAAAGTAATTAATGCCATTAAAAAGATAGTTTTACACACACAAGTGTAACTGTAAAGAACTAGCTGTTTATATAGGAAAAAAAACAAGTAGAATAATTTATATATGTTTATATAAAATTGAATAAAAATTGAAAAGATGAAATGTTGATCCATGGTACTCACAGTATATAAAATGTACCCACTGACTGCTATTTAATACATTAATATCTTAATCCAAGTGACATACATGTTTATTTCTTCATGTTTTATAGATTGTCCTAAATAAGGCCATGTGGTATGATTTAATGAATTAATAAGGTATAGTTTTTGAACTGGTAACAATGGTTTAACTTAGGTCAAATACTGAACGCGTGTCAGCTTATGTTGGCAATCCTATCAAATGCTTAAAGTTATAGCACACCCACATACACATGTCATGGTCGACAGTAAACAGTGGCCACTTGTTTTTGGACCACTTTTCAATGTTTTTTAAAGAATTTGTATTTCAACTTGATTGAGACCACCTCTATATTAAGACCTGAAGCTGGTCTTAAGTTCAAAGTTTTACTGTATGTAAACTTTCCACGTTTTTAGCGTATGTATAATTCTTACCTGGCATCTTTAAATGTCCTCCACAGCCTGGATGCTAGCTACTGCCATGGTTCTACTTTACCTACAAAGATTTAGTTGGGTTACATGCATCAAAAGTCCCTTTTTATGTGTCCCCAAAAATAGACATACAGTGCAACCTCTCCAAAGCAACACCCTTTGGGAGAAGCAAAGTTATGTTGTCGTTGAGAGGTTGTTGCCCTGGAGAAGTTAAATTAATAGTGAAATTGTATTGTGGGAAAATCATGCTGCTGTTGAAGGGAGGCTGTTGCTCAAGAGAGGTCCGCTCTGGAGAGGTTGCACTGTAATAGTTTGTATCCATCCATGCAGATGGATGGGCACTTTGTGATTCACAAATTAACTTATTGAAAAGGTGAATCATTGTGGATGATTTATTAACTGGCTTGTTCAGACAAATGTTTCCTAAGTTACGGCCCTTGAATTATCAAAAATTGACAACAACAGTGTTTTTTTCTCTATATCTTTAGAATATTTTCTTGATAATGTGTATAGTGACTCAGGATGAAAAAATGTGACTTGTGGATTGATTGATTTCTTATTTTTGTTAACTTTCAGTTGGCAGCAAAGGCAGAAGGTGACGATAATGAGTTAGAACAGAAGAGACAACAAGGGAAGAAACTCTTGTATGGACAAATTATACAGGTATATACAAAGCACAAATGAATTATTAATTATTACTAGTGAGTGGCATGAATTCAAACTATAAAAATCTGCATTAAAGTAATGATAAGTTCTGAAAAATTACATAATACAACATCATCACACTGAAATGACACAAACAAAATACAAGCAAATCAAAATGATGTAATTTACTATAACTGGGGTATTCACATTTTTGACGATAAAAATCACAGTTAGTAATGATTTGTTCAAAATGTATAAGAGAAGGCCATCCTTAAATGTTGGTTTGTTACGTGGTCCAAGTAATTAGAGATGTAAGCTTTTTTTTGGAGGGGAGGAAGTAAGGTAGCAAGATAATTATATAATTATGCTTGTAGTAAGAATGAAAAGCTGAGATGCAGTGGGATTTTTTATTTGTCTAAATTTGGCTCTCGGAATTTTTTAATGAGTCAGTCGCGTAACTGCAAACCTTCAATTTTTTATGAATGGTCTAATTCATAATTTATTACAAATGGAAAAAATTGAATATGATTGCAATTAATGTTGATTTTTTTGTTGATTGTCATTGATGATTGATTAGTGTATCTAATTGCCAGGATAAATAAGAACTTATTACATATCAGTTACAATATAGTGTATTTGCTTTTTTTGCCACCCTATGAAGTTATTGCCTTATAAAAGATCAAATAACTATCTATTGTAATCGTAATTTAATCAATCACCTTTCGTTTATGAAATACCCAAATAATGTCTTGAGGTAGGAATTCTTTTGTTTTAGATCAGTCATGGTTAGATCATTTTACAGTTAGAAGTTCATTCCCGTCTCATCGAAGATATCGGTATTTCACACTTTGCTTAAGTATGTTATATAATAGATTAAAGATTAAACTGTTTAGAATTCAATATATCGGGCAGCATTTATTGAGATCTCGCCAATTCAAGTCCATTTACACGGACAACTATGTTGAAATCAACCTGACGACTATTTACCCTCGTTGTAGTTACTTGCTATGCCACATTACAGTATTGAATTTTTGTTTTGTAAATAATACTTTGCAGTACTATATCGAAGGACCTTTTATACCTCACTATTGGAGAGTATTCTGTTTAAACAAATTCTAATGTGAAGAGAATTATAGGACATTACAGTAGAATTGTTTGTTTTGTTATGCGTGTTCTTATATTGTCCATATGTCTTGATAATAACATTTAAAAATAGTTACTGGTTTTCAACAAACACGGACTGCAACTAACAACTGCCATTTTGAACCTATTTCTTACAATATCAGCATACTTGATCTTCATTAAAAACTTAATAGTTAAGCATAATCCAACTAAACATAACGAAGATTAATTGATTGATATAATTATTGATTTAATCTTTTTTAATCACGTTTTGAACAAAGTTGAAAATTCTGGTTATTAGACTGGAGTTTGTCGTCAGATTGCGACATTAACCAGTTTGTTTCTGTTTTGTAATTTTAGTTTAGATGGACTAATTGCTGCCAAACTTGGTATGTAACAAAGTGTATTACAGATCTAGTGTGGAATTCTATTTGGATATTTTAGGGTCAAGGTCATCATTGATAAAAAATAAACTGATTTCAGCTTAAAAAATTGCTGAAAATTTTGTATAGTTGGACTTCAAAACTACTTAACCTTCCTGTAACTTTGCAACCAACCATATCCTCATGGTGACTCTGTATTGTCCTTTAAGTTTTGTATGGTCTGATGTGGCGGGTGGGTTTGGGTTGGTGATAGGAGGGAAGGTAGTATTATGGGAGAAGGAGGGGTATTTGTACATGCTTTTTTTTCTAGGAATCCTTTACTTACCGATGTACACATTCAGACCTCATATTGATCAGCAGTAATAAGATATATTCCACCCTCGTGTTTAATAAATATTTAATAAATAAGATGAGACCATACTCATGAGATGGTAGAATTGTATCACATTGATCTAAATGTACGAAAAAAGTTAAATATTCATATGATTACAGAGGTGTTTTACACACTTTGGAAAAGGTGCCACTACAGACCATTGGGAAAAATTACATTATTTTTGGTCTGACATCGTGAATATTTACACTTATACAGTTTTGTTTTTGGTCTGACATCGTGAATATTTACACTAATACAGTTCTGTATGGTCCTTTAATACATTTAGTCCCAAATGTGTGACAAACCAGTCATTTAACAGTGCTTGCAGAACAATATCTTGATTTATAAAGTCTTGTAAAAATGTAATACAAATGGGCACAAATCAAACTATGTTATGGAATAAAAGTCATGCGAGTATATTTGAACTTTTCAGTCGAAAATTTTTCTTGTTTGCAGAAATTTTTCCAAAACTGGGAAAAATGGTTATTATTTTGAATTGGGAATGGGTCCGTTTACCAGCAAGGTAAACAAGCCCTGAGTTATATTGTTTTAGATATTTACATTCAAATGATATACATAAATGGAAACATTGTCACTTAATACTGGCAGGAAATGGATTTTAATATCAAATATGGTATAATTTTGGCTTAAGTCCATTTTTCATAATAATAATTATGAAATAATAATATTGTTATAGTCTGTAATATTCCGTTACATATTATGTGTGTCACGGTCTAATCTTATAATCTGCTTCTACCCTGAACACTGACTTATACTGGTACATTTATATTAAATACTTTTAGCAGTATGTGTTAATTATATGGTTTGTTAAATCATTATGATCACCTTGATTAAATTACTCCACCACTGAAGAGCTTGCCATCTGTCTATAAAAGTTATTAAAGTAAAAATCTTTTACATGTATATAGGCCTGACTTGTTATATTTTGGGTTAAGGATCATTCAAGCAATGTGATTGTACGTTATGTGAAAAATATTTGTTAAGAAAAACCAAAATTAGTCAATGATTTTTTTGTTGGTTTTAACATTGTACCAGCAGCTAGGGTCATACGACAACTTTCTCAGATTTTAACAGTGGAGAAAGATTCTTGGCGTACACCTCAGTTGAATCGCTGACCTCCCCTAAGCAACTCTCACATTTGAAGGTTTTGTAGCCCTGGATGGTGGTTGAACTCACATCAGTGAGGGGCAAGATTTTGGGGACTTTAACCACTTGACCATTTATGCTCTCCATGAATTCTTGTATCAAACATAACAGGCTTATGCTGAACATACAGAGTTGTACAATATTTCAACATGTTCAGCTAAATATTATTATTTAAAAATAGTTATTATCAGTTGGATCATTTTAGGATCGTAGAATTTTAAGTCACTTTTCTGAACTTCCTATCAAATTGTACTTGGTCTGAAGCATATATTAACTAGCATGCACATTGCATATTCAGTACATAAGATATGCAGTATGTATATAGAGACTGGTTACTGATTTGAACATTAAAACTCAGTTGGGCAATAATGATAATAAAACATATTTTTCTCAACTTGTAAAATAAAATTCTTGGCTAGTCATAAAGTTATTAAAACATTTTTACCTTATTGACATGGAATATCAATACAGTGCCATGTTTTTAATAAATGATTCACCAACTTGTAAAAAAAGGTTCTTGTCTAGCCACAAAGTTATTGAAAAGTTTTGGCCTAACTGACACAGAACATCAATACAGTGCTGGGTGTAATAAGTCTGATATTGCTTCCTGTTGGCATTAATGTATGTAATATGACTTATATTACCATAAATATGAACCAATCGAGGCAAACAAGAGGCTAAATTAATATCGCTGTTCAGTTGGTTGTAAAGATAAATGAATTAACTTACAACATTATACTAAAACATGGTTTGTAATGTTAAAAGCATGATTCTCGAGTTACAAATCAATGATCAGAATTCTAAGCAAATCAATAGTTTTCTATGAACAAATTGAATATCCATTTTGCTTCGCACTTTTTTCTAAAACTTGCTTGATTTTTCCTGGATACTATTATCCTTCGACTTGTTGAAAATTTTCAATCAATATAGCAGGTTATTTCATGTAAGAATAACTTAAATATTTTTGAACACATAATTGATAAAACTTGATATTTCTTAAGTTTTTTGTGTGAAGAATTAAACATGTTCTTTATTGGTTTATGTTCCTTGTCGTTATGTAAATAGCACTTTATGTATATTTTTTTGTGAAACCGATTCAATGTGACAATATTTGTACAATGAATTATTTCTCATTGTAAAAAAGTATTTTGATACAACATATCCTATTATCCAAAACATAAAAACAAGTATAATTTAATCTTTATTTTCAATATTTAAACTTAAAAAGTCGCTATGAAGGAGCTTAAATTTGCAGTATTATTAATGATACAATGGTCATATTGTTTTGGTTAAAGAATTGTTTTTTAACTTACATGGTAAAGAGTCACCTACATTCAGCAACTACAAAAATAAGGTGGTACAAATCACACATAAATTGTCATTGGAGCTTCAGTGGTCTCTGACCAGAAATAAGTAGTCCCTCACTGCTTTGAGTTTGAGTCCCAACAGGGAACAGCAAAATATTACGTGAGGTAGCTGTCCTGGCAGCTTGTGGAAGTTGGGTGGTTCTTCTCTTATATTCACTTCGGGGGGGGGGGGTCTTTGAATTTTGCTGCCTACTACTTCACTGCTTATCTGTTCTGTTGGGTTGAACCTTTTAAAATGTCTATATTTGTTGATAAATCTAATAGCTAAGAACACTGTACTTCCTATTAATAATGACTGAAGCCATTTTAACATGGTGGTTAAATGTAACAGAATACTTAATTCATTAATTGGAGAAAATTGTCACCTGAGTAAGAATTAAGTTGTTAAGGTAATATATGTATACAGAGGGTTTCATATGATGTTTATATGCTAAACAGGTTAATTTGTTAATTACCTAACAACAACAACAACAACAACTTCAACAACTACAACAACAGCTGTATACCTACCCTATTTTTTAGGTTCAAATATCTGGAAAGACAATTTTTTTTTCTGGCCTAATTGATTGAACAATTTCTGTTAATTTGACACAATCTGTCTATATACATGCTATCATTACATTTATATTCTGTTCACACAGTTGGTTTACTTTGTTATAATTTAGACCAAATAACATTTAGTACATTAAATCTTTTGACATAGTCAAATTTTGAACAGTACATGCATTACCAGTGTTCAATTTTACAGCATGGCTCAATCCCAGTTTTACTGGTTTTCTGCAGAATGCAATGATTGTTCTTCAGCATAAAAACATTTCTATTAAGCCACAGGTAATGGCATTGGATTGAAGGAGAATCCCAAAATTAGAAACTTTGTGGACCTTGGACCTACTTGTAGAGTTTGTAATATGGTCCTCTCAGATATTGTGTAAAATATGATGATTTACGATAACCTGTTTATTTCTTTGTTTATTTCAGTTAAAGCACAGATTTACATCAAAGTACATTCATGTCAGCACTACAACTACCTCCCCTACAGAGAGTAACAACATGGCTGTAAGTTTATATACTGATTCTTCCCAATCATTGTTTACCTTGTATAGGATTGAATGCATTTCAGTCGGTTTATCTCTGTTTTCTAACCCTAAGCACTGGATTTTTATTTTTCTTTGAGTATATCTGGGTCCAAATTTCACCTATGTAGGGGGTGTAGAAATATTTTCATGTAGCTGGTAAGCTGCTATAAGTAGAAGGGGATCTGAGGGTTCTCCCAGTAGAGGGCAAAGGGGCAACACTCCCTGTGAGGGAAAAGTAGCGAGACTGTTCAAGTAGCCGGTTGATTTTTCCGGTTTCCAGCTCATTTTTACACTCCTGCCTGTGAGGAAGCTTTTTAGTACTTTACAGAAGGTCTATGGTTCTAACCAGGCATACACCTGTGGTCTTCCTCCACCTGCAAAATTGCCAAACAACCTGTCTGTTTGGGCGACTTAAAACCCCAGTGAAAAAAATATATATTAATAGAAACCATAGTTTCCTGATCTCATGATCTATATTTCATCAATATTCTCATTCAATATGAGTCTTAATTTTGTATACTATACAACTGTGCATTGGTCCACACTTCATTTATCATTAATATGCATGCATTATGTTCAAACCTGGTACAATATTTGCTCAGCAAAATCATCTATTATGAATGTTTGTCATTGTAGCCAAATCTTACCTTACACATATTATTAAGATTTATTTACTTAGTAAAAACGAAACTAGAAAATATGTGCTTATGATTTATTTTGCTTGGTGTGTACACCTGTAACTTGTCATTTTGATATTCAGCGCAAAGACTTAAAGTGTAGCATAAGTATTAGAATGTGGGAATGCCATGTTTCATATAAGGGGCCAATTTCATACTCATATTTTAGCTCAGATAGCTTTTTTTTAACTTGAAAAATCTTGTTATACCATGTTGCAAATAAAAGGTGTTTATCATATTGATTGTTGTGGGTATACGTGACTGTAAAATTATGATGTAAAAATCATTTGAAATTTCTGACTTTATCTGAGCACTTTGTTACATTAGTTGGACTAAAAATACAGAATCTGTTTGTTTCTAATACTGTCACAAAACGAGTATTGTAAGATATTCTATGAAATAAAACCTAGCTCTGCATTGATTTACTGGCGTATGCTTTTATCAACTAACATTAGAATCTTGACATTTTTCTGTATCACTTTTGTTTTCATGGAGGCTGGAACTGTAATATATGCCTTGTTGGTCTACATAACCTAGAATCTCTCAATAGAATCATTAAACTTTAACATCAACTCATGCTTTGATGATAATTCTACTGTTTTATATTAACAAATGAATTCTATTCATTATTTTATGCCAATTTCGTGCCCTCCCAGACAGCTTTTCAAACATTGTCACGTTTTCATAAAACATGAATGTGATTCTATCAATGAACACTTGTTTGTTGTATGAAATTTTCCCCTAGTCCTTTGTTTCTTTTTTTTTTAAATCTAACTAGCTTTTAGTAGAAAATAATACCATTTGAAATGTTCTGTTTTTCTTTGAATTTGAAATGACAACTATGTTTGTTATATAAAAGTGATGTATTCATACAATATGGTATATAGTGAAGATTTAATGAGTCTTCTTATTTGTGTTAAAGGTTTATTTGACAACTATGACAGTGGATGAATATTAAGTATCAAGTTACCATGGTGATGAGGTTGGCAATAACTATTGAATGAACTTTGATTTATTGGTCATTATGTAATATGCCCATGATAAAAAATCACAAAATGTCTTGCTTCGTTTGTGACTTCATAATAGAACCTCTACAAGTCATTGTTTCATTATAAATTATGCACTGGTCTTGAAGTTTGCTGATATGTATCTGAGAAGTTAATGAAATCTGTTCCATTCAAGGTTTTATTCCCATGATGTCCAAAATTATTATTTCAGAATTGAGTGGACAGATTTTGGAAAAGATTATAATTTTTATAGGTTTTCACAGTAGATAATGATTTACTGTGAAAATTTTCAGATAGAATGAGTCATTGAATTTGCGTTGAAGTTAATTGGAGTGTCCAATTTTTGCAAAGGTTTCAGACAAAGGAAGAGATGATACATTTCAATGAAAAGTCACAGTCAAATGATACAAAACGCAGTACCAGTCTAATTTGATAACTGCTGACACTAGCATTTTTCTTCCTTTCAACAAGGGCAACAACTCTTACAAAATTTTCAAAACCTGTTGTAAAATTAATTAAAGTGTCTAGGGTAACTATCAATGAAATAGCTGTAGTTAGGCAATACTTTTTTTATAATATCAACATTCTTTAGTAGTATGATGTACAAGTATTTCAACAAGTATGATATATAATACCTTAAATATATATATTCTATTATCACCAATGAATATACATATATATAGATATAGCTGTGCTAGAAATATTTTATTCATTGATGATAATACTATATTGTGTAGAGCTGTTAATAATTTTGTGAAATCTGAAATCTCAAAATGTGATTGTTTGTCAATTTGATACATTACTACAGTGATAACAGCTCAATCAACACCATTGTCCTACATTAACTTGTCTTCAATAAATTTAGTCTTCAAAAAATTGGTAATAATTATGAAATGATTCAGTACATCAAGGTTTTCCTTATCTTGTAAATAAATATGCAAACTTAGGCTTACATTTTTGTGTATTGTGTTGAACCAGGAAGCCAAAGATTTTGTGATCAAACTTTTGACAAAAAATAGTTTTACAACTGATAAGATAATGTTTAATAACTCCATTGATCAGATCTTTGTGGAAGTGATAAATAGGCAGGGTACACATATTTATCAACATATCTTAGAGGCCTGGTAGGAGCCTACTAAAATGTGCACGAACTGCAAAATCTCAATGGTTCAATGTTATTACGATATATTCACTTATAAAGGCCCCTCCTCTAATAAACACCCCCTTTTTGGAAAGAGAAAACAAAAGTGACTTACCATGACAGACTATTTTAATCCGAGATGAACAATAGAAATTAGTAGAAAACACTTTAAATCCAAGGAATGACACAAACACATTTTCAAAAATGTAACGCCCCCCCCCCCCGGGTCGTTTATTAGGAAATATACAGTATGTACATCAAATACAATACTATGTGATATAATCATGATCCGAACCACTCTTTGCACAGTAATTTGCTATGCATCATTACAAGGTCAAGGCTGAAGGTAATTTGCCATGTAACAGAATGCTGACATACTGCTATGGGACTCAAATATGAATACTTTTGATGAAGTTAAATGTATTGCATGGGATTTCTTTGTATATTTCAGGTTGAACTCTTGGAGTATGATGCCAAACATGCTCAATTCAAGGTCATGCCTCGTTACAAGGTCAAGGCTGAAGGTGATGTGGTAGGTATTATATTCTTCTATGGTAATGCCAGATTTGATGCAAATATATTTGGCTAGATCTGTGTGTACCTGTCCATTTGTCAATCAGGTTTTCAAGGCAAAGTCAAGTAATTGGTGTCTGCTGCACTAAAATTACCTTTGGTTGACTTATTGCTGCCAAACTTGGTATGTAGCAAGTTGTTTTGGAGACTTTGCTTGGGTTCGCATCTGGGGGCTCAGGGGTCAAGGTCATTTCAATGTATTACTAAAAGTAGAGAATTTTTTCCGCTCCAATAACTGTTCAAAACCTTGTGTAGTGGCAATGTCTAGTTTCTTGTTTCATTTTTAAGAACATCATCTGATTTTTTATGCTGTTTCAATCTTGCTGCGCAAATTGGGTGACATGTTGTGGAATTATGTGTTTTGCTTGATGAATGACTGATGTTAATTATGACTGCTTGTTAAAAAGTATTTTTTCCTCTCTAGGTACAAGTAGATGATCAGATTGTGTTTGAGAGTGCTAAATCATCAGGCCAGTATCTACATGTCTCCAAAACATTACTTGGTGGAACATCTGTCTATCAAAAAGGGTAAGTTTCCATGGCAACCTGATCATATATGTTTATACAGGGGTGTGATTTTTAGTTTCAGTGGATTGTCTGTTTTCAGACATATGTTTTAAATCAAACTGTTCAGATAACATCTAATGTACTCAAAAATGATGGTTTTTTTGCTAAATGGATGGGGGGGTATTTTTCTCCCCTCAAGTACTTATGCAATCACTCCTCTGTGTATTGATAGTAACTTACAGAGTATTCTCAAACTAATCATTTGTTATATTTATATTTCTGTGTTTCTGATTGTCTGTTTGTATTGTGATAAGTTGGTTTTGTGTTTTGAATGTTTGACCTACAGTTCTAGTATTAGAAGTGTTTGTTTGTAAACTTAGAACACTACCATGTATGTATGCAGGGTTTTCCCTGATGCAGATAACCTGCATCTCTGATGCAACTTTTTTGTCCGGGACCCATATTTTCAACTAATATGCGTCCTGGGACCCATAAAATAAACATTTCACTTTTCCTGAAATCTGTGTAGGAGTGACGGTTATTAATTCTAAATAAGGGAGTAAAGCATTTTTACTTGTCAAAATGACGTCGGGGGCAACCATGGACGAATCAAAATTGAAAACAACTTGAAGAACATTTCATGTTTTTTTTGAGAGTGTCGGTCCCTGCGTCTGAATCTCATTCCCAAACATAATTCTACATGGGGACCCCAAAATTTATCAGGGACCCCCAAAATGACCCCCTGTGTATGGTGTATCATTCCAAACCCGTACCAATCTCAATGTGTAAACTAAACTTCATTAAATTCGATAGACATTGTTTATTATATCAAATGGCAGAAATCAGACAAATGCAATTTCATCAATAAACATGCAGCTTCACAATTTTGATATAAAGTGTTTAGCGCAGATGTGCCAGTACACAGAATTGTAAAGAAAAAATAACTGCAGCCGTTGTCTTGCTTACCAAAATGTTATCATATACATGGTTTTCACATTTTTATGTAGATGGTTATATTCAAAATTATTGCCACTGTAATGCATCACTTTGTGTGGCTTCGGAAATGTGCCAAGCTTCATTGCTATCAGTACTTTGATTTTTACTTGTCCTTGATGTCGTGCACGTGGCTTATGTGGTACTGACTGCTCTTTGTTGATTTCTTATGTTCTACTGTCATCATTATAAAACACTGATTTATTCTAGTGGTACTGAAATGGACGGTGAAGGAATGTAAGTGAACATGCACAGATTTTAGTTAGGTGTCATTTTTTTGACAACAGTTGCTATGGTTGCAATCAAAATTTTGGTCTTTTATTGCACCTTTTATATTTTTTTCTTCATCAATTTGAATTTTGGCATCAGAAATTTTCTTATTAATATTCAAAGTAAGTACTCTTCATTTATGAGTGAAATTTGTTGTCCATTACAATCATCAGTGCAGATTACTCTGGTTGTCATGGTAACAAATAAAAAATGTTTACACAAAACAGTAAAACGAAATTATAGTGAATTTAGATAAATAGCAAAGGATCAGATTCAGTGAAGAATTTATCCTCCCCTCCCCCAAAATACACCCATCTTTATATCATAGATGTAGTGAAATATGGTATACTGAGGTAATTATTACCTGCATCCTGAGGAACTCACCATAACTGTGTTCTACTGTATTGTTTTAAGGATGAGAAAGATTTAAATTGAACTCACACCATTCTGAAAGTATGTTTTATGTTGGTGTTTCTGGAGAAATGCAAGTATTCTGGATTTGCGTGCTTGTTGTACCAGTCAACTCACAGAACATAGCACAGAGTTCTTCAATTCATATCATAACACAGGAATTTAATCACATTTTCAAATTTAAACGTTATACCACTGTATATATATGTTGTATATATATAAAATCAGCTGTTAGAAAAATGTTTTAATTATCTATTATTTTTATACAAACTTGCACCATCTACCATCTACTGCCGCGATACAATTTTAGTCCCATGGTGACTCATCATGATATTCATTATTAGTATTATGAACCTATATTATATAGTTATGTATCATAATTGTATCGTCTTTTTATACCATACTGTTACATTACAAAGCATGTAAAAAACTGGGCTTATGTAATCAAGTTAACATTTGATGAAAGTATTTTTTGTTTGTGTTGAGTAATTGATGTGGGGTCATATTAAAGGGAGACAATTATGGAAACATTTTGTAAATTATTCTTACAGATCTTGTTCTGTGCATTTGTTTAATTGAATCCTGTTTACTGAAAAAATGCAGGACAGAGAAAAACACTATTGGACTTATGAATGTGATATTTCCAGTCTTTTATAATACGTCTCTAAGGACATTATGACTTTATAATGACTTTACATCTGGTCAAATATTGAAAGCTAAGGTTCATATGTTTATGAATGAATTATAGATACAACTATCATGTTTATGGATCAACACAAAGTTCTTTTAGTTCAGATCAATTTCATATAAAATATTCATTAATTCATTTGCAACAATTGTGTTTTTTGTTCCTGTCTTCAATTCCATAGAAATATTATGGCGATATTTTGATGAATTGAACTATAGATATGGTGCTAGTATTTTTTTTTATAAATTTACCTCATGTGATCAGGCCAGATTTGATTCAGAAATAATTCGTGCCCGGATAATTTTGTATTTTGGATTTTGCTGATAGATATAAAATTAGGGTCGGCCTCAAAAAATGGGGTCGATTGGGTAACTGGAAACACAG
Organism: Lutraria rhynchaena; assembly: GCA_008271625.1. Taxonomy (NCBI): domain Eukaryota; kingdom Metazoa; phylum Mollusca; class Bivalvia; order Venerida; family Mactridae; genus Lutraria; species Lutraria rhynchaena. The sequence goes on along the minus strand of VIBL01000004.1, from coordinate 2,085,804 downwards.
CTATTCTTTTCTAGCCTAGTGATTCAATATATCACTAGATGACAATATTATATTGACTTTAAAATATTCGTTCAATGCCCTTGATCAAACATTTTATACAGTAACCATTCCTTGGTGCGTATTCATCAAACAGTAAAAAATGCAGAGTTATTGTACAGTGTATCATTTTATATATTTGCATTGTTCTGACTCTTTCTACCCCTTATAAAAACCCTAAAGATGAAAGATAATTTTATTCTAATAAAATTATACATACATTTTGAAATTATTTGTTTTGCAAGTCTCTATGGTTAAAAGTAAATACTTACGCATTCTTATCATGGAAATTCAAACTTGGTTCAGAAAGTTGTAACAAAATCTGCGGTATATATTATTGATTTAGTATTCATAATCTACAGATAGGATTTAGGATCCAATCTTAGTTACAAGTTCATACTTGTCAGTTCATATTTGAAAACAAGATTTACTTGAAATCCCCTAGAATTCCCCCGACACAATAAATTCCAACTCTTAAAATATTTTTGCATGGCACATTTTTAGCTATTAATCACAATCAAGTCTTCTAAATATTGTCTCTTTAAAATGGATGTTTTGCATGGCTAATTCATTTTGTTCCCTCATTCTTTATACTCATTGTGACACATTGGTGTACATATACAGTGCAACCTCTCCAGAGCAACCCTCTCTTTAGCAACAACCCCTTTTCAACAGCAGCATGATTTTTTCCCACTGTATGATTTAACTTATTAATTTAACCTTTCTAGAGCAACAACCTTCCAACAACAACAATATAATTTTGCTTCTCTCAGAGTGCTGCTTTTGGAGAGGTTGTGCTGTATAGATTAATTGAAACTTCTGATGCCCAGTGGTACATTTTCAATAACCCCAGCTCTGATAACATTTAGATAGAAATACAGTTCCTATTTACAACTTCCCATATTGTGTCCTACCTCGAAAAAAATGGAAAACTTTTAAACCATTTTTGCAATTTCATTAAGCAAAGACATTGCGTATATGTCTGATCATGTGCATGTAAAAAGTTAAAATTGCACAATTTTTAATAAAGGAATAATCAGCATGGCAGCAGGAGGGCGTTAGAAGTTTCATTAACTGTATATTAAAACACTTATCACTTAATTGTGGTCAAATGGTTATGATCTCGGTTGCCTCTCATTGTTGTGATTTTGAATCCCGCTGGGGACCTGACAAATTTCCCATGCAAGGAAGCCCTCCTGATTGGTGGTTCTACCCTGGTATCACCTGGGCCTTCCTCCTTAGTTAAGCTAGAAAAGTTACCAAAAGGCCCCTGACTGTTGGTATGACGTTAAGTCATTGTGAAAAAAACTTGTTACTTGTGAAGTTATTTCGTGTTAAGGTGTAACCAAATTATGACAACTTTTCAGATACGAGTTGAATCTGTCAGTGCAACAGTCCGGGTTTACAGTGTACAGAAAATATAAGCCTTCTGTTGATGATGAGAAAAAAGTCAAGGTAACATTACTGCTTATTTTGAAACTCATCAGTGGTAGACATTGTCAAAAATCTCATTTTCTCCATCAGTTGATCTCAAGTTTTCCAACCTGAGACCCACATAATTAGACCCAAATGGTGGACTTCATAACTGAAATGTAAAACAACAAGATTTGTACTTGAAGATCAATGTCATGTTTTTACCATTAAAGTATTGTTTTACCCAAAGCTTTTACATCAAAAAGCACTTTTAGAATTATTCATATTTCAACATATTATATAGAAATTGAAACTTTTAATCACATTGGTTCATTTATCCTGTATCAGTTGTGTATAATATATTGATGATTTCATGTACAATAAAACTACAGGGCTCGGCAATTTTTTCACGCTACTTGTCCTGCAGGACAATCAGCTAAGAATTTTAACAAGTTCCACAGCAATTTCAACTTGTCCTGAGTCAGTTTCTACTCGTAATTGTGAGCGGACGAGTTGATTTATCGAGCCCTGAACTATGATATTAAAGCCACATATTGGGACCACAGAAAATTGTCTATTATGGTGGCCTCATTATTGAATTAAAATATATGAAGAAAATATTGAAGACCAGTCAAAAAATACTGTGGTTATAATGAAGTGGTTTCAATACTAAGGTGATTGCTAAGTGAGGTTTTACTGTATATTACATAGAGTTTTTTCACTGTATATTGACTGTGTTGATTGCAGGTGGCAGATATCGTAAGATTCTACCATAAGGAGATGGAAGCGTATCTCGTCGCTGAAGGTCTATTCGATGATGAACTCACTGAGGATGGTAAGTTTTGACCCATGATGCCAATGTCACGTGTTTACCCTGTGGTCCTGTGTTCATGTCTGATATAATCAAAGCTGTGAACAGAGGCCACCCTTAGGAAAGACAAAATGTGGCCTTTATTGATAGGTGGCCTTTACTCAGAGGTCAGTTTATTCTAAATAATCAGTGACTTTTTTTCAAAGAATGGCCTTTATTCAAAGGATGGTCTTTATTTGGAGGTGGCTGCAAACACAGGTTTGACTGTATTACTGGTATTTGTGTCTGTCCAATTATTTCAGAATGCTTTCTGAGCATATTTCAGCTTTGAAAATGTCCATCTGTGCCTGATAAAAATGGTCTCATCAATTATACCTCTGGTTAGCTCCAAGCAATTAGCATTTATATTTTAATGTAAAACTTTATATCAGGAGTTAAACATTGATTAAAAATTCGATATTTTGCTCATTAACTGTTTTCAGATTTCATGTGATAGCTTAAATTTAAATTATTTAAATTGCCAATTTGAAACCTTAATCGTAACACAAGACATTTGTATCATATATATATAATTATGTTGGATAGCAAATGACTGTATGGTATAAATTATGCTGGCCATAGTTTGTAAATCACATTATGATATGAAGGAAAAATGTATTCTCACCTTTCTGACATAAGTAATTAAATTATAATTAAATACAGTATGTTGTTGAATTTAAGTCAACTTTATAATTAACTCACAGTAAGTGTTTAGGTTTGAATCTAGTCAATATTTTGAAGCTTGACTTGTTATATTGAATGTTCAAAGTACAGTGGGACAAGGTTATAGTGAATTCTTGGGGACTTGACTAATTACTTCATTATATTTCACTCTATCAAACACAATGAAATAAAGACCGGTGTCTCAAGAAAAATATATACTTCACTGTGCCTGATATTTCACTATATCTGAGTTCACTATAACCATGTTTTGCAGTATCTGTATGCTTTTACTGGGCCAAAATGTGTGTGTCCACACTTCTTCTATGTTAATATTTGAATTATTTCAACTTGTGTTCCTGGTTTGTTATGGCAATGTTTATAGTTACTGCCAGATAATATGTGCTTTGCTATAGATTAAACGGTTAGGTGTTTGGCCTACTTTCATTTTGAATGCTATGTTTAACTCATTTGTTTTATTCCGTATTGTATGGGAAATTGTTTAACTTTAAGTCCGTATTTATTTTATAAGACCATACATAGAGTGTTATTTGTTTCTCCGTGCTTTTTTTAATATGAAAAAGACTTGGAGTAATTAAATAGATATTTTCTTATTGAAAAGTATTTTGTTATTAAACGTGATTTGATACTCTTAGTTACACCTACTGATAATGTAGTTATTCACAGGAGATACTTGATATGATCAACACAAGTCACTCATATTTAGAATACTGTTGGCCTTGGATAAATCTAAATTGTTTTGATTTGAACTTAATGAATTTGTATAATTTTCAAGAGGTATGTTTGATCTGGTAATAACTTCTCTCTCGAGGGTCTAATGTTACAGTAATTTGGTTCAGTATTTGAGCCTGAACTGAGTTGTCTGTACATCATCATTATACAACTGGTCACTGAATGGAAGTGCGGCTTATTATATTAGATATTCCAATTACCAAGAATATTTCATTTGCATGATAATTATTGCTTGTAGAGTAGTCTCAGTGGAATTCACCGTACTTATTAAAGTCTAGCCAGCACATCTGACCGCATTGATTTTGTATAAATGAATATTCATGTAATGTTGATCAAGTCTAGCACAATAGCATAAGTTATATTACCAATTCAAAGCTTGTAGAATAGTTAATATAGGCCCAATTATGCTGATGTGTGGTAATATGCTATTTATATGTAGTACTTGAAGATGAACTATTTAAATATCAGGTTATAGTGCGATCTCCTTCAAGTCACAGGACATTTTAATTGAGTAATATTAACTAAATTATTGTGTATGAATAGTTAAATTGCTCTTAAGGCCAAAAAAAGTACTTGGTTACCGCAAAACATTCCTCCAAAAATACAGGGTCAGTTGATCAGGACTTTTTAAAATATTTTTTTAAGTATGCAGATAGGGATCAAATAAAATATTAGCCAGAAAAGAGACTGGACTGAGTAAAAAGTATAGGGTTGGCAGAAAAGTTCTGTTTGATAGAAATAATGCTATTATATGTTTCTTTCAGTGCATTTGAGGATGCGTCCAGTTGACCAATCCAACCCTAAGACTTTGTTCCCTAGTAGTTCAGCAGTCACATACTGGCAGATAGAGCTACAAGAAGGATGTGTAGCTGGTATGTATGCTGGGAGTTTTTTTACCTTTTCACCTGATAGTTACCTTGAAACAGACCGGTTCCCATTCAAAAGAGTGACCATTTTACCCGATTTCATGAAAATATACAATGCAAGGGTCATAATATTGAGGTGGTCGCTAAGTGAGGGTTCACCGTAAATAGAAATTTTTACTTTGAGATGTAAACAACCAAAAATAATAGTATTGTTATAAATAACAATCTATACATTTTTATTTGTAACAAAATACATGTTTAATATTTCAGGTGGTGTGTTGAAGTGGGAGCAGCAATGTAGATTAATGCATATGTGTACGAGAAAGTACTTGTGTGTAGCTCAAGATAAGAAAGTGACCTTGACGTCTGATCACCTTGACCCTAAGACTGTATTTAGGCTTCATCCTGTAATAAGGGTAGGTCGTTAACAAGGTACTTTGATGTGTTGATAAATAAGAACTGTGAATTAATTGATTGAATGTTCAATAGCTTATCTATGTGAATTGTGTATTTTTAAACTGATTATGTCACATTTTACTTCAACAAAAAGTCTTGAAGATTTAATCTTGTGATATTCTGATGGTTCATGATAGGACATGAAAATCTTAAGATATTTAATCCAAACAGCTTAGGAACCTAAATCACACAGACTGACAATTATTTACTTGAACCCAACATGGATTTTTTGTGACTGTTTGGCATTGATCTTGTTCTATATTGTGTTAGATCATTGTTGCGCGAGGATTTTTTTCACCGGGTTTAGCGTCACACCAACAGCCAAAGTTATTTGGTGACTTTTTTGTTTTAACGGTAGAGGAAGACCCCAGGCAAACACTTGAGTAGACCACCAACCTTCCATAAACTAGCTGAACAGCTTCCCCACATGTGAAATTTGGTCCCGGGTAGGATTTGAACTCTCAGCAATCAGGGTATACCAAGATATCATGTATTAATTGTTTATGTTATATGATCATGTATTAATTGTTTATGTTATATATTTGTTGTTTATTCTAGGAGAGTGATGACATACCAGAGGACAGTTATTGTAGAATGGAGCATGTGGTATCAGGGCAGTGGCTTCATGCTTCTACAGGTAAGTTACTATAGTAACCAAGTCACACTACAATTTTTCAGACCATATTATATACAGTAGTTCTCTTTAAGACTGACCAATTTCCCAGGCGTACAAATATTGTTTCCTCGCCCTTATGGAGGAGAGCAATTTACAGTAAAGCCTCAATTGTAAGACCACTTTTAGGAGCTACAAAAAAATGTCTAAATAAGTGAAAATATTGGGGAGAAATTAGAGACTGGTCTTGGAAGTAAGTAGTTATAATGAGGTGGTCGTATTATTGAGGTTGAGCAAAGTGAGGTGCTACTGTATTCAGAATAAATGAGTTTGTCATGTGACAATCATGTGACAATCAATTGATAGTCATGTGATCATTGATAGTTCATGATTTTTCCTCAGAAAAAAAAATAATGCGCATATTTTTAACAATGATGATCTCAGATAATTCAATTACCGCAATTTTGAACATGATCTCGTGTATTTTCAGAGGATTACAAGAAGAAAATGGAAGACTCACAATCTGACAGCAAATCTATGGGATCATTAAAATGGACCACCGCTCAACTAAAAAAGGTATGGTGTGGAGAAATTGTGTTTATTTTTCATTGATTGTCTGGATATAGAAGTTCCCATGATTAACTTTAATATGTACCGTAGATCAAGTATGCTACCAGGGTAGGGAGTTGTATCCTCAGAGTCAAAACGTTACTCCTTTTTTTGATGAAATGTTCAGTTTTACAATCATTGTGGAATATTTATCGTATAAAAATCATCAAGTTGTTGTTTGGCTCATGTTTGTTCTGCCAGAATTCTTGACCGAAAATATGATCTAGAATTGTTTAACTGTAACAAAGCATTAGATCATTGGTCTTTCTCCATTACAATACCTTATACCGTATATTCCCTAATAAACGCCCCTGGGGTTCTTACAGTTTTGAAAATGTGTTTGTGTCATTCCTTGGATTTAAGAAGTGTTTTCTTCTAATTTCTATTGTTCATCTCGGATTAAAATAGTCTGTCATGGTAAGTCACTTTAATTTTCTCTTGTCAAAAAAGGGGGGTGTTTATTAGGGGAGGGGCATTTATAAGGGAATATATGGTATTGATAATCTCCTTAATGCACATTTGGGGTCTGCGTAATTCTATACCAATACTTGCTGTTTCTTAATGGGGATGTTTGAATTATCATGTACAAATTATGTTTTATTATACTTGACTTATGGTATGGACATGAATTTGGTTTGCTGTTTCAAGTATCTAATACTGCATCTGTTGAAGTGTGTTTCATGTCACAATTTAATAGATGTATGGTGATGTCTTATTTTTTCTTAAGATCCCAATGTTAATATTTCCTTGTTTTTGTGATAATCTTCAAACAAATGTTTGTGCGTTGTTGCTCATTACTGACGAATCTGTATAGGCATGAAATGGTGTACATGTTGTAAACAGAATATGGTGTACCAATATGATATGCCGTTTCAATACAATATTGCATAGCCGCGGCCGTGGTCCAGTGGTTAGTGTGATGGACTTGTAACCGGGAGATCCGGGTTCGGATCCGGGTTCAAATCCTGGTCGCCACAGGTCATATGTACCGATCGCCGTATATAACTGAAGAATTTTTGAAAAACGGCGTTAAACCCCAGTGAAATAAGTCACCAAAAATCAAAAACAAAACAATATTGCACACCGATACTATGTGGTGAACCAAAACAATAAGTTAAGTTTTTAAATAACTCTTAAATAAAGACTGTAAGGTTACATGCTGTTAAATTAGAGTATTATTAGAATATTTGTTGTTCTTCTGGGGCCTTTGTGGTCAAGTGGTTATGGTCTCTGACTTGTAATCACTAGCCTCTCACTGCTGTGAGTTCAAATCTCACTCGGGACCGAATTTCACATGTGAGAAAGCTGTCCAGCTAGCTTATGGAAGGTCAATGGTTCTTCTGGGGTTTTCCTCCACCATTAAAGCTTGAAAGTCACCAAATGACCCTGGCTGTTGGTGCAACGTTAAACTCCAATGAAAAAAAATTGTCATTCTAACATTTAAAATAGTATTGAAAAGTCTGTGAATATTGTTGATATGTATTATACTGTTACTATAGAAACAAACTCTGAAGGATTTAAGAGATTCAACCTGTGGTAAAAGTGGTGTAAGTTATATAATATAGTTATACATGTAACCATTGCATGTTGGAAATGATGAATGTTTCAGCATGTGATAAATTGGAACCTTAACCTGGACACATTGAGGGGGGGGGGTCTCTGTGATTGAGTGGGTATGATCTCTAGCCCCTTGCTGCTGTTTGTTCTAATCCCACCCAGGACTGGGCAAATTTCTCATGTAAGGGAGCTGTCCAGCTAGCTTACAGGAAGATTGTGGTTCTACCCAGGTGTATGATTGGGTCTTCCTCCACTGATATAGTCGGAAAAGTCACCTAATAACCATGGCTGTGAAACCTCAGTGAAAAAAAAATAGGACACACTTTGTAAACACCATTAAAGGTCTTCATGAGGTTGAACTTGAGTTTACATCACTGGCAATCAATTATATATAAGTTCTACTGCTTAATTAAATCTTTGGAGATCAGTTTATTTTTTACTTGTACAAGTTTTAGTAATGGTATATCTAAAGAAAAATATAAGTTTTTAGACTTAGATATGAAGCCGGAGAGGAACCCAAGATATTTCAGAGGTTAGATTGAACAAGAAGTTGCATTTTGCATTTGTCCAGTGTTTTGTATAATTTTGTGTACATGCTCTTGAAATTTGGTGTTATCATACCCTTCTCCCCAAGTGCTTGAATATAGTTGTTAATTTAATGATTTATGTTTGTGTATAACACTGTTTCTGTGGATTTTTTTAAAGTTATAACCTGGTTTTTGTTGGAATGTATATACATATAATCATGTATTCATCTTCACATACTAACAAATAAAAGGACACGACTCTGAAAAAGGAGTTTAAGTCTGTTTGAATACGTTTTGATATTAGCAAAAATTAGGAGCGTAATTTTATCGTTTTGAGTGATCGTTAGATAGGACTTAACCTTGGGAAGTAACAGTGACTTTTAATGATCTGTGATATGAATAAAATGTTTGAAATATATAATTTTATCTTACCTCGAACAGAATACTTGCTGTTTATTGGTTGAACCAGGTCATGTGCTAACCTAATATTTTTCCGTATTTGAACAGTAGCAATTCATATCCAGTCAGTAATCATAATTTCAGAATAAAAATGGCTGAGATATGGCATAAAAGTTTGGTAAATTAAATTATGAATGGTACTCGGTAAGATAAATTCTAATAATATCAGATGAAAAATGAAGTCTTTGACTGGTATAAAAGTCATTCAGATTGGTTACAAATGCATAAATTTTTCTCATAAATTTAAAAAAAACTTAAGATTTTTGTTGCTGTTAGTAGCTAACTATCTCTGTAATAGATTAATGTACTCTGTCATGATGTATGTGCTGTTATTTTCCACTCAGATGCAAGGTTCCAAATCTATAACTGTAAGTAGTGATGAGACTGGTAGAATATGTACATATTGTTTATTTTTTATTTTTATGACCAAATCCTCCATTCTAGCTTTGTTTCTCAGGACACTGGCATAATACTCTTGTGATTTTTTATAATGTTAAACTACCAACAGCAATTATAATTTTGATTTTGTTCCAAAAAAATTTTTTTTTAAATAATCTCACATTTTCAACACCCTTTTTTATTACTTTTTTGTGACTTTTACCTTGAAATCAATTGTGTCATTTGAAATGAACGACCTTGTAGAGAGAGTGTTTTTAAGTTGGATGTTTTTTGTAATTCCATATTGAATGAATAAGCAGATTTATCTATAATTGACCTTGTAATGTTTGAACACATTTTGAATAGCTTTCAAAAAGCTGACTAACTCAGAACAGGCCAAACATTTTAATTGTATATGTTAACACTTATTTATATTACATACAGCATTGTTGAAATTTTTAGAAAAGTGATGAAAATAACATACCTGCTGTTATTCCAATTGTTCTTTTTCATTGTTTTCAAATAATATTTCCATTGCAAATAAATGCTTATCTTTTCTTTGACCTGAGTTTAGATCTATTTGTTACCTAGCAACAGTGTTTTTTTGTCTGTTTGTTGCCTAGCAACACCAATTTAGATATGTTTGTTGCCTAGCAACAATGATTTTGATCTCTGTGTTGCCTATCAATGATGATTTGTGTTTTTAAGCTTAATATTTTTCTCAATATTTTGATTTTGTTTTTTTATTTCTTACCCTAAAATGTTGATGTTTTTATTTTTCATGATGACTTTCTTTTCAGAATCTACTTCATTCATACTGTTAGTTTAGACTTGAGTTTTATATCTTTGTACTGTGTGCATTCAATTTAGATTTCCTATGTCACTGAAAGGGAAAATTATTAAAAGTTCACAAAGGTCGTGATATGTTTTCATTATGATTGCTTAACTTGTGACCTTGTACCATTTTAGTAAATTTAAATGTACTGGTTGACAGATTCAGTTTTTGGTTAGTAAATAAATTAGTACATTGATTTGTTATAAATGGTTAAGGCTTGAAAATTAATATAAGTTTAAACACTTGTCCTTATTTAATGTTATATTTTGTATGCTTGTCAGTTGTAGAATTAAATTAAGATTTATTGCACACTTCTACCAGGAGAAAGTGGACATAGAATGCGATCATTAGACATTTTTGTATAAAAACTTTTCATCTTAAAGTCTTCTACATTTGGATGATTATTACAGTGTGGTTAAAAGGCATCTTATACTGTTTTCGTGGGGGGAGGGGAGCTTTGGAGGGGAGTCAGAGCTGCTATTAAATTGGGGATCACTGGGGATAAATTGATGTCTCATTAAACTTACAGGGAATACCTGAGTCTATTGCAACCTGATTTTGTATGTTTGTGGCTCTAGGGGTCATAAGGTCCTTTCCTTTGTCGGCGCTTAATTTCCCCTTTATATCTGATTGATCATTAGGAGGGCATAATTAAATGTTTGATCCTTATCAATATTTGTTATTTATTCTATTTTATATTCATAAATGTGTTTTTATTCTTGTCTTTATTAATTTGTGTGTCTTTGTTGTGTTATTATGTTGTGTTTATTCATTATATATAAACAACTTTCTTGTATTTTTTTGTGCACATACTGTAAACATGTATATAATACGATGTCTTGTATTTGGTCATATCATCTTATGGTTCCATCTTTGAAAATTGACCTCACAATCAATAGATTTTGCATTGAAACAAATACTTGTTCAGTTGATTTCATGTATGATTGTTGGATAAGATAGTCTGGTATACTGATTTATGGACCCATACTCCTAGCTAACTTGATAGAGCATTAAGTCTATGGACCTCGCGTTCACAAGTTCGAATCCCTGGCATAGCGCATGTTCTCTTTGACAATTTAGTTGGAAACCTTGTGTCTGAAGTCATTTATCCTCCACTGTTAATCAATCATGTGCAAATGGTGACCGTTACTTGCGGAGAACAAGGTTTGTACTGGTATGGAATACAGGAAAGCTGGTTAGGTCAACTACCTGCCAGTGTGTTACTAAAATTACATTGAAAATAGGCATGAGACATGTATAAGTCTACAAATTAATTTATACACGTATACTGATACATGTATTGATGTTTATAGATGAAAGGAGCTCATAGCTGCACTAAAGTAAAACTTTGATATGACACCTATCAATATTTTGTTAGTGTTTTATTTAACAGTATGTTTATTTTTCTTGTATATATTGAATATTCATACAAATAACATCAATTTATCATGATTTCATTCATTTAATACATGTATTCTACAAACATTTTATTACCAATAACCAATATTTACCATGTATTCTACATATCTACATGAAACTACCATTCACAGTTCACTAATCTTATCAGCTGGTTATTAATTGTTGATTACACTTGATATTTTCAATCAGATTGGAGTCGTAGAAGAGAAACAATACGACGATGCGTTCACCATACAATCTGTAGACGAACCTTTGCAGAATATCTTCAACTTCATGGCTGGTATGGTACCATTTATACAGAAGCTTGTAAAAGATGTAAGTATACAAATCATATAAAATAGCCTACCTTCTGTCCATCTTGCGCATGTTTGCCATTGTGTCAGTTACAATTTGGAAGTGCTAATGGGAAATGTTGCTTGTGATTGTATTACTGAAAATAATTCATAGCTTGGTTCAAACAGGAGAGTTTTTTAACACATTGTGTCATAATACTGCATTTCCCCATATCTGAAGCAGACGACTTTTGAAAACTTTGTGACAAAAGATGCCATTGCTTGTAATGAGTAATAGCTTCTTTGGCACAAGTTTTCCACTTTGTCACTGAGAAATAACCCAGTTTTCTTAAATAAATTGATGTTTTGTGTATAAGCTTTGAATTTGGAAGAGTCCAAAATAATCTTATGAGGCAAAGTGTTATATAAAAAACTTTCTCCTGTCTATGAATTATTTCAGATTGGTCAGGATGAATGCATTGGATATTCTAATCCTGTTTACTCCTTTTTCTGGGGACAAAAATACACACCTAGTGTAATTTGAAATGTCTTTTTAGGGGTTCAGACTCAACAGATTTCCTTATACCTTATTATTTATATTTGTGGACAACAAACTAAAACAGCATGATGCTTTTTTAAGGGTAAATGTGGGCCTTTCTTTTAGATGGTGGCATGTTGTGTCTGTCATCAGGGGTTTCTATAGCAGGGGCTGTTTATAGGTATCTTCCCTCAGGAAAAGTCTTTAAACTCATGTATTTTTTGCCCTAAAATTCAGTTTACATCGAGTTTTTACTTCCCATTTTTGCATAAATACTGTTATTTTTTCCCCAAATTTAAGAAAAAGGCCCCTTCCCCTATCCTTGAAAAAAAGCCCTGTACATTGAGTGGACGTTATGTAAATTTTTTTTTTTTATATTTCAGAAAAAGGCTGGTGTAATATTGAATGCTAAGATGTCCCACAATGTTATAACAGTAAGTCTGTCTTTCTTACTTTGTTAATTACTTCTACATAACTTGTACACAAACTGTACATTTTAATAAACTAATCATCATACAGTGCAACCTCTCCAGAGTGGACTTCCCTTGAACAACAACCTCCCTTCAACAACAGCATGATTTTTCTCCTAGTACGATTTAACTATTCTGTTAACCTCTCTATAGCCCCAACCACTCAACAACAACATAATTTTGCTTCGCCCGAAAGGCATTTTTTTGCAGAGGTTGCACTATATATGTCTGCTTGTCATTAATGGTATTATATAAGTAATACAGTGCTACTCAAATATGTTAATATTGTAAAACTAGTATTGCCCAATTATTGTAATTTCTTTGATAATTACCCTTTATGTTAAAATTAATTTATTTTAAAACGCTTGTGTTATGTGCTCGATTTAATTTAATTCAATTCTTGTACAATTTTACTCCTGTTTATACATATTATTTCATATTGTCACAGTGTGTCAACACTATAAAACTGGCAAAACCAGAATTTTCGCGAAGGGGGGGGGAGCGCCAAATGTGAAAGGCTGCTGAACTGTGTCTCTTGTGAAAAACTGGATTTTAAGTGATTTCTAGGCTATGTATTGACTCCATTTTTGTTCTGGAATTAAATGAATATGTGACAATTATGATTATAGCATTCGTTTTTGGATTACTAATTGCATTTGCGCAGTATTAGTGTCTAAAACAATTGGATTTTAACAAAGGATTTTATCACAACTTGGTGAACACCTTCTCAGTGAACACAATGGATTATCCTGAGGGCCTTATTAAAACATACAGTGCAAGTGAACTTATGAAATATAGATCAATGCCCAGACAATGGATTTTACCTGATCAACAATTATTGGCAAGATTAAAAGGCCTGGGTATATTAAACTTTAGAAGTTACCGATCTGGAAATGCAATACACAAAAGTCATAGATCACAAAAGAAACAAAATGGTGTTAATGTTTCAAATCTAATTTACCTAAAAAGGCAAAACACTCTCAGTAATTTCAAAGAAAATGTGACATGTTTAACATTAAATTGCCATTCAGTAGTCAAAAAAGATGTGCTAATCGGACAATTGCTTCGTGACGAGAACATTGATTTCGCACTTTTGACGGAAACGTGGTATTCTGATGAGAAACAATCCCTATTTGAAACATCAGACTTAAATCAAAATGGTTATAAACTCAGTGTCGCAAATCGAAAGAATCAAGTTGGCGGCGGTATTGCTTTGACTTGTAAAAACACCGTCCATATGCGGAAAAAGGAATCCGGTGCAACTCAAAGTTTCGAGTACGGAATATGGCAAATGATCTTCAAAAACATTACCATCAATTGTGTAGGCATTTATAGACCCCCGGCATTGGCTACTCCTACGCAATTTGTAAAAGACTATTTCGAATTTATGGAAGACATTGTGTCCAAATATCCCAGTTTATTGATTATGGGGGATTTCAATCTTCACATCCACGATGACACCAGTGCGATATCTGAATTTAAGAACTGTTTATGTGCTATGGGACTGGAACAACATGTGCATTTTCCTACACAAGTGTTTGGTCAGAGTCTTGATCTTGTGATCACCGAGGTCGCAAACGGTGTTGAACTGGTCTCATGTGAACCCGGCCCTTTCCTGTCAGACCATCGTGTAGTGAAAGTCATTACAAAAGTGAAAAAGGAAAACATCATCAGCAAATCCATTACATACAGGAACTTTAAAGATATAGATGGCTCAGACTTTGCTAGTGATATTGCTAATATGAAAATTGATAGTGATTCAGCTACTGAATATGTTGAACTTTTTGAATCTGAAATGACAAAAATTGTTGATAAGCATGCACCTGAAATCCAGAAAACTGTGATTTGTCGTAATCCAAAGCCATGGTTTAACGAGGACATAAAACACCTGAAGAGTATTTTACGAAAATCTGAGCGTGTGTGGAGAAAGCACAATAATCCCAAGGACTATGAAATCTTTAAAACGGCATTGAACAAATACAATTATGAACTAAATCTTGAAAAGGAACGTAAACTCAGCCAGAGAGTGCTTGAATTCAAAGGAGACTCTAAGAAACTCTATAAATTTGTGACGGATCTCACCAGTGGCAAATCCGAAAATCCAATGCCGACCGTTGAAAATGAAAACATTTTAGCTGACAAATTTGCTGATTTCTTTATGAACAAAATCGATAAAATACGTGACAATCTGAAACATTATAAAAAGTACAAACCATCCATGAGAAACGTTCCTAAGCTCGAAAAATTTGAAGAACTCAGTGAAGTTGAAGTAAGAAAGCTCATAAATTCATTACAAACGAAATCTAATGAAATCGACGTTTTGCCGGCGAGAGTGTTGAAGTTATTTTTGAACGAGCTGTTACCCACTATTACGCGGCTAGTTAATCTGTCTTTGGCACAAGGAGTCTTTCCACCAAATTGGAAAGAGGCAATTGTTAGACCTCTGTTGAAAAAGCTTGGACTCGAACTTATATTCGCTAACTATAGACCAGTGAGCAACCTTCCATACCTGTCAAAATTAATTGAAAAGGCAGCGTTGTATTATCTGAACAACCATGCAAACAAACACGATCTTCTCCCAAAGAACCAGTCAGCGTATAGACAACATCATTCTTGTGAATCGGCATTACTTAGACTTGTAAATGACATTCTCGCTGCCATGGAAAATCAGGAAGTTACCGCCCTAATAGCATTGGATTTGAGCGCAGCATTTGATACAGTAGATCACGACATCCTTCTCGACGTTCTCAAGTGTCAGTATGGTATCGGGGGAGTAGCACTCGACTGGTTGGACTCGTACCTGCGACCTAGAAGTTGCCGCGTAAGCGTGAACAATACAATGTCGTCGGCACGCGAGCTAACGTGCAGTGTCCCACAAGGAAGCTGTTTAGGGCCTTGGCTCTATCTAGTTTATGCAGGGACCATATTTGACATTGTTCCACCTTCAATCTCAGTGTATGGCTTCGCTGATGATCATACTGCCAGTAAACGTTTCAAACCCACACCCATCCTCGAGGCCGAATCCATTGTGAAGCTGGAGGAGTTCGCTTCACAAGCAAATGACTGGATGAACAGTAATAAATTAAAAATGAATTCTTCAAAAACTGAACACATAATTTTTGGAAGTGCCCCTCAGTTAAATAAATTGTCTATTAATGATATTGACATTTGTGGAGATAAGATCAAGAGACAGAGTACCATTAGATATTTAGGGGCATATTTGGACGAAAATTTGACTTTTAAATATCACATTAAAATCAAGTGTCGAACAGCCATGTTGAACTTTTTCCGAATCAAGAATATACGCAAGTATCTCACACAAGATGCAACAGAAACTCTAGTTCTTTCCCTTGTGATTTCCCATCTTGACTATTGCAATGTTATTCTATTCGGAATTTCGGACTGTGATATTGCAAAACTACAGCGTATCCAAAACATGTGCGCCAAACTAGTTTTAAATCGCAGGAAAAGAGACAGCTCTAAGCAGGCACTCTACGATTTACACTGGCTGCCCATCAAGGCCAGGATACAATTCAAGATCCTCACATACATGTTTAATTGCCACGTTGGAAACGCGCCTGCGTATCTGACTGAACTGATTACACCAAAAGTTCAAAAACGCTCTTTAAGATCATCTGCATCATCAGTTGACAGCTACGAAGTGCCTTTTAACAAGCGAAAATCGTTCAGTGACAGAAGTTTTAGTACGATAGGTCCAAAACTCTGGAACGATCTACCCTTGTTTTTAAGACAAAGCTCATCAGTAGACTGTTTTAAGAAGTACTTAAAGACACATTTCTTCAGAAATTATTTTAATTGGTTTTAGACTACAAACTGTAGAAACAGTGAAATACGTGACAGTGCAATCTCTGTGATATTGGTTTTTCTTAATTAATATTTTAAGTTATGTTGTGTAATAAGTATTTGATAATTATGTCTTATAATTTTACTAGGTGATATTAATTTAATATTTTAAAATTATTTTATTTAGTACATTTTCATTGTTTTATATTGTATTGTACAACGCCATTGAATATGTTGTTATGTAGAAATAGGCGTTTAAGTAAATAAACCAGTTTCAGTTTCAGTTTCAGAGGGGAGGGATGCAGTTACTTTTCTATTTAAGCTTATTCAACAAATTCCTAATGAGAACACTGTTTATGGTATCATGTTTAATTGCAAAATTGTTTATAATTGAATCTTACGTTCGTTTTAGGCATTGAATGAGATTTCAGAATTCATGGTCGTTGATGGTGAGCCGATTAAACAGAGACAGAAACTGATGAGGAATCTAAGGATTGTGGAACTACTGGTCAACTTGTTAAAGTGTCCATTCAATGGAGCTGACCAATTGTGAGTAAATGGAAGGCTATTTATTGTTGATAGGCTGGGATGAAGATCAGGAATAAATTATAATAATTTAGGGGTCATACGAGCCAAGGTCAATTCATAGGCAGTTGCAACGAGCCTATGATAGTAAAATCACAATCAGAATGATTTAAAACACTTTTATAATTCTGTGTCAATTTTTTCTCATTTTAGATAATTTTTGGGTTGAATTGCAGTATTTGAACTAATTTTTTTACGGCTCAAGTCCAAACTATTTGTGGGCTGTTGAAAATGAACATTTTTCCACTAGCCTGAATACATTATATGAAGAAAAATCCCCTACCCCCCAAAAAAATTTTCCTAGCCCTGCGTGTTGGGCTAGTGTCTTAGACTTAAGACTGGAATTAGGGTAAACTAAATAATTCCATTTTTACTATCACAGATCTGTAACTATTGCCTGTGTGTCATTTTACTATTTCATGAGTTCCTTGTGAATATACTGTATGATGAAATAGGCTTCTAATGTAGTCACTGGCATTTTTGTGGACTTAATCACCTCTCCTACTTTTTGGTATCAAGAATTTCTGATTTATATTTACTTACTGCGCTGTCAAAATATCAGAACAAAATTGGAGAACATTTGGTTTATTTGTGGCATGTATGGTGTGAATGTTTTCACACAATTTGCAGTGATTAATGTTTCCTGTCACGAGAGTGCATGATTACTGATAGGAAATGCATGACTTATTATGACTGCAATGATTTACATTAAGCAAATTTACTGATCATGTTTGTTACAGATCATTGATTTGTTAAAGTCCTACTGTTGGCGATTACTTGTAAAAGGTTTAATCACTGTAACATGATAATTTGTGCCAATTAGTGACTAGTGTTGTGGTTTGATTAAGTTTGACTGTGAAGCATAAAATAAAAACCAGAGACAACAGTTAGAATTAAATCTACTCACATGTACGCAGCATGATTTGGGTTTAAACTTGATTTGAAATCCAATGCATTCATAATAACAGGCCTTTTTTGTGTGATCACAACTTTGTCACTTTCACCATTGCTTTGTACAATACCACTTGAATATCTAAGTGGTACAGAATGTTCTTGGGTGAACATTAAACCTCTGTCATTTAAAGTCATATTTCATAAGTGCACATTTGTTCCATTGAAAGCATACCTTTGTTTCAATCAAAGCACTGAGAGAACTGGTGTGGACAGGCTTTGAAATGTTCTAAATAATCCACTTATCTCTAGTTTGTAATGCTGAAGTAAATTTATAACGGATGCCTGTCTTCCTGAGCCAACATATGGACAGAGCCTGCTCATAAAAACAGTGTATATTGTATTTATCATTTAAAATTAAAAGGTTTAAAGAGTAACAATTTTTTTGTGGAACCATCTCCGAGTTCGGCTTTTTTTGTGTCATTTTACATCCTAAAATTAAAACTAAATATCCTTCTATATGCAGAATTTCAAAAAGTTTATAAATAGCTGAAACCTCCATAGAAGTTTGGAAAAAAAATTAAGAATAAAATTCTTTTAATTTGCACGTTGACTATATTTTATTTTATTTACCAGGCTTTCCGTAGGAAAAAATCCGGTAATTAGATTGGTGAATGTCGGCAGGTCTGTGGGCATCCACAATATCTTCTGCATGCATCTGCTCCTGCATTTCTCGAGGGATTTTGAAGAAACTTTCATATAATTATTGTCGCCTAATTACCCCAGGGAATATTTTCAGGGTTTTGTGATTCAACCATTTTATTTTGCAGAATTATGGCCCTTGTTTATTTTGTGCACTAGTAATATTCTCTGGGCAGCTTCTCATGAAAACCTGGTTTTTGTGACATTTCCTGTCATCTTGTTCTTTTATTTCAGTCACATGACTAGAATATTCAGTACAGCGTATGATGTATTGTATACATATTTGATGGGTAACTCTAGAAAGAATGAACTGTATATTGCCAAGTATATTGACTTCTTTCTCACTCAATTTGAAATCAAAGAGGTAAGTTTGATAATTTCAAATAACTTTTTTATTTTTCTGCAAGAAATAGCAAGTGGTTTATATGTATGATTCATCTATGTCTACAAGGTTGAGCTTGTTCCTATGAGATTCATCATGTTAACCATTTGTCCATATTATGATAAAAGTGCTTGTGTTATGGGACATGATTTTGTAACACATTACTCATCACGCTATATGGAATTTACTGTATTTCAGTCAGGTAAATTATGTTATTAGTAACTTTTGATATCCCTGCAATAAAGTCCATCTTCAAAATTTCTGTTATTTGATTGCTTTTTCCGTATTGTTTAGATATAGCACATGTGTATATAACCATTACCATTAATTGGTTTAATGTAAATGATCCCTGTATAGATGAAAATCTATGTTTGCAACCAAAAATTGACTCCAATATATTGTATCGAGAAAGTCAAAAATGACAAATTCGAAATATTTGTGTTTTTTTTTATAGGCAGAAAAAAAGATAAAGTTCAGGCCTTTTTTATTTCGATATTAGTGTGGAATTAGATAAAAGCGAGTTTGATACAAGTTTCAACTGTATATATAATTATAACCTTGTACCATTGGGTGTATGTATATTTGTCTCTCTGTATTCCAGGGTCACATTGGATTAAACGCAGCTCATATGGTGATGGAACTTATACGTGACAATCGTAAAATTGTTGACAGGATTACGCATGATCATATTGACAAATTTGTTGATCTTTTACGTCGTGATAAGAATTATCGTTACTTGGACTTACTTAGTGTACTCTGTGTGTGTGACAGTGTTTCTATCGCTGACAATCAGAAATATATCACGGAAGTCTGGCTCATGAGAGGAATGGTGGGTAGTTTATACCTGTTACGGAGTTCATGAAAAGGATTGTATTTGTTGTTAATGTTTTGAATCAATATTCAATACAGCCAGTGTCTTATGGCAACTCGTACAGCTTTTACGGTGTGGGAAGACCCCATGTATATACCTGGGTAGAACCACCGACCTTTCGTAAACTAGCTGACAGTTTCTTCGTGTATGAAATTTGTCTGGTCCTGTCGATGCATTTATATACATTATTTATAATTAGTGCATATTATATTTACAAGTCATTAAAATTCTTGTTGATGTTTACTTTGTGATCGTAATAAACAGAAATAATATGTTTTACGTAAAGTGAATACAAAATCACGAATGTGAAATGTTTTTGTTAGCATTACAAATCATTATTCCAATGTGACAGAATATGACTGAAAAAAAAATCATGCATTTAATGATGAATTATAATTGTAATATTTGAGTATATACCATATTTTAAGAAATTAAGATCTTTATACTGTATTGATCTTGGTAAGTGAATTTTTTAAATGTTTTAACGTCAGTGATAAATTGTATAACCCTTTGCCTTGTAATACCTCATTTCCCTTTATCAGAAGTAGACTACTTTTGAAAACATTGTGGCAAAAGAACTATTGCTTGTAATGAGTAATGGCTTCTTTTGCCACAATGTTTTCCACATAGTCAGGGAGAAATAACTGAATTTTCTCAATTAAATTGATGTTTTGTACATTAGCTTTGAAGTTGGAAGAGTCCAAAATATGCATATCAGGCAGAGGGTTAAAATGTTGAATGCTTTTACTTTTTTTTTCAACTCATTATATTAGAATGTTTCATGAATCATTTTCTCTCTGTGTTTTTAGAACTGTGTATTTTTCACGGATCTTGGGCAGAAGATTGGTCAAGATGATGGTAAGGTCTATGTTTCTACAAATAACGGGAAGTCATGGATCGATCTGGTTACCTTTGCCAAGGTAAGATATTTTTAGATATTATGATAAATTTTATTTTCGTTTGATATTTTATTTTCCGCACTTATTATGGTCCCTTTTTGTTATAGTTGTGTTGTTTTAAATGCTTGCACGTAGTTGTAACATAATGACGGTCTAGATAAAAATGTGATGCAGTATTAGAGGTTAACAGTTTTAACACCGAGATGGGGATATCATGTTGTTATGATGAAAATAAGGCTGGACAAGATTCCTCTAGAATATGTGTGACATGAGAGTTTTTAATTAGGTTTTCTTAAGGAAAAAATCTGGTTCCTAGATTTGTGAATGTTTGGCAGGCATCCACAATTTATTCTGTTCGCAATTCCTCCTATATTTCTCATGTGATTTCGACCAAACTTATTGTAACTAAGTACCCCAGCGCATGTTGTTGGGGTTTTATGATTCGATCATTGTTTTTGCGGAATTATGGCCCTTTGTTTATTTTGTGCACATGTAATATATAGAAAAATATTCTTCTGTACACAACTCGTCCTACATTTCTGGAAGGATTTCAATTAACCTTTTATAGAGTATT
Source organism: Lutraria rhynchaena (assembly GCA_008271625.1). Classification (NCBI taxonomy): domain Eukaryota; kingdom Metazoa; phylum Mollusca; class Bivalvia; order Venerida; family Mactridae; genus Lutraria; species Lutraria rhynchaena. The sequence goes on along the minus strand of VIBL01000004.1, from coordinate 2,064,385 downwards.
GTCATTGAATGACCCATTACAAGCTGTTGAGGTTTTTGCGATTTGATCAAATTTGGCGGACTTATGGCCCTATGTTTTGTTTGCCTGTATGAGCTATTAAAAATGAAAATTGTGCATCTCATAGGAAAAATGTTTCCACCTTATGACTGGAGGAAGGAATGGGGTAAGCTCCTGGAGAATGAAGACTTGGTTGTGTGACAGTTTCTGTCTCTTGTTTTTTTATTGCAGCTTCAGCTGTTTGTGCATGGTTATTTTACATAGTTAATACATGGATGTTACTGAATAACCATATATAAGATTAATTATGATTCGTAACATTCTTTCGGGTCATGGTCCAGTGGTTAGTGTGCTTGACTTGTAATCTGGAGATTACGGAATCACATTAAAACAAAAAATAACATTCTTTCATGACCTTACAGCAGAAAATTTGAACATTTCATTCTGTGACCAAGTATTGTTGAAAGAAATTAAAAGATTTCTTCTTTCACGTTTTAAAACAAAGAAGTGAACAACTGTTTACAGAGTCATGTAATACACTAATTGTCGCGTCTTTGTCATGTTTACCATTCATGTTTCATATCAGTTTCCAGTGCTTTGCTAGTTAATGCCTGATTTTTTATATTTTGTTTTGTTTTTTTATTTTACAAAAAAACATCTTAATCCTTTAATCCTAACCCATTTATTTTAAGCTTGTCTGTTTCAAAGAAAAAGTCTCGCTATTATGATAGCTGTGGTGTTGTTGTTGTTGTTATCATTGTTGTTGGCGTTCAAAAACTTTAATGTAGCCCGTTACTCAAACATTTAAAGACATCAGCACAACACTTGGAATACTTGATTATCATGACAAGGTGCAGTTGCAAGACAGTGGGCATTATTCTAAAAGCTTTATGATTGGAGTTATGCCCCTTTTCATCTTGGAATTTTGATCAAAATTGCTTATTAAATAGAATAATGTAAAACAGATGAGCTCTAGTTTATTTTTGTTTCCTCTTGTTTTTCTGTTTGTTGTTTGTTCACCTTACGTAAGATGACATTTAGTGTGTTTATAAACCACACTTACACTTAAATTTTAGAGGCATTTAGAAGAGGACAGCGTAAGTGTTAAATTGTTTGATTGTGTTTACAGCACAGTTCTTGAAAGTGTACCTCCACTTTCATATACTGCTCGTATGTTATCCTGGTTATGGTATATTGCTAACATTAGTGCTAGAATAGCTTCATTAACATCATATTCAGGGTTCAGTCTCCCCCCCCAAAATATTGTTTTGCTGTTATTTAAATATACATGTATTGTGTACTGTCCCTAAATGAGTCTTCATGCTATTCCATTAGCCCAAAGCCCGAGCTATTAAATATCTATTTGAGCTTGTGAACTTTCTCAAAATTGTGCGTTAGAGCTAGTTGTCAATTGTTTATTTTCACTTATAGTTTGGGATAGTGCTCTAAAAATATTTGTTTGAACACTTCTAAATTAGCTGTAAATCTGTTGCTTGTAGAATGAAAATCATGAAATAATGAAACAAACTTTATACAATATATGGTATGGCTTATTTTCTGGAGTAAATTTTAACAAGTATCGTGTTTATTCAATTTCATGCACTGGTGCTGGGGAACAATTAAATGAGATATTTTAATTGTGGTAAAACTTTGTCTGGTCCAGAAACGTGTGGCAATATCTTGTCCTGAACTCTGAGTATTTGCTATTAACCTGATAAAGTCTCCTTTGCATGATAAATGTTGCTAGTATAAGATCAGTTGTTATAATATTGTTGTTGTTACTGGACCACAATTAGCAAGATGTTTCATTGGTCCAGGAATGTGAAGTATGTCTGTAGTTTTCTACTTGCGTTTTGAGTTGACTCATGTTATGTCAAATTTTTGTTTCATCAAACTATCATCTCAAATCTCTCAAATTTGGCATAACAAGAGTCAACTGTGTATCAATATTTAGCCATGTTTTTTGGTTTATGGTATGTTAATTGTACTCTGTTTATTTTTTATAGGAATAATTATCATAAGAAAAATATCTCATTTCTTGGGTTGGACTCTAAACTTCATCATGTATAGTTTTCTCATCTTCTCTTTCATCTGTTGAAACATTTGTATCTATCTCTCTTTTATCATTATTTATAACATTGGGACTTTGCTTTTCTGAATTTTGACAAAATGCCCAGTAATTTATCATTATTTATAACATTGGGACTTTGTTTTTCCGAATTTAGACAAAATTCCCAGTAATTCATCATTATTTAAAACATTGGGACTTTGTTTTTCCGAATTTAGACAAAATTCCCAGTAATTCATCATTATTTAAAACATTGGGACTTTGTTTTTCCGAATTTAGACAAAATTCCCAGTAATTCATCATTATTTAAAACATTGGGACTTTGTTTTTCTGAATTTTGACAAAATTCCCAGTAATTTATCGTTATTTATAACATTGGGACTTTGTTTTCTGAATTTAGACAAAATGCCCAGTAATTCATCATTATTTAGCATTCTTTCTGTGGTTAACATATGGAAAAAATTTGACTTATAAATTCACTTTTAATGATTTATCAGTTTTATTTTCATTTGCTCTGATGATCATATTACTGTGTAGTGTAAGATAGTCATTTTATCAACTGAATATTCCTTTCGATGACTCTTTAATTACAGTCCAACTTGTTCTTGCGGCCACCTCTGAATAAAGGCCACCCTGTGAATAAAGGCCATTATTTGAAGGAACGTCACTGATTATTTAGAACAAACTGACCTCTGTATAAAGGCCACCTGTCAATAAAGGCCACATTTTGACTTTTTCGAGGGTGGCCTTTGTTCACAGGTTTGACTGTATTATGTAATGAATGGTGATTGTAATGTAATATATGGTTGTTGTATATTACAGAGGGACAAAGAAGATGATGAGTATTTGTTCTTAGAGCATCAGTTAGAACTGTTTGGATATCTGTGTCATGTAAGTACAATGTATACATGGACAACACATTATTTATATGTATATATATGTGTAAGTGATATATGCAGCTCTTTCCATTTTTGGTGGGGGTGTTAAGATTGCGTCAGCTGTCAGGGTCTTGTAGCAACTTTTACTGCTCTTAGTGGTGGGGGAGACCTCCAAGGTTGTGGTTATGATCTCTGACTGGTAATCACTAGCCCCTCACCACTGTGCGTTCAAATCCCACATGGGTACACACAAATTTCACATATTAGGGAGCTAGCTAGCGTACAGAAGGTGGATGGTTTTACCCTGGTGTATGCCTGGTGTGATCTCTCTCCACTGTTAAAGTTGGAAAAGTTACTGGTTAATGATGGTAAAAACAATTAATGTTATAGGAAGATCTCAGGCATATATACCTGGGTAGAACCACTGACCTCCCATATGTTGTATGCACCTCTGGAAGTGTTTAGCTCTATAAACTGTTGCAATAAGTTAATTCTACTTCTTGTTTATATAAAATGTGTGCGAATATTTGGTCATCTAAAAATTTTTCTGAGAGATGCTATTAATTGTACGTTTAAATTCCTTAGTTTGTTATCAGTTGGCTCGCTGTTCATGCACATTACACATTGAATTATGTATAAAATATGTATGTTACAGGGCCAGAATACACACTCTATCGCCGTGATTACCCAAGAACTGAATTACTTGACATGGGAGGAAGCATTCACTTGTCTCAGTGATGACAGACTACCTGATCAACTTAGAGCTATGTACTGCGATCTTATCATTAGTAAGTTATTTTGTTAATTATATTTTCTAGTAAATATTTTGCCAATTCCTGAATGGGTAGCTCCTTTAGTTTGACTTCTCGTATTTTACATGATTTGTGGAACAAGATCTTATGACTTAAATCAAACAACACCAAATTATTTCAATTTTGTTGTTTTTGTTGTTACTGTTCTTGTTTCTACAGCTAAAGAATAATTACATTGGCTGGCTGGCCCTGCCAGAGATTATAGAGGCTGTATTTTCACAATTCTTTTGCATCTTGCTGCAATTTTATATTAGCCTCTTTTCAAAATTTGTTATTGAATTGTTTGCCTTCAGTCAAATCAGGTATTATACTGACATAGGAAATGAATTTCATCTTCATGGACCAGGAAACAGTATTTTCATGTTGTAACTTAAGTTCATGAACTGTTTCCCTGTCTGTGATATTCAGCTAATTTTAAGTGTTCACCTAATAAACTTTAAGTTGCAAAATCAAATCTTGGAAAAAATGGTGCTGTAAGACTTGAGTTCCATGAATTTTTTTTTGTATATTTCAGCCATGTTTGTGGATATAGCAGACAATCATTCGGTTGTAGACAGAGTTAAACTCTCATATATCTACGATGATGTGGACAATGAAGAGGTTAGTTGTTTGTCTTGTGTCTACTTGTGCTCCAAGGCAAAATAAAACCCCACTGTGCTGAACGTTTTATACCCTATAATTATGTTAAGTTCAGATAAATCAAGAGGTTACTGCCCAGACTTCTTCTGTCGATAACTCCCAGAATTACAAACATTTTTGATGTCACACAAATTTATAGGAATTAAAAAAAGACAATAAATACGCCAATAAGAATAAATGAGAATGTAGTTAATGATACATTCAACTCCATCGTACTGACCTCTGAATACAGGCCACCTATAATTACCGTATTTTATGTGTATATAAGATAAAGTTGTGTATAAGATGCACCCCCGTTTTCTAAAAAAATCTGAGGAAAAAAACGTGTTGTGGATAAGATGCACACATATTTGACGAAATCTGGGTCCAAAATCCGAACTGACAACGATTATTAGGTGCCACGCATACAAGATTTAGCACTAAGACGCACCCCAACTTTTTACATATTTCTAGGGGAAAAAATGTGAGTCTTATACACAGTCAGATACAGTAATGGTCACTTCTGTGACTTCTAAGGATGTCCGTTATTCCCAGAGTTGACTGTAGTTTCACCCATCAGTTTATGTACCTTTTTTTAATGAAGACTGAAGTATAATTTTTATCTTTTATCTTTGTTTTAATTTGTTATATAGAACCGTACAGATAATTCACAGTCACTGACGTACAAATACTTCCCTGTAATTAGTCAATGGATATCAGACTTTCTGGGGAGAAATGGTGACATGACGGCATCACTGATCGGCAATAACATGCTTGTTAGACAGGTGAGTTTTATGCGTGAAATATAAGTTAAAAGGTGTTTTACTTGCTTGGGGAAGGTCAATGGTTCTATCCAGGGGTACTCCTGGGGTCTTCCTCCACCATTAAAGCTGGAAATGTCACCTAATGACCCTGGCTATTGGTATGATGTTAAACCCGATTGGAAAAAAGAACAGTGTTTTAATGATGAATCAACTGTCTGATGATAAAGTTACACCAATAAACTTGGAAAACATGATAATCATGACAGGGCACAGTTGCAAGATAAGGAGCAATATTCTGAAAGCTATATTTTTGGAGTTATACCCCTTTTTAACTTTTTGGAGTTATACCCCTTTTTAACTTAGAATTTTGGTCAAAATTGCTTATTAAATAGAATGATATAAAACAGATGTGCTGGCACTGCTCTGCTGAGCTCTAGTTTAAATGTGTGCTACATGACCATGAGTTGCTGATGCACCATACAACAACATTTAATACCGTAGAATCACTTATTTTTGTTGGGCTCAATTTTCGTGGTTTTTGCTAAAATGGCTATTTGGTGGGGACATAAATTTGTGGATTTTTATTTTTTTTAAAAATTGGACTGATTGTTTTCTGTCATTTTCTTTAATAGAATAAATTTTGGATTTGGTTCAGTGAACAAGCTGATCCACAAAATGAAATCCCCAGCGATAGTTAGTGAAACTGCAGTAAATACTATGATCATTGTTTGACCTTGTTTGTAGATCATTAAATGATGCTTGATTTTGCTACAGGTATTAAGACTGGTACATTATTTGGTGTTGTTCGGTTTTTATGATAAATCGGAAGATATCAAGAAGCTGCTTGAACCTTTGATGAGTCTACTGGATGGAAGAAATGATAAACCGTACCCTAATATTGTGGGTGAGTGAATCCATCTTTATGTATTCGAAACTGTTGAAAAGGTCGCAGTTTGTGTCCATTGACTTCCATGGAGGTTTTGTTGTTTTTTTTAATAGCAAATATCTCAGAATAGTTGTAATATTTCTTCAGATATACATGAATCTTAAGATTTTGGCTTGCAAATGTCATAGGATTTTTTAAGCTCATTTTCACAAACTGTTATTTGAAAGAACTTGAACACAGTCTACTAACTTGAATATCAAATAATGTTTGAAATGTTGTTGAAGTATAACCTCTGACCTTATTCTCCAGTTTTATAACCGTTATAACCTTTTCAGCATCCAAATCTTAGTGCTATATTGTAATTTTCACAACAGTTTTGCCGATATATGTAAAAAAAAACATAAAAAAAATCCCTACCTACCGACCCATATTTTTTGGGGCATGTAACCGGAAACAAACCATTTTTTTGTTTAGGCCTTATTAAAAGTTGACTTTCCTCTACTTGTTATCTCTAGGTAAAGAAGCTGAAGATATGCTGGTTGTGTTCAGAAAATCTGAAAGATTCAAACCGAGTCCAGAAACAAAAGCCATCGTTGAAGCTAAGATACAGTAAGTTTTTGTTTTTACATAATTTACATAATTTACATAATTTTAATTTTAATTGAGCCACTCGAATCTCGCCAAACTCACGGGATCGATTACTGGTATCACAATTACTGGGATCACAATTACTGGTATCACAATTACTGGTATAACAATTACTGGTGTCACAATTACTGGTACCACAATTACTGGTACCACAATTACTGGTATCACAATTACTGGTATCACAATTACTGGTACCACAATTACTGGTATCACAATTACTGGTATCACAATTACTGGTGTCACAAATATCTTCTTGACTAGTTGGCTTTACTTTTAATCTGATTCCAATATCTGCTTACAAGATACCAATTATGCTCTTTGAAGTAGGTTTCATTTTTATTAAAAGTATCTGAAAGGGTATGTTGGGGTATGCTCAGTCTCCTTAAAAGCTCATTGAATAAATGTTGATGTATCATGATTGTTAGTATATTTACTGGTACTCGTATCGTAATTATTCTATTTTTGGAATGCTTTCTGGTCACATTCCAAGTTTTAACGAAAATTTCTTCCCCTTTGATCAATGACCAATCACCCTCTGTTCATGCAATTTGAGACACTAATGAATAGTAAAACTTGATGAATAGAAATTTATAAAATGCATGTTTTATTGTTTTTTTGGGGGGTCATTTTATCTAGTACCATTTAAGGTTATGCCTATCTATGTTTAGAGCAGGTTAATATACTGTTATTTTTATAACTTCAGGGCGCTTGAAGTTTTGGATTTGTTTTTCAACTTTATCTTCAACATCAGACTTGAGGTTTGTAGCTTGTAGTTATTTAATGCACAAATTTATTAACAGGCTATAGACCCATTACAGGGGCCCGTTTCATATATATATGCTAGCTAAGATGGCAGTTTTTAAGCCTTTTATAATTTTGCTTTTTCTTGTTTGTCAATAAAAATTGTTTTATCCTATTGATTGTTAGGGGACACTATTGTTAGGGGGCACTATTGTTAGGGGACACTATTGTTAGGGGACGCTTTTGTCAGGGGGATGTTAAAGGTGAAGGTCAGTAGTGTTTACAATTAGAAAGATTTTTAAGTTTATAAACTGCTATCTAAGCTAATGTCAATGGAACAAGCCACAAACTTTTTAGTTAAAATATTACTAACACATGATAAAGTTTGCCCCATGTATCTGTTATGGCTAATTCCTATTATTTCCTAGAATATTAGAATGGGACAATCAGTCTAATTATTGACGTGAATGTCACTCAACATCTTGCTGGTTTAATTGAATATGTGTCTGTTGGACATTTTCGTACCTAACTGCGTGGTAAAAAATAATGCTTTACATGCTTTAAATTTATACAAAAATGTGATTTTTTTATTTTTTAAAAATGATGTTTTTCTTGTAAATTTGTATAAAAATGTGAACTTTTTACTTTCCATTTTTTAGAAATTTATCAACTTGTTCAAAGTCACCAACCATCAAGCCAATCAGGTTGGTGGGTCAGCGGAGTTAGCTCCCCTGATGTACGATACGTTTGAATTAGAACAAAATATTGGGTGAGTAGACACAGAGGTGGAAGTTTTGCGAAACATTTTGAAGTATTATCATATAAAACAGTATTTTAATGTAGAATTTTCCCATTAATGTCTTGTACTATGCTTCTCTCTGGTCTTCGTTTATAATTGTCTGCAAGTACTCTGATACCCAGCACTGCTCTACTGTCATCTGCAGTGGATTATGTTAGGGGGCCTCTGTGATTATGGTCTATGACTAGTAGTCGATAGCCCGGCTAGTCCCGAATTTCACATGTGAAGAATTTTATTTTAACTCTTGCTTTAACCATGTTGTCAGTGCAAAGGTCAAGGTCACAATGTAAAGTACCATTTATTCATATTGCACAGTTTTCTGTGTCTTCATGTTTACATTATGTGGGGAGCATTCATGTCCTTTCAGGCACATTTCTAATTAATTATCTTGGATATTAGATACCTGTGCTATTCACCAGTAGAATCCATGTGTGCTTTGTTGTGTAGACTTATAATGAAAGTTTTATTACTGTGTGGTAGATATAGAACTGAAGAATTATAACGGTAATTGTTGCTTCATGAATTTTTTATAGTACACTGTTCCGACCACTTCTGAGGAAGAGACGTTTGAATATTACGAAAGTCAACAAACTTGGCCTTGAGTAAATAATACATAGTAATGTTAGCATTTTGTAAGACTGCCTTTGTTGAAAATTTGTCTCAATCCATTCAGAGATTCTAACAATTATAGTTAAACCTTGATAGTGAGACCACCTTTAGGACCAGAAAAAGTGGTTCTAGTTTTGAGAAGGTCTTATTATGTGGTTGAAATCTTGAGGAAATAAGGGGTTATTATATTGAGGTTTTATTTTACTTTGAATAATATAATTTATGTGATAAATTTCTAGTAAAAACTTATAGTTATAACATTTTTCTTATATTTTTTTTTCATTTTTGAATACTTATCAAACTTTCTGAAATTTCTGATAATTTTTTTAACTGCAACATTTATATGATTGTTTTGTATAAATTGTGATAATGTTCTACTAGTTAAAAATACTTACATGAGTGCTTCCAATAAATTTTGACAACTTTCTAATGGCAAGATTAAAGTAACTGTTTCCTATAAATTCTGATAATTTTCTAATAACAGCATGTACATGATTATTTCAAATAAATTCTGATAATTTTCTAGTAGCAATACTGTGGTTTTATCAAATTTTGTTTGAAATTTGATTTCAAGGATAAGCGGACCCATAAAATCAAATTTCTATGAATGTAAATGCCAAGATAATCGAGCCCAACAAAAAATATAAATGATAGCACAGTATTTACTGGTTGTTTTGGATAAAATCCAATATTTTCCTCAATATCAATTATAACTTACAGAATAATAGTCAACAATGGCAGTCACTTATTGAAGGCTGAGTTTCTGTTTTTGCATGGAAATGTTGCATCATGATGTTAATTTAAAAATTGTTTCACTTTTCTAATTCAAGAAGTTTGGTTATTTATTGTTTTGATATTGTTCACAGACTGTTGTATGAGTTTGGGTATGTTAGTAGCTTGAGGAAGGAATTTCAAGAAATTTATTTGTCTGTTGCCTTTATGTTGTTCACACAATGTTTATATAACCTTATGCATGTTGGTTGTTCGAGGAGGGAATTTTAAGAAATTTATTTGTCTGTTGCCTTAATATTGAAATAAAACTGCTTATATAACCTTATGCATGTTGGTTGAATGAGGAGGGAATTTTAAGAAATTTATTTATCTGTTGCCTTTATATTGCTTACACAATGTTTATATAACTTTGTATGTTGGTCATTTGAGAAGGAAATCTTTAAAAATTTATTTGTCTGTTGCCTTAATATTGCTCACAAACTGATGGAATAATTTTATTCCTGTTGGTGGTTGAATTGGAATCTCAAGAAATTTATTTGTATGTTGCCTTGATATTGCTCACAAAAGGATGATTTAACTTAATATATGTTGTGAGAGTAAGGTGGGAGTTTTATGGACATTCACTAAATTGATAATATATGTTGTTTTTTTGTTGTTGTTATTTTCTCCAGTTTAAGAATTTGAAACATATTCTACTTTTGAAATGTTGCATGTATTCCAGTGTAATATAAAAACAAGTTATCAAAATTTATATACAATATTGGACTACAGGTATGAATGATCTTGAGATAAGCACGTGTAAAATTTATAAAATTTATGTAGGGAGCTGTTTCATACAGGTGTTTGAAGGATGCAGTATTATTATGTTCCTCTTTGTCTATTGCTCAATTCATTGAATCCCTATAAAACGCAATTCATGACATCAATCTGATGGTTTTTTGGGGCGGCTACGAGCAAAATATGTACAAATTTGTATCCTTGCTGTCTGGTCTTGTGCCTAAATACATTGTTTCATGTGTCTGATAGCCACTTTTAGCTGGAGATCAAACAGTATAACCAGATACATAGAAGAGAGATATAACTTTGAATATACATTTAAAACATTTTTATGTACATGTTAGCAATATTTGTTAAATATTTTTAAAGTATCCATGCGATTAATCCAAGGTAAGAATTTCCTGTTCTCTGTCTTGCAATTTTATCACTTTTCTCTTCTTAATGATGCTTTTTGCTATTTATTTATATGTGTACAGTTACATTGATAGATGCACAGTCTACAAGAGGACTGCTTAGTAGTGCAATAGAAAAAAGATTATGTTTATTACTAAGCATACTATACATTATTTATTTGCAAAAGATAATATTATTTGGACATACTTTATATTCCATGTACAACTTTGAACACATAAAAGTATTATTAGGCAAATATAGATGTGTATGATGAATAACTTCATTTAATTATAAAAAATAGTCCACTTCCTGCACATGTATGTATGTTATAAAAACAATCATTTTTCACATTTTTACCAAGTTAAATATACAAAACATGAGAAAAGCAGCATTTTTGGTCTGTTTATTTTGGGAGCATTAATTTACTGATAAATATCGGTACTGATTTCCAAATTGATCAATATTGTTGATATGCAAAAAACTGATTCAATGACAGCCTTAACTAATATATGATGTTAATATGGTCAAACACACTAAATGTATAGTTTGTTAAATTTTCAAATTTGGTTGTGACTTTTATGCACGTGTAAAATTATCTGGCAGTCATATTTATTCATTAAAGGTTGCGCTAGTTACGTGATTAATTAATTTTCTGTTTCAGTTTGTTCTCACCCACATTAAATAATAAAAATCATTTATTATGATTTTGAATATTAATTACAACACTTGACGTTTTGTTTATTTACACAATTTTGTAATGACCACATTTATGTTCATAAAACATATTGCCCATCATTTTCCTACTTTTTACAAATACAATACAGTAGAGGCCCGCAAGCTGACCACCCCATTTTTTCGGGACACCCCGTTTCTCGGGACACTTTAAAAGAATAGATTTTTTCCTTCCTTAGTTTTTTTCAAGATCCTGTACTTTTCAAAAGGTTGATTAATTTGTCTGTATATATCACGATAATGTTTTTCACTGTGTGTTTAAAAGGTGAATATATTTGGCACACATGTAAATCTTGTTGAGTTACAAGTTTATTGACAAAATGCATGTTCTGTATTGTTTAATTTTGTTTTTTATCATATGTTACATATTTTCAGAGGTTCTGTTCTGTTCTGTTTTATATCATGAATGCTGTATGATATATTTTTTTGCATGGTGTTCATATTTGTTTGATTAATTCTCATGTTTCCAGTATCTGGGCAGGTGTAGACATAAAAATGGCTTTGTTGTGAAATTCACTCAGCCATGAAAAATATAAATTATTCTATATGACTATACTATGTTGTTATTTGGTTATACTATCAATTTAGATTTTATACCATATTGATCAATATAAAAAGTTCACAATGTTGGTGTATTTATTGCCAGTAGCTCATTTTCTTCATGTAATATTTCAATCTACCTTTGTACGTTAGTTGTTTGTCCTGGAAAGAAATGCATATAAAATGTTGGCGGCTGTGTTAAGTATCAACAGAATTTGAACACAAATTGATAATGACTCTTTTGAACGTATTATTTTTCATCCTGTAAAATCGTGTTTGTACTGGTAATGATTTCCTGAATGTTTAGCTTTAACGAAGCACTCTCCAGGTCTTTTACATTTTTATAGGTGTCTTGCCCCGTTGTATTACGCTTACATTGATATGTACTAACAGACAACATTATAATTACAGAGTGGCTAGATCTGGTATGAGGAAACTGACAGAGATCTTTGAGATTACTTCGTTCCTTAGAGGATACGAAATTACAGATATTTTACTGGTAAATATCTAAAATTTGTGAAATGTAGTTAAAAGTTTAATTCAATGGTATGTACAGACATACATTTGATAATCATGGAAATTAACTTTTGTTGAACAAGGTGGTGAATTCCTCTCATTGAATCTTTGCATTGATGAATTGTTAAACTTATGTTAAATGCTTAAAGCCTTTATTGCATACCACTTACAGGACTTGTCGCACTATGAGTATGATGACATGGTACGGAAGTCGATGCACCTTCTCAACAGATACTTCTCTGCTCACAACAATCTCTTTAAGCGAGCAGTGCAGGCTCAGGTAACAACAGTATAAATACTATTTTATAAAATGTAAAAATGTAAAGTACAGTAGAATATTGTCATAGCAATGTCCCTAGGAACCAGATAAATGCTTCACAATTTCCATATATCACTATAACATTTTTGTATAATAATACATATTAATATGTATTTCTTACAAAACTGTTTGCTGTTGGAGTGGAAATGTTCGTGTGTCAACAATATGGCATTACAGCAGTTTATAACATAACAAACTTACTAATGCCTTTTTTCGTTTTTGTAAGTCACTTCAATTGTATGTGGTGTATATTATTTCTTAATGACAAGATTTCAAAAGTTGACTTATCTAAATAGTATAACGATTATGATCCGGTGTCGAAGCAAACTTTTTCTTATAGATGGCTGAAACTTACATGTACATTAACGTTCATGAATAATTATCGTGCACAAAAAACGCGAACATTTCCATATCGCGAACTTTACCACTGATGCAGTAATTGTTTTCACCTAATTTAATGTTTTTTATAGGTCCTTATCACAGATGCATCAGTGAATGTTTACAAAGACATTGAAGATAAATTACCGATTCTCAGAAGGTTGTCAGCCAATAAGTTGGGTGATACAGAAGCTAACAACCTGGCACAGATCCTTGATGACCTCATACAGTATGTATACATATATCCAGGGCTTTTTTCCTTCTATGGCAGGGGCCATTTATAGGGTTTTCCCCTCAGGAAAAATCCCTAAAATCTTTCAGTTATTCCCTAAAATTCAGTTTACTTCAGGTTTTTTCTTTCCCTTTTTGCAAAAATACTGTGCCGAATTTAAGACATTTATAAAAAAAGTGAAAAAAAGCCCTGTATGTACAGTTGCTGAATTTATTGTTATTATTTCACCTTTCTGGGAATTGGTCTGATACTTGTCAGGATGGGAATTTTTGATTGCTAAAAATATGCAAACAACAAACTGGGACATAATTAAGTGGTAAAGAAACTTTGAAAATTTTGAAAATGAAACAGCAATATTAAACAAATTTGATAAAAAGATTTTTTTAGATATTTTGGGGTTTTAAGAATGTTTCTTTTCTGGATTATCCAAATATGGAAAAATATAGGTTAGAGTGATGATAACTTATATGTGTATTTCGTTTGTACTGTTAACTGTGTTTAATTTGACTTTGTAGCATTTGCAAAAGTTGATTCGAGAATCTTCTACTTTACATTCTTCGGATGTTGTTGTTGATGTCGTTGTTGTTTTTATGTCTCCATGGTCTGTTTCTGGTCCTGTAGTTGTTTTATTGGTTTGTCTGTGTTGTGCCACACTACATGATAAATTTTCATACTTTCAGATTTTGTCATCTTGAAGGAGAAGAGGAAGAGCCTCATTCAATGAACCAAAGTATTCTATATAATAATGGTATGTGTTCTATATGATAATAGTGTGTATTCTATATAATTATGGTATTTGTTCTATATAATAATGGTAATGTATTCTATATAGTAACAGTATGTATTCCATATATATGTATGTATAACAATGGTAATACATTCCATATGGTAGAAATAATAGAATGTATTCTATATAATAATCCCATGTATTCTATATACTATTGGTGCAAATTCTATACGATAATTGTATTTATTCTATTTAATAGTGATAGTAAGTAAGTATTCCAGTGTTTTTTTAATTACTTTGATGTAGTAATTGTGGTTTTATTATGTATATTGTTCGATTTCTTCAATTTACAGGTATCATTGAGGACACATTTACTATCTTACAACAGGAAATTGATGTCAAACTTCTGGTAAGATAAACTGATTAGTTTTCTTAGATTTATAATCAAGCACATATACTTTATTAAAGACCGAAAACACTTAACTGTGCTATGGATTGATAATTAAACTTTGATAATTAAACTTTAGACCAAATAACAGGTGCTGAATTTGACAATATGTTCTATATAATATTATGTATTAGATGAAGTATTTTGCAGGAGTGTGATTTTTTTTCTTTCAGAAGATTTCCTATTTTCTGACTACAAGTTTTAAGCAAAACTGTTTTAAAATCCAGTATATATCTGTTTAAAAAATGATGTTTTAGCCAGATGGATGCTGCATTTTCCTTCTCTGGAGTGCTCATGCACGCACACCCCTGATGGATTGATGGGACAAGTGTAGGTCACTTTACAATGTGTTACTTCTTTTCGTTTTATTACAATATTTTTTTTGTGAGAATCATAATTTTGTTTATAGTGAGTGCTGTTTTTATTCATGTTCAGGAAATGTCCCCTTTTTTTTGCAGGATCAGTACACTGGTTTACGTAGAGTGTTTGAGAAGACGTTTATTCTGCTGAAGAGACTCGCGCGTGAAAACAAAGTTGTACAGGAACGTTTATTTGATAGACTGGATCTTCTTCTCTCGAAGGAAGGTGCTGCACCAGAACTGGCCGAAGCATTGACCGAGGTACGAGTGAGACATATTTACACAATTATCAGACATGGTCTTAGCCATTTGAAAGCAGAATTCCGGTTTTCAGAGATGGTTTTCCAATTATTTTTTTTTTACAATTTGACTTTTCCGAGTTTCTCGGCATCTGGATTTTTTTAAGTCTGTTTCAATTTTTTTTGGATTTCATACTACTTGTATATCAATGGAACACAAAATTTGATTGGCTAATGCTATCCTTATTGTCCAATGAGTGCCTGTCTAGCAAAATATTTAAAAATATATATTGATAACTATTTGTAACACTCTTTTCACCATAGCCCGTGTTCAAACTAGTACTGTTATACTCTTAATAAACAACAATGATACTATTTTAAAGCTATTTTAATTCCTTAACTACATGATGATTATACGACCGTTTGCCACAGGTTCTCTGCTGCTACTCTGCAGATTCACCAGGACAATAACCACTCTTACCCAAGGGTGGCCTTTGTTTACAGGTTTGACTGTATTACATTATATATATTGCTATATCTTTATACAGGTGTTCACAGGTAATTCTAAAACATGTATGAAAATAGCCCAACATCAGGTTCAGAAGATCATGGCTCTTGTTGCTCAACATAAATCCTCAGTTCCTCAGTTCCTTGATCTGTTGAATGCCGTAGTGAAAGTGGAAGAGTTAGACCTACCATTGAAGCGTAACCAGGGTTTTGTGATGACCTACTTCATGCAGTTTAGATCTGATGTTGCTATGGTGATTGATATTGATGAGAAAGCCAGGTAACTATGGCAATTCATACTTAAATTGTTGTGATATTATTGTTTTAGCTTTTTTTGTGTACAATAGTGTTTAGATAAAAAAGTACTGAGTGATTATGAAATTTCACTTGACACACAGGAAGAAAATGGATTTTGCATTTAATTTAGTGAAGACTAGTTATTTTGTGTCATTTTTAGCTCACCTGAGCATGATATGTGAGGTTTTACTGTATTATATTTGTTATAAAATTTCAGGGAAAATATTCTTACTTCATCCAACTCCCCTGATCTTAACTTCCTAATCTCTATGGTAGATTTACTGGCAACATGTGCTGAGGTAAGCTTTTTTTAGCATATACAGTGCAACCCCTCCAAAGCGACACCCTTTAGGAGGAGCAAAAAAAAAGGTTGTTGTTGAGAGGCTGTTGCTCTAGAGAGGTTAAATGGATAGCTAAATTGTACAGTGGGAAAAAATCATACTGTTGTTGAAGGGAGGTTGTTGCTCAAGAGAGGGCCGCTCTGGAGAGGTTGCACTGTACATGTTGTAGTTTTTTACATTGATATGTTATTCCTCTCAATGCCAGCTTACAGACTTCAGAGTACTGTGTTTGCCTTATAACAGTGCTGTACATATACCTTGTGAATTGTCGGCTTGTATGTATTGTTGAACTTGATGGTCTTGCAGATTTATGAATTTGCAATGCAATCGATTTACGAAAAATAGCAAAAATAAAAACACCATTGATAATACCAGATATTCAGTTTGGGACTTTAATTATTGCTGAAAGTTACCTTCATTCAGTCATACAAAACAAACATTCAGGCCAATCAACTATCAGACAGACCAAATTATCTATGTTCTATGAAATGAAGGGTTAGTTGTATAGGGGTAAAGTGTCAGACTTTAATCTTATGGGTGTGGGTTCAAATACTAAGACTTAGACAAGATATTGTATTGTCAGCATACAACATAACTACATGAATTTTTTACACTTCAGGGTGAGAACAGATTCATTGAATCCATCTGTCAGACAATCTTCAAGATACCTGAGTTACTGAAAGTGTTGAATAATCCTAACATAAATGACAATCTAAAACGTCCTTTCCTGCGTTTTTTCCTCTGGGTTTATCTGAATACAGCTAGTGGAATGATAGAAAGTGGGGCTGGTGATATACCTCATGATCCGTAAGTATCTGTTAAATGTAGGCGTGGTTGAATCTCGACGAACACTTAGTACCTTATGTCTTTTAATTGATTCAATTAATTGATTCGCACGATTTCTGTCAATTATTTTTCTCACTGTATATAAAGCGTGATGTTTTGCGAAGTGGTTGAAAGTATTATGCCTGTACTGCTAGAGTCTGTATCACAAGCATTGACACTAATTATCTTTATATTGAGTGTTTAAATAAGTCACTAGTTTTAATACAGTGGAACACAGTTATAGTGAAATATAGTGAAATCACTTCATTATATCCATAACCATAACAATGAAATGAAGAAAGATGTGTGTGGGAAACAGTATTTCACTGTATCCAAGTCTTCACTATATATGAGTTCATTGTAACCGTGTAAGACTGTATTTAGTTACAATTTTTTCTTTACGCCCAACATTAGTAAGTAATTCAGTATTGAATTAAGTAAAATTCAAATGAATGACTCAGATGAAATGTATGTTAGTTTTTATGACCTGTTTTTTTTCTGTTTCCTCAGGGCCATGTGGGGATACCTGACAAGTTTGTCTGGAACTTTGGCCCAGGTGACTGAATACAGCAGAAATAATCCCGAAGTTGTCAAACAACTTCTGAAGAAACCACCCGGAAAAAGGTATGTCTCCTCGAGTTCAGCTCATAGATTTCATGTCTCATCCCCGTGCTTTGTGAAATGATTCTAGATATTGTGATATTGATATTGTGTTCTTATCATGGCGCTCAAGCGTATACTGCCTATTGAAATACAATGTTGTAAAATAATAGCTGTTTTCTTGTCGATTTTCATTTTATTTAATTTTCTCTAAAAGTGTTGTTTTTTATGTATAAGGCAAAAAAATAAATACCTGGTTTCCACTAACATCTCCGAAAAAATACTGTGATGGTAGGTTGGCAGAACTTTTTTAAAAATACTTATTAAAGTATACCTTATAAAGTTTTGAGATATAATTCATATAGGAATGAAAATATTGAATTATAGCAAGAAAAAATTGGCTGAGACTGAAAATAAGTCAAAGGTCGGTTGAAAAAAAACATGATCAGCTCTGTTAGTGCAAACCAGGAACTTTTTTTTTCAAAACTTAAGAAATTGAATATAAAGCTTGTGTAGAAATATTAATGTTTTGAAAGATGTATGTCATTGTTTTCCCTTATGTTGCTTGGTTTCATTGAACTTGATAAGAATGACTGATTTTTGTATATTTATGTTGTACCATTGTTCTGTTTGATCACTGTTTTTGTATTTTTCCCCAAACCACTACACTTGAAAGTACATTGTTGAAATAACAAAAGTATGATAAAGTAAAATAGGAATTACATTACCTGCAACTTTTCATTATTTTAATTTTCGGCTAACTCACGAGCCCAAAGCTTGGGGCTATTAAATTTCCATTCAGGCTGGTGAACTTTCTGAAAATTGTGTTTTTGGGCTAATGGTAAATTGTTCGGTTTTTGATAGCCTGCTTTTAAAAAATTAGTTTTTATACTTTCAAATGTCTTGATATGGGGGAAAAAGTAAAAAACTATGACAGACCTAACTGAACACTACAATGTTGTATGTTGTTGTTGTTGATACACCTTACTTTATTTTCATTTTTTTTGTTTGCAGTAATTCCAGGTATGTTGTAGCTTCTGTTTGTTTGTACTTACGTAACTTGAATCATTACTTTTTGCACAGTTTTAATATTTGTGTAAATATATATAATATATATTAAATTGAAACACCACATGCTTTGTTGGTAATGTACATACATATGTCTGCATTGTGTTATCTTGTATTGCTCTGGATAAAGGGATTGTACAGTGCTCTTTGATCAAAAATAAGAATTTCTTGTCAACTTCCTAACTTTTGGTGGTAGATTCTTAATATACATATCAAAATACCATAATATGCATTGTAGAATTCAGTTTTAAAATTTGTTAATTATATGTATCTGATTATCAATGTACTACCATTATATTTTGTAAATACCCTAGTTCGTTATTTGTTTTGGTGAATGAAAAAAAAAAATTCCTATCTTCTATCCAACTTTTGATAGTGATCCAACATATACATCACATAATTCTATGTTAAATTTAATGGGTTAGTGAGTCTATATGTATAATTATTATCCAACACTTACCTTGCTCTGTACATACCCTGGTTCATTCATGTTTGCTGGTGATTGGAAGGTTGCATTTGTTTTTTCAAAATTTGACCATCATCAAAACTTATTTGTAGCTTCCCCCACACCCACCCCCGCCCCCTTACTGCTGGCTCCTGTAGAAATTGTCTCAAACCCAGAAAATATTGCGTCCATCTTAGAATTAAACTTACTTGATATTATCTCATAGCTCCTGTACCACAGGCACTAGTAACAGATCTGTGATGGTGAAAATTGGGTTGAATTAGGGTGTTTTAACTTATCTTTTACTATCACAGGTTCATTTTCCTTTCTAAACATACCTTATTGTGAGAATATGAGGTATTAGTCATCCTCAGATATTGTCATAATTTAGATCTCGCCGTTTGAAATATTAGAGTTGGTGCCAAAGAAAAACAGAGTTGGGGTGATACACGTAACTAATTTTGTTTTTGTGCGTCTGATATCTTTGTTTGTCATGGTATTCTCTCATACAAGTAAATGCTGTATACAATTTTTGATACAAATATTTCGAAAAAATACATTCTAATTAATCTACCACCTCACGTAAGTCAGGTTTGGATGCTACAAATATATCTTTTGATGATGGACGAATAAATGCTTAACATTTGTCATTATCAATTGTGTATCAATACTATGGTACTATATTTTGTGACTTATTCGGCAATTTCACAAAGCTGTTAAAAATATGAATTGCCTGGCATTTATATGTTAGTAGAAATTTATAATTAAATAATATCTGTATTAAATGAGGGAGGGAGCAGTGTATAGAAAAAGGGGTTGGTTCCTTAACCAAGGGGTCACTACAAGTATTCTGATTACATCTCCTAATAAGACTCTAGTTCTGGTCTATTCCTGCTGGTGTTCTCTACATTGATTCAAAGAAATGAAATAAGTTGGCTTAGAGAGAAATTATGAAATACAGTGTAACATCTCTGAATGACCACCTCAAGATTATGACCTGCTCATCATAAAGGACACTTAATTTCTGTACTGGTTTTCTATATTTTTTCTGATGAGACCACATTATTATTGAGACCCCCTTTTTTTGGATGTCCTAAAGGGGATCTAAATATCAAGGTTTCAATGTATATATTACTATGTTCGTACATAAAAGATGGTAAGGGGTTTCCCGTCCTGATGCATCATTGAAACTTCTCACAAAACTAATATATTTTATGATTATCCCTTGTTTTAGACGGGCCATGCTTAGATCCAATCACACTGGGTAGGGTTTGTTGTTCCCATGGATTCTATGTAGATGCTAGTTCCACTGTAGATAGTAATTAATTACTCAATTATGTCAAAAAAATGTTTAACGTTAAACATTTGTCACAACTCATTCGTTAAGTTTCCAAAAAGACAAAATGCTATATCAAGCTGTTAAATATCTCACTTCTTTAGTCATGATTGGTAAAAAATCTGAATTTATTTCTTGAAAAGAACTGATGAGATGGTTAAACTACACCTCGATAATTGATATTTAATTCAATATACCTTAAAACCTCTTCTAGTGGCCACTTCAATATTAAGACCACTTCATTTTCATGACCATTCCTCTTAGGTTGAGAGGTGGTCGATTGTCTTAGTGGTCTCTGAGAAGTAACCACCAGCCCCTCACTGCGGTGAGTTTGAGTCCTGCCTGGAACCAGAGAAATTTCACATTTTAGACAGCTGTCCAGCTAGCTGATGGAAGGTCAGTGGTTCGACCCAAGTGTAAGCCTGGGGTCTACCACCAACATTAAAGCTGGAAAAGTCGCCAAATGACCCTGGCTGTTGGTGGGGTTGTTAAACACCAAGGAAAAAATTGCAAGTGGTCATGGCATAGAGGTTTTACAGTAGTTCCATTTGAAATGTTTTGTGACTTTTTGAAGCAACAATCATTATTACTTTACTAATTGATGTATTTCTGTCTGAGTGTTTGTACTGTAGATGTGATGTTTGTACAGTTTAGATTCTGTAACTCATTCCTCGTGTGGGTGTGTTTGGTTATTGTCTCATCAATATTTATTCTTCAGTTTTGTTTTTTTCTATTGTTTTCCATTTTCCTGATTTCTTGTCTTTTTAAAGTGTAAAGTATAATAAAACTTGCTTCCATCACATCTGTCCATCTTTTACTACTGATTAAAATGCTTATTTGAATTAGTTGGCAGAAGCTTACACATGTCATATTATTTCAATTCATTTTGTAGCTGATGTTCGGATAATTTAATTAAAATACTCAGACCCGACACTTTTAAAGCCCTATCGTTTTAAACCTAATCTTGAATGATCAACACATGATCACTGTCTTTACTATTTATCTATGCAATTATCTTCATTTATCAGTCCAATTTTAGGCAAAAAACAAAACCGCTTGAAAAGTTACAATTTGTTTAGTAAGCTTATCACTAACATCTTTATTTAAAAAAAATTCTGATAGTTTTCATGGGAGAAACAACTTCATACATTGGATAACATTAAAGATACCTCTTCAGAGATGTTGCCTGCCAAATATATGATTCGGTCCTTATTTATTTTTGTTCCCTTTTAAGGGTTAGCTTCCTGTATCAGGGATCTGTGTGGGGAGGCCTTATTTTGTATGCGTTCCTTTTCAGGGGCCACTCAATTAAATTTCAATTAAAACTAAAAAAACTCACATACCGTTATTTGATTTCCTCATCTGAATATCTATCTGATTATTTTTAATTTTATTCTGAATTTTAGTTTATTTGGGTTGTCATTATAATTTTTTTTATTCATTTAACTTTTATAACATTAGCCGACGATCTGATGTTGCACGCAGCGCCTTCAGTCCATTTCGGTATTGTAGTATCTTATCACGCTGAATCTGTTAAATTAACATGATGAGAAAATATTCATATTTGTCTGGAACAGTCGTTGGACTTTGTATCCCCGAATAAACATAATTTCATCTGAATAAGTCTTCATCATCTTGACTCACCAGTCCGAACACTTGGACTGGTTGCCTAGATTGCTTTGGGTAGAGTTCCTGCTCAGAAAGTTGAATGTTTAGTTGTCATAGTAACCAAATGATGTCATCTTTAGTGCTGTTCAAGTTTAACATATATTTTGTTATTATATTTTTCATAAAGGAATGCCTCTACATACGTATTTTATCCGCATTGAGAAATATTTGTTAAGTAGTATTTGAGTCCTTCACAAAGAGACTGGCAAATATGAATATTTTTACATATTTTGTACTCTTTTCCCTGTCTTCGTCACTAATGAATAGACTATGCATTAATCTCCTAATTGTAAACATAGACAATTATAAATCAGTAGAAATATGTATCTGAGATCACTGACTTACACATACCAGTCTTAACCATTAACCTATCTAACTATCTTGCCACAATTATGATCCAACATTGAGCACATTTGTCTTATAACAGAAAGCACTAGTATTATATGATGAATTATGAAATGAATCCTGTACAAACACATTAATGTATAAACTTTGCTGTTGTGAACTAAATGTATTTAATTTTGTTTAGTTTTACTATTCTTTGGCAGTGTATTACCTCATTGTGTCAATTTACTGTAAGAGCTATCAATCAAACAATCAGTTGGTCAATCAGTCATTTGATCAGTCAGTCAATCAACCAACCAATCCAGTCAACAAACAAACAAACAAACAAACAAACAAACAAGTTGATCGATTAATTAATAAACAAATAAATGAATCAATGAAATCTACGTATTAATACATGTAGTATGTTGTTGAAACTCTTTCATAAGTTTACTAACTGCATATTTCTGTATTTGTTTTTTATTCAATGACTTTCTTATAGCATTATCCTGAATTATTATCTTTCTGAGTTCTACATTAAAACAACATTTTTTTGTTTAGTTTTTATAGTATTTATGCTTTTTTATATTATTTATTTATATTTTTATAGTATTTTAGATATGTCTGCTACTTCTAGACTGCTTGTGTTAACTTTGAATTTATGTACAATATTTGTATCCAGCTTTTCTATAAAGAACAAGTTGTTAGTGCATGGTAGAATCTGTATTAGTTTTATAATTGTTGCTTGATCAGGAATTTAAAAAAATGGTAGTAAATTATGCTATAAACAGTGAATGACTGGTTCAGACGCATGTAGACTTCGTGCATTAAGTTTGTGAATGTTTTGTGCTTGGTAAGTAAAGTAGTAAACATTTAGTGCCTTAAAAAGACGCTAAGAATAACTTTCGTCTATATTACAGTAATGCTTGATTAATAGTTGATTGTGAATACAAGCAGTCCAACAACCTACTGTATTGTTGTATTTTCCCACATTTTGTAATACATTGGCATAATTTATGCACTGCTTTAATTAGCAAAATTTATGTGCTGTTTCAATTAGCATAATTTAAGTGCTGTTTGTATTAGCATAATTTAAGTGTTGTTTATCTTAGCATATTTTATGCGCAGTTTTAGTTAGCATAATTTATGCACTGTTTATATAAGCATAATTTATTCGCTGTTTTAATTAGCAAAATATATGCTCTGTCTTAATTAGCAGAATTTATGCACTGTTTTAGGAATACACAAGTAAAACTAAGGTTTCCACCTATTGATCAATATCTCAACTTGGTGTAAGTTATGGCTCAACAGTCTATCTGTTCACAAGCACTCAAGTACTTAACTGATGTATTTATATGAATGCTTAAAGAGCAATATATTCAATTAGCTGAGATTTTATTTAAAAAAAATTGACTTATATTAAGTACTTGTGTACTTCAAGCTACCCCAGTTTCTTGCGTATAACTTTGACTTTAAGGTGAATCTCTGGTTTGGATGCCCGTGTGAAGAGCCCATAGTGTTACACTATTACTGGTGCCAGTTTCACAAAATGGCTTAATTGAAATTATTTTGTTAGAATTATCTGACTGAAATTTTGTGAAGTTGTAACCTCTAAAATACCACTTGTCTTTCCGCAACTTGTCCTACCACAAACCTGTTTGATCATGCCTCATCATGCCTGGCCAGTATACTTTTTATCTAGTGAATTGTGTTGTTGAAACCTGTGATATACTCTATATAGATATCTTTGAAGGAATTACCAAAAATGTCCAAACTGTACTCTACGTTTAAATACCTTCTTTTCTAAATTAGACAGTGCATGCTTTCATGGGTACATATAATGATGATGACTATGATATGAAAAATCATCTGTTAAGTACTTAGTTCTTGCTAATTTTTTAAATATTTTTTCTTAATACTTTCTAAATTTATTCTTCATAGATATCCATGATTGTGCATTGCAAAATTTATACATCCATAATTGTGTACTGCACATTTTAAACAACCATGATTGTATATTGCAAAATTTATACATCCATAATTGTGCACTGCACATTTAAACAACCATGATTGTGTACTGCACATTTTAAACAACCATGATTGTGTATTGCATGTTTTAGAAGTCTATGACTGTGTATTGCACACTTCAGACATTCATGAGAGTATATTGGGCATTTTAAGAATCCATGACTGTGTGTGACATATTTTTTGGCACCCTTGATTGTTTATTACATATTTTAGGCATCCATGACTGTGTATTGCATATTTTAGGCATCCATGTCTGTGTATTGCATATTTAAAGTATCCTTGTCTGTGTATTGCATATTTTAGGCATCCATGACTGTGTATTGCATATTTAAAGTATCCATGTCTGTGTATTGCATATTTTAGGCATCCATGTCTGTGTATTGCATATTTAAAGTATCCATGTCTGTGTATTGCATATTTTAGGCATCCATGTCTGTGTATTGCATATTTAAAGTATCCATAACTGTGTATTGCATATTTTTGGCATCCATGTATGTGTATGAATATTTTAGTCATCCATATCTGTGTATTGCATATTTTAGTCATCCATATCTGTGTATTGCATATTTTAGTCATCCATATCTGTGTATTACATATTTTAGGCATCCATGACTGTGTATTGCATATTTTAGTCATCCATGACTGTGTTTTGCATATTTTAGGTGTCCATGACAGAGTATAGCATATTTTAGGCATCCATGACAGAGTATAGCATATTTTAGGCATCCATGACTGTGTATTGCATATTTTTTGCATCCATGTATGTGTATGCATATTTTAGTCATCCATGACTGTGTAATGCATATTTTAGGTGTTCATGGCTGTGTATTGCAAATTGTAAGCATCCATGACTGTATATTGTATATTTTAAGCATCCATGACTGTGTATTGTAAATTTTAAGTATCTTTGACGGTAGGTATTTTTGGTGTCAATAACTGTGTATTTGGATATTTTAGATATATGTACATTATATATAACTAGAAATTGTTTCCTGATATTGTATTTCTCACAGAGTTATCTTTATGTTGTTGGATGTATTGATGTGGTAGTTTGCTATCGGTGTATGTTATATGTTACATGTTGCCTTAAATGTATCCTGCTTGTCATTGTATTCAGATATTCTAGCTGTACAGTTATACATCAGCCATGTTGAATAACAATAATTTCAACTAGGCTTGTATTGTGTTCATAAATTTATTAGTAGATGGCTGCTTAAAACATTGCAAGTGCCTTCAGTTAGCATGTAAATATTTACATTCTTGCTTCTAGCTGCTTAACTGGTTAACTAAAATGTTGTTGCATATCAATGTATGATATCTCATTTATTTACATTTTAGTGTTTTGTATTTTATCTTTTTTATGTAATTATTTCAATGGAGACTGGTTATTTCATGTGATGGAGACTGGTTTTCATTTTATTTAAAAAAGAACTTTTGATATTTTTGGTAACAAGAATGTGTAATGTTTCCTGTTAAGCATGTTGTGTTGTATCATGAAATTGTATGCCATATCTTGACATATGTCACAGTACATATTGTGATACATATCATAATGCATATCACAATTTTTTATATTGAACTTCAGCCTTTAGTACACTTTTTCATAGTTTCTCAATTTTTTCCTTTTTTTGAAATATTTGACTTTTTATTAATTCTTTTACTTTTACAAAACGTGAGAATAGAATAAGAAATAATGATTATAAAGCAAAACAATAATTTATTTAAAAAAAAATTCAACGAGCATCAATATTTACCTCTTGAATACATGTAATGTAAAGTTTATAATTATGATAATAATACAATTTTGAGGTAAATCCATTTTATCGCGAATAAAAATATTTTTGCTTATGTCTACATTGTACAACTATCAAAATTGACAATGACTGTGATTTTATAGGGATACAGTAAACATTACAAAGTTAATAATTTCTGACTTGTAGCACATTAATCTGATAAATGGAAAAAAAACTTCTTCATATTGTAATGCTACACTTAAGTCACTGTCAGGCTGTTCTATTTTACTGAATGTCACACTGTTAGATTATCTTTTGATCTGTATCCAAATTTCAGAAATAGAATAATTATAATATACTTTTTTTATGATTTTATACTGGTTTGTTATTGCAGTGAGCGAGGAGTAGATAGGTCTGAGCAGATCCGTGGATCTCTACACTACCTGTTTGATGCTGTGATGCCATTCTTACAGGTATGTTTGTTCTAAGTAGCTGACATAGGGGTGTGACTTTCCTTTCTTTAAAAGAATTTCCTCTTTAGTCTTTAAACTTTAAACAAGATTTACCCGAACACAATGTTTTTGCTAAGTGGGTGAGGTAATTTCTGCCCCCTCTACTGTTTGTTCAGAAATACCCATGAGACTTAGTGACAAAATGGATCGATATCATCCTGTCCTTTTCACTGAACTAAGTAATATTCCAATATAATCAATAAGGTAGTATCCTAAGTTTCGTGTAATTAATATTTGATGTATAATTAATAAATCTTGGCTTTTCAATCCTGTCATACAGAACCTAAATTTTGATGTTGTTTATTTGTTGGTTTCAGAACCTAAATTTTGATGTTGTTTATTTGTTGGTTTCAGAATCTAAATTTTGATGTTGTTTATTTGTTGGTTTCAGAATCTAAATTTTGATGTTGCTTATTTGTTGGTTTCAGATATTCTGTCGCAGTTACTACCAGATTGACACAGCTATGTATCCAAATGAACCGACGCTGTTAGATAATCTAGCTAAGAATTTCAAGGTATTCTACTGCATAGTTCATTGTTGGGAGAGAACGGAATGATGTGAAACATATGAGTATCGTCACTGCTCTTAGGAGCTCTAATTGCCTGTCTAATTGTTTTCATTGTTTGTCAAACCAGATTTAATTATGCATACCAGAACTGGGGTCAAAACTCCAGCAAAGTCAGTGTTCAAGTCAAAATCTTCTTTGCTCTATGAGTCATACATTTATCAGATATTTAGCTTTGATGAAATGCTTGACAGTAATCATTTTTTGTTTGTTTTCAGACATTTTTGGAAACTATTGCTCCACTAGTTAGTATAGAACGACAAATGCAGAATCTTATCTCATGTATGAGCGTATTGTTCTCCTCGGCGACTTTATCACAGGAAGATATGGAGGAATTCCAGGACAAATATGGTCAAGGAATATCTGGTCAAGATGTCCGAAGTGATGCTAGGAAGGTGAGCCGTTTATAAAGATTACATATTGTACTGAATGTATTTTGTTCACCTTTGTCTTTCATCCATGAGTGTTATATCATCATCAGGAATCACATGACACTTAATATGAAAACTGGTAAATAATCCTTAACCCTTTGCCTCATGAGCATACTTTGAACTCTTCCAAATTCAAAGCAAATATACAAAACATCAATTTATTTTTAAAAATTGGGTTAATTCTCTCTGACAGAATGGAAAACATTGTGGCAAAAGAAGCCATAAATCATTACAGACAAGGCTTCTTTTGCCACAATGTTGCCAAAATTTGTCTGCTTCAGATGCGAGGGGGGGGAAATGCGGTATTATGAGGTAAAGGGTTAAACTGCAAACTTCCATTGTTTCCTGAAAACTACAATAGACTGGAACATAGTTCAGATACCAGAAATAATCAGAGGTCAATGTGCATATGATAGGATATGTAATATCATCTAAAGCAATGGCTAATCGATAGAGGTACTTCAGGGGTTGGATTGAGGGATTTTTTACGCCCCATTTTCATTTCATACTCATGTGATTTCCCACTTTGATTATTATATGAAGCACTTGTTACTATTGACATCATCCCATCCCCAGAATTGGCTTTTTGTTCCCAGTTCTACATGGTGGATGTAATCTATGATATGGGGATAGTATTATGTTGCTCTGAAATAAGCATAATCCTTAAGATGCTCCGGTTATTTCTTCTTAGCACATATGTTTTACATAAAGGTACTGGCACATCTATATGCTTCACTAAAGTACTGAGACATCTGTATGTTTCATTTAAAGGTACCAAGACATGACTACATTTCACTTATAGGTATTAAGACATCTATATGTTTTACTTAAAGGTACTGGGACATCTGTTTGTTTCACTTAAAGGTTTTGAGACATCTACATGTTTCACTTAAAGGTACCAGGACATCTATTTGTTTCACTTAAAGCTTTGTTTTGAGACATCTACATGTTTCACCTAAAGGTACTGAAACACGTACCCTTATACTGATGCTTAAATTTTTACAATTTCAGGCATATGAAGATTATTATCAGGGTGAAGAAGAGATTAACACACAGCTTAATGTATTTGCTGTAAACATGAAGTCAGCTTATGGCGGCGTGAATGATGTGCAATCACAGATCGGTTATCCAAGTAAGATAGGTGAGTGGTTAGGTTGTCTGTTCATGGTATTCTAGTGAATTAGTATATTGATGCATTACCTTAATATTTTTGAAAGGATACATTGATTTTATGATGGAGTGATTGTAAGAGATGACTAGCATGAAAAAAATATTAGTTTATGAATAATGCTTACCTCTACCCACTGTTAAAATATGGGTCGTGTAGCTGCCATCCAACATTTTTTAGGGATGGCCTAATATTAGATGTTTTTAAAGATGGCCTAATATTAGAGGTTTTTAAAGATGGCCTAATATTAGAGGTTTTTGAAGATGGCCTAATATTTGGGGTTTTAAGGATGGCCTAATATTAAAGGCTTTTAAGGATGGTCTAACATTAGAGGCTTTCTTGGACGGCCTAATATTAGAGGCTTTTAATGATGGCCTAATATTAGTGGTTGTTAAAGATGGCCTAATATTAGAAGTTTTTTAAAGATGACCTAATATTAGAGGTTTTTTTTAAAGATTGCCCTAATATTAGAGATTTTTGATTGATTTAATTTTGCAGCTTACTCTGAGGTAGGAGGAGATGAGGAGTTACCTTTAGGGGCTGAATTCCAGGCTCATCTGAGTTGTTTTATGGATCCTAATGGTAAAACTGCCCTAGAGAAATACAGGATGTCTGAAAAACTTGTGAAACAGTTGGCGTAAGTCATAATTTATCATTTATATGAGATGGTTAATAATGAATAGTCAGGCTATTTTCTTGGGTAGCAAAAAGTCAAAATGGCATTGAATTACATTGATTTGTTGCATCCCCTTAGCTTAGGTGGTAAAAGTCTGCCAACCTTGGGTTTATGTGTTCAATTTAATGGCATACCACATATTCTCTGTGACGAATATTTGAAACATTGACTCTGAAGAATTATTTGTTTCACTTGAACATATTTAATCATGTTGAATGAATTGTTCCGTGTTTCTATGGTTACAGTATATCAACGACTCTGACCAACTTGAGTGAGAAAGAAAGAATTGAGCAATTAGAACTTGATATAAAATGTATGCAGTTACTACGAGGTCTTCTGCATAATGAGATCATCAAACTCCCTGAGGACTTTGAAAATGATGTAAAAGCATGTAAAAAGTAAGAATTAATTCTTTTTAAATATAGTTACCTGTCTGTTAGTTTGTTGTCATGGCAACTGTTACCTTAGGATTTTCCTAAAAAATATTTTCATGGTTATTCCATGATAATTGCTTTCATTCAGTTTTATAATTGATATATGGTTTTCTGAATCTGTCCTTATTATGAAACCTTGATTTATTCATTAGTTAACCATCGTCTTGGATTTTACTGCATAATTTTATGAGTGGTAAAAGTCTAGGATTGGTAGTAAGAAATTGGGTCAGTTGGGGCAGGAACTTTTTATTTTAAGTCTTATTGTTGTATGTTTTTATAGACAGCTGAAGGTGATTGAAGATGTCCAAAATGCGTTGAATCATTATGAGAGTATCGATGGTACGCTCGAACATTTGTCACGTCCTAACGATGACGTTGTACGTGAACTCCTAGCTTTCCTTGCTGCGTTACTCTTCAACGGAAATGAAGAAGTTCAGGTAAGACTCAGGAAATACGTTTTCTGTATTCTTGTACAGCACTATTATTTGGTTTAGTCAATGACTCATCAGATGTATGCCACATTGATTGTGTCCATTAAAAAGTGTATTCAGAAAATCTTCTATTGAATAATGTATATTTAGAAAATGCGCTTAAAAATCATGTACTTCAGTTAGCGTTAAGCCATCTATTGTTGATGTATATAAATTAGTATATTTTATCTGATTATTCTATTCATTTAACAATTTTCTTTCCTTTTAGTAATATTGGTTAAAGACTAGTTCATTTATTGCTATGTATGAAGTATTCTTTGTAGAGTATGAAATTTGAATATTGTAATATAAATCTGTGATCACTTGTTACAAAGATCAAAGTTGTGTATTGTATTGGTCCAAAAAGTAAAATTATTTTAAGCTTGAATTCAAACATGACTTAAACTTTTCCCCCTCCCAATTATGTTATGATTGTTGTTTATTGTGTAATAATTTCCTGCCATTGTATGCAATCAAGGTCTCCTTAACTGACCCCTATTTTCATTGTTAAATGAAAGTCCCTGTGTTGTTTTTCTTCCAGTATCTAATTCTTACGAAATTCCTGAACAAAAATGATGAACTATACTTGTTTGTTATAAGAGAACGATTTGACTTGGCTGAAATTAATATACGAGAGAAGTAAATATTATTGACATTCAAAGCTTCTTACTGCTCATTCATGTACAAGCAGCTTTTGAAGCACACTGAAGGGTCTATCAGTATTTGCCATCAGTTCCATTTACGAAGTTCCAAGTCTGTGGACCAGTCTGTTCACCAGTCTGTATGCAACCATTTCATTGGTCGATTTTGAAACTGAGTTTTGAATTGACCAATCATAGACTTGCATTTTGAAAGTAGTCAAGACATTGAAATATGTTTCCCTCTATTCTTAATACTACTATTTGAAATACATCTATGACTTTCTAGGCTCATAAAAAGTTGATATTCTCACATTGACAAACACAGTTAAACTGCCAAGTTGTGCTGATGCACAATAAGATCAAACATTTTCACATTTACTGTCTAATTGACTCATACAGGACTGAATACATCAAAACTGGACATAATTGTTTCACTAATGGAATGTATGAATTGTAAAAAATCTCCAGAGTTTTGTACAATGTATTAACTAACAGTCAAGTTTAATTGTATTTGGAAAGTATAAAATTTTTGTTGTCAAACTGATTTGACCCTTTAGTGGCTGAATGTGGCACTGTCAGTATTCTGTCAGTGCTAAGCTATCTATGTTGTCTGTCTTAAGATTCAACTGGCATGATAAACTAGCATCAGTATATACTTCTATATTGTCCTTACCTACAAATTTTATGTTGTGTTAGACAATGACTCATAGGAATGCCTTTTATTTCATTTTTACATATTTTGTTTTTTTTCTTGTCTTTATCATATTTATTTCATTATTAAGTTTATTGTATGAGTTGATGATAAATCTAGTTACCATCATTATGGTCATGTATATCGGTTGACAAATCGGTTTTCCTATCAACCAATCTGATCGACCATAAGCTGTTTATTCCAGGTCTGTGGTGTGAAAACAGGGATTTAAAACATTGGTTTTATTCCTTTATACATGGTTAAAAGTTTTATCATTAAGTGTGTGTTGTCTGACGGAACAATAAGGTCTATCTAATGTTCTAATTATTTCAGGCGAGTCAGTGGAAGTTTTTCACAATGTCCCGCGAAGAAACATTTTTCTTAGCTGTAAAATCTAAATTTGTCTTAGCAACAGTTGCTTTTCGAGAGAGGTAGAATATTTTAGATGATGAACCTGTGTTTGTGCACCATCCATTATTTCTGTATGTTCCTCATAATAAAATGAAAATATGCATAATTTTTATAGAAATAAAAGCATGAATTACTTCAGATGACCTTGACCTATGCTCGTGTTCTGATAGCAAAATGATACAATTTTGAAGTAATCATAAATTTCTTTTGGTAAATTATAGTCAACAATATTTAACATCTTGAAAGTTTGATGTTTTTTGGTCCCATTGATAATGATGAATATTTTAGACTATGAACGTGAATTTGGAGAATTTTTATTTCATGACTGAAATTAGTCTGTGAGTGAAGACTGGCTTGTGTTGTATATTTATTGTTTATACAGCCTCAGTTTTTATTGCAATATGGATAAGTAGATAGTATTAACCTGATAATTATCTGATATTTTCATTTTGTTTTGAAAGGAACGTTTCCATATTTATATAACGTCGTGTTTCTTACCAGCCTTTGAAGAAATACAATGATTTGGCATTCTTGTAAAAAATACTTGTGTGTATGGAAAGGTTGGAAAGCCTTTGTTTCATCTTTTTATGCCCTTTCCATTAGGCCAGAAAAAAGCATTTGTGCAACTGACTCCAATTTTTTGCACCAATGCTAGTTTCTAACTGTGAAATTCAAAATAAAAAATTATTTTTTGACAAATCGTTCCTCCAAGGTATGAGCTTTAGAGTGGCTCGGCTGGGGGTCTACCATTACAATATTATACAGAATTATTTGTATAAGGCTTTGATGTTTCTTCATGGCTGGCAAGTTGCCATTTTGTTTTTTGACAATTTTAACCAACCTGACTTGCACTAGTTTTACCTACCCTGAAGATTTAACCAAATGTTGGAATGGATCTGAAAATGCAAATAACTAATGGGATATTTTATATTACATTAGCAGTCTACAAAGAACTGTCATTTAGCTACTGTCTGGACTTCTGGTCTGGAGTATATAGTAATTGCTTTAAGTACAGGAGAAATTTAAGGATGGGATGTAAATAAAAAAAGACTTTTGGCTAAAACTCTAAATAAATACAACAGTTGTTCAATTGTTTACCAAGACAGATTAAATGCATAAAATGACCCTCCTTTAGTGTTAGTAAGAATTTGTGTTGTGATTTTACAGGAATTAGGGGCTGAAAGAGCTCCAAGTGCAGGGATAGAGTTTGGCCCCTGAACAACATGATCTATATTTAGGAATTTAAATGTTACTGTTATACCGTCTTAACATACTCTCCTGACGTGGAGAAAAATTTTCGTTATTTAGGAACTGAAATATCTGCTAAAATGATTGGCTGAGAACTTGAGAATATCTGACTGCCATTTAAATTTGTTTCACACATTTGCAGGAAGACATGTATGATTATTTTACCGGGACCAGAGAAGAAACATTTTTCTTTGCATTCAAAAATAAATTTATGCTGGCACACATGGCCATGCGTGAGAGGTACTTACTATGTAGTATATGGTGATTGGCTACGAACAATTCCTTACCCTCCCTGTTTAGATGAAATTTTTATCAGCCATGGTGGTTGATAAGCCATTTCTGGCTTTTTTAAATGGACATTTTTTTTTTTTTTAATTTTAATTTTTTAAATGTACTTTTTTGCTGATCATATTTAGTTAATTTTTATGTAAATAATAATTTCCCCTGGCTGATAAAAATATAATCTGCTAACTATATAGAATAAGTCTTTATTTTCAGTGTTACTCAATTCTATTTCCCTTACATATTTGTATAAAGCAGTTATTGGTGAAAGCAAGATGAATCTGTAAATTTGTTATATGTTTTGTAACCATTTAACTGGCAACCAGAGGTTGAGTGGTTAGAGTCTCTGACTAGTTATCACCCTACCCTCTGCACAGTGAGTTCGAATGATGCCCAGGACAGAAAAATCATGTAAGGAAGCTGTCCAGCTATCATATGGAAGGTCAGTGGTTCTACCCAGGTGTACGCCCGGGTTTTCCTCTGGTAAAGTCGCCTAGTAACCCTGGCTGTTGGCAAGATGTAAACCTAAGAAAAAAAAATGGCTTGCATCCAGTTGTCATATAACTCCATTTTTGATGATCATGTTATTGAGTAGACTCTATCTTCGATGGTATTATAAAAACGTTGTTATAAATAGTGTCTTGTGGGTCTCAAATTAGATTCAACATTATTTGCTAGATTTCATTTCGTTGTTCCACCATCAGCATTCATGCTCTGAATTTGCTGCTTGCTTTACATAGACTGATTTCAAAATACCCAAAGTAACTGGGTACCAGTGTTGGTCATAACAAGTTCCTGGTTCCTGGCTTCAAAGCACATTTTGTTGTCTCAGTTTTTCCTTAGAAATTCTCTCAGAATACATTAGAAATTCACAAAAGTAAAGAATTGTTTATTGAAAATGAAGACTTATTCAGATATAGACTGTAGGCACCTGTTTTCACCATATTGGTTATATATATGGTACGTAGAAAAACCGCTTTTACCCTGACGCTAGAATTCACATAGAGGGCGCCCTTGTATTGGCTTATGTCATTTATATTGACCATCCTACAGGGCTGGATGCTAACTGAATTAACTTACGATTAATCAGCTTTAATGACTTCTATAGTGTATGTATAATTTTCTAAATATTACTAGAAGCTTATGTACCATGGAGATGGTGTGTCCAAATGTCTGTTATGGTGACTTGTATTACATCAAGGTTTATCTACTTGGTGGGACTTCCGATACAGTTGCCCAATTCAAAAGTATTTTTTTAATGTTACAATTCCCTAATTCATTTGTATCTAAGGAGTCAATTTATAAAACTTATGACCAAAACATCCTGTTAATTCAGACACTTGATGGAATAATAATGGTTGTATGTCGTTAGTGATCACCTTGTTTAGTATTTTACGCTCTTGTTTTGCGAAAAATGTAAACACATTTTAGATGTTAATTTTTTGTACTTTGTTAAAATAGATGTATGAACTGTTTTTTAACAACAAATAATGAA
The DNA here is from genome assembly GCA_008271625.1 of Lutraria rhynchaena. Classification (NCBI taxonomy): domain Eukaryota; kingdom Metazoa; phylum Mollusca; class Bivalvia; order Venerida; family Mactridae; genus Lutraria; species Lutraria rhynchaena. The sequence goes on along the minus strand of VIBL01000004.1, from coordinate 2,028,976 downwards.
GTATTGTTGTTTGATCAATATTCTGTACTCTGACACTTTTTCTCAGTTGTTTCATATGTTTGTTGTTTTATCAATACTCAGTTCAGTAACATTTTCCTTCATTTTTCAACACTTTCCTCAATTTATTTCTTGACACTTCCTAGTTAGTTTTTGACACTTTTCTCCACTTTTTGACTCTTCCCCAGTTATTGCTTCTTTTCCCCAGTTATTGATTCTTTTCTCTAGTTATTGATCCTTTTTGCTAGGTATTGCTATTTTTGTTTACAACCCTGTTATTGTATTAGTGTGTATTTCTCCTGATTTTAAATTATTTCATTGATATCTTTCCCTAAGTGTGCTTACTGTATAGTTTTTTCAGGTTTTCTCAAAGAAGATAATTGTACCTGTTTGTTGCAACATGGCAGTGAACAATTATCTTCACTTCCTGTTCTGGCACTTGTCACCTCTCACTAATTTTCTGTTGTTTTGTTTATGTTAACAACGTCTCCTATAATTTCAACTAATTTTTCAGACTAGTATGTTTACATTTTTTACTGGAACAAGAGAGGAGACTTTCTTCTTTGCGATAAAGCAGAGAATGAGTTTGTCGACTATTGCAACGAGGGAGAGGTTTGTGCTGACACTTTTGTAATTCATCGTGTGCTGGATGTGTGTGTGTTTGTGTGATATGATGACTTACTGGCTGTTAGTTGCAGAGTGATAACTGTTAAATGATAGTGAGACAGATGAAGGTTCTTATACATTGAATTCCTTGATGATTAAAATACATTTGTTCATTTTAATTCATTTTAATTCATTTTAGGCATCTTTGTGATATTTTTTATGAAACCATGGTATAGGTTAGGTGTAATTCCATCACTAGTGGCCACTGCTCATAGAACACACTTATTTTACTGAAAAACTTGAATTATTATACGTTAAGAGATTTCATTCCTTATTAGAGATTAAGTTATTGAGTTAATTTAACTGGCTACTATTTTACTTTTGCATGTGGTTTACCTAATTATCTAACAAATCTTTGACATAAGTGTATAATTATGGCCTGAAACTTTTGTCAAGATTAGCAAAACACTTTGTTGCAGTATAAGCCTGCCCCAGTTGTGGCCCTAGAGTTAATATTTATGTTCTCAACAGGTTCGACCAATCACCTTGAAATTACATAGAACTTATTATTTGCCTGAAAATAATGGACTCTGTATATAAACAGTACAATAATTGTATGTGAACAATCAGGTATGGCCCATAAAAATTTCCTTTGTTCTCTTTATATTTTTATCTTAATTCCCCAGTTAGTTCAAATAATAAATCAAGAGGTCAAATTGTTCTAAATTACAGGTTATCATATATTTCACAGTAAACACACTGTGTATTTCTTTTTATGCTCAGAATTCGTGGGGTCCCAAATTGTGCAAAACTGTCTTTTTAATCCTCTGACTTGTGTTTTCAAGGTTAATGTTGATTTTGGTATCACCTGTGGTATATTGCACATGGCGTCACATATTGGCATCACATACTGGTGTCACATACTTGCATCACATACTGGCATCTCATACTGGTATCAAATATGTACTATGGGATTGTATGATATGCCTGTCATGTTGTGTTCCTGAAGCACTTTAAGGATGCTGAGTTTTAAGTATATACATAGTGAACATTAGATGTGTCCTGTCATGTACGGATCCATATAAAGCCGTACAAAATGATTATTTTCCTATACAACTGTCAGATATGGTCAGGTTCTGTTTTGTTTGAATCTTGTTTTTTGTATGTCATGCGTAAACAGATCCATTTATAATGTGGCTATCAAATAGTTCAAACTACAACTTGAAGGGGGCACATGTCTTACCTTTCATTTCTCACACAGGGGCTGATGTCATAATTTGAAGAAGCATATGTCTGCTTTTGCAAATTTCAGCAAAGGGGGATATTTACAGTGCAACCTCTCCCAGAGCAGCCCTATCTTGAGCAACAACTCTTAACAACTGATTTTCCTGCTGTATGATTTAACTATTAATTTATCCTCTCTAGAGTGACAACTTCTCAGCAACAACATTATTTTGCTATTCCCAAAAGGTGATGCTTTGGAGAGGTTGCACTGTATGTCTTAAAGGTAAAGGTCCGGTTTTCACGAGAGAGTCATGCTTGTGTGTGGTCAGTGAGAGATGGACGAGAGAAAAAATGCATAACATCAGTCTGTATAATCAGTGATGCTAAATCTAACAGCAAAAGATGCAGTAGTCATTTAGTCACTTTTTGATCTATCATAAAATAATTTATCCTTATATATATAGTTATAAATAGTACATTTGATACAAAAACTTGCATGTGCATAGTAGGCATATATCTTCACAATGGAAGTATTATTTTTTATTTAGTTACTTTTTAATACGGAATTTTTAATAAGAGATTTTAATTTCATACCTTGATACCTTATGCAGTCATATCGTAATCAGTTTCATGTTTAAGATATGTATGATTTTATTTCAATAGATGCAAATAATAGAAAAATTTATTTAAGAAAATTGAGTTATTTCTGCCTGACTGAGTGGAAAACAATGTGGCAAAAGAAGACATTACTCATTACAAACAATGGCTTCTTTTGCCACAATGTTTTCAAAAGTTGTCTGCTTTAGATGCAGGAGAAATGTGGTAATTGTGCAGCCAAAGTTAGGAATATAAATAGAAATTAATGCTGTAATCACTCATATTTTTTACTTGTGGGTGTGACCTACACACAAGTTATTACATTTCTATAAGAAAAAAACATTTTGTGATAAAATTGGCATGTATGTGATTTAAATAAGATTCTGGCATCATGAATTATGAATTTGATGATATTAAGTAATAACATAAATAAAGATGTTGACTTATTATGGAAATGTTTATCATTGTATATATAAATGTTTATTATTGTATATATATAAATGTTTATCATTGTATATATATAAATGTTTTTCTTCCTCTTTTTCTTGCTTGCTTTCAGTTTTTGTGTATTAATATAACACTTGATTCATAACATTGAAGGAATTTTTTTACATAAGATAAATATATTTTAACAATAATTGATGTATTTATATAATTGTAATGTATTTGTTTTACTTTATATTATGAATTGTAATATTTATAAATTTATTTGGAATTTTTGAAATTCTGTCTGAAAGTCCAAAGCCCAGAATTGCATGAAAGTGACTCATTTATTATAGAAGCCACAATGTAAGTTATGAACTGTTTCAGACGAGTACTACAGGCTATGCATCAAGCCAAGATAGAGGAGACAATAGCGCAAGCTAAGGCTTTAAAGAAGGCTATGAAAAATGGAGAAATGGCTACCATGGTAATGGTCACATCTGGTATTTTTAATTTTCAAGCTTACATATAGGTCTATTTCACCAAACGATTGATAATTATCTGATAATATTTATAGTCTTACAATCAAAGTTCTGGTTGACTACATATGTGTGTCTTTTTGGCTCTTCCCCGTGGAGGTAAATTCTTTATTATTGTATTTTTTTCTCCTTGATTGAAGAGTTTTATTCTATTATTATGGTATCATTTTATGCAGGTATTTATGTATGTATTATATTTTCTAGGCTGTGATGTCCATTAGGAAGAATCTAGTGAATTCCATGACCTCAATGAGGAAGTCTATGGCAAGTCTGGGTACTGCACGACCCAGTTCTCGTATGGGTAGTACTAGACTCAACTCTGTAAGTGTGTTACATAAATAACTTTTTCCGTTATACTGAAATTCTTTTAGAATTTATTTTGCTACACAAATGATTTTCTGTGCTTTAAAGTACTTTTCTTGCCTTGTAATTGTGAGAAAAAGTTTCAATGAAAAACTAACAACTTTTTTAATGTTAAGATCTTTGTTTAATGATGATGTGAAAAATATTTATGATCTGTTCTTTTCCATTATATGAAGTGAAATTTATTTGATTGGTTTATTGTTCCTATTTAAGGGTCGACCTGGATCTAGGGCGGGTAAGGGAAACAATGGTAGCATGCTGATGGCCCCACCACAATCCCCTGGTGGCATGTTGAAACCACCTGGACCTTCTGTTGGGGGGATGAAGTCACCAGGCGGTTTGCCTAATGGTATAGAAATGAAAAGAGTGAATACTAGTAAACTTAGTGTTGGAAGCTCTGGTGCCAAATTAGGGGCCAATAAAGTGGCCCCTATTGTGCCTGAGATTGAAGTAGAGGTAAACAAAGAATATTTTTTATGATTTTTTTTAGTATTTCCTAGTTTAGTATATTACCAGGTTACATTTTATAGTTAAGAATGTGGGTACCCAAAAGAAGTGATTAATTAATTATATTCATTGGCCAAAACATCACATGATCACTCACATGTGTTGTACCTGAATTGTTTCTTATGAAATCCCAGTATTTTTATTGTGTTGTAATGATTTGCATAGATTCACATTCTGACTAAAATCTTCTGAATTTGTTTGTATCGTGTCTTTATGTGAATTATCCAAACTTATAGAGTTGTTTAGAAATTGGATTTAAACTATAGAACTCATTGGTGCTTTGTTATTTCTGACCACTGTAGAATTTAGATGATGAAGAGTTTGAGCAGGCCTTATCTGCGGCTGGTGATATGCCAGATCTTGAGTTTAAGGATGATGGTTATATAGAGCTGGTGTTGAGAATTCTTGGACTTATGTGCGATAATCAACACAATGGTCTCCAGGTATGGTAAACTAAACAGTTTTAAAACAAGCTTTTTAAATGCGTTGCTTTTTTTCCCTTCAAATTTTATTGAACCAGACAATATATGTACTTCACAGTTTTAATACAAAACTTTTTAATGTGTTTCGTTTTTTTGTGCTTGATTTGAAAACTCTTATTTGATATTCTAAACCTCCTTGCTTAAAAATTATATAAAATGAGGATGTTTAACTGGGTGTGACTGATTTGTCAATGAATTTATTGGAATATGATGAATTAGTAATTAGTTTTGTCCTTCTATAAAGTAATGAAATTACACCTACTGGAATTTTATGTGATATCAAACTTGTGTTCTTAGATGTTTTTTAAAGACATTAACTATAGGTGTATAATACTTGGAGCCATATGTTTGAAACTGTCTGACTCTAGTAATGAGATAATGAGAGGTGTTTTTTAAAAATGAACTAGCTGATAAAAGTACAATTTTTTTTGTCAGAAACCTGAATGCGTTATTGATTGTACTCTGGGAAAGTTCAATAATTTGCTTGTATGATGTAAATTTTACTATTAAGCTTTTGTAATATTTTTCATAAATTGTAGAAAAAATCCTAAAAAATTGTATCATGTCAGCTCATTTTACTGATATAGTTTTATTTATATTAATTTTTACAGAATTATCTCCGGGAACAGCCTGACAACATTAAGTCTGTGAATCTGGTGGCTGAGACGACAAAATTCTTAAACATCTTGTACTCAAATATCAATGCTAATTCAATTGCCTTGATAACACAGGTGTTTGAAACACTTGTAGAGTTCACTTCTGTAAGTCCACGGTCCACAGTTATAAAACTTGAGATTGGTCTCAGATCTCAAGTTTGAATTTTGTGTTTTCTATATTCCCAAGTTCATTAAGCATAACTCATCAAACTGTATCCTGAGTGAAAATTAATTGATCTAAATATTTATTTACAGATATAAAAAAACATATATTTTAGTATGAAATAATCGAAGACCAAATTTGAGCTTTGAGACTGATCTCAAGTTTAATACTTTTGAACCCTGAGTTATTCATTTTAAATAAGAAGCTGTTAGATTGTTTGTTGCAGTAATAAAACTCATTTTACATATTTTGTTTATGTTTATGAAACTTAACATTGATCTTCTAGCTCAAATCTCAGTTTATATCTTTAATATTCTCAAGTTAATTGTGATGAGATGATATAACTTCACAGACTTTTCTATTCAATTGATAGAAAAAATATTTGCTTACACTTATTGTAAATGTGCATACTGGCCTAACATGTAGGTTGAGATGAAAAATGAGATTTGACCTCAGAGAATGATCTCGGGGTTTATAACCTCGGACCCAGTGTTTCCACTCTTTTTGAATTCCTTTCTTAATACAACAACTTCTGAAAATCCCCATTTATAAAAAAACTGGAAGAATGTATGATAGTTTTAGCTTACTTATTCCACTGATAAAAGTTTGGGGTACACTATCGCAAACTAAAATTTTTCTAAAGATGAACTTAATTTCATGTACTTTTGGATTTAAACCCATGACCTTTTGATTATTTTAGCTAGATTGGTTCATTTTTTCTACACAGGGCCACTATTGCTTTGTGCATGTGGATTGGTACACTCTAACAACATTCATTGTATAATTACATTGTTTATAATTTCCAGGGTAACATTATTAACCAAGCTGTAGTGTTTGATAACAAGATCTGTGATTATATCAATCATATTCTACGTGTTGGTGTCTACAAGGATTGTCAAGATGAGGAGGTTTGTTTGTTTGTTTTTGTTGATTGTGTTTTTATTGTTTTAATTATCATGGATTGTAAAACAAGATTTTTAATAAAAGTCAAACCTGTGAACAAAGGCCACCCTTGGGAAAGACAAAATGTGGCCTTTATTGACAGTTTATCATTAATTCAGAGGTGAGTTTGTTCTGAATGATCAGTGACTGTTTTTCAAAGAATGGCCCTTGTTCATAGGATGGTCTTAATTTGAAGGTGGCCACAAACATAGGTTTGACTGTACTTATTTTTATCACCATCTGAGCATGCCACTTGGCTTGACATATTGTAGGTTTTTATGAACTGGAGCCAGAAGGGTGAAATATTACCCTTCACCAATTATGTGACTTGAACATAAAAAAATATAATATTTCATTTCGTATGGGTGTCCTTGTAGATCCTGAGTTTGTCAGGGTGTAGGGAGCATTCGCTCGATATGGCGAGGGAACCATCATAATTTGAATCAGCCTATTTTTCATTGAGTGCATTTTGAACTATTGCACTTTTTATATTGAATAAATAACAAATTAATTTTAACCTAGCCTGGCATTTCAAATGTTCATATTTTGAATGAGCACAATTAAATGGTGTTTGTATTTTCGATTTGCTCAAAACTCACTGGATTCTGTTTTATGTTTGCAGGTATACAGCCTAAAAAGGGCCATTGGAATATTATCAAGATGTCTCACTGAAGAGAACCCTAAAGTTCAGGATGACGAGTCACAAGCCAGCTTACCAAAGGTAATTTAGGGAATTTAGATTGTACTATGTAATGAATGAAAGTGGAAAATTCAAATACAGTAAAACCTCGATATTGAGACCACCTTGGGGGCCTGAAAAATTGGTTGTAATTATGAGGTGGTCTTGTTATGAAGCTGAATTATAGGGAGTTATTGGTAGGTGGTTCATATTAAAGTGGTCATTATAACCAAGTGGTTGTAGTATGGAGGTGGTCACTATGCGAGGTTTTACTGTAGTTTGTTGCTGGTTGTGATGATGGTGATGGTAATATGTTAAGATTAATTCCTGGGTTTTTGATTTTAGTGTAAATCTATTGGACTTGAAATTATGTTTTACACTTGTATACTGTGAGTCGAATTTCTAAATGTCCACATTATAAAACTCAGTTCCTGGAAAAACCCAAGTAAGTGATTGAATATATTAAAAGTCCACCTGGTTTTCAACCAAGTGTGTTTAATGGTTTTCTTACGATGCTATAAGATACAAGGTAGACGTTTAAAAGCTTGGCTCACTGTAATGTCAGAAGTTTGTGTGACATTTAATTTTCTATCATTTTACAGTGAAACCTTTGTTAATGGTCGCCTGTTTATAACGGCCAGATGTGAATAAACGTTACTCTTCTGCATACATTTATTTATTGACAAGATAATACTCGTGAATTTTTCAATAAGTTTATAATCTCAGATATACCTTTGTATAAAGGCTAACTAAACATAATCACAGTTAAACCTTTGTATAATGACCAGCTGGGCATAATCACAAATGCACTTTGTACACCTGAAAAATTATTGTTTTGTAAACCTGAAAAATTATTGTTTTCAGAAAAGATTTCATTCTCCCCCAGCGGTAATTGATTTTTAACAGGATTGAAATAAAACACTGCTGTATTATGTTCACTTCCTGTCAATAATTGCCTCAAAATGATTGGGGATGATGTTGTGTGTTTTGTCCACCATTTTATGAGTATAGTCACATTGTTATAACCTTACGATGTTAAGATTCTACACTTTTAATATAAATACAGTAAACCCTCACTTAGTGGACGCCTCAGTATTATAACCACCTCATTTAACGATCATTTATTTTCAGACCAGTATAATAACTTGATATTAGAAAAAAGCACCAGAATATTAAGGCTGTATTTTTGCGTCCCATAGACGGTTTTACTATACATTCATATACCTAAAAAATTGTTTTGTTGTTAACCAAACTTGTATTATAATACACAATGTCAATTGTCATGAAGGAAATAGAAAAAAAATATCACAAAAAAGAAATGCAGTTGAAAAAAATGAAGGTTTTATATATCGTCTACTCTTGTGGCTTTATTTGTATTTGACCACTTTGACTATTTACATAATGTATCAATAATGTTTAAATAGGTAAAATATTTATTTCCACTTTAGCCAGTTATATTTTTGTTTTGTGATTAGTTCAATTTTCTTCATTTCTGTATGAGTGTGTGTCCTCGTAAATTCATTGTAATGAAAATTTCCACTGTTTTGATTGGTAGACTTTGGAGAAACGTGTACAGATGGCGCCACCTAAGGTAACATAAATGTAGTGGCTCGCCTTGTTTACCATTGCATATTGTGTAACTTTTATTTTGTTCATTTATAATTATTGTATTTATTGTTTCGATATTTTCTATATTTGCTAAGACAACAATATGTGAAGTGTAAATGGTGCAAACCAAGCTTTATCTTACCTTGTACAGAGTACTTGCTGTTGATTGGTTGAGCCAGGTCACATACTGACCTTATATTTTCCCTGTATTGGATGAATAGCGATTCATATCCAGTCGGTAATCATAATTTCAAAATAGAAATGGCTGAGATGGCATAAAAATGGTACTCGGTAAGATAAATTCGTTACACGGTTTCTTACTGACCTGATAGGTGTAATACAGGGTCCGTAAATTAATATTAGGCTCGAGCTATCACTCTCGCCCAATATTTATTTACAGACCCTGTATCACACCATATCGGGATGGGAAGAAGTCATGTAACTAATAATGTTAGCATCGGCAAACTTGGCTGCTGTGTTAGAAATGGACAGTGCAGCTCTCAAATCATTCTTACTCCCTGTAGTTGATTCAGATTCTTTAAAATGCGACTAACTGACATCTTTCACATAGTTAAGTGCTGAATTTAGTTTGAAAGTGATCTAGATATTAGTTTGAGTCATTCATGTGTCATAAAACACTTAGGATCAGGCATCCAATGTGATTTCTTGATGACATACTGTACTTTGAGTAACATAATGTTCTGAATGAATGATGGGGGGGGTCATGGATCTTGTACAAGTACTGACCCTGATCTCCGCAAGTAACTGCCCACTTCTCCAAATGAGTAGGAAGCAGTAGAGGACAAAATGACCTTAAAAAAATGTCTTCAACTAAATAGTCCCAGAAATATGTGCTGTACCCAGGGTTTCGAACTCATGATCCTAGTGTTTGTAAACCTAGCATGCTAACCTATTCAGCTAAGCAGGTGGGTTACGAGCTGTGGTTGAGTTAGAATCATCAATTTAACATTTTGCACTGTACTGGACACTAAATATAGTGCTTCTTCACTTGAATATTGAATAATGCTATTATGCAAGTATATATGGCAGATAATCCTTTTCATGGTTAATTTTCTTCATCCTTCATAAAATAGTTTCCTAGACAACAAACTCACTAACATGATACAATTAGGTGATTAACTGTTTGTGTATAGCTCAATTTATCAACAACTACACCCTTTTAAATTTTGAACAAATTTTAGGATTGTTCAGTCACAATTTTAAGGACTTTTGTTATTGAATTTTAGGATCATTCCGAACATATAAAAATACATGGTTAAAAGTTTTCCGGAATTTTCTGGAACCTCCATTTTTTCCCCAGGTCCGGACTGTACTGGTTTTTATTGTGTCTGTGGCACTGAGGTTAAGATTTCTGTTTTTTTGAAAATTTTCAACTTTCACCCATGAAAAAAATTAACCAATAACCATGTCAGCATAACATTACAGCTATTTGCAACATACAATTGTACAATATAGCATTACAATAGCTTTCATCTTAGGTCTTTGGCCTATTTTAGACTGAAATATTGAATTAGATTACTTTAAGGTACTTTTTTTAATAGTTCTTTTTTCATTGAGTCTACTGAAATATTATGATCATATGCTATACGCACCAGTTGGTTATAATAATTTTATTATAAATTGAAATAATTTTATTTAATATCACAAACACAGTGCTGTGTTGATAAGCCCAGTCAGTGAAGCTTGGTGACCATCCACTTTCTATAAAATGTTGTATAACTTAGATTGTTTAATGTTTTGCTATTATGATCTATATTGTGTTTTATAGTTATTCTCTTACATTAAGATTTCATTTTGTCATGTATTCATCTGTAGCCCTTTTCCCCCGAAAAATCTTATGTTAAATTCCTTTTCATAAAAGTATTTAAGAATATCTTAAATGTAAACAGTTTGTTCCTTTTTTAAACAAATTCAGTGTTACTGCCACAATTGAATGGACAGTGGATTTCCTGGTTTAAGATTAAAAAAATATTGCTATTTATTACATTCTTATTGGAATCTGTACCATCGCTACCCTTGTATCCAAGCATGGTTCCCATTTTACAGGAAATGATTCATGTTGTCTAATTCTGGTTCCTTGCTTTACAGGAAGTGATGGAATACTTAGATACAGATACGCTTGTTGCAACCATGACAGATGCTTGGAAAGCATATGAGGTAAAATACTGTTAAAATAAAGAAAATGAAATCCCCTTATTACATATATTTATCATCACAAGCTATACTTTGTACTCTTCTGGTTCTGGGTTTTATGTAAATTTATCGTTACAAACATGGGTCTAGAGGCTCATATGAACATTGAAATGTTTTCATGTTGATGTCTAAGGCGTCAGCTTGCATTTAACTCAGTATTTCTACATGTATTGTGGGAAACAAATTCTTAATTTGTAGGGATATGCATTGAAAAAGCCAGTTTGGTGTCTTTCATATTCTTTATTACTAAATTTTCGGTCAAAATATCATTAGTATGATAGCCTAATACCTGTAAGGTACATATAATTATGGCAATGAGATTGTAACACTTTTTATGAGGCCTTTGTGAATATAACATCACAAAAAAGGAATAAAAACAACATCCACATTGTGTATGTTAATTAGTATTTTTCTAAGGGTAGATAATTTTTAAAGATACTTTCAGATACTATAAATTGCAATAATCAGACTGTCTAACCTGAATCTGTATCTTATAAAAGTATATCTTTAGTGTCAATCTGATATCTTGTACATAGTTTCTGTTTTTTTCTGTGACAATATAATTGATTTCACCAAAAATTTACATCATGTTTGAGTCTACATTGGTGAAAGTTTTCCAGCTCGTGTGGGCTTTTTGGCTTTTCTTGACTGGTTCTGTATTTGCATGACATACTGGACTGTTTTTTATTGTTTCTGCAGCACCAAGCTTTAGATTTTGGGTTTTTCAAATTTTCAACTTTCACCCTTGTATTTTCATTTGAATGTTTGTCAAACACAGTATTTCCTTATCATTACCATCTACTTCTGGTTTCACATTTTGTATCATATAATCAACTAGAGGCATTCAAGGAATATTCTCAAGATTTTGTTCTTATTCAGTTTATTTTGGTGTATGGTTGCTGAATGTTTCATAGTAAATTGTGATCTTAAATGCACAGGACTGCCAATTAAAACAATAGTTAAACAGTTTCCCCAAACTCAGGCATGAAATATCTTTCCACTACAGTCATTTACTTGTTAGTTCGAGCAAAGTTAATCAATACTTCTTGATTGCCTCCAGTACATTATTAAAGAAAAGTGTCATTAAAATGCAAGTTCACTGAGTCTCCACCACGGCATTGTTGTGAAATCTACGTACATTTTTCAACAACGAAAAAATCATCTTGTGATGATTAGTAAATTAGCTTTACTTTGCTCATAATAAGTATTGTATATCCATTTTATAAAGAGATTGGTCTATTTTTATTTTATCTAGGAATCTGTAAGTAATTACTTGTTTTGTGCGCTTGATTTAACTTGTTTATGCAATGTGCTTTTATCAATATGTTTATCTTCACTCACATAACGTCTATAACTGTAAATGTCTAACATAGTTGTCGTAGAACTGTTACTGATGGGTGCTGTATTTGTCGCCATGTAGTTATTCCTTTATTTGTTACAAATCCCTTTTCTCCGGTTTTGTGTCTGTGTTGCCAGGCAACAGTTAATAAATGCCTCATGTATTTATGAACTGTAACAACTCTGTTTTACTGAGAATTTTTTTTTGTTTCCTTGATATACATTTTATGATGCCAAATATTCATGGGTGTTGCAGTATATACATAAAAGTATTAGTTCGTATTTCTTCAGCGTTACTGAATACAAATTTGCGAGCACTAAATATTAATTTGGTGTTGCTAAATATATATTTAATATTAATGTGTATTTCTTTGTGTTACCTTTGTAAATTTGATTGTGCTAAATGTTCATTTGGTGTTGCTAAATATAGATTTTGTGACACTGAGTGTTTCTTAAGTGTTACCATATATAGATTTGCTAAGTGTAATATATTTATTTGTTGTTGCTAAATATAGATTTTGTGACACTGAGTGTTTCTTAAGTGTTACCAAATATAGATTTGCTAGGTGCTATATATAGATTTGGTGTTGCTAAATATAGATTTGTGACACTGAACGTTTCTTTTGTGTTAAGAAGTATATTTTGTGACATTAAGCCATCATTTAATGTTACTAAATATAGAACTTGTGTGGTTCAATGTGCCTTATATGTTGCTTTAAGTTTGTCTTTTCCCTCATTATGTACTTATGACTCTAAAAATGCAAGTTTGATGTCATCTGAGCATTCAAATTGGTTTTATTTGATTATGTTAAAGAAGGACACAAACAAATTACTCTTTACTTTATTCCAATGACCTTATTGAAAAAATCAATCACATTCAGTCATTTTGTACTATTTTTAAGCAATGAGCAGTAGAATATCACGTAGGTGTTTTCAAGTCTTGCACAAAAATACAACATGTTTAAAACTTGTGTTTTTAAAGCTGTTGAGAATATACATTGTCTGGTTCGGATGTTGATGCCGAATCCTTTTAGAGATTGTACATTCAACTATTTGCTTATTACATAAAGAAAAATTATATCACCCTGAAATGTTATTGCTAAGCACATCCTCTTTTTTAAAGGCAAATTTTGTTGTTTTAATATAACAAAGCACCATTTTAATCTGTTCTATCAATACTATTAAACGGTTTATTATATAGTTACATCAGTTATATTTCTGCAAAGGAAGCTGTTGTCATTTTGACAGTGAAATGATTGTTATGGTGTCATTGTTGAAAATTCAGAATGATAAGTTAAGTTTGGTAATTTGGTATTTTCTTAGCACACGTTGTTGCTTATTTCTATAATTAATGAACATTCTTCATATGTATTCTAGACATCTCATTTGAGTAGGTAAACTCACAATACTGTGTTGCAAAAACAGCCATAAAGTTAAAACATTTAAAAAATTAATGCATCATAATTTTTGTCTGTAAGTCTTTGACTGTCAATAAATGTTTATATAAAAGTTTACCTTATTGTCATGTGTTTGTATGAATTATTATACATAGCATACATATTTCTTAATGTACAGGTCAAGGCTGTTAACAAGAAGAAGGTATAGTGCTGTCAACATCCTACGTTTTGTTGTGTGGACGAATTTCTCTCGTCTGGCATGACATACTTGTTAACATATATTAGCATGTATTTACAATTGTTTCTATTGCGTTAAAGCAGCTATGTCTTATGTTATTTTTTATTGAAAAAAAAATGTAATTATTAGGTTTTATCTATGATTAAGCCTTTTTTACAAATTCAATTGTGCTTCTGTTCAGTTTCATTCAGAATCAACATTTTCTGAAATGAATTCAAATAAATATTTTTGTCATATATTCTTCTACCTCTTCCTGTAGTTACCTAAACTTACATGGTAAAGAATCTTGTAGAATTTTGTTAACAGCGGGAGTCAGAGGTAATTTACATGAAAGGGAAAAGAAAGCTGCTTTAACTCTGATGTACAGTTGAAGACGAATACCTTAATTTAATAATCCGTAGCATAACATTAGTCACATTTCATTTAGTCCCTCCCGCGAACACTAGTTTGTTCATTTTCCAAATAATCACCTTTCTCCTGAGAGTTACTGAGTTAAGCACACTGGTTTAACACTAGACAAATGTATTTGTTTGAATTGGTCGCACATTTGCAAAATATAAATCACTTGAGAGACAGTCCAAGACTCAATTAATGAATAATTTTCCATAGAGACAGTCTGTGACTCAATTAAGGAATAATTTTCCATAGAGGCATTCTGTTACTCTATTAAGAAATAATTTTCTGTACTGCAAACTTAAATTCACATTAAGTGAAAATGATTATCAAGTTAGTTTTAACATGATACCATTTTTCTTATATAAGATAATAAAAATGGAAAATAATTACAGATATCAATCTACAAATTTCATCAAATGTTTTAGTATATTTATGAATTAGGTGGAAATATTTATCTATAGTTCAGTAAATGACGTGCTAATTAAATAAGTTTAAGTAGTGCTTGTAGTAGATGCCAGAGGTACGTAGTCTCATTAGAGAACATATCATTAAAGTTACATTATGTAATAGATGTCATAGGTATTATTTAAGTTAAGCAATAATCTGTGCTATATCTATAATAATAGTTATGTCCTTACATCTCCTGTATGAATTTGTTGGTAGTTTTGTTTTAATGACATTCTGTTTTGCTGATACAATTACCTGTCTGATAGTTATGGGTCTTTTGTTTGAAGTCATGTGCCATATTTGTATGTTTGTCTCTAGTTGGGCTATATATCTATGTGCAACATATGTTAGTGTTTGTAGTAATGTGCTACATATGTGTTTGTAGTTATTTGCCAAATGTGTATTTGCAGTTATGTGCCACATATGTGTTTGTAGTTGTGTGCTACATATGTTGGGGTTTTGTAGTTTTGTGCTTCATATGTATTTTTAATTATGTGCTACATATTTTGTTTTTTTTGTAGTTTTATGATACATTTATAATGGTTGTCAGTCTCAGTCATGTATTTATATAATTTATTGATTTTTCTGTACATAATGGTTTAGACATGTTTGTCCACTGTTAAGTGGAAGATTTTGTTGAATGCTGTTACTTAACCCTTTGCCTCGTTAGTATATTTTAGACTCTTCCAAATTCAAAGCTAATATACAAAACATCAATTTATTTTAAGGAAATTGGGTTATTTCTCTCTGACAGAGTGGAAAACATTGTGGCAAAAGAAGACATTGCTTTTTTCATGGAATGGCTTCTTTTGCCACAATGTTTTATAAAGTCGTCTGCTTAAGATGCGGGGGGGGGAATTTTGAGGCAAAAGGTTAAGATGTGTTAATTAAGCTTGTTCAGTTCAGTTCCTGTTTATTGAAGATATGCTTGTCAATATTGTTTGCCTGTATCTTATTATGATTTGGTTAAGTTCATTTTAAGTCAACAGTTAATGCTCTTTAGGGATGTATTCATATGTTTATGGTGTATGGTTGAAATTCTGCATGTTAATTTACTGATAAAATAAGTTCAAAATTAATACAATTACCTTTACTCATTAACCTCTACACTTTATGCATTTCTCTTTTTTAGAAAACTCCCTTTTTCATTCTAAACAATTATTGTTTGCTAGATAAAATTCCAGACCTTTTATCTTCTATTCGATCCAGCATTTATAAATACATCATTACCTGTAGAATATTATGGGACCTTGGTTTTACCTGTAACAAGTATAAGTAATACTTCTTTCATATTTGATCATTATTGCCAGTCAAACCTGTAGTATATGTCACCTGTGTTCTGAGGTCTCCTATTTTTCAAGACATGTAACTATCATTTTCACATGATTATATATTATATTACTTCTACTGGTTAAAGATCACCATTTAGAAACCAGTGTCCAGGGTTTTAAAACTTGAGATCAGTCTCCACACTTAAATCTCGTACTTTTAATGTTTCTTGGTAAATTGTGATGAAAAATTGCATTAGTCATACATTTTTCTGTTATAGTTTATCTGAATTTTTTATTGAACTTTAAACTGTTACATCTTTTCAACTAAAATATCAAGAACAAAATTGAGATCTGAGCCTTATAATGAGACTGTTCTCAAATTTTATAACTTTGGTTCCTGGATGGTCAACATGGACTGGTTTTACTGTTCTTGGGTTCAGAAAATATACTTATTTTACTTAATATGTAATTTTGTTTTTGATATCAGTCCAGAGAGGACGAAGACTTGGACACACTTCTACAAGGTGTTGGTTTTCAGTACTATCATCTCCTGGCTAGAAAACAGGATCTTGATCCTACTCTTACGAGGGAACGTAAGTAGGATGATGTTTTTTCTTATTGAACACATATTTTTGTTCTGTGGAGGTTAATGTCGCACCAACATCCAGAACCATTTTGCAACTTGCCTGCTCTTTTGACCCGTTGCCTCATAATCATATTTTGGACTCTTCTAAATTCGAAGCTAATATACAAAACATCAGTTTATTTAAGAAAATTGGGTTATTTCTCTTTGGCAAAGAAGCCATTACTTATATCATTACAAGCTTCTTTTGCCGCAATTTTTTCAAAAGTCGTCAGCTTTACATGCAGGGAAATGTGGAATTATGAGGCAAAGGGTTAAAGGTGGAGGAAGACCCAAAGTATACACCCATGTAAAACCATCAGCCTTCTTTAAGCTATCTTGACAACTTCCTCACAAGTGAAACTGGTCCCTGATGGGATTTAAACTAGCAGTGATGGACTAGTGGCTACTGGCCAGAGACCATAACCACTCGGCCACAGAGACGCCCTTATAATTGGTGTAGAATTTATTTGTGAATGAACTGATGATACACAAGTTCTTGTACAGTCAGTTGCCATGAAACAAATGCATATTTTTTGATGTCAGTTAAGTTGATGTCCTGATTTTTGTTGGCTGCCATGCTTATAGTCACCGGTCAATATAGTAGCAGCATTTTCAGAACACTTGTTACTGCAATTTGAAAGTTTATAAAGGGAAACAATCCAGTAATGCTGTAAGATTCATCACTATATTGTTTCCCTTTATTTACCTAACTAATTATAAATGCTCACTTATAATTTGGGTATCATACTTAAGGATTTTTTGTTGTTTTGACGACTGATTTCTGGTCGTGTTACCAATGGCAAAAAGTATGTTTTTTCCCATTTGCATGGCAAAAATTCCCAATTCATATAAGAAAAAAATTTTGCCATTTTTACGATGTGTTGTGGGTCGAAAGTAGCGAGTGCAGGTTAAACGAGGGAGACAGTTGCGAATTACATATTTTTGCACTGGTACACTTCTCTGGCATTATTCATACAGTGTGACTTTTTCCCAATTTTGTCCAAGATGTCAAGAAAATTCCCAATTCTTGGGGTCAGGTCGTGTTCACAAAAATGCTGAAAAAAACCTGTACTTGTATATTGTATACTGTAGGCATGTTGAAGACAGAGGAACAGAAGGCTGCATATGATTTTTACGCTGATAGTACGTTATCTATAGAGATAATAAAAGATGACGTGTTACAGAAAATGTACTTCAGAGTCAAAGACAAGGTACGAATAGTTTATGCTAATTTTTAAACTAATTTTTTTAAGGCATTAGCCTAAACTGAAAATAAGCAATTTACCACTAAACCAAATAAAAATTTACTAGCCTCAGACTTACGGCTAATGGGTCAGTGTGGAGACTGTTTATGTACCACTAGCTACATTGCAATGGCAAAGAATTGCACTGAAACGATTTTCTTCAAAGTTTCTTTATACAGTTTGTAATTTTTCTGCATGTTGGATAATCATGTTGTTTTGTGAAACATGTTAATCTGAGGGGTAGTGTGTGTGTGTGTTGGGGTAGCCTATTTTCCTGAAATGCTCATCGAATGTTGAATTGTTGGATTGTCTAGATTAAAAACTCCACATAGTAATCAACCATGTGTGTACAATGATTTTCTTCCAGTGCTATTATACAAGATGGACATATAGAAATTTGGCTCAGTGTATACATTTGCTATTGTCACAGATTAATTGATTACATGTTAAAAAACAATTGATGAAAATTGAAAACATTTCAATTCAGTTTACTTAATAATGTTATAATTATTGGATGTATTCGTCAATTTGTTACAATTTTTGCAGAAAGTTTTGCGTGAAGAAATCAAAGATAAGTTCAAGTATGAGGTTGACAGATCATCGCCTAGCAACAAGATTCGTGATTTCATGGACTGGTCTAGCGATATCATCAAGGATATAAAATACCAGAGAAGGGTGTATGCCAACTTTGTTGGACGTCTGCTAGTCAATGCTTGGTAGGAGCTTCCTAAAGTTTCAGTGAAAATTGTTGGTTTGTTATAGGCAGTATTTCCTTGCCTGGGATATATAAGCTATCAGAGTCTAATAGCCACAAACCTCAACTTACTTTAAAAGCATCTTTGTTCTCTATGGTTTAAAGTTACGCCAACAGCCACGGTTGTTTGGCAACTTTTCCAGTTTTAATGGTCGAGGAAGACCCCAGGCGTAAATCACGGTAGAACCAGTCAACTTCCGTAAGCTATCTGGACAGCTTCCTCACTGAACTTTGTCTGGTCCTGGATGGGATTTAAACTCACAGCAGCAAGGGTCTAGTGTTTACTAGTCACAGACCATCAGCACTCAGCTATGTAGGTCACCTACCAAATTCTTCATATAGCTATTAGATTATATTACGATATAATTATATGACAAATGAACCATTTTAGGCACAGCCTGTACTCAGGAATGTTAATCTGGTATTTTAGGTAATTATACAGGATTTAGAATGGATTCCTGGAACAAAGATCAACTGAGGGATTGCATCACATACTGATGTTTTTTTGTGGATACCATAAAATTTTGTATCACCATGCATTATGTTGTACAATTTGTTAATTTTAGGTTACCACTGAACTATTGTGTTATGCTGCTCACACTTGCTATCACACTTGTTGTCATGGTTACATGGGAGGAGAGTGACAGTGGACCTATGTAAGTTGTTCTGTATCACGCTTGTATAGTGCCTGAATTTCCTCATAAAATAATTTTAAAACTTGATCTGAATTGAATTCTACAATGGATACCAAGTGTACGTTCTAGTATAAATTTATGAATTTGAATTTTGGAAGTATGTGTGTGGGTGGGGTAGGAGGGTTCAGTGTAAAGTTACAGGTTTTGAGACATCTGATTTGCAGTTGGCTATTTCAATAGTTGGGCGTAACAAAATAAAAAAAACATGCATGATTGTATGTTGTTGTCCTGAACAATTTGGTTCATTGCTTGTAACCTTTGTCATAATTATAATCCAGTAACTTAGACAATTTTCAAAATCCTGACCGATCTTTGCTGCATGGTTGTAAAACTTGAGAATGGTCTCCAAACTCAAATCTCAAATTTCATTTACCGTGCATTTTGATTGAAAAGGCATTACTGTTTAATGTTTGAATGCATGTTAAGATCAATTATGCTTAGGGATTAATCACTGTTTAATGTTTAAATACATTTTCAGATGAATAATGCTAAGTTTTCGAATTAATTTATGCTGTGGGATTAATACATGGATTTTATTTTTATTATTATTTTATGATATTTAACTTAGAAACATTAAAAGACAAAGTATGAGATTTAAGCTTGGAGACTGATCTCAAGTTTTATAACCTTTGATCCTATCTAATGTGTTTTATGCCTTGATCATATCAAATGTTTGCATTAATTTCAATGTGTATTTTCAGGTACAAACCGGGATACAGATTTAACAATGCTAATGTAGCTATATATGTCCTCGGAGGAATCCACAACTTCCTGTCTCTGAACATATTCTTCAGTTACGTGATATCAAATCGTCCGACATTTCCGTCTTTTGCCGACGTCATCAGTGTCTGCAGGTGAGTCACTGATTTACTTCTTATAAACTATTTATGAAATCTGAATACCTTTTCTTCTCCAATTCATTTGAGTAATTTTTAAAGGCAAGATTTTCTCACATCCTGTGGCTGACTGTTGAGAACTTTGTTAACATCTACCATGTTCAACTTTCATGTGGACGACTACAACCCATCCAATGTATTACCCAATTACAAAGAATGAGTAATTTGACTATTATACGTAACACTTAATATCGGACACTCCTCCTGCCTAGTTGTTATTGACCTTTGAGGTGTTTAATTTCCTGTTTACTCAGTATTCCATAGAACTTGGCACATCTCAATTGATTCTGTACCTCCATCTAACCTTGGCTATATGTGATAAGCCGACATTGGAACTACTTTTGAATTTCCTGATCTACAATTTGATAGCTTTAACTTAAAATCACCAAGAAAGTATCAATGTTAGACTTTACCCCTATCTTAAATCAGTATTATAGCTAGGTATACAATGTTCCTATGTTTAAGTCATGCCATGCATGTTGTCATCAAGTTTTCTATATTTACTATCAGACGTGGTGATGATGACGATGATGATGATGATCGAGGTTGGAGTGAGAAAAAAGGAGAATCCCATCTGGAAGTTAAAGCATATGGCTTCAAAACAATATACTATGTGGTAAGTACTTTTTACAGGGGTGTGATTATTACATCTGTTTTGTTGTTGTCATGCAAAAACTTTAAAGTACTCCATTACTCAAACACTTTTACCTAGAATACTTGATTATCATGACAAGTTGCATTTGAAAGACAAGGGGCATTATTCTGAAAGCTATGATTTTGGAATTATGCCCCTTTTTAACTTAGAATTTGGGTCAAAATTGTACTTTATCATATTCAAACTCAAAATCTCAAATGTGGCCCCTATTGCCGTCATGTAAAACAGATAAAGCATTGGTGTCACTCTGTGAAGCGCTAGCTTTTCCTCATGTCAGTGGATTTCCTGTTTCAGATCCTACGTATTTTAAAAGCATGTGTTCAGATCCTATCTGTAACAGTTCTGTTTCGAAATAATTGTTTTTGCTTGATTGGGCTGTATTATTAAAAAAAAAAATGTTGGTTTGCAGTGATGGAACCCAAACTTTTGACTGTAGTGAGATTGATTGGCTTTTTCTGTTCAGTTGGTTACTTAAATACAAACCAACAGTTTATTAAGGCTAGCCTAGATAAAGTATTTTATTGTGTATTTCATTGTATCATTTTACTGATTGAAGAATTAAGTTACTGTATATTTTGATAATTATTTGTTAGACACGAACAATACATTACTATGGCTCTTTTTCGGTTATTTTTGGCCTGTTCAATCGCTGGTACTTTTACTGACAATACATTACTATGGTTCTTTTTCAGTTATTTTTGGCCTGTTCAATTGCTGGCACTTTTACTGACAATACATTACTATGGTTCTTTTTCGGTTATTTTTGGCCTGTTCAATTGCTGGTACTTTTACTGACAATACATTACTATGGTTCTTTTTCGGTTATTTTTGCCCTGTTCAATCGCTGGTACTTTTACTGACAATACATTACTATGGTTCTTTTTCAGTTATTTTTGGCCTGTTCAATTGCTGGTACTTTTACTGATGGCTATTTCTTCGCCTTTCACTTACTTCATATCACAGAGTTAAATCAACTTCTGAAGAGAGTCATTCAAGCTGTCACAACTAATGGTACGTATAGAATCTTGTTTAAAGGGTGTATGGCTCACTTTGATCCAGAGGTCAGCATTAGAACTTGAGGTCAGGGCTGAACTGTGGGTTTCAAATTTGAACCAAAGTCGGGGTTTGAACAGGAGGGCTTGAGTTTAAATTGGAGGTCAGGGTTTTGAACCAGAGGTTGTAAGTTAAACTGAAGGTCAAGGTATGAACAGGAGGTCAGATTTTTGAACCCAAGGTCAGGAGTTTGAACCAGAGGTCAGAGACTGAATTCCAATTTGTCTACATTGCCCCTATATCAGACACCAGTTAAGATTGGTATCCTGTGGGCTTTGATCCAGAAGTTTAGGGTTTAAACACTGACTGTTGAGTGTTACCGGGAAACCATTTTCCATGTGATTTGCATAATTTTATACAGCTCTTTTCATATTTGTTGTATTGTAGGAAAATTGAAAAGAAAAAACTAAAAACTAAAATGAGATGTGTGAAAATAGTTGCAATTTTTTGCTTCTGATATCTTGGTTAATGAATATTGTATTTATCATAATTTAATGCTGACATATTTAAAAGTAATATTGCTATCATTTACGAATAATATTTGCCTAAAACATTCCATGTAATGAATGTATATTTATGTAAGTACAATGTAACATGGAAAATTAGAGTTTTCACCTATTCATGATCAACTATTGAGTTTGATGTGATATTTTTTTTCCTCATGTGTTTTTTTTGTTTAAAATTTATTTAGTTTGTTTGTCACTGGGTTTAACGTCATTTTAAACAACATTTCAGTTATATAAGATGGCTGGTTTCACCTAACCGTTTTTGCTGAACCGTATACTAACCAGTACTAACTTACCATTCCACATGGAGCTGGCGACTTCTGCACATATGGAGGAAACTTGACATCTTTTGTCAAATTTTTGTAGAAGGATAATTATGACCAGCCGTGAAATCTATTTAGTGATGCAACTTCTTTTACTGTATGTTGATGACAATTGTGAATTTTGTTTTTTAACAAACTTTTTTTCAGAGCTTTTTGATTTGCGGATTTGCTAAATTGAATTTCTGTCATGATGACAAATGATTAAAAAAAGTTTATATACTTATTCAGGTAAATCCTTGATGCTGGTGGCTTTATTGGGTCTGGCGATATTTTACATCTATTCATTAATTCTGTTCGCTTTTTATCGTGAGTCATTTTGGGCAGCTTCAAATGGCCGACATTGCCGTACTATTTACGAGTGCTTTGTGTCTGTATTACATCATGGATTTGTTGAAGGACCTTATACGGTAATATTGTGCTCAGCAGCTTGTGAATTTAGCAGTGGCGTAGCAATCTGGTATATGGCTAGCAATAGCTTATAGCATCTGCACAGAGAATTTCACAGCATTAGAAATTCTGAATACCGTACTGTAGACATGAGATAAATATTTGATTGAATGGATATATATATATATATATATATATATATATATATATAAGAGTCCTGTCTTTGATGCGTGTGGAATATATATATGTCATCAAAGATACACCTCTTAAAAAAATTTTGTGAGTATTTCAAAACTGATTAGTAACTTTTCAAGCTAATTTACTGCAACCAAGGCAAATTATTTTACATAATTGTCTGTCATGACAGAATAAAAAGGCCTTGAATAACAGTAAGAAGTCCTTGAGATGTCCTTGAATTCTCTTATTGATCCTGTACTGATCATTAAATTCAAGATTGAATTCCTCTCTACTCATACATTCTTATGTGTAGTATGGTATTGAGTTTTTCTATGCTACGGACACAGCTATCAATACTTAGATTTCAATATTTATTGCACTGCTAAAATGTAAGTAGCTTAGCGCTGGTGGCAAACTTGCACACAGGTGACACACTCTTTGTTTTATTTTCTCTGCAGGATGTTTTTTTAGTCTTTCCTGATGACCATCTTTTATTCCAGACATAAAAAACCCAAACCTGTGATTGCATAAAGATTGATGTTACCAAAAATAATGGATCTACAAATTTTTTTTGTATTGCTCTACTATGTGCCTCTGTTGTATTTCAGATTGCTTTAGATGAGAATTCTGGCCTGTCTTTGGTGTGGGTGGGGTATTTATACATGTACAGAGTGTAGTGTTTGATTTCAGGTCTGTCTTTGATGCTTGTCGGGTTGTTGGGCCTGGCCTTCTTCTACATCTATTCATTGATTCTGTTTGCATTTTATCGAGGCTCATTCTGGAATGCTGAGGATGGTCGACATTGTCGTACTGTCTATGAATGTTTCTTATCCATTATTCACCATGGATTATCTGACAGTCCTTATGCGGTATTTAGTGATATTTTGATGTGATTCATTTACTGTTTGTTGCGCTAATCAGAAAGAAAAGTTGAAATAATGTTTGATGGATTTACGCCCGAGGAAGACATTTTGAAATAGTTTTATTATACTAATATAATTTTGCTTTGATTTGAAAAGTGTTGTTTGAAATTTGGCTGCATCTGTGTATTGTGATGTTGTTGTTGAAGAATCATTGCTTTACGAAATGTTGTATGCGTGACTCGTATTATAGTGTTGCTGCTTTTGTTGCTGAGTCTTAATACTGTAATAACAATTTATCAAGTGAATGAAACCCATGGTAATGATCTTGTTTAGTCTATTCATGTTTTTTTACAAAAAAAGTCCTCTGGGAATTCCCCATCCATTTCCTATGAATAAAATCTTACCTTCTTATTATATTTAAAAAAAAGGATTCCTAGAAAAAACACAGAATGTCCCACCTACCGCAAAATACTTCCTCCCCCAAATCCCCTACCCAAATCCCACCCAACACATACTAGTAGGTCCTCACAAAAAGGACAAAACACAGTCTCCCAAATGGTACCGCCTTTGAATGGTATGTAGTGAAGCTACAGAGGTGTTAAACCATTTTGAGGGCCCATCCTCTAATTATGCTAAAACGTGGAGTGTTATTTAAATTGCATTTAATGACAGTTCTGTTTGAACAATGATATCATGGATTCTGAATTATTAATTTTAGGGTTAACATTTTTTCCTTAAGTAAGAATGAGATACCAGACTGTGGTGTTTATTTGATGAAAAGTCTATACCAGTCTGTGGTGATTTGTTTGATTAAAAGTCTACACCAGACTGGGGATTTTTTATGAAAAGTCTATACCAGTCTGTGGTGTTTATTTGTTAAAAAGTCTATACCAGTCTGTGGTGATTTATTTGATGAAAAGTCTATACCATTCTGTGGTGTTTATTTGATGAAAAGTCTATACCATTCTGTGATGATTTATTTGATGAAAAGTCTATATCATTCTGTGACGATTTATTTGATGAAAAGTCTATACCATTCTGTGGTGTTTATTTGATGAAAAGTCTATACCATTCTGTGATGATTTATTTGATGAAAAGTCTATATCATTCTGTGACGATTTATTTGATGAAAAGTCTATACCAGTCTGTGGTGATTTATTTGATGAAAAGTCTATACCAGTCTGTGGTGATTTATTAAGATGTCTTCAACAGTCTATGGTGGTTATTTGATGAAAAGTCTATACTAGAACAATTTTATTTTGATGTCTCTACCAGTCTGTGGTGTTCAATTGGTTAGAAATATGTACCTTTCTGTGGTTCTTAATTCAGGAAATCTCTACACTGGTCTGTAGTCTATTATTGGGGAGATTTATATACATGTCCTTGGTGTTTTATTCAGGAGAACTCCACACTTGTCTGTGATGTTTTATTGGTGTAATTTCTAGGCCAGTCTGTGGCATTAAATTGAAAAGACCTCTGAACCAATCTGTTAGTTGTGTTTTATGGCATGGAAATCTATACTAGTCAGTGATGTTTTATTGTAGAGGATTCTATACCAGTCTGGGGTGAGAATTCTTAGTCAGTTTGTGGCATTTATTCAGGAGAACCCTGTACCAGTCTTTGAATATTTTTTGAGAAGATTTCTGTACCAGTCTGTTGTGTTGTATTGCTGTTTACTTAAAGACTTTTGTTTCAGGTCCATGGAACCACTTCATCAGTGTATTGGGATGTATTCTGTATGTTGCAGGAATCAACCATGATTTTATTGTAGAAATGAAATGACATTATTTGCATAATCTGTTCCTTTCAGGAAAGTCTCTGTTATTGGTTGCCCTGCTTGGAATTGCAATATTTTACATATATGCACTGATCCTGTTTGCGTTTTACCGTGGTACGATGTGGTCCCATGAAAATGGACGTCATTGCCGCACTATATATGAATGCTTTGTGTCTATATTGCACCATGGCTTAGTGGAGGGTCCATATACGGTGATTAGAAAATTCTCTAAATTATCCACTACACTTTTTACTTCCTGTTATTTATATTTTAAACATTTTTGTGTCACTTTTTTACAATTTTGGTTGTATTTGTTGTTCCATTGTACAGTTATATATAACTTCTCCCCTGTACGCCTCTTTGTGGCTTTTACTCACAAACCTAAAACTAATCACATTCAGGTTTCTTAGATAATGGTTTCATACAGACTTGATACATGTTAGAAGCAAATGCTTCCATTTAATATAATAGATATACAGTAAAACTTCGTAATTATGAGCGTCGAGCACCCGACTTATCTCGAAAGTTTTTAAAGTTCAGTCAATTGTTGTTCTTAGTTGTGTATAATTTTTATTCAACAAATAATTACCTTGTTATTACGAGTATATCGAGCATTTAGTCTGTTCCGATGACTCCTCGAAATAACTAGGTTTGACTGCTTTTTGATTAGTAAGTAATCCATTTTTAAGTTACTGCTTAATTACTGCTATCTAGCTATACGTTAATTGCATTTATTACTGATTTTTTTTAAATAAATTATTTAAAAAAAGATAAATTAATCATAAATTATCTGATCAGATTCTCTATAACAATGATTCTCAAAGTTTAAATGAAATCCTCATTTTGTGAGGCTTTGCCAAAACAGTGCCTTGTTTCCACTAACATCTACCAAAAATATAGCTCAGAGGTGCTAGGAGAGCCAAAATTTCCTTTTTTCAAATATATTTTTCAAGTTATATAGTTCACATGAAAATGTTTGAAAGAAAAAAAATTGACAGAGGCCAAAAAAAGTTGAGGGTTGGCAGGAAAATAGTGTCGGTCGGGTTTAAGGAAGCCAGGAGCTTTTTTATACTTTATCAATGAGAATAGCTTTCATGAACATGCGTAGAAAACATTAAGAAGGTCAACTATTGACCTTTTGACTGTCGTACTTCTTGCTTCAATGATATTTATGAGCTGTTGTTTTTATAGGAGACAATAATTAAGTTTAGTTAGTATAAGATATGCACATCAAAGTTGATTACAAGATCTCTGACTAATGTTGATCTTTTTGTGTAAAGGACAAGCAAGGATTTTTGATATTAACTATATCTGCAGTGTTAGCGTCTTTGTTTGTTTGTGAAATGTTAATGGGAAAATTAAATGAGACTTCTGGTTCTCACTAAGTGAGAGAATACTTATCAGTTATACATTATCAGTTTAAGGATAACTCCCCCACTATTCACCCATAAAATTAAGCATTACCAAAGGGCAGTATAGAAACATCCCCAGCCTTTGATTTTTTATAATTTCTTTTGGCTTGAAATGTGTAGAAACAATTTGTTTACAGCATGTTTTACTTGATTTGTTTTTTTTTTGTTTCTTTTTTCTTGCTGTGTGTTGTTTTCATTCTTGCATGCACGAAATAACAGAATGAACACATTAATTTGATGCTTATTTGAGAAAATATTTTCTATTTCACTGAAGTCCTGAACACTTTAATGATGAGTACAGTAGAACACAGTTAAAATAAATTCTTGGGGATCTCAAAAATTACTTATATCCATATTTCAATACATACATAACAATGATATAGAGAAGGGCACATTTTCATGGAATGTTAATACTTCACTGAATCTAGTACTATATCCAAGATTACTATAACTGTGTTCTGCTGTACTTCACTGCACCTGATTCTTCACTATATTAGTGTTCACTAGAACAGTACTTGTAATTTTGTATCTTTCTAATTTTCAATAGGCCATTCCCTGCACTCTCAATTTTGTCAAGACATGCTGTTGTATTAATATAATATGTTCGAGTAAAATTTTTTGCATCTATTCTCAAACAGTTTCTATTGTATACTTTATTTGAAGCATTCTGATTCTTTTATAAATAGAAATTACAGTCAAACCTGTGAACAGAGGCCACCCTTTTGAAAGACAAAATGTGGCCTTTGTTGCACAGATGGCATTTACTCGAAGGTCAGTTTGTTCTAAATAGTCAGTGATGGTTTTTCAAAGAATGGCCTTTATTCACAGGGTGGTCTTTACTTGGAAGTGGCCACAGACACAGGTTTGATTATATGAGATATTCGAGACTGAAAGAGACAGATAGTGTTCTTTCTGAAATGCATTGAAGTGATTCCTGATTTAAGAAATTCATATAACAGTATTCTAAAACATTCAGAATGTGGAATTTAATCCCAAGAACATTTATCTTAACCAATTCCAATAATCTTGTTCATTGTATGTTCATATTTAGCTATGATTTATGCTTTATTGATTTCTTTACCTCAAATGTCTCATTATATGTTGTTTCATTTTAGCAATTTGAAGGCAACATGACTGATAGCTTCCGTCAGGCTATTGGTATAACATTTTTTGATGTATCATTCTTCATCATCATCACCACAATTGGTCTGAACATAATCTTCGGTATCATTGTGGATACCTTCTCTCAACTCAGAGATTCCAAGGTAACGTTTTACTTTTAGAACGTCCTTAAAAAATGTTGGTTTGCTGTTGCCTGACCCAAACCTTTAACAGTGAGTCGGTAGGCATTCTTTTGTTAACATTATATGCTAGAACTAAAAACAAAAAGTAGGAATAAAGAAAGAAAATTCTTTTTTTTTTGCAAAATGGGTAAAACACTTTTTAGTCAGTCAATTTTTTAATGAGTCCGTCACATAACTGCAAGCCAACAATTTTTTAAGTTTGGCCTTATTAAATTTTGTTGTATTTGTGTGTAACAACTTTTTCATATGCAGGTCAGCACAGTTAACTTTCGTAGCAGATATTAAGTGTTTCAAAAATTGAATTCATGTTACAAATTCAAACCTTATTCAATACATTTTTATGTCACCATGACGATTAAAAACTGATGAGCAAAAAAACTTGCAGGTAACCTGTAGATTTGGACATTGCTCATACCACTCAATCGTACCAAACTAATTTTATTCCTTATTCAAAAATTCTGTAAATATAATCATTTTATTGGACAGGATTATGGTCACATCACAACATTTTAATAAGAATATCTGGTAAATAAACGCTTTGATTTGATGTAAATTACTATGTTAAGTGGTGTCCAAGTCTTTTTTACAGAAGATAGAAGAAGGTGGGGGTGTTCTGATTGCTGTCCAAGTTAACTCTCTCCATGATTAAATGTATTTACAAATATATAATTTATTTATACCTTTTTGAATTTCTTACAGTGGGAGATTGACAAAGATATGCAGAACAATTGTTTTATCTGTAGCAGAGAAAGTTATGACTTTGAGAGACAAGGAGGTGTAAGTACTACTTTGAAATCTTATATTTAAACAGAAGCCAGGTTACTAGTTTAATACAATACTGTATATATCAATATATTGTCAGGGTATGTGCGCTATGATCTACATACTGGTATATTTTTTCTAGGGATTCCAAAAACATGTAAAAGAGGAACATTATCAATGGGCTTATTTGTTCTTCTTCATACATTTGGATGAGACACGACCCAATGATTATTCTGCTCTGGAATTATACGTCTACAAACTGGTATGTTGGTGACTTATTTATCAGCTTTACTTTTAAACAGAACGGAACGTTTGTTTCGATTTGTGCTTATAGCTCATCATCAGAACAAAAAGATAAAAATAGTACAGTGTCACAATAGTACAATATTACAATTTCCTGGCAGTGATTATTTCCCTTTGTCATTTTTAAATTTTATTTTCTTCATATTTGTACAGTCTGTATATTGCAGTAAACAATAAAAATGTTAAAAAAAGATTTCTTTTAAAAATCAGATTTTTGTTTATCGTGTGGATTGCACGAAGAACATTGTCATGTTTATGCAGTATAATTGATGTTGATTGCAGAAAAATGAAGCATGGAGTTCTGTTTACTAATTCATTCAGTGTTTAAATATGTCCAGTCAATATTCAAATTATTGTAATCAGTGTTATAGGAAATCTTTATATTTATGATAATAAATCATGGATTTGTGTGAAGATTTATTTTGCCCAAAACATGCCCCGCTTAATATTATTGTAATGGATACAGTCAGATACGTTTATAGTGAAGAAATCACTTATGTCTCAAGGAATTCGCTTTAACCGTATTCTACTGAACCAGATAAATATTGTCAATGTTGTTTAATTCTTATACCAATACACTTAATGCTGATGGTGTCATTGTAGTTGATGGTGAACAACTTTGATTTCTTCCCATTGAATCGCGCGTTAAGTCTAGAGAATGAGGAAGATACGAATGAACAAAGAATGGAACATTTACAACAACAGATTGACTACCTGGTATCTAAGATGAAAGATCAGGTATGGTGTTTTTCTTGATATGTTGTTTCTATGCTCTCAGTATTGGTTAAAGTTTTTTAGAAAATTTTCGGAATTATGTAACTTAAGCAAGAGGCACATAGCAAAGCAAGCATTCTAACTTAAGTGGTGCATATGAGCTGTTCTCTGATAGATCAGTCTTAAAGACTAAATGATGTATTTTTTGTAACTATGATACCAGTTTAAGTATACCACTTATGAGATTTTTAAGTTTATAAAATAGCAATGAAAAGATTATGAAACAGACTTCTGGCTTTATTACATAGACTTATCTTAGCAAAGGTAGTATTTTTTAGATTAAAAATTTTTTAATGATCATTTACCTGTGAACAGTTGGTGACAAATACCTAAATCTTTTAAGATAATGCTCTTTTTCTCATATAAATAAGAGATTTGTTCATTTAAGAATTGCTACCAGGGTGATAGACTCCACTGATATAGCTTGCGTCTCTGTAGTTTATAACTTGGGGTGAGATCCCTGATATAAGGGTTGTACAGATTGCACCCTGTTGAAAAATGCTAAGTAGGTAGCCCCAGCTACTTTTGCTGGAAGTCTGTTCTGCCTGTGTGCTCATAGCTAATCTATGGCCAGAAATTTAGTATTCTGTAACTCATCACTTTTTATCTTTGTTTTCTTTGTAGGAAGCAGATTTGATTCGTGAGAAAGAAAAGCAAAGACAACAAGAATGGGAGAGGCATCATAAGAAGAAAGATCGCAGTTAAACTTTTATCTATTGATGAACACTATTTATTTAACTTTTGTCTGAACTTCTGAGAAAAGATTGGTTTGAAAACCATTGGGGACAAATATTGAAGATAAACGTGTATGATGCTTATTGTTTAAGGATTATTGGACAACTTTTGACTCGTAGTTTTCTGTGAAACAAGGGTTACTGTTCACTGTTTTACTATTTTTTTTTTTTTTTTCATTGTTTGATTGTTGGTGTGACAGTTCAATGTGTTCTGTGAATGAATCTACTTATATTTTGGAGTCGTCTTAAACTTAAATGGAATTTGAATAGATATATGTGTAAGTGAATGATGGTAATTGAACCTGTATTTGTGTAACATGAATACTTTAAGGCAATCTTGTATTATGTTGAAATTGTATTATCCTGCACACTGACATCTATAATTATGTTTATATATGGAAGCATTATCACACTGTTACAGTATTCTATGTGAATATAAGATGAGGTCAGCTCTGATGTAAATATTGTACACCAGTCTAAAAATTCTGATACCTGATTGGTTAATTCTGAACTGTTCACATTGACCAATGGTATTGTTGTAATTTGTGACTGGCCTCTAAACTTTGTTCAAGATTTGTACATACTGGCCGAGGTCTGAGGTTATATATTGCAGAAATAGTTGTTGTTATCAAACAACTATTTTATTTAAACTTATTTAATTAAGAGAAAGTTTTTTTCATGACTAAGAATGATTAAATTATGTAACAGACAAGAGGGCAGTTTGACACATTTCATAATCTGTTCATAGTTAAATCAAGACCTTATAAGGCTAGAAGTTATCTTTGAAGTGAGATCTGTGCTCAAGTTTTATAATCGCAGACCCTGTAAGGCTTTATCTGCTCTGATAATCATATAATATCTGTTAAAAGTGCATAAATACCTCATCTTAAATCTGTATAATATTCTAGTATTATATATCAACCATTTTTGTACACTTTGTTGTTTTTCATACAAATGCTCGATTACTGTCTTGATTTTCTGACGTTCTGCTTAAAGAAATGCTTAATTGAATATATGAACTACAATTTATATGATTGATTTGAATAATATTTGTATTATCTTGAAGAAAAATATTGTGATTTTTTTTAATCCTTAGACCTTATCCTTAAGTCTTTGTTCTACTTTTGTAAATAACATAAGCTCCCTTCAACTACATTCATTTTTGGATAACCTGATCAGATTTATTTTGTATTCTCTTTTGGAGAGTTTCTTTTATTTATTTATATGATTTATTTAATCGTTATGTGTGAATTTGTGTCGTATAGATGTTAGTTGTAATATTTCAGATTTATTGTCTCAATATTATGTCATAATTGTCTCGTTCACCATTAGATGTTTATATATTTATGTACTACTTGTGTCAAATATTCAATCAATATATTAGGGATTGGCTGAATCCCCTTATAGTTTATTCATAAATTGCTACATGTCTGTGATATATTTATACAATATTCGTGTCTGATCATCATGTATTAATATATTTATATGTACAAGTTAAGTTATCTCAGCTCTGCTGAGTTTCATTGCAGTCTATTGTAATCCATTTAACTAAAACATGGCCTCTTGTGTATTCATTTGCAGTTATCTAAAGGCATGGAACTTCAGTCCCTTAAGTTATAAAAAATCTCAACTTTGTGTCTGTAATTTCCTCAAGTTAAATATATGAAGATTTCATAATATTTCAAATGGAATTCTTTATGAAGGTCAATTAATCAAAATATTCAATCCCTCATACTGCAAACCTGAGCAAACATACCCATTTGTTTGAAATAAGTGGAGAAAAATAAGATTTGAGACTGATCTCAAGTTTTGAACCCTGGATTCTGATTTGGATAAGACTCAATTTGAAGACGTTTGTGTGAATTCTGTGACATCTGATAGTATTATTCTGTAATTTTG
The DNA here is from genome assembly GCA_008271625.1 of Lutraria rhynchaena. Taxonomy (NCBI): domain Eukaryota; kingdom Metazoa; phylum Mollusca; class Bivalvia; order Venerida; family Mactridae; genus Lutraria; species Lutraria rhynchaena. The sequence continues at coordinate 1,995,746 of VIBL01000004.1, read as the reverse complement.
TTTGTACTTAGTTTTTTTGTTCACTTTCTTATTCCACCATAAAATTATTTATCTCATAAATCTCGTAAGAAATGAATGCCATGATTTAACAAGTAAACTAGGATGTGACATCATCAATCACTGTAGTGACATCACAAGTTTTATACAAAACAATAGAAGATGATGTAATCGGATGAAGTTTGGAAATGTAAATAATGATTTATGTATAGATTATTAAATTTACATAATAACCTTTGTTATGTATCAAGTCATATTTTGTGGGGTATAGGGTACATACATGTTTTTTTGTTGTTTTTTTCCTTGGGGGGTTTTAACGTCGCTACTTTTTAAGCTTTGATGGTAGAATAAGACCTCTGGTTTACACCTGGGTAGAATCACCAACCTTCCTTAAGCTAGCTGGACAGCTTCTTCCCAGGTGGGATTTGAACTTACAGCAGTGAGGAGCTAGTGAGAAACCACAGCCACTTGACCAAAGGGGTCCCTTAGGTTAATATCTTTCCATTGTTTGCCAAGTTAAGATAACCCGGTTTCTAAAACTTCGCAATTTTTCAGGATTTCTGTCAATTCTTTGTTTTTTACACCACTATAACTTTTGTATGTTCTGTATGTATATATAAGATCTTGTTATTTTTTATGTTACTTGGACAACCAAGCCCCAAGGTTACAAAACTTGAGAACAGTCTATGAGCTGAAATCTCAATTACCTCTTCAATGTATTTTGGTTCAAAAGATACAGAGATTTAATTTTTAGATACATATTTTGGTCAAATATATTTTCAGAATAATGCATGCTTAATATCATCGTTTTATCATTATCAATGAACCAAAAAATGAAATTTGAGATTTGAGCTTCGAGATTGATCTCAAGTTTTATAACCTCGGTCCCAGTTTGGAGTGGTCGTTTAAGGCACATTATTTACGTACATGACTTAAAATCCAGTGAAAAGAACTCTTCAACTAAAGCCTGATGTACACCTGTGTGGAATTCAGGAATTATCAGCCATTTTGTATCATTTAATAATTCATAGAATTAGGAAAATCTGTGTGAATATACGAGTCTACGTATATGTACATTTACAATAAAAATCTGTAACATATTTTTATGCCTACTAAGTGTGACTGCGTTTCGTGGAATATTTTATGATTATTATGTTTTATAATGTATGATTTTCAAAAGGTATTTGGTATATATAGATGCATATTTATCATACAACATTATATCTTTACTGTGATTCTGATGTTTAAGTATTTTATGATTATATATTTGTAGAAAGATGGCACAATAGTGTTTTTTTTTCTTGTTTTTTTTTTTTTTTTAATGATTTGATTTGACACTTGTTATTTTGGATCTTTCAATAAAAAATATGTCTATATCATATTTTTTCTTTTCTAATCATCCAATTTATTTTAAACAATGAATGCTGTAGGGGTGCAAGTTTTCTGGTTTTTACCGGACTTCCGGTTTTTGAAGAGTTGAAGGTTTTTTTTGGGGTATTGTCAAGGGGGAATTATCTATCGTTTTTAGGAGATTAGGATGAAAGGGAAACAACTCTTGCAACATACTGCTAAGCGTTCTCGCATGAAGGACCCCAGCAATATTTTCAGGTTTTTAGAAATTTTCTACTTGCACCCATGATGCTGTTTTTGTACACTTTAAAACTGAAACCTGGGTGGTCCTAGGTTCAACAAATTATCTGACAAACCTGTCTGATTATTTTAAGTACGCGTTCTTGAAGGTTTCTAGTTTGAGACAGATCTTGTGTTTATTAGCACACTGTGAGATTCGGGTCTAATGGCGATAAGTCAAAATACATGTACTTTATATCATGATTCATTATCCCAGCCTAATGTAGATATAAGTGACTCAGGAAGCCAGCTTAAAGGAGGAATACAAGTTGTAAATTACTTAATTCTAACAAGATAAAGTAGTCCAAAAGTTGCTACACCATGCTAATTCTAATTAAGTAAAGTATCCCGAGATACAGCACCATACAAATTCTAACTGGATGAAGTACCCAAAAGATATCAGACTGTACAAATTCCCAGATACAGTATTCCAAGGATACAACACTATAATAATTGTGATAAGATAAGACAGTCCAAATATACCACACTGTACTAATTCTAATTCATAATATCAGATAAAATTGTCCGAGTATACCACACTGTACCAATTCTAATTCATAATATCAGATAAAATAGTCCGAATATACCACACTGTACTAATTCCAATTCATAATATCAGATAAAATAGTCCGAATATACCACACTGTACTAATTCTAATTCATATAATCAGATAAAACAGTCCAAATATACCACACTGTACTAATTCTAATTCAAATTATTAGATAAAACAGTCCAAATATACCACACTGTACTAATTCTAATTCATATAATTAGATAAAACAGTCCAAAGATACCACACTGTACTAATTCTAATTCATATAATTAGATAAAACAGTCCGAAGATACCATGCCATATTAATTCTAACTAGATGAACATACCACACCATACTCTATTCTTACACCACACTAACAGTACAAAAACAATGTCTATTTACCAAATCTACAATTTAAACATTACAACAGAAGAGAACTTTATTACTGAAGAAAGAACAAAGATTATACACAAAATACAAAGCAATAAGAACACAATATAGTGTATATGATGACAGTGCTGTCCTCTAAGAGTATGATCCTGGTTTCGAGTAATTAGAAAAAAGCAACATTCCAACATAGTCTACACTATTTTCAATATACTTTATGCATACAAGAAACAGACCTATACTTTTTTCTTCAATAAAACATGGCTAGTTGTTACACTTTACACCTCGTAATTACTAGTCAGAGACGGAGGCCTTAGAAATAGCCATTAAAAACAAGTTAATTTAATTGAATTACATAAAAGCAGCCTATCTGTTTAGCACTACAGGCCATATGTAAGTACTTATCTCAATTTTTATCTAGTTTTTTTTAATTTTCTATGACAATTTATATTGCTGTCATACTTACCAAAATAAAAAACCCAATTCTCTCCTTTACAACACAATTCTTACTTATTTACAATCACTTCTATTGCAAAAAAATGGTTTCTAACTTATTTACAAAAGTCAACCCCCACACACATTCATACCAGCCACAGAAACGTTATAATCAAGTCTATCTGATATTGGAGGCTTTCAACAGAACATGTTCTGACGATTGAATTCCCTGTTTATTTTTCTTTGTCTTGGTTTTATCAGCAGCGAAGCAGTTCCAGACGCGAAGAGTTTCATCAGCAGCGGCGCTAGTGACCATGGTGTGATCTGGAGACATGGCAAGATTCAACACTCGGGCTTTATGACCTGAGACAGAAATAAGAAATTAGTTGTTGCTTGTGATCTGGGATTTATGTTAACCGAATTGAAATTATGCAAACAGCCATAAAACAAAATAACTATGATTTTTCTTAAAAAATGAAATGAAGTTTGATCATGAATCTCAAGTACAAGTTGCCATGTTCGTCTGTAGTCCAACTAATTAGACTGTCACGGCCCTTCCAGATTCATTTATGAAATCGGCCAGCCAGAAAGCCGAATAAGTAAAGCTAGTTTGTCTGCGTAAGTTTCACTCTGTTCTCACGATAATGCTTCTCAATTTTGATTGATTTCTAAATTGGACTTTGCATCTGTTTTGAGAAACATAGCTTTATTTATTTAATGCATAAAAACAGCAACCAAACTAAAACAAAAGCTATAGTAAGAACTTCAATATAGGGCTCGTGTGTGTTCAGGAAGTGTGGGAAATCACATGACTCTGAAACAAGAACATGGGAGAAAAATTCACTCGATTCAACCCCTAAATCAAAGTATTTCTATGGAATAGATTTAGATGTTTTCTTGTATCCAGTCATAGAACTGCTGACTACTAATTACATTTTGTATCTGAACTATGTTCTAGAATGTTGCAGATTTAACACTCAGGAATTTTGATTTCATTTCAAGGCTAACTGGTACAAATGCCGAAAAATGCTGATCAACTTTCTGGGTGTTCTCAAAACCTAGAACAGACTGGAACGTAGTAAATACTTTGCACTGATTCTCAAGAATTTAAAATATTGTTTGTTGAATGGTTTGTCATTTATTTAATTTACACAAAGATCTCACCTTCAAGGTCAACGATCTTAGAGAGTTCTGGATACTTCCATAATGTAAGCTGATTTTGTGAGAAACCGTGACCCGATATCAATTCTTTGTATTCCTTAGACCAAAGGACAGCGCACACCTGAACATATGTAAGACATGAAATACATTATTTAGATAAGTCATTTCAAGGAATCATTTCAACAGAATATAACGCATGGTGCAGCCTCAGTTAAGTCTCAGTCCAAGAGCCCAGGTTCTTGCAAACTGTTAGCAGTTCTGGGCTCAAATAAATTAAACCAGAATTTATGCATGTCAAATCCCATACTTTCACCAAAGGGCCCCATTGGCTTCTAGTGGAGTCCCTAATACCCAAAAGTGGCAAACAGACCTTTAATGGGGCTTTGACTGCTATGATAATTGGCTTCGAATCATTCAGGCAATCACAAATATATAGCCACGCATTCATACAAAAAATGGCAACAGGAATCTATCATCCACCTTAAGTATGTTGCGACACAAATTATTATAAGTGATTAAACAGTATACCCAATATAAAATTACTTGGGTGTGAAACCGTTAATTCTATTTTTGTTCGATTTAATGTCACACCAACAGATGACGCCATATGGTGACTTTCTAGCTTTTTACGTTGCAAGATGTTGGTTTCTAAGTAAAGTTTTATGGCATCGTAATTTGGAAGCAATCAAAATCTTCGTCAAGAGAAACATGTCTCTTCAGATAATACGCCATTTATCTGTGATATACGAACCTGAGATTTAGCATCCACGGATGTTAGATTGCTACCATTGTTAACGTTCCACAATCTGATATGTCTGTCGGCTGTACCACCACCACTGGCAAGAATGTTCGTCTGCCATGGACACCACGATAAAGCCTACAATATTTAACACACGATATTACGTAAAGATACTATATCGAATACAAAATATGTGCATATATTTATATAACGACCACATATGTTTTAGAGGGTAATTAATGACCAGTGCAACAAAGTAAGTACATAAGTGGCTGACATAACTGTTGAATTGTATATAGAGAATAACTGAAAAATTGTTGAAAAATGGCATTAAACCCAGTAAAAAATGTAGATAGAGCGGTGTGTACATTTGTAGTCGTAATTGTTTATATTCATCAAATGAGTCATTTTAAAACACTATTTTTTTAGACTGATCATATTTTGCAAAAGGTAAAAATGATGTCACCATGCTTGTTCTGACATTGCGTATGGATGCAAAAACATTTGTTGGCAAAAACATACAAATAAGTTGATATTTCACAAGTAAAATAAAAAAAATATACAATGCTTGTTATTTTCACATATTCTACATCAAAATATGCTATCATGTGAACGAAAAATACAAGTTGTGACCTTGACTGCAGCCTGGTGATGTGTCAAGGTCAACATTGGTGACACGTCTGTTCCCAGTTGATTGCTCCAGATATTGAGGACATTATCGTTTCCTCCGCTGGCCAAATGTTTACCATCCGGGGACCAGCTTAGACCACACACATCCTGAGAATGTCCGCTCAACACTCCAACACAATGATTGGCCACTCTGACGTCATGGTGATGGATAGCCCCTGATCTTGATCCACTGTAAAATGATGCCACAACAAAACAAACTACTCTAAATTCGTAATAATGAATACACATCAAACACAATGGACCATACAAAAAATGGAAGTCAAAACACAGACTTCCAGAGGGCACCACCTTGGAACGGTTTGCAGCAAAACGGCAGGTGGGTATAACTGTAGTTTAGTAGGCCCAACCTCACATTTTCCTTTGGGGAAACAAAAACAAAGCCTCATAATAAATAAATAAAATAGATTAAATAGTGTTGTGCTTCACACAATTAAACAATATCTCAATGGCTACACGTCTGTGAGCAACCCTAACAGTGTACCTGTGCAATCATTAGTTGATATAACTAGCATTTGGTGGCAGCATTTTAAATGGCATGTTATCGGCATGATTGGCATATTTCTCGAATGAGAAAGCATGATTCTACGAAACTGCCATAGTTTATTTAAACCATATGATATTTACCATATCAAAATTCAATATTGCACAGAAATGCTTGACTGACCTTGACACAATATGAGAGTTCCAGGACAACGAACCAACCCGTGCTGTGTGACCTGTCATTGACCTTATTCTCTTCTGAGTGGAAACATCCCACAACTAGCAAATATGTATAGATTTTACATACATTTTGTGCCTCAAACAGTTTAATAAAGATTTCTCAAAGCTTGATAATCATACAACAGTCACTGTTTTGCAGAGCTTTATTAAGCCAAGTTTTTTTTCCATTAGGATTTCAATTTGGCAACTTTTCCAGAGGAAAAACCCCGGACACATGCCAGGGTAGAACAACCAACCTTCCGTACGCTAGCTGGACAACTTCCTCACATGTGAAATTTGACAAGCCAAGGTGGGATTCAAGCTCTCAGCAGTGAGGGGCTAGTGGCTCCTAGTCAGAGTCCTAGGCCCCCGCAATAAATGTCATGATATTAAGAGTAGATCAATTTGATAAATAAACAAATGTTGGACCAGAAGAATGAACATTCAGCACATCTAATACCCCATCACAATTTAAAATAAATGAACACAATATTGAAGCAACGCACTACAAACACACAATGACTTTCAAGAATACCGCAAAATTAATTTATATTAAAATTTTGTTAGCATGAAGTATTTCAGGAGTCCCAAAAACTCCATAATAACAAGTCAACTGAACATGATAATGATATTTGGACGTACATACCTTTTTTCGTGTATGTACGGTGCAGCCTCTCCAAAGCAAAATTATGTTGTTGTTGAGAGGTTGTTGCTCTAGAGAGGTTAAATTAATAGTCAAATTGCACAGTGTAAAAAACCACGCTGTTGTTGAAAGGAGGTTGTTGCTCAAGAGAGGGCCTCTCTGCAGAGGTTGCACTGTATGGCATCCTTATTGTATACATACCTCAACATGACCAAGGCTTGTTCCAACAGCTAAAATACTTCCTTGTTCGATCCACTTGACGGAAGAGACATACTGACCCTGTTCTTCTATGGTCATTAACTGAGTGATCGAACCACTGCTGGCATCCCAAATATACACCGAGTTACCAAGAGCCACACAAACATGGTTGTTGGAACCCCAATCAAGGATGTTTAGGTCTGAAATCAAAGTTTGTCTGTAAGGAGACTATGAAGGAACTAGTCGCCTTATTGATGTATGATTTCCTTTTGAAAGTTTGTGGGTTATTAGAACAAATTTGTAAACTACAGGACTGAGTTGTCCATCCCTGAATGTTCTTAATTTGTTGAGTCAAATAATAAGTATAACAATAAGAGTATATTTTTTAAAGGTTAAGTTAAAATAATCATCATGCATGTCAGTTTAATTCTTATAAAGTTATTTCAACTCATAATACAAATGAATATCTAGAAAAATCTAGGAAACAATACTCCATGATTAATATAAGAACAATAATTTCAATTATTCAAATTTTAATCAATCCGTGACCAAAGTTCAACTTGCTAGGATTCAGTCTTACTTAAAAACTACATACATTTATCACATTTGGTTACTGAAAGTATATAGAAGAGAACTGGATTCCTAGAAAGAACACACACAAAAAATCCCATCTTCCCAAAAAAACCCAACCCAAAACCCTACGGACACACAAGACCATGCAGAAAATGGAGGACAAAACACAGTTTCCTAGAGGGTACCACCATAGAAAAATAAATAGCCTTGGCTACCTAATGTCATACAAATTTACTTTTTCAGTATATCAGCATAATAAACTTAATTTCTTTGTTTGTATGTGACTTATTGTCACTGGAGTTTAACGCCGTTTTTCAACAATTTTTCAGTTATATACGGCAATCGGTTAACCTAACCAGTTTTCCTGGACTGTATACTAACCAGTACTAACTTACCCTTCCATAAAGAGCCGGCAACTTCTCCACATTTGGAGGAAAATCAACATTTTTGTCAAATTTTCATGGAAGGGAATGACCTGCCACGAATGGGATTTAAACATAAACTTTGTACAGGACAATAAAATGAGCAGATGGAATAGTGGACAATCAAGAATATAGCTTGATTGATATACATACAATAGTCATCAATCAATTCAGGAGCATCTAAGACTCTTTCTGGTACTTTAGGGATCACCCTTTGTGGACCCTGACCCGGTCCCCAACACACCTTTTTACTGTATATGACCTGTAAATTATTGGCATGTCCTGAAAAATAATAAACACACATCAGTGATTTATTTACATGTATATCCAACTACAAAACCATGGCATTTGTATAAAGTATTATTGAAATGTCAAATATCAACCTTATGTTATGAAGATGTCATTTGCTTGAAATGCACAAGAACTTATTGATATATCTGTATTTCTATATACATTGAATATAAGGCAACTATAGACAGAATTAAATTCAGTTTTAACCAAATGACAAGTTCATGCAATCTATAACACACTGTGAAATAGAATGAGTTCAGAAAGATACCATAAACCTTCAATCTTGAATACATTACTAGAGCGCCAGAACATGCTACGAAATTGAAGTTCTAGAACATATCACTAACTTTCAAGAATACATCAATATAACTCTGGAACACATTGGGAAATTGAATAAGTTATAGATCATACAACAAATATGTACAGACATAGTATATATGTACTACAAGCTTTCCAGAACAAAGACTCATTGAAAAGTTTCTGTGTATAGAATAAAGTTTCAAAAAACACAGAACTCATCACCTTCTGCCGGTCTTGGCTTATTCTCTTGGTATGATAAAATTTTCATATTATCTGGTACATTCATAGCTGCACTAAGTTTCTTTTGATATTCCATTTTAGATGGGTTTGTTGTCTCTTCATCTCCATTCTTAGATAATGCATAGGCAGCTAGATCCCTGTCTGATGTCGCTCTGTTTGGAATAAACCTGGATAAAAAACAGTTAGTTAGACATAAACCAAGGGTCCAGATGGTGTACTGAAACCTTTTAGAGCACTTTTGCTATTCATTTAGGACAAAAACTGCTAAGTGGGGAGTGTACAGTAGTGGAGAGTATCATGGATCAAGTGACAGAATTTCGTGTGTTAGGCTATATTTAACAAAATGGTCATGATGGCCCCTTTTCGCTCACCTGAGTAAACATTACAACTTCTAAGGTTTTCCTGTGATTCGACCTTGTCACTTACTTTTTGACCCAAGTTGACCCATGTTCAAACATGTTCATGATATTATTAAGACAAACATTCTGACAAAGTTTGAGAAAGATCCAATTAAAACTGTGACCTTTAGAGTGTTAGCAAGGTTTTCCATCATTTGACTTGGTGACCTAGTTTGTGACTCAGATGATCCATGTTCGAACTTGCCTAAGATATCATTAAGACAAACATTCTGACAACGTTTGATGAAGATCCTGTCAAAACTGTGACCTCTAGAGTGTTAACAAGGTTTTCATTTGATTTTGACCTGTTGACCTAATTTTTGACCCCCAGATGACCCATGGTCGATTTTGTCCAAGATATCATCAAGGCAAACATTCTGACCAGATTTGATAAAGATTCAGTCAAAAGTGTGACTGACCTCAATAGTGTTAACAACCCCCAGGTGTGGCCGCCAGACGACAGAAACCGGAGACTGACTGATCACTACAGTTCACTGAGCACTAAGTGCTCAGGTGAGCTAAAAATACAAACAGTTAAGGCCATGCGGTGTTGTGCTTTTACATCGCATCAGAAATCAAACTGACACATTTTTCTTCGCCACGTGGCTCTCATGTACTGAGAGGGTCACACAGCAGTTTCATTATTTTACAAATGCACGATTACAAGTTGTAAATAAAAACATGCAATGCTCAAATATTGCTGTAATCAAAGACCTGTAATATATAAAATACATAGTATAGGTCTTTGTTGTAAGTATGATGTTATTAGTCTTACCTATCTTGTTGACCAACCTTACTCGGAGGAGTTTTTGATGGAGTCCAGCGACCTCTGAGTTGGGGAACTGGTAATCTTGCTGGGGATTTTTTCAAACCAGTCATTTTTCCTTTCTTACCCGATTCACTGGATGTCAAACCTTGTGTCTTCGAGTATCTTTTAGGGGAATGTCCCACTAATGAATCATAAATGCAAACATTGAGCACAGAGTTATTCATTTCATTTCAATACTCGGCAGTAAAGTATACCCTCCATTCATAACATCGCTATGACAAGTTAGTTCCAAAATAAACATTTTTAGATACAAGCCAAAAAAAACCTATAGACGTTGACATGGTTATGCAACCTTGAAAATTGTACAAATCCCCGTCACAACAATTCGGTAAGGGTGCAATATGTCGGTTAGATAACACGTGAAACTTGGTTATTTCAGATTTGGGTGTTGTAAGGTGTGTTTTTGCCGTTGAAAGGATGTTCGGCTGTTACTGGAGGACCATGAATGAATAAATTGAATGAGACGTCATGTGTACAGTGAAGTCCACAGTCGTGCAAGGTCAGATAGACCGTGTGCAACTAGCCAACATGACAATCGCGTTATTGTACTGACTCATTTACGGGACATTTTTAGACTCGTGACACTGACGACACATCAATATAAAGTTACTTCACAAACCAGACACAACTGCTTGCAGCAACATTATTGGTCAAATAGGGCATATCATCCATAAACTAACAGCATAACACGTCTCCATTGCTAGGTTTATTTAATGTTGACGCATTAGCACCATTATTGGCAACATAGGGAGCAGGATACACTTTCATTTTTAGCTAAACCCAGTTTCAATCTAAGCCATGCTAATGATCGGCAACGTGTTTACTGCCGTAGACATGAAAGTTTCACTCAAAATGCTTAACACAGGATCAAAGGTTTGGAGGGGACAGGATAAGGGAGGTGTAATGGGTGGGAAAAAACAAGACTCATTATTATTCGATGTAACTTTTAAATTGAAACATTTTAAAAACGAATCGTTTGTTCTTGAAAATCTTTGCCAATCATTTAAAATGTGCAATACTAAGATTATTAAGTTTAAAAACTTCTATCCATGCAAATATATATTACTATAAATATGGAGCCTGACTGATAGACCCAGTTTTTAGTTAAAGCATACCTCCGTGTTCTAATCCGCTGGCAGTTTTTCTCAGCCATCTGGGGGCAGGGCCACTCTGAAGAGGCGTGTCAAGCTTGGTGATTTCTGTCACCATTTTGTCAAATGCAAAATTAGACATGGTCTGTAGTATAAATTTGTTTTTGAAAATAGAACATATCATTTAAAGATTGATTGAAAACAAAATGATAATCTTAAGTAAATGATGTTTCAGTTTTAAAAATCTTTAGACTTTAAAAATAGTTCAAACGGTGCGTGATATGAAAAGTTTGGTGTTGGTATATTTGAGAGTCCATAGATAAACGTGTAACCCCGTACATCTGTTTTCCGCTCTAACTTATAGTAAATTGGGAGCAAAAATAAATCCATGGTCCCAACTGGGATCGAACCTGGGACCCCTAGTACTGCAGGCGGACACTCATCGCTAAAGAGTTAACCAAACAGCAAGGCTGCTGAAAGTGGCCTATATACCTACAATCACTACATTATCGTTCAAAGGCGTGGCTGATTATAGGAACATTTGTAGGCTCAGCACAATTTACGGGTAGTTGTTTCTTTGTTCAATAACTTACGATTAGCGAATATTATTTTTACTCCCGACCCTGAGGGAGTAAGTCTGAATTTCTTTCATATAAATTAATCCGAACTATTTTATTTTCTACATGGTTTTGAAAATCTTATTAAAGTTTGATGTGTACATAACTATTCCATTATAACATTTTCTAATGGTAGCACTATAATATAATAAGAGCCTCCGTGGTCCAAATTTCACATGTGAGGAAGCTGTCCAGCTAGCTTACGGAAGGCCGGTGGCTCTACCTAGGTGTACGTCTGGGGTCTTCTTCGACCATGAAAGCAGGATAAGTCGCCAAATGACCCTGGCTAAACCGTAGCGAAAACATGTGATACAGTACAGCATATTGCTATGATAACATCATCAATGGTCATAAAATATCGAATATTTGCATTTACTAAATAGATTTTCTTGTATTCATTTAACGTATTTTTTTTTTCGCAACAAACCTGGTAAGAACAGAAAGCGACTTACCAAAACTTCTGAGAACAATTTTTAATTCTGTATCAAAGTCTACGACACTGACACTACATTACCAAGATTAAACACGGATTTTTCAACAAAATACACGCCAATACAACGCAGTTTTGTACCTGCAAACCACGTGATTTAATTGTGAACACAAATTTCGTGGGGCTTTATCCAAACTACACATGTACGGTATAGTGCTTTGCTTAATCGACCTAACCAAACAAAATATAACGGAACAGGCATGTAAATGTTTGAGAGAGCTCACCAACAATTAGCCATATACTAGAATATTAAAATGAAAACAATATCTTGATAAATGGGCTTTAACACTGTTGTGAAGGATACTAACTTACGACTTATTTCAAATCACGCGGTTTGTCTCAGCAAAATACATTCAAAGGCCGACGAAAAAAAATCAGTCAATGTTTATTTCCAGCATTACAAATTAAGTATATTTTAAACGATATTCAAAATTTAAGCATTGGACTGATTGCTCGCAACAGATATTGTTCTACCAAATAACAGGAGAAACATCCGAGACTATAATATAATTGCATAATTGTTTGACATAAAGCACCACATATGAACATATATATCACCGTTGAACAGAACTTCAATGTATTCGATATGGACAAAATCTTAACCTACTTATTGTACATAGGGTAGATTGTATAACGCCACATAGAGAGTGGATTTTTTGGGACACTGAAATGGTGCGTAGCAATTGGAAAGATTTGGACCGATTTACCTTGTGAGATTTACCCAAAGAAGCAACACAAAGCGACATGAAGCCTTAATTTTAATTTAAGCCATAATTTTGAATAAATATGTATTTATAATAATAATGAATTACATTTTAAAGTATTTCTAAATATTCTTTTTTTTATTTTTATTTTATTTAATAACTTAATCATACTCATAGAACTAACTTACATACGACCGTATTTTCTTGTCGCTCCCCCATCTGTACTGAATTACAAAGCGTCAAGAAGATTTATTGATCATTTTTGATAGAATTTATTTTTTAAAATTGTACTGAATGATAATGTACGACCATTTTTTCGCGTCTCGAATGTGGCCTCAACATCGAGGTGTTGCTGTACATAGTTATAAAAACAAACTCAACTCTTCGACAACGCGTCATAAGTTGACTATGTGAGTCTATATGTGAACTCATAAAAATAATTATGAATACTGTCCGCTAACTAAAGTACCCGCTCCTCTATCTGCTCTTTTTGTGACTCTAAGATGTCAATATTGGACAACACCCGTTTTTCGTATAGAACCATTTAATCGTGTAATGAATTTTAGCCTTATATATTGTAATAGGAGGCAGAAAATAAAGTTCCCGATGCGGGGCTCGAACCCTCGACCTTCTGCTCGCAAGTCAGCTGCTCTACCAACTGAGCTAATCGGGCTGACAGGCATACAAACTACTAAAAACACTTATATTATATATACAACACTGTTATATATACTACAATCATACTGAGTGTCACTTATTTTTTGTAAATCTGAATAATGTTTTAGTTTATCGTGTTAGTATGTTTTTCTATCTTTGTCAAAGAGTCAAATTTCATTATGAAATATTAATAAACTGTTCACCTCATTTACTCGTGCATTATGAAATAAGAGAAATAAACGTATTTTGACTTGAGTTGACTAGATTGTCCACACGTGCCAGACTCGCTCGTTAATCCAATCATCACATGAACATATAAATTTATCTTTGGTTGTCTCATCCGACTTTACCATCTATTATCACCGATAAAGCAAAAACAAAAAAGATTACTTCGGCTCGAACCTTAAAAAATGCATGCCTGAAATCATAGCATCTATTGACAAGATCAGTTTCGGCCCTAATAATAAACCAATGAATATTATTTGTCAACTGGGACAAACATACACATGTACATATTGGGCCCAGATGAAATTGAAATTATTCATACAAAAAAATAAAAAGTTAACGCCAACGAAACATAGAACGTTGCATTCAAATAAAAGTTGAAAAAGCACCACAAAGTCAAACATTTTTTTCATATTACGTAATTGGTGAGATAATTGGTTCTAAATGTTAACTACGACATTCAAGCACAACGTAAGAACCGGTCATGTACTGTCTCTGATCTAATGAAGTGTATAAATAGGCAACAACAAAGAATTTGTCAAGAAGGCCGATATTCTAGCCAACACCGATAACATGGACTCGTGTACCGGTTCCGTTAATATTAAACGTGTGTCTTCTTCCACTGGACCGGCGCGCTAGCCGCTGTCTTTGAAAACCAATCAATTGCAAGGAGAGAAAATCACGTGACTATCACCAATGTAAACTGTCATGGCGGATTAAAGTGGATGTAACCATGATAAATTTTGATTTTTAAAACTGGATTAATTCTTATTTTTATGAAAACTGAAACTATGTGTAAGTACGAGGTTGTTAAATCACCATAGATTTAACATCGTATGAATGTATTTCAAACTAAACGTGTCTGGTAAATGCTGTTAAACGATGTGATTTATGTATTAATTTTTATGCTTACGTGAATTAATTTGAGAATAGTACACCAGTTTTCGGACATTATTTGTGATGATATCGAGTCATTCGTTCGTTATAAACAATTGGAATAATCAGCGAAATTTCCATTGAAAATATGAAAGCATTTTAATTGCAGTTCTTATCTGAGTAATATGTCAGACTGCTACAAACTATACAAGGGAGGGTGATCAGGCTTGTCTAACTAATTTATGTCAAATTATGCAAAAGGTTATGTCCAGTCTTACTTATAGGTTTGGTTGCTCTTCTATCTAATAATTATACTAGTATAATGATCTGATACATCGTAAGGATATCCAGTCACTTTGCCATGCATTGTCTTGATATTAACACGTCTAGGTGAAGTATAAACCCTTTGCTAATAACAACTGTGAACACTAGCCTGATAGTATTGTTTTAGCTAAGATGTGTGTATTATATTTCAAGGACATTTGGGAACTGTTGATAGCATAGATTAGTTTTGTAAATGATACATTTACGCACTAATTATTTTTTATTTCAGAAACCTTTGATAATGTCATCAGAAATATCAATAAGAAAATAATTAGTATTTTTACGAAGTATGGAAGACCAAGTAGACACAACAAAAACCACTGCTAGATCAGCAGACTTTTCAGCATCAAAACCTCTTCCACCTATAGGTAAATGATTTTTTACAGAACCCTTTAACTTTGAAGTCACATCGTCTTTAACTATGGGTATTTCCGTATTAGTTTTAACACCAGTACAAATCCTGAGGATACTATCCAGGGCTTTTTTTCACAAGTAGGGAAAAGGAACATTTTCTTAAATTTGGGGGAAAAACTACAGTATTTTTGCAAAAGGGGAAGAAAAACTTGATGTATACTGAATTTGGGGGGAAACTGTTTTATTTTAAAGATTTCCTAATTGGAAGATATCTATAAATGGCCCCTGCTAAAGAAGAAAAAATCCTGCTATCTAATGATATCACTGCACCAGTTGAGGGTGCCAAACACTTTGATTTCAGGAAGTGTAGTTTACTGATTATACTTTGTAATGATGATAATGAAACTTGGTACAATTTTATGATTTCTAATGATTCTATTCATAAAAAAGATGATTTAATATTTTTCTTGATTCATGATTTTCTATTCAGTATATGCGTATATTTCCTGTCATTTTTATTATTAAATGTTTAATTTATTTACAGCATCTGTTGCAGATGATAGATCTTATACAAGACCTCGATCTGCTGCATCAAGTGTATTTAGTGAAATATCAGATGACGAAAGATCCATCGGTAATATTTCTGTGAATCTTATCATTTTTTTTCTCTAGGGTTTAACATTACACCTACAGCCAGGGTCATTAAGCATCTTTTCTAACTTTAACAGTAGAAGAACACCCTGGTTGTACACCTGGGTTGAAATACTGACCTGTTCCAGGTTGGACTCGAATCCACAGCTATTATGATTATTTTTATTTCATCTACTTCAACTGGCTAAGAGTATTTTTGATTTACTGTTGGACAAAATTTAACTAGTGTTCTCAGTACTGAATTAGCTGCATTTTTTCATACCCTTGGAAAACTTCCTGCTTGAAACAAGCCTATGAAGCTTAGAGATTATTATCAAATGATTCCTGTCTTCTTGTTCATTAATATCAATTATATACTGAAAATTATTAATACTGATAAGCTCTTCAATATCTCTGGAGACATTATTAAATGGCAAAACAAATTCTGACATCAATTGAATTTGGATGATAAATGATGCATTGATATTTATTGCCAATTTTACAGTTTGTCTGCAAAACCAACATTTGACAAAAAGACTAATCCCTTAAAAATCCAGATAAATTATGTCCAGAAATTTCACCTTTAAGTGCTGATTTCCACATACGTTTTTTGTATTATCGTATTCAATTTTTTCAAAGAAATCTACAAATCAATGATTATCATAAAAATATAGGATTAAAAGTCCTTGAAGTATTGTTAGTTTCATATGATATTCATATGATGAAAAATTGAAATGCAATAAAATATAATGATGATGTCACAACGTCATAATGATGTCAATATGTCTCAATGACGTCATAACATCATCATGACGTTAAGTCATTGTTATGAAGTCATAACGTCATGAGTGACTTCATAGGAGTATCCATGACGTCACCCTAATTTGTAAATTTGATGCTGTTGAAATTTAGCTATTATTTAGAATTAGAATTTGTCTGAAACTAGGAGTTTGTTTTGAGTAGTGGTAATTGGTGTAAATAGGTCCCTAATGGACCTGATTTACATCCAGTTATTTGCTTAACAATGGAGCCGACAGATATTAACTTTGCACCATGGAAGTACAGAGGTATATTGTGAAAAAAAGTAACATTTATGATAAGATCCTTTTTTATCATGTATTTTAGTGTATCTAAATATTATGTTATGTAATTGTACTCAACGTGTATTTTGTATAATATTATTTTAAACATATGATGTGATGTGATTGGACATTAACTATCTATATATAAAAACATCAAATAGTTTGATGTCACAATTTTCTGCATTTTAATGCCTGCTTCTTTGAACCAGATGACCATTTGAAAGGAATAAATATATTGAATTGATATTTCTTGTCTATTTATAGCTTCTTCGGCAGTTCTAGATCGTCCCGGTGAGGGAAGTGCTCGACCTCGTATTATACGAGGATTTCGTCCAGAGGTAATATCTGATGATGAATTTGATGACGAGCCACCAAGGTCTGTATCCTTCAATGGGTGAGTATAGTTTGCACTGTATAAATTTATCTTTTTTTATTTGATTTATCATCGTAATTGATTTGTAAGCAAAGGTCATTTGCTGACTTTTCCAGCTTTAACATTGGAGGAAGACCCCTAGCATACATCTGGGTAGAACCATCAACCTTCCATTAACTGGCCAGACAGCTTCCTCTTATATGAAATTTGGCCTTGGGTGGGATTTAAACTCACAGCAGTGAGGGGCTAGTGATCCCTGGTCAGAGACAATAACAACTTGACCACAGAGGCCCCTCATTTATTTTCAAAAATAGTGATAGCATTTCAAATGCCATGCACTTCATAGCTGAAATCTTATTAATATTAACCCATATTCAGTAGGACTTGATATTAATTAAAGTAATTTTTTAGAATTAGTCACTAATCGGTTTTGTAAAGCAAAATTATCATGTTTTCGATGCTTGATTTATGCATTATTAAATAAAAAATACAATTTTTTAGCGCACCAATGAAAAGTAAAAGACGGACGTACGATGGTCGTGAAATAACTTTTGTAACCTTGAACACGCAGACAGACTGGGATTGGGTGGAGCAGGCGGAGACTAGCGGCACTGCAAAAGCGTTAGGCTTAGATGATAGTAAGTAGAATCATGAATTGAGACATTAAATACAGTGTATGTGAAGTTGGGAGCATTTTGGGGAGGGGGATATCTGCTTTGTTGAGTACTAGATTAACTTCATGGTTTTTGTTTTGTTAAAGAAATGGCAATGAAAATATACATTGACCTTTTATTTGTTCCTTTGTAAAGCTCCTTTTTTATTAAAAGAAAAAGTATATAATATCTTCAAATGGAGAAAATATTATATTTCATTATTGCATTAAGGCCTTAAAAAGTTTTTTTCCGGTTACCCGACCGACCGATCTTTTACCTGCCGACTCATAAGTTTTTACTGCATCAAAATCTTAGTGCTATATTGTAATTTTCACAACAGTGTTGCTGATGTATGCAAAAAAAAGCATAAAAGAAAAAAAATCCCTACTGACCCATATTTTTTTGGGCATGTAACCTTTTTTTGTTTAGGCCTACGTAAAATACAATTCAGTTTTTTATAAGCTCTTAGTCTGTTATTACTGTTTTGTTTTTCATTAGTTTAATAGAAAACAAAACTAACTCATCTGTTTTCTGTTAACAGAATCTGGAAACTTTGTAGCAAAAGAGAAAGCAGCACAGTCTCCCAAATCTGGTATAACTTTATTTATATATTGTCAGCCTTGTCTCCCTACCTGAGTGTTAAGATTTGAATAAATTTCAGTTTATTTGTAAGGCCAGCTAAATTGTTCACTAGCCCCTCACAGCAGTGAATTCGATTCAAACCTGCAACCAAATTTCACACGTGAGGAATCTGTCCAGCTGGCTTGTTGAAAGTCAATGGTACTACCCAGAGGTGCACCTGGAGTCTTCCTCCACTGTTAAAGCTGGAAAAAGTGTCAAAGGACCTTGGCTCTTGGTTTGACGTAAAACCCTGCAAAAAAATTTGGAAAATCAGACATTGATTTTATTGCTCTATGAATACCTCCAAATACCACATAATACGTATCAAGGTTTATAAAGTCATAATAATTTTGATTTTCATAAAATTATTGCAATATGTGATTTTCTCCCCTGAAAGGCTTAGGTTTGAAATGTATACCTTACAAATATCTAAACAGTATATCAAAATGCTGCCTGCTTATTTTAAGGGAAACTTTAAGTTTAGTTGGCTATTTTTTTCTGTTTTAGCTTCAAGCAGACCAGAGACAACAGAAGATAAGACCTCTGCTGAATACTCTTCATTTCATATGCCTTATAACGATGAATACGGAATTCCAATACTGGATCTTAGTAGCGATACCGATGATGTAAGCATTGTTTTCCACATATTGTTTGCTTTTGTAAACTATCTTGTCATATGTATTTTCGCACCGTACAATTACGAAAAGTGAAAAGACATTTCTATGCTAACTTATTTTTGTTATTAATTGGATTTTTCAGAGATTCTTAAAACCTGTTCATCATGAAATGATTAATGTAAGCCATGCTCTGAATTGAATTTTCTAAATGTTCACCTGTTAAAAACTTGATTCTTAGAAGAACCCAAATAAGTGAATTATTTTTATGTTTTACAATACTTACACTTGATCTACACAAGGAAATTGAGTTTTCTGAGTCAATGTTGCATTGAATATATTTGAAGTTCACCTAGTAATCAACCAAGTGTGTTCAATGATTTTCTCATAGTGCTATAAAATACAAGGTGGACGTTTAGAACTTCAGCTCGGTGTATTCGTTCAGGATATTTGAAAGTTTTTTTTATTTTATTTGAATATTCATGTACTATGATACAGCGGAACTTCTGAATACTGTACCCAGTAGAGAAGTACAGTCTTCGGAAGTGTCTTTTTCTGAGGTTACACTGTACTCTATAATTAAGCAGTGTCGGAATGTATTGAAGTTTCATTAATTCCTCTTTTTTTTCTATCATTACACAAACAGAGTGATATGATGAGTTTATTTCCTCTATTTTGAAGAGTTTGTTTAGCTTGCTTGTTTATCTACTGTTTTTTTCGTAATCTATTGATTTTATAAAATACACAAAACATCGTAATTTAATACATTTTGCTTTTTTAAGTACAAGTTTAAAAACTTAGTCTTCAATTTATTTTTTATAATTTTTTATAATTTTCATAATTAATATTGTATTGAACTTACGACAGAATTTTATTTTATTGAGCATTTGTATGCTTGTGTGGAATTGCATTTAAAAGAAATCTTGATTTTGTCCACGTATTTGTCAAAATTTACAGCTTGAAAAGTATCGTTGAATGATTGAATTTATCGCATGTAATTTTATGATATTAATTCACTGTTATCATAGAGCTCTGACGATGAGGCTTCGCACCGCAAAATGAAAGATGACCGAACATTTTTACCGAGTGTCGGTCCACCGAACATATTACAGGTAGATAAGTGCATGCTGTGATCTTTGTAACCGGGTGTGACTGTAGAATTTTAATGTCTAGTAGTCAGTAGCTAGGGATTTTTATGTTAAGCTTCTCCCACCCTTTTTAACTAAACTAATCCCTGGTGTTGGTGGCATAGATTTATTAGACTAGAAAGAATTCCTTTTGTTTTTTAACCCTTAACACCTTTGCCAAATTGACTTTTTGTTTTGTAAACAAATCATTGAATAATTGAGCTGTTACTTGTTTATTTAATTAAATGTACATTTTTTCTAGGACATATATCCAATGGTGTAGTACAGATATACATAAAAATAGATACAAAAATTTTGAGACTGTAAAAGTTGCAGCAAGACATGCATTATGTATGCTATCTATAAGTGAACTAAGATTTAATTTTTTTTTTAAAAAAAGTGCATAAAAGTCTCTAAAATAAAGTGTTTTCAGTTCCAACCTAAAAATGTCTTCAGATTTTTTATTTCTTTCAATCAGATGTAATAATTAATGTAACAGCTAGAAAGAGTGATTATTTTCAGCTCATCTGTTTCAAAGAAGAAGTCCAGTTATGTGATTGCTGGGTCATCATCATTATTCAATCACTTACAAAGATATCAACATGATATCATAGTTGCCAACCAAGGGGCATTATTTTGAAAGCTATATTTTTGAAGTTGTGCCCCTTTGTAACTTAGAATTTTAGTCAAAATTGCTTATTAAATAGAAAGATATAAAATAGATGAGCATTGATGCTGCTCTGCGGAGCTCTTGTAAAACATGATGTTTGTACACCATTTTCCATATAGTGTATTTTCCAGTGTATGACTTCAGCTTTAGAATTGGGGTGTAAGCTTGTGATATTCTGGTTTATTATACTATGTATTGGTAGTTAATGCGAAGAATTGTATTTTGGATGTTTGTCTGTATGAGGCAATCATTTGTCTCTGATTTCAGGCAAGTTGCTCGCAGACTCCACAAATTAAGCCTTAAGACAGTTAACATATACGATAGGTCTTTATAAGCAGTGCTATCACTTAGTGATCAAGAGATGTTTCACCTAATTTTGTAATTTTTAAAAATGTTTTATGAAGTATTATTTAGTAATTGATTCATACGTTACTAAATATGCGCAGTTGTAAGTTTATTTGAAAATTTACTCCCTGGATAAATGAATCATTGTATAATTATATATTTTCTGTACTTATCTTCAGATTTTTGCATTAAGAAAAGTTACAGTCATCACTAATTGTCTCCCTCTATGAGTTACGCAACATCTCTATGTCTCTATATTTGAATTTTATAGAATTTATATGCCTCCTATTTTTTTTGTCTGTCCGAAATTAGTATGATTTTAATCAGGACATATTCTTGCTATGTTTTATCACAGGAAATAGTAAATGTTTGCTTAATGTTATCCCCAAACAATGTATGATATTGATCATTTCTTAAAATGACATCTCTTATGTATGTTTATAAATGTGCGTTGTAACCCTTCGTAGCATACGTAGCTTTTAATGTGGAACAAAATGCTTAAAATTCTTCTAAGAATTTTCCTGCTAAAATTCTGTATTTACCAATTCCTCTAAAATATGTTGTATTTTGCAAAATTAAAAATTTTCATCAGAAAAATGTTTTTTCTTTGAGGATAATTGAAAATCTGTTTTATTGGTACAATAAGAAACTAAAAGTGCTTCTGCTTGTATGTCGATCTACAGTAAAACATGGTTATAGTGGACTCAGATACTGTGAAAGAATTTGAATGCAGTAAAGTATATATTTTCTCTGAATATCCCCCCCTTTTTATTTCTTTGTTATGGATACAGTTGAACCTCACAAATCTGAACCTTTCCAATCCAGAATCCTCTCTAAACCAAACACGCCAGCTGGCCCTGAATATTTTTTATTATGTATTTAATGCGAAAAATCTGTTGGAATCCAGAACCTTTGTATTCCGAAAAAACATCTTTTATCCAAACATTTTTGTCTGTTCAAGCAAGTTCATATTAGAATAGTTCTATTGTTCAATCAAAATGTGAATATAATGACGATAGATAAAAAAATTCCTGAAAAAAAAAACGCATGCAAAAAATTCCACTTCCAACATATTACCTTCCCCCATACACACTTAACAGATAAAATCATACAAAAAATTGAGGACAAAACAGTTATTTAAAGCTACAGGGGAGTTAAGCTTGTTTTAAGGGCCCAACCTCACTTTTACCTTCTGGAAAACAAAAAATACATGAGTAATTATTTGGGTCGATAAGAATTCACTATAACTGTGTTCTACTGTATACATGCCTGTTATTTGTAACAATTATAGTCTTATACTTATGCTTTATTTTGTAGCTACTTGAGTTTTCTGTATATATTTTGTCTTGTATTAACCTCTATTTATTTTTTACTCTAGGCCCCTTGTATTACCATAGGTAATCTGTAACAAATGTTGTCATATTTTATAAATCACATGTTTGCATGCTTAATGGTCACTTCGTTAATTCTATTTATACAAACGTTCGAAGCAAGTGCCAAAAAATATCAATGTGTTGTTATCTCTTGCGATCTTCTATGGTATTTTATTTATTTATTTATAAAATGTTTGTCTTAAGTGTAATTGAAACATGTCCAAAGTTGGCTGATTTTTGTAGTACGATTCAGTGAATATTTAAAATCTGAAAAACTGGTTTATTTCATACTGAATATTTGCTTATTTCTACTGTTTGTGAGAATTTCTTTATTATTGTAAAACTTGAAATATATATGTTTATGGATTATGATTGATTACTATGGATGAGAATCAGGTAGGTAGTTAATTCTTTAAGTATTTTGGTAAGATTGAATGGCATTTATAAATAAAAAATATATTTGTTTCCTGTCATCAGACTTGCTGGCAAAAATAATTGTGCTTTGAAATTATATTGGTCTTAGATTGGTAATATTTTATTAATTTAACATCTTATTTTGGTAATGGTCTGGAATCATGTACCAAGACGATATTTAGCGAGCTCTTTCTTAAGGACCTGATTTCTCAAGTAGGGGTCGGTGGACTGACTAAGATGAAATTTTTACTGATGAATATAAGTGTAATAATTGATCTAAAATATTGTCATCATATGTGAAATCATTTATGAAACTCTTAATTTGACCATTTAAAACGCAGTAATGAAAGTTAGTAAGCATTGGCAAACTGCATGACAAGTCAGTACCTCATGTCACAATCTGAACGAGACTTTGTACATCTTTGTTTACGATATGTTGAATGTACTGGATATTATGTTGTGAATGCCTTCTGCAAAATTTTGTTGTTTGTAAAAACAAATTTTATCCCTCAAAATACATGAATGTTAACTTATTGAAATTTTCTTGGCACAGAATCCTAAACTATATACATATTTCAGCTCTTGAGATATGCCTTTATTAGTTGTTATTTGAATAATAAAAATGTTGCAAAATCTTTATCAACAGCACCTGTAAATGTATCACTTGTGAATTGAGGTCATTTTTGAATTGAGGTTACTTTTGAATAGAGGTCACATGTGAATTGAGGTCACTTGTAAATAGAGGTCACAAGGGAATTGAGGTCACTTGAATTGAGGTCACTTTTGAATAAAGGTCACCTAGGAATGAAGTTCACCTGGAGCAATGGTCACTCCTGGTATAGAGTAATTGATAGAATGGATGAAATAAGCCTCTGAATAAAGGTCAGCTGTTCATAAAGGCCATATTATCTTCTTCCTATGGTGGTCTTTGTTCACAGGCGAGATTTTATCTTATTCGCTATGAATTATAAAAAGATTTGATGTCTTGGAATAGATATCAGATTTATTGGCCATATTGTTGATATGTCTTTTTAAGAAAAACATGCCGTTTTATGATTTGTTAGTCTTTATTGGTTGACGTGGCAATTGATGGTTTTACATATTTAGTAATCATACAATTCGCTTAATTTTCTTGTTTAAATATTGCATTTTTAAATTCCATTTACACTAAAACATCAATATTTCAACCATCACTGGGACAAAAAATAAGGTCTTACTGTAGTCTGGTTATCAAGTTTGAAATACAAAAAAAATGTTAAAAACCAGTCTAGAAAATAATTGGTCATTAATGATGAGGAAATCTTAATATCGAACCTTAATATTAGAAATTTTATTAAATGTACTGAAAAAAGGTAAATGTGGAAGACTTATACTGAAAAATCTAATTCATGTAGTACAGTTTCGTTTTCCTTTCATGTGTAAAATTTAAATGTAATGAAACCAAATTTATACGGAAGATTATATGTGTTTATAAAACATCATAAACTTCTTTTTTAGTACCAACGTGAATCTGAGAAACAAGAAATCGTTGTGGATGACCCAGATTCTCGGCTACCTGGTCACGAGGAATATGAGAAAGATGAATCGGGAATGACCCACGGAATGTTTTCTGGGACATGTGAATTCTGTAGTCAGCCAATCAAACCCTTCCCTTCAGTGGAGCAGCAATTACGAGTTAGTTAAACTTAATTATGCAGTGGAAACCTGTCTTCTGTAGACATGTCTTAGCTGAAATAGCAGTTTTTTAGACTTAAAATATTTCTTCTACATCTGTGTAAATAAAACATGTCTTATCTTATTGTTTTGGTACCTATTGTATGCTGGTGAAGGTAAATGTCTGAAATTTATGCTATTAACAAAATTTTAGGTTTTAAAGCTGTCATTGTAGTAGAAATTATGTTTACAAAATAGCCGCTACATGATGCAATCCTCAACCCCTTTTTGATTCTTTAAAGAATTGTCTAAACACGATTCGAACAAATTATGTGAGAATTAACTTTATGCTTTGTTCTTTTCTGTTTTCCAAGATTTTACTTTCTTCGTTTATCTGATATTTTTCTATTTTTTTCTCACAGCTGGCTCCTGAAGTATTGTACTGTTGTAATGAATACAGAGAGTTTGTGGAGTACGTTCTTAGTTCAACGAATGAAATGGAAGAAGAACAGAAGAAGAAGAATAGATTGATTGACATTAAACCGCACGAACATGTCGGCTCTAAACAAGAGCGCAATGCTGCTAAGGAGAAGGCTGTACAGAGGTATGAGATTTTAGATTTTGTATTTGACTTCTCACTTTGTAAAATAATGAAAGTCATTAAACCATACGAACATGTCGGCTCTAAACAAGAGCATAATGCTGCTAGGGAGAAGGCTGTACAGAGGTTTGAAATTTAAAATTTTGTGTCTGACTTAGTTAAATAACGAAAGTTCTCCATGTTTATCATGTTTTTACAGTGCAACCTCTCCAAGTTATCAAACAGTAGGTAATTTTGTGACTTTTCCATCTTTAACAGTGGAGGAAGAACCAGATATAGACCTGAGTAGAATCCCCAACCTTCTATAAGCCAGCTGGATAGCATCCTTACATGTGTAATTAGCCTGGTCTCAGGTGGGATTCAGATTCACAGTGGTTAGGGGCTTGTGATATGTAGTCAGAGACCATAATGACTCAACGATGGAGCCTCCCCCCCCCCCTCTCTATCTCTTTCTCTCTAAAGAAACTGCTTTCATTGCTAATTTGCAGTTTTTGCATCTTAGATTTCTAAATAAAAAATTACAAGTTCTTCTTTCTGAACTTTTGGATTAATTTGGAATCATTTTATGATCTATTTCAGAATGAGAGAAAGAGAGCTTCAAAGAAGACAGCAAGAAGCGAGCGGAATGCAGCAGAATTTCTTTGCCTGTATGTATATCAAAACTCTTCTACAAACATCAGATATTTAAAAACTTAAATTCTCTAGGCAAGTCAAAAAATGCAGTTATTTCCTGTTCACCTTAATGTTTGTATTGATGCTGTTTTTAGGTGCGTTTAACTTGCTTTTAGCTACAATGTGGTCTGTTGATAAATTTGTTTATTCATACACTGCAAAGCCTTGTCTCTCTTTGTTCTGTCTGTCACAGCTATGACTCCATTCTTTTGAAATTAAAGCACCACAATGTGCTATTTATCCTTCACCCTTCTATTCTCTTATTTTAAAATTAACATTCAGGCTGTGGGTATTTTTTTTTTATCTAATTCACCGTGTTTTTTATAACTGTATTTTGTATGGCTGATGGGTTGAAAACAAAAGTGTTACAGTTGTGGTCTTAAAATAAGTGTAACCCTGGTTTTGGAAAATATTGACTGTGTATGCATACAGAGTTAATTTTTTTATCGTTTTCTATTTTTTTCGTTTTATAGATTTAATTTGGCTACAAAAATATTCTCTGAGGTTTAACTTTGCACCAACAGCCAGGGTTAAAAAAAATCAACTGCCCCCTATTTAATAGGGCTTTGTAATCAACCTATCATGTTTTATTAACAATATTTAATGTATGAGATTGTCTTGCTATCCTCGATAATTAAGTGTAGGATCGTCAGTTTTATATTTCTTGACTGTCAATACAGTCAGTAAATTTTGACATATTTTACAAAATGTTGGTGCAATATCAAACTGCATCAAATTAATACCAGAATCTTTAACAAGACAGAGCTTTGTGAAAATATCCGATTGAATGTTAAAAATTAAATACGTCTAGTAGAAAACTAAGCTTTGATACGATACACCTGGAAGAAAATACTTAGTCTGTTTTGGAATTTATCGCTAGTTTCGGACTCTAGATTCAGCTACTTATTTCTGCAGTACATGTATTTCATGGAGCTAGGTAATTTTGACTTTTACATTCTGGCTGCATGTACGCACTTGACTAAGTAATTGACATTGTTTTTTCTTTGTTGTGGCTAACGTGATTTTTGCTAGCAATTTTCGTAAGGGTCGAATATTACATTCTACATCCCAACTTTGCACATATCAATGTATGATTTGCTGAAAAATAAACCGTGTGATGCATTATTATTGTACCGGAAAATTGTGACATCATTTTTAAGGCATGAATCGTATTTAATGAATTTATCAGAGTAATTTATCTTTATACTGTCACCCCCCCCCCACCCATACAATCTGATTTTCTTTCTTCTGGTCTGACCCTTGTCATTAAGACCCAGGATGTTACTACTTTCAATGATTTCTTTAAAATAAGTGGATAAAAGTCTTGATAGGACGACCATCTTTGGGACCCCCAAAAAAATCTTGATATTGAGATGGTCTCATCAAGTTGATTTATGGAGGGAATTTTGCAAACCAGTCTAAAAATAAGTGGTTGTCATGGCAAGGTGGTTGTGATATCGAAGTGCTCTTATTATCTTGTGGAAATATTGCAAAAAAGTGTTCATTATAATGAAGTGGTCACAATTTTGAGACTGTTGACAGTTTAGGTTCCACACTGTATCGACTGTATGAATCAAGGGAGGTAACTGTGTGACACAAAATAATAATACATAAATAAACTCTTGGCAATGGATGTACAAAGATTGTAGATAAACAAGTGTTCAGTAAATATGTTTCGCTGCCTGGCAAAAAATGATGTCACAATTTGTTTTTTGCTTAACATATGTATAGTGGTGGAGGAAAGTGTACAACTTGTATTTCATGCAGTTTACGATATTTGCTCCTGTAGGCATCTCTTTGAAATCTCCCTACAGTTATATTGTATTTTTTGGTTTGTTTTATAGTAATACTCTGAATTTTTTAACTTATTGTCAATAAAATTAGGTCAAGTATTGTTTGAAAACTGTTTGTGGTATAATACATTATCATTTATTTTTTTTTAATCATTTTTTAAATATTTTTGTTCCAAATATTCATGATAAAATTATCTTGGGAAAGGGGTATATGGATTTTTTTTCACATCATCGAGTTAATATTTGAATAATATTTGGACACACCTGATCTCATTTGAATGAATATTAGAGCATTCGTTTTCTTAAAAAAAGGATGGCAGTAAGCAGGAGGCTTTAATTTATTGTGGAACATTTATTAGATTGGAGCATTTATTATATAATACCGATTGTTTTTTTTCTTATGTCAATAGTGACAGTATTTGCTGATAAGTAATACACTTCTGTAGTTGTAAAATTCATCGAGTGCTTATTGGAGCAAATATGACAATTAATAAATTTGAATTTTTTAACATTATGACATGCTGTTGATTGTACTAATACTTATATTATTCTATTTTTCTATCTTTCTCTTTCTCCTCTTCTGTCTATCATCACCCCTGTATAGCTGGACAAGGTAGCGCACCGAAAACCGGTTTTGCAAAAATGGCCGGTGTAACCGGTCAAGCTGCTACAATGAAGGATATGTTTGGTATGTATAAATGCACCATTCAAGTACTATGCATGATCCTAGAGAATATGTTGTAATTACTTATATATTTATATATACATGTTGTTTACCATTGGCGTTGTTATGCAATCCTTCATATTTCAGCCTGGCTACATGTCCATACATGTTCGACCGTA
Source organism: Lutraria rhynchaena (assembly GCA_008271625.1). Lineage (NCBI taxonomy): Eukaryota > Metazoa > Mollusca > Bivalvia > Venerida > Mactridae > Lutraria > Lutraria rhynchaena. The sequence goes on along the minus strand of VIBL01000004.1, from coordinate 1,966,779 downwards.
TTTTGTTAATAGCCTTGCACCCCGTGACCTATATACAAATATCCGTCCATTTTGATTCCTTGTGTATAACTAGTCACCCACTCCTTGTACCTCAGTCTACACCAAAGTGTATTTATGATTATGGTTTATTATTTGTTATAATTTGAATTTAGTTATTAATTTTGCTTCAGACTGATTTTTAATTGTTAAACCAGTCTTATTTACATCCAGAAGCCTTCTTCCAAATAAGCTTGATTGTAACATCTGAGTGCAGCCTAAATTAAACATTATGCGATTTACGTACAATGTCATATTTAATTACGTAATTTACATATTTTGTATGACAAATACATTAACTTCCGTCAGAATATTTTTTGATTGAAAAAATAATATGACTTGCGAATTGTAGAAAAAACATTGATATTTATTTATTGATTTTGACTGATAAGTATCAATTTTAATCTTTGATGTGAATAACCATTGGACTGGTATCAACTGAAATTTTACCGACACCCTGGTCTATACAGCTAGCTGATTAACGTTATATGTTTTCACACGGCTTGAAAGTTTGTCCTCCGTTTTTGTTCCGTCATCTGCATGTGTCCTAAAGTAGCTGCTATACTAGTGTTGTAGACAATTTTAATAAAGCATGTGCGACGTTAGTGCTTTTTTTAATTTTCAGTGTATGCAGAATTTTTATCAGTTTATATTTTATTTTGCATGTTTACTTTTATTCAGACTGTTTTGTTTTGATTTTGTAATTCCTTTAGCTGCGGCACGAATTGAAGGTACAAGTAGTGTGCTTTGTTTGGCTAGAAAATACAGGGCAGCCATGTTGGATTTTTTTTAGCGGGGTCCTTACATTGTAAAAAAGCATAATCAGAAATAAGCTCTTTTGCTGTTTGTGTATTATATGACTAATGTTTATTCTTGAAGATCTTAGTTTCTAAATACGAATTTACGATATTTTTTTTCTCAGAATGAATTTTGGGTGATAAAATTTTGACATCTGAATTTACAGTTCTATTACTTTGTTTACTTACAGGTGTAGGATTGAATATTTTACAAGAACTTGATTATCAGTCTCTTTTTTCATTTTTGTCACTAATTAAGTAACAGTATAAAGTAAATTTATGACGTAAATGTATATTTATTCAGTTATAATTACATATTCATTTATTTAATGTTTACAGTATGAAGTCTTTCATTTATTTTACTCTCTAAAAAAAATCTGTTGAATAAACTTTCTGTCTGTCAGTGAATTTCTTATGTAATTTTAAATTTGATAAGACTGAGTTAGAATGGAATGTATAGGGTGCATCTCTGCGAGCTCATGACAAAATCTTAAGATTATTCAACGTCCCTGTTGAAAGCGTGAGTCTGACTGGACTTGAGTCGCTATTATATATGGCTGCTCTGTGTTGTAAGATAACGGAATATCTGTATAGATTAATGCTAGGTTGGACTTCATCTAACCGACCTATGTCTTGTTTATAACTGGTCATTGGTCAAGTGTTAGAAACATAATGGTGTTTTTGTTATGGACTCTCACACTTGGATTTATAGATAAATGTGTAGATATATTTATTATTTGTCCAAATATCATCTCGGTCTACGCCATTACTGGGCATCCAGTGACCTTTGTCAATGTCATTATTTTGACATGCAGTGATGTTTCTCTGTGTCATTATTTGGACATACAATGACCTTGATTCAAAGGTTACTTTTGTTTTGCTCTGCTTTGTTGATTTTTTGTCTGGCTTATTGAATGTGTACTGATAATGTTGTTGATCTTTTGTGTGTCTTGGCTTATGCTGTTCATATTTGTCCCAGGTAGGCTAGGTTAGTGTACTCTCTGGTTGTCTGTGTTAGTTTTGTTTACAACCATCAATGCTAGACTGCTTGAAAGCGTGTGGACGATTATTTCATAAAAACATTATATATCTCAAAATAAAGTTCAGTAATTTTTTGCAACAGTGTGAAAATATTGAAAACAAGTTTGGAAACCAGAGTCCAAAGTTATAAAATTTGAAATAGGATACAAATCTCAATGTTACTTTTAATTTTAGAACTGATGCTCATCCAGTGCTCATGTATTGTGTGTGTGTCGTATAAGAGGTTTTACTAATTTCATGAATGTACTAAATGGTTACAAAACCTGAGTTTGCTACTGTTAGTGTTAAACATATGATAGTTGCTTGTTTGGATGGGTGTCTGTCAGTGCTGCAATGTTGTAACTGGGTTTAAACGCAGCTAAAACCTTGTTGCGCTTGATGAACAATATTTGGAATGCATAGGGTAGCTTTTGCCTTATTCTGTATGTAATACGTCTGCCTTTGGTGTTCTTGTATTCAGTTGTTGTTGTTGTTGACTTCTGTTAAAGTTGTTGCTTCTGAAGTGATGTTTCCGTTTGGCTTCATAACATATATTCTGATGTTCTGTGTGCATTAAGGTGATAGTGTATTTATAATTGGCTTATGTCATGTATAGATTTGTATTTATACTTTATCCAGATATCTGAGTACAATTGTGCGCAACTATTTTGAAAATAATGTGTTTATCCCTTGCCTCAGAATACCACACTTCCCTGCATCTGAAGCAGACGACTTTTGAGAGCATTGTAGCAAAAAGAAGCCACTGCTTGTAATTAGTAATGGCTCCTTTTGCCACAATGTTTTCCACTCTGTCAGAGAGAAATAACCCAATTTTCTTAAATAAATTGATGTTTTGTATATTAGCTTTGAATTCGGAAGAGTCCAAAATATGCTTATGAGGCAAAGGGTTAACAATAGAAACAAATACTAACTAATATGTTCTGTTGCAGTATTTTTTAAAAAAAAAGTTTCAGATTTCTGTCATGCAATGTTTGTGTGTAAATTAAGAGAATAGATAATAATAATAATAAGAGATGGTAATTGTTATAAGATGTTTCTGAAGGTACTTATTACATTTTTACATTTTGCTATGACTGTTCAGCAATGACAGTTGTACCATTTATAATCACACTTCTCATCATAAAACCTACTTTTTATCGTGAGTGTATCTGTAGTTTGCCCTAAGCACCATCTGAGTAAGGATAGCTATTATATATCATTATTAATTCTGTTGAATCTGCTGAAACCGTTTCACAAATGGTCCCAAATAAAACTGTTGATCTTATTTCTCATTATAATTGTATTACTACTGAATGATTGATTCATTAATTGATCGGTATATTGATTGATTGATTGATTGATTGATTAATTGATTGGCTAGTTGGTTTATTAATTGATTAATTAGTTGATTGATTCATCTATCCATCAGATTAATATGCAAATTTATTGATACATTGATGAATTAATTGAAGTATTGTTTCCTGTTTTAGAAAGCACATCAGCTGTAATGAAGAGCTCCGTACCCATTGGTAATGATAGATCATTAACCTGTAGAGTGTTTTAATGAAGAAACTATTGTTTATTTGTAGATCTAGACCAGCAAATTAAATGTAAAATTCTGTGTTGTATACGGCTTGTTTTCTGTGTTTGGTTGAACCGTTCTTGTTGTCACTGTTTAAACTTCTTTTGTTCCTTTTATCAAATTACTGTTAATTACCATTTCATTGGGTTTATTTTTCATCTTTGGGTCCCTTGTATAATTTGAAAAAAAATAAGAGAACAATTTTAAAGATACATGAAACTTTGAGAGATAAGTACAACTCAGATGTGCTTGTTTGTATTATTTGACCATATTTAAAAGTATATGCCTTATCTATTGAGAAAATTGAAATTGATTATTCTAGTGTAATACTAGCTAGTTAGTCGCTGTATGTGTATTGAAACATCTATGTACATCTGTCACACTGTTTAGCTTTGTAATATAATAGAGGATAAGATTATAACAATATTCTGTTGGTCAAATGTTATAGGGGCAAAAAGCGGCCATGGCATATAGATGAATCCTTGTTTTCATAATAATGAAATTATTCAAATTTCTATGAAAGGAGCATGTAATTCAATGTTTATTCGCCGTCTGCTCATGGTCTCAACATCAATAACAAATATATTTTGAGTGAAGAAGTGTCCTATCTTTGTAGATGGTCGGAACATGCAAGAAATACAAGCACTCTTGGAGGGTAATTGTTTGAAGAGTAAGTTAAGGAACCACTGGCTATAGAGTCCTGTGTTCAATCCTAGACTGCGCCACTGGCCAGAGATTCCTGTTTTCAATCTTTGGCTGAACCGCTAGAGCCTGACCTTAGAGTCTTGTGTTCGATCCTTGAATGAACTCATGAACTGCTGACCATAGGGTCCTGTGTTCAAGACTGTTTAGAATTTCCCAGAAAACAGAATATCTATTGTCTTTAGTATTTTTTTTTTCGAAACCCAGTCCTTATACATTGTGTAGATTATGATTTCATGTGCGTCTTTTTGTGTTTGTCCTATTAAAGCTTGTTTGTCAGAGGTAACGTGTAAATTGTTAGATAGTATGTTATATATGTTGTATTTTGTTATGTTATAATTTCATTTTATTCAAAGCACAAGCAGGGTCACCAAGACGATTCCTTGAAAGTGGAGGAGCATGTATGTGTCTATGATTTAAGTCCATTGTTTTATAAAGCACCGAGTTACTTGTTCATTTAATCTAATCTACAAACTGGCTTTAAGCGAATGCCACGTAATGTTGTTTAACAACCTTCTATAGTTCTTTGGATGAACAGGTCGGGGAATGGGTACATACAGTATAATCCCGGAAAACCAGGCTTTCTGAAAACTGGAATTCTCTGAAAATCGCATAACTTTTCAAGTCAAAGTTTTTTTTCTCATGCATACATAATAGTTTTCTGAAAACCAGAATTCTCAGATCACTGGACTTTCAGCCCGTACAGAAGGTGTCCATTTTTCAGGGGTTATACTGTATTTTTATTGTGGGAAAGAATCACTGTATGTGTATTTTTCCCAAAGATATTTTCAAAAAATAACAAAAGAAAGTTAAAAATTGATAATCAAAATATTGAAATGATGTTAAATTGTGCTTGAATATCAAAGTTTGCTTGCAATTTGTTAATGAAATATATCAATATAATTTTACATACATTTTTTTAGGCTACATGTTAGACCAAAGTTTCTACACCCCTGTTCATCCAGACTATTTCATTATTACCCCTAAGTTACCCCTAGTCTAATAAAAATAATGAGTCACTGTTTGATAGGTTATATTTTTTATAATATGATATTAATATAATAATAATAATATTAAAGGTAGCCAATTTATGCTTTTAGTTTGATGCTAAAGCATTAATGAAGTATTTAAGTTCTTTTGTACCAGTATGTACAGTGTGCAGACATTCCGAAAAGTGCTGGTCCAACCGACCTGGCCGGTAAAACTTTGATCAGTCCAGGAAAAAATCCAATGTGACCAGTTATTGAAAATAATTATATCAATGATTTTTTTTTTTGGTCTGGTGAAAAATGATTTGGTCTGATGATCTTGAAAGAGTCACTGGACCAAATGACCAGTAATGTTGAAACAGCTTTTCGGAATGTCTGACGTATATAATTTATGCTTGTTAATATAATGCTCACGAGGAGGAATTAATATGGTGTTTACTCGTAATACTGTTTGAATCACGTTACCATCACTTTCTTCAGGTTGTGATCTAGTTTTAGTGTACAACTGACTGACACATCTTGCGAATTGTTTAAATCCATCGAACACCAAAGAATTAATATAACGTCACCATTTACTAGTGAACCAAACTTCTTTTACTACAGTACAGTCTTGAAATTTACTGTTTTGTAAGCACTTCAAAAATGCATTCTTACATGAAGATGCCCCTAATTGTTTTCTCCAATTCTTTTTTTACCAAAAACTCCATTTTTAGTTTGTCTGTTTCGAAGAAAAAGTCGAGCTATTATTTTATTATGATCGCTGCATGGTTATCGTTGTCGCCGTTTTATGTGACCCATTACTCAAATACTTTTAAAGATATCAACACAAAACTTGGAATGCTTCATTATCATGACAAGACACAGTTGCAAGACAAGGGGCATTATTCTGAAAGCTATATTTTTGCGTTATGCCTCTTTTTAACTTAGAATTTGTCAAAATTGCTTAATTAATATGTATAATTGATAAATACTTTTTGAATGCCCCATATTGCATGTTACCTCCCTTTTATCCTATGAGTTCAATTGCATGATTTTTTAGAATAATTACATAAATTAGTTTTATTTTTACAGCTGATAATGCCTTGTTGCCATAACAATAATTTAATGATATTTATTTTTGAACTTATGCAATTTTAGATTTGTAGCTTATTTGCTTTAAACATTTCTTAATAAAATCTTAATCTCATTTAAATTTTGTTACGTAATTATAGAATTATGCTGTTTGTTAAAAGCACTTGTGTTCATTTTACCTTCATATGACATTGAAATGTTGATAATGTGAAGCATAATGTTACCATAGTGCTGATCTTGCTTATTTTAAGCTGATTATTTTACATGATAAATACGTGATAAATGAACCATCCTTTTATTAATCATCAGTTAAATAGTGAACTTTATAGAAATATGTTGGTTTGAAAATACAGACTAGAAATTTTAGTCACCTTTTTTTCCCTTTTTACAGGAAAATTGATTTAACAATCTCAATTATCAAAATTTTGAAGAATGTATCATTAAATGTTGTATAAGGTATCAATGTATGGTATGTACTCAAGGCCAAAAAAAACATACCGAGTGTCCGCTGACATACCAAAATAATATAGGGTAGATTGGGTTATTGGAAACTAAGAAAGTTTCTTTAGGCCTTACTGGACACAGGTCCACTAACAATGAATATACATGATTTATTTTTTTCTAAATTTTCTTTAGGGTAATATGTATGCTTTGATTTAGAATTTTTATATTTCACACAGAGTTGTTGCTGGAGTTTTGTTTATGAAAGTTGCAACTTCTATTACAGTGATTTCCTTGTATAAAATTTAGAAATTTTCAGTAATGGATAAAAATGTGTATTTTTGCAGTTGCACGTCAGATGAAGACAATAAATTATCAGTTATCGTCACAGAAATGTTTGGAGGAGGGATGGACATTACGAGCACCGTCCCCACTGTTGGATGATGACGGTGATGATGTTTTCATTCCCGAGCCTTTAAATCCTGATTTAGTTGATGAGGCCAAGGTGAGAATTTGTTTCTACGTCCTATTATTGTTATGAAAACCAATCAATATTTTGACATCACTTATTGGACACTGGAATACTTATTGCACAAATCTGAGGGTTTTAATTTTTTTATTTCAATAACCAGACGCTAGTATATATTTATAAATATTTTTTAAGCAATTATTAGCGTAGTATATGTAGTAGCTACCTACATTACATTTTTTAACCAGAATGCAACCAGGATAAACTTACTAGTATAAATTCAATGTTAACATATAATGATAGGATTGATACAAACAAACTATTAATTAATCTAAACTGTGTCATGTCTTTGATAGAAATTCATACACAGTCAAACCTGTGAACAAAGGCCACCCTTGGGAAAGACAAAATGTGGCCTTTATTAACAGATGGCCTTTATTCGGTGGCCAATTTGTTCTAAATAATCAATGACCCTTTTTGAAGAAAAATGGCCTTTATTCTTAGGGTAGCCTTTAATCGAAGGTTGCTGCAAACACAGGTTTGACTGTATTTGGTACTTATTAACTACAAGTTTCTATTTTCATGTTTTTTTCATGTTTTTGGTTATTGATAATTAGTGGCTTCTTTTGCCACAATGTTTTCCACTCTGCCAGAGAGAAATGACTCAGTGTTCTTACATAAATTGATGTTTTATGTATTTGCTTTAAATTTGGAAGAGCCCAAAATATGCTTATGAGGTAAAGGGTTAAACATTTATCTTTTCAACCATAATTCTTTTAGAATGGAACTGAGATTTGAGACTGTTCTCAAGTTTGTAACCTTGGAGCCTGGTCTTTTTTATCATTGTTGTTTTGTTGTAAAATCAATTGATATTAAATTATATTCTTTTATAAATGAACTCATTTGAATCGTTTTATGTTTAAAGACAGAGACAAGTATATCGCGGAGTTCCGAAGTGTATTATGATAGTATAGTAAGAATACAAGATTTTGATAAGATATTTAACTATTTGATTTTAATACCTAATTAACCATGGATCTATGTCTTTGATAACTGTCAAAAAATCACTCTTATTGTTTCATTTGTATTCACTCCAATTAAGCAAACAGCTGACTGACTTGTGTATTAAGGCCAAAAAATTAAATACTTGATTTCTGCTAACCTCCCCAAAAGTATTGAGGTCAGTTTGTCAGAAGCCCCTTTTATTCAGATACAGTAAAGCCTCATGTAGCTACCATCTCAATATTTATGACCACCTTGTTATAACGACCACTTATTTTCGGATTGGTTTTCTATAACTCCCCTATAATTCAATTCGATAATAAAACCACCTCATTATTACGACTGATTTTTTTTGGGGTCCCAAAGGTGGTCTCATTATTGAGGATTTGCTCTATGTTTTTTTTTAGTGCGGAGATAACATCATGAAAATGAAAATTTTGCCTTTGTAAAATTTGACTTTTACGAAAAAAGTCTTTGGTCAGCAAAAATGAATGGGGTCAGTCGCATTAGAGAAAACCAGGATTTTTTTGTAAAAAAAGGATAGACATTGCATGTGTCAAAATATAGATCCATGGTTAATATTTGTGTGTTTCTTCAACAAGCATGAGAAGGGTTGTATAATATCAGTTTAGGTATATAAGGAGCCGATTAGTTTCAGCCACTTTGTCTGATACACAAGACAATTCGTACATATGCAAAAACTGGCTTTAATTGATCATAAAACCATGTTGCCTTTAAAGCTCTGTTAATTTATGCAAATATTGTTGTAAAAGCGGCTTATATGGGAAAACATCTGATAATATTGTTGTCAGTACTCTGTCAGAATCTTTTTTTTTTTGAGAGTTTAAGATTATGTTGTTTTTTGCTGGTGCTCTCCATTGGAGACTGTTGGTTTCTGTATGGGCCGTCCTTCAAATGAGAGAGTTACCACTACTTAAAGCAAAAATCTTATCATTGAAGATGTTCCTATAACTTTTTACCCAGCCCCTCTTTATATGAGGTTTAGTAGAACCATTAACGAGACTGTCGTCTTAATGATATAACTTATTTCATTTTTATACAACAATTATCAGCCCTCTAACTTGAACCGTTTCTACGCAATCCTCACCAAACTTGGTCAGAATGTGTATGGGCGTAAAAGTATACTTGGTAAAGTTCGCTAACCAATAAAATTGCCCGTTGAGTATTTGAATTATGGCCCCTGATTCTGTTGTCTTGTGTAGTAGCTCCTATAAGAGATAATTTCAGCATGCTATCGCGTGATAAGAAAACTGCTCACTAGCTGATCTGCCTTATTTGTGTTTTGTGAGAGTTTATTTTCATAAAATGCATGTTTGATATTGGTTTATCAACAAAGACTCCTACAATTTAATATATTGAGGTTTGCATTCAATCTTTTTAATTCTGAGTTTATCAGTTTTTAATTTGAGACTTAAATTTTAACTCGAGATTGATCTCTGAGCTTTTGTTTCCAATGTTCTCAAGTAAAATATGAACATCTTATGTTTCTATTCAAATAGATATCTGTACACAAATCAATTGATAAAAAATTTAACTTACTCATATTATGAACAAACAAGTCAATCTGATGTCGACTGAGAATGAAAATAAGATTCGAGCTCAGAGACCAATCTCAAGTTTTACAATCTTAGATTGTTCTCACCCCGCATGTATTTTTGTAATCAACTCATGGAAGGTTGCTGTGTTGCCAAGACTCCGTTAGTTTCATTTATGCTTACCAGAGGGACAGTTTGATGTCTTTTATCAAGTGCAAAGAATATGCCCAGTTTTGAAGACATAAATGTAGTGAAATATTTACCTAATGTAATTTTATTGGTAATGGACTTAAGGCCATCCTTAAAAAATGTTGGCACTTGTATCTGTATAATTATTTTATTTGCATAATATTCTGTCATATTCTGGCTTTTAAAATCGTCATACCCCACCTTGGCAGAAAATTTTTCCCTTCTAATCAGTGACCAATCACATCCTTAAACAATGATATTATGATGAAACAATGATATTATGATGATTAGTTTCTGATTTCATTTATTATTCTGTGTTACATATTTATCTACAATAATACTGAATGTTATTTACCACCAGCTGTTTTCGAGCCGAACTCAACATTCTGTCTACCAAAGCAAGAAAGTAAGAACGTTTTCCATCAATTCAGAACAAGAAATATATAAGTGGTTTGTGAACTCTTTTTGAAAAATACTTATTGCTTGGATATTGCTGGTTCACATCCCGGTCGTGGCAGGTCATACCCTTCTATGAAAATTTGACAAAAATGTTGATTTTCCTCCGTATGTGGAGAAGTTACCGGCTCCTTGTGGAAGGGTAAGTTAGTACTGGTTAGAATACAGTCCAGGAAAACTGGTTAGGTGAACTGACCGCCATATATATCTGAAAAAATTGTCAAAAAATTATGTTAAACTCAGCGAAATTAAAAATTGGATAATTTTCCATGCAGCATAAATCAGCAGCTTTAAATTATTGATCTGCTGAATAATCTTATTTCATTTATATTCTGGTTGGAGCATTTTTATGTTCTAGTGTAAACTTGCTATCAATATTTCAGAATTTTTTTTTTTATAATTGAATTAATGTTTTTGATTGGATTATTTTTTTTAATTGGATCATTAAACAAAATAAAATGAAGTAAATGCAGTGATTTTTTAGACAAATTTTATTTTTAAGTACGAAGAATTTCTTATTTTAAGACATGTAATTTATTGGAAAATGAATTATATAACTTGTATATTTTATGGTAGGCCGGACATCATTTTGTGTTTGTACCTGTAGCCAGTCAGGAAGGAGTAAGATGATGAATGTTTCATGTGTGTGATGGAAGTATGTGGTCTGTGTTGTTAACTACAGTAAAACTTCACGTAGCGACCACCTCAATATTACAACCACTTCAATATTCCGACCACTTCAATATTACGACCACTATATTATAGTGAACACTTGTTTTTGGACCAGTTTTTAATACTTTTAATATTTGTCAACCCGATAATGTGACCACCTCAATATTTAGACCATTTTCATTGGTCCCAAAGGTGGTTTTAATATCGAGGTTTCACTGTAGATTGTTATGAAATTTACTTTTATTGTAAAACATTTAATGTGGGCATCTAATGACTATGATATTGTGTACAGTACGTCATAAAACTTGTTAATTCTACTGGTGGCTGGATTGCATGTTTAGGTGAATTGTATATGTGTATATTAATGAGATTTTATTGTCTTTATTTTATTTCTCTTATGCTCGCCTTGTGTTTTACATCACAATGGATATTTACTATTTTATGAATGTTAAGGCTTTGTCAGTTGAAATATTGAAAAATTGACATTTTTTATGCCGCTCTTTTATTTAATAATTCTATTGATAACTGGGTGGAAATAAAATATGCATTTTACATACATGAATGGAATATAAATTTGTTATGTAATGACTAATACTTTTCAGTTTTTCAACATACCCATACCTCCCTCTTTGTGTTATACTTTCATAAATTACAGTTTTTCACAGAGTCATTCTGGATTTTCCTGTGTTTTTTATGTTCCAATGTTTGGTATTTCATAATTACAACAAATGAATGATTTTGTTACCATGGTAACACCAGAATTTCTTGGATGCTGTGATCATACACAATAAAATTTGACTCGAGCTTTAACGTTTCTATGGTAACGTGATTTTGTACAACATGTTGCAGGCTTATACACCGGATTCCGAGTATTACAGGAAACACGTAAGATAAATTTGAAGCGTATCAACTTGAGTTTTTCTTTTTTTGTACCACCAAGGCATTCAAGTATCTGCTTTTAGGATGTTTTATTTTTATTTAGCTGTTTTGTTTGTTTTTATGTATTTTTTTTTATTTTTTTTTTGTCTTTATTTGTATGATATAGTCTGACATTGTTTACCCAGCACTGATCATTATGTATACTTAAATAAACATGTTCTCATGTTCTATCAGGTGATAAAGTATGCACAGGTATTTAGCTATGCAAGAGTTAATCTTGATTACAAAGCGTGAGAGATTTATTAATCAGCAGCCAAGTGTCTGCCCATACTTTATGAGCTGATAAAATATGGAAACTTTGTCATTATTTCAATTCTAACTGCATGAAATAATCTGCATTCATGCTCTCTTATACCCCGAAAACAACAATTTTTACTGTTAGATTTTCCACTTATGTATGAAAACAAATTGTCTATAACATCAGCTATTACAATAGCTAAGTTACAATCAAATAATTAAAATGTAACAGCTGTGTTTTAACTTAGAATAATATATGGGTTAATTTTGACTTATAATCACTGGCCCCCTCACCACTGTAGGTTTAAATCCCAATTCAGATTTCACGTATGAGGATGCTGTCCAGCTAGGTCAGCGGTTATACGCAGGTGTATGCCTTGGGTTTCCTCCGTCATTTAAGCTGGAAAGCTGGGTAAAAGAGTACCAGTTAATTTATGTCACAACTTATTTTGTTTCGAATATAGCAACTCATTTGTATCCATATTAGTCAGTTTTACCAGTTTTAAATCTGCATGTTAAATGTTGTTATCTGCCTTTTATGCAAAACTTGCCTTAGAACTTGATGTTCTATTGAACAGGTATTTTTTATTCAGTCATCAAGTTTCAGTTACAAATAGATTATAAGTCACTTTTAAAGATTAAAACAAGTCATGTAATGATTGTTTTGCGCATGTTATTTATTTCTGAACATAGATAAATCTATAGGAGGATAGCGTGTTGAAGGGTTGGTTTATAATGGTGTATTAAAGCCTAAAATGATCACAGAGACCAAAATCACATACCCTTATACACCATCCTTCAGCATGCTAGCCCCTGTGGTTAAATCAGTCACAATCACTTTAGTGCAATGTATGTATCAAAATGTTGCTTATAGTTTTTTTTATACATATATATCCAGGTTTCTACAGTTGAGTTCTTGAGGCAAATATACATACTTCCAGACAAATAGCATAAAATCTTTAGTGTTTCACATTATTTTGTACGCGCTTTGGATTTTCAAATTTCTTAATATCTTGTCTGAGATCTAAACTTATAAAACTTGAGAACAATCTTGGAGCTAAAAATCACGATTTCATTCTTATCTCAAGTATTCAGTTGAAAAGATACCACTGTTTAAAAGAATGATTTATGATTGTCATTATCGTGGTTTTAATATAATTAATTGAGATTTATCAAATGGCTAAAAATGAGATTTGAGCTTGAAGGTTAATCTCAAGTTTTGTAATCTCAAACCCAAGATAATTGTCTGATGCCAAAAAGTCCAAATTTTGTAAAATATTGAGATACCAACAGAAAGAAAAAAAATATTTGCTTTGAATTTATACTTCTGTAGATTTTATTTGTATTAGACACATACAATGTTTGTTATTGGAATTATTCTTCACCATGTAGTTTGTATGTGCAGAAATTATTTATACATATACATGTATACTTACAGGCTTTGAAAATTCAAGTTTCATATCTACTTGATTTTTATTTGATTACATTAAAAAGGGACATGAACAACTTACTATTTTATCATATTCCAATAAATTCATTGACAAATCATTCGCATTCAGTTAAATGTGCTCATTTGATACAGAACAGGGCAGTGTAAAATATCAAATTGGGTGTTTTTGAGTCAGGCGCAAAAAATGCAACGCATTTTAAAACTTGTGTTTTTATAACTGTTTAAGTATATTTAGTTTCATCACACATTGTCAGGATTGTTCAATGATAATTAGATTGAAGACATCTTCATTTTTTATCACTCATCTTTGATTCAAACTTATGTATTTTTATCTTCTATAATGGCTTTGATAGTCAAACCAATGACATGAAAAGTAATCCAAATTTAATTTTTTTCTAGATTCAAAGGTCTGTATTATTCATTTACTCTATTTAGCTGTTTAAGATTATGCATACAGCATAGATTGCACATGTTGAGAATGTTATTTCTTTCCTTTTTTCAGCTGAGAGAACGACCATTGATCGAGAAATTTTATGAAAGTGGACAGAAGTTTTTAACAATGTTTCCCGATGGTACCGGCAATGTGTTGTATCCTTTGTGTGCTTAAAGTAATGCTTAACATTTTTATCATTTTGGATGTATTTTAATGAGAATTAAATGGAATGTTACCGTATATTCCCTTATAAACGCCCCCCCCCCTTTTTGGACAAGAGAAAACAAAAGTGACATACCATGACAAGCTATTTTAATCCAGGATGAACAATAGAAATTAGAAGAAACACTTTTTAAATCCAAGGAATGACATAGTACATTTTCAAACATGTAACACCCCGGGGGTGTTTATTAGGGAATTTACGTCATCTTGAAATTCTTTAGCATTTGGGTCTTTGCTATTTAGGCTTAAATCAAGGTATGATACAATGGTATCCCTGTACATCAAAATACAGATAAGAAAAGGATTGCTATAGTTGCGGCATGTCATACCCTTCTATGAAAATTTTATTAAAATGTCAATTTACCTCAGTATGTGGAGAAGTTAGTACTGGCTAGTATTCAGTCCAGGAAAGCTAGTTAGGTGAACTGGCCACTGTGTATCACTGAAAAATTGTAGAAAAATGGCATTATACCCAGTGAAAAATAGGATTAATAAGAAAACAAATACAAGACATCCCACCTTTGCCAAAAATAATATGGTATACATTCTCCCTACCCCCCCTTTATCCAAAATCTACCCAACATATTTGATTATGTATATTTGCATAAAATGGTGAACAAAACCCGCAGGCCCGCCTTTTTCACGATACTCAGCAAGAACTACTTTCTTTAACCGTACTGACAGTTACCCATCAGGTAATCTGGCTATACTGATTTCATCAGTGAAGTTGGGACAGTACTACTACACGATTCACAATGACTTCAAGAGGTCGAGTGTAGCCGCAGCTTTCGAACCGAATGGTTTTGGGTACTGCTATTTTCCAAACGGTGATGTTCGGTAAGTATGAATCATTAATGCTGAAAAAAATTATTTTGTTTATTTTTTTGGCGCCAATTCTAATGTTTCTGAAACCAAAGTCCAAAGTGCAAGAATATATTTGAGTATGAAACACACCTCCAAATTATGAAAGTTATATTTGAAAAAAAACACAGAAAAGTTATGCAACATATCTATCCTATTTTCTTTGGTCCAGTAACAGTAAACATGACTGATTTTTTTATCAATGTAATATGTCCTTGATCATGAGCGGTGTATATTTTCCCAGGAATAGGTCTAATTTTACTTATTTTGTATGTCTTATGTTCTTTTTGTATACCTAAAAAAACGCATAATAAACTGTAACAATTAAGAAGTGTAAAATCACCATTGCGTATTAAATTTCATTATTTTATTCGAGACAAGAATATCACATGTGTCCCTTTAATGAGTTTTTATAAAAAAGTAAGATAAGAAAGGGCAGCTTCTTGAAGGATTTGTCTTCTTTATTTTCAGTTTGTACATTGACCAGTACGGTGGTATTGAGTTGGACAATTATGGCAGCAGACGTCGCAAGTGGAGTTGGAAAGATCAGGTGACTCATGTCCATGCGCCGCCATTCCAGCCGATATGTATCGGTTTGAACAAACATATGGGAGTACGAGTGATGAGCCAGGAAAATATCGCTCTTACCTTCAGTGCTAACAAACGTAGCTGCCGATTTAACATGGGCTCTCGATTGAAGGTATGCACTATGGAGAATTTATCTACCGTAAAACTCCTCATAGCTGCAACCTCAGTATTAAGACCACCTCATTATAATGACCGTTCAATCTTTGGCCCACTTACCTCTTTCCTGTTACTAATTTTTCCTCTATATTTCAACTTGGTATCTTAATATCAGTCTAATTTTTATGGTCCCGATGGTGGTCTTAATAGCGGGGTTGTACTGTATTCTAGTTATCAGCAAAATTTTGTAGTTAGATGATTTGAAGAATGTAATACCAGTACATAGAATTTGACTTTTTCTCCTTTTTTTAGAATTAAAACTAAACGAAATTACTTTTGCCATGTTTATAAGTTCAAACTTTCGTTCATAATTTGAGTAAGCTAAAATTTTTTTGGAAAAGCTTTTTTGGACCAGGCTGTTTTTTTTATTGTTTCCACAGCACAGAGCTTTAAATTTTTTTTTAAGTTTGCCAAAATTTTCAAATCTCATCCTTTCATCCATGTAAAGAATTTGTGAAACTTAGGTCAAGAGTTTATCATGAAGATTGGAGTCATAAGGGCACCCTGCCTCACCCTTTCAAGGCATTCTTGTGTTGTTATTGACATTGCTTGTATTTTTACTTCGTACAGCTTGTGGCCCCGGAGAATGCTCCCTTAAAGGAAGTTGAAGAGGAATACATCTTCTTGGAAGAGAAGAAGAATATGGTCGAGTAAGTATTATATATACTGCAGTATAATTTATTTTTGTTTGGCTCAATTTTCATGGTTTTTACTAAAATGGCTATTTTGTTAGGACGTAAATTGATGCATTTTTAATTTTGAAATAAATTGGCCAGCTCATTGTCTGTCATTTTCTTTATCAGAATAAAATCGTGGGGATTTAGCTTCGTGGACAAGCGGATCCACGGAATCCACAAAATTAAATCCTCAACGAAAATTGTGAAGCCAAAGTAACATTTTTTTTATGTAGGTTATGTTCAAATGAATTTGAAAGAAATTCAATTCAGATGTGCAAGAGCCTCCAGAGATCAAGCTCTGTGATTATAAAACTTGAGATCGATCTTAGAGCTACAATCTCAATTTTTGTGTTGTCGGTATTCTCAGGTTAATTGTAATAAGATTATATCATTATTCAAACTAAAATTCTGTGTACAACTGAATTGATAAAAATATTTACTTACACATCTGAAAACAAGGAAAATGGTCTGATACAGGTTGAGAACAAAAATGAGATTTGAGCTCTGAGTTTGGTCTCAAGTTGTGTATAATCTCAACTACACTTAAGTCATGAGGTTATAAAGCTTGGGAGCAGTCAAAGATCTCAATTTTATTCCTTAAACAATCTGGATGGTGAAGTACTGCTACTTGATATTGAAATTCATTGATCAATTTTGCTGACAAATTAATGCATAATTGATATCTTTATTGTTTTTTCGTAACTCACTAAGAATGATAAAGTCATAACATGGGATTTTGAGCTTGGAGACTGATCTCAAGTTTTACAATTGTTAAGTGACATCATTCTGCTATGGGTGTGTTTTTACCTTCTTTGGGAAGATTTCCTCTTTTTAGTCTCTGTGTTTTTAACCAAAGTGTTCCATTTCATTGTAGACCGACTAAAAAATTATATTTTTTTTGCTGGACGGGTGGGGTATTTTCTTCTCCACAACTGCATGTGCAATCACACTTATTTTGTTATCATCATTTTTTTTGATTGAGTCAAGTTATGACAAAAAATAAGTGGCATTTCTCTTTAAGAATTTTAAGTTCAGACTAACATTTTTACAGAATGTAATTCATTTATCTATAGATGTGTTTTTTAATTTTTGAAGTAAGTCTGTTTTGTAATTTCTTTAACCCTTTTCCCCGCATTTCCCCGCATCTGAAGCAGACGACTTTCAAAAACATTGTGACAAAAGATGCCATTGCTCGTCACAAGCACTAGCTTCTTTAGTATAAATGTTTCCACCCTACCAGGGAGAAATAATCAAATTTTCAGAAATAAATTGATATTTTGTATATTTGCTTTGAATTTGAAATAGTCCAAAATGTGCTTATGAGGCATAGGGTTATGTATAAACTGACTCTTTGACATATTAGTCTTAACTACATCTGGTACATTTGTCATTTATTTCAGTTCTTTACTTGACAAGGTCGCTAATTTATTGAAATTTCCGAACAATCCAAAACTGGACAAGATGTTACCTCCCCTGCATATAACGTCGAAACAAAACAAAACGGAGAAAATGAAGAAAGATCGGCAAGTTTACTTAGCCCAGCAGTCGGCGAGGGATAAGAAACAATCTTCAATTTCTGTTAACTGAAGATAAAATGAATCTACTAGTATACCAAATTCATGAATATTCAAGCTCATTTATATTCATTTCCGCGTATCATCAGTGACGTTATTAATGTCATATACAGCTTCATTTACCAGTATTAGAGACATCAGACGCCATATATTTAATAGGTAGTGACTTCCATCGACAAGAACCATGACATTATGACACCAAAAACTTGTCAGTGTATAAATACAGTTGTCCAACGGTAGCCAATTACTTCTTGCTGTGACTGATAGAAGAATTTTCAACAATTTTGTTGATTGAGTAATAATCTGTATAAAGCTATCTAAAATATTACTTCATAAAAGAATAGTACTATTGAGTGTTATTTTTTTAAAAAATTATATAAGTTTTATTTACAAATTGACTTTAATTATGGTGTTAAAAGCATTTCATTTATTCATGCCTGATTTGTATTCAGCTGATCAAGTTATGTAAATGTTTGTTTGTCCTTACTGTTATGCCCACAATTATTAAAATTGACGGGTAATTTGTGAAAGCATGCATTGCATTTAGAATGCGACATTCTTTGACGATGGAAATCTGGCTGTATGGTTTATAATATACACAAAGTGCATTATATGAAATATGTTACGTATGTATATAAGTGTTTCCCATTTCGTATTGTGATACAATATGTACTACATTGTTGATTTATCCTATAATGGGTAATGTTCAAATGTTCCCATTTCTACGATGGTACAATATTTTTGAATGTCGCTAAGATATTTTGAGAGAATTGCGCATATTTTATTCTAACGACAAACAAAAGTAAAAAGCAGCAGATTCAATGCGATTTTCACAGAAAGCTGAATAAAATGCATCCTTCATCATTTGATCAAATTTTACAAATTTATGTACCATTTTATATATTTCAGATCTGTCACCAATTTAATTAATATTAATAATTGTTTATTTTATTCAGATTTGTTGACTTAAATGATTGCTTGATATTTACAAGTAATTAGATTGAAAGGCTGTCGGAATTTTTTTTATCACTTAAAATGATTGTTTTATGACTATTGTCCTGCATATTGGTGACTTGATTGTTGTTTGTTTGTGTCGATTTTTTTATTTGTTTAATTGACAGGGTTTTTTTATTTTTTTTGTATACAAAAATTTATTATTTTTCGTTGTTTTAATAGTTTTATCAGTATTTAAAGAAAGTGTGCTTTGGTATACACTATGTTTGATCATTGCAAAATTTTCATGAAATGTTTGTTTTATTTTGTACAATAAGGCTGGGAAAGAATAGTTGTGTTTCTGGTCACATGACCAAAAAAGTAAGGTAGGTAGGTCACCATTTTTTAAAATTTTTTTTTCTAAACATACCTTTTCTACTTTAGAGGTATGATTCATTCCAAATTGTTTTCACACCTTGGATTTTGGTTTTAAAAACTTAAGGGTCAGAGTTAATAAATGGGGTCAATCAGGGAACCAGACACACAATTTTTTTTTTCTGGCCTAGTAAAAACATTGGTTTATGTGCCTGCATAAATTAATTGCCTTTGTTCAATTTATTAATTTTGTGCTGTAGAAATTATAACGTTTGTTAAGTTTCATTATGTCTTTGTTGAATATTCGTGTCTCTAATGTGTAAATATCACTGTATAATGCATATGTCAACAGCAATTAATTTGGTGATAGAGTATCAATAATTATATTTACCTCAGTCTGTGATAAGTTTTGTATTGTGAAATTATAAATTTATGTGTGTGTTAAATATATATTAGCATTGCTCCCAGCTTGGATAATTGGCTATGTTTGTACTTTTGTTAAATTTGCTGAGCTACACTTTGGATAGCTGCGTTTAGCCTTTTACTAACGCTATGTTTGCTTGCTCATTACCTTATTATAATATGATTATTAATACATGTTAATCTTTCCACAGGTAATTTCATACGCTTGTATAAATGTAGGATTTTTATTTTCTCAGTATGCTTTTCCTGTTTTGTAGTTTCGCTACGTCTTTCATTCCATGAAAAGCACTTACCTTCAAATAGTAATTATCACAAGAGGTCGCTTCTTCCAGGTTACGCTGATTATATTTTTCATCATGAATGTAGAACCAATTTTTTATGTGAAAATATTAAAAGGAATGGTTGCGAAAATCTTTTTATGAAAATATTTTGTGTACTTGTACATTCATGCTGATTATCCTAAAAGTACAACTGTACCTCGTCTGTTATCTTATGCATGAACTAAGGGCCCTCCGGGGGGGGGGGAGGAGCTTTTTTCCAGGTATGTTTTAACTAAGATAGCAATTTTGAAAGTTAAATCTTTCCCTTGATTGTAAGGGAAGAGAAATTTAATTCTATTGATAGATGCAGAATTCCTTGCCGTCTGTTGAAAGACTGAAATATATATGTGTACCAATCTCAAGATACGTTAAAACTTCTTTGTTCTGAGCATCAATATTACCAGCACTAGAGATCGTCCTAGGGGGCGACGTGGGCGAAGTGGATGCCCAACTTTTGTTGACTTCACCATTCATTAAGATGAAAGCGAAAATGAAATCACACCTGATTTATCTCTAGGAGATTGTAAAGTCCTGTCAATTTCTTTAGTTATCAGTTGCGTTTAGTTTTCGACAAAGAAACAAATACCTTTTTATTACAAGCACCACGTGCACCATATTATCTCGAGCATTATTTGTATTTAAGTTTAAAAAGTGCTATCTTAGCTATGATATGTCTGTGAAACAACGCCCTGGAATATTTTGTTCTTTTTTTGAAATTTATTTCACGATTTCTTTTATTTCTCTGTGAATTCTGACACTGCCATTATCTTATCATGTATGCCTGTCCTGTTGATGTTTATCCCACAAACTGAAACCAGTAGGTGTGTTTATCTTGAACTATGTTACTATCGAAAGGATGCATAAGAATGTTTCTGGTTTCTGCCAACCCTAGATTTTTATTTTCATCGTTTTTTTCTTCTTGATGTTTTCATCTGCAAATGTTCTTTATTCTCCAAACTTACAAAAGATGTGTTTGAAAAAAATGTTTTTTTGGACGCGCTGACCTTACTTTTGTTCGCAATGTTAGCAGAAACCAGGTATTCATTTTTGGCCCCTAATCTATTTTCTTGGAAGTTTCCAGTTGCAGTATAACCCCTGAAAACTGGGCCCCTTCCGGACTGGGCCAAAGGTCCAGTTTTCTGAGAATTCAGGTTTTCAGGGAACAATTGATTGTACAAAAAAAGGACTCGAAAAATTGTCCTATTTTCAGATAATTCTAGTTTTCAGGAAGCCTGTTTTTTTTGGTTATATTGTATTTATCTTTCTTAATGTATATGTATATTTTATCGTTGTGAAGTATGGAAACTAGAAATTAGTCCATTCAAGACAATAACATGCGATGTCTCAGACAAGTTCTGTTCAGTCTTTAGTCTAACTTTCTGTAAGGCATTAACTGAATAAGTATAAAATCATTCCTAATAATATTATGTATATAGTTTATTTTTACACAAATTAAAAATGTACTGTTTAGGCTATCGTAAAACATCTGTTGGTTTGCTGTTATGCTACCGACACTATTCAAAATCCCTGACCCCAAAAAAAGTTTTTAGCAATTTTGATGAATTTTCTTTCGTTATTTGCTCCAGTTTTTCATTTTCAGTATCGGCATATAATGTAAATATGCCTACCCACTTTTATAAAAAGCCTGGAAGTACTTTATATAATCACCTTGGAAATATTTGATTTAGAAGTTTAATAATGATCAATATCTTTTATCTAATCTTCTGGTTTTATATGAAGGCTGTGCAACTACAAACAAATATTTTACGGATGGCCTGAATGTTTGTGTTTTTAAGTTAATGTATTGAATGGTATATTAATTTTGTTGACTATTTTAGCTTGACAGTGCCTTCAAGAATTTATTTATGTAATATATACAGTCAAACATGTGAATGACAGCCACCCTCAGGAAAGACAAAATGTGGCCTTTACTGATTGATGGCCTTTATTCAGAGGTCAGTTCGTTCTAAAAAGTTGATGACAGTTTTCAAAGGATAGCCTTTATTTGCAGGGTGGCCTTTATTCAGAGGTGGCTGCAAACACAGGTTTGACTGTACATAATATTTGACAACATTGAGTGGCACTCATTTGTCTTTGTTGCCATGTTTTCCTGCTTAGTAACCATTTCTTCATGTGATGAGAAAATTATGAAACTAAAGGGACACAACTCCAGATAAATGTAAAAAAAATTTACATGAAATCTTAGACAAAGTCACTTTAATGCATATATTGTTACACATATATATATAAGAATATGAAAAATACAGGATATGACTAATTTGGAACTGAGTTCCCGCCATATTTCTGGGATAATTATAATTCATGAGTATGAAAAAAGAGTATAAAATAAATCTCGACTAATTTTAAACCAAATTATGGCATATTTCTACTTTGTGACTAACGCTGAAAACATTTTTTCCTTTTATCTGAAGAAGTTAGTCAGTATGGTGAATAAAAAACCTTGATTCACATTGATTTTACATATTAGGCCGGAAAATAATAGTTGCATTTCCAGTGACCTGACCAGACAAAATACGTGGTTAAAAGTGTTCCAGAATTTTCTGGTACCTCTGGTTTTCCTTAGGTCCGAACCCTACCGTTTTTTTATTGTTTCTGAGGTTCTGATGTTAAGATTTCCGTTGTTTGAAAATTTTCAACTTTTATCCATGAAAATATAGGATAAATTGGTCGTAAAACTTTGTTTTTTTTTTTCAGTTTTTAAACATATCGTTCGTGCTTTGGAAGCACAATATGTCCCCGAATATTTTGTACTTTGGACTTTGCAATTAGGAACTGTGGGGAGCTATGTAAAATAGGATCAGTCAGGTAGCTGGAAACAACTTTTTTTCGGGTGTTATTAAAATCACTATCAAATGAAAAGAGGTTTTTATGTCTTGAAACACAAATCACAAATCTCGAATGTTGTGACTTTATTACATGAATTAGAATAAATAGTTGTGAGTGCCAGATCAATGTTATTGGGCTATTCTTGTGATTGCATTTATTATCAATGGAATATATAAACAAATAAAATTTATTTTCACTGTTTCTTTGTTTTATTATGAATTACTATAACACTAGCCAGCACTGATAGATAGGACACACTTCACACAAGACTGTATGATTAATTTGAGAAATTATAATTATATAATTCCGCTGAGCCAGGGACTCTGTAATATGGAGTACTTGACTAAGCCGAAATTCTAAACATCCACCTTGTATGTACTGGAAGAAAATCTTTGAATACACTTGGTTCATTACAAGGTGAACTTGTAATAAATTATATTCAATATATGACCAGCTTTTGGCGTCACTGATGACGTCAACGTGACGTCAGTGAAGTTCTCGTTCTTCACCCAACCTCGTCTGTTCCTCTGTGTATCTTCTTTGCTGCGATTGAACGCTCCAGTCTCGTCAGGAATTGACAACATGTCTGCATCACTTGTTTCCGTGTCAGTAGATGTATCTAGATACTTATTAGTTTGACTGAATTTCTTCCATCACTTTAAATCCTCGATTTTTTGTGCTGATCAGTTGTAAGCTTTGTAAAATGCAAGAATTAATTCAATTAATTTATTTTTGTTATTCAAAGAACCTAGTTGTGTTAGTGGATGTTTAGTAATTCGAATGATTCTCACACTGTTTAACTTGATGAGAAATCAATGGTACATGCATGCAAGCTGAGTATTTATGAGCTGAAACTCGAAAAATCAATGAATGCGGCACATCATATTTGCAACACCTATATAAAATTGTTATTTAATATTTTTACATGAAAGATACCATGATCCATGAATAGCGCTTTCATTTTAAGAACGAATGTTTCGTCAAACTTTCACAAATTAAAAGAACCAAAAAGTTGGTAGTTTGTCCTTAACATACTGTTGTATTCAATGCCTACCGATCACTATACTCGTATTTTCACCGGATGATTGATATTTGCTGAACTGCATTAAACTGGAAAGTCTCCCAATGATGTTGGCTGTTAGTGCGACATTAAATGACAAAAATCATCAGAGACAAGTACAAGAGATGGGTTATTTTACATGAATGAGTACTCCCGAAAAAGTATTTGTAACCACGCCTTCACTTTCAGATAGGGTGACTCTGCTACATCCAGATATGCACTTGATTGTAACACTATCCCATTTTACAACGTTTGACAATGTATTCAAGGAAAAACAAAAATGGCCAGGAAAGTAGCTTCTTCTTTGTATTGTATAGTATGTCACCGCTACTTCGTTGATATATATCCCATATTGTGAAAAGGTTACAATTTCAACACAAATATTTGCGTCGAACATGTAGACACCATCTACCGGCACTGTGAAGATGCCGTTCTTGTTATTATAAGAATCGTCATAATTAAGACGGACAGAGCCGAACACGATCGTATCATTATCAGACATTGACTTTACTTCCGCTTTATGACTAATAAAAGCGATTGCTGGTGTCATCTTAGATTCTGAAATCGGTAAAGATATCATGTAGTGTTTTATGTGTATTTGGACCATGGGAATGTTTTAATTCATGGGAAAGGGAACATTAATGAGCCATAAAACAATCAAATGATATCATATAATTGAATCTTGTTGCCAATTTTCCAAATTCTATTTCTTTTATTCAAGAATTACTTTCATTTTTGTTGCATAGGCAACCATAGCTTTTATGAAACTGTTCATTCTATAATTATTATTAGCATATACAGTGTCATGAAAGCCATGGTTGCCATAGCGACAAAAATGAAAGTAATCTTTGAATGTAAGAAACTATTCCTATCAGAATTCGAACGTTAGTGAAGACAGCTACCCTACTTTTTTCTCAGAATTTATAAAGGATGGAAATTTGACACTGTTTTGTATTACTGAATCATGATAATTAAAAATAATTATTGTACATGTTAAATTTCTGAATCAATACCCAAAATATTCAAATGACTATAACATGCATTATAAAATTAACATATCATAGTCACTTTATGTATTCGGGCCTTCAAAACTAGCTGACTTGCCAAAATTAAGAAATAATTATCTAAGACAATTTCTACGAAAGAGCACATTTGAGAAATGTAACATCCTGCAGGTTCTTCTCAAACAAAACAAAAATAAGAAGAAAAAACATACACATACCTCCGAGTTTTGTAATATTTTCGGCGAACTTTTTAATGACATCTAAATTATTCATGTTCACGTTCGACATTTCGTCATCCAGTGCAGTAACTTTAATTAGAGCAGCTCCTAGTTCGTCCTTTAGCGTTTGAATTTCTTGCTTGGTATCTTCACGTTCTTTCGTCGCAACATTCAATCTATCTGTGACCTTAAGTAGAACATCATCCATTTCCTCTTTAATTTTTTCCACAAATATTTGTAGCCTTATTAACTTTTCTAAAGTTTGTTCTTCATAATGAAATTTGGAACAAGATTGTTCCTGTTGGAAAGCCACATTTGAGCTGAACAGTAGAACGAACACATAAGCAATCATTTTAATTTTTGTATTCTAATGTTTGCAAAATTCTCAAAGAATGAAACAATATTACCGTGCAGTACTCTTTTATACAGATCTAGAGGTAACATTTATACTAACAAGAACTTACTTAAGGCGTAAAGAAAAAAATCCTGGTTTCTGCTAATCCAACCGATCCTATTTTTCTGTTGACCATAAACTTCAGTTTAGTCTCGGTTATTTTTTTCTTGTCGATTTTTTCATTTTCCAATAAACTATTTCTTCTTACTCCGAGACGTATTTAAATAAAATTCTGCCGAATTACCTACCTATATTTCAGGGGATGTCAACCAGATATATCTTTTTGCCTAATAAAAATGACTCATTCAAATATTTAATAAATCTAGATTGTCAGATATATTTGCCAGACATGCATGAAATAATTAACATCTTCCTAGTTTCATTACGTGTTTGCTACGCAAAGCCAAGAAAATAAAAAAAATGGGGTGACCTTAAAATGCTTATTTATTCTTTGGCAGTTTACAAATCAGCGGAGAATCGCTCATACCTACGCAATGCAAATTTATAATTATGCATTTGTAAAAATATCTTCAAAGATGCTGAAGTGCATTTTGTTCATTTTTTCATCACGTTTTCTGCAATGTTTGATTCTGACCTTATGTCATACATAACCTTCTTTATGTATTCTACGCGTTATCAATATTTGTCCATTCAAATCAAAACAAATAGAAAATAATAAACGCGGATAATTGATACAATTTATAGTCAATATATTCATATGACCGATTTATCTTTCTTAATCCAAATGTGACCATAACGGGGTTGAGTGAATCTCTAGTGTTTGTCCTACATTTTAAGCCAATCAAA
The DNA here is from genome assembly GCA_008271625.1 of Lutraria rhynchaena. Classification (NCBI taxonomy): domain Eukaryota; kingdom Metazoa; phylum Mollusca; class Bivalvia; order Venerida; family Mactridae; genus Lutraria; species Lutraria rhynchaena. Next base: position 1,940,279 of record VIBL01000004.1, on the reverse strand, counting down.
TGGCTCTAACTTTCCAAATTAGTATAGCCCAATTATCGTTATTTCTTTGATAGTTACCTTAAATCTGAGACCATTGTACACATTATACACATGTGTACAATGATCTCAACTTAAATACTTCAATTCATTTTACGACACATTTTTGAAATTTTTGTAACAGTTGTGGCCCTTTTTGAAAATAGAAAAAAAATTCATGCAGACATTGCATGGTGATCAATATTTTACTTTATTAAATTAGATTTATACAGTGTTATTGCATCTTTTTACTAAATGTTTTCATTAAAATGGATCTTTTTTCTTTAATCTTTGAAAAATGGGCAATTCCCATAGACTTCAATGCAACTTAAAAGGGAAAATAACTCAGAGGAATGTCCTGTTGTTTTTTTTAAAAATCTCACGGTAAATCATTTTCTGTCATGGAAACCAATAAAAATCATAAACGATTCCAAAACACATCCGCTCCATTTTGAGACAAATGATTTTGGGCATTAGGGGGGGGGAGTAATACCCGTAGGAACTGGGTTTCCGTGATTTTTATACCCGTACAGACGTCATTTTCCGGTCGCGACAGGTCATACCCTTCTATGAAAATTTGACAAAGAGCCGATTTTCCTCCATATGCGGAGAAGTTGACGGTTCCTTGAGGAAGGGTAAGAATACTGGTTAGAATACAATCCAGGAAACCTGGTAAGGTGAACCAATCACCGAATATATGACTGAAAAAAGAGTTGAAACATGGCGTCAAACCCCAGTGACAATGTCACCTAATAACAAAACAAATTAACTTATAAATATCATGAAAAAAGCTAAGACAAAACATTGTACACATTTAAATGCTACTTTTCAACAAATCCGGTACTACATACAACTTCAACACTTCAAAGAATTCGACTATTTTGTATATATTTACCAATAAACGTCTCTTCTAACGATATTTCAGTCAAATACAAAAAAATGGCTCCGTTGTCAAAATGATGAATTGTAATTTAGTATAGTAAATATGAAAAAAAGCTTGACAGAGCATAAGTTACATATATCTCACATATAATAGCGTAAATTTTAGCAAAAAAAAAATTGGATATGTTATAATTATGAACAAAGTACTTGAAAACAGGAATGTAAAATTACATGCATTTTGTGTTCATCATCTTTGCTATGTACGAATTACTCCGATACTCATTTTAGTCCATTCCATTATTTTTTTACAATTCAAACTTCAGTTCATTCGTATGTATGCAGAAATATTTCTCTTGTCGGTAAATAAAAAGCGCAGTTTTATCACCGGCAAAGAATTACAGGTTTCAAATGTCCTTGTAACAATTAAGAGCCAGTCATTACAATCATCGCCGATTCTCACCAGGTTCCTTATCTACAGAACGTGTCAGGCTTCCTGCTGCCAAGAAATGACAATGATAAAAACAGATATCAGTTTTTGCAGAATTTACGGATGTTTTCAATAGCGTTTTAGTAAAAATACCAGCAACCAGTTAATCGAATAAGTATTCGTGGATTTTGAATTATACTAACCATGGTCAATGCAAGTATCTGCAATGTTCTCCACTAAAATGATCAGCGGTGGCTAAGATTGTCTAAGACATAAAATCTTTAACCAAATCATTACGGAGATTATGAGCCGCGCCCAGAGTTCGAATTCCTAAACACGAGATCCGTAGGCTTAATGCTCTAAAAAGGAGCCGGGTGGGTGGACGACGCGATAAGCATCTAAATTAAGTACAGTCGTCATTTTTATTACGCCAATAATATGTTTCACCAGTATTTGTACACAAACTAAGATTTCGAGCCATTCTTGGTAAATAATTAATGAGTGTCTATTTGATCTTTTTAAAGCACTTGTATATAACAATTTCAATCAATAACGCGACCATTCCAACGAAAATTCCGATACAGCAGACATAGAAGGCACTTTGTACATCCTCCAGTGATATAGGTTTGGCCTCGGTAACAACATTCCTGTTACAAAAATTCGCCTTCGGCCACCATTTTTGTTTCCATATTTGGAGAAGTCCGCTTTCTTGTATCTTCATAAGTCTGCAATATTTTGAAATTCTTTTAAATTGTAAGCCAACTCAGAGCGAAATCAATGGGTTAAATGTCACACCAACTGTCATGGTCATGACAAGACTTTTCCATTCATAACAGCAGAGAAAAATCGCTGGGGAGAGCTACTAAAATTTATTTTCAATTTCGAAACATCTCTATACATCACGTGGTATTTGGATTCTGTAAACGAATATACGAGCAGTTTGTTCGACACCTTTGTTTTATGACGTTACACTGGAAGTAGATTATATTTGCAAAACATGGACTTCATTCGTGTAAAGATAAACATTCTTGTCAGCTTTCTAAAGTAAATTACGATCAGATATTACAATTTTACAAGTTTAATGAACTTACTGCTCAGAAAATAAGGCTTCATGTGGAGAATTGTTAGTAAATCCAAATGCGTATTTTGAGGGCATGAACTCCTCCTTCGTTGACATAAGATCACATTCAGTCAACATTTCGAGTTCGATCGAAGTCTTGTCACCTGTGATAAAAAGCCCAGTTTCCAGGAGTTATTAAAGTAACGATGTAGTAAAAAACATTTCCAAAAGTTATTAGAGTAAGGTTGTGGATAAAACCCCATTTCCAGAAGTAATCAAAGTAAGGTTGTGGTTAAAACCCATTTCCAAAAGTAATCAAAGTAAGGTTGTGGTTAAAACCCATTTCCAAAAGTAATCAAAGTAAGGTTGTGGTTAAAACCCATTTCCAAAAGTAATCAAAGTAAGGTTGTGGTTAAAACCCATTACCAAAAGTAATCAAAGTAAGGTTGTGGTTAAAACCCCATTTCCAGAAGTAATCAAAGTAAGGTTGTGGTTAAAAACCCATTTCCAAAAGTAATCAAAGTAAGGTTGTGGTTAAAAACCCAGTTTCCAGAAGTTATCAAAGTAGGGTTGTGGTTAACACTGCTGAATACGCGTTTGTCTTACACACCAGTGGATTTTATCAACTTTGAGAAATGATTACGCTTCAACCGAGGGAGCCAGTGTTTATATTATATATTATGTAATACGAATGTACGAATTAACTGCCCGCCAGTGTATAACGATATTCAAACTTATGAAACCTTATACATTTGGATAAATACATGTACCAGTCTCTTACCTTAATATCGCTTCATGTCATTTCAATTTGAAAACAGAAATTACAAAAAAAAATTAGCGCAGATATACAAAAATACTGACATTTATTTGAATTCAGCTTGATTATGTAGCAAAACCTTCCCGCACTAATAATGCTGGTATTGCTGTAAATCACCTGTTGTGAATGAATCGTTGATTTCACAACTTTAGGTGCATACCATGACTTTTTGCAAAGTCCTCATTATTTGCTTGTATTTTTTTTAAAAAAAAGTTCATTCTTGTTACCTATCCATACAAAGCCACCATCTCTAACTTTCTGTAATTGTTCAGATAAATTAACGCTCAGTACACCGGGATCAGAACGGTTAAACTCGACCATAGTATCACCCACGGAACGGAATGTTGGGTTCGTGGATGTCTGAAAATGCAAAAAAGCGTGCCTAACACAGAAATAGAGTGCTATAATTTGTTACTTCATTGACACTATCATTATCCCACGTCATAAATTATATAGCGTTACTTTGCACATGAATCACAATACTTGAAATTAAATATGTTGTTATTGAAATTGCATACCCTCAAAATCATTTCCCAAGATGTTCCACCAAGAGTTCCCCATTTATATGTTCCTTTCAACTCCAACATCTCAGCCAGTGTATTAAATGGAGGTACTTCTTTGGTAACAGTAAGAAAAGCTATCAGGTTCCCGCAGTAAGTTCCCACTATGATGATACAAAATATCCACCAGAAACTAACAATAGTTCGTCCACTGGTGGACGCAGGCAGATGGACACCGCCTGCAAAGGAAGAAACACGCGATAATGGCCTGGATTGTGAATGCCACAGGCCCACTCTAAGGTTAGCAACAAAATAATCAAATTATAGAATGCATGACATGGGCGTTTAAACGTACTAATATTGTTTCACTGCTTGTTTACTAGTACAAATCATTGTCTCTGGGTAATTTACCAGTACAAACCATTGTCTCTGGGTAATTTACTAGTACAAATCATTGTCTCTGGGTAATTTACCAGTACAAATCATTGTCTCTGGGTAATTTACTAGTACAAATCATTGTCTCTGGGTAATTTACCAGTACAAACCATTGTCTCTGGGTAATTTACTAGTACAAATCATTGTCTCTGGGTAATTTACCAGTACAAATCATTGTCTCTGGGTAATTTACTAGTACAAACCATTGTCTCTGGGTAACTTACCAGTACAAACCATTGTCCCATGATAACCTACCAGTACTATCCATTGTTCCATGTAATCTGCCTGTACTATCCATTGTCCCCGGGTTATACCTACTATTACAAACCTGTTCCACTATATATGCTGAGTAACAGTCTACTTCACATTTTAGCTTGGGATCTAATCCCTTCCGGAATACTACACCATTGAAAACTTGCAACATTGGTCTACCCCATGTTTAAGATATCATTTACAAACTATTACCTTGGCATAATAATGCCCCATATAAGTACCAGAATGCACTGGGCAATGTGTGAAGACCCCACTTTCTCGCTCTTATTCTTGCACTTTCAGTATTCCAGTAGAATGGATTATTTTTCTCTAAGACGTATGTTAACATCGTCATCACTATTAACACTACCCCTAAAATATAAGGTAGATTGGTGCAATGAAATAAGAATAGTTTGTGTTCATAAAAGATGAACCGTTTATGGACATAATTGTCTATATAAGTATAAAATAATGCGGGTGATATTTTGTTCAATCAGAGGCAATTTTTATTCTATTAATGTTAGTTCTTTGTTGAGACCAGCTTTCAGAGCTAAAATGTTGGCCTTAAATTTACGATAGTTCTCAATACCATGTATGAGGAAATATTGAAAACCAGTCCGGAAATAAGCGATCATTGAAATAAGGTGGTTTTAATATCGAGGTTGTAAAGTTTTGATGTTCTCCGGAAATAACCGAAAATAACCGAAAGTCCTCATAAGGAAATAATAAACATACCGATTGATACAAGAACCTCCCATTTCAGTGGGTCTAGCAATTTGCGCCATTTTCTTGCATTTGGGTTCTGTTTTTTGAAAATAACAGAAACATACTCGTAGTAGAATGGTATGCTAAAGTCCATTACTTGTCGTCTCTCGGGCTGGTCCGATAATGGCGCGGCTGTTATATCAACCTCCTTCAAAATGAGAACATTAGAATGAAATATTTTTTCTACGTAGAAAATTTCAATGAGTGGAAAAATAACATAATTTCGATATGCAAATTTTGTTGAATAATAATCTGACAGATTATAATTGTTGTCAAAATCATTAATGAGTGGATATAGATTAAGATGGAAAGGTTGTACAGGAGTAAATGTTGATTCGTGCAGTTCATGTTCCACTAATGAAACTAGCATTTACCTGTCGCTGAAGTTGGCCAACAAGACCGTTGAAAGTTAGATTATCCTTACTGGCATAGGCGCCCCATAATCCATCAGCAGGGTTTGTCAGCTTATACCTGAAAGTTGTATAAACGCTTTCTTTGTCATTGAATTTTCACTGGTGTTTAACGTCGCACCAACAGCTTGGACCATTCGGGAACTTTCCGGCTTTAACAGAGGGGGAAGACCCAAAGCTTACACAGTGACTACACCTGGTTTGAAACACTGAGCTTCTGTAAGCTTACTGGACTGAAGTTTTACAGTATTTTAAGTTTCATATTAAAAAATCTTTAACCGGGCTGGGCAAACTTTATACAATACCTGCCGACAACTTACGTAAAATTGAGAATTCGTGAAAGTTCATCCAACAGGTCTATACAGAAACCCTGATATGTAACAGTTCCATTCACAATCTTCTCCATGACAAACGGCGCATACTGTCGTGATGACATGAAGATGAAAAATCGAAACAATTGAATACTACATTTTATGTACATGCGTAAATAATTACTTTGACAAACATGAATACATATACATTCGTTTGTTGCCACCTCCGAATAAAGTCACCTTGTGAATACAGGCCATTCTTTGAAAAACTGTCATTGATTATTTAGAATAAACTGACCTCTGAATATAGGTCATCTGTCAAAAAAGCCACATTTTGATTTTTTTAAAAATATTTTTGCCTACCGGTGATTGTTTAAGATGTGATGATTTTTCGACATTTTCGGCTGGACTTTGATTTCGTGGTCAAGCTTACTCGCGGAATCCTTGAAAGTAAATCCCCCCAAATTTGAGGGATCAATGTCTTTGTGAGTTATTACAGGATATGTGCTTCATAGTATATTTCGCCCTAACAACATATAGCATGTACAAATAGGAGCGTATACCATTGCTATACATGTACGTCTACGTGTACATCATTCTGTACACTTAATAAATTGAGGGATTGTTATTTTGATAATAATTATTCCATTTACCGTCAATGTTGATATTAAAAAGTCCTTTTGATTGTAGCCATAGTTAACATTAGGAAATATGTTTGTCTCTAAAACCACGTGATCACATCTGTCTATGTATCCAATTCTGTTAAATTGACGTCCTTTTGTCGTCCACAGCAGAGTCTCAATGATATAACCCAGACATTTACTTCTGGTTGCCTGTAGGAAACAAACCAGTGTACAGATTACATCACCAGAAAAAAATCGTACCCGTTTTATTTCAGATATAGTGATAACTGGTATAAAATTTAACTGACTAAAATGCATCAAAATGTTCAAGTCTTCAGCAACTTTTGTCCAAATTACATTCAATTTTATACAGTAAAAGGCCTGAAAATCGGACCTTTACCGGACTGGGCCAAAAGTCCGGTTTTCTGAAAATTTTGGTTTTCAGAGAACTTTTGATTATCAAACAGAAATAATGGGGCTTGAAAAATCGTCCGATTTTCAGAGAGTCTGGTTTTCTGAGAGTCTGGTTTTCAGGAGTTATACTCTACTTTGTTAGGATTTCAACTTCCGGTGCATCGCATTCAAAATCAATCGGTGTCAAAAGCAACATAAGATGCAGGATACAACATTGATACCGTTTTGCAGCTTATATTTTCTGCAATATTAATTCATTCTAAGCATCATGTCGTCTTTTGACAGACAAAAGAACTATATATTTGATTCCAAAATTAAAGAAAGAAGAATTATGACCTACGTCCTCAATGCGATCTATAACAGCTGTTGGGAAGTGAACATCATCTTCTAGCGGATATAACTTATGGACTTCGTATATGATATCATTTAAAACTGCCACGAAAGTCTGTAAATACATGTATATAAAAAGCTATATGACATAACATTTATCCTACAGGACGTTGATTCTGTTCCAACATTTTTATCTGTTAAAGATAGAAGGTAGGCCGCGGCCGTGGTCCAGTGGTTAATGCGTTGGATTTGTAACCCGGCGATCCGGGTTCGAATCCCGGTCGCGGCAGGTCATACCCTTCCATGAAAAATTGACAAAATGTCGATTTTCTCCACATGTGGAGAAGTTGCTGGCTCCTTGTGGAAGTGTAAGTTAGTACTGGTTAGTATACAGTCCAGGAAAACTGGTTAGGTGAACCGGTCTCCGTATATAACAGAACATTTGTTGAAAAACGGCGTTTAACTCCATTGATAATAAGTCACATAAAAAGATAGAATGCCATATTTATAAAAATGTTGACCACAGATCAAATAAACACGCCAATCAGTGGGTAGGTAACGACCTGTCTGAATGGCTGATTCAGAAAATATGACAGAGATTTATTAACTGCTTATTTATCCAAAAACTGAGACAATAAAAAAACACCATAACACCACCACCATCTCTAAAAACATAGGGTCGGTAAAAGAAAAAAATCAAATATATTTTTGTAAGTTCGGTTATAGGTTCGTATGAAAATGACAATAAAAAATGGCCGAGCCCTAAAACACTCTAGGATCGGTCCGGTCAGTTGAAAATAGGAACTGTTTTTATTTTACGCCGAACATGTTTCATAAATAGTTAAAAAGTAAATTTTATGAATAAATACACATACTTTTATTTTCTTTTGTGATTCTATTGTCCAGAGACTACGAAAACGTCGCTACTTTAACGCTTTATACTTTGTATTTATATATGATTTGTCAGAACACGGAAGCAATGCGTATCCTCTGGTTAAAAACATTACCTGTTAGGCAAATGTTTAGGGGGGTTTGTCTTACCTTAGATGAAATAAACTCAGTTGGTATGGCAAGAACTGCAACGTTGTCAAGGTTACTCGCATGTTCTTGCAAATTGCTGGCGATACACTTGCAGTATCCATAACTCACAACCAACCACTTAGAAAACTTCTTCATCAATGTTTTCCTGCCCTGCGCCGACTTGTCAAATTGATTCGCCTATAATTATTCTTAAACATTTTGATGTTATGACATGGCAAGTGGCCAACCAGTCTGTGAATTGTAAGCATAGACAATTAGAATAAACTTGTGTTTTTGTGTGAAATGTAAAAACCTTACTGAAAGCCGTATTTTGTTGGGTTTGACGTCGCATCAACAGCCAGGGTAGAAGAGACCCCACAGGCGTAGAATCTGGGTAGAACCAATTACCCTCTGTTGTCGTTGAAGAGTACTATTCATTTTTTTAATAATTTCAGAACGTAATTTGCAATTTTAAAACGAAAACATCATTAATTTTGATGAAGCAAGTTGCAATTTTGAAATGATTTTTGATAAAGGTTACAACACACTGTTAATCACATTTCTGACTTTCAAATAACTAATCATTGCACGCCACGGGTCTTTCTCCACTGTTAAAGCTGGAAAATATTACCCTGGCTGTTGGTGTGACGTTTAAACCAGAGAAAAAAAACAATGAAATTAATGTATATATGATTACAAACCGTCTGAAATATGATTTCCGTGTAGTTCGGTCGACACAAAATTACAATGTTCATCTTAGAACTGGATTGTTCCTTCTCCACTCTTGCTTCATAGATTTTATGAAGCAATTCATTAATGTTGTCAACATGTTCAACATTAAACATAACAATCATTACCCGTTTCTGCGACAGCATATCAACAAATCTAGATGTTTCATGCTCTGCAAAAAAACCCACAGACTTATGAAAGTATTTTTTTCAAAGTTTACGTATGTTTCACATAAGAAAGTATCTTGTTTAAATTTTACGCATGCTTACAACACTTTAATTATTAGTGATGTACTGGTTGACAGTTAACTTATACATAATATACATGGAAAATAACCAGATTTTTGGCATTTTTTGCTGGTACATGATCGCCACAAAAAACTGTCAGCTTTTCCACGTATATAATAAGTGGTATGAGACGAATGGCCTACGACGCAATACATTGTATATCCAATCAAAGCGACACAGAAACCATGCGCCGCGCCAAAGGTTCGAATTCACAGACCCAGGATCCATTGACACAATGCGCAGCCTTTTTGAGCGGAGTAGATTTATTAAATAGATTGTTGCAAATATCAGTACATGGACGCAATTACATATGAAGACACGACTCAGACCAATCAAGGACAATGGGATGGCTAAATCCGGAAATGCCGTAAATAATGAAATGCCATACATAAACAATACCTCTTTGCATATATCACTAGCAAAAAATCCGGAATCTATTAGACAATTGGAGAAATGGAGAATAGTCATAATCGGAGAAAACAACAACAGACCAAAGCACGGACACTTTGTTTGTTTGTTTGTTTGTTTCCTGAGAGCCACTCACATTTGTCTAATCATTGACCCTCTCCATTCTTTTTGCTTGAACCCTTTATTTTTTCCCATTAAACTGATAACTAGATTGTGAAGGGCATCGCATTAGCTAACATATATGAATATATTTTTTCCAATTATTTTCCTATGTCAACATTGGTGATCACGCCAATGATATAAATCTATACAATTCATCTAATACCATACACATTGACCCGATTGATCAAGTTGAACTAATATATCATAACAATGTCCAAGTGATATTATTGGAGACTATTACAACCAATCGTGACAAACGGATTCTGGTGAAGCTAATTATCCCGAGTATCTGTTTATATAGATATAATTGATATTTGTAGCGACCAAAGATCAAACAAACACGCCATTGGGAATTATGTATCAAATTACCATGTTTGCTAGTGACGGCAATTTTTAATCATAAACCAATAGAAAGCTGATTACATTGAAATTGAAAATCAATCAGTAAATCGGGGTCATTAAGCCGTTAGTACATTATTGACATTATAAAATGATATTTTTATCATTATGGATTAAAGAATCATGGCGTTTCCGATATGAATTTTGGCCGTCTATCGCGCATGACGGAAGAAGTGCCTTCATTTTTAAGTTAAAACATTTTAAGACCACGAGTCTCTTTTGTATCTAATGGTACGGATCGTTGTTTTTTTCTTTTGGTAAAAAGATATGTGAGGAAAGTTGTCTATGAATACTTTTAGTTCAAACAATTCCCATCTAAAACAACCGAGAACTTTTGGAAAGTTTTATTGCATTTTGACCGTTTTGAAAGCATCAAAATATGGCTCGATTCGAGAAGAAATCGCAAGAGGTCAATGGGCCAATGAAAAGATACATGGAAACATCAAAAACATATGTTATTCAATAGTAATGTTGTACATGTAATTCAGGGGTTGCATTGAGTGAAAGATTCCGACAAGTTATCCTATTAGAGTCACATGGTTCCCCTTACTGAATAACATACCCGTAATATCTAAATAATGTCTCCGTGTTATTGTAAACCCGCTTCTACGTATAAATTAGAGTTTATTTAAAAAATAAGTAACCTAAGCGTATGGAACATAGCTTAACACAATGAACGACCATCATGGCACAGTACCTGGTCGTGAAGAATATTCTTCATTAATACGTAACCTTCTTCACGTATTAGAAACAAGAAAATGTGAAAATTGATGCCATCTGGTTTGCTTAAAATGAAGGGCAAAGGACTATTTTTTTTCTTTTCATTTTAACGCTTTAAGTTTGTTAGATTTGTATTTCTTGTAACGTAAGGATTCACGTTTTTACTGCAAACGTCGCTGAGATGTATTTGGCTAAATGTATTTAAATAACAAAGTATGCAAACACATGTCTTAGAGATCAGTGATAAACTAGCTACTTGTTTTTGCACTATTTAATTGAGAATGACATTTACCTGTAGCTGTTTCGTAAAATATTATGACATGTTTCCATGACAATGATAAAACCACTGACGTCAGCATTTTTGGTACGAGAACGTCCATCCCTTCGTTTCTTTGAAAAAGAAAAAAGTACCACAAAGGTTGAGTTGAAAGTGGTACTAAAAGTATTTATACTATTACTGTTATATATATTTATCAGGCTAATAAAACTAATGGCACAGTTTAAAATATACTCAAAAAGCAGATGAGACATTGCAATACATACAGACTTCAGTATTTGATTAACAGAAGGAAAGGTGTTGAGAAACATTCTCTCAAAATATATTCATGCACAGTTGTAAAAAGTTGGAACGCAGTTCGCAGTTCGCGATTCGAATTGCGAACTGCGTTCCAACTTTATACAATTATACATACATGTCTATCACTTCTAGCACCTAGACTTCCATATGGCAATCACAAGCAATTGTAATGGACCTGTGATGGTACATAGCAATAAATTCTATTTAAAACACCCAAATTACATTAAATGAAATACATGTCACAGAATGCGACTCCGTTCAAATATATATATTCAATAGGAAGGCGTACAGCTTTTCATTTCAGAGAAAGCGCAACGCCTTCACATAGCGCAGAATTATAAAACAAAAGGGAAGAAAGGTTCTAAAAGATGTTTGCAGTTGTTTCAGGTATATATATTATGTTACAAAATAAGAAAAAACTTTAGCTTATAGCCTCGTTATTAATTTTGACTTTACTGTTTTGAAATCTTTTTTATGTTGAAGCTTCTCCTATATTTTTGACATTTGAAACCGTCAACCATTTTGTAAAGATTGCATTCACAACGAGTTTTCAATATTTAGGCCTAACCAAAATAAAAGTTTGTTTCCGGTTACATGCCCCCAAAAATATAGGTATGTAGGTAGGGATGTTTTTCTTTTACGTTTTTTACATATATCGGCAACACTGTTGTGAAAATTACAATATAACACTAAGATTTCGATGCCGTGAAAACTTTTGAATTGGCAGGTAAAAGATCGGTCGGTCGGGTAACCGGAAACAAACCTTTTTTAGGCCTTAGTCTATTCAAAATATCTCCATACCTGCTGTTTGTACAGTTTATATTTGTTGCACAGTATGGATTTACTGACCGGGACTGCGAACTGTAGTCTTTATCGCAAATTTGCGACTTTTTGTCATAATGATCTCCGACTGACTTATTATTGGACTGAAAGTATGGCAAGTTATTGCTAAGTGAGACAAACTGAATTTATACAAAAGCTCAGCATACAATGCCTCATTCAATAATAACAACAACAAAAAAAAACATGACATGCCCACAAGTTCAGTAGCAATAAGCCAATCTGAACTATAGTTATTGAACGGAACCCAATTGTTTGACGGCGCCGCAAGCACACACACTCGTTCCCAACCAGGAGGTGCGACGTTAAACTCCGGAGAAAAAATACATACTCAGTAATTGTTTTATGTGAAAAATAACTTAGTATACTTATTATCAATATGAAGCGGCTGTTGTAGTCACCTCAAAACATTTCCGATCAGTAAAACCTCACATTGCGACCACCTCAATAGTACGATGTAACTAACACTTATTTTCAGACCGGCTTTCAATAACTCCTATGATTCAAATTACGACCAATTAGTCCCGAAGTTTGCCTCATTATCGAGGTTTTACTGTACTTACGGCTTGTAGTATCCCTCCTGTATGACCCCACTTAATTAGTTTCTTATTCCGCGGTGTTAGGAGTCGTCTAGATGATTCATCTAATATAAGATTGTCATCCAACAAGATTATTACATCAATTGACTCATTTTTGTCGAGTATGTGTACTGAAAAAGACAATCACACTCAAAATCATTTCCAGAATTGCGCTGCATAAAAAAACAGAAATTAAATTTTATTTCTCCAATTTTCTTCCGGTATGCAAGATTCTAATTTAGATTTTTAAAACTGAAAATAGCATTTCTACTGTCTGTTAATCGAAGACTTTTGACCGAAACTTCTTCATCTCCGAAATAAGGTATTTTGTTGATTATGATTTTTATGATCTTAATCATACAATACTCTCTCGACTTATTCGATGTGAGTATATACTCGTATTTTATGGACTGAAATCTCAGCCAATTAATTTGAGAATGAAATAGAAATTTAAATTTAGAACCCGATCTCAAATTTTATAACCTTACGGCTGGGTCATTATTTGCATGTTTTTGAGTGGTAACAAGAATATCAGGGTCCGAAGTTATAAAACTTGAGATTTATTTTTCAATCTCAAATCTCATATTTTTTGTTTTCAATATTCTAAAGTTGATAATACTAAAAATTTATCAATTTTTTTATCCAAGCCAATTAATGAAAATATTTACTCATATTTATCACAAACATACATATGATTCCGAAATAGGTTGAGAACAAAAGTGAGATTTCAGTATTGAGATTAAACTCAAGTTTTACAAACACGAGCACAAGAGCTGTACAGAATATTACTTATTACGTGAAACTTTTGAATAGACTTTATGGCAATAAATAATTCAAAAAAGAACAAAATCAATATTAATATCAACAACCTGTATTATACAACTGGTACAACTCTTTCATGTCGATAATGTAAAGGTCAGAGGTGACATTATGGCCGATTTCTAGTATGGAATGAGATTGTATGCACGCATTGTCTTGAGCCAAAACACCTGGAATGAAATCAACTATATTAGAACAAAACACCTGGAATAAAATCAACTATATTAGAACAAAACATCTGGAATAAAATCAACTATATTAGAACAAAACACTTGGAATAAACTCAATTATATTAGAACAAAACACCTGGAATAATCTTAACTTTATTAGAACAACACACCTGGAATAAAATCAACTATATTAGAACAAAACACTTGGAATAAACCCAATTATATTAGAACAAAACACCTGGAATAATCTTAACTTTATAAGAACAAAACACTTGGAAAAAAATCAACTATAAAAGAACAAAACACTTGGAATAAAATCAACTATATTAGAACAATTGAATAAGAATAAATGTTATCGAAAGCATTCAAATGAAAATCAATGCAGAAGGAAGGAATTTTGAGGAGATAAAGGTCATTGATGCATAATTAAAGATAAATATATCTAATGAACAATAGACACGACACCCTGGAGCTGATAATTACAGTTGTATGTAGGTTGTTCAAAGTCAATCTTGAGGATACTTCGTATAACGTCGCTCCTCATAATTGCCTGATAATTATTGCCACAGGGAGTTCGTTATATTTGTTTAAATAGTTTAATCATCTAAACACAGAGTTCTTAATCAAAGATATTTATACACAGTATAACCCTTGAAAATCGGACTCCTTCCGACTGGGCCAAAAGTCCGGTTTTCTAAGAATTCCGGTCTGCAGAGAACTATTGATTACAGAAGAGAGAAAACGAGACTACAAAAAATCGTCTCATTTTCAGGGAATTTCGGTTTTTAGGGTTTAAACTGTATAAATATTTTGTTTGGTTATCTTTTATCGAATGCATGGAAAATATTTAAAGGTGAGCGTGGTGAAGGGTACAGTCATGATAGTAAAACTATAGACATATAACGGTACAATTTTACTCACCGATGGTCAAATATTTTCCATGGCAATCTCCAGTCGCAATTATCGACAAAAATATAATTATCACATGCAAAAGAAACATTTTCAACACTTCTAAAAAAATCCGTAACAGTCATACATCAAAAGTATATTACGTTCTCCACATGTACTTGCAGCCGTGGACACTAGCTTTTTCCTGATGTTGTGAAAATGTTAACACATCTACAACTTAATATAATATTTTTTCTACGCTTTAAACACCATACACGCACAACAATTTTTCACATTTCATTTATTTTTTTTTATAAAAACATCGACGTTGACTTTATTTGTCGAAGTTTTATTGCACAAAATAATATGTGCATTTACTAAGACATATATTTTCCTCCAGTATGAACTTCTGTTTGATAAAGATACAGCACAATACAGTTATAATGAACACTGTGTGACCCAAATAATCTTTATCCAAATTTCACTATATACACTACATTGAAATAAGGAAGCAATTTTTCACTACAACTGATTCTTCACTATATCCGATTCTTCAATACGACTGATTCTTCAAAATAGCTGATTCTTCACTTCATCCTATTCTTTACTTTATCCGATTCTTCACTGTATTCGAGTTGAATATAATCGTGTTTCACGTCATATTCTTTCAAAAATAATAAATAAATTAAACTAATTTTAGAATCAAATTAAGTAATAAATAAATACATGTAGATCTACTTTCCAATGTCCAGAATCACGTCCCATATCACTATGAAACAAATTTTATTATACGTTAGTCATTATATAAAAAATCCCCATATAAATTTATTCTACATAAATTGACTTTCATTGTACATCACATTGAAATAAGGAAGCAATTCTTCGCTACAACTGATCTCCTTTCCAATGTTCAGAATCACGTCCCATATCACTATGAAACAAATTTTATTATACGTTAGTCATTAGATAAAAAATCCCCATATAAATTTATTCTACATAAATTGACTTTCTACAGAGAATCGCTCTGATAGAAAATATTGTAGAATCGTTTCATTAAGGAATGGTAAACAATAGTCATAGTATCGGATATCTTACACTTCATTGACCTATTGATTGATCACCAAGTAGTACGGACATTCGTAAGAACCGAACTTTAAATCAACCCATGTGTTCATTATGCCTGGAATTGCTACAAGCCGTAAAATCGAAAGTAGTCAAATAAAGAATGTTTATTCCTGCAACTCAAGGCTGTTTCATAAAATGCATTACCGTTTCGATGCATTGAACTCCTTTCAAGTCGTAATTAACTTTGAAAGGACACCGACATGGTAATAACACGAAGCTGAAATTTTATTGGGTACATGACGTAATTGCATTGCAACATGCAGTGTATAACAGATTTTCAAAGAATGCCTTGATAAATAGCCAGTGTTAAGTCTTCAGAATTCATTCATTAAACTAACTCACCCACAAATAACCATATAATAATACAACGATATACAGTAACACTACATCCAGAGGCGACGGCAAGAAGGACCATTCTTATAACTGTATCGGTATGTTTTAGCTATACAAATTACCACTTTCTAATTCCATATTTCGGCCTGAATTAGACCTTTCTCAAGAAGAACGTACACTTATGTTATGAAGCATTACGTTAGTTTTTTCATCTTGTTTCTTGTGGTAGGGCCTACTTTAGACCGATCTATGGAATAAGAGCGTTAATTTGTACTGTTTATGGGATAATTGTTAATTTACTTTCGTTTATTATTTTTTTGTTAATTTAAGTCAGGGAGGTAATTATGACACTTGTTCGATTAATTTTAGAACTGTTCTATCATTTTGTTCAATCAAGTCTTCATCTTTTTCTTCCGCCCACATTGTAGTTATCGCGCGAAATAAAAGGCAATCAGAAGCAAAAATGTTCTGGATCTTAATTTCTTGTTGGCTTAGTTGTGCATCGACATTCTCCACAACATGGACATGAACAGTTATTTCATATTGTTCTATTTGGAATAATCCTAACGTAGTGGTATGTTTGTTTTCTTTCACATTATAACGTCAAAACGAGACAATTTCAATGATAAAACCACCTTCCAATACAGGCTACTTGTTTTAGTAATTCTGTAACTCTGCAATATTTTTAATTGGTAAAGAAATCAGGGTCCGAGGTTATAAAACTTTAGATTGGTCTCCGAGCTCAAATCTAATATCCTGTCTCTCAATGTCTCAAAGTTAATCATGATCAGACAATAATGATATTATTGATACATTATTCTAACAGCATAATTGACCTGAATATGTATTTAAACATTGAACATCTCTATCTTTTCATCCATAATACTTCAAGAATGGAATTGAGATTTGAGCTTGGAGACTGATCTCAAGTTTTATAACCTCCAGTATTTCTTGTCCCAAAGGAGGTTATTAATATCGAGGTTTTACCGTGGCCGTTCCTATCAGTTCCGTTGGTGACGTAATAAATCCTGTAATCTTGAGTTGAGCATTAATTTACTATCAAATATCAATTACATGCTCCGACCATTCCCTCAAACCCAAGAGGAAAGTTCTAATTTATAGATCTGTTCTCAAAACATTGACGTTTGGGCACGGTAGCGCATCGAAAAATATTGCAGCCCTGCGGTCGGATTCCATTGATTGATATAGGCTGAATTAAAACATTATGCAACTGAAGACTACCCAAGGCAAAAATTACAATAAGCTATTGTCGATACGATAAGCGAAGTGTTTCTGATAATTATGATTACAATTGCGAACAGAATTAGACAAACAAGGATGCAGTGAAGCAACTGGTAGACTGTGCATCTGATAGGTGCAATTTTCAAATTTTCTCGTTCCTAATCCATGTGAATGATTACCAATTCATGAAGAATTTTCTTCTTGATTCAGTAATGTGCCACTTTACACACCGACAGTTCTTCTTTTGTAATTGACGTGTTAAAGAGCGGACTAAGTCGGTTAGAGGTTACTTATAAAATTTTCCAGTATCAAGTAACAACGCTCACTTCACTACCCTCCGCTCCGCTATAATTTACGCGTGGAAAAATACATCGATCCGCGACTGTGGTCCAGTGGTTTGTGCGCTGGACTTGTAACCCAGCGATTCGGGTTAAAATCCTGGCCGCGGCAGGCCATACCCTTCTATGAAAATTTGACAAAAACTGCCAGTTCCACGTGGAAGGGTAAGTTAATACTAGTTGGAATACAGTCCAGGGAAACTGGTTAGGTGAACCGGTCGCTTTAAGTTGCAAACAGATGAGATCGTTAATTATTTGGAACTCGCTGATGTAGTTATAAAGGGTGCGGACTGTACGCACCAATTTTATTTGTACAATATAACCTCTTAAAACCAGACTCCCTGAAAACCGAAATTCTCTGGAAATCGGACTTTTGGCCCAGTCCTGAAGGTATAACAGCTACTCTGCATTATTCAGCTTTGTCATTCAAGCAACTACCGACTGCGTTCTTTGCGTGCATTATTATTGACTAAGAAACTATGTAATAGTTCTTTAAAACGCGATTAATGCCAGCCATTGAGATCTTAATAATTATTGATTGACGTTTGCAAATGTGTTTGCATTTAAAATCCGTACGGTGCGTCATATTATGGTTGCATTGACCTATCCGTCAGAATCTTGTTCATGGCATTTCGAAAATTATATCGCAGAAACCAAACAAAGAACTCGATTTAATTGCTTTGACTCAACTTAATTGATTACGTCATGTTACGTTTTGTGTGTACAGTGCTGTGTTTATTTAACAATTTTATTTATTTTTTATTTTAAGATAATTCAGTCAAACAAAATCAAACAGAGTGATCAAACTTTTTATGATATTAAAAGACGACTTACCTCAAATTTGGCATGCTTACGAAACTCAAAAATAACAATTCATCACAATTTCCAGTAAGAAAATAAAGAAATTTGATCGAGATGTTTAATTTATTTTAGATCTGCTTACATTCGGAAGCATTCGGAAACTTTAAACGTCATTTTCGTCATTGTCGTTATGCAGTATGGGACGTTTTGTCAAGGAGTATTCTTTAATTCGCGTTTTTCTTTCAAATTAGTCTTCGTGTTGTTTGTTTTTAACCACCTTTCCGCTTTAATTTGGTTTAAAGGGGGTCTCAGTTGTCGAGTAATTATGGTCTCTGACTGGTAACCACAAGCCCGTTACCGTTGTGAGTTCAAATCCCATCCGGGACCAGAAAAAATCACAGATGAGGAAACTGCCAAGATTTTTCCTTCGAAAGCCTGGTTAAAAATCCCTTGAATAATGACACTCAAATGAGGATAAAACACCATTAACCAATGTTCTGTTTGACGTTTGTGTAGACTACGCAGAAATGCGGATTTTATTGTACACGTTATTTCTTGATAATTCGTCAATATTTTCTACATGTTTACTTGAAGATGACGATAATTACATTATTCCTTGTATTACTTATGTACGATAAATTTAATACTACCGTACAAATTATTTCAAAGATGCATACATCATGATTTAACAATAATTACGATGACTTAAACAAAATTTTGACAACGATTTATTGGTGAACAATGATATAACCATAGCCGCATTATTCGTAAATATACAACATAAGCTATGTGTACACACGCGTCTTCCTGTGACAAGAGAGATAACACACCTAACCTTGTTTAAAATAAAACATGAAATTACTGCTACTAATAATCTGGTTTGTTCAACATTGATGATGTGGAGACGTCCTCTCCATAGCTGCTTGACAGATAAGAAATTCGTGGTTTCCATCAGAGGAATTTTAGCGCATAGGCATTCTGGTAATGATACTGAAATTTCCGGAGTATTAGTTCGGTGTAACAAGTTTTATGCTCCTGATATTACGGACAAGTGATTCCGACCTTACACACCATGTGGCATTGTTTCATTTCTCTGTAAATACCAAAGTTTTCAGTGTTTTTATCTAATGTTTTCATCATCGCAGCCGTTTTGGAAATTCCTAGGGCTCAGAGTTCGCCAGTGTTTAGTGATCAGGTCCCGAGGTAATAAGACTTGAGATAAACCTCGAGTTCAAATCTTAAATTCATTCTAAAAGTATTTTAGTTAAAAAGATACTGTTAAATGTTAAAATATATACTATATTCAGTTTTCAAAGAATGGCATCTATTCACAGGATGGCCTTTTTTCGCAGGTGGCCGGAAACACAGGTTTGACTGTAGTTTACTTTTACTGAAGTATGCATGTGCGCAATAACAAAGGCATAGTAAGGAGAGTTAGCTTTTACTTAAAAGTTGAATGGTCATAATAATTATCAATACATGTGAGCTAATGCGTGACCATTGTTCACTAGTAGAGTTTATTCACAGATGACTGTGAACTCGTAAATGTAACACAACTTGTATATATTTATTCCGTTCAACAGATTTAGATTTTATTAGGAATCTTGTTCTGATGTGTATCTATAATGCGTTAATAAGCGTACCGGAGAAGCTGTTGAAAGAACTAGAGTGATCAAACAATTTGTCACCAGTGCAGGACTGGCAACGAATTGATACCCGGTCACCTTTAGCCACTTCTGATACTGCAGTCATTGAATAGCAGCGATTATATACTTTATTTCCTAGAATACCCTGCATGACAGGTTTATCATTTACAAATATCCCAAAGGATCCCCAATGTACTTTTTGGATACAAATAGACGCCGTGAATACGTAAATTCCATCTATTGGTGCGGTGAATATACCAGTTGAGTTGTCATAGGAACTGTTGTAATTAGTACGATCCACGCGGAAGACAATCTCTTTTTCATCTGCCATAGTTCGACCTGTGACTGTATGGCTACTGAAAGCGACTACTGGTGTCATAATGGATTCTGAAATCAGAAGTAATAATCGCATTAATTTCTATAGACTTTTATAAGAAGGTTGTATTGCCAGTTCGGCTCAGTTCATCTCTACATGAACTAAATGTATTGCAACTCGTCAAAATGTATGAACTAAACCAATGGTACGCACTGACAGCTTTGTTGATTTTCATTGTACAAAAAAGATTGCTTGAGTTACTAAACTTTACATTACTTAATAGCGACTGGGACCATGTATATATATATGTCTGTGTATATTGGTCCCAGATCGCAAAGAAAATACCACATGAATAAGTGACTATCTCCATGGATTAGAAGCGAGAAAATTTGAAAATTGGTGCCATCTGATTGGCTTAAAATGTAGGACAGGCACTAAATTTGTGTTTTCTTTCTTGGTTTTGTGTCGGTATTTATATAGTTACACCTGTGTTTGCGGCCACCTCCGAATAAAGACCATTCCGTGAATAAAGGCCATTCTTTGAAAACCCATCATTGATTACTAGTCTTTAGAACAAACTGACCTCCGAATAAAGGCCATCTGTCTATGAAGGCCATATTTTGTCTTTCTCAATGGTGGTCTTTATTCACAGGTTTTACTGTAGTTGTGTATAGGCTGTTTTTGTGGTTTAGTTTTGGCTGTGTAATTGCGCGATTAAGTGGAACTTTCACCGGTTACCGTTCCTGATAATCCGATTTTTTACTTTCTATTCAGAGATTGGAGGAAAATAACTTTGTGCGTAATGACCGAGGCGAAGTTCTAATTGTTTTTGTAAAAATATCTTAAATGTTTACTGATTCTACCCATTCCGACATAATACACACTAGCTTAATATTGGTACAATTCATAGCATATTATGTTTGCTAACGGATATAGTATACATGTACTCGTACCTTTGTTCATTGCTGCAATCTGCGAATACCTGTTAATGGCGTCTAAATATTGTGTCTCCGCAGTGGACAAATCATCTTTTAATTCAGCTGTAGTGCGTTCCATGTCATTTTTCATTTTATGGACTTCTGTCTGAAGTGTGCAGTATGTTGATATGTATCAATATATCGCATTGTGGAAAAAAGAGTTTTTTTAGAGCACTACAACATTTTTATAGATGTACCTCTTAGAAATTTCTCTAACATATAAGTAAGAATATAGTTTACAGAAATTTTCCTCCAGCATTACAGTAAACCCCCCATATTAAGACCGCTTTCGGGACCCGAAAATATCAGTCGTAATAATGAGGTCGTCTCATTTTCGAGTTGAATTTTGGGGAGTCCTTGGAAGCCGGTTCGAAAATAAGTGGTCGATGTAGCAAGGTGGTCGTATTATTGTGATGGTCGGCAATGTGAGGTTTTACTGTAAGTTGTACACTAGGGGAGTTTAATTATACCAAAGTTTCAATACTCAATCATGAACACTTATAGCAAAAAAGTTGATGCCGTATCATGGATTAGTTTTCTCTCCTCATAATTTCTACAGTATACATTATACGCGTAATTTGTATTATTTTTCTTTTTTTCTACCAGAACATTTCATTTTTCTCTGGGAATTAACGTCACACCGACAATCAGGGCCCTTTGGCGACTTTTCCGGGTTTAGCAGTGGAGGGGGATCGCAGACTACCCTGGGTAGAACCACTAACATTCCGTGAGCTCGTTACACACCTTCTTCAAAAGTGAACATTGTCTTGTCCCGAATGGGATTCGAACTCGGCGTGGAGATAGGGTTTACTTGTCAAAAACCATAACCACAAGGTCAAAGGATATTCCGTATTAGTGAGTCTGGTGTGGTTCATAAGATTAAACATCAAACTTTGCACAATTGTAGTTAAATTAAAAACAAATATTAGCTACGTACCCATTTTACCGTTTTAAACAAAATACTAATGCGCTGTATAATTAGATTATATAGAGTATGTTTTTGCAAAACTTGATACCACTATAAAACACACGAAATAACTTTGTTAATAATGCAGTCAAACCTGTGTTTGCAGCCACCGCCGAATAAAGACAACCCTGTGAATAAAGACCATTCTTTAAAAAAAACGTCACCGATATTTAGAACAAACTGACCTCCAAATAAAGTCCAACTGTCAATAAAAGCCACATTTTGTCTTTCCCAAGGATGGCTTTTGTCCACAGGTTTGACTGTAAATGTCATTTCATGATAACTTTCGAAATATTTTTGATAAATAAAAAGCCCAGCAACCACTATCATGAAAATAGTACTTATTCACGCACTAAAATCAATGCATCACAAGCTTTTGGAACCAAATTTGTCCACAGGTTTTACTGTAATTAGGTACCTAACATTCTCATGGCAAATGCCACATTCTGTAATTAATTTAATTTTTAGAGATTTCCCCGGCAACATTAAACAAACGTTCAAATTACCTTTAACTTGTTCAATTCATCCGCGGCTGCTCGCTGTGTTTGTTCCACTTCTTCTTTTGTTTTCTCCACAAATATTTGTAACCTTATCAACTTTTCCAAGGTCTGTTCTTCATAGTGAAATTTCGAGCATGATTGTTCCAGTTTGAGAGCCATATTGGAGCGGAATTCTAGTAATATCCCGACCAGAAACACGAATACGAGCAACTTCATAATGTACGCGACTCAAGAGAAAAATGCGTTAACAGTCCCAAACACTAAATGCAGTCTGAAATCAAATTATTTCAATTTCTAGAAACTAAATTCTGACAAAAAATATTTTTCTTGATTTTTTCTATTGAAAACGAGGCGTATTTGATGTATATATCAGTTTGAAAAGTGACACACAGTTTATTGACTGTAGTCGCTTTGTTTATCGTTGTTTTTCCGAGATAAACTTGAGAATTACAAACAAACAACGCGAACATTATTTCGTCTATGAGGTGGAGTATCATAACATTTATCGGACATAAATAGATTTGTTCAAAATTACAAACATTTTATTATTGTAAAACATATCAGCCACAAAATCATTCGAAACATGCTATATTCCAGGTCCAAATTAATTACATTGGTTGTAAATTATGGAAACAGCAATGTTGATTTAATGGTTTAAGTGATGATGTTAGCAGGTTCGGGTCAGAGTTTGAAAAAATTGGCACGCCTCGGTCGACTACGTCCAAACTCGGCTGTACCTGGTAAACCGACATTGGTACAACTTGGAATTTCCCGGATGTAAAACTGACAAATATGGCGGCTTCTCAACGCCTTTCAAGGTTTTTTCTTTACAAACTGTAAAAGATTACACTGCTTGAAGGACATTTTTGCAATGAAAACGCTAGACGGCCTTCAACAGACGCTATTTAAAGAACATAGCTGTTTTGCGGCATAATTCATAAATGTAAGGCATAGACGCGTATCAAAATACCAAATTCAACCGAGGTAACATGGAGGCACGGAACACACCGAGGTATTGTTCTTTTTTTTTTGAAAAAATAACGACAGAACACGGTGATAATTCAGTGCGATATTGGTTCTTTAAAAAAGCCATTAGTATAGAAATTACATACACTATAACAAACCATTTCGACCCGCTGGATATTTATTTTCACTGTGGGTTAATATTGCAAAATCAGCCATCTTCATGTTTCATGGAAATAATCCATTGTACGATTATACAATTACCTATCAGCTTAAAAACAATTAATTCAAAGTACACAGTGAAACACAATTTCAAAGTCTTTAAATATAAAATGTGCTTGTATCGACGCAATTATATCTCATGTTGACAATTCTTTATGATCACAATCCAGTGGTATCCTACGTTACTGCTCTCCGTGCTCAGATTCAGCGCTTTTATCATTCGTCATTTCGTCGTCATTCGGTGGTTTGTTCTTACGGCACTTATGTATGATAATTTCAATCATTAACGTGACCATTCCAACGAAGATTCCGATACAGCAGACATAGAAGGCACTTTGTACATCCTCCAGTGATATAGGTTTGGCCTCGGTAACAACATTCCTGTTACAAAAATTCGCCTTCGGCCACCATTTTTGTTTCCATATTTGGAGAAGTCCGCTTTCTTGAATCTTCATTAGTCTGCAAAAATATTCACATTTTTTAATGCCAAAGTTTGATTTACATTGTTAAGGATAATGTTATTACACCTTTCTGCATTAAAATTTTATTTTTAAATTATTTTTATCGTGTTATCAAATACCTAAACCACACTCCTTGTTCACCAAAGGCCCCAAAGATGTCCCAACAACACCACACGTTTTGACAGTGATTTTAATGGCATTATATAATATACATATGATAATATAAATTGTATAACGTTTGATGTATTGTATAAGTACTTGTTTTGGCGGTTTTTTTTATTTTGGCTATATTGGCGGACAGGGTCAGTTGCGCCAATTCAAAACACAGCCAATCCAAAGCACCACCATTTTATTTATATTCATGACCCCATGTTATTGTCAACGAGAGTTTAAATTTGGCGGTCTGAGAGCGTTTGCGCCAATTTATGACCCTGTCAATTTAAAACATGTTAAAAATACGCTAACATTTGACTGTATTAAACAATGTTGTTCTAATGAGTTGACCTTTTTACCCATTTGCGGCATTAGCGAGCATATCGAGTATATAACGTGCATTTGATTAAGCTAGAAAGCAAATGGTCGTGCTTACAGTTACCCGAATGACCCTATTTTCTGGCACCCATCCCTAAGATTCTAACAGCAAAATCCAAAGCAGGAAAACATTTGGGGACGAATCATACCTCAAAAGTATGAAAGGTTTTTAGAAAAAAATCAGAAATGGAAAGTTTTGCGACCTACCTAACCTA
Organism: Lutraria rhynchaena; assembly: GCA_008271625.1. NCBI lineage: Eukaryota > Metazoa > Mollusca > Bivalvia > Venerida > Mactridae > Lutraria > Lutraria rhynchaena. The sequence continues at coordinate 1,914,804 of VIBL01000004.1, read as the reverse complement.
TTATTATTAGTTCAGGTAATCCTGAATATGACATTTTTTCTAACCTTTTTCATAAAATCTAGAGATTTCATGGACGCCGGTTATACTTTTTTACCATTTAAAACAGCTTTTTCAAGATTTTTTAATCTTGAATATGACATTTTTTCTAACCACTTTCAAAAAATCTAGAGATCTCATGGACGCTTATACTTTTTTGCCATTTAAAACAGCTTTTCAACGTTTTTTATGGCTCACTTACTGCTCTGAAAACAAAGCCTCATGCGGCGAGTAGTTCGGAAATCCAAATGCGTATCTTGTAGGCATAAATTCTTCCTTCGTTGTCATGAGATCACACTCAGTCATCATTTCTAATTCGATAGATGTCTTGTCACCTTTTAAATACGAAAGCGAAATAAAATAAGAGAGTTATGTTATAATAATACTGAATAGAACAATACTAATAAATTTGTTAGTTATTATTATTTAAACTAATAAATTGAATCTGTCACAAAGGAAAAAAAATAGCACTACAATTTTGATCAGTTGTATAGTGTTGACAAACAATATTTACGGTTCAAATTGAAATATCATGATCCATATGAGATGGGGGCAATGTTCAAATTATAACAGCATTACTTACACGCATAAACACTTTTCTAAAAGCTATATTCTGAGAGATACTTAACCTATCCATACGAAGCCGCCCTCTCTAACTTTTTGTAGTTGTTCAGATAGATTAACGCTTAGTACACCAGGATCAGAACGGTTAAACTCGACCATAGACTCGCCTACAGCGCGAAATGTCGGATTTGTCGAAGTCTGAAAGACGTAATTAAAATAAGAGCATTCGAGTCTTCCTTTGATTACATGCAATGCTTCGTTTTTATTTTGTAAAATATGTATGCACGGCAACTAAATACAGTATAATTTCATATGAATTAAAAGGTCGTAGGTTGACGAGAAACAGACAGAAAGGCTGACGTTTACATTAATATATTAACAGAGCATTTTTTTGTAAAATTGCTTTAAGTGGCTCATGAGGGATCTAAATATTCGATACGCTTTTATAACTTACTCTGTGCATTGTGAATATGACAATAAATAAACACCGACAGTGAAGTATACATGAAATGGGCGAGAGCAGATGATATATTATCGTAAAAGGGAAGTAACTCTCTATATACGTTGTTCACGTGACGTCAATGGACCAATCGAATTTCATGTTAGTAATAGGTTAGATAACAATGATATGACATACTCGGAGAATCATTTCCCAAGCCGTATTTCCAGTGGTACCCCATTTATACATTCCCCTCAGCTCCAACATCTCAGCCAGTGTATTGAATGGGGGTACTTCTTTAGTAACAGTTAGAAAAGCAATCAGGTTCCCGGAGTATGTTCCAACTACGATTATACAAAACAGCCACCAGAAACTCGCAACAGTTCGTCCAGTAGCTGAAGCCGGCAGATGCCTACCTCCTGAAGTTTCAATCATATCAACATATTACAGCATAATGCTTTCAAAGCTCCTCATGTTACACAATACTAGTACTTTTGTATTATTCATTCACTAAAGTAACATCAATGGATTTTTTTCATTGTGGTTTAACGTTGCACCAACAGCCAGCGTTATTTGGCGAATGTTCTAGCTTTAACGGTGTGGGAAGATCACCGACCTTCCGGTGGTTCACATAAAATTTACCTTGGCATAAAAGAGCGCCGAATAGATACCAGAATGCACCGGCCCAAGTTCTAAGACCGCCATTTCTTGTATTCCTCATCACTGGGACAATCCTCAAGTAGAACGGGTTATTCTTTTCTAGGGCATGTGTGAATATCGACATTACTATCAATGCCACACCTGGAGAGTAATTAGAAATTAGCTAGATGATAAATTTCAAATACAGTGAAACCTCGTGAAGTGACCACTTCAGCGATACGACCGCCTCATGATAACGACCACTTACTTTCGTACCTGCTTTTATATTTCCTCTTTTATTTCAACTTGATACGGCCAGATAGTCATAATAATTTCCTGTGTACGTGCTTAACAATGCATGTAATCACATGCAAACGATAAAGCAATGTTCATAGAATGTGAATATGTAGTATTTATTTATTTATTGTTATTTATGAACATCCAAACAGATGCTTCTTGCCAAACATGAAAAGGTGCGATTATGTTAATGCAAACTGTCGAATAAGTATTGCAACCCATTAATGTTATTCAAATGGAAAACAATGCATGAGTTTTAAACTTACCAATTGAAACAAGCACCTCCCACTTTAGGGGATCCAACAATTTCCTCCATTTAATCGCGTCCGGATTTGGTTTCTTAAAAATTACAGATACGTATTCGTAATAGAAGGGTATGCTAAAGTCCATCACTTGCCGTCTCTCGGGATGATCCGCTAGTGGTGCTCCGATTATGTCCACTTCCTATGTGTAAAGGATCAGAAAGAATTTACAAATACATGGTCGAAATATGTAAATGTTTTGAAACTTATTTATAAGGCGTTACACAGTGATATAAATGAATTAACGTTGAACACAGCCAAAGAAGCAACCATACATGAATACAGAAAAACACGATTGTAGTGTACTCGGATATAGTGGAGAATAAGGTACAGAGATTTATATATTTTTCCCTGATTTAGTGAAATATGGATATAATGAAGTATTTATTAGAGTCCCCAGAAATTTACTATGACATTGTTGCACTGTATTAACAATAATTCAAAACAGACCAGCATGTGACATTTCATAAAAACACACCATTTTTCAAAATGCCCGAGAAAAGACATTTCTTTTTTTTATTGTTGGACTTTTATGTTGACCTTAGGATAAGAAGCCAGTCATTTACCTGGCGCTGCGCTTGCCCAACAAGACCATTGAACGTCAAGTTATCCTTGCTAGCGAAGGCTCCCCAAAGCCCATCCGGTGGTTCAATCAATGTATACCTGGAATATAAAACGTACAAAATATAGTAAAACCTCACTTAGCAACCACATCAATATTAAGACCACTCCATCATAACTATCATTTATCTTCTGACTAGTTTTTGATATCTTCGCTATTTGTCAACTTTTGAAATGAAATCACTTGAATTTTAAAACCGGTTTTGATGATGCCAAATGTGGTGCAAGGGTTAAGGGTTTGGTGTATAGTGAATTAAGATAAGAAAAATGTTCCTATGAACCGAATCGTCCATGTGGTTCTTGTCGAGAATTGATATACAGTGCAACACTTTCAAAGCAACACCCTTTGGGAGAAGCAAAATGTTGTTGTTGAGAGGTTGTTGCTTTAGTGAGGTTCAATTAATAGTTATATCGTACAGTGGAAAAAGGCATGTTGTTGTTGAAAGGAGGATGTTGCTCGAGATAGGGCCGCTCTGGAGAGATTGCACTGTACATAAACATATTACATGTATATCAACGAATGATTGTAATCGCGTGTTGATGGGAATAGAGACTTGCATAAAATGATAAACATGGAAAGAAATAGGAAGCCACTCATATTGAAAGATCAGCTGGTTAAAGCTTAGTTAATACTGATCACAAATATTTTTTCGTGTTTGGAGTTTATTCATGAAAACATTAAACCTCTGGGTAATTCTGATCAAATGCTACATATCGCTCCATAAAAAACTTACGTGAAATTCAGAATGCGTGATAGTTCCTGGAACAGGTCGACAGTAAATCCCTCGTATGTAGCCGTACCGTTCACAATTTTTTTCATCACGAACGGGGAATACTTCGGAAATTAAAAACAGAAACAGAAAATAATTAAAAAATCAACCACTTTGATTAATTGACACATGTTTTATCAAAGTGTTTAACTACCATTACGCACGTTAAGCACGTGCGTAATGTAAAAAAATTCTCACTAATAATTAAGAATTTAGAATGGCAGAAATTGATGATACTAGTATATAAAAACAAAAAAAAAATCAATACCATCGTTGTATGATTTCAAAAGAGTTTTATCAATGCGCACAAGACGAAAGTGCACGTTAAATAAATACGGGGTAATTTAACATATTCACAGGAAGTATTGTAGAAACATGCTTTATTACATACCGATAATATTGAGACCAAGAATTCCCTTTTATTGTAACCATAATTGACATTAGGGAAAATGTCTGTTTCTAAAACCACGCGGCCATTTCTCTCAACGTGTCCAATTTGATTGAAAGCTCGTCCATTTGCTGTCCAAAGTAGGGTATCAATGTTATAACCCATACATTTACTTCTCGTGACCTGATAAAAAGAAGTACAATCAAACCTGTGAACAAAGGTCACACTGGGAAAGACAAAATGTGGCCTTTATTGACAGATGACCTTTATTCGGAGATCAGTATGTTCTAAATAATCAGTGACAGTTTTTCAAAGAATGGCCTTTATTCACAGGGTGGTCTTTATTCGGAGATGGTCTCTAACACAGGTTAGACTGTATAATTAAATGATGTATCTGTATTAGAAGCTTGTAGAGACAATATACTGTTAGTTGCAGCATTAAGCTAGAAATATTGCCATGATCAGGATTACCTAACTGAAAACATTAGGGTCGGTTAGTGAATAAGACTTTTTATGTTCTATTTTTTTCCTAAACTTTTTGTGAGAATACAGGTACAATTCAATCCCAACGTACTCTATGTTTTCCTGAGAGCACGAATCTTCTTTTCTGGTCAGTCATTCAACCGTAGACAGTAATACAGATTTGCTAGGAACAGCCCCTTATAAAAACTTTCCCCTCTGGACCCGCTATATAAACAGAGAGGAATAAACTGGCTACTTTAACCCTTCAGTTTTCATCAATCTAACCACTTTACTGATTGAACTGTGACAACAAACGCTCATGATACGACACTCAAATAAACTTATTTTCATTGCCAAACACCGATGATATATCGATGCTGCTGGCAATATTCTATGATACATAAAGCATCTAATTATGGTACGAGGAACTTTATATAACTGTCTAACTGAACAAATAATGCATTTTTTTTCTGAGAATTCCAATCATTTGGAGACGTATAAAAATACAGTCAAACCTGTGTTTACGGGCACGTCCGGATAAAGACCAACATGCGAATTAACGACCATTCTTTGAAAAACCGCCACTGATTATTTAGAACTAACTGACCTCCGAATAAAGGCCATTTGCCAATAAAGGCCACATTTTGTCTTTCCCAAGAGTGGGTTTTGTTCGCAGGTTTGACTGTACTCCAAATGTTTTAAAATGTTTCTAATAGACAAACATCTAAACTGCAGGCTCGTGTGAGAATCGGATTCTTTTACAAAGTGACATATTGCATGCTAAATGCATTAACCAATTACTCATGTGATAAATGTTGCAAAATGCAAAATAAGTTCAATTAAAGGTAGATACTGTGTTTGCTTGAATGTGTAAACAATACACGATTTTTTCTTTTACAAATTTCAAGTTTTGCGATTCCAAATTTCGTGTCAGAGGTTTTGTGATTAATTATGTAGAGAAACAGATTGGTTTTAAGGACGTATTTTTGTTTGTAAATTTTCATTTTTTACGTCTGTTTTTTTTTCAGAGTACATGTTGTATTTTATTTACAATATGGCGAACCGAATTGACCGAACCAGGTTTCCTGAATTCTGTATCAGTATCAACCTTGTTCTCCACAAATAACTGCCAACCTCTCCATATTAATAATCTATGTTGGACGAATGGCCTCTGAGGTGATGTCTTTAAGCAAATCGTCACAAAGAACATAAATATACAGCGCCCAGTCGCCTAACTCATGAACCAGAGGTTGGAAGACATAACGCCGGTTTAAAAAAGTTAATAAACAATCTGACATAACACATTGACTAACCGATTACCATCTTTAATAAATGATCATTACCTCAAGTATTCGATCAATAACCACTGATTTGAAATTAGAATCATCTTCTTTCGGGTATAGTTTGTGAACTTCATAAATTATATCGTTCAGCGCTGTCACGACATCCTTTAGCTATATGAAATAAAAATAAATAAACACATAGGATACACACCAAAGCTATCTTTTACATTACGAAAATAAATGAAAATATAGATTTATTCATTATAGGTATATATTTGTATAAAACTGAGAAAAAAGACATGCTCATGGGGACTACAATGGAAATAAGGAATCACGATCCCTTACTGTGTCATTCCTTGTATTAATGAGCATGACATAATTATGACATTTCATTTTATTTCAGTATATGCTTGATATTTGTCATTTTTCATTGTTTTAACCGCATTACCAAAAAGGATCATTTATCATGAAATATGTCTGGAAACTACCTCTGACTTCTGATGTTTGTTCGTTTGCATCGTGTTTAACGCCCTGTATCAACACTATTTCAGATACGAAATATTAAAACAAAATGCGGCAAATAGAAAAGAACTGTAGACAAGTTGGACTTACATTCGGAGATCTGAACTCTTTTGGAACAGCAAGTACAGCTACATTGTCCAGGTCACTGGCGTCTTCGTGCAGAAGATCATCATCGCATTTACAATATCCATAACCCACGATTAACCATTTAGAAAATTTCTTAATTAAAGTTTTCCTACCTTTCCTAGATTTGTCAAATACATTTGCCTACAAGACAAACCCAGTAACAATTATTATAGTTTTTTTTCAGTACGATTTTTTCTTTTGACTACATTTCCAAAGGTTATTGGCGTAAGAAATCGCTTGTCTAAATATAACCTTCATCCATAATCAGTATATACAGTAAAACCTCGATATTGAGACCGCATTTGGACATAAAAAATAGGTCGTAATAATGAGGTGGTCTCATTATCGAGTTGAATTAAAGAGAGTGATTGGAGATCGATCAGAAAATAAGTGGTCGTTATAACAAAGTGGTCGTAATATCGAGGTGGTCGCAATGTGAAGTGTTACTGTATACGCTTTTCATATCACTAATGTTTCCATTGTATGTGAATAATCAATGGACCAAATCGAACCGTTCATTTTTTTACTCTAAACTTGTAAAAGATTTCACGTTTGCCATGATATGTCTTGATTTTCTTTAATATCACACATCAAATTCCTATTTAGAATAAGCATATATGACCTGAAAAAAGTACTTCTGGGTCTATGGGAACCTACAATGAAGTTGTATGGTCCTTAACTTATTTAAATTGCATGATTTACCTTGGTTTACATTTGCAAACTCAATCCTTTACCATTCCTTAACACATAGATCCCGCATAACACATATCTTTGATCCGTTTTTTAAGTTGAAAATGTGATACGGTTGAAATTAGACATACCTTTCGCATGATCATTTGAGTGTAATTCTGTTGACAGAATACAACTATATTCATTTTTGAACTGTACTGTTCTTTTTCAACATTTTTTTCGTAGATTGTCTGTAACAATGAATTAAAGTTCTCCACATGCTCGATGTTGAACATCACAACCAGAACACGTTTCTGTGATAACAGGTCAACAAGTTTAGATGTCTCATATTCTGTAAAATAAAACAAATTCTTCGAAAAAAGAAATTAAAAGAGAACTTCCAGCTTTTTCCCAAGATTTCGTCTTTTCGCTCATACTGTCGTGAAATTTGATGTGGCAAAATGAAATACAGGACAATCACTCCGGAGTGGCCCTCTCTTGAGCAACAACCTCCTTTCAACAACAGCATGATTTTTCCCATTGTACGGTGTTGCTTTGGGGAGGTTGCACCGTATAATTAACAATGGCCACACCATTGGCTCAGACAAACACAGAAATGAATTCGCAAGAAAAATACAAACGCACATACAGTCCAATAATTAACTTGGGTTCTTGGGACCAGATTACCCGCCTGGTAATTTTCTTTTTACTCTTCAAACTACATTCAACCCCGTTAAGATATCCACGTTTTACTTCCTAAGCAGATGTAAATAGAGGTTTGTACGATGACACTCCCATACTATTATACTACAAATAGTATTTTTTATCAAAATACAAGCCGGCTCCTTGTGGAAGGGAAAGTTAGTACTGGTTAGAATACAGTCCACGAAAACTGGTCAGGTGAACCGTTCGCCGTATATAACAGAAAAAATGATGAAAAAAAGCGTTTAACCCAGAGAAAAAAAATTTATCCAAGTACAACAGAGTATAATGTTGGAAAATCGCATATTAATGTATTTATGCATTTTTCATTATTGTAATACAGAAAGTACCGATGGTTTTAGAGCGAAAGCTAAAACGTTTTGATACATTTTTTGACTGGCAGTCACTAGCTCATGCTAAAGTTACAGTTTTTTTGTGGTTTTTATTCTGGGGATAAAATATATCCTGATATTAAGTTGGTCTCAACATCAAGATGAATTAGAGAGGTTGAAACCGGCCTCGTTATAATTTGATCATTATAATTTGGTATTCTTGATATTGATGTGGTTTTGCAATACAATATTTACCTGTTGCAGTTTCGTAAAATATAAAAACATGTTTCCATGACAACGATACAACAATTGACGTCAGCATTTTAGGAACCAATGTCGCCATTTTTTCATCTCTTTGAATTGAAAAAAAAACATAAATAAGATTACATATGTTACATTCTTACATCTACACTCAAAGTATTCAAAATTACAATAATGGTGAAAACAACAATGCCCATCCCCTTGAAAAGAATAAAGAAATACATTGTAATTTCAATGAAATTGCAGAATGCATTAATTTTGAGTTTTTTCATACGGAACATGGGTCAGTGACATGATTTTCCATATTTACTTTGTGATTAAGTTATTTCTATCATAGCTTTATTAATCACTTCATTAACTTGGTTGTACATTTTTTGTGCGTAAGCAATATACATTACACAGCCTAAAATCTAATTCTGATGGTAATATGGGCAATAAGCTTATAAACAGTGCTTTAACCCTTTGCCTAATAATAACGCATTTCTCCGCATCTGATGCAGGCGACTTTTGAAAACATTTTGACAAAAGAAGCCATTGCTTGTAACAAAAAGCACCAGAACTGCTGTTCTACGATCGTCAGTTATTTTACGTATCAGTCAGAATTATGACATGATCATACCTATTGTTGTTCGTAGCATTGGTATACCTGACACAGTATGGACCACCTGTGTAAGGCACTGGACTGTGGTAAGTACCACAAGGGTTTGATCCTGTGACATAATTATCTTCCACGATTCTGTTCTTGAACTGAAACATAAAACAGTCAAGTGAAATCCGTGTCCAACAAATGACAAAATAGCATCCTGAGGAAAGAGTGTCATCAACAATTTAAAAAAAATATTTAAATTTACATATGATGTTTTTTTCTGTTTTGTTTTATGTGACTTAATGTCACTGGGGTTTAACGCCGTTTTCAACAATTGTTCAGTTATATACGGCGACCGATTCACCTAAACAGTTTTCCTGGACTGTATACTAACCAGTACTAACTTACCCTTCCACAAGGAGCCGGCAACTTCTCCACTTATGCAGGAAAATCGGCAGTTTTGTCGAATTTTCATAGTATGACCTGCCGCGACCGGGATTCGAACCCGGGTCTCCGGATTACAAGTCCAGGGCACTAACCACTGGACCACGGCCGCGGCGAAATTTACATATGAGGACATGGAAAAAACGCTAAGTTTCCGGCAGTTCACATGCATTTGATTTTTGATAACATCTTAACTCACGTATTAATTAATTAATTGACACTTCTAGAGTGACTTTCAAACCTCAAGATTATCTTTTTTAGGATGAACTACATTTTAACGTGTTATTTTCGGTGTTATTTCGAAATTATTGACTGAGGTTATGGTATGTTCTTACGACATGGATTATGCTAATCGTAAGGCGCTTGGATTGCAAAACTATGCACAAGCAAATATTTGAATAATTTTACGAAATTCAATATAGAAAAGAAAAAGTTCTCAGTAATAATCAAATACAAAAAATCCACCCTTCCCCAAACACAACCAGACACAAAGCCCCAACAGCTCCAAACCCATCCAATACACAGAAATATAAACACAATCTCTATAAGTGTTTTCACCTTAGAATGACCTGCTGCAAAGCCGCCGGGGGGGCTAACTGGTCTTAGGGGCCCCAAACCACATTTTCACGTGCAATTGTACACAACGTTTATTTTTAAAATACAGACCAATTCTGAAGATCCGTCTCCTTTGCGCCATTCAACCAATTTCTTATTCTGGGGAGTTATAATAGGTCTGGAGGCTTCATCAATCACGTTAGGATCTAACAACATTATAGCATCAATGGTTTCATTTCTGTCGAGTGTATGAACTGAAAAGTATTGTTAATGGCCATATAAAAGAAAGGACAGGCGGACAGACGAACGGACGAAGAAAGAAAGAAACAATTGATTGCAAAGAATGAATATGAATTACTACCATCAACAAATCACGCAATGTGACAATCATATAAGCTTTATAATAAACACACAAAAAACATACAAAACATCCCACCTTTTCAAAAATACTATCTGCCCCCTAATCTCTCAACACAAAACCCATACAGCAATCATGTGAATTATATTCTTGGGAAATTTCTGGGGAGTTAATCTCTTTCAATTAATCTTGAAAAATGTCCTTGAGAAAAGCACGTTTGTCTGGTTGCGTATTTCAGTTCATACATAATTTAATATAATAAAACCTTAAGTGGCCTCCGTGATCGAGTGGTTTAGGTCTCTGACTTGTAATCACTTGCCCCTCACTGAGTTCGAATCCCACCCGAGGCCAAATTTTATTTGCGAGGAAGCTCTAAAGCTAGCTTATGGAAGGTTGGTGGTTCTACCCTGGTGTAAGCCTAGGGTATTCTTCCACTGTTAAAGCTTAATGACCATAGCTATTGGTGCGACGTTAAACTCCAGTGAAAAAAATGTGATGAAATATCAAAGTACCTGTTTTATATAACTGATACACCTCTGTGGTATCAATGTTGTAATTATCAATGGTGATGTTATGCCCGATGTTTATAATATCATCGGATTGTACACACGAAGCGTCTTTGGAAATTACACCTAAAATACAGAAATATATACAGTATAATTCCTCAAAACCGGACTCTCTGAAAGCCGGATTTCCATGAAAATCGGGCGACTTTTCGAGTCTCATTTATTCTTTCCTATAATAGATCTCAATAGCTCTCTGAAAACCGGAATCCTCAGAAAACCGGAATTTTGATCCAGATGATTGAAGGGGTCCGGTTTTCAGGGGTTATACTGTACTGTTTCACTATTTTTCGTAGGGGATTAAATATCTTGAATTTTGAGGGTCGGCCCATCCAGTGCAATATCCTATGATAAGATATATATATTTTTTCAAAAATATCAAAAAAACACTAATTCACGTCCCAATGAAATAGCCGCGTGCAAAAACTGCTTATTACAAACATGTACAAGTTGATTGACAATCACAAAAACATTTATCGTAGCGAATAATACATATCCTGATTAATATAACTAATACGTATTTATTCTGGTGAACGTAGGTTGAACGTTTTCCGTAAATCGTAATATCCTGAACTCATCGCTGTAGCCGTAAGTCCTTGGAAGCGATACTAATAAACTCACCGTGTGCATTAACAAATTAAAATGTCGACGTTTCTAGATGATGAACATATGTAAGCGTATGATGTATGGATAAATAATGGCAATTTAGAGATTAATGCGATCAAAGGCATCCGAAGGCAATAAAATAACCGATCTATGCATGCATGCATGGAACAAATGCAATTATCTTGCGTATTCCTAATAAAGACAGGAATCTTATAGCATTCAATCAACTTCATTGGAACGATTTTATCTGTACATGTGCTTAAGAACGTGTTATTATTTTGTCAAACCACTTGCTTTTATGGTGAAAAGGAAATGAAAAAAGTATAAAAGTTACTGATAAAATGTTTTAATAAAATGCATAAATAGTTTTCTTGACTGTAGCATAAATAACTTAAATATTTAATTCCACACAAGAAGATTTGATTATAGCAGTTAATGATTTATATGATCATGTATTACAGTGCAGCCACTCCAGAGCGGCCCTCTCTTGAGCAAAAACCTCCCTTCAACAACAGCATAATTTTCCCCTCTGTACGATTTAACAATTGATTAAACCTCTCCAGAGCAACAACCTCCCTTCAACAACAACATGATGTTTCCCTCTGTACGATTTAACTAATAGTTTAATTTAACCTCTCTAGAGCACCAATCTCTCAACAACATAAGTTAGCTTCTCCCAAAGGGTGTTGCTTTGGAGACGTTGCACTGTATAAGATATCTCAATGTATTAATTCATCTCAAAACCCCGCCTGAAATCGTAACAATTAGCCAGATTCTAATTTCATGCATATTAGATATTCCTTATTAAATGATAACGTCCTATTTTTCAAGAGTTCATTGATTTAAAACATATACCAGTGACACGTTTATTTATATACAAACAAACTCACCAATGGTTAATGTGCCTTCAAGACCTTTCATCAATTTCAATGTTGTCCATGACAAAATAATCCAAGAAATAAAAATCATTTTAGCGACTGAAGTTTTCCCTTTAAACAACAGGACAGTTCGGCATCTGATCGCAGACTGTTTTTCTATACAATCTTGAAAAGAAAACGCAAATAATCCTTTTAAAGATCCCAACAGCTCTTCAATCTGAAATCAATCAAAACAGAAAATAAATAAAAATAAAGCGAGGTAAATGACAATTAACTTTCAATGTCTTCTTGTTTTGAGTTCTTTGCCTAAATAACGTATTTTTCATCCAATTAAATTTGCTTATTCCGAATATGAAACCTTTCTGACCAATAGATAAATAAGCTATCAATGAAGTCAATTCATACATAAATTATTAAACTGTAAACCAGCAAAGAGACAATTAATTCCACTTCTTCACTTGTGACAGCAATCATTGATAATTCATTGAATTACAAACTACGATACGCACGTGACATTGGAGTCTATCGGAAGCTGACCGATCGTTGACTGTGATATTCGTATCAAATTTTGCAGCAGATACTTCTGAATTATTTCAAAATGTTTCAGTATTTTATTTCTTTGGTCTCTTTCTTTAACAAGCCAATAACGGCGGTAGAAATTATGTCCACACCCACAATATATGGAGTGTTGCTAGAAGTTTTGACCCGAAAGTTTACAATGTTCTAAAAATTTCTTCTATCAGTTTTCAGGACGTTCTAAACTTTTGTCTAGCTACTCCAAGAACATTTCCATTATTTTCAACTCGAAATGTTAAAATATTCTAAAAATTATCATCTATTTATTTTGTAATTTTGTTGTAAACTTGTGTGTATAATTATTGCAAAATAAAGAGTATTAGACAAACCTTTATGTTTTTTTCTGTCATTGTTTTCAGTTTCATTTTGTCATCTTTCCATTGAAATATTGCATAAATATTTGTGTCTGTCAGTCATATTTCCAGATTGTCTCTTTTTATAGATGTTTTTTAACTGGTGTATAACGTCGCACCAACAGCCAGGGTCACTTGGCCTCTTTCCAACTTTAATAGTAGAGGAAGACCCCTGGTTTACACCTGGGTAGCACTACCGGCCTTCGTTAGCTAACTTGATAGCTTCCTCACATGTGAAATTTGTCTGATCCCGCGTAGGATTCGAACCACCGACCTTCCGAAAGCTAGCTGGTCAGCTTCCACATATGTTAAATTTGTATTGTCTCGGATGGAATTCGTACTGACAGGGGTGAGGGGCTAGTGATTACTGGTCAGAGACAATAACCACTGGACCACGGAGGCCCCCTTCATAGACGTTTCATTTATATTTTACTACATGTAATCATACAATCATGTGATACGTATGTTGGAGATATATTTATTCAATTATGCGAGATAAAACTAACTTAACCTTTTTTTTCTTTTCGCTGAATGGGTTTGTTTAGTTTTGTTTGTTGAATGTTTGATTAGTAAACGTGACCTTATATATTCTATCTGACATTATTTTTAATGTATGTGCAGTTAGCCTCCATAAGCTTCTTAGATTTCTTTTGATATATTTTTTTACTTTTAATTAAGACAAGTATCTAAACATACAATTACAATAGTTTTGAATCAATTAAGATCAATGATTTACCTGCAAATGGCCACTAAACAACATGCAGATAATCATCTCCTGCGCATGCTCCAAATAAAGGAATAGTTCAGATCAGAGAGGCTTTAAATTATAGAGTTTTTTTCTGACTCACAGTCAGTAGATTGTTTTAATTACTAGTATTCAGCTATATGCTAATAAACAAAAACGGAATATCGGTCGTGGTTTTCGGATGGGATGGATTCGGATAAAAATGTTCCGGTGAACTACAGCTGCCTTTAAAGACAATGTTTTAATTTTATTGTTCTCTAAATAGTACATGACTGCTGTGTATATATCAGTGCGTAGAATTCTGTAGTTACCTGTGGAGAACAAGATTAGCGCTGGTACAGAATCCGGGAAAACTGGTAAGGTTATGGTCTCAGACAATTCAGCTCGGAACCTGACAAAGTTCACTTTTGAGCAAGCTGACCAGCAAGCTTCGATAGTAGGTCAATAGCTCTATCCAGGTATAAGCCTGGTCATCCGCCACATGTAAAGCTGGATAGTCGCCGAATGACCCTTGCCGACATTAAAAACATTCTACCTATACAGCATGGCAGTCGTAACAAAACGAACGAACGAACGAACGAACGAACGAACGAACGAACGAACGAACGAACGAACGAACGAACGAACGAACGAACGAACGAACGAACGAACGAACGAACGAACGAACGAACGAACGAACGAACGAACGAACGAACAACGAACGAACGAACGAACGAACGAACGAACGAACGAACGAACGAACGAACGAACGAACGAACGAACGAACGAACGAACGAACGAACGAACGAACGAACGAACGAACGAACGAACGAACGAACGAACGAACGACATGTCTATGTAGTTTGTGAAGTTTCCAATTAATTCAGTAACTCGCGTTCACAATTTATAACTACACCGTGATGTTCTTCCCTTTTCAAATTTAATTATGATTCCTAGGTTATAGAATTTGTGACAGTATGTTTGAAACTGCATTAATTGGTTGAATATGCTTGACGTAAATTGACACTTCATCCTCAATTTTCTAGCATAAAATGCGTTATGTTGATATCCGTAATTTAAGCTATCTTCAATATAATAACACATCTATTGTATTTAGTAATTTTTCTTACGAGAGCAAACAGAATTTTTCGAATATTGAAATGTCTGTTACATTGTATGTTCAGTGGAAATGTGATAATTAAATATACACGCTGAACTGCGATTTCCAAAAGTGTGAAACTTCCAATCATACAATAACACTTTGATGTTCCAACTTGTTACAACAGTTCTTGATATTGCAATCACAGAATATGTTCATTTATTAGCTATCAGTTTCGTCTGAATTCACATGTTGGTATCGCTTTTGAAAAGGCCAGAAAAATAGTCATGTTTCATGTTTTCCCCATAGACCCCATTGAGTTTTAGCGGCGGTCCTACAGCTTGTAAAGACCAAACCCCAATATATTTGGAAACAAATTGTACCCCGTATTATCACAAAAGGTATGGTTAGAAAAAAAATAAAATAGAAAAAAAGTTTTGCCACCTGCGGTACCCTATTTGTGGGGTCTAGTTGCCATGAACAAAATGAAAGAAGTACATTAAAAGGAAGTCAGATAATTAAAATACCAAGCTTATTACCAACCTAACTATCGCGGTTGTCTATTTAAAGGTTGCGTACATGACTCAGTGGTACGCCTGTTTATACTTACAATTTTAAAGATCTTTTGGCTTATATTTATATATATATATATATATAATGGGACGTAATGATATTTTGATATAAGAGGAGTTGAATGAAAATAGTTTTAATATTGTTTATTTATATATGCTTTAAACATGGTTCACGAGGCCATCCTTTAAAAATGTAGATTTGCAATAGCGCAACCGACTCATTACAAATGACACAAATATATTTTAGTGATCGTGACAAAAATGTTTTTGCTTTTCCTTTCAGCTTTCCGTTTTCAACACATTGCAAGCATACTGTATTAACAAAAAAAACGCCTATTTAAATACCCACTGTAAAAAGTTCGTAATTTTATAATGGCCCAACATATGGCGTAAGCCGAGTTGTCAAAACTTGCACAGTTGCCAGGGAACTATACTTTTATCAAAGAATATTAAATGTACACGAAGTTATTATCTAAAGTGATTATCTGACGAATCAATTACGCCCGCTAACTGACGATCTATTATTTGTCATCTAAATTTTTTGTCTTTCTAAAGCACTTGTGTTTAACAATTTCGATCATTAATGCCAATATTCCTATGAATATTCCAATACAGCAGACATAGAAGGCACTTTGTACATCCTCCAGTGATATAGGTTTGGCCTCGGTAACAACATTCCTGTTACAAAAATTCGCCTTCGGCCACCATTTTTGTTTCCATATTTGGAGAAGTCCGCTTTCTTGTATCTTCATCAGCCTGTAAAACCACATCGGTATACAAACTAATTATCTGACCGGTTAATGAATATCATTGAACAAAAAAATATACCAGTTTCAAAAAAATGTTCTGTAATTGTAAAGCATTATTAGGAAACGAATATAATCTTAATCGATTTGAGTATAGCGCTAAACTTGTAATCCGGCGATCCGGGTTCTAATCCCGGCAGGTCGTACCCTTCTATGAAACTTTGACAAAAATGTCGATTTTCCTTCATATGTGCAGAAGTTGCTGTATGTAACTGAAAAATTGTTGAAAAACGGCGCCAAATCCGCTGACAATGTCGCATAAACCAAATCATTTTAGAACACATTTTATTAATTTTAATATAGCCGGTCAGGGAAAGTTAATCTTAAAACCATAGAAGTCGTTTGATATATACAACATTATGAAATCTAACTATGGTATAACGCGGTTATAATGAATTCACATACAGTGAAGGATATATTTTCCCCTGAACACACCGTTCTTTATTTCATTCTTATAGATGCAGTGAAATATGGACTTGATAGAGTAATCCTTCGGGTCTCAAGGAATTACTACGAGTGTTCTACGGTGTACATATCAAAGCTCACACCATTTGCCTTCCATCTCTACATAATTCATCCTGTTTGGGAGTTATCAGTTGCACGAGGAAAATAGTCAAATGCCTATAGATATATAATTCCTATTGGTTCGGTCAAACATAAGAGACCGCTACGGTCGAGTGGTTATGGTTGTTTCTAGTTATCACTAGCCTCTCACCGCTGAGAGTTCGAATATCACCCGACACCAAATTTCACATTTTTTGCGGAAGCTGTTCAGTTAGCCTACGGAAGATCGGAGGATCTACCCGGGTGTACACCTGAGTCTTCCTCTTTCGTTAAAACTGGAAAAGTCGCCAAATGACCCAGGCTTTTGAGGCGACGTAAAACCCTATAGAAAAAAATATTTGCTTTACTTACTGCTCGGAAAATAGTGCATTATGGGGCGAATTGTTTGTAAATCCAAATGCGTATTTGGAGGGCATGAACTCCTCCTTCGTAGACATAAGATCACACTCAGTCAACATTTCAAGTTCGATAGAAGTCTTGTCTCCTAATACAAATCAAAGAAAACATAATCATCTATAAGTAATGCCAAATTGTAGATAAATCTATTTGTCACATCAGTGATACAGAAATAGATCGTCTCTAAACAAATGGCCGAGACATCCGTAAAAGTCATGACGGGAGACACAAAACCGTTATTTACAGCTGACGAAGCCGTAAAATCCGTTAAAGAATTAATTGAAGCAACTGAAATGAATATTGATGAGAACGAATTAATGATAAATGTTAGCTATAAATCTCTAACAGCAATAACGTCGATAATGGAAGGAAAACTGTAAATATGAGAAACGGCGAAATGAGTTCAAAACATTGATATAAGACTGGCGCTAGCTCGCAAGCCGTTAAATTGCTAATAATTGCGTATGCAGCAAATCCTGACAATATGCATTTTTAATGCGCAATGCAGTATCCTCTGTAAGAGGAATAATTAATAATATAGTCCAAACTAGTAAACAGACTGGCTGAAGCGTTTAGAACAACAATCCTATACAAATAATAGACATTTTAGCGTCATAAAAAGTTGATGATTAAAACAAAAGATGGTCCAACATATATAATCTTAGTAGAAACCGTTAATTGAATTCGTAGTCAATGATACGAAGTACTATTTTAGACTGAATTAGAAAACCACAGAAAAAAAAAGAAAATTTACCTATCCATATAAAGTCACCTTCCCGGACCTTTTCCAGTTGTTCAGACATGTTAACACTCAGAATACTCGGATCAGAACGGTTAAACTCGACCATAGCCTCACCTACCGCACGAAAAGTCGGGTTTGTCGAAGTCTGGATATATATTATGTATATTAAAATATAAATGTAAAAAATTGTAACGATGATCAAGATATTACATAGAATACTATTAACCGAGGTAAAGC
Organism: Lutraria rhynchaena; assembly: GCA_008271625.1. Taxonomy (NCBI): domain Eukaryota; kingdom Metazoa; phylum Mollusca; class Bivalvia; order Venerida; family Mactridae; genus Lutraria; species Lutraria rhynchaena. The sequence continues at coordinate 1,896,332 of VIBL01000004.1, read as the reverse complement.
ACAATTTTAGCAAATTAAAACTACCCACCCTGAGGATCATTTCCCAAGCTGTGCCTCCAGGAGTTCCCCATGTGTATGTTCCTTCTAATTTAAGCATCTCAGACAATGTGTTAAATGGATGAACTTCTTTGGTTACTGTCAGAAATGCTATAAGGTTACCGCAGTATGTTCCAACTATAATGATACAGAATAACCACCAGAAACTCAAAATGGTTCGTCCAGTAGTGGAGGCTGGTAAGTGGATCCCTCCTTGAAAAAGAGTCACATTTTTTAATATAAAAATAAAGCAATTATATAAAATAAAGCAATTATATAAAAATAAAGCAATTATATAAAAATAAAGCAATTATATAAAAATAAAGCAATTATGTAAAAATAAAGCAATTATATAAAAATAAAGCAATTATGTAAAAAATAAAGCAATTATATAAAAATAAAGCAATTATATAAAAATAAAGCAATTATATAAAAATAAAGCAATTATATATAGACATGTAATTGAATCTTTGTATGTAAAGTAAATGGAATATGGGAATACTTATACCATACAGATAAGAAAAATAATTGATGGAAAAAACACAACTATTCAATTATACCATCTTCCTCCGATGCTACCGTTTCCCAAACCCCTCAACCCAAACCCCACTCAACGAATTGGGCATTACGAAAATAGAGAACAAAATGCATTAGTCATTTTAGATTTATGATGTTTATTGATGAATAAATAATTTCACTATTGTGATATTTGATGTGAAGTTAAAATGAGCAAGTCTTATTACAACCTTACCGACGTGTACATTTGTATGCAATGTGATCACCAGAGCAGACATCACGAAGATCATACAATCTAACAAGTTTATCTCATGGAGAATTATAAAAAATAGTGTTACTTTATGAAACAAAACTGAGATTTTTTTATGAGAAACAGGATAGTCACCTTGGCACAGCAGTGCTCCATATAAGTACCAGAATGCACCGGACCACGTGTGGAAACCACCCTTCTTAATTCTACCATGAGTGTGCTCGGTCCTTAAGTAGAACGGATTATTCCTCTCTATCACAAAGGTCAGTACTGTTACCACAATTAATACCAATCCTATAAGAGTATTTGCACCAATAAGCAATATTTATGTATTATTATTTTTTTCATCATATAAAACATAGCAATATTATTTTATGCTAAATACTCTTCTCACATTTTGGTATTTTATATATTTCTCCATTGTTTTTCATTATCTTTAATATAAATTATTTAAGACAAAAAACTCTTCGCACATTTTGGTATTTTATACATTACTCCTTTTTTCATAATCTTAAACATAAATCATTGACGACATATACTCTTCGCACGTTTTGGTGATCTTTGAGAATGACTCTTGTATGCTGTCCGTGAAGATATCAGTATACATTGAAAGCATATTAGCCAAACGATATAGCCATTTCATAGAATGTGTATTTAGTCATTATTGCAATTGTTCACAGACCAAATTGCTCCTTACCATACATGTACAGGGCGTATTTACGTTAAGAGAAATCAGCAGTCCATCAATTCAAACAAAAGCATAATTTTTTACACACCAATTGAAAGAAGCACCTCCCACTTAAGAGGATCTAATAATTTCCTCCATTTTCGTGCATTTGGATTTGGTTTCTTGAAAATAACGGATACGTATTCATAATAAAAGGGTATGCTAAAGTCCATTACTTGGCGTCTCTCGGGCTGGTCCGCCAGGGGAGCGGCAATTATATCCACCTCCTACAGAAAACAAAGAGCGATTAAAAATAAACATTCTTTAAAAAAATTGTTTATTCACATTTTTGGTAGAAAACTATTATTTCTGTGTACCTACATCGTGGTACATACTGATGTCCTACGCAGTAATTCCCCTTTACTCATTTGAGACGCCTCTCTCAGCACGTATAGTGTTGTCTATATCAAGTAGCTAATTTATTAAAGTATCTTACCTCACATGAAATTCGTAAAGGCTTAATCATCACGTGACATTTGCTACATAAGGCTAGAAGTAATAGTCTTGTTTTAAGTCACTTGACCAAAACAATTAAGTTAGGTTGGTCGAAAAACATTCCTATTCTATTTTTTTTACGAAACACCTTTTTAAGACTACGAAGTACGATTCATTCCAAAATATTTTTGCACTTCGGATTTTAGAAACTTTAAAGTCGGCGCAAAAAGTAGGATCGGTCAGGTAACCGTTAAAACGACCATTTTTCTGGTCTATGGTCTAATGCACTATCATTGCATAAGATTCTTAATACAGAAAAGTCGACAGTTGCTGTCTATGAAGCGTTAGCAGTGTTTAATTGAAAGTAACCGGAGTACTGTAGAACATTGGATATTTGTATACTGTAGTTTCACGATTTTCGTAGAACATTTAATTTCTTGTATTTCGTGGGGTGAGCTTATCTGCGATACCAAGTGCCCACGACTTAAGAAGTCCGTAAAATTATGAATGCGTCCGAAATTACATCTATCCAAAAATTAGGAATTCACGATTTTACGTACTCACGAAATTACCGATGAAGGCATATCGACAAAAGTTTGTACTAACGAAAATAACTGCAACTACAGTATCTAAAACGAAGTTAATTATTCACCTGACGCTGAGCTTGCCCTACAAGACCATTGAACGTGAAATTATTCTTATTGACAAAGACACCCCATAAGCCATCAGCTGGTTCTGTCATTTTGTACCTGAAACAAAACATGTGGTTACACCAGAAAATACACATCTTACAAACTGTAAGACTTAACTCGAACCAACTAAACAGTATATATTTTAAGCTTATCAACAGAACAGAATCTGCAAATGGATTATTTAAGAACAGTAATTTTATTAAGTTTATAATACAGTGTTTCAGATGCTTCATAGCTTAAGAACGCGTGTTTTTTAATCTGCTGTGTTTTCTTGGGCTTGACTTGAAAACGCCTACTTAATGTTATACATCTCCCTGTTTAAAAAATGGTATGAGAACGTTTAACTTGCTATCCGGGTTCAAATCCCGGTCGCGGCAGAAAATTTGACAAAATGTCGATTTTCCTCCATATGTGAGGAAGTTGCCGACCGCTAGTGGAAGGGTAAGATAGTACTAGTTGGAATACAGTCCAGGAAAACTGGTTAAGTGAACCGGTCTCCGTATTTATCTGAAAAATTGTAGTAAGCACCAGTAAAATATATTGTGTTAAGAAGTGTGAAGAACTTACGTGAAATTAAGAATGCGTGAAAGTTCTATCAGAAGGTCAATACAAAAACCCTCGTATGTTACAGTACCGTTTATAACTGTCTTCATGACGAAAGGAGCGTACTTACAGAAAAAAGAAAATGTTAATATTGTATTATATGAATAATTTTAATTATGAATAAACGCATGGCTCGGAATCAGCCTTACAAGTTCTTGTGGTACTAAAAGCAGCTTGTTTTTAGATGCACACCTTTTTATTACACATATCCTCACATTGCCATCACCTCAATATTATATTATAACCCTGTTATAACAACCGCTTATTTTCGGAACGGTTTTCAATAACTCCCGTATAATTCAACTTGATAATGAGACCACCTCATAATAAAACCACCTCATTGTTACGACCGATTTTTCGGGTCCCTAAGATGGTTACATTATTGAAGTTTACTAAATTTTCCAACACAAAATTAAACCGTTTTGTTTGATCTCAAAGGTCTTAGCATCGAAGTATCAATGTCTGGTTAAGCATAATGATATATTTTTATATTACATTTTTTGTGTTGAAGGCTAACAGCAATATTGTTCCATCTTACAAGAATGACGCTTAAAGCATCTGGTATCAATTAACAAATTATAAGACATACCGGTAATGTTGATATAATAAATTCTTTTTTGTTGTACCCGTAGTGTACATTGGGAAATATGTCCGTATCTAAAGTCACGTGACCATTTCTATCAATATGTCCGATCGGGTTGAATTCTCTTCCTCTTTTTGTCCATAGAAGAGTATCAATAATATAACCTGAACACATGCTTCTAGTTGCCTTGGAAACAATGTATAATTCATTAGCATTGTAGAATTTGTACTATACTTCTTTTCTGTAGTGTTTAAGAAAAACGCCGCTCCAACAGCCAAGGTCATTTGGCGAATTTTCCAGCTTTAAAAGGCGATGGAAGATCCAGAAAATAGGACAGAATATTAGTTCAAAAGGCTTTGAAATACGCTTATCGTCTAACATTATGTATTTGGCCCTGTTTATTCTATAAATTTTTGTTTGCACAGAATTGAAATTGAGAAACAAAAACAAATAACTATTTTAAAATGACCAGTCCCAATCTGCTAATACAACTTATCTTTCATTCGTTGATTATTAATAACGACAAAGGTATGGGCTCATTAAAAGAATCATTCTTATGTAGCCAATGCCAGCCAAATTATAGTCTAACCTGTGATAGTGACCACCGTCGAATAAAGGTCACCCTGTGAATGAAGGCCATTCTTTGAAAACCATTATTGATTATTTAGAACAAACTGACCTCCGAATAAAGGCCATCTGTCAATGAAATCTGTATTTTGTCTTTTCCAAGGGTGGTCTTTGTTCATAGGTTTGACTGTAATTCACAGTAAGTGAAATAAGTATTACCTCTTCAATGCGATCTATAACAGCTGTAGGGAAGTCAATCATGTCATCATTCAGGAATAACTTGTTAACATCATATATGATATCATTCAGTGTGGTCACAAACTCCTTCAGATTGAACGAAAACTAATTAAAGCGTTAACAGGAATGACAAATATACATCGTCAGCTCACGCAAATGTTTGTCTTATCAAATAGACTTAGGTTTTCATTTAGTTGATACAATGTCTGTGTTATTATCTGTGCCTGCTAGTTTTAATTACAGCTAAACAAAGTATCATCAATATTTATCGTATAGACGCGAAAAATGTTGATAAGATACTTTATGTTACCAGTTTCTTTGACTTACGTACATATTGATAACACCTTTAAACACTTAAAGTTTAAACTATTACACAAATCCATGCTTGGACCTACCTCAGATGATTTTGACTCTATTGGTACAGCAATTACTGCTACGTTGTCAAGGTCACTCGCGTGTTTTTGAAGATTGTTGGAGGCGCATCTGCAATATCCATTACTCACAACCAACCACTTCGAGAATTTCTTCATCAACGTCTTCCTGTCCTTCGATGACTTGTCGAATTCATTAGCCTTCAAAAATTTTATAATAATATGAACAAGGGCACCAAGAGTTGCAGTGAATCGTATTTTTATAATTAAGTGTATTACGTTAAATACGCCAAAATACTAATAATGAACTTAGATATAGTAAAAACTCGGATTAAAGAGAAGTAACTGTTTTCTCCGATCATGATGTTTTATGTCAGTACAATAAATGCAGAGATTTATGTCTATAATGAAACTAAAACTCCTTTTCACTATGACCTTGTTGTAATGGAGTCTGATTTTGAAAATTCAGCTTTGTGTTGAAATTAAGGATAGTCATTTTCTGGGTTGTCCTTTTTACAAAAAACTAAAATTTCAGCATACATATAAATTATCATCTGATGCTTAGAATTTGTTGTCGGTCTGTTTACAGTTATGTATATGACATAACTCTGTATTCATAACACATTGTATATGTATATAATTATGCGTATCTGTTATTGTCATGTACATGTGTATTTTGGACCGGAAACCTTTATTTATAAATAAACTATTTCTCTCTCTCTCTCTCTCTATTTTTATATTTAGGAACACACGAACCTTCTTCAGGATCATTTCTGTGTATCTCTCTTGGCATAAAACTACCATGTTCATTTCAGAGCTCGATTGTTTCTTTTCGACCTTAGTTTCGTACATTCTACGAAGCAGCGTGCTGAAGTCGTTGACAAGGTCAAGGTTAAACATGATGAACACGATTCGTTTGTGTGACAGGAGGTCAACAAGTCTAGATGTTTCACGTTCTGCAAAATAACATCATTGTAATTTTTATTAATACTAGTAAACTAGTTTTCTTTTTTGTCTATACCATTTGCAAGCATGTTTATTTTCGCTACAACGAAAGTTATATGAATGCATCAGATAAAGGATGGAAAATGATTAACGAATAATGCTCAAGGAATACTGATTATTGTTAGTCTCGAAATCAAAGGTAGAAAATAAGAGAAGAAGTGATGAATACGCTTGAGGAAGAATAAGTGACACACGGTATATTGAAGGTGAACATTTAGATAACAATGATGAAATGATTGAAAGAAGACCACAATAGTCTGGAAAGTATGCCATTTGATGAAATCACACGATTATCATAGTAATAAGTGTATTATCAAAGATAAATCAGATGCTCTTGAATTGTGGAAAATCATGTATTTCGGTTGTATAGTTTTTGTTTTTCAGAATTATTTCTATACAATTGAATGGAGAAACAAACTGGTCTTGGTTCATGCTTCGCTTGACGTTTCCATTTCACGTAAGTTTAATTGTACTTGGCTCTCATCTCATTCAATGTGTCGCAATATGAGCAAATATTTCATAACTACGTATTTGTTTTCAATATACAGTCAAACCTGTGTTCGCGGCCACCTCCGAACACCTCCGAATAAAAAAAGTCATTCTTTGAAAAACGGTCACTGTTTATTTACAACAAACTGACCTCCGAATAAAGGCCATCTGTCAATAAAGGTCTCATTTTGTCTTTCCCAAGGATGGCCTTTGGTCACAGGTTTGACTGTATTTCCACGATGGCAACTGTCAATAAACAGCCATTGTTACATGGTTGTAATTTATCTGTTTGTTTTACATTTGATTCTGCTTAATTGTTTAATCAATGGGAGCAGTCACAAAACTGCAAATATACTTAAAAGCTACATTGTGATCGTATCCATTAAAATAATTGCATAGAGTTAATCCAACGTAATGATTGATCATATTTTGATAATGTGAAAAAATATGACTCATTCATTGTCGTAATAAGGGTTACATGAGTATGCGACTGCGCATAAAAGTCACGTGACCAACTGGACGTAGACACAAGCCTGTACGGTACCTTATTAAACGGACCAAAATAGAGGCAAGAACGATAAAAATAATCTACTAGTAGTCGGAGGAAAATCATGCAACTTTTTTAAAACCACACCAACTTATCAAATATTATCAATCAGTTAATTAACGAAGTAGCCGGCTGCTAACAACCGTTATAGCAAACACTGTCATCAGCATTAAATTGAAAAAAGATAGAGGCGTGAGGCAATATCAGTGATGGCCAATTGAAAATCATTTAGCACACAATGATTATTTGATGAAATACATGTATATACTTACGGGAATCTTGTTGATATAATGAAGATTCCTAATGTTCTAACGACTTGCAAAACTTATCATCACTAATTACCTCCCTTGTTTTGATTTTATTTATTTTTTGCTTTAAATTACATGAATTATTCGACTTTATATCCAAAATATAGTTGCAGGTTCGCGATATCGTAACATAACACATATTTACCTGTTGTAGTTTCATACAATATGATCACGTGTTTCCATGACAACGAAAGAACAACTGACGTCAGCATTTTTGGTAAGAGTGTGGCAATGCCTTCATCCCTGTGGACAAAGCAACAACGTATTAACGGTTATGATAACATTCTTTGGCACAGTGTATTTGCTTGTTATCCAGAGTTACGAATATCGTATTGAATATACAGTGCAACCCCTCCTATGCAACACCCTTTGGGAGAAGCAAAATTATGTTGTTGTTGAGAGGTTATTGCTCTGGGAATATTAAATTGATAGTTAAATCTTACAGTGGAAAAAATCATGCTGCTGCTGAAGGGAGGTTGTTGCTCAAGAGAGGGCCGGTCGCTCTGCAAAGGTTGCACTGTATAATTATGAAATATAGCGTAGAAGAGGGATATACCTGTAAATGGCAAAAATAACAAGATAAAAGCAAGTTACTATTAAAATCATCTAATTTCAAGCGACAGTGTGTATTCACCAGATTTAGGTAAATCGCATTCCATCATGATACTAATTTTTAAGCACAAAGCGGGCATTGGTTGTTTTTTCTCTATAATTTCGTGTGTAAACCTGTGACAATTTTGGTCTTTGAACCTTTGAAATCAGGTAAATATTGGTAAATATTTTATTTCCAGCGAACAGTTTTATATATTGATACTCTTGGGGACCAACGCTAGATTGAACTCACATATACAACACTAGCCCAATGAAAGTGGTTTGGTTTAAGTTAGTTTCAAAACTATTTGTCATATCAAGACCCTGAATTCGTCAGGTTATTTCTAAAAACATTATGACACTTTTTCCCATTTTGAGAAAATTGCATTTGAAATTTTGAACTGCAATAACTTTAACCTTATTTAGGATAGATCTACAAGAAGGTAAGTATGATCATCGTAGAGAGCTCATCGAGACGAAAGAAATGATACCAAAATCTCAATATTAACAAAAAATGAGTTACGGGGTGGTAGAAATGAGCCGACAAATAGTGCCCTACTACACACGGTAATTCCATTGATGGCGGCATGCTATTGTCACAAACATCACTGGACGATTACTCAATTTTGTTTTCATTTTCTTTTATCTCACCTGCTGAATTTGTTCACCGAGTTACGATTCATCACACAATATGGACCATCTTGTGTCGTATGTGAAACATAATAGTTATCACAATGTTTAGTTTGTTTTCCAATTCTCTCTCCAAATGCCTGGAGATTAATCTGAAAATGAAAGTATTCAAATCAAGAAGTACATGAACTTGAAATTCTATTTTTTTTCACTGGGGTTTAGCACCAAGAGGCAGGATCACTTTGCAACTTTTCCAGTTTTAACGGTGTTAGAAGATCCAGGGTGTACCCCGGATAGAACCACCGGCCTTCCATAAGCTAGCTGTACAGCTTCCATATAAATTTTTTCCTGGTTTCGAGCGGGATTCGAACTCACAGGTGAGGGACTAGTGATAACTAGTCATAGACCATAGCCACTGAACCATAGAAGCCCCATGAACCAATAAATTAAGCAATACAGCAGTAATATGTCCATTTGTTTTTAAAACTTAAAATGCTCCCTTCGTAAACTATAAATAGCTTTTACATGGCACATGAAATGTAAGACCGTTGAATGAAGGGTGTCGATTGTAAACTTGTTCACGATTTCAGTGTTGTGTGAGATATTAATTAAACATTGCACAGTACAAGAAGTCTCGGTCTGGCCTCTCCAAAAGTATTCCTGGAAAATGGGACCAAACACTATCAGATCAGATAAGACATACAACATAAGGCTCATCTATTGTAGCTAGTTATATCCCCGGCAAACAAACAGAGATCGGATTTACCAACTTTAAACTAGTGTACAGTTCAAACATTTACCATTGACAGTTGGACAAATATCACGTAGACAATTTAGAACAAGCGGCAATTTCCTTTTAAATAAGGGATTGCAATATTTTTAAGTTTCAAAAGACAAGTGGAGAATGAAATGATGTAAGAGTGTCAAATACAGTGCAACCCCTCCAAAGCAACACCCTTTGGGAGAAGCAAATTATGTTGTTGTTGAGAGGTTGTTGCTCTAGAGAGGTTAAATTTACAGTTAAATCGTGCAATGGGAAAAATCATGCCATTGTTGCTCAAGAGGCTGCACTTTATGTCTCAAATACTTACTGATTGTATTAATCCGCCATCCTGCCTCCATTTTATGAGTTTCTTATTTTCTGGTTCAAAAAGATATCTAGATAGTTCATCTATCGGCTTATCATCTAGTAGTATAATAACGTCAATGGAATCATTTTTATCCAGCGCTTGAACTGTAACATTATATAAATATTAAAAGATTCGCACTTGGAAGCGGTTCTCCAGGGTGCGATAATCGTCCCGCAGTGTGAATAATCGCCTGAATGCCGGAGGGCGATTATCGTAGGTGAAACATCTCACCGGCTGATTATCCATAATAATAACTGGCAGAGCTCGTCATCGTGCGCTAATGCTGGTTCATTGCTGTTACTCAACAGCGCCCAATTGTATGAACATTGGTTAACTTTAACTAAATGGTTAATTTAACCCAAAGTTAAATTTAACCTTTTGGTTTACTAACCATAAAAAATCATTTAAACATTTAAAAAGGGCTGACATTCTGGTACTGGTTACCGTTTATGTTAAGACAACCCAGCACCTTAGACTTGGGTTAGATTTATTTGAGCTTTAACAAAAACAAAATTTGGTTAAATTTAGACAAAATTTTCTACAACAGCTAACCTAACATTTAACCAAAACTCTGATTTAACCCAGTGGTTAAAGTTAACCAATGTTTATACAATTGGGTGCAGGATTATACACAGTCAAACCTGTGAACAAAGGCCATTCTTGGAAATGACAAAATGTAGCCTTTATTGACAGGTCGCCTTTATTCGGAGATCAGTTTATTCTAAATAATCAATGTCGGCTTTATACGGTGGTGGCCGCAAGCACAGGTTAGACTTTACGTATTTAGTCGAAGTAATTGGGCATTTTGTCATTAGGCAAATGTACTGTAAATCTGAATTCACGCTTTTTATATTTATATTAAATGTGCTTAGTATGAACCTCATTGTTTTTGCGTAATTGAACGATATTCTTTTAATACACATGTATGTTTCCCAATGAGTATGATCGATGCTTTGCGACGGACACATAATTAAGTGCGCAAAAATGAATCAATCATTACCTGTTATGTATAGTTCATACAATTCCCTGGTGTCAATAATGTAATTTTCTGCCGTGACATTGCGACCTATCTCTAAAATGGAATTGGGTGATATACAGGAAACATCTTGAGAAATTACGCCTGAAATAAAATCAAAACTGTTTCAAATGATTACAATGAATACTATAATTAGAAATAAATGAGGATTTTTAAACACTTGTTTAAACACCAGCAGCTTTGCCGCCGACCGCTCTAAGGCGGTACCCCTTGGTCAGCGCCACACAAAAAAACATAGGGTCGATTGGGTATATCGGACTCTCATCACTAACATATGCAGCCTAAAATTGAACGGGCCGGTACAAGAGGGTACCTATGCCATTCTTTGTCAAAATGGAGAAAGTCCCTCTTTGCACTCTTGCAATACAGAGAACGCATGTTGGCTAACATATAACAATGTATTAAATGAGGGATGTGTCTTGGTGTCAGAGGGTTTCAAAATAGTTAAAGGGTTAATTAAACAGATGAAATGAAATCTAACTTACCGATTGTCAAACTTCCACCTTGGCCTCCACATGATTTTACCAATGACAATAATATGATTGCGTATTTGAAAAACATTTTATTCATGCAAAAATAAAGCCACTATTGGGGAAAGTTTACGGACGCATCGCACACTCTCACCAAAATTACACAATGTGAATATCGGCAACTAAAACTCCTAACTTGATTTTAATGCTAAGAAACAGAAATATGGTGGGTAACAACTTCGTAACGTGTTCCCGTAGTCATACAGATATTTGTTTTTCTACGTATTCCACGTATTCCGAAGTCACACCGAATATAATCCATTAATTTTTTCTATTATTTGTAACATCGTGTTACAAAACTACTTGTTTTTAAAAATTGAGCTCACTCACAATGAATATTCGTCGATAACAAAAATGAAATAGAGGGAATAATACAAGAATAATTGTCTTCATAATACTTTATTTCTGTATTGCATAAAGTTATTGGTATTAAATGTAACTCCGAGGAATAATCCAATTGATTATTGACGAGTACTTATCTGATTTGTCAATGAGCCTTCGGGCAGAATGTCTCATTCAAACTACCTGTTACCTCCGTCATCAGACTAATTAATTATTAATTATGAGGATGAACAATAGGTTTGAAGTTTAAGTCATAACAAGTGTATGCGTGCGTGCGTGCGTGCGTGCGTGCGTGCGTGCGTGCGCGTGTGTGTGTGTACTGGCGACGAATTTCATTCTTTATTCCAATGTTATTTTTCTATGTATCATTCATCAACACAAGTACAAATTTTGCTACACCAAGGCAACCATCCATGAAGTTTTGTCGAGGGATTGTTGCTGATCTTGTGTTGTTTGTTGCCGCTTTGAGTTCGTTGTCGTCAATTATGTGTCGTTCGTTACCGACATTGAGTTGCTTGTTGTCAATATTGTGTTGTTCCATACCGACATTAAGTTGCTCGTTGTAAATGGTGTGTTGTTCGACAACGATAGTTGTTATCATTCGTAATTATTTAGCTCGTTACTTATCTCGTGCTGTTCGTTATCGCTATTGTTGTCTGCTCTTGGACGTTGCATTACATTCCCTACGTCTTATCAGAAACATCTATTAAAGTCAGTCATTTATTATTTATTCATCATATTTAGCATTAAAATCAGTCGCTGTTCATTAGTCGTGAATGTGTTCTGTTCATTTCATGTCAATAAATGTTAAGACTTCGTGACAATTAAGCTATTATTGATATGTGCTTATGACTAAATTGTTCATTTTGCAGAAAATATACAGATATAAGGCATAGAAAATAAGCTTGTTTCCGGTTATCCGATCGACCCAATCTTTTACCTGCCAACTCAAGTATTTCTACTTGGTGTAAGCCTTGGGTCTTCCTTCACCAAATGAGCCTGACTGTTGGTGAATTGTTAAACCCAAGAGAAAAAAAGCAATTCTGTTCTATGCATTGACAGTTTCAGTTTTGAATGAGAATGTAAGCAAATTATTACAAATACGACGATCCGAGGTTGCATTTACAAATACATACACTAAAATTAATTATCCCATTAAAAGTCTGTTTTACTTAATTAAAGTACAATCCTTGTTGTTTTTGTGTTTCACCTGAATTATAATCATGAATAAATGCACACACACACTAAGTTGATAAAAAGTTACTATAATTCATACAAAGAATAGGATAATTGCGATAAAACTCAATAAAATTGTCTTATCAAATAGTCATTACAATCAAAACAGAAAATGTTAAAACTGCTATCGATATTCCAACATTGGTAGCGTTAGAACAGACATTATTTAATAATCTATATGATCTTTGTCCATAAACATTGACAGCGTCAATATACAATGGAATTAACTGCTCAGTGTCATCTACACATTCATCTTCAATATACTCTTCAACGCAAGAACGCATTCTGAAATTAACAATAACATTCATTACAAATACGATCAAACCTGTGTGTGAGGTCACTTGTAATTAAAGACCACCTTGAGAAAACTGGTCATTCTTTGAAAAATCGTCACTGATTATTTAGAACAAATTACCACAGAATAATGGTCATCTGTCAAATAAGGTCACATTTTGTCTTTCCCAAGGGTGGCCTTTGTTCACAATTTGACTGTAATTCAAATGATATTGAAAATGCGCGCTTCATGACCGTTTGTTGATAGTTGCGCCGTATAATACCATCACATATTAAACATTAAGCATTCAATTATAATGATGAGTTTTGTCAGCTGTTTGATATAAAAGTCTTATTTGTATAACTTTAGCAAGTAGTTTAAAAGCTGCTATCTTAGCTGAGAAGTGAGATATGTCTATGGTACAGATCCCGTAACCTTATTTGGACTAAAAAAATTCATTTTAACTTGTATTTCCTAAAACATTATAGAAATAAATGAAGTGTTATGACTGTTGTTTGTTTTTACTTACTGACAAACTCTTCTCCCTCCACTCAGATACTCTGTACTAGTTATACATTCTTTAAAATCGTCCGAATTCGATTTTTCTTCAATGCATTTATATTTCTCCTGAAAATCTGTAAGTAAATACATAAACACATTAATAATGATCTTATATTTTATAAGGACAAACTAAGTGCTTCATGTATATTTTACAAACACAGTCCAGTTGTATGTAAAAACATTGTAATACGGGTTACCCAATAAATCTTCTAACGATTAACCGATAAATCTTCAAACGATTAAACGATAAATCTTCTGAACGATTAATCACTGAATCTTCTGCGCGATTTACCGATAAATCTTCAAACGATTAACCGATAAATATTCCGAACGATTAACCGATAAATCTTCTGAACTGTTAACCGATAAATATTCAGAACGATTAACCAATAAATCTTCTGAATTGTTAATCGATAAATCTTCTGAATGGTTAACCGATAAATCTTCTGAACGGTTAACCGATAAATCTTCTGAACGGTTAACCGATAAATCTTCGAGCGGTTAACCGATAAATCTTCTGAACGATTAACCAATAAATCTTCTGAACGGTTAACCGATTCTACAATACCTTTCCTTCTTCTTATACTTCTAGAAAAGTATGCGTTAGTTCAATTTGTTATAATACTCCATTTTATCAAGAAAACACTCACCGTCCGCGTTCACAGTTTTGCAATGTTCTTTATTGAAGCTGTAAATACGTTTTATGTCGTCTGCGTCTTCGTTAGTGAAGTCACCTCCATAACGTTTGGTGAGCGGGGACTGACATTGTCGGAGATTCTTACGGACACACCCGATGTTTCTCGATACACTGAAAATATTACGTTGATTTTGAAATAAAATTTATCTCGATTTAAAGGAATGTTCTGGTGTGAAATTTTGCAATGAATTGAATTAATTTTACAAGCATAAGTAAGTTTTTTTTGAATCTGATATTTATATTACTCAAAGAAAATGCGATTCGATTAATGAAATTACTTTATAAAAATCATTATCTTTTCAGACATTAACCGGTAAGGGCTGACAATAAATTCCCCAAAACGATTAGTGAGATGAGTTACGTCTTATTTACAAACATTAGGTTGCAAGATTTTCTCCTTTAAAAATTGCTAAAATCTACACTAATATAAATGCACTTCGAATAAAGACCACCCTGTGAATAAAGGCCATTCTTTGGGAAAACCATCGCTGATAATTTAGAACAAACTGACCTCAGAATAAAGGCCATCTGTCAATAATGGTCACATTTTGTATTTCCTAAGGGTGGCCTTTGTTCACCGGTCTGACTATATTCTAACTATTTAACTGATGTTAAAATAGCACAACTCTTATTTTAACATCTAAATTTACATTCTTATTAATCAACAGCGTTGTGGGGCTAAATAACAATTACCGAGTTAGAATAAACTGAAAACCTCGCCGTGCGTATTAATACATACTTTTCATCACAAATAAGTTTATATTTTGGCATTTTCCAAGGTGACGTCTCAGCTTCAACGGAGAAATTTGTCACTTTTTTGATTTTCAGAATTTCTTGAATGCAGACAAGTCCGGTTAAACAAGCTGAAGATACAAAAATAGGAATAAACACGTGACCTAGTAAATACACACGTGACTTAGTGAATAAACACGTGACTTAGTGAATGAACTTCTGACTCTGTGATCTGTACCATTTACAGACATAGTTATAATTCATAATTACAGGCTGTGAAGAAATTTTCAGACCAATGTATGCGCAACGCAAATGATTCAAACGTAGTAACTGTTGCTACGGTTGTTGTCCTTGTTTTTTACAATCCTACATTGGACAATATAAATGCTCTTTTAAATGAAAACACTTTACGGCATGCATATCCGGTTAAGAAAACATTTGAAACATACAAACAAATGTATAAACAGTAAAACCATGAAAATAATCGGCACCCGAAAAATCCGTCGTAGTAATGAGGTGGTCTCATGATCAAGTTGAATCATCGGGGAGTTATTGAAAGCCGGTCCGAAAATAAGTGGTCGTAATAATAAGGCGGTCGTAATGTTGAGGTGGTCGCCATGTGAAGTTCTACTGTATATTATGCGCTTTCAGGACAATGCACCGTTTGAGAATTGCTCTGTTTGTTCTAGAAATTCCAATAACATCCGACAGCATTGGATTTTTTTATAAACGCGCAAAGTTGGAACATTAATACTATACAATTATGGATATTTAAGACATATAAAGTACAAAGTTACAATATTAAAACGTACAGCACATCTGGTCTATACTGCTGAAGTATGTGACATCTTTTATGTGATACGGACCAAATTGTAGAACTTCTACTTCCGGTCGTTCGAGGAACGCTGGACAAGCTTGGAAGTGACGTTGTAGGCATTCCATGTATGGCTTAGATCCATTTGAGCTGAAAAAAACGCGTTAACATTTACAGCAAACATCTATAGCAAAATGAGTCTATTGAATAAAATGTTTTTAGATTTATATCCGGATACAGAAACCAATATCTAAAAGTGAATTTGGTAAAGAAACACAAATAACGTGATTATTAGTTAAAACTCTTCATTATACGGTATCATATTTATACTATAAGTTATACTGACTGAGTGATCATAATTTATATACAAAGTTCTGGTGTACTTTGTGTGTTTCTGTATGTTATAAAGCTAGAGGCGCGTTTTAAAGACATAGATTTGGTATTATAGCATTTTTTAAACTTAGAATTACCGCTGCTCCTTGTAAATAAAACATATTTCTTCATATTGATAGTTTTTGGGATCTGTTGTCTGGTGCTAAATGAAAGAGCCCGAAATATATACCAATATGCAAGCTTTATAAGAGTGAAGAATGTTATCTTTGCCAAGCTATGTCTGTGAATCGGACCTCAGACACATACGGCATGAATGAATGAGGGTTAATGTCTTCACAAGTAAAGTTTGCCTCCGGACATGATGAAAACTATTTACGAGTCAAGTTTGTACTTATCGGACTGAGTCTAACTCATTCATAGTGTCAAAATGTACCCAATCTAAGTCATTAAAAGTGCGACTTTGTACCTTGAGAGCCAGGGTACACTCCATTGGAAATAACATTAATGTGAATGTAATGAATCAAACTTGATATAGCGATTTTTTTTCGAATGATTACTTTGGTAAATGCTTCGTGCAGTCCATCCATCAACGGTTACGGCGTGATTAGAGCAATAATATAAATTTGTGAGCAATATTTGCCGACTTTTAATGAAGATTATGTCTTAAAATGATAGATGACTGAAGCGTTGTATGACCTCACTGCGCATGGTAAACGAATGGATGTTTAATTACATGCAGCTGAATTATAATCGCGCATAACAGAATATTTGTGCAGTTAAAACTTCGCAACATGATCATCTTTGGTAATATGTTTGTAAGTTGTGTACATGTTTGTACGGTAGACTCATAAGTACATCTACAGATAGATAAAACAGTTAAAGTCTTCCCAAGCTTGGCTTGTGTTATACTATGATATTTGTATAGCCCTTTAGTTCAATGCCATAATTAAACCATAATCACTTACAGTATCACGTAATAAATATACAAGACGAGTAAATTATTTTTTCACTAAACAAAGCAGAAAGATATAAGACATGTCCTATTGACATGTACTACAACTGTTTTGTTTTCACAGGTGATCATGTTGACCGGTTGTTTTGCCCAAAACCCCTTCGCTCCCGCCCTTGTTATTTCGGACATTTCGTCCACAGTCGTTCCGCCTTCATCCTACTACGTATTTATTAGGATTGATAAGACTAATAGATTTAACAGAATATCAGAGGGAGTTGTATATTTGTATCTGGGATAAGACAACTCATTAACTCAGATTACATCCAAGGTCATTACAGCTAAAACTTACTCGCACATATCATCAAGAAATCCAGACATATTATTGGCTGTTACAAACGCCATTGCATTTTTACCCAAAGCTTCCATACAACGTATAAAATCATCTTTTCTTGATTTCATGCAATTTTCAGGTTCACTTGACGTAGTTCCCACAGCAATGGATTCCGTCGTTGATTTCAATTCTGTTTCAAGGTTTGTTGTTGTTGTTGTTATCGTTGTTGTTGTCACCTGGGCAACAGAGGTATTATCAATGGTCAAATTACCCTGTGTTTCTAATTCTGGTGCTGCTGTAGATCTTTGGGTGGTTGTTGTTGTGTCAATTATTGTTGTGCCCGACCGAGGTGTTTTAGTGGTCTGGGTTTGAAGATCTGACGATATAGTGGTGTGTGACCCATCAATTGGTAAGTCTGTAGATTGTTGACTATTTAGTCCGATTGTAAGACCTGAAAAAAATGATATCTGAATGAGTGTTAGAGATTTTGTCACTATTAATATTAAATAAATTCGGATTGTTTTTGGTTCATACTGTCAGAGTTGAAAATACAGTGTGATTTTACAGCTTCATTTGTTTGTTTTTATGTGACTTATTGTCACTGGGGTTTAATGCCGTTTTTCAACATTTTTTCAGTTATATACGGCGACCGGTTCACCTAACCAGCTTTCCTGGACTATATACTAACCAGTACTAACTAACCCTTGTACAAGGAGCCGGTAAGTTCTCCACATGTAGAGGAAAATCGAGATTTTTGTCAAATTTTCATGGAAGGGTATGACCTGGATTCGAACCCCGATCTCTCGTTTACAAGTCCAGCGCACTAACCACGTGACCACGGCCGCGGCCATACAGATTCATTACACATTAAATCATATTCAATTAATTAATTAATTAAATTAAATTCGTGGGAAGTAAATTTTCAAATCATCATTTTTTTTCTTTTTATGAAAGGAATTCATTGTATTTTATTTTTCATGAATAATTAGTCACATTTTGAACGGAAAAAAACACTGTCTTAGTTAATTTGCATATTGATATATGTGTACATGATAATACATTTTTGTATGTATTTATTTGTCATTCAACATTTATTTGTGAAATATTTCAATGTGTATAAAGATATTTTTGTTCGATACACTCTTTCTTGTTAATGTGTAATTTATCCGGACCAAACGTTAGTTTTTTTATAAAAAATCCTAATATTAGAGTGTAAATAATCAATGTACCGGTTTATAAAAAGTACAATATTTATGAGACAAGCGATTAATTAAAAACAATGTGATATGTTTGTCACACACACACATGTCATATATCTCAATCAGTGAGTTGTTGATAGCCACATGTCTGTATGTGTGATATATAGACAGGTAGTTGCGTAATATATGGATTTGTTGATATATAAACAGCTCATGTCTCAACATCGAAATATTTACATCTATCATTTCCATGCAAGATATAAAAATTGTAGTTTAGGCATCTCAACATAACGTATTGTGAGATTTTTTTATTTTAAAACTATGATTATATTCCACTGGCTAAGCTTGAAGTTGAAATATCATTATGGATGGTGAAATATAAATTATTAAAGAACGAATGTGATAAATGTATAGGCCTACCTGCACCCAGTTGTATGAAGATTGGCGGAATTTAACCCTTTTATATTAAGACCATCTATGGAACCCCTTAAACTGACGGTCTTAATAGTAAAATAGGGTCATAATAAATATAGTAACTGTATGATAAACATATTATTAATTGATACGTAATTTTAATATTCTGTTTTAATTGTAATACATTCTTATTGCAATAAACTTGAGAATACTGAATACAGAAGAAATGAGATTTGAGCTAGATCTCAAGTGTTATAACCTTGAACCTGCCTTAAGTCATAAACTCAATGTTTACACAATCGAGTACATACAATATGAATAAATAATGAAAAAAGTACATAATATACATACAAGATGAAATAACAAAAAATCCAAGAACATCCTTTAGATCCATATTTGCGTTGAAAAATAAATTGTCACCAGCTTACAGCCTACACATGTATCAACGATGATGCACTTTTACCAAGCCGAGTCAAGTAAACGCTTTAAATGATGGATTCCTGACAACTAGACGCATGACCATTGACAGGTGACCGTCTAATTAGCGGTAAATGATTTATTAACAACCAGTATGTTTTTTCATAAGTCGATGGTCAGCTTGATCAAGACATAATGAAAATATATACACACATGCGCATATTGATGGCATGCAATTGTCGTTTAATTAATCTAAATTGAAGCAGTATTTACGCTCAGCAGGATATGACCTGTCGCGACCGGGATTTGAACCAGGATCGTCGGGTCACAAGTTCAGCGCACTAAACACAATACTATGGGCGCGGCCTGGTATTCTTTAAATAAAACAGCAAACAGCATAAAACTAGAACATCTCCGCGTAACTAACCCAGTGACATATATACAGTTAATATGTAGCATATACTTGTATACCTCTTAATATTTTTTTAGGGACCGAATTTGTTTTATTCCAGCTTTCTGTTTTCAGTACAAATATAACATTAAGTTAACAACAAAATTGTCACATACCTACCCATTGTTAAAATATAAAGTCGGGTAACAGAAAACAAACATTTGTGAAGGGATGTCCTAAATGATGTTGATTGTGTGGTCTCAGCCCTAACGGACACTACTCATTTAAGTCCACATTGAGTTGTATGATAGAAGTGTCCGATGTCTGGTGTCAAATTCTACAATCACGATGGGTCAAATAGAACGACCACTCCTCCTAATGAGACATTCTAACTTATCCAGATATTAGACTCGTAAATGATTCAAATAAGGCTATAATGACATAATTTGAATTTATGTTGAGTTATATAATTTAAGTTATTACAGTGAACTGATATACCGTTGTTCTATATATGACGCATTAAGTAACATTATTAATTTCCCCATAAGTCGACGAGTCTGTTTGTATGTAAACAGAATCTAATAATGAGGCTGATGTCCATATCTGAACATATCCGATAACAGATAATTATTTAATCTGTAACATAACATTTATTTCCGAGAATAGCTTTTATATAACATGCGCACAAGTCTTAAAATGGCGCCTTTGCGCACAGTTTGATCCAAATAAGGAGATATTCAACCAGGACGTTCCGTTTAGTACATTTTGACTTCACGGGCGGTCTGATTACTAGACAATCTGTGTTCTGAGTGTCCATACCCAGGAGATTGACGTATTGTACATGTAAATTGTACATGTTGTCTGAACCGTAAATACACTACAGTAAAACCTCGCACAAAGACCACCACAGTATTAAGACAACAATAACATTAAGACCATCTCAATATTTAGACAACTTAATATTAAAACCAACTCATTATAGGTCCGCTTTTCATAATTTCTTCATTCCATTTACGGTTCAACCTGATTAAAAGACCGCCAAGTCACTAAGACCATTTTTGTTAAGTCCAAAAGGCGGTCTTAATAGCGAGGTTTTACTGAATTTGTTTAATAATTGGATACCGTTATTGAAGTCATACAATGTTATGTACTGTTTATTCAATGCAAAATGTTGCATCAGAGCAATGATAAACTTTATTTACTATTTTGTTGTTTTGGTGAGAACGTTGCATTAATAAGACTAAGCAATAATGACGTGACCGACTCTGTGCAGACTGATGCTAAGTTGACCTTCTTGTAATAAAAAACGTCAACTTTTCATTTTTAGGATGCTTTCACAGCACTACCGTACAAGGGACTGGTCATTAAATAGTTACAATAATGAGGATTTATTGCATTCAGTTAAAAAGTTTATCTAGACAGAGAGCTTGTTGGTGTTCTTGAAACACGATATCAACATACATACACCGAATGTCATACATTTTTCGCTTTTCCAAGGCTACCGGCCAGACATAAGATTACGAAAGATTGTGTGTCGGGTAAATACGCTGATTAAAGTATTACCAAAATATCATATATAATTAAACCCTTATATATACAAGTAGATAAGTACTGTCTGGTGTATCATTAAATGACCTTCGAGTATCAAGGTTTACGAATGATCAGAAAAACTCCGATAAAGGTATCAGGTGATGAAACTGGTTATTAAGTACATAACTTAATGGTTGTACTATACATTCATTCAGTTGAACTAATGCACAAGTAGAAACCTTTGCAAGGAGTCCTTCATGGTCGAGTGGTTGTTGCCTCGGACTAGTAATTACCAACCCCCTCATTAGAGGATTCGAATCCCACGCGGGTTCAATTTTCACGTACGAGGAAACTGTCTAGCAAGCTTACAGAAGGTCGGGGTGGTTCTACACACATGTAACCTGGCGTCTACCACCACTGTTAAACCTAGAAAAGCCACCAAATGATCGGATGATGTTGGTGCGACGTAAAGCCCCTATGAGCATAAAATCAGGTGATAAAATTGGTCCACAAATGCGTGGATGGTTGAACTTTAAATTCATTCAGTTAAACTTATATAGTAACCTTTGTTACGGTCAAACCATACAGACATGGTTCACTGCGTTGTTGAATAACGCTTTCATTTGCTATAAAGATTTCCAAGGTTCATTTATACACGTGATTTCCATCATTAAAATTCTTTGAGGCGAAAAAGCAGCGTTTTCTCGAAGGATTATGCGGATTTTTAAAAAACGCAAAAATGGGTAAGAAAAAAGAGGAAAATCGGAGTTCAAATTATAATGGGGACGTGAAGCTCAGGAAACCCAAAGACCCCCCCCGAATACCTGCCGGGCTGTATTTCTGAGTTTGAACAGAAATATACTAGTTCTCATCATGAGAAACTTGTTCGTGTCAAAAAGTAGGTCGTCAATGGTAGTGAGACTAATACGGTACCCCCAAAGTGACATCCTGCATTTTTATTTTAACTGCAGCATTGTTTTTTATATTTCGTTTATACGAAATAACATTTCGTATTTACGAATTAGTACATGTATTTCGTCCATACGAATTATTATTTAGTTTATACGAATTGTTATTTCGCAATTACGGATTGTCATTTTGTATATAGGAATTAATATTTCGTATTTACGAAATACTAGATCGTAAAAACGAAATAAAAAAGGATGACGGCCTTTATTCGGAGGTGGCCGCAAATACAGGTTAGACTGTTTTAGTATCCTTTTAGTATTAACATTACAATAAGATCACTATTTGAATCAGAAAAGAGCGGTCTTAATATTGAGGTGATCTAATTATCAAATACAGAAGAAATATAGAAAACTGGTCCAAAATTGAGTGGTCGTTATAACGAGGTAGTCGTTATATTGAAGTGGTCGTAAATTGGGGTTATATATATATATATATATATATAACCCCAATTTACGATTATCTACAATATATATATATATATATAACACTAACAATATACATTACCGATCGTACCAGACAGTCCATTAGATCAAAGTGTGATAATATCATGAATAAATGTTTACAAACAAGATTGTTTACACCAACGTCCCGATGTCATTCACTGAGTGATCATTCGTCCGTCTGTGCGTGAATCAGACATATATGAATAACCTTTCCTAACTCAGACATCCCACTGATAAAATTTTGTTATAAAAATGTCTGAAACTTTGTGGTGATCTTATTTGAGAGTTGGATTGCATCAAAGGCGTTCGTGTCTATATCTATTAGATTGTTAGCGTTTTAAATCAATATATACTTTTACAAACGGTGCCTAGACAGAGGTGACTGCCTTGAGAAACTTTATACTAATTCCGTTGAGAATAACTTTATTGTAAATTTGATTGAGAACAACACGAGAGTGGACATACAAAAAAAAGGTTGAATTCGTCCCCTAAGTGTTGACTATTTTGAATGGACAATATTGAATTTTCACCATCAATACTTGGTTTGACGCTGGTGCTGAATATGGAAGGCACGGCTATGACGAGGATTCTCACTCATCCGTGTTTTGATGAAGTGAACAATATCATCAGTGCTGGACAAATATCGTATGGTAAGTCGGCATTTTTATCTCTGAATATTTATATTCATGATTCCAATTCAGAGCCAACGCGGTCTGTAATAAAACTATCAGATGAATTATTAATACCGAAAATGATCGCTAGTGTCTGACCCTGAATGATGTAAATGTGACTAAATCATCTTATCGGCCATATCGGCTGGGCCAATCACAAAATTTTCAAATAATACGACCTTATCTATCACATATGCTAATATATGTGTAACATATTATAAAATACAAAAAACTCAAAAATGGAAAAAAAAACGTTTTATTCCGCGTTGATTATATGGAAAACGAAACTCGTTAGTCAGACATAATGTCAATAATACACTCCGTACTTACCACGTGACCCTTTATGCTAGATTTATCAACACGTCATATTGAAGTACATTTATACACATCAACTTTTATCACAAGATATTGTCCTCAGTGACATCATGATATATACTTAAATGTACAAATTAGATTCAGAAAAGGACTTTGGTAGTCTGATAACTGTTTCACAATTGTAACAATGTTGAATCGACAGATCTAAGATGCGGTAATGTGTTAAATATAGACATTCAGCGACATGTATATCGCCATTTGAAACGTGTGACTTGGCCAGAAATAAGGACATTTGAATAATTTCTAATGCGATATATGATACAATTGAAAACATAAGACCACCATATATATTATTACAATAATTTGATTCATTTTATTCTTCTGTTCATGAACCTTGATTCCTGAAAGGTAGCCTTGTACTTACCGTATTTGAGGGACCAGATACCAAAAATCCAAGGGAAGTAATCCAAAAATTAATTATTCTCCTTTCAACAGTTGCCTCCCTTAGATTATCCATGCACCATTGCTGTGAAAATAAAATGCACCAAGAAAAAGAAACTGTTTAATGGTTATTGAATAATTGAATACATATAATTTATTTCGTTCTTTAACTTTGAATAAATGCGTGATAACTTTTGTAGAAATGTAGGACAGAACAACTAGAATGTAATATGAAACGTTTTCAGTAGGTTTAAATTGACTACAAAAAAACACCGGTTCAAATCAATTAATAAAAATAAGTATTGAATAATCAAAAAGTCGCAAGTTAATTATATAATAATTCTCTTTTGCAATTTCTAGATATGAACAAACCAGCTGCGTCCGTGGTCCCGTAGTTAGTGCACTGGACCTGTGCCCCGGGGATCAGGGTTCGAAACCCGGCGTTAAACCCCAGTGACAATGTCACATGAAACAAACAATGAACAAATCACTGTATTTAATTACTTGCAATTTTAAAATGCATTTTAATAGTATGTTACAACGATTGATAAACCGAACACGTATGGCGAGGGCAATTGTACATCGAGTATTATTCAGGCTGCTGTCACAATCAGCACGTTTTATTTCAATCGTGCCAACCTTGAATGAAGTGCACTAGATTAAGACAAAAGCATAACAATCGTGAATGGTCTGATTTCACCCCAGTCTTTATGCTATTGTACATCTATATGTAAAGATACTTGTATCAATAAACATACATCTTTTGTTCGGTCTGATTAGATAACAAAATTGACTTGTGTGTTCTTTTTAAGATCATACTGTAATATGTTTATGTTTCCCCAAAATACAGCCAGTACCAGTACGGTGATGAACTTGATTCTGTACCACATAGCGTGGATTAATGTTATACAGTAAAATGATACCCGACTTTTATCCTGACATTTAAATCAACGGTAGTATATACATATAGATATGACCTTTAATCTTAATTACTTATAAATTGTCAGCCATTGAACGTAAAATAGTATAACGCCGATCTATTTCAGAAATTTTCCACCAGTATTACAGTAAAACCTCGATATTGAGACCACCTTTAGGACCCGAAAAATTATTATTATGGTCTCATTATCAAGTTGAATTATATGGGAGTTATTGAAAGCCGGTCCGAAAATAGGTGGTCGTTATAATATGGTGGTCGTAATATTGAGATGGTCGCTGTGTGAGGTTTTACTGTATTTGTAAATATCTAGACTTTGTAAATATAAGAAAACTCTTATGATATACAAAATAATCAGAGATAGCCGTTGTACCTTATCACTACGTTCTTCATATTGTAACATTTTAAGTGAAGTCAAAGTCTAGATATCGTGTGATGGCCGGCGTGAAGTGGCTTGTCATGTATACTTGATCAAGTACTTGTGTACGTAATTCATGTGTACATGTTGTCATTATCCTTACATACTGTAAACTGACATTTATAACAATCCATGTGTATGGTGTTTAATATTCAATTACACATCTGCAGTATGTATAATGTTTATACGTATTGAATGGTGTTTTTTAATGGTGTTCGTTTAATGATGTTCGTTTAATGGGCTAAGTGTTGTGGAAGTAATTACGGACTTACAATCAATTTAACTACAATTAATGTAGAATTTAAAGTGAACACAGACCGATCACTGTGTCAACTTGAACACTCATTAAACATGTTCTGTTAATTTTATGAGAATTTCAACATAAAGTGCCTTAATTTGTTGTGTACTAGATAGATACGAGCGTTGCCCGTTGTTACGGCTTGAAATTTGCTGGATTTAAGTGCGTCGAGATAAAAACTTACCAGTGTTTCAAAAAGAATTGATAAAAACAATTATGGAGATACCAGTTCTCAGACAAGGTAGTTAATGATAGATTTTTATTCATACCAGTTCGAATAAGATTCGTATCTAAATATGTAAGCATAAGCTAAGATGTAACTAAAAGCCCTCTAAATCGGCCGAGCCCGGGACCAGGTCATTTGGCCAGTTTAGAGGGGATGCTAGTTTAGATGGGGATTTTTGAATTATGCAGCGATGAAGTTGGGACCAGAACATATGGCCGATTTAGAAGGGAAACCGGTTTATAGAGGAACTGTTTTAGAGGTTTTCCACTGTAATGAGTATTTCAAGTGTATTTCAGCAAAAACTATGTGTTCATATTTTCGTCTATAATAATATCACGCCAATGGAACGCAACTGACTTATACAGTTATGTATATAGCTAAATATTCTATATTGAACATAATGCACACATAATTGTAAGAAAGCCCTATTTTTGGCCAAATCGTTCAATTTATGAGTCATGACTGTACAACTAGAGATTAGTGACTGCATAGCCCAGTTTCGTTTTCTCAAGGCAAGATAAACATTGTGTATTAATTTTCAATTTCAACTGTTTCCCCTCCTCCCTCCTATTCACCATCTACCTCTCCCCTCTCTACCTGGCCTTCTTTCCCTTCTTCTCCCTTCTTCTCCCTTCCTCTCCCTTCTTCTCTTTTTCTCCCTTTTTCTCCCTTCTTCTCCCTTCCTCTCCCTTCTTTTCCCTTCCTCTCCCTTTTTCTCCCTTCCTCTCCCTTCTTCTCCCTTCTTCTCCCTTCCTCTCCCTTCCTCTCCCTTCTTCTCCCTTCTTCTCTTTTTCTTCTCTTTTTGGTGGCTTCTGTTTTGGCCGTTTATATATTTTATCACGAAATTAACGAAAATTTCATTCGGTCATTGGATCTAAATAGCAACATATCTTATTTTATCAATACATTACAGAAATGTACTTATACATTTTCAGGTCCCTGCATGTTGTCAGTATTCAGTAAAGTGCTCGGATATGTGTTGATTGCTACAATGACTGTCAGTAAGTATATATGTATGTG
This sequence comes from Lutraria rhynchaena, assembly GCA_008271625.1. NCBI lineage: Eukaryota > Metazoa > Mollusca > Bivalvia > Venerida > Mactridae > Lutraria > Lutraria rhynchaena. Next base: position 1,869,088 of record VIBL01000004.1, on the reverse strand, counting down.
GTACAAAGTCATATTTTATTTATTGATTATCGCAAATAACGACCTGAATTGACATGTACATGTACTATATTCATGTATAATAAAACTAAATTTTGTGAACAGCTACTATATTAAAAACATCTCATTGTAACTATCAATTATCCTCTGATAGTTTGTCAACATTTCCTCTATATTGCGTATCACATTTCGTGCGATCTAGAATTACCGACAATAACCAGAAATATATTTTATGCACGGTAATGGTGTTTGTCGGTCACCGTCACGTGCCTTTCACATTTCAAACACCATAATTTCTTTTTTCTCAATGTTTTTGTTGTTGTTATTTTGAAAAACTGGGCGTAGTAAGGTTATGTGAATAATGGTACGCGATTAATTTCATACCCCAAATGTGCTTGAGTTTAGCAAGCTTACTCATTTATTCACGGTCAAAATCGTCTGCCCATAATCAACTCAAATCTTATGACTTAATACAAATATTCACTCTTTATCATAATGTGTAAGGCTATAATGATTTTATCTTTCATTTAAGGTCAAATACCACAAATTGTGAAAATTCTGCGCAAAAGAAGTGCATCTGGTGTGAGTTTTCTAAGCATTTTGTTGATGTTAGAAGCGTCATCAGCGACTGTCGCTTATGCCATTCTAAAAGGCTTTCCAGTGAGGTAGGTGCAATTGGCTGTCATGTTTATATCGCCGATTTATATATTAAATTTATTACTTTTCAGCAGTTAAATTTTGTTTTATTTTATTCATTCCACATAATTTCGAAAAACATTTAGCAAAAAGCGAAATTCAATAGAATATTTAAACGAAAGATTCAGTTGATTCAGTTTTTGTATATCGCAGTTTGATTACTGATAAAACGAATTGTATTTATTTTGGAACCAAATATAATAGAAAATTAAAGTTCTTATTATGGACATAAGACTTTCAAAATAGTTCATCAAATTTCAGCGCATGGGGAGAGAATCTCGTTTTGATGCACATGAACGTGGTGCTCGTTTGTTTGTTGCTAAGATACAGCGACAAGATGAAGACGTCAATAACGTTTCTGACTGTGTATATTATGGTAATGTTGGTATTACTGTGGCCGACAGTACCCAGTCAACTTGTTTGGTACCTCTACATTCTCAGTATGCCTGCTATCGTCTGCAGCAGGGTGAGTAAATGTTTGAATTACTCGACGTGCCGTAAAACCTCACATTGCGACCACTTCCACACTACGACCATCTTGTTATAACGACCACTTATTCTAGGACCGACTTTCAATAATTCCCCTATAATTCAGCTTGATAATGACACCAGCTTATAAGGCATTTTCTCAAAAAAATGAAAGTATTGCAAATACTTACACAATTTTAAACCATTCATTCAAAGACAGCAATTGTTCGACTAATACCCGTTGTTTTTATGAAGAAAAAATCAGTAACATTCTTTTGTTCGTGTTCTGTACTGGTATTATTCCTTTCTGCTTTGTAATTTTCAGTACATTTGAAACCAACACAAAAGGTTTTAGAACATAAACACAACAATAAAATCTTAAGTTTACTTTCTATATTAAGTATTGTGAAATGAAAAAAAAATTCTAACACTCAAAAAATACAATGTATCTTGTGTCTAGTGCCCGTAATTTATACGAATGTAATGACAATTACATGTATTTATATATTTTTGTCGTTATTTCAGATGATACAAATGTATAAAAATCACAAAACAAAAGACCCTGGTCAACTCTCGGCCACAACAGCTTTTCTGTGCATATTCCAAGGATTTGGACGACTGACTACTTCTTATTTTATGACGGGGGATCATGTCATGATTTACACATTTGCTGTAGTCACATTGTTTAACATATTACTGTTCGGACAAGTGATTTATTACCGACGAAAACTGAAGAAAACCTCTTGAAGCTTCTTTGAAGATATATTTGTAGGTGGATGAAATCTCAAATCGGATGCTACTTTTTTAGTAGCCCTATGTCTGTTCAGGTGTTCCGCATTGTTGCTGTGTGGTCATTTATTGACCAATCACTCGCTCAGGAGGAAGCATTTTTTGACGAAAGACCGTGTGCCACGCACGTATGTTTGCATGCTCACACTGTTCAGCCACTGCCGAATTTGGCTTGAACACTCTAAATGGATTATAGGAAAAATGTCTCAAAAGCAAATATCTGATACTTTCACACATTGTGCTAGAAAATCTTGCTTGTATGTCAAGCAATTAATATACATGTACCATCTTTATATTGCTTAGAAACAAATACACAAACTATAGATTAGATGCCTTGTAAGGTGAATATGTTTTAATACAAAAATGCAATGGAAAACGATTAGAGTGTGCAATATTTTACACATAGTTGTTTAGTAACAATTTGCTTTTTGATTAAAAAATGTGATAAAAATAAACTTTTAAATGTTGACAATGTTTGTGCTTTTTTTCGACCACGTTGTAGGATATTATAGTCGTATGCCGAACGCTTTTCTTCGACAAAACTGCGAATCTGAAAACTACTCATGTTTTTATTGACAATATATGGACATTGCGACAGTTTGTATTACAGTGTGCTTATCAAATAACATTGTTGTTTCTCGATTTTCTAAATAATTGCACGGTTAGATTTAACATATTGGTTTAAAATGTAACGTTGTCACGCAACTGTCCGTGAAAAAACGTCACGTCATTAGAAACACAGTGGATGTAGCACCATGTTATTAGATACTGTTTTGTCTGGGAGTATAATTAATACGTGTGGTATATTTATTTTGGTACTGAACATCATTAGATTATCCTATTTGTTTCATGAATAAAAGAAAAACTGAATAAAATACGCATGCATTTTTCAAATTTAACACGCAGATATACTTGGTTAACGACGCCAGCTCTGCATTACGTGATTCAGTATACAGTTCATGTTCAATGTATGGTTACCGTTGAAAATACAGTGCAACCCTCCCTCGAGTAACAACCACCCTTCAACAACAGCATGAGTTTTGCCCACTGTGCAATTTAACTACTGATATCAATGTGACCTCTGAAGAGCAACAACCTCTCTACAAGAACCACATAATTTTGCTTTCCCAAAGGTGTTGTTTTGGAGGGGTTGCACTGTACAAAATGATAATGACTAAAGTATTTATAATGTCACAAACACTTAGTAATAATTAAACAGTTAAAAAATTCTATATAACAAAATAAAGCATGGAATGAAAATATATTTTGACACAGTGGCTCAAATATTGACTGGTATACAAAATGTACGCCGCGACCATGGTCCAGTGTTTAGTGCGCTGGACTTGTAACCCTGCGATCCGGGTTCGAATCCCGGTTGCGGCACGTCATACCCTTCTATGAAAATTTGACGAAAATGTCGATTTTCCTCCACATGTGGAGAAGTTACCGGCTCCTTATGGAAGGGTAAGTTAGTACCAGTTTGGACAGAGTCCGTGAAAACTGGTTATGTGAACCGGTCGCCGTATATAACTGAAAAATAGTTGAGAACGGCGTTAAACTCAGTGAAAAAGTAATATCCAGCATTCATTTATAAAGTTTCTGTTAATTTACTGATTTAACACTTATTCCGTTCTATTAATATATCATAAAATGACTTTCATCCTCTCAGGTATATACACACATTCAGTGAGATGAAATTACTACACATTTTTCATACAGTTTGGTAAAGAGGGAAGAACTCCAGGTAACAATTACAATAATCGCTCGAAGTAGCATCCAATATTCTCAGCAGTCATAATGAAGTGCCTCGGTGTATAGGCAAATTAAACTGCTAGTACATTTAAGGACTAATTATAAGATATCAGTGGGTAACTCAATACACCAAAAAGAAAGCATATCAAACATGTTTGCAGGACCACTTTCGTAACAGTGATCTTTTTTTAAGCGGAAATCAAGCATATACGTAAAGTGATCAATGCCGATTTTTGACTTTAGTTTGTACTAATTTATTTTAGCTCGATTGTAAAACAAGAAATTTTGCTTATACAATGTATAAATCACGCTCGAATCCGCTTCCTGGACACTACACCAGTACTGCGTCCGGAAAATGGGATTATGAAGTTCAAGAAAGAAACCCGTCGAAGCCGGGATTCGAACTCAGGACCTTCGGATCAGAGGTCGGACGCTTGACCTCTAGACCACGATGTCTTTACTAAGTACAAAAGTGATCCTTTACGAATTGAATCCTACGAAGCTTTGTAGATAATAAAATGTGTTCTCTACAGAAACAGCTAGTCGTGTACTCTTATTTTCTTTCAGTGTCGCTATTGATTATAAACCAGTCTCTGCGACTAGTTCTCCGCTATATAAGATCGGTAGGTCTTCAATGTGTTCAGTTACCTGTTGAATTTTGTGTTGTAACATCTCATGCGCAGGAAAACTGTTTTGATATCGAAATATTCCAAGGTATGTGACTTTGATTGTATTGTAAAAGTAACTATATCCATTTACCGGTACTGTTTTATATTTCTATCATAAATTAGATAAAGAACCTGTTTAAATAATATGTTAATATATCAATCAATCTCGAAGTTATTCCAATACTTCTTTTTAAGATTAGAAAAAATGTATTCATTATTCCGTTATACAGTTTGCAAGCAGATTCTATTTTAGTCAGCTGTTTGAAATAAAACTTAAATTAAGTTTCCCGTGTTTTCTGTACATAACGTCGCCGAAATATTGTTTGTTCAGTAAACGTGTATCTATTACATTTGAGCGTTTTATGAGAATATTTTTTTTCTTAATACAGTAGAACCTTTTAATCCGAATTTGCCCGGACAGACAAAAATGTTCGGATTAGAGAGGTTTTCGGAATACAAAGGTTTCGGATTCCAAAAGTTTTTAGCATTAAATACATGATAAAAAAATCGGGACCAGCAGACGTGTTTAGAAAGGATTCCGGATAGGAAAGGTTCAGATAAGAGAGGTTCGACTGTATTGTCTCATATATATGATATAGAGGTGTAATGTTTTAATGGTAATATAAGTTGTACGTCATACGGCATAAGGCAATCTAAATATAAGGTATAAATTAAACCAAAATATATAAGACACGGCATTTTATGAAGCTCGACGTGTGCAACAACTGCTGGTGTTACTGCGTGTGTCGTGACAATAGTTTTAATGAATGTTCGTATATGAGTAAATACAATAGCGTGGCGCTGGTTCTGCTATATTTATTCATGTTAGAACCATATCATGTTGTGCTGATGATGTAATACTGGGTATTGAAACATTCCATTAGTCTATATTATTCGTGGAAACACACGTTTACAATTGGTAATATTATCTAACATTTTTCGAGCAGTTTCCATAATAAAACCATTTACACACCTTATTTATGGATTTATCTAACGACCTCGGCACGAACGACAAGCTATCAAGCAGACAATCCAATCCCATTATGATTAATTTGTACGTATTTGTTACGCTTAATCAATGAGGATTTATTATGAATATTTCCTAGAAAAAGTATAGATTAAACAATGTTACCTTCGCACTGAGCTTCTGATATCGTCAATGTTCATATTCAGATTCAATTTACATATCTTGAGGTTGATCAAAGACCTATACAGTAAAACCTCAATAATGGGATCACCTTCGAGACCCCCCCCCAAAAAGGGTCATGATAATGAGGTGGTCTCATTATCAAGTTGAATTATATGGGAGTTATTGGAAGCCGGTCCGAAAAGAAAGTGGTCGTTATAACTAGGTGGTCGTATTATTAAGATGGTCGCTATTTGAGGTGTTACTGTACAATATCATAGGTCTTTAGACTGGTCAACCAGCTCATATTTCTTTTTTGTGCTTGTTATATTCTCTTGTTATCAAGCTTAATAAAAAAGGTAATTAACCAGTTTATTACAGACAAATAGATTCTAATTCTTAGTTCTTTTTTTCATAATTATTATTGTTCTTGATGTTTATAATTTATGCTTATTATGCGTATATATATTGTATGACTATATACACGTCTTAAATAAAGTTTTGTTTTTCTGTTCTACATTATAACTAAAATGAATGGAAAGCTTTTTACATTATTCGTGGATATCAGAAACACGAGGAGAAGTCTTTTAACCCTTTACCTCATAAACGTATTTTGGACTCTTCCAAATTCAAAGCTAACATACAAAACATTGATTTATGTAAGAAAATTGGGCTATTTCTCTTTAACAAAGTGGACAACATTGTGGCAAAAGAAGCCGCTGCTCTTACAAGAAATGGCTACTTTGGCCTAAATGTTTTCATAAGTCGTTTGCTTCAGATGTGGGGAGATGCGGTATTATGAAGCAAAGGGTTAAACAAAGGCTTGGAGACATTACAAAAACAAATGCTTTTGTTGAGTATTGACATATGAACCAGTTATACAGTAAAACCTCGATATTAAGACCACCTGTAGGACCAACTATATCGGGCCCAGTATTGAGATTGTCTTAAGAGTATGTTGATATGTGGAAAATTAGTGAAAACCGTATCTAACATAAGTGGTCGTCATAATGAGCTGGTGTTAGAATTGAGGTGGTCTTAGAATTAAGGTGGTTGCAAAGTGAGGTTTTACAGTACATATCCAGCAATAAAAATGGGTTTGCAGGAATCAAATGTTGATAGTCACTGGTTGGAACATATATTGTGACTGAGATCGTATTTCTCCGCTGGTAAAGAATGCTCTTAGAAAAGACATACTAGAATTAAACTAATTGCCATGGTATTTCTTCCACACCTTCTCATTTAACCAATTCGCGCGTCATCTTCTGCCACTTATGAAAAACTAAATCTCCAGTTTTGTATTCATTTAATACACTAAATAAAATATCCACCTGTTTTATACGAATGATAGAAAATGAGACATTTCATCTTTTATAAAATTGTAATGTTTCGACTCACTTATTGAATCGTTAAGGGGTAAAGCAGAACTTGTGATAAAAGTTGACCAGCCTTGAACGTGTGCCCCTGTGCACACGGCGACATTTCACTAAACATAGATGGATTCAACTGGATCCTTGTATGCTCCTAAAATTGGTTGTATATGAAGAGGCTAAGTGCGCAAAGTTTTAACTGAGAGTAAAATCTCATGAAATCGCGCATCGCGCGTGAAGTAAGTGTGAAGTTGCAATCAATCGACTTGACGCATGTCTAACTGGTGAGTTCTCATACATACATTAAGACTTCAAATAGCGACCGCTTCAATATTACGACCACCTTGTCACAACGACCACTTATTTTCCTAATTTATTACGACCGATTTTTTGGGCCATGATGGTGGTCTCACTATCGTGGTTTTACTGTAGTGGTCAAATAAACCGTTAAAAAATTACAGTGAAACCCCTCTAAACCGGCCGAGTCCGCGACCAGGTCATTTGGTCGGTTTAGAGGGGATGTCAGTTTAGAGGGGATTTTTTAATTATTTGAAATAGAGACTAGAACATGTGGCCGATTTAGATGGGACACCGGTTTATAGAGGAGCCGGCTGAGAGGGTTTCCACTGTAATGAGTATTTTAAGTGTATTTCAGCAAAATATTCCACTGTAAACTATAAGAAATTCACGAGCCTTTATAGTCGTGGTTTACAAATGATTCGAACAAAAATAATATGATATTTTAGTACAAACGAATGAGCCCTATTTTCAGACGTATTCACATGGTAACAGAAACGTCTGAACGTAAAACAAACTGCATGTTTTATTTAACAGATCTACGGAACAAAGAATGAACGAAACTGCGGGCCTGGTAAGTGGTGATGGTAATAATGTGGAAGATCAGTGGACTGAAAGTGAAAATAGTACACCAATATTACCGCTAAATTCCACAAGGCCAGGATTAGATGAAGTCAGAACGGTGGAATGGTATTATATTACAGAGGCTGTCCTAGTTGGTTGTGTTATTCTGTTTGGTCTTGCTGGCAATGTCTTCGTCATGCAAGGGTCAATAAAGGCGAGACGGTTTGCGAGGCAAAATGTCTACTTATTCTTTGGTTTGTCATTGAGCGATTTTTTCGTGTGTCTCATACGTGGACCGAGTCTTGTCTTTATATTGTTCCACAACAGCGACAGTCCTGATGTAATATGTGAGCTGTGGATGTTCTCTGGGATTTTCGTATTTATTGGTATTCTGACGAATATGATACTCGCGATCGAGAGGAGACAGATTATGTATAATTTCCAGGGGTATCTAACACTGTTTACACCAAGACGCGTTCTATATACGACTGTAATATTGTGGATTGCTGTTGCAGTATCGTTTGTGGCAATTTACACCGGATTCTCATTTCATGCGAGTTTTCACAGCAAACAAATGGCTTGTGACCTTCATACTGACATTATACCAAATGATAAGATCAACTCAACGATATTTCGAGTGATAATGCTCCTTATATGTGGATTTTTGCCTATTAGCATAAAACTTGTGTGTTATGTCTCAATAGTAATGAAAATTTACAAAGCTGAACTCTTGAAGTTAGACAATATCAACGAAAAGAAGACCTACTCGAGAATTATACGAATATCATTCGCTCGCGTTCTTCTGGCGATCACGTGTGTACTTCCGGTTTCGATCTGCTTCGCCATTGGTCCATTTTATCCGGAAGTGTATTACGTGTATGTGCGATTTTTAGATTATTTACTGCTACTACGCTCTATGATTTCGCCATGTATTACAATGCATGATACTGATTTTCGCGACACATTTGTACGGCGTAAATGGCAACACTGTTCACATTTCAAGGGTCGGTCAAGCAGTAAGAAAGGTAGTAGACGAAGTTACATTACTTCAGCCGAACTTAAGACGATTGGATGAATTTACATGTGCGTATCACCTCTGTTATCTTTTTACCATATTCTGCTTTTTATGTACATATTGCGTCGCTTGAAAGGTTCGGCCGGACAAAATCAAGTAGTATGCTTTTCAACATTATGAAAAACGCACCCACATACAATATTACAAGAAAAATACCTGTACTTGAATTTCAAGCCAATCTAATGACCACAACGAATAAAATTTCAATCAAGTTTACAAATATCGCGCAAGCATATTTTCGTATTCGTTCGGAAACAAAGAATATTTTTATGAGTCGTACACTTGCTGCTGTTGATATGAGACAAATGTGTAAGATTGTGTCAAAAATGCCTCTCCAGATGTTTTCATGAAATTATATTACTCATCAACACTCGATATTTAATTTAATATCGTCAATGTTGCTCACTGTATCATAATGCAGAGACTTCCGAGGTTGAGTGGTTGTGGTATCTCACTAGTAATCACTAGCCCCTCACCGCTATTCGAATCCCAACCGGGATCAGAAAAAGATAAAATGCGACGAAGCTGTCCAACTGGCTTACGGAAGGTCGGTGGTTTTTACCCAGGTGAACAGCTGGGGGTATTCTCCCTCCGTGAAACTCACCTATGGTTCCTGTCTGTTAGAGAAAAAAATCATAATGCCATTTCCGTTATACGGGTATGACTTAGGAGATAGGATGAAATGAATGTTTTAGATTTCTTACGTGCACAAAACGATATCTTCTACTTACAACTACATGTATTAATTCACATATATATCATTTGACATAATTGTGTACATAGAGATTATTCAATTTTTGTACAAATCATATATTGATAATCATGAGTGTTTTCGTATTTGCGCAACTTTTCAACTTTACAGTTCGTAGCATGGTTGTTCTATCGCTAATTCCGTAGTTTAAAAGGAACACCAGACTTTCTGTATGATCATCAACAGCGTTTATGAGCCGGAATCAGATTTTGGTAAAGCTATTTTCACATCAGCCTTGCAGCAGCCGTCCGGCGACATTTTTTGACAAATCGCAGGACTTCGCAAGGACTCAAGAATGTCAAACATATTCGCAACGCCGCAGATGTCACAAGCGATTTTTTCTTTGCGATTTTTGGGCGAATTTTGAGTTCGCATGACAGCTTGTACGGTCGCCGCACGACAACCGTGAGGTAGCCACTCGTCATTCATACGATTTTTTAAATTCCACGTTATTTATTATCTATATAAAGAAACATGTTAAATACATATATTTGATCAAAAATGGCAACAGTATACAATTATTTATCAGTAGTTATCAAACTTGTTGAATGAGTGAAGTGCATTTGTTTTGAAAGGAATGTTTTCTTGTTTATTTAAGAAACAATGTCTGATTGTAAATAAATATGTATGTATCATTTATATAACATTTATATGTTTTTCGTCAATCGTATTTTATAGTTGCGTTTGTCTTGGGAAGATGAATATTTCCAGTATTTTTTAGATTCCAATTTATCCTGACGGGAAGGGATTTTTGACATGGAATGAAATACATCTAAGGGCCGTATATGAGCAACAACGTAATATCCCACTATTCTACGTACGACAAAGTCGGAAATGCGAGTATATCATGAGTATCCGTAGCTCCCCAGTCAAATCCACTGATACAAAAATACCACCCAATCTGACTTACTCGTATTAGGAACATTTTTCCATGATGGACACTCATTTGGGACCTGTTATATTTCTATTTTATTCTAACTTAAAAAATGAAACCATATCAATGTTATTTTTAATCATATCACAGGCGGTCTTAACATCGAAGTTTTACTGTGTATATTTGTAATTATAACTATTTGCCGAAAATAAATTAGGCTTTAGAAACACGAATTTAATACTAATTCAATATTTGTACTTAGTTAATCGACACTCTTGCTGGTTACTTATTGGTAGATTTGGTAGCGTCTGTCCGTCTGTTCGTACAAACGAGAGATATATGTTAGGGTGTTAGGGTAAGCGTACAAATCAACATCATGAGGTTAATTCCGTTCAAACTACCATTGTGGGGTTAATTTTTAATTTTGTGGTTAGAAAATCTCTCTTGTGGGGTTAAAAACATCAAATGGGAAATCAATGGGAGTAAACCTATAGTGCAGCTCTAGTAAGTACGTCCGTCCGTCCGGTTTATCGTCTATTTCCGCATACGATTGTAAACATCTTTTTATCATTGGTTTTATCTAATACCTACATTGTATCAGTCTTTAGAAAGATACAACTCAATTTAACCATAAACCACAGTTTGACAATGACTGCACTAAACAAAATATGGTTTATTTACGTAAAGTTTTAAATCATAATGCACCGTTGTAAATGCCTGTAAGTATTTACTAAAGTTTTAATTTGTAACAATATTAAAGTTCAATGGACGGTCATTTAAATATTGCTATTATGTACCAATATACTATCAAAATAGATCAATTATCATATAGATTTTTGATCGAAACACGTGATTTGTCGTGATAACAAGATATAATCTAGACATTTATTAGCCTAGGTGAATATTATAAAATGTTCGATTACGGTAACATTATTAAAAGCCTTAAAGGTGTATATTCAATCAGTTATCATTCTTATAGCTTAATTTGACTTTAAGATTTCGCATAGTTTGTTCAATACAATTCAATATGACATAGTTTCAAGATTTGGTTTGAAGTATTATTCAGAATGCATTTTAAAAAATGTCTAATGATATATTACAACTTATTATCAATCGCCACTATTCATTACAAAATGCACCACTAAGGACATTGGAATTGTGCAAATTACTCTCTGCGTGCGGTGTATGACAAAAAATAAATTTAACACAAACAGCTTTTCTAATTATAATTTTCAAGTGTTTGACAATACAACTTTAATAATACTGCCTTAAATTACTGTACAACACGCTACCGAAATATGAGAAAATGAGTCCCGTTTATGTCGCCCGATAATACATAACTTAACATATATAGACACAATAGATTCTTTCATAAACAGCCTTGGTGACGGAAACCTTGGCAAATCATAATGAGTTCAATAATCGTAAGGAATAAAAGGATTGAATACGCGTGTATATCAATATGTGCGTATTTTGTATCGAAAATACTTTCTTAACAAAAAGGGAAGATGATAAGCCGCAATTAGATAAGAGGGTATTAAAAAAGTTAGGGGTCTAAGAGCGGACGAGACATTTATAAATGCGGATATGTCGACTTTAAATTTCATCCAAAGGATTACTTTTTGAATATCGAAATATTTGATAAAGTGTTACTGTCCTCAAACCGGAAAACCTTTTGTTAAAGCGAGTGGATATCAGACTGAGCGCTTGTTAAAAATAATTGTTTACGAATAAATATTTATGCGGCAATGGAATTGTTATTTAAAACTCATTTGTATTAATTATGTATCAATTTTGTATTATTAACATCATCTTTTCACTGGATAATTGAATCGCGAATACACTTATTATTTTGAAAGAGTAGCAATAAAATAATATCAAAAACATTTCAAGTAAAAATACGCTTGGAGCTGAAGAGAAATCCTGAAGTTTCAAAAGGACCGTGTAGTTTGTGATATGCAGCTTGTTTCATATCTAATAAGGCTAAAGCAAATATTTTATTATCACTTCTTGAAGATGGAAGAAAATACGCAGGAAATAGAGGTAAGATTTGGCCTGGGAAAATTTTTTATATGACCTTGATTTGTAAATTTAATGCGTTTAGCGTAGCATAAAGCAATGACATCGTTGTACAAACATAAAGGTGACCAAGTTCTAAGGTCTTGTTTATGATATATGTAAGAAAGTATTCTTCAGAAATGGAGTTAAATAAAGCTATATATACTTTCTATTTAATCATCATCACAATATTTACTTTCTCGTAAAAATGAAACCCTTTAAAACGATATTGATTTATTTTATCATATTTCAAATAATCTTATAAAGGAATGGAGTTATTGTATTATCGTTGTATTCACGAGATAATGTGTGAATCATTAGTTTATACAGTATGATCAACCTTCAGAGCGTCATTAAAAATACAGTGCAACCTCTCCAAAGCGACACCTTTCATCATTGCTGAAGGGAGGTTGTTGATGAAGAGGGGGCCGCTCTGGAAAGGTTGCACTGTACATTCTTTTTTAAAGAGAAGTGTTTTTTTTCTTTTGTGACAGGGTTTTGATATTAATCAAACATATTTTTACTATGCATTTGTCATAGCTTTCAGAACATGTAATCAAACTTAATTCAGTTAGGCCACTTATAAAAAAATTGTGGTTGGTAATGACCGACTCATTTAAAAATTCCAAGATTCGAAAATGTTTCCCAGATTTTGCCAAAAAATTGTTCTTTTCTCCAGGTTTTTGTTTTCAGCACAAACATATATTGTTAAGAAAGAAATATGTACCCATTGTTAAAACAAACCAACATTTTTAAGGATGGCCTTAATAAGGTGACCAATTGACTTAAACCGTGTCAACCTGTCCCCTAATTTTCAACGCCCAACTTTCACCATCCACAAAGGTTCATAGTGATATTTTCAATTATTTTAAATTTTAAAACAAAATATGACATGAAATATTTGTCACGACCGACAACCTCTGGAGGCATCATTATTAAAGTTTAACTTTGATAGAGTGATTGCATCAAACTTTACCAAAAATAATTTCAGGTTTGCCTATTTAATTGTTTAAATTGTTCCGGTCGACTAGCTTTGTTACAACAAGGGCAGCCATTTTGTTTCCTGTTAAATTTTTTAATCAAACCTCAACTTTTAAACAAGTGTTTAAATGTAATCAATGCTTACACAGTCAGGTGTATGTGTCTAAATGTTACTGAATCTAAGCTTATTAAATTTAATGTGCACAAAGCTAAACAATTATTCAGAAATACGCGTTTGTGAAGTTTTATAAATATGAAATATTTCGCCTGAAAATTCGTTTCAAATTTCCTATTCCTGATCTTATGTAATGTCTTAAATTTTCTGCTTAAACTAGCGGGGTGTGAACTGCCATCCGTATATCTTATACACACTAACAAGGGACTTAATTGACGGAAAGCACAATTTAATGATTGTGTGGACATTTAACGCCGCCAACAGAGTCATTTAAACGAACATAATACTTATGAATACGAGCTATTATAGGTTTAGATAATATCCATTAGAGATATTAAACATTTCATGTCTGCGAAATTTCTTTGATGTAATAGCGGTAACGTGTACGATTCCATACTGTTTACCGAAGGTTTTGTAAAGCTAGCATACAGAAATCCTAATTTTGAATTATTTTCAAATTTAATATACTTTCCACGACAATTCCAAGACAAAACGAGAGCTTTGCTATTAATTACTCTATCCTTCAATACATTTTCTAAAATGGATACAAACTAACAAATCAACCACTGTAATTAAATCAACAAGTATTTTTCTTTCTAATGTAGTTTCATTATATTTTCAATCCGTGATTAACACCAATCCACTTTGTTCATCAACTCTTCAAGTTGCTGATCTGCGTATTGTCTCATCAACTTTATTGACGTGATAAAAAGTAAACGCTTTGTTTTTAAACTAACTAAATAAAGTGTAGAAATATATGCATTACCACAAACAAGGTCCTCTGAGTAAACATGAATATCACCATTATGTATTTTTATTTTTTTTTTGTTTAAAAGACTGTTTTAAGAACGTTTAATCTCATGCTCGTTCTCAATAGTAGCGTGGTAGCGTGTAAAGCTTTAGGCTTATCAAAGATCTTTTCATTAATTTCTGATATCACCGCATCCAATAGCGGTTCAATTTGGGCATAGGTAATATCACTTTACCAAAATGCAACTCCAAATTTAACATAACCCAGTATTTAACCCAGAGGCCAGAATTTATCAATGTTAAACTGTACAATTGGTAGCTTATGTTTAAACAGATGCACCTATATTTCTACATTACATCTAGATTCGTTTTATGCATTATAAACATTTTTATCACTTCTTCCAGAATACGACTGACAAATATGATGCGGCTTCAAAGAGTTACGGGGAAAGTTCGGAGCAAGACATAGTATTCTCAAGATCCACCACGTCCACATCGTCCGGATTTCCGGACCAGTTTGAACGCACCGACACAGATTGTACTGTCGAATATTTGATGACGGAACAAGAAATCCAGGTTAATATATATATTACTTACAATAAAACCTCGATAATGAGACAACTTTCGTCGTAATAATGAGATGGTCTCATTATCCAGTTGAATAATAGGAGAGTTATTGAAAGCCGTCCGAAAATATTAGTAACTGATCGTTATAAATTGGTGATCGTAATAATGAGTTGGTCGCTAGGTGTGGTTCTACTGTATGTCTTTATTGTACGTGATTTAGTAATATATCATATAATGAAGTCTGCCTTCTACCTGGCTCGAACGAGCAAGGTTCTGTAACAAGTAAGATCAAACGTGGTACCAGCGTACGATATCCAGTTCGATAGCATTCATATTGTAATTTTCATTCTGGTTATTTTAGGAGCTGGATAAAAGACTGGAAGAAGTTGTGGATAGACTACAAAAACAAAGAGAGAGTTATGAAAAATGGGAAAACAGTTTAAACAAGCGGAGGATTTTGGCTTACGGAAGATTACAAGCTCTTGGTCGATTTCATAAAGACAGAATGGCCGCGTACGATACCATGAAAAAATATATAAATGGAAAGAGTTCTGATACTATTAACAAATGTGACGATTCGAAGTGACAATGAGGGAAAGCATATAACAATAAATGACTGTTACATGATGACCGAGTTGTGCACGAAGCCTTCGGCAAGCACAAACATATATAAATACACATTGCTCCTTTTGTTCGTTAAATGTCATATTTGTCATATTTCGTGTTGACGTATTGTACAGTTTATGGTAAATGAATTCATTTACGAGGCTGTAGCCAAAGAGCAAACATTGTGTTTCCGATCCGGCTGGCTTACGAATGGTCGGTGGTTCTACCCAAGTGCAGGTCCTGGGGTCTTCCATTAACGTAAAAACTGGAAATGCGATCCTGGTTGTTGGTGCTATGTTAAACACCAGAGAAAAAATCTCTGAGGATCTCTGTTACACTTCAACTCATGATAACATGTGTGCTAGCCCGGACAGAATTATAATATGTTAGAGATGCAATAAAATAAACGGCAACTGGATTTAATGTTGTACGGTTGTATGGCCGATGTCGGAAACCTAATTTTTTGTTTGGCGGGTTCTGGAAACCTGACTTGAACCAAAAATAAGGTTTGAGCAGCCTTTATCTCATATCCAGGAGATTTCCAGGAGGTGACTCCCCAATGGCTGTTGACGATCCTTTTGACTCTGAATTCAATGTATCTATTTTGATGTGACAGGCATCGATTTTATCCCAAAGCGTTTGAGAGATAATTTTTATTCCGTCACCTGTTAATACGATAATGTTTTCGGAGGATTAAACCTCTGAATGGCCAATGAACGAACGATTTCTTTGGTACAATCTGAATTCATGCGTTTAATTAGACATGTACTGAATTAATTCTTGTTGAATATGTGCAGGTGTATTATATATTATTTCAATGAGAAGGTCAGTTCGTCTTGATATGTTTTTTACTAAATAAATGTTTGTCATGAGACGCTCTGGATTCTAATTATTTGTGTGACAATCGCTTTTTATACAAAGTAAACGACTTTCGATGTACGATCAGTTAGTACATGTGGTGCGCCTGTATCGTTCAGAATTAGCTTTCAAACCAGTGTTTATGATTCTGCTTCACAAAACACAGCACAAACAACAGTGAAGCTTTCGTGTTTTTGTCTCGTGTCTACATTACCATGATGATAAATTTTATGAGCGTGTAAATGCCAGTATGGTTTTTGCTCGCTTTATATCAAAGTATAAGAATCATATTGCAGTTTTATATAATAAGGAGAAAATATCTTATCAAGAAATAGGAGAGAACCTTGAATGTTTATGATCATACGATAACACAACACTTAGGGACAACTCCAATGTTAAGACCACTTCATTATAAAGACCACCTATATTCTGAACATTTATCTTCTGTATTTCTCTATAGTTTAGCTCAATAGTAAGACCATCTTAATTTCAAGACTATTTGTCGCTTTTCTTATTGGTTGTCTAAATATTAAGGTCGGTCTGTATATTGATAGAGACACATGTAAAACCATTCTTTGGTAAGTAAAACGCACCACATCTGCAACAAGAAAGTCAAACGCATCTGCGACAAGAAACCACAATTTGGCATCAGCTTTCTCTGGTATAATGTATCAGATCTTATATCTCTTATTTGTTGGTAAGTGTTGCCTTGAATAAATAACATTATATTGAATAAAGTACTTTGTATTATATTGAATAAAGCACTTTGTATTATATTGAATAAAGTACCACTTAGATGCTTGGTTGTCCATGAAAATGATGATCATCCCTAATACAGTAAAACCTAAAACCTCGATAATAAGACCACTATCGGGAGCCGAAAAATGGGGTCGTTATAATGAGGTGGCCCTTTTTTAAAACTTAATTATAGGGGAGTTATTGAAAGCCAATTCGAAAATAAGTGGTCGCTATAAGAGGGTGGTCGTAATATTGAGGTGGTCACTATTTTAGGTTTAACTGTGTGTGCAATTTTAACATTCTACTATTTCTAATTAAACAACAAGGAGTCAGGTGATATTAGAAGTTTCGTTGAATGTTGCCATGTAACAGGTTTCTAAGTATTGATAATGAATTCTCATAATTGTTTCATTTATGTATTTATAAAACATGTTTATATCAACATTACACAAGTCTAGTGTTACATTAAAAAAGAATACATCACAGCGGCTAGACTGACACAGAGGTATAGATAAAATGTTAAAAAATATAACTTAAGAAGAAACAACATTTTAACAAAAATGTACATCACGTGACTATTCAAACACTCCAATAAACTAGCTAACAATATTATAACAAACGTTTTTTTTTCATTCATACAATGTTTATACAATTTATTAATGCAATATGCATAATATAGAGTTGGACGGACGGTAATACACTCACACCGCCATTACATACGGCTCACTCATATAAATAAGTAAAAGTTTCAAATTTAAACTCATTCCAATGTATTCCGGTTATTAAGTAGTATCCGAATCATTCATTGTTTGCCTCACACGATTTTGCTCAGCATGAAAGCTTTATTGCTTCTTTATCATTTGAATCGATTGAGTTGATGTTTAACGCCGCCAACGACAATTTTTTCAGTCATATTCGGGGCGGGCAGATTAACTTGACCAGTTTCGCTGGACATTCATTTAATCTTGTAACCGGTACTTGCCATGTTCTTTTAACCTTTTATTTTTTCCCGTTAGCTATCAGCCTAGCTATCTCATGTTTATAAGTTTATTCAATTAATGGACGGCAATATTGTCACGAAGATCATGTGTTCCTACTGACGATGGAACCCACGTCCTCTCACTCAGGAGTCCGAGGCGCTACCACGACGCTAACCGGCCGGACTTACTTTATCATTTTCGTTCATTTGAATGGAACAAACATTACTTTATTATAACGTTGATAGTCATCATTCTGGCACAAACGGCACTGAATTCCTATCAGCAAAGAATCCGTAATTAAAGGAAAACGGGTTGACTGGCATATATGCTTTCATCTGACTATACAGAAAACAACACAATTTCACAGAGGCTTCGCACAATATCACTAACACAAATACATTCATGTTTGCTAAGTACTGATATAAAACAAACTTATACAAAATGGATATATGGAAGAAATAATACAACAGCACAGGCATTTAACTCTCCACAAACATACTTCTTAGTTTTAACAATCTGTCTAATGAATCAACCATTTCTTGTACATATGCATTCGTATGCAAGTGTAAAAGTTGAACAATTAACTTAGATATCTCCAAAAATATGGTTACATGTTTCCTCGTCTGTACGTACGCAATGATGGCCAATCGTGTTTCAAAGACACGCTCAAATGGGTTAAAAATTAAGGCGATCGATATCCTGGTGATTTTAGGCATTGTGGGATCATTGTGATCTCACTTCCGGTTTTCAAGGTCATCTCAACAGTGCAAAGGTCAGGGTTATAACAACCAAACACAGGATACAAAGCCTCCGTAAAGTCAAGATTATCAAACGTATGCAGTATTTTGTTGTTGTTACAATCTGAGACAATCCATTTCTTCCTTCGTATATCAACAAGCAAGCCGTAGGTGATTCGTACTTCAATTCCAGCCGCGTTATCTGACAGTGGCGAGAAACTAAGTAGGTCTCGATTGTGCCAGAATTCCTGCGTCAATTTCCCATCCTCTGGATACCTGGCAACGTAGAACGAACGTGCATATTCGTGGCGTTCCACCGTGTGATGCATATCAACGTCGTCAAGGCGACACAAGCCAATTTCAAACACCAGCCATGTCTCTTCCAATGGTTGTTGAATGTTATAAACGACGTCGACTTCGTAATAAAACTTACCCGGATCTTGGAATGGATTCGTCCCGATGGCTCCCTTGTACTGGACGAGGCTATTATCAAGATCAATGGTGCTGCCACCATAAATGTCTGTCTTCTTGTTACGTAAAGTTCTACCGTCACTGGAGACCTCACGTTCATGATGAGCAGACGTTCCATCTAGTTGGAAGTCTGGGCCTGTTAAGATAAAAGTATATTATATATAACCATTTGAAATATTTCATTTCAAAATTACCTGGGCCCGAGGTTATAAAACTTGAGATTGGTCTCCGGGCACAAATCTCATATCTTGTATTTTAATGTTCACATTTAATTATGATCCGACAATAATGGTACTATTAATACGATAAACAGCATAATTGGCCTGAATATGTGTTTAATAATTAACGATCTTTATCTTTTCAACCATAATACTTTGAGAAGGAAAATGAGATCAGAGCTCGGAGATTGTTCTCAAGTTTATAACCTAATGTTGTTTTGTTCATATCTATCACATAAACACACATACATATTGTTGTCCACCAGAATTAAATATTTCAGCACATGCGTACTAGAGTAATTTTGAAGTTAGAGAACCGGTTTGTTTATCCGATAGATGCTATAATTTCAATAATAAATATATTTTCTGTGAAATTAGCCATACATGACCGTTTCAATAGAGTTATGACGTCATTATGACAAAAAACTAAAAGAAATCAAAATGCTTACACGAAATGTCACCGAACACTACAGGCTTGTCAGATGCGGTTTTGCGTGGTGATGGTTGCTTAACCTCAGCAACTGAAAACAGACAAACAATAATTATGAAACCATTTTTAACATTTAGTTCGTCTGCAACCAGTGAAGTGACTCGTCAGACGATACCTCTGCTTAATATTTAGCAAATAAAATTGAGAAGGAAAACTTCATGAAGTTATGATTCAACTAGAAACTGTTTATACAATTTCCATCTGTAATAATGATTTATGATGATATGCGTTACTATGAATCGTTGTATTTTTTTCCGAGCGAATTTGAAGTTTACGATTTTAAAAATGGTAAGTTTTGTATGAGTGTAACATAAAACAGATAGTGAGTATAATAATACGAATGATACATTTATACATGATTACCGAAGCAACATTCAAGTTTATGATAGCGGAATTATGTTATATATGATAAACGCATTAAAACATGTATCCTAACATTTTCTGTGGAGCAAACGCAAATGAATAAATCATAAATGAAAAAAAAAAATTGAAAAAAACAACATTTACATTCATTAATGAATAAAACTCATGCGTTTAGCTGATTCAAAGAAAAACAATTGTCACAGTCTATAAATAAAATCATACATAAAAAAGTTACATGCTATCACAAAAATACAAATCATTCGTTATGTACATGCACATGCATTCATAAACAGCAAAACCTCACATAGCGACCATTGAATTAATATAGTTTGAAAAGCACTCAATATGTAAGATGTTTTGTCATATTCTGTATGAACGATTTCATACACAGAATACGGAATTATATATATAATTATATATACTTAACAGCTTTATAAAGTCCTCATACAGTTTTGTATGCTTTGTATTTTCTGCGCCTGACTTGAAAACACATGTTTGATATTCTACACCGCCCTGTTTAAAATGGTATAGATTGGGCACATTTAACTCAATATGATTGGTTCATCAATGAATTTATTGGAATATAATACAAAAACTAATTTGTTTGTGTCACTCTTTATTGTAATCAAATTAAAGAAACTGGAATTTTAACTAATATCTAACTTGCGTTTTAAATCTGTAAAGTATACAAGCTGCCGTCATTTGTCCTTTTGTATGACATTCAGAAAACTTTGGTGAATTATATGTTTGACTGTCCAGCACATTGATCAACAGTGTTGTACAATGCTATTGTAAAACCGTGTACAGAAATGAGGAATAATTAAACTTTTATGATTGTTGTATTGTAGCGAAAATATCATGATAAAGCCTCGTGTTACATTACCCGACTTACATTTTTGTAAAGAGCATGTCTATATTGCAAGACAGTCTCTCTAAACCTAGCGAATCAGTACAGTATCATTTTATCTATTACGTGTATAAATTGTGTTCATATCGCAGCATCAGTCTTTTCTTTATAAAACAGTCTAAAAACTTTCCGAGCATTCCTCTTATTTAATTCTACACTGCTGTTTTCATATACAGCAGCTATCTGACAATGTCGCTTATCTACACCATGAGAGAAATGTTTTTAATTTAAAATCAATTAAAATATAACGAAATGGTCTCAGGAGTGCGCTGTCCACATTTGCAATTAAAGCAATTTTAAATGTACAGTGCAACCTCTCCAAGCAAAACCCTTTGGGAGAGGCAACATGTTGTTGTTGTTGAGAGATTGTTGCTCTAGAGAGGTTAAATTAATAGTTTAACAGTACAGTGGGAAGAATCATGCTGGTGTTGAAGGGAGTGCAGCTCTGGAGAGGTTGCACTGTACTGTAATACAACTTGATATATCTGAGGATCCATCAACTGGTTGGTTTTCGATCTCATTTTGCACGCTTATAAAAATACTTGTACAGCTTGAAAGAAAGTTGGTACATTTGTAAAACATTTATGTACAAAATCACACAGACTTAGTTTCTTGTTATTAATCTACACACTGATGTAATGTAAGACAGACAAAACACACATTATTTGAAAACTTAACAGCTAGTCAGCATATCTCTCTTTTAAAAAATCTGAAACAGCATGCAGTTTGGGAAGCGGGTTTTACAGAGAATAGCCGGCGTATCATTGTCAGTTTACCCCTGCCAGAGTGCTAGAATGTTGACACTATTAGAGAGCTGTTTTAATTATATAAAAATCCCTCCGGTTTTTGAATAATTCTCGCATAATGTTGAAATTTTGTACATTTGTATATTCATATTTGCTTCCAGAAAAATCATATCACGTACATTCATTCCTTGCTTTGAAACGTTCTTGACCAAAATGTATGAAATTTAATTTCTCAAGTAGAGATATCATGATTTTTATCAATCAAACAGACTGTTGGGGTAATCTGAACAATGAAAAGACAGTAAATACAATTGGTTTCTAAAGCTAGGTAAAACTGGTAGCAGATTACACGGTGTTTCTTTAAATGTGGCGTCTGGGTGGCTTCGAAGTTTGACTCTTGTAAAAAAGCATGCTATGGATGTTGTCATACACTAAAACACACAGAGCAGAATTGATACTGCACAATCAGTGTACTGGGATTAATTAGCCAAGAACGAACGAACGAACGAAAGGACGGACGGACGGACGAACGGACGGACGGACGAGTAACATTTTGTGACACCGTGAAATTGTTATAATCTAATGCATTTATGGCATACAGAAATAGACGTAGTAAACATTGTCTGGTAGTATGTAATCAAGAAATATTCTAAGTTGTTTCTATTGTAAAGCCGGAAACATTATTACATAACTAGATAACGACAGGGTCTGTATACAGTATAATGTATTATGATTCAAGGGAAGAAATTACAGCGGTTACGCAGTACTTGTATAAAATGATAATAAACACCCTTAAATGGTTATTTTGAAACACCCAAATCGCACACTGATTGTCCAATAAGCATACACAAGGTTAATAAAGCTCCATATTGTGTTGTAAATACGAGTATATTAATCGTCAACACGCATGATACAGACGTGAACCTACAAGAACTTTCGGTTAGTCTCGGAGTTGTTGGCGTCGTTGTTTCTTTCTGGTTCCCAGGATCGCTTTGCGCTTCCTTCTTGTCAAGGTTCCACGTTACATTTTGGTTCCTGGTTTTAGAATTCGGCATTTTGACAATACTTCCGGCATGCTCAGTAGGTTTCTTTTCAGCCTTGTCTATGTTCTTGCCGTTGTTGTTGTTGTTGTTGTTGTTGCTGCTGCTGCTGATGCTGTTTTTGAAGGTCATGGTTGTAGCAGTGTTGGTTGTGGTGGGTAAAACGAAACGTCCGTTGCTTTGGTTTGGTTTTGAATAAGAACTTGGACCGTATAAATTGAGCTTTGGCACGACTGGACTATGAGTTGGACGGCTACTGAATTGGGTTTTAGCTGTGTTTGGTAAAAAACGAACTGATTAACACATGAACTAGCATATCTCAGCATCAATACGATCCATTCAAATATCGCATAATCCTACGCTAACTAGTAAACTACGAATCTGCGATGAACTACTAAGATGCGTGAACCAAGGACCGTCTATTGAATAAGATCCTTTAGCTCCTTTAAGATTGATTAGATGGCTTAAAAATAGTCATGCTTACAATTACATGACCAAAAATATGGTCATTAGAAAAGTTTAATTTCAAGTCCGTTAAGCCAACTGGCCCATTGAGGACAACGTATTTACAACATACTTTAACATATGTACAATAAATAAAAATACGCACATACATACGGTTGGAAGGTCGAACAATTTTGTACTTTTTTTCTAAAGATACCTTTCGTATTTTGGAGTTGCGATTCGTCCCCAGATATTTTCGTACTTTTAATTAAGCTGCTAGAAAGTTTAGGGTCGGCACCAAACCAATAGGGTAACCGGAAAGACGACTAAATTTCTTCTGGCCTTACACATTAGGGGGCATTTTAACCACTGATAACTGGTCTTACACAGATTCCTTTATTCAATCTCTCAATGTCCGTCATTATAAGTACAATGCTCAATATAAATGCCTCGACGACTAATCTAGCCATTACAAAATACAACGTGTACTTAAAAGCACGAACTATTTATGAAAATAACTTTATATATTGCTAATTAAGTTGAGATATTGCCTTTATATAAATATTCCTGTCAGAAACTAATTTACATTGGTTTAAGTTAAATAATAAATATTTATATAAGTGCAAATGCCCTTATTCAGCCTGTGTCTATAATATTGAAAATAAAACGCTTAAAATTTTATTGCATTCGAAGCAATATCAAAACCAATATCTTTTCTAAATAGACAATATCTGTAATTTATGTAGGCTTGAAAAGGTTACGCTATTTCGTGAAGTACAAACATGTTTTGTACGAAATTAAGCCCTGCTTTATTAAGATAAATATTAAGATATTGAACCATGCTCATATTGCCAGTAAGTACGAAAATTAAGTATTACTTTTCTTTCATTTCAGAACGATTAATATACTGAATAAGTATATTGGCATGAAAGTTGTAAAAAAAAGAATGTGAATGTCAAATGAAATAACATTCAGACAACGCCAATAGACGTTTTTCATCTTTTTCATAAATTTATGAGAATGAAAATACGATGGTGTCAGGCGTCTTTTAATCAAACATAGACACATTGAATAGTGTTAAACGTTTCTTATACAAACGTTATATTGCAAAAAAAAAAAAAAAAAAAAAAAAACACGCGCCACGTGAGATAGTGAGAAATGTTGCGCTTTCCATTTCCACTTCATAGTAAATTCTCATATTAAATAAAAGTACAAACTAGCTGATCAAATACACATACTTCTCTATTATACGCCTGATTTCAGCAATATTCACCAGTCTATCTACAGGCAGTTTTATCAAACGTGTGTTCCTGGATTCCGTTTATTGTTTTGTCTATATTTCACTGAGGTTTTCTACATTTTTCTCTATTGCGGCCGGTTCACCTAAGCAGTTTTCCTGGACTGTATACTAACCAATGCTAACTTACCCCTCCACAAGGAGCTGGCAACTTCTCCACATATGGAAGAAAATTGTCATTTTTGTCACATTTTTATAGATAAGTATGAACTGCCGCGACCGAGATTTGAACCCGGATCGCTGGGTTACAAGTCCAGCGCACTAACCACTGGTTAGGTGAACCGTCGCTGTATATAACTGAACAATTGTTGAAAAACGGCGTTAAACCCCAGTGAAATACGTCACATAAAGACAAACAAAAGACAAACAATAGCATATTTTAACATCTAAATTCGTCTTTTGGAAACTATTAGCAACACTTTTATAGAGGAGTTCAGAGTTCAATCATACATTCGATTGGCGTAAAGAATTTTGATTTTCACTGATAACTTTGATATTATAATTAGAACTAAATTGTCAACAGCTACTCGACCTGATACATCGTCTACACTAACTGAATACCTTGAACCGCTTCAATGCCAATTGCTTGGCTAGATCTAGTTCCGCAACCATGAATGGAACAAGCGCCTTAAAATGTGTACAGTAGAACCCGGCTATAGTGTATTACCGGGGACTTCAATAATTACTGAGTAATTACATCCATACTTCACTCTATTCATTACATTGAAATAAAAAAAGCATGATCGGGAGCAATTTTCAGGATTTTTCATTATCACAGAGTTCATCATAACTTGTTTTACTGTATATTGTATGGAATAGTTATTAATGTGTGCATTCTCCTATATCTAAAAGCATGGAACATCAAATGAGATCATTTTGCCCGGTGGTATCATTTACCTAATGTTAACAATGACTGCCATTAACGTACACAAAATAAGAAATAAGTTTTTAGAAACGTCATGCATAAGAATATACGAATACGTTCCAGTATTATGAAGATGGAAATTTCAAATAAATTCCAATAAAACATACATATCATTTGTGCTTATAACAGTACGTTCTACAACATAAATGCATTGTGCGTTAGTCTATAAAGAAAATATACGAAAATGATCGTATGGTAAAGTGTGGGATTTTATATGAAATGAATTATTTAACAATTATTTGATATTGTATCATAATTGTGAAACGATGATTAGGCTAGAAAAATAGTTATGTCTACAGTTACTTGACCAAAAAAGCGCACAGGTCGCGAAATTTTTCCTTCCTAATTTTGTCTCTAAACCTTTGGTACTTTTGATGCATTGTTCATCTCCGAATGTTTTCGTGATATGGATTTTGCTGTTATAAATCTTAGTTTTGGGGTCAAGAAATAGGGTGAGCAGGGTAACCATTAACACAACTATATTTTTCCTGGCCTAGCGTGATTTATCGTTTGTTAATTGCATTCTTGTGTTTGTGTCACTTGGACCTGGTCCCATATGCGTCGGTTAGTAGACAAAGGAATAAAAGATGTCATAAGTAATGTTCATAAATAAATAACAATATTTGTTACGAATACTCACAATTTTGAATAAATGGGCTGTCGCCATTGACGGATGGTGACGTAATGTCTTTCTTGATTGGTGACGTCATACTTCCAAAAGGCTGGTTCCTGGACACAGAGTTCATATGTGGCTGTGCAGCATAAACGGGTGGGGTGTAAGGCGGGGAACCAGGATGTCTTCCCACTGGAGAGGGTGTGGACGGTATTGGAGATTTTGGTAACTCTCTTTCGGACGCATCTTGTGCTTCTGAAGTTATATAGTACATGTACAATGTGAATACAGTTTTCTTTTTACCAAATCATTGCTAAATATTGACGTAAATTAAAATCTAACACCAGAATGAGAACATGCTTGATAACATTTGAATTATAAATTAATTATTTGATTTTCAATAGATTAGAGATATTTAAATGTTTTTTTTTTAATTTGAAAAAGAAGCACTTGGCACTTGATGTAGCAAAATTGTTTAGATCGAACTGTGAATAATTATACATTCCTCTGTCCATCAGAACATTCACTTTTCATCATGTTTACTGTTCGAAATGGTCAGTGAAAACAATTCAGTGAGGCCCAGGTTTGTCACGACCATAGCATTTTGGAGAGAAACTACATTTCGTAGTAGTTAATAAAAAATACACATAAAATAATGCAATAATTCGGTACGATTTATTGATACTCATGAGCATGGAAGACACAGTCTTAACTTTATGATACTGTGCCATCATTACGGATTAAATTAGAAAAAAAAAATACAATAACAAAAACACGTCCATAAAGACAACATGTAGGAACAAGATTACGGTTTTAAGAATTAAATTCGAAAAAAGCCTTTTATCGCAACTATGTTTTGGATTAGGCAAAGGAGAAAGTCGTGTTTACGGTTACCCAACCGACTCTTTTTTTGCACCGTCCCAAAAGCTTCTAACAGCAAGATCCAAAGAACAAAAATATTTGGGGACGAATCGTACATCCAAAATACGCAGGGTATGTTAAGAAAAGATAGAAAAGAATTGTTTTTCGATCTACCTTTTTTTGCCAAATAGATGTAACCGTAAACATTACTGGTATTTCTGCCTTAGTTATAGAATTAGTGTATTAATGTCCATTTTGTTTTACTAAAGTTATGTAGAAACAAACAACCGCTGTAAACACAATGTAAGTATGTAAGATGTTGGTGCATTCAAAGAGTCGGATGTATCATGTTTAGTTGTTATCTCGACTATTTTGCAGCATATCCTTAATGACAACGTTACCCTAGTTACTCTTCTTGTATCGATTCACAATTACGAATTTCTCCCTGCATTTTACTCACAAGTCTTTCAATTTGGCTGCATGCGAAGTTTGTCTATAAATTGGTTATTTGACACCCGTGATAAAGAATCAATTGCTCATGATAAAAGATAATGAGGTGAAAAGGACATCACTGAGGCCATACTTAAAAAAATGTTGGTTTACTGTCACCAGAGCGAACCATTAAAAAATACCAAAAATTGCATTTTTAGCGATTTTAACAAAAAATGCATTCTTTGTTTTAGACTTTCGTTTTCAGTGAAAGCATAAATTATAATGCGAACAAAGAGAAAGAAAAATGCCTGCCTGCCTACCTGCCTACACACTGTTTCGGTGGAATAAGCGCGAGCCAGCATTTTTTAATGATGGCTATTCTTTGTTGAGTAAAAATAACTAAGCTGATTTTGTTCCAATTATGGAAAAATAATCGTTAGATTGACAATGATCTGACGAACTAATTTTCAGTTAAAAACAACATAATATCATTATTTACTTCCTCGACCGCTTAGAATAGATATTAATGTGGATGGTATTGCCTAGGCATTTTTTTCACTACACCTGAACCAGTGACAACATAACAATTATTAAGCAATTATATCATAAGATACATTTGTCCAAACATTTGCCGTTATTTCAGCTTTAGTTGCTCATTTTGACTGTGTTAATGAAGCCCCGGATGGTATGCATCTGGTATGCATTATTAGCGTGCCAACAAAAACTCGCCTGTATTTAAAAAAACATTGAACCACGCCACTTTGAGACATGAACATAAAAAAGAACTCAAGACGAGTTTAGTACGGACAGTCATATACTTAACCCTTCTTTAACGATGCGGAATTACACCGTATGACCAACTGGAATGATCGACCATCTAAAAATAGAATTAACTGCATTAACCAATGAAAGTGCAGCACTAAAAATAGAATTTAAAATGTCTGACCGCACTAACCAACGGAAATGCGACTCTAGAAATAGAATTTAAAATGTTTGACCGCATTAACCAATGAAAATGCGGCGCTAGAAATAGAATTTAAAATGTTTGACCGCATTAACCAATGGAAATGCGGCGCTAAACATCGAATTTAAAATGTTTGATTGCAGTAGCGAATGAAAGTGCAGCAATCGCCCTTGAAACTAAATAAGCCAACTCGAACGAATTATTTAACAGGGAAATACATTCAACACAAAAAGACCACATGTAAAGCAAATATCAAATTAGACGTAATATTATGAAAGTTGACTCGTTGTAATCAAGTGCTTATAATGTATACCACCTGAGTACTAAAATTAAAATCTTGAAATTTAAACCGAGCGTTTATTTTCCACAGTACATCGATGATTAAAAAGCTATGAAATACAATACTTATATTCTGTCTCCAAGGCAACACAAATTCCTAACACACCGCGTACAATATATATTCTGTTCTGTTACAGTCATATGAACTTATTTAATTAAACCCTAAACGTTTGATACTATATACTTCCAATAACACCTCTTATGATTAAAAATCATCCTTTAAAATCCGTATTAAATAGTTGGTATCATATTTAATTACACCTAGCACAGGTTTAATAGTCGGATATTGAATAATACAGTAAAACCTTACTCTACTGTATCATGTACATATCATGTATCATGTATTTTTAAACTTGACGATGAGAACGCTGCAATGTTAAATGCGGCTATAAAATTGAGGTTGTACATAACATAATTGTACTTTTAATGTGAAAAGCGGTCATATGACTTTAGTTTTTTTCTAAATACATACTGTATGCGTGTTAAAGTTAGAAAGTCAAAAGCACATGTGAAAAAGTTCATAATAAAACACGCATTACATAATTCATAGACCTTATGCCTGTTCTGATTATGTTACGGCAAATATGGTTCATTGTCTATACAATATAGACATTCTCTGGTTAATGGACTAGTGAATATATTGATATACATCGGAAATAAAAGCATAGATTAGTATACAGAAGACAGTGAGAGTGTATTTTGAGGTGAGGATATGGTAAGTTATGAAATCATTAAAATCAATGCTGCTCCCGTTGACGAAAATGAGTGTTTACTTCAACTGAAAGAAACTTTTCAGTAACCTTCGCGAACGCACCCAAAGAAAACAATGTGAACCAGTGAATTCATTTCTCAGCTTTATGCTTTATGTGACCAATGCTTACACGAAACATAAAGGCTTCGGCAGACAACTGGGAAACTACGATATTTATTAATTTCATTAGAGATAATTTTACACAAACATTTTTCCCGGTAATAAATTTTGTAGTCGTGTTTATTTACAGAGCTAAAATAAGACCAACGGTTAAAAGTTCAGCAAAAGGTACAAATCCTGATGATTAGACCGGTGCATAAATACAATGCAGAGGAATTGAAGGAAAAATCTAACCAGTGTACAAACACGTGAAGAAAAGCATTCGCCATTTTGAATAAAACATGCTTTTGGCGTGTTGTGAAAGGGTGCTTATTGCAAGAACATAAACCAAGTGCAGGTGAATATAGGAACACTCCAATCGGTTTTTCTAACTAACCCGTATCTTCTCCTCTGTTGTTAAAAAACAGCTTACTCTTTGTTTGCAGCTCATCTGAAAGTCACGTGAGCGGTATCATAGCAACGCTTTTCTTCATACCAACACAATTTCCATAAAAATGTTTTTAGCTTACTATGATACCAAATATTGGTAAATCGTAATGCCACATCATGGTGTCATATTGATGCTCAGTAACCAAGAAACGATACGTACTTATGTATTAGAAATGAAGGATTAACTGATAGTAAAGTTCAAAATTTAGTTTGTGTTATAAGTAGTTTATATATAAAATAGAAATTAAAAATGCATGCGCAGAGAAGATGCGCTAAAGTCTAATTATATCCATGGACCACACCACGAAACAAGAACAAAGACAAAACAATAAAATCGATGATAGATGTCTCATTTATCAAAAAAACAAAACAAAAAAAACTGATATCTATATACATCTGACATCTACAAATTGTTTGAGAACAGGGAAAGTCTATGTCTTTGCAAATGTACATATTTTTTGGTAGTGTTATATTAGCCAATTGTTTTCGCTGGTGTTGAACGTCGCACCGACAGCCAGAGTTTTTCGGTGGAGGACGACCGTAGACCTGCGTAAAACCACCGACCTTCCATAAGCTGGCTTGGCAGCTTCTTCATATATGAGATTTGTCTGATTCCGGGTGGAATTCGAACTCACAGCGGTACGGGACTATTAATTACTAGAGGCCCTATATTAGCCAATAAGTATCAGCAATTATTCAGCGTGGTAATTTGAACACACTCCGTAATTATAATATGTCATGGGTTGGCATGAACACAAAATGGATGTTAATGTAATTAAGACATCTTAGAACTTCCTAACGTGTTCCCTTTTTCTCAAACAAATTTATAACAAGAATAAACTACACCTCTAAAAACATTATCTCTAAATTCTACAACATATCTACAAGCGCACTAAACATGTACCATGCTGAAAGAAAATTTAATATAATAAATTACGGCATTAAAAAGTTCGGGAATAAAAAAGCGTACGATATATAAAGATTTATATACGAAGGGAGGTAACTGTTCTACGACTTGTTCACCTATCATCCATTGATATTTCTTTTCACGAATTATCTCCCTTGTTTGATGATGAAGTTCATCTGTAAAAAATATGTCTTTAACAAGTGCTGACAGGGACGTGTTTAGGCAGCGTATACATGCGAAAATCACTTTAAATACCAACATATGGTATGTTTTATTTATCTTTTGACGTTCTTTGGTTAACATGACAGTTTTTAATACTACTAATGCTGGTTACCAAATATGGAAGATAAATGCACAATATAGCATATGAACAAACGAGGAAATATTCATAACATGCTTTGTGAATTTATTGAATGAGTGCATTAGGTAAATTGATTAATCCACAATCAGTGACCAAAGTTAATGATTTGAAGTGTTAAAATTAAAGGTGTCTGTAGTTTAAAGTAAACGCCGAGTTTCGCAACCTCTCCATGTATATATAAATAACTACGTCATGTAAATTTACCTTAAATGTTACTTAGAATTGATTAAAACGATACTTTAGAAGTATTAAACCACATTATGTATTATATAAAGAGATACAAACTTTTTATATGAAGTATACAAGTATACTCACTAAGAAAATCTCCGAGCGACGTTGGTTTTTTACCAGTTGTAATGACTGGTGACTTCAGAGAGAGTGGACGACCAAGTACAGACTCGTTTGATGGAGACGCCGAAGTTGGAGTTACTGAAACTGTTGAAGCGAAATACATAAATGTAGAAACAATTAGAAAAAGCAGATTAGAAATAGAGAAAAAAAACACAAGAAGCTTGCGAAAGGTCATTGGTTCTATCCAGTTGTACGCCCGGAGTCCTCCTCCACCGTTGCACAGATATCATGCCTACTTAATCTGTAGAAATACTATTTTTCTTTAGATAAACGTAGCTTTCTAGGACTGATAAAACCCACTCCACTCTGTAACAACTTGAGTGGTTCAAGCAAAATATTAACCAGTCAGTAAATTATGTACATATATTTACGGAATGTTTCTACTTGATATATCTTCTATATACATATACATGTAAGTCTACATAAAATATTAATATGACAGACATATTCCTTTCTTGTCGTTTTCTTATCATTACCATAATGCGAGTATGACAGATCTTTTGAAGATAGCGTATATGTTTAGACGCATCTAAAGTAACCGTAAGTCACATCGCATTTCGCACTGCATACTTTATGTAAATGTCAATTGCAAGCATATGCTATTAATTGATGTATGAAATGTTAATGTACTATAATACCTTTGCCGTATGTTCTATTCTCTGTAGCCTTCAGGTCCAGTTTCAGGGATTCAACTTTATGTGGTTGCCTGGTCTCTTTTGGCGACCTCATTTCAGGATATTTACCCGCCATGAATTTGCCAGGAGGAGTTTTGGGTGATCCCTTATATGGCAAGACATAGTTGTTGGCTTTTTCAGTAAATCCATTCATCTTTGATGTATTTTCGTCGTCTTCTTTGTAAACGTTTGTTCTAACTTCACCAATGCTTTGAATGATGTCTTCAAACTTTCCACTTTCTACACATTCATCGAAGCTGAGCTGAATGGCTTCTGGTCTGGTACAATCGAGTTGAACATTCACTAAATGTGTGAGTTTGGAGATGACCACATTTTTAAGTTGAAGGAATTCTGGCTTATTCGTAAATACCAACATCCTTGATGAATAGTTGCACGCGTTTTCCATGTCAGATTTGCTTTTCTGTAGTTGTGACAACTGATTCTTTGTCGCTGTTTTTCGTTCTTCACAAATCACATCGACTCTTTGTTTTAACTTCTCTCGCCGTTGTCTAAGAATGGATTCCAACTTGTCAAATAGATTGTCAATTTGTTTTGTAATGTCTTCACGTTTTTCATCCACGACACTCGTTTCAGATTCAAGTTCTTTAGCATCAGAACTAACTTCAGAGATTTTTCCTAACAGTTCTCCGACTAATCTTTCTACTTGTAGTTTCGTGTCTTCATATGAATCTTGTAAACTTCTAATCGCACGGCTCTCAGCTTGGCTATGGTTGCCCACAACACATTGTGTACATACGGGCTTTTCTTCATTTTCGCAGTAAAATGCAAATGGCTGATCCTCGTGTCCAGGGATTGAACACATTTCTTTGCGCGTGAAACTGCCTATCCCAGTCGTCTTCAGTTCATCAAGTGTCAAAAGAACATGGCGGCGGGTCAACTGAGTGCGTTTATGCGCACTTGTACATTCTTTGCAGAGAAACACGTAACAATCCTTGCAGAATACGTTGCCATTGTTAGAATCCGGGCAATCTGAGCATAGAATACTTGAAGGCTTTCTCTGTAATTTAATCATTTCCATCATGTTTTTCATAGTATTATCTTTAAGAAAGTTGAGATCGCTTCCTATAGCGTGTTCCTCTTGGCACATTGCGCATTTCAAAACTGAACCACGTGCAGAGTTGAGTGCGCAGTCGTTACATACGGTGTGTAGACATGGTAACAATTTTGGAGCTCTATGGTTTTCATCGTATTCATTGTTACACACATTACACAGAATGAAATCATCATCAAGGTCTTCTATGTTTGTCATTTTTTGTTCCTTGTCTTTTCTGAAAGTACAAACAGCGTATTTTAGTTTTTGGTGAATGGAATTTTGAAAATTACCAAATACGAATTACTTTAACTATTTATTACTGTCAAACTACGAAATGATGTAATTCTTAGATTTATAGATTAAAGTTATTCGTTAAGAATATAACACTTTTTTAATATGCCCACCCAAGCCCAGAATATTTCACATGTGGGGAAGCTGTCCAGCTGGTTTATGGTAGGTCGGTGGTTCTACCAAGATGTACATCTGGGGTCTTCAAATTTAGAAAGTCGCCAAATAACCCCGGCTGTCGGTGCGACATTGAACCCACGTGATATTGTTTGTGCATAAATAAATCTATGTTATATCTTAGCCACCTTTATGAGTCAACACCTTTTCTAGGTACAAATTTATTATCAATAACGTATAAGGACAAATTTATTTTAACATTAAATCCACAATGTTTAATAATATTAACAATTACACGCATATATCACTAAATTGAAAACAATTCAAATAATTTTCTATCGGAAATTTGACAAAACACGTTTGAATTAATGGGAAATAAAAATGACAAATTTAACAACCTTTTGATTTATTCATTCATTGGGATACATCACTATTTCTACCAAATAAAACTAAATGATACACGTTTTACAAACAAGGTTTAAAGCCTATAATATATCGTCTCTAAATTAGACCGCAATTTATGGCTGTTTGACCGTTATACGTACAATACAATACAATCCTTTAAATTGCTTCACACTGCAAATATGCGACTTAAGAAGTTTTAAAGCCCATATAAAAATGCGGCTTTATGTCACCTAAATTGCAGCTACTTGAAAAAACACAAACGCTCGTATCGGATAAAATAAATCGTAAAATTTGTTGCCAAAATTGAACCTTATGACAAGGAATGGAACCCGATATAACATCTACTTAGTGCTGTCTTTGTAGACTCAAATATTGTTCGTAATGAATAATATAATGGGTTTTATACAATCGGCAATAAAATAAATCATGAAGTTTGGGCTTATCATTTGAATGGTTGTTTCATTATTATTGAAAATCGGACTCGTAGTATGTAAACGTAATATTTTGGTTATTGTTTATGGTAATGCAATCCTGGTTTGTCATATACACGTACAGTAAAACCTCGATATTGAGACCACCTGCTGGACAGAAAAATCGGTCGTTATAATGAGGTGGTCTTATCAGGTGGTCTGATTATCAAGTTGAATTACAGGGGAGTTATTTAAAACCTGTCCGAAAATAAGTGGTCGTTACAACAAGGTGATCGTAATATTAAGATGGCCGCAATGTGAGGCTTTACTGAAAATATATATCAAGAAATCTGTAAGATACGAAATCTATCTCGCTATACAAAATTGAAAGGTATCTATATAAGCTAGCGTGTCTATTATTGGTATGCTCTAACCATTTTTATTATAACTCGAAAGCTTATTTCTACTCTATGAAGATGAAACTGAAAAACACTTGATTGTTAATCAGCACAAATTTATTAACCATATCATGAATTAATGATGATTTTTTCCGAGGGAATTTGTGGTATTTTATTCTGATCCAGCATATTTAATCTGATTAATGTTTCAATAATATGATCATTACAATTTAAAAATATCTAAAGCAAATGTTTACATATAATATCATAACACCTCGGTCTTAATAAATAACACACTTTATTTATCTTAATTGATATCCGATTATATTAAAATTATGTCTAATTATGCTTGCTTGCTAAGCTTAAATGGTAGAACTTTTGTACTGAATATATCTTTCGCAAGTTTGAAACTTGGATTCGGCAAATATACTTCGCGAAAGCTAGGCCACAGATATTGTGTCTAAGACGAGTCGTCCTCCTCCGCAGATCATAATGCTAAGGTTTGGTAGTTACAAGCGAAGAACTAGATTTGTGCCACTGAAATACTGTTAAACTTCAAAATTAATGCAAATGTATTTGTGTAGGTAAACTATTAATAGAGTTACTTGATCGACAAAGAGACAATTGTATACAGAATGTTTGTCAAGAGGAGGCAATCTGTTTGATTAAATATTATATGATTGTCCCTTGAAAAGATGTTTCAGCTGAACAATTAAGACCGATTGTTTATTTTTTATTCATCGTTCTTGTCGCGACCGTGGTTCAATGGTTAGTGCGCCGGACTTGTA
This sequence comes from Lutraria rhynchaena, assembly GCA_008271625.1. Lineage (NCBI taxonomy): Eukaryota > Metazoa > Mollusca > Bivalvia > Venerida > Mactridae > Lutraria > Lutraria rhynchaena. The sequence continues at coordinate 1,833,048 of VIBL01000004.1, read as the reverse complement.
ACCCGGCGATCCGGGTTCAAATCCCGTTCGCGGCCACATGTGGAGAAATTGCCAACTTCTTGAGGATCGGCTAGTTAGTCATGGTTAGTATACAGTCCATAAAAACTGGTTAGGTGAACGGGCCGCTGTACGTAACTGAAAACTTGTTAAACTCAGTGAAAAAAAATGATCGTTTTTCAATTAGTTGCCTTGTTTGGGTGATCTTTAATGATGAAACGAAACGTAACTATCAATTATGGATGTTTATCATACTATCTTGGTAAAAGAATATCTGACATTGCCGCAAATATGTTATTCTTCATCGAATATATGTACCAGGGAAAAACTTAGTACTTTTATTCGTCTGATGTCTTGAATGCTAAACTGGTGGATAAGCCCTGCTGGATGTAAAATATTAGTTATAAAAGAGTTATAAACGAGCACCCTAGTGTAACGTTGTATATATCAATTTAGGATTAATTCGAGAAACGTGTAGAAACACCAGCGTATAGGTACTATGTATATCTACGTCTATTGGAGGAAAAATCTCGTACGCTTCCATATAAATAAACTTAATAATTTATCAAATTAAATCAAATTCAAGTCCGATGACCTTTTCACACATGAATTAAACACAGAAACTGTTGAAGATTAGCTTTTGATAAACCTGATTAGGCGGTGAATGAATTCAAACAGAACAGTTTATATACCCGACTAAATATTTCAACAAAATCAATACCTGATTGATCTGAGTTGATTAAATAATTATAAATATGCCTATCTTGCATGTTGATAAAGTTGTATATACTTGGTTGAAGGTTAAACCTGGGACTACAAAGTTGTTTGCTTGTTAGAAAAGATTAAGAAAGTTTGGCTGAAGTAAAGTTTAGATTAAATATCAAAATTTACATAATATACACGAGACCGCATTCTTTAAGCTGATTTAATTTTGAAGTAAAAAACATGCACCGTGTCTTTTCAATTCAATTAAGAAGACTGAAGAGGACATGATAAATTCCAGTATCACGTTCTATTAAAGCAAGAATTTGTACTATCAATAAGTTAAATTTTATGCAAATGATGACTAATTATTTATAAATTAGCTTTAAACTTCAAATACAAAGTTCACATATTTGAGCGTTTTTCTTTTTTACGAATTCAAATCTGCTGAAATGAACATGCATTGACTCTTGTGTATATTCCCAAATAACTTATTCAACTTTTCATTTCAATCTCAAAGGAAACACCAGATGCCCGTTAGCTTTGCTAAGTTTGGACAAAAGTTTCTGAGGCATATTGAATAATATAGTATTCACTATACTAGAACGTAATGATCGTAATATCAGCCGCATATATAGTTTGTATAAAGTAGGAACGCAGTTCGCAGTTCACGATTCGAATCGCGGACTGTGTCCTAGAATGCCGTTCGTAATTTGAATCGCGAACCGCATTCCAACTTTATACCACCCTACATGATTGTTATTTTTCTTAAGGCTATGATAATTAATGATTACACCATTAAAATATATGTGTGATTGAAATACCGGTAGGTTAAATATGGATGTTTTGAAATTGTTGTGAGGTAGAAATGCCCGTAATTTCTCCATTTTAAAAATAAACATTTAAAGTATGTTTGCTCACAATTTAATTGAGAGAAAGTGTATACCTTATGTAAATAATTTCATGAAGTAGCCAGAAAAACATGTCTTTTAGTAAAGTATGATATGAAAAGTAAATAAACCAGTGTGTATTTTACACAAAAATTAACTGTTATTTGTTCAAATAAAACAAGTGGTTCGCAGTTTTTATCTTTCAATGCTACTTTTAATGAGCTATAATACTGTCCATCGTTCGATGTTTGCTACATTAAATGTTTAACGCTGTTTGAGGAACAAATTGTCGGTAAATCGATTGATCATAGAACATACCAGTAACTGAATTCGACATATTGATACGAGTAATTTTAAATTATTTAAGTGAAGTGTTTGTACAATAGAACAGCCATGTAGAATTCATAAATGTAGAAGTAGGAATATGATAATGTTTAATTATAAATTATTTATTACCCGATAAGAAGAATCTTATGGGATTTATCTCCCTCTGCAAGAAACCAATGGTTACAATTAGCACAGAATTCATGTCTTTTTTCCTCTGGGATTTAATGTCGCACCCACAGCCAACGTCATTTGGCGGCTTTAACGGTGTACATACGGTGAGAACTACTGATCTTACGTAAGTTAGCTAAACAGCTTCTTTATATTGAATTTCTCGAATACGCAAGCCCCTGGAAATTCATCTCTGTACAGCATAGGCAGTCAATGAACGAAAATTCTTAAACTGTTATTTCTCCAATTTAAAATTCCAGGCGTTTCTAACCGATCAATTTTCTTGCATCAATTATTTATAGATATATAGTACGCGTGTTGTATTACAACTAACGTATTGTAATTCTAGATCATGTTTAAACCGAAAACCTTTGTGACGTTCATAGTTCATTACCATTTCAACAAAATACAGACCGTGCATTATACAGTGAAACCTTGATAATGAGACTACATTCGTGAACCACAAAAATCGGTCGTATTAATAATGTGATCTCATTATCAACTTGAATTATAGAAGAATTATTGAGAACCGGTACGAAAATAAGTGGTTGTTATAACACGGTGGTCGTAATATTGGGATGGTCGCTATTTGGGGTTTCACTGTATACACGTACGCATTTATTGGTGTAATCCTAAAACCCGAGTTTTCCAGTTTTATCTTCTCGTTTTTTCTTTGGTTTATTGCTTTACAAATGTAGACATCGACGGTATACAACTTAACTGATAACCCATACTTCAATTTTGTATCGATTTTACAATGAAGGTATGTCTTAGCATTGACGTTTTAAGTACATACGTAGATCACAGAGGTATGCTATTTGATAAAATGGTCCATCTAAACTGTACCTGAACAAAAGTGAAAGTTAGTAATGGTTTGTACAGCAATTTCTAGTAAGGCATTCAATGCATTTATCTATAACAAGTCCTTATTCTATCTCGTTTATAACCATGTTCATGTTATGATGCTTTTTCTTCTGTACATCAAACACATTTTCTTTGACAAATTATTTATTGATATTGGTCTTAAATAATATTTTTTCTGCTCAATAATCGGAAGAAATGTCAAGCCAAGTTACTCCCTTTGTAAAAAATGATATTAAAAATTCCGTCTGAACCATTGCTTATTTCTACCAACACAATAATCGCCATTATTTTACTAATGTTTTTTTAGACCTTACATGTATACAAAACATATTCAGACACACGTTCTAAGTGAAATACACAAAGAAAAGTCGTTCATTTTGAGTTTAAATATTAGTTCATGACCGACGTACAAAGTTAGGAAAGTAAAAATATTTGTATTGAAAATTTCCACACTTACCTGCGATAGATAAAGTCTCTAAGTTACAACTTTAAAATCCAAAATTATTTGGTTAATTTATGCTTTAGTCATGTGCCTTGATATACAAAAAATCGCCCTTTATTCACTTCGCATTTTTGTATGAATGTATTTCACAGCAATCAATGGTTAACAAAGTAATTAACATTTTTGATCAATTAGATTATCCGTACAACAATCAATAGATGCGAATCTCCGATCAATGTGACCCGATACTTCTGTTTTAAACAAACTCTAAATTTAGTCTGAATTTAAAACTAAATGAAAGATCGTTTGAATGTCTTACCATTATTTATACAGTACCAGTCACTAACTCGAGGCTCGGAGCCAAAATATTTTGGCATTCTTTGACATCAATCCATGGAACCGTTAATTTAACACCGCAAAACCTAGCCGGCGAACGGACCACAATCTTATCAATTGTATTGAAACGACATATCGAAAACCGTGTGTGTGTATATATATATAAGTTTTATTTATTTACAAAGTCTACCGGCCTGGACTTGCGCATTTTGTTCTCTATCCCATGTGCGTAATTTTAAGTCGGATAAAAAAATCTTGCTAAACTAAACATTTAATGAGTCAATGTAAAAGATACATACAACTGTCTACCCTAGCCTTCACTTTACGGGCTAATAACTTTGAACCATGATACTGTAACTCTAATCAGTTTTTCGATAAATTTTATTGATCTAAATCAGATTTTAATTCGAGTATTAAAGAAAGTTTACATTGAAGATTTGGGCGAGCGCGATTTAAATAAAAACATACCTGTTTTATTTAGATTGATCATAATTTCCCGATGTGTCAATATTTTTATGTATAACAAATGAATTGCGACTTTGTGTACTTATAGGTCTGAAATGCGGTATTCAATACAGACGTGCTATGTCAGGCATTGGTTACATTAGTACAGAGGACAAAATAAAAATTAAAACATGCCATTTAGAGTTTAATAAACTGACACTCGTGACCTTAAAATGCTTTTATTAGTATTTAAAAATGACGGGTAATGTTTGGATGTCTTGACATGATATAGTAAACAAAGTGTATACAGTAGAATCGCGGTTATACGATTTTTGCTCTCATTCAAAATGTATTCTCTTACTTTCATCTTCTTTTTTTTCACTTGGTCAAACGCCGTTTTCTTTTCAACATTTTTTCAGCTATACACGGCTACCGGTTCACCTAACCAGTTTTTCTGGTCTGTATACTAACCAGTACTAATTTACCCTTTCACAACGAGTCAGCATATTGGAGAAAAGAGAAAATCAACATTTTTTGTAAATTTTCGTACAGAAGTGTATGACCTGCCGCGATTGGGATTTGAACCCGGATCGCTGGGTTACAAGTCCAGCGCACTAACCAGTGGACCACGGTCGAGAAAAAGATAATGACATGAATATTTTGATTGAGAATATAATGTTTTCATTCCTTACTTTTCCCAGTTAAGGCATTCAAACATTTCATGTCCTTTTTGCGTATTGTAGTTTGGCTCCAGCGACCAAGCTGCCTTTTGAAAACCTCCCCACACCAAAAAACTTAATTTATTGGTAGGTAATGACTATATCATCAACACCATTAATATCCAATCAATGATCAGATTAAAATTACCATACATTCTAAATATGTCCCTTACATTCATATTTTTTTTAAAAAGTCGTTATCTATGAATGGTAAAATATCATCGACGGTATAATTGATATGGTTGGTGTCATATACTATTTTTATGAAAACTGGTAGGGTCGGTTACGGTGTAGTAAAGTCGGATACCATGTCATATAATACCTAGTTCAGCGAACGATTTGAAAATGTCATTAACACGTGCACAGACATGATGTAAGTGTATATAGGGTGTAATGTTTACACTAATTAGAAACTAACATTTTGAAGTACTCGTTCCTATGAAATATATATATATATTATGCGTCAATTGCTTACAATGTATTATTTTACCCCTGGTCCACTTATAAAATATCTCGTTTAGTGAATCACTCAAGTTATATTCGTTTGAAAACGTAAGAATATTATTTGCAAATATAATATTGAAAATTCAAGTAAGTAAGTTATTGAAACAGTATTGATGTATCAGTGAACATATTAAATTCACTTCTCATTTAATGGAGAAGAAATTGATAAAACATTCTCAATTGATCTAAGCATGATATATTTTATACTAATACAGTAAAACGCGGTTAAAATGAACTCGGATATAGCGAAGAATCAGACACAGGGAACTATTAATTTCAATTTACTTAAACGTTCTTTTTTATTTGATTGTTATGGGTGTAAGTGAATGAACTAATTATTCGTGTCCTCAGGGATTCAGTGTATCCGTGTTCTACTGTATTTGAAAACCTACACAACAAAATGTACAGCAGGCAAACAGAGGAGACATATAGAAATGATTTTTTACACGCCTACCTCAAAAACCAAAATATTAAGATATCACAAACACTGAAATGTTCTATTTGTTCGACATACAAATATACTGCAGAGTAGCCCCTCTTCTTAAGTAAGCAAGTCCAAATATTCCGGACACTTGTTCTTTTAACTAACAGGTCTGACGGGTACAAAGTAAAATTTTGCTAGTATGTAATGATTTTCGCAGGCCACTAGCGTCAGACTTACAGGTAAATTAAAAAAAAAACTGTTATATACATGAATCTGTACAGTCAAACAAATAAGTATTTCTTCCACAAGAAAACGAATCCAGAAAAAGAATAACAATGGTGACAGGCTTTCATATCGTCCAAATAATTTACTTTAAATGCGATGTTCATACTTAATTGTGATATACAAATGCTAGTTATGCGTTCGTATCATCATTTTCCGTTGTTAACCGCATGTTAAATGGCATACATCGCACATGGTCAAGTCTGTATCCCGGAACGGTACGTGTGGTATGCACTTTATCGCCGTATTGATTGAAAATCACTTGAACAGTTTTATCGAAATTAAAAGAAAAGATTATAAATTAGACCTCACCGATTTTATTTCAGTATTTGCACAAAGCTGATACTACTCGACTTTCTGTTGAATGCGATTTCTATGCATTATCGCTTTATCTTGAGTCACTCCACGTATTTGAGAAAGCAAGACAGGTTTTAGAATGATATGCGCTTATTTAATTACCCATGATTGACGTATATATACTCGTGATAAGTAGATTTCGTAAACATTTCAAAAACACGACAAGGCCATTTGACCGAATTAACCATTATGAGTTATTCATTTTATGAAGGAAAATATAAAAAATCTTTCCTTATTTGCCGTGTTCCACTTAAGCGATCGACCAAGGACTCAACTACTAAGCCGGATCATGCAATTATGAAAATGTCGTACCTAAAATCAGCTGCTAATCTTACTGCTAAGGGAAATAACAGAACAAATAATTGTGAAATGACTCACGGTAGCAGTTACCTCCCTTTGATAGAATAGCGTAACCGAGAAACCTTGAACGAAATATGGACCAATCTCAAACAGTATCTAGATAGTGCAGCAATAAATGAAACCGGCAAGTCCACATTACAGTTGTCTAGACGATAAAATCAGCATCATTTCCACTGCACAATAAGTATCTATTTTATTTAACCCCAGATAAATACAGTAAAAACTCATTGAGCGACAATCACGATATTAAGTGCGTAAGCTTTCGGTCATATTAAATAAATGCCATCAAATAAGTCTTCCCTACATTGTTGAAATACTTTGTCTCCATCGATTTATCAAATTTGTTTGTAAAGAAGTACAGAAACATCTCGATATTCGGGACACGAAAAAAATGGTCGCATTAATGAGGTGGTCTCATTACCAAGCTGAATTACAGGGTAATTATTGAAAGCCGGTGCGAAAATATGCGGTCGTAATAACAAGGTGGTGGTAATATTGAGGTGGTCGCTGTATGAGGTATTACTGTATACCCGTTGGGTTCATGATGTGCATTTTAATTCGTAACAAAGCGCATAAATCTATTCGGGTTGTGGTGAGATAATGCATCAACAATGACGACTTGCAGTCTGAGATACATAAACACAGTATGTTTGTTCAGGTTGTACTTGCCTGTGTCCAATTATAATATTTATATTCTATATAAACATTTTTAGACTTAATAAATGTTGCATTAACTTGAAATATTCTGCCAACATCAACAAGACGTTCTTCACGTTCCGATATGCTTTTTTATTCCACGTCGGTTAAAAGACTATAACGATATGTTTTACTTATAATTGAATTGACTTTGGCGAAATGTCTCAAGCGTTTTGCGTTTGAAAATAAAACAAAATAATCCTCAGCCATTAATGGTTTGTTTAGTATCTGAATTAATCTTAGCCATATGTTCTGTATTGCAACCTGACACGTTTGTTTTGTTCGTAATGTCAAGCTCTTTAAAAATGTCACGCCCTTCAAAAAAAGACGTCACGCTCTTTAACGAAGTCATGCTCGGCGCTATATGACTGAAGCTGTCCTTGGCTTGTAACACAACATTAAAAATTAAACATAATGTTATTTGGACGGGGGAAATTTGATTACTTTAGCATTAATGTGAACAACACTCTGTTTTAACATATCAAAATACCCACTCGTATCATCAAGTCATGATCATATTACAATACGACAAATTCTCGATGAAGACTATAATTATTATCCCAATATGACACTTTTCTCAGGTGGGTTAAAATTAGTTTTAGATGCGTAGAAAAAACAAAAACACTAGGGAATCAAATTTATTCAGTTTAAGCATTAAGGTCACGTTAAATAGATTTTTTTATCGCTATTGTCATCTAAAGACACTAAACGCAACCTTATTCGCAACTCGAGTATGTATTATCTTTATCGTCACCCTGGCAACAATAATAATTACCTGCTAGATTTGGACACTGTTGGAAAAATATCTTTATGCGGCCTTAGTCAAGTTAGTCACAATTCAGTAGTTAAAGTACATGCTTTTGCTTTACTGGTCTTTTGAACAAAGTGGTCGCTATTTAAAAGTGTCTTAACAATGGCTTGACAGTTCGATATTCTACCGTTTAAATAATGCTGAACGTCAACGAAAATGGGTCTCCGTGGTCGAGTGATTACGGGTCTGTGATTAGTAATCACTAGCTCCCTCATGTTGGTTGGACATTAATACCCAGCGAAAAAAGCGTTTTGAGAAAGAACAATGATGATTTGAATTTGGTTAACAAACGGAAAAAAGTCGCTCACATTTTCAATTTATCTTAACGAACTCTTATTATAACACCGTGCCCATCGATTTGTAACAGTTTGCTCCTAATTGCAACCGCATGATTGCCGCCGATTGTCAAATTAATGAGACATCGGTTTACCGCGGAGATAACCGTGAAAATTAGACTTGATATTAGCGAAAAGGGAGTACTAAAATTCAGACAAAAAATGCTCATCCGTGTAATTCTTTTCACTTTAAAGCACTTGACACATTTCGTCTGAAGACACTGGTACTGGTATAAGTACACCCTGACTTAATTCAAATGCGGTTTTAACACAATGGAATAGTATAAGATCGTCTTGCGAATTACTTTCAACTTTCTATTGTGCTCGAAGCTGACTAATAATTTGGTCGTATCATACATTTCAACGCATAAGGTAATAACAAAATCGCGTATGCACATTTATAGTATTACATCGGTATGTTGAATATAATGAATAGTATTATGAGTGTCAATACAAGGGTGTATTATTGAAAAAAGATCATTTATCGAGAAAACCATGTTGTATCTTCGCATTATCACAGTGTAAAAAACTATAACGAGACTCAGAGAATCAAGAACACATCAGTCGTGAAATCGCTGATATTCTCGCGAGACAATCATAACAGGCGTGAGATCGGAGTTGGGATGAGGTTTTTTTTGCGCGGGAAAATAATTGCTGCAAGATTGAGTAATTTGGACATTTAATTTCCAGTAACCTAAGTACCAAGGGATACCAATATTTTGTGAAATCGCAAACTATTTTGTTTGGAAAATAACAGTTATAGCACCGTCTGTCTTCTTGTAATTTTATTACAAAGAAAAAAAGCGCTTGGGAAAATACACCATGTGGATATTTGTCTGATTCCGTACTTCAATTTCTGCTGAGAATAAAGAACATATTGACAGAGCATCAACGGATAAAATACAAGTTGTGTTTTACGGTAACATTTCCTTACCCCTCGGATTGGAATCATTTAATCGAGATGCGCAGCTTGTGTCGCTATTCTAGTGATATTTTGCGGTGTTGATTTCTGACACACTTTCCGGTAAATCGAAGAATTACAGTTGGATTTTTATAATAATATTTAACACTGACAAGATAGTCTTGCTGGTACCAACATAGTAGTGAGGTAAATAATTGATAATCCAAGTATTTAGTACAATAGCGCCGTTAGTATCACTTGTAGAAGCGTGGTCGAAGAGGAATATCATTCCTGAAATATGCGAATAAATGAAATATCTAAGAGTTATGGGTACTAAATTAGTTTGTTACCAGGCAAAAAGACTTAATTTAATTTAAGCACAGACAAAATAAAAATAAGCATGAAACCATGTTGCAGATTTTGTTAAAATTGGATTTAGTTCGGTAGAAAAAATTGGTTTGAAATTTTAGATTACGGCGCGGTATTTCTTCTTGGAATTAACTTTGTGATCATTAAGCAGATGTTACTAAATAGTTCAGAGATGGATAATTTCACAGATCAGCCGGAAGCGGACTATTACGGGGAGGACATATCACCGACGTTCTACTATTTTGCGAAGTACGCAACAATATATCTTCAGCCGGTGATATTCTCTGCTGGATTGCTTGGAAATTTCATGTCGTTTTGCGTTTTTCTATCGAAATCCATGCGAAAAATATCCTCCAACATGTATTTAGCCGGTAAGTTTTTTTTGCAGATTTTCTAAAAGGTCAAGATATTAATGCTAACCAAAAATGCTATGTCATTAATAATTAAAACCCAATTAAGAAAAAGCACTTCTTACGCAATTCAAATTTAAAAACCAGTTCCACATAACACACCTGTGATAAACTTTAGTTCTAGCTCCGTCGGTAAAATTCAACGTTAAAGCTACTTCGAATAAATGGCATTTCAAAATCTTTTGTGAAAGCTTCACATTGTTGTGCGGACACCGTTTCCCAGTTTAACCAATTTCGAATAGAAGACATTTCCATAGCTTTCGCAAAGGCTTTAACCCTTTGCCTCATAACATCGCATTTTTCCGCCACTGAAGCAGACGACTTTTGAAAACGTTGTGGCAAAAGAAGCCATTGCTTGTAATGAGTAATGGCTTCTTTTGCCACCATGTTTTCCTCTCTGTCAGAGAGAAATAACCCAATTTTCTTAAATGAATTGATGTTTTGTATATTTGCTATGAATTTGGAAGAGCCCAAAGTATGGTTCTGAGACAAAGGATTAAATTGTCGTTCAAACACCGCTGCCAAGTTCTGCTGTATTATATTCCCCAGCATACAATATATTCCAATCACACTGTACAAATTATTATAAGCCTCGCAAGGTGATATACATTTTCCTTTAACCCATTTATCTACCATTATATTTATTGTCTGCTGCTGCAATATTCATTGCTAAATCTAATTTACAAGATTATGATCAAACACGAGTTTACGCATTACACCACGAAAACACAAGTATTGACATACAGCTGGTATTAAACGTAAATATTGTCACTATAATAAATACAGCGGTTTTTACGTCGACATAAGATGTCTGTTTTGGTTTGCGTAAAGTACTGCAAGCTTCCCAATCTCTTGCAATACATTCCAACTAGTGTGTCCAGATCGTTGCGATATCCGGATACTAGTATATAAATGTTTCATGATCGCATATTATTTTACAAATCCATCATATATTCTGGGAAGATTTAATTTCAAACCCTATTGCAATGCTTAAAGAGTATAAATAAATTCACATCAATAAATATACCGACCTTCATGAATGATTTAATTGTCGTAGAAGTAATATAAGAGACTCTCCAAGGTCGCGACTGTGGTCCAGTTGTAACTGCACTGAACTTGTAACCCGGCGATCCGGGTTAAAATCCCAGTCGCGGCATATACAATCCATGAAAATTGGTTAGGTGAAACGGCCGCCGTATGTAACTGAAGAATTGTTGAAAAACGGCGTTAAACCCAGTGAAAAAAGAGACATTCTCCGGTTTGTGAAATGTAAATCTGCGGTTAAAAATTTAAAACTCAAGTTTCTAAGGAGTTAGTCATGCAACAGTATCGTAGTGTCTACGACAATATGGTTCTGTTCTTAGGTAATTCACACAACCACTTTTAAAGCCAGTGTGCCTATACACCATGCTATCAACATCATAAGATAATTACCAATTCAACGGGCCACAGTTACACGCTTATACAAGAACAGCAAAGCGTATTAAACAAACGAACACCTGTTAAAAACAACAATAAGCGCATTTGACTTTATTTAGTGCATAAGTTTAGACCATATATTAGACAATATAAACCCTCTGAATAAGGGTCAACTGTGCTCAAAACATGCGTAATATCTTCCCATTGTCTTCTTTGTTCCTTGGTTTCTCAACATTTTATACATAAGTCACGTATAAACCGGTTGCAGATTCTAACCTTTCCTTGTTTTCATAATTGTTTCATTCAATGTTTTTCACAAATTTCCCATTATTTTCCCGGACAAAACTTTTAGAAATTAATGCGGAGTTTGCGTTTTGAAATAATACTTGTTAAATGAGTGCGGCACATTCGATGTTTGTTCAACGATTTGGAAAACAGTGTGTCATTACTAATGCCTTAAATGAATGAATTAAACACGCGAAGACAATCCTTGCAAACAAAATATCCGAAACAAATCCTGAAGACGAAGAATAATCGGAAGCATTTATTAATCTAATCAATGTAACGCTTAAAACATCACATTAAGACCAATTTATTTTTCTCACCACATGACCCGACCGTCAGAATTTGGACAAAAGACACACTGTACAAAAACAACTTAAAATAATGAAATAAAACTAAACAAATGACAAATATAATGTTTATTTTTGTTTTTAGATATTGGTTACCTTGGTATTAAGTCCATCATAGTTTTGACAATATCTATTTAAGGATAATTTAAACTGCAACATTTGAAAATCTAAAGCTTTCACCTTTAGAATTGCTTGTTTGTATCAATTTTATTAACATATCTTTCTTGAGTTCTTAAGAAATCTTCAAAAACAATTTGTTTTGGTCGATTTTACTGCTCAAATGCATCTTCGTTTTATTATCGCACAATTTTCTCAATGTAAAATGCCACTAGTTTGAACTATCACCGATTGATTAATAAAAAATCCACGTATGATTGACGGCGTACTGTTATTTTTTGCAACAAACTAGAGACGTTTTGCTTTGCGTTGACGCCTGATTGAAGCATATCGCCTCATCTGTCTTCATTATTAAACCAAAGGATGGAATATTTGCCGACATTTGTCAGAAAAGTGACTCTGAAAGATCAACCTGGATGAAAATTCACCTAATACGTTATCAGGTACTGGTTTTTTTGTTGATGAATGAAAGCGTTATTACAGAAATACGATGCATTATTCTATAAAAAAAGAAGAAAAAAAGCGGTGTCTGAAATGAAACAAACAACATTGTTAAATAGCTATTACATTCAAGCAAGTGTCTAACAAATGATTTGTCATATGGTGTCAACTGCTTTCATAGGAAATATATTTATGTATTTGTATATTTCTATAGTGCTGATTGTACGACATTTTTAAGCATAGATCGTAATGTTTACCTAGTAGAAATATGATTGGGGAAGGGGCTCGGTTGTGGAGTGGATATAGTCTATGACTAATAATCACTAGCCTTTCATCGCTTTGAGTTTAAATCCTCCGCGGATCAGAAAAAAAATCGCATGTGTGGAAGCTGTCCAGCTGGCTTTTAGATGGCCGGTGTTTCTTAGACTCAGGTGTACGCCTTAGGTGTTTCACTACCGTCAAATCTGGAAATGTCGTCAAATGACCATGGCTGTTGTTGCGATATTAAATCCAAGAAGCCCCACAGCAAAAAAGAAATATGACAGGTTTATGCTTTAGCAATCTAGATTACACTCTGCCTGATACACAACAAAAAAAACCGCAAAGTAATTTAATATAATAAATAAAATGCAAATATTTACAGATATTCTTTTAACATGGGGATACAATAAAATATATCTAAATATGAATAATTTATTTCCATCGGAAACACTATCTTTCACAGTGACATATTGACGGAAACAAATTATTTTAGCGCACAATAACCATTCAATTTTACACTTACCGTAAATTCCGGGCAAAACATATTTTTTCATTAAGTACATTTGTAATTGCGTGTACTGAGTAGGTTTTCCGGAGAATTGGAGACGTAATCACGGGAAGAGCTAGAAAAGATTGTATTTTTATTGTTTAATAAATTGATCGAGTCTTAGTTTCACATCGAATATGTCTCACCCATTAATTGAAATGAAGAATTACAACATTCCAATGTTTGGAACAACGTCATTACGTCCACTGGTGCCGTATGTCCACAGAGTAGCAACGTAAAATCAGATGTTTTATTCAGAGAATTTAAACATATTTTTGAGAATAGGTTGTATTTTTACAGATGTACCCCAGGGTTGGAAACTTATCTTAGCTTAATTGATAGAACGTTATAGGCTTTATGATACCGTGCTTATGAAATCGAACCCAGAGCCCTGCGCATACTCTCAATGATGATTTATTTGGTAGAGCGTCTGGTCTTAGGATATACGGTTTATGAAATCGAACCCAGGGCCCTGCGCATATTCTCAGTGACGATTTGATGGGAGACATTGTGTCTAAGGTCACTCGTCCCCCCCCTGCTGATCTTTCATGTTGAGAATTGGCAGTCACTTGCAGAGAGCAAGGTTAGTAAGACTGGTATAGAATCCTGGAAAACTGGTATGGTTAACTGATCGCCAGTATATAAACTGACAAAATAGTGAAAATAACCGGAAAACTCGAACTGTTCATTTATTTTTTCGGGGTTGACATGTATTGTCATGTATACATACATACACCTTAAGTAATTCTAATATATATACTAGTATATCATTTGTATATACAAAGTAAAACCGTAACATTTATACCCCATTCAGGACCCTAAAACACGGTCGTAATAATGAGGTGGTCTCATAACCAAGTTGAAATAATGGGGAGTTATTGAAAGCCGGTCCGAAAATAAATGGTCGTTATAACAAGGTGGCCGTAATATCAAGGCAGTCTCTAGGTGAGTTTTTACTGTAGTACGTATTTAATAATATTATCAAACACAAGATAACCAGTAATAGAAAATGTCAATCAGATAAAAAAATTAACTGCAAATATGCAATTGAAATTACTTGGAAACACCGCGCTAGATGTTAATTTCTTAAAAGGACGGCAAGTTTTTATTCAGCAAGAAGAAATTGCTACGCAGGCATTGAACGAAATATTATCGAAGACACGTGGAAATTTACTTTCGGTTGACGTTTTGTTCGCACTTAAAATGTTTCAATTTCTGATGATGCTTCTGTCAACCAACGGATTATTTATTTTAGAGAAGAAATGCCAACAAGGGGATTATACGAATGTTGCTGCATTTTATGTTTTATGCGTTTTATGCCATTACTAAATCATGACCCGTGACCCGTAAAAGTAAGACATAAATTTGCAGCTAAAGAACACGTGGTTTATTAACAGAAATCAGTAGCACAGAGTAATAGAGAAAAAGTGGTTTTCAACGTCCGTCTTATCCATCATATGTTTATTTTTATATATGAATAATCTTATATAAACATCTCTATATCTAACCTGGTGACCCAGCCCTTTCAGATTAGGATAATACTATTATTTTCAATCATGTCCACAACTTCATATCTGACACAAAAAGATTTATTTGAGCATCGAAATATCAACTTTGTGAGTAACCTAATTCCATTGACTCAGGACATTACATATAATATCTTATTTATAAGCCCTGCCTCTCCGTTTCCTTCCCGGTGTCTGCCTGTCTCTCTCTCCTAATATACGCATTTATTTTTTGCACACACATGCACTCACAAACTCACACTCACCATATTGTTGTTTTTTTGTATATTCCTATTTTAAGGTCATCCTTCAAACTTATAACAGGAGTAACCTCTGTATTAAAATATTATTGTCCGCCCAAAGAAGAGAATTCTATAAGACTCGGTTTTTCGTTCTACTTATTTCCTTATAGATTTATTGTTTTATTACGTACATGCGAATGTTTGGATGACTTGAATAAATATGTTTAAAAACTAACTTATCTATAAAAATAGTCAAGTTTACCGTAACCCGACCAACCCTAGTTTTAGCACCCTCTCTGAAGTTTCTAACAGCAAAATCCAAAATACGAAAAGATTTTGGAATGAATCTCTCCTCGTATTCTCAGAAAAAGCATTGCAATAAGAAACGAAAACTTTCTCGACCTACCTACGTAAGTAACCCAAACAGTCCTAGTCTTATATTTACGAATAAGTGTCATTGTTGAATAAACTCATTTCTTACAAAACGAGATTTTGCTTGATTTGGTTTTAGACTGACTAAATTAGTTTTAAAACAAATAACTATTTAACCATAAAATTATTTTATCAATGCTGTTTCTGAAATTCGGTATTAGAATTCCGAAACATAACACGCTGCGTGAATGAAAAGTTTTATGGTTATTCCTATTTGTCATGCAATAATCTCATAGCAGGTAGAGATAATATACAATATCTATGCATTGCCTTCCAAGATGCACAATTTTCTTTATCTCTTTACACCGCAGTTTATTTGGAAGCATGTGTAATACAGATAAGAGATGGGTTCAATGCGCTAAATTGTAGGCCAGACAACCATAAAAGATCTTTTGAAAAATGAATAGTGAGTGTGTACAATTCTCACAGTTAAGCGGTGCTTCCTAAGGTAAAAAAAACCCAATTCTTTACACTAATATTTCAGCCCTAAAATCGATGTCACCAGCGCAAAATTGTTAATCATCTGGTTTCCGCATATATCCTCCAAAATACAATATACGGCCGGTATGCCGGAAAAACATTTTCTCAAATACATTATTCTTGGTCGATGGTATAGCTCAAGTGAAATAGAAAATATTGGCAAAAAATGACAGAGAACGAAAAAAAAGAGAAATCTTGAGTCGGTCTGGTTAGTGGAAGCCAAGACTGGTTTATAATGATAAAATGACTGAAAAGGAACGTATATTTGCATACATAATGTTACCATGCTATAGCATATACTTAGATATTTCGATGGGATGTTTTTTTATTGAAGAGCAACTAGAAGGAAACGACGTAGTGACATAAGCGCGTACTTTCTCCCATTAATATCTGTCCAAGGTCTTTTTGAATACATTGATTTTCTTAGAAATATATAACTTTAAGCATACTAATCATTCGTTCATTATTTCACGCTTCATGGACATGCTTCTGAATGTTATTGTATAAACTGTAAAGGAGTGCAGGGCTTTTTTCACAGGTAGGGAAATGGGCATTTTTTCTTAAATTTGGGGAAAAATAACACGGTATTTTTTGCAAAAAAGAGGAGAAAAAAAATCATGTAATTTTTGGGGGAAAACTGCATGATTTTAAAGATTTTTTCCGGAGCGAAAGACGCCTACAAAACCCTACTGTTGTACAAGGAAAAAAACCCTGGAGAGCATCCGCCCTTCAATCAGTATTAAAGTGTTATTTATAGAAAACCATTTTATGTTCACCATCGAGATGTTAGCTGTCGCTACTATTTTTTGTTTCGAAGAGCGAACCAGTTTGCATGAACATATTACAGTATAATTTGTCTGTTCGTTGAAGAAAATCAGAAACTTATGTAATTGTAGTTGTGTATAAAATACAGAACAAAGGATTCCAAGAAAAAAACCCACAAACACAACATTCCACCTTCTTCACTGTACGATGTACGAGCTTCCCCCAAATCCCCCAATTCCATACAGGATATAGAAACATAGGATCATACAAAAAGGAGGACAAAACACAATCTCTCATACATCATTCGTATCTTTTGTATAAATACAAATTGTGATTCGTATATTAATGCAAGATGCTTGCATCGTATGGCATACTCTTATTATCCTGCCATGTTATAATAAAAAAAACATGATCACAGCATGGTTTACAATGATGGACTGCTATTGATATTGTCTTAAAACGTTCTAGTCAAAGGCGCTTCAATCAGAAAATTTTATTCTAAAACTAACTGGACAACACTGCGGCATTGGTTTTGAGACTTGATCACCGATCTAAAGCGTGTTTAATGCCTTGTAAACATACATCATTGCATCGTGTAGAATTATTCTCTTAATCATTTCATCCTCTTACAAATCTGGTTTGACTTCTCAGCGTGGCATTCCCGATGGGTCATGCGCGTAGTAATTTGCGTATTATTTGAAGAGATATCACAACGAACACAGCATCTGGTTAAGATGGATCTGATTTTCTCATCGGCATAAAAATGAACTAAATATTGTGCTCTGAAAAAATGTTTGCGATCCATTTGGTGCCTAATCGTCTTCAATCCGTCAGATGGTCCTAAAAGACATTAATTACATATTCATTTGACTAGATACGAACATGATTAAATTTTCATGACTAACATGTAATGAAAGACAGTAATAACACTTATGTGCCCTAAAACGCAATGTAGATGTTGTAGGATATTCGCGGTTATGCATATATTCGTGATTTTCACCTAACAATGATCAGTGCTAACTTTGACTATGTGCTTGCAGAAATGGCAGGTTTGCAAAGTGGGGTATTTTGTTAGCAACATAAAAGTTTACTTGGCTATTTCCAGATATGAAATGTCTGATATTAAACCTCGCGTGACTCTCCCATCCTGAATGATAATGACAGTTGTTAAAAGTGAGTATTGGATGGCAGTGATCGGAATACTGAGGCGTCATCTGGGAAGCAATTGGCAATGGTAACACGAAGTTATCGACAAATGTGCGAGTAGTAGCGTCTGAGTCCAAAATTGTGTCGACTCCACCTTGAGATTTTCTTTTGAATTAAATCGATGATACATGAACCAGACACTCAAAATAACATCCAATTTGTTATTTTATATATAATTAGATAATGGCTTTTCATTAATTTTTATAAACTATATAATATGGGTTTGTTTTACTAAGGACTTTCCAAGCTATTGATAGGCCGACTGTCTTCAGTTCCCATGTGACTTACTACAGGTTGTTGCATTAGGGTCAATATTTGGTATTTCCAATCCATTAGGGAAACTTCTTCCCGATTTATATCTTTTTATCACAACAATTCCGATAGCTTTACAAACAAGCATTGAGAGGATCATAATGTTTTGTGTCAATACTAGACGAAGTAAAAAGTTCCAGACTTTTTATCAACACTTTATCACTTACCCCCAGTCCATTCATATTCTTAACGTATTTCCTCTAAGAAAAGTGTTATTATGCGACATAATAACGAGAAAAACAAATCTTACTTTGTCTATACACTGGTACTGAGACACCTCGTTCGCAGATGCTTTATCAAGCCCATCTTCACCTTTAGCGACATCAACAGTAGAACCCCGTATGTATTGCTATAGCCTTATCCACATTAACCTACTTTGATAAACGAATTGCCGTTGGACTTATTATTTGTGCCATAATATCACCCTACTTTAATATCACCCTACTTTAATATCGCCCTACTTTAATATCGCCCTACTTTAATATCGCCCTACTTTAATCGTTCATCTCTTCCTTATTTTTGTGTTCCTCTTAAACTGTCTTTTCCTAATGGAATATGTCAATTACTTCAACCTGCTAGATAAAGTTCCGCGTTTATGATCACATTCAAATAATCATAACACAGATACTTGACAACAATTTATCTTAAAAGTCATTAATCTTACAGAAGTCCTTCAATTCCTCATGTTGCCTATCACATTTATTTTCCAATTGACAGTCTCTCCTTTACTGCTCTTGTAGTGGACAAATAGTACTTGATCGTAAAACATCATCATGCACTGTTTTGTTCCTGAAATCTAAAAGGTTGTCATACTTGATGATATCTCGGGTTTAGCTTAATTTTTGGTTCTCTCAATAATGCTGTCATACTAGCAATGACCACAAGCGTATAATTTAGCCATCACAACACGGTTAAGGATGATTGGTTAGCTCACATCAGCTTTGATTTATACGTAATCGTATTCGAAAATACTTAATGTTTTTTTAGTTCTGCGATAAATTATATTACTTCCAGGTGGTAACATGATATTGCTGAAGCAAGGGTCACTATGGCTTTTGGAAAAATGCGAATAGATAGTAGGAATCAAATATTTTTGTATGAAATATGAATTTAACCCTTTGACTCATAAGCATATTTTGGACTCTCCCAAAGTCAAAGCTAATATACAAAACATGAATTTATTTAAGAAAATTGGGTTATTTCTCTCTGACAGAGTGGAAAACATTATCAGGCAAAGGGTTAAAAGTCATAGAAGAACAGCCCTTAAATTGTTTACTTGCGACATTTTATTCCTAAAGTAATTTACTGTCTTTCATCTAAGCTCGTTTTAAGCTCGTTTTAATTAGAGATAAGGAACATGCCCCATTCACACTCATTCCGCAGTGAATCTAATGTTAATAGTGCCTTCCGTATAAAGGTTACAACAATGTTGTGACAAACCATAATACCAATCAACAAGAGTGAGAATATAAATCAGATTAAGGGAACATAGAGTGATATTTGATTATCCTAGCAGTTAAATAAGAGATTTTGAAATTTGATGAAGTTTGACTGTTTTACATAGCGATTCACGCTAAGCTACATATCAAGTATAAGTTCTATTGGTCTATTTTGTCGGGAGACAGTATTGAACTTCGACATCTTGCTGTGGTTTCTATGGCAGAACATTGGAACCAAAGTATACATAACATAGTATGTCAGCCTATATACATTAACTAGATTCGGTGATTGTAGAGTTTCTGAGCCTGCGTTTTGAAATCACTGAATTGGCGTAATATCTAGGAATGATTGAATTGGTTAAGTAATTGAGAGATATTTACACAGAGATCAAGTAAACAGAAAGCTTTACTCGTGTACCATAGTATCTGCATACACAGCTGTCATGGCAAATGGAATTGCCAAATGATCCGATATTTTACACCGCCTCCATTGATCACCTACTTTGGACAAATACTAGTTCCAATAAATAAAGAGTCCATTAGGCTTAGTAAACAGTGGATCTAGAGTTGTGTATATTTATAAATACAAGTATTTAATCTCAGTAAAAACGTGCCAAGCAATGACTTAAAAGTCATCTTTTCCCAACAGTCTATTAATCAAGATGAAATTAGTCAGAAATCAGATAATTTCGTATTATGTTTGGGTTACCATGATTGATATCAACGGTTTTCGAAAAGGGGATACCAAATGTTAAATATAATTGGACAGCGATAGTCGTACTAGAATTAAGATTTACGTGAGACAAGAACATCAATCACTTGCTTTAATGTAAGATGACGTGTTTCCTACCAACATTGAATAGATTTCTCTCTGTAGCATGACGTACTGTTTATTTCTATGTATGAAAGCCACTTGCCCGAACATGCAGTAAATTCACTAACACGCGTATAAAAGAAGTTTGCTGGGTCCTTTTCTTGATCAAAGGGTACGGAAATAACATACGTACATGGTATTAATACAGAAAAAAACACAATGTTAAGTTAACGTATAGTGAATGATGGTGTAGCATTCACTTTTATTATAATTTTATGTCAAAAAAGAAAAGATATTATAAAGTTAAGCAGTGGTACTATGAAGACCTGCCTTGTGATTTTGAAAATTTGCTAAGGGTTATTGCCTTTCATGAAAACTAGAGAAAAATAATTTCTGAAGATATTGCACGGCCACCTATATTTCCTTAATTATATTAGATTGATATTGTGTTTTAGCATCTTCTTCTTCTTCTTCTTGTAAGCTTTCAGTGAACTTTCGGTGAACTTCTTTCTGTAATATTTGGAAAATGGACTAGTCCTATAGACTTCAATGCAAATTGAAAGGGACGATAACTCGATGGATTGTCATTATTTTTGAAAAAATCCCAATATTTTTTTTAACATGGAAACCTTCAAGAAAAATACAAATACTCCCGAAATCTGTCGATCTATGCGCTCAATTTTAAGATTTTATGGACATTAAAATGGATATTGTGAGTATAAAACCTTAGTCGCCCAATATGTGGCAAGATCCCATTCTCCTCCTAGCCTGTCTACTTTATGAAACAAAATGTAATAATCATATAAATATTGACACTTTGTGGAAAACACTTTGCTAGTAATGATACAACAACACTTATCGCTTAGAAAGAGCAAACACATCGACAGAGTGAATAGAGACGAGACAATATCATGCATATTTGATGGAAAAAGAACTCACAATATTGCACATGATTAAATAAACATAAATGAACACGTTACTTACAATAAGAACCTTGAGCGAGTGATTATTTCATTTTCACTGAGTGAGATAAAATCAAAAGGCAATTCGCATCACTGTCTGGTATTATTCTATGATACGTGGGATTCTGATTAATTGTCTATAATTATGAACCGTGTTCTTTTATACATGTGAGGTTTCTTTAAACTTCAAGTTTGTAGGGGAAATCACGTGATATGCAAAACACCAAACATGACAGAGAGCACGTTTGTCCAGAAAAGAAGATAATAGACATACATTTGACATATAAACAAGGCATTACACATTTTGAACCATCTAAGTTCCAATGACAGGTCTATAAATTACATATAAATCACTACAGCAGATGTTCTGTCTTATTGGTCTGTGATATACGAGTCAACTAATACTTATTAATCTGAATCATATGCGGAACACCGAACACTAGATCAATCAAGAAAATTATTTTTTATGGTAAACAATTAAAGGAATTATTAGGCAGCTAATGATTAAAACCAAGCTTCAAAGACACGATAATCAGCTATTTGTTACCAATCAAATATAAAATACAGACATGCAGATGTATTTTATGTATCTATTTCGACAGAAGTTA
Source organism: Lutraria rhynchaena (assembly GCA_008271625.1). Lineage (NCBI taxonomy): Eukaryota > Metazoa > Mollusca > Bivalvia > Venerida > Mactridae > Lutraria > Lutraria rhynchaena. Next base: position 1,810,528 of record VIBL01000004.1, on the reverse strand, counting down.
TTTGTAATCTTTCTAAACTACCTTTACAAAACTGAAGATACTGTTAGAAAATTTGTTGCCTAAATACTAATCAATCAACGCTGAAATTTCCCTTTCATTTTAACTTGCCAAAATCCCTGAATCAAAGAAAGATTTATCATACACAAACAAAAAACTCGCAAGAAAAATTCTAAAAGCAAAGATCGAGCCAAGATAAAGTCTACAAATGTATCAACTTATCATTTCAAGTGATGATACTTTTGATAAAAAAATATAAGCCTTGAAAAGTTAGGCTCCGTGGTGCTCTTACACAATTGGCATAAACGGAGGAGATTCTAAAATAATAATATAGACCCCTTTCGATTTTATATTCTTAACAATACAGATTTTCTGAAAAACATTTGTGGAATTTGAATAGTATGTGATATTGTTCTGTTTTTCACATGTATTCAGGAAACAGATTTTTTTTGTGGATCGATTTTCTTAAAGCACTCAATAATCGTTCTTATTGGTGACTTCGTTTATGTTGATAACATTTATCAGTGCAAACTGCATACGTGCAACAACTATTTTGTGTCTGGGGTTTATCGTTTCATCAACGGCCATGGTCATTTTGGCGAATTTGCAAGCGTTAACGGCATGGGAACAACTCTGGTACACCTGGGTAGAACCACCGACCTTCCGTAAGTCAGCTAGACAGTTTCCTGGCATGTGAATTTTGTCTGGTCCCGGATGGGATTCGAACTTAGTGGTAAGGGCCTAGTGATTACAAGACAAAGACCATATCCACTCGGCAACAGTGCCCCCTTAACATCTAAATTCCAACAGCACCATGCTTATATTCATTCTAGCGTAAGTTCATTTTTGCGAGAGCAAGAATGCCAGACATTTAGAAACAATGAATTCCGCAATAAAAGACGCTGACTAGAGATAAGATGAAGACAAAATATTAATATTAAATAATATCATCATACAAATACTTGAGAAACACTCGTTTATCCCGTTTCCTTTACAATTTACACTAAATATGTTCGCTGCTATGAAGCTCATACGAATCATTTCTAGACATAATTAATCACTACCCTTACAATAAAAGTCGAACATCATCTATAAGATTACAAAAAGAATACAACGCTAGCAGACAACATGTTTCATACTAATTAAGTGTTAAATACATGACTTTCAATTGTTAGTCACCATTGCCGTTGCAAACTTATCGCTCACTGTTATCGCACCATTGACACTAATGACATTCAATTTGCTGGGCTCATTAATACTTTATTAACCAAGTTGAACAACATTGTCTATAAGCTACAATCCTCGCTATTCTCTTGTTTCTTTCCCCGGGATAAGTTGTGCTGCAGAGCAAAATGACTGACTTGGATTTGTTAATATTTTGAATAACGTTTGCAGCTCCTAACACGCCAATCAAGCCAAACATAGAGTCAGACTCTGAGTTAAAGTTCAATTTTCAGATAAATGAAAAAAAAATCCCGGGTACTTCCAAATATTATTTATCCTTGTTTTGTAAAATTACCGCTCTAATCAATCAGGATTTACAATATAGAAAACTATGTTCCCCTTAAAATTTATCAGTTAGACAATAGTGATGGATAGTGCCATAAAACGGTCTACAACAAAATTACAATTCTAAATTATTACCCTTCTAAGTGACCCGACTGTCATTTCGTAGACATATCTTAGCTAAAATAGCCAAGTTGACGTTTATCTTGTTAATGAATGATACTTTAAAGTCATGCTCGTTTAGTGACTTTCGACAAAACTTGATAATAATTATAAACATAGAACGTTTCCGGTTACATGCCCCCCCCCAAAAAAAATGGGACGGTAGGTAGGGATTTTTTTCTTTCTTTTACGTTTTTTTTACATATATCGGCAAAACTGTGTTGAAAATTACAATATAACACTAAGATTTGGATGCCTTAGAAACTTTTGAGTCGGCAGGTAAAAGACGGGTCGGTCGGGTAACCGGAAATAAACATATGTTTAGGCCTTATTGGTGTTTACGAAACAATGCCTCGAAAACCGTCCAGGACAAGACAAATTCCACATGTGAGGAGACTTTCTAGTTAGCTCTCGGAGGGTCGGCTGTTAAACCAATGTGTACGTCTGGAGTCATTCTCCACAGTTAAAACTGAAATGTCATAAAATGACCCTGGCTGTTGGTGCGACGTGTAATCGTAGTAAAAGCTAAACAGATCTCAGTTAAAATAGCATTCAGGCCGCGGCCGTGGTCCAGTTCGTTCGCTGCACTTGTAACCCGGAGATCCGGGTTCGAATCCTGGTAGCGGCGGGTCATACAAAAATGTCGATTTTCCTCCATATGTGGAGAAGTTGCCGGCTCCTTGTGGAAGGGTAAGTTAGTACTGGTTAGCATTCAGTCCAGGAAAACAGGTTAGGTGAACCGGTCGCCGTATATAACTGAAAAATTGTTGAAAAAAAACGGCGTTAAACCCCAGTGACAATAAGTCACATAAAAACAAAACAAAAACTAAAATAGCACTTAGTAAACTTCAAAATCCACACCACTCAGTGTCTGTGAAGGAAAAACATAGTATTATAAATTGCGTTCTTACAATTGTTCTTATGTTTTCTTTGCAACCTGCCAAAAAGTAAGTGCCTAGATTATATGCAATTGATATGATAGTTTTGTTTATAATGCTATTTCTCGCTAAATATCTTCGAAACGATAGCCAGGATTTCAAAATATTGATACTTTTCAAGTATTGATAAAATACTTATCTGCCCACCCCCCAAGAAGAGTCTAAACAAGAATTGCATTAAATTTTCAGGCTTCCATCATCGCGTGATATTATAAAAGACGGTGAATAGAGAATAATACCAACAATCATGTATAAAAAGATAAACTATACCAGAATTACGGTAAAGATGAAAGCTTCCAGCCACAGAATTGTATTCAAAATCCGTTTTATACGTTGGCATATGTTATTAAATTACTGATCAGATATAGAAATGCCTAGAGCGATGTACGCATTGAATGGAAAGATTCTATGCAACAGAGCTGTCAAATTTGGAAAATAGTCACAAAGCTATTCAAATAATTGAATTTGTACTTCTCTTACAGTCAACGTACATACGAGAAAAGAGAATGTGGTACTCGCTTAGAAGTTATGAATATTGGTTCATCGTAGACCCCATGGTACAATGACAAGCAAAAATAAGAATATTCTGTCGGTGAAAATACTCTCAAAGCAGTCATCTGTGTTGCCAGCCGCTTGCACAACTTTGCTGACTTGAAATTTAACGTTTCGAAAAGTTGTGGCATTCTAATGCGTGTTCAAATATAAATTTACAAAACTTGAAATGTGGAAATCGTATTTCATCGTAGTTATGGTCGTTGTTATGACTGCATGCCACACTAACGAGGAAACCTGGAATACAATTGTCAGTTTCATTAAAAATAAAACCGATTCCAGAGAAACGCCACTAGCGTCATAATTGTGGAAAAATGCGAATTCTTACAATAGACGGTGGAACAATTATTCTGTCCTTATCGTTTGTACAATTGTGACGAGTGTGATAGGCTTTAACAGGATGGTCAATATAAAATGGTCTTAGTTTAGGAGATGCTATAAATGTTTTACATTGAAATAGAACCGTCGCATACAGGCTATCCTTAGGAAACTGTTTGTTTGTTTGCGGTTACGCGATTCGAATTTTAATATTGGGTAGGTAGGTTGATATCATTATAACAATGCTTATGCTGACAACGAAAAGGCAGAGTAAAGAAGGAAATGATTTTTTAAATGCTAAACATTCTTGGGTGCTTTTTTTTCAAATGTCAAATGAGTCAGTCGCGTTACCGCGAACCAATATTTTTTTAGGTATGGCCTAATCTATAAACGGTAAACAGAAAACTTTTGCAGAAAATGTCACGTACAATAATTGAGGTCTTCACACAAAGACAATACAATTAATAAAACTAGCAAAGAAAGAAACAAACAAAAACACACACGCGAACACGAATGTGTGTAAAGATGATCTTATTGAGTTTTTTTTGTGAAATTTCGGAAATATTTGTTTGATATTTTTGTATATTTTGTATATAATTTGGTAATTTGGTATACGTGATTTTTCATTACATTTGAATTTACTCGTATATATGAGTTGAATTAGTATACTCGAGATTTCTATGGCTGTCAGTTGTGGTGAACGGTGATTTATGGGAGAAATCCCTGAAGAATACTGAAACAGATTTACGTGTGTCAGTCACTATTATGTTACGCTGTAGCTGTGTCTTTAGCATATTTTAAACATTAACCACGCTTTTATGGATATGTTCTGTCTGACGAGAGTAGGATTAGTTCAGAATCAATCAAATATTGCTGATGTTATATACATGTATAACAATCAAGTCTATACTGATAAGCCCCGCCTCTCATACTCGAATATACTGCATACCCTCTGTAGATTAAGTTAGTATTAAAGAAGCCACTTTACTGTACGGTGTTCTATAGTTGTGCAATATTTGAACACCTAAAATATTTGATAGATTAATAAATAGTTTACAGACTGAAGCAGTTCAATTAACTTTTTGTTGAAGTACATTTCACTAGAACATTCCTCGAAGATTTGCGCGGCAAAGTCTAGAACAAAGGTACGCTTTGAAAAGAAAATGAATATTCAGCAACAAATAAATTAAGTCGACAACGTGATAAGTCAGTGATATCATTATTGTCAAATGTAATAAAAATTGCTTCTTTAAACAATCCCATTCTTTTTGTTGCATAATATTTTATATAATGTTTTCCTTTAAAGAGAACGTTTTGGCTCATACAAATATGTTCAATTTATGTTATATTCAACGAAATTTGTTTAAAATTAATATAGCACATCATTAAGTTAGAGCAATTATTGAAATTATTCCATCCAGTTGATAAATGGTGTATGTAGAATATTTGTCAAAATATTACAAGATCTGAATGTTTTTATGATGGATGTAATTTATTACTGAAACGAACAATAGCAACAGAAGCCATTGATCTTTGTTTTTCGTAAATAATTAATCACAAGTCTGAATTCATACGCCTTCATAGAACATACCTACATCTAATTCGTGTTGTACTTCAGATTTAATTGAGCAAATCTAATGGAATTACTTCATTTACCTCTTTGGATCCGAAGTACATATTTCATACTTCATTAAAATCTTATCATTGTCGAATTTGAAAGATAGTTCTTCGTTTTTTGGATAAGCGATACAAGACTAACGAATGTAAGTTTTTAGAAAACTCATGCTAAAGTGCAACCTTTCCAGAGCGGCCATCTCTGGATCATCTCTGTTTACACTTTGCATGTTATTACTTTTTTCGATTGGGTTTAGCATCGCCCAAACAGCCAGGTAGGCTTTGGCGACTTTTCCAGCTTTATGTAAAAGAAGGCCCCAGGTAATAAAACCATCGACCTTCAGTAAGCTAGCTTGACAGTTTCCTCACATGTGAAATTTGTCTTTTCCAGAATGGAATTCGAAAAACTCACAGCGGTGAGGGACTAATGATTACTATTCAAAGACCATAACCATTCGATTGATTGATTAATAAATGAATTGAGCTTCAGAAATTTGCCATATATCGCCGGGTACACATAACGAAGGTAAATTCAACTTTGGCGTTCAAAGATCGTCAGAGGACAAGCAAGCAATACCAATCCTTTTGCGTTCATGCATTTGTAAAAAGAAGGCTTGAATGTTATTAATATACTTAAAAATCAAGAAACGAATAAAATCTCAAAGCAAAACAATATAAATATGCGGTAAAACTTATTTCAAAATCTGCTTCTTACTTCCGCTCCCGCAATTCACTATGACAGCAAATACAAATTACCGAATTGAGAGCTGATGCGTGTTTTGAATAAAAAAAATATTTCAGTAGTTTTAGACAGGGTTTTAAGCACCCAGAAACATGATAACATGATGACACTTATCGAGCAAAACAAGTAAAAAAATACAAATAATGTAATCATATCGTGTTATTGAAATCAGGGAAAAGTTAACAAAACTGAAAAAAGAGCTTTTATGCATTTATTTATCGGTGTTTTGTTTATGATAAAATGGATTGCTCATTAAACACCATTCCACAATTTCTTTAATAGATTCATTCTGTGTTGCTGTTTATTTATTCTCTAAAATGATTTGCACCTAATCTCTTTATTAACTGCATCACGGAAAATATTAAATAAAGAATATGGAACGAAATAATCTTATATAAAGATCAGTATTTTTTACGCTGTTCGCGATTCAATTCGCGAACTTCAACGCGAACTTCAAACTGGATTCCAAATTCATGCAATCACAAACATTTGCGATGTGTGAAAAAATCTCAACTACCACTTCAGCGGGAGATTCCAAATTATATCAGGCTTCAAATTAATATGGTTGTACGTTAGATACTTAGTTTCTTCACATGAAGATGCGTTGGTGAACTCAATAAGCCAGTAAAAATGAGAAGGAATTGATTTATAATTGATATAAACCGATTGAACAGCACTTGAGGAAAAATTACATTTTTGGAAATGGGACTCCGTCCACAAATCCATTACTTTAAGAGGGAAACTAATTTATAAAGCGAAACGAATATTATTGAAAAGAAAAACGAAAAGAAAAAAGCGGCCAGACTCCTGAATGCTGATTTACTTTTCGAAATATAGAAACTAATTTCTTTCAATAATTATTGTGATAAACGGATCTTTAACCAAGTTGTAACAAGTAATAAATTGATTTGTATATTTATTTCAACCCTTGGGTTGGTCTTCTTTTTCCGCTGGGGTTTTAACGTTGCACCAACACCAAGGGTCATTAGATGGCTTCTCCGGTTTTATCGGTAGAGGACCACCCCCTAGGCATGCTCCCGGGTAGAACCAATGACCTTCCGTAAGCTCACTGAATAGCCTCCGCATATTTGAAACTAGTGTCTTGTACCGGATGGAATTCGATGCCTATGTCTCCAGTGATATATAAATGATGTGCTATAGCGTTAACTATGCCATTCAAACAGTTTGTAATTAATTGTGATTGCAGCAGCACTATATACGTATATAGGATAAACGAGATTGGTCCCGTCAAACCGGTTTAAACCACCTGCGGCTTTGCTGCGGATTGTTCTAATTTGGTACCTATGGAGGAGATTGCGTTTTATCTTTTTGTGCTTCTAAGTGTTGGACCGGTTTCGGGTTGGTGAGCTTTGAGTCGGGTGGTAGTTTGGAGAAAGTGGAATTTTTTTGTATATATTTATTTCTGGGAATCTTTACCTTATATATATCTCTCTCTCTATATATATATGTATATATCAATAAAATAGCGTCAGGCATTACATTTGTGAAAATCACTTTTATAATTACGTCTTCTAATATCACATGGTAAAGAACTTCTAATGTCTGAATCCATTAAAACTTCCTTCACACTCATTCCTTCATCTGTATTTCTAATTTCATGTCAAACATCGCTTGGAAAAAAATTATAATTAAGACATCATTAATCACCAAAGCGCGTTCGTCAGTACTAAAAGTCAGTGTACAGAACAAATTGATCCTGAGACACTGGGGGTGATTAAAACCGGACTTAAACGTACTCAGCGTCTGAGAACATACATTAATTTCATTAATGTGACTTATTTATTATAGTAAATGATATATTTGCTTCATGTCAAATGTCCGTAAGTTGCATCCAGTCAAACAAATTGCGTATTTATTACCTTTTACATCGTAATAACTGATGTATTTTCCAAACATTAATCACTTCCTAAGTACCTCGCCATCAAATTTAGTGAAAAATGACCTTTATAAACGCATTATTTAGAGTTTTTTTTTTCACGAGCTCTGGCATATATCAAACAAGTTTACGCAATTAATCGCTTTCAACTATGGAGAAACACCCTACAGTTAATAGATTCCTAATGCATATTCCAGCTTCAATAACATAATTTATCCTCCCATGTTAATTGAATAGATAAATGAAATTTCATTTAATTTCAGAATTGGAATTTCACTATTGACTCGTTTAAATTGTACATTTACTTTTGTAGTATTGTATTAAAGTGATTAATGCATGGTAGGTGCAGCTTTTATGCTTTCAACGCGTATTAGATTAACAGAACGGAGTTCATCTCCGGAGCTCAGTTCCGTAGATCAACGTGTATAATTGGTCCCTCTTGATGGGGAGCTAATTGATGTCTTCTAATAGATGGAATTTAATCGGAACGAAAATCGAATGCAAAAAAACTATTTAGCAATTTACTGTAACAATTATTTAAATGCCGCTGATTTCTCTTACGTCAATTTGATACGTAAATTAACATAACTCAACACTACTGCATGGAAAATGTTTAGATTGAAATGATATGATGACACGAGAGAATAGGGAGAGAAAATATTCGAGCAATTAAATGAAATTATATCATTCACAATTAATGTAAAACTGCTGTATTGGAACCTCAGTCATGTGATAATACAATACACAATGAGTAGGATATTGAGGATAAAATACTTTAACATTAAATGCGTTTAATAGCGTTTGTCATTAGTAATAACATACCAACATGAAAGTTTGTTCATGACTGTATAATACAATAGGATATACACATTGCAATCAATCATTTCGAATTACTATTTTTACTATCTAAAAAAGTTTTCACCATAGACTTATAAACAAACTCTGCCTCAGCAATGATTATTATTCTGTAGGATTATTTACAAGAACATTTTAGTTCATATGTACCGATACTAAATGAGAAAAAAAAACGAAGAAAAAACGTCATTGCATTACAACTAAATTTACGCAGAGCTAAATCATTGACGTTAGTATTAAACTCATTTCTGCGTGTCCCATTTAATTCACACGCAATAACTTCCGTAGAGCAGAGTTACATGCATCAAATTGATGATTCTTATATCGTCAGTATAACATCACGCCACACGGATGTGTAAGTTGGAACGCAGTTCGCAATTCGAATCCAAACTTCCTCTTAAGATATTTGAACTATATTGTGCCTGGTAGAGAGTTTCGGATTTTTCGTGAGATATGTGATAAATGGTAACTTTCTAGAAGCACAGCTATCTGCCTCAGTATCCAGGGATAATAAAGCTATTTTCTCGAGCATAACATCAAATTCAGAAAATCCTTGAAAAAATATAAAATCAAAAATGAAAGTACCTGATCAACTTCTAGATCTAAACAAGGATTTCCGATTTATGACTATTGATACAATTGAATCTCAGCGTGATTTATTTGAACAACGTCGTAGTAATGTTTTGGACTAACGACCGGACCAGCGTACGCTTCTTTCTTGTTTGTTCTGTTAGGATGAACGTTAGAACCAATCCATCCTGAGTTCTTCTTTTTAAAAGAAGTGGATTGAAGTGCATGTCATTAAAACTACTGTTTGTGATTAAACGTACCATCCTAAATAAGATACAGTTAATTTTATAGGGACATAAAGACGAGTAACTTCTTTTGAAATCTTTGAAAACATTGAATATGGCGATTACAATTTTTTTTGAATTTCCTATCAATTTACAGCTTTCGCTACGTGAAGCGCATGTTACAATGTCAAGCTGCTTTTCAGCATAAATTCGGAACCAGCGCCACGCAAAGATTAACAGTTATGTCGCAGACTGCATGTTACGGCGCATTAAAATGCAAAAATGATTACTCGATGTCAAATATTTTCAAATTAAATACTTCTGTAGAGCGTATGGCGCTAAATTGTGTTTAATCTCCAGTGAGTACTATTCATTCCTGATGTCGTTCCAGCCTAGAAATTGGCAATGGTGTTCCAAGTTAATGATATTTTGTGGCAAGACGGATTTAATTTTTTGATTTTTGATTCGGGTCGCGTTTTTATGGAATATTTATTTTCACACACTGAGCGGCAATATATTAATTTTATAAATTTAGTGAAATATTCGCTGATGCAGAGTACTTAAGTACGAAAAATTACTCGTAAATACAGTAAAACCTAACTTAAAGACCACGTTAAGATTACAACCTCCTCATTACAACGATCACTTTCGCAGCGGTTTTTCAATATTAATTTTCCTCAGTACTTAAACTTAATAATGAGACCACCTCAAAACAAAGGTCGTAATTTCGGGTCCTGAAGACAGTTTTATTATCGAGGTCTTACTGTAGATAGAAAATTACACAATTGTCATTCGGTAGTTTATGATTGTAAATATTGCAGAAACTGCGCAATTTGTATCGTTTTGTCAAGTGTTTGGAGGCTTTGCTGATCTGAGTTGAACAGTCCCATTCTCGAACGTCGTGATCCTCGGCATAAAACTAATCATGTACTTCTTATCGTTTACATTTTGTAAATGTCGCAAATATGAGTTTGCGATTTTTTGCAATTTATCTTAGCTGCATGACACCAGCTTACATGTTAGAAGTAAAAATGGTACTAGTTAAATCGAGATAATCAAAACGCAAAATACCAGTACCTTTTATATTTTTACAAATCTATTCAGTAGAACCGAAATATGAGTTGTCAAGTTTCCAAGGCTCGATTTTTGGCAACGAATAGCCTCCATGCAAGTGGTGTTACCGCACATGTTCAAAATGAAGATCTAATCACAGTGACTGCTCGTTACATTAGTTTGAATGTTTAATCTTCCAATTATATGAAATACACGGTCTCTGCAGTTCAAGAAGGCGTGACATTGTATATATTTTACATAAAGAATTAAATTTCTGCAAAACACTACCCATAATAATTAAATGATACGTCCAACCAATTATAATAACAACATCTAACGAATACAAAATATATTAAATTTACAGACAAAATCAAAATTTTCTCTCAAGGCTGTGTTGTTTCGTCCCTGCAATGAATGCCAATAACATATCATAAATCAAACTGAGCGTCGAAACTATCCTGTGTTCTTCGTGTAATAAATACACTTAAAATGGGGAATCTATATTCCCTAGTCTACAGTTTGTGTTTAATGCTTACGACGAATATAAATCCACCGTATTTCTGAAACGTTATGAACATATTCATTTTAATGGCTGCTGTTATCGGAAACAGAAGTCTTTAATTACTGTCATATGGATAGAATTATAAACGAGTTTGTGCTACACAAGAGAACACTGACAGACTAAAGAAATACGCGTAACATTTATATGTGCTGTGATATGAGTCATTTCAAAGCTTTGAAAGACGAATAATTTATATTGATCATTTCCGTCCAGTCTTTATCACGTGTTTTACACTGTCTAATGGTACGTTAACGACCAATTACTTTGTTATGTAATCAATTTTTCACGGGCGCTTCTGCCTTCAGACTCCACCCAACACGAAATTACTCATCACGTTTTAATTCCAGAGACACGGCTTTAGAACTATCCTCTGTCTGGTATCTGATAAATATTGTATAGTGTTTATTCTACAAGTACATTAAAACCTCAAATAACGACCACCTCATTATTACGACCACCTTGTTATAACGACCTCTTATTTTGGGACCGATTTTCAACAACTCCCCCATAATTCAACTTGATAATGAGACCGGCTCATTTTTACTACCGATGTTTCGGGTTCAGAAGGTGGTCTAATTATCGAGGTTTTACTGTATTTTGTGTCTTTTTAAGTCTAATAAAACAATCAATAAATGGTGGAGTTAATTTGTATGTGTTTGGTCTTATAAAACATTATGCAACATCAAGGAATTCAAAATTAAATGACATTTTTTTGGTGAAATAGATTACACAATGATTTCTTGTTCATTTATTAAACAACTTGAGGGTAGATACGATTTAGTTATAGATAAATGGAAACACACAAAAACACTCCCAATGTTTCTTATACTACGAGGTTTTCGAAGTGTTTAATATATGGAATGCATATAACAAATTAGAAATATTCTCTTGTTCAAATAATTAGATTATCAAAATTGAATTCCACCAGAAAATAATACGTTAAATTGCGCTCAGCACCTAAGTCGGTAATTAATTTTGTATTACCGTGACTTTGATTAATTGACTGAACTAGATTTCCACGAAGTTTCGCTAATATTTTAACAGCAATATTGCAATACAGTATATCTGTTTTATATTACCAATCATTATAAGCTTTTGTCATTTAGTTAGAATATCGTAAATTAAGCACAAAAAAGATGTTATTAATTTATTTGTAATTGCGCGAACAAAGTAATACATTTGGTTTATACATCTTATAGTTTCTCTTTTATTTCATTCTTCCAGAATCCTAAGATTTTAACATTCAGTACCATAAGAGAACGGAATGGTTTACCGCTGCTTTTAATCTGGCCAACTAATTTTCAGCACGCTTACATATTACAGTCAAACCTGTGTTTGCGGCCAGCGCCGAATAAAGATCACCCTGCGGATAAAGACCATTCCTTGAAAAACCGTCACCGGTCATACTTTTTTTCAATTAGCAGTTAAGGGTCTAACGCCGCACCATCAGCCCGTGTTATCTAGAGCCTTTCCTTTGGAGGACATTAGAGGACCCCCCCTGGCATGCACCTGAGCAGAACCGGCGACATTCCGTAAGCTAACTGAACTGCCTTGTCTCCGGGTGGGATTAGAACTCACAGCGGTCAGGGGCTAGTGATTACTAGTTAGCCCCTTTCAGTTATATACCGGCAGACAACTAACACATTGATTTAACCACGGATAATCGTGTAATTAAAGTCGTTCTCCCTAAGTGAAAACCAACATAATACATCCAAATGAATAATGACCGGAGAAATACGAATGGCTTTAAACGCAATATCTTCAACTAAATCATTGCAAGGAGCATATGAACTGATTCTGCCAAATTAAATTGTGTTTCTGAATGCGTTCAATCGATTATTAAATTTCATTTGTTGAACTAGCATTTGAAGTCTAAAATATTTGAGTACAAAGTACATTCAAAACATATTGATGGTATTTTTTTTATCAAAATCGAACAATGAACGGAGATGGGTAATATGCTATACAGTAATTATATTTCTGTAGAATTTAATTCCACCGAAGGTCTGATAATTAGGCACCAGGAAATGATACGGAAATGAAGATTACGGCTTGGACCGACAACAACAACAACAACAACAATAATAACACAGAAGAGGAACATATTTAAATGGGTCTTGAAAACCAGACGTTCCTAGTTAATAGTTAAGTCTGTTTGTTTTGAATTAAATAAACCTGTCAGATGTAAAACGGAAAACGAAATGAACGCACTTCCTTAAGAACACTTGGGCATAGGAGATGCAGTCCCCGGGCGTCTAATTGAGTTCCGGAATTTAGAAAATGCTTGAGAGCATGGTCAATTTCTATTTGGTTAATGAACGTTTGATGTCCCCCCCCCAAAAAAACCTGACGGAGATCCTACTTAAATGCGATGTTTACTTCGCATACAATAAAACAGAAACAATTCATATGTATCTGCTTTCTACAATGTAATACATCTATAAAGTAGAACACGGTTATGGTGAATTATTGGAGACCCGAAAAATAACTTTATCATATCTATATTTCATTATATCCGTAGTACCATAATGAAATAAAGAAAGGCGTGGTCGGAGATAAAATAAATACTTAAATGTGTCCGATTCTTCTTTTTGTCCGAGTACAATATATATATATATTGTCTTAGAGTAAATCTAAGTTTTCACTACGTAAGGTTTTATACCCATAATGACAAAAATTATTTCCTCTAAATGGAGCGGGCTGATTTTAGGAGCCTTTGTAAATTTGATAGGTTTCTACGATAGATAATGATTTTTCATGTGACTTTAAAAAAACCCCATCGAAATCATTTGAGATATTGTCCCATTAAAGTCCATTGGAGTAGCATTTTTTTTCAATGATTAAAAAGAAAAAGAAGACCCATTTCAGTGAAAATTCAAACAAAAAGTATGTAAAAAGATGCTAAAACACAGAATCAAGAAAAATGTGTCACTGTGCAGTGCCTTCAGAAATTAATGTTTTTATCTATTTTTCAACAAGGGCAACGACTCTAACACAATTTTCAGAATGCGTCGAAAACAAATTAGGAATCTAAGGTAACTATAAAAGAAATAGCGACAGTTGGGCAATACTGTTTTTGTAATATTAACATATTATCGTAGCACTGGGCAGATACATAAAACTACACTATTATGGATATAATACCTTAATACTTGAACCCAGTGACCTGTATTCCATAACTACATTGTTATCAATTTGTTGCACACTCATTTACAGTCAATCTTTATTCTATCACTTCGGAAGAATTGTCCCGAAATTAAGCTAATTGAGGCTCTCCGCCGCTGCCGGTATAACAATCTGATTTGGCGTCATCTTATCAATGTACACTACATCTATACAACATTATTATACAAAAAACGAGGCCAAGTAGATCAGAAATGTCGCTTAGAATTAAAGTAATCCACGAACCAAATATATTGTGTGTAGAAAATGATTTACATCAGACACTGTATAAATAATGAGTATTTTTCATTACTGAAACATCTAATGTAGTTTGTTTCTGGTACGCTTACATTCACGTCGGCAAAAGATAATACTTGAGTCATTATTGAAATGATGCTTTTTACCATCATTTGTGTTTTTAGAATATTCAGCAGGACATCAATATCTTATGTTTTAACGGTAATTTTATAACGTGATAAGTTTTTTCACAGACACAAGTTGTAACTGGCCGCAACTGTGGTCAAGTGGCTAGTGCGCTGCACTTGTAACCCGGAGATTCGGGTTCAAATCCCGGTCGCGGCAGGTCATACCCTTCTATGAAAATTTGACAAAAATGTCGATTTTCCTCCATATGTGGTGAAGTTGTCGGCTCCTTGTGCTGGGTAAGATAGTACTGGTTAGTATACAGTTCAGGAAAACTGGTTAGGTGAACCGGTCGCCGTATATAACTGAAAAATTGTTGAAAAACGGCGTTAAACCCCAGTGACAGTGTCACATAAAAACAAAACAAAACGACACACACAGCGAGCAAGCTGGCAAGCAAACAATTAATCAGTTTACATGGTTTGATATGGTAAACAACCAGCACCAACAAACAAAATTCAATGAAGTAAATGTATATGGATCGTATCAATTGAAATGATTCATTCAACTGCATGATAAAAAATTAAAAGTGTACTATTTAAAGCGTAGACTAATAATGAATCGAATCGCCAAACTACCAGTTCATTCATACGAGCGTGTTCTGGTGCCGAAAGTTCCCGTAGGTGAACAGTCTCGGTTGTCTTGGTGAATGTTTATTTAAGATGACGTCTACGATACAATGATAGAAGTTTGTATCTTTGTGAAAAGCGGGTGTGGAAGCATAGCGATATCAGTTTAGTAATATTTATACAGTATAAGTTAAGCTAGATGTTGCTGTTAATCCATATCTTAGTTGAAGCAGACTGACGTTAAAAGAAAGAGTGGGTAATTTTAATTTATTTGTATCCAGGCAAAGCGCAATAAGACAGTACAATGGTTGTTTTTATTCATAGTAATCTCCAATTACTTCATCGAATTCTGCAGGCTTAAGGTGGATTGTCAGTTCGTAAATCCACTCTGCGCTTCTCGACGATTCCCAAAGGTCATTTATCCAAGATTACATCATTTAAGTACTTCTTGGTAGCAAAGTATGAAAACAATTTAATTGTTGAGAAGATTAAGTCGTGGTAACTGATGTTTTCTTGTTATGTATAATCTGATTCATTGCAACTATTTCATCATCAATGATATACAGTAGAATACGGATATAATAAATTCAAAGGGATCCGAATTACTTCAAATTATCCATAATTCACTATAGCCATTGTTTTGTATTGTATCTGATGGAGGGTTTGGGTGAAATGAACACCTTACAGTATCCGATTCCTCGCTATATCCGAATTCACTTTAACCGTGTTATACTGTACCCATTCACTATAACCGTGTTATACTGAACCCATTTTGCTAACTTCGACTGGTATATCTTAACATTATAATTACAATAACATTTTATAAGAATTGTAAAATGTTTTATATACAAACTATTGTTACTACAACGGGAGATAATCTTAGCAATAATTTAGCTAATGGCTATTCCCAGAAGTTCTAGTGAATGTGATTTATATCCGACTCAAGGCTACTAATTCAAATTTATAAAATCATTGAATTGCTAAAAACACATCAGCGTTCAATGACATTATGTCAATCGGGTTGTATAAAGTTAGAACGCAGTTCACAGTTTGCAACTTGCAAAAATCATGCCGTTGTTGCTCAAAAGGTGGCCCGCTCTGGAGATGTTGCAATGTACTTTGTTTCTCTTCGTGCGATTTTTCTTACCCATCTGATTCATTTTCCCGCCCTGCTATGCGTACAGATGGACTTAGTTGCTTGAGTGAACTCGTACTGTACTTTTTTATTCTGAAAATAAATTTTCCGTCGGAGGAATTCCTTTTTTCATAAACAATAAATAAACAGTACTTTCAATCAATAGACAATGTTCTAAGCTGCTTTAATAGATACGTATTTTATACATTAACACAGGTTGACTGGCATTTGTACACATAACAATAATAAATACAGCATATATATAAATAATGCGGAATTGGGTTAATTAATATATACATAACATAATCCACGAGTTAATAAAAGATGGTCCGTGGTTATTAAACATGATATTCGATTCAAAGCTCAAATCTAACCTTGGCTTACAGCTTATGTTAGCCAATGCTTATGTTTGCCATATGGTCTGTAGATAATTTGATAAAGTGATTTGTTTTCAGAACACTGTCTAAAAAATTGGATGATGTTGTCATAACATAGTTGAGAGTATACCGAGCTTCGCTACTTTTCGTTCGGGATTTAATTTCGCGAATTGTCTTTTCCTTAAAGTCAAATATCTACAAAACAAGTTTCTAAACAAACTGATATTCACGAATTTATGAAATGACCATGAGAATTGTGCACAACAAAAATTAATAAAACCACAGTACTGAATTCTTTAACTCGAGATGTGAACTGGGAAATCAGTTTCATAAGCCTTGAATTTAATGCAACAATTTTAGTAGCGATTTTTGGTCGGTTGATGAGCACTGGTCATCTACTGGGGTACTTATGTCCAGTTTTTCGTGTCTTTAGATGCGAACTAAGGAATACCCAAATATCCCAGTTGTCTTACGTTCATTTAGTAGCGCGCACTAACTAATGCAGAAGCCGAGAAATGCGCCAATATTTCAAGAATGTTTGCTATATAAACACCGGTTTGTGTATGCTCGAAGCACGAAGACATAACACAAGAATAAAGATTGACAAAAAAAAGACACGGAAATACGCACAATGAACAGTATAATTGTTGTTTTTAAAGTTTAGTTTGGCGAGATCGGAGTAAAATGTTGGAGTGACAGAATCATTAAACATAAACCCTGTACGTTCAAAGAATGTCGAGATTAACATAACAATGTTTGCTTTCTTTTTTAAATAAATGGAATTCTTTTACTTTAAGCATCTGAAATTAAACGACCAATCCGATCTATTTTCATATTACGCAGTACTTTGATCACTACATACAAGCAGATTATCTAAGTATTGCAAAATCGCCAAGCAAATTTCAACAATAAATTCCTCTGTATTCGCAGATATACAGTCAAATCTGTGAACAAAAGCCACAATTGGGAAAGACAAAATTTGGCCTTTGTTGACAGGTGACCTTTATTCGGAGGTCAGTTTGTTCTAAATAATATCATTGACGTTCTTTTTCAAAGAATGGCCTTTATTCATAGGGTGGTTTTTATTCGGGGGTGGTCGCATTCATAGGTTTGACTGTACGCATGCAGTACATGCTGACTTGAATTCTATGTGTTGGTTCTATAATCGTGTACAGATAACAAATTAAAAAACAAACGTTTCATTTTGTTAAAAAACTTGACATTACTTAAGTGCGATAAACTTATTGTAAGCAATCATTGTTTAGCGTGCACACTTGTATAAACACGCTGACAGATATATTTGACTTAGTATGTATTTAATTGGCTTCATTTCAAAACAAAACAGCAAGACTTTGTTTTTACTCTTTGAACTTTCAAACTAAGATATCAGATTATTTGCCAACTATTCATTTCATTACAGTTAATTTGGAACTAGAATTATTTATTTCCGGTATTTATTCCGGATGAGAAACTTTTGGATTTATTAACAATGCGATATTTTCAAATTTCATTAAATCCCTGGGTTCTGTGATTTTTAGAAAGGAAGAAATTTACGAGTTTAGAAAAATAGATTTTATAAACAAGATATACTAGAATCTAGTCTCTCTTTTACTTTCGGATTTACGACGCTCCAACAAGAAGGGTCATTTGACGAATTTCCCAGCCTTGACGGTGGATGAAGACCCTGGCGTACACCTGGACAGAATCACCGACCATCCAGTGAGCTAGCAGGACAACTTCCTAGCGTGAAATTAGGTCTCGAGAAGGATTTGAACTCGGTTAGGATATAGTGATAATACTAGTCAGAGACCATAACCACACGAGGATGGAGGTTCCCCAGAATTCAGTCTCTAAAATACACATAAGTAAATGGAAGAATATCTTAAATATCATAAATAAGATCATTATTTAAGTAAGATCTTTCAATATTTTGATTACAGATAAAGTTGTTGTTGTTGTTGTTTCATTAGTGTCTACTTTTCTTTTAGCTTCTCACCGGGCGTCATGTGATAAGCTCGGAAAACCATCTCTAAGCGTTTAGAAGCGTCAATGTTATCAGATTGAAAAGCAACAAGTGACATTTCATTTTATTCACCTATGTTGTACAAATGATAATAGGATTTAAAGAATATGTAACCATCGAACCAGTCGCAGAAGCTTCCTATTAGCGCCAGAAAAAATATGATAGCAACATGGCGAAACCTGTTTTTTCTCTTTATCATGCTTTTAGCACAGGTGAAAAATAACTGAGTACGGGTGGCATCTCAAGTTTGATTAATTTTGACAAAGGGTTAGATCTAATAGTAACTTATCCAATAAAAATATCAGTGCAGTTAGATTAGATATGCAATAAAAATACCCATCCCCTCAAATAAATGAGAACAAAGATTTCATATGGAAACATCAGAACCTTATTCGTTGCTCGGTTTTTCAGGGAATGACACACGTGCCAAATATTGAATTAAAAGGCCACACACACACACCAAGGCCACAGACCGAAACCATGTTAGAATATAACAAATACTTGCAATGAATCAAAATTATATATACATAAATGCAATTCTAGAAAAAAAACACTTTCCTCAAAATACTATCTTCCACAAAAGCCCCCAGTTAAAAGCCAACACAACACACAAAGCCATAAGAAAATGGAGGACAAAATACTGCCACCCCGGAGGGGAGTTGTTTGGACCCCACCTCATATTAACCCCCAGGGAAACAAAAAGAAATGAAATTACATAAAAAGATATTGACTGATACAAAGGTAAGAGACAGTACAGTTAACAGCAAACATAACAAAGGTACAAACATGGCAGAATTGCCTGGAAAATGAATTAATTTTTGTATAAATGCATTGATGTTTGAGAGCAAGATGGACGTATCTCCATTTAGATAAACAAAGGGATAGGTTGCTTCTTGAACTGACCCCTTCAGTTTTGGTGCACGGTTTATGGGTTCAAAGCCCAAACAATCTTGGGCTCCGGCAGCAGCATACACAACGCGGCATTCCTGTAGTGTGGGTATTTTACTTTCACACCCATGAATAAAAAAACGACACAGTCTTGATAAGGAGAATCTGAAAAATGTTGGTGTGTCGTTGCACTATCTAAACATTAAAAAGTGGATAAGTAGGTTGGTATCTTTTTTCGTTGACATTTTATGATTGTACAATAAAAACGAACAACTGGAATAAAGAACTACAGAAAAATGGCCAAAATTGCTAAATATTTTGTGTGAGGCATTTTTTATCAAGGTGATCGCGTAAATCCAAACGAACAAGTTTTATAGTAAGGTCTAAGTTATCGTGTTTATGCCCCGCTCGATCCATCGAAACAGCACCGCGAAACTTAACGAAACACGCGAATATGTAATATATCTGACTTTAACAAATTAACACTGATAATGTGTAGGTTACCGTATTATACCTTATTTATGAAAGGTCAGTTCCTATGACTTATTAATAATACGACCATAAAAATTAATATTGCACGATTTGTTGTAAAGCCTCTTCAGTTGATCCAGGCACTGACATGATATATTATGAGATTACTGCATTATGGTAAGGCGTGACCTTTGTGCAAGGTGTATATTTACAGTGACCTTTAATGATTCGGGTTCATAAGGTATTTTTTGCGTAGGATGGTCTGTAGAACTGCATTGTATTATGTTTTATAACTCAGAAGTGTATTATGTTCGTTTAACAGCGGCATTAATTTTGACCTTCATGATAAATGTCACTATTTGTTACACAATGCGTAGTTGGCCTAATATGGGTTAAGCCATCCCAGAATAATCCATATTTGGGTAAGAACAAAACTGGTAGGAAGAAAATATTAAGAAATTCACTCTTGTCTTTACCTCGATTTTGATAATCGATTTGAAAGTTCGAAAGTTATACCCTCTGCTTTCATTTAAGCATTTTAATTTTTCTGTTCGACATTAGCGCTCCGTATTTCAATTTCTTGTGGTTCAATTCATAAAGTCAAATTTAGAAGAATGTCGTCTATGGTTGAGCGGTTATGGTCTCTGACTTGTAATCACTAGCCACCAACCGGCTGTGAATTCGAATCCTATCCCAGACCAGACAAATTTCACGTGTGAGGAAACTCCCTAACTAGCATGCAGAAAGTCAGCAATTCTACCCGGATGTAAGCCTACAGTCATCCTCCACTGTTAAAACTGGAAAGTCGACACATGATCTTGGTTGCGACGTTAAACCCGCGTGAAAAAATATCTTCATTCCTCTAGTCTCCATTTTTTTAACAATCTAACAATTTTTTTTCTTTTGTTGTGTGCTAGTTGTATACCATACTCATTTCATACTTCATTTATTTCTAAACCGTGTTAATCAACCGCAAATAACCGCGTAACCTACAAATCATGGCCGATAATACCACAATTTTCTATTGTAAATTCCCGAACGTTTTAGATCTCTAATAAGCTAGTGATTATCTTAAATTATCATAACAAGATAACGCAAAGATCAAAACGAATATTCCTTTGTAGACGTTCATTATAAGTGAAAGCATGATTGGTTGGAAATTTAATTTCGATTACTTTGCTAGAATTTTCTGGTTCCATGTTTAGCACGCATTCTGCGAAAGGTCACCTTGTAAGATTGTGGATTACTTTGAAATTCTCTGTTTCTTTTCATTGAATATTTTACTAACTGGATGTAACTCAAAGACTATAATAAAGGCCACCCCATGAACAAAGGTCATTCTTTGAAAAAAATAGCACTGATTATTCAGAGCAACCTGACCTCCAAATAAAGGACATTTGTCAATTAAGGCCTCATGTTGTCTTTCCCAAGGGTGGTCTATATTCACAGGTTTGACTGTACTTGTTCAATCAAACTAAATTACGAATCTACTTATTACTTTAATGTACAGAAAAATCACTCATTAGTTATGAAAAATAGTGACATGATATGTTTGTCATCTTCAGATAAAAAACGATGTCGTGTTTGTTTGTCACTGAGGTTCAACGCCGTTTTTCAACAATGTTTCGTTAGTGCTCTGGACTTGTAACCCGGAGATTTCTTTTTGTCAATTTTCCTCTATATGTGGAAATGTTTACGGCTCCTTGTGGGAGCGTAAGTTAGTACTGGTTATTATACAGTCCAGGAAAACTGGTAATGTGTGAACCGATCTAAATGGAGATGACTTCGTTAAATATCACGCATTGATTGGTTTTGGAATGTAACATTAATTCGTTATCATTTATCTTGTTGTTTTTTTTTCAAGATGATATAAAAATCATTTCAATAAGAATTGATAGATTAGTGTGTGATTTTTCAGTGCATACTTCAGATGAAGAAACAAAGTAGCATAATCAATGAATTGTTTGAAACATTTACAATCTCTTCCGAAAGATGAATCATAGTTGCTTTCTATTCTAGACTGATAAATAGACCTTATAATATGTCAAGTAAGTGCATGCCGCGTTCTGTGAACTATTTGATCTCCGAGCTATAAACATCCCGCAAGGCAAAACCATTATCTTTATTACCTCCGATTAAAACTTTTCCTTTATTACCGGCGTCTTGAAGTATATTCAGTTCAAGTCGACCAATGATGGACGTTTTAATGAAATGTTTCCTGTCTAGCCGGCTCAATAACGACTGGATATCCGGTTAATGCATTCCAATGCACTGTTGATAGTTGGCAATTTATTTCATTGATCTAGAAATTATGAATTGAGGATGGTTGCGCAATTAGAACATCGCGGCATGACCTTATAGAAATAGAAATAGACAATTTCACATCGTCCGTCAGTTTTTGAATTGTGACGTATTAGAAATGTACAGTGCAACCTCTCCAGAGCGACCCTCTCTTGAGCGACAACCTCCCTTCAACAACAGCATGCTTTTTCCCCACTTACGATTTGACTATTTATTTAACCTCTCTTGAGCGACAACCTCTCAACAACGACAATATTTTGCGTCACCCAAAGGGTGTTGCTTTGGAGAGGTTGCACTGTAGTAGGGAAAAAATTAAAATCATTACAATGACACAAAAAGATGGCGGTGCTGTGACACTAGAATTTTTTAGGGGTCATATTGATATACGTGACACGTTTTACATTATTGTATTTTTCTCGCTTTTATTACGAATTTGCGTAACATGAAAATTACTGGGTAACGAGGATAACAAGGTCTCAGATATTTTACACTGGCGATAATTCAGAGATATTTACAATATTATACCCAACAATTATTATTTTTGTTTTGTTACAATAATAACAGAGCAAGACCAGACACAAGTCTACACATAATTTGCAATCGGTTTGTGATTCTGTACTTTTGTTCGGAAGTGTACTTGTGTGGTGCATCAAGTAGTTCCGTCAAAATTAGAGACAATATCAGTTATCAAGTCGAGCTATTATAAAGACAAAGTCATTTACGAGTGAAAAATGCAGGAACATCTCTTAAGCAAAAGCCAATTAAGACAGTATAATTGGATATTCAAAAAAGCGTAGATTGATGACTCCGAACAGTTAATAAAGCGTGATATCTGCGTTTGACAATGCTAATAGGTTTTAAGAGTAGTTACAACAGCCCCAAGACAGTACCATGGTTCTATCTTTGTACTCGCTCTTAAGCGTATAAATTAGCATTTAGACGTTTTTATCAGCTTTTATTAAAGTTGGATCAGCAAAATTACAATCGGGATTAAGATCATACGTGTAATGGATAATCTAATTTGATAGGTAGTTATCGTTCTTGGTGAGGTGCCTAATGTCTTTTTAAATGTTTTAAGCAAAATGTCGTTAGATGTTAAGCATTCAATTGAAACATAAATAATGAAAACTTTATTCATAGCATGAATGCCATACCACTTGATGTGGACGTGTTTTTACAAAGAAAGAATCATATTCACAAACTATATAAAGACTATATATATAGGTTAGAGTTTAATAAGAAAAATCTTGAGGATTAAGTAACCTAAGCAGAGCAAGCGTGGTTGGCCTGCCAACAACTCTTTAACATGTCAAACAAAAATGAGCAAAAGTGGAACATTACTTAACCGTGAAGAAAATGCTTCATGAATA
The DNA here is from genome assembly GCA_008271625.1 of Lutraria rhynchaena. NCBI lineage: Eukaryota > Metazoa > Mollusca > Bivalvia > Venerida > Mactridae > Lutraria > Lutraria rhynchaena. Next base: position 1,786,819 of record VIBL01000004.1, on the reverse strand, counting down.
AAGTAACCTACTTTGTGGATTTGATGCGAGGAAATTTGAAAATTGGAGCCATTCGATCGGCTTCAAAAGTAGGGCAAACGGTAATTACTTATACATTCTCTAATTAACGTTTCTTCAACATTGCAATGATAATATTTACATTTAATTTAGATCAGTATGGCATGAACACAAATTCCAGAAGAAGAATGCTACTAGAGATATTTTTTTCTATTGTATTTTTCATAAGAAAAAAACAATAGACGAAGACGTATACACAAACTTCTACTCCTTACCTTGAAGGATGAACACATAACTGATAACTGATGGCAACTAAACCTATCACTGAATTGTAATTAAATACCCCCGCAAAATGGGACAGTCCGCGGGACCGACCGACCGACTGACCGAACTACCGACCTACCGACCGACCGACCAACCAAAAACCACGGTGATTCCAGTATACCTCCAAAAACTTCGTTTGCGGGGTATGATTGCAATTTATTCTAGCCCCCTCTCTCCTTCATCATCTTTCTTTCAGAGATTAATGAATTTTTAATCTTTATTTCAGCCCTATCTTGTAGCAACTACGGTTTCAACTTAGTATTGTTGTTTCAATGGCTGGAGATGGTGAAAGTTAACATCATACATACACAGGGTGTTTGTCAGATCATCGTGTATTTGAGCTACGTATTTAGGTGACTATTTTCTGAGTGTTTATCCTCTTATTAATATAGAATCAAGCATTTTCATTGTCAAATGCTGTTTGTCTATGTTTAACCCTTTGCTTTATAATACCGCGTTGCCCCGCATATGAAGCAGACAACTTTTGAAAACATTGTGGCAAAAGAAGCCATTGCTTGTAATTAGTAATGACTTCCTTTGCCACATTGTTTTCTGTCAGAGAGAAATAAACCAATTTGCTTAAATAAACTGATGTTTTATACATAAGCTTTAAATTTGGAAGAGTCCAAAATATGTTTATGAGTTAAATGATTAAAAATGTACTGCGCTCGTCAGGTATTCAATTATACTTTGAGTGTATATACGGTTCAACCTCTCTAAAGCAACACCCTTTGCGAGAAGCAAAACTATGTTCTTGTATAGAGTGCAGCCTCCCCAAAACATCAAGCAAACTTATGTCGTTATTGAGGGATTGTTGCTCTTTAGAGGTTAAATCAATAGTAAAATCATACAGTGTCAAACATCATGCTGTTGTTGAAGGGAGGTTGTTGCTAAAGAGAGGGCCACTCTGAAGTGGTTGCAATGTATATAAATTTGTTTCCTTTTTATAAAACAGAGTTTGATATGTATTAGTTTATTATGTTTATTCTTTATATTCGTTTTATTATGTGTGTCGAGTTTTTGTATATCTGTATACTAAGTTTGTCTTCAATGATATCTTGAAACAACAGAAATATAAGGGCTTAGTTATGATGTTTTGAGGAGCAAGAATTTGTTTCAAGAATTTGTAAACAAAACCTTATTTTCAAGTATTTGTTATCAATATTTTTATTAATAATTTATCAATAAGTTTTTGTTATCAAGCGTATTTAATCAAGTATTTGGTACATAGAATCTATCAAACACGAGTATTTGTATTTTATTCGACCAAAGCAACTGTTATCAAACTGGGATAAATCATATCGTTGTATCTTTATTCTTGAAAAAGCACCGTGATGTGAGAATGTAATTACAGCGTTAATAAACTGTCCCTGGTACAGTTACGATATTAGATAATGTCGTACATCTCAACGATCCATTGTTTTTTCATTCCATTAATTAATACACGTATATTGTTGGTAAAGCTATAGACCGATAATTAGAGCGTGTATAGAATTGTATTGTATTTCACAGAATATTACTAATTTAGATAAAATCTGTACGTCTATTTTCGGGGTAATAAATAATCTACAGGGTGTGAACAGCTGTTTTTTTTGAGGAAAACAAAGTATGAATTCTTCTGAATACTAATTAGTATATCAAAGATATTTCCAAGCTTCGGGGTTCAATAATGATTACGCAGCTGCCTGGACTTCGATTTTCATATAAGTGTCAATGTACCAAGATACAGTGCAACCTCTCCAGAGCGGTCCTCTCTTGAGCGACATCCTCTCTTCTACAACAGCATGCTTTTTCCTTACGGTACGATTTGACTATTTATTTAACATCTCTAGAGCGACAATCTCTCAACAACGACATAATTTTACGTCTCCCAAAGGGTGTTGCTTTATAGATGTTGCACTGTACTGATTTTGTGTTTTAAATGGGAAGAGTTTTCTAATGTTGGACTTGAATGGTTGATCTGAGAATCATACTTGACGGGTTAAGGCAACAAAGCAATGAGTTACAGCTACGCATAGTGCCAAGATTTCACTATCAAATAAATCAGAGAGCAAATCTATTCCATGTGTAGCTAATTAAGACGCTTAGATATTTTGAAAATATATAGGAAACGGATTATAGAAAGTTCTTATAACATTTCAGATACCTCTATTGCTAACATAAAATAAGTCGATATTTAAGTTGAAAAATAGGACTAAAATCATTTATAAATAAAACATGAGGTATTTATCAACATGAGGTACAAAATGAGCAGATTACAGGGATTAAAGTAAAAATTGAAGCAAATCTTAAATTAAGAAGCTTATAAATACGGTCCCTGTTCCTCTCTTGGCACCGTTGATATGTTAGAATTTGTTAGAATAGGAACATTGATTGCTAATATCAGACCGATGAATCAAATTAAAATGGCTGATGTTAATCAGATCCATGTAGAAAGAAGACCGCAAAGCCATTGCCCATGGGTAATAGTTTAATTTTAAATACTTCAGTACAAATATACTCCACATTCAAGTTCTATATGGAACGCTTGTAAGAAAACAAATATGTTAACATCAGCACTCGTGTCCTCTTACGGACACACGTTTATCAGAATGGAATATAAACATCCCAGGAAATGCAAGATTTAAAAAATCAACACGGGTTCCAGCTCATCCTTATCCCAAACCATTTAGCCCTCAATTTTGATAGATATACACGGCTTACACCAAAAAAAGAAAACAGAACATCATAAAAAAACTAAAACTAAGAACGTACCGATTACAATGCGCCAGAAAATTTCACCAAACAGTTTGACATCATTCCGAGTTTTTCACCATCGAAATGTCAATTATGTAAGGTAATTGCTATTACTTTATAAAATTCCTCAATATCATCATAAAAAGGTACAATAAATCAATCCAGTTGGCTAATTAGTTAGAACTCAGCGCTAATGGTTGTTAACATCATTATAGAAAGAAACACGTGCCATGTTAGTTCTTCTAGGGCTTCGAGTATCGCATTGTGCTGACGACAGCACGATATCCGACGTCACTGTGGTTAATAACATATGTCTAGAAAAAAAACAGCAGGTTTTATACATACCCTTAATTATTAGGGAAGTTGTATCTGACATGTTCTAGGCAGTCTACCACTAAAGGTGAATTTCTGAAGCTATGCCTTGGTCCTTTATGACCATGCTATTTGCTAATTACATATCAAATGCAGAATGTGATGCAAATACGGTGTCTAGAGTATTCTGAACGTCGATGTTCATGACAAACTATTAACGTTCGAATATAATTATTTAAAATAATTAAAGAAAAAAATAAAATTGAAAACAAAGAAAACATACTAAAGGTAACAGCTAGTTATGACCCTGTGGTACTGAAAATAAATGAGGGCAGCTTAAAGAATTCGTGGTGATTCGTAGCCTAGTTGCAAATCCCTAGATTGTGAATGTATTTATTTCATTAAAAATTAATCAAAGTCTGTTAAAGATTTCCCGGTCTTACTTGCTTGAGTGATAATCTTCATTTCATATGACGTCGTACATATTCCAAATCGTATCGACCGGGCGAGCATGTAAAAATACCTCTTTTATTTTCTTAAATATTTTTGTCAAGATTTGTTTTGTAAAGTCTAGATGGAGCCAAATTTACAGAATATGGCTTACAGGGGCTTTTACACAGTAAAGAATAAGAAGAAAAGAGGAAAAAATAAGAATATATCATACAAACAGGTTATTAACAGAAACAGACCCAAAAGAGAAAATGATAGAAAAAGACCCTTATCTAAAGGAGACCAAACGCGTATCTGAAGCCAGTGAATGCAATCCAGCGTCCCAGTAATAGTTACATTGACTTAATTACCTAAAGTGTGCTAATCTGTGAAGTCTCCAATTTCCCATGTTTAAGTTTTTGCTGTAAATCTCCACAGAAATAGCGACGGACACTTGGGAGCGTAATACGATTGCTTCCAAGTTATTTTCTGTGAAAATCCTCAGATATATGGAAAAAAAAACAAATACATTTTCACACTTAATCGATAGTTTGTCTCCAGGAAGAAGAAAATCAAATAACAATATGATAATGAACAAACTTTTGTTGTAATTGCATTCGTTGCTAAAATAAATAATAACATATTTTTTCATTAAACACTGTCTTTTCAGTTTTCACTTTAATTAGTTTATTTGTGTGTTTTATTTCTTTTTCAGTTTCCTTTCCGTGTGGTTGATTGTCTGCATAACTGTCGAAAACTACATAGTGACGTTCCACTTGTCGCACGCCGTGAGATATTGTACCGTTGTTCGCGCCAAAATTGTTATTACATGCCTGGTACTGTATGCCGTATTCCTCTACAGCGGTCAATTTTGGACAACCAGTGTTGTTGAATTGAACGAGAACTACACGATATGCACTGAAGTGAAAAAATACGAACAGCTTAATAGAATATTCTCGTTCTGGGACACCATAACAACAGTGGTTTTACCAATCATTATAACGACGACTCTAATAATTGCTATCCTGACGAAAAATCTGTGTATGGCAAAACGAATTGATGGTAGAAATAATTCAATTTATAGACGGTTGTCGAAAAAACAGAAAAGTCTTGTTAGAATAACCAGAGTGCTTTTAGCTATTTCTTTGACATTTGTTATACTAAGTGGACCATCCCACGCCAACAAATTGCGCCATTTAATTAAGATAGAGCTGAGCGGAGAGCGAATGTTTACACTGTCGGATCGGATTCTTCAACAAATATTTCAGATCATATACTACCTAAGCTCGTGTCTGAACATCATTTACTACCTAATCTGGTCGCATAATTTCAGAAATGAAACCAAACGGTTGTTGTATATAAAGACTAACAGTAGCAGACGATCTAGCAGGGGGATCGAATTGAGGAGCGCCACGGAACAGACGAGAGTCGGGAACGGTGGAAATAAAACAAACAAATTTGATAAATCCACGAACCATGCAGTGACAAAGCTTTAAGTGTGTGAATTTTACAGGATTCTGACAAAAGTGTCTAGACATTGTACTATCTAAAATGTTCTGTTATATTAGTTAACTTCTGGTTCTGAAATGAATAAAGGTTGCGAAATTTTAAAAGATCTATTTTACTCCGATGTAACATATCATTTACAGTTAAGAAAGGACATCGAACGCTAACAAATTTAAAAACAACACCATCACCAAAGAGTGCTAGATTATTTACTAATTTGGTGGTCATTCTTTGTTTCTCATTCTTTGGCTTAGTTAAATTACTTTTCATTAATCATATTTTTCATTATCATTGCCATTTAATATTCATTTCATTACAACCAAGCGTTACAGAACTATTTTATAAGTTCAGTTCGCACGTCAGTGTGTTGAAATTACTAGGGATTTTCCGGTGACCATTACGTAGCGCATCGATTAAGTTACTGTATATTTGTACGTGTTATAAATGCTTCAGTTATCAAATCTAAACCCATTGTTGACTATTTCATCTTGACACTGCTTAAGTGACCAGATGTTTATGAAATTAGAATATGCGTAGTGCGAACTTTGACCGAACTGCCGATTTTTTACGAGGAAATGTTCACTTTGGAAAGGGTAACAATATGTCGACTAAATTATTAAGCTTTTGCGTAAACCATGTATTGTCACCTCCTATGTTTTTTTCTCATCGATTAAGAGACATACGAAATCAACTGTAACCTATACTCACAAATCAATCATTGATGCTTTCTTTCATTGGAGTGGAAATGATGTTAATATTATTTATGACTCGATGATAGAAACAAAAACTAACAACAAATATTAGTGGAAGTCATGCAACAACCTTATATTATTATCTTACAAGTATATTACAAACTAAGCTAAATATGACCTATCGCATGACCTATACCATATTTAAATGATCTAAACAACAAAAACACTGATATTACAGTCAAACCTGCGAACAAAGACTGCCCTTGTTAAAGGCAAAATATGGCCTTAATTGACAGATGGCGTTTGTTCAGAGATCAGTTTGTCCTAACTAATCAATGACGGTTTTTCAAAAAATGACATTTATTCACAAGGTGGCCTTTATTCGCAGGTTGCTGCAAACACAGGTTTGACTGTATATAAAACCATAATTATGCTTCAATAAAATTGAGATACTGTTAAAAAGGTCAAAAGGTAAACTGGAAATAAATGCATGTGGTATCTCAATTGACTGGGAATAATGTAAATGTTATATGAATGTAATACAAGAAAGACTTCTGTTGAAATACTTTGTCAAATATTTCGGATTTTATTGCATGGTTTTGTATCTTTTTATTGCGTTACATATCAACACTCACAATATGTTCTAACGACGGTAGTTATAACTGTCCCCCGGGATGAATTCGTAAGTCACATTTTATTGGTTTCTCCAGAACAATTTTATTAAAGTTATAATAGTTACTGGATGCAATAAGCAAGACAAGCGAGTCCTTCATGCCTGCATGACAATGTGGGATATTTATTTCGTTCGCCTAAACAGAATGCAGAAAAAGTACCCCAAGACTATAAATGAGAAACACGCGAGTGAAGTAATATATAACATAGAAACTTTGCTTGATATAGTTAGTTTCATACATTTTAACAACCAGTTTGTGGTAGTGTACAGTGATAATAAGTAGACATTTGTTAATCCAGACAAACGAAAATGTAGTCAGAAGCAGTTGATCATTATGGCACGCAACCAGCTGATAAACATTATATATAAAAAACCAATTACCAGAAAAAATACGCATACAAAACATCCCATCTTCCACAGAATACCACCCTTCTCCGAATCCAACAAACCCAAACCCACAAAAAGCACAGGGCCATACAAAAAATGGAGAATATAACACTCTACCGGATATATATCATGAGATTCGGCAATAAACATGGTTGAAATGTTATTTGACAAATAAATATCGTCCCGCAGATGCATTGTCGCCTACAACATGGTTTTATCACCACTTTTAAATTCAATTTATCATGTCAACGTGGGCATAAATGCGATATCAATTTGCCAATATTTTAGACTAAGTGATTGAAAAACAAGATTAATGTAATAAAACAAAGAAATACTATTCAACAATCATTTAACATTTAATGACATTTGAAATGCGCGACAATCAGGAATCAGTAAGTGTTAAACGGTAGGATGCTGGTGGTAATCCGAACCATGCCAACTATATAATGTCCTTTGTAGCCAAATTCGGCGGTAGCGTGGGAAATTGATAAATGTCATCCGCCAGAAAGTCATTGAAACTAAGTAACAATCAAAACCCTTTTAAGCACAATTTGATGCAACATCAATTGCGTGGAATCAAATATGAGCAGAAGATATATTTAGGTAGTGTTCATTAGTGAGTGCAATTGTTGAAAATAAATCAACAGAATTGAAAAGAATGTATTCCCAGGTTACTTGAAACAGAGGTTTCCAGACAAGCACTCGTGTAATTGATGAAACAAGCTAACAAACACGTCTAGACTAGAAATTGTAAATATAAGCAATCTTTACACTAATACAAATCGTATTGCAACAAATCAACATTTTAATGACACAATATGTCGGACATTTCTGCGTTTATAACACAATATACTGCCAGTCATAAACCTCTTTGGCTCTTATTACAAGAAAAAACTGGTGTATTCAAATAGCAATCATCAAATATCTAGCATTCGGATCAGGGGATAGCGTGTCATTTGATGTTCTATCCTATGAGCGAATCATTGTCTTGTTTGTGACAGGGATAATATTGTATAAAATGTTTATAAAACCAGCTACGATGTGAATGATAATGTATGCACGTTAAATAATATTTGTAATGGAAACAAAAAAATATGATGTATAAGAAAGCCTTTGATAAACTGAAAATAACAAGCTATACATTTATGAAACGTACCACATAAGCAGGATGCTTTGTTTGTTGGTTTGTTTGGGTTTTTTTTATAAGTGACATTGGGTTAAACGCCGTTTTTCAGCATTTTGATCAGTTATATAAGGTTATATATAAGTTATATATTCACTTAACCAGTTTTCCTGGACTGTATTCTAACCAGTACTAACTTACCCTTCCATACTATTGAACCAATCAGTATGCGTGATTATTAGCCGATATGTTCATGTAATACTTACTGTTGACCAAAGACCTTAGACAAAACGAATCATATTGTATCCTCTCTAATGTAAACCAGCCGGTTTGGTAGCTGAGAAATACGTAACACACCATTAAAACGTAAATACGCTTTGATCAGAAATTAAAAAAAAAATCAGGGATTCGATGCGCATGTAGATCTTGTGTCTTGTGTCTGAGATGAACCCACAGTTGTTTGTGTCGTTATGGTTAAATGTGATCATCTATAAATCTTGAATAATGTATAATTTTATACAGCCTATACATGAGATATAAATGAGGAATATATAATTCTAGTGGTATACCTGAAATATTTTTGTTAGTTTTAATTTTGCTGGGAAGCTTGCTAGATATTTATTTTAACACACCAGATAACAAATCTTCCAACAGCCAACTACAATGTTTTCCACTCTGTCAGTAAGAGAGAAATAACTCAATTTTCTTAAAAAAATGTTTTGTATATTTGCTTTGAATTTGGAAGAGCGTAAAATATGCTTATTATGTAAAGGGTTTAAACAAGATTGTGCACCTTCTTCGCTACCGTTCGATGTGATTATCTCAATAAGAATCTTTATATTTGACATTTTGAATTTACTCATTATGTATTCTATTTATCCGTGTTTTACATTTTAATTTATAGAATAGTGTAAGGTTAGCCTTTATTTAACCATTCATTTGTACAAAAAGAAAACATTTATTTCGCAATACTGTACAAATCTTATGTTCTCCATTGTTAAGTTATTTGTCACGTCTGTGTAATTTCATGTATGTATTTGTTTGGACACTTTTGCCTCAGCGCCTGATTTCAAAACAAAACTTCCCTTATCTCTATCTCCTATAGCATGAAGACAAAGTTCAGTCAATGTAAGCCAAGTTTAGTCTTCAACAGACATAAACTGATTAATGATAGAGACACTAAACGAACAGAAATGTTAAGAAATGTTAGGCGTTCATGATTGCGTAAAAATGAAACATGTCTATAAGGTTGTTAATAAAGGACTCGTTTACAGTTCGACAGAATGTCTGACGTTGAAAAGATTTGTCCGAACCGTTCCGACGAAGGAATAAATATGCCGACAAAATAGGCAGAAACTAATCAACATGATAAACACGAGTTAATGTTTGTCCAACAACGCGATAAAGTATGAGCAATGAAAATGCCTGTCATTATATTGATTGCAAATCGTTTGGCAAATGGCAAAAAGTAACAAAAATGCTTTTAGTATACTTTACAGACATTAACCTTTAAAAATTGACATTTAATCCACAAAACGTTCAATAGGAATAAAATATTTTACAGGTATTTACGAACAAGGGGTAACATAACATATTAGTTTTAAAACTGCTCTCTTAGCTTGAAGTCTGTCTAAACGGGTTCTTAATCTTTCCTGCGTTTTTATGTAGTAAATGTCAGAATCAGATTTTCCAAGGATATCATAGATCTCTGAATATCAACTGAACAAATAGACCTTGTAAAATTTGTAAAGTACTTGTAAAACGTTCAATGGCATTTTAACATAGCAAAGTGTGTGAACATGCTATTGGTCTACGAACTACTTGTACCAAAGATGCTTTTAGACCATGCAGTACATCTTATACTTCTAGGAAAGTGTGCTTCTAAAATATTCTCAAAACCCATGAAAACAGAAATCTGAAATACAAGTTATATAAAAATGCTATTAACTTCATAAGAGTTCAAGTCAAAGGATAAATGTGTTTTCTGAACTGTCCAATTTAACAAAATTATTAAGAGGAAGGTTTTCAATAGGATAATCAAGTTACTGCAAAACACAAATCCGATAAATTTGATTGAATACAAATTGGTGTAAACAAACAGGAGCATAATAATGTTAAACATGCATTTGAAGATGATTCAATTAGGCATTATTTGGAACAAAAAAATATGGCCATATGTTTACGGATAATTTAAGATATTTACATCATATAAATAGTGGTAATAATAGAAAGTACGACCATTTCTTAAATTTGTGACTTCAGTGCATCGATGGCACATATAACTGATTACACTGTCTATTTCTGCCAATGGAAAATTGTTCCATTCCTAAATTAGAGCTTAACGGAGTTAATTGAGGTTCGCGGATGAGTTGGGACGTATCTCAGACGTGCGGTAAACGCATACCCTAACATTACTACTTTGTAACGAAAATCGGGACTCATTCGGGAATTAAACTGTATTACAGCGTCGTTTTTATTATACTTAAACGTTCGTCCCAACAAGTGTGTAAACGTGTCTTATTAAGACGATTTGTCCAATGTTGGATTGCACATTCACGTAAATGTCTTAGAATTAGAAATCCGCAAAAATGGAATTTCTTTTTACAAATTTCCAAAGTGTTTCCTTTCTAATGATAACATTGTTCCTAAGACTAGAGTATAATTATGTTTTAAAACCAGACAGAACATGTTGAACCATGCATGCATGTGCAAATCGAGTTTCACATCATCAGTTTAACTAGTGCACGCACAAATGCTGAATTCGATGAATCATGGACAGCCCATGACAAGGCCGATACAATCTAATTAATTTTATTACATGACGACTTTTTAGCACTGCACATAAAATTACACAAATAGAAATTTTCTTTTTTTTGTTCACTGATATCATATAACGAAACCATGATATTAATACCACCTGTTTTACCACTACAAAATCAAAACTGAGGTCATTGTCATACCTAAAAGCAGAGCAAATATTGAAAACCGGTCTGAAAATAAGATGCTGTTATAGCGATGGGGATTTAAAGTGATGAGGTCCATTCGTGTCTTGTATTATGGAGGCTAGTGTCACTTTTGTAAATATTTCCATTCTACTTTTCCTAAACTGCAGTAAAATGGCTAATAATTCAGAAAATGAAACACGATTCTATCCAATACCGTTATCATTATCTTCACTTGATGAAAACTGAGCAGATGTTCTATTTACCACTGTGATCATGCTCCTAATGATCTTGTCTGAAGCAAATGACATATCTCAGATACTGGTATCCAGAATAGAGTATTCCGAAACATCAAAATGTTGACATAAGATGTATAAATGGACGAACAATAAATATACTCGAAGCAATCACGATATGAATGTGTTTGACCACAAATATCCGAATTAATCAGTGTTTCGCTACATTGCGTTAGACTGACGCGATCTACAGAATCCCATGGGGCAATTTACTATCATCTAGCTTAGACGCTTCGACAGCTTCAGACAAACCACAAATGTTATGATAAACTGTGTGGTGACCTAGTTAGTAAATATATTTCTTAGTTGTTTCCTTTTTCGATTTAAATACAGTGCAACCTCTCCAGAGCGACCCTCTCTTGAGCGACACCCTCCCTTCAACAACAGCATGTTTTTTTTTCCCACAGTACGATTTGACTATTTATTTAACCTCTCTAGAGCGACAACCTCTCAACAACGACATAATTTTGCGTCTCCCAAAGGGTGTTGCTTTGGAGAGGTTGCACTGTATTGTATAGGCTGTGCATGTTTATCATTAAAGAAGACTGTCGGATTGTGGCAAATGCATTTTACAAAGGTAGTTTTTTCCTCGCTTTTATTGTGTTGTTTCCTTCTTTGTTCTGATGTTTTCTTTTTCAAAATGTTTATTCATCGTTGTTACACGTATAAGATGACACGATATAAGGAATTCCGATGTTGTTTGTTTTATTTATCATAGTTCCTTACTTATATTGTTAAATAATGGTACAGATGTGACAGAAGCAAACAACTCACTACGCTGCGGACGAATGTCATCTACACGAAATGTGACTAAAATTGCATAAATTTCAATGCAGTTAAATGTGTTTGTACGGACATAAATTGCTAACTTTTACATTTTAGAGTTTGTCAGCTTTGCATGCAATTAGGTCGTCTATCTGCTGTCATTGCTTAGCTACCGCCCAAAATTTGTATTGCTATACTAAGAAATGTCTGTTACAATTTGCACTTTTTAAACTCGTTTCTACTCTTGTACACTGGTACACTTTAATGAAATATCAAGACCAATGCATTGATCCGGTTGAACTACTATCGTATTATATTTATCTCCAACATTTATCTTCTGTTTCTATCCTGGCTGGTTTGGTTTTATCTGACTTAAGTTCCCTCAAGAAATTCCTTCCGTGTAGTGTCGCATTAACTGTCCGATTCCACCTTTTCTGTCTTTTAATTTCAGCAGTTCTTTTTAATTTATTATCATCATTTATTTCGACCTCATCCTTTCAATTATCGTGCATTAATTATTCCCTCTCCTCTTTACTTGCTTCACCTCACCGAACTAAGCATAATAAAAGGATTTTTTCCAGACAAATTTGAGTATGATCTCCCTTAGTTTAATTACATCAGATGAGAATAAAAATCACAAAAACAATTCCTAGAAAAGACATAATACAACCCGACCTATAATAGATTATACAAGTCAAATTTTGAAATGTCCATTGTTTGATAAAAATAGTGAACATTTGCCAATTAGTGGATTAGTTTAAATATGATTTTTAAAGCAACCCTTTTTCATCTTATTTTAAGTTTGTGTTAGCTGACTCAGCTACTGTATTGCTCTCATTTCAAATTGAAATTGTTTTGTATAAAATACAAAAGCCAGAATTAAGAAGATAACAACAATAAGTGCGAGAAGGACACACTCATGTCTGCAGACTGATTATTTCTGCAGACATAAGCTCAACCTTTTATTAAGATGTAAGTAACATTTACACGACAGTTAAGCCTCCCCGGGGAATAGATGAGCATATCATAGAAATTTGTTATTATTTGACAGGCATAATGATCCTGTGGTCAAATTACTTGATTACATGAAACAGTTATCATTATGAACTATGTTGTATTGAGTTTCAGTCTGATACCGGCTATACATTCCTTTGCGTAATGGGTATCAGCGTTAGAGTAGGTTCACTTGGGTGAAAATGTCTTGTTCAGTTAGATTCTGCACCTGATATCACGCCTGAGTAATGAAGTAGACCTCGATGCAAGTATTACATTACGAAGCTGAACTTTTAGTTGCTTTTTAATCATGAAGCGGACACTTACACTCCGCCCTGTTACATCTCTCGGAAGTTGACAACTTTGCAATAATGCTTCCGTTCACTATGATAAAGATCTCAACGTTTCTTCTATATAAAGAAGCAGACTTCTAAGCTAATCTCTCTTACAATGAGACGGCGTCCTCTTTAAACCTATGACCTATATAAACAGATGTATATGTGCATAGACACACGATGCATATGAGGCAAACTTTCTCCCTGAAGTTTTCAACTTGCTATCAATGCTGATGCTCTATTCAGTATAAATTCTGAAATATCGTTTACATAGTAACCTAAAAATTACATTCCTTTTATGTTATGATGAGATTCACGCAGATTAACCATATAGTTTGTTTCGTCAAAATAAAAAACGAAATGAATGATTTCAAGGGATTACAATGACATGCGCAAATCAATTTCTCCCATTTCCAGATAATTTCACCAATAATGGATTATTCTTTTCTATATTTTTATAAAGAAATCCATTTGTGTAAAAATAATCTTTATTCTGGAGTCACGAGCGATTTTCATTTCAAGTAAATTTTGTTGCGATTATTTATTGAATTATATCCATTTAATTCATTTTCTTCAGGATTAATGTCGTACCAACAGTCAGGATCATTTTGCGACTTTTTCAGCTTTTAACGGTGGAGGAAGAACACAGGCGTACGTCTTGGTAGAACCACAGCTAGCTGGACAGCTTCCTTACATGTGAAAATTTAGTCCCGGTGGGATTTGAACTCACAGTGATGAGGAGCTAGTGATTACACTTCAGAGACCATAACCACTCGGCCACGGAGGCCCCCATTCAATTTCCATTAATACATTTTGGGATTTATTCAATTTCAGAGACTCAGCCCAGGCAAAAACGAAGGTCATATGACCACGGACTACCATGGCTGACCATGTTAAAACGTGGTCAACCATCAAAAACCATGGTGACTATGGTCGACCACGGTCATCATTTCGCCTGGGTGTAAGGCATACGGTGAATGACATGTTCTTATTTAGAATGCATTTAGTAACGGTTCTTTGCTTCAAAGTTTGTTGAAACTCGAAGCAACTGAGATACAAAACAATCACTTGTAAGACTACAACGCATCATCGTATAATTGTATCTCAGATTCTCCTCTTCCAACTTCCATGAATTCTATTTTTGAATTTGCAGCACTGTATACTTTTTCAGAAAGATCTTTATTAACTTAATCAAATTCATTTGATATCGTTTTAATGTGAAATCCTGACAATTTTATATTAAAAGTAAGTTTTGGTTAAACTATCGAGCGAAACGTATTATTTCTAATAAAGTTAGAATAGATAACTTGAAGATCTACAATCTAATAATGTTGAAAACAAACCTTCAGGGAATAGTTAGTACATTTAAAAATAACGAACTTTCCCTCTTTTCTCAAAATTATACCTTACGGATCAGACATTCTTCAAGAAAAATGTACCAAATTAAATGGAATGGTAACAGTGACGTGTTTGTTAAGTTCCCAGTGTCTGACCTAACTTACAACAATTGATTATGACTTGAATATATATATAAGAACAGGATTCATAGGAAAAAATCACCCCACATTCCCCAAAATCCACTAAGCCCACAAAACACTCACATAGAAACATACAAAACATGGAAGACAAAACAAAGTCTCTTGAAGGGTGCCACATTGGAACATTTTGCAGCAAAGCTTCTGGTGGTTTAAACTATTTTGTGGGGCCAATCCTTATACTTGCCTCTCCCCCTTGTCTCCAGCGCTATAGCATGGGGTTATACCTTTGATCTTCCTTTGATGTTTTTAACCACATAATCCATATTTTCTAAACCCAAAAGGCAAAAATTAACCCAAATGTGGCCGTTTGTACGGAATCCATAATGTCAATTTGTACACTAACCCTAACTCCTAATGTAAAGGAAACAAAATATTAACCCAAATGTGGCCGTTTGTACGGAATGAACCTGGGAGAAGCAAAATTATGGTGTTTTTGAGAGGTTGGTACTCTACAGAGGTTGTTGCAGGGAGGCTGTTGCTCAAGTAAGGGCCGCTCAGGAGAGGTTGCTATGTATATCACTGTGGTAGTATTTGTAACAACTGTTGATTTAGTTACGGATTGCAAATGTATTAGCAGTATAGTTAAGTGACTGATTAATTCGTTCTTGATAACTATTGTGTAATAAACACTTGTCTTATTCTACGTTTCATTTCGACCATGGATAAGATTAATACTTACCAATACTTAAAGACAAAAATATCCTTCATATACAGTCATGAACATCTAAATAATACAAGCAAACAATATGTTACAATGTCATAGATAAGAGCAGGCTTCAGAGAGAGAACATATACAAAACATATCACCTTCCCGAAAATACAACCTTCCCCCAAACTCCATTGATTACATCTCTATAAGTCAGATGATATCACACTGTTAGACAACACTTATGATGAAACACGGAAGTAAACGTATTCAGCCTTGTCGACAATGTGTCAGACAATAACAAGGCATTGCCTGAAGGATTTGGCAATTATTTAATGTATCAGATTGGCTGACACAACATGATTTGCCTCTATTGGCACAAGTCAGTAAAATATAATACACTGCTATCCCTAAAACAGTTTGTGAACTGCTTCCGTCTTTTAATAGCCTCTATCCCTAACGTGGTCATACTTGTGTATTTTATACTGACTTTTACGTCTAGAATTGTAATTAATAATTGTCTTAATAGTTGGTATAAACATTTAAAATTGGTAACATCTTAATTTGCCAAGGCGGGTGTACACTAAAGTTACAACATATCATGTATTACAATGTATACAGTGAAACCTCTCCAAAGCAACACCCTTTGGGAGGAGCAAAATTATATTTTGTTGAGAGTTTGTTGCTCTAGAGAGGTTAAATTAATAGTTAAATCGAACAGTGGGAAAACTGTTGTTGTTGAAGGGAGGTTGTCGCTCTAGAGGGGGCCGTACTGGAGAAGTTGCACTGTATTTACAAAAAAGTATTTGCGTTGCAAGAAATTTAAGTTTGAAAACTTCTATTTTATCTAAAATATGTCTATGAAACGAGGCCCTGAAATCTGATGTTCGTAAGAAAATCGGAAGAGCTTTTTTTCGGTCGTCGTAATTCGTGAAAATCCACCACATATAGTCAATATTATTTAAAGAAGCTAGTTATATATAAATTGAATTGATACGCATCACAATAACCAAATATCAAAAAAGCTAGTTTGAGTAGCAGTAGTTTACATGTTTATTCTAATTCATGTTATTAAAGGCAATATTTATGTCATAGGGAGAAACGGATAAAGGGCATTTCGAACATTGCTGCAAATCTAGCATGATCAAATATAAACGATGTAGATTTTGTTCTATATTTATGACACATAGAGGCACCTAAACTCAGGTTCACAGGCTACTCCCAATGCAATACGTTGCATTTACTTCAATATAAGGTCCCAGCTCTTCCTATGGAGAATTCTGATTTTATTTATATTGCGGCGGTATGAATTGTCTTGCTTTCGGTAACACTCTGCGCTCTTGCATCTCCATAGAGACCTCCGTGTTGTAGCCGTGTTTACTGGATGTCTTCAGCAATAACTTTTGTTATTTTATAATGTCTAGTGTCTGAAGATTTTACCCGCAAACATATTAACCGTATCTAAAAACTCGACATTTAACAGATATCCACGGAATTAGTCATTTTGTAATTTGTAGAAACCTTAAGGCTACTTTGAATAGCTATCATTTTTTTGCAAGTAGACGAGGTTGCAAGAGAAGAAAATGCTTAAATGTAGTATTTCAAAATTGCAGTCTGTTTTGCAGCCAAACTAAATGGATTAATGAAGCTGGTAACCATTTTCTCTCACTTGATTTGATTGCGATTTGTTTTAACAATTCTGAAAATGTTCTTTATGACAATGGTAGGTGTTGGCACTTTACCATTTTCTCTCACTTGACTGCAGTTTGTTCTTTCAATTTCTGAAAATAGTCTGTATAACATTTGCACGTATTGGCACACTTGTATCTGCGAGGCTATTGTTTTGTAAGCCTGTACAATTTTTGTATGTGTCTGTTATTTATATACGTAGCTTTATTTTCTTTTTGTTTTCCGCGGAGGCGTGAGACTGTGCCCATAAAGCTAGTTTAACCTCGTTGTAGCTTTGCTACAGACCGTTCAAAAGTGGTACCCTTTTTATATGGCCTTGTGAGTTGGATAGATTAAGGCTTGGGCGTTTTGTCGAAGGATAGTATTTGTTTTTTTTTGGGGGGGGGAGGTGGGATGTTTTGCATGTGTTTTTTTTCTAGGAATCTTTTTCTTATCTATATTTACATTTTAAAAGCTACTGTATTAGTTAGGATATTACTATAACAAGGACTTTAAGACTGGTTCATTTGATGACAAACTAAAATAACCAGGCACCATAACAACAGAATAATCCAAATTGACTCCCGGCTCGCATTTAGTTCCGTAGATGAAATATTGAAAATCTAAATTGACTCCCGGCTCGCATTTAGTTCCGTAGATGAAATATTGAAAATCCAAATTGACTCCCGGCTCGCATTTAGTTCCGTAGATGAAATATTGAAAATCCAAATTGACTCCCGGCTCGCATTTAGTTCCGTAGATGAAATATTGAAAATCTAAATTGACTCCCGGCTCGCATTTAGTTCCGTAGATGAAATATTGAAAATCCAAATTGACTCACGTCTCGCATTTAGTTCCGTAGATGAAATATTGAAAATCCAAATTGACTCTCCCGTCTCGCATTTAGTTCCGTAGATGAAATATTGAAAATCTAAATTGACTCTCTCGGCTCGCATTTAGTTCCGTAGATGAAATATTGAAAATCTAAATTGACTCTCCCGTCTCGCATTTAGTTCCGTAGATGAAATATTGAAAATCTAAATTGACACACGGCTCGCATTTAGTTCCGTAGATGAAATATTGAAAATCCAAATTGACTCCCGGCTCGCATTTAGTTCCGTAGATGAAATATTGAAAATCCAAATTGACTCCCGGCTCGCATTTAGTTCCGTAGATGAAATATTGAAAATCCAAATTGACTCTCTCGTCTCGCATTTAGTTCCGTAGATGAAATATTGAAAATCCAAATTGACACACGTCTCGTATTTAGTTCCGTAGATGAAATATTGAAAATCCAAATTGACTCTCTCGTCTCGCATTTAGTTCCGTAGATGAAATATTGAAAATCCAAATTGACTCTCTCGTCTCGCATTTAGTTCCGTAGATGAAATATTGAAAATCTAAAATCCGGAAATGCAATAACATTCGGTGTACCTCAGCTTATTAGAATTTTATGTTTAACCAATGGCCAATATTGTCAACACTCCTTTATGAAGAAAAAATATGAAGTAAACACGTACAAGTACGAGCGACCTTGTGGATATAAGTTTATAACTTATCACGTTTTCCTCGAAACTTCCATTAACATCATGTGTAATTACTTGATTGATGTGGTCTGGGAAAACGCCTTTATTATACGTATTTTCCGGGATAAAAACGTGGCTGAAAAATGAGACTTTCTTTTCATAGAGGCTGTGTAATGTCCTTAAACAAAAGACTTCTTGAGTCATGCGGTGAGCGTTATATAAACATGTGTAGAAGTAAGTACGACTATATAACTGAAAACAGTTTTTAATAAATTCTTTTTTGGGCTTAGCGCCGTTAACAATTTTTTAGTTATATATGGCGGCCGGCTAACATAACTAGCTTTCCTGCTTATTTTCTATCCAGTACTAACTTACCCTTCCACAAGGAGCCGGCAACTTCCCCACATATGGAGGAAAACCGACACTTTTGTCAAATTGTCACAGAAAGGTATGATATGCCGCGACCGAGATTTGAATCCGGATCTCCGGGTTACAAGTCCAGCGCACTAACCACTGGACCACGGTAACGGCTTTAAATAAATTTATTGTACGGTTTGTAGATGTATAGAGAGTTAATTGGAAAAAAAGAATTTTTCGCTAAGCTTAAAGATTACCAAAATTGTAGTACAAAATTAGAAATAGGGTAACAGATCGTGAAAGATTAACAACAACATTGATTGACAGTAATGATCATCGGTTGATGTCTTGTATTCTTAAAAATAAATCAGAACCGTCCCGAGAGTATAGTGAGGTTTCTTGATAAATTTTGTACCGTCACGGTGGCTTAATTGGCGAAAGCAATAGTTGTACAAACATAAGGGTCTAGACGTTTAAGTAGTGCTTTATTGTCATTAGGTAAGTGTTCTGTTTATTACATTTGATCATGAAAAAGGCCCCTTGATCTGTAGTTTCTTTCTTAAAGATAACATTGAGTGGCACTCCGCCAATAAAGATACACATGATTGTCCATTTAGTCCACTAAAGATAATTTCATAATTCGGCAGCGCAACGTGTTTTTTTTTTGTAAAATACAATCAAACCTGTGTTTGCAGCCACCTCCGATTAAGGGGTCCTCTATGACAACAAGAAATATCGCACAGTACCCTGTTTGTATCTATGATTGATTACAATGGTAACGTAGGAAAAGCCATTTACAATCAGCATATCTTGGTTATAATGTTCTGGTACAACAATTCTGTGCACAGAATAAAATAACGCAATCATTCGTTGAATGAGTTAGCATTAATTTATCATTTATTGTATATATACGAGAGAGATATGTAAATAAAGCGTTGATTTTAATTATGTGTTGTCTGTATCTGGTGGAAAATCAGATTTCCCGTTCCTCTGTTTCCTTTGTTCGTAGGATTTTTCAGATGATATGAATGATTAAATACAGAATATTCTCTTTTGTCAAACATATTACTTGTTTTTACACGACGGAACATGCAACTGAATTTGATGGTGGGGAACAGACTAAGGGGCCACTGTGGTCGAGTGGTTATGGTCTCTGAAACATCAATCGAGGCTCCAGACTAGAGAAGATTCGGCTGAGTGACCAAAACTTACATTTTCGCCGTTACAGTACGCCAGCATTCATGTTGTGTCCAGATGTCCCTTAAGATTATTTGGTATAACTTAATTATGTCAGTTAGCTACATTTTTAATTATACCGCGTCTTGCAATTGACATAACCTGAGTAATTCATTCAGACATTGGCAACATTTTAGCAACACTATAGACTCTCTGGAGAAGGGTGCAATTATGTATAAAATGTAATATTTGTAAAGACGTAATGATATTTTGAGGTCTAAATGCGTATTACATAAAACATTCGGTTGGACTGTATTTTTTGGACGTGTTACGCCTACTTAATGATCATTTCATTCGTAGTCAGTTTTATATCGTCAATGTTTCATCAATGTTGTTTTTGTAATAATTCATCGTTTTAGGTATTATAACTTTTCACATTAAAGTGTCAATCATTGGTCTATTTTCTAATCCACACAGAATTCAAAGTAGACATTATTTTTCGAGTCTGTCTACAAATAATCTGTGTATGAGCATAGAAAAGAACACCAAATTATCAAAAATTGTTTTCAATGTTCAAAAGCTAATTAATAATAATGCGTTGCTGAATGAAATATTTCATAAATCATATTCTGTTAATATGAGCAGCAGGTTTTCGCGGTATAACGAGTTTTCGTGTTATTTTACGTTGCTCCGTTTCCATTTGCGCATGTGCTTCATTCCTGAAGATTTGAAAACAGATCGTCTGCCAGTTTTGTTTGCATGCCGATTGTTGCCAATAAGGCGTCTCGAACAGGTTATTAAAACCCCATTTTGTTATTTTGTTATTTTTTTGTGAAAATGTAGTTCAGACATTTTAATTTGCTCAATGAAATTCTTTTTTATTTCTCAATACCACGAAAACTTGTTACGCCATTATATCTGAAACGAACATGACTTAGCAGGTGTTCACGACTTTAGTCTGACAAGTACCTGATGGTGGAGCAACACACTATATCCGATGGTCGAACCAATATGTATTTTTTCTAATTGTCTGTTATGCG
The DNA here is from genome assembly GCA_008271625.1 of Lutraria rhynchaena. NCBI lineage: Eukaryota > Metazoa > Mollusca > Bivalvia > Venerida > Mactridae > Lutraria > Lutraria rhynchaena. Next base: position 1,765,358 of record VIBL01000004.1, on the reverse strand, counting down.
GTGAGCGTAAAATATGACATCATCAACGCCTGAATATATGTATACGCTTTTCTACGCCAAAATGGATAATACAACGATTAAAGGAGACGAGACGGTAACATTGTATGCTTGTACATTAGAAGTTGTTATCAAAACTATTGCGAATCCTGCGTTTAATTGCGAATAGGGTTATTTTATCAAACGAAGGATAAACAACAGTTACTTTAAAATCTCAGAATGTACTTAGGATTACAATACAACGTATCGATAGTATCATGTATTCCATTTAATATGAATGCTCATGTTTAGTCTACTTTAACTTGATCCATGACAATATTTCTTAAATCCAAATGCTATATTGTATGAAATCTATATTTATATTACAAACTTAACATTGTATTTCTATATATTTATACGACCTCGTACATGGAATGCATACGATGCGCATACAAATGGATGCCCGTCCTATGGGTCAAAGGGTTCGCACTGCTGGACAGAATGAGGACACTGATTCTCTGAAAATATTATGAAGATAAACATGCAAAGAATATGTCTTAATGCTCTGTTTTATTATTGAATATAATTGTCCTGATCAATGACACCATCATTATTGAATGCAGTTGTAAACAAACATACCAAAAGCACTTAATAATAAATTATGGAAATAATGAATCAATTATTTCACTTGTATGTTTATTTACGAAAAGAAACGAGGGTAGTGTTGTATTATTATTGGGAATATATCTGTGTAATGATCTATATGCTGCATATTATATATTACCTTGTTTATTCTTTTCGTCCGGATATATATTAATTATAACATAAATGTATTGTCTGCATTAACAACACGATTTGGACAATTTTGACTCTCTGACCGCTTTTTCTGTCACCAATGGCATAATTACTGTGTAGCCCTAATTTGTGAGTATACATTTATTGTTGTACCATTTTGTGAAAGTCCATTCTTGCTTTCTAAAATGAACACGCTGTATCCTTTGTTTTCACAAACAATAAACAAATAAAGATAGCGAACGTACGAGAACGAGCATTTCAGGAAACAGTGAACACTCTATAACTGCGTACATCAGTATGTGGAAATTGACTCACGCCCTTCAATATTCTTTAATGAAGTTTACATGAACTTGACAGTCAAATACATATTTAGAAGATGTTACACGAGCAAGATGCATGCTATCTTTAGCACGAATGTAACAACGGTTGTTTTTTTATTCCTCTCGTTTCAACTGAAGTGACACATCTGACTTGCTATAATCTTTAAATCCATCTGTTTGACATTCAAATTGACTTTGGTCGTATCAGTTCGAATAACAAGTCTGTTGGCTTATAGTCAGAATCAATAGTTAATCATAATTATGCTGTTGTTGAGAGGTTGTTGCTCTAGAGAGGATAAATTAACAGTTAAATCGAAAAGTTGGGAAAAATATGCTGATGTTGAAAGGAGGGTGTTGCTCAAGAGATGGCCGCTCTGGAGAGGTTGCATTGTAACGCTAAAAGTGTATGAATAGGTTATAACTATTGATTAGACAAAGTACTTATACAACACTACAGCAACCTATCACAAGAGATGTTAAGAACCCTTCGTAAAAGTTAGAGTTTATTCAGAAAATTCTTTGAATTTAAGTTGCACAGGGAAGCGGGGCGTAGTGAAGATTTGAAAACTGTCGCTATCTGATTGGCTTAAAATGTAGGGCGAACGCTAAAAAAATCTACCATCGTATTTAATATTTGCTTCCATCTAATATTTCCTATAATTTGGCTCCTCATTGGTTCATGTAATAGATATATGATCTTTTGCATGACAATTTCAACTATTAAACCATCATATTGTGACACACGTTATAAATTATTCAATAGTGTTCGATATGTCGGGATTTCTGTAGTGTTTTATGTAGAACTTGAGAATTAAATCAGTGATTTACATTTTGTACTTCGTACCTGAATATTTATAGGGAAAGCTTTGTTGACATCCAACACTTTTGTAAAAATATGTATTCAAACAAGAGAAAACGACGGGTTACCATGGATCACACATATCTTTGCTTCAATATACAACATACAACCATACTCAGTTGGCATAAAGTTTTGCGAAATCACCATAAGTGATTTAACATAAATTCTAAATTATTCAAATTGTGAAGTTTACCTCTTGGTGAAGATAGTTTACAGACTTTCAATAACTATTCAAATTGCAAATTTGCAACTGGTGAAAATGACGCAAATGAAAATAAGTAATGAGTAATGGAATGCTTTAACATCAAACATCGACTGTAACGTCTTCCTGTAAAATAACATTAATTTTATGCTACTGCGGAATAACATGTTTATTTCAAAGACGAATAGTATTATACGTATCTAAATGATTGTTATCGCGTTGAGATGATAGATAAGAATAGGATTCCTTGGAATAAACTACAAGCATAAAATCCCACCTTCCCCAAAATACAGGGCAACCCCTGAAAACCGGACCCTCTGAAAACCGGACTCTCTGAAAGTCCCGTTTTTTTCTGTTCGGTAATTATTAGTCCCCTGAAAACCGGAACTCTCAGAAAACTGGACTTTTGGCCCACTCCTGTAAGTGTCCGATTTTACTGTACTACTTTCCCCCTAACCCAAAACCTATCTATCACATAAGAACATACGGACACGTGTTTTTGAACTACTTTCCAGACGTTGACAGAGATTATGTGATGGATAACGAACGACAACTCTGGATAGAAATTGGCATTATGTTCGTAAAAACCTCTACTAAATTAGTACAATAAACCTAACACACTTTCTTGATAAAAATCCACTATATGTTTAATAGCTATATCACATTTCACTAATGCGATGCTATATATAATTGATATCATATTAAAATTTAGAGAATACCACTGGATTCTAAGCCAATCATGACTAAAATAGTTTTTTTACATAACAAAATCGTGTAATTGTATATCAAACGGCGTGTTCTATTCCCGGAGTTAGTACTTTAATACGAGTACTGACATTATAAATCATTTAGAGTTCGTGGTATATTACCGTATGTTGAACTCTGATATTGAGATAATAAATATTCATACAAATAACGACGTCAACCCATATACAATAATCCTACAGTGAAGTTATGTCATTGTCTTTCACGAGATGCTTCAATATAGTTCCGATCTTTAATTAATAATAATTAACAATTAATTAATAGCACATACATTAACATTGAAACATTAATATTTTTGCCGTTACAGTTATACATATATTTGTATTAGTTTGGTAATTTTGTCCACGTGGGTCTAAAATCCTCTGGCTTAAAAATGAGAAAAATCTGTAAGTTTAACTTAGATAACAAACACAGTCAAACCTGCGAACAAAGGCCACCTTTGGGAAAGACAAAGTGTGGCCTTTATTTACAGGTGGCCTTTTCGGAAATCAGTTTGTTCTAAATAATCAGTGACGGGTTTTCAAAGAATGGTCTTTATTTACAGGTGGCCTTTTCGGAGGTCAGTTTGTTCTAAATAATCAGTGACGGGTTTTCAAAGAATGGTCTTTATTTAAAGGGTGGTCTTTATTCGGAGATGGCCGCAAGCACAGGTTTGACTGTAAATTTCTGCACGTACAACAAGTGCACATTCTAACATAATAATTGTACTCAGAAATGACGAATATACAGATATTAATGCCTAAAAACGTCATAATTTTCAATAGAAAATTTATGATTATTCAATTCTAAAATGTTAAAATTGGTGTAATGATAATATATAGCTTAATATATAATATACTGTAGTTACATCAAAACTGACTTTAATCACTTCCTCCGCATGAACGTTTAAGGATTTGTTTCACTGAGTAATGACTTTTTCATATCGGAGACGAATACCATGTTTGTATTAACTGAGTTGATTGAGAACGTAACTCTTGCGTTGAGACCCGATCATAAATTTTGATATCTTTGGCAAAGATTTACCGCCTTATTTTCCTTGCTAGCAACAGCATTATTTTGTGATATTACTTCAGAACTAAGGGATTTTGAAAATGTCAATTACAGGGGAATTTAAGACGTTTAATCATAAAGTAGTAAAACTGTTGTAAAATAATAAAAAACCCTGAAAATGTCAATTACAGGGGAATTTAAGACGTTTAATAAAATAATAGAAAAGTTCCGATATATCATATACACACAAAAAGCAATACTAGATTTGTGTACACAATAAATTAGGATTGGTTGAATTATGCACAGACAGTCGTAGCGGACCTGTGATGATAACGTTGTTACAAATTCTATTTGAAACCCTAAAAAATTGTACATATTTCGTGTATCAATTTACTGATGAAAACTTGTTAATAGCGCGTTAAAGCTAACACTTGGCAAGGCGGCATCATTTTCATTCTAGAAAATTGATATCAATATTTGCAAATGTTATTTAATTCTGGTTGACATGAATAAATACATTTGCATTATTTTTATATTACATATCTCGTGCAGATGCGAACTAAAAAAACTTAGTTGCTCAATTACATCATTTTGATTAAAGCCATAACTTCTAAGGCCACTAGTCTGCCAGTGCTAATTATTGGTGCAGAGAAATTGACAAGCACTTGCAGAGAAAAAGGTTAAAATGGTGAGGAATCCAAGAAAACATGATAGGTTAACAGCCCGTCAGTACGTAACTGAAACATTGTCATTGAAGGCCGGACAAATATTTACATAATTTACAAGTTATGAAACTCTTATATAGTAACATTGGATAGCAAGACAATTTTATCTAGTATTGTACATAGTACAAGATTAAGAGTAATATGTCTGACGAGTGATGTCGAGTTTCAGAAAAACAGACACAAAGCCTGATTTATTTGGATAGAAATGTCTGATGCATTCGCGTTACCACAAAACGCGCTTATTCAAGATTTACTTTATCTCGAGAACTCATCGGATTTGAGTCTTTTAGGTCGACATAGAACACAAGAAGGCCATTTCGGAGCGAGACTGTAAGAAAAGGAAGACAAATGATCCAATCGCAGTACAATACGAGACAAAAAAAGTACGGAGCGACTAACGAATAGCGTTTTTTACTTGATAATATAAGACGCCACTGAAAGAAGTAATATTTCACTTCGACCTATTTCTATTCTGGTTGGTGGTAACTTAAGTGAATACAAAAAATAACATAATGTAACTACAGAGAAAAAGAAACAAACACAAAAACAACTTTGGAAGAGTGATTGTATACTACAAAAACATTTTACAGTGCCGAACATAAAAGGAAACAGTGCAAAAGAATTTTAGAAGAGTGCGTAAGTACGAAAATATGTTTGTATTGGCAAGTACATATTGTACTCGTATTTCAATGGAAGGCACAGCCGACTGACATTTTCCATAAAATGAAAAAAACTCAGAAAATAGTATTTGTATTATGAGTATATATGTGATAGATTGTGATGAAAGTAAGCATGTAAGCGTACCATTAGAAATCGTTTGAATTATTTGTCATGTTCGTATAATTGTAAGTGAAAATGCTTGTCGACGGTATCAGTTTGAATGCGTAAGAAATATCACAATAAAAGATCAATGGGAACAGAACAGATAAATGTAATGTACAGCAAAACCTCGAAAAAAACTGAAAATCGGTCGTAATAATGAGGTGGTCTCATTATCACGTTGAGCCATTGAAAGTTGGTCGGAAAATAAGTGGTTATTATAACAAGGTGGTCGTAATACTGAGGTGGTCGCGAGGTAAGATTTTACTGTGATACTAGATACCCAAATTAACCCACAAAAACCTTGCGTATGATAGACAACTTCAGCAATGGAATGTGATGCAATAAACGTCCATATTTCGTCTTTGATTAATGTCTTTGATTAAGAGCGTTTTATATAGGAAAAAACGTCTTTAATGCGTGTTAAAATATAGATGACGTCGTTGCATAATTACAACATCTTGAAGTTTGTATTGAAAGGCGTTGTCATTATGAAGTATGATACTGTAACAAACCTTAGGAAATATTCGTTAACTGTGTTCATAATTTATTTTTATAATTGCAATAAAAGTAGATATAGTCAGACTGATAATATGATAGGATAGGATTTGTATTTAATTGTTTTAATAAACAGGTGTGTATTGTACCATTAAATCATATATAAATGTCTATTACAAAATCCATAATTAGATGTTCCGTGAAATGTGATTGTCATTAAAGTTGATTTATATCTACGCTTCTAAGACACCGACCGCAATAAACAAACGTCGCGGACATATTTAGCAAATTCATGAGGCCGGATTTAATTAAACGAGATACTAGAATTCTTGCGATCTGGGTTTTATTACAGCAACTATTTGTAACATACTGAATTTACAAATAATGACATGGTTTCATTATTGTTGCTATATATGTTTTTGAAAAGCACTAATAGTAACTCATTAGGAAATGGGTCATGTGCAATGATTCACCCGATGAGTAGCTATGACGGTACAATGTAGTGTATCAGGTCGAGGGTTCTATGATAGATATAACACCGCGTAGTCTGGGTGGTTTAGTGGTTATGGTCTCTAAGGTGTGATCACTAGTCCCTAACCGCTGGGGTTCGAACCCCAACCGGAACCAGACAGATTTTAAATTTGAAGAAGCTGTCCATCTAGCTTACGGAAGGCCGGTGGTTCTATCCAGGTGCGAGCACGGGATCTTCATCCATCTTTACAGTTGGAAGACACCAAATTACCATGGCTGTTGGTGCGACGTTAAATCCCAGTGAAAAAATATCCACACGACTTATGACTCCTATCCATCCAACATTCAGTCAAATGAACAATAAGAAATATTTTCTTTGAACTTTGATAATAATGGTAAGATCCATCAAAGGAGAGTAATATATACCAGTATAGCCACAAACAGTGAAACCTCACTTTGCGACAACTGCAATATTAATATATTTAATGTATATACTGACCGGGTTGTGTGAGTAGTTGGTGAAGTTGTTACACGACAAAATCAACCACACGAAGCAAATTTAAAACCATAATATGAGTGTATCTATTCGAATATCAAGCGTCTTTTGGCATACATAGAAATCAACCTTTGCACGTCTTGTGGTATTATATGGCTTATTTATCAATGAGGTATCGTCGACTGGCGAAAATCGTAATTACGTAATAATAACGCGAGGTTTGTACAGACAAAACCAGCGGAATAACAATTTTAAGTGTTCAATTCTAAAAATATTCGCTTTAAAATAATCTGACGATAATTGTGAATTTAAGTTCACAAATAATATAAAAATCTACCATATATTACTGCGTCATACATCATTGCTACCCCTCGCCCCCCCCCCCCCCGAAACAGAAAGGAAAACCGCGCGTGCACACATACGTAGACCAATTAAACTAGCTTAATATTATATCATCGCTCTGAGCGCCACAACCGTTGTTTCAAACATACATTGTATGTTTATGTTACGTAAAATGTCAAATTTAGTGTTCTACATTCGAGACGATAATTATTCTGAGTAACATCTGAGAATAGCTGGGAGATAAAAGCACGAACAGCGCTTCTTAACATTTTGCTGTGTTTGTTTTCGAATCATTCACTTTGATGGAACTAGTTGTTTGTATAAATATTATTTATACGAATACATTTTATTTTGACGCATTTGTCGCTATTCGATGATTCAATATTGCATTGCATCTAATAATTTTATTTTAGTTAAATGATAATTCTTATGGGTACTGCGTACATTTTCATACTTGTCTGGTATATGTATTCAACCTTTTTTCATCTTTGTCATTGTTAATGTTATTGGCACTTTTTATGTAAGCGCTAAGATTTTATTAAGCTGAGGGGATTGTTCTACAGTCAAAGACAGTTATAGTGAACTCGGATATAAAGGAGTGTCAGATACCGTGAAGAATTACTTTTCCCGAACACGTCATCCCTTACTTCATTATCATGAACATAGTGAAATATGGGAATAATGAAGTATTTGTTCGGGTCCCAAAGGAATTCGCTAAAACCGTGTTCTACTGTATTAGGTTTCGTGCAGCTCATATAAAAATAATGCTACAGACACTCAAATCCGAAAGCCATATTTTACAGGGCGTAAATGACAGACTTATTTACTGCAAATGCAATCATAGAAGCAGTATTTATGTGGGCAGTAATTTATTAACTACAAATAAGCTTTCCAGGTTAATTAATTGTACTTCAGACGTTGCTCAGCATTTGTCTGGGAATACTATAATGGATATCATTGGATAACTAACTACAACTACTAATATATTTAATATCAATTGTGAAACCTTATCTATACGTAGACATATCTACAAGTAAGGCCCTCAAATTCTTAGCGAGAGAAATCTAGGATTGTGTTTTGTCGTTTGTCACGATTTTCGAACACGCTCACACAGTCTGTTAGCGAGTACTGTTCTCTAAAGGACACATTTAATGCGATGTACTTTTTAGGAGAGAAAAGAGGATTCACAGGCCAACATTAGAATCTATCCTTCTACATAAACCTAATGGCTGGTGATAATCCTTTGATAAACCGACTACCTTTAATTCACTGTTGGTCTTTGGGAATTTACATTGCAAAAGCATTGAAGGATACGGAGCATTACGGAACATCCTCCATCCCACTAAGTTTTCACAAATCTGACAACTACTATGATTCTATACTCACTTTCATTTGAAGCATGCATACTTTTCGTTCAAATTGCTAACTGAACACAACTAGTATTTTAGTCCTTATTACCAAGCCCGGTAGATTTTTAGCCGTACAAACCTTTTAAGCTGAAACCCGTTGATCGTTTAAAGGCAGTGCCCTTAGAATTGTTCATGGAGTGTTATGTCTGGACTGATAGAGCCATAATGGGTACGTTGGATTATGGATACGGTAATTATAGTTTATTGCCAATAATAAACGAAAATGCAATATATATGCATAAAGGCACACAGCCGTTGCTCACATATAGTCAACGTGGTCGGTAAATGTATACACAAAATATGAAATAGATTTAATCAGATACAAAGGTATACGAATTAAATAGAGAGTAAAATGAGATTCTAAAATTGCCACTTGCAATCTTACCGCACAGACAGCAAAGTGTGGTACAGTGCAAATTGACTTTTCTGTGAGCGATGTAGCTTCTTCATATATTTTCCAATCCTTCATTACAGAGTATACAGTTAAACTCATATAGAGAGCACCTCAATATTACGACCACCTTATTATAACGACCACTTATTTCCGGACCGGTTATGTAGTAAAAAAGTCCACCGCCCCAAAATCCACCGACTCCAAAACCCACCCAACACACACACATGAACATACAAAAAATGGTGACATAATATCTCCGAGAGTTTCCAACTTACAACGGTTGTTTTTTTAACTAGAATGGCTGTCTTAACTCAACCGTTACACCTGCCCTAGTAGACAGAAAAGTAATAAAGCTCCACACACACACACACACACACACACATATATATAGTATCGTGTACTTAACATTATTTGAGAAAAGGGTCTGAAAAACATGTAATCTAGGATTTTCAAATCTGAATGCAAGATCTGAAATGTAGGCATGTGCGTCAATATAATTTACATGGTACATGAATCTAAATCTAATCTAAATATGTCATTCTGTTTCGTTGCTTCAGGTGGCTAAAGTACGATTTTACTGTCTATCATCATATTAATTATCCCGATCGTCTCAGTGCTTGTAGCTCCTAGAATGAATTATTTCAAATGTCAGAATCAAACGAGTACATGTGCCTCACGGAGAAAACAATTATCTTTTAAACAAAACAAACAAATTTTATTTCATAATTATGTTCATTCTATTTTAGGCTTGAGAAATTATATTGCAATGGGAAAGACCATGATTTATTTGCACAAAGTTCACCTTTGTTTAATGCGTGATTCATGTAAGAGAATTATCATAAATATATAAACCGCATTAAAATATTTATATTTTTAAAGGTATGTATATAAATTCCTTACAAATTGATATCAGTGCGCTTCAGAGAGGTACGTAAGAAACTTTAGAAACGCATTGATAACAGCAACTGCCCTATAGAATCACACTTTTTTAAAAAAATATCTTCCATTCTTGCAGCACACACACTCCTTACCATTTATTACATTGTAAGTAGGCGAAACCTAAGTCTCTTCGGGGAACGAACTCAGTACAAGCATTGGATTAATTTGCTATAATTCGACAGGGTTATTAAATATCTTTGTCCTAAAATTTCTTGATTACATTAAATATTTATCATCGTCAATTAATGCAGAAAGCCATTTATCCTTCTTTACTGATTACCTCAGAAAACCGTAGGACATATCGCGTAAAAAATCCCCGACATAGAATGCAAATAGTTACTTACAACAGAAACCCAGCTATATATATATCATTGCACTAAACGAAAGCACCAACTTCAAACTAGTGAACGTAGGTCACCAAATTGTGCAATTCTTTATTTATTAAGCAACTTTGTTTTTTGTCTCCCCCGGAGACAGTGTCGGCCCTCAAAACTAATTTATTTCCTACCCCCTTGTAGAGACTGTGAGACTGTTTTGTGCTTATATGTTCGTATGGTTCTGTTAGGTGGGTTTTGGTTGGGAAAAGGTAGCATTTTTCAGTAGGTGGAATATTTTGTATGTGTTTTGTAAGAATCATTTTCTATTCTTTATTAAACAATGAGATTAATTTCATACGAAAAGTTTGATACAACGAACTACAAGTATTTGAACTGCGGATTACTCAAATTGTTTTTTTCGTCCATATAAAACATTGCACACATTACAGAATCGGAGACATGTTGTAATGGTATATTTATACGAATACACTACTTCGAATAATAGTATACGTGATTGATTTCATCATAAATGTGAAAATGTTATGCAATACAGCAATACACAGCACAAATTGTATCATAATATCATGAACTAACGCAATTAAGCCCTAAAACTTGCATAGAGGTACATCAGGCATTCTATCAGATCTACTAATAAAACAAAGTACATCGTTGAACAGCTGATAAGTACGTTGTATGAGTGAATAATACTCTGTAATACAGGAATTGCCAAGCGGTTAGTGAAACTACCAGTAGAGGTCAAAACATGACAGAATGACTTTGGAGCGTCGACAATATCGCTGTTAATAACATAGCATTTACATGGATATCACAGACACTGCCGAGAGGAATTAGCAATTACAAACAAACAGGCCCTCACAAGACATATTCACATCTGCTTGCACAAACCAGTACAGCTGAAAACGCTTATTTCCTCCTTTCATTTAATAAATTTGAAGCGAAGAGGGAGGGAACTATGGTTCACTGTGGTTCACTAATTTTTGTGGGGAATTTAATTTCGTGGATTTCGTAGGCCAGCTTTTCAACGAATTCAAAAAAAACCCCAAGAATATTGGTGATATCCGAAATTGTGTTACTTAATTACGCTAAATACAATTTCCGGTATGTTCCGAAACTGGAAAATAGCATGCTCCGACGATGTGATAATGTTTGAGTTAACGTCAGTTGGAAAAATATGTTCACCAAGTTCAGTAACATATCGGGTCTCAGTTTATGTTCATACCAAATTGAAAGAAATATGAAGCCCATTATGGACACGATGTACCTAAGAAAGGTGTGAGCACGAAAGATCCATTAAAAATTTGCTCCATTTTTGCACCACCATCAATGTACAAATGACATATGTCAAATTTTACACTTATTCATATTTTGGGGGCATATCTAACAATCTTAGCTGAAATATGTCATTGAAATGGGCCCCGTGTCTGCATATTTCTTTACTATCAGGCATTCATGAGACCATGTTATGATCTTCTTAATGTTGTACTGTTTATCTCCTGCAACTATTGTTGCGTTTGCTATAACATTTTAGGTTGTTGTCTAAATTTTATGCACTTTTGTCTACGCTTCGTGTTTTACGTTCTTTGTCATAAATTCTTTCGTTTGTGTTTCATTTGCAAATGTCGGTTGTCTGAAGTATTTACTCACGCACGCATAATAAAAATATCCTATAATTCTTAGATCTCAGTCATTTGGGTAATCCATTCGCTTAGTATTTCAATGGTGTCTTACACAAAAGCTAACTGGAACGCGTTTTTATGCTTTCGGGGCATAAGGCGTCGCGGTGAAAATTAAAGCAATATTTCCTTCATTTAGAAAAGAACTTTGTGTAGGAGGATCATCTCCGCCTAAATGAAAAAGACTTTCATTTTCTCGCGCAAGATTACAATTATTGAACGCGAATCTATTTTTATCATATTTCAAAAACAATGGAAACTTGTAATAGACGATTTGATGAGCCTTATTTTTTTCCAATTATGCACGCGCATCTTGCACTGCGATTATGATAATGCATTGTGTACTTACTGTCTCAACATAAGCTGACTTTCAGGGTTTAATTGAATTTAATGTACGATGCGTATGGACATTGTTTACAAAACACACTGATTTTCGGTCGTTTTGTGTAGTGCTACTTAAAACGTGGGCATACACCAAAGACGCTTACACTTACAGCGGGGTAATTGCATGTTGTTAAAACTCTGCGATATCAGTTTTATAATTCTGAGTTCTAAAATATCTAAAGAAGGTTCTAAAATATCTAAAGAAGGCTCTAAAATATTTAAAGAAGATTCTAAAATATCTAAAGAAGGTTCTAAAATATCTAAAGAAGGTTCTAAAATATCTAAAGAAGGTTCTAAAACATCTAAAGAAGGTTCTAAAATATCTAAAGAAGGTTCTAAAATATCTAAAGAAGGCTCTAAAATATCTAAAGAAGGTTCTAAAATATCTAAAGAAGGTTCTAAAATATCTAAAGAAGGCTCTAAAATATTTAAAGAAGGCTCTAAAATATTTAAAGAAGGTTCTAAAACATCTAAAGAAGGTTCTAAAATATCTAAAGAAGGCTCGTCTTTACATCTACCTCGTCTCTAATTTTCTCGGGATTGTTTGAGACTTATGTTTTCAGTATGACAAAACACGTGGCATCTCGATTTCTTTCTTATGGACAATATTACTTTATTCTGTTGCAATGTCTCTGGATAACACATGATTTAGGTCGCTGGACACATCTGTTGTTATGAAGATAATTAGATTCTACACATGATTTGGTTATATACGATTTTTGCTAGTATTAATGCATTCGTGTACTGGTCACGAAGATGTAAAATGTGCTGGCAATCTAACAGTTTATATCTTAAATAAAAAGGACGATGTTGAATCGTTTATAGTTAGAAGGTAGTGGCTATTTATTAAGTAAATTGACACAAGCATTTATAAACTACCTCGTGGATATGAGCTGTTTATAATTTATCACGTATTCCTGGCAGTCTCTTAGAATATCCGATGTCATTATTGGATTGATTTGGTCAGGAAAGACAGCATTATTATTTTTTTCTAAGAGTAAATGATTAATGCACCAATGATGATCAGTTTCCCCTTTTTTCACTGAACATTTCCTAATAACTATAATTAAAACGGCGGTCAGTCAACTTGATGCAACAAAACACAGGGTCACATATGTGAAATGGAAGTATTTTTTCTGGGGTTTAATATCGCTTCAACAGCTAGGGTCATTTGAGCACTTTTTCTGCATTAACGCAGGAAGAAGACCCCCCCTCGGCGTACACCTGAGTAGAACCACCGACCTTCTGTGAGTTATCTGGACAACTTCCTCAAATGTACGTGAAATTTGGTTCCAGGTGGAGTTCCGAACTCACAGCGGTTAAGTGGACAGTGGTTACTTGTCAGAGACCATTGAGGCCACTAGAAATGTCCTCAAAACAGTTTACTTCGTATTTTTTATCATTGGAGTATAACGTCGTACCAACATCTAGGGTCATTTGGCGACTTTTCAGGTGGAGGAAAACCCCAGGCTTATACCTTGATAGAACCACCGACCTTCCATGGCCGAGTGGTTATGGTATTTGAATTATAATCACTAGCTTTACGCTGTCGTGAGTTCGAATCCCATCTGAATTACAGTTTACTTCATGTATTCATTTCATAATTCGATGACACGATGCAAAAGGTGTTTCATAAACGACGAATCTTGGTTACCTAACTCAGAAATATCTATTCTGTATCAAAAATAACGCAATCATTCGTTGAATGTGTTTGCATTAATTCGTCATGTGTTACGTATATAAATATGTAGATTATGTATAGTGTTTTATAATGCGATGTCAGAAGTTTATGGAAAGTCAGATTTCCTTGTTCGTAGTGTATATATCAAATAAGCATAATTAAGTGAAGAAACTATCTAAGACATGCACTGAATCTTTATGTTACATAGATAAGAAAAGGATTCCCAAGAAAAAAATACACAATAATTACAAAAAAATCCCATCTACCACTAAAATACTACCTTCTCCCAAATCCCCAACCTCAATTTCCATCCAACACATAGGAATATGAAAAATATAGATGACAAAACGCAGTCTCCAGGAGGGTACAGCAATGGAACGGTCTGTAACAAAGCTACACGGGAGATGGTACACACGACGAACAGATTTTGACAGGGAACCATACTAAGCGACATGTTCATTGTCACTTTTATTTAAACTATATTAATGATACCTTCCCATTGTTTGCTTTTAAATTAATAAAAGTTTTAGTGTAATGTAGGTTGGTATTCATTGTGTTAGAATGTCACTAATCATAAAAATCAGTTTCATGTTCAAAAGACGATTTTTAAAATCACATGAAATGGAATGAAATTATGAACGAAGCTTTTCAAAACTTTTGATTTCATAGTTTCTGACTCTTTTATATCGGATGCAATTATTTTATCTACCATCGAACTCAATGCAGTATTAAACAAACTTGTTACCTATAAGACAAGACAAGCTAATGCGCGCAGAAAATGAGTGATATCTAATTGTCTGATACTCTACGGGATATTTTACGACCAGCGACCGATTATAAAAGTTTGCAGACGATCTGATGGATATACAACAGTTGTGCAGACGAAATGGTAGTATCGTATCTAAATACAAGCACAGATCTTATTAAAACGTTACCAGTTATAATTTCCCGACGGATCGACGGTTCAAACGCGAGAAGTCCCATAAATGAAAATTGCAAGACAAACATTCGAAAAGCCATGCTAAGTGACGTCAAAGACTTCAAAATTATCATAAATAATACAAACGTAGGTTGTGTTTTGATCTCTATTGTTTATATATTCATAAGTGTTAGATCGGGTTTGGGAAGGTGGGATATTTTGTACTTTTTTTTGTCTAGGAATTCTTTGAAATTCATTATCTATATTCATTCTAATCTTAACCAAGTTCTTAACAAAAGTGCTCTTAACAAATTCAAATTTTATTTGAGGAAAATATTTCCATGGGAACATAAGTCATTATGTTTTCTAGATGCCCTAAGGATTTCGCCAGTTTCTGTATTTGGAATACTTAGGATTTAGCAACAGATAGATTCAATCTTAATATCAAATGATACTTCAGGGTTGAATAACAATTTGGTTCTGGAAAATATATTCACATAACCGGAAAATGGAAATATTGTGACTTATTTGATACTTACGTACGGAGCCCCTGAAGTGACATTCTACACTTATATTTCAACTTGTAGCATTCTTATTTTTATTTCGTTTTTACGAAATAACATTAAATAAAACAGTAAACGAAACACTACCTAGTAATTACGAAGTACTAATTCCTATTACGATGGTATTTCGTAAAAACGAAATAAAATAGAGTGCCACGAGTTAAGATATAAGTGTAGAATGTCATTTTAGGGGCTCCGTACTTTCGTGTACTTTGTATAATTAGAGTTTATTTAAAAGATTCTTGGAATTAACTAACATAAGCATGTTGAACGTAGCATAGAAATTTTTCGCCGAAGGTGTCATAAGATCGATTTGTGTTACCAGGATACTGTTTACATAGCAATGGCGCTGTTTGGAATGCTTTTGCAGTTATTGTTAACTTTAATATTAATGAATATAAATCGAGTGTGTAGTTTTTTCTCGTTTCCGATAAATAAACTTGTTCATATTGCATGCAATCGCAGAAATAACAAAACAATAATTCTAGAAAATAATACCTAAATGTAATAGAGTTTAACAATTAAACCAAAAATTGTAATTTTAATATTTTTCGGAAATGAGACCCAACTTCCTTTTCTGGCTACATTCTGGTTACCAGCTCTCTAGCCACTTCCGTGTTTTTATAGATTTGCTCCGAAATTTTAAAGATGATTTAATTTTACAACCTGAAAGTTTATTCTTGCAATAGATTTCTATGCTA
This sequence comes from Lutraria rhynchaena, assembly GCA_008271625.1. Taxonomy (NCBI): domain Eukaryota; kingdom Metazoa; phylum Mollusca; class Bivalvia; order Venerida; family Mactridae; genus Lutraria; species Lutraria rhynchaena. The sequence continues at coordinate 1,749,099 of VIBL01000004.1, read as the reverse complement.
CAAGATCTTCACGTTGTAATGAAACACACTTATTTTTAACATAATTAAGTTATCCAGATTCAAATCCTGGCGAAGATGTAAGGAGAAATCCGAATGTAAAATGTACAATTTTGATATTACATTGAATCATCTTATGAGTCACATTCTGTATAATTTTATTTTGCGATTAAAAACTAAAAAAATCTTTTAAAAAAGATTAATTTTAAGGATACTGATGTATCAAATTGCAGTAAATACAACAAGACCAGTTTTACAGACTTAACGTCTAATGGATAACATGTGTTTCAAAAATAGTGTGTAGACGTGAATAAAATACGCCGATAATAAAGATACTCAAGTAAGTGTCATTCAGAACAAATTAACATAAACAGTTAAAAAAATATACTAATCCAGTTTGAAAATATTCCTTCAACATCTCATACAAATGAGTTAAGTTTATTTCCGGGTTATCATAACAGAATTTAGTATATTTGGCGCTTATCTTTTTAAAGGATTCTCCGAAAACAATTGACAATTGGAGTCTCCGGTTGGCTTAAAATATTGAGCAAACACTAAACACGAATAATTGCTCCGATAGTGACGCAAACAATATCATTCTTTAATACAACTATATAACATTTCAACATTAAAACAAATTGTTTTCAATCGCTCACAGGCTCATTCAATGTGCCTTTAACTGCCTACTAAGATGATTCTGTGTCCTTGTTAGTGGTTAAAGGCTATTTTACGTGTTAGCGTAGGCTGAATGGAATATAAAACTTTATGTTTTTGCTGAAAATCTTTATGAACAAATGAACACACAATGTTTTCTATTCAGTTGCCGGTATTTCAACTAAGTATGAAAATAAAAATCAAGTGTTTTATGAATGTAAACCTGAAAATGCATATAGGACTTATATAAACAATAATCAAACTAGCGAAGTTGTCTTTGAGACGATAGAGCATTCTAGGATAGAGTAAATCGCATTATTAATGATAATTTTAGTATAGTGAAAAAAAAGTAAAACGATATTATATTTCCTGGTAAATTTGTCAGTCTAAATCAGTATTGGACGAAGAATATATCATCTGACAATACTCTTTAACAATGCTGTCGTATTGTCGTGCCGTGTCATATTCTTATCTAATGCATTGGCAATTCATTTAATACACTGTATTAACAGCGCTGATGTGTAAAGACAATTTCAATTTCATTTTATTTTAGACTACAAATTGAAATATGTGTATAATTATGTTCCTAAGAAGTTTCCAAACTGGATTATGACACATAGATGTTGTCCCACAATACTTCGATAATATCAATTATGAGCTAAATGTGAATATATTGTATGACTATTAATCAGTGATTCAATAGATTCTATATAACTTCTAGATAATATGCAATGTGGGATCAACCAGCTCCTTGTATGTATTTCCTTCTCCAGCCCTCACCAAGCACGCCTAACTCATCCCAGAATTGGATAAAATACAGTTCATCTTTGCAAGGACTAAACAAATTTACGCTTATAAAAATATGACATTCCCGGAGAGTGGAATACAAAATGCGTTATATATTTGCATATATCTGTATGTGCACATTGACGCATGTCATAGAATAACCATTAATTAAATTCCATTCAATGGAACTGTCAAATGCAGACTTGCAGTAACATGCGAACGATGCTTCATATCTCCAGCTGCAAGCCAACAACTGTTGTATGTTTATTCCAGCATCGAGTGAAGTGACACAACTCACTTTCTGTAATCTCCAAATCCATCTGTTTTGTATTTCAATTCTTATATGTCTTATCATTTTAAATGACAACTCTGTTGGCAGATATGCAGATAGATGCAATTGAAGGGATGAGCGCGCAAGATGGATCTATCTCCATTTTGACAAAGAAAGAAATAGACCCGTCTAGCCCTCATCCTTTCATTTTGTCGGCATTGATAATTCATTCAGGACTATGATATTATATTCCGCTGTAATCATGGTGTGCAAGGCAATGTATGCATTACGTGCCTAAAGTAATAATGTGCAGTAGTGTAATATATGTGGTGTGTGGCTCGCATTAAAACACCAATAGAAATAATGTCATGATTACAAGTTTCCGCTTCAAAGTGCGTATTACGTGATTAAATCATCAATGGAAGTTTTAGAGACGTAACTTTTTGGGGACTTTAATGAGATTCATCAGCGAACTCAGCAAATATTTTACTGAAATCTCGAGATATGGGGATCAAAACATTGCCATCGATCTATTAATCAATTAGTAACAATTACATTGAGCCATTCCGCCATGCGGAAGTCATTAGTTTTGGTTATTCATGGTCTAGTGTGTTGGGAGAGGATGGGGGTTGTTGTAGGGAAGATAGTATTTCGGGAAAGGTGGGATTTTTGCATGTGTTTTTTTTTTTCTTCAATGAATCACTTTATTATCTATATTTATTGAATAACATAAGTGTCGCATATATCAAAACAGTTGGCAAAATAAACTTCATGAACTACATTCGCACGACATAACGTGATAAGATTAAACGAAAACAACTAAAAAAACTCTATATACATGTACAGTAAATCACGGTTATAATGTACTCTGATAAACCGAAGAATCGGATACAGAAAATTATTCATTTTCGTCGAACGCGCACTTGATTATTAATTAGGTACAGGCATAGTGAAATGTGGATATAATGAAAAAATTATTCTGAACCATCCAACTACATACTTTTTTTATTGCCAAATGTACTATTTTGTGGCCAATATGTACAAATGTTCTGATATTGCGGTAACAATAATCTCATCACATTTGTCCGTCATGTAAAATTGATCACATTAGGACTATCATAACTACGAAACAACAATGGCATGGTGTATGTTATGAATTATTCAACGACTTGTTATAATAATGTAGGAGTATGTTGTAAAAAATGGTTTATTATATTAATGGTGTCCCTGCTTTCAAGCGTGTACTTAGCAAGAATATTGTTGTGCCAAATTCAATCGTCGTAAATTTATTTTCAAAGAGAAAATAAGAAACATACAAAAAACGGATAACTGTCACATAAGCTGATCTGCGGCCATAAGAAATAGATCTTCACTGTTGTATGCGCTACCATCAAAATTGTCCAATTGAAAATACACAAACATCTATAAATATAAAGAAAATACCACCGTCCCCAAAATACAAGGCCCAAAATCAACTAACTCCAAACCCACCAACATACAGAAACATACAAACATGTGGACAAAACATAATCATCCAATAGGTGTCACCATGTGTAGGTACAGCAGAGTCACATTGGGTCGACAATAGACCTACAGTAAAACTTCCATAATGAGGGACCCGAAAGAATCGGTCGTAATGAGGTGGTCTCATCAAATTAAATCATATTGGAATTATTGGAAGCCAGACCGAAAATAAGTGATCGTTACAACAAAGTGGTCGTAATTTAGAGGTAGTTACTATTTGAAGTCTTACTGTAGTTAATCAAGCCCAACCACACATATTCTAACTATCATTAAAAGTGCCTGCGCTTGCAGACTTTTGTGGTTTTTTTTGGGGGGGGGGCATCTCGGTGACTACACTTGTTCAATGCCTTGTAAATTGTGTTTTTATGTAAATGCTTAGAGCCTAGCTGATTGTTTGGTTGATTATGTTGACGATGCTGGTGTGTGTTTCGTTGATTGATTCGTGGGTTTCTTTGTTGCGTTAGTCTAGTTAAAGACATAGGCGCTCGGTTTCTTTGATTCTTATTCCAGTACAAGCGTTATTTTTTAATCTTAACTCATCAAGCAACGCAAATCTGTCAAAAGGTATTCATGCCGCGACTGTGCGTTTAAGATAAACGTAAAGATAAGTGACTCCCCATGTTTTCAATTGACTCCGCTAAACAACAGTACTACAGCAAGAGTGAGGTTCCCGAAAAGCGCACGCATTTCAGAAGGCATGCCGGGACCCACGCTGGATGTCGTCACTTCCGGATATAAAAATCACGGAAGCCGAGTACTTACGATCAAAGACTTCCTGGTGAATTCCTGATTCTGTATATTTGGCAAAGTTTTGTAGCCGGTACGCATTTTAATTAGGACAAAATGACTGAAATGTAAATAGATGGATTTTTTTATAATTTTATGGAAAACTGTTTTTATTTTCTAATTACTAAGCAGTAGCTTTTCCATTCCAAATACCAATAAGATTGTCGTTAGTTAGCGGTATAAATAATGTTTATGTTGAAACACAATTATCAGTCCTCCTCACTTCAGCATTGTTTTAAGACAGTGCAGTTCATTTTCATAGTTTTGTTGTTTGTAATCAATTTAAATCACAAAAAGATTAGGAAAAAATTATGTACTTTTGATAAATTTAAATCAAAAATAGATTAGAAAAGAACCCTGTATTTTTTAAAAATGTTCAGGAGCCTTTGAATACGCTGGAGTTGATCTTTAACCACATTGAAATAATTTCTGTTGAAGATATGTAATAAAACTCTTCAACGTGGTAATAATTATTAATTGTACTAAAAGTAGAATATACTCTTATGAATCTTACTTGTTTATCTGATTAAATTGTGTGTCATTGGAATATATTCACGACTCTGATTTATAATTCCAGTTATTCTACACCTACGAATTAAGGATAAGAATCATGTTCATACAAACTAACATGAATCGAGGATTGTACAAAATATACATACAGTAAAACCTCGTTATCTCGAGGAGTCATTGAAACAGACTAAATGCTGGAAATAAACGTAGTGCTCGTAAACACGAGGAATTTGTTCGTTTGTTGAAAATTATACACAACTATTGACTAAAACAATTGACGAGACTTTCAAAAATCCCCGAGACAAGTGGGGTGCTCGTAATATCGATGCTCGTAATAACAAAGTTTTACTGTATTATATAAGTCATAAGTCATTATATACTCTGGCTATACTCTAACAAGTAATGAACTACACATATATATATATACGAGTGTAATTTTACCACGCACTAACATTTCATTGACATGATATCCGTATTTCAGCACAAGGCTTTATTTTCTGAAAAAAAAACAACATTTACAAGCTTGATTAATGGGAAAGGCCTGACAGATTCTAAGTACAGCAAAACCTTCTTATGTGAGGTTTATTAAGATTTTTTTTGCTTTCAACTGTGTACTTCGAAATGGAACGAAAAAGCCTACGATTGGCGACAAAGCATTAATGACACAATGCCAATTAGACAGAATACGAATGAGATGTAAAAACAGATGCCACAAAGACGTAATGACGACATATTCAGTAAGCTTTACAGACGCCATTTAACATAATAAAATTTGTCTTTCGTTCGTGTATTTATTGTAACTATATGATTGGTACCTGTGATATCAATATGTGTGTTCATCAACTCAGTTTGAGCGAGTTTACCACTGTCTAAAGCCAATGACAACAGTTTTCAGAAATGCGAAACAGTTCATTTTGAGTTTACCGCTGCACTAAAGCCAGTGCCAACAGTTTTCAGGAATGTGAAACAGTTCATTTTGAGTTTATCGCTGCACTAAAGCCAGTGACAACAGTTTTCAGAAATGCGAAACAGTTCATTTTGAGTTTACCGCTGCACTAAAGCCAGTGACAACAGTTTTCAGGAACGTGAAGCGGTAACACGATGAGGGCCATATCAGTAAAGTAGCTCTCCTTTGTTCAATGCATGCCTGATTATTTCTTGTTTTCTCCGATGATGAGGTTATTATGTCACTATCTGACTATCAAATTACATCAGCTTTATTGGATATGAACGCTGTATTATAACATGATTACATGCTGGTATAGTTTGTAATTGTCACTGACGATGATAGTGAATAGCATTTTTGATGCTAGTGGATGTTTTTTAGATATTTGTAAAATGTTTACCCTCCCTTGATGAATTATGACAATTACTTTAATTATTGTGCTAACATGGTCATATAGCGTACGGTCACATGATTGAGGCATCAATACTTTTAGGTTTGATCTCGTTTCGACTTACTTCTGTCTTCAATTACTATTACTAAAATTATATTTCAATTAAACAGGTCATATTTCTCAATAATTACAGCTATTGTAATTAAAAATAAGTTGTAGATGGAACATTTGGAGAAGTAATATTCAAATATACGTATGTTTGAATTCGCATCATTAAAATACAATTATATTTGTGATAGCAACAGATTCGTTTATTTAATTATGATCTAGATACGCGTCGTTTTTATAATTACAAAAATCGTTAGTAAATGTATAACATACAAACATAATCAGGTGTTCCGTGAAAATGTGACTGTCATTAAAAGTGATTTATGTCTACAATACGAAGACAAGTCCAGTAATAAGAACGGAGCTCAGATATAGTTAACATAATTATTTTCTTGTGACTGGGTTTAATTAAATGAGACATTACAATATCCTAGTCTTTGATTAATTATAGGGCATCACATACTTTATTGTACATACACTGACATAGTTTAATTATTGTATCCAATTACGTCTTATAAGTGCGCGCGATGATTTACCGCGAGTTCTCGGGATATGAAATATGCCCAAGGTTACTGTCAGGATTCGGAATAAAATGTTCACTTTGACATCATTAAACGAACTTACACACACCAATAGGAAGCGGGTGCATAAGTAGGTCTTTGTGTTAAATTAATGAACTTCCTGTGTATCTGTATTTGAATCCAAAAAATCGAACTTGCAAAACGGATACCCAGCTATGTTGAGATTTAGACGTTCCAAATCTGGCAAAAATAATAAAATCACCATCCATGTCGTGTCAGAAAACTGCACAAAATTTCACAATACAACACACGTATTGCATACAAACCAAAATGTCGATTTTCCTCCATATGTGGAGAAATTGTCGGCTCCTTGTGGAAGGGTAAGTTAGTATTGGTTAGTATACAGTCCAGGAAAACTGGTTAGGTGAACCGACCGCCGAACATAACTGAAAAATTGTTGAAAGAAGACTTTAAACCCAGTGAAAAAATATTGATGATGGAATACTCCAACAGCAAACGTAAGCTGAATCCCTTCGTTCATTTGAAATAACGGCATAAAATCGTTTATTATCTCGGTTTATCATTTTTCAATTAGTTTATGATAGTATATTATAGCCCTTGAGGCTCATATGATTTTTGACAGCGGAGCAATAAAAAACGCGTATACTATCAGCATAATTTAGCGGTTGCACACAGTAGAAAACACGTGGACGTTTTCAATCACAACAAATAAAGGTTGACAGCCATTTTATCAAACTGTTCCTTCCGTATATTTAACAGGCACTAACATGACACGAAATCAGTGCTTATACCTTTGACGCAATTATGTGATGTGTCTAAAAGGTTGACTGGAGTTTAAGTACGCGGCTTTACCATGATGACACGATAAAATGCATGTATACATCAGCCAACATTACGCCTGACCAGAACATTTTTCGCGCTATTCAACGATGCTCTAAGTATACTACCCAACTTTATAATCGGTTTCCTTTGTCTATTTCAGGCCTTTATTAAAATGACTGCCAATCTTTAAGACCTTACAGATGAAATGTAAGAATTACTTTATTTCTATGACGTATAGTTTATTAGTTCATGACCTAAAACTTGATGTCAGTACTGCAAATCCTTGATAATGCGACCAACTTCGGGACCGGAAATCAATTGTAATATTGAGGTGGTCGCAATTTGACGTTTTATTCATTTTTGGGAACATACGTATACTCTGGACGTCTGGAAGCGATATATCATCACATATGTTTACACAAATAAAACTGATGTATCCTTTAAAGTGGTGTAGCACTGTTAGACCATATTAGTTTCGGATCATATTTGTCACAGACGTTACAAATGTGATCAGATATGCCTTGTAAATCAAGCATATATGTAACATATTTTATGACAAATGCGATCGATGCCGATTTTTAAATTTACTTATTTTGCATATGATCATATTCGCAACAGATTTGTTACAAACTCAATCAGAATGTGACCTTACATAGCACCTCTTTGTAGGCATGCAAAACCATTGTTCAGACAATTGACGATTGTTTTATCAAGGGGATAATGGGATATTGTTATCCTGAAAGCATTCACATTTCTCAGTCTTGTGTTCATATAGTGAAGAAAAACAATACCAGGGAGAAACTTCAAAACGTGAAATGCATGTCGCATTTCCCGGAAATCCGTTCTATTTTTTCTCTGCAACAACCTGTCTTGTTGTAATCCTGTAACCGGAAGACATCGAACACCAGTCCTGAAACTATAAGTTTCGTTCAATCATCAGGTCTATAAACAAATATTTCACAAAGCAGCTGTTGGGGCGTGAGACTAAAACCGCCTTTAGACTTCGATAAATTTGAACATTATGCATTTAAATGATAAATGATACAGTCTGGACGATTGACATTACAGTTATTTTATGTTAATATGAACATTAATAGAACCAAGTTGTTACAGACAAACAATGCTTATTAAATAAGATCCCTGTGCGATTTTGAAAAACGACTAGTGATGTAGACTCAGCATCTGTTTAGTTGAAATAAGCCAGCAGTAATTAGCTACACCAGTTCTTTTCACTGGGGTTTAAAGTCGCCCCAACAGTCGGGGTCATTTGGCGACTTTATCACCTTTAACGATGAAGGAAATCCCCAGGCGTACACCAGCGTAGAACCATCGACCTTCCGTAAGCTAGCTGGACAACTTTCTAATTTATAAAATCCGTCTGGTCCCGATAGGGATTCTATCTCATAGCAGTGATGGGCTAGTCGTTATACGTCAGAAACTGCAGCAACTCGACTACGGTGGTACCAGGATTTTGTTTACAATACAATATACGAAAAGTACCATATTAAACTATGGAGAATAGTTCCACACGAACGTTTTATAAGACGGCGAATATTCGTTGAATATTTCGCGAAGTATATTCTTTCTTCATAACGCGCCAACTCAGTGGTAACGAGTCGGTTCACTACATTAAACATCAAAGTATTTCCAATAAGGAAAAAGTGTTTTTTGTCCAATAGTAATGTACATGTAAATGAAGACAGACAGAACCGTAAACTTACAGGATTCTATTCCTATACAAAGCAAAGAAAAACCTAAATAATTTTAACAACCTTCTGGACCATCGGGGCGAAAGCCATGCTCTGTCAAAATCTTGTGAGAGTCCCATAAAAAAGAAGTGAATGTGTTTGTTATCTTTATCATACTTGACTCATATCATTTCTGTCATAATCACAACCATATTCGTTATCTATCATCCTACATCGCTATCTGACGTCCGATCAAAAAGAAAACAAAGACGATTGTTATGATACAGCATTAATTCATTTTTAAAAAGGGATACGAATATTGGCTCTTGATGAACAATATTAACTGATTCTATTCCTTCAATGTCATATTCCTATCACTGTAATTGAACTTGTCAGTCGAGAGTTTCGATTAGATTTCGTAAGACTCAATACAGTCGAACCTATCTAATCTGAACCTTTTCAATCCGAATCCTCTCTAAACCGTAAACGAGAACTGGTCCAGATTTTTGTATTATGTATTTAATGCTAAATACTTTTGAATCCGGAACCTTTGTAGTCCGAAAACCTCTCCAATGCGAACATTTCTGTCTGTCCGAGTAAGTTTGAATTAGAAAGGTTCTATCGTATTATTTTTCTAAAGTTATTGATTACTTACGTAAACAGAAGCAGTAGAGAGGAAACTTTCCGCGATAAATTATTTCATATTTCCACGTAATTATTTATATAATTATCACCACTCTTTACCACAACGAAATGTTTCTCTATTATAATGAGGACATTGAATATATTTTAAAATACTTGCGAATGTTATAATCTGGAAGTTATTTCATATTTTTATCGTCTATCATATTACTATATCTCATTCAATTTCTTCGGAAATGAATATTACTATAAATCGGATCGTTATAACACCGTATTCAAGGGCATTGTCACAAATATCAGTAGCTTCATATCCGACTGAATTAGGATTCAATTCCATTATGGCGATTTGCTTTAAGTTTTCTTATCTGAGTAACGGTCAACTGATTTTTCTATTCAAGGGCTTTGGTACAAGTTCAAGTGTCCTTGGCGTAGCAAGAGCGTGTATATGAAAGCTGATATACATTCAATTGAGAGAAGTCTTTTTCTCACTGGAATTTAATGTCGCACCTACAGACAGGGTCATTTGGCGACTCTCCAGCTTCAGTAGTGAAGAGAGACCACATGCTTGCACCTGGGTAGAACCATCGACCATACGTAAGCTAGCTGGACAGCATGGACCATATTTAAAATTTGGTGCCGTTTGGGATTCGAACTCAGCGATGAGGGGCTAGTGATTACAAGTCAGAGACCATAACCAAAAGACCATGAATAGAATAAAATAAGAAATATCACCTTTAAACGGCTTTGATGTATAAAGCTAGATTGTACATAAGTAAACATTTCAATTATTGTATTCTTGATTTCATGCTAAGCATTCTGATCTTTTTTTTATATAGAAGTATGCTGTTTTCAATCAACACTATGAACAGAGCATTATATTTACATGTTCAGTATATGTAAACATTGTCTGGATCTAAAGTTGAATTATGTATACACAACTGTCATAGCTGACATTACTGATGTAATAAAACAAACAGCACATTTATATTTAGCCAGATTAATTCGACTGTGTCTGACGAAAGAAACGGAATTGATGGCAACTTGCATCACGATTTCTCGAATAGAAACACGATGTCTCATTATTGTTGTTAATTGTTGTATCGACACGCCATTCAGGGTTTGGCAATGATGTATCTCTTGCAATAGGTGACAGTTAATGAAACTCACGTTCGTGTTCATTTTTAGCATTCAATAAAATAAAGTTCTTAAGACAGTTATACGTAATTAAAACACCAAGACACTCCAAATCTTGAACGTCATCATAGTTTGAGCTGAATTCTTAATTTAAACCACATTGCGAGCTAATTAACACTTTCTACTGGTATTACTAATTAAATATGTGACAATGACAAAATATGAACGATTTTTCGAAGAAAAAATAGGAACTTCCAAATACTGGCATCTCAACTTACTATTCAACTAGACAAAACAAGCAAATTTTTTTCACTGGGTTTTAACACCGTTTTTCATTATCTTTTTTCAGTCATATACGGCGTTCGATTCACCTTACCAGTTTTCTTGGACTGTATACTAACCAATACTAACTTACCCTTCCACCAGGAATTTCCGGCAATTTCTCCACATATGGAAGAAAATCGACATTTTTGTCAAATTTTCATTGCAGAAAACAAGACACTAAAACCATAGCGTGACATAAAGCGCCAAAAATATGCAACATTTAAATTTGATTTTGAAATCAAACAAAAACCAAAACAATACAGACAAGAAAAGGATTCCTAGAGAAAAACACGCAGAAAATTTCACCTTTGCCAAAATACTTCCTCCCCAAACTCCTCCAACACAAAACCCACCAACCCGAAACCCACTAAACACGAAAAAAGGAAGGCACATTGTCTGTGTTAAATTATATGCTAACGTAATAAAAGTGACACCTTGCTTTGAGAAATATGCGTGTAATTAATTAATTCGTAACTCTGTTCAGTTGAATGTCACAAATCACATTATCGTTGAGAAATTAGCGCATTTCATTTCATTATCCGACACACATTTTCACTCATTATTAAGCGCACGTCCTTTCAAAGAGCCAAAAAATTGCCAAAATGAATTTAAACAGGCTCTGTTAAAACACGACATAGTGCTGGATGAATGGCTAACTGTTGTAAAATTATGCTAATTAACAGCAATTCGTACAATCGTAATTCGTTAAATGTATTTTATTCAAGGTTCCGTTTTAATAACATCGTTAAAAGTAGCATGGTTTTGCTTTTTGGATGCTGTTTATAATTAGAAAGTTAGCATGTTCACCAATCTGTTTATTATCTTGCTAAAGACCATTTCAAGGCGGTACTGTCTTCACTTTTTCAGTTTTTGTTTACAGCGACAAATGTACTACTTTTGCTGCGTTTTGGTACCTTATTTCTTATCTATAAAAACAGAATAGGGTAATTTACTATAATCGTTTTTTATCTCTCAAACATCAACATTTTGAACAAGTACCAACTCCGTTAAAACAAAAAATATCCTTACATATATTCTTTAACTGGTCCCCGTTCCATGTTGCAGTGCACCGAAGGAACGTTGTCTCTGTACAACCAGTCAGCGGGAACCAGGTTAATATCGTCGTAAAAATAGAATGTGTCGCAAACTCTCAATAAGAAATAAAACCAGAAAAGAACCCTTTATTCATGAAATTTTTATTCAATATTCTATTCTTAGCTCTTATACTGGGCTGAACGGCAATTCCAAGCATTTTTGGAAATACTTGTATATATATATATCGGTCACCCCTGACTACTACGCATAATTTAGTTGCATGGTTCGCATAACAATGTCATTCTGATTTTAGTTTGAAGAATAAAACGTGCAGCCACTGTAAATCACAGACGCAGTTATTTAACACATATCCAACTAGATTATTACGTTTCATGGATCAAATGTATCCAGCAGATGTCTTGATGAAAGAGATTTATAGCCTACGCACCTTTCAGACGTAATTAATCTTAAAATGCTACCGTAGATATCAATGCAGAATTACCTGGACAAAGAGCGCCAAATCGCAACTAAATATGTTCATTTCTGGGCAGAGTTACTAGACTCGGTCTGTGAAAAACTACAAACGGTTTGGACCAGACTAAACTGTTCGATATATCAGATTGGCGTAGGCATAATTTTAATCGTGGAGAATGAAATAATATCTGAAGGTTTTTTTCGAAGGCATGTTAAAAAAAGTTTAAAATAATGTCCAAATTCTAGGTAAATCTGAGATGCAATAGTTTTCGAACATTTATTCGTTTGTATTTTATTAGATGTAAAATTAAATAAAATGCTTTTATAGTTCTTGATATTAGTTTTTAGTTCTAGATTTTAAGCCAATCATTACTTCAAAGTGACCACAAAGTTACTTACATCATTCAAGTTAAATACATTATCTCGACGTAGCATTGGTCAAATTGGAAAGCGCACAAATCTCTGTAACTCAGCAGTACGTTTCCTTTATCCAATATTGCTAAACCTAACACGCTTATTTGTTAGGCTATTCGAACGGAAAATAGTCTGACAGACTGTTTGGGTGTTCAAAACTATCATTACAGAATGATAATAGTGTGGAAATGACAAGTTCACATATCATCCGCTAGAATGATAAACAACAATGTCTCGTCGGCTCATCTCTTACAATATGTTACTGTCAGACTGCATTATCAATCGATGCAAACATTTGTGCAAAAATCGCAGAAAAAGTGCAAAAAAGATTTGTGTCGACTAACACGATTTATTGCCCTTTGTTCTTCCGTTGATCGCAAAGAACTACAGGTAGATCCATTTTTTTTTGTTTCTCATTCGTTCACGTATTCCTGATAAATGATATTTCAGAAGTTGATGAATCGCTAAGCGAGACAGTCTTATTTTTTATGAAAGATTTTTAAGTGATTAATATGTTCATTTTGAAAAAATGGCGGCACAGTTAGTCGAAAACTGAGACACACATTGGAGCATGCAAATATCTTCAGAAAAGTGTAATGGTCACGAATCACTTTAATCAGTCTCATTGATTGATGGACCTATATTGGACCTACTGAAATGAATATAAAAAGCGACATTATTATCACTTTTGACAAATTAAGAAGTTCTATTCCAGACGATGTAGTTGTTCACTCAATTTTGCAATTTGGAAAATCAGTTATCGCTATCCATATTTGTGGATCAACTAGGAACTTGCTATTTCAGCTGGTGAAGTCAAACCGAAGACCTCGACAGGAGCTTGGTGTCATGTTGGTTCAAAAGTGGAACGATGTACAACAAAGAACCATAGTAGTACATATTGCTATAGATAGTATTACCGACGCTCAATCAAATTATTGCTTATATATTTTACTGAGAAGTCAGTGACGAGAGCGTTGTTGCAAAACAAGTGTTCAAAATTATATTACACGTGCACCATATTTATTGAAAATGCTCAATACAACTTGTCGGAGCTTTGGGCAGGTGCATAATTATTATCCTCGCAACAAGTCATTATAACTGAATTACCATCATCCATCACTACCTTAAGGCTTTTCCACGCACGATAAGTGTGACTTAATATTATAGTAAGTGTTGCAGCCAATGGCTAAGAAGTGTTCTCTTATCGTTCTGCGTGTTTTTGGCTGTATTTAGTGTCCCCCAATAGTGAGTCTGACCTTTGAGATATCGCCTTCAGTGCGAAATTCACCACCAATAGGAACACTTGTGCCAAGTTTGGGATATGCCTGTAACTTGTTAATATTTAAACCAGCAAACTATGAGAAAACTATCATAGGAAGAGATATTGTGATCGGAAAAGGCAAGCTGAATTTAAATAATGGAATTCAGAACGATACACACACCAGCTATAAAACACTTGCATGTTAAATACGTTGCGAACATTATGTCATATTTAAATAACTTTACTAAACCCAGCAGATATTGTAAAGCATCATGGGAACGGTAGCATATTCGGGTCAAAGCGGGGCAAACATTTTGAGACATGTTTAAGAGGGGTTTTCTTGCGTATTATGTTCAATACTCATAATACTTAAATGGGGCCATACTTAAAATGCCTGAGGTTACAGGACCCACACTTTTAGCAGAGGAATGATCGGTGGGCATTTTCCTGACATGCTACTGAAAACAAAAAAGGCAATAACAAAGAATGAAACTTTTTGTGTCAAAATTGCTAAAATGATTTTGGCGTCTAGAGATTATTTTTATGTAGTTGGTCGCATTTTTAAGGATGTCCTGGTGCGAGTAGTTTTCTCTGTTTCGCACGAATTGCGAGTTTTCTGTTTGTCTTGAAGCACAAGTCATGTATTTATATTTAAACTGCTGAATGCATACACGTAAGATATACATATACACATCTATAAAACATATCTATGCATACTTACGTAGTTGTAAACATGTATGACCATTGTCACGAATCTTGGCGCCACGATTGTCTCAATACGGACATACTTGGGTAAGTTCTGTGGAAATTACCAATGTTGATGCAGACCACAGATTAGATCTTAAAGTAAAATATGAAGTCAGACATCTTGATCAGGAGCATCACGATACATAATGTTGTTCTTCAACATATTTAAAGTGGTTACATGAACACATTATTCACTTCATATGTAAATCTAGACATGTTTCTATGACAAAGTCAAATGTGTTTCTAAGGCAAATTTTAACATGCTTCTTTGGCAAAACTAAGCATGTTTCTATGACAAAGCTAAACAAGTTTCTATAAAAATTTAAATACGTTTCTAAGGCAAAGTTGAATGTGTTTCCAAGGCAAATTTCAAATGTTTCTATGACAAAGTTCAACATGTTTCTACATTTGGTTTATAGTCGTTTATCACAAATATGTTCTGTGTTAGGTGTTTTTTTGCGTCTACTACATACCTCTCCGCCTCATGCAAGGGTGAAATACAGCGTTGGGGAGCACTTGGTGCATTTTTATCGATCAAATTGCCGCGAAAAAAATCCCCGGACCACCTCTAATTGTTCTAACGCACGACAAAATTACATCACTGTAGTCAATTTGCTCACTTGTGTGCAGTGGTGTAACCTTTATTGAATACAGAATATGATTAGTTACGGTTACAGTTCATATAGTTCATGTTAGACATTGGTTTCACTGATTGTGATAAGTTGGCAAAAGAAGTGATTTCACTTTCCAATATACAGTCGAACCTCTCTAATGCGAACCTTTCCAATCCGGAATCCTTTCAAAATAGAACACGTCAGCTGGTCCCGATTTTTTATCATAATGTATATAATGCTAAACAACTTTTGAAATCCGGTACCTTTGCATTCCAAAACCTCTCTAATCCGATCATTTTTGTCTGTCCGAACAAGTTAGGATTAGAAAGGTTCTGCTGTATTTCGTTTCGTTAAGATATACGAGATAATAAGACTGTATAACCATTCATGATACATAATTTGAAAGCCTTCTAAATTCAAAAAATCTCTGTTTTTCGAAAACCTGTCCAATCAGAAAACCTCTCTAATTCGAAAACCTCTCTAATCAAAAAACCTCTCTTATCCGAACTTTTTGTCCGCCCAAATTCGGATTAGAGAGAATTCACTGTATGAGACGCATTTACGTAAAAATTGGTTCTGCTACCAATTGATTGTATTCTCTGGGCTACATTTACATCAGTTTGTACCATTTATCGATGCTAATGTTTTACCGTCTGCCAAAAAACTTACATTTGAACCGACATTCTCAATTCATTTTATTTTGCACAATAATACATTAAAATAACAACTTGATGGGTCTATCAATTTGTGCCGATATGAATGCTTTACAAGTCTTGTTTTGGAGAAAGTAATTTGAGTTCTTGGCGTCAAATGTGAAAAGAAATAAGTATTTGTATTCTTGAATTATGTATAACTGTATGTAAATTGGCGATTTTTCTCGGATACATCTTGTGTTTCATTTGTCTGTCTGAATTTAGTGAATCTAGAGAAGACAAAAGCGAGACAAATCTAAAACTATATATATGACCCTAAACGATTAATCAATCTGCGTTTTTTTTCAAATGTGGTATGATATTTTGTAAATGTACATTTGTGAATTTGGATTGAGTTATCATTTTTGACTTTTAAATCTAAAAAAGATAGATTTGTATTCGTTTTGTTTGTGCAGTGAATATTGGTGATTCGATATAATTTTGTGGTATGTGGTTTAAAGATTTAAAATATATTTTATGGCTTTTAATTACTTGAATATATTCTTGCCATTGTACTGATTATTTCAAGTTATAGTCATTGTACATTTTATTTTCTACGTCATACAGTGAAACCCTTCTGACCCGGACTTGCTCGGACAGACAAAAATGTTCGGATTAGAGAGGTCTTCGAGATACAGATTCCGGATTTCGAAAGATTTTTAACATTTAGTACAGTCCAACCTGTGAACAAAGGCCACCCTTGGGGAAGACAAAATATGGCCTTGATATGTGTCTACGCCTTACATTAGTGATGCGACTGCCGATTTACTGTTCAGGAAATGTTATTGCTGAACAATTCATTTTTTAAATGGCGTCTGTCGAAGACTGTCTAGCAGAATTGCCATTAAGGCAGTGTATTTCTTTTGTTTTTTTTACAGTAAACATTATACAACATACAGGGGTTTGCAAAGACAAAATAACACAAGCTTGACAGGCGTATCTTTCATGGCGCCCGCCATATTTGTCATTTTTACATCCGGGAAATTACAAATAGTTCCAATGTCGGGTTACAGGGTACAGCCGACTTTAGAAGCCGTCGGTCGAGGTGCGCCGACTGATGAAGGAATAACTACAAAAGGTCTATGCCTTGTCGATTAAACAGTCAAACCTGTGTTTGCAGCCACTTCCGAGTAAAGGCCTCTCTATGAATATAGGCCATTCTTTTTAGAAATCGTAGTTGATTATTTAGAACATACTGACCTCTGAATAAAGATTATCTGTCAATAAAGGTCGCATTTTGTCTTTCTCTTAGGGTGACCTTTGTTTACAGATTTGATGGCACACATTTCGTAATATTTATGGTTATACACGATAGTGTAGAATAGTGATTACAACTTATGCACTCGACATTTAATGTTTCTTGTTATCTTTTCACTAGATGACATTGTAGATTATGGCAATGTTGTCTGGGACATTGATGCGGAACGCTTGCATTTTTAACATTAGTTTTCTCACTGACTGCATTGTAATGCATAAATATTTCTCATGTGTCTGCTGCAAATGCAATTTGTGAACTAAAATATCTCGCATTTGGCTCGAAATTGGTTTCAAGTATTCGATTTTCATACAATTTGTATTCAGTATTTACGCTCAGTTAGTTGATGTATTTGATCGTATTGAAAATTATACGACGTGAAATATGATAAATAAAACTCACAAACAGGGTCACTAAGCGTCGTCTGATACATCCTTGGGATATTAAAACTTGGTATGTTCTTACTTTGTCTATCATAAAATCATATAAAATTCAAAGTAAATCGCGAAGCATTTTGAGAAATTCATTCTACGTCGTTGATAGTCATATATGTTGTCATATTGATGTTCAAGAAATGTCCCATAGCATTATGTTAGCGGTAACTTGATAGAAATTCAATGTTTATCCCATACAATGCACCTGCTTCTAATACCTAATAAATATAAACAGTCAAACCTGTGAACGAAGGCTTTTATTCGAAAGAAAAATTGTTCTAAATAATCGGTGACGGTTTTTCGGTGAATGGCCTTTATTCACAAGGTGGTATTTATTCAGAGGTAGTCGCAAATACTGTATACATAGGCGAAGGATTCCCATAAAAAACATATAAAACATTCCTCCTTCTCAAATTACTACCTCCTGAAATCTTCAAACCTAAAACACACCCAACACATAGGACCATACAAAAATTTTGGAGGACAAAACACAATTTTTCGGAGGTTAGTGCCTTGGAACTGTCTGTAGCGAATCTGAAGGGAGGTAAACTAGTTTTGGGGGCCAAACTTCACACTTTCAGTCGACATCTGCACTGCAATGACAACACAAAAAGTCTTTATTAAAAGAAATAAAATCTTGTTCTATCCCAAACATTTTGATTCCACATCAATCCAATGCAATTCCCTGTATTTCTGCAACAGATCGTTCTAAAACGGCATGCTCTTGAACACATTGTTTGTCCTCAAATTCTTATATATATTGGTGGCTTTTGGGTAGGATCGGTTTGAAGAAAGCAGTAATTTGGAAAAGGTGATACTTTTGCATGTTTTTTTTAAATCCAGTTGGCTTTTAGTAATTGCCAATACTAGTATTCAGTTTCGTTCAGTTTTCATTTATTCTAGCCTTATATTCGATTCTTTCTGCAATTATGTAGTTACGGTGAGACCTCAACCTAAGCGACAACCTCAACAATACGACCATCTCACTACAACGACCACTTAGCCACGAGATTTTTTAAGCATTTTCTCTCTTTTTCAGCTTGATAATGAGCTCACCTTGATATTACAACCATTTTTCAGGTCCCAGAGGTGGTCTTCATATCGAGGTATTTGCTGTGAACACATTTTGGATGATTGAGAGAGACGTAACGTAATCATCACTGATCATATAAATGATATGAAGCTCTTTCACTTTATGCTTCAGACTGATTATTCTATTTTCCTCATGAACACAAAATTTCAGTTAGAATCCACAAAAATATTCATAAATTTGCATTTGGTGAAGACTTCATCGTCTACAATCGCAAAAATTGTGTATTTTTTCTGCATTAGCAAAACTATTACTTGCCGTCTTTGATGCTTAAAACAACGTGCTATTATAGCAAAATCTGAGTCGGCCAATAACCTATGATGCAAGGATTCGTGCTACACTTTATAGTTTTAATTCAAGAAAAACGTCAAAGCTTAGAACAAACATGCGTTATTTGATTTACACGATAGTTATCATCACAGGAATGATCATTCATTGTTATAAAACTGCTAGTTTCAATAGCAAAGTTGTTGTCTGGAAAAATGTTTTATCTTGTTCTGTTCTGTAACTATTCGATCGGATTACAGTTCAACCTCTCCAGAGCGGCCCTCTATTGAGCAACAACCTCCCTTCCACATCATGATTTTTCACACTGTATGATTTAACTATTAAGTTAACCTCTCTTGAGCAACAAGCTCTCAACAACGACATGATTTTGCCTCTCCAAAAGGGCGTTGCTTGGAGAGGTTGCACTGTATTATTTTTCAACATTGAAAGAAATACCTTTTTTCGTGGCGTCCAAATTTTTTACTGTCTGTTCAGCGGATTTTGGTTTGTCTGTGTTTCTTCATGGGAATCTGTCAGTTTCTTTTCACATTTAGAAATGTTATTTCCCCGACAGTACGGCGTACAAAATAGCGTAATTATACATTTGTGAATGATTTGTTCAGAACTATTAATCGTTCCATATCAGTTATGCAAAATGTTGTTTATGAGTTGGAATTACATGTAATCAAATCATATCCGTGATAGCCCATTACTCTATTTGAAGTTTTGAGTTCAAATTTAATGGCATATTAGTTGAAATTGATACGTAACTTATGGCAAATCCAATCAATCATACGATAATAAATCATATTATTCAAATCTCGCGTATTTCAGGCGCGAATGTTCGTGTCATAACGACCAACAAACAAATAAAATGGATTTATGAAGAGAAACCTGTATACCGCTCAGTTACGCGCAGCTTTTAACTTAACAGAAACAAAGTAAGCGAAGTGAATAATGTAATATTAACAATTTGATTGAACTGTATACTTTTGTTTACAGATATTCCGCCATGATAAACATCTAGAGTTGTGTATGGAATGAATACTGTCCTGTATAAGGTGTTGTCTGGATATATTTTGACGACACAATCATTAAACCATAATGGACGCAAATCACGCGATGGAAAGCCTGGATTGTCATTTTCTGATTGTGTCTTGATGAGGTTATTGTATCGCATGAAGAATTGCATTAGGACAATATCAGTTATAACCACATTCATCACACACACACATATCACATACAAATATTGGTCAATATTTTTATAGATAGAAGTAACAAAAACATATTTACTGGAAACGCCATATAAACGCATACGCGAAACTCTGCCTCACCACACAGAATATATGACAACAATAAAACGATTATGGCAATCAACAACACACATACACACAGCCACACAGAAGAACAGAACCATGTAAAAACACCAACCATTTGATATTGCTTACATCTTCAAACATCATGGTCAACATAGCAACAGCCTAACAACAGCATAGCATCAGCCTAACAACAGCATAGCAACAGCCTAACAACACCATACAGAAACAGGTTTTTGTAACATTACATATGTGTTAGAATATTTCACAAAAAAAGGACGTTAAGATAAATAAAATGAAACGTCAGCACATATATAACAGATACAAGAGTTGTTCTAGACAGGCAGTTTTAATTTATTTCCTCTTTCATGGTCTCAACTCACAAGATCAAAGCATCCATATACGAGGATTACCCATTAAATATGTAGACTATTCTCATAATTATATATTAGTATAAATGTTGGATAAGCCTTCATCTTTGTGTGTTTTACCGCTTTTTTTGGTACAGTTTTTATTTTTTCAGATTGGTTTTAAAGAAACAATTTAACAAACACTCCTTATTGGCAGTTTTTTTTCTTTCTAATAGCATAAAACGTTTTGAGAAGCGCGTTTAATTGTCGCGCTTGGAAATACAGAACTGATAAATGCTGTGCTAACAACAGTAATTAGTATCAAGAAAAAAAACGCAGTTTAACATTATTGGTAAATGATAATTAACTCTTGTCAGAAGTTCATTTTTGAGAAAAAAAATCCGTCACAATAGAGAGTTTTTTTCTTTGTCATTACATTGCTGGCAAGAAGTATTTTGAATAATTTATGTAACTTTGTCCTTTTACGAAACATGTGCGTGGATACTACTATAGTGAAACTTGGGTTAACCGAACTATTGGAAAACCGGAATCCTGTCTAAACTGAATGAGATGTCCGGTCCCAATTTTTCCTTCTGTAATGCTTGTATTTTCAACTTAGGAATACAGAAAGCTGTCAAAACCGAAAACCGAACGATTTTACTATCATTTTTGTGTCTAATTAACGTTAAAACACCTCTGAAAACTCTCGGAACCCTTCATAAAATGTGACTGCGGACGCTTCGCGTGTCATAAAACGTGACCCCAACTCGGGTTCTATACACATGTCGTCATAAGTGCAGACGTTAATTGGCAGTTAAAGTACAGCATACATGTCGGTGCCTATGGCAACACAACGTTGTGAGAGTTACATTACCGATAAAGTGATAAACAATAGCTTCACCATCTAGATCAAACCTAACTACTCTATATCGCTTTTTTCCGTCCAAATTGACATGAGACCTGACCATTTCGACAGAATATTCAATCTCCGTGTAACAACATCATTCATTTGACCTTTAACAATCACGTGTATTTCCATGACTTATGCGCAATTATGTCGACGGAGATTAAGTCATTAAAAAGAGTCAATATCATGTCAATCTGGATGGATAATAGCAGACAAAGACAACATTAATTAAATAAAATTCTACTTACAAAGTCAAAATAAATTGGAGAGCTGATGAAAAAATCGTCGATAATGACGGTAAGTATAGTCAACATGGAATAAGGTAGGACATGAGTCTGAGAGTTGTGAATACATGCACGATTTTTACCTGGTTTCAGAAAACCTGGTAAACCGGAACCGTGTGAAAAGCAAACTTTTGGTCCGGTCTGGAGGGGTTCAGTTTTTCCAGGTTTCACTGTAATATTTTGATTGAAATGTCCACCGACCTACGTAAATTTGTTCACAAACTTGAACTCCTGATTTATCTGTACTTAATAACTAATATAACAGCGATAAAAGTGACTGTGTTAAATGATCGGACATTTAATGTCGTAGACTCTGAAGTGATTAATCTCTTGAGTAATTAAAAGTCGTCCAGAAATAAGTTTTATGGATTTAGATGTAAGAAGTTCAGACATTCCTATGCTCAGATGAGATCAGGACCTCCACATTTAGAAGTAATACAAACAAAACATCATAATGTCGATCGCGCAAGTTGTACTTGTCGTGTTTGTTTTTTAAGTCAAGTTGAAGATGAACTTCATTTCCGACAAACTTATCCAGTTTATGGTGATGTCCGTCTATTGTATAATACCAAAAAATATACTATTTAAACTCAAATATTCACAAACACTACATCTTGCTATCCAAGACAAATGGAACTATTATGAAGAATTTGGCATTTTGTCCATTATACTACTGAGCGAAAATATACAATTTTAAGCATACGAAATTGCTTAAGTTAATATGATTAACACCTTTGTGTACACACGTTGATTATTGTTACATGTATATGTTTCTATCTTTGGTATGGACTGGTGGCCTAAAACAAATAAGTAATTGTTGATGTTGTATAATAAAATAAAGGATTCCTAGAAAAAACACAGTCATTCAAAAAGTCCCGCTTCCCCAAAACGAAATCATCAGGCTATATGGATAGAACCGCATTTTACTGACACCATATTACTAAAACTAGGCCTGACAAGTGTATTTTAAGATATATTCGTGATACGCCTATATCTAACTTCAAATTTTATGCCAAGAATTCAAATAAAACTCAGCTAAATCACTAATACGTTTATTTATATTCCTTTCGAAGCAATTTAGAATTCTCAAATGAATGCATGCAGAGGCCCGGTAAATCCGGATAAACGTCTTACCAATCAAGATTACAATTTAAAGCAAATATCGCGTTTCCAAAGCAACCTGAAATTTATAAGAACAAACAGAGCTGAAATATCAAAAAATGCAGTCTTACCATTTGTGTTTAGAACGTTTGACTAAGCCAATAATATACATCACAGCAAACATGCTAAAACAAATAAAGCCGAGTAATAAAATATGTTTAAGGCAGCTGAATTATAAGAAACAATACGAGACCTTTGGCGGCTTAAGCAGTAATTTTCTTACTTTGACGGCGTCGTGGAATAATTTCAAATACTTTCAAGAATATTTTTACAGAGTTGGTTCTTCCGTTCAGTACGCATATTACATACTCAAGATGAGATCACAATTTTGTGCCGTAATTGTCTCCTCGTATATGTACTATGCTGCTGCAGCTTATCAGTATTGAAATAAAGGATATTGAAAAATGAATTAAGATAATGCTGATATATTTAATAGCACCAGTTGTTAGATCTGTGTACTTTTCTAAGTCACATTTAATCTGAACACTCCTCCCCGGTCATGCACATTGTTTTATCATTAGCCGTCTCATTCCCTAGTTTGAATTACGCATTACTGACAACAGCGATGCAAGAAGCTATTTAGGAATGATGATTGGAGCAATTATGGAACCTAATGGAATATATTCTGGTAGAAATGAACGACATTAAGTATCAATTAAGTGTCAATTACGAACTATCACGTAACATTCTTCTTCAATTCTGACAAACGACCTGTACTTCAAACTGTCAAGAGAAATTTGATAGTACAAATAGATCACTGCGATTTGAAAAGACCATTGTAGTTCTGAACAAGGTCATTGTAACGGTCATTGAATGTTGTATTTCAAAAACAAAAGTACATAACATTTACGACATAGCTTTTGAAACCATATTTAATGTATTTGAGTTGTACTTTGTAAAACTATTTAAACTTATTATTTGGCAGTAGATTATCGGCCATTCACATTGTGTACTTGTCCACCGTAAGCACATTATCTAATCATTTCAATGTGCCCATTATTTCTGTGTCCGTGTGATATTTGTATTAGATAAAGGATTGATTCACAGACAGTTATGAATACAAATGTACGTTTGTTCAGATGGTTAAAACTACAGGGATTGAACAGGAATGTTCCGTTGCATAATGATTATAAAGACAAAAAATACATGTTCATATATTTTTTTCTCTGGGGTTTAACGTCGCACATAAAACCAGAATCATCTGGCGGCTTTTCCAGCTAAAACTGTAGTGGAAGACCATAGGCGTACATATTGGTATACCCAGTAGCCGTTCGTATGGTCTCTGTATAGCTTCCTCACATGTGAAATTTGTTGCTGATTGTAATTCGAACTCACAGCGGGGATTTCTAGTCAGAGACCATAACCACTCGACCACGTAGGCTCCGAATAAAAGTGAAAATGCATCTATTAATTGTATGCTTAAAACATGCCCGTATGGCGAACGCCATTTGCTTGTCGATGATGGCCAAGCGAGTTTGTGGTGGGTTTTGTCTGCATTAGAACAGCGCATTTATTCCGAATGGCTTTTCATATGAATCCATATGTTATCTTTAACGACCTTAAGTAAGTCTTGCTCAAATATGTTCGAAAACTACTGGGTACCAGACAACAGGTTTTCAAAGAATTCCGATTTTCAGGGAGTCCGGTTTTCAGGGGTTTTACTGTATCTGTAAATGTTAGTTTTTTACGCCTTCATTTTAGCTGGCCAACAGTCTGAAAATATAACACTGTAAATCACGATCCATGTATTCATTACAATCAACACAATTCCATCATGACAGAAAAAAGCTATTTTCCGTTACTTAATGAAGTGAAATAGAATATAATAATGCTTTAGAAAATGTTTCTTTTCACGAATAGATCGAGTTTCAGCAGTATTCGCCTATGGTTGTGTTGCTTGAAAAAAAATGTAAAATGAATGGGATTTAGGTAAAATGTTAGATAAAGCAAAAACTCATCAGTGACTTGGAATTATGTTCCGCTGGCAGAAGTATCAAATTATACGTACAGTAAAACCTAGATAATAAGACCACATTCGGGACCCGAAACATCGGGAGTGATAATGAGGGGGTGTCATGTTGAATAGTAAGAGAGTCATCGAAAGCCGGTCGGAAAATGAGTGATCCTTTTGACAAGGTGGTCGTAATATTGATGTGGTCTCAATGTGAGATTTTACTGTATTGCTATAAACACACGTAAACTTCGATTCACTGCATATCTCAAATTATTTCATAAAATGATTACTAATGCCTGTAAAATAAAAACCGTGGTAACGGTTACTAGAACAATTATGTATTGCTAGCTTGCTTTCCAAAGTTTTCTAGTGTCAACATACAGATAATCAAGGTTTGCGATGAAAAATCTAATTTATCTTAATACCAGGTAACATTTGAAGATACTGGACCAGTTTTAGAAAAATAATCCACCTTAAAAAGCCTCAAGCGAAAACAAAAAAAATGTCTGTTGCGCAATGTCAGTACTTAGATAAATGTTGTAAATTCACAAAACGTTAATACGACCGTTTCACTAAAAGTTGAAAAAATACATTCATCCATCCATCCATTTATTTGTAATTGACAGTTTCTTCCGAGACTATCTGACTACTGGGTCATAATAATACAAAAACGTAATTAAAATTGCAATATGACATTGTAACAAGTGATTGTCTTTCTAATCGTATCATACTCCAGTACATTCAGAAATTGTGTTTTTGATATACGCAAACGCAGCCGTGTTATCGCTGATACATCTGTCAACACGCCATAAAATTCATTAAGAAAATAACAGTATATTGTGGGATATGGCCGTGTCAGATTGCGCTCTATTGAAGCAAACCATTTCATCATATTTCCGACAATCTCGTGCAAAAATACTCCCGAGTACAACTACATCGAAAAGCACCACATTGAAGGAATAAGGTCTATAGTGAGCATTGTATTGTCAGCAGTTAGATATATCAACATTTTATAATACAACATTCCATCTCATTTGAGACGTAATGTTTGTAACCATGACAATATTTTTATTCAAAGGTACTAATCAACTACGGAGTAGTTTTGTTGTTTGGTTGATAGCTGTAAGGTCTGTAGTAGAAAGGCGTTCTTTTCAGAGGGTCACAAAGCAGAAATAATGAGTGTAAATATGTTTGTTTTCATAAACACTATACCTTTTTTCGCCGTGGTTTAACGTCATACCGACAGCCAGGGTCATTTGGCGACTTTCCAGTTTTAACAGTGGAGGATGTCCCCAGGCTTACACCTTGGTAGAACCACCGACCTACATTAAGCTAGTTTAGCAGCTCCCTCTCATGTGAAATTTGGCCGCGGGTTGGATTCTAGATCAAAGCGATGAGGGGCTCGTGATTACAAGTCAGATACCATATCCATGCGATCACATAGGCTCCTACATTATGGCTAATTTGTGACTTGTTAGAATGAACCTTCAAGAATGTGATTCATTTCGAAATGAGTCCGCACAATGTTTTCCTTAAAGAAAAAATATGCATACTTTTGTCCAATACTGACAAAGTAATGCGTTAAGAAGGCGGAGTATTAACAAAAACAAGCAAGAATATCGCTCGTTTATTTATCAACTGATAGATAAAGAACTGATCACGTGACAGATGATACTGACTTAGATATGAAACAGTGAAAACACGTGATAGGTATGATAAGTGGATATTCAAATTTAAAAAATCGTAATTTTAGATGATAGTATAACTTTTAATCGATTGGTCAGTCTGATTGGTCAGATGGACGGACGGACGGATTAATTGATTGATTGATTGACTGACTGACTGACTGACTGAATGAATGAATGAATGAATGAATGATTGATTGACTGACTGATTGATTGATTGATTGATGAATCGATCGATCGGCAGGCAGGCATCATACCTCATACCCTACGTAAAACAAGCGAACACAATGTAGTACTTTAGTTCAGCTTCGTCATTGATCATTGTACTATTTTCAGCACTTCAACATATCACATATCATGATAACTTTAGGGACTGTCAGGAAAATCAATTCTAACACATACGTCTATATCTATCGTGATCCTGGGATTAATTCCAAATCGCAAAATGAATGTTACGTACTGATATATAGTGATTGGTTTCTGTTAAACCAACATGACGTAATTACTTTATAATTAGTGTGCATTTTAAGGCACCAATTTTCAATTAAATGAACTTTAATACACAATAGTTTAAAGCATACTATTGATGTATGATTTTGTTCGAAAATAAATAATAAAACCATAATGATGAAATGAGACAAACTTAATTAGTTCACAGCATTAAGTCTACTAATACGTTAAAACATTTTAATGATTGAATTTACTTAAGTTATATGAGTTATAGCTAGATAAATTGTACGTGACGTACAAAAACAGCAACCATACATTTGGTTTAATACTCAAATGTAATTTTATTAGCAATTACAATTAAATTCTGAAATTTCGTATAATTGAGCCGTGGGTGTTTCGTGAAATTTAAATCAGCGGAGTATGTTGGCTGTGTATTGTATCTATTGTGATATACCTCAAATAACAACAACCTCAATATTACGCCCGCCTTGTTATAACGATTACTTTATTTAGGACCGGCTTTCAAGGATTCCCCTATAATTCAACTTGATAATGAGACCACCCCATTATTATATTATAATCTTTCAATGACAGTGTGTTGTTTTCCGTCCTTGCTGGAGTTAGCTGGAGGAAGATTCCGTGCACGATACATTTTCACTTTGCACGAAATCCAATCGTCTTCACCTCTGCCAATGCGTATTATCAACTTTGTGTCAATACCATATCTGCCGTGCTGGCAAGATAGTGAGACCAGGAACGCCTGGAATGAATGATATACATGTACACTTTTCTTTTTGATATCGCTGTTAAAACTAGACCTATTATTAAAATTGTGAAAAAATGTTATAAATTGTATTTTAATTTTACATCTTTAAACCTGAAAATAAAGTATTGCTAAAATGAATCAAATTTCTGACTAGCAAATCACGAATATGACATTTTTCTGCAGACTGAATGCCTCATGAGGGAATCTGAATTAATACGTAGTTTATATTTTGTATTAATTACTCTTTTACTTGAATTATTAGCAAAAGTATTTGTTGATTAGTTGGTGTCTTTTGCATTTATGCTAGCTTGATGGTGTGTTTGTTTACAGATTAACAATCCATTATTTGCAACAAGTTTATTCTTACGTGTCAATACCTTGCAATTCCACTGGGTATCAATGTTATCCCAGAAGTCACTAAATTACGGTAATGAATGCGCTGATCTTTGCCATTTGATATCATCTGGCCAGTAACCTGTAGGGCTTAATTGTATCAACTACCGTAATGGAACATGTTTTTTGTTTCAATTCATCTTATAAAATATCATTTCCGTCCTGTTAGTTAGTTACATACAAATAGTAATTCCTTCCTAGTTGAGTTCGTTAGACACAATGATTCCAAAATCGTTTATCGTCCGCTCATTTTAAGTAATTATTCATTAAGTTAACTAACCATCGTAATTTGATTCATCGCTGGAAATTAACCCCACGGATTGTTACTGACAGCCGTAATAGAATTTCAGTATCAGAATTGACATCAATGAGTCTGTTATTTTTTTTTGGGGGGGGGGGGTAATCTTGCTACAGCGATAACATCAGTAAACTTGTCGCACGTTGTATGTTAAGGAAATTATTTTCTAACGAACATCAGCTTTCAGGGCTCCATTTCATAGACATATTTTAGATAAAATAGAAGTTTTCAAACTTAAATTTCTTGCAACGCAAATACTTTTTCGTAAATACAGTGCAACTTCTCCAGGGTGGCCCTCTATAGAGCGACAACATCCCTTCAACAACAGCATGGTTTTACCTACTGTACGATTTTATTAATAATGTAACCAACCTCTCCAGAGCAACAACTTCTCAGCAACAACATATTTTTCGCGTCTCCCAAAAGTTGTTGCTGTGGAGACGTGACACTGTAATAATTTTTCCATTGTATGGATCGTTTTCGAGGATCTGTTGCCAGCTGTCAAGTGTCAATGTCTGAAATATTTACCATAAACAAGATTTTTTAACTGATGTCTCAGCGCGGATATGTCTATGGGACAAGCCCATGTGCAGCTCATTCTATAACACATTTTACTGTAATCTAGGAGCTTTCAGTGATATTCATCCATCAATTTGCAAGTTTGGGTCGTTCTCTGATATTAGATATCTAAACACACTTTATCAAAATTTAATCATAATAAACAAAAAACTTAGAAATTTGACTTTTATAACTTGATCATAAACCAAATTCACAAAAAGCACACAGAGAAAATGAAACAAAATGTTACTGACTTGGCATATAAGTGAAAATTTGAATTGATTAGACAACTAAGGGAATATGTTGTTTATGTTCGTGAACTCTTTATATCATCGTTAATGCTGATCCGACAATGACTAAATGTTGTACTGTATTTTGTCTTGATAAAGATAGATAAATAATGCTGGCTTTGCAGTCGTATATTTTATGTATACCACAATTTGATGTTTTCTTTCTCGCAGACATGTTATGTCATTTTAATTAAGACGCCGAATGTATTGCATATGTCTGTCTTAATCATAAATAGTTATGTTTTTGAATAATTGCATTCGGAAAGATCGAATTGACTGATTATAAATTGTGAACGACATGATGCAGACAAGAATTACAAATACCCATGTGATGGTTAGCTTTGTGCAGGCATCAATTATTTTCTGTTAAGACTTTTATTTCGTGCTTCGTCAAATAGTTTTGTACCAAATAAAAGGTCAGCATTTTGAAGCGGCGTGCGTAACACATATGTAGACATGTTACCGGCCATTCAGGTATTAAGACGTCTGTTATTAGAAGAATCATCGCCAAACAATAGGTTTACACTTGCAACTTAAAGATAAAACAAGCACCAGTACATTGATGTATGACACGATACGACCAAATTTTCCGAGTGGAGTAAAACTTCAATTGTTTTCATTAAATCAAACAAACTTACATGTATGTGGTTATATCTTTGAAAGAACTACTTTTACAATGCTCGGAGACCATCCGGAATGATCTTAGCACCCAGGAACTCACAAAGGATTTTAAAGATTAAACTTTTTTTCAAAGGTTAAATAAAAGCTATAATGGAATTAGAATTTCTAAATTGCCCATTCTTAATTGAAGTCAAATTAGTATTTAATTTTATTTTATATATTTCATATGACTAGTATTTATCTTATGTATGAAAGCATTCAAATGAAAATAGGACAATAACACCTTTTTTACTGAAATGAATGAATACTGTACTGATTACAACAAACTGCAAAGAGTGCACCATGTGATATTATAAATTACAGGAAACCCATAGACAATTAGTTCGGCGTCACTGTATTCTTTGATAATATAACACATCTTTGAAATGTACGTCTGATGGGTATTCCAGGAGCCCAATGGTTCATATTTCATTGCTGGAAAAACAAAAATGATTACGGTTTAACAACTAATCTAGTGGATTGATTACCAGGCTTTGTTTTCACTGCCGTAAATGTTGCACCTTGTTTCCCCTAAGATAACACTGTTTTAGGTCACCTTACTTGAAGTAAAAACCCTATGCTGAAAAAAAAATCTCCCATTATTAGCCAAAATGCACTCAACAATATTGTCACGTTTATCAAAGTTGACATTTTTGTCCATTTTATAATTAAAACGGTACTATTCTTACGGCTGTCCCAAATTCATAAGAGATAAATATTTAATGTAAATGGCTTCTTTCCAAGTGACAAACGAGAAACCTAAAGTCCTCAATTTAAGAATTCCTAAAAAAACAGTCAGAATAAATAACTCAAATGGCCGTTGACAGTACATATTTAAAAACAAACAAAAACACCAGGGAAACATTTCGCACATACACCTAGAAATGAAAAGACAAACATAGGTATCACATCTTCTAAGTGAGAACTTGCAATTAAACACGACATTTCATTCTGTATAAAAAACGAATTTCAAAAATTCAGATCAGAAGAAAACAGCGGCTGCCATAAAAGAACAAACTACTCAAGGTCATCTCGGTGGACGTATGCAATAAATAAAAACAACCAATCATTGGTTGTTCCCAAATGAGAATGAAACGGCATTTCACCGAAAATGGTGTATAATCAAACTCCGATAATTCAGAAATGTATCCGCTGCAGACATTGTAAATCTGCTCGTCTGTTCTTCCGCTGTATTCCCTTCTGTCGAGTTTATTTATGGAAGAAAGTTGTCCGTAAAAGGACTTACTCTAATGAACACAGACGCAGACATACCACAACAGCGTTTTGCAATAAAAACAGAAAGAGCACTTAGTTAGGTCAAATTAAAAATGTCATTTTCTGTGAATTTAAGGAAACATTTATTACAGATATCGTTTAAGTCCGCTTAGTGTGATTTGCGCTGAACAAAGATGACGTCAACTCAATCAATATCTAGTGATTGGTACTTGATGCACGCAAACAATGTGTAGATTTTAAAAAAAAATCTGAAAAACAGCCACATACAAAAGATCCAATGATCCCAAAATACCACCAGACCAAAAACCTAGCCAACGCGTAGCAGCAATCCTAAAATAGACAGCAAGACAACATATTCCGGCCGTCTTGGGATGCCGTCTTGGGATGCCGTCTTGTGATGCCGTCTTGGGATGCCGTCTTGTGATGCCGTCTTGGGAAAGTCTGCAGCAAAGACGCAGTGTGTTTACGCTTATGGTGTATCCTTTTTTTTTGCTTTTATTCATGTACTGTTAACAGTAAATTTATTTCACTGTCTTACCAATGGACGTGTAGTTTTCAACATAACTCTATTTACATTTCGCCATATTTATATTTCAGTTATTCCATTCTCAAACTATATTTCTGTTTCAGAAAGAAGTTCTTTCAAGAATTGTTCATACATTTTCAGAACAAATAATGTTCTCTTTCTCCCTTACGTACTGTTTGCGTGTTTTAATGTCAAGATTTTATGACCGAATGAACTGTTATCACAAAGGATACTGACACGAAGTAGAATTGAAATCAGTATTACATGCAAACATTAGATTATTCTCATAACGTTCGTTCGCAATGAAAAACAACAACAAAAAAAACAATTTCTAATTCATGTTGTAAACATAAATGTTAACTTGAGGCTCTTATAAATATAGTGCAACCTCTCCAAAGCAGCATTCTTTGGGAGAAGCAAAATTATGTTGTTGTTGTTGAGAGGTTGTTGCTCTAGAGAGGTTACATTAATAGTTAAATCGTACAGTGGAAAACACATGCTGTTTTTGAAGGAAGGTTGTCGCTCATGGGAGTGCGACTCTGGAGAGGTTGAACTGTATATCGTCAATGACAATAATATAATCCTCTCCATCTCTAAGACCAAATATTATTCGTTTGCCGCAAAATACCGATCATTTCCATAGAAATTATTTTTGATGATGATGATAATGATGATGATGATAATGATGATAATGATGATGATAATGGTGATGATGATGATAATAATAATGATGATAATGATGATGATAATGATAATGATGATGATAATGATGATGATAATGATGATAATGATGATGATAATGGTGATGATGATGATAATAATAATGATGATAATGATGATGATAATGATAATAATGATGATGATAATGATAATAATGATGATGATAATGATGATGATGATGATAATGATGATGATGATGATGATGCACTATTCGCCTGTTCTGAAGCATGATGACAACAATGACGCGGGTAATGTACAGATTGTCCTAACTTGTAACCGAATATTGACATTGATAATCATCACCCTGCTTTAGAGTTAATTTACAGCATGGCTTAAGATAAAATTGAACTTATAAAATTGATAACTAATAAAATAGAATTGATGTCATTTTTACATTTGCGCTTAAAATTCACTTCCCAGTGTGAGTGAATATTATACATTTACCCTTTTATGGAAATGTTTTGGCACTACCCGAGAATTTTTTTTTTACATTTTCCTTACACTTCATCTCAAATCGATGTTTTTGATATAAAGAATAACTAAAAAACCCGGCTTTCCGTTTAACATTCACGTGATTGTCACATTATAACTTTATAAATATTTAACTTGTATTGAATGCAGAATGGATTTTCCTTTCCCACATTCCTTGTGATGATCAATCATAATGATATTTATTAAATCATCATTTATTTTGAATTCCAAACTGCGGTTTACGTGCGTTTTACTAGGAAAAAATAACACAACGTGTATATGGTTGGAAATCCCAGCCATGGACGAATTATAAAATCGAGAGAAGCCATGGGAAATTTTGCGATGGAAAATTGAATCGTCTGAACTTCATGAAATGAGTATGTTCAGTGCAACGGTGCAACCTCTCAAAGTAACAACCTTTGGGAGAAGCAAAATCATGTTGTTGTTGTTGTTGAGAGATTGTTGCTCTGGAGAGCTTAAATTAATAGTTATATCGTACAGTGGGAAAATTCATACTGTAGTTGAAGGGAGGTTGTTGGTCAAGAGAGGGCTGCTCTGGAGAGATTGCATTGTATATCTTTGTTTTGTTTCCACGCAAAGCACAGATGAATCGTGATGCAAGCGTTCTTTGGGCGTACCTAAACCGGTCTGAATATCTGGGAGTTGATCTGGGACTTATATGTTACAATGCTGCTTAGCAAGTGTATTGTTTTTAAAAGCATTTCATATTATAAACATTTTGGAAATAACTGTTGAGTAGTTAATGTTTATTATTTGTAATCTCTAGGCCCTTAGCGTGGTGAATTCCAATCCCACCAGGGACCAGGCAAATTTCATATGTGAGACAGTTATTCAGCTAACTTTCGGAAGGAAGGTCGTAGGTTCTACCCAGGTGTACGACTTGCGTCTCCCTCTGCCTTAAAGCTGAAAAAGTCGCCGAATGACCCCGTATGTTGGTGCGGAGTTGAACCCCAGTAAACAATTCTTATTATCATACTAGGACGTCATATTGTTACATCATCATTTAATACTGTACTTGTATCTTATAATTCAATTATATGAAAAAATCCTAATACATTTTATTTTCCTAAATTAATCGGACAATGAACGTAAATTATAATACAATGTGTAGGAAGATATTAAAATGATTAAATTTCTCTAAGATATTTGATCAAATTTAGTATTAGTTACTTCCTAACGGATATTAAAACTGAATAAACGGCTTAGTCAGGAATGGTAGAATGTATGTGTATGCTCCTTAATTGAGTATTTTCCATCCAGGTATTAATTTTACCGAATAATAACAGAACCGCGGTTTGATGAAAGTCAATTCCGCGTGAAAACAGATTTAGGTTAATCTCCATTTATTGTCAATATTCTCCGACAGTTTGGCATTAAATCCCCTCAATAATTAAATGATCGATTTGAATGATCATGTTAGCGATTACTGCAAAACATCTTCAAAGACGTCTTCAAAAAAATCTATCTGAATAATAATTCCGTTTTATTTATAAAAAATTATGTGTCTCCATTGGGGTCTGGAGACTATTATGCAGAATTGCCATTCCCTACTTTGTCTGTGTTAAAATCAGCAAGGTCCGAATCGCGTTCAAATTTCGTTTTTTTTTTATAGTTTACTGATTGCATGTAGACGATAGCTGTCATTAAATATGTCTTCTGTACAAAAGACAATTGGAAAGATACATGCACAAATATACTATTTGTAAAAATGCACTACCAATTGCTTATGTGTAATTGAAAAAGGCCAACAAATTTCTTCCAGAAATAATTGCATTGATTTTAGTGTAACATAGATTTTTGTGTTTTTTTAATATAAATATAAATATATAGTAATGTTTTCAATGTCCTCTAGTATATATATATATATATATATGTAATAATCGTTAGTGAAATTCAAATACTTATGTACTAGAGGACATTGAAAACGCATCAATTATGCCGTAAAATCACATTCCTTATCGAAATTGTAATGTTTCTTACCGTCATTTTGGTACCACGATAATTAAAGATTAGCGCATATAATTGAAATTAATGCAGGCTATATACATTGCTTCAAATAAAAAAGAACGGAAGTCACACTATTAGCATATCCGTAATTGATATTGTATTCCCGAATATGACAAACTGGATCGTTGCGCAACCACAATATTTTCTGCATTTATGTTGCAACTTCTTTATGCTCGCTATAATAACCAATTATAGCGTTATTCTAGCAAATTCAACGTATTTTAACTTCTAATGCTTGTTTTTTCAAAGCAATTCCATTGGCCACACTTCATACAAAAACTCATTTCCGCGCATTAGCTGATTTAATCAGATTATCAATAGAGACGCGGCTTTCAATTTCTAAAGTAACGTCTTTCCAACCGGCTGCTTATTATTTTTTTTCCGGTTTCAAACACGTTGGTATCAAAATGGACAAAAATGGTGGTTATAAAGTTTGAACAAATTGCGAAATGCGTTCCGACTTTATACAACTTTCGCATTCATGTATTGCAATCATAGTAATATTTTTTTTCTGTCTCCTGATGTTGCGTATTCAAAGTCCTTATGTACATATTTAAAGTAATTATGATTCTGCCCAGTTCTATCTGCTTTCACCTTAGGTCATATTTAATTCGTGTACATAACACGTTGGCTACAAACATCTATATATACAACCGAAGCATCAAACACGATACTCAGACAACAACAAGATTCTATCTTACATAAAAAATGCCTTTATAGATTAAAAAAAGGCATTTCCAATCATTATCGAACGGACAACTGAAGTCTGTGAAAATTACGAAATAATTTGTTCTACCATATT
Organism: Lutraria rhynchaena; assembly: GCA_008271625.1. Classification (NCBI taxonomy): domain Eukaryota; kingdom Metazoa; phylum Mollusca; class Bivalvia; order Venerida; family Mactridae; genus Lutraria; species Lutraria rhynchaena. Next base: position 1,712,836 of record VIBL01000004.1, on the reverse strand, counting down.
AATGTAATATTTTACCATCTTCTCAATCCTATAATTCACACGATGTTTATAGTACAGCGAGGGACTCCAGGATGGAGTAGTCATGGTCTCTGGCTAGCAGGCACTAGCCCCTCATCGCTGTGAGTTTGAAACCCATCCGGGAACAGATTTGCAGCATATTCATATTCGTGGAAGCACGGTGGTTCTACCAAGTATTCGCCCAATGTCTTCCTCCAATAATGAAGCTGTAACAACAGTCAATCGACCTTTACTGTTGATGCCACGTTCTATCTCAAACAAAACACGATTACTGACAAATTGTATCAGTAAGACATAATTGCTCGAATCCACCATGCCAATTACATTCTAAACAATAAACATCTATTTAGATTATTCAATCCATGCGCCCCCATTAAAATCGTTCAAACGTCAAGTTATGCACATATCAAGGTCGGAATCACCTGACGCTAAACGCTTAATGACAAAATACATCTGACTTGATTACTTGACATTATCTGATATTCTCAAATGGCAAGTGTAATTAAAGACTGTTTTGCATTCAACAGTTTGACTTACCAGTCGCATAAATCACAAAAATACCAAAGAACCGGTAACTAGCGAAAAGAAGTGGTAACTATAAAAGATTAACAAGTCTTCACTGATTAAAATGTCTCCGGCAATTCTGCAGTGTGAAAAATCAGTTTTGCCTTTTCCTATTTTATCTTAATTACATTTGTGAAAGTTCTCTGCATTATTGGACCCTGTATGGTATAATACCGAGATTAAGGCTCTAAATGTGTTGAAGAGGCTTCGAACTATTATATATAAACCATGAAAACCTGAATTCTCTGAAAGTCGGACGGTCTTTCAAATTCCATTTTTTTCTGTTCTTTAATCAACAGTTTCCAGAAAACCGGAATTCTCAGAGAACCGGACCAGTTCGAATGTGGTCCGTTTTTTCAGGTATTCTGCAGATCTAAATATTAACAGCTAGGTTCTCGTGTGTTGTTGGTGATTTTTACGAACCCTTTGTTTGATTTAGAACTTAATAAGCAGATTGTGCGATGATTAAATCCGAATTCAATTGCTGAATTTAACTGTCTTTTTCACAAGAATAATTCATTAAAATGTGGACAGTATTCACTGCACGAACAAGAAACTACGACCTAGAAGAACCAGGTTTGGAACAAACAATCGTTTGTTATTCCCCGTTCAACTATAAAACAGATTAAACGGAAAGTTAATTTTTAAAAACGACCATTGGGCGCTTAATGAAATTAGCTATTTTTCATGTTTTCAACAGGCGCTAAATGTTCAGTTGAAGTGCTGGCATTAAATCAGTAATTTAGCGCATTTCTGCATCAATGGTTGCCAAACGCTTCTGTTTTGTATGTCTCGTTTGTGCTTTTAGTACTTACAATAAAGAGAAAAGCTAAAATAACATTTTTCTCCTTACAGCCAACATACACGAATATAGTTTTTTTATGTCTTTTTTATGCATACAAGCTCTCAATATCGTATATGGACTGTGGACCTATGGTATTTAACAGAAATGCTGTTGAAACCAGAAAAAAGAGTAAAGTGGGCTGCAATAGCAATTAATTCAGAGATTGTTCTTCCTGAATTGTGTTTTTCACCCTTTCACTGCTGTCTAACGTCGCCATAGCAACCACGGTCATTCGGTGACTTTCTAGCTTCAACGGTGAAGGCTTACACCAGGGTTGAACCACTAACCTTCTGTAAGCCAGCTGGATAGCTTCCTCACGTGAAAATTGGTCCCGAGATTCGAACTCACAGCGGTGAGGGGCGAGTGGTTACAAATCGCAGACCATAACCACTGGACCACGGAGGCCGCATTTCATTTTCTCAATATTTGTACGTTTACGAATGAGTTTCAATAGTATAGCATATTAGACTTGTGTAATCTTACATAGATAGCTTACTACGTTCAGTCTTTCTCCGTAGAATTAGGTATATTCCATTTGTAAGAAATACATAGTATATAGTTCATACATCTACCACAAATATTGATACCCCAGCACCACAAACTTGGCATGTATCACTGTAGGGTCATATTCATAACAGATCAAATTTGTTACAGATTTGTCAATGCGATCAAATTCGAAACAAGTAAAATAAAAAATCGATCACATTCATTTCACAATATAATTTCCGCTACATATGTGATCATATTTTTAAAACCTGTGGCAAATATGATATGTTACGAATATGGTTTTGCACCACAGTGTAGATCATAGTAACAATATACTATACAATATATTTACAAGTTAACTACGCTCGTATAGTTATAACAGAGACATTGTTTTCTCAATAGCTGCAGCGACTTAAGTATTTAAGTGCCGGCGTGCGGTGGTGAGATGCCACATGGAAACGAGAAGTAAATATGACAGGTTCAGATATTTCTACACCTGTGTTCTCACTAGAAGCTCTAATGACTTGACACTGGTATACTTTAGTGTCGCATTGATCCAGGATCTGTGTGCTGCTAAAAATGCTGGTTTCTAGTTCAAGAACTTGGCTAACCCATAAAATAATGTTTTAGTTTTATTTGCTCCCAGGTTTCAACATGATTATAAAATAGAAGCATTGCATAACCCCTGAATACCGGATCCCTTCCGGATTGATCCATAAGTCTAGTTTTTTGAGAATTCCGGTTTTCAGAGGGCGGCTGACTATAAAAGAAAAATATGGAACTAGAAAAGTTCATGAAATTCCGGTTTTCAGGGAATCCGGTTTGAGGGGTTTTACCGTACAAGTTCTGGTTGGATCTAAAGCTGTCTATGTTGATGTAACTTGACATATTGTTTCCTCTTTACTTTTTCATACGAAAATGATGAATAATTCATTTTCTTCCAAAGGTACAGCAAATGTCTCTTCAATTTTAATTGCTCATTAGATTGATACCCATGCCGACAGAAGCGTGTTGCATTCCAATCTGTGTTTGTCATAACGATTTTCGGCTGTAATGAGTTGCTTCGTTAAATAAGTATGACAGACCTTTGGTAATACTTGATTTCAAGCGAAAAGACATTTGTTTTTACAAACATTTGCCCATGATGATCAACAATAGTACGGTGCGAAACGCATCAAGTGAAACGGTGTGTTTGTAATCTGTAATAGACACCATTGCACTGAAAGAACAAAAGTATGTAACTAAATTATCTGATCAGTAATGCAAGTTATTTCCGAAATTCTTGCTGTGAAGAGCAATTACTAGTGTAGTTTGTATCATTTGACATGATAACGGCGAAGTGAGACATCGTTATCTTACTTTAAGTATCAGGGTTACATAAGCAATTAGTCGTAATTTGTATAGAATGTAGCCAAGAGATCATTATTGTTAGTCAAGAAAGATATTCAATTACAGTATTTTGTCAACATTTGGTCAAATGTGATTGATCTTGTTACACAAACAACATCAAATAAAACCTGAATATAGTCTGTGCAAGACCGTAGACGCTTAAATGTCAAATGAAAATATTGAGAAATATACAGCATATGCGTTCGCAATGTTTTTTGTGGCGGAAATATGTTGAAATAAGCGTCGGTATTATTGTTCAGGCTTGCGATTTTTCCAGTGCTGAAAGAAAGATCAAACGAAGTTTTGATGTATTTTATGATCATTTATTTTCATTTTAATTTATTATGATTATGATTATTTTAATATATTATGATTATGTACAGACTTATCTTTAAAAGCGAGTTATTCACTAATCTCTGCAAAGTGCGCGACACATTACGTGTAAATTAAGATGGCAAAGTCATGCGGAATACCAATGAATTATTTGAACATTTATAGACTTTCAATGAGATGCATCCTGGGTGGTTAGTGTGAGACTGAGCCTATCAAAGTTCCTGTAGCTTTGCTACATACCGTCCTAAGGCGGTATCCACTTGGAGAATGTTTTTTGTCATCCATTTTTTGTATGTTTTTTAGGTATTGTGTAGGCTTCGGGTTGGTGGGTTTCTGGGAAAAGTGGTATTTAGGTTTGTTTGCTTGTTTGTTTAATGATGTTTTAAGGCACATTTACAACTAATGATCATGTAGCGTGCATTTAAAAAGATGTGGAAAGCAAAAAAAAGATAAATCGTGCAAAAGGATAATATATTAATAAGAATGAAGGATAACTGATATAAATTGGTTAAAATTGATGTGCAGTAACATAATAAACATTTGTGAGACAAATCTCATTTACATTATTTTATTTCAGGGAAAGTGGGACTTTTTTTATCTATATTTTTTTTATCAAAATTTTCAGTCTTTGAACAATGTGGTACTATTGTTTGTTTCTAGGCATGATTATCAACATAGGGAAACGTGATTACATGCTTCCGAAACATTGAAACAACATAGTTCATTTCTTATCTTCTGATTGGATTAATATGACTTTATTATTTTTTATTTTGATAATCCACTGTAGATCATATAGTAGCTTCTCTACATTGTTACATTTTTGCCAGCACAATATTCCAACATCTGTGTTTTCATTGATACGACAAAATATCAACATATGGGAGTACATAATCGTGTGAAAAGCAATTATATCTCTGATAAAGAGACGAAAATAATTCCTAGAAAAAACAACATAAAATCAGTCCATAGAGTCGACCAAGCCAAAACTAAATAAGCTTCACATTTCGACACATCGATGAAATAGATTTTTACTGACTCGATAGCATAATAATTAGTCTATTAATTGATTTTATTTGTCATTTGAATAAAGTCCGTTAGATCATTAGATCAGTTTTCTAAGCAAAAAGTAGCTATTACTGTTTAAAGAATATCTTTCTCCTGTGTTTTCAATAAATTTGAGTAAAACAGATTGAGTTGTTGTAATTACAATAGCATACATACAATGTTTAAGAAAGACGTTGTTTAAAGTACAACTGAACGGTATATATATATATATGTATGTATTCGAGTAATGATATTTATCAACCGTTCGGTTAGGATATGAGACAGTTTATTGTCAACAAATAAGAAATTAAAAGCCATATATTAAAGGGCGATCAGAATATTTATGATAGAATTAATGTTTTATTTACTACATATTTATTATATTTTAAATCATCAGAGTTCTAATAAATTCACGAACGAGTCTATATGAATGTGAAAATTTAGCCATAAAACGACTTCTTAATATGTAAAGCACAGATGAAAGTTGTTGTCATTCACGTTGAATGCGTACTTTAGATTGAATGGCAACAAAACAATCCAGTATTTTTGCTTTGAACATCAATTGCAGGGAATTCTGTTTATTTGTTTTCCAGACATTCTGGTGGAATATTTTGCCAGTTTGATATTTTAAAATGAAACCAAGCTAACAAAAACAAATGACTGTCACATAAATGGATACTGTTCCCACAGATCTCGAGATTAAAACTATCATGGAATTTAAATTTTGATTGAAAAATTGAAAAATCACAAAAACTGTTGTCTTTATTTTTTGTTCGATCGAAGTTAGTCTACATTGAATATGGTTTAAATAAATCTCAGCTATTTCTGCGATTTACATTTGACAATTTTTGTTTAAACCAATCTTGGGGAAAAATCAACACATTTTTGTATGTTCGCATGACAACACGATATAACATTAACCACGCTTTGGACTTCTGATATGATTTAAGCATTTTTGTCATTTGCGCGAAAATTAGGATTTATTCATGGCATGGAGAATACAACCTGTTTTGATATCTGATTTTGTCAAAAAAAAGGAAAAAAAGTATTTAAGGGCAATGCAATGCTAAACTAGATACAGGATAGAGTATTGGAGTTAAACACAAATTTCATCAAAAAGCTGATTTTAAAAATTACAAAACGCTGGAAGAATACTATATGAAGGCTACGCTGCCGACCATGTCATGATGGTATCCCTCCGGGAGGCTTAGATTTTTACCCATATTTTGTTTTTTTTTGTGGGTGCTAAATTGGTTCGGGGCTGCTGAGATTTAGGGGAATTGGAATTTTTATTTTTTCTGGGAATCCTTTACTTATACAGTAAAACATCAATAATAAGACCCCCAAAAAACAGTCGTAATAATGAGGTGTTATCATTATCAGGTTGAATTGAAAGGGAGTCATTGAAAGCCGGTCCAAAAATAAGTGGTCGATAAAACATGTGGTCATATATTTAGGTAGTCGCTGTTTGAGATTTTACTGTGTGTGTTATAACAAATTGGGATTGTTTATTAAAACCACATTACATCACAGACGCCGCTGGCTAATAATGTTATCATTAGCGGTCAGTAAAGCAAATGGGGCACCTAAGGTCCTTAGTCCGCTGACATACCTAGTCCGGAAGTAAGGTTTACTCTAAATCTGGTTGAGCTACAAAAGACTTTGGGTGCAATATCTTCAATCAAATCGAAAACCAATACTATCGTCTACAGCATTATAATAAAAAATTCATAAGCTTTCAAAATATATCTAATAAAACAAGCGTGTCTGGGTATACTGATGCAAAATGTAAAATAATTTAATATTTTGTTGGTAAATGATCTTCATAGACAAGAAGAAATACATGACAAAATTGACAAAACTTTTTACGATTCTTTTATTCCGATTTTGAGTTTCACATTGATGTCAATTCGGCCAATTTATACAAAACATAAAGTTTTGGTATGTATAATGGCGTAAATAATGCATAGATACTTAGTTTTTATAAAGTTTTTCTGTCCATTTTTAAGACACATTTATATCATGTCGTAGATTTATTGTTACTCATGCTTTTAAATTTCTGACATTTTATCAACGTTTATTTATTCTTCAGCCGAGCTGTACTTTTTTCTGTTTTATCGCGTGTTGTCAGCTTAGACCTGTTTCTGTCATATCTTCTAGAATCACATGACCTACATTAGTGTCATCTTATCATTTCAGACAATCTACTACTTCAATCACTTTAAGCTGCAAGCACGTGTCTTATTGGTAGGTAATCTGTACAGAATAAATGATAGTTTACACGTTTGGCATCCGTATTTATAACAAAACGATACGTACGAATTTTGCATTTATGTAATGATCTTTTGTGTTATTTCATGTTAGAATTAATCTTGTTCTAGTTGTTCTCATCTGAAATTACAAATTATTAAAACCACACTAAGCACCCCCCCCCCTTTTATTACCACCGCCATATTATGACAACCACGGTCAGATGGATTTTCTATACATTTATCTTGAAAATGAGACCACCTCAGTATTAGCATTGTCTCCTTCCGGTACCCCAAAAAGTTCTTAATATCGAGGTGTAAAGAACATGTGATTTGTGTACAATAAAAAGCGTCCCTACCTCTTAAACATACCCAAATTGTCAGTAATGGCGATGCAAGTATTATGTAGATAATGATGACGTTGTTTTGCTTGATTGTATGCCTATCTCCACCACATTGCTTTAATATACTTCCAGTTATAGTTCCTCATATCATTAATCGGCTTTCTATCCTTAAAGAGTCTGTAGACTGAATTGTTTATTCGGGTCCCCTCGCTATTAGCTATACTCTATGTTTATGCGTTTGATAGATTGCGCATATAATGCTTACATAATCCATAGACTGTGTCTCTAGCTTTTGGCTGTTCTTTAAATTTACGCAATTCATAGATTCAACATATAATGCTTACAGAGTCTGTAGACTGTGTCTCTAGCTCTTGGCTGTTCTCTATATTTACGCAATTCATAGATTCAACATCAAATGCTTACATAATCTGTAGACTGTGTCTCTAGCCCTTGGTTATACTCTATGTTTATACGTTTGATAGATTGCGCATATAATGCTTACATAATCTGTAGGCTGTGTCTCTAGCTCTTGGCTGTTCTATATATTTACGCAATTCATAGATTCAGCATATAATGCTTACAGTCTGTAGCTTTTGGCTGTTCTCTATATTTACGCAATTTATAGATTCAACATATAATACTTACAGTCTGTAGATTGTGTCTCTAGCTTTTGGCTGTTCTCTATATTTACGCACTTTAAAGATTCAGCATATAATGCTTACAGAGTCTGTAGACTGTGTCCCTAGCTCTTGGCTGTTCTCTATATTTACGCAATTCATAGATTCAACATCAAATGCTTACATAATCTGTAGACTGTGTCTCTAGCCCTTGGTTATACTCTATGTTTATACGTTTGATAGATTGCGCATATAATGCTTACATAATCTGTAGGCTGTGTCTCTAGCTCTTGGCTGTTCTATATATTTACGCAATTCATAGATCCAGCATATAATGCTTACAGTCTGTAGACTGTGTCTCTAGCTTTTGGCTGTTCTCTATATTTACGCAATTTATAGATTCAACATATAATACTTACAGTCTGTAGATTGTGTCTCTAGCTTTTGGCTGTTCTCTATATTTACGCAATTTACAGATTCAGCATATAATGCTTACAGAGTTTGTCGGTAGACTTTGTCTCTAGCTTTTGACTGTATGTTTACGCGATTTATGGGATCAGCTTGTACTGACAGATCGTACAACAAACCAAATGTCAGTATGGTTCTTATATCGTACTAGGAAATAAAAGTGTACTATAATGTTTGATTAACATAATAAAACGGTAATAGAAAATCACTGCGTACGCTCGTAATTATCATCCTTGAGAAGTGCACGTGCCGTACATATGGACCCGTGACGGTAAAATTGTAATAAAGTCCATCTACAGCACCAAATCTTACCATTTTTCAGAAGACTCAAACATTCGCGAAATGATCACTTTTTAGTGGAAATATTTCAGTCGTACCTCACCATTGCTAACACATATGTTACGTGATTTCTGATTGGTTAATAGTTTATAGTTGCAGGTTAGTCTACTACTAGAATAATGATTTGTCGGATATCTGAGTCCTCTGAAATAGGTTGTTTATCTATACTGATGTATACTATAGTTCTTTTAAAGAATTATAGGTCGGTTCTACCTATGATAGGCGAGCATAATCCTGCATTCAGGCGTGAAATTAGACCATTTCGCTGTGGCCTAGTGATCAACAGCCCTTCACTGCTGTGGGTTCGAATCCCATACGGGGATCGGACAAACATAACATGTAAGGAAGCTGTCCAGCTAGCTTAGAGATGGCCGATGGTTCTATCCAGATGTAGGGGTCTTCATCCATCGTTAAGCTGAAAAAGTCGCCAAATGACACAGGTTGTTGAAGCGAGGTTAAACAGCAATAAAAATAAGCAACTTACAAATACTTATGACTGTATTTCATTCCAATCACTACAGTTATATTGTAAGGTAATAAATTAAATAACGCCTACGAAACTTAAACATTAATGCATATGCATGAGACACCAAAGGGAATGTACGCTCCAAATGTTGCCAGAGCGTACGGATCATTGCTTGCAAAGATCGTATCTAACATAAGATGTAGGGTTGTCAATGCACTATATCAATGCTGCACATAAATGGTAGTTTATATTTAAGTAGGGTCTAGACATCGCCAGTGTGTAATAAACTTATCGTCAGCGTAGTTAATATCTACCCACGAATGATAAAAGTCGTGTTGGGAACCGTCCAGCTGATCATCATGATGCAATGTTGTTGTCTTCATGGGATGATCGTACAATAGTCAGACATGGAAATTATTCTTGTGGGAAGACTTTCGTATACTTCATTAATCCATTTGAAAGAATATTAACTTTTATTACCGTGCGCATTTTGTTTGTTGGTTCAACGTGTAGTGTTCAATGTCATCAACAAGAATGTGTTGCTTATTTTACTTGAACGATGGCATTGTGGTTTCAGTTTTGTTCAGTACTAGATTTTTTTGTGTTCATGTAGAGTGAATGCTACTTAAAAAGTAACCATAGTACCATAGTTTTTTCATAAAAACACAATTTCGTGCAGGTTATCTCGTGAATTGCACCACTGTAACAATCAAACTATCATTATGCGTTTTGGAGGGGGTGCTTTGTTAGCCATGAGAAAGTCGACATCAATGGAATAATAAATTGTGTAATATTTGTAATATAAGGTTACAGCCGACTTATGTATTCGGTATTTTCATTTATTTCCTCTGAATCAAAGGTAACTTTTAAACAATTTTGAACGGAATTACGAGAGACATGAATAACTGTAGTATTTGTTTTGCACGTACTTATACAGTACAACCTCTCTAGAGCGGTCCTCTCTTGGGCAGCAATCTCCCTTCAAAAACAGCATGATTTTTCCACTGCACGATTAGCCAATTAGTTTAACATCTCTAGAGCAACAATCTCTTAATAGCAACATAAGTTTGCTCCTCCCAAAGGATGTTGCTGTGGAGAGGTTGCACTGTATTTTGAGATGCAATATCTATTCTTTGTCATTCAAAGACTGCTTAACACATACAATCTAAATATATTAAGGAACTGTCAAACAAACGTTGGGCTGACTCTAACTCGTAAAAGGAGGCAGACGCATGAATTAGTAAATGACATAAAAAAGTATATGATGCAAATATTTAATTCAAAACAACTTGATTTACAACGTATCATTTCCTTTACCAAAATGACGCTTTTTTAAGTGCTTGTCTTAATAAAATATAGATGTTTAGCATGATTGCATGATTCACGCTTGAAAATAGACAAATGTGAAGAAGAGAAGCAAGCGCCTTCAGCGGAGTTAAATATCAGCTGTATACTACACTGGTACTTAGTGTGTCAAGAGAGATACGTTATCACGAACCCATGACATGTTGCGAAATTAGTGTGTGCAATCCTACCGTATATTTCACATTTTCAGTGAAAATGTTTGAATACATTCAAGTAAAACGCAAATATTGAACATTCGCCGCATAACAGCATCGACAAGAGAATGGTCAGTTACAAAACAATTCAACCAACTTTATCCCTATTCTTAGTATGAATATAGTCATTAAACGAATGTTTGCTCCGGCTTTATGAACAGGAGAGTCATCCGTCTCTCACCACTAAATATTAATTAACTGAAGATAATTCATTAAGTGTCATTTAAATAGTGTTTCTTACATATAGTTTGAATGCACGTTGTATGGTTTTCTGCCGCGTGGTGTCCAGGGAGTATTATTTAGTACAATGACAGCGGGCTACTGAGATAACGCTCAACATTTATAAAGTCAACGTACACATTCCAAAAAGGTATAGCGCGATTAATTATTCCATCTTAAAAATCCAAATTTTATTAAATTTTATTAACGTCAGTGATATTCAATTACTAGACCCTTAACCAGAATAGCTCGAATAAAATGACGTCATGTGGGAGTGATCTGACACTAATGGGGCTAAATAAACATGTCTTGAAATTCGGTTACATCAGATTGATTCATTTCTGCTTTGGTTTGTGCATTGGTATCCAGCGATGTAGAGTATCTTTGAAATTGGATTACAATAAAACACTAATATTTTAACTAAACTTGGGACCAAACAAATCTGTCTTAACGTAACGTGATCAGGACTAAGAATCAGGACTCTGTTCATTGTTAGTTAGTTTCATAAGCCACCTATTAATGGTTGAAATATGTCTTATGTAATACCATCAATGCTACGTACATTATGAATATCAAGCGACCAGAATATATTACACATGTACTATTCATACATGTGTTAAAATGCAGCGGTTTCCTGAATTTTCGCATAAAATTTGATTTTGTAGATTTTATGGGATGAGCTTATGCACGAATTCAGATACACACGAATCAAAAGTTGGTAAAATAATGAATGTATCCGAAAATATATCTATCCGAAATGCGTCTAGCCCAAATTTGAAAAATCACGAAAATAACGGTTTTGGCAAAACCTCGAAATTTGGTACCAACGAAAATAATTGGAACATTAGTGTGCACACTTTGAGTTTCACACTTGGCTTAATGAACAGGTTAGGTTTATAAAATTGGCCTGATGATTATCATTTGGTGCGGACAGCAAGTATTGTACATCTGATAAAGTACGAAGTGGCAATTATTGGATGTTCTGTGAGAGAAAATATGTCCAAACTAATACTTTCTTGAGTATTGTCACGTTATCTTTAAGCCGACATTTAATTGTCTATATTTTGGAATACAATGACGTGAAATCATGTAGAATATCCTAAAATACAATAAAATGCCTTTTCTCGTAGTGTCACGCGCAGCATTAATCTAAAATTAATTCTGTTATTCGATGCACTTGTGGCTGACTATTGAAATAAGTACTTTGTTTGACAAGAAGTTAATTCTAAACATTTTGAATTAATATTGACATGCCGATGCGAGTAGCTGTCAATTACTTTAATTTAGAATATTCTTATTTCGCGAATTTAACATCATGATTTGAAATAACAATCAAACGGTACCAAAAGCTTCGATCAATCGTATCACAAAAATATATACGTATATACTTCTCGATGAATAAGTGTCATCTTATAGACATAAGACAAGATGTACACAGTATAAGACTAGAATACTTACATTTATAAGTCTAATGCAAAAGCGACCTCTGTGGTTACGGACACTGAGAGGTTATCAGTAGCCCCTCTCCGCTACGAGTTCGAATCCCACCCGAGACCAGACAAATGTTACATGTGAGGAAGCTGTACAGCTAAGGATGGCCTTTATTCACAGGGTGGTCTTTATTCAAACACAGGTTTGGCTATATAAGTAACTACAACTTTAAATATTGCTGTAGTTATGCACTCTATAAAAGCAATGTCCTTTTCATCTTTGAAACGAACAACAATCGTTTAACGAAGAATGAAGCAAAAGGCAAAAAGCATAAAACAAACGCAAAATGCAAAGCGTATTAGACGATGTTAGCCTATTGATATGATTCGATTGAAACTGTAGCGTAAGTTATATTAAACAGAATCCCCTGATATTTATTGACTATTCAACATTTACGTTTATGGAGCGCATAAAACATTTTGTCGTTAAATTTACCATTGCGCCCTTTTTGACTTAAGAACGCAGTTCGTAAACATAACCGTATGTTCCTTTCTTGATCATTTCATTGCAATTGCGCAGCCTTTCATTGTAGTTTTATTCGATTTTGTGTGTATTATGATTGAGTATTATCTAGGGGAATTTAATGTGCTGATATAATCAAATAATGTATTGAAGTAGGCTGTTTACATAAGGGTTATGCGTTGAAATAAAAGTAAAGATTTATGTTATTCTGTTTACGGAAAAAACGACCCACTAAACACAACACAACACAGCATTGATAACGTGTAGACGTCCATATGTAGTGAAAATAAAATGCCGTTGGAGGTCTCCTGAGGGCACAAAATTGTTCATCCCCTAGTGACTTGTCGCTAATGTGTACATCTTTGTTCGTCATAAACCAGCGCATTAATCAAAAGAGACACAGAGGAAGAAGTATCTACATAATTCCATTTTTTTCACAAAAGCTTTAACGTTGCATCAACGACCAGGATGATTATGCAACATTTCCAGCTTTGATTGTAGAGCAATATTTGGGTAGAAGCCACCACCCTTCCATAAGCTAGCTGGACAGCTCCCTCACAGTCGTGTGAAATCTAGTCCCGGATGGGATTCGTACTCGCAGCTGTGGATTACTTCTTAATGATCACAAGCACTCTACCACGGGGTCCCACGTGATTATATTATATTTTGATTATTTAATTATTTCCAGGAATCAAGCAAGGGAGATAACCAATTTTATAATAATTGTTATTTTTAATTGAATTCATGTCTGTTAACGTTTTCAGAGAATAACGTATATTCAGGTTGAGCTGTTAGTAAAGTAATGGGGATGCTCAGGCGTCCGTCGCCAACAATGGTCTTCTCCACCAAAACTGCTAATTAGACTTCATTCAAATTTGCTGTGTAGAATTCTTTTGACGTTCTAATTTTACTGCAATTCACTCATATTATACCAGTTGATCCCTTTTAGGGGGCCACCATAGCTAAAAATAGAATAATCTTTAAAAATCTTATTATTATGAACCAATGAATGGATCATCGCCAAATTTGGTCTGTAGCATCATCGGATCATCACCAATATTCCATCGTAGTATCCTTTGATGGCCCTTTATTAAGTTTATTATTCCACGTTATCTTCCCAGAAGTGTACATTAATTACCTTTAGAAACGAGTTAACTTACATTTATTCTGGTGAACGATGCAGGGTCATCATGGCTCGTTTGCTTTTTGAAGCTATCGCTTTTCAAAAATATTTCTATAACAGACACTTTATTTAAAAACAAGCATACAAACAAACAAACAATCATACAAACAAACAAACAAACAAACAAACAAACAAACAAACAAAAACTTTATACAAAAATGAGAGCAATGAAATAAGCTTCACATCGATACATAATTATTGAAATAATATTTTCAAATAACTCGCAAAAATGCTGTTTGCAAAGACCATCAGAATGTTGATTCATAAACTGACAAAGAACATTATCACAACTAACAGTGTTTATTTAAAAAGACAAAATTGTCCAGCTTGGAAACATAATGGAAATTCATTATTCAATGGGTTTGTTACTATGATCTTAGACCTCACTTAACTGTATGATAATTTATTTAATGGCACAACAAAAGGAAGAAGATTCAATGATAATGGTTTACAATGTCCATCCATTAACCCGAAAAGTGTATAGATAGGGAAAAATTGGGATCGCCGAGAAAATACGTTTGTAATCAATTTGAATTTCCGAATCAAGACGACCAAATCTTGCTCTTGCATTTTTACATAAAGACAACATTAAATACAAATAATCGAAATCAGATATTTGATTAGGTCCACATTTGCCAAGATTGTCATCATTGATTAATGCTAAACGTCTCTTCAATTCTTAATTATGTTTAATGCCGTAATTAAAGTATGATGTGTCGCTGCCTCAGAGCCTGCATTTCACTGGGACGAGGATTAGTCAACTTCTCTTACGTCAAATACATGTACGTCAAATTATCTTGTCAAAAGAAAGTCTATTTTGGGTTGTCAATTCAAAATTCATTTTGGTAATGGATTTTACTTTTCACTGATGTTAATGTCACACCAACAGTCAAGGTCATTTGTGGCTTTTCCAGCTTTTACGATGGAGGCAGACCCACGGCGTAACCTAAGGTAGGACCACTGACCTTTTGAGTCGGGCAGAGAGGGGTGGTAATATTTTTTCACTGTAACATATAATATATTTTTTCAACATAATTACTAGAACGAGAAGGAGTTATTAGGAAACACCTGACAGAACACTTTCAGTCATTCCGCACAGAAATTTTACACTCGGACGACTTATTTAAAATTGTACGAAACATACCAACGGAAACTTTGTGTAGTAGAGCCATAGAAGGTAACAGAAATGTTGCCAAAGACAACTATAACTACTACCACCATTATTATTCACTTATCAGTAAATTATAACGTTCAGAAAATTTACAGCCCACAATTTAGATCATAGCATAAAGTACTTTTCATCCAGAGAGTCATCGCATCTTCTTGCATTTAACGCAAAATCGTTTATAAACTGATTTAGAGTAATTACTGCTTAACTACATGCAATTGTGACATTTACGTTACTTTGATTAGAACAAGTCACGTGAACGCTTGCATTTAAAGAGTAGCAGCTGATGTTGTCCTGTGTCAGTCAATACTCATTTCGTCTCTTTTTGTCACTGCGGGGATAATGCCGCAGTGTGCTTTTCACAAAATGCACTATGTATTCAAATTAACTTGGACAATTTGTGCATTGCGTTTAAAACTTTAAGGAGAAATTTCATCGACCGCATGGTTATTTTGCTGCGGAGAAGGACTTTAAACGACATACACCCAACAATTGCTGACTAAACCAAATAGTTATGCTGGCGAAATTGCGCATGTAATTAGAAATCAATGCATAATTTACCTTTTGTCGTGCAAAACAGTACGTCAGCTGAAAATTCTCGTAGAGCGACGAGGACGAACTTATGTAATTAAACAATCAATTGTTTAAAAAACTTCAAAAGTTCCTGATTAATGCTGTTTTTGATAAATTCTGCAGTATTGAAAACTATAAGACGACAAGAAGTTTTGAAGTAGAATCATTAGTGACATGTACTCAAAATGACAAGACTTGTGCGAACATGTTGTTGGACCAAAATATTTTTAATTATTTATTGGTTCTTCTGTCAACTGAAGTTCAGGCCAGCATGAGTCATTACTAGACGTTCTGAGATAAATGAAATTATTCGATTGACGGTAATTATAGGTTTCACAATATACATGTATATTGTAAGAGGGCTAGTTCAGAAAATATATAGTCGTGTTCACGGTTACCAGAAAACTATAATCGTGTTTACAGTTACCCGTCAGAGCCCGTTTTTTGGGGGGGGTAGCCCCGAATCCAAAAGTTTCTAACCGAAAATTTCAAAGTGAGAAAGTACGGATGAATCGTGCCCCAAATAATGCGTTATTCTTTATGTTATATGTTGGTTGTTTATTTTGAAACTGGAGCTATGGGAATTATTAATTTTTTCTGTCGAACTTGTTAGAGAGTATTAGACGGTGTGTATTGGACAACAACAAGATGTTTATTATACTAGTATTTAAATATTTATATTCATTTATATGACCACTGCCTATCACACCTCTTTGGTAATAAAAATAAAACTAACGAAGCTCTTTTGGCTTTACCAAGCACGACTTCAAAAGGCATTAACAATGAACCCATAACAATATAATATAATTTGTAATGTTTTCTTTACAACTTCTGTCATCGACATCTTATGATTTATGGTGTATACGTAATTTGTTACCCCCAAGAATAAACATAATTATGAACTAACATCATCAAAGAGTATTATGTACACATTATATGTCGGTCAGTTCACTCAATTATTGTGTTGTATAATTTAGCATATTGGTGTAAATTCGTACATCAGGTATCCAATCAGGTCACCGTTCTTGATTACGCTTATTTCTGAATTGTATATTTCTAAATAAAGGGAGACTACTATATAAATAGTCTGTACTTGACATTTATCTTTATCTATTTTTTCACTGGGTTTAGCGCCGTTTATCACCAATTTTTCAGTTATATAAGGTGGCCGGTTCGCCTAGCCAGTTTTCCTGGACTGTATTCAAACCAGTACTAACTTACCCTTCCACAAGGAGCCAGCAACTTCTCCACATATGGTGTGGCTATGATTTATTTTCGTAAATATCATACTGCTAAGGTTGCGACAAGTTTTGGAAAACTGAGCGGCTCAGCCTATTCATTGTGACAATCTACATTTTACCGTCCATTGACATATATTGTTTTATTTATTACCGCGCGATGTTGATTGGTTCGTAAAAAATGGTAGCATGTGGTATCTTTCCACGAGGAAATAACGTGCACGGATTTTATAGCTACGAAAATTCGGGTTAATGAACTTAAACTAATATTGAAGATTTATCAGTTCGTCTAGACTTCTATCTGACACTTCGGCTACACTCGACAGGTGGCGCTTAGTTAATTACCAAGATGTATTGACAATCAGAGTCAGATGAACATGTTAAACTCCGTGAAAAATATTTCCTGTTGCCTTAGTGAAAGCTTTTTGCCGACACTACCGCCCGTGTTTAATATTGCATACAGGAGAATATGATATGACATTATCTGTGGTTGTAGTTCAGCCAACGTATATAACAGACAATTAAAACAATATGAAAACGGTTCCCTGGGGTTTCCTGGAGTTTCCTGGAGTTCCCTGGGGTTTCCTGGAGTATCGTTGTTAGATACAGTGAACGTTGTAAGGTTGTAATGGCCAAAGTACTAATGCAAACGGTTTAATACGAAGTTATGACCCTTAGAAGGTCCATTACAGGCAGGGGTAACATCCAAACAATGTTTTAACAATAGGTTCTTGACGAGTACCAGAAAATAAATCATGCGATAGTTTTATATCATGCTAGTTCCCCGTTGACATATTGGTTGATCCAATGGTCTGTTTACTAATAATGGCTGCAAATTATAAAATAATTAGTGTCTCAGTGTTGCGTATACACTGTAAAATGTGTTTTCAAGGTAGATTGAAATACTCAATAATGTGTGGTAAAACAAATTTAAAAGCCCGAACTGAACACTTAATATTCAATGGAGTGACAACATCATAATAGCAAATATTGATTTCTTAATTAAGCAATTCGAAAACTTTGATAAGCTTGGATTGTTACCAAAATTGCTGTATGAAGGCATTACGATATCCATTTTTTAAAATGGCTTCCAATAATATTCTTATTTCCATATAATGTAAAACGATTACAAGGCTTTGTTCTCATGATTTTAGTCCAAACATAATTCTGGTGTAGCTTATTAGTTAGTTATGGCGCAAATTGTTCCCTGTGTTAATTCAAAGAAAACAAAACAAGAAAAATAATGAAAATCGGCTTTGGACAATAAGCCATTATTAATTAGGAGTCTTCGCATTCGCTAATTGTTCACCGGAGACTATTACTCGTCTGATAATTACGGAATCAGAAAAAAATGTCATGTCGTGCAAACCGCCAAAAAAACTTGAAAAGAAAGCCGCAAACAAAGGATAAAGTTTGGGGTTCAAAAATCCGAACTGAATGCCAAATCCGCCGGCCCAAAACAATATGATTATTACCAAAGCAGACAAAAGCACGAACGCAAATCTGATTGTTCCTTAGGAGCAATCCTGGGGGATACCGCCGATGAATTGTCTGAGCCAAAATTCCGTATGCAGAGGAATAATGAATGTTCTGCTAGATAATTAGCCACCACGAGACCTGATGTTAAACCATCTCTGATAGAGCCTGACGTAAACCAGGTGGGTGCATCTTGTGTGTGCAGAATTCTTATGTTAAAAAACCTTGTGGTGCAACAAACAAAGGCTTTTTAACATTACATCGTGTCCATTGAAGAGCAATATTTGAAGTACATTTTGTAATACTATAATGTTCCATCGGTTAGTTGACATAACTTTGAAATAGCTCAGATATAAAATAAGATGTTAATGACAAACGCCGAAGAAATTTTCTAACATTTCAAACCCAGTTGATACAGTGAACAGAACTATTGAAAAAGAAAACAAAACAGGTCAATATGTAATACGATAGAAACACCGACAAAAAATGTCGTCGGATTTGAAATGTCTGCATTGAAAGCGTTCAAAATGAATTCTAAGATTTAATAGCCACATAAACAATCTTATGAGTGTGAGCCAAATTAGAAACCTAATATACCTATATCATTCAACCACAATCTTGTATAATCCAGTTTTTACCCATTATAGTACGAACACGCAAGCGTAAAATATTCTGAAAATTAGGTTTGTTAGTATGCAGTGAATTGTGACGTTTGCCACTGAAACTATTGTTTGTGGCTCGTATCTTGCCTCAAATAGGCCTCTACCTTACACTTCTACCCTCTGTTATTATGTTGTCTTTGAGTTCTTTGAAATACTAATTAAGTTAGCAAATGATTTAATTTTATCACAACAGCTATTGCTTTTTAAACTAGCTATTTGATTGGTGCGGGTAAGAATTGTAAAAAGTCATTGTTACTTGTTATAATTAGCAACTTTAATAAGCAAGGAAATAGAAAATTGTTAAATCATTCATTAATCTCTTCCGTAGAGAATTTATGTGTAACAAAAATATTTATTACGAACAAAAGGCATTTGTTCCGGTGTGATCACTATTGCTGATAACCTTCTTAAGATACCGTCCTTATTTTCTATCCATCACTGTATTAAATCTACGTAATTTCGTTTCATGACATTGTTTATAAATGCCCTTAACAATACCTTAACAATACCGTTACCGGACAATACGAGTTTTTGAAGGCTTTTTATGTTGAGTTTAGAATCTGCTACCTGGGTCGTGAATTTATGAGTTTGCTGGGTGTGATTCCATTTATTTAATCCTACATTCTATGAAAGTTCGTATGTTGTCTAACTGTACCAATATGTCCTCATATACTCACACTTTGTGTTTCCATAATACTGAAAATGTATTCAATTATTTGCTTAATCATATAATACTTGTTGCCTCAACGTTTCTACATTCTTTTACACTTCTGCTATTAAATTTGATCATCGCTTCTGTTAGTAAGAGTATTGAATCGGTAAAGAGGTGAGCATACTTTTGAAACTTGCAATTTTTCAGAGTAAGTGATTAGTCTGTAGATGACGTCAGAGCATTTTCTGATGCCTCACACTAAGAAAGAACTGTATAAAAATGAGACATTTTGAGCTCACCTTATTCACGAAAGACACACGACGCCTGTTTGAAGAATGCCCCAATTACAAATGGAGTCCAGTATAAATGAACCAGACACATTTATCAACTGTAAGGACTCTCTGACCCAACTCCGTGATACTTACGGTAATTCAAAAACGATAATGATATCCCTTGGACAATTTTCCAGACAGTTTTTGGATATTAGAGTCCTACAATACGACTTGGTAAAAATATATCTCATTAGTCAGTGGATCTTGTGACCAATAGGTTAGCTAGTTAGGACTGCTAATATATTGTGTACTAATTGTAATCCAAAAAAAGAGGAGTTACAAAGATAAGCCCGAAGAGTTTATGTTCAAATTATTGAGAATAAATATACAGTTTCACCATGATTAATTTATTAAAATGTAATTTCTGTTACGTTCTAACACACGGTGTTTGCCGATTGTAAACAGATTGTTTCGCAAATAAAGAGAAGCGAACGAACAATATAACATTGGAGATGACACGTTTAACAGCAACAAAAAACTCAACGAATATTCTCCTATACAAGAGGAAGTATATTAAAACATCTTTGTGCGAGTGAATAGATTTGTTGCTATGGGTGTAACGGTTTAATCGATAATATATCTTGATGCTTTATAAAACTGTACACTTTATTTAATTCATGTTACATTATCGTATGTTACAGATGCTGCATTTGGCTCAGTTCCTTCCATCTCATACTCACTGATTTATTCATACTTTTCATAATGTAAAATAGGGAGAGCAAATATGTACTAAAATGGAGCCATCATTTGCCGTAATAAATGTCTTTAATTATTTTGTCCTTTTGGAACTAGCTTAGTAAACACAATTGAATTGTATTACCTAACTGTTTTGTAGAACTGAGCTCCAAATGTTTAATGTAATGATGTTTTGCTCATAAAGAGGCAATTAGAATCAAGTACATCCTAGTTCTCTGTGATAGGGAGAAATTCATTCAAGAGTGTTTGTTTACAGCAAAACACTTCATTTGAACATCCGTTTGGAGGGTCTTGATATAACAAGCATCAATGCCAACACTAAAAGTTCTCGTAAACTTTGATGGCGACTTCAAACACAACAATTCAGATCAGACAATAAACAAATCGCCGTAACGTACATGTTGCTTTTTACAGCAATCGTAAACATCACAACGAAGGCAAAACCGTACTTTCCATGAAATTTTGTAGCACGCTATTGACAGTAGCAAAGACACTAGAATTATGTTTTGTACATTCGGAGAATAAAATTTAATCAGATAAACAAATTGTCATTAAATAAAGTCAAACCTGTTTATTAAGACATTCCTTGTGTGGAAGTTTTAAAGGTGGTCCTCATTTTACGGTTTTGATCAAATGCAAATTCTAGGAATTAAAGTACTCGTATTATCAGACATGCGATCACTATTCACAGGCATTCTCCAGTTCAAATTTGAACGTTTATGTGTATACTTTTTTCACTGGGTTTGACGCCGTTTTTTCTTCAACATTTTATCAGTTATATACGGCAGCCGAGTCACAACTGATCAGTTTTCCTGGACTGTATACTAACCAGTACTATTTAACCCTCCCACAAGGAAGGACTGTATCCTAACCAGTACTATTTTACCCTCCCACATGGAAGGACTGTATCCTAACCAGTACTATTTTACCCTTCCGCACGGAACCTGCAACTTATCCACATATGGAGGAAAATCTACCTTTTTTGTCAAATTTTCATAGAAGGGTATGACCTCCTGCCATTGGGATTTGAACCCGGATTACTTATATATATTTAATTAGAAGAGACAAACATGAGACCAATATGGAGTTACCGAATAAAAATTCGTTTAAAAGTCATGTAAAACTTTCACCACTTACGCTCGAACAATTACCTACAATGCAGTAAGTTTAGATACAGAATAAGTTGTGTTTATCCGTGCTATTGTTGCCCGAAGAAATAAAACAAGGCAACGGAAAAGAGTGAATAGAACTGGAAGAATTAACAACGAATTCCAGAACAACGAACTAACACAGAAAATACCAACCTACCAAAAGTTCTACGACCTCGCAACCACAAACCCACCAACATATAAGACTATGAAAAATGAAGAACGAAACACAGTCTCGCGGAGGGTACCACTTTGGGACGATCAGTTGCAAACTTACATAAAGCCAATGTAAAGACAAGAACGTGCTAGACGGAAGGGAAACTGACACATGCCTTTATACCTTCAGCGCCATTTAAAGTAAAAGACGAACAGGCTAGCTAGTTCGATGAATTCTCTGAATATACGTTCAATCAAAGTTTCTGACTTAAGAACTGCGTACTGTAAACTAATTGCTTGCTATGGACAACTAGAAACCCGGTGCTAACTATTCTCATGTGGAATTTCGGTCATGGATTTTCCAGAAAGTTGTTTAACACAGTTTAGGTTAAACTAAACTCTCTAAACTAAAAACATCTTATAGCCTATAGAGATAAAGTAACATAGTTTATTGAAATCTGAACAAAATCATTCGGGAATATTAAATCTAATAGAACTCAAAATTATACTGAATGTCAGTATTCCTTCAGGTCATTTAACGCTTTCCCATAAACGTTGCACTAGATGTTTAGTACGCCTACTTGAAGACGCAAACTTTACTTAAATTTGGCTTTAATTTCATGTTCTTAAAACAGCCTTATTATTTTTCTCTGGGACTTAACGTCGCAGCAACAGCCTGGGTTATTCGGCGGCGACATTTACAGCTTTAACGGTAGAGGAAGACCCCAGACGTACACCTGGGTAGAACAAGCGACCTTCCGTGATCAAGCTGGTCGGCTTTCTTTCGCGTGATTTTTTCAGGTCCCATAGGGATTCGAAAGGACAACGATGAGGATTAGTGATTTCTAGTCAGAGACCATAACAATAAAAATAAATACAAATTGTCCATATTGCTTATTCTACATTGTGGTAAATTTACAAAGGCATAAGCCTATGTACTGATAATTGGTCAATATCAAAATAAAACCTCATGCCTTCTCGACTCTACGCAGGATAAGGGTTGTATAGGGCATCTTATATCGCAGATTCAAACGCACTATATGCGTTTTACGCCCCCTTTCAACAGTATTTCATTAACAATGTCAACACAATACAAATAATACACCATTAAAAAACAAATTGGATAAAAATATGCATTGTCAAATAGATTTATCAACGATATCTGTAAACGCGCCAATGTTTCAGTTAATTCTTAGTTACAGAAGGAAATTGTCTTACTGACGACGGAAATAAAATGTCGTTAAATCACGTTTCTGCGTATTAGGTACAATAGGAAGTACTTGAATGAGTTTCTGTGTTACCAAAAATTTTCAATCTCCGTCGGACGAAATGGTGTCATTAGATAACAAACTAGAATTTGAAGCAGGGGTGATTTAGTGGCATGATCACTTCATTAATGTTAACCTGATCTTCCTTTTCTGTTTTTATATGAGGCTATTTTTTGGTAAGGAACACGAAGATCAATTTGTTGCTAATGCTTCAAACATAGATAAGGCCATACCAAATCGTATCTATGTTTAGCGTCCGCGGACGGAAAGATTTTGATCACCTGAGTCACATAAAAAACATATTGTATTATTGAATATTTGAAATGTTTTTATTGGACCATTACAAGCTGGAACGAATCGCTTTGTATCAATATGCCTTCCAGTCGTCAAAATTTATCAATATTATGCTTTCGTTTTGATTTAATGAAACATATTTATTCTCACTGGATGACTGTTTGATCTTTTTGCGGATATTTTGCGGCAATTCAGTAAGAAATTTGTGTTTATTCCCAAGGCACTTGTTTGTTTTTTTTCCGGATAGCTAGATAGGTTTTTAAACCTCAGTGTTACGCTTAACGTAGACACAATTTGGTATGGCCTAATTGTTCTACCGGATTTGATACTATTGTGGTGTTAGATGCAGCGTAATCGTATTAGTTAAATATATTTGATATATATATAATGATTAACGTAAATGTGTACCAGAATGTCGTTACATGCCAATAACTTGGTCAGGGACGCCACTGCAACAATATGACATTCTGTGTTCCACATTTTTCTGTTCAGTCGAAATGAGATTGTTCTATTGTAAGAGATTGTCAATAATAGAAGAATTAAATACTTTAACTTAACCACTTTATTCTAATTTATTGGTCAATAAATACTGCCATTTTGTCGCAGACCATCTGTTGACTAAATTACTATCTGGATTATATTTATGCATATTGCCGTCTGGAAAAATAACGCCAGTGTTCTTACTGCTGACTGGTTTTATGGTCTAGGCGGCTACCATTGACTTCACCGTAACGTTAACACAACAAATTGATATTATTTGCATAATACAAGTCTGGTATATACTTCCCCATGTATCCCTTAAGCTGATTGCAGTATTAACCTCAGCAATACGTGCATAAAATTTTGTCTTTCTGTTCTTGTACTCTTAGAGTTTATGTCGCTCCAATAATAGATTTGCAACAACATTTTGATGTCCTAATCTACACATCTAATACCTGTGATCCAAACAATTTCTTGTCCGCCTTATTAACAGGTGCGATGGTCATTTGTTCAATGTAATATTGTTGGGTTTTTTTAGATAGTCAATTAACTGGGAAATGCCGATAACGGGTTAGCAGCATCTTAAGGAAAACTTCTGTTGTTTTTGTTGCTACTGTCGCCACCATCGCCTCTAAAGTGTTCGTAGTGTTTCTGTTGTTGTCTACATGGTCGGTTTTATATATTTTTTAAACCAGGATTTATCTTTCGTGGCATGTCTATGTGAAGTGTGTCGGTCTAGCTAAGAAAATTACATTTAGGATTCGTTAAAATATTACTGAGGCTGAACGTTCACAGACTATTATGTGGCTCGATCTAGCTAAGAAGATTACATTAAGGATGTGTTAAAATATTATTGAGCCTGAACGTTCACAGACTATTATGTGGCTCGATCTAGCTAAGAAAATTACATTAAGGATGTGTTAAAATATTACTGAGCCTGAACGTTACACAGACTATTATGTGGCTCGATCTAGCTAAGAAAATTACATTAAGGATGTGTTAAAATATTACTGAGCCTGAACGTTACACAGACTATTATGTGGCTCGATCTAGCTAAGAAAATTACATTAAGGATGTGTTAAAATATTACTGAGCCTGAACGTTACACAGACTATTATGTGGCTCGATCTAGCTAAGAAAATTACATTAAGGATGTGTTAAAATATTACTGAGCCTGAACGTTACACAGACTATTATGTGGCTCGATCTAGCTAAGAAGATTACATTAAGGATGTGTTAAAATATTACTGAGCCTGAACGTTACACAGACTATTATGTGGCTCGATCTAGCTAAGAAGATTACATTAAGGATGTGTTAAAATATTACTGAGCCTGAACGTTACACAGACTATTATGTGGCTCGATCTAGCTAAGAAGATTACATTAAGGATGTGTTAAAATATTACTGAGCCTGAACGTTACACAGACTATTATGTGGCTCGATCTAGCTAAGAAGATTACATTAAGGATGTGTTAAAATATTACTGAGCCTGAACGTTACACAGACTATTATGTGGCTCGATCTAGCTAAGAAGATTACATTAAGGATTCGTTAAAATATTACTGAGCCTGAACGTTACACAGACTATTATGTGGCTCGATCTAGCTAAGAAGATTACATTAAGGATGTGTTAAAATATTACTGAGGCTGAACGTTACACAGACTATTATGTGGCTCGATCTAGCTAAGAAAATTACATTAAGGATGTGTTAAAATATTACTGAGCCTGAACGTTACACAGACTATTATGTGGCTCGATCTAGCTAAGAAAATTACATTAAGGATGTGTTAAAATATTACTGAGCCTGAACGTTACACAGACTATTATGTGGCTCGATCTAGCTAAGAAAATTACATTAAGGATGTGTTAAAATATTACTGAGCCTGAACGTTACACAGACTATTATGTGGCTCGATCTAGCTAAGAAAATTACATTAAGGATGTGTTAAAATATTACTGAGCCTGAACGTTACACAGACTATTATGTGGCTCGATCTAGCTAAGAAGATTACATTAAGGATGTGTTAAAATATTACTGAGCCTGAACGTTACACAGACTATTATGTGGCTCGATCTAGCTAAGAAAATTACATTAAGGATGTGTTAAAATATTACTGAGCCTGAACGTTACACAGACTATTATGTGGCTCGATCTAGCTAAGAAAATTACATTAAGGATGTGTTAAAATATTACTGAGCCTGAACGTTACACAGACTATTATGTGGCTCGATCTAGCTAAGAAGATTACATTAAGGATGTGTTAAAATATTACTGAGCCTGAACGTTACACAGACTATTATGTGGCTCGATCTAGCTAAGAAAATTACATTAAGGATGTGTTAAAATATTACTGAGCCTGAACGTTACACAGACTATTATGTGGCTCGATCTAGCTAAGAAAATTACATTAAGGATGTGTTAAAATATTACTGAGGCTGAACGTTAACAGACTATTATGTGGCTCGATCTAGCTAAGAAGATTACATTAAGGATGTGTTAAAATATTACTGAGGCTGAACGTTACACAGACTATTATGTGGCTCGGAAACGGGATGTCATTTCAAAACTAATGAAGTGGTCATAATCAAATTGTATTAATTTCAGTATCCGTATAGAAAGGTATATAGAAAAGAATATACGAGAACAGGATTCTTAAAAAAAACATGCAAAAAAGTCCATCTTCCCCAAAAGACTACCTTCCCTAAAGTCCATCTTCCCCAAAAGACTACCTTCCCTAAAGTACTACCTTCCCAAAAATACTACCTTCCCTAAAGTACTACCTTCCCAAAAATACTACCTTCCGCCATAACTCCCAACCCTTAACCCAACACCAACATATAGGACCAAACAAACAAAATGAAGAAAAACACAAAGAAATTGTGCCTATCAGAAAGCAGTCATCATAAATATTTGTTGAGCAGCCATATTCTTGGCTATTTGCAAATATAAAGCGCTTCGAGGTTTCTTGTAATACAATGAAATTGCTAACATCAAATTTAGACGGTAAAAATTGCAGTAATACATTCACGGCGATGGATGTAGGGCATCATAAAGACTGCCATAAACTTAACCATTGGATTTCTGTGTACTGGATGTCCTACATTTAAATTACGTACTCAAATATTCAAAGCATTAACACGCTGAATAGCAGATATCTTCCTGATTCAGATCTGAAAGTCAATATTCAATTAATGGCTCAATAAAGTGGACAACTGATTCATTTTTTACGTTAAGTTTCTTTCTTACGATGTAATGATAGTTATTATTCATATTTATAGCGTGTACAGCATGACCCCCGATATTGAGACATACTTCGGGACTCGAAAGATCGATCACAATAATGAGGTGGTTTTGTTATCAAGTTGAATTTTTGGAGAATTACTGAAAGCCGGTGTGACAGTGAGTGATCAATATAACAAGATGGTCGTGATACTGAGGTTGTCCCTGTGTGAGGTTTAACTGTAATTCAGAAAACAGACACAGGCTGCTGTAGCTCTCATTTGGAGTGGTGTAAAGCATTTGTGAATGACAGTATGGGTCGTTTTAGTTGATCGAAGA
Source organism: Lutraria rhynchaena (assembly GCA_008271625.1). NCBI lineage: Eukaryota > Metazoa > Mollusca > Bivalvia > Venerida > Mactridae > Lutraria > Lutraria rhynchaena. The sequence continues at coordinate 1,685,057 of VIBL01000004.1, read as the reverse complement.
TTTGTAATTCTTGTTATTTTTTTACAGAAATACAAGAAAATCAGTTAGATTCCAATCATAATGTTTAGTTATTGAGGCCAAGGTCAAAAGGCCAAGGTAGTCTCATAATCGAGTTAAATTACAGGGGAGTTATTGAAAGCCGGTCCGAAAAAAGTGGTCGTTATAACGAGGTAATCGTAATACTGAGGTGGTCACTATGTGAGGTTTCATTGTAACCCTCAGGTGATATTATTTTAATGCACTTTGTCTACCAAACGAAATTCACAACCTTTTGAGAAACACATAGTAGAATACCTACCTTTAACCCTTTAACTGTAAGACGGGTTTGGGGATTGACTTTAGTTTAAATTAAGCCGTCATTCCTTAAAATTTCCCTGATAATACCGTGTACAATGTAGGCAATATGTGTCAGGCGGTGAGGCTTCTGCCAGTTAAACAATTGTGTTTACTCCAGACGATCGAGCTCAATATTCTGCTAAATGACATTTTTTCCATCCACTGAAAGAAAACAAGGCCTCAATCTTAAAACTACAGCAATTTTGATCAATTCCATTTTTTTGTCTGAACACAATTCTATTGTTTCGTATTTTATCAAATGTCAAATACCAGATTGACGTGTTAATCAAAAGACTGATGGCTTCATTTCCTTAAAGAAATACAATTCGATTGTTTACATTGGTGTATTGTGTAACTGTGTACTTCTCTGCAACTGTAAAAGGATGATTGTTTTAAAGCGAGGAGTGTTCTGAAGTAATTTGATTTGTCGCGACATTAAGACATGCCTCGGCTTCCAAAATTGCCATCAATGAATTGCCATCATTGAATTTTTGGGAGGCATTGGCCTAGAGGTAGAGCGTCCGACATCTGATCCGAAGGTCGAATCTCAGTTCGAAGGGTTAAGTTTATGAATTTCACAATCCCATTTTTTCGGGCGTAGTACTGGTGTAGTGTCCCGGAAGCCGACTCTGGCGTGATTAATATAGGCAAAATTGCTTGTTCCGCGATCGAGCTAAAATAAATTAGTATAAACTAGTATAAACTAATGAATTTGTGTTACCCAGAAATGAAAATGCGATGGTTATACTGTAATGCTTATACGAACTTGCCACTAGAGACAAACTCGGAGCCAGTTGTGTCATATTAAACGAGATACTTGTGAACAAAACCAATCAACATATGGGTAAAATAATACCAGTGCGTCTGAATTTACTAAGCATGGTATCTCGTGCAACCTAGAATCACAATGGGTTTACAATTTATCAGGCCGTATTAATGTCAAAATATAGATAACTGCTGTTAAATCCATTCTGATCAACATACTGTTAATCTCTGTCTAAATCAATGGAATGAAATAGGATGAAAGATATGGGAAATATTGTCTAAGCATGGCAGTAGAAGTGATTAAAGTTGACTGTACAAATATTTATATCTATATTATTGATGCTAACATACGTGTTTGGAATAAATTGATCCACAGGATTGTCGTCTTTTCGGAGATTATGTTGTGTTAAGTGTAGGAATTCCAAAATGTGCGGATGAAATGTGTGTAATTATAAGAGACACACTTTACCAATGGCAAAGACAATCCCATTTTGAAAATTCCAACGAGTCTCCAAGTGTTTGCGTGTCCACAACTATAATACAGTGCAACCTCCTTAGAGCGACCCTCTCTTGAGCAACAACCTCCCGTCAACAACAGCATGATTTTTCCTACAAAATACGATTTAACTATTAATTCGACCTCCCTAGAGCAACAGCCACTCAACAGCAACATAATCTTGCTTCTCCTAAAGGGTGTTGCTTTGGAGAGGTTGCTCTGTATTTGTAAATATTTGATACATACAATTAATGCACCATGTTTAAAGTAGTATGCGTGGAATAAACAAATAAAGTAAGTTTCATCTCAATGTATAAAATTGCGATAAATCAAATTTTTCCACACAATAAAATGTTCAAAATTCTAAATTTGTTCACAAAGCAGAACTATCACAGGAGTGCTTAAACACACCCATTGTTTCTCTGCAATATTTCAATCATAAATTGATGGATTCTGGTAATAAGATGATATATCTTTCAGATAATACATTCAAATCTGTAAACAAATGCCACTCTCAGGAAAGACAAAATGTGGCCTTTATTAACAAATGGTTTTTAGCAAAAAATGTTCTAAATAATCAATGAATTTGTTTTTCCAAGATTGGTCTTTATTCGCAGGCTGGCCTTCATTCAGGGTAGCTGTAAACACAAATTTAACGGTATTGTATAAAGCTATGGGTAAGATTACTTTAGAGTGTCACATTCAGTTCTTTCGATCAAAGCCTCCGTGAGTTGGAATTCCACACAGGTTTGGCAAATTTCACTTGACAATGTCAGGAAGTCATTCTGATACTTTGGCTTTGGGCCTTCTTCCATCGCTAAAGCTGGAAAAACATATGATATGTATACTACTAAAATACTACTGATGATAATAAATCTAGCTGTAGAAGACAATTAATTATAAAGTACATTTAAAACATCAAAAGGTTGGTGAGTTTAAATTAAGAAAAATAATTATCTTGCTCGATGTAAGAAAGACTCTCGCGAAAAAAAAACTTTTAAAGAAAATTCTCATCGTATGGTTAGCTTTTATATCATCAATTATGTGAGCCTATTTGTAGTCTACAACGAGGCTTATATCATATAATTGAAGTCATATTATGGTGGAATACATAAAAGATTATCGACGTTCTTTCTTAAGTTAATTTGTAACAGTGCGTAACGTTATATAAGCCGTTAAAGGTGAGTACGTACAAAATGTCACACAGTCCATTTTGAGAATTTCCCAGAACATTTTCGAGTTTTTGCAGCACGATGTAACAGCTTTGCAACCAATATGTCTGAGACAAATTCACTTTGAAAAACATATTGTCTGTAAAACTTGGCCCAGACGACCTATAAAATATACGGCACATATTTTATTAACCCTGATGTTTTGGGTAGTTTAGAAGTTAAACACAAAACCTTCGTGATGAGGACAAAATTCGAAATTGGCGCATTCCAACTCTAATTGTCAGCGTGAGGGTGCGCGCGCGCGTGCATGTGTGCGTGTGATATACATGTATTTAAGTAGATACAATTGTATGAAAAGTGGTGAATGAAAACAGCAGCTGTCTACAAACAAGTGACGACATAACACATGGAAACGAAATGGTACAACTGTCACAGAGATAGAACCGCCTCACGTTCGCTATTTATGATGTCAAAGTACGGAACCCAATTTCTTGTTATAATAGTACCAAATAATGGTTACATGAACAAAATACGAGTACAACATACTGAACCAACTTAGTAAAACACATATTATTTCCATGGGTATTTTACAGAGGGATCAAAAATTATTATCATATTATCAGACTTTAGCTGTTCATAGTTGGATCTTTGTATACGGTTGAAAATTCACTGTTGAATTTTATGAAATTTCTATCGTCTTTTTTTGTTTTTGTTTTTTTAATGCTTCATTTGTTATTCATTTACTCACAGTGTAAATCGTACAAACAAAAACAAAGAACCCGGAGGTGATAAAATGGAGAGAGTGAAAGTTTCGTACACAGCTTTCATACACTCCTAAATTTGCTTTTCGGGGCATGAAATGCACTTCCTTCTATCAACAAGATCAATAAATGAGTGCAGCCTACGCTCACCTAATCTCTCCGGCTCGGTGGTAAACAACCAAAATGAGAAGCACTTAAGAATATAATTTGTACGAGTACATCAATGGAGATGTTTACTTACATTGAGATCCTATTTTTTGACCTTTTAAAATTGTAGTCAATGATGAGCATAAAGTCTTTGAGAAAATTAACATTGATCTAATGAAGACATTAAATATGTTCAATAAATTATTTAAGAATGTCATGTATTCGAGTAACATTTCGTCACATTAATTCGAGAAGCGTATAACTTCATATTTGACAAAAATTGAGTTTTGGCTATCGTTGAGTTCGTCTCGAAACGTTCTACAATATGCACTAAGTAATATGCTTGTAGATCTAACATGAAGAAGCTAAATTGCTGTGCCACAAACGTCAAACTCAGTCATTTTCTATTGACCTCACAATCTTTAAACGTGTTTTTCTCAAAACAAAAAAATGAAGATATATGTTTCTGGGTGACATTTGCTTCATTGCTCTTGACTATTTACAAATAAATATAGATAGTTCAGAACATTCAGCATACAGTGCAACCTCTCCGAAGCGACAAACTTTAGGAGAAGCAAAATTATGCTGTCATTGAGCGATTGTTGCTCTAGAGAGGTTAAATTAATAGATAAATCGTATTGTGGGAAAATCATGTTGTTGTTGAAGGGAGGTTGTTGCTCAAGCGGGCCGCTCTTGAGAGGTTGCACTGTCGATACATCAGTTTTGCTCTTTTGTTAGTAACAATTTCGTGGAATTTAAATATACTTGGCTATTGTCTGTTTTATATTATATTTATTCTGTATTGATAATATACTTCACACTCATAAGCAATGAAATTCATCATCTAATGTACTATATGCATAACAAACATTTCTGTTATCAATACGGATTGGATAAGTGAGTGTCTATTTACCAACTTGTAATGTAATCCATTTGGTGTAAATCTCAATTTTGTGAAAGCATTTCTGTATTTATATATCATAATTATATGTAAATTATAAGTATTTGCCCTACTAAATAAATCTACATCGCTATATCCATTCTTGTAAATATTTATCTAGTACCCTTTGTTTAGTTAAATGGAGAAAACATCTCCTATTACCAATATTGTTTGAGAAATGCACAAATCACTTAGACCAAGTTTATCTGGAACATACTTCCTATGTATCAGCTAGGAAAATATCATATAAAAATGTCAGCATAAAACATTCTTTATTCGCTTTACAGCAATATCAGACCCATTAGTACAGACTTGACTAAACGTCCAATATCTACGGGTTCAGTTGGTATATTGTATAGTTCTTGTTCACTGTTGTTGAGATAATTGTCACGCACATTAACATGACTTGGCATGCTTTCACAAACGTACTACATTGAATATTGTCTAAGAAAGCATGGTAGACAATTCACGATATTTGTATGATAGCCGTCATTAAGCGAGTGCATTGGTCAATAACAAATATTTATTAGGATTTTAGTACAATCTGTTATTACATTCAAACAAACACTAGTATATAATGCATTATTAAACAAATATGGAGAAACTTGTTACATATTAAATATCCGAAAGTAAGAAATGATGGCTGGCGGCTTCATTGTGAAATTTTCCGGGAAAGCTAAGGATATCATACTTTATTCAGAAGGTAGTTCCTTATCATTGGTCCACGACTGACCAAAACAACATTTAAGTGTTGGGTTACTTTGGGTTACAGTTTGTGTTTTTTTTCTGGGAATCCTTTTCTTATCTATAGAAGTCATTGAAGGAATCTTTGCCTGAATCCAAATATCATAGAACTGATTGACACAAAATCGTACATTTTCCTAATTTCTTTTGTACTGTTAGTGAGGTTATGTCATTGTATATCCTATGGAAAGTTGGAAAGTTGATTGTCATATATGGGAACTTGAATCATTGTACATACTTATGCTGCACTTACCATAGTACTGGAGATGTAGCATTTTTTTTCAATAAATGGATCTTTTATGATTGGCAAGTTCGTGACATACATGAATATTTTAGTACCGGACATTAATTTCTGAAAGGTCTCACATTGTCAAAGCAATAAAATTGTATGAACTTCTAAATAATTTCTGTGGTATATACCTTAGTAGCGCTCATTAATTTCTGTTGCAAATTGATTTGACAGTCAAACACATTCTCTAGAGTGTACATAATCATCTGGACATGATCACAATGTGATTTAATCATAGACATTACCATCACCCAAGCAATTTCTTCGGTCATTGTGTCAGCCACTCTATGTAATATAGAGGTAATGGTAGTTAACTTAATTGAAGGGTATTACTTCCCCATTCCGATACGATAAGTGTTGGCCTGTGTCGAATAAAGCAAGTTCGAATCAATCTCTGCTTATCTCTGATAATTTCCGTCTTTTCTAATTCTCTCGTAACGAACTAGATGTAAAGATTTAACATTGTGTTGCTGGACAAAAAAAAGCAATTACCGTAAATCCACGGGAATTGCACGTGTCCATGACATATATTCTAAGTATCAGTTCATTTGAGTGGATAAAGTACATTTCTCTGTGGTTTACCTTACACCAATAACCAGAGTCAGTTGTCCACTTTTCCAGATTTAACAGTGGAGGACAACAGGGAACACTATTGACATTCCGTAAGGTAGCTGGACAGCTCCGGATGGGATTCGAATTCACAGTGGTGAGGGACTAGTCAGAAACCATTACGACTCGAACACGGATGCCCCCTCCAATGTTTCTCTTATTTATGACTTACAAATGGCTTCTATTTATGATGGCAACCGTTTAGTAATGCATCCTCCCAAATATGAGCCAACCCCGAGCTATCAATATTTATGATGGTACATCCTGATAGCATATTAAACAATTGCAGCAGGGCAATGCAACGGATCAGACTGTGCAGATTTATGATGGTACATGATGACTACATGTTCTGATAGGGTAACTTAGATCGCAGAAGAAATAAATTTGATGATGATAACTGATGACAGTATGACGTTCAATTAATAAAATCAAACTTAAATTAATATTAAATTAGAATTAAACTATACCGATACAAAATTATGAGATGGTTAGTAATTCTCGGTAATAATTCTCCCCCGGAACATCTGTCACAATTTTAAAAACATTAACGAACAATTGCGCTAATAACATCGGTAATAACGACTGCTGTGTTGAAATCATATGTAAAAGATTACTCTTTAAGTCAGAGAGGAATCTCTGTAAGCGACTATTTCCATGTGATGTTGTGGTATTGTGTAAAACTTAACTGAATCCGTCCTAGTCTGTGCGAACACAACAATGACTCTTATTTCCACATGCAAAACGTACAATGTTTTAGAATCAATTCAATGGTTAGTATATAATTCTTCGCACTGTTCTCTCCACTAAGATTGGCTGCTGCTGTTTAATAGACGCTGTGCATAAAATAACACCGGACCGCGACAATAATATCAAGTTTGCTACTGACCGTTTCAGGGCGGTATATTCCGGGAGGCGGTGTTTTGTCTTCCCTTTATTCGTATGGTTTTATGCTTTTGGTGGATTTTGATTATAGGTGTTAAGGGGATGGTAGTCGTTCAGGAAGTTGGGCTTTTTGCATGTTTCTTATCTACAGAAACAAAAAAAATACAAAAGTGGGGTTGAGAAAATTTTTATTGCGTCTCAAATACCGTTCAAATGAAAATGTTGAGGAAGAAAAGAAATAGAAAATATATACATAGCTAGACATCCCATGTGGCTTTTAGACGTTAATGTGTTGATATGTCAAGATAGGAGCGTAGTAATATTCTCATATTGTATTCAGACGTCAGTAATACTGCAATTCGGCAGACGACATAAAAGATTGTACTCTTAATGTGTTAAGATTATATAGAACACGAAACCCACTTTATGTGAACATTAGCAGTACAAGTTTAGTTTTAATCCAAGACTTCAGTAACTTTTTTTTACATTTCTTCGTAATGTCACACAATGACTTACAAGAATTTATGGGAATGTGATAATAATGGAATAGTTTGTCATTTAAAGTACAGAGGATGACAAATTGGAATTTAAATTAATATCAATTGAGACAATCACGTGACTCCAAGACAAAACATGGCGGAAAAATCATTCGATTCAACTCCTAAATCAAGATGCTTAAACATCTACTGATTCAGATGCATTCTATCATGTGCTGACTGATTTTTGATCGTTTCTCGTAAGGGAACTTTGTCCCGCTCTGTTGAAATTTTCAAGAACACTCAATAATTGTTATTCCAGTTTCGATTTTTTGTAATGTAGACTTGCAATTCGGTACGAAAGCCAGAAAATGCAATCAAACTTATAAAGTGTTGAATGCTGACAATCATCCTATTAGTTGTTTTATTATATCATTAATATGTGTGTTATGATTTCTGTAGTCATCAGGGGACAAGTATAGTTCACATAATTCACATTATACATAAATGAATTAGATAGCTAGATGTGCAAAACCTGTAACAGCGCAAACTGTAAAATTTAATGTTCATTGTGCATTCACAATTGTCATAAACACTGCTAAGACCATTATACCCCACCATTCAGTATACAGGAACATATCAAATGTCTAGACAAACATAATTATTGAAGAATACTGAACACACTGATAGAACAAATACTTAGTTTAAGCGTTCTAGTCTCGCCAATAAGCGACAAAATGCATTTCCATATTTTACTGACACGTAAGAAGTATATATGATTAAGACTGAACAGCCCCGTCAAAAAAACATATAACCAGATTATCTTCAGCGAATTATTGCATCAGACAGCAGCAACAAAATAAGTACACGCAGAGCGCTGCCTTCCTGGTGCATTGCCGGGAATCACAATACCATTGACCGAACACAATCAATAAGGTATTGAATGATGTCGCAAACAAATTCATTTTTGCGCATACGACAACAATAAACAAATCCACTAACCCACACAACATCAATCAGGGTGATTAAACATATTTTGGCAAGATTGATGCAACATTGTATGACTCAACATAATGAAACGGGATGGAATTTACAATTTAATTTTAAAAGTTAATTCAAAATGTCAATGACTGTGTCATGTGATCATTGACGGTCCGGTAAATGTATGCATAAAATGGGTGAGTTTTATCACATTGTGTTCAACTCTTGCTTCATGTACACAGTTGGGCTGTCTATCACCCAGACGCTTGCAGTGTGTCACGTATCGCGGTACGAGTTAGCCTTTAAGGATATACATCTTTTGGTGTGTTTTTTTTTTTGTTGTTTTTATGTGACTTATTGTCTTATTGGTTTAACGCCGTGTTTTTTTTCAACAATTCTTCAGTTATATACGGCGACCGGTTCACCTTACCAGTTTTCCTGGACCGTAAACTAGCCAGTACTAACTTACCCTTCCACAAGGAGCTGGCAACTTCTCCACAAATGGAGGGAAATTGACATTTTTGTCGAATTTTCATAGAAAGGTTCGACCTGCCGCGACCGGGATTCGAACCTGATCTCTGGGTTACAAGTCCAGCGCGCTAATCACTGGAACACGGCCGCGGCCTTACATCGTTTGAATATCCTTACAATCCTTAAACCAATTGACATCCTGCTAATGGAAAATACAATGATATACAGGTTAAGTGGGAAAATGCTTCCTTCATTAAACATCGATCTGTTTAACCAACATATAGTGAATATCGCCACGGAAATAGAGTTGTTCGCAGAGAGGAAATTGCGCTTGATCGTTGCTGTATTGGTCACATACATTTAACTCATTACAATCCTTTAAAGAAAGGGCAATATCCTTAGTACAATTCCTGTCAAGAACCGATCACTCTCAAGCATATCTTTAAATACTGTATGGATTTTTCTTATCAACGTTCCAGATGCTTGAATGCTCAGTGTATGAAATAATTATTCGGATCAGTTCCTATCGACGATTTTTTTCTTTCTTAAAAGAAAAAACAACACCTCTGTGAGGTGCTTAAAATAGCGGAGAAAATACAAATTATTGGTATGAATTTTGATATACTTACCATACCCGTCAATGTATAGCAAATTTCTGTCAAATTGCCGTAAAACTCTACTCAATTAATCAGATTATTATCCAGATAATAATAAAGATTAATATTTGCCTGAAGAATATTTGACGTAATTACATTTAGTTTCAATTTCAGTATATAACAATAAATTACATACCCATATAACAGAAATTACTTCCCTGTGTGTCAGTATAAAAGTTCGCCACGTTATTTCGTTTATATTGCCTTTCATTTATCTGTAATTAAATGTCTCGTATTTGATGTGAATTATATTGTTCTGCCACGTTCGTAAATTAAGTCTATTACTTAATTAAACGACTGGGCGTTAAACACAATCACCATAGCGGAATTTGCGTGATACCAGCATATTACGAACTCCACCACAACAACGCTTATAGGTACCTTATCACATCTTGCTGCATACTTAAATTACCGAGCTTCTTGGTTCTATATTCTCCCATAAAATATAAACACGCGATTGTTATTGTCAGCGATAGATATTGTTAAGTAACTTCAAAAATTGCAGCTCCTTTTGTTTATTTAAACGAGAGTTTTTTTGTTCCAAGCGACGATTGACGATACCGATAGATTTTACCATAAATGTCAAATGTTCTAAACTTGAAGATTGACTGACTTATGAAATACCATGTTTATGTCTGGGAGACCTTCTATGTTCCCGACATAGTGTATTCTAATACAGCAATATATTACGTTATGTTAATAAATCTAAGACAATGTTAAGCAAACCTTAGAGATTAAAGAGAAAATTAATTAAAGAGAAAATAAATTAAATGCACTTAAACCATCGTTAAAAATCTTGGTTAACGGTTATGTGACTGATTCGTTAAAAAATCCCCATCCAAAAATTGACAGCATCTTCCCTTCTTTCTCCTGGCTTTTCGTTCGTAGTACAACTATACAACATTAACAAATGCATACATTCCTACCCACCTATCGTGTTTAAAAGTTTGTGTCGAGTAACCGTAATACCAACACTTTTTTAAGAACGGCGTTACCATAAAAAATATATGTTTAGGCTCCGGTCGTATAAAACATTCTATGCTATATTTTAAGTATATAAGTATATTTACGGAGATATTAGCTGTATGTATTACATGTATTACAATAATGTCACTCGCTTTACCCATTTTCCTCAGTAAATCACAAGGACAGAATTGAATATTCATTACAAGTGGTAAACGTTATCAACAAATATCTCTTATGTATGTCTTTAATAGATTATAAGTTTATTTTATACATAAGGAGGGGGAGCTATACTATATCATGTGTTGTGTGAAGCTACATTCTTATTACTTTCGAAACTAGGACTCCATTTTGTCTGGTGTTGTATCTGATAGTGATACACATTTGCATTTAGATCGTGACAATTTACATGCATCAACCTACATTAAGGACAGTGCCATGGCATTTTGTGTAATATATTGGAATCTTAAACGCTATTTGCTTAGCCTCATTTATTAAATTGAAATACTTTCAGGGAGTATCTTATAAATCACTGTCGTTTATTTGCGGTGATAAATCGTAAACAAGCAGGAACTTTGGTTGAACTTTTTATGACGTCTGAAGGGAGCACCAAGTACTCGTTTAAACTATGTGAACCGAACTACACAGAAAATAAGCGAAATTTGCATTCCCATTATGCCGAGATATTTACCTCAAAGGCATTTTAAAATATAGCTTTGTGCAAAACATTTGTTGCATCGTCTTGATCGATGTGCTAGGAGGAAAGATATATTGAGTTCTACCTTATATAGTTATACAGTGCGAACCCCTCCAGAGCGGTCCTTTCTTGAGCAACAACCTCCCTTCAACAACAGCCTGACTTTTCCCAACTGTACAATTTAACTATTAATTTAACCTCCCTAGAGCAACAGCCATTCAACAACAACAACAACAAGATAATTTTGCTTCTCCTAAAGGGTGTTGCTTTGGAGAGGTTGCTCTGTATTTGAGAATTACAATAAATTTGATACATACAATTAATTCATCACGTTTCAAGTAGCATGCATGGGACAAACACATCACGTAAGCTTCATCTCAATGTATAAAATTTCGATAAATCAAATTTTCATCACCATAAAATGTTCAAAATTCTAGAGCCTCTCAATAACGACAACGGTGTTGCTGTGGAGAGGTTGTATTGTATAACATTTTATTCATTGTCTTTAATGTAAAATGTTCCTAACTGAGGCATTTGGAAATGCGCCAAAATTGTGACGAGACCAATAGGTTTTTGTACGTGCGGTACATATTTAAAGTTTTAAAAATCTTTCAGGTCAAACGCATATTTTTCAACAGCACTTCAGCTATGTCAGAACGGACTGTTGGCCCAACCCTTTTCCAGTATCCTGTACCAGTATAATTATACCTAAAAAGGGTTGTTCATAGAAAGTATGTGCCAACTTCTCTATATGAAGGACCCGCCGTTGGAAAAGTTACAAAATCTGCTACATAAAACCTCTCAAAACTACGAATATACGTTAATTCTAGGTTTAATCAACAATAGTAGTTATTTTTATTCCCAAAGTTTTACATAATAATACAAAGAAACAAATGGCAAATGTCTTGGTTGTCAGTAAGACGATAATTCCTAAAGATAACCCACATGTTACCCAGTGTTTTTTCTTGATATCATACGTCAATTAGCCTCTACCTTTAGAAAACATTTACATCTATTTAGAATTGAGATAAATCGCGAAACCATATTAGCTTATAATGGCCAGCTTGCTTACCCTTAATTATGTGAAAGCAAAGAATAATGATATTATACACGAAATAAAAAATCTCCCAAACTCTTCATTGCGGCGATTTCTCTTCATCAAATACATTGTCATGAATGCAATATACGTCTAAATTCATCGCTGTGGTCAAATACATTTAAACATGCAAATCACGAAATGCTATTCATGGGATAAATTTGATCGTAGGATATTAGTAACTCGTCACATTATTCCAATTATGAACGAATGGGTATGAAAAACTCACTAGGAAAGTCCTAATGCAGAAAAGCCGACCCAAGACCGGGATATCTTTTAAGTACAGTCACGGCGCCTAATATAGATAAGGCAATATCCAACAAACGGGGTCGCCATTAAAACATCACCTAGTCACCATTATTGCTCTCGCCAACGACCCATAAACAGATGAATTGGGAAACTGATCTGGATTGCAATTAATTCTAAAACTAGTTCAAAATATTCCCCACACATCGTTGGGAAATCTATCATCAAAAACAGATAACTATAACGCATAACAGTTTCATGTATTTGCCAATAACTCTCCTGTAAACTACTTAATCACATTTAATTGAACTTAGAACGAGATCTGAAAATTGAAATTATTGATATGCGTCCTAAAAACGATTCGCTTTGAAAAAGAGTTTTATTGAACTACACTGTAGTAGTAACATATCGTATATTGAATTATAAGTAAACGAAACATTGACATTAAAACACTATCAGATATTCAGCTGATTGTAGAATTAGGTATACCTTCTGTTGAAAACAAAACATGGATTTTAAAGAGTCCCATACCATTATTCCATTTGATAATCAAGAACATTTGAACACACGAATACTAAAAGGAAAATTATGAAGTGAAGGACGTCATCGCGAGGTGTTCAGTACCACTGGACAAAATCTGGTAATCTGACGCAGCTAGTTTAGAGTCTCACATAATGGTATGACATTATCATCGACAGAACAATATTCGACAGTAATTCTAGTAATTGACGCACTCCAAATTTGCCATACATTGTCCGTTGACATCCGTCTGCGGTAAACAATACACACAATTGTCTGTTACGGTCTATATGTAGCTGGGAAGTACGGTATCATGTCTTGTATCAGGTATATTAATCCACTGAATTATCGTGCATAATGCATTTTGTAAACATTTAAGGAGACTACAGATCTACAGATACTTGTAGTGTGGGATAATGCACCATAAATTAGCATGACGTCATACACCAATTTACAGGACGAACTGGAGATTGATAGCGGACATTTTAACATTTTACAAGATTGAAAACAACAAAATCATGCGGTTAAGTTAGTAAGAAGAAAAATTAAAATACACAACCTTATTAATGAATTCTTCTACTGACAACAGTGATGAAGACTATGTTGATGAGCCTCTGGTGACTGTGTGAAATCTAACTTCCAGTTGTTAGAATGTGTATATCAACATACGAGCTCAATTCTTTTTAATTGAGTAATCAGACATTGTCAAGGTTTCAAAGCGGAAATTCTCCCAACCGTGCTAAGATACTCCAATCTTCCCCAACACTGTCGTACGAATATTTGGAAATATTTCAGCAATGGGTGAATCCGAAGTAACCATATGAGAATATTTTTAGTTCGTCCGATTTTCAAATGTTATTAGCACAGTATATGGAAGCCATAATCTAGCTAACAATAGGATTTCGTGTCGTCATGATTCCGAAAGAAGAACTTTCAGAATTTTCAGACAAGATACTAATCCTATATTCAAACGTAAATTCTGAATTATTTGAAGCCTTGAACATTTTATTGTATTACTTAAAGGTTTCTGCGACTTAAAACAAATATTTTACTGTCCGTCCCTCAAGGATTTCACTGTCAACACAGACAATGTGTATTTTGTTTATATAGATAAGTAGATAAGTGATATACAATATCGTCTAGACCCTTCCCATCATTTCCAAATGAATGATGTAGGTAAACAAAATACACATTTCCGCTGATGTTATTTATTTGAAAACTACTTACATATCAGACAAATCGTGAAGATCTAATTTGATAGCTTCAGAAAATTGTTCACGTATTTCTACAGTTACATTGCGTTTCTGCGACTGTGGTCCAATGATTGGTGCGCTGGACTTTGTAACCCGGAGATCCGGGTTCGAATCCCGGTCGCGGCAAGGTTTAAACATTTCAAATCAAACAAAATAGCTTTAACATGAAATCAGACAAAAGTCCTCCATTTTGTAAGAAAGTACACGTAAGACGAAATGTGGTACATTTATCATATTTAGCAGAGTCATCTATTTCGAACAATTCCGTAAGGAGATTTTTACAGCATGAATTAATCTATTGATCGTGGACGCGCAGGAAATGCGTGTTGAAAATGAAACATTGCAATATCTGAATTTTTTACATGGGTTTTTTCCGCGAGGGTTATCACCCAATCACGAAACAACGCATATTTTAAAAGATGAAATACTGAAATAAAACAAAGAATGGCATTCTCTTAGTACGTTAGGTACTAGCTTTGTTTTGTGTTCTTCAGGCACAATTGTTGACATTGTGTTTTGATTGGCTTTGTTTTGTGTTCTTCGTGCACAATGGGTGTATGGAGAGCTTGTTACTCTAGTGTCAAAAATCCTATCTTACTGTCTATATAGTTCACTTGTCTATGAATGCCAAATCGTTTTATCGTACGCTTAAAGAGTGGCGTTGTCATCCACGAGATCTGAAATAATTTCGAATATCTTTGACTTTAGAAGGAATCGCAAACAACACATTTTGCATCCATTACATCTGATCCCGTGACGATGTTCAGGTATTACCATCGACTTTAAACACGAGTAAATACATTAATTGGCTACAGGCACTGATATTATACTTATCTATAACAACAGTCTGTCTGCATCAGAGATTTCTGTTCCATAATGTATAAACATTATTGCCTTAAGTAAACAAGACATTGCACGCTTATACGCCATTAAAGCATACGAAAGTCTCCGTGTATATTATTACAATAGTACCGAATTATTTCCACCAGGAGACTGTTTACATACCAGTAAATCATTAAACAGGAATTACGACTTTAAAGTTCGTATAAATGCAGATCCGTTCAACATTGTTCTCGTATTTAAACACTTTGCTAGAGACTGGTAACCTAGTTCAGCATTGAAGTGTTTTTTTTTTTGTGTGTGTCATTCATTATTAGGATAATTTTGTGAATGCGGCTATTGCGAGGATTATGCTGATCGCCGTTCTAGAAAGCACGGTACCAGCTAACGTATATCATATCGTACCTGACATCCCATGCAGACTTTTGCCCTTCTGGCGCCAAAATAGTCACAGAAATACATGGCAGCGCCATGTTTATTTGGCACTACTGCAAACATTTAAGCAACCAGCTTCAAACTTGTATTATTTTTTTTTATTTCTTAACATATCAACTTCAAATTTGGGTGCAATATGAATACATTCATAAACCGCACAAACATTAAAAAACGTGTAAATTAAGTGAATACTACAACAAAACAAATCCTTTGAAATTTTATCCAATCCTCTGAAAAACTGTATTTCTACAGAGCAGATGCCTTTCAATCAATATATCAGTATCTATTTCTAAGTATACGTATTTGTTTTTATTTGTCATTGCATACGATATACTTAAAGTTGAAAGTGATAGTCAAGAACACAACAATCTACAAAATATGCCAAATCTGCAGTATCAACTTAATAAAGACCAAACACAATTTGACATAAACTGTAAACATAGAACTCAAGACATATTTGTTGCGCAGACGATTCAATTAGTTGTAACATATGGCGCTTCTGGACAAGTGTACGAGTATTATAAAGAAAGAAAACCAGACATTTTGATGGACACAAACAGCTGATTTAAGCTTGCTATCTTCCTATAGCGATATATGATGCACGGAACCATTTATATTCGTAGTTAATACAATAGTTTTTAAACGTAAAGTCTAGCTTGGTATATACTCCTAACATTTACCTTCGGCAGCTGAAAATTGATCTTGAAATTAGTCAATTTGATAAACACTTTTTATTTGCTAACAAGGTTAACACAAAATGTTTAAGTTTAAAACTGTCATCTTAGATCAGACATGTCAATAAAGCGGGTCCCAAGTTTCTCAGTAACTTATTCTACGCGTTATCAGACTGAAGTGAATCAATCACGTGACAGTTTTTTCTTCTAAACACCATGTACTCTTTAAACACCATGTATTCTTTATTGTACTACTTACGTTCGTAAAAACAAAGTACTTTTGGGTAAAACGACGTATTGAACAAGGGTGTAATAAAAAAAAGTCAAAAGTTCTAATTTCTGGAAAGTTCTAATTTCTGGAAAGTTTTCTGTCGTTTCAAATAGATAATTAGAAGGAACGAGCGTCACAAGCTGCCCATTAAACTGTCCAATACTAGTATGTTTACTTGTAAAGTCATCATGTATATTTCCTCATTCAAGTGACAGCTATATGAACTTTTAAAGCTTCCGAACAGATACGCACACAAAGCTTTCAACAGTAAAAGCCCATTAATATAGATAAGAATAATTATGACTCCTAGAAAAAAACTGATGCAAAAAATCACACCTTCCCAAAATGCTAGCTTCCCAAGAACCTCGACCCAAATTCCACCAACACATAAGAGCGTATACAAAAAATAAAGGACAAAGCTGTCTCCGTAGGATGCATTCTTAGAACCGTCTGTAGCAAAGCTGCAGGGGCTTTATACTCATACTAGTTTTTAGGCCCAACCTCACAATTACCAAAGGTTTACAAAAAAGGTTATCAACGCCAAGTCTCATCTACACTTGCTTTTGTAACATACTTAACAAACAAAAAAGAACAAGATAATATCATGGGCTCGATATATAATTATGTTTTAAAAATCTAGCACAGTCCATAAAGATTATTATTTCTTCATTGCGAAATATCATTACTCTATACATTATTAATATACTATTATGTATATTTCTGATTGTTTTTTAAGTTCGTTTCCCTAGAATTCTTTTCCAAAACATTGATTTTCTAAACAATGCTACGCACGGCACTCAATGATGTTCAAAACAAATATTACATTGATAATTTTTACATACAATCTTTAATTACAATACCAAATCACTAACTTATTCATTCTCTTATCCCTGAGTGACTACTTTGGAATAATTCAAGCATTACATGGGTCGGATAACATGATGACATGATTGTGCTAAATCATTCATTCGTCAAAGACAGTCGTCTCATATGATGATTAAAGATGAAGCGTTTTTTTTCGACGTGATATATACATAACATTGGGCAAGATACATTACAGCGTGTATTGATGTTTTAAGTATACGTGTGAGAGAGAATGATAAATACATTACATTTACAGAGTGTAGAATTCCCTCGTAAGTATAACATAGTCACGAAATAAGGGCGTGGAATTGTAGAGTAACACTAGACGAGCATACATAACGATATAAACTTGGTTCAACAAAGTTTATGAAGAACACAACACATATCACTAGCATTGGATATGATTTTGAAACAGAAGCATTATACACTACATTGTACTGAAAATATCCAAGACAACAGAAATGGGTTTTCCTCTCGCTGATAAAGCAGGAAAAGTTGCCAAAGGACCCTGGCTGTTGCTGTGACGTTAAACCCCAGAGAAGACAGAAATGATGACTAGATTTGTCACTAACAGCATTCACTGTTTAGTTGGATGGTATTTCCGTTTTTAATCATTGGTGATAAAATGACTACTCCTTCAAAGAAATGAATCAATTGGAAGTGTTTTGGATTCGTTCAAGAAAAACTCACCATTGTGTAATTTTAAGCTGTAGTGTTCTGTACGATGAACTAAATGAACAAGGACATGTGCTTAATGCAGATATTGAACAATAAAACAAGACAACATACCAAACACACTATTGGGATTTGTAGTTACACACATGTACAATACATCAGATTTGAACAGGATACTAGGTACGCCCCCACACCCTATACAATTCCTAACGTCCAGTTTAGTTACTTTATTTTATATTTGAAACATGATATTATATGAAAATACAATTTATTCCTTTCGGCTTAATATATGCATTGCTGTGGATAATGCAGATGGAAAAGTTTTGCTACTAATGACTGTCTGAGTTTACAATGAAAGTGAAGCGTAGGTGTTGCGTGTTAACAGTAACTACAACTATTTTGCAGACTGGTATTAACCATGACTGGAGTGTTATAAGTAAAACAAGGTTGGTGAATATGACAAGCTAGCTTACGGGAGTTAAATGGTTTTACCCGGGTATATGCCTTAAGTCTTCCTCCACCCTTATAGCTGGAAAAGTTTCCAAACGATCCTAGTTGACGTTAAGCTCTTGTTTAAGAATGATCTGATTAACCCATTCTGAAAAACAATTGTTGTATCATGTTTTATTGATGCTGGATATAATTATGAAACATATGAAACATCAGTATTGTGAATTTTACGTGTAATAAGAAAAGTGTACACAGTCAATAATGACATGAAAATTGTTTGGCGCAAATTCAATGCACGTGAAGTAATTTTAGTTGCAGTTTTCTGTGGACTAAGTACATTTGAAATACTGAGCAATATATATATATATATAGTGAGCTTACATACTGTGAATTGAGATTATCATCAAGTCAAAAGTTTCCGTCGATATTAAGATATTTATTTTTGTATGAATGGTTATATTGGCAGGTTTGCAGTATTACCGTTCATCAGGTATATGCATAATTTGAATGGAAGCGAGAAAACATTATTTAGATGAATTCCGCAGTCGGTATGAAAAATCGCGAAATAATAGTTATTTCGATCCAAGAAAGTTATTTTATCTTACATATAAATTACAATGTCACAAATGGAGATTGTGTCGTTTGTCAGAAAGACGATATTTCTTAAAGAGAAACCACATGATGCCCTGTGAACAATGTTTTTCTCTTGATATTATTTGTCAATTAGCTTCTATCCTATCTATACATGTACATGAAACTATAATAAATCACAAAAAAGATATTTGCATATATTAGCTAATTTTCCTCCGCTTGTTTCGTAAAGCGAAGGCAATTATAGTTGATATGCGACTCATACATTAATGCAAAGTTATCTCATAAAATCTTCATTGTTCATATTTGCACTCACAATATACGCTATCATTTTCATTTGGCGTATTGTACAAGAATGTATCGAGGATGCTATTTAGATGTATCATAACACGGAAAATCTTCACCAGCTTTAAATTGTTAGTATTATTTCCAGTCAACCAGTCCACCTCCTTAGCTCAGTGGGTAAAATGTTAGGTCTATGGACCTCGGGACCGTAAGTTCGAACCATGGACGCCGCACAATCTCTGTGACGATTTCGTGGAAGAAAAATATGTCAAACGCCATTTGTCATCCATTGCTGATCAATAATGTTGAGTAGGTGAACCAGATTAGTGCTGGAAGAGAACCCAGGAAAACTGGATAAGTTAACAGCTTGCAGTACATGAACGAAATAAGTCAAACCTGCGTTTGCGAACTCCGAATAAAGAACACGCTGTGAATATGTGGATAAAGGCCATCCTTTGAAAAACCGACATTAATTATTTAGAATAAATTGTCCTCCGAATAAAGGCCACTTGTCAATAAAGACCGCATTATGTTTTTCCCAAGTGTTGGATTGTACAGTCGGAAACAGGTGTAAACTGAAAAATAATTTCTTAGTCAATCATATCCTAAGTTCATAAACTGTTCAACAGAATAGTTCTTTGTTTTGATCAGGCTGGAGAAAATAGATATGTTCAGAGTTACTTATACAAAAACTAGGGTAAACATTATGGGTCCCTGTCCTATTTTTCCTAAACATATTGTGCTTATTGTGTTAGAATATGAGGTACGATTCGTTCCCAAATATTTCGTACTTTCAATTTCCAAAAATGTAGGACTATTTTTTCTGTCCTTAGTAACATTTGTGAATTTAAACTATCATCAAGAAGCAACATCTGATAAATATTAAAATTATTTCATGCAGTGAATGTACGCTTGATAAGTGTATTTTGTACTAAGATTAATTGTTTTATATCACATATATAGTAAATGGAATTAAAGAAAAGACAAAAAAGTGTTAAAATGTTCACCATGCGATAAGACAATGATTCACAAGGTTGATAACACAATGCATATTGAAATACACAATAGCAACATGCTATCATATCATTAATTACCCAAAAACATTCTGAGTTTAGAATAAGAATATCATCAGATATCTACTTTTTGAATATATTTTGTGTTAAAATGTTCAGGCTTACAAACTTTCGCATTGTTAATTGTGTGTAGATCATTGGGATTAATTTTTCAAAATGTTCTGAAGTTTTATTATTTTGTACATATTTTATACTAAAGTATAAGATTCTGGCGTCCAAGACATTTAAAGGCTTTGCTTGAGTTTTTTTTTTACAAATGGACATTGCAATTGAAACTTTGATTGTTGTATTTGCAAATGATCTGAACACTTTTTGCCCCTAACTTGCCATAACTAGACCTTTAAATTGGAAATGAACATAATTTCCCATTCTCAAATATATCGAATTTGTTGTCATTAGTCACTGTCAGCCTTTAACTTAAAACTTGAAAATAACATTACTATAAGAGTCATTCCATTTTTCGTCGTTGACATATTGTCTTAAAACAAAGAATATCATTTCAATTCTGGAATCAATGCAGCAGGGTTTGGTTAAGTTATGTGGTAGCACACAGTTCACACTTTGTAAAGGCGTCACGGAAGTGATGTATGCAAACTGAGTTACTTCAATTTGATTTATTTTTCTGGTCTAATCTAAATTCTCAAGATATTCAAAGCAAGCCTCTAAAATACATTTGCGCATTCAGTATGCGAACCTATGCGAATATCCGAATTAATTAAGCATTCTGCCGTCAGCAACTTACAACCAGGACACATCAATGGAATAACTTATCATACTTGAGCCATTGATCAAACAGAAGGTACCAAACTATTAGCATTGGGTATTTTTCTTCAGGATGCTTATCCACCCACTCGCTAGCTTGTTCGGTTGATTTGTGTGGATTAGTCTCTTGGTTAAAGTCGATTAAACACTATTTATGTCAATCCCTAAGTCAGAGTCTGTCAGTGCTATTGATCTAATATTGTGCACTAATAATAGCCAATAGTATCCTTTTCCATCCATCCATTTCAACTTTCCCTACGATGGACTGGTAATAAATGACTCAGAAATTCAATGTTATTCATTTAGTTAAATTATGAGACGTGTTCCTCATGCGGCCTGCGTTAAACGAAAGACATAGCGTAAAATATCTTTGGTGTACAGGTATCGTATATCAAGACTTCAACGTCAGCTCTGACGAATGTGATTTAATTTGTTGTGTAATTAATTCTGAAGCAGTAATAGCATTTTAGTTCGCCTAATGAACAACTAAAATTGCTAGTAAAAACATGCGTAGGCAATGTTACTGTACGGCGTTCCGTGACAATTTCGGTGTAAAATCGCGCGTCTCAAAAAAGAACGCTTCATGAAATGTTCAATGCGTATTCCTAATTCTATGGAGACATGAATACATTATTGGTTCGCGTCAATTTATAGACTTTAGTGGAAGTTTTCTGTCTAATCTACAGGGAATTGGCAACCTCTCCAGATTAACACGAAGAAATGATGAAGATGAGTGGACAAGTAACATGCTATACGGTCTAGACTCTTTTCTTCATGTCATAATTCAGTGTGTAACAACTAATCCTTATTACGCTGATGCTATTAAAGACGAAGGCGACGACCATGAAGGTACAATGGTTTGATTTACGAGTATCGGTAGTTTTTAAAAGTAATAGCATGATTTGGGGCCTCCATGGTCGAGTAATTATAGTTATTGACAAGCAAATCACCGCAGTGAGGTTTTCGAATTTCACGTTGGACTACAAGAAATTCACATGTGGAGAAACTGCCCAGCTATGTAACGGAAGGTCAGTGGATCCACGCTTGAGGCTTTACTCCACCGTTAAAGTAGCAAAAGTGACCGAATGACCCTTGCTGTTGACCCCGTTGAAAAAGAGCAGGATATTATTACTTTGAACCTTTATGCGCATAATCATTATTTTTTGTTATAATATAACTGTACATGTTGCTGCAAAGAAATGCTGTGTTTTGCAATCTACACATGTACGCAACATTGTGTCGAATTACATTCAGTGTATGAAAGGTTACAACAATGTTACATTGTAACTTTGAAAGTTATTCTTGTTCAAATTGTGATAATCTAATATACAATGCGACAGTAAATACAGAATCTAAGCGAATCACAAAGTAGGGCATGGAGAGTCTGCTTACACGATCTTCGTTCAAAATATGTATAATATACGGTTGTAGAATTCATAGAAAACACCTTGGAACGGTCTGTGGCCTAGCTACGGGAGGTAAACTTGTTTTGAGGGCCCTACGTCACGCTTCTTCCAGAGGACCTAAAACAGAGTAGCGTGAATAAATAATAGACAAATACAAAAATAAAAATTGACGCTACAGTCAACAGCAAACATTAATATCAAGTTGATTCATCTGACCATCTCACCCCAGCTCATAACTAAACCAACAAAATTATACAAAACAAAATGTATGACGTCAAAACTTAGGTTGGGCAAGAATTAAATCATAATTACGCAATATGAGATATCTATTATTCACAACAGAACGACTTATCTGTCTGTTGTTAGATTTTATTTTTCTGTATAAAAAACAAAATCGACGACGTCATTGGCCATCATAATTGCTTTTGGTTACTTTTGGTCGGTAGAATGGAAAAAATGGTTAATTTCTTATAATTATGTTTATGCAACATTTGAATTGTTTGTTCGACATTGACATTTTTAGAGAAAAATGACTTAGAACATTTATACAGTTTGATATATTTATATACATATTGTATAACTAGTATTTTATATGTCTTACATATTAAAAGTAGGCATATATCAATTTAACGACTGACAGAGACGTTTTTATTAAATCATGTAATACTTCATCCTTAAATGCATAGAACAGTTCAGACACTCAATGTGGTTATCTTAGAAAATTCAATACATGCATCAACACCAGACAATCCATTTTTAGTACTTAACTGATGAAGAGTTAATTTTATCATTTATAACACAGACGGTGAATTGGTAACAAAGGTTAAACATAATGTAATTCCTTCGGATTTTGTATGATTGAATGTGACAAAAGGTAAATCTGTCTTAAATATGGAGGTACCTTATATAAACTTACGTACAAGTACCCTAACTTCTTTTTTATCTAGCGTTTAACGTCATAGCTTTAGTTTTACAGCTTCAAAGATGGAGGACAACCCAGATGTAAAAACTAAACACTAAAAATAGTATTTTTAAACATTTTCCAAAAAATATTTAGACCACCTTCGGTCATGATAATAAAGTGCTCTCATTATCTAGTTGCATTATAGGGTAGTTATTGAAAGCCGAGCCGCGGCCGTGGTCGAGTGGTTAGTGTGCTGGACTTGTAACCCGGAGATCCTTGTGGAAGGGTAAGTTAGTATACAGTCCAAGAAAACTGGTTAGGTGAACCGGTCACTATATATATAACAAAACAAATGTTGAAAACCGGCGTTAAACCCCAGTGACAATAAGTCACATAAGAACAAAACGAGTTATTGAAAGCCGGTCCGAAAAAAATGTGATCGTTATAAAAGTATATAACAATACTGAGATGGTCTTAGGTTTTATTTTATTTGCAATCTGCAGATACTCGTGATGTGTAACCTCTACTATTCCAGGTTTTAGGTCTCATGTTTGGTGTTGTCATGTTGTGGGCATTGCCATCCCTTTAGAGAACGTCGATTTATTCTTCCAGACGTTTTCCAAGCATTTGAGAACAGTCGCAGCTGTTCGTTTATTACTTCAGTTTAATTTACTCTATTAACTGTCTTACAGTCAACATTACTTAGATTCCGTTTGGTCTAATTAATTTAATATTCCGTGCTGGCGAAAGCAATTTGTCATTCAATTTAAATGAACTAATCAAAATTAAATATACAGACCAATACATGCGTTGTTATAGTGGTCGTCAACACCCCGAGTCACGTGATTTCTCATTGTTCGTTTTTTTTCGACCTACTTAAACTATTTTTAATCTTGTAACCATAAACACAAGTGCTTTGGCCTAACACCATTTGGATTCATCGCATTTTTTTCGTTCCCATGCTGAAGTATAGCCGACTTGGAGCGCATGTAAATTGGCTACAACCTATTACGGATATTACAATGAACTATGTCCTTAGCTGTCTCTATCAGTGATTACTGATGAATAATAAAATGACATTTTGGCCTATATAACTTAAGTATATTAGATACTGAGCGTCGATTAGACATTCATTATACAAACGCATCCATGCCCATTATAGCGCCGGTCCTGAATTAAGGTAGTCAGCAGACTGTATATATGACGATGGAATCTCTAATTGGATGCCACATTTAATCAACGCAAACTAGGTTTTCTAGTTCACATTAATGTAGAAACGTTTCCACTCTATATTTCATCAAAAACAAGACACAACACACCAAATTACGCTTGATATTATCTAGAATTTGGTTTCGTTTCAATACTTTTTAGAAATTTCGGCTTTCAGTTTATCTATTTACTGTTCATTATACAATACTGTTCGGAGAAGATCAGCATTAATATAATATTATTAGGTCATTCCACTGGATGATTATACAGGACCAAGAAAAATAGTAGACATCTTTAAAACCTAGTGATACTGTTAGACTGCTTTAGATTGATAGTTATTATGATCAACAGAATATAGTTATTTTACGAAATAAAATACTCTTGGGTAGCATATATATATATTTGTTGACACATTTGAACAATAAAGCAATGGTACATTATTTTCATTGGGCAAAGTTTTTTATCATTAATAAACTATGATGCGTACACATATTCATTATAGATACATAATAGATTAACTTATAACGTAAATGAATATTATAGATAGATTTGAAATAACTCGAAGGATTGTCATTACCTTGATAATTATCTCGGAAAACTATTTTCTGTAATGGAATCCTATAAAAATTAAAACGTTCAAACAATCTTTCGGTTCTATTTTAAGATAATAATTTTAGACATTATGGATACACATGACTATAAGCGACCATTCTAATTTCTATTAAAACTATGTATATCTATATTATACAATTAGAAGCGTGAAACGATCGCTTATTCGGGCTTGCAAAATGTATATTATAATACCAGGCAACTTGCCCATGGATGTATTATTTATGAGTTGCCGACTAATTAACCTACCAATATCGTCGCAAAGACATATATCTCCATTCTGCACTAAACCACGGTGTACTAACCCCACAAATCGTAAACGAGTACATTAGTCATCGTTATTGCGCAAAAGTGATACTGTCTGTAATAATTGCTTTCACAAAAATGTAGCAAAACTTTTCTATGCTAGCATACTGATGTATCATAATTCGAATTATAACTACAGACGATCGTAATCATCCCTGGGTATATCTGTAATTGTTTGTCTACGTCAAATGGTTACCATCCACTTCGCCGAAATACTATGCGACACCCATCGCATTTATTCCATTCCTAAAGGGACATTGCTCTCAGATTGCACATCGGTTTATTATACCGTAAACATGCCAATTTATTTTCTTTGTAAGATAATGTTTCTCATACATGCATTGGGAAAAGCATAATGCCCTGGCTCGGAAGTAAAGCGAATTTCCACTCACGAAAAATGCAATATACTATATACTTAACATGTAAGATAGCACTATACCATACCACAAAAACTTCATAAATCAACCATTACGAAAAAATAAACTCGCAAAATATCACACACACACGCACACACACACACACACACACACACACACACCCCTGACATGAATCCAAAGCATCCCTTCCAACTACCCAAATAAAAACTTAAAACAGCAACAGCCAACATGGCTCGTATGGAGGCTATTCGTTGCCAAAAATCCAGCCTTGGAAACTTGGCATTCATACTTCGGTTCTAATAAATAGATTTGTAAAAATATAAAAGGTTACTGGTATTTTGCGTTTTGACTATCTCGATTTAACTAGTACCATTTTTATTTCTAACATGTAAGCTGGTGTCATGCAGCTAAGACGAATTTCAAAAAAAATCGCAAACTCATATTTGCGACATTTACAAAATGTAAACGATAGGACGTACACGACACGTTTTATGCCGTACATCACGAGGTTCGAGAATGGGACTGCATCAGTTAACACTCTCAGGTTGACAACTGCATACTTGACTTTTATATTTATACCCGATTAACATTTGTAGACGATTTTGCTACATCGGTCTACAGTCAGTAGATTTGCCATTTCTTGTAAACACAAGTTCAAATACTTTCGTGAGATTTCAAAGTCGCAATCATGTAATACTTGTGTCTGAAATGGTGTTTTATTGTTAATACAAAATGTATCATATTCGGTCTTCATAATACGAAACTCATTAAAAGCATTTCCGGTTGTTTCCTAAAGTTTTGAAACTTGAAAATTCACTTCAATGCACTAAAAACAACATCGTGTCTATAAATTTATAGAAGAAACCAAATTAGGTAGTTTAAATGATGTTCTTAAATCTACTTGTATTAATTTACCCTCATGTCAAACGCTGTGAAATGTTTGTCTCGTTTTTATTGTCTTTCTCTTAACGTATAAATTTATGACATTCAAAGTTGATAAAAGTACAAGATAAATTGTTTTTCCAGCGATCTTTTTACTTGATGTACTGCTAAGAGATGAAATATCACTTTGTTGACAGCAGTGTCTAACTAGATTTGCTCACAATAATACAATATTAAACCGAGGACACGGTCGTTTATCACTCAATCTGTCATTGTCAATGGTTAAAACTATGAAATATTATACAAATGCATTCATAAAAGTCTAGACTCGAATTGTTTCAAATTACGCGAGAAACAACGTGATGAAAAATAGATGCACGTGAATGGTGGCATTTTTCTGCATAAGATAATCAGAAAATTTTGGCGAAAATCTACCAGTTTATCTTGATAAATCCAAGAACTTTTACACGAAAATTCAATAACTTTTCATGATAAGATTTCTTCACTGGATAGTAGACGTACTCATTAAGTGGACGATAAAATATTTTCATGAAAATTAAAAAAGGGAGCTTTCGCGAAAATTAACTCGCTAAGTGTATGCAGAAATATGCCGCCATACAGATGCAAGATTTTGTGAGAATCACGCAGACACAGCGGAATAGACGGTAGCTGTTCTTTCAACACAGTTGATTTTGTACGTGTTAGCTTAACCTAGCGAATAGTCCTTATTGCCCTTATTGCAGTCGTTCCTCATATCCACTTAAACCACTGCCGTGTGATGATGCAGTGTAATACCATTGGGGGGTTGTATAAAGTTCGTTAAATTGACTTTGAACTAAAAAAAAGAATTTTCCATTTTTGGTGTCCTAAACATTTTGTAACGGAAATTAGTTTCCTCGGTAGAATTCGTTCGCGCATGCGCATGATTACATAATTATCAAGATTTTCCTGAGACATCTAGGTACATACATGTATTTTGTATTTTAACCAATAAACTACAGCTGACGAATGAGACAGCCCGCACAGTACGGCATGTAACAGATCATTTTTTTCCGTATACATCACAAAGCATATTATATAATTGTTGTAGCTATATGATACGTAGACGTGGAAGTCATTGCTGGATCACATTAAGGTTTTCCACCGTGGATATTGAGTCAGAGTGGCACCATGCGCAGGGTTAGTGACGTTAATGGCTTGGGACAGTAAATAAATAATGCTTTTTTAACATCAAACCGTACTATATCTTCTCAATAATTGTACTCTTGTATTGGGTGTCTAGACGTTCGTTAAATTACTACTAAATTTTAATTTGACCACAAATTATGTTTGTGACAGGATTGTATGTTAGATGTAATAAGGTTATTGTTTGAGCATTTTTATTTGGCTGTACGTATTGCAAATTTGTACCCTGTAGGATAAAGGTGGGCCGACGAAGAGAGGACATATTTACAAAAGTTTGAACAATCTGAAGTCAGGAAATGAATGAATTGCAAGATAAAATATGACAATCAAAACGTACAAACAATAGCAAATATCATTACTAAGACTCGTCACTTGCCAAGAAAAAAATAGATACCGTGGTTTGATTGTATGACCATGTTAGAGAATTGGTTTTCTTTAATCAAGATATGTTATTTACAAATTATTGTATCTCTTCGCACATACTCCTTACCATAATTCAATAAACAAAGTTTACACTAACTTTACATTTCACCCACATTGCCAAGTGTTAATAACATACACAAATATTAGATAATTATAATTTGCAGACATCCTGGCTTTAGATATGTTACAATTTGTTTTGTTTCAAGAAAGTGCATTTAGTGCGGTAACTAACAGAACACGTTGAACTCTGAACACCTTGTTTAGGACAATCACAATAATTCAGCAATTACGTTGTAATCTGGAAACATTAAAGTTCGACGACTTCATTCTTATATGACTCAAACTTGTCATTAATATATCTTCCTTTGGCTCTACATACCTTTTATATGTTTGTCCGCCTTTTTTCCTCGTATTTTTTTTTGTATAAAAATGCGTTTTTGCGAGAGTGCTTACGTGCACGCGCGCGTGCGTGGGTGCGTGCGTGCGTGCGTTCACTATTGTCACGCGATATATATTTGCAAATAAAGCGCTTTTGGTATAAAATAGTGTACTAAGAGCTAGTCTTAAAATAAGATAACATTCTGCTGCACTGTGATGTTCTGTGTTGATAAATGTACATGGGTGATGTGATTGCGGGAGATATTTCTTGACACGTTATCTTCTTACATGCAAATTCATGTATATAAATTCATTGGATTTGGAACATCTTGACCTAAGATAGCTTGTGTTTCTTGCATTGTTCCATTGTGTGCGTATTGTTTAAAATGATTTGGTATTCCAAGATTTCCATTATTTACCATTTTTATCTGGCACAAGACATTTTTGGGGATGCAGAATATATCACACAAGAAAATTTAGGAGCCACATAGCTAAAAAAGCGTCCGCAATGCATTATCAATAATGGAATACATTTTACACCTCACTAAACACACCATTTAATACCATCCGCCTTTTACATACAAAATATCGAACATTGAATACGATTCCATCAGTTTACATCTGAAAAAAGAGAAACAATTTTGAATTAAAATTTACAGCAATTTGTCAAATTTGAATGCGCATGTACAGCGCATATATTGGGCCTTGTTAAATAGTGTAAATACAGAATACTATACTATTCAATCGTCATACCACATGAGCATTGCACTGTCAAACTGATAGTTTTTATACATCATATTTCGAAGTGAAATTCAGCTTTTATTTATGCGGTCACGGCAAGTCATGCCCTTCTGTAAAATAATTGACAAAATGTCGATTTTCCTGCATATGTGGAGAAGTTGCCGGCTCCTTATGGGAGGGTAAGTTAGTACTGATTAAAATACAGTCCAGGAAAATTGGTACGGTGAACCGGGCGCCGGTATATAACTGAAAAAATGTTGAAAAACGGCGTTAAACCCGGTGAAAAATTATGTCTTTATAACCGCTTGAAGTGGTCAGTAGCAGTTTGTGTGGTTTAGATAGACCAGCATTGTAATTTACATTTGCATTATTCATCATTATGTTTCATACCAAAATACAGAACAATCGCACGAACTGGATTTGTGATGA
Source organism: Lutraria rhynchaena (assembly GCA_008271625.1). Taxonomy (NCBI): domain Eukaryota; kingdom Metazoa; phylum Mollusca; class Bivalvia; order Venerida; family Mactridae; genus Lutraria; species Lutraria rhynchaena. Next base: position 1,654,789 of record VIBL01000004.1, on the reverse strand, counting down.
ACTTAAATTGTGTTTGATTAAAACCAGACCAAACTTTCCACAAAATGTTTATTACTTCATTCCAGTACGTTAAATGGTTACATAATTATACCTTTGGTCGTGATTTCTAGACTCCATTTCCGTATGTTTCCAAAAACTAAATATTCCTTCTTGGTTTGATTTTGTGCGATGTAATTTGAAAAAGCAGAGTTAACATTTGGTGCATTCGCCAGAATGATTTTCACGACCTCAATATATAGTTTATGCAACATAACAAGCATTTTAAAATCTCCTCCGCTGTATATCAAATCATAATATTCCATTTGCATTCCTAACAAAAATAATCTTGAAATATTCCCCTGGGTGGAAAGAGGAATAGAGTTATAAGACATATTAAAGGAAAGAAACTGATATTTTAGGGAAAAAAAAGATTTCATTGGATGGAATTTGAAACTTATATCACGAGCATTGTGATGCTCTAAACCATCAAGAACTTTCCATTTTAATTACTAGATGTTTATGTCCTCCTAATGTCTGTAGACTTTTATCTAAGTCCAATTTGTGCTTGCAGAGTATTGTTTTTTTTAAAAAACAGTGTAAACTCAACAAAGAACACCCTTTGGGAAGAGCAAAATTATCTTGTTGTTGAGAGGTTGTTGCTCTAGAGAGGTTAAATGAGTAGTTAAATCGTACTGTGGGAAAAATCATGCAGTTGTTGAAGGGAGATTGTCGCTCAAGAGAGGATCGCTCTGGAGAGGTTACACTGTATATGAAAAACTTGGAGATGCAAAAATGGATCATCTAAAATCAATATGTTTATTAAAAGGAATTTGTTGACACTACACGTTATCTACAAGTATGTAAATACATAAGCTTTTTTTCAAATGCTTAGTGTCAAACGCTTAAAAAGCACTTCCAAAACTTAAAAAAAATATAAATACATTTGGACGAGGCGGCACCATTCTTTGTATTACTTTTCTTTTAGCTGTGGCTCTTTTGTAACCGTTGAATGTGTCGACAAAGTGTTCATGGTCATGATTTTCGTTGTGTAAAATTTCTGATGGTTTTTCCTGCAGTAGTGATATTTCGCTCCATTCTTGTGTATAAAGTGTTGTAAATTACTATTCTTACATAATGGGGCCTCTGTGGTGGAGTGGTTATGGTCTCTGACTTGTAACCATAAGCTCTCACCGCTGTGAGTGCGAATTCCACCTTGGGTATATGTGAGAAAGCTGTCCAGCTAGTATACGGAAGGTCGGCGGTTCTACCCATGTGTAAGCCTAGGGATCTTCCATGGTTAGAGCTGAATAGTCGCCTAATGACCCTGGTCGTTGATGCGACGTTAAACCCCAGTGAAAAAGTATCTTTATTTGAAAATGTAATAAAATCATTAAGGGTGTATTAAGGGTGTCAACCCAAAATTTACTTATTGTATTCATCAATGTTTTATGATATCTGGTGTCAAAGTTGATAAATTTATTGATATAAAAAATCTTAGTGGCAGTATCTTCCCAATTTCCACTATAACATAATACTCCCCTGGTCTACGTTATTTTAACATTTTACAATTTTAACATTTCTAATATTACTTACACTCCGAATTCATGATCTTGTACTAAAACTTCTTTCTTAATTTTTGATTTCCCTTGCTGAATGAATTCGACAAAAGTATTTCTTTAATTTGTTTATATTCTCAAATGGATGGCTTTGAGGGAGACATAAATACGTGTATAAGTAAGAGCATAAATATGTTTTTAATAATTTGCATCCTACCAATAGGTGTTTAGCCTTTTCCATTGAGAGATATTTGTTTTTTTTCATATTATCTTTAGAATTTTCTCCGACCATAAGACTTAGCTCAGCGTTACGTATGGTTCCTAACATTTCAAAAGAAGTTTTAGTTCAATGGCAGTTTCCATTGTTTTCCGCTTCTGGATCGTTTTAATGCATAATGTATCATTTCCATTGGGTTTGGCAATCTCAACTTGTGGATTTATGTGTTTTACGTTTTCTAACGAAGATTCTTGGTGATCTTGTATTTGTTATACGTTTAGCACGTGTTACAAGCACCGTTCCTTTAATGAGGCCAAAACGCCCTCGATCTTATTTAATGCAAACTTTGCTATCAGTTAGATATACAACGAATCCATTTCCTATTACTAGAGTTGAGGAACAACGTATTTAATTGGATACTTCAGAATAAAAGAAACGAATGCGTGACTTTACAACAATATTTCTTTGCGAAATTGTTAACAGACACGTTGCTGATGTCACAGACAGATATATCAGCCCTGAAGGAATCGTGCGGGACAGTTAAATCCACGGAGAGTATTATTTCAAGTGTAATTTGAATGACACTGTCAGATAAGTATTTACGTTCGTGACATGTTAGATAAATACAATGATCAATCAGCGTTTCTGAATTTTCTTGAATAGAATCTGACTAGTTTAGTGAAGCCCAGACTTAATTATTCATTGAAATAATGTAGGTCGGGCACGATGCTGACTGGTGTTCAGTTTATTATTGTCATATAAGAAACAACCTGTAAATTGTCAGATAAAAACAGGTCAGGCCAATGCAAGATGAAATATATTGTCAAAGGGGTTTAACGCCGTTTTACAGCAGTTATATACGGCGGCCGGTTCACCTGATCATTTTTCATGGACTGTATCGAACCAGTACTAACTTACCCTTCCGGTAACTTCTCCAAATATCGTCAAATTTTTATAGCTGGGTATTACATGCGGCAAACCGGATTTGAACTCGGGTCGTCGGGTTACACGCCCAACGTACTAACCATTGGACCATGGTCGCTGAGAAAAGCAAGACTTAAGCAACATTAAACCCATTCTGGCGATACTTCTTCTTGACAAAAGCATTGTACTCGAACATCTTCATGTATCGTTCAGTCATTATATATATATTCCTAAAACGGCACTATACGGACAGTTCTGATTTTTGTTTTAGTAGTTAAGAAAATGGAAACATAATAAAATGTCAGGGTTTAGGATGATTCAAATTTAGAAATAGGATTAAATAGGATTAATAAAAGAAAGACCAAGTTTCATATTGGATATTGATACTAGTCAATCATCAGATATGTAGACGAAATGAAATGTGCGCTTAAATTTACTGTTAAATGTGCATTTTCAATGCATTATTATTTATTTTGTGTTGCTATAGTGAGCGTTTTAGTAACATTTCTATGAACTGCCATATTAGATGTGGTTGTTGATATAGTAATTTGCACGAAAGGGTTAAATTTATTGCCAGGCTGTTCGTCATTCACAATTACTGCCCACCTCTCTGTATTTGAACGCATGCATTTTGCGTTCTAATCATTTGCTCGTCAAGGGTTGTCCAGCAAGTATTACTCTTGTCTGTTTGCAACTTTGATGCCATATATTAGGTTTCAAGGGTGATAATTTCACGTTTTATGCTGTTTGCAATGCGTTTGACATCAAATATCATTATGAGTAAATTCACCTCTTCATAATGTCCTTCAGAATGAGAAAATTATGCGCCTCGTTATAAAATTAATACTCAAGCGGATAATAGTGTTAACCATCAAAGAAAGACAGTCTCTTTACTCGACACAAATACTTCATAAAATCAAATCATTTCGAGCATTGTGCCAGTGAATATTGTGGAAGAATAGCCTTCTTTGATGTTCTGTTTACTCCGCGGAATCATGTTATTTATGACAAAAAATATTAGTGTAAGTTAACGTTGTATGAAGTCTTACAATGTCGTTGCTGGTTATTTATAACAGAAACCCTGGTCAGACACACATTATTAGATCTACAAAAAAACAACAAGCCGGTCTGATATAATTATTAGATCTACAAAAAACAACAAGCCAGTCTAAATTTGTCAAGAAACCAGTGTGTACATGAAGAAATGCACTAGCGTCTATGTTAAGACTCACCAATGAATCAAATTAAACAAAAATGTGTAAGCAAGAAATTTAGGGTGGTCTGAGTTAAATGAATAAAAATTCTCAGACCGATAAAAAAAACATAAGCATTGTGCTTGTCTACTCAATACACCGTAACAGAGGACCATTATGTGTAAAGACTTGCAACACACCAAACAAACTACTATGAAACTTCACTAAGCGACCACCTCAATATTACGACCACCTCATTACAACAACCACAAGTTTACTTCCGGACTGTTTTTTTTTTCAATATTTTCTTTTCTATTTCAACTTGATAAGTTGAATCGAGACTACCTTGATATTAAGACCATTTTTCAGGTCCCTTGGGTTTTTCTGTAGCCCCATTTTCTCGCCCGGTTTTCCATTTTCTCGCCCGGTTTACGTAAGTAGAATTGATGGTTATAATCACAGTAATGTTAGTGCTATCAGATCACCATGGCGACAAAGCACAAACAACACATTATTAAAACAATAGATATATTACAGTTTAGCTCCAACCATTTGTATATGTCCCTAAGCATACGATTGTCCTGTACTACAGACAGAGTCTGTCAATTTGTGGCCACGAAATGTGACAATCTTAAGTACATTCATGACCCTCCCAGTATTTATTCGTACCACCAGCACAGTTCAATATATCGTAAGAAGCGTTGCTAACAGTTTTCTAGTATTGAACTATATCATCTCGGCTACGCAAGCTATTGTCGGGGTTAATGTTAGCCTTGTGCCTTGTGTCTTTGTATACATTAGATCCACAATAAGGTGCCATGAGGGTTAAGTAGATACAAGTTAATTTATTGCTATGGCTTATTTTATCTTATTGATAACAAAAGCTATCAAGTATAAATAAGACTACATTCTATAATCCTGAAAAAATTCCCTCCTTCCCAAAAATACTACCTCCCCCCAAAGACATCAGCCCATACAAAAAATATTCTTTAGTCTTCTAGAGGGTACAGCCCTTAAACGGTCTGTCGCAAACTACAGGAGGTTTTTAACAACTTTTGAGGGCCTAATCTCGCAATTATTCCTCAGATGGGGGGGAGTAAAAATGCATACGAAGATAAAATAATTACAATCAACTGCAGGCATATGTAACAGTTTGATTGCTAAAGCGATAAACAAAATATTGGCTGTTGTAATATCAACTTAATGATACTGATAATGAAAAAGGTATTGATCAAATCACGTTTTAAACAAAATTAACGGCAACAGTAGGACAAAAGAACAAAACTGATTTCTCTAATTTTCACATTAAGTCATTTGCCTATGAGGAAAAACAACCAATTATCGATAAACATTTATTGTTAGCACTTATAAAACAAATGACAATGTCATGATGTATGAATAAGGGCTTGAAGACGAAAGAACTTGAAGTTTATTGATTATTCGGTTAATTCGTCACAGAGAACCATATATGTCATTAAACATTTCAATCCCATACCTCCCTTATTATTTTTTCTTTTTTTCCTAAGTATGTCTAAATACTTTTCTATTATGTTTTTTACGATTTTCCTGTAATTCAAGGAGACAGTAGGACCGTATTTTGGAGCGATGCTATGTAAGAATTTCCTTTAATTGATTTTTAATTTCCTTTATTTGATCGTTTATTTAGTTTAGATGTTCAATATTCTGTGTGTTACTCACGTGCTGTTTTTTCAAACATGTGTACGCACTGTTATAGCTGCGAACATGGATTGGACCTCGCAAACAATTATCACACCTTTCACCCACTCATCACAACTCTCTCATAGATATCACACCTCTCTCATAGTCTCCACACCTTTCACACAGTTGTTACACCTCTCACACAGTTATCACACATCTCGCACAGCTATCACACTTCTCACACAGTTATTACACCTTTTATAGTTATCACATCCCTCACACAGTTATCACAATTCTCACACAGTTATCACACTTTTCATAGATAACACACATCTCACACAATTATCACACCTGTCACACAGTTATCACACCTTTCACACAAATAATTTACTCGTTGGTTCATTTATATAATTAAACCTCGATATTGAGACCTTCTTCGGGATCCGAAAAATCGACCGTAATAATGAGGTGGTCTAATTATCAAGTTGAATTATAGGGGGTTATTGAAAGTCGGTCCGAAAATAAGTGGTCGTTATAACAAGGTGATTGTAATATTGAGGTGTTCGCAATGTGAAGTTTTGCTGTACTGAACATTCGGTAGTTTGATTAGATCCATGTATGAACAGACAAATGTGACAAACATTAGCAAACTAGTGATCAAAATGATCCAGATCTGTACAACAATTGACCTTGAAGTTTGACCTTTTGTCAAACACAGCGCCCCTTCCCCTGAACACCTACAAACCTTCTTCATTCGACAATGAAATTGTTTCACATACTTAAAACATCAAAGAACTTATCAGGTGTCTGATGCATTACTACATATATATTATATATAATTACATTGCAGGCCTTTGATATCATGGATCCTGTCGAGACACATGAGTGTATTCATGCACTTTTGCGATACTTAATAGCGAAAACAATCGGCATCAGATTTTTAAGTTCGTTCATTGATGCGAATTTCACAGGGATAAAAAATCATTTATTGCTGTAATCTGGTGTTACTTGAAATTGTTTATCAACCAAGGCGTGAAGTGATAGAATTGAATGTCTTCATCATAGAATAGTTTAATGGAATCAAATGTTTTCAGTCATTGCCATAAAAGGCTTTTAACCGCATTAAGTAATTGCATTGTACCTGGAATGGGGTCTGTAAAACATACAGGAGCAGTAATTTTGCAACATTTATTGTACGCTTATGGCCGAAAACATCCGATCAAAACGTCTAATACCAATGTCACTTACACATTTCATCAGAACAGATACTTCAGTGGTTTCATTGTCAATAAAGTGAACAAACATTACTTTCCACCATGCTGCTTATTGTTTATTATCTAGCGAAAACGAGTCGCTTCAGACATTTCATTCTTGTCTTTGTCGATTATTGGACGAGTTTATTCTTTGTCTGCTGCATACATTTCAACAATTTCAAATCTTCAAATACAAATGTACAGCATTCTGTTTCAAATGATATTGTTCCACGAATGACGAATAAACTATACGTGTTGGAGGCTAAATTGGTTTATGCCATGCCATTTTAAGCCAGAAATGTACGGATATTCAAATCACGATCTAGTTAGGCGCAGTACTGGTTAAATATTATACAGTGTTACATACTCGTATTTTAATAACATTTGATAAGGCTGCTGCATGGTGTGACATTTGTCTAATCAATCATTTGTTAATAAGTTTGTCTGCGCATATATCGCTCTGAACCTAATTGTATAGACATTGGTTAAATTTAACCACTATTCTGGAACAATATTCCATCATTTTATGCCGACATAACACATCTGAGAAGAGAAAGTTTCCTTTGATAATGTACTTATCACTATGCTTCTAACTCTGATCGTCGTTCTACTTTCATGATCGGAAGGCAATGTTTTAGTTTTAGTTTTTCTGTTACCACTTTCGAAATCTTTCGGAATTCTCCGTTAGGTTACGCATACAAAAGATAACACTTAATGATTAGTGTGATAAGGGGGCGTGATACCGTAGCAATATTTCTTCCTGTCATCGCGATATTGTCACACCAATGGTACCACCGTCTGGATTGTTAGTTTGGAAGTAATTTGTTCGACAAACAGATTTGAATGATCTTCTATGTCAGTCGCTATTAGAAGACTCTTTTCAGGTTATTTTGTTCTCGTAAATGTTTACATTGGTGATGTATATGTTAAGTATATCAGGCCAGAAAAAAATAGCCATTTTTACTGATACTTCGCCCAAAATTAGGATAGGTAGGCTGAGAGTGTTCTACTTTGTTTCTAAGCACCTTTTTGTAAGGCTACGGGGTACGATTCATCCCTAACCATATTCGTAGTTTGGATTTTGCCGTTGGGCGTTAGAAATTTTAGCGTCGGCGCCAGAAATATAGTGTCGGTCGGGTAACCAGAAACATAACTATTTTTTTCTAGCCTTATCAAACAGAAATCATTAACCTCAACATCCGCTCAGTACAGAGATATTGCCCAATTTATTTTCCTTCACATTTTTCATAACTCGGTTTTAATTAATAAATATCTAATTAAATATTATTATTTGATTATCGCGTGGAATGGAATACAACTTCTCACTTAGCGATCACCTCAGCATCATAACCACCTCAGCTTAACGACCAGAATTTTTCAGGCAGGTTTTTCAGATTTCTGGTATATATTCCTTAATAATAAGATCACTTTAATGTAACCATCGGTTTAGTCAGTTTAAATGATATTTTTGTCAAAGAGGTTTTACTGTTCTTGTCTTGATTGTAAATTCTGTATATAGGAGTAGATGTTTGGTTGTAATAAAACAGCTAATATCCAAGTTGTTGAACTGGTGTTGACAATACTAAGGCAAAGGGGTCGCCATGTTGATAATTAATTTCAAATGATGTTATGAGAAAATCACTGAAAATATTTTATTTATCAAGCGCACTATTTCTTGACCGGACATTTGGCCCAGTCCGCATTGGACCGGGTTTTCAGGGGTTTTACTATGTATCAGAATATTAGGCCACAGTCTGATTCATTAAAACTGTAAAAAACACTGTTACTTAGACACGGCACTACCTTGAACGATATATTTTAAAGTACATTGAGTTGTGTGCGTCGACAAATATCTTCTTAATGACGTTATGGAATATATTTTTCGGACAGTGTCTATGATCAGACGTATATTATTGAATTAAGTCTTTTTTCATTATCAGATAAGACCATATGCTCCGAACAAATATTGGGATAATAATAAATATTTTATTACGTTCTTTTCCTCCGGTCTTTGGCGTCTAGTGTGTTCTTATTTCCCTTCATAAAGTATTGGTGATAATTGTACGCATAAATCCAACATTACAATTTTTTCATATCATTACGAGCTTCGAATTTCAGTCAAACCTGTGTACAAAGGCCAACCCAGGGAAAGACAAAATGTGGCCTTTATTGGCAGGTAGCCTTTATTAGGTGATCAGTTTGTTCTAAATAACCCATTATGTTTCTTTAAGAACGGAAGAGTGGCCTTCATTCACAGGGTGGCCTTTAATATTAGGTGGTTGCAAGCACAGGTTTTACCGTAGTTTAATATTCTATATCTCGTAGACCTTTTTACACATACGTGAACATATTGAGATCGTTTTTCAGGATTTATTGAAATAAGCATCTGCCTCTTCATACTTTCATCTTGCAAATATTTCATATTCCTTTGGGGCAACAATAGAAAGCTTGTTGTTTTTTCCTTGATATTGATCATGTATTAAATGGTCATTTAATACTTTAAATTGTTGTTCAGGATAACCCAATAATGTGCACTGAGACATCCAACACCCCTATCGCAAACAAATAAAGAAAATATAATATTATACTAGTATTTTGATTATAAATGGACAAAAACCTAAACAAACTGAACCTGCTGTGTATAATATTCATTACACTCACATGCTTTTTTTTCACTGGGTTTAACGCCGTTTTTCAAAACTTTTTCAGTTATATGCTTCGGCCGATTCACCTAATTGGTTTTCCTGGACTGTATACTAACCAGTACTAACTTAACATTCCACAGGGAGCTAACAACTTCTCCACATATAGAAGAAAATGGACATTTTTGTCGAATTTTCATAGGAGTGTATGACCTGCTCCTCCCATGCTAATGTATGAAATACAAAACGAGGTGATGTATTATTACTGAAGCATTTCTTTCTACAGATGGATTGATTGTTGAAGGAAAAGAATGAATATGTCCAAATAAAATTGCCAATCCGTGGTTAACAAATGAATCAGCTTAAAGAACTTTCGCAATATTCTATATGAATTCAAATTTGCCTTTTTTTTCTTCAGGGGCTTCACAAGTTTTCTTTTAAAAATGCCATTAGTCGTGAAAAATCCATTAATTTCCTGACATGTGGCGAAATTTTGTTTGTAACATCAACTCATAAAAAAGCGAGTTCTATACCACAGAAACATCTGTAAACGTGCTGTACCGTAGTAAATCTTCAGAAAGTGGAGCATAAAAATGTGTCCTTAATGAATGAATGATGCTGGTGAATATCGATTCGGTTCATTTACCTCATTAGTTTTTGTTTCCAACATTAGGTAACTTCTCTCATAGATATTTTTGCAGTAATGCGAATTTTTCAAAATTAAAAAAGTAACACACGCTATAAGCAATGGTGGATCGAATGATGGAGAAGGGTTACGAGCTTAAAAAACGGCAAATATAATTCAATTCTTCATTCATTCTAGATACAGTAAAATTCCTGAAAACCGGACCCTTTCCGGGCTGGACCAAATAAGAATTCCGGTTTTCATAGAACTATTGACAATCGAAGAGAAAAAATAGAAGTTGAAGAATCGCCCAATTTTTAGATAATTCCGGTTTACAGAGGTTTTACTGTGCAATATTTCTAGTTATATAAACCAGTGCGTATTTTAAAGCATCAATGCTCAGACGTTTCCAATTCAAGACAAAGTATATTCGGCGGAACTTTCCAACCAATACATCCTGTTGAGACAGTTGGAGTACATTTATACGCATAAACGACTCAAGACAGAGTGTTCAATCAGCATAAGATATAAAAAAATGTTTCTTAATGCGAATTGCATCACTATAAAAACATCCATTTTCTTAATGTATTAAAGCTTCCACATCCTGTGAAAATCGGCGTACGAAAAGGTCACTATTTAGGTCATAGAAAAACTAAACGGAAACAAATGTTTTAAGTCAGGTACAGTAAAAATGTCTTTGCCACATTTGTTAATTGCAATATTGTGAGAATGTCGTCTGCGTAACATTAAGTGCAGTAACGTTTACAATATTATGGTGTATTTGCGGACAATTGCATCCGAGAAAAAATACATTTTAATGTCTAGAACTGATTTTTATGAACCAACAACTTCTTAACGATCGTTAAAATACACAGAGTATATGGTTCACTTTAAATCTAATCACAATAAATTTAATGAAAACAATGTATTAAACAATGTAATTGTTTTTAAGTTAACTTGCACTTTAAATTTATTTTCGTCCTAATGTTAACAACCGGATGATATGTTTTTGTGGAAGCTTATTTTTCAAATCAGGAAATTTCATTACTATTGGTTTCTCGTACGATTGATGCATTTATAGAAAATTTTATGTTTACCCAAAACCTCGTTCAGATCTTGCAAACATTTAAATGTGATGCCATTTATCCTCAACATATACGTTATATCGGCTTCTAATCTATAATTATTTTGGGGTGTGGGGGTGCCCTGTGTGCGAGTGGTTATGGTCTCCGACTGGTTCAAATCACTTCCATGGCCAAAGAATTTCACATGCGAAGAAAATGTCCTGCTAGCTTACGTAGATGGTTCTGCCCAAGTTTTCGCCGGGTATCTTCCGCCACAAGCTGGGAAGCCGCCATATGAGCCTAGCTGTTGGTGCGATTTCCTATTTCGTCCACATTAAATTTCGCCTTAAGTTTAAAAAGGGCCTTTAAAACGATAATTATCACACGGTACTAGCGAAAATTAAAGCGGGCGAAACAGGATTCCGTACCAATGAAAAAATAGATAAGTACGAACGATGTGACAGAGAAATTTCTAAGTACAAACATAAATAATTAACTAAGGAATTGTTCGATGTATTGCATATATTGTTTCTTGATTATAATCTATTTTCTAAAGCATTCGCAAGCCAAAGAAAGCAACTGCCATTTATTAATATTGAAGAAGGTTAGCCATAAAAACCTTTAAAAATCTACTAAAAGAGGCAGCAAATTTATGCTGAATCAGCATAAAATTCATTTTAAAACAATATTATACAATGAGCGTTTTCTTATGGATTATCATCCGTGAGATGTTTCTCAATATAGTAAATAATGCGTTGAGTTAAAGGTCTCGCTGCAAATGTAATGTTTTTCAGTGAACAATTCAAAGACATCTAATTTGACAGCAAACAAAGAAATGATGAATGACTACCATCAATGCACCCATTTTCTTCTGTATGGCGTAAATAACAAATTTTTGACTAAATAATTTGTTTACAGGAACCGGAGACCGGGATTAAGATTAAAATTTAGAAATCTGGAATTCCCTTCACTTAATGGCTAATGCAAAAAAGTAAAATCTTTGCTAATCAAAAAACCATTAAATCTGGGTTTATTTGCTGCTGAACTTTAGCAGGCCTTTCTGCTCGTATTGGTACGCAGTAGAATTATGCTTTCACCCAATTTTAAATTAGATGTACAACATATCTATGGATTTCGGAGAAGCCAGTATTTTGGGGAAAGTGGGATTTTTGTATCTGTGCTTTTTTTTCTAGGAATCCTTTTCTTTTTTTAATTTCTTAATTATATTCAGAAGATCAGATGAATAGAAATACAGCACAATAAGTATTCATTATGTCAACCGATTTTTAGGCAATTTTCGCAGCATTTTTATAATTTCTGATATTTGTCTTCAGCTGAGTATCTTTTTGTTTCTTTTTGTCTCAAGTTAATAGAACAAAAAATTAAGACTACGAAGATAATTGTGTTCATTGATTGGTGTTATCAAACTACTTACAATTGACAATTAATACTTTAATTTCCATCTCGAAATACTGAAATGACCGCGTTTTTATCAGTGCTGGAGTTGAGGGTCATAAAATACTGAAGTCCCCTTAATAGATAATGGACCTGTTATCATTGTTGTTGTATTGTTTGTGCTTAAAATTACCACGTGGTACTGATAATCTAAGGGTTCAATATATTATTGATCAATCACACGCGAAGTGTTTAAGAGAGAACGGGTAACTCCTATTTCCGGATTAGATTATTATAATATCATGTTCATAATCACAACACCAATAGAGAAAGCAACGTGGTTTAGTAATATTTTGACGATTCGTATACGATATACAAGAATACGACTTAAATACACCTTTTATAAAACATGTATGTAAGCAGAGTGGTACGGTTTCTTCATAGCACCCCTCGTACACCATACAAGAGTTAGAACAAAATATTGTATATTGTATAAATACACAGTAAACCAACTCTCTTATAGAAGGCTTGTTATACGAAGGAAATACAATGTCTAGAAATCATGGAATATGTGTGTAAACAGATGGAATAACCTAAAAGTAATAGTTTTTAGTAACGGTAGGCTGCAACCTAATGACACGTTCTATAGATGAGAAACAATCAATTTACAATCACGTTGCACGTATACCAGCATTAATAATAGTAATAATACAAAATTAATGATCAAAAGGTGAGGAAAACAGACGCAGATTTTCTGTCTGAAACATTTATTGACATACACACGGGAATTAATAATTTGTACAAAATAAATAAATTAAAAACATGTATTGATAAACAATGATAAGTTTTGCGTATAATCACAGACATACAGATTATCACAGCAATCATGATTAAATGTGATTCCATTTTTTATGTTCAGGTACATTAGGCAAGAATAATAAAACACGAACTTATAAAATTATTTATACAGCACACCACGTTTATAATGAACTCGCATATAGCGAACATTCGGATAGAGTGAAGTATTCATCTCTCTCCACCCGACCACGTCCCTCTGTATTCAATTGTTACGGATATATTGAAATATGGATATAATAAAGCAATTATTCGGGTTCCTGGGCGTTCACTATAACCGTGTTCTACTGTAACACAAAATAACAGAAGTTAAAAAAGTCAGCACTACTTGTAAAATAATGATAGTCCTTAAATCGTCAGTACTAATATACGTGTGTCCATATTACATCTATAGATATGCACAAAAACGAAGAACAACAATAAGAAATTTCTAACTATTTCTTTATATCAAAAGGCAGCTTCTTCTTCCTCGATGTCTGAGGCTGCGACTTGCTTTTGGCACTTCCCTGTAAAATTAAATTCGTTAGGTTCAATGTTTCCAATTTAACGTAGAAGCTATTCTGTCGGATGTACCATTTATCACAAATTAAGAATTCAGAATTACAGAAAAGTCGCGGTAATGAGAAACAGTGGGTGCCTGCAGACAGTTAAATAAGAAAACATTGAAATAACGATGTATTTTTTGTATTGTCGACATCATTGTATGGTATACTTAATGGTTTGATATTCAGAAGAATATTGACCTACAATCCAGTGTTGCCTAAATCAACCCAACAATACGCAATAAAAGAGAGTTTCTTTCACTTCGGTCATAAATTGTACAAGTAAATTAATACAGCCAAAATGGGACGAAAAACATGAAACGTTGCCTTAACACAAATAGGCATCGGTTTATTCTGCAAACGAATTGCTGAAAACTTACCGGTCTAAACATATCAGGTATAGTCATAATATCTCGCCCAGTTTTAAGTGTAAGCTCAACATGCACGGAATAAGGATTGTATGTACCAAACACCGGCCATAAGGGTTCGGTAGTGTCAATGTTGTTAAATGTAAACAACTGTTTCCTACAAAGAACAAAAACTTTATACAAATCCAAGATTAGTGGAAACTTTAGTATCCATTATTCTGCACTTTAAGTTCTTTTATTCAATTAATTTGAATCGTAAGCTTTTACCAGCGGAATATGAAGAAATTATACATCCAGACAATTTCCGATCACCAAGGATATGACAAGAGACAAACTGAGTAATTCGTTTTTTTTTTTATTCATTGTATTCCGATGATTACGCGTAATACAGTAAGACCCTGTTTTAGTGAACTCGGATATAGTGAAGAATCGGACATTTTGAAGGGTTGTTATTACCCCGAGCATTTCATATTTTACTTTTTTGTTATGGATGTAGTGCAATATAGACATAATTGTGCGGCCCCCAGCAGTTTACAATAACCGTGTTCTACTGTATTCTGCGATAGGAAGGCTATGATCAAACAAATAAACTGTCGAAGTTCGAACGCTATGCATGTTTGTGCATCATTGTATCTATCCTTTATTTGTTACTTGACTGTGCATCAACAAAAGAAAACAGTCAGCAGAAAGTTTGGGCGACATATACATATTCAGTGCAACCTCTCCAAAGAATCACCCTTTGGTAGAAGCAAACTCATGTTGTTGTTGAGAGGTTGTTACTCTATAGAAGTTAAATTAATAGTTAACATACGGTGGGAAAACTTGCTGTTGTTGGAGGGAGGTAGTTGCTCAAGAGAGAGTCGCTCTGGAGAGGTTGCACAGTACATAATTATACAATTATACCTGAGCATGACGTCGATCACCGTCCATTCACGTTTTGTTGTGTCAAGCAGGAAACCATATGTCGCCCGATGCTGGGAACCAGCTGTATCACTTGTGATTGGATGATGACTTAACAGCATCCTCTTATGACGGAATTTGTGACACACCTGTTCGTAAAGAAACACTCGACATTAAGAAAGTAAAGCAAACCCATCATCAAGTTGAAATATGTGTTATAAAAGAAAGGGGTCTCTATGGTCAAGTGGCAATAGTCTCTGACTTGTAATCATTAGTATCTCATTGCTGTGAGTTCAATTTCCACCGGTGACGAAATTCCACTTTTGAGGAAACTGTCTAGCTGGGCCCCATTTCAATGACATATCTTAGCTACGAGAGCAGTTCAAACATGAAAATCTTGCCACACCTGATTTGGAAACGAAAAGCGTTAATCCCATTTGATTGTTTTAGTGGGATTTTTCGTCGCTTGTTTTAGTAGTGTCTGAGTCATATACATTATTATCATTAGAAGTTTTAAAACTGCCATTTCAGGTTAGATACGGGTTGCATACGGGCTTCGGTGCCATTTAGCATTTTATCTAAAGGTATTTTTATTGTGCTTCTCATTTCTCGCTAGAATATACCTGTTTGTGTTCATTACACCTTTCGGCAGAGAAGGACCAAGCAAATCCTTGACTTCCTACATAGAAACTGTTATGTACAGCATCCAGCCGAGCTATACCTAGCTCAAATAGAAGCGCATTCCTTAGCAATGATACGTGAATGCTGTAAAACACTTGTACCTCCCAATAAAATCTAAAAAAAACAATAAACGCATATTTAACATTGGTTTCAGAATATAGAATATAGAATTAATGTAGTGCGGATTCAATGCGATCCAACTTATAAAATATTATCATTTGAATGACAAACGCGAAGAGCAGTGTTAACACATTATTCAATAGTTTTAAGAATCAGCTAATTTACCAACCATAAGCCATGTTGTATGTTAAATAGACAAAGCATAAAAACATTTGTCCATTACCCTTGAATTCTTGGTTAGCAGTAACACCAAAGGAAAGCAATTTTGCGTGAAAGCAAAAGAAATTCAATGAAATTTATTGAAGGTGTTTTATTACAAAAACAAAGTATTTATTGAAAATTGAAATTTGTTGTTGATACTTTAAAATATCCAGTGTGGTAAATTAAAGTTTTCGCCACAACGATTTTGAATGACGGAAACCCAATATTGTATTTTTAACAATACCTTCCAGGACCACGTAGAAACTTAGTTGCAACAACACCAGAATATTTCTTAAGTTTCTTGGACCACATTGATTTGTCGGGGAGAAGAGGCATTGACTTTCTTGATACAGCTGTATAAAAAATTTGAAGAGTGAAGCAGTAAATGAAAAATGTGGAAAATATGAACTTTTCGTCGACTGACGAACAGATTCCGTAAAAGTTAAATAGCTTGATCGGGTGGTACAAATATTTGCATTTAAAATCACCAAAATAATCAATAATCTGGCATCTTGTACTCTCATCAGCAAGAGTGTTCATGTATGTACATATGGCTAAACGTTTTATTTTACAGTGCAACCTCTCCATAGAGGCACTTTCTTGAGTAACAGCCCCCCTTCAACAAAAGCACGTTTATTCCTACAGTACGATTTAACTATTAATTTAACCTCCCTAGAGCAACAACCTCAACAAAACAACATAATCTTGCCTCATCCAAAGGGTGTTGCTTTGGAGAGGTTGCACTGTATACTCAATATGAGGTTAAAAGTAATTTATGCAAACTCTCACATCCTTCGTGAAGGTCAGTATCTACATCCGTATCAGCTCGTTGGTCAATCTCATCAATATCATGTGACTTGTTTTTCGTGAACCTGGAATCCATTTTTACAGATTTCTTCATAAGGCTGATTTGTGCTTCATCATCCATATCCCGTTCTTTCATTTTCATTTGCTTAGCAGATTCCAGTTCCCATGGAAACCTACGACGCCCTGAAATGCACGTCATTGATTGCACCACTGAATACGCTAAATGTTGAAATTAAATAGACTAGTCTAGAAATTATACCACAAATTGAACACAAATGCTGTGTAAGAACAAATATGTCGTATAGTTTTATTTTTCTAACTGCAACAATCTTGCAAAGAGAAAAGAAAATTGTGTGAAAGGCTTATATTTCGTGATACCTGGATAACAATATCATTCGGCACCATTTCTATCCCTGATTAATGAAGACATTTGATTAATCGATTCCATTCAATTTTATCTCTGAGCGTTTCAAATCTCCGTCGATATAGTGTTGAAGCATTTTTGCATATGCCATTTTACGGAGCTCCTAAAGTACGGAGCCCCTAAAGTGACATTCTACACTTATATTTTGACTTTTTTATTTCGTTTTCACGAATTAGCATTTCGTTTGTACGAAATAAAAAAGAGTGCTACAAGTTAAAATATAAGTGTAGAATGTCACTTTAGGGGCTCCGTACCATTTTGATATTTTACTTTTGTTACAGAAAAACAGTTCAAACCTCTTGCAATGCCTCTGTTTAGACGGAGTCCGGCCACGCGCCTCAAAGTCTCAATATCCGACCTCATATTGCGACCATCCAGTGATATGGCGCGCTCATGGTGAGCTGTCTCAGCGTCAAACAGAAATCCCACGCCTGAATAAGATATCAAAGAGAAATTAATCTTGAAAAACGTAATACTAGGTTGAAATGAAAATTAAAGGTATTGAAGAACAGGGCCGCGACCTTGGTCCAGTGGTTAGTGCGCTGAGATCCGGCTCGAATCCCTGTCGTGGCTGGCCATACCCTTCTATGAAAATATGACACAAATGTCGATTTTCCTCCAACGTTGCCGGCTCCTTGTGGAAGGGTAAGTTAGTATTGGTTAGTGTACAGTCCAGGAAAACTGGTTAGGTGAACCAGTCGCCGTATATAACTGAAACTATTATTTAAAACTGGCGTTAAACCCAAGTGACAGTAAGTCATATAAACTGAAGTAGACTATAGCAATACCTCGTTACTAAAGGTAACGGTCGCTATATTGGGTTGGTCTTATTAAGAAGTTTACGTACATATTCCAGGAATGAGTAATGCATTTCTTACGTTTACGTACATATTCCGGGAATGAGTAATGCATTTCTTACGTTTACGTACATATTCCAGGAATGAGTAATGCATTTCTTACGTTTACGTACATATTCCAGGAATGAGTAATGCATTTCTTACGTTTACGTACATATTCCAGGAATGAGTAATGCATTTCTTACGTTTACGTACATATTCCAGGAATGAGTAATGCATTTCTTACGTTTACGTACATATTCCAGGAATGAGTAATGCATTTCTTACGTTTACGTACATATTCCAGGAATGAGTAATGCATTTCTTACGTTTACGTACATATTCCGGGAATGAGTAATGCATTTCTTACGTTTACGTACATATTCCAGGAATGAGTAATGCATTTCTTACGTTTACGTACATATTCCGGGAATGAGTAATGCATTTCTTACGTTTACGTACATATTCCGGGAATGAGTAATGCATTTCTTACGTTTACGTACATATTCCGGGAATGAGTAATGCATTTCTTACGTTTACGTACATATTCCAGGAATGAGTAATGCATTTCTTACGTTTACGTACATATTCCGGGAATGTGTAATGCATTTCTTACAAGTGGCATATCAAATAAAACTTTATGAAGTATTGTATGTTGTTTCAGATTATTGTACAAGGCATTAACCTTAAACAAGAAACACAAGTGATTAAAACGGTGCCAGATATTACGAGACACCTTGTAAAAATACCGAAAGACGGTCTGAAAAATAAGTAGTCGTTGTATTGACAATGCCAAAACTGTTGTTGAATAATTAATATTGTACTTACACAATATATCCCCAAATCGTTTGTCTATCTCTCCTGAAAATAATAAACGAAAGCAGCAGTGAAAGGGTGTGTTATGTCAACTTTACCAAAACCAATTTCCTAATACACAGCTGCTAGCATTCCACCAAATCATTAAATGCGAATCAGGCAACAAATATAATCTCAGATACGTAAATTGTAAATATATACATATATATTAGTTTTCGGCAGGAAGTCTTGAAGTCTATGTTATCCATAATTGTTCAAAAAAATATGTGATGGATAATATTTTAAAATCAAATAAATATGCCATCGTAACAGGACAAATCTAACAAAATAAAAAAAGATTTGTATTTGCCACCGCACCGAAAGCCACCACCCGATTGTTCCGTGTGTGTTTGACTGGAAGAAGTAGCCGTGTTTACGATTACTTACAAACATGAGAATATAAAGTAAATAGTAAAACCTTTCTTTTTGTTTAAACATACCTTTTGTTTCATGTAGGTACGATTCGTCCCAAATTATTTTCGTACCTATGATTTTCTGGTTAGAAACTTTAAGGAGGGCGTCAAAATATAGAGTCAGTCGGGTAACAGTAAACAGGGTTATTGTGCTAGCCTTATGTATCAAATAAGTTGAATGTTTAATTCAATGTATTGTCAAACCTGTGAAAAACAAAATGTGGTCTTAATTGACAGGTGGCCTTTATTCGGAGGTCAGTTAGTTCTAAATAATCATTAATGGTTTTTTCACAGGGTGGTTTTAATTCGGAGGTGGTCCCTAACATAGGTTTTGCTGTATTCATGTAAAGCTATTCGTTCTATGTGGTAAGTTGGGTATTATATTTGTTGCAAGTGAAGTTTCCTGAGAGTCCAATTAGTTACTTATGATATTCGATGGTGCAACGATGGATGGTTTATTTGGTTTTTGCTCATAAACATGGGCAACAACTCTAAAATGTTTTCAAAATATGCCGTAAACTACATGTATATTAAAGTATCATAGGGTAGCTATCAAATAAGTAATAATGATTCGGCAATACCGGTTTTATAAGACATATATCAACATCTTTGAGTAGCGCTGAGCAGTTACGCCACAAAGGAACAATATTATGGATATAATACCTTAAGGATACACGTCGCGGAATTAAAATTATATCTAAGATTTTACATTACATCTGTGTTAATGCTTCGAGTGCAAATTATCGTACAATATCTATGTGAATATGTTTTGTGACTAGTGGAATCCTTAAAATAATAATCAGACGGAATTAAATTGAATTTAGAAGATTAATTCTTGGATATAAGTCTGTGTTTCTCATCTTACTTTGGCTGTTTTTTTCTCTTTTTTACATTAGGTTGGCTGGTGTAATGCTCCCAAACCAGACTTGAAAAACTTTTCATAATATAAGTACATTATAAAAAATATTTAATCATAAAGTATATATCAGACAGGCTAAAAGGTTTATTAATGCATTAAAAGGACCGGTGGCGATAAAACTAATGCAAGCAAAACAACAGTCTGGTCATAGGCTTAGTTTTGTTTTAAAAAAATAACCATTTCTTTTCAATATGGTGTGAGAAAATCATAGCTTCCATTTTATAAATTTCTTATAAAGTAATCAAATACGCACATAGCAAACATTAATCGTGACATTCCGCTTCAATAACAATCAGTCATTGCAAAGTAGTGCCGTAGCCAAACCCATATTTGAACCGAGGCAATCTATGGCTGTCCGGGGGCCTGATCCCCGGGATTGCTTTTACTAAAACCTGCCATTTCCCCCCCCCCCCCATTATCTGCCCAAATTTTAACCGAGACACGCGCCTCGGTGTGCCTTAGTGTAGCTACGGCGGTGCATAGCCAAGATTGAAGGTGAAATTAAACACAGGATTGGGATTCTCGCGAAAGTTGTTGAGGTAAATCCTTTCTCATTCACAGGTCTATCTGATTAGCGTTCAGTTTTGTAACCAACGTCCAAATTTTTTGCCTGAACAACTTTCGCGAGAACAACATTTCCTTTTCCGTCTTTAACTTTCACCGTTATGGCGTCAAAGCCTTCTCTGTGTGGTTTGTCATTTGCATCGTAAAGAAATAAAAGAATGTGAAATATTATACATGTATATGGTTTTTGTCCATTTACTGTACTTAGAGAGCTAATGTTTATTTCGTACTACGTGTTTTACTACAATTGATTAATTTATTGACTTCTTCGTGGGGATGAATTTTGAAGTTTGTTTTAGACATTATCAAGCTTGATGCTTTTATGTAAAAAATAATGTTTGTGAACTCAGAATTTCGGACAGTTTATTTCGGATGTACATATTGTATGTGTACCTATAAATGAACGCTCCAGACTGTATAATAAGTAAATTAGGAAAAATATATTTCTTGCTTCTTAATGGAAATGACAAAGGGTAAAAGCTTCCTGTATAATAAATCGTAGAAGATCTTTGCATAAATTTAGATGCATGACAAAATGCGTGTTTCGCGGAAGCACGATTAGGGGGGGGGGAGTAATTCAAGACGATATCTTAATGCAAGAAATTGGAGACGTTTTGTGAATCACATCTGCCACGTATTGGTTACATCCTAAGCCGTCGGAAATATGACCAGGAGCCTAAGGACAACACTCTATTGTACCTACATTTTGTGGATATCATATATTGTGTAAATGGCATTTGATATTCCGATTATTTAGGATATTATAGTTCGTACTAGTGATAATTATACTTATTTCAACATAAGGATTAACACAAATACTGTACAGATAATATTTTTTTCGGAATACATGTGTAAGGGAATTAAGAAAAAAGTCGTGCAACCTTTTGCCGAAGGAAAGACACACAAACGTCGAGGTGCGATTTGTTACCAGGTGCCCGAACCACGAATTGAAATCCTTCTTCATTTACTGGTCGATTAAGAACTCGTATTTTTGCCTTGTGGGTACCATGAGTGTTTGGTTTGCATACTATTTTGTAACAGCCGTCCACGGTTTTTGCATCAACGACAGTCGCGGGAACAACATTTCCTTTGCCGTCTCTTATTTCCACACTTATAGCGTCAAAGCTATCCCTTTGTGGTCTGCCCTTTGCATCATAAAGGAAAACTCGTATTACCTCAGTTTCTTGTCCGAGTGGCGCTTCCAAAGTTTCCACAGATGTCTTTGGCGGGTATATCGCCGTTGAACGAATCTGGCCCATTCCAAGAACAAAGTTCTTGAATTCTTGACCCATGGCATTACGATCAAACGTAACATAGGAGTTTTCTAGTGGGCATGTATCCAAATGTTGATCCTTGAGTTCAGACAATCTTTGAATTATGGTTTTCGTCAGCTGCACAAACTCAGCTGGCATGCTATGAACCAAGCTATGTGAAGAAAACTCTCTTGCGCTGGCCATCAGAGAGACGTAATATCTCAAATAATCCCGTTGTTTCTGTAGGACGGATTTCTTCTCCTTTATTCTCCCCGACAAGTTGTCTTTTAACTCTCTCCGTCTTATTTCCAGCATTTTCATACCAGCATCCATTTCAATATCTATTTCTCGCCTCATAGCATCCTCCTTCTGGGCAAGAGTAGAAAATTCATCTTCCGTTTCCTTCATCACATTCTTCGCAAATGCTATTTTGTCCTCTACCTTCTTCGTCAGATCATTTACATTTTGTCTCTCTTCATCATATACATCATGTATCTTCTTGATCACATGACCTTTACCCTCTTCATGGTCCAGGACGGTGCACATTTTACAAAGAGGTTTAGAACAAACCTTCGCCGAACAATAGTAAGCAAGTGGCTGTCCTTCGTGGCCGGGTACTGAGCAAGTCAGTTCTCTTTGGAATGTCTCCAGACCATATTTGCGGAGCTGCTCAAAGTTTGCGATTTGGTGGTTCCGAGACAGGAAGTTACGCAAATGCGCATGGGTACATTCTGCGCACATGAATGTCTGACAATCCTTGCAGAAATAAACGGCTGATCCGGTATCCGGGCAATCTCGACATGGTATATTATGCGTCTTTCTTTTCAGACGAATGAAGTCCCTAAGGCTTCTTCGAGTGTGCTCTTTCGGAAAATTTCGGACGCTAAAAAATATAAGCATAACACATTAAAAGATCATCAAAAATAAATATAAAATTGATGCAGGGGCATTTAGTGGCTACATTTAGTGGCCATACGCGGATCATGTGACCGACAGAGCAATGAGCTAACCAGCGAATAGTGAATATTTAACAACGTATTATGGTACTGATAGCAAAATAACAGTTTTGAGGCATTATGTCAAGTAATCAAATTTTAAAAAGGGGTTTTCATAATACAAGTTCCATGATTGCAAAAAGCTTGTTTTATTTTTTTAAAGTCATAATTGTCTATTTAAATGTCGCTATGTGTAAAAATGTCGCCAGTGCGCCTTCGGCTAACATTATTGGAATCAGTTTTTATTTCCGTTTCTTTAATGCATCGAAATTTAACCAATAAAACCACATTACAGCGGTAATTGAAAAATTACAAGTTCAATTCTAAGATAATTGAAACAGGGAGTAGAACAAAATTATATTAAATGGTTATTTCTGCGCGTGGCGCCTTTCGTAACAAAACTTTCATGAGAAAAAATGGCTTATATTAGTACCAAAACTTGACAAACATTGACTATAATTACCGGTTACACGAAACACTCTAATGAGCTCAAATGCATAACCTTTGTCATAGCGTAGCTAGAACATATACAGCAATATTAACCGTATTTGTATAAATTACATGTTGTTTCTATTTACGTCTATAAAATGAAGGACACTTTCAGCCTACGGCCGTAAATCCGCTGACAAATTCCTCAAAGTAGTTTCTTGCCAAATCGTCTTGATCACAAAACGTTACCGCCGACAGACAAAAGCACCAAATATGTACTGACTCGTCTATATTAATCACTTTTAGAGTTGAAAGATTGCAGTGCACTTTCTAGTCGATTCTCATATGCATGCAATTATCTTACTCCCCAGACAGAAATATCCTTTTAGTATTTCGCTTAAACATATGTCACTAGATGCACATCACCCTTATGGAAATGAATAATGTTATGAAGTCCATAGAATTCATTTCGGCTGTGATTTTGTCTGATTTATTTTATCTCGGCCTTATCGAATAATGTATTTTTTTTATTTTCACTTTAAGCTTAATTGAAATATTGACAGAGAGAAAATAGGCTTGACTCTGAACACAACAGTACAGTAAAATACTTCTGTACTGTGTGTGATTGTGAATCGTAATTAGTGACATTATTCCAATTTTAATTTTTTCTGACTTCACAAACTCGAGAACAAATGATAATCCTTTGTAAACGTAGGACTCCCATATTAGATAATTCCTACCAATTATAATGGCTACACAACTACTTCAAAATACTGAATCCACAATCAATTGGCCCTATTTAACTGAACGTTCAAAGAAATATTTGCGTCAGCATGTTATGTAATTTGATGAAGTGTACCGCGATATTCTGCTCGCTCAATTATTTACAATAACATGCAATCAGTTAAACATACGCTTATAATTTTCGTTGGGACGTGCCAACTGTTGCTGTTAAATTTACTTAAATGTACAAAAGATTCAATGAATGAATAAATAAATACCAATAAATTCTGAATAACTGAAATATATCTAACGCCATATAAAGTTCTTTTACGCTAATATAGCCAACAGCTTATACCAAAGTGATTTAAATTCTTTATGAAATATTTTACTAAGTGTGACATAGTCAACAGCTTATACCAAAATCATCTATTTTATGAAATACGTCACTAAGTGTGATATAGTCACTAATTCATACCAAGATCATTTAAATTCTTTATGAAATATTTCACTAAGTGTGAGCGGCGTATACATAAAACATCTATTTTTATGAAATACGTCACAAATCAAGTCAATAATTCGTACCAAAATCATAAAAAATCATTGTGAAATACACCACTAAGATAGAGAATATTACAGTCAACAACTATTGCCAAAATCGTCTAATTTTGAATGAAATACATCACAATGATACAGTCAACAACTTCTACCAACATCATTTAAATTCTTTATGAAATACCTCACTAAGTGTTAGCACAGGGAAATCGTACCTGTCTCCGGGCACATCATGTTTAATCCTGCATGTTGGACATATGATTGTCCAGTCTCTTACCATGCCCTCTAAACATCGGTTACAGAATGTATGTAGGCATGGCAACACGCGCGGATCTTTGTGATCATCTTCATACTCATCGCCACATACGTCACAATTCAGATACTCCTCCTTCAGGTCATCTATATTCAACATATGCGACATCTTGACCTGCAGTTTACAAAAGTGTTTGATGTATGGACGCGGATATAAAAGCTTGCATTAAAGAACACTACATTATGTAAAGAAAGCTTATGTTCTCTGTAGGGTTTCAAATAATTAATGCTATTATTCTTCTGCAAAGGAGTTTCTATTTTACAAACATCTTCGTTTTCTCCTAATGCGGCAACATAACCCAATCAGTATGGCTCTCTAAATACGTCCGTCAATTTTGAAATATTCTACTCTGGTGAACATTTCTCCCGCTGTTTAATTACCCAAGGATGGTCTAAAACAGAGATAGACTGTATCAAATTCCCCCGTTGGTAATATTCAGCCCGGGTGGTAATGATAGCATATATCAATTAGCCGACACTAAGCCCTCTGAAAATACTTACCATGGACTTATACGCCGTTGTCTGACGCTGATTAACCGGAGAAAGCTTGGTTATGCATTAAATCTTTGCTCATTGAGTGTAATTAACACCATAAATATAGTCTGCGAGGGAAAATGGGAATATTAACAAGCGCATGGACACTTTGTGGTAGAAGGCCAAAAGTGAACACTGAACAAATTAGACATCTAGACAAATGTTCCCATCTTCCAAGAATGAATTCATCTTTCTACGCTCTTGCTTTAAGAACAATATCGAGAAATAAAAACTATTCCTTTCGTACAAAAAAAAACATTCAAGAAATGTTCTTGTCCAAGCAAAACATATCGTGTTATTTCCATAAAAAACACCATTTCCTAACACTAAGAACAAATATCAGGGACATTTAAACGAAACGGAATTTAAGTACTTAACTACATTAAAACATGTTCGCTCATGCCTCGTTTTTATTCCTAATTACCGGTTTCCGTGAAGTCGTAAACTGATTTTTGCGAGTTTAATTGAGTTTACATTAAGGCAGGTCTCATTAACACAGTGTGTTATTCTAGTGGTAATAAATATCAATGACAGGCATGCACGCATGTTCAATTGTGTGGTAAAGTATCAATGAGATGAATGCACGTATGCTCTATCGCCAGAAGAACGAAGCAAAAAAGATACACGCAATGCAATGGAAAAAAATAATCGTGTCTCTGAGTACGTAAAGCGGCTCCAGTTTTGGTTAAAACTGTGCACGCTTCATGAACAAAAACAGGGCTTTATTGCTATTGATAGTAACTTTTGATCCTGTATGTCTTAATTCATCAGGTTTGTACTGAATTGTCGCCATAATATTTTCCATAACATTAGCCCAGTAATCGTCCTCTTCATTCTGCCCTTAAGGATGCATGCGCCCCAAACTTTGTGAAAATATTTATGTTCATTTTAAAGGTTCGAGTAGTTCTTTACCAATATACGTTTTTTTCTACATTGGAGGTCTCATAAAGATCAATTAAGTTCACTCGATGCTGCTATGCGCCATAATACGTTATACAGCGCATAAAGTGTGAAGGCAGTTATGTGTTGTCTATTTACATTATAAAGAAAATAATAGTAATTTAAAGGACTTACAGTACAACCTCTCCAAAGCAACACCCCTTGGTAGAAGCAAAAGTATGAGGTTAAATTAATAGTTAAATCGTACAGTGGAAAAATCATGCTGCTGTTGAAGGGAGGTTGTTGTCCAAGAGAGGGCCGCTCTCGGGAGGTCGCACTGTATAGTGAATTCCTAGGGGCCTGAGTAATTACATCATTATATTTATATTAAGTTATATCCTTAACAATGAAGTTAAAAAGGCCGTGTTCGAGGAAAATTAAATTTTTCTTTCCATCCGATTCTTCACAGTGTCCAATTCTTTACAGTGTCCAATTCTTCACAGTGTCCAATTCTTTACATTGTCCAGTTCTTCACAGAGTCCAATTCTTCACAGTGTCCAGTTCTTCACAGTGTCCAATTCTTCACATTGTCCAATTCTTCACATTGTCCAATTTGTCACAGTATCCCATTCTTTACAATGTCCGATTCTTCACATTTTCCGATTCTTCACATTGTCCAATTTGTCACAGTATCCCATTCTTTACAATGTCCGATTCTTCACATTTTCCGATTCTTCACATTGTCCAGTTCTTCACATTGTCCAATTCTTCACATTGTCCAATTCTTCACATTGTCCAATTTGTCACAGTATCCCATTCTTTACAATGTCCGATTCTTCACATTTTCCGATTCTTCACATTGTCCAATTTGTCACAGTATCCCATTCTTTACAATGTCCGATTCTTCACATTTTCCGATTCTTCACATTGTCCAATTTGTCACAGTATCCCATTCTTTACAATGTCCGATTTTTCACATTTTCCGATTCTTCACATTGTCCAATTTGTCACAGTATCCCATTCTTTACAATGTCCGATTCTTCACATTTTCCGATTCTTCACATTGTCCAATTTGTCACAGTATCCCATTCTTTACAATGTCCGATTCTTCACATTTTCCGATTCTTCACATTGTCCAATTTGTCACAGTATCCCATTCTTTACAATGTCCGATTCTTCACATTTTCCGATTCTTCACATTGTCCAATTTGTCACAGTATCCCATTCTTTACAATGTCCGATTCTTCACTGTGTCCGATTCTTCACTGCGTCCGAGTTCACTATAATCTTGTCTTAGTGTATAGATTAACTCTAAACATATTGCGATTAAGAATTCCCATCGGTTGTACGAAGTGTACACCTCTTTCATCGTTTTTGATATGTTTTTGATGCTGTTGCTTTTGTCTGTTGATACTAATTTTTGGTGTTGTTTTTTATCGTGTATTTTTTTAGTTAGACCCTCGATCATAAAAAAAGCGTAACTTATAACATCATTATACGTCGTGCGAAGTCTCACCTCTCCCCAAGTAGTTAAAACATTGCAGTCCACAATATTCATCAGTCGCCGGCATGCTGCAGTGAAATTCAATTCATAAGCTTTATTTTCGGATTGTTGGTGGACGGTGTCTCTATTTCTTCAGAGCCAACCAATTACATTGAATATTGATCAGATTAGATTTCAAACGGTCTTCAAAAGTGTGTGTGACGAAATTAAGAAATCCGAATCAATAACTTGATTTATCATTTTATTAAAAGCCTGCGTCGTGATTAAAGAGATTCGTACGGAATTTTTTAAAAAAAGGTATTCCCCCGGTAGACAATTTTGAACTTTTCCTAAAAAGAATACTTTCATGGCATCATCCTTCAAAAGCAGAGTTTTCTTAACAGAATGTGCCGAGCTCGAAATGATGAACAGACTTTAACGTTTTCAAATCTCAAGAAATTGTCGAAAATTAATTAAGAAAAAAAATGCGATAAAAAAAACAACAAACACGGAAAATTTCGTCGAGTCATTAAGTTTTTTGAGACAGAATCGTTTATAAACAGAGAGAAAAGTTTCAATCATGTGTGCACGAGTGCTTTGATAGCTTAAAAACAGTTTAATTACGGAATATTTTTAAATCATGCGTTGGGCACCGCTGCTTCTATGGTGATTCAAGTCTTTCGTGTTTGACAGTTTGCCGCTGAAGCAACGTGTGTTCAGTCACGTGTAATTGTTTCAAGTGTAAACCCTGAGATATGTGCCTCAAACATGATAGAGTTCCATATCTTTCTCAGATGAATGAAAGTTGAATAATAGAAATTATTGAAATTGAAAATCGTTGAAAATAAATTTTGTACAAATTTAAAGCATTAAGCTTTTTTAAGACACTACTTCACTCATACTGGCGGATAATTAAGCTGACAAGTTTTCTTTGATTCTGGTCCATTACTAACCTTGTTCTCCACATGTAACCGCCAACTTCTCCATAATAATCAGTGGCGGAGGATGAAAGGCCCTGTACATAATGTATTCAACTAAGTTGACATCGAGAACAAGCGTTGTATCCATGGGTTGAACTCGTATATCCAAGGTCTGTAAACTTAACGGTCTACCAATTGAGTTAAGCGGACTGATCAAATAATCGTTGCCTAGATTCAAGACGATTTACTTAGAAATGCGCTGTGAATTATATTTGATTCGTCCGAGTAGATTCTTTCTAATATCGTGATGTTATCTAGTAATTGTATTTCATTTTAACTATGCATCATTCAGTAAACAGAATCTAGGATCATTACTCAATACACGAGCGCGTTTATTATGGTTGCTCTGACTAACTTTGGAGCGAATTCCGTGTATTACTTTAACCGAGGGTAAAATAATTTTCTACAAAGTCACGCAGCTGAAATCACGTGACTGCTGAATTTTATCTCCAAACTCTCTCAGTGTAGATTGACTTAAACTGTATAAAATTTTACTTGTTGATCAGACAATATATAAAAAGAGAAGTGTAAATAGTCCGCTTAATCTGTGTTTAATACTTCAAAAATATTTTTACAAGTGTCTAGTCGTAGATGTTTTGCGGCATTTACGAAAATATGAGACTTGGCTTTTTAACGGATTCAACAAAACACATTCTAGGCATCCATAGAAAAGTTGTTGTTTTGATACAATTTTTCTCCTAAACTTAGCGACCACAAACTTGTATCGCTTCAGCCCTTTTTTGGCAACGTGTTAATTCCACTTTTAAGTGCATTGTTGTAAGACGAATGAGATCAAGAATGGGAACTGATGTAAAACAATGACGTTCGTGATAATTTGGGTAATCACGTGATTTTGGCGCAGTAGTTATTATTGTTTTATATTGGGATTCTGTGTGAATCAGAAGAGAGAAAGGAGTTGAGAGCGGAGAGTGGGGGACGAGAACCTGATGAGAATGGTCGTACAGTAAAACCCCTGAAAACCCGACTCCCTGGAATTCTTTGAAAATCGGACGGTTTTTCAAGTCCTCTGATGTCCCTTCTTTAATAAATAGATTTTTGAAAACCGGACTTTTGGATCAGTTTGGAAGGAATCCGGTTTTCTAGGGTTTAATGTGTAATCATGATGTAGTTCAGAGTTTAAAATAGTAAACTTGGTTATTGAGCTTGTGAAAATCAGTGCTTGTTTGAAGTGACCGCGACCGTGGTCCAGCGGTTAATGTGTGCTGGATTTGTAACCAGGCGACCCGGGTTCAAATCCCGATCACAGCAGGTCATACCTTTCTATGAAAATTTGGCAAATTTGTCGCTTTTCTTTCATACGTGGAGAATTGTCAGCTCCTTTTGGAAGGGAAAGTTAATACTGGTTAGTATACAGTCCAGGAAAACTGGTAAGGTGAGTCGGCCGCTGTATATAACTGACAATTTTTTGAAAAACGGCGTAAAAAACTCAGTGACAATGTCACATTAAAACAAAGTAACTAGTTTGAACAGGGACTAAGGTAACGAGCATGTTAAAATTGATAAGCGCAAAAAACGGGATACGTTCATACGAAGAATGTCAATGTATTCATTACGGAACAAAAGGTGAAATTATAAATGATTTCCACGAATATAAAACATCAGTTACCTGTAATACCGGACGCCTTTACATTTCAAAACTGTAAAAAAATCCGTTCCTCACAAACCTTAACACACCGTCGCTAAGCGAAATCAGTACAAGTATAGCGTATGTACTGATTTTTTCAATCTAAAAAAGTCATGCTCTTGTGGATTGATCAAATCGTAAGGAAAAATGTAATACACAAATAATTGGAACCTTTCAAAATCAGTGACAGTGAACGGGGTCTTTTGTTTATTTCAAACGAGTCAATAATACGGTGTTGTGTGAATTATGATACTGTATACTCAAGGTAGAATTGTTTCGAGATTAAGTTACTTCTTAGTTTGATTATGATCATGAATTATTCGAACTTTTGAATATGAGTACTGATTTCTTGCAAGAGATCAACATGAATTCCACGACTATATTATTTTTGTTAATTCGTTTATATCCAAAGAAAGCAACTGTAACTGTAAATTTGATGTTGATTAAACTTTTTTGACACCTTCGATTAAATTGAAGTGGAGGTACGGAACTTTTTAAATTTAAAATCTTGTATAATTAAAACAGAAGTATTTATAATATTACCTTTATATTTATAAAACGAACGCAATGTAAGGGAAGTAACTCATGCAGATACCATGAAATTGTATTGACAGGAGTACTTTCCCCTGTAGTAAAAATGTGTAATAATCAACTGACTAGTTACCATGTGTGAACACAATCTAATAGAGTAATTTTTTTGTTGAGGCTTTATTTTAAAGAAGATTTACAATAATCATGGCATAAGTTTTCAGCACAAATAAGGTGATGGAAAAAACAGTAATTGACATTTTGCTTATAGTATGACAACAAATTATGAAAATATTGCACAGACCATGTGAATACATTAAATCAAACACCAAAATAAGTTGCATTCTAGGAACAATTTCTCAGGCGTTTAATGTCACACCAACAGCATGGCTCATTTGACAACATTTCCAGCCTTGACAGTGAGGAAGTTCCTGAGTGTACCCATGGGTAGAACCACTGACCTGTAAGCTAGCTGAACAGCTTCCGGTATGTGAAATTTGTATTGTCCCAGGTGGGATTTGAACGCACAGCAGTTAGGGGCTAGAGATTACTGGTGCGTTTGAATCCAACCATTGACAAGATGAATTTAATATGTTAAGAAGGTGTCCAGCTAGCTCAAGGAAGGCTGGTTGTTCTCCACCAGTATATGCCCAGGGTCTTACTTCACCATAAAAGCTGGAAAAATTACCCAATGACCCAGGCATTTGATGCAATGGTAAACCCAAGGGAAAAGAAAACCAAACAAATACATAACAGATTAAGCAATGAAATAAATGCACCATTACATTAAAATGAGTAATACAGACATAGCAAATAATCCAATATTTAAAAAAATAATTACTGAGCAAGCTAAATGCATATCATGAAAAAAGAAACACAGACTGTCCCATCATGAGTATATCAACTTGTTAAATACAAAAATAACATACTAACAACTATGTACTTCTGATCTTATGAGAATGAAAGAAGCCACTATTGCTTTGAAACATTTTTTTCCATTAAAGAAATATGGTAACTTTCTTAGCAATTGAACCAATTTAAGTAATATATATAAGCACAACATAAGATTGCACTAAAAAGGCACTGTAATAATACATAGGAAAATAAATCAGAATTTTTCACCAAAAGGAAACAA
The DNA here is from genome assembly GCA_008271625.1 of Lutraria rhynchaena. NCBI lineage: Eukaryota > Metazoa > Mollusca > Bivalvia > Venerida > Mactridae > Lutraria > Lutraria rhynchaena. The sequence goes on along the minus strand of VIBL01000004.1, from coordinate 1,622,349 downwards.
GAAATACTGTAAGTGTACTTAAGTACATGTAATGATATTTTTGATGTGCTGAAACTGGCACTTTAAACCAGTCGAAAGCCAGCAATGAAAGTTACAGTAATGTCTAATGGCCTGGTGCAAAGTAAATGAGACATTTTAAAAAAGCATTTCTCCTAAAAATTGCATTATCTAAAACAGAAAATACATAATTTTTTCATAAAAGTATTCAAAGAAATACATATTAGCAGAAAGTTTCAAACAAAAACATTAATCCATTTAAAAATTATGCATATTTTCATGATAAAAGTTAATGTAACATTTCTGCAACATTGCAATTCAATAATCAATTATTTTCAGCTGCCATTTCATTTTATATACAACAAACAGGAAGTTAATTGACTAGAAATTCCTGAACACTAACTTCATTTGTAAAAATTCATTTCAAACAATAGAATATTTCATATACATTGAGACCATGGAATACAGTGCAACCTCTCCACAGTGGCCCTCTCTTGAGCAACAACCTCCCCTCAATGACAGCATAATTTTTCCCAATGTACAATTTAACTATTTATTTGACCTCTCTAGAGCGACAACCTCTCAACAACAACATAATCTTGCTTCTTCCAGAGGGTGTTGCTTAGGAGAGGTTGCACTGTATACAATTAATGGGTTCAATATATTAAAACTATGGATGTAAACAGTATTTAAATACATATTCAATCTTATACAACAGTCTTGTGCACAAAATAAATATCATGACACTTCAATTAATATCAGAGACAACATATTATACAATGAGGTCAGACTATTAACTTCATCAAATACAGGTGGATCTTCAAATGACAAGTGTGGAAAAAATTTCACTTCACTTGTGTACATAATACCACCTACAGAGATAGTGTCCAGTTCAGAGACCAATGTCCCTGGCAAAACAAGAAAGATTTTAAAACTTGAGTTTAAATTATCATTTGAATGCTGGATTTCTGAAGATTTGATATTAAGAAGCTTACTATACACCTCCTTGAGATCATTACCTTGCATATCATGAAGCATTAAATGAGCCGAGTGGCTCATCAGCAGATGTCTTGGAGGCATATATGTGTGACTGAAAACAATATGTATTGTAACATTTTCATTAATTTCTGAATGATGAACATTCTGTAAATGAAACAAGCAAGGAACAACCCCACCTTGATGTAAGACACCAAATACAACACTCATTGTAAGGTTAAATACTACCAATGTAATCCAAAACAGTTTACCAAGTTCTTCACATAACGCGACGACACTCAGAACCATCAATGGAAGAAATGGTATCAAAAACCGAGCCTCCTGGTGTGGAAAAAATGACAAACAAAGGACTGGAAAGAAAGTAAAACTTAAGAAAATTATTCCAACATTATGGTGTATATAAAGACTAGACTTTTGTTTACTTTTCTTAGAAACTTCAACTTCTGACTGATATAGAATGTATTTGTAAGTGACAGATTTGGCTAAACAGAATAAAAATGGAACATACAACATTGGCATATTGACAGCAAAATGAACATAAAATGGATGATATCCATGGGTGGCTAAATTTGAGGAAACAGAATTATACAAGATAAAATTAAGCGGAGTCACAACACAATGCTGCAACATTATCCTCCATGTCTCATATAGAAATATTGACTCCAGTGTAATATTGTTATAATAAATGGTATCAATTGATATCAATATAAAAGCTGTTGCTACTGAAGCAGAAAGAAAAACAAATCCTCTCTTAATTAACACAAGAAAATCATCATAAAATCCCTGTAGCCACCAAAGACAAGGTAGAAATGCAATCAAAATAAACGTTGGTCGATTAAATGTTCCAACAATGACAGTAATTGCAATTAACGCTACACGCATATATAAACCTGATTTACAGCAGTCGGACCTTTGTTTCATCTCGGCATTTATTTCTGCTGAGACTTTATTTCTCCTATTGTCTGTGTTAGAGACCACTTGTTCTTTACTGCTGGGTGTTTCTGCGTTATTTCCGGTGATGTTTCGCTTTCTAAGCTCGAACGCCATTTTGTGCAAGTTGTTGAATGAGGAATCTAAATCACACTCATCATCTTCTTTCTTCTCATCACATAAACTTGCTGCAGTAAGACACTGAATGACAATTTTATCTATCTTATCTGATTCCTTAAACTCAACTATTAAAACAATCAGAGCAGCTAATGCCAAGGTTTCAAAAGAATTCGAGAATGAATGAGTCTGAAAAGTTAACATCACATAAGAGCTGGCAGCTAATAACGCAGCTGTTTCACTAGGCAAATGTAACAATCGACACACTTTAAGGATGCTTATATCAATGAATATACTCAACAAAGCCATTATAAATCTGTAAGATGCAATGACATGATATGCAGACAGAACAATGTCTGTGGTGTCTTCAAGGAATGTTAGTATCTTGAAAACTGGAGAAAACACAAGCTGAGGAATGGCTACACTTCGTAGAGGAAAAGATGAATTGAACTCCCATGTTCTCTCCACATTAATGCCAAAAGAATCACCTGAAAAAAAGACAAGAAAAGAGCAAATGGTAAAGACTCACATATGGGGCCAGTGATTTTTTTTTAATTTTCAAAACTACCTGTGGCTTTCTGAAACAGAAAATATGGTGCGATATATCAGAAAACATCAAAAAGGGGAAAATATGTAAAACTATGTCTTGTTTACATAGCAATTTCAGGGAAAATATAAGTTTTTGGGACTAAGGGAAACAGTCGATATTCAGCTGTAAAATATATGAAAAAATCACTACGGGCCTCTGTGGCTGACTGGTCTCTTACTGGTTATCACTAACCCCTCACCACTATGAGTTCAAACCCCACATAAATTTCACATATAAGGATGCTGTCCAGCTAGCTTACAGAAGGTTGAGAGTTTTACCCAGGTGTTCACCTGAGGTCTCCCTCTATCGTTAAAGCTGGAAAAGTGGCTAATTGACCCTTGCAGTGAAAAAATAACAAACAGAATGAGAAACTTATTAGCTGAATGACAAGTTTATATTTGATTAACAGAAACCTGATCAGAAGTGTGAATATACTCACCTGCAACAACTTCTACAGTTTGGAAGAACTCATCAGGATGTATGTACCCTGACTGTGGCACTATTGCCCACAGCAATCTGAGAATTACTAATCCTAACCAGAGACTCTTCATTGTTAACAGTTGATCAATGTCTCACTGCAATGCATATGTAATAGCTGCTATAACAATTCACTGAGTTACAAAATTATCGACAAACAAATGATCCTTTGAACTTGTTTAGACTTTTAAAAGATAAAAACATTTGACCTTCATTTCTTAAAACTTTGGTACAGTTACAATAATCGGTCTTGGGATAATGACAAAAACATAAAGGATAAATAAAGTAAACAAAGCCTATTCGTAATTATATATTTACCTGTCCACCTAAATCATAATAAATAGAAGTTACTTCCCTTTGTCAGTTTTGTCAGTTATACTGGTTCTTGTTTAAGTCCCTTGTACTCAGGGATTTTGATGTCCATGGAACGGGTACCAGCTTAATAGTGGTAGTGAAGAGTTTATTTTCCCAAGCTGTTAGATCGCTAGTATATTATATATTTACCTGTCTACCTAAATCATAATAAATAGAAGTTACTTCCCTTTGTCAGTTTTGTCAGTTATACTGGTTCTTGTTTAAGTCCCTTGTACCCAAGGATTCTGATGTCCATGGAACGGGTACCAGCTTAATAGTGGTAGTGAAGAGTTTATTTTCCCAAGCTGTTAGATCGCTAGTTCCATTAAATATTTATAAAATGCTTATAATCTCACCTACAATTAATTAACTTTAAACTGCTACCAAACATAACAGGTAAAACAGCATGTTTGAAGGGTGCGCGTAAAACATGGCGCTTCTCAATCAAGATTAAAACTGATGTCAACCTCTGTCAAGTCCGCAGAAAAGCATTCATAGTGTCGTAAAGTCAACAAGTTAGAAAATCGCAGCGACACCGTTTATATTAAACATCTTTTATTTCATTTCTTATGCGTTCAATTTACCGTGCAACCTGAAATAATGAATCCACTGACGTAAGTTTTCTGTATTTTACTCTTATGATTATCCAGAAATTACACATTAATAAGATATCAGTTTGACTAGAACTTAATCAGTATTCGGACATTTAGTTTCGGACGTTAATGTTAAATGTATCAATTTTATCCTAAATTCAATCAGAGAACTGTATCACACAACTTTAATAAGCGCATCAAAGTTTATAACATAAGGGTTTATATAACACAGTTTATAATGAGATTCAGTGAATATAATTGTATTTATTTATATGGTTGTAATTTTCAGAAATATAAAGAACCAACAAAAGTTGAATCAGACAGAGTTGGCTCTTGGATTGACTGGGAAGAAATCGTGGCATGATCAGTATAAGGACAGTGCTTGGATCTTTGTGGGAGGATTGCCATACGACCTGACAGAGGGAGACATTCTCTGCGTATTTTCACAGTATGTGCAAATAATGAGGTTTAAGTAATAAATGTCTCTGAACTGCAAAAAGGGTTCCTTAATGCTCATTTTCATTTTTACCATTGATTCATACTTATCTTGTTAAACTTCTTTTGCAAGGAGCCTTATTTCTGTGTGCCCATTTCCTAACTGGGACCAAATTTCGTAAGTAAGGAAGCTGTCCAGCTAGCTTACAGAATGTACGCCCGCGGTTTTCTGACTTCCTTCCATTAAAGCTTGAAAAGTTGCCATATGATCTTGGTGGTTGGTACAACGCTAAATGCTTGTGAATATCGCATATCCAGTTGTACTCCATTTGTATATTCTTTTTTCAAGCTTATAAGCTTATTCAGTAATATTCATTTGAAAGCAATTATTTTTTTTACATTAATTGTTTCCTAATTGACAGAGTGGTAAACATTGTGGCAAAAGAAGCCATTACTCATTACAAGCAATGGCTTCTTTTGCCACAATATTCTCAAAAGTTATCTGCTTCAGATGCGGCGAAATGCAGCATTATTAGACAAAGGGTTAAAATATGAAATAATATTGCTGATTTGCTATGTTTGTATGATTATTTTAAGCCAGTTATATCCACAGTATTTCTGTACAATAGATCTGTACTGTCTGAATTAAACGGTAGTTCTGGCAAAATTTCTGAATGTTTTGTTGTGCAAGTCTATCATTACTCAGTTTACTGTCATTCTGGCATGCCCTTATTTATTGTTTTTGTTAAATACAGGGGTGTAGAAATGTTTTCATGTAGCCAATTTGCTGCTAAAAGTAGAAGGGGAACTATGGGTACAATGCAGTATTGTGTCCGTTCTTTTAAAAAAGTAGGTGGTGAGAAGGCTCAAATAGCTGGTCGACTGTTCCTGCTTGCAGCTCATTTCTACAGCCCTGTAAATGTCATGTTTTCTTGTCTTATGTTTTAGGTATGGTGAAATTGTGAATATTAATTTAGTGAGGGACCAGAAGTCTGGTAAATCAAAAGGGTTTTGCTTCATATGCTATGAAGATCAGCGAAGTACAATTCTGACTGTTGATAATTTAAATGGCATTAAGGTAGAACTTTTGCATTTTAATCTATTAATGTTTTATGCAGAAATTTAGGCTGGCATTAAAATTGATATTTTGTGTAATGAATAATAATATAGATGAAGCTATAAATGCTGCTTTAAATTTTTCATATTGAAACAATGACAGTTTCAAAAATTATTGCCAGCCACCTCACGCTATTTACTTTTTTACAACCTTTTGCTCTTGTAAAATATTTTCATCTGACCTTGTTTGATCAATCTCAACTTCAGATACTTGGTCGTATGATTCGCGTTGATCATGTTGAAGATTATAAAAAGCCAAAGGAACATGGCAATGAGGATGAGGTAACTATGAAACTACGAGCTGAAGGCTGTGCTCCTAAGGTACCAGATTCCCCGGAAGAAATGTCCAGTGAAGAAGAACCATTACAAGTCAAAGTGAAAGTAAAAAAAGGTATTTAGTGCATGAATAGCATTTGTTGGGTTTTACTATGTATTATAGGTGTGATTAAAACAATACTTTTTGCAAGCAAAATACACTTGTTTTGAAGTTGGTTTACAAAACCTCATAATGTATTTCAGGTTATAATGATGTTTACTGATTCTTTTTCAATTTTAGATGGACACGTTTGATTTCAGATAATTATTGTTTTGCATTATATTACATTGAACATAGCTGATACAAGCTAGGAATTTCAATATTGTTCCAATGTAATGTTAAATATGTCATTTGTTCAAAAAATGATCACATTGTTTATTTTGCAGAAAAGAAAATGAAAGTGAAGAAAGAGAAGAAGAGTAAAAAGAAAAAGAAAAGACAATCATCCAGTTCCGATAGTGAATCAGACTCGGAACCTGAGGAGAAGTTTGATAAAACAAAAGTTAAGAAGGAAAAGTTTGATCCTGGGTATGACAAAGCACTGAATGTTGGAAGAGATAAGTATAGTTCAAAAAGGTCTTATTCACCTTCTGACAGAACTGAAGGACAGAAGTATCCTAAGTATGGTAAAGATATTCAAGATGGTGGCAGGGACAGAAGTAGAGAATACGATAATACTGAAAGAAGTCGTGACAGAGACAATAGAGATGTTCGTAGGTATGAAAATTCATATGAAGATCAGCGTAGAGATGGAGAATATAAGAAAAATAGAAATAATGACAGGGATTATGTGGACAGAGATAGTAATAGAGGATTTAATAAGGATTTTAGAAATAGTGATAGACATTATGACGGTGGTCGAGATGTTAGAGGCTTTGAAAGAAGTCGTGATAATCGAGACTTTGAAAGAAAGCAAATAAGTCGAGATTCTGGAGGCTACAGAGAAAGAAAGAACTATGATGAAATGGAAAGGTCTTATCACAACAGAGATGAGAGAGTGTATGATGAAAAAGACAGTCGTAGAAGAGACCGACGAGATGATCGTGGAGAAAATTATCGAGATTCTAGAAGATAGTGATTTTAGACAAATTTATTCAAAATGGAAATCACTGCTTGTGTTTATCTGGAGGATAATTTATTGACCACTCTTGATTATATCAAGTGAAGAAAAAACATGGAATGTTCCTAAGCTTTTGATATATGTTAATTTTTTTCCAAAACAGACAAAAATAATATATTATGTTAACTAGAGAAGAATCATGCCCACCTCAAAATATGTATAAAAATGTGCATCTTAAAAATTTTTTTTATATATATTTTAATGTGTCTAGGTACCTACTTCAAAATGAATTAACTGTCATGGTTTATCAGGTCTGGTTGCTATAGGAACTGTAAGATTACAATTATGGCAGCTTGTATAAAACAGCATTAATGCTGATAAAAATGTGATGAACAAATAAACTAAGTTGAAAATATAATTCTTTATTCTTTTTTTCAAACAAATATTTACAACTTTTAAAATCTCCCATCACCTCAACATTTCAAATTCATTTCTAGGCTCTGCAGACAATAAAATCAACAATTCAATCCGCAGTTATGCTTGCTACATCTAAATATTTTAGTGTTTTATTCTTGAACCTTTACTTTCATTGAAACCACAGACCAAACACTATCTTAACCATTGGATGGTTGTTGCAAGGTTACTGTATTAATACTGACCAGTCCATAATGAGTCAGTTATGATAAAATTTCCTAAAAAAATAAGAATTTGGCACATACAATAAATTTATTTGATTTTAAAATATCCAATGTTTTTCTTTGTACCAGAAATATTTAGTTATATTTGAATTCAATGATACCTCTGTATACATTTAAATACAAATACTAAGCATTATTTGGAAAAAAATGAAAAATTAGCTTCCAGTACGTAAATATCAATGTCAAAACATTATGAATGTATTAAAACTATAAATAGTTTTAACAAAAGTTCAACAGATAATAAATGTTTCTGTTTCATTAATTAAACAGAAATAACAATGTATACTGTCAATTAAAGTTCAATTCTAATAACATTCTTTAAGACAAGAGAACAATGAATTAGAAAAAAAACATCCTTGCTGTAACCAAGTAATGAAAAAATGATCCACTCTATATTTATCATACAGAGCAAAGAATTTGAAATACATTTGAAAAAATGATTGATAATAATGATGGAAGGGGACTAAGTTGTCGAGTGGTCATGGTCTTAGACAAGCAATCCCTAGCCCCTCACTGCTACAGTTGGAAATTACCTACAGATAATATAAATCTAGGACTAAGTTTTTAAATTCTTAATCAAATGTATAATAACATATTGTTATAGTGTACAACATTAACAATTTAATCAAAGCATGCTTTCTAAAGCATACATATACAATATTGCACAAGATTCAAAATTATTATATAATAATACACCCTCTAAAATTCATCATGTAATAGATACTTACATAACAAAAGCCTGTGTTTATTTGAGTAGGGCTTTATGTTGCTTAGGAATTTCAATTATGTATGATTGTCAGTCAATCTTACTAGTACTTCTAGGTAATCTAATTGTATTGAACATTTTTTTTCATACAAAATATATTTGAACTTGGCCAAAAAGTGCCAATTGTTGACCAATCAAAATCAACATTTTGAATCGTGATTAAAATAATGGCAGCACCCATTTGGGTTCAACTCGTTACAAACGTAGAGGGCAAGAACATCAAGAAATTACCGGTAATAAGCATTGGGGCCTCATATAGAACATGTGTCAAGAAACTGAGATCCAAAGATCTAACACTCAACCTTTTGAGCTAAGCAGGTAAGCTAAGAGCACTGTAAGAAATTAAACCTTTTACCTCATAATACCGCATTTCCCTGCTTCTGAAGCAGACGACTTTTGAAAACATTGAGGCAAAAGAAGCAATTGCTTGTAATGAGTAACTGCATCTTTCGTCACAATGTTTTTCACTCTGTCAGAGAGTAATAACCCAAATTTCTTAAGATAAATTGATGTTTTATATATTTGCTTTGAATGTGGAAGAGTCCAAGTTATGCTTATGAGGCAAAGGGTTAATGAAGCAATTACATGTACATGTAGTAAGTTTCAACGTATGAAAATTTTTTATGGTAGCATTAACTTCACGGTATATGTATTTATTTAAAAAAATATTCATAACTTAACTGAGTACAAAAATAAACACATAAAACAAAACAATGACTGATGAAACCAAAGTATATACAGTATAACTTCGTTATTACGAGCATCGGTATCACGAGCACCCGACTTATCTCGAGGAGTTCCCTTAAATTTTTGTTTTCAGTTGTGTATATTTTCCAACCAGCTAATAATTACCTAATTATGACAAGCACCATGTTTACCTCGAGCATGTAGTCTGTCCAATGACTCCTCAAGGTAACAAGGTTTTACTGTATATACAATATATAATACTAGTACTATTTGCACCAATCAGGTAGTGTCTAAAAAAGGCCTCTAATTGAGTTAAAATGAGCAAAAATATGTTCCTGATTCATTATAAATTGTACCAAACTTAACAAAGTTAAACCATAGGGGCATAGCATGTAGAAAGGATGGTGTATAATGGTGTATCATGCCCTAAAATGTTTTTGGTCCGTGTGGCCATATTAGGTTTTAATACATCATTAATAATAATAATAATGTAGGCCTCATGTTTAAACATAACACCATGGATAATCATTTCATTGATATGACTTACAGTCTAAACAGACATAATAGTTGTATTGAGATAGTTAAGATGACAACTTACATTTGTGCATTTTTTCTACAAGTTATCAAAGCCAACAAAATTAAGTCTCACTGCGACTTTGAAACACATATTAAAAACTTAACAGACAGATCTATTCTAAGATAATTGCTCTAGTAGGAAAGATCATTCACTATCCCTGTCTGCCCAAAGGTATGATTTGAAAACATTACGATACCATTCTATGGATGTATACTTTGAAAGTTCATCTGTACAACAAAAGTGGGACAAATCTATGGCATAAACTAATGACCACATAAACAAATATACAATATACAGTCAAACCTGTGTTTGCTGCCACCTCTGAATAAAGACTACCCTGTGAATAAAGGTCATTCTTTGAAAAACCGACACTGATTATTTAGAACAAACTGACCTCCAAAGAAAGGCCATCTTTCAATAAAGGTCACATTTTGTCTTTCCCATAGTTGGCCTTTGTTCACTGGTTTGACTGTACATGTATATTACATATGTCTAAGTTCTAGAATTTATCAAATTCATTTCACCTAGTGCACTGTCATTTTTCTGCTCCTGGGTGAAGAATTTATCTGCTTTCTAAACTCAATGAACACTTAGTCAACTCTTTAACCAGTAAAGCACTATAAATGCTATCAATCTTCACTTGAATAATAAATAAACACAATTAATGCTCAAGTCAACTACAAAGTACTTGAGCTTGACACCCAATCTAGCATTTTACTATACAGTAGTGGAGCCTCTGTAATCAAGTGGTTATGGTCTCGGGCTAATAATCACTAGTCCCTCGCTGCTTTGAGCCTGAATCCAAATTTGCGACCAGACAAATCACATATAAAGAAACTGATCAGCTTCCAGAATGCAGGAGTTTCTACCAAGTGTAAGCCTGGGGTTTGCCTCCACCATTGAAACTTTCTCTGGCTGTAAGTGTGACATTAAACCCCGAAGAAAAAAAACACTATTCAGTACAACCTCACTCATAGTCCAACTCAATATTATGACCACCTCACTATAACCTTTTTTTTAACTTGATAATGTGACTACTAAAATATATCTTTCAGGTCCCAACTGTGGTTCTAATACTGACATTTCACGTTATAAACATGTACAGTAAAACCTCAACGCACAACCACTTCAATATTATGCCCACCTTGTTATAACGACATTTTTTCAGATAGGCTTTCAATAACTCCCCTATAATTCAACTTGATAATGAGGCTACCTAATTATAATTATGACCAATTTTTCATGTCCCGTGGGTGGTCTCAATATTGAGGTTTTACTGTATAATAAAAAATTAGATAGTGCTTGAACCCTAGTGAGTTAATCATCTAACTCTTACAGATCAACGTATATCACTCAATATCATTGAAATATGCTATCACAGATTTATACAACATCAGGAGTATATTTTTAGGCTCAAAGTCTTGTCCATATGTAAAGGAAGTGTACTGGACAAGGCGGATACCTCCCAGTATAAACTACGAGACAAAAATAAACGATATAATGACACGACAGCGGCTGACTGGCATAATACTACACTCATCGTAATGATCTGCAAATATAAAAATACACCCAACAACTACATAATAAAGAGTCCATTAATCCATTCTGAATTTCATGAAATTTGAAAAACTCTATTATATTGACAAAGGTTTAAATCAACTAACAACAGACATTCTTAATTTTGGCCATGAAATAATTCTGCAGAAAATTACAATAGCAACAAGGATGAGTTTCCTTAGCTTATCTTTCCAAAGAAATTTTGATAAACTAGTGAAATGTGTTTCTAGAGACGTAATAAAAAAACTATGGATTCTTTACCTTATATCTCAGATACTCTGTAAATATCCAAGACACAATAACAATAACAGGATAGCTAAGAAACCACAGCATGCAACTCTGAAAAGATAACAGACCTTAGTTAGTTAAAGAGACTTAAACATCAATCCGCCGTGGCCGTGGTCCAGTGGTGAGTGCGCTGGACTTGATCCGGGTTTGAATCCAAGTCACGGCAGGTCATATACCCTTCTATGAAAATTTGACAAAAATGTTGATTTTCCTCCATATGTGGAGAAGTTGCTGGCTCCTTGTGGAAGGGTAAGTTAAAACTGGTTAGTATACAGTCCAGGAACACTAGTTAGGTGAGCCGGTTGCTGTATATAACTGAAAAATTGTTGAAAAACGGCATTAAACCCCAGTGACAATAAGTCACATACAAACAAACAAACATAAACATCAATCCATCCCTCACTGCAGCCAATTATAAATATGAAAGATAGTATGTAAGCCTGTGGTCTTCCTCCACTGTTAAAAGTCGAAAAGTCATCAAATCAAATAACACTGGCTCTTGGTGCAACATTAAACCCAAGTAGTAAAAAAACTTTCTGAGAGGTCCATACCTTTGTGAATGATATGTAAAACTCTCTTTTCATGATGCTACGTTCAATAGATACGGTCGCATACAGATTCCAACCAAACAATCCAGCAAGTACCATACGAAGTATAAGTAACGCAAATCCAGCGTATGTTCTATGAGCGTGATATAATCTGTGTGTCTGATCCTGATACTGTTCCCATAAAAATAAGGCTCCCTGCGACAAAATAGGGGACAAAAAATTCAACTTTTTTTCTACACATTAACTCTTTCAATAATTGGTAATAAAATCTTGATAAACTGAATCATTATTTCAAGCAGAAAGAAGACTTTATATTAAGCAAATACATTAGATTACTGTATAGATCTCTGTTCAGATAACAGACCTCAGGTTTGTTAGTTTGAATCCTGGGTGAAGCACATACATGTTCTCTATAACAATTTGATTTAGGTAAATGCTTCTGTGTAAGGTCATTCATCCTACACTACTGATTATTAATGCACAGAAATAGGCAGTTACAGTGTAACCTCTCAAAAGCAACACCCTTTGGGAGATGCAAAATTATGTCGTTGTTCAGAGGTTGCCGCTCTAGAGAGGTTAAATAAATAGTCAAATCGTACAGTGGGGAAAAAGCATGCTGTTGTTGAAGGGAGGTTGTCGCTCAAGAGAGGGCCATTCTGGACAGGTTGCACTGTACTTGAGAAGAACAAGGTTTGTACCAGTACTATTATAAACATACTTGTATAACTGTGACCTAAAGCACAACCATAATGTGGAGCAAATGAGACACATTTTAACAGGAGCGCAAGTAGATATTCCCCTTTCATTCTATTTCATTCTAGTCTTCTTAAAACGATAGATAACTCCTCCTTGACACTTTATAAAATGGTTCCTGTTGACTCTGGTTGCATTGCAATATGGAACAGGGACCAGTTGAGACATTTTACTGTTTACATGTTGCAGGAATCCACCCCCCCATTTCTCAACCGATTTGGAAAAACAATCATTGGAGTCCCTCAAAAACCAGAAATCTGGTATAAATAGGAGACTTGCATCCCTGTAAAACTTAGTCACTTACCTGAACAACGGCTAGAAATCCAACGACTCTGGCAGCGGGTTTTTTACTGATTGTTCTAAGATGTGTGTTTTTATATGTGGTGCCAAGGGTCCAGCCAAGGCTTAAACTTAACAACATGTATAACATAGCAAATTGTGACAAAACATCAAAAACTGAAAATAGACAATTAAAGAATAGAGAATTTTATCACAAATGATTCCATCTTAAGGGCTGAAAAAAGGGTAAGTAGTTCCCATAAGTTTTCTGTAGAAAAAAAATTTCTAAGCAAATTTACTGTACTTTGAGGTACAATTCATCTAAAATTATTTTCATATTACCACAAAACTGGTTGAAATCTTTCTGACTTTCCTGCTACAAACTACAGAGTTGGTGCAAGTTGTTAACTTCATAAAGTATTTTGTTTAGTAAACTGTACACAATGTCATTATGATGTCATAGAAAACTTCTTATTGTGTTTATTCAGTTATAGTATGTTGTTCTGATTGTACATTAAAGTGAATTATATTTATTTAGTGTTGGTGCTACACTTATAAAGTGTTGGAGTTGAATTAACAAGGTGACCAGAAGCAGAACTAATTTTTTCTGTCCTAATAGAGAAGTCTCAAGTATACAAACATAAAAGGAAGACACTACTTACATTCTGATAACATTTCAAACATGGGTGAACCTATACCATCTCTGGAATATCTGGGAAAATAAAAAAACGAAAGATCAAACAACGAAATAAGGTCTGAGCCAAAGGAACAGGGCTTAACTCACTATGAGTAATTAGTTGAAATGTATAGGTCCAAAGTTATAAAAGATGAGATTGATCTCTAATATCAAATCTCAATTCCATTCTCAATGTATTTTGGTTTGAAAAGATAAAGCTGGTTATTGTGTAAATACATATAAAGTCAATTATGCCATCAGAATAAAGTATTTTTGATTTCATCATTGTTTTATCTAAAACTATTTAGAAAAAAAAAATAAAATAAAATATGAGATTTGAACACTGAGACTAATCTCAAGCTTCATAAGCTCAACTCTAAGTTCAGACAGTAGTTTTTTTTAAAAAATCTATAGTAAATGGCAGCATAGACTATTAAAATGTTAGCATAGACTATTAAAATGTTAGCATAGACTATTAAAATGTTAGCATAGACTATTAAAATCAGTAGACTTTCTTTTTTAATAAAAAATTCAAAATAATTTCAATTAAGATAATTGTAGAATATAAATATCACTTACTTTCTTAAATGCATCATCATAATAAAAGCACCAATAGCCTGTAAGAATGTACTAGCACTCAATAATTGAATCACTAACTGCATCGGACCTCCGCTACTCAAAGGTTCGACTAGTCGTGGTATACAAATACAGCCAAGAACAAAATATGCCAAAGCCAACAGTTGATAGAATCTTAATAAACCTGAAAAATACAACATGCCTGTCTTTATCTAGTGCAGTGTTTTTGGGGGGCTGATCTGGAGCTGTAATTTGGCTCCACTCTCCTATTTGAAAAGTAAGTTTTTTCCTCCTAAATTCTTAAAAATGTCCCTTTCAGTTGAATTTCAGTTTTCTGAAGACATTTTTGGTGAAACAAATTGTGACATTGACCAGCTCTTTTGTCTTTAACCAATATTACAACTTATCAGTATTTAAATGTTAGGAAGACATGTATGTTTTGTCATGTTATTGTTCACCCATTTTCCATTGAAATGCAAGCTATTTTTCTCCTTTCAAAGGGCCCTACCACCTTTCACATTAAGACAAAAAATCCACTGCAGTGAAGATTGGATGGTAGCTGTTCAATAAAACAAGTGGGTAAGGTCTTCATTCTTCCTTTGCTGAATCGGGGATAATAATTCAAGAGTGCCATGTACAATTTTGCTGGTTATCTATCTAGGTTAAAATATTATTGTCATCAATGTTTTTGACCATATTTGGTGAAGACTGAATAAGAGCTGTTCAACTTTGGAGAGCAGGCAACTATTGCAATCACTGCCAACCTGTCACATGTGTTCCCATAATAAGTCCCATCAAGAAGGGCATATAAAAAAACGTACCCCATAAAAATGGTAACATATGTTCAGCTTTGCGATGGTGTCTTTAACTTATCAGTAACATTATAGATCTGTAGTGTTCATTAAAATGTTGTAATGTACACACATACATTTCAGGTACTGTTATTTAATGCCACTAAAGTTTGCGGCAGTAGTTTCAGTTTAGCTGTTAGTGTTGTTCAAATGGCAAAATTATTAGGCCAAAGCTAAACAGCCATATTAATAGCTATCCTATATTTAGCACTAACCCTAAAGTTTATACCACCTAAGTCCATAGTATGATAATACTATGGGATGAAAAAGAAGCCCAAGGGCAACATGTCGAGCCCGCTATTGTCAAGAGATGAAGAAATTGCATTACAATGGTCCAGATGGACAGACAGACAAACGCACAATACAAGCAAACTGCCACTGTGGCAACTATGTCGAGCTCACTGCAAGCTGACGCAAAAAAAATAAAATTTGCAACCTACCTACCATAATTTGTTCAAGTAAATTGGTCAAGAAACTGTAAACATAACTGTATATGTGTATTTTTCGAGCATAAACCAATGAAAAATTAAATCAATTCCACTTGACAGTTAAATAAAGTTTACCCGTTTCTTCATCACTAAAATGTTCAACGGCATTCCCTAACGCATCAGGATTTAACAGCTGAATGTTATACTCAATAAAGTTCAAGGGATGCTGGGTTTCCAAGGGGTCATAATCTGTACACGTATGGTCGTCAGCAAATACAAGATGCCAGATCCTTGGTTCACGGAAATGTGAAACAGTTGTGTTACCAACTGGTCCTTTGATACTGTCTGTATAAAAGAAGAGATTAAATTCATAACTGTCAAGGATGAAGTTACACACTATGAAAGTTTTGATTCATTTTTCCAATTAATAAAACAAAAGTCAGCAATACTACCACTTTATTAAGCTATATTTCAGTCCTGTATTTTCAGATTAAATTCATGTTATTAATAAATGATGCACAGCAGGAATTGAACATAAACACATTAAACGTTTATGTACTATATTTCGTACATGTATACATTAATGAAATATGGCCAATTCTTTTATAGTTGAGACTTAACAGAATTAAAATTCATTCATAACAGAATTAATAAGGACAAAACCAAATTAATGGTAAACATACATGATGCTCTTGCTAAATCAAATTTTTCTAAGCAGGATGTTTTGTCGGTTATTTCACGCCAATCTTCACTAAGAAATAGGAACAATTTGCCATCAGATGAAACTGACACATTTAATGTATATTGTATAACAGCATCTCCTGAAAAAAGTATACATAAAAGTAAGAAATGATAAATTTCAATGATCTTTTGATACATACTGCAAAACACATTGATACAGAGTTTGGATATCAATGTTCAAACTTAATTTCGTAAAGCACTAGTCCAAACTATAGGCGCCTAAGGAGGGCTATTGAAAATGATTTTTAAGAACAATTTACCACTAGCTCGAATAAACAATTTTTAAAAAGCTCACAAGCCGAAATAGAAATTTACCAAGGCTTTGGGTTGTGGATAATCATGAATACTGTACATTGTGAAAGGTCCTGGGTTCAATCCCCTGTTAGGACCATGGACTTTCCTCGTTCCTGTTGTCCTAATTTACTTTTGGGGTGATTGTAGGAGTATTGGCCACATTCAACACCCTTGCTGTTGGGTTAACTCTTAAGGACGTGGTTTAATGACTGACTACAGACCTAGGGGTCCTGGGGTTCGATCCCCAGTAAGGACCATGTGTTTTTCTCGCTCCCAATTTACTATACTTTACTGCCATGTTGGCACCCATATGTTAATTTTTAAATGAGAGTAATTCTGAAAAAGAATATGGCAGTACTCTCTTACTACTCCTATATCACATGATTTAAGAATACAATTAACAAAACTCAGTCTTACTTACCATGAAAACAAAAAGATGACAAATACTGTCCCTTCTCTTGTTTGGCACCCAGACTAGATATGGTACCTTTGATAGTTTTTCCAGTTATACAAACAAACAGTGGAAATAAGCACAATACAGACAAATGTATGTTATATTTCCAACTATCACGATTCATTATTGCACATGAAATACGCTCTCATTCTAAATAAATATACCAAAATCTTCGTTCTGATGTGTCGCGAAAACAAATGACAAAGGAAACAGACAGACGTGTAATGTCGTAAAATATGAGGTTCTCAAATGTTTTCCAATATTTAAGACTGAGGTTTCTCTGAATTCTGTTTGTTGAATCTCTGAGCGAAAATAGCTAACAAAAGAATATTTTGAGTATTCAAACTTTTTATTTATAACGACAGTCAATTTCTGACAAGGGAAGTAACTAGAATTTGATTGTTTAATAATGTCCTCATTGATTACCTCCCTTCACAGCAAGCAACATTTTAAATTGGAAATAAATTAATAATTAACCACTTCATTTTTGTGGTGCGTCTTAACCTGCCTACAATGATAACACCTTAAATATGTCTTATTTGCTATGAATGCAAGTTTGGCTGAAGTCTGTACACGGTTACTTGACCAAAAATGTACATGTAGGTACGTCGATCTATCTTTTCTGAGAATACGAGGTACGATCAGGGACTCTACATTACATAATGTAAAGTCCCTGGTACGATTTATCTCCAAATATTTTTAGCTTGGATTATGCCTGTAGAAACTGTAGGGTCTGAGCGAAAAATATGTCCGATCTGGTAAACATAAACACTTCTACATGTATTTGTTCTGGTGATTGTGGCTGCGTTTGTTATTACAGAAACAAACGTATTGAATCGAATTGTAGCCCTATGGAGCATGAGATACTTGATATCAGGCGTAGAGATTTTACTATATTTTTTCTCCTAAACAGATGTTCACAGAAGTATATAAAGGTAGGGAGAACATCACAATGGCTTACATTCTTACATTATTCTCGCAGGATTCGCACATACATCCTTGTTATTTTAGTTTGTATCTTGATAGAGTCGAATTTATACATGTGTGCGGTCGCATGATCATAATACTCAACTACTTCATTTTCCAAAACTATTAACATCAAAATGGAAATGTTTTGCGACCTACTTATACCCTATTTTATGGTCAAAGGGCTGTAAACACGACTTTTTCTCTAGCTTTATGCTGGAAAGGTTTTAAACTCGATCCTCCTAAAATCCGCTATTTAATATATATGTAAGAGAGTAATTATTGTCAGCTAGTAACAATTTCTATGACTTTCTAGAATGACCTACCGGTAATCCAAAAATTAATGTAGTTTGACCCAAGAAGACAAATCTAAGCGCTCGACGCCCTTACGAAGGAAATACATATATCGATTTCAATATGACAGCATGGGTGATTTGAAGCCTATTCGTAGTGTATTTAAACGAGTTAAAACAAAAGAACATATCAAATGGTGAAAGAGACTTTATTTTAAGACAAATCTTTTCAATAACATTGACGGAAACGGTCGATTGATTTAGCTTCTATGATTGACATTTTTTACCTATGTGATTTTTTTAAAAATTCGTTTAAAAAACAGTGTCATATTATAATTTACTCATACACGTGTCACCATAGCAAACAGTTTAAAGTGGATTTTAATTGTGATAAGATATAAGTTTAAATAAAACGAACATTTTCATTAAATCAACAGAAACGTAATCAGAATGATGATGTCTAGAAATAAAACGAATTAACAAATCTAGTTTTGTTAAAATGAGAATAGATACAACAATGAACGCTATTTGAATTAATTGTTGAGCTATGTTCATGTACTAAAATGTTTTTAGATTCAGGTCGTTTTAATCAGATTACTTATTGTTGAGAGATTGTTAATATTTCTATTGGGAGCACGCTTGTAAGAGGTAAGTTGCCAAAGAATAAATGAAATTGAAATATTATTTATAATTTGAAAGTAACAAAAGTATCATTAAATGCTGAATTCATACATTTAAAAACACGCAGTTAATCACAGAACGTATTTGTAAATTGAAATAGATGTATTTGTGAATGTAATATATGTACACAATATGTATGTTTTTTCTGTTTAGCATGATACACTACAGGTACAAGCCTTTAATTAAAACTGAAACCATTATATGTGTATAATGGTCTCAGATTAAAATAATGTTCTATTCTGTTCTGTTCTATCAACATGAAAGGGAAAAGGGCTAGTGTTAATGTAGAAATTATCATGAAAGATAACGTAAAGTTGTTTTTTTTTACAATCAATGTAAAATAGATATGTGTACGCAATTTTAGTAATTCACTGTAGTTACATTGACATACACTAGTGTAATACCATAAGGCATCATGGGAGGGTGTTACAGTTCAGACCTTAACAAGCCACCAGCAGTGACACGACCAGCCAAACGAATCCAGCAGTCAGACCAAGTCATCCTAACAGAGTTGTCCGACGTCGAAGAGGACACTAATGATGCCGATATACCGCAGCCGAGGATACATACATACAGAGGTAGAACGAGCAACAAAATTGGCGTCATTGAGGCAAGAATATACGAATTCTCAAAGCTATCAGTTTAGATATATATATTTTTGTATTTTATTTAGGAAGAATTACAAAACTGTATTTATAACCGTTACAATGAAGTTTATGAATTTAGGAAACAGAAAAATGTAATCAGTAAAACTCTATACATGTATCTTATGTATGTCGAAAAATTTCTGCATGATTGTGTGATTTATGTAGAGTGTCATGCCATTTTTTATGTTATTTATTAAAAATAAGAAAAAAGTTTATGAAGTGGAAAACATGCAAAGTACATATATGCAAATTCCTTTCCATAATGGGGTTTCGTCTGTTTTTTTTACATTTAGTAGGATCAGGGCATGTTTTATATCATTTTAAGATCAAGCAAGCTCAACAAAGTTAAATTAATGGATGGTTCACTTAACTATAACCGAGCATAAAAAGGTCCGACGTCCGCAGATTAGACCAAGTAATATTAGTAGAACTGTACTGTTGCGTAACTTCGGCCTACTTATTAAAAAAATAAAACTAGCTACCAAAAGTTAATTTTTATCAATACATCTACGTTTCTTTATTCATTATTAAATGTAACGTTTTCTTATTTGCATGCATGGTCCGGACACGAGACTCAACAAACACATATCAACAGATATTGTACGAACAAAAATTTGAACAATACATGGCTAAACCATTCTTAGATTCCTAGGTTTTTAAAATAATCAGCCAAAGTTTTAGTGTTTCTTTGGCATAGTTATGTTTAATTGTTTGACTGGGGTTTAACGCCGTTTTTCAACAATTTTTCAGTTATGTACGGCGACCGGTTCACCTAACCAGTTTTCCTGGACTGTATACTAACCAATACTAACTTACCTCCCACAAGGAGCCGGCAACTTCTCCACCTATGGAGGAAAATCGACATTTTTATCAAATTTTCATAGAAGGGTAAGAACTACCGCGACCGGGATTCGAACCCTGATCTCCGGGTTACAAGTCCAGCGCACTAACCACTGGATCATGATCGCGGCCGGCCTAGGTATGAATGGTCATAATGAATTAACACGATAAGGTACAAGTAGCATAATGTATAAGCTTATTTCAGCCTATGCAAAGAGCCAAAGTAGAAAAAGAACTACAAGAGATACAGAAAGAGAACAACAAAGAACTGAAGAAGAAACAGGAAATGCAACTTCAGGTTTATCTTATTTTACAAAAAATAGATTTAGTTACTTGTACAGTGCAACCTCTTCAGAACGGCCTCCTCTTAAGCAACAAGCTTCCACCAACAACAGCATAATTTTTCCCCATTGTACAATTTAACTATTGATTTAACCTCTCTGCAGCAACAACCTCTCAACAACAACATACCTTTGCTTCTCCCGAAGGATGTTGCTTTGGAGAGGTTGCACTGTATAAGCCAAGTGAGGCTCATAAGTGTATGTGTAAAATTATTCCTAACCTCATTCATGTTCGCAAAGGGGAATATAAAATCGTTAGAATTATCCAAAATAAAAAAAATAAACACAGTCCAGCATATAAGATGAATGTGTAAGCTAAGACTATTGAGATCCCTCTGTAGCTGGGGGTTTAATGTCAATTACAAAGTTCATTTCCTTCTTCAGCGAACATTACGACAGCAAAAGCTAAATTTTAACCTCCAAAAAGAAGAGCAACTTAGATTCAAAGAAGAACGTGAGAGAGTTCAAGCCGAGGTGTTGATGAAACAAGACGAATTGCGTCAGTTGGAAAAGGAAAGACGCAAAGAATATTTCAAATCAAAAGATGTAAAGAAGGCGACAGAACAGCGACCACCGGACAATACAAGAGCAATATCTAGATCCACTGACCAAGCAAATGATAGTCAAAGATTACATGCAACTAGGACCACTGAACATGTGAGCAGTTTTATGATACAACCATTTTAGTCATATTCCAAATACAGAAATACTGCGCCTCAATTTTAAGACTAACCCCATTACGACAACAACTTATTTTCAGGCCAGTTTTCAATATAGTCTCCATATTTCATCCTGTCATTGGAACCACCACTTGATATACATAATTCTATCGAGGCTTTACAGGCCCCGAGGTTATAAAACTTGAGAACTGACTCTGAGCTCAAATCTAAATTCTATTTTCGAAGAATTTTGGTTGAATATCATTGCAGTTTGAAGTTCAAATAGAAATTCAAACCAATTTTGCCTATTGAATAAAGTATAATTGATATCATTATTATTATTAAATAAAGTAATATTTTATTATGTATTATTCTATAGAAGTTTAACCTGACTGGCGTGAACAGGTCAGGGTGGGGATTCGAGGATATGACCTTACAGAATGTTGAGGAGGAACCAGACCCCGTACCACCGACATACCGGAAAAAAGACATCGTCCCTAACGTGAATGAGTTCAGTTTGTTTGACAAACACGCTGTCAAGGTATGTGCAAACAGAATTAACATATTAAAAAGTACAGTAAACCCTTACAAAGTGATCACTTCAATAATTGAACCATTTTTGAATCCAAACGTGGTCTTTTTGTTGAGTTGTTCTGTATATGGAGTAAAACCTCACATACCGATCACCTCAATATTACGATCACCTAATTATACCAACAACATATTTTCGGGGCGAGTTTCAAAATGTCCTTCATATTTTAGCTCGATAATGAGTCCATCTCAACATTAAAATCTTTCAGTTATTTTGGTTTCAAAAGATGGTTTTAATATCGAGGTTTTACTTTGTATAATGACACACCTACATGTGTAGTAATGGACTGGACTTAAGATTCATTTTTTGAACATCTAGCGAGTTCTTTATACGATCGTAATTGTTATTGTTATGAAAACCAAATTATTGTGTATAAAGGACTTTGCACGACGACTCTGTAAGTTTTCATCTTTAACACTCTTCTGGTTCCAATCTGATGTTGAGTCCAATATAAGACTAGTCGAGTGCCGTAAATTTGTGATGCTGATCAAGCATCAAGATATTTCATCGAACATACAGTAAAACCTCACATAGAGACCACTTTAATATTACGACCACCTTGTTATAATGACCGCTTATTCTGGGACCAGCTTTCAATAACTCTCATATAGTTCAACTTTATAATGAGACCACCTCGTTATTACGACCCATTTTTCTGGTTCCAATGACGGTCTCAATATCGAGGCTTTACTGTACATTGAGTCTATTTTTTTCAGGCACCTGCATACGCAAAGTCATCCATATCCAATTTGGTGAACTACCTCAAACAGGGAGCGGAAAATCATTTCCAGCTCATTCGAATGTTTTATAGATGGATCACCTTTAACATTAGGTAAATATATAAAAATATATAAATATCCTACCTCTAGGATGATCGGGGCGAATTAGTTTGCTTGAATGTATCATTACATACATTGGATTATTTTGTGTTGTATATCAGTGATTGCATGCCTCTTTGGATTTTATGCTAAGGAGTTTTAGACTGAAGTATACAAACCTTTTTACAAAAGATATTGAATAAAAAAAAACGATTCAGACAAATTTGGTGATTTTCGAATTAAAGGGGTCTAGATAAACAGATCCTAGCATACAGTTCTCTGTTTTAGTTTCGATGTCGACGGATACTTTGGAGAAGACAAACTACAATCAGTGGAAGCCGATGACGTAATGCAAACAGGGCTCACTATTGCGGAAGGATACGCAAATCTTTTAGCGGCAATGTGCGGGTAAATATATACATGACAAAGTATTCTGGTCGCAAAATCATCACTCCTAATGTTTAAAAGGTTAAATAGACAAAAAATGGCATCTGAAATTGACCAATTTCATTATGGTCTCGTCAAATCACTAACCTTTTTGCCCCAGATTGTAGTGTCATTATATATAATTATATCACACATTATGGAGAGATTTACAGACAAGTTTGCATCACTGATGAACATGTCAATTTCTGTAAGTCTTTGTTAAAATACTCACGTGCCATGTTTCACGACCATCATCATTTCCACGTTTGTCATTACCAATATCACCAGAGGTGTCAATTTTGACACAAAAATCTTCGAGATTTAAAGCACCCTAAATTTAATGGAAATTTTTCATCAATTAAATAAACTGAAGACACAAAGACACGCATTTTTTATTATGACTTTCCGCTTGTTTGTCTCCATAGAGATCAGAGGTCATTGTTTAGAACTGAAAGGATAGTTTCCTTTTAATCTTTTAATGGTAATGATTAAGATGGTTGTGAATTACTTCTATTTCCTTTTAAAGTGATTATACATTCATGTATAAGAAAATGTCACTCTAATACAGTACACATGAACAATACTTTAATACAGTTACGAAGGGATCCCGGTCAAGGTCATTCAAGGTCATGTCAAAGGTTACGAATATCAGGTAGGAGACATCATAAACTTCACAGAGGATCACATCATGCACGCATGGAACGCTGTCTATATAAATAGGAACTGGTTCTTCATTGACTGCACGTGGGGAGCGGGTCACGTGGACAAAAAGAGAAATTGGCATCGCCAGTATCAGGTTTGTAAAAAAGACCATAACATACAAAAAATGAAATGCAAGTCCATGATATATGTAATGCTATTGCTATACGATGCTATTCTATTATATTCTATGCAAATCACAAATCATATATTTAACGAGGTAACCTTTCTTAAATAACATCTTTCAAAATAACACAGACATCTTCATAGCCCAAAATACTTTCATTCATATACACACTTAGGTAACCAACTTCTATGAGAACAATGATTAAAAATCTGCAAATGTACATACAACTGTAGTTAATTTGATAAACACAAACATTATACGTAAGTACGACATGGGTCAACATGTCATATCTCTAAGATTTTTTCAATTTCAGGAATTCTATTTCATAATTGATCCAGATAAGATGATTGTGGATCATTTTCCGACTATGAATGGTGACTTAAGAGCAAGCGCTAAATGGCAACTTCTGACGTCACCTATTACCCCGAAAACTTTTAATCAAAGGTAATGTAACCATTTTCATGTAGAACTAGTACGAGTATTTGTTTCCATGCCGCCAGTTTGTTTTTGAGGCCAAGAAAAATGGCCGTGTTTGTTGAAATATAGATCCAATCAGCTTGTTCATATCAAATCTACTGCATCACGCATGTCCAGAAAATACAGAAAAAATGTATTATTTTGGGGAAGGCGGGATTTATTGTTCACTGTGTGATTCTTTCAGTAATCATTTATTCATCTATATTTATCATTTGATAATGTGTATACTGTACTATCTTACTCAATGAATGTATTCGAAAAATAGCCCTCAAACTGCGTTGACCAACTTCTAAAATTACAAATACTGTGCAGCCTTTCCAAAGTAACACCCTTTGGGAGAAGTAAAATTATACTGTTATAGAGGAGTTGTTGTTCTAGAGAGGTTAAAACTAATAGTTAAATCGTACAGTGGGGAAAATCATGCTTTTGTTGAAAGGAGGTTGTTGCTCATGAGAGGGCCGCTCTGGAGAGGTTGCACTGTACATGTAATGCCATATTTGTCGGGTTCAGAAAAAGACAAGCCGTTTTATCGCTAGATTTGTTCCATGGTATGCGTCGATGGAATGGAGGTTAATACATCGCAGATCAGCGAAATATCATCAAAAAATAATGTTGAAGCTGGGTTTAACTTATTTAAATCAAACTTTTCGCACATTTTGTTTTTAGACTTAAGCTGGAGCGTGCCGCACTTGAATGGGAAGTGAAACCAGTGTCACACACTCAACTTCATATAATAACAGTACACAAAACACTTACTGTGGAGCTAGAGGAAGTGGGAGATATACTGGAAGAATACTCTATACAGTTTCAACGAAAAGACGGTAGCAAGAATTTGGACCGGTTTTATTTCGCATGTAAATTGAACGAAAGAACGTTGAAAATAATTCTTCGACCACCCGAGGAAGTTGATTATTTGTTGAACATATTTGCTCAAAAAAGTATTGACGCTACGGGGAAATCAGAACTTCTGGTTACGTACATATTGAAGTGTGTTCAGATTGAGCAAAAACTTCGGCAATTTCCGCCGAATTTCCGAATTTACGGAGCAGTTCCGGATTATTCCAAGTACGGCTTTTGTTCAGATATTACAAAATGTTGCGAATATGTCAGTGATACCGGTGAAATGATATTACCATTTAAAACAAGCCGTAATGTTTCATGCATGACAAAGTTGGAACATATTGACGAACAAAAAGACCTGACTAACTATTGTTTAGTCACCGCTAAACATCGTGGTATATCACTTAAATTCCGATTTCCTCTTCTTGGTTATTACCGTTTTACATTATTTGGAAAATTGGCGGATCAAGATGGCGGTTTTAGACCTGTTGCTACGTTTCTGATAGATTGTAAACAAACAAGTCACGTGCACTCCGGATTTCCGGTGGCGTTCGAAGCAGCCATTGATCTTAAATGTACTTTGTACAAGCCGTTATGGAAAGACTTACCTTCAAATTCTACCATTGTAATTGTAATGGGCTGTCCTAGTATAACAAGGGCAAGTGTTTTATACCAAGAATTAAAGCAGGATGAAAACGGTATATTTGAAGGGACTGTCACCACACCGGCTGCTGGGCAACCATTTACTATTTACGGACAGAAATCTGAAAATAGCCCTATGATTGGACTGTTTCATTTTAAAATTTTCTAAATTATCAGTGTTGTATGTTAGCTTTGAATTTTCTGGTTTCCTTGCTCGGATGATGTTCAGTAAAACTTCAAATTGCAACCACCTAAATATTACGACCACCTGGTTACAACGACCATTTATTTTCAGACCGAATTTCAATAACTCCTATAATTCACCTTGATAATAAGACCACCTCATTATTACGTCCAATATTTGGATCCAGAAGGTGGTCTCAATATGGAGGGTTTACTGTAGCTGTATTAATAGGACACGATGTCAAGCAAAAGAAATTTCGGTTTTATTCTTACAATATATTTGTTAAAGCAATAAGATATATCACAGCTAAAAATAAAACGGGAACAGTGCAACAGATAATTGCATAATGTGTTAATTCTTTTTACAAACAAATCGTTAACATTACTAAAATGCGACATAAATGGCATTTCAAGAAGCATTCTTTAGACTGGTCTTTTTTTGAGAGTTTGTTAGTATACTTACTACAGCAGGTACGACGTATATGTAACTTTAAAAATTGTGTCCAAAATGTCCATTTTGCAATGCAAATAATACTATAAAAGGATTTTAAAAAATACACATTTATTCAAGAAACAAAATTCATGAAGTTCTTCAGGGTAAGGCTTATTTGCATAGTTTTCTCCAATCCTGTGTACTGCTCAATGTCAATTCAAGCAAATCATTTAGCCAACCAACAATGTACGTTTCCTGTTCGCCTCAATAAGATCATCATCCTTCGTGTAGCTGATATTTGTAACATCAGGATCAAAGGAGATTTGAACAGGTATCTCAATGTCTCTGTCAAATTTTAACACAACCAGATCATTTCCTTTTGCGCCATGAAAAATGCAATAGGGGAACAATACTGAGCATTAATTCACCCACGGTTACATGCCCCCAAAAATATGGGTCAGTAGGAAGGGATTTTTTACGCTTTTATATATGATATCAGCAACACTGTTGTGAAAATTACAATATAGCACTACGATTTGGATGCCGAAAAACTTTTGAGTCGGCAGGTAAAAGATGGGTCGGTCGGGTATCCGGAAACAAACCTATTTTTCAGGCCTGACTGTTAACCTGTAAGACTTCAATCTTACGTTCAATTAGCAATTGTGTAAAAATCGTGTATCATAGTATATCATACATATACGAGTATTAATAGCATAATATTATGTCACTAGGTCGTATTGATAATAGCCTTGAATTTAAGATTATAAAATCATTAAATACATTTAATAATAAAAAAACATTCTACGGAGCAAGAAATGTTTTCAGCTAAACAGTCACGTGCTCCAGAGCTTTGGTGAAATCTCGTATTAGATCATCTGCGTCTTCGATTCCAACACTGAAATACATATATAAACCTCGATATTCAGGACCCGAAATATCGGTCGTATAAATGAGGCTGTCTCATTATCAAGTTGAATTATAGGAGAGTTATTGAAAGCCGGTCCGAAAATAAATGGTCGCTATTACAAGGTAGTCGTAATATTGAGGCGGAAGCAATGTGAGGCTTTTCTTTATATACCGTAAAATCTTACTTAGAGATCATCTTTATAGTAAGACCACCTTGTTATAATGGCCACTTATCTCATCGGGCCCGTACTAATTATACCCTCTATATTTCAGTTTGAAAATTGAGAATACCTCCATTTTAACACCAATAGTTTGGTACCGAAGATGGTCTCAATATACAGTGTACAAAACAGTCAACAGTTAAATAAAAAATCAACAGTTAAATCTTACAGTGGAAAAAATCATGCTGTTGTTGATAGGGAGCTTGTTGCCTTAAGAGAGGGCCGCTCTGGAGAGGTTGCACTGTATTTCGTTGCAATAAATCACATCGAATAGTATTTTTTTCGTATTACATAAGATAAGATAAACTTTTCACGTTTACCTGATTCGAACAAGACCTGGTGTTATATTTCCTGCTTCCCTCTCTGCATCAGACATTATCATCGGACCGTGCGTCATTGTAGCTGGGTGTTCCACTAAAGTCTCTACCCCACCCAGTGATACAGCCAGCCGGGCAATACTCAAATTCTGATAAGAGATCAATGAAACGGAACATTAAAACCAAATTACAATGTATGTACACATATACTGGTCGTCATAAGAAAGTAACCATTAAGTGATGTTGGCATAAAATAGACGAAACGCAAGTATTCGAGATGAAATTTCATGATGTGGTTTATTGTCATCCATTATTGACCACAAAGATTAGATTTGGTCTTAATTGTCAATAAGCGCTTGTTAAAGAGTGACTGTACTTGGGGTTGACTGTACTATTTTATGCATCCGAAACTCGCAAGACAACGAAACTATACTTATTTATCACTTACTTCAACAAACGCCTTTCCACCGTTGATACCTCCTTTAATTTCCACAGCAATCATACCACTAAATCCATCCATCTGTCGAGCAGCAACTTCATGTTGGGGGTGTGATTTTAATCCCGGGTACCGGACAAACGAGACTTTATCATGTTGTTCCAAGAAAGTAGCTATCTTCATTGCGTTAGAACAATGGCGCGGCATTCGGACATGTATCGTTTTTATCCCTCTAAGAAGCAAACTGCCGTCATGGGGCGAAAGTTGCATTCCTAGCGTACTCTGATAGCGTTTCATGATCTTCCAGTTTTTCACATCTTTGAATGTAAGACAACCAGCCGTAAGGTCACTATGACCACCAAGATATTTGGTGCAACTTTGAATTGATATGTCGATGCCGTATTTTATAGCTCGCTGACAGACTGGGCCAGCAAATGTACAATCAACGACAGTCATAATTCCTTCAGACGTTCCGAGTTTTCCAAACGCTTCCAAGTCCAGAATGGTCATCATTGGGTTACAAGGAGTTTCACCATACAGGATTTTGGTATTCGGTTTAATATTCCGCTTGTATTCTTCCACACTGCAACCTGCAGGAACCCATGACGTCTCAACGCCGTATTTTGCCATTATTTTACCCAACATATCAAAGGTTGCACTGTAGCATGGATTTTGGCAAATCACGTGATCACCTGCTTGGAGAAAACATAGTAACGCCCCGCTTATTGCTGCCATCCCGGAAGTAAACACCAGCGTCCCTGCTCCTTCTTCTAAAGCGTTGATGGCGCATTCCGCGGCGTCCGAATTAGGATTCCCTAATCTACCATATATATAACCAGATTCTTCTAATATGCGTAAATAATCATCCACACTTGTCATAAGATACGTACTAGAGTGGGTGATTGGCTGCACCAGAGGTTCTGTACCAGGATTAATGTTTTTTGTCGATGTAGCTTTCGTTGCCAATGACAATTTAGAAAATTCTCCATCTGGCAAATCCTCAAGGACAGACTTTGCTGGACTCCAAAGTTGACTGAAAAACAAGAAATATGGTGAAACATCCGATATAAAGAAATCGTGAACGTTTTATGCGTTTTATTGAATCATTATCAGTTAAAACACATCAAAGTTGCTTCTTTATTAATTTATTAATCTGAATAAAGTGTTTCGTGGTATCGATGATGATATAATTGGTCGTTTTATGCACAGCTGGCTGTCAGGTGATTCAGAACAAAACATTTGCATTTGAGTAGATTAAGTCTATAAAAAATTGCAATCGTTCATTTTGATACTGAGATATCTGTTTTTCAAAGTATGTGTAGTTGTATTTGCTTAAAAATGAAATTAAAATGATGACCTCAATTTAATCGTTAGTGGCCCGGAGCTATGTAACGAACGGAATATGCCCTGTGTCAATACCACTGCTAAATGAGTCGTTTCTGCGCACAAAAAATGAGCCATATACATGTTTCAAATTGACCGATTTTCTCGTCCAAAAAAGATTTCAAAAATATGTTGTAAAAATTGTGAATAAACAAACTCAACCTACTCACCTCATGGTCAGAAACTTTAACACGAACAAGTATACTTAAATGAAACAACTGCGTTCGCTTTACGTTGACAAAATCCTGTGAAGTGTTATCTACGTGATTGTGAATGTACAAGCCACAATCACAGATTGTAGATTTACCAGTAGGTGCATATATGTATGATACAGCAAAGGATACAGTAAAACACGGTTATGGTGAACTCGGGTGTAGAAATGAATAGAAATGCTTCTGGTTAGCGCTAATCTGACGGATCATACTATTTTTCGGTCTGGGTCATTTTTTTCTAGGCGGTATTTTTTATTTTCATATGAACTACATCTCCGGACTAAAATATGTACATATGCATATTTGAATATAAAAGGTTCTGACAACATTATAGTTTTGGGGTATGTTAGCAGAAACCAAGTGTATGTGTTTACTGTCTTGTTTGTTTATGTGACTGTCATTGGATTTAACACCGTTTTTCATCAATTTTTCAGTTGTGTACGGCGGTCGGTTCACCTGTACTAACTTATCCTTCCACAAGGAGCCGGCAACTTTTCCACATATGGATGAAAATCAACATTTTGTCAAATTTTCATAGATGGTTATGACCTGCCGCGACCGGAATTTGAACCCGCATCGCCGGTTACAAGTCCAGCACACTAATCGCTGGACCACAGTCGCAGCGTTCACTGTACCTGAAGAATCAGATACAGAAAAATATTTATTCCCCCTAACGCGAACTTCTTCCTTTTTTATTGTAATTGATATAGTGAAATATAGATGTAATGTAATAGCTATTCAGATCTGCAGTAACTCACTGCAACAGCGTTCCATTGTATTTAGATTTTTGAGGTTCAAAATGTTTTTTATTATCCTTGACATAATAATAAGATAAGAGGCTGAATACTAGCCCGGAGGAACGATCACAAGTTCTGTAACCCAGACATCGTGCAATCTAGATTTATCTCAGTTCTATATACAGGGGTCATTGTTGAGACAACTTGACCTCGGAAACAAACTACAAATGTACATGTGTCATATGCGCTATCATGATAACGATATAATAAGATAATTCGGTTATCTTTGTGACCTTCAGTTACTTGCGTATTAATATACTGTGGCTTCACGAATTTTCGATGAGCATTTAATTTCGTGCATTTCTTTTGTGAGCTTATCCACGAATGCAGGTACCCACGAATTAAGAAATTGGTAAAATTACGAATGTATCCGAAAATACATCTATCCAAAATGTTTAAATCTACCAATTTTATTCCCCTCCCCCAAAAGCCTGCCTACCAATCTATTGTTGAAAAGCAACCTAATGCACCGTGTCAAAGCAAGGCAATTTTAAAATTTCCTAAATTCAAGACTAAAGGGAGGTAATTGTTCATTTTAAACTTAGTAAGAGTTGTTTCCCTTTGATCAGCTGCATTTCTTATAAACTGGTTCCCGTTCCATGTTGCAGTGCAAAAGAGTCAACAGGAACCAGTTTACATTTCATACGGGACTATTTAACTTCTGTAGAACATCCTACTAGATTGTTAAGATTTCCAATGAAGAATTTAATACGACAAGTAAATTTTATGGAACTAAAATGTATGCTTAAATACAAAAATATACCTAAACATACAGATTGCAACAAGTTTCAATCATACATAGAGATCTTTACTGAGTCATGAAAAGGAACTATGTAACAATTCCGGTGCCATACGTCTTCTATTATAATTGTTTGTTTGTTGTTTTTGTGTGACTTATTGTTATATTGCGCATTATCGACCACACTAAGTTCAGGAAAAAAAAACAGAACGAACCAAACACATTTCTCTATATACAGCACGAAACAAGAGAGCTTTTTACAGACCAACACTCAGCAACTAATTACTTACTTGTGCTTTTCAACATGCGAATGTCCGTTTCTTTTTATTGATATACGTGTATCTTAGGTAAAATACCTCATTTTAAAGTTATATGTACATACGCTAGTTAACTAATGTGCTAACTATTTACATTCTATGATTCATATTTTCCAAGTTATCGGCCCTGTCTGGGATGTCTTTATGAATGACCCTCATATATACGTATGCACCCATTTTCCTGGGATATACAAAGTGCTTTTCTTTCACAAAAGGTTCATAAACGTCTAAACAAATTTGATTTCCTCTAATTAATATTACGAGCAGATACAATTCTAATTATCTTTAACAGTCAAAAAACACATAAATAGTTCACATATACCGTTTATTGCACATACACGTTGACAGTCACAAGTATATAAAAAAGAACAAATTTAACCATATCAAATACATTGTATTATAACAGAAAAAACATACACAGTCATTCAATGACTCTTTGGACTTATTCCGAACAGATCGTTTTGAATAACTGCACGATCACATCTCTATGTTTTATTCCGCAGCCAAAAATGGCTTCTCAAATTAGTGTTGAATACATAGTTCCTTTTTGCACTTAACCTGTTTTCTGTTTCGCGTTGCATTTTTTTATCGTATCAGTTATTAACTTTTTCGTGCTGCCTTTTAAAGCGGTACCGGAAGTGTGATCAATCAAAGCGACCTCTAGGTTCGGGAGGGCACATTTTGGTAAGGTCCACTCATGTGCATATTTGCCGTTCAAATAATGCGCGATAACGAATCCTTTATAACCACCAACTTCAGCCAGTTGAGGGGCGTGTTTGTTGCCATGTCCAATCTGAAAGAATTAAACAAAAACGTGTACCAGAAATTGTTACGTCATAAGGTTCCGAAGGTATAAACTTTGAGATCGGTTTCCAAGATCAAATCTCGTATTTTGTCTCTTAATGAATCTAAGTTGATTATGATCATACAATAAAGATATTATTTATACATGATTTCATCAGCATAATTGACCTGAATATGTATTTAAACATTAATCAGCTCCATTTTTCTGTCCGTAATACTTTGAAGATTAGAGAATGAGATTTGAGCTCGGTGACTGTTCTCAAGGCTTATAACCTCGGGGCCTGGTGTTGTTAAAATATTATTACATGCTTTCATGAATGATCTGGTTGATTGTCATTACAGCGGGTTGTTATTTAGAGCGGGTTGGTAACATAGTAGTACTATAATAAGATAGGAATTGGTAGCACCAAAAATAGAATTGTTGTTAATTGGCAAATTCAGATAAGCAAACTCAGAAAATGTTTCCGTACAGTATAATAATTATGTACATAAATAAACAATTAGTAGACCGATTTGACTGTTCCAATGAAAAAAAGTTACTGCTAAATCAATAGCGAAGATTTTTAATTGGTCGAATTTTAAACTGAAATTCGAGCATGAAAGAATCGAATCGTGACTATATGATAGAGTATTAGAGTTTAGGGAACCAATCTAAAATTACGCCGTTTTATGAAATACTTGTGGTGTATAATTGTATCACTAAGTATTGTTGTATATTGAAGTAAACGTATACTTACTTTGTGGCCGTACCACTCGATGGCCCGGACTATTGTCTTAATGTTAGGATTGCTTTTGATATCTTCCCGAGTTATATTCCACTGAGGATCGGGCTTCCCGGAATAAATTGCAGCTGTGATTTCATAGTTTTCAGAGGTAACTGAAAAAAATGGAAATATTAAATTTTAAGACAAGATATTTATGAATTACAGCAGAGCACAGTTATAGTATATCCTCGGGACCCGAATGATTACTACAATGTATCCACATTTCATTATATGCCCGATCATTTATATCTCCAAGTTTGTCAGAGCTCAGGTATAGTAATGATTTAGTAATAATTAATTTCCTTTCAGAGAAACTGAGTGTATACATGTCTCAGTATACACGCAAACAAGTGTTTGTACGACTGCATTCTGATAAATCTGCCATGTTTATGACGTCATCAGAGCACGTGATATTAAATGTCTGCGAGGAAATCACGTCAAACTATTTTCTATTCGGTTGTTCGAGGCTGAAACAGAAGCACACCTGTTTAGTTTATACTATTTTTTTAAGCTCGATCGCGAAACAAGTAATTTTGCTAGTAATAATTACGCTACTGTCCGCTTCCTGGACACTACATCAGTACTGCGTCCGAGGAACGGGATTGTGAGGTCGACACGACAAATTGACATTTCTAAATTCCATGATGATAATTAAATTATATCAATTCATACCTTCTCCTTTATGCTGGTGGACTGGTCCTCCCTCTAAAAAAGCAACTAGCACAGACAATAATACGAAACAAACCCTCCAAAACGCCATCTTGTCGCTTGTTCTCTTGGTCTTTGGACAATATACAACTTACTGTACTGGATAACGTATATATACATGTATATACACATACATGTACGTCGGTGAGGGACGTAATAAAAGTACACATGAAATCGGTATCATTTTTACTGCAGTATGATGCTAAATTAATGCACATACATTCAAATATCTCATCACCGAATGCGTTGCTTTTTATTTAGATGTAGCTCTCAGTTTCAAATATAATACGAGAAAGTTACGCAGGGATGAATTATCGTATTTCTTCATTTTTGCATCATTTTTAAAGAAAAAAAATACAAGCCGTATTTCCTTGCGCGGACTGAATTCGCACATACATTGACGTTAGTATCAAGTTATACCTCATGTTTCCACTGTAATGTAATAAAAATCTCTTTCGACAAAATGAAGCGCCCCATTTTATTACTTCTCTTTCTTCTACGTTGTCTGCGCAAAGTAAATGCCTTTTTTCATGGACATATGATCGACGTGGTGTATTGTGGTGATCGAATTTATGTATTGAGTTCTGTTAATATCTTCTGTAAGTATCTATATTCTATAAGTCTCAAGCTGTTTGAACATTTGTTCAGAAAATATACATTTGTATTAAGTAAAATACGTAAAACAGAGCCCTGATCTATAAAAAGGTGTATATACGTTAAGAATGGACCGGATAGGTACAAGATACTCCTAAAAATGATTTCATCAGTTTACCAATGTAATAATAAGACAAATCTAATCGAGTACTTGCCAAACTTTCTGTGTTTCTATAAGTATTAGGCAAAAAATACCTAGTTTCCCCTAACATTCCCCGAAAATGGGGGACCGGTTAGTAGGTAGAACTCTTTCATGCTTTTTAGTGCAGCCATTTTATTCATGAGAAATGAATTTCCCCAGCATCTCAACTTATCAAATGATAGGAAATTAAGAAAGACAAATTACTTCTGATTTCTGGTATTATTTTCAATAACATGCGAAGGACACAAAGAAATGAAAATATCGGCAAGAAAAAAAACTAAGACCCATGTCTAGGGTCGGCATAAAAAATAGGATCGGTCTTCTTAGTGAAAACCTGGACTATTTTTTACGCCTGACGTTGCTGCTTTTGAATCAACCCTCAGCGTGTTAAAAAAAGGTAAGTGTCCTTACTTGTCAGATGATCAGTGGGCGTAATAGACACAAATGTCTGTGTTACACTATTTTCTCATCATTTTGATCGATGAAAGGTTGTGATCTGTCATTCAGAGACATATTTTATTATATTTTACGTGACCACGCATTGTCGTTGTCCACCGTGATCGCTCCATAAAATCAGCCAATGATAGCCTTGAGATAATAGAAACGACCAATCAGATTAAAGGTACGTAAATATACGAATATTTTGTACGTTTTAAAGACTTACTCACCAAGTCTCATGCGTTCAGAATATAATCACATTACGCTGGGTGACATAGGTCTACAGTAGAACACCCTCATGATATATTTCCTGTGAATTCGAATCCCATTGGGACCACACAAACTTCACATGTGAAAAAGTTGTCCAGCTAGAAGGTCGATGGTTCTATTCAGGCGTACTTCTGTAATCTTCCTCAACCGTAATAGCGTCAAAAGTTGCTAAATGACCCTGACTTTTGGTGCGATTTTAAACACCAATGTAAAAAAAAGAATTGAAGAAGGGTGTATTTGGTTGAAAATAAATATTTTTTTAATTTTTCCACTTTATCAGTGTCCAGTATAACGGTGTTTTACGGTATACAAATGTACATATTTTTTCGTCATATGTACATAATCTCATCACGTGATACCTACGTACGCATATGACTAAATCGACGTAAAGAAAAACATAAAGTAACTGCACTATCAAAGAAAAAATAGCCATGTTTACGGTTACTTTTTTTTTTTGCGCAGACCCTAATAATTTTGTTTGTTTTATTTGTTTTTATGTGACTCATTGTCACCGGGGTTTAACGCCGTTTTTCAATAATTTTTCAGTTATGTACGGCGACCGGTTCAACTAACCAGTTTTTCTGGACTGTATTCTAACCAGTATTAACTTACCCTTCCACAAGGAGCCAGCAGCTTCTGCATTTATGAAGGAAAATTGACATTTTTGTCAAATTTTCATAGAAGGGTATGACCTGAAGCGACTGGGATTCAAACCCGGTCTCCGGATTATAAGTCCAGCGCACTAACCACTGGGCCACGGCCGGGGCCTGAAATATTTGAAATCTGTAAATATTTGAAAGGATAATGAATGTACTGTAAACTGATTGAACATTGACAGTCAATAGTTCACCGTCTTACAAATATGCTTCTTTTGTCGATCCCCATTTCGGACAAACACATTTATAACAGACTTGACTTGTGATTACATTCTGTAAGTGAGTTGGTTATAAATAAGTTTATACCCTTGAATCTTAAATTTTAAAGCTAATCATTCACACTTTAGGTAATATTTCTGATGATAAATTTTAAAGTTAATCATTCACACTTTAGGTAATATTTCTGATGATAAATTTTAAAGTTAATCATTCACACTTTAGGTAATATTTCTGATGATAAATTTTAAAGCTTATCATTCACACTTTGGGTAATATTTCTGATGATAAATTTTAAAGTTAATCATTCACACTTTAGGTAATATCTCTGATGATAAATTTTAAAGTTAATCATTCACACTTTGGGTAATATTTCTGATGATAAATTTTAAAGCTAATCATTCACACTTTGGGTAATATCTCTGATGATAAATTATAAAGCTAATCATTCACACTTTGGATAATATTTCTGATGATAAATTATAAAGCTAATCATTCACACTTTGGGTAATATTTCTGATGATAAATTATAAAGCTAATCATTCACACTTTGGATAATATTTCTGATGATAAATTATAAAGCTAATCATTCACACTTTGGATGATATTTCTGATGATAATGTAGAAGAAGTAAGTGTAGGACATCGGAAAAGAACTACACGTATATACATTAGTTTGTCTTTATGCAAGGATTTTGAAAATTTCTTTTAATACATTTCACGTAGGCTATGAAAATACTATTCAAACTCCACTTACAAACAAGATGTAACATTTAGTAGAAAGACAAAACGGCATGCTTCTTGCATGGAAATGTACAAGTGTTTTGTAATTAGAAGACGGGCGTGCATAAAATAGTATACTTAAAGGAAAAGTTTTACTCATGTCCTCAACATAGAATGCAAACGAAAATTATGTTGCATTTCAGGCCTGTTGCCATCTATAACATAAGTTTGGAGACTTTTATATGTCATACAAGATAAGAGGTCAATATTTCAAAATAATTGAATGTGACATTTGACGGTGCCACGGACACTCTCATCATTTGCTCTTCGTGCCAGACAATCTATACTTTCTGCATGATAATACGTACGCTGTTGTAGTACTCTCCCTTAGAACTGTATTGTATGCGTTGGTTTTACGCAAACATGTTTGAAATGCGATTTTGTCTGCCAGGTCTTATATGCACGTATACTGAACCAAAAAAGAAACTTTTGCGAGGCTTTAATGTGACTGTTTCCTCACATGTGTATATTAACAGTATTTGTTCGTATTTGTTATTGCACAATAATTCAAAATCGTTCATTTACAGTCTGAAAATTATCATTTTCATTGGATTTTTCAATTCCATTTAAGGCAGGTGTCGATTCAATATTTTTGGTTTAGTAATGAGTATGCGCGCCGCGAACATTGCTAACAGCTTGACATCGACGACGCATTGAGTGGAAGAGATTATTAATCTGAGTCTGGGGTATATTATTCCATTCTTCTAGCAATGCTTCACTGTGTTCATTGACATTACCAGGGCAATGTTGTATATGGCAAAGTGGCCAATTTTATATAAGCTTTGGTAATGTCCGGCACGAACATATGTTTAAAAATTCCGATACTGTTGTGTTTGGTAATATTACTTTCGCAGATCAAAAACAATAAAACAAAACAAAATTAAGTCTTCAAGTATTAATTATTGTACATAACTTTCATCAACGTAAAAATCATATAAGTCGGTGTTATTTATCAAACATTCGCAAATTACCTTGCAAACAAAAATGCCATTCCCAATGACAAGTAAATTTCCAATCTTAAGAGGAAATGAGATGACTCAAAATACTAAGAGCACAGCACAATGTACAGCAAATGTTTTTCATGCTTTTGTGAAATGAACTTCTAACCAGTTCCCCCTTTTTTCGCCCTGCATTCTTCAATGATATTTTCAATGGTGCTCTTTGTTTTCTGTGACATTATGTCGCGAAAATAGTACACCAAATACTTTTCAACTAGCGAAAATCTGCATCTTGGTATTACCCATTCATGATGTTTTATTCCATTGATGAAGTGAACAAATTTATATCCTTTGTAAGTGTCTTGATAAATGGTAGCTGGAAATTCTTTGCCGGGATTCTGGTTCTGTAAGAAATATTGATATACATTTCAACATAAATACAATAACTACTCAAATTAGCAATTAGCATCGGTCGCCTAAAGGTGTGCCTGTTAAATTAGTCAATCTGAAGGGAGGAGAGAGGACAGTATGAAAGATGGTGTAAAGGAGAAGAGGGGGAGGGAGGGAGATGAGAGAAAGGGAGAGATAGAGTAGTGAGGGAGATAGGCAAGTATATAGGGAGAGAAACAGAGGAAGATAAAGAGAGGGAAAGAGGGACTGGAGAAAAAAAGAGAAGAAAGCTTCAGGAAGAGATAGGGAGGTAACAGAGATATAATTATAGAGAGGGGA
This sequence comes from Lutraria rhynchaena, assembly GCA_008271625.1. Taxonomy (NCBI): domain Eukaryota; kingdom Metazoa; phylum Mollusca; class Bivalvia; order Venerida; family Mactridae; genus Lutraria; species Lutraria rhynchaena. The sequence goes on along the minus strand of VIBL01000004.1, from coordinate 1,583,103 downwards.
GCATAGAGATAGACATGTATATAGAGAAGGGGTAAGATATGTAAATAGAGGGGGCATGGGGAGATATATTGAGAGCGGAGAAGTTATTCGATATATATAAGAGAGAGAGAGAGAGGGAGGGAGCGCAGACAGATTTATGGAGAGGGAGATCATATAGAGAGATAGAGACAGGGGGTAATGGACGGGGTAAAGATGGCGAGAGCACAGAGAGAGAGAGAGGGGGGGGATATAAAGAGTGGGTAATAAAGAAATGTTTAGAGAGTGGGTAATAAAGAAATGTTTAGAGAGTGGGTAATAAAGAAATGTATAGAGAGGGGGTAATAAAGAAATGTATAGAGAGGGGGTAATAAAGAAATGTATAGAGAGGGGGTAATAAAAACTATAGAGAGTGGGGTAATAAAGAAATGTTTAGAGAGGGGGGTAATAAAGAAATGTATAGAGAGGGGGTAATAAAGAAATGTTTAGAGAGTGGGTAATAAAGAAATGTATAGAGAGGGGGGGGTAATAAAAAATATAGAGAAAGTTGGGAAGAGCACAGAGTGGAAAACAGAGAGCAAAGTGCATACCATAATAATCTCATAAATTGCTCCCAAATGTAATGACTTTTAGATAAAAAATACAAAACGAGTCCTTAAAACTATCGAAAAGACACACAATGTATTGTAAAAAATAGGTTCGAGCTGGAGACACTATGGCGCATTTGAACGGGTACATCTGGTAAGAAAAAAATCGTTCATGATTCTCATTAAATTCTCCACATACCAGAGCGAAAAAAATACACAAAAGAAGCAAAATGCTTACATGAGAAAACCAGTCGCTTGCGTTAAGTAGAACCAATAAATTGCCTTTCAGGGCACTTCCTCCAAACGTCTTTGTGAGTAAACCGCCGTTTATAGCTACAGAGACTTTAAAGCTCTGGTTTTTTACTGAAATACAGACAATAGTCAAACTGAAAGAACAAATTTAAAACTGGCTTGCACCAAAATCACAAATATTTTCCAACCTTTCTTAAAAGCTTTTTCATTTTAAAATAAAAAATATTGTTTTTTTTGCTAAATGGAATATAGTGTTTTGGTTAATTCTTGTGTATCCGGCAATGTCTCCACATATCAAGGAAAATCGATATTTTAGTCAATTTTTTATAGAAAGGTATGACCTGCCGCGACCGGGATTCTAACCCACATCCCCGGGTTACAAATCCAGCGCACTAACCACTGGACCACGGCCGCGGCCTCGAAGCAACTTTGTAGTTTTGATATGTTTTATCTAACCGAACAGCAGTTGTTTGGTTTAATGTTTGAACGATTTGTAAATGCAACATAACACCCGTAATCATAATTAAAGGGTGGGGCTTTGTGGTCGAGTGGTTATGGTCACTGACAAGTAATCACTAGCCATTCATCAACATGCGTTGAATAACAGCCGGAAACAGACACTTTTTGTGCAAGGAAATTGTTCAGCTAGCTTACGAAAGGTCGGTGGTTCTACTCAAGTATACTCAAGGAGTCTTCCTCCACCGCTAATGCTGAAAAAGTCACAAAAATGACCCGAGCTGTTTGTGTGACGCTAAACCCTAGTAAAAAAATAATTAAAGTCCAAATCTCCATTTTGGCGAAGAAAGTGCTAGGTACCTTCTTGAATAACTCCTTTAATTTACAGAAACACAATAAAAAATAAAGCGAATCATGCTTACTAGACACGTTATGATGATGACGATGTGTTCCATGATCGTGACTGTGGTCGTGAGATCCTGCTCCGAGAATGATATTCACAGCCGTATTCATAAACACACATATTAACAAAACACCAACTTGCCAATACTCCATCTTGACTCTTGCTTGAATGTAACAAGTTTAAGTTGAACTGGTTATCGTTCTTATATTTAACGCATTCAAAACGCATAAATTTCATTACGTCGTATGAGGGGAGTGATAAAAGTTTAACATTTCAAGTATTTGATAGTCTAGTCTTAAAATCGTATCATATGATCATTTAGACACGCGTTCTTGTCATGGCTTAGATTTGTTGATCCACAGGTTATAACATTATTTAAGAGACGCGGTCGTTGTCTCAATAGGACTATTTCCGGACATGTCAACAAAACTGCGTCTTGATTAAAATATCAGACTTTAATCGTTATATTCTACAAATTGATACATGAAAAAAATAATATTGAGCCCAAACCGCTTAAATTGCCAAAAACAATAGATCAGGTATGGGTAAGTCCGCCCGGCTATGCCACTAGGTAGTTCGACCGACCGATGTGTTAGGGGTTCGCTGCTCGATCGCAGCAAAAGCTATTTCTCTGCGACAAAATTGGCTGAAAACATTGCACATCAAGACATTGTCGCTCTGCTCAGAGATGACATGGGGAACATTAGGAATACAACGAAACAGGTACGTGTTTGAATGTAATCCAAACTCCGGCGAAAATATAATGCCGTTAATGGAATCGTAATTATTGGTTTGACGTGATTATGATTTTTGTTAGAAATACAGAATTTTTCTTAACAAGAAATCTACATTCTGTTGACGTTCATGGTAGTCATTGTTCGGAAAATTTCAATGAAAAGAAACAATTCAAGAATTTGATTTTATATCCTAATGACTCTGCTCATGATTCGATGAGCCAAAAATATCCAATAAGTACCACCGCTCACCTAAATTTCGAGTGCGTGGACCAATGATTTACATTCTTTCTCATCTCATTGCAATCCTCTTATCATCGATAAGTGGCCCCATTCACCTCGTACTAACCTAATTAAAAGTCATAGAAATCACACCAACTTTGCATTAACCCCATTGAAAGTAAAAAAAAACACCCACCACGCACTAACCCCCGAAACTCCTTACTTACCCCACTCATCCTTGTACTTACCCCATCGAAACATTATAACCCCACCATCTCGTAATTACCCGATCGAAATACCTAGTAACCCTACCCAACAAGTACGATCCCCATCGAAACTCATTATCATCCCCGTCCAACTAGTATATATCCCATCGGAACTGATCATACCCCCACCCTCGGCACAAAGAACCCATCAATATTTTGCGTACTAACCCCATCGAAACACGAAGTGTGTGTTGTGCAGTATAGACGCCTGTTCTAAATGAAGAGCGGGCACCACTTTGTCGTAGGAAGATCCTGCTTCTCATAAATTATTTAATGTCGACATACTCGATTGGTAACGTTTTGAACAGCCCTCAGTATATTTACTTACGTTCGTGGCTAACATTCGTCTCAATTACAAGTTTTACATGTTTGATCGACGTGTTTTTTAATGTGGTTTTAAAAATCTGTATGTAATTATATTTTACACTGTACGTCACATACCATACGGTATACTTATGCTTTATTGATAAGAACCAATGACGTTAAAGTGGTGTTTACAAGGATTAAAGCAACAGGCGGCAGGAAACTGTAAGCCTAAATATACTTACAGACTTTAAAAACGCAGCGTCGATCTTTGCATTTTATTGCAAATTATGTTTTGATTATTATGTCGATAATAATGCATCAACGTAAAGCCTATTTTATTTCCGCCTTTTTTGGTATAATTATTTTTAAAATTGTGCATCTCTTTTTGTAATATTGTTTGATTACGCAACCGCTAAGAAAAACGAGAGTCAGTCTTGGTGACTGTCTGAATTTATATCGATTTTCATTAACATTTCAAATATACGTGTGCTCAAGCTGCAATTTTATTTACATTTGGTTTTGTTTGTAAGCTGCTTGGTGATATTTTGCATACGATGTATATTCTTAGCTTTGTGATGTATATTCATAGCTTTGTGATGTATATTCTGAGCTTTGTGATGTATATTCTTAACTTTGTGATGTATATTCTGAGCTTTGTGATGTCTTCATTTCGTGTTTATTACCCTTTCTGCTTTGCTGCATTAATCAAATATGTCATATATTTAATATAAATGGTTACCTGTATCCATAGTTTTGGCTGTTTTACTTTTGTTAACTGCATGTACATTATATTAAATTGTCGGTTGGAAAAGCTGATTCATATATATTTTTTTCTGTCTCGCCAGTTTAAAATAAAAACGATCTTATCTTATTTTGGTGTCATTATAAACGTACTAATACAAGTTTTCGGATATGTATCATAAGGACAGTTATACATTTCCATCTTCATGAAAATTAATCTACCTTACTTATAAGTGTCGCGTTTTCAATGTCCGTAAGTATATATGATGTTTATTTGCACAACAATGACGCGATATTCTAAAAAGCAACGATGCGTCAGATTCTATTCTACTTTGTTCTTTGTTCTAATTAAAATTTATGCACTCTAATCATTCGTGTTTTTGCTGATAATAATACAGCTGTAATAGCCTACTGTTGTGATAAGTGAATATAGGCTGATATAGGCTGAATATATGTATTGTGTTTCCGGTTACCCGACTGACTCACTTTTTTGGGGCCTAAAGGTTTCTAACAGCAAAATCCAAGATACGAAAATACCTGGAATTGCCCCGTATTCCCAGAAAAGGTGTTCCCGCAAAAACAACCAGAAACGAAAAGGTTTTTTTACCTACCTACCGATATTCTTTTGTTTACGAGACCCTAAACATGTATTTTTATTTCTAGCCTTACCACGCTTTAAAGGTTAGTCAGACCACAAAAATATACCAAGAAATATTTATCGCATCATATGATAGTTTCATTTATAGGATGGTGATTTTCAGGATTTTACGGACATTAACTAGTAACATCCGCGAGCGGACTAATCCATCAATCAATCAATTACTGTAGACGCATTTAATTTACTTGATACAAAGTTTCGTGGGTTCGCCTAAATCGGTAATTTAGTGGGTATGTAAATTCGTGGAATTTCAAATCTCGGATGGATGTATGTTCGTTTACATTCGTAATTTTACGAACTTCTTAATTCGTGGGTACCTGAATTCGTGGATAACCTCACCCCACGAAATCCACGAATTTATTTTTTCCACGAAAATATGAGAAACCACAGTAATTTATTTAGTAATTAACTATGTTAATTTTCTCCATCATTCTGTGCGATGTGAAATTAAATTGATTTTTTTGCGTCATCAAACACAAAGAGAGATCCGCATTAGCCAATCAGTAGCACATTTTATGAAGTATTTTGCAAGCAATACGTTTCCTGGTCATATGTTACGTTCATTCAATTGCATTATATTAAGATTTAAGACCTTGCAACGAGCATTATCAACAATTTAGTGTTTGTCCTACATGTAAAACCAACCAGATGGCTCCAATTTTCGGACACGTTTCGAATCTCGTTTCTTATCCATGAGGAATAGTACTTCATGAAAATTTTCTTTACGAATGAGTAATGGCGTAATTATTAGGTTATGTAGTACCTTTTTTTATTTTACTGGTATGCAAAGAAGCTTATCCTCTTTTCTCAGAGTGGGTAAGAGATAATTCACTAGCTGACCCATTTTTTGAAGTATTTGTAATATCTCTGAGGGATATAAGCACTGAGTTGACAGAAACCCAGTACTCAACTCATGCTGGAGCGTAGCTACCTAAATGCGGGTACGGAAGCTGACCCACGTCAATTATGTTATCTACGGATATATCATAGAGCTATAACATGTTCAAATAATTCAAAACTTCAAATCCTTTTAATACCATTTCTATATTTATGTATGACTTCCTTACTTAGAGCCCGGAGGTGAGGGCGTAAATCCGAGATGTTTATGTATATGGACACAATCAGCACTTAACTGAACTGACGTTTTTTTTAATATTGCTTGCCAGACTTGAGAGAGGGTGCACGCCCCCCCCCCCCCACAAAAAAAACCGCGCTTGCAAATAAAGACCGATACTGTACAGTATACATAGGTGTTTGATACTAATAAGACGTCTTTTTTGTAACCGTGGCGATAATTTACCATTTTAATTAATTATTTCATCTGTTTATCTTTTCTCCAACATATTCCAGCTGTGTAATCCATGCGTAAGCCCGTATGAGATATGCTAAGATTACTTCTGCCCATCGATCTTCAACAGTATAAAGTGAATGGGAGGTATTTACCCAGACACCGATAGATATTAGCGTCTACACCGGTTTCGGTTTATATAGGAAATCTCGACAGAAAGACTGATTATGGGAAACAAAACAACGAAAACACCTGTAAGAAGAAGTACGTTTGAAAGTTAATTGTTTGAATAAGACTATAAACATGTTATTAGTAACACTGCTGCTCAGGTTGTTTTCAGCCGAATGGATTTTATTGCCGAGTCTCCGCACTCTAAATTATGCAGGAATAATTTGGAGTTTACAATGCGGCGCCCAGTCATAAGTATCTAGCCATTATGAATGGTCGAACTTGTTGGTATCTGATAATCCAACCTTTTTAAAAAAATCAGTTAAAACGATGTTATACTTATATACATAAGTCATAAAATAAATGTATATCTTATTTTTAAATGTAGATATGCTAATAACATATGTATTGACTCCGTGCATAGTTAGTCCGTAAGCGAAATCAGGCCTTGTTTATGCTATCTTTTGAGTCCGGTATTCGGCCCCGTTACCCAAGTAAAAGTATATATTTTTCCCCATTGAAAGAGACAATTAAAAAAAATGAAAATGTTCTGTCATCATTTACTTAAACCTATTTTTTTCCATGGAATTAATCATGTAAAATATTGTGTTAAGTGCTGTGGTAAATATTGAATCGTTTAGACATAACTTTGTGTTTCGTTCTTTCATAATTATGAGCCTTCGATAATTCCCCAATTTGATGCTTCACGATGCTAATTTCCCCTATCAAAGGGACCCGATGCCTGTTCCCAAAAAACATAAAAGGGGCTGAATATAATTAGTTTTATTTCTATTTTTTTTGTTACCATGTCTGCTACATTTTTTTTCAGGTAATAAAACCGTAACTTTATTTTCAGTTTTGGATTTAATGTTCATGAATACAATTTAACAGCAGCTTAATGTTTATCCTGAAATCCTTAAAATTGTTCACGTTTTAAAATGAAACAATCTGACAGCGATCTTAGTCTAATTATATGTATTGTAGAACAATGTATGACTTAATATATCATACAATGTCTTGTCAAAATGTCCTCGTTCAAACCAGTCATGAGTGCAATAAAAATTTGACGTACATGAATGGTATTATTCTCGCGCACTTTGACATCCAAGCGCGGTTTTCCATAAAAAACTACAATTATACAAGATAAAAATCTGGTTGTGAATAAATTAACAAGATGATGATATTTTTGTACGCGTGGGGAGATATGACCACTTTACATGGATATGACGATGACGAATTTAATTGTGCACAAGATTCTCGAAACTGCTGGAATGCTTGCCTGACGTTTAGTCAGTCAAAGTCAGAATTTCTGTCTGACAAAATGAAAATTTGTCTGACCGAATATATTATAAATAAGTTATAAGTGCTATAAATCGTGCTCGACTTCCGGACATCTGGTCTGGTACTCGCCAAAAAGTTATTGGACCTGCTCGAAATTTTCTGACATGTCCGTCAACTTTCGGGAAGCCTGTGTGCATACTTGGCTAGGCCATGGTTGGTTCGAGTTTATTACCGACTTTGACGAATTTTGATTCTTGGGCTAAATTTCTTATAATGAAGCTGATTCGCTTCACTCACTTGTATTTAATGGTTATCGTAACATTGGGTTTAAACCTCTCAGTTTGAAAGTTTGTTATAAGCCTGACACACTAATTACAAAATTCTGACAGGTTTATCATTTTCCTACACAATGTGTCATGTAACACAATGTACTTGGACAAGAAGTCGAGTTTATCACATAAGAATAAATGTATACAATTAAAATTAAAATAGCGATGACCTCAATATTACGACCTTGTTATAACGACCACTTATTTTCAGACCGGCTTTCAATAACTCCTTTTAATTCAATGTGATAATTAAACCACGTCATGATTACCAACGAATTAGGGTTTATTGGCACCAACTGCATGGGCCATGTGGTGACTTATTACAGCTTTTTTTAACGGGGGATGAAGACACCTGACGCACATCTAGAGTAGAATCACTGACCCTCCGTGAGCTACCTAGGCGGTTTCCTCACGTGTGATTTTTTCCTGAGTCCTGGGTGTGACTCGAACTCACAGCAGTGAATACTAGTTGGAGACTTTGACCACCCGCCCCTCGCTCAGTATTAAATAAGTATGATATATTACTTGCATTTATTTCTGACGTCATGGTCGAGATTATATAATATATAATCAAACCTGTGGACAAAGGCCATCCCTAGGAAAGACAAAATGTGGCCTTTATTGACAGATGGCCATTATTCGGATCTCAGTTTGGTCTACATAATCAGTGACTTTTTTTTAAGAATGGCCTTAATTCTCAGGGTGGTCTTTATTCGGAGGTGGCCGCAAACAGGTTTGACTGTAAAAAAATACAAAACACGGAGAATGAGTTTATTTGTTTGCGCATGGGTTACTTGTTGAAAATATAGAACATTTCATGTGGACCTTTAAGAAATAAACACAAATTTTATTTTATTTCAGTGATGTGTGTTTCTGATGAAGATCAGCTGATATTGATACTCCACATATTTTCTGGTGTGCCATCACCAATGTGGAAGATCAAGTCGGAGGATCCAAGCTACCAGAACATTGTGAACGCGGCAGGCAACCGGTCCACTCCACTTGTATCTCAACTCGGTTATTCAGGGTTTACTGTACAAATATATACCGGTATCTTTTCAAATTTTTATCAATATTTCGTAGCAAAATCTTGTCTAAGAATAAGAAGTTTCAGATAAAAAATGTGATCTGCTAGCCATCGCTGCTATACTGCTGTATTTTGATTTCTTTTTTCTATTATGTCAAATATATATGCAGTGCAACCTCTCCAAAGCAACACCACCCTTCGGAAAAAGCCAATTTATGTTGTTGTTGAGAGGTGGTTTCTCTAAAGAGGTGAAATTAAAAGTTAAATCGTACATTGGGAAACAATCATGTTGTTGTTGAAGGGAGGTTGTTCCTCAAGAGTGGGCCTCTGTGGAGAGGTTGCACTGTATATATATATACATCGCTTTGAATTTTTCTTTGGAGGAATGATGGTAAAACCACAAAACAAATAAGTTATGCATATAATGGGGCTACAAGTATATTGTATGTAATTTATATAACAAGAATATTTGTAGAAATACAGTCAAACCTGTGAACAAAAGCCACACTTGGGAAAGACAAAATGTGGTCTTTACTGACAGATGGCCTTTATTCGGAGGTCAGTTTGTTCTAAATAATCAGTGACAGTTTTTCCAAAGAATGGTATTCACAGGAGGTCTTTATTCGGAGGTTGCCGTAAACACAGGTTTGACTGTACATTGAAATACATAATTTTATCGTTGCATTCTTTGCAGATGGGGCGTTAGTTAACTCTTTGGATGTTGGGAAAGGCTCGAACAAAAACCTGGAGAATTTGCTAATTAATGTAGTTGAACACCGGATACCAGAAGGAGACGACGAGCCATTAGGTGACGAACTTGTTCAGATGGTAAGAGACGAAATTGAGAAGAGGTGATTTCTAGTCGTAAAATATGCAATGGTACTACACAAAACTTTGTTTGATGATATCATGCAGGTACTCTACATTACAATGTACCATGTAATAAATTTGGAATTCAAAAGGTATATGAAAAACAAACATATACGTTAGCCTAATTAATGATTAAATCATTCAATTAATTAAACCTGCTGCGTGTAGTTATATATCTTGAATATAGGTGCACTAACAATTCGTGCTTTATAAACATTTTGGAGACACAGGGTCAAAATGGTGCAAATCTGTACATGGTGTTAGTCAAATAAACGAAACATCTGATTGGATGATTCAGACGATAGTCATAAAATTGACCAATTAGAACGCTGTGTTCAATAGATGGCTTTCACTTGGCTTCAAAATATTTGGCTTTATAACTTTATGAACTCGCAAACAAACTCTGTTCCCATGGGTACACGTAAAACACAAGTGCGTACGTACCTCAGTATTGAAAAGTCTTTGAATGTAAATTATTATGTACTATTAAATGTTTATATCTGAATTTTTGTGGTGTTTTTTAAAATTAGTTTTTGTGCCGGTGTTTCCTCTGTATGCATGTCAGTCATGACGTCATCATGACATCATAACGTTTACTTTTCTGGTGGAATGTGTTGTTAACACGTCGTAATATTCACTTTGTAGGTGAAACGTGCCTGTTATCACGTTAATATGTTGTTCCTTCATACTTACATAATACACACTTATTCCAGATGGAATGATAATAAAAAGACTATATATCATCTTGTCAATAATTTTATTTCATAAAATTATAATCAGATAAACGAAAACATATCAGATTAACTTTTTCCAAAGTCGAATTTCGGGTAAGCGCAAACATTTTAGATTACAATCGAACCTGTGTTGGCGACACCTCCCAATAAAAACCACCCTGAGAATGAATGCCATTCTTTGAAAAACTGTTATTGATTATTTAGAACTAACTGACCTCAGAATAAAGGCCACCTGTCAATAAAGGTCACATCTGTCTTTTTCAATTTTGGCCGTCGTTCACAGGTTTAACTGTATTTGTACATGGACTGTACATTGTACATTAATCATTCAATGAGTATAGTACTATAAAGCGTATTGTCAAATATTTCTGATGACAACAGATTCAGAATAAAGTCCGAATGTCTGAAATAATAATATAATACAAGTAGTTCCAAATATATAGACATCAAATTTAACAACCATGAAAATTGAACTCAATAAGAAATGAAAATCTCCACGGTGATTACCGTTAAAAGTAAGTTTGGTTGATAAGATGAATCTACGTTATTAGACGGTTTTCTTCTTGCATTTTTCAATAAAAATGAGAAGGGTGTTTTGTTTTTCCAGAGGAAACAATCCTGCTAACGTTTCCTCTAATGTTACATTTGCGCATTTTGGCAAATCCCAGGCATGTAAGACAGTGTTTGTGTCGTCCTTATGCTGCACACTGAATCCTTTGTATCCAAGAATTTCTTTAAATTTTGGAGGCGGTTTCTGAAAGCACATATTTTCATATTAATCCAGAAAAAATACAGTAGAACCTTTCTAATCCGAACTTGTTCAGAAAGACTGGATTAGAGCGGTTTTCGGAATACAAAGGTTCCCGGATTCCAAAAGTTTTTAGCATTAGATACATTATAAAAATCGGGACCTGCTGACGTTTTCGGTTTAGAGAGGATGCCGGATGGGAAAGTTTCGGGTTAGATAGGTTAGACTGTAGTCGTGTTTACCATAACCTGACCAACCCTGTTTTTCACGCCGGCACTAACGAAAATATTTGGCGATGAATCATACCTCGTGTTCTCACAGAAGGAGCTCTGGAAAAAAATAGAAGGAATAGTTTTTCTACCTACTTACCTAAAGCCTTTGGTCAAGTCATCTCGAGCCCTTAACAAGACAATATTTGTCTAGCGTTATTACATTTCATAATATTAACGATTAAAGCTATTTTACCTAATGCATGGTCTGCAAGACTAGTTACGTCTGTATTAATTCCAAGGGAGGTTAATTCAGGAGCGGGGTTATGGTCCGTGATGGGTAAGGAAAGACGCTGTCTTTGTATAGATGTTACACGGAAGTAATCATTTACTTCCTAAGACACATTTGTTTACTTTTTTCATTGATGTTAACAGTCGGACTAACAGCCAAGCGTATCTAGCGAATTCTCCAGCTTCAAAGATGGGGGAAGAACTCGGGAGTATACCTAGGTAGGACCACCAACCTTCCGTAAGCTAGCTGGACAGCTTTCTCACATGAGAATTTTAGGCTCGGTTGGATTTGAATTCACAACGGTTAGGGGCCAGTAATTACTAATCAAAGAACATAGCCAATCGATCACGGAGACCCTCATATGTGTTTACTTTTTAATTAAATGGTCAAAATGTGAAGATATTAATACAGTCAAACCTGTGAACAAAGACCACACTTGGGAAAGACAAAATGCGGCCTTTATTGACGGACGGCCTTTATTCTGAGGTCAGTTATTCTAAATAACCAGTGGCGGTTTTTCAGAGAATGGCCTTTATTCACAGAGCGGTCTTATTCGGAAGTGACCGCAAACGCAGGTTTGACTGTGTAACAATATACGATGTATTCGACATTGATCGATAATCAACATGATGAATTTTACGTATCAAACATTCATACTTGTTTGTCATGCCACTCTTTAACATCGTCTATTATCTTTTTGTCTTCTGGTGTCATGGCTGCCTCTTGAATTACCACTTCTGGATTGGGTTTTCCGGAATAGATATTTGCCATAATTTCATATCTCATTGCCTTCCCTGAAAAAACTAGTTTTATAGTTATATCTTTATTTTAATTACTTGACTTTGTTCAGTCAGTAATTTCTGCTGATATTATGCAGTTGAAGCTGTATGGTTTTAAACAAAATCTTATGAACGTTTCATAAAAAGAATTGCTATTTTAAAACAAAATAATATCATGTCAAGAACTTAATATCTTTCATATTTAACGGGCTAATGGGACTTGCTCGTATTCTAACATAAATAAATGTACGTTAAGTCAGAATTCTATTATGTTATGGCCGCCATTGCCATTTGACACATGTTCACGATTAATCAGTAGATCTAATAGTTTCCCAGGCCTACGGTGTGCCGTTGATGCCATCGTACCTAATCGTATCGCGTTTTAGGTTGCTGACGCGATGATAAGATGGGGCGATGGTACGATGTCGATTAAACGATGGTACGATGTCGATTAAACGATGATACGACGTCGATAGAACGATGGTACGATGTCGATAGAACGATGGTACGATGTCGATAGGACGATTGTACGATGTCGATAGAACGATGGTACGATGTGATGTCGATCGAGCGATGATATTCTGCCGATAGAGCAATGTTACATTGCGTCATCTACAGTGTACCATCGCTACATCACGATGTACGATGGCCTCAACGGAACACCGTACAAACCATAAGCAATTTATTTCTTTTCTCATAATAGCATCAGATATAGATATTTTAGAAACTACTGTAAAGTCTCAAAAACCCCAATAACTCCCTAATAATTCAACTTGATAATGAAACCACCTCGTTATTACGACCGATATGTGGGGTCCTGAATGTGCTCTCAATATCGAAGTTTTACTGTAGATCTCATACTGAAAGTAGTTTTCGTATTAATTGATATTGAGCGGAAAGTTTTTAATTCCAGGAAAACTATTTAGACAAGGAGCTAAGTAACATGTGTCTACATGTACATATCTTCTGTGGTATCATTTTATTTCGCTGACATTTTGGCGTAAATGCTAAAAAATCATTTTTGCGTGGTCTAAAATTCGCGCATTTTCAATTTTGTTTTAGTTAAAAAAACATTGTACATGCACCACGAGCCGCGGTCGTGGTCCAGTGTTTAGCGCTGCACTTGTAACCCGGAGATCCGGTTTTGAATCCCGATCGCGGCAGGTCATACCCTTCTATGAAATTTTGACAAAAATGTCAATTTTCCTCCATATGTGGAGAAGTTGCAAGCTCCTTGTGGAATGGTAAGTTAGTACTGGTTAGTATACAGTCCTGGAAAACTGGTTAGGTGAACCGGTCGCCGTATATAACTGAAAAATTGTTGAAAAACGACGTTAAACCCTAGTGACAATAAGTCACGTAAAAACACAAAAAAAAACATTATACATGCACTAAGAGACCGCGAGAATGTTAAAGCAGTCATAATGATTGATACGCGAAAATACGCGTCCTTCGCAAATAATTATGATACTTCAGTATCTAAGAAAAAAACAAGTCTTGCTAATACGTTTTGTCGCCTGTAAGACTGCATTCTTTGTCGACATACAGAAAATCAGTATTTTACCAACATAAATATGAAATAGTGACAAAACTGTTTTACAGCTTTAAGTCATTTTACAGAAACAAAGTGAAAAAAAACTTGCCCATTCCGTGATGTTGCTGGTGATTTATATGTTGTCCATTAACGATATTCACCAAAACTAATACGAATAACAAGACACCACCTCGCCAAAACGCCATCTTTTTCATCCGCTGCTATATCAAATAAGCTTAGTTTACCTGGCTGTCAACGGTATTTAATGCATTTGACAAAATAATTATCCGCTAGTTTTATGAGGGGCGTATCACAATTCTTAGCATTAATAATAGACGTATATTAGTTATTTGACGTCGTATTCATCGCCAATGCATTAGTCAGTCAATGAACAATGTGACCAGCCCCCTTTTAGATGATGACTACATTGATTTGCTAAGTTTAGGTATTGTATCATTGAGAACGAACAGAGAAAATGTATTTTTGTATGTACATGTACATAATTACAAAGCGATTACGGTAAAACACGGTTATAGTGAATTCCTGAGGATCCAAATATTTACTTCAATACATCCGAAATTTCACTATGTCCATTACATTGAAATAAGGAAGGACTTACATAAGTTGGAGATTAATTATTTTCCTGTACCCGAAAGGTGACTACATCCGAATTCACGAAAACCTAGTTTCTACATGTATAGCACTTTGAGTGATAAGTCGGTGGACATGTCTGAATAACATTTACCTTATCAAACGTACATCTAGTGTCAACAGCTGTCAAAATATTATCAATTCGTCTAATTATGACTAAAATAATAGTCTCATTTATATTTGCCGAATAATATGAACCCGTCTGTCGAAAAATGATATCAAAACAGACCAATCACATGACACTATCACATGACACAATCACATGACAAAAATCTCTGTTCTACGAAATAACTTCTTTAAGATTATGAAATTATTGAAGTATTGTATGGAATCATAGTGACTGATGTTACCCTTTTCTGGTTGACATGATTTTATCAACAAAGCGTTTGTATTGTTTTTATCCAAACTGTATCATTGATCGTTAGGCACGTCTAAAATATATTTTTTCTTACGTAGAGTTTCGAAGTACTAAGTCATCTGAAAGATACTTTTCTCTGGGTTTAATGTCACACCAATAGCCAGGGTCATTTTGGTAACATTTATCACACCAATAGCCAGGGTCATTTTGGTAACATTTATCACACCAATAGCCAGGGTCATTTTGGTAACATTTATCACACCAATAGCCAGGGTCATTTTGGTAACATTTATCACACCAATAGCCAGGGTCATTTTGGTAACATTTATCACACCAATAGCCAGGGTCATTTTGGTAACATTTATCACACCAATAGCCAGGGTCATTTTGGTAACATTTATCACACCAATAGCCAGGGTCATTTTGGTAACATTTATCACACCAATAGCCAGGGTCATTTTGGTAACATTTATCACACCAATAGCCAGGGTCATTTTGGTAACATTTATCACACCAATAGCCAGGGTCATTTTGGTAACATTTATCACACCAATAGCCAGGGTCATTTTGGTAACATTTATCACACCAATAGCCAGGGTCATTTTGGTAACATTTATCACACCAATAGCCAGGGTCATTTTGGTAACATTTATCACACCAATAGCCAGGGTCATTTTGGTAACATTTATCACACCAATAGCCAGGGTCATTTTGGTAACATTTATCACCCAATAGCCAGGGTCATTTTGGTAACATTTATCACACCAATAGCCAGGGTCATTTTGGTAACATTTCAAACTTTAAGGCGGTGGAAGACTCATGACGTACACCTGGGTAGAATCCGCGACCTTTCGTTATCAAGCTGGGCAGTTTTCTCATATATGAATTTTTGGTATCGGGTGGGATGTGAACTGTTAGCGGTAAAAGGCTAGTGATTACTAGTCAGCGGCCGTAATCACTTGACAACGGAGCCCCACTGTCACGTCATAGATTATCTGGTCATCTAATACATGTAGTGGATGATTTTGTTCTAAAAGTGATAATTCATGATACGATCAAATGAAATATACTCGCAAGGTTTTGTCTTCAGGAATAAATAACATGCATTTCTTTCACATCCTTCCCAAAAACTGTAAGTTTCGGTAGTATAATTACATGAATGGATTAAAAAGCAATTATGTAGCACTCAACCCCTCCAGCTGAATATTTTCTTTGTAATAAATATATGTGCAATGCAATCTCTACAAAGAGGCCAAGCTACAACCCTCCCCCTTCAACAACAGCGTGATTTTTAATTCAATTTGACTTCTCTGGAGCAACAAACTCTCAGCAACTACATAATTTTGCTTCTCTCAAAGGGTGTTGCTTTGTAGAGACTGTACTACATATGCGCTGTCATTTAGGGTTGAATTGTCAAATCGTATAGTGAGGTAAATTCACGCAAGTTAGGGCCAAGTTCTGTTTACGATAGCAAGGATTTAGTATGTCAAAAGTACAATGCTTTCCAATCACGTGACGTTTTTGGTGAACCATTGTGTGCTAACACATGTCAGTCGAATATTTCTCTTTCATAATTATTATTCAAAGGAAACAAGATTTGCAGTTTTGAACAATAAATACAGCGTTATTTCCTGTATTGGGCTTAATTAGGTATTTAAATGCATTTTAAATACAATGTCTGTCACAGGACTATATTCGCATGAATAAATCAACTTTATTCTATAAATGAATCGTTGTGCTTGTGCAGCTAGGCGTAAATGTCTAAATTATTGTTTAATTAATTGTTTTAGTGGTGTTAATCCGTCAATGTCATTCTTTGCTAATTACATATAAAAAGTGTTATTCATGCACACAGGTGCGTTAATTATGATCATATGCTACAAAGTCTGAGGTTTTGTTCTTACTATTTAATTCTTAGAAACAAAGAGCCGCGGATGGGAGAATTAGCGTTTGAACAAAGTAATATGCAACAAACGTTTAAGACATTTTAAACAGTGACACCCAGTCACTTCCTGTCTGTATGTAGAAAACGTGAGACACAAATTTGAATAAGAAATATGACACTTCAGTTCATTTTTTGGTCGAAGTATGTTACAGATATTTCAGTCCTGACATGATGAGACAAGTTTGCTCCAGGCTCGAATTAAAGCAAAGAACTTGTAAATAGTGGTGTTTACTTCTGTAAAACCATTGGGGACATTTGTAAATACGTCCTACACAGACATACAGACAGGGCTTGTCTGGAGAAAGTATTATGACGTGACAAGGACATGTGTTGTTTTACATAACACAGGGCTTGTTTACAATTCAAGTATGATTGTCATAGGTTTTCGCTATGTCACGTAACTAATTACAATTTTGAAGAAATCAAGATGACCTGATCTTGTGAATTACAAAAAAGCAATGTATTTAATTCAGCCTGTAATAAAAATGGCGATTCGTAAAGAATTGGATAACAGGAAACTATGTCGAAAGCAATGATAATTCACAAGATACGCCCAAGACATTATTTCATGGTGGTAATGCCCAAGTGAACGTCTGGAAAACACGCCAGATGATCCTAGCTATTGGTACGACGTTAAACCTTATATCAAAAAGTCAGCTGGGAGGTGTTCAACTGAACTACAGAACTGGGGACATTTTTAGTTGACGCATTTATAACAAGAAACTAGAATGCTTTGAAGCAAAAGTATGTTCTATAGACAGGGCTTTCATTTGGCTCTTAAAACAGTATTTTGACTCTTGAAATCAGTAAAGTAAAGCTTTTGACTCTTGAAATCAGTAAAATAAAGCTTTTGACTCTTGAAATCAGTAAAATAAAGCTTTTGACTCTTGAAATCAGTAAAAATAAAGCTTTTGACACTTAAGAATTTGTACCAAAGGGTCAAATTTTCAATAAAATCAGAAGAAAGTTTTGTTTACTTTAAAATTATCATCAGTCAAGGGTCATTTTTTACCCTCAAGTGTCTATTAAAAACCCTATATAGATGTTCTCGAAAAGAAATATCTAAGTATTATTGACTGGCTGCAAGTCAGGAGAATGCACACCTTGTTTTACGAACCAACAATTCAGTAAGTTCCTAATTTATTGTTATTTTCTAGTGAATGCCTTCATAAGTAAAGAAAAAAGTTTGAATAAAAATTAAATAAATATTTCATAAAAATTCGGTGTCTTCTTTTTAATACTTTATAAAGTTTCTTTAATTAGTTAATCGTATAATTAACAATTAACGTTGTCAAATGAAAATTAGCCACGCAGTAGAAGATTTATGGTTTTGCACTTAAAATCGTGTTGTGATTATATTTCTTGCGTCCTTCAGACATGACAGCGTAATTAACCAAGTTTTTAACTTTTCGACTGTTGATTTAGACTGACATAACGTATGTTATCACAACACTATTAAATTCAGATAAATGTAGAAAACATTGCATTGATTTATACGTTCAAAGATTACACGATTAAAACACATTATGCACGAGTGAGTATGGGATGCATTCAGTAATGCAAATGGTCCATTCGCAAATAAAGCCTAAAACAAATAGCTTGTTTCCGCTACCGACTCTGAAAAAAATTGAGTCGGTAGATAGAGATTTATTTTTTATTTTTATTTTTTTTATTCCAGAATATGACTGACATTATTTTTATTTTGCACGACTCTAATTTGACCAAAAAAACATAGGGCCGGCGTCAAAAAAGTAGGATCAGTCGGGGTAGCGGAAACAAGCTATTTTTTAGGCCGAACTAACAAAATAAATGATCACAGGTCCTGGTCGTGAATAAGACACTTTTACATTACCTGGCCCTTAAAATGTTACATATGTGTGCCAATGCCGTTAGTGATTAAAATTCAATGTTTCCAAATGTATAAAAGTTAGTACGTGGGCGTACTACATTGCGTTAAAACATGCCCGCTTTGGTGATAAGCACAATGTAAGATGTGTTTTCGCCTCCTTGCATCAGCGATTATATGCTCTGAAATTTTTTAACGAAACAGATTGTGACAGTTCAATACAGCGGCTAGTAGAACGCACACAACAATTTAACCATTTATTTTTATCAAAATCCCAAGCATAATAGTCCCAAATAACCTGTCTGGTTAGCGTAGTCGGTTGAGAGTAGGACAATTGATCGAAATCCGTGGGAGGCACGTGTTCACTTTGATTGCACATATGATTACTCATTTATTTATAACACAGGAAAGATAATGCTTTCCGCTAACAACGGAGAATACAACTAGAGTTACCGTTTCTGTTTGCAAAATTACCGTTTGGGTGTTATCATTTATTATTTCTGTTTATAAAGACAAAGATCTGTATGTACTTTTTATAGTACGAAAAAAATCGGTCTGCACGACTTTTCCCTACTCACAAACTCCAGAAAATGTTGTGACCTTTGCATAAATCTCGTCGATCTCACCTAAGCAATCAGTACAGCAAGTTGCGAGGACCTTTAGTGAATCAATGCTGCGTTTATTTTTTTCAAATGAAAGGCAAAATTTTATTAGAGAGTTGTCGACCGTCCAGACGAATTTGCCACATGAGAAAATGCGTTAAGAGTTTAGACATCACGAAAGATAAAAGTCATAATTCTATAATTGTAATCAATTCTTGTCTGATAACAAGTTGTGCGCACTTATTAGATAGCCGACAAAAGGTTTATCAAAGTGGGTCAAAACAGAACTCATATCTTGTTGTTAGTGACATTTTCCGTCATTGTGTTCATTTACATGTTTTTATTCTGAACCGTATTCAAACATTTGGTGAAGATGTGGACTACCATTGTTCATGTTTTACTCTTGTCTTTATCTGCAAGTAAGTTTATTGAATATTTCTCGAAAGCAACACTGGCTGTTAAAACAATTACAAGATATCTCTTAGGGAAATATGCGGATAACCCAATTACAATTGAAGCTAGAACTAAAATGTACTATTGTAAAATGATTCCATTCTAACCGTCTTTTCTTCCTATGTTGTGATATCCCAATGTAATGGACAACATTCTACGTCATCTTTTGAGCTGACTGATTGCGTATGACCATATCACGTGACTTTAAACATCCGGCTAAATCGGTGTAACAATCGTGTTGGAAAATGTATTTCGTGTTAATGGAGAATTGTCTATTTAAGATTTATCAATAGTCCTAACTTTGAATGGACGGTTAAAAGTAATTCCGTCTGAACGCTTGACCAATATTTGGCTGTAAATAAGAAAAGGATTACTAGACGAAAAAACACTACTGAGCAACCAATCCCATCTTCCAAAAATATTACCCTTTCCCAAACACCCCAGCGCAAAACCTATCCAACACACAGTACCAGAAAAATAGAGGACAAAACACGGTCTCCTAGAGGCTACCGCCTTTGAGGTACAGCCTTAGAAGAGAGAAACATCAAGAAACAACACAGACATTCTTGACGTTGTGGTCAATCCTCTATAATATATTGTTCCGAGAATACGTCAGCACTCTTAGTAAATATTGGTCTGTTATGAATACAAATTGTGTTTCGGAATTTCAGCAATGGCAGATTCTACTGATTATTTAGAGGTGACACTTAGCGTATTTTCTGGCATACCAGACCCTGTTTGGAAGATCGAGTCTTGCGACCAACACTATCAGGAAATAGTTAACCTGGTGGGTAACCATTCCACTCCACTGGCACCAATACTCGGGTATTCAGGGTTTATAATAGATAAATATACAGGTAACTTTTGTGATTTTCATTCGGTATCGCAAGAACCTTGCCAAAAAAATATACATAAAAGACTACAGTGAAACCTCAAATAGCGACATCCTCAATATTACAACCATCTTGTTATAACGTCCACTTATTTTCAGACAGGCTTTCAATAACCTCTATAATTCAACTTCATTATTACTATTATTATCATCAATATTATTATTATTATTTATTATGAGACCGATTTTCGGGTCCCGAAAGTGGTCTCAAATATTGGGGTCTTACCGTATGTATAGCAAAGTTTTGATGACAATAATATTGCAAACAATTTATCCATCTGGCGGTATTCAGCACAGATGAAGGCCGAAGAATGATTAGAAAACAAAAATAAACAAGGATTAAAAATTTGTGCATCTAGCAAGAACGAAATATATAATACAAAGAACATGTTCATGAAATTGTTTCTTGTAAGCGCCTAAATTTGGTATCACACATGTATTTACATAATATCTATTCTTTTCCAGGCAGTACCACGAGAGACACTTTAACTGTTGGGAAATGCTCCAATTCAAACCTGGAGACTTTGTTGATCAATACAGTTGAACACCGGATTCCCGACGGACAGGACGCGCCATTACATGAAAATGTTATCCGATATGCAAGAGATGCTATTGAGTCGTGTCCAACCGTCAATAAATAATGTGTAAAATATGGAAGTACACAAAATAATAATTTGATAAAAATCTTGCAATGATATTGGCATTCAGTTCATTTGTTTTGACAAGTTTGTTACAAAAATTTAAATTAGTCAGTTAGTAATACAGTAAAACCTTGATAATGAGATCACTTCGGGACCCAAAGAATCGGTCGTAATACTGAGGTGGTCCCATTATTGGGTTGAATTTTTGGGGAGTTATTGAAAGCCGGTCTTAAAATAAGTGGTTGTTATAACAAGGTGGTCATGATATTGAGATGGTCGCAATGTGAGGTTTTACTGACTAATTGACTTATTAATTACTATTCCATAAACTGATCTTTCCGATGTATCTGTGTAGCCACCCTTGTGGGTAACCGGGAACTTTATCTACTAATTATCCCCAAACCAACATACTAAACAATTTTGTTCATTTTTTAAATAGTTATATATGCAAAGAAAATTAATGCATGCTGATAATATTACATAATACAGCAGGAGTAATCGTTCTTGATCGAATAATTACCTTACTTATTTCCGAATGTTATTTTGGAATATTGTCATAATTGCTTTGATTACCATCTTCCAGTTTTGTTTTCTTTTTACTTTCTGGGTATTTTGGGTTCTTTAGTTGTTCTTGTTGTAATAGTTGCTGTTGTTACTGTTGTTTTACTGTTGATGTTGCTGTTGTTGTTGTTTGTTATTGTTGTTTCAAATGTTGTTGTTGTTTCAATTATTGCGTTGTTGTTTCAATTGTTGTTGGTGGTATTGGTGGTGGTGCTGTATTGTATTGCTAAGACAAAATGACAATATTGAGTATTTATTGACCAATCATTGATTTATACACCTTTGGTTACAAAAAACACATAAACACTACTTGCCATAAACATTGAATAAAACTTTTATTGATAAATCTGCTTACGAAATATCGTGAAAAAAGTTATCTACCAAGTTGACAACTTTTCGTTCCAGATATAGTACAGTGCAACCTCTCCCAAGCAACACCCTTTTGGAGAAGCAAAATTATGTTGTTGTTGAGAGGTTGTTGCTTTTGAGAGGTTAAGTTAATAGTTAAATCGTACAGTGGGCAGAATTCACGTTGTTGTTGTTGTTGAAGGGAGGTTGTTGCTCAAGAGAGGGCCTCTCTGGAGAGGTTGCACTGTATATTCATTTCAGTAGTGTTAACTCAATTTATTCTGATGTTTTCTGGAACGCCTAAAAACCCGCCAAAGTCCACGTAAGGTCCGTTATCGGAGGTTAATGGATTAGTAATTTTGTTTCCCGAGTCGTCTGTATCCCGTGCTCTAGTCTGACCACTCTTGTGGGACCAGAAACCATTGTAATCCAGACGATAAAAATGGAAATCCTGGCCTGGCCATATAACCAAAGCAATGAGACAATCTCGTCCAGCATCAGGACCTGTCAGTTCCCTAAGACCATCCCTAACACAAGCTGCGTGCACATCAGGAACTTCTAATTTGTTGAATTTGTTACCTGATCCTCGTCCTATTAACATGGAAAGTGAATTAACGCTATCATACGGCAAAAAAATACAGTAATTAAAATTACTATAAATTCGTTGCACTGAGTTTCGGCGAACATACAAAAAATTAAGGTCGGTAGGTCGGCAGAACTTTTTGTTTCATGCATGTATATTTTTTTGGTTCAGAGATACTTTTATTGTTCATGCGAAAATGAAAATATTGGCATGAAAAAAAATGATCAGACAAAATAGTGTCTGTCAGTTTAACGGAAACCAGCATTCGAGGTTTTAAACTTGAGATCTGTCTCCGAGCTCAAATCTCATATTTTGTCTTTTAATGTTTTAAGTTTGCATAGTTAATGATGCATAATTAACCTGAATATGTATTCCAATATTAATCGACTCTATCTTTTTAACCATAATACTTTGAGAATGGAATTGAGATTTGAGCTCGGAGTCTGTTCTCGGGTTTTATAACCTCGGGGCCAGAATTTTACTATGATGGTCTTAATACAAGCATAAGTTCTTTCGAAATCATTGTCTCTCATTTAAAACGTGCAAACGCATGAACACTGTAAACGCAATCAATTACAAAAATATATGTTTATAATGAAAACAAACTGATACAGCCATTAGAATTGCGGACACTTTATTTTTTGTAACTCTTGTTGTTGTTGTTGTTGTTGTTTTGAAAGGAAGATCAGCGGAACCAGAACACTTTGAGGAAGTTAAGCACTTAACATACACCGAAGAATTGACATTTTACTGAGTGAAAGCAGTTACTTTAGAATGTTATTATTATTAAAGCTGTATTTGTACCATTACCAGGTATAATATTGAAAAATATTAACTGGACCACAGAATAAAAATGTACCCGCAATTAGCTAACAATATACTAAAAGACTAAATCACATATAAGCGATAAAATATTTCATTTAAAACATTCTCTGCCGATGAGCGAATGCTCTCATTAGCTAATTTTAATACATCAAATTTATTTTTGTATCTTACCTGGTTGAGCAAAAGTGTCTGTCCGTCTGTTTGTGGCATAATTATAACAATTGTTCTTCTCTCTGATAGGACTGATGTTCCAAACATCCGGTTCAAACCGGACAGAGCATACTCTACCTGCACGATTGAATCCAGTTCCCACGTTCGGTGCTCCTGGCACGTTCGGAGCCTGACGTTTGGTACGGCGGTTTTTATACGGCACGTACACTGTATGCCGTATAGTATTACCATTTTTGTTCATCAATATGTTTATAGGTTGATATAGTACATAGTTTTGACTCTCGTAGACATCTGGGAGATCGATCTGAAATTAAAGTAAATACATTACTTCTTCTGTAATAACAGATGTAACCTCCACATATGATCGCAATCGGTTAAAAGGAGCATGCACTTTAGCCTGCTGGCTGTAGATTGTGATTAAAAAATCTGTAACTGTTTTTGGTTTGGTTTGGTTCTTGCCTGTATTCTTGTTTTCATATGAATTGTATGTCCGAACTAAAACATTTATTTGTTAAAAGTTCTGCCGGCCTATCCATCCCATAGTTTTTTTTTGGAAGAGGGTGTTAACAGAAAAAAGGAACATTTTTTAAACTATGTCACCACCATGAGGTCTGTTACTTAGAAATATGTTTTACTGTACACTGTATACGTTGTTTTGCGTCTACAGTCTTTTTCTAATTCAAATTTGCATGTTTATGCACATTATTCATGTTATATTGTTTGTTATATATGCAGAAGTGAGTCAGCAATAAACAAACAAATTAATTAATTAATGGATGGATAATTGAATACATATATACAGTAAAAATCAATGAATGAATAAATGATTAAAAATACAATAATTATACAATATACAATACAATACAATTCAAATCAGCACAGTTTGAAAGTCATTTTTTATCATAGTGTCATTAAATTCCACTTTACATAATTTGTTTGATTTTAATTGTTGTTCGACTTGTATCTTGGGTTGATTGCATTGAACCAAAATAATTATATGTGTTATTAATGATGTAAAATTATTGTATTAGAATGGCGCTATTCTTTTATTTTGTGACGTTTTTCACATGACTGATGCGTAGAAATAGAAATAGAGAACCTGTTTTTAATATAATAATTAATTGTTAATCACAGAATTGAAATCCAAAACGTGCTAACTATATTGTTTACTACCTGTTATTAATAAAGATAAGATATACATTATAGCACGGTTATTGTGAACTTCCGAGGATCTGAGTAATTACTTTAGTGTTACAAAAAATATATATCCATATCTCAATATAACCATAGCAATGAAATAAAAAGGATTCGTCTAGGAAAAAGTGTTTTTTACTGTATTCGATTATTCACTCAATCCGTGCTCAACATAACCGTGCTTTACTGTATGTGTGTTCTAATTGTATACGAATGAACGTGTATGAATCACGTGCTTGTTTATTTGGTTGATGTTATGGTGGGTTAACCGGATCAATATTCTAGGATACCCTGGATGCTTTCTAATTTATTTTTACGAGCAAATTAAAAAAAGATAAAAGTAATAATTTATAAGATTTTGTGATCTGAAGCTTCATGCAGAGAAACACGTTCTTAAGTGTTGTATTTTCAACGAAATTCGTCATAACTCTTACTTGAATTATAATTGATACTCTGTCCAAACATTTACGACAATATTAAAACGATCTGTCAAAATTACGCCATTGTTTTTAAGCAATTCATCGGCAATAAGAAAGCAAAAAGTGGAAATTACGCCGCAATTTGTCACATAATTCTGCATGTGATGTACGTATTGTGACACTTAATGACAGCATGATAATTGATGTTTATAAAAATCTCCAAACATTTTACCTTGAGAAAAGAGTCCGCATGAAACGGTTACAAACCATATAAACTACATTGATACGAACCTTCTTTTTTCACTGGGTTTAACGCCATTATTAATATTTTTTTTTCAATTACATTCGGCGACCGGTTCACCTAATCAGTTTTCCAGGACTGTGTTCTCTAAATTTTTTGTTGTCATTCGTTGTTTTGATCGAGCACTAAATACATGTATCTAATTTGAATCAAGATTTTTTTAAAACTAAGACCGCGACGAATATATACCATGAAGGAAGTCCGTTTAGACAATATTACTTGACTCAAGTCCTGTCCGTGAGCTCTGATATAATGATAATATCGACCTTATCTTAGTTTACTGCATAAAATAAAATGCTAGTCATAAAGTGTTAATGTCACATTATTAAGATAAAAATGACGAACTTAAATTATAAATCTGAAATAAGCATTCTCAGAACGAAAACTTACAACATAAAATGACTCTAAGGTTAGAACTTTACCACCACATCACAACATGGTATAGTAGAACCTTTCTAGTACGAACTTACTCGGATAGACAAAGATGTTTGGATTAGAGAGGGTTTCAGAATACAAAAGCTCCGTATTCAAAAAGTTTTTTACAATAAATACATAATAAAAATCGGGGCCAGCTGATGCGTTCAGTTTAGAGAGGATTCCTGATTGGATTGGAAAAGTTCGGATTAGAGAGGTTCGACTGTATAACACATACTTTCCAACAACCAATCCAAGATTACTATCAGTGGACATCTGTATCAATATTAATTTTAATCAGATACTTACACCACCCCGAATACCATTGGTCACCTCATTCCTTACAGTATTGTCGATTCGGCCGTACGGACACGAGTTCAGCAAGGCATTTTCAAGATCTTCATTTGAATGACGTCCAATTGTTTTCCACGCCATCTGACCAAAAATATTGGTAGCCTTCACGATAAATCCACGATAGCCAAGTTCATCCTCCAATCTGAAAGTTACATAAAATAAAGCCTCGATGATGAGACCACACTCCGGGACCCGAAAATTCGGTCGTAATAATGAGGGCTATCTCATTATCAAGTTGAATTATTGGGGAGTTATTGAAAGCCGGTTGTTATAATAAGGCGGTCGTAATAATGAGATGGTCTCATTATCAAGATGAATTATAGGGGAGTTATTGAAAGCCGGTTGTTATAATAAGGAGGTCGTAATAATGAGGGTTATCTCATTATCAAGTTGAATTATAGAGAGTTATTGAAAGCCGGTTGTTATAATAAGGCGGTCGTAATAATGAGGGTTATCTCATTATCAAGTTGAATTATAGAGAGTTATTGAAAGCCGGTTGTTATAATAAGGAGGTCGTAATAATGAGGGTTATCTCATTATCAAGTTGAATTATAGAGAGTTATTGAAAGCCGGTTGTTATAATAAGGCGGTCGTAATAATGAGGGTTATCTCATTATCAAGTTGAATTATAGAGAGTTATTGAAAGCCGGTTGTTATAATAAGGCGGTCGTAATAATGAGGGTTATCTCATTATCAAGATGAATTATAGGGGAGTTATTGAAAGCCGGTTGTTATACTAAGGCGGTCGTAATAATGAGGGTTATCTCATTATCAAGTTGAATTATAGAGAGTTATTGAAAGCCGGTTGTTATACTAAGGCGGTCGTAATAATGAGGGTTATCTCATTATCAAGATGAATTATAGGGGAGTTATTGAAAGCCGGTTGTTATAATAAGGCGGTCGTAATAATGAGGGTTATCTCATTATCAAGTTGAATTATAGAGAGTTATCGAAAGCCGGTTGTTATAATAAGGCGGTCGTAATAATGAGGGTTATCTCATTATCAAGTTGAATTATAGAGAGTTATTGAAAGCCGGTTGTTATAATAAGGCGGTCGTAATAATGAGGGTTATCTCATTATCAAGATGAATTATAGGGGAGTTATTGAAAGCCGGTTGTTATACTAAGGCGGTCGTAATAATGAGGGGGTCTCTGTTTGCTTAATTGTTCATGTCTGAATAGTTTATTAAATAATTTCAAATTAATATAGCATATCTATATGGTTATACCAGTGAAAATGGATATTCTGATGGCAATATTTAATTCTATTATCTGACATTAAGTGGTCTAAATGAATAGTGTCAGTAGCTGATATATTTGAAACTCATTAAAATTATTTTCATTGTGTATATGTTTGGTTTGCAGTATTGCAGACAGTATGTAAAAACGGGTGATATTTTTGTACAACACAATTTGTTTCAGACTTAAATCGCTTATGATAGTTTATATCGTGTCACAAATCAAGAAGCACGAGTTTTCTATATGTATAATAGAATATTCGAATATTGAAATTGATATTCGTCACCATCCTTGGTATTATTAATATTATAAGTATTATATTAAAAGGCTCACTCAGTCGGGGGTCCAGAATTGACCGCCCATGCCACACGTTGGTACAGCTCGTCATTCTCATCAATATCCCAGTCAGGATCATCTCGGCCAGAGAATACATCGAGTGTAATCTTATATTTAACCCCTGAAAAGTATGCAAAATGTCTGCATGATCATGCAAGATTTTTGGCAATGTACTATGTATTTACCCTGATGTTTGCTTCTCATACTAAAAGCTTAACTGTTGTATACAGATACCTATATAGAGCTTAAGTTTCGTTTACTTCCAACCATCTATTTTATTTAACAGTCAAATATCCATAAATGTCGCAATATATCGTACGAGGAACATTCGAGTTAAGGGATCGAGACTAGACTAAACAAAATCACTTGTAACCAACATCCTCGGTTGCAACAGAGAGTTTGTTCCGGCGTTAGGACACCGTGGCCCGCATCAGTGAAAAAAGGAACTTTAACTAAGTTTAAGATGGAGCTTTATTAAAATAGAACTTTAATACAAATCACAATGACTAAAATGTTAAAAGCTTTATGAATATTGTCTTATTGTTGTAATGTTTCTTGTCATGAAAGGCGGAAGTTCTGTCAAAATGATGTCCAAATTATGGACCGCGACAAAATGTGGTTTGTATTGTCGTTTGTATCAAATACTGAGTGTTTCAGACTGCTGAACATCTTAACAAGAGGAACTGACAGTTGCAAATTGTGATCGTTATAACTCTTGACTAGTTTATCCGCGTACAAACTCCATGTACTTATCAAAATACTCCCACATTAATAATGCATAAATATTTTCGACGTATTCTACTTTATTTAAAGAAAAGTCCATCCACAAGATAGAGCACAGTCTATTTACTATTACTAAATTGGTTTAGTCGCGACCGTGGTGCAGTGGTTAGTGCGCTGGACCTATAACCCTGAGATCCGGGTTCAAATCCCGGTCTTCTATGAAAACTTGACAGGGAAACTGGTTAGGTAAACCGGTCGCTGTATATAACTGAAAAGTTGTTGATAAACAGCGTTAAACCCCGATGAAAATGTCGCAGAATAAAACAGTAATAGAATATACATGTAGTTATAAAACTTGAAAACAGTATCCAAGTTCAAATCTTAATTTTGTAAGTGAATCATTCTGGTTTGAAAGATATTACAATTTAATGATTAAATACATTTTCTGATCGATCATCTTAGCTGGCAGAATATCATAGAATCGAAATCATCATTGTTTATCAAATAATTAAGTAAGGAACATTAAAGGATAAAATAGGGGATTGGAGCTTGGTGACAGATCTCAAGTTTTATAACACTGAACCCTGAACACACTTCATTGTCAAATATTACTAATATTTGTCTGGAAATACAATAAGCCGAAGGTATTACATAGTAGAATACAAACGCAAATATGAAGTTCCTCGTCATGAACTACAGACATTTCGGATTGTTGAATTCAGAAAAGATAAAAAAAAACAATTTTCGAGCGTTTTGTAAAGTTTGAACTGTTTTAATCATTCATCATCCTGTAGTCAATTCGTCAGATAATACAGTCACACATAATTACCAAATTGAAGAATTATGTTCTGTTTCATTAATTGTAGGCCTATTTGATTTAAGTTTTGTCTACGGTCTAATATCTATCAGAAAATGACTAAAAGTTGGTGTGTTTGGTATGAGCGCAAATATATCAAAGTTCCTAACTTTGCATGATTTTGGTGTCTTCAGATGATTATTGGAAAAACAGAAGTTCTAGATCCGGCCATGTTTGGACACTAGTCTTGCACAGTAATCCTGAACTGTTAACTTTATCAGTGAAGTGAAGTGTATAGATATTTCTTCGAGGTTTAGGCCCGTTTTCTACAGCACTTCAGTTTCAAACTGGCGGGCAGTTAACCAGTTTCCTGGAGTCTGTAAGAGTACTAATCTTGTTCTCCACAAATAATTGTGAACTTCTTCATATGGAGGACGAACGGCTTTATATGCCAAATCGTCGCATAGCATTTATGGTTCCAATCAACTTACGTATACTTCATACACTGTTGTAATTAATTAAGTTTTAACAACAAATGTACAAAATTTTACCAAATAAAGTCTGGCAAGACAATATTTCATACTAAAGAGAAAATGTGACAGTAACTTAACTGCATTTGTATATTTGTGGAGGAAATAAAGCCATTTGTGCTTTGTATCCTTTTTTATGTCCACGTGACTCGCCGTGAGAACCTCATTTCCTGTCTAGTCGGATGAAGAACAATAAATCTTATTAGATTTAATGTCCGTAGTGACAAAAACAGTAGTTAATTATGGATAACGTACATATTGAATTGTCGCTGTTTTTAAACGTATCTTGTGTTTGCTAAGAACAAGCAACTAATCCATTTGGTATTTTTGTACATAGCTTCATCAGCTGAATTTTACACAATTATTTACTTAAATCAAAGCTTGTTAACATAAGATTTAAGAATCTTACGAAAGGCCATTATCCCAAGAGGTGCATAAACGATGGAATCTGTGTGATATTTTTTATAAACCAAACTTTTGAAAGAAGGTACTGAGGTACAAAAGTTCTTTCATAATCACATCTGCTGAGCAATATCTCAGTACATTAAACATGGATATCAGCAATTCTATTTAACAGTTAACTTACTTTTAAAAACATTAAATCAAACTTATTTATGCCCGGCGATCATTATCTTAAATCATTAAGATAGAACCTTGTATTGACGTCTCAACTAGAATGGACAAATTAACAAACTAGACAACTCTTAGAATGTCTACATTGGCTTTGAAAAGAATACAAGGATAGACAAGCCTCGGTCTGACATACGAATTGAACACGCTCTCACAGTAAAATGCATATTGAACATTGTAGACACCAAACAGCGTAAAAACAAAATTAAATATAGAGGTTAGCTTACCAATATCAATGAAATTACAGCGGACTATGTTGATAAAACAACAAAATCCAACTGTCATCCACACCAAATGTCCCGTCGTCCAAGCCATCATATTAATTGGATGTACCACGACGGAGGCTCATAAAATGATGGTGTAAATATAGCGGCACATCTCGCGTGATAGATACGCAACGTACGTTGTTAAATTTAGCCCATTTTGCAATTTTTTGATTTTTATATTTAAATTACCTTGAGGTAAAGTGTGACAAATTTAATATTCCCTCCGTAATGAATAGGACTTGACGTTTTCATACATAGAATTCATCCTTGTTCACTGTTTTATGAATAAATTAGACATATTTCTAAGAATTTATATATACTTTCATATTTAATTTTGTTTGACTTAACGTAGCTTTAACAGCCAGTCACATGGCGTTTTTTCAGCATTCAGCGGAGCAGGAAGACCCCAGGCGTATGTCTGGCCAGAACCACCCACTTCCGTCGGCTGTCTGGCCGGCTTCCTTACATGTGGGCTTTTTTCTGTTCCTAATGGGATTCGAACTCACCTTGTTGAGGAGTCATAGGCTTTAATCACTCGACCAAGGAGTTTCCTGTGCAGTTGTGTAAATACATGTACATGTATATTTTATTTTTAGTTATACTACTTAAACATTCAGTTAGGTATATTTCCAAGACAAAAGTTCGATTTTTGTACATTTGTCAGTAATGATGTTTTTCACTCGTGCCGTGGAGTGACTTCACGTTGGTAACTTTACGTCATGAAAACGATAAGTCAATCTAGTCGTGCCAAGGTGTGACGTCATGTCTAATTAAGTCATAATGACGGTATGTAAACCTAGCGGTGTCTTCAAGTGACGTCATATCTTACTTTACCTCATAATGACGATATAATAATCCAGTCGTGCTGTGTAGTGACGTCATGCCTAACTTTACATCATAATGGCGGTATATTTATCTCATAGAGCAGCAATATCATCTTAGCCGAGCTCTTAATAATTATACAATAATCATTTATTTGTTTACACTTGCATTGTACAACAAACAATTTAGATGAGTGTACATGTATGTGATCATATTGTTGAGAAGATCTTCGTAAGCTTCAAACCTTTAATTTAATCATGAAACATGCTTTGTTGTAAATCGTATTTTTAAAAGTTGAAATAAATACGTTTGCATTTAGGGAGCAGTGAGACAACGATGACGATATGTTCGAGTTATACTGGTCCATTACAAGAATTGTTTTATCACAGTAAAAAGATCACGAATAACAATTAACAATTGAAGATAAATGGTAATTGTCTGTCCCTGGTATTTACAGACGACCATTTGGACATAATGTTTCTACGTTTCTTGCATTTATCTGTCACGAAGTCAATGACAGCTTGGTTATGCTTTATTCTATACTTCCTTGTGTTATGTAATAACATAAAATACAATTCATTTTCACTTTCATCGGAACGTTATAAAGTAAAATCAGTCAAATGTGACAGGGATTGAAAATACAATAAAAATAATAATTAAATGGTCACATTTTATTATTTTCAACAACATGCTCTGTTTGACAAGGTATGCTATGGTACATCACAAAGTAAGTTCAAACAAAAACATCATTGCAACTTACGGAATGTGCATCAACTAATTCAACTAATTCTACGACATGATAAATATGGGTTCATCGCATAATTTCATTTAATTCGCGAAAAAAAACTACAAACTTGATGATGAAGTGTTTCTGTAAAGCAAATATCCGAGCCACTGAAAATCAGCACCAAACAAAATTGAAGCACCAGTTTTGAATCATGATTTTGGTTTCGTGGCCAATGATTAAGAAGAATATAATAAATAACAGTAAGAAATAATGAGTAAGTATTTATAAATGAAATCTATCTAATGTTGACATTGGGACCGACGCCAAGGTAGCCTGCGATAATTGTGTACGGGCCTCTGTCAGCAAATATGGGATTTCTAATCAGATTGTTACTGTCATCCACATTTCTGGCTGGTGTTCTACCGCTCTTATGTGACCAGTATCCGTTGTTGTCAAGACGATAAAAGTGGTAATCTTCCCCTGGCCAAATAACGAGTAAAATCAAGCACTGGTTACCGGCATCAGGTCCGGATAGGGGCGTTAGACCGTCTCTTATGGTTGCTTCGTACACGCTTGTGGCTGTTTCCGGTTGGGAGTACTTTCTTCCAGAACCTCGTCCTGTAAAAATGGTGATAGTGATTTAAATTCTTTATTTTATCATACAAATACAACTATCTATCCATCTATATATGATGTATGGGTGATTTGACGGACAGACTCAATTTATACGAAACGCTTAATCTCTCTACCATTACTGTACAGGGGAGATAACCAGAAATTTGGAAAGAGTAAATAAGGCTTCCGTTCTCTTTTTAACGTCATCGTTTGGAGCGATACAAACAAGAAACTGTCGCAAGTTTATGGATTATGTACGGCATCTTGTACAATGTCTTAAATTCATACACTTAAAGAATTATCAGCAATTCGCTTGTGTACGATAACTAGTTGCCATATTTTATTTCATGCATATGCGTAATTGTTTAGTGTATATATATAGTTGAGTAGCATGTTGAGCATCACAGTAAAAATTCCATTGTTTACCTGGTTGAGCAAATGTGTTTGTCCGGATGTTCGTGGCGTAGTTGTAACAATTGTTTCTTCTCTGAACCTGACCGTAGTTCCATCTTCCTGGATTGAACCGGACTGAGCAAGTACCAATCTGGCGTTTGACACGTCCGAATATTCTATGCGTTATCTGGATATTGTCGTCCTCATTGTTTGATATAGTTATTTTTCTTGACAATCGAGGAACTGCGGTCCTGACAACTGGTTTCTTCACGTACTGCAAAATGAAATAACACATTTACAAATCTAGGTACAGTAAGAATTGTGATAGTGACCACCGGTTAATATAGATGACCATTGTATAGAGCGGCCCGTCTCAAGCTTACAGAAGCTAATATTATTTGACATTGAATAAAGATAAACTGTGTTTGGTGTCCGTTGTTTACCAGTTTTGCTGTGATAGTTTTGGTCCTCAATTAATAGTCCTTTATAAGTAAGTTGACAAACATTTTAGTTCCATTTTGTCGTGGACAAATATTCTTTTTCCATTTTCGTGGACAGACTTGCTTGGCCACATTGGTGTAATAACCAGACATTCGTTTGAATACGACGTCCCGATAACACACTGATAAACTTACTACACCAGAAAAATAAGTTCTGTGCTGACTTCCATTTCTTTTTGCTTATAATGACAAATGTCGCGGATTTCACTGAAGGTTGATGTGTGTCAGGTTTACTTGTCGGACGGGCAAGTATTTGGTCCAAAAGTTGGTCTTAATATAAGTATCGTACTGCATACATTACTAAATTTTCATCTTAAGGTATTGATTATGTTTTGGTAAAATTAGGCATTTGTTGAATCTTACAATGTGATCATTCGTACAGTAAAAGACATGATATACTACGTTATAGCTGTACATATTGTAATATAAGATTACTAACAGCATAAATCAAAAGCTCAGTTATTTAGGAGGAATGTATAACATCTACCATTGTCTTGTCATTTTTATATTTTCGAATGTTTCCCAGTTACTGATATCAGTTAGAAGTCCTTGAGAAAAAGGTGACAAGGGTAAAACCTTGTCTGTCATTGTTTGATGTTACATATACTACAGTCAAACATGTTTAAATGGTTCATGGATGTAATATGATGTACTTAAAGACACGTATATATCATAATTTGTAAATAAATCCAGTATTATAATCCTGTATGATTTCATAGATGCCGCATGAACCATACAGTGAAAAGTTTCTTATAAATGTTGTATTATACAGTGCAACCTCTCCAAAGCAACACCCTTTCGTTATTTTGTTGTTGAGAGGTTGTTGCTCTAGAGAGGTTAAATCAATATTTAAATCGCACAGTAGGAAACTATTATGCTGTTGTTGAAGAAAGGTCTTTGCTCAAGATAGTGCCGCTCTGGAGAGGTTGCACTGTATTGTTATAATGTTTTTTTTCATCCATTTATCATAAAATTGAAATGTATTAGTTCATTTATATATTCAATTTTTCATGTTTCATTAAATACAGGACAAACCTGTATGTAGAATTCTAGTACACTTGTTTCATAAATTACATGATATTGTTTAATTGATTACAACATAAACATGGTTGTATAAAGTTGGATCGCAGTTCGCTATTCGAATTGCAAACTGCGATCTAGAATGCAATTCACAATTCGAATCGCGAATTGCGTTCTAGAATGCAGTTGACAATTTGAATCGCAAACTACAAATTGCGTTCTAACTTTATGCAACCCATAAACATATATATGTATGTAGAATTCATACATATGCTTGCTTATTTTACCTGTCCCGTAATTCCAGCATTAACGTGGTTGATAACACTCCGTCTTAGATGCATAGTGGATGGACAAGATTTAAGCAGCATAGATTCTAGAGTCCTATCGGTATGGCGACCTACAGTCTTCCACGCAGTCTGACCAAAAGCATTGGTTGCTTCAACAGTGAAACCGCCGTATCCAAGGCCATCGTACAGGCTACAATACAAAAAAGAATAACATATAACCACGGTAAAACTTGCGACTACCTCGTTATAACAACCAGTGAGTTTCAACCTTTTACCTTCTCATATCAATCAATAGACAACCATGCCCACTAAGGTTGGATTGAGTTGTATTGTAAATGAATATATCAATATCGCTGATTTATGTTTGTGAATGTTTGTGGTGAGCTAGCATATGTGTTTGTCGTAAAATATCCACTATTTTATTAACCGTTTGGAGGTCACTGGAGCACAATATCATTTTTGATTTATTACCATCCGGCCAACATGAAGGGACACGGTAAAACATGTTATGTCATTCATCGATGAATTCGAGCGGACTTTTCTCGCGAATTTCATTGAACACAACAATGTCTGCTTTGCTTGCGCAATTTAAACGGGCATAAAAACAGTAGACCTTCAATTATATTCTTGATCGTCAGCCCCAACATGTACATTGAGATCGTGAGTTGCTTATTAATACCATATCAAGAATGTCTTACATCTTAGCGCGCCTGCTTTATTAATGTAATTTACCAATTTTACGAAGCTAAACAATTTGATAAAATCTTTGAGAAGGAAGCGAGGGTTGTTACAAAATGGAATAAAATCTTCTGAGATTGGATTACATTAAATATTTACAAATTCTTTAAATAACATTATGCTTCGCAAAGTGTCTCAAATGGCGCACCATCACCAGGCGTGTTATATCATTAATGCTATACACGTACGTGCCCAACATTAATGACTTTGTTTTTGTCTTAAATATGCACATGGTGTTCTATATCTGGTTCATATGTCACTCATAACTGTAAACACATCCAAATACAAATATCATTAAGATGAAATTGACATATATTTAAGTAATTGAATACTGATTAGAGATCGAACGTGATTTCCAATACATAGTAAATGCTATAATGTATTGATAGTATATTTATCTAAGTCACGTGTTGACAAGCTTGTCAAAAAACTTGTCAATGTTGACAGTTATATGAAGAGTGGAGGAGAGGTTCCAACACCTGTGTCAATGACACCAAATGATTACCCTGCACAATTACTAGTGTATATCAGTTACATAATAAGACTCACAGACTGATTCTGAATATTGCGTGTACAGTAAAACCTCACTTGCATACCACTTCTAGCATAGATAAATTATTTTTCGGACTGGTTTTCTATCTATCTATCTCATTTCTAATTGGAAAAAAGGGACCACCTCAATTTCCAGATCTTGTTTGTCCCAGGGGTGGTCCTAAAATTGAGGGTTTGCTACATAATCTCGCGCTAAGCGTTTTGATACGTCATTGATAATGTCATTTTAGTGATTCATACAAACTTAAATAGACCGAATATCGAAAAAGAAACCACTTCAATCAATAATTAAAATGTCTTTAATCTGATAACGCGGGAATAAATTGACATCTATCACTAAGAGTCAAGTTCGTCCGCGTCCCAGAAATGGTCGGGAGGTTGTTGGAAACGTTTTGTATACAATTTAAAGTAATGCGGTTATTTTGTTGACATTTTTACAATGAGCACTCGCTAATTGCCGATGTATTAATTGACACACTTATGTATTGTGATAAGCTTACACCGCAAATGTTCTACTACTCTAAACCACAACACTATAAAAAGCAGGGATTGGTGATAAAACAAAATGGATAAGGTTTCACCGTTCACTATTACTATCAAGTTGAAATTTGTCATTAAATAATTGAGAGATGCGCTTAAAGTTTTCAAATCATGGACATTCCAACATTTTCATCATCATCATCATCAACAACAACAACAACCAAAACAACAACAACACAGCAACAATAATCTCTATCACTGTTGCCGTCAAAAAAAAATGATATGCGAAACATGGATCTCATCAACCAGTCTAAAATCCTCAACTTTCAAATCGGTACCGATGTACTCCGTCAATTCAACTTATTGGACATGGTTTAAAGTTATATAATGCGGTATACGATATTATACTGAACTAATTTTGTCTGATGAATTTTATGTATAATTTACGTATAACACGACTAATTGTATGATAGCACGAAATTTCAGGATGATATGACTCAAAAAAATGTGAACTGTTTCCCGTGAACCTTTTGATCCCACCTCATGTATGTACGTATATATATGTACTTGTACTTACTCAGTCGGTGGTCCTCTGTTAACAGCCCAGGAAAGACGTTTGTACATTGAGCTGCTCTCATCAATCTCCCATTCTGGGTCGGAATTGCCAGAAAATACATTCAGGCTAATTTTGTATTTCACGCCTGGTAAATAGAAAAAAAATGATTATGAACTATGGTCGATTGACTTCACAAACATCTAATATACAATAATACCTCAATTAGGTACCATCTCTTTATAGCGAACATTTATTTTTCGGGCAGGTTTGTTTATGTTTATTTCAATATAATAAAGAGACTGACTCAATATTTAGATCATTTTCCCCATGAGCCCAAATGTGTTCGATATATCGAGGTTTTAACGTATTTACATTATAAAATCGAAGCTCAATTAGGTGTGAAAAGAATAAGATTGTTCATTTCAAGTATTCCCTCTCTTGAATGGCATACTACAGAAGACAATGAAAATGTCTGCTTCATAAATAATATAGTTGTAAATTTAGAGGAAGTTAAATACAGTACAACGTGACTTGGGAAACAGCTGTTCGTAATGGGGAGGGGGCCATTTAAGGAAGGATATCCTGTAGCCTCAGACACATAAGTGAGATATATTTGTACAGTAAACCTCGATATTAGGACCACCTTTGAGACCCAAGGAAATAGGTCTCAATAAAGCGGAGTTTTCATTAACAGGTTAAAATGTTGAGGAAATATTGAAAATTGGTCCGTGAAATTATGTGATCGTAATAATGAGGTGGTTTTGGTAATGAGGTGTTCGCAAAGAGGGGTTTTACTGTAATATAACTATACGTGAAGGTATTTGTATTATAACTGCACTGTTCCTTACATGAACTGTATGTTCACAATCGTTGCTAAACAAAATAGCGAGGTTGTAAACATGAGTTTCTTTTGTACTCGTTTTGATTTACACATTCATCAGTATGTAAGCGTGGCTTGCATGACAATGAACATAGCACTAGATGTCCTCACTAGAACAAGCCAGTAAATAATTATATCTCAATTTAGAGTTAAGGTCAAAAACATAAATAAATTAGTTTCCGCTGACATCCCCTAAAAATATAGGATCGGTAGGTCCGCAGATTTTTTTCCAAATGTAGATTTTACTTAGGAGATATAGCACATATCGATGCAAAATGTATGCGCGTTAGTTTTATCAAACAGGAATCACGGAAGACCTGCCACATTAAAGTCGGCGTAAAAGCTCAATAGATTAACGGCTACTCAGTGTAACTTCTTAAGTAATTAATGGGTAAACTTATTGTCAAAAAATCAGAGTCTAATGGGAGCTTGATCAGTTATTCAGGCATCAACCGATCCATATTATAAGATGTCACATTGGCTTATTGAAATATGATACAGTTTAACTACACCCAGAACCCCTGAATGACATGTAGAATATATTAATAACATCAATCTGTCGAAGACACTGACATAATTTATTGCGGAACTTAGCCTTTTGACCAATGAAAAATGTTACCTTTGCAAATAAAAAATTGTTTCTATCTAGGACCCAATAACTGTCATAATTATGTATAGAAAAATGTACCATTAATAGACCGATAGTAACTTTACAAAATGTCTTGCGCGAGGAGATGAACCATGTCAACCAAATCTGCAAGTAACGTTCGTGTTACAGATGACGCAATGCACAAAATCTTCAAGTAATGTTTGAGTTAAAGACATGGCAATACTCAAAATCTTCAAGTAAAGTTCGTGTTCAAGATAACGCACTGCACAAAATTTTGAAGTAATGTTCGAGTTAAAGACGACGCAATGCACAAAATCTTCAAGTAATGTTCGAGTT
The DNA here is from genome assembly GCA_008271625.1 of Lutraria rhynchaena. Classification (NCBI taxonomy): domain Eukaryota; kingdom Metazoa; phylum Mollusca; class Bivalvia; order Venerida; family Mactridae; genus Lutraria; species Lutraria rhynchaena. Next base: position 1,543,649 of record VIBL01000004.1, on the reverse strand, counting down.
AAAGATCACGCAATGCACAAAATCTTCAAGTAATCTTCGAGATAAATTTGACGCCATACATCGATTAGTAGCATTTTCCTTTCCATTTTCCAGTAAAAGGCCATCAACAATATTTGCAAACACAACAGTATTACATGTATTTGTTTAATTAATCATTCCGACTAACAAGCGACAACAGTATGATCTCTCAGGATCCCTCTCATGATGCAAAGCCAAAAAAGAACATGCAACTGAAACAATTTAGACATGTTTTCTATTGTAAGCGCAAAAAAAACGCCAACTCACTCATTACTGGAACATATCAAAGTTATGGTTGTATTTTTGCGGATATAACATTTCGCTTTGGTTTCTCATGCCTGGAATTTACTTTCTTTCTATATCATATTACGATGTTAATTTCTAATGATTTAGAATTACTTTTATATTGTTAAGCAGAACGCTTTGCGGCTTCACGCTGGTGTTTTGGATGGACGTGGCAACAATTTCAAGTTTGCTTATATAGCAAATATTCAACGCAACAAATATTGCTTATATAGCAAATATTAAACGGCTGTACATAAGACTGGTCGAGATAAATTCGAGATTTATTTTAAGAATCTACAGCATGCTACTAGTCCAAAATGCTACTTGTCCATTTGATTTTCTATGATTTCATTTCTTTAATTATTATGTGAACTAAAAGTTTCAACGCCGATTTATTGCAATATGTCTGAATAAGTAGCAACGTTCGGTGCCTCCCTTGGCGCAATCCCAAAACTATCAATTAGTAGATTAATAGACAGATAGATATTTATTTTAAATATCAGGCATAAATGCCAACAGTTTACATGTCAATGATATACAAATACAAAATATATATAATTATACATCACGTGTAAATTATGAAAGAAACAAGGCGGATCTTAAATGATAGTGTTTGTGAAAACAAGAAATAAAATTTATATATAAATCCTTTAAAGTTTGAAATCGAAACAGATACAAATGCTAGTTTTTATTTGCACTAAACGACTCTCCGCTCCCAGTCAATAAACATAAAAAGAACAGGGCAATTAAAATGTGGACATAAATCATCAAATAATCATTTTACATCGGTATAAAGCATGTTGAATGCGGCAAGTAAAAGTTTCAAGCTGAAACGAATTCAAAATTTGTGATCACCCGATCTATGAACAGCAATATTCGGATTTTAAAACATTTCCAGATAAAAAAATAGCAAATCTCTATCTGATCAATCAATACTTCTAGCTACTTACCAACATTGTAGAATGCACATTGGACTAGATTTGAACACAAACAAATTCCAATGATTGCCAACACCAAATTTCCTGCGGACCCGAACATGACGATGGTAGACGAAAGACAAGATCCAACTGTTTATGGACAGTACTAAATAGGGCATGAACACACGATTGATAGGTCGAAAAACGTCATGAGGACTGCCAAAGTTTACATTTATTTTGTCAACTCACCAAGTACTTCTTAGTATGACAATATGACACGTTGTTATTATCACAGACAGAACATCAATTGGTGCGTAATTAACACACGGGTCACAGGTCATGAATATGCATAGTAGAAAAATAATCATAAACTTCATAAACTTTAAAATTTTAAGTATTCAGCTTCAGATTTTAAAATCACCCTTTAACTTGGCAAATAGTAAGGTAGCAACTGAGCACTACATGATTAGGCTGAAAAAATCATGTTTAAGGTAACTTGACCAAATCGAATAGGGGGAGGTCGAAAAACATTTTTTTCCTTTTTTGCACCAAATATCTTTTCGTGTGAGTATGGTTCACCCCCAGATAGGTTTGTACGTAGGATTTTGCCATTCTGTGCTTTTATAGTCTGTGCCAAAACCATAGCTTACTTATAGAACAATACTGTTACGGATTTCATGTCTTGGATTGATGTAAAACAAAATTTTAAAATGTTGATTGCAATACTGGTAATACATTTTGCAGAACGATGTTCATGAAATACGACGATTTGAAAAGCATGCGTTGGGCCTAGCGCCAGTTACAAAAATTTCTTGACCACGAACATTATTGCAATTTCGGTGTCACTAAATGTCGCAAAATCATCTACCATAAATGTCACTCAAAGATTTATCTGGTTCATAATTGACATCAAAGTACTGGCGAAAACGCACAAGAGGCGTTTAATTTGTTTTCACTGGGGTTTAACGTCGAACCAACAACTAGGGTCATTTGGTTAGACCTCGGCGTACATTCGGGTAGAACAAGCTGTTATCCGTAAGCTGGTTGAACAGCTTAATCACCTGTGAATTTTGTCTGGTCCGGATTGGGATTCGAACTTACGGCGGTGAGGGACTAGTTATTACTAGTTAGAGACCATAACCGCCCAACCGTGGGGCCACAGAGACAAATGTTAAAACATCTTCACATAGTGAACTTTACCGTCTAAAAAGTAATTTTACCACCTGCACTCTAATTTGTTCAGAAGCGGAGACCACTAAATCAAGGAAATTTACTGTTTTTAAACCAGGCGACTGCGAATGTTAATTAAGCACCCTTAGCTCTAATTTGTATGGAATGGGCTCAAATGCGCCAGATTTATCTTTAAATATCATACATCGCTAGATAAGAGTAAATACGTTTGAACTGAAAGAATTCGGTGTTAAAAGTGCGATATTTCCAACAATTCCTCTTGATTTACTATGCTTCCCATCAAAGCGATGTTTGTGTGTCTTATTTCGACTTCTAACAAAGGAATAAAGCCCATACTGGCACTAAAACTGAGTACTGTAAAAAAACAAAATAGCGACCACCTCAATATTACGACCACCTTGTTATAACAAACACCTATTTTCGGACCGGTTTTCAATAAACTAAAAATCAACTTGATAATGAGAGCGCCTGATCATTTACACCGAGTTTTCGGGTCCCGAGGGTGGTCTCAATATTGAGATTTTACTGTACTTGCTAAATTATTCGAAAATTCACTCAAATGCAAAGTGCTTGTTAGGGAGTCTAATATATAAACTCTTGCTTAAACTTTTAAAAGTCGGGCTTAATGAATATTTAACACCGAGTCTAAAATTTAGCTTGATATAATTACTGTTTTTACATATGATTGATCCACACAAAAAGTGAATATATTCATATTATTATTTCAGTGTGAATGGTATCATTATATTCTAATTAATGTCAATTCACTTAGTTCTGTCCTTTTTGATATCAGGAAATAGACTGGCTGTGATAACATAGAAGTAATTAATATATGCTTGCTGTATAAGTCGTGCCTTCGCAGCTGTCAATGAACTTTTAACACGTGTAAACGCGTACTTAATATGAAAACAACCCACTCTTATACAAACATTACTGTTATTACTAAATGATGTCTTTTCCATGCAAGGTAAGGCGAGCTGGGCTATTCACTGGTGTAAAATTTCAATCGACTGAGCATATTCGTATTGTTTTAATCCTATTTTATTTCCCATGGGTCAAATGCCGGATTTTCGACCTTTCAATAGCGTACTTTTAAGGCAAAAATGTAAAAAGTGTAATGGTCCATACGGAACACCGTAGTAAACATTTTTGTTTGGGGGGGGGGACTCGACTGTTTTCAACTCTATTTCTGTCATATACAGTACCTACGGATAATTTACTTAACAAGTTTTTCTGAATTCTCTATCAGAACTAACCTTGTTCTCAGCAAGTATTTTTTATCATTTTTCTTTCATTTATGGTAATTTGGGATTAAATTTGGGCGTATTAAATAAAAAGTATTTTACCATTTCAGGTCTGTTACTACAGTCTGTAGAAGGACACGAAACATAATTTTTTTCAGTTTGTTTCTATTTAAGGTTATCAGGGGTTAAATTTGGTTGCTTTAAATAGAATGTATTGCAATTTTACCGTCACATGTCCTGTACTACAGTCCGTGATAGAACACGACACATAATTATTTGCGTTTGCTTTGTCCGTCCGTAATAAAATTAACTTAGTTTGATTTTTCGTTTACGATAAAAATAATTATTATTTCATGGCGAACAGAGGCACTATACGGACTAATAACCCTCCTACACATTTTTGCTAAGTTAATAAATCAACATAATTAGTTAATACACACAATTCTGACAACTGAAATGGTGTAATGTGGTGTAAAATATGACAAACGTACCATTAAGTGTTATATCATAGTCTGACACCTAGAGACATTGTCTGGACATGTAAGTAATTACTTTCTGTCATAATATTATCAAGAATACACATTTTCCATACATTTTCCATTGTTATTGAGACGTTTTCAAATTACACGCGTCTTAGAACGCACTTGCGAAAGAAAAATCCCGGATGACAATTACCATTACCGCATCCTTTGTGCTCGGCCTTATTATTATTATTTGTTTTCCAAAAGTATGTATTCATATAGATGATTTTTACTTCCTAGTCAATAAATCAGTTCTTTTCACTGTAGTTTAACCTCGCACCAACAGCCAGGGTTATTAGGCGACTTTCCAGCTTTAACAGTGGAGGAAGACCCAAAGCTTACACCCGGGTAGGACCACCAACCTCCCGTAAGCTAGCTGGACATCTCACTCACATGTGAAATTTTGTCTCGGGTGTAAGTCGAACTAACAGCAGATAGTGATTACAAGTCAGAAACCATAACCACTCGACCAAGTAGGGCCCTTAAATTATGGTATTGTTGGCCTCATTTGCACACCTACATTATACCACTGTATTATACTTCAATAACCACGAAAGCATTTCCTTACAAACACTTGTTTATGAATCTGGTGACCTCTGCCAACTTATTCATCAGATTTGAAGAAATTAAAAAAAAATCAAGACATATTCAAATTATTAGAGTTACGAGAACTTCCGAAGATTTCCGGTGTTTTCCGGATCTCGTAAATTCAAATCACTTTGTTTTAGTGCGCGACACAGCACTTTGATTAATTACCGCAAAGGATTAAGGAGAAAAAAATTATGTCATAAAATCACATGTATTTAATATAGTGAGAGTGTTAATTGTATACGATGTAATTTATTTCATTCGTAATTTGTTTGCCTATAACGAATAAATGTGTCACTGACTTGTGTTGAATGCTTTGAAGCAACTTCACAGTGGAGTCGTGACATGATTAATAGCTATATAAAGTCACCCTATTATCAATTATCCTGTAACCTCTTTCGTAATTCCATTATTACTTTACATATTATCACTTATCTTAAAATACACATGTCAATACTTAGTTATTTTAATAGCATTCATGAAGGTTTCATTTCGTTCATGACATTAATTCTAACTGAATGTTTAAATGATAATAATATTGTGATTAATGTTCTTGCACGACATTAAATCTTACAGAACGAAAACTGTCAACACCATTCCAAAACTGCTGGCTTTTTTGCGGAATTAACTAAATTTATAAAGTCAAACGTATTTCAAATAGTATATGTATTCATGTGTTACGTTTATCTTTTCAAGTAGGTAGGAAATTCCTAATACACTAAATTGAAGATTTTTCCTTGGAAACAAGCAGGATGTGGCAAAATGTTTTGTTTAAAAATATTATAATTATGTCTATGAAATGGTTGGCGGCAAAAAAATAGGGTCGGTCAGGGTAGCGGAAACAAACTATTTTTAGGCCTAAAGACCACTTATTTTATATCTGATTCCCTACATTTCTCTCACACTTCAACTTAATTAAACCATCTCAAAATTAAGACTGTAGTTTGCTCCAAATGGTGGTCTTATTATCAAGTTTTACTGTACTATGAAATCATTTATGTGACAAGTTCACCCAAACGAATATTTGAACAGTTACGGAAATAATTAAGAAAACTTTAATGATTCTTGAGACAGTGCGCACAGTGATCAGTGAAACATAGTTACGCTTATGAATGTATAATATAGCAATGAGCCTCAACCATTTCGTGCAAATTTTTCTACCTGTATAGGAAATAATCTTTATAGGAAACTGTCAACGACATATAAACGTACTATTGATATGTATTTTTGACATATCATTGCGATGTGCTCTATTTATAATGATGAACTTAGCGCATGTAGCAACATAAAAGCGTTAATAGCGGCATAAAATACAACTTTATGTGCAGGTTTATCACGTGTTATATAAACATCAACACGGAAAATAGTTTTGCCAAATCGACATACTATATTGTGTTGATGTAAAAAAAATTCAACTCCGTGCAAACAACTAACAGCATATAAGTGAACAACTGATTTTGTTTTCTTTTTTCGTGTTGTTGTTTTTTTCACATAGATGCACGACACATGCACGTAGATGCACGACACACAATCATTTATTAACTTCAATTCTTCCGTTCGTTCTAGTTTAACTCCATAAGTGTAGGCCACGACCGTGCTCCAGTTGTTAGTGTGATCAGCTTGAAACCCGACGATCCGTGTTCAAATCCCGGTGTCAGCAGGTCATACCTTACTGTGGAAATTTGACGAAAATTTCGATTTTCCTCCGTATGTGGAGAAGTTACCTGTTATTTGTGGAACGGTAACTTAGTGCTAGTTAGTATATAGTCAAGGAAAACGGTTATGTGAACCTAATGAAAAATTGCTAAAACACGGCGTTAAACCCAGTGACTTCACAAGTACATAGGTGCATTAATATCAAACCCCTCAATGTGTCAATTACCGAATGTCAGGTTTAATACCGCGCCTGTAAATGCGATGTTTTGCACGACTTGGAAATTACTTGATGCAAAGTGTGAATATGTTTGTAATTTAATTTGAAGGAAAATGAGAATATTTACAGCTAGTCATGAATATTTGTTCTTCCTCCAAAGGATGGGACGTTTATTTAGGGAGGGGGTCAGGAGCTATTAGGAGCTAGTTTTAATGTCATACGTGGGGCGATCCAGAAATAACCAGACTGGGTCTATAACTTCTGAAAGAAATAAAGCAACAAAAAAAAAAAAAAACACGCAATGTGGTGGGTATATTGATCCTTAATATCCTTGTTTAGTAAATGCATGCATTTTTACATTTTTTGCTTAATTTCGTGGCTGTCTAAGCTCTCTATCTGCCTACAATATCTCTGCAACATATACTGTGTATTATCTATACGAGTTAAAATGCTAATTGATGTTTGATTGATTATATTAGAGAATTAAAAACTTTATACAAGATAATGAAATCTGCACCTCCATGATTTAATGTCAATATGCAGCTCCATGATTTAATGTCAATATGCAGTTGCCACCAAGATGTAGATCATGTGTGAACAAAGTGAGTGCATCATTTATAAGTCACACGTGGAAAATTATAACATACAATATGTTCAGCCTGATGAAATATATTTTATAAGTGTACATATTAATCCCAGAAAGATGCCACTACTATCAGTACTCAGAGCTGTATGTATCAATTCTTAAACCAAGTTTTACCAACAAATTATTAAACAGAAACCATTTTCCTACTTTTAGTAATTAATGATCTTGACCCAGGACCCCCAAATACAGTGCCAAGCTAGATCTGCATAAAAACTTAATATGCGTCAAAACTGTGAACAAAGGCCACCCTTTGGAAAGACAAAATGTAGTCTTTATTGACAGATGGCCTTTATTCAGAGGTCGGTTAGTTCTAAATAATCAATAATAGTTTTTCAAAAAATGCCCTTTATTTACAGGGTGGCCTTTATTCAGAGATGGCTGCAAATGCAATGTTTGACTGTACCAAGTTTGGCAAAAATAGGCCAATTTAGGCTTTTTTGAAAACCTGGTTAAAATGTTGTATTGTAAACCTCACTTAGTGACCATCTAATTATAACATTCACTTATATTTGGACTGGTTATCAATATGTTCTATAAATTTCAATTACAGTGTTATCATAATCAGACCACCTCAGTGACTTTATTGTGTCCAAAAGGTGGTCTTTAAATCAAGGTTTTACTGTATATAATACCTCATTTTCATATTGAGACACATCAAACACACGTGAGACATGACATATTATATCTTTGTTCTGTAAAATAATGGCTTCTGTCAATTGAATTTTATCAAATGACATTGATGGGATTTAACTAAAAATGGCTTGAATCATTTATCAAAATATATCTGTATTCTAGGAGTTGACAAATGAGTAAGGCGACATATGTTTTACACACAACTCACAAAAACTGATCCAATTTCAAGATATCTTTTTAAAAACAACTGCAACTGGATATGTTATATCACATTAAAAAAGCTAAAACAAAAATTAATAAATAATTTTTGATAATTAATATAATCATGCCTTTAAATTATGTGCATGCATTGTATGTTTGATTCATCTGAAACCATATTTAATATGTATTTGTTTTACTTACTGTCAAAGAAAAGCAATATCGGCATATATCAATTAACACTAATTTGTTTATTTAGCAACCAACATGTTTTGGGTTTATGTCAATAAATATTTTGATTTGATTTGATTTATACAAACTTGATGTCATTTGAATTTTAATGGTGAATTAAAATTACTGAGTTAGTACTGTAAACGTATTATTACTGGCGGTAGTTTAATTTTGGCGATATTGGTGGTCTGTATTGATACCACTAATTCTTAACACTGCCAATAAGTTTTGTTAAATAAACAGTATATTAGGTTATGTAATATTATCAGATTCATATAGATGTAATATTGATATATCAAATGCTATGTTGTGTTTTCTTACGTAAACATTGTTCAACATAGTTTGAATGCATTGTTTGTTTAAATATAAACACTTAATCAGGACATGAGTTGTTATATTTTTTGCAATACTTTAAAATAATGGTACAAACAGTCTCGTCTATCTAAGTTCTTAATTTATTTCAACACTATTTACACTATTGTTTGGTTGCAATTTTACGCTATTGTTTGGTTGCAATTTTACACTATAGTTTGGTTGCAATTTTACACTATAGTTTGGTTGCAATTTTACACTATAGTTTGGTTGCAATTTTACACTATTGTTTGGTTGCAATTTTACGCTATTGTTTGGTTGCAATTTTACACTATAGTTTGGTTGCAATTTTACACTATTGTTTGGTTGCAATTTTACGCTATAGTTTGGTTGCAAATTCACACTATAGTTTGGTTGCAATTTTACACTATAGTTTGGTTGCAATTTTACGCTATTGTTTGGTTGCAATTTTACACTATAGTTTGGTTGCAATTTTACACTATAGTTTGGTTGCAATTTTACGCTATTGTTTGGTTGCAATTTTACACTATTGTTTGGTTGCAATTTTACGCTATAGTTTGGTTGCAATTATCGATTATCACACCACTGCCAATATTAAACTTGGTATCAGTGTTTAATATTGGTAGTCATTGAGCTTTCTGCTAATTAATGACACAGCTGATTTATAACGTCTTAGGAAATGCCAAATTTTGACACTGCCAATATAAATCTGTTTACAGTATGTCACTGTGCAAAATTTGCCAACATTAATTGTTTCTAATTAACATGATACATTATTTTACATAAATAATGCAGCCAGACAAATCTGTCTGTAGTTTTTCATTCTTGTACATGTGATTAATAAATGACAGTGCCCAATTAAAGACATGCTGTTTATGAATGACAAATGGAGCTACAGGCAAAGTTCAACTTCTTATGGATGAATCATAATTTACTTGGTCATAATTCATATCCCTGTAATGTCCCATCAGAAATATGGTGATCTAACCATGGACATGTATTAAACTTTATTCCTGAAATGAGTCACCATTAAAATGAACTTTCACAGAGAAAAGTGGGATTGTAACTTCAATCACAAGAGCAGTGACAGCACGTAGCAATCACACATATGAAACATGTATCTTTGAACTTTTGTAACAACCACAAAAAAGTGTCACAATGATCTCTTACATAATGATTATTCCAGTTAATAAGAAACTTTTACAAATTAACTAGTCAAGAAAAGATGAAATTTAAGGTATTTGTGTATATTGACTATTTAAATAACTATTCTATAAAATATGCAACCAAGGGAAGTAACTAGTAACGTGAAATTGATTTTTAGCAGTTGTCTCCCTTAATGTTAAGAAAGTAATTTATTTTTTTCATAATGAAGTTGACTCATGAGACGGTTATTATGTGAATATAAGAATGTCTGGATACCAATGACAGGCTTCATTTTATTGTCAGCACGTCAATGATTAATCCCCATTGTGGAACTCAAGTGTTCATCTATCCTAAGAAAAGTAACCTATGTAAAAATCGGCATGTTCTCATTGGGTTTTACAAGATTTGGTCAATTATGTTCTGACCAAGGTTTGATCTCCAAAAACTGTAATAATTATGTGTATCTAACAGTTGGATTGTTCATAACTGCATTTATAATATGAACAAGTATTCACTTAGTTTCAAATCTATTATAATGTTGACACAATCAACCTGAGCACAATTTTTCATTCTAAACAATTTTTTTATTTTACTCTAATTCTCTTTCACGCTGAGTTGCCATAATTGACAGTACAGATTATGTAGCCAATAAGGAGAGTAAAATAACGTAAAGATAATTACAATGGGAAAAAACAAGTCAACTAGATGTTTGCATATTTATCAAATGCGTCATATTTATTTACCAATGTTAATGACAATGATTTTATCAGCCTGTGATAAATTAAAAAAAAAAAACATTCATAATTCATTACTTACTATGAACACTATTTTTTCTGACAGAAATTCTTACATTCATTCAAAAAAAATACATTTTCAATTTTAAAAAATAAAGAACATGAAATTTTATGCTCGAAATGACACTTCACAATTTATGATTAAAAATGATCATTTTTTACAAATCATTCATACACAGTTCAAAATGAGTTCATTTTACATTCAATACATGCAGAGTTTGTCCAACATTCAACCTAACACATTAATATGGTTGAATGTGTATCTACTTAAACCTAACCTAACTGTAAATTAAACTAAATTTTTATCAGCCCTCATCCCCAGTTTCCACAAGACTTCAAAACTTGATGGTGAAAAATGATAATAATTTAAAGAGTCAACAAAATTCTTTCTAATTGTTTTGTAAATTTGATCAAATTTTGATTTGGTACAAATTCTCAAGAACCACATTGTGGTTTTAAGGGTCAAATGAAAGCCCTTATTCCCTTAAATATAACAAAATCAAAGCAAATCTAAAAGATTTAAACTTTTTGTTTCATAAAATAAAATTTGGGCTAGAAATCTTTTGTAAGGAAAATAAATTGAGCCCCATTAAAACATTATCATGGAGATTGATCCATGCATCAAAGCAGACTCATTATCATCAATCTTAATAGGAAAAAATTCTGAGGACTAGGCTTTAACCAATTAAGAAATGCATTTTATGTTAGCTGCTGTATCTGAAAAACGATTAATTTGATGTATTACCGATGAAATGATGCAAAATAATGTGTTCTTTTATACATACAACTACATGTACATGTGTATAACAAAACAAATGTGAACAAAAACTTCCAAACAATACAAGAAGATCATTGATTGATTATAATACAACATTGTTTTTACTTCATAATTTCTTGATTCTCAGTGTGTCTTATGATAACACATTTCCCAGGTCAACAACATTATATATACAAATGTATACATTTGATTTCAGACTCTACCTGATAAGTGTTCAATTTTGACTCAATATTATTATGTTTAATTGCACTGTGGACATTCAAAGGCTGTTTACCACATACTTGTACACATAATTTAAATTTCCATTCATTAAAATTTTATTACACATTGATAATCTATCCTTTAAGGAACAGATAATGGCAATTGAGATTTTGTTGTAGCATTGTGACGATTTAAAACTTAAGTCACCAACACTACACCATACTATGCAGCTTGCTGAGTAATCACAAACACAAAATGTCTGAGATTTATTTCAAGCGATTTCAGTTCCTTCTGTCGTGTCTCCTTGGAGAATTTTTCATGATAAACCATTTACAGTTATCTCCCTTTGTTTGATATAAAACACATAGTTTGATACAAAACACGAATCATAAAGCCATGTTTCGACCTTCTATACTGATAGTCACTGCTCTCATTGATTTAGAGTTTTTCTTTCTCTCAGCAAATTTACGAGCATGTTTCTCATATCTGCTTGGCTCTTTCTTTCCACTCTGAAATAATACAAGGCATATGTCAAGAGAAAAAAAAACAACATACCTCATCTAGGTAAAGCCAGAAAAAAATAGAACTATCACTGAAGGTGATTAAATACCCCCCGCAGAGCCCTTTTTTTAAAAGCTTAATAACTTTGAACATTCAGAAGAAAACACACACACAAGATTTTGTCAACAAATAAAAAAGGAACATTATTCCATGAGAACAAATCTGAATAATTTTTTTACAATATGCACAAGGAGACCTAATGCCTAATGTACTGGTAAAGTTTTACAAACATCTAACAAGCCATTTAGGAGAAGAAGTACACACAAGATTTTGTGTATGAACAAATAAAAAAGGTGCATAACTCCGTGAAATTTAATCCGCATATTTTTTTTACAATATGCGCCACCTATCTACATATTCACATAAACTTAATTTTATTTCCTACCTTTCTAACACTTCTATTTGACCCATCTTCTTCGTCCATTTCTTCTTCTGTCTTCCATTTTGGTCTTATTACATAATCTTTATTGGATGGAAGAGGTACTCTGGCACGATAAATCCAGCCAGGATCACCAGGACGTAGGGCTCTGAAAATTGAAACAAACTCTTCACCACTTGTCTACAACACATTAGCTTAATTAAATGATAATTTAAGCCCATTATGAAAAAAATACATATTAGTAAATAAATTAATGAGTCAGAAAACAAATTATGCAAAGTCCACTAAAACTCAAGGTACTTAATATAAAAGTCATGTAAAACAGAACAAAGAGCTACACAAGACAGACCTATCAATACATTAATCACAAATCAATTTTATATTCAATCCATTGCTTAAACGTTAATATATCTCAATTCAACAAGTTCACTGATGAACCATCACATGTTATACAGAACAGTCTTTGTGAAATATTGTAATGTTTGGGGGAGGGGAGTTTTACGCCTGTTTTCAAACGTTATATACAAACAGGCATTTAATCAAACCAGTTTTCCTGGATACTGAACTAGTACTAACCTTGTTCCCCACAAGTAACTGCTGTCCTCTCAATATAATCAAAGGTGGATAATGAATAGCCTTAGACACAATGTCTTCAGCCAAGTCGTCATGAAGAACAGTTGTCACACCCAAGGTTTGAATTCATGCTTTATCTATTGAATCAAGCAAGTTGCAGTCTTTGTAAAACAATCTTTAAAAATTTTGTGAGCCCAAATCCTTTTTGGCAGGTAGAACTAGAGGACTAACAATTTTGTCAGATATTGTGAAGGCAAAGTAACAATAAACATCATAATATAAACATTCTTACTTTTGTTCTCCAGTGAGGGATTTATCTAAATCCTTCCTAGGTGTCATTCCACCATCTTCCATACTGAAAGAGAAGCAAATAGTTTTATATGGTTTACGCAGCATTTCAAGCAAAATATAGACTGAAAAATAATGAATAAATCTATTGAAAGTTTCAAAAACAATCAATTGCTTATTTCCAAATCAGTTATTGCTTGGTTAAAATACCAGTCATATTCACATGGAAAATGTTCAGTGACTTTTGTATAATGATTGACATTAATGCATCAAGCTGAATTGTAGAAAAATTTTAGTAACTGAAGAATGCTTGCAGGCAATGCACAACTACTAAACTCTCAATGTTAGGACCAACAATTAAAACCATAGGAAATGGTCTTAATACTGAGGTCTCATTCTCAAGTTGAAATGTAGGGGTAATACTGAAAACAATAAATGCTTGTTTTAATGAGACGGTGATAATATTGAGTTGGCCATTGTACAAGATTCATTGCACATCATCAACACCACCAATCATTTAAAATTTTATCACCTAAAATACCAGTGTGACTATTAAGCTACAACAAATGGTATCAGATGAGGACAGTTCAAAAACTGTAAATGTTCAGTTACAATGTTAACCATCCATGTTCTTTCAATTATTGTATCATCCATCAAAAGAGAAAAATGTCCTCTGGCATGCTTAAACATTGTAAGAGCATTGTCAACTAAAGCCTCTGCTTACGTACATCTTATACATGTATGGTACCAGATGTTATAAGATACATAGAACAAAAACCCTGATTATCTACCTTGTTCTTCTTCTCTTTGGTAACTGATCGTAATCACGTTGCTCTCTTTCTTCCTTGGACAATGATTTATAGTTTGATGTTAGGTTAAATAATGGTCTAGACCAGTCATCTAAAACAAAAGAAATTAAAACTAAACAGAATTTCATAGAAAACACACAATCAAAATTTTGTGATGAAGACTGAAAAGTAACTGTTCAACTAACATGGCCTTTTTCAACATTTCTCATTAAATCAGCGGCCATAATTAAAGAGTGCCAAGGAATTGGCTGGAATTTGGCCAAGCTATCATGCCCAAACCTATTTTGACCAAGTCATAAATTATGATATAACTGGAAATCAAAAAACAGCCATCTTTCAGGTCAATTAAAGTCTAAAAATATTCGAAAGAAAGTAAAACCTCGATAATGAGACCACCCTTTAGGACCCCGAAATATTGGTCATAATAATGAGGTGGTCTTTTTATTAAGTTGAACTAAAGGGCAATTATTAAAAGCCAGGCAGAAAATAAGTGGTTGTTATAACAATGTGGTTGTAATATTGAGGTGGTCGTTATTTGATGTTTCACTGTATATTAAGGCTCACATACTTATAAGTTTTCCAGCCTTTTCTTTATTTTCTTTGACTTCTTTTGGATGTTTGTATATATACATTACAGCTTTTCCTATACCACTTGTCTTCAAAGCTCCAGGGTTAAGGGTTGGAAACTAAAACAAGAAAAAATGTTACAGTTTGAGTCATTTCAATGTATAAATACATACTAGACAATTTGAATGAAACATCAACTCAACTTCCTCATGAGCATTATTTGAAAATAAGTACAAAAATTAAAAAAATATATGATCATTTTCTTATTTTCTAATAAGACAACATGTATAATTCTACTATGATGTATTTTGAATGACTTCAGTTTTAATGGATAAAATTATCATAATACTGAAGTAAAACTGCATTCCAGGACACAAATAAACATTCTAGTATATTTAATAAGGATATCAGATAGTTCTACATTCTTAACAATATGAAGTTAAATGTCCAATTTCTTACCAAAATTTCTCAGACAAAATACAATACCCATCATTCCTTTTCCACAAAAAGAATAAAGCTTTGTTAAAATATACTTATGCAACAATTTTTCAAGAAGAAAGTATCAGCAACAACAATGCTTACCTCCCCTAAGATTTTAAGAAAATTTTCACGGATTTGTAAATTCGGTAAACTTTTATCTGGCAATGGAGCCAGCCATTCAGTCATAGCACTAAGTATACCACAGTCAAGGAAAGCACCATGTAAATCAGCCCTGAAAGAAACAGAATAGTAGGAAATTACACCTGAAATTCACTCAAAACACTGAACATACCATAGTTTAACCAAACTAAAAAAGCATTTAGACTTAGTTTGATTCAGTAAAAAAAAACACAAAAGAAATATTAATAAGCGAGCATGTTTTCAATTAGATAAAGTTCAGCGGAACTTGGAAGAAATTAAATGCATCAAAATATTTCACATTTCATCACATAAGCAGATGAAATATGTTGTACAGTGCAACCTCTCCAGAGCGGCCCTCTCTTGAGCGACAACCTCACTTCAACAACAGCATGCTTTTCCCCCACTGTTGACTGTTTATTTAACCTCTCTAGAGCGGCAACATCTCAACAACAGCATAACTTTGCATCTCCCAAAGGGTGTTGCTTTGGAGAGGTTGCACTGTATTGGATACTTTACAATCAGAGAAAAAGGCTTGGTTCAGTGTACTATCAAATTCATTCAAAATTTATGTTGCATCGATCCTTAAAAAAATTCTACTGCCATAAGGGTGAAAAAATGCTAAAGTCAATTCAAAGGCCAACAAAAATTACCAAAGGTATGACACTTGAACTTACTTTTTTAGCTGTGAAACAACAACAGGGAGATACTTCAGTTTTTTTATGGCTGGCTTTTTCTCCATATTTAACCCTCTGTCCTCCTGGAATCAAAAATGACAATGTTAACATAGAAACAGTTTTAAATTCACAGTCGTAACTGACATTCACTAAAAAACATTAAGAATATTCAATTTTATCTATCTAGCAATGATGTAAGTCGTTTAAGAGTTCAGCCAGCAACAGCAACAGAGATCTAAAAGTATTGAAATTGACTGTAAACAAAACTAGCTCCAGTCTGATAGGAAAATCAAGAGCAATATATCAACTATTCATTAAAGTTGTCCATCACTAAGATTAAGGGGCTTTAACAATATTCATAGACTAAAATCTTCATGAGAATTTAATGAACTACTATTCAACCACTATAAAGTTGTACATGAATTCCTTGCATTGTTTCAACCATACGGATCATTCCATTATATTTGGTGAGAATTCAGGCAATCAAGTCAATCACGGCAGGTCTAATTTGGTCAAACATTTATGCAACATTATGTCATATAGCCCTGTAGTTTCTGCATATTTGATCAACTTACCTCTGCTGCAACTTTCATTTTATTAATCATGTCCGCTATGAGATCATCACTGTCATTGATTAAATCAAAATCTTTCCTTTTTCTTCTTCTTTTCTTCATCTCTTCTTTCTTTCTAGCCATCATCACATCAAAATCAGATACAAACTCCCTAAAAAAATTATCAGTGAAATCAAACTTGTTTTAAAGTTTGTAATACAAAAAGGTAGGTACTATGAGATATATCTTAGTACTGAAAAACTGAAGACATTTCTGATAACTTGCTTTAATCTATTATATATTGTAACAGCCTGCCACAAAGTCAGTTAATTCTAAATTTTAAATTGCTGATATATCGATTTTGTTCAAATTAGTGGCAGCTCTACTTTTCCTGTATATTATTTTTATTGTTCTAATCTACGTACTCTCCATCTTGACCATCACGTCTCACAGCAGCATCATTCTCGTCATCAGATAACTCTGGTAAAACTGAATCAGTAGTTGTCTCCCCTGTTGCCATTCCTTCCCCTTCATCATCAGATAGTATCGCTAAAATTGATCAAAGTAACACATACAAAGTGATACAAAATCAAGAAAGCTTAACCTTACATTTAGACACAAAAAACAGCATTTATTACCAGTAATAAATTAACACACTTAAAAACATATACACAGATACACTAAAACTTAAGTATTTTTTGTAAGTATTAAGTCATTTGTAGTTGCATATATTTCTGACATATAAGAATGTTTAATTTCATGACTGACTGGTATAAGCTATTTTAACTTGCTTGAAAGTGTACGTAATAGAAACAAGTGAAAATTTATCAAGCTGACTGATTCAATATGAAATTCAGAATTGTACACAGAAATAGCATAATCTTAAAGATATAGTAGGTTTTCACATGAAACAATATTGAGACATGTTTACATACCAGATTTCTTTTCCTTCTTACGAGCAGTAGCTTCCACATCAGCTTCACCAAAACCTTCAAACTCTTCATCTTCATCACTTGATCCAAAAATATCAGCAACCAAATCTCTGAAAACATGAGCAAGAGTTGCTAAAAGATAGAACAAGTAACTACTAGCCTTTTATTTCTGTGCTATTGAATTCCAACCAGTACTAGACGAATTTCAAATGTCAGGAAGATGTTCAGCTAGCTTACTGAAAGTCAGTTGTTCTATCCAAATATACACATGGTGTCTTCCTCCACTGTTAAACTGGAAAAGTTACCAAATGACCCTGGTTGTTGGTGCGAAGTTGAACTCCAGAAAAAAGAAAGAATATTCCAAAAAATCAATCATTATCATCAAACATAGTGTTCAGTACCACTATATTTTGTCTCAATATGAACCAACAAAAATATTTTCTTACTCTTTGTCACTTTCTTCTTTTTCAACATCTGATCCAGCCCTGAAATGTCACATAAATGTTAGTTTGTGTGATGACTAAATACACAATATTAAATGTACTTGAAAAACATAATTTAAGTTCCAGTTGAATCTCATTCATTTGAATTGTTTCCAATCCCAATCAATTTTCTCCATTGTTTTGGGCAATTTATAGCAATATAAATCATGCATTGTTTGGTGATATATGTTTACATTCCAGCTGACTGAAACTGCTCCAGTACATTAAACAAACACTTTCATGATGATTCAAAGGAATTGAAATTTTGTTTTGTTCAGCTTCAAATTAAAGTAAGTTAATTTGCTAAAGAACTCCTAACAATTAGGTGGATCCATTATCACATTCAAGTATAGAAGGAATATTGAAAATTAAGTGTTTTATAATAATAAGGTGCTTATATCTGTCAGAAATATTGAGGTTGTCTCTAAGTCAGGATATTACTATACCTCCCACAGCAATTAGAAGTAAAAAATGTGGAATGAAAGTTAATGTATTGATATAGCATAGCTTACTTTTCACTACCAGCTGGGGACTTTGGTGGACTCTTGCTACCTCTGCTCCCCAATGGTGAATATGGTGGAGTACCACTACCAGCTGGAGACACCGACCTTGACCGAGAACCACTTCTGGATCGTGACCTATTGACAAAAGAATAAGTCAGAATTTTGAAAGGCTGATACAAATAATTAAGTCACATAAATTGTACACAAAATACTATCTAAATACATAAAATGAATATTGAGAAGAGCAGTGCAAGAACATTATGAGACTTTCTACATCAACCAAAATATGGTAATTTTCCTACCTGCTTCTATCACTAGCCCTTGAACCAGATCGACTTCTGCTTCTGTTACTTCCAGCTGGTGACCCAGACCTTGACCTATTTCCTCTACTATCTGGACTTCTAGACCTGCTTCTTATTGGTGATCCAGATCTTGATCTACTTCCCGCAGGAGAACCTGACCTTGACCTGCTTCCTGCTGGTGATCCAGATCGTGACCTACTTCCTGCAGGAGAACCAGATCTTGATCTACTTCTAGCTGGACTTCCTGACACTGATCTGCTACGTACACTTCTAGGACTTCCTGATCTTGATCTACTTCCTCTGCTACCCGATCTACTTCTTGCAGGACTGCCTGAACGACTTCGTGCTGGGCTGCCAGACTGACTTCTTGCGGGACTTCCAGATCTAGATCTGCTTTTAACACTGGCAGGACTTCCAGACCTACTTCTAGCAGGTGACCCTGACCTTGAACGACTTCTTGCTCCAACACTACCACTAGGAGAGCCAGACCTACTTCTTTGACCTTCATCTGGGGAAGGTGACCTTGACCTACTTCTCGCTGGACTTCCCGATCTACTTCTTTGACTACCAGCAGGTGATGGAGATCGACTTCTGTCTTGACTGGGTGAGACTGGAGTGCTGCCACCTGCAGGAGAGTGAGGACCAAGCCCACTTCCTGCAGGTGACACTGACCTACTTCTGTTTATTGGTGATCCCTGGTTGCTTTCATTTGGTGAAACAGGTTGGTCCATTTCAACATCACTGTCTGCTGATGCTGGTTGTTGGGTTTCGTCAGCAGGGGATGCAGGGTCATCATAATTTCTATCTACACTATCTTCTGTGTTATGTTGATAAGGTGAACCAATTTCATCTGCCGGTGGTGACTGTGGGGATCTAGGAGATTCTGGTCCTTTATCACTGTACATAGGAGACCCAGGAGGACTCCCTGGAGAAACTGGAGCACTACCCATCGGTGACTGAGGTGAGCTTGGACCATCTCTCGGCGACAAAGGTGAAGCAGGACCACTGTGTGTAGACATTCTATCATCTTCTTCATCAGACTGTGAAGCTCCTCCTGAAACATTTATTTTGATATGTATTGTATTCATGACCTAACGTTTGAAAGAAATCACAATTACATCTTAATGTATAACAAAAGCAGAATTTTTAGGAAAAATCATACTGATTCTAATATCTAAGAATTCTTTTTTGGTTAAAATATTTAATGAACCAAACTCCCGGACGCTTTTATTCATGTTGTAGTCATTAGACACCATAATCAAGCAACTATACACCAGGTAGTATAAAATTGTCATTAGTAATACTGTAAGATCTTAACATTTGATTTACTTCAGAAACTATTTCATAATAAAACTATAAATTATATCAGCAAAAAGGTTATCATGGAACACTAAAAACCTGATTCCATATCTTCTTCATTTCTATCATCGGTTTCATCATTCTCACCACCCTGTTTTTAGAAGCAAAATAAAACAGAATGACATTTTTCTTTGTGTTGAGTATTAACAGAAATATTAAAACTCAGACATAAAAGCATCAAAAAGCAAATGAATACATTTTTGTATAAAAACTGAGCCTGATGTGATGACTCTTTGAAATGTTTTTAAACTGTTTTAAGTAAGTATATAAAGTTTCAAGAATCACATTTAATTGTACCATACATAAAGGTAAAATGTCACTGTATTGTATTGCAAACAAGAAATGAAACACCCTGGAAAGTCAATTAAATGAGTTTGTCTTATCCTAAACAAAGATTACTAAATCTGATATTCAGTATGGTTTAATAATGCAGACATTGCCTTAATTGTAATAGATATTTGACTCAATATGCAAAAAGGCATGATGTCAAAAGTCTGGGGCACACACAGTGATAATTTTCCCACACTTCAGACTGTCATTGATCATATCTAGTCACAGTAAATTATTCATATAGTATACTGGTGATACTAAATACCGGTGATGCTAAATTTAGACCGGAAATTGAAAAAAGAAAACAAATCACTCCCCATAAATAAATATAGTGATTTATCAGTTCATATCTCTTTTGCAGATGTCAACAGCCAAATGTACAAAATCTCCATTAATCTAGTGCATGCAACCCAATGAGTACAAAGCTGTAGAGTGACATCACTATTTCCTCGAATATACTAAATACCGGTGATCAAGTAAAAATCTCTCAATGTCACATGACGTCATCATGTAGCACCCATTTTACTGTACTGGGTTAAACTTCCAAACTATACAAATGAGCTACATATAAGGTAACAGTTTCAAATGTGAAACTTTCAACTTAAATGTTTCAAAAACAACAACTGGGCACTTTTTATAGTGTTCTGTCAACTTCCTGTTTTGTTTCCATGCATAGTTTGCTATTAAGTTACATTATGGATAGGAAAAACTATCGGTAGGAAGTTCAACATAGTATCTTTATAACGGAAGCGAGCACCTGCAGATGGCTGTGAAACAAATCCATTTTTTTTCTAAGAAAAACTACAAAATTTGAAATCTTTTGATTGAATCATGAATATTTTTTATCATTTTCTTTAAATTAAACTGTTTTTAATGCTTATTCACCCTCAAAAATGACATTATAACTCTGTTTCGGCGCCGACAGATGGCGCGAACCAAGATAAACCAAGCGCAGCGTTTGTTGACAACGGTCAGTTTCGCATGCTTGTATGTTATGGCTATTTATAGAATCACCGGTATTTAGTATTCACCGATAATTGGGTTACAAGGGATACATTACCTCTTTCAAGCTATAGTCATATTCTGGTTCATCTTGTAGTGGGGTACCTCCACCCTCACCTATAAATAATCATAATAATAATGATGTAAATATAAATCACTTTAGTATCAGTGATTTTTTCTGCAATTTTGGGAAAAAAGGTCAATTTCCAGTCAAATTGGGGAAAAATGCACAGTGTGGAACCAACATTGGAAATTTTAAGGTCAGAAATTGAGAAAAAATGTCTTTATTTTTTATTGGGAAAGGTCCATTTCAGTAGTCATCCTTCATAGCCAACAAACTTTGATAGACAGCTGAATACTACCAGAGGATTCAAAACTGAAAATAGTACACAGAAAATAGAAAATTTTGTCATTTTGATCAGCGTCATTCTATTAAAACGTTCGTCAGTACACAGTATCATGGGACCCTGTGAAGTATAAATATTGAGTCGAAGCGTTACTGAATGCAATACTGAGACCCATGCTTAAGTTGGTTTCGAATACACCATCAGTAAATGGTCACGTTCGCAAAAAACAAAATATATTTATCAACTGACTCCTGTTGTCCAATGTGCGAGAGATAAATGCCTAAGCAGCTAAAGCCAGTAAAGGAAACGCTTTCGTCTCGATGGCCAATGATGCCATCGGAGTTCTTATGAAAACAGGGTTCGTAGAAGAAAAGTTTGACCCACAATTCAAGTAAACATGAAAGAGAAAAAAGAACAGATGTTACCTTCAGAAAAATCTGCTTCCATTTGTTTTGTAGGAAATAAAATGTGCTGACAAAATTCACAAAAACAATCTTGCACAATGTCCGAAGTTATCCAACTGTTTTTTGCTTCTGACGAATGAAATAAATAAATAATGACTATCGTCACAAACATTTTATCGTTGTCGTCGTTACTTGGGCGGATGGATGGATGGACGGAAGACGGATTGAATTTATTTGAAAACGAATTCCAGTCTTTTAATTCTAACTAGAAAAATGAATTGTACATATATTGACCGCATTATATCGTATTAGCTTTATTTAAAAACTATATGTGGTATTTTTTTAATAATATGTGACAAGGCTGTATACATATGTGTTTACAGTAGTTTGTATGAGTGTCAGCCCGATTAGCTTAGTTGGTAGAGCTGCTGACTTGCAAGCAGAAGGCCGAAGGTTCATGCCCCACATCGGGAACTTCATTTTCTGCCTCCTTTTACAAATATAACATTAAAACAAAAGACTGGAACAAAATTTGAACTCAAGTTACAATGTACAGAAAAACCTCATATTGTGACCATCTCTATGTTATGACCACGTTGTTAAGACCACTAATTTTTTAACCAGCTTTCAATAACTCCCCTATAATCAATTTGATAATGAGACCACCCCGTTCTACGACAGATTTTTCTTGTCCAAAAGGTGGTCACATCATTGAGGTTTTACTGTACAAAATACCAGTAATTACAGCTGTAAATTGACAATTACATTTTCTCTAGGACAATCCATAATACTGTATATGTTTCATTAATTTATTCAGCAATATTAAAGCAGGTAACTAAAATATCTTTTTACATTTTTGTCACATTGTTAAGAAACCCCCAACTGCATGCCCAGCAATCAAAAGCTGCAATTTCATATAAAAAGCAACACAGAAGCATTTTTCATAAATTTATTGCATTTTGTGGTATCAATAATTTTATAGTAGCGCAATCACAATCAGTGACATATGCTTAGTTAATGCTAAAAGTTTAATTTTCCAGCACAGGAATAATAGCCGTCCCCACTAAAACTATGTCTCTGTGATATATGTACAGTGTTCACTAAATGTTCACCAAATTTAAAATCTCCAAATTTCTGAAATAAAAATAAAATAAAATCAATTAATTCTAAATATTTCAATACAAAATGGTAGTAAAACTAGATGGATAAAAGTTAAAAATTTAAAAAAACAACGGAAATCTTAATGTCGGTGTAAACAGGTTCCTGTGGACTTTGGTTGTACTTTGGTGCACTGCAGCATGGAACGGGGACCAGTTTAAACTTCGGTGCTGCGGAAACAACAAAAACCAGTAGGGTTCGGACCTGGGAAAAAAACGAAGGTTTCAGAAAATTCCAGAAAACTTTTAACCATGAAAATAATTATGGTAATAAATGTAGGTATTTATTAAGCACATGAATGCATGCCATGTTCAAACAAGATAATAATTAAACATTGAAAGCATAATATGTTTACATCTATTAACCCGTAGTACCAAATATGTATGTATCTAAAACATTGACATACCTGTAGCACATTGACAGCATTAAATGATTCCCTGGGTTTTCTCCCTTTTTCATGTGATCTGTCAGGTTCTGTAGTTCCTGCATTATCAATAATATTATCATAAAAACATCTTTCATCGACATTCCAACAGTTAATTGGATAAAAAAACTTTATTTTGACTCATTAAGCTCTGGTATTTAAGCACCAACTTCAAACTTCATGTAATGTTGACAGACAAAATGAAGTTTTCAAGGGATCACAGAAATATTTTATGACTTTACTGAACACACAGTAAATGGGTCTTTTTTTTACTTTCGCAATAAGAAAGACAGCAGTTAACACTTCAAGGGATCATAGTACAAACTATTCTTGCCAAGCATTGACATATATCATATTAGGCCTAAACAAAAAAAGGTGTTTTTCCAGTTACATGCCCAAAATAATATGAGTTAGTAGGAAGGGATTTTTCTTTTATGCTTTTTTTTACATATATCAGCAACACTGTTGTGAAAATACAATATAGCACAAAATTTGGATGCTGTAAAAACTTATAAGTCGGCAGGTAAAAGATCGAGTTGCCCGGTTACCCACAAACAAACCTTTCTTAGGCCTTATTGCAATTATTTTCTTTATATACAAGAATATGGTTATTGAATTCATTGAGAAATTAATTATCACTTTATTATAATTAAATCGCCAAGTGATAAGAATCAGAAGTTTCTTTTTATGGCCTTAATAAAATGCACTTGCCTGTTGGATCTTTCCTAAATAAAGTGTTCATAACAGTCACATGAAGTTTGACCTTATCATATTCTCTCTGCATTAAACCAGTACTTGTAAATTTATCCACAAGTCTGTCAGCCAAAATCTGTAATCTATAAAAACATTCACAAGTAAACATACTGCCTCATAGATTCAACACAAATTGCAGTGTAGAGCCAGTGTATATAAGTGCTATACAAATTTCTAGATAGACTTAACACAGAGATCTTAGATAATCATTTGGATTTATCAATGTCTTTGAATACAGAAACCAATCTGAAAAGTTGAGCATCTCATTGGCTGATGCTGAATGCTGTCTTAAAACTGACCAATGAGAAGACTGCATTTTAAGACTTGTCCAGTCTAACAGAGTAAGAAGATCGATCGGACTCACTTGGATTGCAAGTAAACATAACACTAATTAATACAAAGCCATAATTAAAAGGGATGAACTTTGACCATAAAGTTTACCATAACAGAAATGGTAATATTTTTTTATTAAAAATGTCACCTCTCTGATGGATCGTTTATTTTTGCATACAGAACGTCAACTTCTGATGGATCATCATTCATGTATTCCAATCCTTCAAGATTTATCTTCAATAATTCATCTCTTAATATTGGTCTGTAAGGTCAAGAAACAAATGGTAACACAATAATAAACTTGGACTTATATATTTTTAACAGTTAAACTCTAGCATATAATAGTACACATGTGTGTACAGCTAATATTCAAATTTACCATTAAAAATGGCAAAACTATAATGTCTACTTTTCTACGAACAAAGAAACTATATGCTTACTACATGTATACAGGTATATGCATGGGGGCTAGCATGTTGTAAGGATGGTGTACAATTGTGTATTAAGGCCTTAAATGGAGACACAGACCAAACACTTTTCATATGCATGACCTTTCAGGCTTGAATGCCCCATTATACAACATCCTCACAATATGCAAGACCCTGTAGGAATATGTATGTATCAAACTTACTACAGCATGCATGTATTGATTACATGCAAAAAGTTTTAATTAATTGTATCTAGTAGCGATATTACAAAGACTTACTTAATCAACTCCTGTTTACATTGTTCCAGTGTTTCTACAGCTTTTCGTACTTCACTATCATCAAGAAGAACCAGACAACCAATGGTTAAATGGAGCTTACAGGGATTCTGAAATATACTGGCATCTAATCCACGGTCTCCATCACAAACACGTAGGACATCAGTTTGGAAGTCTGATAAATTTTCTTGCAGTTGTTTGGTGTTGAAAGGCACAGACAGAAAGTGTGTAAATTGTGATTTCTGCCTTCCTGAATCCAACAATACATCTATACGAGTCTTAGCAGACATAACACCATTCCTGTCATGACCCTGGATAACTGGAGGAAAATTAAATACATTATAGATCTATTTTTACATTACAACTGTTACCAGTATCTTCATCTTCCTTGTTAAGTACTGAGTGCTCTTTCAGTCATAGATGAGCTTGGGAGCTGCCATGCAATGAATGTTGTTTTTGACAACAGTATTGCTGTAGCATTCTCCAATACTCATAAAAATACTCATATACTCTTAAAACAAAATCATACTAAAAGTAGTTTATACTTTTAAAAGATCCTGATTAACAGTATTATTATTTTGAATTTGATTTTTTACCCATCAGTATATATCCATCAAGAAACTTTCACAGTTGACAACTTATATGATACTTACCAATATCACCGGTTTGACCCTGTCTAGGTATGCGTATCTTGGTTCTAGTTTCATTCTCAAGCCGATGTTTAGTTTCGCCTTTTCTTCCGATCACAAACTTAAATAGACCAGCTGGGGCAGATATTGATGTCTTGTAACCATCAGAAGTTTCTTCTATATTTGGTGCATCCAGCATACAATTCTCATCATCCCACCCCGCAGAGTCTGGGGTAAAATCTGAATGTGAAAATAAAAATATGTTTATTTATTGGGAATCTTAAAAGATTACAACATCTTATTTTCATTTAATTTTAATGCAACAAAATAAAAATATGTTTATTGTACATGAGTACCGGTACTCAAAATTTCTTTTTAAAATCTCCAGCCATGAATTAGAACTCATACAAGCATTCCGATATCACATAATGGAATTCATTTGTAGCATTTCATTAACAAGATTTAGTGTTTAATTTTGGTGTACTTAAAAAACTCAAGATTTAGTATCATGACATCATTCAAAATTCTAATAAGCACAAGAATTTAACACAATAAAGTAACTATTTATTTTCATTCATCAATTAACCCGTTATAATTGACCTAATTTACGTTCTATTCCATGGAGATTTTTTCTGAATGCGAAGCTCTTCAAGAATCAATCACTTAAAAAGTGTGAGCTCAGGCAATTTGTAATAAACAAACAAGGTTTTTAGGATATGACAGCAATATATGTTAGGTACCTGTGAAATCGTCCTCTTCAGCCATATTTGCATCTCTTTGTAGAATAGCATTCTTTCTGTAACATCTGTTCCCAATGCGTATAATCTGTGGCCTTAGTATATCCATGTTTAACTATACATAACAAAAAGCATTTCAACTTATTATAATATTTCATTCCTATTCTCATTTATTTATGTTTATAGATGCTATCAAAATATTCAATAGACAATTTTGCTCGAGTTCAACACAAGTTCATTTTCATCACTTTTACGAAAGTAATGAATCTCTACAATCTGCAATACACTGAGAAACTAATGATTAGCCAACTAACAAAGCTGAAGTCCTGTCCAACAAAGTAGACTACAATGGCAATGAGATTTTTTATCCTCAACAGATTGCAGAGGGCCTGAAAAAATAACCTCAGTATGAAATACACTACTACAAGTTTATTTTGTATGGTTAGTCCTCTACAGAGATCTTGTATTATGATTCCTTAAACTTGGATTTTATATCCTCAATCTGGTACATCATGCAAATCTTGAAGCCTGCACATAGAACAACGAACGTGATCAAGTATTCAATGTGACAGAATTGTATAATTTGACAACTAAAGAATATTGTGACATATTACCTACTAGGTTACAAGACAAATAATACTCAACTGTACCATACCGTATTTTGTAAGACCAATTATTGATCTAAACTTTTACATTCGTATGCAGTCAACTTCTTATTAACTTTCACTTCTTACGGTGACGGAAAATCGGACTGGTACACCGGAGTCAACTGGTACCAGTTTACATGGAACGAGGACCAGTACCGTTTGTGTTCGGGCAAGGGAATTAACTCTTGTAACTAAATGCGAAAAGGATTATTGTAACAACGTACTTTAAGCATAATGATGATTGCTGGTACGTACAAAAACAACACTTGACTTTAACTGATATAATTAGCGTCTATAATTAATGAAAAGCCCATTTCTGTAAAATTACCGTAGACTTTCCAACTTCCGGCTGTACCGGAACGACTCTTCACGCATGTCCGTAGAAACAGGGAAGATGAAATGTGCATATTTTCCAGTCTACTGCAACGAGCTGTTAGGAAATAAATAGGTGCATTTTTTACATTCGTATCATTTAAAGTTAGTTACAAATTTAGTTTTAATTATATCCATCTGTTTTATCCCATGTTTATGTAATCAGACGTTGCGAAATAACCATTGTTATGTTTACTTTCGACTGCAACTTGCAAGCCTTCAAAGAAAAAGAAAGCGGAAGCTCTCTTTTGTCTTAATCTGTTGAGACGGCTCATTGTCGGAGAGAAGTTGATTTTTTGGGGTGGATTCGGTGGTTCATTAAATTTATTGGCTGCCGGTTACTTAGACAGTCGTAACCTTATTATTATATAAGTCCAAATGAAGTTGATTTTGTGTTCAGTGTTACCATACATGTATGGAGGCATTTCATTTACAGTACGGGGCCATTACAGATGACTGTTATCAATGAGTTTACTGTTGGTGTTATGTTATGACTTAATGTAAAGGCCATGTATGTAGAGGTTCAGTGTTGTAACTGTGTTGTATGTATCACAGGGAGCTAGCACGTTTAAGGGATGGTGTATAATGGTGTATAAGGCTTAAAATGGCCACACGGACCTAAACACCTATATAAAAGTATATTGCATATAGTTGATTTTAACAGCAAAATCCAAAGCATGAAAGTATTTTGGATGAATGATTTCTCATACTCAAAACTTTTTCTCACATGACTTTTTATCTTATGTTATTGATTATTTATAAGAGACCCACAAACCTTAGAAACCCCTACTTAATTCAAATACTTGCACAATTCTAAATATTGGGTTTGACAATGCAACAATATTCTTACCAATTGTAAATAATATGTTCAAAAAATTACCTTAAAACTATTCTTTATTTTATTGTAGTGCCTAATGGTCAACATTTATTTAAATTTCTAATTTAATGTAGAAGGCATGGATCCTGAGTCAGAAAAGACTGATGAAGTCAGCACAAGTTCCAGTGATGTGTATTCCACTCCAATAGCTTTGGGTTTTGAAGGTATTTCTTTGTTTCCTTAAAATTTAAGTTAAATGCAGGGTTTTCATTAAGAACCGATTGCTGATTGAAACCATCATTTAAAAACGCGTTTGAATCAGTTGTGTTTCCAAGATTTTTAAATTTTTACCAAAACACAAGCAATTTTAGTTGCATTTATCTGTTGCCTTGGCAAAATAATTGGTTACTTAGTTTCTTAATGAAAATCCTGAAATGGTTATATGTTTTCTATATGTCAGTTCCATTGTATTTTTCTTATTAAAAGGATGGAAGAAGAGTACAATAGTGTCCATTCATTTTGAAGTCAGTGTGTTAAATTTATAAATATATGTACAGACTTTTTGAAAAATTGGCATTTTACGACATCAGTTTTGAATATGTACACCCTATGACTTATGTTGGCAGTTATATTTGAATAGTATTTTATTGGTAGAAAAAAATAAAAATGATATTATTTTTTTCAGCATTGAATGAGGTAACTCCCCATTGTTCATCATCGGCACCCACTGTGTATGGACCATCAAACTACAATGATCTAGGTTAGTTCATCTAGACTTTGACATGCATTTGCTGCGCATATTTAAATGTTACATATAATCTAACTTGTTGTATCTGAGATAAACTCATTCTAAATACAGCTATCATTATTGCTGATATCATAAATAATCTATATTTTCAGATACTGGTACAAGTTTGATGGTTTACAATAAAGATATTCCAGGTAACATGACAAATTCACTATGAACATAAAATTTAAACTCTACTGCCTACTTTTGTTTTTAATCAGTCTCATAATGCCTAAACAAAAAAGTTTCTGGTTACATGCCCAAATAAATATGGGTCAGTAGGTAGGGATTTTTTCTTTTACGTTTTTTTTTTTACATATTGGCAACTCTGTTGTGAAAATTATAATGTAGCACTAAGATTTGGATGCTTTTGAGTAGGCAGGTAAAAGATGGGTTGGTCGGGTAACTGGAAACAAACCTATTTTTTAGGCCTAATTCAAGGTTAAATAGGTGTAAAATTACCATTACTTTACTAAATAGATGGGGGTCATTTTTCTAACTAGTTGACCTTTTTTGATATAGGCGATAAATCTTTCTCCTTACGAAGTGTGACCACGAAAATGGATGGCCTTAATTTTAGGCCTTAATGTTTTGTATGCTTTCTTCCCATGAGCTTATTTAAAACAAACAAAGAACAATATCAGTGGTTAATTGAAATCTGTCATTTATTTTGATTACAAAGTTGCATTGTTATTTTTTTGTAATTAACTCATTACTGTAGATGATGCTGCAATAAGAGGAAAATGTGGTTTGTACAACCTTGGTAATACATGTTTTATGAACTCTGGTCTACAATGCCTGATGAGTACCATGCCATTGGTCAAGTTCCTTCTTGGATACTACCATAACAAAAGATCCGTAGATGAAACATTACTAGGACAATTTCAACGATTGTTCGCAAAAATTTGGAGCGGTCACTTCTCAGTTGTTCATCCTAAAGATTTCAAACAGACACTGGGCATTTATCATTCACAGTTTCAAGATTACAGACAGGTAAGATGGAGTCTAATATTGTCTGTACTGAATGCACTATAATGATATTATTCAGTCTGGTGAATTGTTTGTTATGTATGAATCCATCCTTTTTCTGAAAATATTTTTTCATGAAGTTAGCACTACTTACTCTAAACATTTGATTTGTTGTAACTCACCAAATTTGATGATTAACATGAGGCAATGTAAACTAAAACAAGGATTTAAAGAAAACTATACAGTAAAGTATCTAATTGTGTACCTTTGTAAATAATTGAGTCTAAATTGATGCGTAATAGCATATGGCATAATGTTATTTATCTTGTTGTATTGTTATTTCCAGCATGATTGTCAAGAATTTCTTGCTCTGCTTTTGGACAGTCTTCATGAACATCTCAATTTCAAGTGTTGTTCAACCAATCAACTTGTGGAGGCGGGGCCAAGTACCGAAAAACCACCAATCACTTTTGAGCATAATATCAACAATAAGCCTCCACCTTCATCTAAGTGTGTAACATTGGAAGGTGACATTGAATCAACAGAAAATTCCATTAACGTTGTTACAAGTAATTCATCATTGACCTTTGATAATATAAGGGATACCAATGTTTGTCACTCAGGAAATGTTTTAAGCAATGAATTCAAATCCGACAGTTGTGAAAAAAGAAAAAGTGGCACATGCCTAGCAGGTTTTACTGTAAATCCGATCTCTGAGGACAGTAACCATTCCAGTATATCTGAACAAAGCTCAGACTCAGAGCAGTGCTCTGTGATGAAAAATCTAAAATTACGCTCAAGTCCTATTGTAAGCCAGTCAGTGGGTGGTGTATCACCACGTGTTGTAAATGAACTTGGTGTAAAACATTGTGATGTCTCTTCTTCTGATGATACTCATGTTAGGAAAGAAAGTGTGAATTCAAAATGTGATGAAGGATTTAAGCGAGTTCAGAGTCTTCAAGATTTCAGAAGTAAGGATGGATGTGAGAATGTTTTGTCGAAAGCTTGTAGTGATAATGATCTAGTCAGTAAAGCACCTGGTGATCCTGATGAAGCTGGTGATTTCGAAGGTGTGACAAGAAATGTTGAAGCTACAAGTCAGCTTGATGTGAAATCATCAGGCTTTAAACCAATGCCTGATGATAATTTTGGACAAATTGGATCTAGTAGTACTGTTTCAAAATCTAATCTGGGCATTGAACCTGTAATGCTGAATAATGCTGTCTCTTCTACCAATGTCCCCTCACTTGAAGATCTGTATGCTAAGGAGACTAAGACTCTTAATACTAATGTTTTAGCTTCTGAGTACATGGAAGATGCTATTGCCACTGATTCAGACAAATTTTCAAAACATGATAATACAACAGCCAGAGATGCTCTAGTGGAAGAGGAAGATATACTGAGCAATGTTATCGAGGGTTCTCCAAAAAATGAAGGATTTGAAATGCCAAAGAAACTCAAGGATGTGAACATTCGCGCTGACAAGAAGAGTAAATCTCCCAAAGGTGCCAGTGGTTCAAATAGCACCAACACGGAGAAAGAAGATTGTTTTTCTCTGAATAGTGTCAAAAGAATGAAATTTGAAGGAACTGAGAAAAATCTGCAGATGCAGGAGATTTGTAAGATTCAGAAGGAAGCTCTTATTTGTGAAGCTCTTAGAGTTGAAAAGCCTAAGAATGTTGAGCGAGCTCCTTGTGTACATGAGCCAAGTCCAAGTGTTGATAGTGATATTGAAAGTGATTTAGTTGAAGATCATGATGATATGGAAGTGTCGGACAATGAAGCTGATGATGTTGTTGTAAACAGCCCCGCTATTCTTGCTGAAGGTGCATGCTATACTGCATCTGAGATATTAGCAGCTGAAGATGCCTGGCAGAAATATCTGAGTAAAAATGACAGCATCATTGTGGACACATTTCAAGGACAATTTAAGTCAACTGTGAGTATTTATTCATATATTTTTTAGGACATAAAATAGTCAGGTTTATTATATATTTGAGTCACTTGATTATTCGTTAGTGTCTTGTTCTGTTTTCTTGTGTAATAATTGATAAATGACATCAAAAAGTAAGAATTATTCAATGATTTAATGGCTTGCTATCTGTCTGAGCCAACTGCTTATAGTTCACTTTAGAAACTTAAATTTGTGTTTACCATTATATCGCTTTATTATTAATCTTTTATAGGTGGTATGTGCTAAGTGTAGTCAGGTGTCCGTGACATTTGAACCATTCATGTACCTGTCAGTTCCTGTACCACATGCGATGGAAAGACAAATATGTAAGCCTTTCTATTATCAATATTGTTCTGGTTTTTATAATGAGTAGTCCTCGCGATTTTTGAAATATGGTTCTCTGATTGATGGCATATTATGCAGAATTTTAGAGTATTCATAAAATGTAAATTAATAAATGGAATATATTTTCACTCTCGTGGGTATTCAAATGATTATCAATAGTCTGTTTGATCAATTGCACTCATTTGATTAAAATTGCAAATATTTTGGTTTGAATAGGAGTTTTGATCTCATGTATTTTCAATTAGTATAATGTAGAACAAAAGCTTGGCACAGTTTTATACATTATTATAATATCCTCTTGCTTTGTGAATGAATATCTTATACTTTAGGCCATCCTTATAAAAAAAGTTAGTTATGCAACCCAAACTTGGGTAGGTAGGTAAGAATTATTTGGGGGCATTATATGCTTGTCCTGAAAACAGAAAGCTGGAATTATGAGCAAAATGAAAAATTATTGTCAAAATCACTAAAAATATCCTTGCATTGTAGGATGTTCAAATGAGTGGGTTGCATAATTGCAAACCAAAGACTTTTTAAGGTGTCTTTTTCAAAACTTCTAATGTCCCCGGCTCATAGTTTCAATTAATGCAAGCATTGATCACATTAACAAAAAAAATACGATTCACCCTTACAACTTACTTTATTCACTATGTAGTCTTCCCTTTCAAAAAGTCTAAACATAAACATACATTTGTTAAATTATAATTCTGTTTTTTTTTTTGCTGATTTGAAGAAAATTCTATAAAGAACTGTTAGCAGTTTCATTGAGCATATATTTTACAAACTTTAATCTTTTTTTGCCTGTTTTCATTTTCAGGTGTGATGTTCATCTCTTTACGATCAGAACCAACTCAGGTTCTACTTGAATTGCATAAACAAGATAAAATCTTGAAATTAAAACAGCAGTTATGTGATATGATTGGTGCTGATGCTAGTTCTATTATCATTGCTGAAGTACTTGACTGGCATATATCAAGAATACTGGTAAGTGTTCGCATTTATTTATGGTAAAACATCATCATTGATATTCAAAGAACTGGTTATTTTCTGTCTCACTGTTTTAATGTCTCACTGCAGTAAATTTGGAAATCAGATGTGCATTTGGAATTAGAGTCATGTCACTGGTTAACCAACTCTTTAAAACTACCAGTCTGCTCCATTTATATTACTAACTGTTGTTAAAACCTTTGAGACATTGAAAATTTCCTGAAGAAAGAACCATATCAAAGTGAGGTCTTATTAAGATTATTAACGGTAACCCTTTCATTGCCACCTATTTCCTACATTGCTCGCTGTGTTGCCAGGAAATTTTTAAGAAATGACAGTAAATTTAAAACTAACCAATTTACCGACAGTAATTTCGGAAAACATGAAGAGGTTTTAGCAGTCAGATTAACCTGTCTTTATGCCAGTAAAAGGGATAAAAAACAAGGCATAACTGTTGAGAGTATGTGTAATTTTCTTTTTTTATCTGAAGTTTAATTGCGCACCATCTACCAAGCTTTAACAGTGGAGGAAGACCCCAGGCTTACACTGACATTCCGAAAGCTAGTTGGACAACTTCCTCACATGTTAAATTTGGTCTGGGGTGAGGTGCTAGTGATCACATGTGAGTGACCAAAACCACTCAGCCATGGAGGCCTATGGAATTTTCTTAAAATGTCATTGTAGTTTCAATTTGGTGTATGAACCATAACAGTGAAGTTTATATTGCTATGTTTAATTTCAGGAGGATAACACTATGCTTCGATATATCAATGATTCCACAAGAAAGATATATGCATTTGAAGTTGATCAATGTGCAATTAGTGAACCCAGCATGGTTGACAGTGATCTTGATCCTAATCTTGCTGATTCACAAGACAGTATGACTGTACATCCAGATGTATTTAATGATATGGGAACATTTTCGGTGTCTAGTAGTTTGAATTTTGAGTCCAGTAATTATCCAAGCACCTCAGATTATGATGGCAACCGGTTGGATTATGTGGCGGACTCTAGTCAGAATGACATGATAGGAACTGGTATGTGGGAATGGAATCAGGGTGGATCAGAGAAGAGACGTGGAAGTCTTGAGACTGAAACTGGTGATACAGAGTTAAATGCAGACAGCACATCGGCTTCTGGTATGATTATGTTTTAACATGACCCAGCTACAACATTTTGTCTTGTCCTTTGATCTTCATCTATCATTTAGTTCAGTGGGTATTCAGGTTTGTGAAGTCTTAATCGTTGACACAGCTCATGTTTTCTATTGTAATTTGGTTTAATACATTGCAACTTAGACCATTTGACCTTCAATATTGATCACTCATGTGGAGAAGTTGGCAGTTACATGCAGAGAACAGGGTTTGCACTTCAATGCAGAACAAGAGCAGCAATTCTGACATCCATATGTTTTTCACAGATCACATGCTATCCTCCCTTTCTATGAGTTTTTTATGACTGATGTTATAGCTGGTGAAGTAATTAGAATCTGATTCTCATTCACAGGTTATTTCATTGAAGATGTCACAAGGTCAGATGCACAGGAAGACATGGAAACAGTCAATAAATCTACAAATGTGTCCAGTTCAGAAGCTACTGTGACTGATGAGTGGAAATCTTGCGCAATATGCTTAGAAGAGATGCCAGAGACAGAACTGATGGTACATACAACATGTGGAGGAACTTTCTGTTCAACTTGTCTGGAGGTATTACTTTGTTCATTGTAAACATGACGAAATAATAATTATTGAATTCACTTATAGTCTAAACAATTTCAGCGCAACACATGAAAGTGTTTGGCATAGGTCTTCTTATTTGTTTTGAAGTGTTACAAGTTTAACCACTTTTCAGAACGTTTATTGCCAAAGTCCTGAATATTTTATGAAGGTCTGAATTTTAATGTAACCAGTCTCCCCCAAAGTGTTAGAACTTCTTTTTTTGAACAACTTTCGACTATGTTTTGAATAAATGCCATGAAGAGAAATCCTTGATTTGAACACATAATGCATGAGGTGATTTGTCAAATCCAATTGCACTCTACTAATTCTTGAAAATACTTGACTTGGTTGAATATTTTTGTATTTTCAGATGTCAGTTCAGCATTATAGAGACTCAACATATTGCTGTCCTGTAAGTATATTGTTCTCTTTTTATTTTAGAGCATGACAGTATTTTTAATAGTATGTATTGCCCATTAATTGATTTGCTTATGAACAAATGACTGATTTAAGATCGGGATTTTTACTCTACATAATAGGTACCACTTAACCGAATCCATTTCTGTGATACACTTTCATTACCTTTTGTTTAATTTAGAAATTGATCCTTAAACACTGCTGTATGACTGACTTTCTTTCTTTCTGTCAATATTTGTACATTTCCAAAAAATGTGGAATAAAAATCCCCACCAGAAGTCATTTATATTTGATATATACTATACCCTGTACTACATCATGTTACAGCCTCACTGAGCTTTGAGCCTCTACTTTATTATTTCAACTATGACAAGTTAGAATGATTTTTGATGAGCCAGAAATTTTAATAGGATGTACTAATTTTTATTGACTAATATTTCTATCATCAACAGATCTTGCTGGTTTGTTTGGGAAAATGTTTTTCTTCACATGGCCCTTTTGTGCATGAATTTTACTGTTACTTCATATTTATTTCAGGTGTGTTCTACACCAGCTGACATGACTGAAGATTTTGTTCCACTTACCAATGCTGCCAACCATAAGCCAAAAACAAGGTAAGATTATAATCAGATCATTTGTATTTCTTAAAAAATAAACTTATTATGGCGCATCACAGACATGCAGGTTGTTTGGAAAGTCTATATGTATTCATGTATAAATTTTTGCACTATATAAATGGACTTTTATTTGTATCTTAGTCTGGCATATTTTTCTGTTAGAAAGTTTTCAATAGGTGATTATGTTTGCTTATTTTTGTTGCAGGATTGTTGCTATTCCAATATCATATCGCTGTGAAAAAGACATATCAGGAGCAGATAATCCATTCTTATTTGCTCATCCATCACTGTTAAATCTACCTAGTAATCTGTCTGGAGTTCATATCTACTCATACATACAACACATCAGACCTGACCTCAGTAACTTCAGAATTTTGCTCACTGATGGAACGGTATATGACTTATTGTTTTTATGTAGGGGAAAAAGATTAAAAAATTATGCGAATTTAAGACTATGTGAAAATGTCTTTTTTAGTCTTTGTGCCAAAATTCATGATAGGAAGATAAAATGATACAGCAGTATTGAAATTCTTGAAGAAAAGTATTATGCATTTCTTGAAAGGGTTAGTTTTTCTGAGAATATGAATTAGTATCAAAATGAAGATGGCCAATTTGTAAGATTTCTATCCTAATATATCTGCTTAATTATTGTGAAAATCGGAGTGTCCTTTTTAAATATAAGCTTTGACTTTCATGTACTGATGGTCTTGTTATGTTTCAGTAACGTTTTAATGCTGTATGTAGTGGACCCTTGGTACTGCATTGTTAATTTTTATCTTAATTATTGCATTGTATTTCAGGGTCTAAAATGTTCTCGATGTTTGTACATGGAACACTGTAATGGCTGTGAAATACCGATAGATGGAGAAGCCATTCTGCGCCCAGGTGATCATCTTACCGTGTGTGTACAATACCTGAAGGAGGAAGAGTTAGGGAATTATCAACAAGTGTTTAATCATAAATCCATGGAGCAACTAAGATGTAGTGAACCTGTTACACTTCTAGACTGTTTCAGTGCTTTCACTATGAGGCAAGTTCTCTTTGTTAATATTCACATTGCTTATGAGGGCAAAAATCCCTGAAATACCTGGTATCTGCAAAATCCCAAAAAATATTGGGTAGGTAGGTCTTCAGAACTTTTTCAAATGATTTTTGCTTTTAGTTGGAGATATAATTTATCTGAAAATGAAAATATTGGCAAGAGAAAATATTTACCAAGACCAAATTAAGTCTTGTGTTGGCAAAAAAACAGGGTCTGATGCACATACTAGGTGAGTAAAAAGGTGTTCCACTAAATATTTTCTTCTATATGTTACATTAAAAATTAATAATTAAGTGAAGAACTTACATGTAAACGCTTCTGCTTCACAGTATTCTCTTAGGGAAATGAACTAATTAAATATAATTTCTAATTGTTTCCTTGCTTTGTTGATTGTATTAAGAGTTAAAAATTAATGTTGAAGTCAGTAGTAAGTGTTGATCTTGTGTAGTAAAGGCACACTTCCCGAAAGTTGCCGGACTGTCGGATATGTCAGGCAAATTTTGAGCAGGTCCAATAACTTTTTGGCGTGTACTGGACCTGATGTCCGGCAGTTGAGCACGATTTACAGCAATTATCACTTATTTATAATATATTCGATCAGACAGATTTTCATTTGGTCAGACAGAAATTCTAACTTGTCTGACCAAATCAGGCAGGCAGTTTCAAAAAGCCTGTATATGTTATCTGTGTATTTTTGTACTTAATGGTGTTTGTGTTTATTATAGTGAGGAGCTAGATGATCATAATCCATGGTTTTGTCCACATTGTAAGGAGAATCAGCGTGCTAAAAAAACAATGACAGTATGGCAGTATCCTGATACACTGATCATACAACTTAAAAGGTAGATTTTTAATCAATAAAGACTTCAGGTTTAATAGATATTATGAGATATTTATTTACTATTGTACTCTAAACCATTTTAAAAACACACTGGAATTTAATGTCCTACCAACAAGCAGGGTCATTTAGGAACTTTTCCAGCTTTAACGTAGGAGGAAGGCCCCTAGGTGTAAACTTGGGTAGGGTCATAGGCCTTCCATTAGCTAGCTAGACAGCTTTCTCCCATGTGAAATTTATCTGATCCAGGATGGGATTCAAACTCAGTAGTGAGGGGCTAGTGTTGTAAGCATAATTGTTACCAATTAGTGTCTGGTTATGTATAAAAAAAGTATTATTGCACATTGATAAAAAATATTCCATTAAGCATCAAGTAAAATAGTTGATAAAACCAATACTTTAATAGATATATCTTGAATAAGTTTTGCTGTCTACTGACCCTATATTTTGTGTTTGTTTTTCAGATTTGTATTTCATGAACTTACAAGTACAAAAGTAGACAACAAAGTGATGTTTCCTCTTGACAATCTAGATCTCAATGATTTTATCTCGGGACCAAAGACGAAAAACCTCATGTATAATCTATACAGTCTTGTCTGTCATTTCGGTGGTAAGTTAATTACTATTTAAGTGGTTCTGTGATTTTGATATTGGGATAAAATCTTCCACTGTTGTTATTGTATGTACATTCTGTTTGTATGTCTTTTAAGCACATTCTCTTCACTTTTCTCTTTCAAAGTTATTTGTAAACCATTATATCCTAATTTAAACAATTAACACCAAAAGGTTTAATTGGTTAAATTATTATTTGAAAACCAGCATAATATCACATGTTATATATTTTAATATTGAATTTCTGGTAATACCTGTGATCTGCTAAAATCTGAAGAATTCTTGATTTAGTACAAATTACAAAGAATCTAGATTATTAATTGTATTTAATCAGCATTTCTAATTGACTTGTCACTTCAAACACAACAATTCCTTAATATTTATAGAGGCTGTAGCCCCTATACTCTATTTGTAGGATTTCATATCAGGTTTGTGACTGGATCTATTTTTTTACCAATTTTAGGAGCTAATTCTGGGCATTACACTGCCTATGCTAAACACCCAATAAATGGAAAATGGCATTATTATAATGATGAATCTGTGACGGAGAAAATCCCGGATGATGATGAGTACACGAGTACCTATGTACTCTTCTATCAAAGAAAAGGTATAATTTATGATGACAATGTAGTTTAATTACTATTTATTTAATATTTCAGTTCCAAGAATAATTTATTAGTGTACTAATGTTAGAATTATTAAAATGTTTTGTAAATATAAAGCAGGTTCAGCATTTTGTTTATATGATTTATCACTTGCTCTACACTTACTTTGTAATAGGTTTGCTACTACAAAAATAGCAGTATTTTATGTTAAACAAGATCTGAAATGAATGTAATAATACAAAATTTGGATTATCTTAGAAATTGGAATTTACTGTAGAAATTAAGATGTTCAAAGGACTAAAAAACAGAAATTTGAATAACCAAAGGGGATGTAATTATCATACAAAAATTGTGATAATTGAAGATAGTAAAAGACATGTTTTTAATCTGTTTTCTATCCAGGTACTGATAAGGCTTTGCAGATCCCTGATGATCTTGACCTTTCGTATGAACTTGATAGTACACAGCATGTTTCTATGAGTGGAGTTTCAAATGCCACTTACAGACCCCTTGATGAAGAGCTTACAATCAAATTAGATGCAGTGCCATCGACTTCCTGTAGTCAGGTGGCGCCATCTTCCGGATCATGTGACTTGACACAGTCAAAGGAAGTGAATGAAACTGACCAATCAGAAGACAAAGGGATTGTTGACTCACAGTTTGTTAGAGCTGAACTCGCTGAGGCTGACAGTACTGGTCCAACTTATGAGTTTTATTCATAAGAGACCAATCAAAGCTGACCCTAGTTTGTGATGAAATGACTTTATTTTGTTGAGCATGAATTTTTAAAATGACTTTCGAAGAGTGTGTTAGGAGACTGTAGGATATTACTGATAAATGGAGAAATTTTGATGTTCGTTATTGAGTGATATAACTGAATTTTTTTTTACAGTTGGGTTTTAAAGATAACTTACTCCACCATACCTCATAACAGTGTCAGACTACAACAGTATTTCTGTACTTTTTGCGGTGTTGTGAACAAGAAATTGGATATATTTTTGTTGTGTTATAGGCAATATATTTGTTTTATTTATCATTATTTTGGAATGTTTATGCATGATTTTCATTAATCACCCAACAGAAGGATATTGGCTTAATTGAAGCTACTGAATATTAATTATAGCAAACATTAAATGAACGCATATTCATTTAGCATGAAATTCAAGATTATCATTATACTTAAATGTACATGCATGATATTCATTAGTGACTAACAAAGAGAAATTGACTTAAATGAAGCTTATGAATATTGATTATACAAACATTAAGTGAAGGAATATTCATTATGCACAAAATTCATGAATATTTATATGTAGAATTAGATATAAGATGCATAAATATTATGGTCAAGTAATTTACCTTTTTAATTTTCTTTAAATTATTTATTATCATTGTTGTAAGGTATTCATATTTAAAATGTGTGTATGATGTTTCTGTATCCATATTTTATAACTGATAAATTTCATAATTTTTCTTATTATTGAAAAAAATGCGTCATGATTGTGCGCCAGACAAGTTGTTTCTGCTCCGAATTTGTAAAATCAGCGCATTTGGCAAGGTCGGTGCTTGCCAGAGTGGGCCCCTGCTGTATATTTCAGTCCTTGTTGAAATGTGTTCTTCCTAACAGAATGAGATTTATGCCTCAACATGTTTCCCCTCTGCCTAATAATTTTCATCCTGCTTCATGAAGATTGGTCTTGTTTCATAGAAAAACCTTATGTCAGTTGTTGTAGCTTAAAGCTTCAGAATGCTCTAACATTAAGAATAGTTTTTTTATGAAAAAATATGGAAAATAAAATTTTATATGCAGAAGTATAGGGAAGTGGTATCATTTTGTAGGGATCCGGTTTTCCCTATTTCCATGAGTAAAAAAAAGCAAAGAACCAAAATTTAATGACAACTGAAAATGAATATATACTATGGTAGATTTGCAAAAATTAGATTTTGAAATTTTTTATTTTGATTCAAATTGTGAACTTTTGCTGTATGCAAAATAATGAGATGTCAGTCATTTACAGAGTATGTTGTACCCAAAATTTAGTTTGGCAGTAACAATGGATTCATATATTTCTATGAACAGTACTGCATTCCTTGTTTTCTTGTTATCAATAAATAATTGTGAGTTTTTGGTTACAAAAAATGGTTAAAAAGATGTGTTCATATTATTGATTGTATACTCTAAGTTTGTATTTTTTATTTGCATATAGAGAGATATAAGGCCTCCGTGGATGAGTGGGTATGATCTCTGACAGTAATCATTACCCTCTCACTGCTATGGGTTTGAATATCTCCTGGACTAGAATAATTTCACATGTAAAGGGTCTTTCTCCACCACTAAAGCTTAAAATGATGCCAAATGAGTTTGGCTGTTTGTGCAACTTTAAACCCTAGTGACAAAAAATTTGGGAGATACCAACTTGTTGCACACAGTATACCAGGTCCTCGGATGTATATAAGTAAGTCAGTTGTCACAGTTGCAATAATCCTTGACATAATATTTTCAGGTCTGTAATATGTATTTAAATGTTTAAATACAATTGTCTTTCATATTTTCATTTAAATGAGTTAAGTGTACATGGATATGTGAGATTGTGTGAGTCGAACTCCTTTTATTATGTAAGTTAAGCTCTGAGAGCTCCTATTGTGTGATAATTTTTGTTCTAATGATGTAGTTTTGTCCTGACATTGCCTCGAATTTATTTATTTTATTATTGTTTAATGTGTTTGACTGTTTTTAATGGATAGTTTGTTTGAAACTTGTTGGTTCCTTGCATACTGTTCATTTAGTGGAAGAAATGATTTTTTACATTGTTCATTTATGATGTATTTTGTGATTTGTTGATCAGATGGAATAATAAAATTGGTTGGTCAAGTTACATGATCAGTATACCTTAATCACTTGTATATCCAAAATCAGGTACGTCTTGTACATAGGTGTAGAACTTGATCTAATTTTTCCATGCCTAAAAAGAGACCAAATCGGGACAAACTGAATTTATTTATGGGAGATGATATATAGAAACGACCTAGGGAA
This sequence comes from Lutraria rhynchaena, assembly GCA_008271625.1. Taxonomy (NCBI): domain Eukaryota; kingdom Metazoa; phylum Mollusca; class Bivalvia; order Venerida; family Mactridae; genus Lutraria; species Lutraria rhynchaena. Next base: position 1,500,870 of record VIBL01000004.1, on the reverse strand, counting down.
GTAAGTTTTTAATGATGTTTATCTACTGTTACCATTCCTTACTTTTCCTGGATTTCATGGAGTCTTGACATCTGTGCAAGTTTGAAAATCAACAACAAATGATTGCTGATAATACCGCTTATTACAAGAGCCTTGGGATGTTGAGAAGTTTGAGTACATGTTGGCATGTTGAGAAATTAAGTGAAGTTTAACTACTTATGTCGTTTTCCTAATACTTACATAAGAAAACAAAACAGCACAGATTTTTTTTGTCTGTTTTTGCTGGAAAAAAATATTCTTGTTTTTTTTGGGGGGGCATTTCCACCGATTTTTTACCTGCATCTTATACACAGGTGTAAATTTTACATGAGTGATGGTAATGTGGTCAGTATGGTGCTAGATGTCTTTTATTCGGAATTGTTGACCAATTAATGGTGCATAATTCAAGCTAAAATGAAAATGACTTGTTAAGTAATTTAAAGAATTATCAAAATTATTTGTTGCAGTTACCCATGCAATTTCGTTATCATGGTTGATTTTTGTTCATATTGTTATGAAGAATTCTGTGAGAAAACTGTGTTTGATGGGATACTGTGAAGTCATACAAGCACCATAGTATTATACTTTAATACCTTATCTCTTTCGCTGCTAATGTTGCTGCTCGGCGACTTGATGCTGAGTGCCAATGTCGCCTTTTAGTGACCAGTACAGGTCTAGACTTTAGAGAAGTCTACAAACTTTAGTGAAGTCTGTGGATCTCAGGCTCCTGTGTTCAAACCATAGGTGTGACACATGATTTCTGTGACAATTTGGTTGGAGACATAGCTTTATCCGCCAATAATTCAAACAATTCATACGGAGAAGTTTGCAGTTACTTGTGGAGGACAGGGTGAGCACCATTAAGAATACTTGGCACTGAGAAATACATCTTAATCAGAAATTTGGCAGCGAAAGAGTTAAAAGCTTGTTGATTTTTTTCATTGACTTGGATCAATTCCTTGTGCCTCAAAATGTTTGAATCTTAAATAAGATTGTGTATCAGAACATGTGGTCATTGTTGGGCTTTTTTGAATAGTAAACATGACATGGTAGATTGTACTGCTGTCTTAAAAGTAGTTTAATGCTCTTACTTTTTTATTAACACTTAAATTTTGTATACATGTTTTAATTTCTTCATCGATAAACAATGTTGTGTATAGATATTTTGTTATATAATTGACTGCAATGGTACTTCAAAATAAGCTTATAAGCTAGGAAGTATAAAATACAAGATATAATCTGATTGGTCAGTTTTCTTATAAGGCACTTGCTGAATCCAAATGTTATCTATGTTTTGTCTATCAAGTTTTTCATCATCAAAATTTTAGAATTGTATAGTGATCTGATGAAAATGAATCATATGTTATTCATGACAACTGAACAAGTCCTGTTCTACATATATACAATTTAGAAATAAATGATTGATACAAATCTAATTAAAGTCTTAGTGTTTTGTGTCTGTGTGTATTAATAGCTTTTTCAACAGCTGCAAAAGTATTCCAATATCCTTTGCTATATAGCCATTGTTTCATTTGGATAAACTTTAAAAGATTGAAAAACTTTGAATGTACATTAAACTTTAAAACAAAACCTTGAGACAATATAGCACAAATTAAACTTTGGATCACAAGTCACAATTCTTTGTTCAATTTTTTATTTACATTAAGTTTATTTTTCAATTATACATAATTTTTATCATTTCCATGAAGAATTATTTTTCATGGAAATGTGTACAAATCATTTAAATTATATTTACTTTGTACAAAAATGTACAGTAAAACGCAGATATAGTGCACTCTGGTAATAAAGAATTTCTTTTTCCCTGAACAGGCCTATTTTAGTTTCATTGTCATGGACAAGTAAAGTATGGACATAATGAAGTAATCATTCGGGTCCCTAGGAATTCACTATAACAAAGTTCTACTGTGATTTATAATTTAGGCCTTAAAAGCATAGAAGATGACACAAAATGTTCATATGATGCGCATGTACAATTATCTATTGAGTCACATCAAGATTTGGAAATCCCAATCATAGAAATTAGGTCAACAAGGATAGTAAGCCCAATGTAAGGATATGATAACGCTTCATTTACGGGCTTCCATCTTTTTTCTGACCATTTCTCGAAGTTGTGATAAAATCTTAGTCTCTCTCTTTGCTCTCTCCTCATGATTAAATGTGGCTAATGCACGCTTCTCATCGGCACTGTAGATTTGGTTTTCCTTACGGAGACGTACAGCTTCCATACGACGATGTCTGTAAATAGATAACAGAAAAGATAATACGTACACAATGATGTATGCGTGAGACATATTGATGAAATATTGTTCATTGAAACAAAAGGAATAGAAACAGAAGAAAAGTTCCAAAATATAAAGCAAAGTATAATACACACAACAAGCATATTCTGTAAAACTACAGCTGTAGACTTTATGCGAAACAGAATGTATTGCAAATTAAATAAACTTCACAGCCACATTTTAACGTCAAAAATGAACTTTGAGAGTAATTATTGTTGTTATAATTATCTATACTAAGTTGAGGTTTATATCTGGCAAAACCACTCAACTGATGAAATTGTACACATAAAAACAAGTTAAATGGCCATACTTCACACAATACATTTGGAATAATGTACATTCATAACACATAGATATATCATATTACACTTCACATAATGATCCTTTCATTATTTACCAATAAATAAAAACAATACATTTCTAGTGTGATATATTCATAGAAAACATGTGGATCATTATCATTCAGGTATAGTTAACCTTTTGATGACTTCTGAAAATGATTTATCTCATTAATGTATGTATTTATATGTGATTTTTTGGAGTTAAATGGGGTTAAAAGTTTTTATAGGTGACAAGTTGACCAGTTTTCCTGGATACCTTACTAATAATTGCTCACCACAAGATACTGCCAACTTCGCTACATGAAAGATAAGCAGTGGAGAACAGGCTTCATCATATATACTGAGCATAAAAATTAATTATGGTCATACAATATATTTTTAGAGCCAAACAATAATACTTCATTATAACATATACATATATAACCCAAAGAGTATATTGTGTATTTAAACTGCTGGGGTATTTTTTATATCCAAATACCCATTTCGTTTATTAATTCTACATCATCAATGCACAGGCAGTTGTAACATACCTGTTAATTTTAGGTCAAACTTGATTTTTTAAATAAAATTTATCACAATGCACCATAAGAACATCTATTGTAAAGTTTGACTAAACTTACATTAAGAAATAAATTAATTTCTCTACTTTTCATGGTTATAAGCAATTTTAACAATTCAAATTGACTGAATACATAAACATGTACTTAATAGACACTACTGATTTAAAATGATAACCTAACTTTCAGATATGGTAAACTGAGACAATATGGGTTCTGTTGTCTCCGCAAGGGCAGCTGATGAACGTGAAGCCCGAAAACAGGAGATAAGAAAAGAAAAGCGCGAAAAGCGTCGAAGAAGACGATTTAAGAAACAGCAATCACAAAAATATGATGGTCTACAATATGATGAAACAGGGGCTCTATTTTATGTAAATGAAAAGGGTGAAAAAACATACATAGATGATTATGGTAATGAATATTATTTGAATGTGTCTGAACAGCCATACTACTTGGATGAGAAAGGTAAAATATTCTATCTGGATGAAAACAGAGAACCATTTTACCTAGAGGAGGATGGGACAAAATATTTCTTGGATACATTTGGAGCAAAATATTATTTTGATGAAAATGGTGAACCTTACTTAGTTGACGATGATAGTAATTATGACAATGCTAATGATGAAGATAAAGTTATCAGTGATGCACAGCCAGACTTAAACGATTCAGAAGATGGTACCATACTTGATGAAGAAGAGTTAAAACTCCGGTCCCCAGTCACACCAAAAAGTTCAAACACTGAGAACAGAAGTTTTAGTCTTAGCAGAAGAAATTATAGAAATTACTCTGGTAGAGAATCAGGCAGATATAGATCAAAGACAAACAACTCTGATTGTAAGCGAAGTGTAGACACAATTAATCATCACAACAACGATTCAGCCAGTCGCTGTGATGACAATCTAACCTTTGATGGTACATTATCTTCATTTTCAACTCTATCATTCATGAGATCAGAATATGAAATGGTCCTCCCTAAAACACCAGATTATGTTAAAGACACAAGTAAAGAATCTGAGACACAGGTAACAGCCCAGGCTGAAGCAGAACAAAAGGTACTCAATAAACTTCTACAAAAAGAGAAAGAAAAACGAAATTTGCCACCAGGTAAATCATTCCGTAAGGTTGGAAGTTTCGATATAAAGATTAAGACTGATACTAAAGACTGTAACATTGTTGATTTAGTGTTTCTATCTACTGGTAATGTAATCTTAGCTGATAGTAGCAACTCTAAATTAAAACAATTCAATGAAAACTTGGAATATGTGAACTGTCTAGAAAGTGAAGAGAAACCTTACGGTGTATGTGCAGGAACAGATGATGTCATTCATGCAACATTTCAAAGTAGAATATATGATTGCATCAAAGTACTGAAGGTTACAAGTAGTGAGATAAAGGTCCACAAAACCATAAGAATAACATCTGGATCCCCGTATGGAATAGCGAGGAGCCATAAAGGTCTGGCTGTGATCATGTTAAAAAAACAGGGTTGGCAAATTCATTTGATGACCTTGCAAGGTCACATCACAAGAGAAGTTAACTTGAACAATGAAGACATTGAACCTTTGATGAGTCCATATTTCATAGAGGTGACTAAAAATTTGCAAATAATTGTCTCAGACAGGGGCAATAACTCCATATATAGCTTTGACACCAATGGTGAAGTTCTCTCAGAATATAAACAGCTACGTGAACCACTTGGTGTATGCAGTGATAAAAAAGGCTCAATTTTTGCGGTAAGCCCGGGAGTGGTACATCAAATCTCTGATTCAGGGGAGAGAATCAAAGCATTAATGAGAAGGGAGACAATTGGATTTTCTCCCATTAGTGTTGGCTATGATCCTGAAGATAATCTTTTAGTGTTGGCAGGGAAATCAAACAACATAATGGCTTTTGAGATGACTAACTAATCATTTGAAACCCTATATACCTATTTCAAATCACATCGCTTATAAAAACTGATGTACATATTATATTTCTACCATTTTTTTTTATCCATAAGTTTGTCATTTGAAATTAGTCTCTTCACAAGCATAAGTTCAGGAGAATAAAATGGCTTTATCTAATTTGTCATCATATCATGCAGCAGATTTTTAGAGAAGTTTTAACGTGCTAGATATACATGCACATAATAACAAAGAATTTTTTTCCATCATAGCAAAACAATGATACTTTATTCATAAATCAACTGCCTCATAAGAAAACAAAAATAACTAAACACTTATCACAATTCTATTTTTGAGTCCAATTCATCCATACACGTATAATTGAATAGCAGTTGCTAGCACAATATAAATAAACTTGCAATTAAAGAAATTAAACAATACACCAGTGAACAAGCATATCTTTAAGCTCTGGTAACTTTCAATTGACAGTCACTGTTTTAATTCAATACATTTTAAACCCAATTATACAGTTGTAATATGACACCAATCAAAGTCAGAAACAATGTTAATAAATTGGAGTACAGGTTAGTTTAATTTAAAACTAAACCTTGCCAATAAAATACTTTTAACTAGAAACTTACACCAACTATTTTTTTATCAGAGATTACAAAGCAGACATTGTGATTTGGTGAAACAATTATTATAGAGGTAGAAAAAAAAATATTACAATGCTTATGGAATACAGAATAGTGTTGAATATCGGATTTTATAAGTTAATTCGTTCATAAGAAATCTGACTTCCATTTCATCTGAACTGAATTATGGCATGTTTATGTGACATCATGTGATGCGCTGTTAATCAGACTGTGTAACAAGAACTGATAAGTATTCATTCTACCTAAGCCTCATCTTTAACCATAAATATGGGAGGCTGCTGCAGTCATAAGGCAAAGAAGACAGTCAAATGGCAAGAGGTTGAAGAGGAACTAGATGTGAACAGATTTGTGAATCGAGAATGGAGACCAAAAGTGGTTAAGACAAAAAAACGACATGCCATACCACAGGGTGCCTTTGGAATAAAAATATTGGATGATGAACATGACTGCAATGTTACTGGGGCCGCATTCTTGCCTAATGGATATGTATTTCTGGTGGATCAGGCAAACAAAAAGTTGAAAGTCTTTGACAAGAAGTACAAATTTGTCAGCAGTGCTCAAATGCCATCAAATCCATTGGCAGTCTGCAGTATTCCGCAACAATTGTATGCCTATGTGACATTTCCAGCATCCAGTCGTATAAGACAAATTGAGGTACTTAAAGATGACATGATAAGAACGGATACCATACAAACAATAAGTAAATGCACAGCAATCACCAGCAATAAATTTGGTGGATTGGCTGTCTCAGTCAACATTATAGGAAACCAGTGGCAGATACATTTAATGAACTCGAGCGGAAAAATTCAAAAGCGCATTCTAGGGGAGAATCTTTTCCTCAACCCAGAGCACCTTGCAATAACGAATGACCTGAATCTTATAGTCTCAGATCGAGGAAACAACACAGTGTTCCATATCACACCAGATGGATATGTAATATTTGCATACAAGGAAATAAAGGGTCCACTGGATTGTTTCGTAGATAAAATAGGGTATATTTACGTGGCTGGGCCCGAGAGAATACATCAATTAAACGAACATGGGGACAGAGTTCAGTATTTGGTATCCAAGGCAGACATCGGGTTTGCACCTATGTCGTTAGCTTACAGGGAGACAGATGATACGGTACTAGTGGCTGGGAGATCTGATAAAGTGAAATTGTATAGTTTGAAAAGTTAACAGTTAAAGTATAATCATTTCTAGACTTCAGAATTTAACTTTTAATGCCAGAAAATAGACCAGAAAATGTTTAACATTCCCTAATGTGGGATTAACAGACTAGTGCAGACTGTGTAATAAGATAACAAAATAATCATGTTTCGTGCAAAGATTATCACAGTCAACTGACACAGGGCTAACAAAAAATAAACTTGGATCTGTGAATAACATAACATGTATGTGTGATTCATGGAAGCTTATAAATAAAACCTTGTGTCTGTAACAAAAAAACATTTCATGAATAAAAGCACTCAAAGATCATTCATCTATACTTTAGACTTCACAGAAATCAAAATTAAACAGATAAAAAAGAACAAAAATAATTCATATTTCATAAACACATATGTTACGCACATTCTATTTCATCATTCTAAGTTTAATTTATCTTATTCTACGGAATAATTTACCAAATACCCTTCGTTATAAAATTTCTGAACTGGGTAAAACTTGTTCATCATCATCATTTATATTTTAACCAACATTGGTTAACAATCATCATTTTATACTTTAAACAACATTGGTTAATAATCACCATTTTATACTTTAACCAACGTTGGTTAACGATCATCATTTTATAATCAACCGACAGTCATTGGGTTCACAAACACTATTGTAAGAAACCACTGAATTTATTCCTATACATAAAACAATACTTAAGTTTCTCCTAATTACAAGCATGTGAGGCAGATAAATGACTACAGATGAATTACCTTCGACAAAAATTTCAAAAAGAAATATGCTTCTAAAACCTACACAACTTTTCTATATAGCCTAGCCCTCTACTAAAAAAGCTACACAGGAAGGCAATAGAAGAAGAGAATATATTAGTACCAAGTTCATTCATAATGGTTGTTAATTTTGTGTGCTAGCAACAAAGCTTACTTGTACAATCTATTCATACCTGCTTCCACTCATTACAAAACCAACATCTTCATAAGCAGTGATTTCTTCAGGTAACAAACCAATTTCACCACGACGTGGAATTCTCTTGCCTTCAGCAATGTAGGCTGCCATTGCGGCACCTTCACCAGGTAACAATGCCTTGCCAAAACTGAAAATAGAAAGAAATCATGAAACATTTTACATCTTTAAGTGACTGAAATAAAACTAATTATCATGACTACATGATTCAAGTCTTTATAACAAAAATTCTGGCATTATCAATCAATTCCTTTCATGTTTATATATACTGTGGTATCATTCATTTTGCTGGCCTGAAATTGTGTTATAAAAGACTTGTTCACAAAGTTTTACAAAACACCTTAAATATCATGAGAACATATGGATGTTAGCACAGCCACAAATTGATCTTTGTGCAAAATACAAGAAAATCTGTCCTGCATGAATAATAATGATACTACAGAATTGTAATTCTATCAACAGCCATTATTATCATATTAACATACGCATTGGTTTTTGTTCAAACTTCAAAGGTACTAATAATAAATAAAAGTTCAATTAATTACCATTACCAAGGGTCTGATTGCAAAAACACTTTCAGGAGAGTAAAATACCTTACATATCAAGCAAAAACAATTACTGAGCAGATCTAGACCGGATCTGAACACTTTTGTGTAAAATATATTGAGCCTGAAAAGGAGCAATCCTCTGAAAGAAAGAAAATCCCATCCCTGCTTATCACTGGACTTATTTTACTTATACACAAGTATAGTAAAACCTCTTGTCTTCTGCTGGGACCCAAAATCTGTGGTCTTAAATTCAAGTTGAATTTTTGGGGAGTTATTGGAAACTGATCCTAAAATAAGTGGTTCTTAAAACAAGGTGGTTGTAATATAGAGATGGTCGCTACTTGAGGTTTTACTGTACATAAAAATATTAAAATGATGCTGCAGTTATAACTGCTTTATGTGTAATTGTCAGTGTACAACTTTTATACGTATTACTCATGATGGGTGAGGGGTTTAAATCTTGTGAGTACCAGATATACTGTACACATACACCGACCAATAGAGTTCAACATTTTCAGAAAAGATTAACTGCACACTACTTCCATACTTACTCTTTTTGGGACAGTCCTGCAGCTGTTGGTGCAAATGGCTTTGGTCCAAAATCATCATCATCGTCATCATCCTTATCAGCTGACATTTCAGCAACTTGGCCTAAAAATGTTGTTATAGTGTTAATCAGCTTCTAATCGAAATACTGATTTTTTTCTTGCATCTTTTTATGATTGTGTGTGTTATGACATCAGTAAACATCAAATAAATCAGCATTATTAACAGACAAGTTCAAATCTTTTAGGGTCTTTAACAATATTCAAAATGAATAAATACATCATCTCTGATTGATTAAATTGTCATAATTCATAAAAAAATCCATTACCAATTCTAATACTAAATGCATGAGTGAAAGTTGAAAATTTTGAAAAAAAAAACACAAAAATAAGCTCAGTGTCATGGAAACAATAATAACCAGTCTGGTCCACCAGACCTGTGAAAAAATAGAAATTCTGGAACAAGTTGGAAACTTTCACCCATTTGACATTCATTGATGAAAAAAAGAAAAGCTAACAATCAAATTTCTAAGTGAATAAACATTGTTCTCTCCACATACCTTTTGACACTTCCACCCACTGTTCTTCATCATTACTCTCCTCTTCATCATCGGAATCGCTGCTTTCTGTCTCAGATTTCTTTTTCCTCTTCCGAGATTTCTTAGATTTATGCTTAGATTTTTTACTGAAAAATATCATGACACTAATTTTACTGACGGTACCAAAAAATCTTTAACACAATTATATTTAAGCAATATTCAATCTGAATTTTGTAAAGAACCAGCCCAAACCATAAGTGGTCTTATAAAAAGAAATTCACTGGCCCAAGGCCTTGGGCTAGTTTGACACCACACATACCACTATACAAATCATATCGCAAGTTGATACAATACACTGATAAGAGATAATTACATTTCAACTTTCTACTCATCCCACAATTTTCCCAATACAAAACAAAAAAAAAAGCATCTTATACTATTGATCTTTTAAAACCACAACATAATAGGTCATGAAGTTCTATTCAATTACGATCATAAATTCAAGAACATTACTGTCATTCTAAATACATAACAAGGTCCAAGAAGAGGATAACAAGGCAAAAGATACGAGATCAGGGAAGGTTGCTGAGTGTGTTTTTAAACAGAGGTAAATATAACATTGATCATAATTTGTAATCTTCCAAATCATTAATTTGCTTTCCTCAAAGTAGTAATGATCAGAAATGAAGGAAGTCTTAATTAATTTACTGACATACATGAAAATATTCTAAATATAGAAACTATTCCAACTCACCTTTTTTTACTGTGTTTCTTGTGTTTCTTCTTTTTCTTAGATTTCTTTTTTTTCTTCTTTCTTTCTTCTACAGAAAACAAGAACATATGTCACTTACACATTTTTTAATATTAATCAGTGCTTAATTATTCCAGACTATGTCTTACTTCGGAGAGGATACACATAGTCTGTAAAAGGCATTATATGTCTCTAAGACATCAAATGAAAAATGAGAATCAAAATATCACATATATGAATAACAAAAGAGTCATTATATAAAGAAATTTCATGTTTAGGTTTTACTGGTAAAGATCACATAGAAAATATTAAATGAAATAAATCAAGAGTTTGGTGTGTATTTAAGTAAATTGAGATGTCGACAAACAGTAAAAATTGTAACACATCAGTATATTCATTCATTTATTTTGTTGGCATCTTTGAGTTAATCAATAGTACATTGTAATTCAATTCTGTGCAGCAATAAGTTCACTTAATGATCTATCATTAACCTGAAACTGGATAATTCTACTCCAGATATCAATAGACTAAGCTGATCAGGGCACCATGTATCATTTTTTACTTAATAAGATGTAAATTAAGATGAGATGCTAAGCTACAACAAAACTAATGAAAACTTGATGTCATACCTTCTGATTCTGAATCTGATACATCTTCACTGTCAGAGTCTTCTGAACTACAACAATTCCAAACAAAGAGAACAATAAAGTTAAAAAATTAATAATTCATCATATGTAATATTCATACGGTTTCCTTAATGAAACGTTAAAAAACAAAACTTCCCAAATGTCTAATCTAAAGCAGGTGGCCAATAAATGAGTAGTTTAACCAGAACAAACAAAATTTAATAATATTGATTTAATCATGACCAATTTAACAGTTACAGTTTCACAGCTGTCATAGCCAGAGTACATAAAACTCAATATTCAAGAAGATAAACAAGTAATATTAAATCATTAATTCTATAGTACATGAAAAGAAATTTTTCACTTACTCAGAGTGCTTTGGGGATGGTGATCTGGCCCATACTTCAGGAGCACCTAGCATTCCAATTCTCTCTCTGTCTGTTCGACGTCTGAAACAAATTGCAGAAAAAAAAAGTTTAAAAATTTCGAAAGTTTATTTAGAAGACAATCACTGATTACATATTTTTAGACTGGTACACTACTCTGGCAGTATTTTTATACAAAGTGACTTTTTCAAAATTTTGTCCAACATGTCACAAAAATTCCCAATTCTGGGGGTCGGATAATGTTCCCAAAATGCTTAGATAAATCCCTGAAACTTTAAAAAAGATATCCATACCTTTCAAAGAATTCTCCTTGACCATTATGCTGAGCACCATTTGTTCTAGGCTGTCTCCATATTGTACTTTGTTTATGAGTTGGGGAGTGAGACTTTTGATACATGGGGGAGCGACTTCTTGAATGCAATCTTTTAGTTTGTGGTGACCTTGATCTTCTTCTAGGTGACCTTGAGCTTTGCCTCTGGTGCCTATCATATCTTTTTCTGTGATCCGGTGACCGCGACCTTGACTTTTCTACGTATTTTTTACTTCTGTTATAGCTATTTGTCTTTGACTTTTTATATGATCTGCTGTCAGTGTCAGAATCTGAATCATCAGATTGACTTTCAGAGGACTGCCTATAGTTTTTCGGTCTTGCTGAATGTGACTGAGAGCTTGAATAATGTTTCTTAGATTTCTTATATTGGGGGGATGGAGATCGTGAACTTGAATACCTCTTTTTTGACTTTTTGTACTTAGGCGATGGAGATCGTTTTCTGGATTGTTTGTAACTTGGCAATGGTGACCGTGATCTTGAATATCTTTGTCTAGATTTCTTACGTGGGTTGCTAACAGGAGAGTCATCGCTATCATAACTGGAACTTGACATAATGAATAACCAAATGCTTCAATCCTTGTTATGGTCTAAAATAAAGAAGGAAACCAAGTAACTTATTCTAGTATAAATCAATTTATTGAATGAAAATATCATTTTGATCGCATCATTACCTACATTCAATAAATCTGCATTGCAAGCTTTCAGTCCTTTAAAATTTGATGATTTCTTGTTTAAGCTATCAATGCTTTATAGTAAATTGGGAGCCAGAAAAACCCAAGGTCCCAACACAGGATATCTAGCACTGTAGGCAGACACACAAACATGTTGCTAAAAAGTTACCCTAACAGCAAAACTGTTGGAAATGGCCCATATTCCTACAATCACTACAGATGAAAGATTTGAGCCCTAGAGTTACACAGTCATGGCAACTATTTACATACTCGGTTCAATGCCAGCATCAGTCTAACAGGCAAGTTTTCCACATTGATCAGAATAATTTTTTCTGGATATACACTTAAATTGAATTTACTCTGCTTGTATAACTAAATGTTTGTACTTGACAATCTTTTATGCCTGTCACATTAATCATTAATGCATCTCTGATATTTTTCCAACCATATAACTATTAAAATACTTTCCAATGAACAAAGAAAATTTAAAATTCGAACTAATTATTAAATAACTCTATATTGAGTAGTTTGAGCTGAACGAGTACGAGTAAATAAGTAGAAAATTTGTTCACAAAATAAGTCTTGGTTCGTGACGGATCGCGAAATCCTATGATAAAATTTAACAATTCATTTGAAAAGTACTATGGGCTATTTTATACACTTTATAGGAAACCTGTAATATGCCTTTAACGGAAAGTAAGATGGTAATATATCTATTAAATATGGCATTAAGACAGAAACAAAATTACAGCTAAAATACGTACATAAAATCATCAAACTCTCTGAACGTTTGAATGTTTTCGTTCCCTGTCGGTGAAACGCTTTATCCACTTGACACATTGGTTATCTTTTAATAATTACTAAATTTTGGTATATAGGGTATGTTTATTTTTAACATAACGTAATGAGTCACGTGAATGCTTGTATTGGTATAATTAATCAAAACACCTACATGAAACGTCTTACAAAATTTTAATATACTATAGTATATGTACTGTGTATGATCCCACGTATAATGTAGTCCTCGATAGTATAGTGGTAAGTATCCCCGCCTGTCACGCGGGAGACCGGGGTTCGATTCCCCGTCGGGGAGCTCTTTTTTCCTTTTCTTATAGAAATGTAGTTACAATATAAATTTAATTTAAATGTAATAGTATATTTATTATTTGTTTCAGACATGGAATATATAAAACATACATTCCAGATAAAATAACTACATAACCTTGTATGCGACGTTTTGCACCAATGTTATTTAGTGGACGATATTAAAATAAATCTTTGTCAAAAAATGTTATTTTTGTCTAGAAAGTCCTATTTTATCTAAAGCATGGCTATGAAACTATACCCAAAAGAGCAACTAGGCTACAAACTCTGTTACTGCTGTCTGAAACATAAACCTGGGACCAATACCCATGTGTAAACATCCCTAAGTGAGAGTTACTTAGTTAGCAAGACAGTCACCTGGGTGTTCTTATGGACAATGATGGTCCCAACATATCCCCAGTAGTGATTTAATCTGCATTTTTGTATTCACAATATGGTTCCAACAAAATATGTCAGTAATTACGACATACATGTACATGTTTGAGTCGTATGTGGATGATTTCAGTGTCTGTAGTGGACTCTCCATGTGTTCCCTTACACGGAGTTTGGGTACCTTCCCCCAATTGCCCCTTTCACCGCCCTAGTCTAGAATAGATTACCACCCACATGTATTTTGTTTGTGGTAAATGTTGAAGCTCTTCTACGCATACAAACATATACAAATGGCATAAAAAGATTTGCGTTTTCATACTTCCATGGAATAATGGTACGTATTTATCATAAGTATTATTTTAGCTCGACTTAATGGATTTTAGACAAACATTCTTATTTGAAAATTTAGACATCATCCATTGATTTAGTCCACATCATGATGTCAACACTTAAATGATAATCAATACAAGCAAGCAACTAAAGCTGTGGTCAATATTTGATTACATTAACCTTGATCATTGTCATTTTCAAAGTCAGTGTCCAAAATTAATGATCACGTGACTATTTGCACGAGGTTTCTAAATATACTCAAACATGCTTCAGTTGTAGTAACATGCAAGCCCATTAGTTTTTGTAAGTATTTATTAATAAAACTTGCAGTAAATACAGATACATGTACTACCAAATGAGTGAATTCTGCATCAATGTACACTGTTAAAGAATCCACATCCAGACGGTGAACTTAGCACTGATAATTTACGGGTCCCCGTGAGGCAAAATAAAGCATTCATATAGTTTTGACGTGTTTGAGGCAGATATTTCCATTTATTTGTGGATTTCCGAGAATGCTGTATTTTGTTATATAACTACATGTAGTCGTAAGGCTCTAGACTCAATTGGATAAAAGATACTTATACTAGATTTTATTTGCGATAAACGAAAGAAATTAAACCAAGCACGTTGTTCTTTTTTTACCACAAACGTAGTCATTCCTTACATATAAATGACCCCGATAAATCCGGACCTTGTATTAATTTAAACCTGTTCATCACGATTCATTTTAACATGTATACACACCGAATGTTATCGTAATCTTCTTTATGTATAGAGTTTAACATAAATGCGAGATTATGCAGAAACGGTACGTACAACGAAATATTGCTCTTAATGTAGTGTGATAGTTTCATTATTTTTTATTACATGCATTTTTTATCTGATGCTTTCTTAAATTTCACGAAAACTATATCTGTAGACGGGTAGAGATTTGTCTATAATGCATGCAATACAGAGATTTGCCTATAATGCATGCAATACAAGTCCAATGAACCAACGGCCTATACACATGTGTTGTATATAGGTCTTTCAGTGAACCAAGTCACCAGTCCTGTCAATATTTCACAGACTGCGAAATCGACAGCAGGGGGGGGGGTAGCAGGATTTTGAGTTGGGGGACGTAAAATCTAGATGTTTATGGACACAATCAGCGCATAACTGGCATTTTTTGCCTATGCTTGGCAGGTTTTAGCGGAGGCGCACGCCGGTTCCACCCCCAAAACTGGCCCTCGGACAGAGCGTAGTGTTTCATATTTAGAAATCGCGGGATTACGACACGGGTGTAACACGAGCTATGCTTCTTCGTGAATATTTGACTGAAGATGTTGTATATGTACTTATGTACACTGAGCCGAATTTCTAAACGTCCACCTTGCATTTTATAGCACTGCATGGAAGAGAATCTCTAAAATTTAAAATACACGTGGTTGAGAACCTCACCTATCCTTTTCCAAGGTATACAATAAAATGTACGAGAGCTCTCATCTACTGTGTACTTGTAACTTATTGCACGCGTAGCGTGCGAAAGTATTTTTAAATTTTATGGTCAATAATGGATAACAATAAACCATATCATGAAATGTTTTAGCTATTTCCAGAAATAAATTCGTCTCGATTACTTGCGCTTCGTCTATTTTATATAAACATCACTTACTGGTTACTTTCTTATGACTGCCAGTATATTTTAATTACAGTCAGTTAAACCTTAGATTTTAAAACCTCATGACAAAATGTGAGGTATACAACGCAATATATAAAGATCTTTTATGAAATGGTTTATTAAATACTACCGGTATTAAATTAATGCATGATTGACCCCTTATAACATATTAAAATTACATTCATAAACACCAAAATTTACTTAATATCGTACGCCGGAAATGCCAAGTACTCACAGTGTGACTATGAATATACACGCATTGATTTTCGAAGCATCTATGATTTCAGTCATACAATGATGTGATTGTAGCTTGTATCTGTCAGTTAAGAAGTTTATCATGGAGAGCAAATATGATGTTGTTGTTATTGGAGGTGGTGTGGTTGGTTGTGCTTTGGTGTTTGAACTTACAAGATTTGGCTATTCTTGCTTGCTCCTGGAAAAGAGTTACGCTCTGTTAACTGGCGCCAGTTCAGGAAACAGGTATGGTAACGTTTTGGAATATGATTACTCGAGCTAAATGTATATTTCTGTATATATGTGTGTGCTGAACAGCAGAATTTTTTTTAATTATTAAAATTGTCTGTGATTGTATTTTGCAGCTAGTACGAGTAGAAAATTTCACTAGGATTATTGATAAAGAGGTTGTGGGTTTGAAACCAGATATAGACACAAATATTTCCTTAGATACTTGTTAGATACTTGGCTGAAGATTTACATCAAGGGCATTAGTTACTTCCCCATTCAGGTGTTAATTTTTTTGGTTGGAAATATGTAATTGCTTATAAATGCTGTTTATAAGTGATTTTGATATATGACGATTAAGTTCACCATTACAAACTATAGAAATTTCCATTTAGAAGTGTATAAATAAAAAAAATGTGAAATTTCAGTCTTTAGAATTTTTATAAACCTTCAGAGATGTAGTCAGTTTTGAACGAATGTTACACACACAAGGTGAGGGTGCGCGCGGGGGGGGGGGGTTAACCCCTCCTACTGCTGGGGGGATGTCTTGGAATTTTCTTGAATTAGAACAATAATGGTGAGCTTTGAGGTGTATTTGGCAGGATTATAATTCATATAATTTTGGCCATATTTATAATTTCACTTTTCAAATTGATGTCACTATGCTTGTAAGTGTGTATTGCTGGCTACGCCCTTGACCTTGCATTCTACTTTTTTAGTGGAATGATTCACACTGGTTATGATGCCAAGGAACCTATAGAATTAGATTGTATTAAAAGAAGTCAAACACGGGTTTTCGATATTCTGGATAAATTTAATATACCTGTGAAAAAGATTGGAGCAACTATGGTAGCTTGGAATGATAATCAGGTATATTAATTACTGTTAAACACATCAAACGCATCCATCAGAATTAAATAATCTCCTAACTTCTGATGCTTATACATGCGTTTACAATAATATTCATAAAAATGGTATAGAAGTGTGAAATAAAATATGCATATATTCTAATTATAGACTGTATAATAAACACTAATGCAAAGTTTATAATTTTAATGTATGTTTGCAAATCTAGCCTATTTCATTGACTGTTTAGTTTCCATTAAAATGTGAGTTGTCAAGTCATTGACTTTTGTGATAAATCTAAGTTAATTTATTCTGTGATATTGAGATATTCTTGAATATGATAAACCTTCAAGACAGTTCAAGAAAAGAAATAAATTCAGTGACATTGTACCTCAGATGATAAATCAGGGCTTTTTTCTGTCTAGAGCAAGGGCCATTTATAGGCGTCTTCCCTATAGAAAAAATCCTTAAATTCATGCAGATTTCCCCTATAGTTCAGTTTTTTCTTCCCCTGTTGCAAAAATACTGTGTTATTTTTTCCCAAAACTTAAGAAAGGCCCCTTCCCCTACCCATGAAAAAAAGCCCTGTAAATGCAGAATATAACATGATATAATCACAAAGATTTATTTATTTGCTGTATACATCTAGTGTTTATCTGAAACCAGAAAAAAAGTTGTGTTTCCAGTTACCTGACCTCAAAAAATATGTTTGATAGATCACAAAACTTGTGTTTTTTTATTCTAAGCATATTTTTCATAATTTTTAGGCACAATCTATCCCTTAATATTTTCATAATATCTCAATTGGTTGCAATTTCTTTTGCTGTCGGAAAATAGAGTCGGTGCCAAAAAATAGGGTCGGTCAGGTAAATGGAAACACGACTGTTTTTTTCTGGCCTGATATACTACAGGGTTTTTCCTTAGATTTTTCACCCTAGGGTCCGCAGTACTCCCATTTCCAAAATTTTAGGGGTCCTTTGGGATTTTTGGGGGTCCTACACTGAAGATGCGAAGGGCTAATTCCGAGTCGGAAGGGGTCCCGAGGATGTGGTGGTCACTCTCAATGCTAGTCCCTCAGCTGAATATCGCGTCAGGGACGCAAGAAACCTGCATCAGGGAAATTCCCTGTACTAGTATTCAACATTCAATTAATCTAGTTTCAGAAATTATCAGGAGTAATTGAACAGGCTAATAATGCAGGGATTAATGTAAGACAACTGAGTTCATCAGAATTACAGAGAAAAGAACCACATTTAAGCAGAACTTCTGTTGGTGGTTTATTCATACCCAGTGAGGCTGTTACGGACCCTTGGTTGTTTCCCATTTTGTTAGCAAATGATGCCAAACACAAAGGGGCTCAGGTGAGTACTAATCTACATACAACATCTTTATCATTTCTAATATATGAAGTGGGTGATGCCCTCTTATACATAGGCAAATGTATTACCATGTTCGGGCAACTGTCCTTTTGTCATTTGTCTAGAAGGGGTGAATATCTGCCATTGCAAGATTTGACATAGAGGCAAACGTCCTGGGGAAAGTGTTTTGTTACCTCTTACTGCATGTACTGCATTAACAAAATTTCTGTCTTAAGTTACTTATGCAGTTTTGAAACTTCATGTGTGTGCATTTTTTTGTACTTACTGATTAAATTTACTAGGAAATGGATTATAGATGTTCAAATGTCAGATATTCCAAACTAAAAATGTTGCCGTTGGTACTGGTCATATTCTCTGCTGTTTGGCTATTTGTTTTCCTTTTTTTATATCTGATTCAGGCTAAGGATACTGTCAGCTATTGTTAAAGTGTCACTTGAAAGAATTGAACTACAGTTTTTTTTTTAATCTGGGGTCTTCTTCAGTTTCATAATAGTTGTAATAACGTAAGATCCAGGAGCATCAAATATTTAAATGATATGTATTTACATATGTAAGCTGTAGAAATATACCATTTAATTAAATTTGAGATTGGCTGGGTTAAATTTCAAATTCTATTAACAATTTTGAATTTTATGAGTGTCTCAGACTCCTTGAAATAGTTTATATTTAGATATTTTGTAAACTAAATTGGTGACCTAAATATTGTGTTCTGTTCCTTTAATGATGCTATAAAAACAAACTCATAAAAAATTGAGAACTATTGTGTTCTTGCAGATTGTAACTGATTGTAAAGTAGAATCATGCATTTGGTCTGATATGGAATGGATACTAGATACATCATGCGGTAAGGTACATGCAGCATGCGTTGTGAATTCGGCTGGACTGTATGGAGATATAGTGGATAAACTTGCCGGAAAGGATCGGTTTAGGTATGTTGGATGTTAGATAAAGGGAGACAACTTGCTTTCCTTACAAACCATGCTGTTATTGATCTAAATGAGTAATGCACGACACACCTCGAACTGCATGATATGAACATTTCTGTGTTCACTTGTACCTCTGTCAACATCTATGTTGTGAATTCTTTTGAAACATGTAAGGTGATAACATGTGGTATCTGGTATCACTTAACACAAATATGCCATCAAAACAAGGGAGTGAAGCTTCAATTTTATTCTCTCAAATTTTCCAGTCATATAATTTTTTGAATATTTTGTTATTGAGACATTTCATGATATATTACTGAACTTTATCTGATGTTGTAGGATTCTTCCGAGGAAAGGTCAGTACACCGTATATGATTCATCAGCCAAATATCTCATCAACTCCAGCATTGTACCAGTACCTTCTGATATCGGTAAAGGTGTCATTGTATTCAGATCAGGTGAGATACTTATCTGCCATTACTTGGGTCCAAGGTTATAAAACTTCAGATTGGTCTCCATTCTCAAATCTACTATAATACTTGTTTTTTAATGTAATTCTAATAAGGCCTATAAAAAATAGGTTTGTTTCCAGTTACCCGCAGACTCATAAGTTTTTATGGCATCCAAATCTTAGTGCTATATTGTTATTTTCACAACAGTGTTGCCGATATATGTAAAAAAAAACATGCAAGAAAAAAAACTTACCTACCGATCCATATTTTTTTGGGCATGTAACCGGAAACAAACCTTTTTTTTGTTTAGGCCTAAATAATGTTATTCATCAATTAGAAATAGCTGTTTTGCTGTGAGATTTGTGTTTTGATATTTATTGTATTTCATTGTCTCCAGTGTATGATAATGTAGTTGTTGGACCAACTGCAGAACAGGTTGAAAGTCGTCTGCCTGCTCCAATAGATGACACAATCTCCAGTCGCCTGTCATTTGTTGCCATGGAAACTGTACCACCCCTTGCTCAACATAAAATAGTGCGGAAATACACAGGAGTAAGACCAGCCACCCAATACAAAGACTATATTATTGAATCAGACACACAAAGGTGAGGAGGAATCTTAGTTTTATGCTGTCTTTATCAACTGATAAAGTATGGGAATAAATCTATTATTTCACTTGGGTGGAATGTCACACCAACACCCAGGGTCATTCGGTGACTTTTGCAGCTTTAACAGTGGAGGAAGAACCCACAGTTGTCTTTAAATTTACCTGACATACACTATTTTTTGGTACTGACAGTGAAATTTTTGATGGTATAATCTAAAGCATGGAAATATTTGTGGATAACCTTGTGTTTTCTCAAAATATGTGTTCAGAAAAGATAGATATGTTTTTTGACCTACCAGCCCTAATTCTCTTCTTTTTCTTGTCTTATTATTCAATGTCATTTGAAACTTGTGTGTTAGATGTTAATATTGGCATATTTATTTTATTGATGCACATGGAAAATGTTTGTGATTTTTTTCAGAAACTGGGTAACTGTTGGCGGTATCCGGTCTACCGGTCTCTCAGGGTGTCTCGGCATCGCTGAGAAGGTTCGAGATCTTGTGAAAGATGACATCAGAATTGAACCAAGTAGAGGAAAATGCCTCTCAATAACAGTACCAGAAGTTTGTCTAACAAACCATGGAACTTGTGTTATTGATAAGACAGAATATGTTGTAACTCATCCATTGACAATCACAGGAAAGATAAATTCTGCGTCAAAAATGTGAAATTTGTACAACCAATGTTCTGTTAATTGCGCTCATTTGTTTGGATAATGCTGTTTTTTGTTATTATAGAAATACATTCATGGCAAATAATTATATTCTTAGATTTCATAAATTTATCTTTTGAGCGATGTACTTCAAAAGTTGCTCTTCTTGTCAGTGGTAGAAATGACATAGATATAAAATGGCTAAGGTCATTTTTCAAACTTCATGTCGCCATGCCTTTCATTGTTAGTAAAGGAAAATGCAAAGTACACTGTACATGTGCTCTAAAGGTTATCATATGGTCATTTCATGATAATTAAAAGCAAATACAAGAATTGTGCATATATTTAGCATGGATTTCATGTTAAAAAGTGTTGCTTTAGTTTAGATATGTCTCTGAAATGACATCAAAGACATTAAAAATCATCTCCAGATCAACTGTCAAGGTTTCTACCAACAAAAGAAACTTGACTGTCTGTCTAGAAAACTGGATGAAAGAATAGAAGTCTCAATTTTTTGTGATAAATAGGGAAAAAATGGTAAAACAAAGCAGAATTCAATCATGACAGCCTCCATTTTGAACAACAAAAGAAATAGGCAGGTTATACCATTTTGTTATTGAATTACTGGATTGAGATAAACTTTGTCTCTCTCTCTGTATAAAATTTGTCTGAAAATCCCAATTACATGATCAGGCTCTCATAACAAAAGATAATGATACATGAGCATTTTTTATTTTTATTTATTGCAATCATTTTGTTATCAAAAGCAAATACAATGTATTAGCATAGTCTAACAATGACACATGTAAAAATGGTGCGTTGTATAACACAAAATATAGTTCAACAAAACATGGATTTCATCCTTCATAATAACAATGTTAAAAAGATAAAATATATTTATATAATGTTGGTAACTGATAAAAACTTACAAAATGTGTAATGCAAATAAATTAAGATTAAATAATTCGTTTTACTTACTGAATCTAGAGGGTTTTAATTAATAAAAAAACGCATTTTGAAGAAAAAATCTGAACTATATATCATAATTATATCTGTGACCACTGCGTGAGTTAGTTATATTCTGCACATATCTCAAAATAACAAACAAGAAACACATTAAAGATTCTTTAAACAATTAGCAGGCAGGATTTGAAACCTTTAAAAGGAAGGACTAGCAGAAATCGGGGACAATAAACGGTGCATTAGGCCATCCTTAAAAAAATGATTACACATCCCAAATTTTTAACAGTGGAAAAGTAGGCAGGCATTTTTTGCTAACATTATATAACTTCTACTGAAAATTAGAAACTGGAGTGGAGAATGGGGGGAAAAATGGTAAAACTAGCTAAACAAATTTTGTGGCGGGGGATTTCTGAACCAGTTGTTAACATTACTGCATACCCAATCATTTTTTAAGGATGGCCTATGGACTATTATTTCAGAATATTTTCATACTATACTTGTGTATAGGAGAATAAAATAACTTAGATAATCAAGGACATCAAGCAGAAAATATACCAGTTCCACACACTATGATGTTAGAGTCCTGGGGATAATGCAGTTCATTGATCTAAGAATTGAACTGGAATTATTTCAATTGAATAAAAGAAACCCCTAAATATCAGAGCAATCATTCTCAGAAATCAAACAATGAAAGGGTGATTCCAAAACGAATTTAGGAAACTCAATCAATTAATTACATTCAATTAAACAATTATTTAAAGTAACAAAATTGAATTTTAATATATCTATTTGATAATACTTGGCACGTAAATTATACCTGGGCAAACAAGCATACACTTATGAAGCAGAATATGAAAAATAATGAAAATAATGAATAACAGCAAATGTACTCAATGACTTTAAAAATGCAAATTTGACATCAAATGAGAATTACAGTTGGTTAAATTTGATTACATTTAAGAAGGACACAGACAAGATTTCTATTTCATCACATTCCAATAAATTCATTGACAAAACAACCATATTCATTTATACATTCTCATTTTATACCATTTTTAATGGAGTTGTAGAAAATCAAATAGGGTCACACACAAAAATGAAAAAAATAATTAAAAACTTGCGTTTTTAAAGCTGTGGAGTATTTACTTTAAGAAGCAGATCTATGCTAAGATTTAATACAAATAAATAAACAACAACTGGCCAAACATTGAAACACAGAGTTACATCAATAATTACCAAACTCAATCGCAAAAACAGAAACTTTCATTGCAATCCAAAACGTATGTAAAACTTAAACAATATTATTATAGATTACAAAAGGTGGAAAATCATGATTCAAGCACAGACATTATCAACATTAATTGTATGAAACTGTGATGTTCATAACATTCACATAGTCATACCACACTTTACAATCCATTAATTAACATATAGCTAACTAACCTAACTGTTCAATTCAACCAATCAACATTCATTTTACATATCATATGTTACAACTCAACCAATCACAAAACATCTTACATACCATAGCTTACAACCCAACCAATCAACATGCATGAATCTAGCTTAAGTATTTAACTAAGCCAATCAAATTACATCTTACATACTATAGTTACAATTCAATCAATCAACAAATATACCACTAACAACATCTTTATATTAAAATTTGGCATGTCATTTGTAATTAAATTGCTAAGAACAAAATACAATGTAACCATTTTGAATTGTAAAATCACTAGAATACCCTCTAAACAATCTATTCATCTCAGTTGATACAAAATTCATAAATGACTGCCAGAATGCAATTGTAAAAGCCAAAGTTAAAGATTTCTTAATCTTTGGTGTAAATAAGTAAACATGTGAAAAAACTTAGGTATGTATAGCTTTTGACCGACTTTATGGCACATTCTCTACAATGCCACTTGTGCAAGAAATAAGTCGAGGCATTTTTTCTTGTTGTCAAAAAAATGTTTCCAAAGCTTGAAAGATGAGCAATCATTCTGAACATGTATATCAACATTAAATGTTTTACGAGAAGAACAAAATATCAATTTAAATGCAGACTCACTAGAAGGCAAATATAAAAGAAGGAAAGAAATACATAACCACAAATATATGTAACAAAAAAAACCACCTTTGTGGATCAATACAAAGACCTTTTTCCAACAATGACATATAAAGCTGATAAGAAATGAAAAATTCCTACAAACTGAACTGAATTAGTATACAAATCAAAGCTGAACTATATAAAAGTGAAAACAATAAAATTATACGGACAATATCAATTATATAAATTTGCGAAAAAAAAGCAGAATTATTACTTAATTCCCCCCGAAAAAGGCAGAATCATTACTAAATACAATGAAGACACTGGTATCAAAATGCAAATAAAATCAATTGAAAGCAAAAACAACTGTACATGAAAAGATTGACATTTTAAAATACCTTTCATCTAAATTTTAATATATGGAAATAACAAAAGCACAAGTTTATCTGTATTTTTCTATAAACTCTGTCAACAAAACTTACCATTATACATCAACAATTATTTAAGTTCAGGCATAAATTAAAAATATGCTGGTTTGCCCGGTACTGACCCTGAATTTTAGAAGAGGGTCGGTAGGTAGAAAAAATATTTTTCCAGAATGTGACTTGTTTTGTCTTTGAATTTAATGAAAATGTTAAAAACAAAATGTTATTATTGAAGAATTTTCTTTTGACACCATGCCTGAGATCAGCCTCATTGGATGCTTGTATTCACATGGGTATCAGCAATTATATGCTGGTTCCTGTGGATACTGGTTGTACCTTTGGTGCACAGCAACATGGGATGGAAACCAGTTTATATCAATTCATGATTATACTCAAGCACCTATGCACTTGTATTTGTAATTTCATATATATTAAGAAAAATAAAGACTGGAAGAAACAAAGAGCAGAATTTCTACTGAAAGCACAGATAGACAACAGATTCTCCCAGGTGTTGCAATAATTTGAGTAAGCCGGATTTTTTTATCAGGTTGATCAATAAGGGTCAAACAAACTTAATTTTAATTCAAGCCTCATTTTAAAACATAACATATATGATATAATTTCAAAAAAAAACTGTACAAGATGAAACAAGACTCAGAGCAAAATTATAACCCATTACAGTTATTAGATAAAACTTTTCTCTCGCAGCTGATACCTGATCAAGCCTGAACAAACCTTATCAACCATCAAATGAATGACTTAGAAAAACAGTCAATGACAATGATAAGCTGTTCACTTCAATATAAAAGGATGAAGTTAAAACAGTTGATGGAAGAAAAGATAAATGTTGTCACACAAAATATGGCACACATATATACATAATACATGAATTATCACATGTAACAAAAAACATACATGGCTAAGTTGCTGATTACTTTCATCAAGCTTTATACTGGAAACTTGTTGTACGATCGAAAAACTTCAAGTCAATTGAGGATGTATCATATTTCATTAATGTGTATCATATGTCTGATGAAATATCATTCAGGCAGCTGAATGAATCAGAAATTATACAAAGAACAAAGAATGGATTTTATGGTCCAGTATAACTATAAGCAAGTTCAACATCACAAACTGTGAAATATTTACAATTAATACAAAGACACAATTGATATCACTGAAGTATTGCTGTTTCTCAATCATTATTTCAAATACACTTCTATACACTGAGAGCTGTAACACTTAGAGTGATTTAAGCTATTAGCAACCAGGCCAATGAATGACTCAGGGTTTTCATTAAGAACTGATTGCCAATTGAAAATATTGGTTAAAAATGGGTTTGAATTAGTTGTTTTTCCAAGATTTTTAAAGTTTTTGCCAAAATACGAACAATTTTTTCTAGATTTATTTGTTGCTTCGGAAAAAAAATCGGCTTCTTGATTTCTTAATGAAAACCCCGCGACTTAATACAATCATTCAGATCTGTCTCTTTGAAATGAACAATAAAATAACCCATGTATGGATTGAAGGTGTTTATAAAACCATATATTCATGGAGATTTATAAAAGTGATTTTTGGCCTCATACAAAACCAGGGTAAAAAAATAGGTCAGATATGCTTTGTAAATCAAATGATTATGGATAAAATTGATTCTTTACCGTAATGAATAACCTTTAAACAACCAGGAATGGTGAAAGTTATAAGCTAACTACAAACATATCAGTTTTCTATACACTAATATGCACTAAAAACAGAAGTCACTAATCTTTAGTTTATAACTTAATACCTCAATAATAATATTGGAAAATATGCACATAATTTGTACTATTTGCTTTATGCAAATGTTTTGTGGGTGTTCACAAAATTGTGATATATTTCACTTTACTGCCATAATTTAGCTTATCACATTCAATACTTTATAATGCCATTAAACATCTGTATAATCAATTTTACTGAACAATTCACCAATTCATTCATAACTATTCACTTTTATCACCATGACAGATGATTAAATGAATCTGTCTTTAACATGAATAGCCTTCGTTTTTTTTCCATGGATATACAATGTAATAACAGATATTTGTCATGTGAACACTCATTCAACACAACTTACATCTTTATGCATCATGGGAAGATACATGAATGGTCATAAAATAAAAAATACATGAAGGCATATCTGATGACCTTTTTTACAAGTTTAAAAATGCAACAAAATCTTGAATTACTTTGTTGAAGTAATAAGTAATACTGACAAATTAATACATTGAAAGCTTTCATATAGCATACATGTTATGTAACAGTGATACATAAAGGAGGCTCTATGATACAGTGGTTATTGTCTCTGGATTGTAATCACTAGTCCCTCACCACTGGGAGTCTGAATCCCACCTAAGACCAAATTTGAGGAAACTGTCCAGCTAGTTTGCAGAAGGTCAGTGGTTCTACCCAGGCATAATCCTGGGGCCTTCCTCCACTGTTGAAGCTGGAAAATTACCAAATGACCCAGGCTGTTGGTGAGATGTTAAACTCCAGTGAAAATGATACATAAAACTGTACAAACTGTAAATCTGTTATAAACATAATGACATCTTGAACCCAGCTGATCAATCTGTTTGATAGATACCAAGAGTCAGACCTACTCATTATAATTCAAACTCATTTTTTTGGACAGATTCTCTGTATTTTGTCTGTATTTCATATTGTTTATAGAACCACCTTAATATCAGGATTGGTCTTTTTGGTCTTATGGGAGGTCCAAACATTGAGAATTTACAGTATTTACCCCAATAAGGCCATCATTTGATACATATTTTTATGTCATCAGCGTATAATGTCATTAGTGTTCTAAATCCAATGTTTAGTCGTTCAGCTGAATTCATGTACCAAGCTACCTTGAGTGATTCATTAATGATTAATTATACCTATGCTTTCTTATTATTAAAGGCAGTGGGAAGAAGAAAGAATACATTAATATGAAATACTATTTCACTTTTTAAACCTGTCATGTACTATAGAACTTAAATTTTAGTGTATGACTAGATATATATTTGACTTAGCAACAAAATGGCATTTACCAGTGAGTTATAATAGTGCAGTAATTCCACTTAGAGAAAGACTAGCTTGATTCCTTGAAACAAATGCTTTTGTTGGAATAAAATGTAATAACTTTCAGGTCAAGTTTACATTGCTAAACATAATTTGTTATTAATATTTAATAGTGATATCAATAGTATGAGGTGTATTAACAGATAAGACTTGACTTAGAAATTGTGTCATTGAAATATAAAGAGTTATACTGATTATAAAAACTATATCTTGGAAGTTTGTGATTAGATTCAGCATTTTTGTGACTTTACAGAAAGAGAAATATTACATATCTCGCTTTGGCCATCTTTAACATGCATAATGAAAAAAGTGTATTATGTACTGAGACATTATGTTCTTCATAAACAAAAAGGAAGCCTGTAAAAATGATTTCATTTTGTTAATTAAAGAAGGATACAAATTGACTTAATTGCAAAGAAAATAAACATGTACCTCTTCATTTATTAACAAAATTAATTCACCTATTTTAATACTAGCATGAATAAATGAGCACCAAAGAATTTCTTATCAAACTAATAAGTTATATCCTGTCCAGCAGTGATTTTAAATATCGCTGAAAATTAAATTAACAAATGCAACGTAATTTTGCACAATAAAGAAAGTAAAAAACACAATTGTGAAGCTTGGCAAATTCATTACAAAGCCTAGCAAATTGAAAAGCACTTATGACACTTTTGGAGTAATCTGTACTAGACCTAGATCTTGTGAAAATCCAGAAGCAAATGCACACAATGGTTTATGAAGATATCAGATATAGTCTTCATCATCATCTTCTTCATCATCTTCAATATCGACAGAGTCATCAAACACATCCTTATCATCCACATAGTCACCTACCATAGTATTATCTCCTTGTAAAGTCTTCATTTTACGTACACGTTGCAAAAATAGATCCTTAGCATACTGATACAAATCAATATCTAATTTATTTTGTTCCAAAATCTTGGCCTTTTGGACTTCTGTTATCTTTGTGCGATCACTATGAGTAACTGGAAGCTGAGAGAATTCTGTCAAAAACTTCAATGTAAAGGTGTGTTCAAATAGTTTCTGTGTATAAATCTGGAATTCTGTCAGACCAAAATATGCCATATTTAATAAATTTTCTTTGGCACTATCTAGCATAATCTGGTCATGTTTGTCTCGGCTAAGTCCACTTGTATTATAACAATTGACTTTAGTTAAATTAGCTAACATTCTCGTCTGTCTATTTCTGGCAAGATTGTCCTTACAATCAAGGAATTCGTCCAAAGTAACATCAGACCAATCACTGCTGTTGTAACAAGGGGCAACTTCATCCTGAGTAGCACTACGTCCATTGCAGAATAGTCTAGCAGTTTTCCAAGTAGCTCCGCGTTGTACATGCTTCCATTCACTTAAATACCTTTTCACTGGATCCCTTAATATAGTGATATAATGATACCTACAAAGAAAATGACCGCATGTCATTCATGTTCCTCTTAATTTCTAATATAAGATACATCAAAATCAGTCTACAAATGTTGTAACTTGCTCATACACACTATTTATGATTGGATAAATTCAATCAATACAACTACCGGTAGTACCTATTAAGCATTTCTAAATGAAAATGGTTAATTTCAATTCAACACAAGACAACAGAAGTTTGACAAAATTCAGGATGTTCATATCATTTAGGATTTCAACAGAAACCTGTCAGGCCATATGTATAGGATATATTTTAGCTTCATCTTTTGTACATTAAGACAATATAGATCTTGTATTATAAGTTATAGTGAACTAAGATATACTAAAGTGACTGTGAAGTAAAGAGATGACTGACATACAGAAAATAACATGGCACCACTTATTATCTTATGCCTGACTATTATGAAAAAAACGAATTCCGTTACAACTTCCACTTTCACAAACATCCATTTTATTGGTAAGGAAAACATTGAATTTCTGTCAGAAATCTGACTAAACCATTCCATGGACAACAAAAATGCAAAAGTTAGCTGACTCAGGCAACTTGGAAATTGATTTTGCCAATCTTGTTATTCTAAAGTAAATTACTTAGTAATTAATGATAAATAAAGTAAGTATTTAAAATGCAATGATTTAACTTAATAAGCAAATGTTTAATAATAATTTCATTACAAAGCAGTCTTACTTTCTACTTCTAACTTTTCTCTCTTTCTTATTCATAGCTTCTTCAACACATGTTGTCAGCTCAGTCCAGTCAGCATGAAGCCCACAAATCCAGCCAGTGGAATAACGACTAAACAACCATATAGTCTTCTTTTTTGAGTAACAATCACAGCGTTTCTTATTTCTGTAACATTTACAGGGAGATTCTAGATCCATGTTTTTAACTAAATGTCGACCAAATGTAGTCCCTCCAGTCTTCTGAATATGAAGAAAAACAATAACATCCTCCTGGTCCAATTGTACATCAAACAAACGATACAGATCGTCGTCTTCAAATTCGTTGTAGGGTAGCCGACCATTTTTATAGGCATTGAATGATTCTGCAACTGGAATGACAGTTTGTGGAATTATTGTGGTGAATTCACGATGTACTGAACAGAAATTGGACCCACAGAAGTAAACAAAGAGAATTGTACCCAAAGAGCAAAATAACAAAAGGATTGATAGCGTCTTTCTCCAACCCATTTTCTTTCTTTTTGTACGAATTATCTGTAAATACCCCTGAATTAACCTTCTTTGGTGTGAATCCGTATTCACCATCGGTTGAATATGGAGAATTTCAAGTAAATGTACAAGTGGTTGGATGAAATCACGACATAGTCCACCATCTTGGGTCGGGTGTAAAGCTTTCTGTCTGGAAACGCAGACAGTATTGTCGTTGTCGTCTCGATAAGTGTCGTCAGTAAAGCCGAGACCAATATATAATGTATATATCGGTTCTAGGCGAAATCAATGGTTTTCTCTAAAGAAACTACTTGTGGTACCTAATTTGACGTTTAGTTAAAACCTTTTTTATGCTTAAGTCGTTAATTGATCAAAGCAGAACAGATTAACTCAACACATACTTAATGACCGCATCTCTATATTATATCCACAAGGCACTGTACAGTACTAACCTAATAGAGAAATCTTGTATTATTGTTTTATTTACTGTTCACAACTAAGTTAGGCATACAATAAAGCTTTGACATATGGCATATAAAATAAGATGTCACACGCAGTGCTCAATACTGAGTATGACACACACACAAAATTTATATGCCTTTTATCTATCGTGGTCCTTAATACCTGGGACTGATGTGTATTTGTTCACTTCATATCTGAGGAAGCTATTCAGCTAATTACTGAAGGTCGGTGATAGCACCCAGGTGTAAGCCTGGAACTTCCGCTTGAGTTAAAGGCTGAAAGTCGCCAAATGACTTAGGCTGTTTGTGTGACGTTAAACACCAGTGAAAAATGTAGACTTGTCCTGGCTGATACTGATGACATACCACGGACATGGAACGTCTGCTTACAACAAAAAGACGTGAATATATAATATCACTGGATCATTTTGACACACACATTGGCTGTTATCGGACCATGTTAAAAGGAAAGAGATATAAAAGTTATGAATAAAATAGAATACTCTACAGAAGAAAAATACAATTTTGAAAGTTTTCTGACATATTAAAAAAACAATTACCGCCAAAAAAACTGTGAGATTTAAGATTTAGATTTAAGTACTATATCCGACAGATCTCTTATTGGGCGAATGGATTTAATAGCTAACTTAAAAATAGTTTCCCCACAATTGAGCTGACGTCTGAAGAAGTGTACATGGGATCTCTTTTAAAGAAACTGAAATAGAACGGTTGCGCATATTCTGTTTAGAATCTTTGTCCAAACTCATTAGACAAAATTGTACTAATTAAGAATAATACAGCAAAATACACAGTAACATGGATTATTTTGAATGACGTCATTCTCCTGACCTCACATTAAAAGTAGTAAACAAACTTATTTTTTTTTATTTATTTTGATTTATTTCTTCACTAATACTATCAATTTAAACACTTGACAAAACTGAACTATTTTGGGGACGAGAAAAGAAGCCATTTGTTTGAAGTATAGTATAATGTATATAATAAAGTAAATAAAATATTTCCCGTCATGCGACCTCGACCTTTGGGCGGAAGCGACGCCAAACCACGTGACATAGCAACGTTGACGTCGCATTCAATTGTCCTGAACGCTGAAACCAAGGAAGCAGCCGGACATAAATTCTTTCAAAAATGAAAGAATACAGGTTAATTTTATAGTGTTCTGTGTACATAATGCTGTAATAAAGAGCGGCTATGTATTTTTTACGTTTTGATACAAATTTCGCCACCCAATATTGCATAACTTGTTCGTAATTTAGCTAGTATATATCAGACACAAGACGGCATTATTTAGCATTATGGAATTCTCAATAGAGTCTTTATTAATGATGCGAAATTTGACTTTTTGATAGGTGAATATAATCATAGACAATCATGTACATCTGTAATATTTTTATTAAAATTTTAGTGATTTAAATTAAGTAGATATATAAACTATTAATCGAATATTAAACGCATATTTTATAGATGAAATATATCGCAGTAAATATAAAATTAGGCACCATAAATGCAATTACAAAATTGTAGTAGTAACTTATCACGGTTTTCTGAGAATTCCGGTTTACAGAGAACTATTGGTCGTCCGATTTTCAAAGAATTCCGGTTTTCAGAGAGTACAGTTTTCAGGGGTTAAACTGTATAAGGACATAATGAATCCACTAACCTAGCTTATTGATAAATATATACTTTTTTTTCAGAGCCTCACGGATCGAATATGATGACCTATATAATTTTGACGATATTAATGATGATTTCTATGATTTTGGAGATATAAAACGTAAGTACATTTTTGTACCATGGTGTAATAGAAATGTTAAGAATTTTAATGAACATATGATGTACGTTTGACATAGAAATTACACTTATTGTGCAATTGTATATACATGTACGTGTAATAATTAATATTTAGGCTCACAATGTAAGAATGGGCCTTGGGACATAATTTCAATTTCGTTTCGATATGGGAAGACATATCAACATCTATAACCTAATAGAGATACTAACTACCATAAAATGGTAAAATGAAAACATTTAAGTGGAACCATTTAGTATAAAGATAATGTTTCACCAATCACTTGCATTTCTTCTTCTTTTACAGCTTCAAAGACGACTTATGATATACATAACCGCCCCAAAGCCAGTAAAGGTGGACGCAAGGAAGCCAAACTCAGTCACATGGCTGACCGACGGACATCGCCTCAACCATACCGTCAACATATCGATATAGACGCGGCTTGTGCCGCCTTACTGGACAATCATGATAGATATACAATGGAGAAAAATCCACTGGTGTTAGCGTATGAGCGAAGAAACCAAATCAACAAACATCAGTCCTTGTTGCCACGCAGAATGATTGCACAGAGTGGACAGCCCCAAAAGGATGGTCAGTACGGGGGTATTCACAGTCATCTTCCACGCATCAACAAAATAACTACATTGGAACACGATTCACAACTACAGGTTTATGTTTTGACTTCATTAGTGTCTCAAATACCTTCCATTAGTTAGACCACTTCAAAGCCAGCAGCATGTACATATCTGTTCGTCAGTAATAACCGTATGAAAATTTGTCGATTCTTTTCTAATTTTGTTTAAGTTTTATAGGTATATGTGTTATTTTTTCCCAATTCTATTACGATAATTCCAGCTTCTATTCGTGAAATATCCAATACGTCTGTTAACGACTTTCTTATACAGTGCTACCTCTCCAGTGCGATCCTCTCTTTAGCAACAACTCCCTTCAACAACAGTACGATTTCCCCGCAGTACGATTTAACTATTAATTTAACCTCTCTTGAGCAACGACCTCTAAATAACAACGTAATTTTGCTTCTCCCAAAGGGTGTTGTTTTGGAGAGGTTGCACTGTAATGTCTTCTTTATGATGCGAAGTCTTTGCTCTTTTTGTTTAAGAGTTGTAGGTATATACGTTATTTTACCAGTTCTTGTATGATTAATGTACCTACAATTCGGAAAGAATTCAGTTTGTCTGCCAATAACGTCTTATAATACATAAAATACAATTTTCAAAGTTTCGTTTTGTTTCAGGATGACCTGTCATGGTTGCACCAAACAAGAATGTTTTCCACTCCAACAAGACAAGACATTTACCCTCGCAACGATCTGAAAAGCCGGATAGGGGAGTGCCGTTTTGATGAAGCCACTCGCTATACTCCCGCTCCTCCAACAATGGCCAGGGCTCTCGACTGCTTCTCTCCTGTACCTCCAACAACCGCCAAACCTCGAGACTGCTTCAGCCCTGTACCTCCAACAACTGCCAAAACTCGAGACCGCTTCAGCCCTGGACCTCCAACAACTGCCAAACCTCGAGACCGCTTCAGCCCTGTACCTCCAACAACTGCAAAACCTCGAGACTGCTTCGCTCCTGTACCTCCAACAACTGCCAAAACTCGAGACTGCTTCAGCCCTGTACCTCCAACAACTGCCAAACCTCGAGACCGCTTCAGCCCTGTACCTCCGACAACTGCCAAACCTCGAGACTGCTTCGCTCCTGTTCCTCCAACAACTGCAAAACCTCGAGACTGCTTCGCTCCTGTACCTCCGACAACTGCCAAACCTCGAGATTGCTTCACTCCTGTACCTCCAACAACTGCCAAACCTCGAGACTGCTTCGCTCCTGTACCTCCGACAACTGCCAAACCTCGCGACTGCTTCACTCCTGTACCTCCAACAACTGCCAAACCTCGAGACTGTTTCACTCATGTGCCTCTAAGAACAACAACGGCTCGGGACAGCTTCACTCCTGCCAATGTTCGGGAAAGCTTCACCTCAACGTCATCCACAGTTACCATACCTTGCGGCAGCTACATACCTGCACCTCCCAAGACGCCTAAACCTCAGGGCAGATCCGATGATCTTGCAAGCTTCAGAAGACGAAAATTGATCCGTAGTAATCAGCTGGAACAGGATGTCTCCGTACATAATCCTTCAGTGAACTACCACAAACCATGCACTCCAGTGTCTACAGAAATCGACTACGAGAAGGAGCTTCAACTTGCTCAGGAGATGTATGATGAATTTGATATTTACCACCAGGCACTTGATGAAATAAAGAAGTCACTTGAAGCACACAATGGGAGCTACGAGCATGTCATGAGCGAAGGTTCCTCCTGTCAGATGCTGGACACAGCAGGTTACCCCATGACCTGCAATACCCCTGTTACGGCATCAGCTTTCACACCTACCGTTCCAAGACGTCCATGGGATGCAGCAAATGCTAGAAGAGGTGTGGGCTTTAGGTCAAAGGCTAACAAAGAGAAGAAAGAAAGCCAACAAAATGATGACAGAGTAATACCAGAGAAGATTCGCAAAGAAATGAAAAAATATTTTACCTGAACTTGTACAATATTTTAGATAATTTAAGCAAACAAAAACATTTTTAGTAGAAATGAAATCGAATATTTTTTAAGAATATAAATTTGACATTTTTTATTATCGTGAAAACGTTTGTATTGACTAAGATGAAAATATCTTTATAAACAACACGAACGTGTTCAAATTTTGAATTGTTTGTATGTTTTCTTTCAATTTTACATTTTAACATTATTCTCCAATTGCATGCAAGAAAAGATGTATAACATCATCAGTGTAGCAAATGAGGAGCTCATGGTTCTGGTTTCTGGTTCGAGTAACGATTACAAAATCCTCATAGAGCGCTATTACTGGTGTGTACCGGAAGTTGAATCTGACTGTTTTCAGTGGAGCATGAACAATTTGAAAGAATAGCAAATCCTTATAGAATTAGCGTATATAATTCTCGTCTATCATCAGGAAGTAAGTAGTTTTTTTCTGTGAATAATAACAAACGTATACACATACAACAATATCAATAATATTTTTTTGAACTGTAAACAATAAATACAGAGACTACATGGTCGAACAATGCGGCGATTAATGTTGAAGGCAAGGTCTATGAGTAAATATGGTAAAATAAAACAGACAAGCACTAAAATGAAGATACGCGAACATTATATTTTTATTTATCTGAGGACTTTTCAATCTTCCAAATTTAGAGACTGTCTCGTTTCTTATCACTACAGAAACTTGAGTAATAAGTCCCAGAGTAATTAAACGATATGGAGCTTTCATCATACATTTTGTCTTTATAAAGGTACTTCCGTAGTAAAAAATATCACGTGTACAACCAATCGTTAATAAGCCCTAGTTTCAAGTCAGTTTCATAAAAAAACTTTCTATGTCTGATAAATGGTATTTTTTAAAGTAAAAACCTCGTAGCATTCTCATTTTCTTGTACCGCAATGGGAATTAGGGATCTTTTTCTTTTGTGTGTGTGTGTTATACATGATATTGATGTACCTGACATGGCTCTAGTTTCATTCTCATAACATAATCTTTAATATATCTTGTCTTGTAATTTTTCAAATGTACGGTCGTGTTGCTTGCACAATATTGAAATACATCTTTTAAATCCCCTTCTTCTTCATCTGTTATGTTCCCTTCATTTGATTCAATAGATTTACCTCGTAATGATTTATCATCACTTTAAGCTAATGTAACTTTTATATCTTTCAGATAAACTTAGTGGAGGCTGATATTCATTCAAAGCAAAACATACACACGTATCTTCGAATATAATTTAGGGGTATTTGACCTTTGGCAGAACGCATAACATTTCGAATAAAATATTAGCCCCGGTTAAAGCTGTTGTTCCATGTACGTCATATGGAGGAGACACCTACAAAAACAATTAATTACAATTAATGTCGACAATACTACATACATATCGGTTAGGTCAAGGGGGCGTACTTTTCACAACGTTTTGATCACCACCTTTTCCCCGAATAGTACACCAAGATACATTGTGAGGAAAGTCAAATGCCGACATTCAATATTCCAGTGACATTACAGACGTTGTAATAAATTCAGTAAGCCTACCTTTTTATCTTCGTCATGATTGTAGATTGTATATAAAATATACAATAAGTAAGAAAGAAAATTAGCACACTTCATAAGACAACGTTAGTTACTTGGTATATTCATCCAAAATGTTTGTTAGTCCGCGAAAGCTCCATCACATCGGGAACTCTACATTTAGAGTCCCTGATCACATGTAAAGATTAAAAGCGAAACATTGTTACAGAAATCGTAATTAAAGTTTCTATTATACAGTCTGAACAGTTTATTACTGTCCTCTGGCTGCCAGACACGTGTTATTTCTGAAAACTTAAATCGTAGGGAATTTTGGAGAATTTATCCCGAATTCTTTGACCCACGATTAGAATCTGATCAAGACCGAAAATGATTTTAAAAAATTAAGGTAAGCATTTTACTTTATTAGAAGACAATATACAATTATGAAGAATAGAAAAGGTTTTGATTAATTTTCGTTGTTTAATTCAAAATCTCGTGTAAAAATAAAGCAAGCACGCCAGTTTGAATTCATTTATAACGCTTACTTTCGAAATGAAGTACAGTCTAATCTGCGTTTGTGGCCATCTCTGAATAAAGGCCATTCTTAAAAAGCATCATTGATTATTTAGAACAAATTGACCTCCGAATGAATGCCACATGTCAATAAAGACCACATTTTGCCTTTCCAAAGGGTGATCTTTGTTGACAGGTTTGACTATACAGCAAAAGTGACTACAAATAATGAAGTATAGTGTATATAAAGTCGCATCACTTACCTCTACCAAATCTCCACCCACAATGTTAAGACCTCGGCATCCTCTGACAATTTCTAATCCTTGGATTGTTGTCAATCCTCCTATTTCTGGTGTACCTACATAAATATTGTATTCGTATGCATTGGAATGCTTACACCAAACATTTCACTAAATATTACATTCACCTAAAATTATCAAGTTAACAGATTATTCACATTTTCAACAACTCGTGTAAATTTATTGACATTTGTCAGTATAAGCGTGTCCATAATTATTTTTCTTTTAGTTTGGTTAGGAAAAAAGTCTTTTTTTTCTGAAAAAAAATGCGAACCCTTCTATTACCATTCTTACGACGGAACAAACTTGATTATAAACATAACTTAGATCCACTATTGATAATCTATATGTTCAATAAAGTTAATAATCATAAAATATAACTATATTATTATCATATAAACGTAAGTAAGCGGATACTTCTTTTTTTAGGGACAACCTACCTGTTCCAGGCGCAAAGCTGGGATCCAGCCCATCTATGTCAAAGGAAATATATACAGGATGGTTCCCCATCATTTCCCGTACTTCTTCCATCAAAGGTGTTAATGATTTATGCCAACATTCGTGAGCTTGGATACATCGAAATCCCTGAAGATTGATTTCTAAAGGTATTGTGAATCAAGCCTGGTACCCGGAATTGAATCATTCAAAAGAATATAGAAAAAAAGTCAATCGGACTTTTTGTCACGACATACGTCAATCACAAATAAGATCAAATACAGGCAGACAAAATATAAAATGATGTAAACGTTGTCGAAAAGCTTAATAGTCTCATTAGAGAATCTGATAGCAATTATCTAGCAATTGACTACGGATAAGTTACAGGCAGACAGAAGTATCTCCGTACGGCTAAACCTACTAGTTCCCTTATAAAAAGAATTTGCATTAAATAAAAAAAACACTTTTGTCTGTTATTGGAATCATACTGTATCTATAGATATAATCTAAAGTCATTTTACAATCCCCATTGGACGGAGTAAGAGTATCGTGTGTATCTGTTCTCAACAAACCTTATTAAACGGACTTCCAGTAAAATCATAATAATAATAACAATAAACCGTGTAGGACGGACTAATAATACAGTGTATACCACTTCTAAATAAAGCCAACCGGATATTAAGTACATACCTGCTCTCGGGCCCATTTATAATCATCAGGTTCATATATTGAGCCCCTCAAACCAATCTGCACGACTTTGTTGCCTACGAGGCATCCTTCATCCATCGCACGTCTAAGCGGAGTACCATGAGCGATCTTCTCGCCTAGCATTAAATCGTGCGTGTCACTGTGTGCATCAATGTGAACCATACCCACCGGTCCATGTTTCTCCTGTCAACCAATGGTCTTAGATGTATTGTTATCGCCGCAAAGAAAAGTATGATGGCATATTTCTGCGTAAGATTGTCAGAATATTTTCGCAAAAATCTACCCGATTTTCATGAAAAAAAAAACAGAAAAACATTTCCACGAAAATTCAATAACGTTTCATGATAAGATTTCTTTACCAGATAATTAATGTGGGCGATAAAATATTTTTATGTAAATAAAACATTTTTTCGCGAAAATTAACCCGCTGAGAGTATGCAGATATATGCCGCCGTAGGAAAGTATACAGAAAGTCCTTACTTAGAGGTCATTTAAAATGACCTTATTATAAAATACGGCTTTCTAGTTTGTCCAGATTTCAAGTTGATAATGAGACCAACTCAGTATCAAGACCTTTTTGCATAATGATAATATTGAGGTTATACCGTACTATAATGGTATTGTGAGTTTTGGAAATATCATTTCCATCCACATAATATCTGGTTGAATGCACATAGCTTATACACATAATATGGTATCTCAAGTGACCATTCTGGTAATTATTTAATGCGACAAGCATCGTATCTTATTCTCATGACATGGTTTCTCAAGTGATCACCATGATATGATGACATTATATAGTATCTCATGTGATCACCATAATATAACATTGTATGGTATCTCATGTGATCAGAATGATATGATATTATACAGCATCTCATGTGATCAGTTTAATATCATTATTTTATACGGTATCTCATGTGATCAGTATAATATCTTATGCATCTTCAAAATATCTCACTTACAGGACAATACATTAAACATGCAAGGATATAAACTCTGGAAAACGTAATAATGGTTTGTTTAACATTATTCAAACTTAATATTCATGCGCACGAACATGTTATCGCTGATAATTATTTTCACAAGTACAACACATCAACATCAAATTCATACTCGCACTAATTGATGCTAATTCTCCAATCAGGAGGTAGACCAGTCTAAATTCTATAGACCGGTTTCCCTTTCACAGACTGTGACTCAATTACAGCCA
Source organism: Lutraria rhynchaena (assembly GCA_008271625.1). Taxonomy (NCBI): domain Eukaryota; kingdom Metazoa; phylum Mollusca; class Bivalvia; order Venerida; family Mactridae; genus Lutraria; species Lutraria rhynchaena. The sequence goes on along the minus strand of VIBL01000004.1, from coordinate 1,461,095 downwards.
CGATCATTGACACGTCCGTCCATACTCATTTAAATAATAGGCAACAAATCTGCGACAAACACTTTTAAGTGAGTAATGAATAGAACAGAATCCTGCATTGAACTACGAGTTGAGTGAGATCATATTTCAATCAACTGTATTTCACGAATTGGTTACAAACATGAGCAAACCTTGATAGCTTGTAGTATTGGATATGTCATCGTATGATCGCCACCAAGGGCGAGTGGAATGCAACCATTTTTAACTATTTCCCGAAACCCTTTACGTATGTCTTCACAAGCTTTAGGCAAATTGTAGAGATTTAAATTCACGTCACCAACATCAGCCACTTGCATGTAGTCATATGGAGAAGCTCCTGAAAATAAGTATAACAGAAATCCACAAATACGGTACGAGAAAGAAAAAAACATCACGTGTTATGTGACAAAAGCTTTCAAGAGCCGAGCAGAACGGAGCAGACGTAGAACTGAGCAGAGTAGAACCGAACAGTGTAGTACTGGACAGAGCAGGGTAGTACTGAGCAGAGCAGAGTAGAACCGAGCAGAAATGCTGAGCATAACAGATCAGTACTGAGCATAACAGAGCAGTACTGAACATAACAGATCAATACTGAGCATAACAGAGCAGTACTGAACATAACAGAGCAGTACTGAGCATAACAGATCAGTGCTGAGCATAACGGAGCAGTACTGAACATAACAGATCAGTGCTGAGCATAACAGATCAGTGCTGAGCATAACAGATCAGTACTGAACAGAGCAGTACTGAGCAGAGTAGAGCAGTACTGAGAAGGCAAAACCGAGCACAACAGCGGGGAGCTGAGCAGAACCGAGCCGAACCGAGCAGAGCCGAGCAGTCATATACACTAAGTCATATTTACATTCACTGTACCAATGTTTGACAATCATAAAGTGTGAGAGTCTATCTGACATCATATATGTAACAACCTCGGTAGAACAACACCTCTGCCGAGCAATATTTCGAGACTTGGCCAGATGTCGCACCACAGAGCTTATATCGAATATAGAAAAAATAGACGCAAAAATAGCAAGTATACTGTTTATACAGTGCGCGTGGTAATAACGCAAAATATTTAATTTGAGTACAGTGCAACCTCTCAAAAGCAACACCCTTTGGAAGAAGCAAAATTACGTTGTTGTTGTTGTTGTTTTTATTATTATTATTAATGTTGTTGAGAAGTTGTTGCTCTAGATAGGTTGAATTAATAATTAAATCGTAAAGTGGGAACTATCATGCTGTCGTTGAAGGGAGCATGTTTCTCAAAAGAGGGCCGCTCTGGTGAGATCGGACTGTAATCTTATAAGTGTTTTTCACTGTAACATCTCTTCTCTATAAATAATATACTAAGTAAACGACATTACATGTGTCATAGCAAGCTGATATAATAATGCATACATAATATATAATACATATTCGTTAGCAAAACTTGAAATAGAACATTGGTTTATTTGATAAACATATACAGTTTGTCTTTTGTCCGAAATGTAAATGTAAATTTACCAGTCGCTGAATTAACTTTTCTCAATAAGGAAGATTCACACCGTATCTGCCTGGGTCCGTATCTGGTTCCCGATCTGTTTGATGTACCAATATCTAACGGTACACCGACAAAACATGCGTCCAAACCTGGAACGTTAAATGCGAGAAAGAAATGAGTTTTGTTTATTTTTGACGAGCTGGTCATTTTATTTCTGGATATTGTAAACATTGTATCAAACAAATCCGGCCGCGGCCGTGGTCTAGTGGTTAGTGCGCTGGACATGCAACCCGGAGATCCGGGTTCAAATCCCGGTCGCGGCAGGTCATACCCTTCTATGAAAATTTGTCAAAAATGTCAATTTTCCTCCATACGTAGAAAAGTTGCAGACTCCTTGAGGAAGGGTAAGTTAGTACTGGTTAGTATGCAGAACTTGATGAATAATATACAGACGTATAATTATTGTTATTGTGAACACTAGGTTTAATGCCGATTTTCAACGATTTTTCAGTTTTATACGGCAGCAAACCAGAATACTTTTGTAGCAGCGTGTTTTACTAGCAAATAGACAGAAAATTGTATACACGCAAAATACGATTTATGCCTGCATACTGTTCAATCTTTGTAAACGAATGGAAAATTAAATCGACAGATAGATTCCGTGTTTATAATTTATTCAGTAAACACGTCTTACCAACTTGATTTTTGCAAGCTTTGTGACCTTCTTTGAGCGTTGTTTTCAGAATATCTCGGCCAACTCCGTACATCCATGTAACTTTAGACGTAGTCGGCCGAAGTGTGCCGAATGCGTTGCGTTGATGCAATCTTAACCTATTACTTTTATCATAGAGAGATTGTTGTTCGAGTACGCATACGCATGCATCACATCACATACACCTGTACAATGCTGATAAAAAATCGACTCACCGTCGCTATTTGTGTGGACAGGTAGTCTCATCATGGAAGCTATACCCCCTGCACGTACCATTTCATGTCCAGATAAGGGTTCATTATATTTTTGTTTAATTCCACATGTAGAAAAGTTTACACGGTTCAAAGATCTTGGAATCTGCACAACCCTTCGAGCCGCAAACATGATTTTATCCAGATGTTAAGAAATAACGTTCATATCATAATACACAATTTTCATCGACCGGATTATGTTATCCTGTTGTGACGAGTTGAAGAAAAGCTTGTGTGAATGTGAGCATAAATTCAGAAATGTACGGTGCGCGGTAACGGACATCATTGATCATTAAAGTAAAAAAACCCCAAAATATCCATTTCTCGTAATATGAATTGTAAAGCATACAAATTGACAAAATCAAACGCCACTAATGGACATTTTAGAAAAAAAGAACAGCTAGCAGACAACAGCAATACTTTGAAGCACACATTTGTTGATATGTAGAGCAAATAAACACAATAATACAGGTCGTCATAGAGGACACTGTGGCTCCTTAATTGACTGATTACAGTATACAGTCATGTATTTCTAGTAATCACTAGACTCTCACCTCTGTGAGTTCGAATCTCATCCGGGGCTAGAACAAATCATACGTGAGGAAGCTTTACATGCCCAGCAAGCCTAAGAAAGGCTGGTGGTTCTACCCAGGAATAAGCTAGGATCTTCCTCTTCACCATTAAACCTGGGAAGTCACCAAAAGGCCCTAGCTGATGGCCCGATTTTAAATCCAAGAGAAAAAAAGAGACATTATTTATCTCTCTGCATTGGTCTGCTTTTGAGTACTTGATTATGACAAATGAGTGTAAAATAGAAATGCCAATATACAGTACTTTTGTACATTTATTTAGTTGTCAGGATTTTTCGAGCAACTGTGATGCTTTCGATTCTTTTTAACGAGTCAGTTTTTCGTATAAAAGTAATTAATAAACAATTTTTATCATTCAAACTTATTCAACTTGTTCGATCTGTTCAATTTATGGCGGTAACAGTCTTCCATAAATTTGTATGTTGATACATACATAACGAACACATCCATATCGGGGTCCTCTCCGAGGTCAATGTCAAGGATTTCTACAGGTTATCTTGTTCAGATTATAAGTAGTCATAAACGAGATTGGTTAACAAAGACAGGATTTCATGTAGTAGTTTGTTGATGTATTTCACATTCGATGTTTGTATTCATAATGATAATCATTTTTTTTAAGTTGAATGTTATACCTATTAAGGAAAAAAAACGTATAAATTCATGGTTTCCAACAGCATAGCTCCAAAAATATTGGTTTGATAGGTTGGCAGAATTTTTCTACGAATACATTTTTAGTTTGGCGTTGGAGGTCATATGAAAATTCCGGTAAGAAAGAATTGACCGGGACTGAAAAAAGTCTAGGGTCGGCCAAATGGTGTCAGCTGGGTAAGAAGATATCGGGAGCTTTTTACGCCTTGTATACACGTTGATATTAATATGTTAAGACGTCTTTATAAGTTTGTACATTGATGAGACAGCTTATTAATAGATAGGTATATATGCGATTTGAGTATGCAACGTCACATCGTATCTCATAAATAGGAGCCTCGATTTTAAACGACAAATGCAAGAGATATTGAATTGTATCCTTTGCCTCATAGTACCATATTTCCCCGCAACTGAAGCAGACGACTTTTGAAGACATTGTGACAGGAGAAGCCATTGCTTGTAATGAACAATGGCTTCTTTTGAATCAATATTTTCAACTCCGTTGAAAAAAAAAATGAGAAATTATTTAGAAATAACCCAATTTCTTTAAATAAATTAATGGTTTGTGCATTCGCTTTGAATTTGGAAGAGTCCAAAATATGCTAATGAAGCAAAGGGTTAAACTAATCATTCATATAAATCGTGCCTAGGGTTAGCATAAGTTTAATTTGTTGGGTTTATTAATACATAAAAGTTTGCTGGTAGCCTAGGTTATTTATTTCTATGAAAATTTGCCAAAAATATTGATTGTCCTCCATATGTGGAGAAGTTGCTGGCTCCTTGTGGAAGGGTAAGTTAGTACTAGTTAGAATTACAGTCCAGGAAAACTGGTTAGGTGAACCGTTCATCGTATATAAACAAAAATTGTTGAAAAACAGCGTTAAACCTTGTGATAAACAACTATACAAGAAGTCATTTGAAATTTGATATTCGTATGTCTCAATTCGTGGAAGATCTTCATGTGATTGCCGGGTCAATCGCACAATACAAGATCCAGATATCCCACCCTGGACCCTCGAATCAACAGAATTTCGCTTTGATTCATTCGGTGCCATATTTCTGATAATACGCATTCTCAGCGCCGAGTATTTTCTTACTCGTACCTACCCGGTCCTCCACAAGTAACTGCAAACTCCTCTGTATGGATGGTCTGGATAAGTGGTGGATAACACTGTCTTCAACCAAATTGTCATGGAAATCATGTGTCACACTCATGGTTTGAACACAGGAGTAAACTTCACTAAAGTCTGTAGACTTCTCTGCACTAATCGCCGGAAGGAGTTAACTCTTTCGGGGCCGACGTCGCCATGCGGCGAATTGGTGCTGACCGCCGAAGTCTCCTTCCGCGACCAGTGCGAGTCTAGACTTGAGAGAAGTCTACAGACTTTAGTGAAGTTTACTCCTGTGTTCAAACCATGGGTGTGACCACTGTGTTGCGATAAAAAAATCAAAAACCGACAGCGGTGTTCTATGGCAACCGCGCAAAGTCTACAGGTCATAGCGACCTGTGTAGACCCTAGCTGTTATCTCTATATTGACATAAAACATCTCTAGTTAATCACATCCACCTTGAATAATAACGCTTTACATTTTTTGGTGCTTATGCAAACGTTGAGTGGGATAATATTGGTATTTCAAACAATTATTTTTATTATGATTTAGATGGAAATGACTTTTAATGAATATAAAAGGAACGAGGTTTTGTAATAATCCAACATTTGTATCATTAAAAAGTACATGTAGTAGTCGCCATTAACGGATTAAAAATTAACAATAAAAAGAATGATCGTGTAAAGGGAGACAATTTACATAGGTCTACGCTGCTTTACACATGGAAATGTTACCTCCTTTCCTCCGTACATTCAAATGCTAGTTAAATCATGTTCACATGATTTTAACAAACAATACTGTCGAAAATCACATTTCGGACAAGTGACACCAAGGTGAGACATAGAATGATCATTCTTGATGATCAAGCCACACGATCATTGCTAGTCCGCCCGATTGGCTTAGTCTTTAAAACAAATGCGTGTAGACCTACCATTGTCACCATTATTAAATATAAACATATATTATTGTTATTAATTATCTTTGTCTGTTATCGTAACTTGACTTAAAATTCTAGCCCTCGTAATGATCTAAATTACGCATCAAGTATAATTATACTAAATTTGGATCGAAACACACATGAAGAGAATGTGCATTGTTTATTTGGAACCTGTTCAAGTCAAAATTGACAATTGGCGATGTTGTCCGTGTGGTCACGAGGTCATAACAATGGATGTGGCTTGTGATACAACGATACTTCATTAATCAGTAAAGTTGTAGGACACAAAATTCGTTGGCGCTGTCACTGTAGCGGCGCGAGGTCAATCTTCGCCCTGTCTCATACGATTAGATATATTGTTTGCATAACACATCGCGAGAGCCAGAGGCTCTCTGAGGAGAACTAGTGTTGCGGAGCTGTTAAAGTCCCGGATCCAAGTTCAGCCAACGTTTTATGTTACGTCGGAAAATTTAATTTAAACACGAATGGATTTTTTTTGGAAGATGTCATCTTCATTTTCTACTGGCTTGATTTGAATTAGCCTGATCATGTTGTATCACAGATGAAAATACTAGTATCTACGCACAGCATTTTTATAGGTCAGTCAGTAACCGAATCACCATACAATAAGCCAATGATTAACCTTGCAGGTTCTGCCGACAGCAAATGTAAGGTCAGCTTACCGTCCGCCTTGATTGAACTGATGTTCAGGCCTAAAAAAATAATAGCTTGTTTCAGCTGTCCCGAACGACCCCATTTTTTTCGCGGCCGATGCCATGATTTTTTTCTTCAAATTAAAGCTTTGCAAAATAAAAACAATATCAGTAATATTCTGGAATAAAAATAGATAATAATTTTTTTCCCGAGCTGTAAGCGGAAACAAGCTTTTTTTGGGCCTCATTAAGGAGACGAAACACAATTGCATTTACATGTAATACGGACACGTCATACCTCATTTTCGCTAAATTATATACCACTGCTGTATCTTATCAGGTTACGCCTGTTTTCATCAAACTTGGATAGGCTATACACTTTAAATAAAATAATCTCATATAAGTTGTCAGAACAAAGACAATATCGAAACCGAAATTAGACTGTCAAAAAGAATGGGCACGTGAGTGAATGGATTCATGGAACATGGAAAGGTTGATACATTAAACAGTCAAAATATTTAGGCTTGGCTGTACGCGTCATAAACTGGATTGTTTTCCGAAAATAGAGCCAGTTAAATGTGTCTTTATTTCGACAAAAGCAAATTTTCTTTACTTCACTTAAATATTTATTTCGGAGTATCATTTAAATGATTTCTGAATATATTAACATCTCAGAAAAGTTTGCATATGAAGAGTTAGTTCAAACGCTAATGTGTGTTAATTGTTGTGTTTTATTCTAATAATATCATCGTTTATTGATATCTTTTCTTGCTATTATAAACGAATCGCTTATAAACGCTTAATGGTACTTATTAAGAAATTGATTCTAACAAGGAAACTTAAGCTCAATAGTTATTACTCTACTTTATTTCAAATTATCACTCGAGGAGTAACTGGTTTCTTTGTCATAAGATTCATGAAATGTACGTTCAACCTCAGAGCGAAGTCCTTCACGTCTTAGTATTACCAACTTAATCTTTGTGCCCTTGTTATCATGTAAGTGAATCTTCATCTAACTTCGTGCTTATCGTCCTATCTACGTATAGGGCTGCATCAGTACCTCGATCAGTTCAATAAATACACATCCGTAATGGCAGCTCGCAATTCACAAATCATTCTTCGGACAAGATCTTCCAGATTCTGTAGTATTCCGATACTGTGAACTCTATAGAAAATCGAAGACAGCAACATACTATTCATAAACGAAATATGCAAAAAAAACTCTCTATTATTCGGTCAATTTACAAGTATCATAGTCGAAAAGTCGGATATCTAAAGATGTCGAACAAAGTTCGCCAGCGCAAACTCCAAAATATTAGAAACAATTAGAGACGGTTTATAGAATTGAAATTTTTAATATCTATATTTGTTGTATCATTTATGTGTTATGGCTATCAAGCTCTAAAAATGGCCCCTTTTCATTCGTTTCCCTTTTATTATTGAACAACTTATTGTTTGCCTGTCCGATAGCGGGACGATTTGTCTCAAAAACTTGACATCTAAGCATACAATCTATACATCTATTACCTTCGGATTACACCGAATAATATGCGTGTGCCTTTTTGTTTGCAAAAACACAAAGTATTGAACGAAAAGTTAGAATGATACATTAATCAGTTCAATCTTCACGCACCGGTTTCTACACCACACTAAGTTACAATGGGAGATCAACAAGTAGGAGAAATAGCAATTAAACTCGCATTCAAAATACAAGGATGTTATCGCCAATCGCCTGCTTCCAATTCAAGAGTATTGACTTTGTTCACCCTCGCATCCGGGTTATTCCCATATGGACGAGCTTTCAATTCAAACACGCAGTACACATCATATGTGATTTTCCTTTATTGCCCCTCTTCGTGTAGACTGGCCAAACAGGGGTCTGGTTTAACCAAATCAGATCGTTACACAAATCCATATATATTTTACATCAATGTGCGAGTACATGTTTCTTGTAGTAAAATCATGCCTTTCGGACACCGTTAGCACTTAGAATTGGAATTAACATTCATTTATAATAATATTGTCTTCACTGATACTAGCTCAATGTTTTACAACTGATTCAAATGTAAATGAAAACATCTGGTTTCCGTTACCCCTCCCCTCACACACACACAAAATAGAGTCGTTCGGTGACCCGAAACAGCATGGCAAATAGTTAAAATATCGTTTAGATATTAAACTCTTGTGCGGGATGTGCAACAATCATACAAGCATTGTTGGTATTGTGCAATTAATAAATGCTTTCAATGTTCGCTGATAAAACGAACTTCACAATTAATTCATCTTTAATTCATTACTATAATCATTGTGTTTTACAATACAAGCTCCTATACATACATTTTAATTGAAGTTTGAGGTTTTCGCTTTCTTATCAATCATAATGATGCAAATTTCAAAGCTTATTTATCTTTGAAAACTTGAAAAAATGTTTTAATCAATATCTGAACAAAATCAAAAACGCGTGATTTCAACATTCATGCATATGTTTGATATAACACGCCAGGAATTGTGGTACAGTAAAACATCAAATGGATATCACCTTAATACTACGACCACCTTGCTACAACGACCACTTTTTTTCGGACAGGCTTTCAATAACTACCCTATGATTCAAACTAATGATGAGACAACTTTATTATTACGACCGATTCTTCGGGTCATAAAGGTGGCCTCATTATCGAGGTTTACTATAATGACCAATTATTGTGTAGTTTTTTTACAACGCTAAACTGCGGCATCATTCAAGCTATTTTGTAAAGCGTTCATACACAGACTCACATCAATAACTGGTCATATTCATTCTGACACAGGGTCAATATAGGGCCTAGAGCAGCAAATGTTAGTCGATATTCTACCATCACGCATCTAGCTCCACTTTTTCATGGTATGGTCAGGTTCTCGCCAGACACTGATTAATCGCTTTTATTATTCAGATTGTAAATTCTTTCTTCGCGGGATGAATATCAGATTTCTAGAAACAGAACATTCATGTATTAGGCCTATGCGTGACTTTCCAGCGCCAAAATAAAACCGCCTTGTGTATATGCAGCTATATCCCTATATAAACGCGGACCACTTGTACTTACCAACAGCTAAATAAAAGCATTCATTGACACATATTAAGACATAGAATTGTGTAACAATTGCCGTTATCTTCTTGTCTACCTTATTATGCTAATTATTATGTAGCTAACAAAAAGTCAGACATTGTGTATTTGTGGTATATGTACTTGTATAATTATTTGCTTCAAGGTCACTGTGTTTACAGCTTATAAACAGCTGCGCAAAACACCTTTGATACAAAGAGTGTATATTTCATTGAACAATCTAACGTAAGAGCCTGGAACATTACACAGGTAAAGTGTAAACTTTTGTAATTATTATTATCATCATCACTATCGCCAAGACGATCACCATCATCATCTATATCATCATCATCATCACCATCATTGGCATCATCAGATATCTCCTGTCACCATCATTATCATTTTGATGACTGCGGCATCATTCCCATTATCTATATCATAGGATGATGATGATGATTATAATGATAAATGATGATGATGACAATGATGAGCACAACACCAACAGCCCAAGAATCGTAAGCTTTTTAAGTATCATGAAGGCCGGAAGTGTCGGGTTAAGTTTGACTATCGTTACGTATCAAGTAAAGTATGGCTTATAATCATTTTCCGATTGGTTCATCCTTCGTGTCTTCTTTGTGAAGAAGGAACAAGGAACAAATAGGTCAAGTGAGGATTTTTCGGAAAATAGCGTCGACCATTCATGATTAGTATCCGGGAGGCTACCTTTAACATAGTCTGCCCTATAAATAACCGATTCGCGTTTCTTGATTCACTAGCGTTATTGGACTTACAGTAGTGAAGATGGATTCCCGCGTTTCATTCGTGGCGTTTACGCTGTGTAAGTATACGTTGCATTAATTATTTTTTACAGCATAGTAGTCGACTTATTTGTAGCATTAAACTTCTGAATTATTTTTGTATATGCATTTTTTTCACTAATTACGCAACTGTTGTGCATAAACCGTAAAATGTTGTTCCAACTTACCGGTTTTCTTTGTTAACTGGCTTGTATACAAATTACAATATCGATTGTAGTGAACAATTAATCTGCGTTTTATCTTTAAAAGTCGTCTGCATAATCTGGTTAAATAACCTTCTCTTTGGGTTTCATGTAAGCGTGGCGCGTCCTTTGTTACGTTCTTAGCGCGCGCCAAAATATTTCGTTGCGTCTTGGTTGTGATTTAGTGAACTGTTTGTGTTGTCTACAAAGTATGCTACATTTCAACTGAAATATTTTCGGAATGAGTCAGAAAAGAAAAGTGTATTCACCTTGCTATTAGCAAACGCGCCGCTTATCTTATCTTCTCGTTATAAAATCTATTTAATTGTTTATTTTTTCATTAACACATTTTCTTATTATTGAATATGGCACTCGTTTTTTTTTTTGCTTTGATTTTTTTTGCATATGCATTGACTATCATAATATATTTCTGGACAAGATGTGTTGTTCCAGAACGGCTGTTATTGATTATCTTTTCATTTGTCTACATTGCATAAGAAATGTCGACAACTCAGCCAATACAGTTCCAAAAACCTTTTCGGTATTAATGATTCCGTTGGAGGGAAGGGCAATAGGTTTAATTTATTTTATTCTTCGATCTGTCTGTGTATTTATTGCGAAGCAAGCAACACTTGGAATTGACCGATAATGAACGCTATATACAGAGAATACAGCAGAGAATATTCTCTCATGGTGCCGGAATGTTAAGACTCTCTTACGTCGATAAATCCCAGTGAAGACAGCCAATACCGTACAAAACACGACCGGAATCATGGGATGTTAACTACTCCCATGTAGTTATTCTTGATTACAAACAACACGCGGGTTTCATAGATCTTGGGTCTGTTGATTATTCATTACAGTAGTTGTCTCTCGTATTGAGTTTATTTTCTTCGATACGTATCGCTAGAGATTCTCAATTTGTCACCATATTAAGTGATGTATAACTCACGAACCGTGTCGCGGTCGTTGTAGACTTGAAGCTGACAAATATCTAAAGAAATCTACTGGTTGATGCATGTTTTTGCGTAAATAGACGAAGAAAGAAAACTTGTAACTTTATAATGTTAGTCGTGGTTGTCATTCCACCGTGTTACACCACTTAAAATATTTGTATCATGTACTAGTACTATTAAATACAAAAATTTTATAGTGATTACTTCGCTTGCTGACTTGACTGATGTTTTGCCTTCAGCTATGTATGATACATGCGTACAAAGCTCACTGGGACAGGTAATACAGTCGTTCACGATCATTTCAGGCCACGAACGCTTATGTGTGACCTGTTATTCACCCAGGTGTAAAAGGCGAAAGTTAGAATTGTCCGCATATTTGTCTGGATAAATTCGCATGAGACTTTATGAATTTTTCAGAAGACAATAACGTGAACAAGCTTCGCGTCATGCACGCTGTAATCTATTCATTCATCATCTGACTAGAAGCTGTGACAGACATATATTCGCGCTTTTTAAGCTAATCTTAAATTGTTTCACCGATTTCCGCCATTTTTTTTTAAAAAAATGGTTGGTTTAAACGGATTCTGAACACCTCGGTCGATTCCGTGCCTCCATGTAACTTAGACGTATTTGGTCGAGATGTGCCGAATGGGTTTAATTTTTGAACTAATTAAAAATGTGTTGCGGCAGTTGGTGACAATTATGGACGACAGACAATCTCCTTATACTTCTCATACTGAACGTGAATGATTACGTTATACTGGATTGCTGATTGTATGAACTAGGTTGACAGAGTTAAAAAACGTGATCGCGGTTAACTATATATTCTTTGAATAAAACTGAATACATAACATTCATGCATTCTTCATTCTTGAAACATTCAATAAGTTTGTTTTATTTGTAAAAGTTTTTTGCAGTCACTATTAGTAATTCTACAGTGCAATCTCTCCAAAGCAACACCCCATTGAGAGAGGCAAAAATATGTTGTTGTTGAGAGGTGTTGCTCTAGAGAGGTTAAATAAATAGTTAAATCATACAGCAGGAAAATCATGCTGTTGTTGTTCAAGACAGGGTCGCTTTTGAGAGGTTGCACTGTACTTGAATGTAATGAAACGATGTGAATAATAAGACGGTCTCAGGTATCTACAGTCTTACTAAAAATCAGAGCTTTTCTGCGTCATAACGTATAACGAGTTATACCATTGTAGAGGTTTCATTTTGTCATATGTGGAAGAATTTTGACACTTTAAAAATAAACATTTAGTTGCAGTTTGTAAATATTTTCTGATTTTATCTGATATCGGAAATGGGCGTTAATTACCAAGGAGATCAACATCGATTAGGTTTGCTGATGGAACAAAATAGTTCTACATGCGTAAATTAATTACAGTAAAACCTTAATTCACGACCACCTCAATATAACGACCACCACAACAAAACGACTGCCACATTATAATAATCATTCAATTTTGGATCAGTTTTGGATCAATATTTCTTTTATATTTGAACTTGATAATCGGACCACCTCGATATTAATGTTTTTGGGTCCAAATGGTGGGATTTTGTCTTGTTTCCCTGACTGTAAACATTGAGTTCAAATGAAGTGCTGTACGATACTATATATGCTAATAAAAAAATAATAAAATTAGTACCGTACAAGGAATGGATGAATTTCTCTGAAACAACAACAACAACAACGACAACAGCTATTAAGAATAGTTTAAAAGAAAATACTTAAGTTGTAAGTTAAAGTATGACTCAATAGTGAGTCCAAGAGGCTTGTCATGCTGTCACAAGAGGTACTTGTCATAATTATGCTTAAGGATTTGTCATATAACACTATCTGAAGCGATCAGCAAGAAACACGTGCAGATAAATATTTGAGTGTTCGTTCTGCTTTGTTTTCATGTGGCATATTGTTACTTGGGTTTAACACCGTTTTTCAACAATTTTTCAGTTATGCACGGCGAACGGCTCACCTAACCAGTTATCCTGGGCTGTATACTAACCAGTTATCCTGGGCTGTATACTAACCAGTGCTAACGTACACTTATAAAAGGAGTCGGCAAATTCTCCGGAAAATCGACATTTTTGTCAAGTTTTCATAGAAGGGTATGACCTGCTGTGACCGAGATTTGAACCCAGATCGCCGGGTTACTAGTCCAGTGCACTTACCACTGGGCCATGGCCGGGGCCTCTTGAGAGTTCGACCATTAAGTGTAATATTGAATATTATATTGATTAAACATTACTTATTTAACCATATTAATAACCCGGTCACGTGTGTCATCTTTATGCATTTGGGACTTTTAATTCAGTTATGAAGACTTTACTTTGGGCTTTTGAATACATCGGAAACCTCCGGCTTTAAGGTGATACTTGCAGTTCAATGAATTTTCTTTTTTTAAATATGCCGACAATTTGTAAGGAGAAAAATAATAATTTGGATCAAAGCATGCTATACATTTATGTTTATTTTCGTGACAATTTTTATAGACAACTATTCTATTTATCTTTTAACTAATTTTTTGATACCTCAGTTTTGGTAAATGATAGTATATGTTCATTCAGGTATTCAATCATGCATTCATCAATGTGTTTGTTATGCATATAGATTAAAAAATGGTTAATGATCTATACCATATCGTAATTTGATCAATGATTTTATTTGTGGCCACCTCCGAATAAGGACCACCCTGTGTATAAAGCTCATTCTTTGAAAAAAAAATCACTGACTATTTAGAGCTAACAGACCTCTGAATAAAGACCATCTGTCAATAAAGGTCACATTTTGTCTTTCCCAAAGGTGGCCTTTGTTCACAGGTTTGATTGTATACTCTTTACGTGTAGTTGTATGTCGAAGGAAGTAACGCGTATGGCCGATTGACTGTTTGAAATCAGTGGATTATTCATGCTAATGGATGCTTAGATTAGCTATAGATGTTCATTGATTTTTATGACTGGAAGTAAATAATTTTGTTAAATAGTGTTATCAATTAATTTAGTTATTTATATTTGCTTTTAAGCTACAGTAAGTCTGTGTTATTCGAAACATAATGAATAAAATCAATGGGATACATGTACATATGTGTTTTTTCATTACATGTCTCAATACAAAGTACATAACTTCCTGCGATAGTGATTGAACAAAGGATCTATCGTGCCAAAGTCTACCTAATTCATTCTTGCGCGTTTTACCCCTTTTGTATAGAATTCATATTATTGCAGTTTACATTTTAACAGTGAATAACTTTTTTTTGTTTTCTTTCTTTTTTTCTTCAAAAACTTCTGTCCACTTTATCGTTGACTTGACTTGATTCCCATAATGCTCCAACATTATCAAACTGATAAAATTTGTTAATTTTAGTCTCCGTACACTTAAGTACACCATATAACTAATAAAAATATTGTTATATTAATACTTTAAATTCTTGACTTGTGACCTAAATTATGACAACTCTGTTTGTATGATATTGTTGTATTTAATTGACTTCTAGTATTTAAGAAAATTATTTCATACTTATATCATAATCTATTACTAATATACACCAATTAAGTAACTTCAGCTGTGTTTATGTGCAGATGTACGTAAATAGATTGTAAGACAATTAGATTGTTGAAATCATCACTAAATGTACTTTGATACTTATAAACATCATTGTTCGATTATTAATAAACATTTGATCATACTATTATACTAGCACATGATATCTATGACCTGCGCACAGCATACAAACTTGACATACCTATTTAGTTAGTAGTAAATCCTGATGATCTTATCTTTACGTCTTTATTCATGCTGTACACGTACGTTTAATTGTGATGTTGTTAACCTGTGTATTTAACGGCAGGTGTTTTTTTTTCATAAGTATCCAGACCTTGATAATTATTCCCTGTTTAGGTGTTGAAGAAAGAAATCTTTATTCATCTGAAGCTCCAGAGACGTCCACTACTCTAAGCTTGTAGATTATTTCACAAAGAGTGACATGGTCCCTTGGGTTTAACATCGTTTTCCAACAGCTTTTCAGTTATATACGTCGACCGGTTCACCTAACCAGTTTTCCTGGACTGTATACTAACCAGTACTAACTTACCCTTCCACAAGGAGCCGGCAACTTCTCTACATATGGAGGAAAATCGACATTTTTGTCAAAATTTTGTAGAAGGGTATGACCTGCCGCGACCGGGACTTGAACCCGGACCTCCGGGTTATAAGTCCAGCGTACTAACCACTGGACCACGGTCGCGGCTACTCACAGAGTGTGAAGTTGCCATATGGAAATACTGCCACGTTTGAAAATCGTAACACTGAAATAAGGCGCCTTCATTCGTGTTAACCCTGTGCCTCGTAAGCATATTATGGATTCTTCCATATTCAAAGCAAATATACAAAACATTAATTTATTTAAGAAAATTAGGTTATTTCTTTCTGATAGAGTGGAAAACATGGTGGCAAAAGAAGCCATTTCTCAGTACAAGCAATGGCTTCTTTTGCCACAATGATTTAAAAAAATCGTCTGCTTCAGATGCGGGGAATTGCGATATTATGAGGCAAAGAGTTAACTCAGTAACAAGGAAACTAAATTGTCATCTTGGTACATTTTCAGGTATTTCCTTCCTATCGTCTGCTAAAGCAAATGATTGTACAACCACGGTACCAATTTCAGACGGATTCCAGGAATGCATGACCAGTTATTCCACGTTCATGTCAAATGCAGATTTTACAACAGGGAAGAACCCATTGTGCAGGTGTGAATACGCACAATTTCTAGGATTTTGATCAAATTAACAAAGTCTATTTATTTAATGACTTATTCCATTTTTTATTATTTAACATTGTTCATATCAATATTTGTGTAAATCGGATAGCGTGAGGTATGTATTTGAGCCCGAACAGGTCCTTCTTTGTTTCATTGCTATGGATACTGCGAAATTTGGTTATAATGAATGTATAACGGTCCTCGAGAATTCACTTTAACTTTGTACCACAGTATCCAGATTAATACGCATTCAAAATTAAGTAGGTAATTTTAGAAGAAAGTTTTAAGTGTTATTACTGTAATAATACTGAAATTTGAAGTATTCAAGGGCGGATTTAGGGGAGGGGACGGAGCCGGCGTGCACCCCGTTTAAAATTTGGCAGGCATAAGTAAAAATCGTCAGTTATGTGTTGATTATGTCGATATTCTACGTAAACATGTTATTACTCCAGACTACACGCCCTCATAACCAAAAGGCGTGTAACCGCCCCTGGTACTTAAGGAAAAAACAAAATCTTTGTATCTTTTTCAGTCCTGAGGGTATTGCAAAAACGAAATGCTTCATGCCATTTTTGGCGAATTGTCCAAAGCTGACCGATAACGAAGCTTTCAGCTCCCTGAAGACCTATGCCACAGAGAAGAGCATGCAAGACATGTGCAAAAATGCTGGTATTGAAATGTTTCTTACGTTACACAAGATTTATAAGAACCCGAAACGCCTGATTCCATCTATATTATTCTTTATAAGCAAATGAGTTTAGCATTTCTTGTCTCAAGTTTTTTTAAAGATTTAAAAGTTGAAATAAAACATTGAAATTACTTTTTTCTACTTGGCGGACACTTACTTTTTGTCATACATATGCCTGAATTAATGCATTTGCATTTTTGTGTAGATGGAAATAACTGATGTCCGTTTTATGAATTGTACATTGACGTATGCATACACTGACTTGTTTTGTCTCCATTGTAGTTTGCATGCATTGAAACTTTGACTCGTTTCTCATGTCATACTTAACCTTGTTTTACGAAAAATGAATTCGTAAAAGAAGAATTTCATTACAACTGTCTCATCCGTATTTCACTTCGGTTGTAGAAAGTGGAAATGCATGGCATTTAGACACAGGGCAAATGACTTACGTGTATTTATTATCAAGATAAACGGTATTCGTGTGAACTACACTAAGGAATATTTAAGGAATTTGCATTTTAAATAAATAAACGCTTCATCTGGCATTTTGCGTAAACATGTTAAGATTTCTAAAATAGCATTTAATTTCAAGTTTCATTTTAGGCGCTGGATCTGGTGATATGATGGAAAATCCTGCATGCTTGGCTGCATCAAAGTGTATGGAAGCGATGAGCAGTATTGGGGATTCGGCAGGAAGTTCCAATGCGAATGATTCATTTGGTATCAAGATGTTCCAGCCACAAAGCACCATGATGTGCGGGTAAGAAGTATTGTGAGACAGCCACATTGAGTAAGCCTAAAAAATAGGTGTGTTTCCGGTTACCCGACCGACCCATCTTTTACCTGCTGACTCATAGGTTTTTACGGCATCCAAATCTTAGTGTTATATTGTAATTTTCACAACAGTGTTGCCGATATATGTAAAAAAACATAAAAGAAAACAATCCCTACCTATCGACCCATATATTTTTTGGCATGTAACCGGAAACAAACATTTTTTTTGTTTAGGCCTTAGATAGTTTCATTAAGTTTGGGTAACCGTCTCTTCCAAGTATTTCGTCATTTGGAGGTGTGAAATCATATCTATGATTAAATACCAGGCATCTGCAGAGTCAAGAGTTTATGGTTTCTGACTAGTAATCACTAGCCGCTCACCACTGTGAGTTAGAGCCACATCATAGACAAGAAAAAAAATCACACATGAGGAAGCTGTCTAGTTAGCTTATGAAACGTCTGTGGTTCTAATCCGTTGTACGCCAGAGGTCTTCATCCGCCTTTGCTAAATGCAATTGGTGTTACCTGTGTTACATGAATGAATAAAACTGATTAAATGCTATCATGGTCAATAGTTCCGATATGGACAGAAAATAACCTGAACTAGTCTCTTATGTATAAGAATTTTATAATTTATTCGAAATCTCAGAATGCCTACGAACAAATACTAATATTAAGAAATGGATGTCAATACCAGTTCCCATTTTAAATTTGAAAATATGCTATTGATAAATAGCGTTTTATTTTAAATTGTTCTCATAAATATACATGGTTAGTATTTTCCAACAGTTTTGGTTGGGGCTTGTAGCATCTGGAGGTACATGTGTCCATTTGACAAGATCTCTGTTCTTTGTACAAAGTTATGACGCCGTAGAAAACATTTATATTGACCCCATGTATACATTGTTTCGCACTTCTAAAAACGTTATTTCTCATATGTATTTACAGGCCGATGAAGGATATGTTTGCATGCTTAGATAAAGTTGAAGGGGACTGTCCTGATATACCTATCAACATTGATGCAAGTTTAGCACAAGCCATGCCCGGATTGACCCTTGACAAGATTAAGAGCTTCATAAAAGATTATTGTTCGTCCCTTCCTAGTGGTATGTTGTCACATCTGTCTTAAATCACAATTCATAGGGAGATTAACCCGAGAAAAGAAAATATAAAACAAACGAACTGATTTATTTGGTTCGTACCTTTCTCATCATCATCCGGTGGGTTGAGATATTGAAAGTATAGATTTATTCAATGCTTATTGAGTTGGAAATGGAATTTGTTTTAAAAAATAAGAATATTTCCGCTCCTCATATGAATCACTTGATTAAGCAATGAAGTTATATATTGTGGGTGTTAATAAAACGATGTAATGTAGATACCAATCATTTCCTTCGATTTCGAAATAGATGCGAAGAATATACTATTTCTTTATTTCATTACAGATTTTGGAACCAACCAGTGTGTCTCGGAACGACTGGACAATGTTATGTCCGATGAGTGTATAATGAAAGCCACGAAGAACGTTGAAACCCCAACATGTTCGTAAGTAAACTTTTTGCAGGTTTTATATATACCAGTTATGTACCAGTTATTCGGTTATATTACCAGTGGCAAGGTAACTTAGTCACTGTTCATGAATTCTATACAGTGCAACCTCTCCAAAGCAACATATTTTGGGAGATGCAAAATTATGTTGTTGTTGAGAGTTTGTTGTTGCTCTAGAGAGATTTAATTAATAGTTACTTAGTACTGTTAGAAAAAATCATGCTGTTATTGAAGGGGGTTGTTGCTCAAAAGATGGCTGCCCTGGAGAGGCTGCACCGTACCAGTACTATCCTTTATCTCCTTAAGAAAATTTTCAACCTCTCCATATGAAAACCCCGGAATGCCTGTGGAATTCAAATGGTCACAGGAATAGAGCCTTCAACCTAGTCATCGCAGTTCATAATACATGTGCTGCGCCCGGGTTAGAACTCCCAGTGTCGAGGTCAGTAGTCCTAACATTCTTTCTACTGGGCTGTGCGGGCGTGCATTGTGCATGAGGAAAAGTGTTTGGGACTTCGATTCTGCTGGGTGGATACTAACGTTATGTGCTGTTATTATCTGTTAGTATTTAATAGTATTGAATAACCTGATAAATAATTATGAACACTGACATACTTGTCTATGTTCCATAAAACGGTCCAAGAGTTGAGGACTGAAAAAGGTTACATACTCCTCAAGAATACCTGGAGAATTATTTTCCTTAGGCACACATGATGAGAAGTCGCATTTTTCAGACCGCCCGTCTCTTTCACCCTTGTTAAATGATCGCCCGTCTCTTTCACCCTTGTTAAATGATCGCCCATCTCTTTCACCCTTGTTAAATGATCGCCCATCTCTTTCACCCTTGTTAAATGATCGCCCATCTCTTTCACCCTTGTTAAATGATCGCCCATCTCTTTCACCCTTGTTAAATGATCGCCCATCTCTTTCACCGTTGGTAAATGATCGCCCATCTCTCTCACCGTTGGTAAATGATCATATGTTACCGCACTACATGTTCAGTTTGATTCTTTATATCAATTATTTCAAATCATTTCATTATTTACAGTTATTAAATCCCATTCTTATAAAATAAACTGGTGCATTATACGCGTATACGACTTAAAAGTCAGAGAGTGCTGTAATAATTTATTTCTCTCTTTCAGGGACTTCAAGAACTTTTTTGACTGCATGCCACTATCTAAATGTGGGGCAAAGTACGACCTAGCGCTGAGGAAAACTGCGAATTTCTTTGTTTCTATGATGGGTCATAAAAATTGCAATCTGAACCAAACCTCAAACTCAAACAATATCAGGGTATCAACATTGACCGTCTTATTTGCTGTCTTGATGGTGTTAAAATTGATCTAACATCGATGCCTTTTCTAGTAATATCAATTGACAATTTTATTGATAAAAAATAAACAATAACGGCGGTTTATCTTCCAGTGGATCGAAGCATGAGCATATTTGGACTCGTATTACCATAGGCCGTTATAATTGCACTACGTAATAAGTTCGGGTAGATCAAAGTATATTCCACTGCATGGCGTTTTATTTGTTGAACTAAATTTTGCGTACTTGTCAAAGATGATGGCATTGGACCTAATGGATCATTTATGGGATACAAAATATATGTAATCGAGAATTTCCATCATGATATTTTAATTAGCCATTCAGAATTCCAACACAGTAATTTATCTGATATTATACAGTATTTAGTCAATGTGTATACATTTTTTTTCGTCTTTTTTCTCATTTGGTGGTTAAGCTTAATGGAATATATATTTGGTGACTTTTTTTACATGATAGTATATAATTAAAAGCTTACAGTGTTGTTGCAATCTTTCATTCGCGAATGCATCATCAGATTCTCAGAAATCACTCTCATTTATTGATGTGAAAGCAGCCAGGGAAAGCACCACCATATAAGTCTTAGCGGTTTCAGAGAAACAATCGGAGAAGTATTCTATCGGTATTTCCATTATTAAGACTTCTGAATGCTTCGCTAGTGTCTGTTTTGATGAAGTCATTGTACATGTCCTTCTTGCGAACATGTACATACACCATTCTGTGTGATGACTGAGAAACAGACATCTGAATAAATGTTCAAATTCAACAGTCGCGTAATGAACTATACTGCTAATAACGAGGAAGTGTACAATAGTTTTTGTTTGGTTGCTCTGCTAGACAATATAGAGGCCACATTTGAATAATACTTTCTCGTCCAGCTGCAATTTTTATCTGAATGGTCAGTCTACATTAAACGTGACAACAAAACGTAATTTGCTTACCTTTGTGTGTCTTAGATCTAAGTCAAGCGTTCATATGTGTAACTTTATACGGCAGATTCTGCTCATTCATATTGAATATGTGTTCAAATGTGTCCATATGTGTTCATTTGTGTTCATTTGTGTTCATTTCATTTTGCATGTTTGTTTCATAAGTAGTTTATGTTCTTATATTTCTTTGTATTTCTTCTATATTCCTTTGTATTTCTTGTATCGCGGCGTCAGGGGTTTTATTGTCCAATTATATAACAGTAATGTTTTTATTAACACATTTTACTGAAGTTTTTATTTAATTACTAAGTCAATTATATATGTGTTCTACTTAATTGTCCTTTCTATTCATCTAAGTTTGAGCATGTACTTTTTAATGCCATATTTGTTTTCATAATTTTGATGTGTTAAAATGAATAAATGTACTTGAGGAAATTATTATTGAATGATAGTTTATACTCTTTTTACACTCGTGTTAATGCTCTTATTATTGAAACTAGTACAACACTTTTAATTATTCGTATTGTTACGAGATATTCTTTTTTATGTTTCTGTGTAAGATTGTTGTGTATTAAACCAGTTGTGAAGTTTCTAGGAATGATTTTAATTTTGTTACGTATCTAGAATGCCTGTGCCTCATACAATCATCTAATAATTCAATACTTATTAAAGAAATATGACATTTACCTCCTGTCTCCTCCGTTACTAATTAATAACCTGTTTTTCAAATTCAAATAGGAAGATGTACGTTCATTATTTTCTTACATTTTTTTCCTGTCCAGAATCTGCCTTATCTTTTTCCTACACTAGATATGTTATGTTGTAATCGTAATATACATTGTATATTTAGTAATAAGCCACTAATTCCGTATGTCCAATTCTTAATAAACTAGAAACTTTAGTAACATTTTGTATTTTGTCACTTTTATCAACCAGACTCGAACAGAAAATGGTATCCTAGCAACCTTTGCACCAGACAGAGACGAACTATTCACTGATATCTTGTTAGCCACGACCATGTACCAGTGGTTAGTGCGCTGTTACCCGGAGTTGAAATCCCGGTCGCGGCGGTCATACTCTTCTATGAAAATTTTACCAAAATGCCGATTCCCCCCATTTACACGTGGAGAAGTTGTCAGCTCTTTTGGAAGGGTAAGTTAGTACTGGTTGGCAAACAGTCCAGGAAAACTAGTGAACTGGTCGCCGTATATAACTGACAAATTGTTGAAAAAACGGCGTTAAACCCAGTGACACAACGTCACGAACGAACGAACGGACGAACGAGCACATTCGTTGTTGAAACCTAGTATAAGGTAGTTTACTTAGAAAATTCTTCTGACTAAACAACCAAAGCGAGCGGAGAGTAGCGAGGATGGTTTCTAAATAGTAAAAAAATTAAATAAACTTAGCCTGATTTGATTATTTAAAACATCAAATTTAAATGTGAAGAAGATTCTTTATGTATAACAGTCTTAACGGATTAGAGGCAAGAAAATTTGGAAATTGGAGCCATTTGATTGGCTGAAAATGTTGAGCAAACACTAACATCGTTTTATAATTTATTCTCAGTTGTCATTGAAGGAAGAAATTTTAAACGACCAAGACATTATGATCATGAAGTGATAAGATTAGATAAGTGCGAGCGGGAAGCACTAACACCATGTTAAAGGACTTACAATCGCCCTGAAACAATTGAATACTATGGTTTACCATATAACATACTGTTTTAACTTCCTAGTGGGAAAATTCATGCTGTTGTTGAAGGGAGGTTGTTGCTCAAGAGAGGGCCTCTCTGGAGAGGTTGCACTGAACTTCAATTGTACCGATTGACCTTTGTTACCTTGAACTATAACTACCGTAATCAGTATGAACTGTTGAGTCACACTAAATACACCATGAAGAAATCATCAATATTTCATACACAAAATGTGTTACGTGCGATCAGTTCAGTGCAAATTTATGCGACAGTTACGCGCTGGTGAGTATTGAGCGACGCTAAAACAGCAATAGATTATATCGGCAGAAAAAAACAATTGACATTATCAAGTTATACACATTAGTCATCCTACCTAATTAGTTTGATCTTTGCGTGATAAAATCTGATGAATTCTTAATGCTTGTTACACACTAGAGTGCGCTAGAAATACAGCGGATGACTTTGAATACATTACGCGATTAAAACATGGTATAAATGATTGTTTTGTGTTAGTCCGGAATAAGTAAGACATTATTCGGCAAACTTCGAGCGACTCCGTCATTCGGTGCATTTCGACCGACTACAACAGATAGAGGTACGGAATCGACCGAGGTGTTCCGAATGCCATGGAATTGGCTTTGTTGTGCCGAATGACATCCTACAATGTATGACTAACCGGTGGCTCTGCCAATATGTGAATAAAAGTAAATGAGAGATTTATGTAAAGAAGGAATTGAATATTACAATACTTTAAGGGAACGAAGTAACTCGTATTGTCCAAGAAGTGACATGCACAATCTTATTATACCGCCATCTTTGAATTTGATTGTAACCGATGTGCCGGGCTACGAAAATCTTTAATCTAACAAATGCGACATTCCAAAAGCATACTAATTACATCGGAGTGATTGAAGAATATCGTATATCAATGAATTAGGATTTTTTCAAGAAATCCTTACCTCGAAATTTGAGTTGAAAATAAACAACACGCAACAACTAACAACACATGTAGATTTACTTGAAAAATAATATAAATTTTACAAGATATAAACTAAATGAAAAGCAAAATATTGATTCACTGATTTTTTCGCTTGAACTGGAAGGATAAATTTCAGTATCAGGAAGAATCCCTGGCTCTCCCGTGACCATTATATCCGGATTGCCCTCTCCTTTATCATCACCACTGACAGGCCATGGTTCTACGTGCGGGCATGATGGAACGCCGGACAAGAACAGTGGACTGACAACAACAAATGCATCGGTATACTCATGCCCACATTTGCTTCCGATAAATTGTGACACACACCTGTGACCGGCCTTGTATTCACTGTATAAATGTAATCATAATTCAAGTGTTTTATGGTATTACTATTAAAAGGTATGTACTTGATATATGTATGTAATGGTAGAATTACAGGAAATACTTTGTGTACAACAGCAATATTCTAGTCCAACAAAAAATGTGACAGTGGAAACAAGAATCATTCTATTCATTAACCCAAGATTGTAAGAACCATTACACGAAAAAATCTAACAAAAGAGGCATCGTGGTCTAGAGGTAGAGCGTCCTACCTCTGATCCGAAGGTCCTGAATTCGAATCCCGGCTTCGACGGGTTTCGTTCATTAACTTCACAATCCCATTTCAGTACAAGTGGAGTGTCCAAGAAGTGGACTCGAGCGTGATTAAAATAAGCAAAATTGCTTGTTTCACAATCGAGCTAAAATAAATTAGTATAAACTAACATGTAACAAAAGTGATGGTAATTCATTACAAAGTCATTCAAATGCATGTCTTTGTGACATGACTTAAAGCGAACTTACTCGCAACTCGTCTCCCGAGAACCTAGTGGATAATTTGAAATGAGCTCTTCATAGCATTTGACAAAACCATCCGATGAAACACTTCTTTTTACACATGCGTTTGAACTGAAATCTAAAAAGTAAAAAAGTGGTAAATTTGACTCATTACTTGGTTGTTACCCGGTCTGGTCCTATCCGAAAAAACTTTTAACCCAAACCTCTCCGTTCCGAATCAGTCTCCGAATTTTGGTAAATGACTAAATTTTAAATTATTTGTGGGTCATATCACAAAACATCACTCTGATCTGAAAACCTCTCTAATTAAAAATGAATTAGAGAGGTTTTGAACTCATAAGTGTTGATGAAAACCCTCAAGTTATACTCACCATAAGTATTTATGCAATAATTATTTACATATTATACATGTATAAACAGTCTGACTGAAAACGAAACAAAAGTTAAGAAACAAAAAATACATATGAACTGACGTTTTATTTGCTATTGTGACGTTGCTAGGCACCGAAGTGCATCCCATTTTTGTGTTGTGTTTCTCCGTATCTTTTATGTCAACAGATTAATCTATAAAGACAATAAAACCGGACCGGAGCGCCATGCTAAAATCAGAAACTTATAGTAATTAATTTTGCTGCCCCTCTGTTATTCTCTTCGATTTCATTTGAACGTTTAAAAACGCTTCGTTATTTTTTTGTTTAGTAAACTATATAAACTAAAATACTTGTGTTACAGATTTGGAACAAAAAAAAATCCAAATATCAGTTAAAAGTAAAT
This sequence comes from Lutraria rhynchaena, assembly GCA_008271625.1. Classification (NCBI taxonomy): domain Eukaryota; kingdom Metazoa; phylum Mollusca; class Bivalvia; order Venerida; family Mactridae; genus Lutraria; species Lutraria rhynchaena. The sequence goes on along the minus strand of VIBL01000004.1, from coordinate 1,435,337 downwards.
ACTCACCTGCCGGCAGATTAGGACAAACGTTTATAATGAAATGCTTTGTGACGTCATCTATTGGATGTGACGCCAGTCTTGTCAATTGTGATGACTGCGTGGTATTCAAAAGTTTATTATTGTCGTTTATGTAAGATTTACATGCTGTTGTTCCATTATAGCATTCCACTATCTTCTTTAATGGTCTACAATATCGAAGCAACAAACTATAAAAGGTAAACTATTGACCGCGCATTAAACCCGGCGATCCGGGTTCAAATTCCAATCGCGGCAGTTCAAATCCTTCTATTAAAATGAGACAAAAATGTCGAATTTCCTCCATACGTGGAGAAGTTGTGTTTTTTGTGGAAGGGCAAGTTAGTACTGGTTAGAATCAAATACAGGAAAACTGGCTGGTTTTTAAACGACCGCCATATTTTTTTAACTGAAAAATCGTTGAAAACGTTAATTCCAGTGAAAAAAAATATTGGCTGCGCGTAAAGAGAGTCGAACTGTTGCTGTTGAACAGTTTGACCTACCACACTAAACAATTCATCTGTACGGTGATCTGGACTCCATCATTGAACCGTTGAGCTGGGCCCTTAGGACTAGAGATATAGGTGAACGGTAAGCTGGGCTCCAGAACTAGAAATATAGGTGAACGATGTGCTGGGCTCCAGGCCTAGAAATATAGGTGAACGTTGTGCTGGGCTCCAGCACTACAGATATAAGTGAACGGTGAGCTTGACTCAAGCAGTAGAGGTATAATTCAAGCGCATGCAGCATTTATCAGATTGGACAATTGACCAAGCTGTTAATGGATGTTTTGTCAGAGATCTTTTCAGGTGTCCAATGATAAGTTGTAGGTCGTTCATTAATGCAGTAAACCTCTCCAAAGCAACACCCTTTGGGAGTAGCAAAATTACGTTGTTGTTGAGAAGTTATTGCTCTTGAGGGGTTACATTAATAGTTAAATCGTACAGTAAGAAAACATGCTATTGTTAGGAGGTTGTCGCTAGAGAGAGGTTGCTCGGGAGAGGTTGCTTTGTAACATAACAATATCATCATTGCATGAGATTGGGAAAATTTATGAAATAGACCATCCTTACCCACAAAGTGTATCAATGCCTTCTTGCATTAGACTAAATGGTGTTAGTGTCGGAGTGAAAGACTGTAAAGGTGCCATCTTGATAGTAGAAATACATTGTTGAATGTAATAACAGGTCCCTGTAAACACAACAAAAGGCGCGTTTGAATTACAATAAAAGCAATGCATTTGAACCACTCAAAGGCATCGAGAGCATCGCATATAATCACATAATTACCCAATAATACATGGGATGAACTTCCAACTTGGTTCATACAGTCAATTACCCATAAAAATCGACCGTCATGAAATAAGAGATAACCAATAAATTCCGTTATGGGAAATGTCTGTAATGTAGGCTACACTCGTGCAAATATCCATTAATACCCGTCTATTACTATTGATCCGGGAAATACATTCTCGCAAAGTGTGTCCCGGAATTCTTGAACTTAAAAGTATGCGTCATAAAAAGTCGTTATGGCACGAATAGCCGGCGGAAAGGCAAGGGGGGGTCATATTCATGGAGTTAAATGTCGCCACAGAAAACACCATAAAAGCGAGTCCTCAATATTTTGATAGTGAATGAAAACTAATTTATATCATAGTTGTTGTTTATGCGATTTGAGAAAATGGAATGTTTTTTTTTCGTGTGACAATTTTCGCATAAATATGTTGTTCATCATAATTCTATTTATATCATACCCTTTGACATATCGTTTCAAAAAGACGCTAAATTACGATACATTTGTTGCACAGTTTGTACATTTGTTCGTTTTATCAAACAATGTACTTGAAACAGTAACAATTTCCTTTATTTTCTTACGTGAAGGATTCAAAATCTCAAAACGATCAGGCTGACATTGTATAAAGATAGACGTTCATTCTCCTCTGAACTTTAACGTCGCACAGACCGAACGTCTAACACACCGATCTTACTTCGTTCTAAAAGTTCTAAAAATAGGACTCCCGGAAATAACCCCATAAAAACATCCCGCCATCCCCAAAAACAACAGACCCCAAAATCAAAGGAAACATCTAAAAAAGGGAGCCGAAGGACCATCTTCCTTAAGAGTACCGTCGAGGAAGGGTTGGCTGCAATGCTTTCAATCAATTTTCTTCCGCGTGTTGTACTACTAAGGCCCTACTTTCCTCAAAATGACATTTAGTATAATTTAGGTCAGTTTTCAACCAGAACATAACGTATCTTCATCTAGACTATTAGCGGAAAGTCGAAATGTTTCTGAGAATTTATCGACTAAATATTTATACATCTCTTAAAAGGTCGAAATTGTAAAACAAGTTCGGGTTATAACGGTTTCCTTGACAATTTGTACACGTTGGAGATCATGAATGCATGTGAAAATATCATGAAGTAAAATGCTAATTATCACCACAGCTTAAGAAACAGAATGAAACAGTACAATTGGCAGGACATAGGATTCAACATAACAAATACAATAAAATATATTTTAACAATGTAAGTGTTTTAGTTGATCATTAGATTTTACCTATTCTTGATAGACAGAATGTATCTAGCTGTCTAGATAGTTGATTATGCCTCAGTTCCTGGAAGTCCGAGATACTCGAGTAGCTAAGTAACGCCGGACAATATCGAATGAACGAAGTAATACATTTAATGACGGATCTTGTTTCCGAGCTGAAGTATAACAAAATGAAACCAGAATATACACGAATAACATCATTACAATCACGTTAAAGTGCCATCATTGACCGAGGGACATTTGGACATAGTCCAAAGTAGTTCTAAATGGCAAATGATTCAACGTAATTCGGTCGAATATGGAAATTTTGTGGAATAATGTTTTATGGGACTTTTTCGTTATACAGTGTATATAAGATATTGATTTTTGATACGAAGATAAAAATGGTACAGAGAAAGCTGGATATTAAGGCCATCTATATGATAGGAAAATGTCGGTCTTACAGTCAATGTGGTCTCATTGTCGAGTTGAAATTTTGAAAATCGGTCTGAAAATAAGTGACTGTATTAACGAGGTGGTCTTATTATTGGGGGTGGGCCTGTTTGAGACTTTATGGTATTTGTATGTCAGTAATCAATTTCAAATTATATAATCTTGACCTCTGACTGGCTCTTGCAAAGCTTAGATTTGAAATTGGCCATAAGAAGGCAGTAGTTCACAAAACAAATTCTCAAAATTAGATATTGTGACACTGGGCTCTAAGCATAATTTGAAACATAACAAAAATTGTACTTAAATCGACATCGTACGATAGGGCTAGAAAAAATAGTTGTGTTTACAATTAAGACCTTAAAGTTTCTTACAGAAAATCCTAAGTACGAAAATATTTGGAACGAATCGTAACTCCAAAGTAAGAAATGTATGTTTAGAATAGAAAATTTTTGCCACTTACGTTTGCTAATTTTTATCAAGAAGTCGTAAACATGACTACATTTTTCCTTATGTAGGGTTCATCAGGTCTCTATTTAAGATGTAGGTACTCGTAGTAAAAGAATCAAAAAGAAAAGTGTCGTACATAACAAACTCTACTTCAGAAAATAATCAAGGCAAGTCATGATATTAAATTTGCATCGAAGTTTTGGCGCAACATAACAGTCTTGTGAAAGTTAGTCGCGACTTACCTGCATAACAATACCAATTTGACATTTGTTTCTATGGAAACGTAAGGAGACAACAGCCGTTCACGGTAAATGGAATAGTTTCCGACGCACTCTCGGAACCCTGGGTCACGTGATATTTCCCGAACGCAAGATGAATTACTAAACTGTAAATAATCTGAAAAAAATATGTGCGCAAATAACACTGTAACATTTATACAAATTTCTGCTTTTTAGCGGCTACTGACGTCATTCAAGTTGCTTCGTCTGGTCGTGTTTTTCGCAATTTTGTCGTTGCGCATGCGCAGTCTTTTAGGTATGGATATGCTCAGAGCATGGTTATCTACTTACACATGATCTGAAAATTGACTGATTCAATCAAGTATTTGTTTTCTTTATTCTGCAACAGGAAAATTCTAAGAAACCGCGACTGATAAGAAGCTGCATGTGTTTCATGCCAACAAAGCCAAGATTCTGGTATCCATAGTTTCTCCGAACCTGATATTTTCCCGAAATGAACAAGAAATGCAAGATTTGTCTATGCACATTTTGCACATGATTATTAACAACCGTAATACACCGACACTCAACTATCTTTTCATTGCTTCCTCTATTCTGTACTGATGAGATTTTTTTCACTGGGGTCATTTGGCGACTTTTCAAGCATTATCAGTGGACAGCTTCCTCACATGTAAAATTTGGTCCCAGGTGAGGTTCGAACTCGCGGTGGTGTGGTGCTAGCGATTTGTAGTCGAAGACCATAACCGTCAGACTACGGAAGTGCCTTGTATTGACGTGTAAACAAAGTGAACAGGGAAATCGTTCCTGATTAGCATGACTGCTATTTGATAGAGAGAGGGGGGGGAGAGAAGGGGGGGAGAGAAGGGGGGGGAGAGAAGGGGAGAGTAAGGGGGAGAGAGAAGGCGGGGAGAGAGAGAAGGGAGAGAGAAGGGGGGAGAGAGAAGGGGGAGAGAAGAGAGAAGGGGGAGAGTGGGGAGAGAGAGAAGGGGGAGAGAAGGGGGAGAGAGAAGGGGGAGAGAAGAGAAGGGGGAGAGAAGGGGGAGAGAAGGGGGAGAGGGGGAGAGAGAAGGGGGGGAGAGAGAAGGGGGGGGGGGAGAGAGAAGGGGGGGGAGTTAAGCATCTAAATGTCAAACTTCAGCCTTTGTATGAAATCGATGGTTTACTTGATGTATGAATTTCCAATGTTTGTAATTCTAGAAGTCTGTGGTTTAGTAATTCCAGTTATCGTAGCTTATAATGGCATTCGCTTATTGTATTTTTTATTGTTGAATGTCAGTATAGAGTAACTAGTTGGTACACTTAATATATTCCCTACTAATTATTTGCAGTTTCAATGCACGATGTCGAAGCAGATTTTCCTGCGAAAGGGTTTATGACTTCTTGACAAGGCGGAAACTGGAAAATATTTTATACCCGTAATGTCCAAAATTATTATCTCAAAATGGAGCAAGATTTTAAAACTTTTTTTATTTTATATATGTTTCTAGATAGATAAAAAATGGTTTACCTTGAGATTTTCCATAGCATTTTTTAGCATTGAGCTGATAAGTAAAAACGGTGCAGTATTACGGATGTGATATCTTTACATAAAATAACAACATTTAAATAAGAACAGAGAACAATGTAGCCACATGAGAGATTGCTAACTTAGAACCAAGTATAAATACAAAAAAAATGTGTTGGACTATCTTATGATGGCGTACTTCAGCATAAGATAATCAAAATATTTTCGCGAAAATCTACCAGATTTTCATGAAAAACAAAAACATTTTCACGAAAATTCAATAACTTTTCATGATAAGATTTCTTCACCATGCAGGTAGAGTAAACGTACTGATCAGGTGAACGATAAAATAGTTTCATGAAAATAAAACATTTAACTTAATTAGAATTAAATTAAAAACTTTCGCGAAAATCAACTCGCCAAGCGTATGCAGAAATATGTCACTATACTATCTGACTGATAAAATTGATACCTTCATTTATATATACATACTACATCTAACCTCGTCTATGTCAAACTGGGACCTTGATATCGACACAGATAAATCTACATTCCCAAAGTGTGTATCTGTTGTTGATTTTTTTTGTCCATATAAGGATTCATCACGCGTTCATTACCAAGTGAGTCTGAATATTGATATTCTCTCTGACTCCGACGGGAAATTACAAAATATGATACCATAACTTGTAGATCGTCTGAACAGAGTGCTCCGTAAAGATCTTAATTCTGTAAATCGATGCTGGTTTGGATTTGTACCAATGCTTACAAGAAAATCAATATTATAAGGAATTTCAGTGTTCGCATGAATGTAATCTGAAAAGTGGACATTTTCTCTGCCATGTAATTCATTAGATCTGTCTGCTTCTGTGTCCTTCTTTTACCCATTTGATGACATCTTGTATGGTGGACTTAATAAGTATTCCAGAAATCGATAGAATGTATTCTTATTGCCATACAGTAACGTCTTTGTTGCATGACAAGTTCTTTATACACAGTAATATTATGTGATGAATAGCGTATATTTGAATGTATTTTTTTCACAGGGGTTTAACGTCGCACTAACCACATGTACTAGGGTCAATTGGCGACTTTTCCTACTTTGGCTGTGGAGGAAGATCCCGAGGGTACACCGGGGAAGAACCACCGACCTTCCGTTGGATAGCTGGACAGCTTCCTCACGAGTGAAATTTGACAGATTTAGATGGAATTCGAACTTACAACGTTGTGGGACTAGTGATTTCTAGTCCGAGACCACAACTCGACCATAGAGGCCCCTCATATTTAATTCACGAAAGTCATAATATAACAGATCTATTGCAGAAACATGGAACATAAACACACATGTACTTTACGAATATAGATCTGTTTTTATTTCATATTTATGTCTCATACCAGACATATGCGAACCCGAAACACTTTGGATTCGAAACTACGTGGAAATGGCTAAAATAATTTTTCACTATACCACTCTGTCTATGGTTTACACGCCCATCATTTAATTCATGCAGTAGTTCTTTCCCCATAAAATGCTTCGTAATAGAAATAATCAGACAGCATTGGAACTGATGCAATATAAGAAAGAGTTGTGAAAGAGCTATTACATGTATGATATAAATATAAATGAATGACTAATCACATTATTTATCACGTTAACTGGTGCTGTTCAGGAACATAATTGTACCGTATGACTTTACAGAAATATTGATTGCCTTGAAATAAATAATGATTTAGATTGCACTGATGAATTAGGTAATATTTCATGAATATTTGGCATACTTGCGAATACATGACAGTCGGATTGTGTACATTCCGTATGGTAAGTATTGTCTTGTGTTATAGTCATTTAGATTTACTTTTGTGTCCATAATTTTTATCACAAATACAGTCAAACCTGTGAACAAAGGTCACTCTTGGGAAAGACAAAATGTGGCCTTTATTGACAGGCTGCCTTTGTTCAGATGATAGTTTGTTCTAAATAACCAGTGACGTTTATTTTCAAAGAATGGCCTTTATTCACAAGGCAGTCTTTATTCGGAGGTGGCCGCAAACACAGGTTTGACTGTATGTATCAATTTCCTATCAACATGTCTTATTATACGCATACATATTTTCACACAAGGTGAAGAAAAGATCGAAAATCATAATAATCTCATGGGCATAGATCAGACTACACAATAGACATTGCAGGCGTGCCATATGTTGCTTAAAATTACTGCTTTTCAAATGGCTACTTTGTTACCGCCAAATGATTAACAACAGCTGATGCCTAGTATTTATGCAACATCTTGACTGAACGCACGCAGTCTCAACAACAAAACGCAACTTCTATACTCATCGATACAGATATGGTCTCCACAACACCGCACATGATTTCAGAAACTTTGTTCAAATGAATTAAATCAATTATTTAAAGCCCAATACAGTTGAGGCAATTATGGGGCTTGTGGTAAAAGTCCGACTGTTAGATTTTAAGCAGTAATGTAATTAAAAAGACACGGTGACAGATTTTCCGGGATGTCTACATTCCAAGAGATGTTTTCCGCAATTCTTTGGAACAAAGCCTTCGTATATTTATAATGGATAGTTTGTGTGAGAGAAAAAAGTGCCCAGAAATAAGGGCAAATAGAGGTTTTTTGTAACAAAGTCCTTATTTTTGCTTTTGTAAATAGAAAAATATTTGGGTAAAAATTATACTTGTGTATTTAAATTATTAGACGGACCATTAAAGAAAAGAAACACTTTTTTGTTGGGAAAAAAGGTCGGATATACACTCGTGCTTGTATTCATAATTATTGCAATTTCGAGAAAATTATTTCCTATATTACAGTAAAACCTCAAATAACACCCCAATATTACGATTTCCTTGTTACCATGACCACTTCTTTTCGGACCAGCTTTCAATAATTCCCCTATAATTCAATTTTATAATGAGACCAGTCCATCTTTAAGACTGATTTTCTGGGTCACGAAGTTGGTCTCATTATCGAGGTTTTATTGTTAGTATTTCCATCAAATTTCAGGCGTTTAAAAGAAATCCTGTTTTCTATCACGCGTTCATTATTCATACTTGCTCGCAAATTTCCATTAACTGCTTGGTATCTATCAGATAATATTTGGTTCAATGCGGAGAATTATGGTGGGATATCTGTAAATACAAATAGATGGCTTGAAAGAACAAACCGACGTAGTTGCCTGGAAACCAGAACAATAGACTAGCTTTGGTGCAGTTCAGTAATTTTATCAAAAATATCCCAATTTTTGATGGGGAAATGGCTTTGAACGAGATTATTGTTTCAACAATGAAATTATTAATATCTGATGGTACATTTTTGTACTAATTGACATTAGAATGCATATCAAAAAAGCAATATAATACGTATACATAGATTATCTTTGTTTGTTAAACTTTCTTTTGTCACGGAATGATTTATTGGTCCGTTTGCATCATTTACATATCTGTATTGGTTCTTACGCTCACATTAACGTTACCATGGTAATCTGTAATAAACTGGATTTTTTTAATCGCTGAAATATACTTGGGTCGGGGGAATTTGAATAAGACAATTTTTAGTACAGCCTTAGAAGAGTAATTTATTTAAAAGCTCATGTCAACAATCTATTACGATTCATTTTAAACTCTTCGTATTTACAATTTATTGATTTGTGTGTAACAGACTGTATAGATATACATGATTCAGTTTAGCAAACATTTTAATAGCTTTTAAAGTTAAGTTTATAAATTTAAACTCATGTCATTTTATAGTAAAACACCCTCTCAGCGTCCACTTAAATAGTGCGTGCATCTCATTTTAACGATCACTTATTTCCGAACCTCCGGTTGCCTCTATATTAAGAACAATTAATTTTGTTTCAGCCGGGGATCTTAATATCTATTAATTCGGTTATGTTAAAAATACTTGTATAGGAATGGTAAAGTGGAAGTACCTCTTTTAAACAAGCATACAACGAAAACACGTTTGAGCTAAAGCTGGTTCGTGTTTATGATAAACAATACATAAACACCCTTTTATCATTTTTTTTATCTATTCAATGTGTATCTCCTCAAACTTCTCTTGTATGTTTGTTTTATGTGACATATTGTCACTGGGATTTAACGCCGTCTTTCAACAATTTTTCAGTTATACACGGCGACCGATTCACCTAACCAGTTTTCCTGGACTGCATACTATCAGTACTAACTTACCCTTCTACAAGGAGCCGGCAACTTCTCCACATATGGAGGAAAATCGACATTTTTGCCAAATTTTCATATAAGAGTATGACCTGCCGCGACCGGGATTGAACCTGGTTCTCCGGGTTACAAGTCCAGCGCACTAACCACTGGACCACAGCCGCGGCCCAAAACCATTCTTGTACCTTTGAGTTTCTGTCATGACTAAGTTTTAATATTGACGTGGTTCTCAAATTAACAAGTTGAAATATTGATTAAATACAGTGAACCAGCCTAGGTATTTACGTATATGTGTTATAATCAGGTGGTCTTAATGCTGAAATAGTCACTGAATGAGATTTTTCTGGAACTGGACCGTACCAGTACGTGTAAGGGTGTCATTGTACCGTTATTATAATCATTTAACACAGGATGTTGGTGGTAGAGCTACTTATTTTAACAAACCAAGAACACGTACTTGAGAACTGCGTGGTACGTAAAGTGGATCACATGAGAACATTTTTTGCCCGTAATTTTACGTCTGAAAGATCGTCCCCAAGGTTATGTTAATCAGTCATGCAGTGTTATGTTTCACTCCATGCTGAGGTTATTTCAAGTAAACTTCTGATGGAACGTTAATACCTGTATAGGCGAGACTGAACCGCGAGAATGTAAATGTTTGTAACGGCTGTCAAATGAAACGTTGATCGATGGAGCACAACTAGTTTTGTCACAAAAAAAGAATGTTTTCCGCATGCTCGTTTATAATCAAGTACTACGAATTACGCCTATTAACCGTCTGCTTTACCACAATCTAAATCTGCCCTGTCATATGAATGTATTGGTCCTAGGTACTATATGTGTTCAAGTCTTTAAATAAAATAATGTTCAGCTCTGTTCCACAAGTCATACCTCTAAATCATGTTGATTTCATTATTTAACAGACGCGTTTGTAATGATTTATGCGTGTAAGGCCAGAAAAAAATGTTGTGTTTACAGTTACCTGACTGAGCATTTTTTTGTTTTAGTTTCTAAAGCAAAATCTAAAGTACGAAAATATTTAGGGACGAATCGTACCTTGTATTCTCACAAAAGGTATGTTTAGACCTAAAATAGAAAACAAAACATTTTCGACTAATATAGGCTATTATTTTTGGTCACTTAACCCTACATATAGAATATTTTTAGCCTAACAAAACGACGTAATAAAGTTTTTAAAAAGGTCAATTGTTGACGTTTCATGTCATATAAAACACGATTAATAATTAAAGAGCCATGAACATAACAAGTACGTTTGCTGAAATAAGTATTACATATGCGTAATTTCTTAAATCATAATTGTTTCACGTTTCAAAAATTATGATCTACTTTTATCGCTTTGTTAATAGTTATTTTTTGTTCCGCATTTTCTGTAGATTCTACACGACACAATGAGAAATTCACCATTAACACGTGTTTACGTGCGTTCGATCGTTTGAAGCGCTAATTTTATTGAGGTGATTCTATGTATTCATGATTTAAAACAGAACACACCATACAACTAATTGGTCCCCATTGATTAATATCGGCCTGATATTTGATTATGCAATAACGCACTACAGTTTGTTTGACATCCTATTAATAGTTAAAATAAATGAGACTTTCAGGAAATCATTGAAACGTGTGTAAAAGGGTGGATTTTACGCGTTCACGTTCAGACCGAAGTTGTACATTAACATACATGCGTTGTACCCTCTGTGTTCAGACAAAAGAATTCGAAACATCTGCGAATGTGTTACCATGGCAATGTTTCCACGTCACAACCGAAACTGAAAGTGTAGCGTCCGCAGGGTTAAACGGAAGTGAGCAGACGATAGGCTATAGTATTGAATGTACTTATTACTTGTAGCATCAATAGTGGATCTGGGTGTCTGTATTTAAGGCGCATCTAATCACGGTTTAGTAACTAACTTCGCCATAATTATAAAAAAATAAGTTAACACCGACGACCATACAGGCAAACGGACAGCGACAACAAATGCAGGTAAATGTAAGGGAGTTAACTCATTTCTAATACGTAAACTATTACAAATCATTATCTCCCTTACGTCCACGATCGTTCCTTGACCATATCAACCACAGTATTTCTTCTTTTTGTACTAAATCCAGTCCCATTGCAACTTGTTAGGTGTATAATATTGTGAGTTTTATTTCAAATGGTGACTATATTGTCCCCCATATTTCAGATCTCATGATGTGTCCTGTTGAATTTAGTTGTTCTATTTTTTTGTAACGCCGGATCAGATGTCAACAAGATTTGTTTATATCATTAATCAGGTGAATCAGAATAATATCTTGGAATTATACGAAGGTGAAGAGTTTTAAATAATCTTTTTTTCTTTCAAAAGGACCAGGTGTTATTTTATGCAAAATAAATACATAAACTTTTAATGACAACCAACTGAATATAAGACTGTACATGTACTTTGAATTAGTGTTATCATACGTATGTGTAATACAGTAGAACACGGTTATAGCAATTTTCTATGGACCCGAATAATTTCTTCATTAAATCATCATTTTATTGTATCTACAACGATGAAATATAGAAAGAAGTGTTCGGCTGAAATAAATTATTCGCGATGTCGGAGTTCAGTATAACAGTGCCTTACTGTAGATAATTTTTTCCTAATATTTGTCCGATAAAGGCTGATATCCCCAAATATACGTACATGACAGTGATACACTTTACGGTCGTTTCATTAATACGCCACAACACAGTCATAAATTTATAGTCTCGTTGTAATAAGCTCTTACTATATTTTCTCTTACTTCCGTGTGTTGGCGCTTTCATCATGAATTCAATTAATGCTAAAGAAAACTATAACACACTGTGGTTAAGTGCTCGTTGAACATGTCTGTATGTTAGCCTTCGGAAGATTTTTATCTTCATGCGATCAAATTACTTCAAGACAAATCATGAGTTTGAGCCACTAATTGAAGTACATGGGTGAATGAGTTAATAAAATTCTCACGGACCTCACTTTAAATCGTTGAATTAGTGGATCACAATGAATACTAAGGGTTAAGTCACTGAGTGTTGAATATATGCACTAAGTGATGTGTGTTGAGTGTTTCATGTTGGGTTAAGTCACTGAGTGTTGAATATATGCACTAAGTGATGTATGTTGAGTGTTGAGTGTTGAGTTTAATGTGAGAAGATTTGAATGATGTGTGTGAAACAATGAAAGTGGAATTTTGGGAGTTAAGTACTTGGAGTTGAGTGATAAGTGCTGAGAGTAAAGTACATTGTACTGAAAGGTGAGTGATGAGTGATTAGAGTGAAAGTATTGAGGATTGAGTGATGAGAGTACTATGAGTTGAGTGATGAGAATAAAATACTGCGAGTAGAGTAATGAGTGTTAAGCAAGGAAAGGAAGGAAGACTGAGTGGTGGTTGTTGAGAGCTACGTACTTCAGTTATGAGAGATAAGAATCAAGTACTTCTTGTAGAGTATGAGTGATAAGTGTAAAGAAAGGAGGATTGAGTGATGGTATTGAGAGTTACGTACTAAGAGTTCAGTTATGAGAGATAAGAATCAAGTACTTTTTGTAGAGTATGAGTGATAAGTGTAAAGAAAGGAGGATTGAGTGATGGTGTTGAGAGTTACGTTCTAAGAGTTTAGTTATGAAAAATGAGAATCAGCTACTGAGAGTGGAGTGTTGAGTGACACGTGTGAAGTAATGAGAGTTGAGTGAAGGGTGTTGAGAGTTACGGACTAAGAGTTGAGTTATGAGTAAAGAGAATCAACTAATGAGAGTTGAGTGATGAGTGCGAAGTAATGAGAGTTGAGTGATGAATGCTGAGATTGAAGTCCTGAGAGTTGAGTGATTATTGGAATGCGCCAACTTATAAATCTTACACGTTAAGTGATGAGTTGTAGTGTAGAATTCCTGGAACAAGACAAGTCGTAAAGTAATCAGCTGAACATCTTATAACGGTAACCACCTGTCTGCATTATTTTTTATGCTGGAAGTACAGAAATGTGTATTATACGTGAATTCTAAGATAATCCAAATGCAGCAACTCTTTCAATCTTCACTGTATACAACTATATACAACTACATGTAGAATCAATTAACTAACTAATGCACTGAGTCAATACGAATTGTTTCCTTTTATACATGTACTAACCAATAACTGATATATAATAGAAACGAAAATACAGCGCAACCTCTCTAAGACAGTCCTCTCTTGAGCAACAACCTTCCTTCAACAGCAGCATGATTTTTCCCACTGTATAATTTAACTATCAATTTAACCTCTCTAGAGCAACAAACTCTCAACAACAACATATATTTTCTTCTCCCAAATGGTGTTGCTTTGGAGAGGTTGCACTGAATATTGCTTCACTGGCGTTGTCTGATTGATATATTAAGGTTGTGTATACTAGGAATATGTAGTTAATGAGATGGTTGGAGAATAGATATAAGTCCCACTTATAGGAGGGTATTTTGACGTTTTCACGAATACGCCTCTACAAATGATAAATGTTAATTAACTAAGTACAGACAGTCAGTAAATTCTGATAACATATATTCTGTACTTTTGTTCTCTACTTGTGATGTAAAAACAATAGTATATAAGTTAGAGTTTTGTATGGAATCAGACCAGGCGCTGATGTTATAAACTCGGACAGTGTCCGAGCTCAAATTTCAGTTCCGTGCTAAAAGAATTATGGTTGAAAAGATAGAGATGATTAATGTTTAAAAACATATTCAGGTCAATTATGCTGTCAGAATAATGTATCAATAATATTATTATTGTCTGACCATAATTAACTGTGAACATTAAAAGACAAGACATGAGATTTGAGTTCGGAGACCAATCTCAAGTTTTATAACCTCGGGCCAAGTGCTGATGTGGTAGAAATAAGAAAATTGGAACATAAAACATAGAAGAACACTTCTGACCGTTGTGGGGAGGGTGATCATCAAGAACGATCAACAGGGTGTAAATATGTGGCTTCACAGAAGGATATTTAATGATGATTGAATTTCGCATCGTTAAAGGGTTGTTTGTAAATACTGTCCTTAGTGTCCTAGAAGGTTTGTTTATAAAGACAGTCTTTAGCGTAGCGTTCATAAAGACGAGAGGGGTCGTTCATAAAGACAGTCTTTAGTGTCCGAGAAGGGTCGTTCATAAAGACAGTCTTTAGTGTCCGAGAAGGGTCGTTCATAAAGACAGTCTTTAGTGTCCGAGAAGGGTCGTTCATAAAGATAGTCTTAGTGTCCGAGAAGGGTCGTTCATAAAGACAGTCTTTAGTGTCCGAGAAGGGTCGTTCATAAAGACAGTCTTTAGTGTCCGAGAAGGGTCGTTCATAAAGATTGTGTTTAGTGTCATTGAAGGGTTGTTATTAAAGTGTTTCTTTCGCTAATTTATAGTACAGTATATAATGAAGACACATCCTTTGAAAAACCGTCACTGATTATTGAAAACAAACAGATCTTCGAATAAAAGCTACCTGTCAATAAACACCACATTTTGTCTTTCCCATGGGTGGCCTTTGGTCGCAGGTTTCAATGTATTTGCGATCGAAATACTCCAAATCAACACTTGTCACAATATAGAGAGTTTATTTCACTGGGTTTAACGCAGTTTTTTACCATTTATTTAGTAATATACGGCGGCCAGTTCACCTAACCAGTTTTCATGGACTGTTTCTAACTTACCCTTCCACAAGGAGCAAGTAACTTCTCCGCATATGGTGGAAAATCAATATTTTTGTCCAATTTTCATAGAAGGATATGACCTGCCGCGACCGAGAAAAGAATGTAAATCCTATCCGTATCTTAGTTACGGTCATTGTAATAATAAACGGGAAATTGAATACATTTTCTCCTTACAATACTACATTTTTATACTCAAGTACCCGTGTGGTATCAAACACAAACAGTTACATATGTGTACACATTGAACAGGAAAGAAAATGAAGACTTACTATTCTTGCATATAGTAATCGAACAAACAGGCGTGCGGCCCATGAAGAAAATGAAAAATCCGAAAAACAGAAAAAAACATCGAAAAACACCAACATATTCTTTGTTATTGTACATTGATTGACAATTACCACAAATACGCCTTAAAATGCGCATTGTTATGTTAGAAACATATTAAAATTGAATATTTGTCGAATATTTTCATTCTAAAATAAAGCAGAAATCTATTATAGTGATTTTCAACTTTTTCTATTATTTACGTCAGTACACGTTCGTATGAATATAATTGAATATTGATAAACATTGAGTGGTGTATACATACACACATCGATACAACAAACGTACTACAGAACCAGGAAATAATGATAATAACTTACTAATTATAGAGATGACGAAAATCCACAAAACACAGAAATTCGTTTTCATGGTAACTGTTTGCAAAATATTAAGCAGATAGTGCGATTTTTTTGCAATTATTTCTTCGAACGCATGGCTTATATTCCGAGTACAAAAACACACACAATGCAAACAAAACACTATCCCCTGGCTAAAAGCTACAAAAAACACGATAATTAATCCATCTTGCTGGCTTATCAGCCAGGTACTCACATTGTACTCAATTAACGTACCTTGAAATAATTACACACGATTGTTAGTAAAAATCTGTATCTATGTTTGACACGAGAACATATAACTAAGGCTTGTAAAAATTTCACTAGGAAGTTCGGTAATTGATGAAAACACCCGGCATTCAGAGACGGATAAAGGTGGTTTTGTAAACTTGAGGAGGCTTGATATTAATTCTGCAGTTGTTGTTTTATACATCACAAACTTACGTGCCAGGTATGTTTATCGCAGTATTTACATTCGACCTACGAGATTAAGATAATTCTAAGACGGACGGTACAAACAAGTTTTACGCTTTGATATGAGGTCGCATAAACAAATAACTGGCCGTATATGATAAAATTTGTTTAAACATCAATAAGATAAGACAATATCAACCTCACTTGTTATCAATCACACCCACAAACAACAATAGCTCATAACATTAGGAATGATTAACAAAATTCAACATATACTTTGTTATAAGGCCACAAAAATACAATCATGGTAAGTCTAAACACAAACGGGTAGGTTGGTCGGAAAAGTTTTTTTGTTTGTTTTTATAAACACCTTAGGTGCGTTTCCACGGTACGATTCATCGAGGTATTTTGCCGTCAGAAAATTTAGGGCCGGCGCTAAAAAGGGTCTGTCGGGTAACCCGAAACGAGAATATTTTGGGGGGCTAATACATAACCACCCCCCCCCCCATGTTAGAACTGTCAGTTAAGCACCGGTCAGAGGCAACAAACTTGTGATCAGTCTCAGTTGAAATCTCATTTTTGTTTTAACTCATTCCAGACCAATATAAATATTCGCAATGCATTAAAGTGTAGTTTGATCCATAGGGGACTGTCCCGTTAAAGGGATGGTGTATAAATATGTACATGTATCAGGCTTAAAATGACCACACGGACCATAAACACACATAGCATATATATATATACAAGGGTTACATCTTCCGAAATGACAGTTTGTGCACCAAGTTTGCACAACACTACGTAACCTTTTCATTAATTATAAATATATTTTTTATGAAAATAAAAACACGAAAATGAAATAAAAAAGACGGAAATCTTGGCGAAGGCGTCTGTATTAGCAGTGTACTCTGATATCTGTAAAGGGAGATCACTGCGAATGGTATTGCGTCGTTAATTGTCCCATATATATCTGACCCGTACGTTATGCGGAAGATTTGGTAGTATGGAATAAATTTGGCACTATTTTATTCTTGCTGATAGGCCTTGTTGTGTTAACCTTCACGCGTGCTAAATCAAAATTGTGGAATGATTTTGTAAAACCCGATAGAAAAGTAGAAATATTTACGTATATACACGTACATAAATTCCGGAGCACATGTTTGAACATTCACGTCCTTGGAATATCTTTATTGCTCGGCAGTGTGACAACATCTATTCCTTATGTTGAAGTCGACAATGTAGAATAATAATATCATCTATAATGCATGTTCATGTCTTTGTATCATGAACTGGAGACTTACATCATATAAATAAATGAATAATTGAATAAATAAATAAATAAATAAATAAATAAATAAATAAATAAATAAATAAATAAATAAATAAATAAATAAATAAATAAATAAATAAATAAATAAACGAACGAACGAACGAACAAGTGAAACAAACAAGCAAACAAACAAACAAAGAATTAAACATCGATTTTAATCACTCTGTCCCTGTGAATAAGTATCTTTTTTGTTTTTATGTGTCTTATTGTCACTTGGGATTAACGCCGTTTTTCAACAATTTTCAGTTATATGAGCCTATTCACCTAACCAGTTTTTCTGGACTGTATACTAACCAGTACTAACTTACCCTTCCACAAGGAGCCGGCCACTTCACATGTGAAGGAAAATCGACATTTTTGTCAAATTTTCATGGAAGGGTATGACTTGTCGCGGCCGAGATTTGAACCCGGATCTCCGGGTTACAAGTCCAGTGCACTAACCACTACACCGCAGCCGCGGTACGAATAAGTATTTATATTGCATTGTAAAAGTACACGTACATAGAACCCATGACAATCGTATGTATAAATTCTGAATCAATTACATTTAGTACATATAGAGCGTGTTTTACCGGTTATAGAAAATAATGTATTTGCAAAATAGCGAGAAAATGTACTATTGCTATACAAAAAATCTGAATATTTAAATACATGTATTTCGATGTAAAATTTCGTTTTCTAAAGCGACAAAGATGCACAAAAGAGAAAGAAAATGAACATTTTTGACATGCGTTCTCGGAAAAAACAAGTTTGTAATACAACGGTATCTCTTAAATCCGGACTTAACCGGACCTGGAAAAAGTCCGGATCATAAAGAATTCTGCATCAGACTTTTTTTAAACGAAACCGTACAACTTCTATGCATGGCGTTGAATAAAAGTCCGAACCGAGGAATTTGTCAGGATGAATGTAACTTCCGGCTACGGGTAAGGATGAATCACCAGTGTAACTCAATATTTCATGAAACACAAATTCAGACGACACGAAAATATATCCGGTATCAAAAAAAACTATCCAAAATTCAAAAGTTCCGGTATTCGGGCGTGAGTTTATTTTTTTGCGTTTTTCGGAAAGTCCGTTGTTCAGTAGTTGCACTGTATACATTAAAACACATAATTTAATGACGTGGGATACAGTGTTATAGACCAGAAGGCCGCCTATCATTTTTTTCTCACAACATGGCTGACATTTTTTTCTACCTAACAAAGTTGCTACGTCGACTGTATTAAATATTATTACAAAATGCGTCTTCAATTTTGAGCCCAACATTCGTAAACATTACACAATTCCGTTTTTTTTTGCGAAATGGTATATTATTTCAGTGTATAGCGTTTTGGTTAAGGGCAAGACACTCGCGTAGTATTATGTGTTTGATTTCTGTTCCACTCCAACGAATATGAATTAAAACATAGTATAGAATACGTCGGGCGTATTATTACCTTGTGTGGAATATATGAATTCTACCCGATAAATCTTTTGTCTGCGGAAGGACCAATGAGCACGCTCTAGTTATGAACTGAATAAGGAAGAGATTTTAGAGGTAAACTATATATACCAGATTAAACATTAGGATTGTGTTTTTCTGCGAAAGCGGGTTTTGTAATATATATTTATAGTCACTTTTATGATTCAAATTTAACTAAACCAACCCAACTGGGGGAAGGAATTTATTAAAAAGTACGGCACGCATAGAAGGTTAGTTTTTATACCATCTTGAATCAACGTCTTATGAATACGAATTTATTTATCACAGGAAATAAATAATTTTCTATCGCATGCGTTGCAATTTGTTTTGTATGCGGTAAATGTATTTTCATCTTCAGCTAATTTAAAAAGAAATATCAAATTCACCATAGTTTCGGTGTATATTACCTAGCGCATTTCTTAAATACTACATGAGGGATCCTTGTGAGAAAACCGCGCACTCACAATCTGGTTCAATTATTTGAGTACAGTTTGTTGCATTTTGTGCCGGACATAATCGTAAGTATTTTAAGTTGTAGCATTGTTTTAATGATTTTTTACTTAATAAGCTTTTATGATTGTCAAATGTGCGATGATTTCTTTATTAGAAACCTATTCATGGTCCAATGTTATGAAAATTGAGACTGATCTTCATTCTCAAATCTCATTTTACTTTTAATTCAATATTCTTAAGTTAACTATCACTAAAGATTATTCCGTTGCCTCATAACACCGCATTTCCCAAATCTAAAGTAGAAGACTTTTGAAAACTTTGTGGTAGAAGAACCCATTGCTTGTGATAAGTAATGGCTTCTTTTGCCACAATGTTTTCCACTCTGTCAGAGAGAAATAACCCAATGTTCTTAAATAAATTGATGTTTTGTATATTTGTTGTGAATTTAGAAAAGTCCAAAATATGCTTATGAGGCAAAGAGTTATGTAACTTCCATAGAGTACTCTGCATAGTTATGTCAGTTTATCAATTATTCACAAACACGTTGTGTCAATACATATTCAGGTTTGAAATAATTGAAAGAAAGAAATGATATTTGAGCTGCGAAACGGAAAGTAAGATTTTAACTACGGACCCAAGTCTAATCGATACATAAAGCTTTGTGAATTCGTCCAAAGATATTAATAACATGTTAACATATAAACATTGTATGTATATGAAAACCTCAAATAGCGATCACCTCAATATTACGACCACGTTGATATAACGACCACTTATTTTCGGACCGGTTTTCAATTACTCCCGTGTAATTTAACTTGATAATGAGACAACCTCTTTATTACGACCATTATTTTCGGGCACCGTGTGTGGATAACATACATTGTTTAAAATCAATTTTCAGTAGCGTCTACAAGTCTGTGCATATTTCATTAAATTTCAAGTTATATAAGATCAGTGTTTAGCTCGTTTGAAAAATAATTGTTCATGTTTTCCTTATTACATTTTTGTGGAATATCTGAAGCATGTAATACAGTTGAAATGATAGTCAATTTGCTTAATCACTCATTACAAATGTATGCATAAAATAAAATATTATACATTAAGCACACTAGCATATCAACGGTCATAAGCTACAGTAAAGCACGGTTAAAGTGAACTCGATTGTAGTAAGGAATCAGATACTGGGAATTTTTTATCCTCTCCATTCCGTCAGTCCTGTGTCATTGTTATGGATATAGTGAAATATAAATAAAATGAATTGATTATTCGGGACCCTTGAATACAGGCAAACATGAGTTACCAACCAGCGTTAATACAGACAACAATGTGACCAACGGCCTCTCTTTATCACTTTTGTATTTTCTTTTCACTGGGTTTATTAACGCCGTTTTTCAACATTTTTTCAGTTATATACGGCACCCGGTTCACCTAACCAGTCTTTCTGGACTGCATAATAACCAGTAGGAACTTACCCTTCCACAAGGAGCCGGTAACTTCTCCACATTTAGAGGTAAATCGACATTTTTGTCAAGAGGGTATGGCCTGTCGCGACCGGGTTTCGAACCCGGATCTCCGGATTACAAGTCCAGCGCACCAATCAGCGGACCAATACCTCTCTTTAACTTACTTTTACTATTGTTATAAACCGATTAAAATACAATCATTATCAAATTGAAATATAGAAGAAATATTTTAAAAAAACAGTCCGAAAGTTAGCTGTCATTATAACGAGGTTGTCGTGATATCAAGATGGCCGCTATGTGAGGTTGTACGGTTCCCAAATGCTGGTTGACTGCAAAAAACTATATATCATGACCCTCATTCTTGGCCTTTGTGTACAGGTTTCACTGTAGAAGTTCAGGGGCGAATGTCAACCTTTTAATTAAATATCAGTTTTTATAATGCGCGCACTCCTGGTATGTTGATCGCACTATGATATATATTATTTATTAAAATCTCGGTTAAGCAAACTCATTGTTCAATTCGAAAACAAGTTTTATAGATATGCATTAATGAGCGAAATAAAATATCGTAGATATATATATGGTGGAATATTTCTGCATAAGATAATTAGAATATTTTCGCGAAAATCTACCAGATTTTCATTAAAACAAAGACATTTTCATGAAAATTCAATAACTCAAGATAAGATTTCTTCACCATGCAGATAGTAAACCTTCTTACGAAATAGGCGATAAAATATTTTCATGGAAATAAAACCTCTTTTTTCGCGAAAAGTTGGAAAGCTCCCACGAAAATTAACTCGCTAAGCGTATGTAGAAATACACCACAATAGAAATACGTTTAATTTTTTAAAGTATGGTTTAAAAGGAAGATAAGATTTACGTAAAAGCGCCGTAGCCTTCAACAAAGGACGTATGATTACAACGACCATATTACTGTCGAAAATCTAAACTATTAGAATGTAATGTTTATGAGAAATGAACGTTTTATAGTCATAAATAGTAATTGTATATCAGGAAAAATCACAATTGTTGTGGTAGTTTCCAATTTGAGAGTTTGTATAAAAATGTAAAAAAAAACTGAAACAATGCCACTGTCAGCTACTCAATGATTCTAAAACTGATACAAGATTTTGTACAGTCAATCGTCAAACATTGACGAAGGCCTTCTCTGATTAAAATCATTTTCTCAATACATTAAATTCTTTAGAACAGTTTTATTCATTGATATAATAGAGAAAAAATCCCTGATAAAAAACAACTGATCAACCGGATTATATATTTTCCTCCTTTTTTGGTCTGGATGGGCTTTGCTGACCAGTTTAAATCTACAAACTAAATATAGCTATATTATAGTCATGTCCTTGAATAATCCAAATAGCGACAGCCTTTGTATGATCTTTTCTGCTAGCCGCCGATTTGCTTACTAGTAGTGCTAGTTTTAGTAACAAATCGTAATCGCCGACCTCTCCTATAGTTTAATGAATGGAACTTTTTTGCGGATGAATACTGAATTATTAAACTTGTTATTTTCACATTTTGAATGGCCAAAAATTGTAATTATACCTCATGCATTCTCAAATCTACAGAATCCTGCAATAGTTCTCAAAACTACAATGTAGACTAAAACAACCAGTGTTACTATTTTTAACGCGATTTTATGAATAAGAGGCGTCACGCGATTGTAACTAGAAAACCTAATGATAAAAAATACCCATGTAGTGACTAAGCGTTTGAAATCTATAGTTATATATCATTTCAATAGATTGAACATTGATTGCTTGTCAGAGCAGTTCTTTGTGTAAATGTGACACTTGTTTAGTGATCCGAGTTTGTTATGTGTCTTAACAGAGTTGAAGCGTTAAAACCCGGAATTGTCCGGGCCGAGGAAACAGTCCGGATTTGTAGAGTTTCCGGATAAAAAGATTGTAAGTTTTCGGAACAAAAATATGCAAAATAGAAGTTTGTACAAAAAGTCTTTGCAAAAGATATTGAACACATTTGTACGGGTTTAAAGTGATTTGAGAATTAGAGGGACTCGAATTTGAGAAGTTCTAGTGTACGTAAGCGCTTCATCTCGCAAATAGTAGCATTAAAGTCTTGCATATTTCAAGTCTCTGCCCATACTGAGCAGACAAAGACGTATATCAGTATATAGGTTTTGTAGATAAACTAAAGCAGGATAGAAACGAAGACGATTTATTTACTGCTCACAGACCTGTCAAATCGTACAAAGAAATATTGATCACCGTTTTTATTTGTAGTTGCTTTGTTTATGATAAGTATATAACGCGTTTAAACCCCGGTAATACTTTAAATTAAATACATTCACATACTGTTCAATAAACTGTAGTTGGTTATAATATCGAAACATTTAACTATGCAGGAAGTATTGATAATTTTTTTTCAATAGCTTTAGAGTTCAATACTTTTTGTGGTAAATGTAATCAATTCAAGAAAGACAATCGGTAAATGACGTCAATCATCGCACTCCCGACCTCTTTTAAAATTTCTGTAAAGTCCGGAATGCAAATTATGCTATTTCACACTACAGAAAGATACCATTTCGGTAATGACAAATCTCTGATAATAATCACCTAGGTTTTTTTTGTACTGAAACTTATACAAAGATCGGAATCCACCATAGAAGCACTTACTTAAAAATGTTAAAAAGAACAGTCTGATTTATAATATTCATTGCGGTTGATTTAATTGCCATTACAGCCTTGATGTTATATTTTAACATTTTAGCAAAACCGAACATAATCTATTTTATAACCTCGGTGTGAGTACTTTTTTGAAACTTTATTAGGGTCAAATATGATTGATAGATTTTCTTCCAAATAAGGTACAAAACATGGTGTAATATAACATTACAAAATGATAATGTAACCAAAAAATATTCAATGGATACTTAAACATATAATGAATAAACAAATAAAATAGATAAATAAATACATAAATACATAATTAATACAAGCAAAGGCAAAAAAGAGAAAAAAACTATTTCTATCGGTTACCGTTGACATACAGTGCGTTAAAAATACTAAAAAACATCGATGTACATGAATCTAAAGAAATAAATAACGTTTAACTATATTGTTCACAAATTATGTCTTCTTATGACAAATCCTGTAGACAATACCAACCTAAGACCATATACTTTAACTGACTTATTTTAACGTTTAACCCTAAAAACCTACACTAAACAACATTAGATTCAAGAGGAATTCTCCAAGTAAATGTTTAACATTACTTTTGATACAGTAAAACCTCATTTAGAGACCACTTCAATACATAGCTTATTGAAATAAAGACCGCAAATTTCTTCCATTTTTAAGCTTGATAATGTATATTTATGCTAGTACAGTAAAACCTCAAATAGCGACCAGCTCAATATTACGACCACCTTGTTATAACGACCACTTATTTTCGGACCGGTTTTCAATAAATCACCTATAATTCAAATTATTATTACAATCGATTGTTTGGGGTCCTGAAGGTGGTCTCATTGAGGTTTTACTGTATCTATATGTATGGAATATCTGATACATTTCAGAAGAACCATAATGGCACAGCTGCCGCATATTCAATACATTGAGGACATTCTCAATTTATCATTGAGTCAATGTTCAGCTTTAGCCAAATCCTGGGAAGTAGATACAAGGGGCTGCAAATCTGCCGAAGATATCAAAGGAAGGATTATAGAGTACTGGCTGCGACACAGAAAGAACGATGTAAGTATGCGTGCCACGTGACTTGATTTCCTGGTTACTGATTACCTAAAATTCAATTTAATTCTTTATTTTTATGAAGCCGACCACCAGCCCATGTACCAACAGTATGATACTGTATTGGCACTATCACTATCAAATGTACAGAGGCCTCTGTGGACGAATGGTTGTGGTCTCTGACTAATAATCACTAGCCCCCTCCTCGCTCTGAGTTCGACTCCCACCCGGGACCAGACAAATTTCACATGTGAGGAAGTTGTCCTTCTAGCTTACGAAAGGTTCTATCCAGGAGTAGGCTTGGGGTCTTCCTCCACCATTAAAGCTAGAAAAGTTGCAAAATGATCCTGACTGTTGGGGCGACGATGGACCCTTAAGAAATAATCAGATATACTCGTATATACAGTATGAAAATCAACAATACGTAATATTGTGCACCATATAACCACATAATCAATAATCACCCGAATACTGACATAGATTGAAGGTGAAATATAGTCATTATAATGTTATCAGCACGCATTTCTAACGCTCAGTACCGTGAACATCAATTTTGGCTCAAATGAAATATGCAAATCACTACATTCACGTTAATATAGAATTTTAACAATTTGAAAATATGACGCCATAAAATTTTACAAAGAAGTGATTTTCGAGTTTAATGTACCACTATGCAACGTTGCGTTCAAAATAATATTTTAACTAAGTGTTCTATTTTTCGCCCAACTTCAGTATATATTTACATCACATAATTACGGCTACAATTTTTACTTCCGCGTTTTTCTAAACATTAAAATCACGTAGCTAAATAGGAATATGAGGGTAAATTCTGTCTGGTGACCGTAACAACTCGCTGTAGCGATGTCCTTACCTGAGAACAGAGGACGAGTTCGGTTCTAAACGCATGTACATTACCTATCGCATTAAACCAACATGAGATCACATGTATATATTTATCATTCTAGTCTTTTGTTGGGATAGCCAAAAATATTTTGAAATAGCTAAAGATACATCGTTAGGCGATTGTTTAAAAAATCTGAGGGCAGATGAGAATAAATGAAATGGACTTTTGCCAAAAATACAGAATCAACTGTTTTCGTAAAACAAACAGGAAATTACACTTGACAACTTGCATAGAAGATAATAAAACATAATTGTGTAATAATGCTTGTCTAGGTCAGTAACTTATGTAGCCTTCCCGAGCATGACACCGTCAATATTTAACTATTTTATACACTGTACTACATCAAAGTCCTTGGAACGCATGCTTGGAGAGAATGTAAGAATGCACATTGTTTTTAAGTATCGTGTTTCCCATCAACTTCATTCATTTGTAAAACATTTTTTTTAATATAGAAATCACGATCACGCGTTGTCCTTGAATGACAATAAGCTAATGTAACCATTACACGAATTAAATTACGTGATACCAGCTTTCCTCCACGTGACTAATATTTCAAACATGTACTTAGTAAAAATGTGTTTCATAGATTTATCCTTGTTAATCTTTTAAATTTAAAAATCTGACAACTAGCTATCCTTGTTAATCTTTTAAATTTAAAAAATCTGACAATTTCATGTTTTAATTAGTGTTTTATTATATTTGATTGTTCTAAGGGCTTTATTGCCAGTTTATGATAAATGTCTAAACAATTAACAGGATTTTTAAGTTAAAAAACTATTGTCGTAGTTAATATACGTCTATAAAATATACCCCAAGACGTGGTGTCTTATATATAAAGCGGCAACAATTGTTTAACCTACAGTCGTGGGTAAGTCATATTGTAAGATGCATATATTCACTTGTCGGGATATATACACTTGTCCCCTAAGTAGTGACCATTATAACATCAAGACAACATCACTAATAAAACCACTTCATTAAAGACTGTTTTGTCCTTATTATTTCACTTTTAAAGTGATAAAAAGACCAAACCAATATAAAGACAGGTTTTAGGTCTTATGTGTGATTTAATCAACCTTTTTTTCACGTTATTTAAAATTAACTTAAGCGTAAAAAGTTGGTCTGTTTCCGGTTACCCGACCGACCCATCTTTTACCTGCTGACTCATAGGTTTTTACGGCATCCAAATCTTAGTGTTATATTGTAATTTTCACAACAGTGTTGCTGATATATGTAAAAAACGTAAAAGAAAGAAATCCCTACCTACCGACCCATATTTTTGTTGGGCAAGTAACCGGAAACAAACCTTTTTTTCTGTTTAGGCCTTAGTTGAATGTCAGAACGAACATTTTCGTCATTTTTGTTTAACAGCCATACTGAGGTCAGTGATTACTTTCATATATTTGACAAGACATACTTAGAGACTTTAATTCATGTACATTCTATAAATTCTAAAAGGCCATGCTTAAATAATGTTAGTTATACGAACTAAACTTAAACTATGGACAGGTCAGTAGGCATTCTTGTTTATTTTTACATGTATTTTTTCCCTCGCATTATATGCTTGTACTGAAAAAGAAAAGCTGGCATAAGGAATGCTTTTTTTCGTCAAAATCACTAAAACAATGTTTGGGGTATTTTTGAATGAGTCGGTCGCTTAATTGCAAACCAACAATTTTCATAGGACGGTCTTATGTGCGTATATTGAGACAAAGAACGCAACTCAAAGTAAAAGAGACTTTTGCCTTAAAACAGTTTAACGATTGCGGTTTAAATTCAGTCGATGTTGACAAAATATTTTCAATTTATCAAAATACTATCAATGGTATCGACTATACGTCAATTATAATGAGAAGCTCTAAAATTGACAGTAAGTGTTCTATTCATTTATGCAAAGAACGTCATGTGTTTCATTTTGCACTCTAAACACAAAAACTGATTGAGTGGAATAGAAAAGGAATCGTTTTCACTATTTGAATAAGTCATTGAAGTTATTGTTAACGTCATTGCTGCGTCGTGAGTGAAAAGAAATTAGGGAACTTTCCCCCAGGTACAATTAGGTACCATCGCGTTGACAAACCCGGAAGTTTTAAACTGTCGTGAAAGATCGTCGCGATTAATTATACTGTCACTGGCTGAGAGTCAGAAATGTAAATTTGTTTAAAGTTTTGTATAAATAATACGCCATATAATTACTTTTTATTTCAAATCTTCCGGGTACTTAGCGATTAATTCACTAGTGTCCAAAAAGAAATGTGTACCTCTACCGGTTAAGACTTCTTGACCACATTAAGTAATAAATTACGTTTATTGATTATAATTAATTTCATGTCGGAATGACTGACAGCTAATAAAAATATTTTCTTTCTGGCACTACAGAGATTGGACACAAACTTTTATCTTTAATAGACGAACACTCACAGACGCGCCTGAAAAATGAATAACAAAAACGTACAATTATCATCGTATACTTTTGGTGTCATTTAATTCCTTTTGCATGGATTTTCGCGCAAACGCTAAAACGACATTTTGGCCTGGTTTTAAATTTCCACATTTTTGCATTTTAGTTAAAAAACATCTTTAATATAACGAGAATACGATACTGTTAGCGCGGTCGTTAAATCGCGCAAATTCATCCTGCGCGATTAATAATGACTCCACAATATTTTGCTATCATGCCGACAGAGTAATTAAACCATAAGACTTCGATAATGATACTATCTTTACGTTATAAAATCGGACTTAATACTGAGGTGGTCTCAGAACCTAAAATTAAAACATTATATGGACGAACCACTGAAAATCGGTCCGAAAATAAGTGATCGTTGTAATGAATTTGTCTCAATATTGAAGTGGTCGCATTATTCAGTCGAAACGTAGACGAAGAATTGAAAACCAGTCTAAAATGAGTGGTCGCTAAAATAAGTTGGTATTTTTATTGAAGTGTTCGCTAAAGGTATCTGGTCTTTATATTGAAATGGTCGGTAAAATCATCTGGTCTTTATATTGGAGTGGTCGGTAAAATTATCTGATCTTTATATTGAAGTGGTCGCTAAAGTTATCAGGTCTTCATATTGGAATGGTCGCTAAAATGATCTGGTCTTTATATTGAAGTGGTCGCTAAAGCGAGGTTTTACTGTATCTTTATTCTATTTTAGGGAGTTGTTATACAATTAAATGATGCAGTGAAGGAACAGGAGAAAACACGTGAAGAGTTGTACAGAAAATATAGTCAAGCACAATCATTGTACGGAGAATTAACTCAAAAAATTAAAACCAACCTTGAGCAGTCCCATCCAGGTATTGTTTGTTTGTTTTTATGTCACATTGTCGCTGGGGTTTTTCAACAATTTTTCAATTATATACGGCAACCAGTTCACATAACCAGTTTTCATGGATGGTATTCTAACCAATACTAACTTACCCTTCCATAAGGAACCGGTAACTCCTCCACATATGAAGAAAAATCGACATTTTTATCAAACTTTCATAGAAAGGTATGACCTGCCGCGACCGGGATTCCCACCTAGGTATGATGTACCAGTATTTTCTTCTCTGTCACTGAGATCAGGTTTTTAATTAGGGGTTTTTGTTCACGTGTGCTTGGTTTAAAATATACAGTTAACCCCTGAAAATCAGACTCCCTGGAAAAGGGAATATTCTCTGAAAAAAAAACGGATCGATTTTGAAGTCCCATTTTTCTCTTATATTTTATGTTTTGCATTTTTGAATTAAAATTCAGTCAAGTCCAAATGGTATATTAAAGCAGATAATATATACTATACTATGCAAAACATGTTTTCTTTTTCAATTTATGACTCGCAGGGGTGCTACACACGTTTGAAGAGAGGAAGAAATCTCTAAGATCTGGTGAGATAACCATTGTGGTCGCAGGTAAATAATTTTATATTTTTTTTTTAAGAATGTTGTCTTGAAGCTGAACGCGACAAGATATCCCCCATTACACAGAAGCGATTATTACATATAAGTATATATATATAATTTTTATTGAAGCTCCATTTTCTGGAGAGATTGCATTATGCTTTACAAGATTGGACAAACCTATTTACGACATAAATTCAAAAAGATCAAACAAACAATATATGATGAGAAAAGAGGCATAAAAAGTTAGTATACAAGTACATGTATATAGAAAAAACAGCTTAGAAGCTAAAAACATGCAACATTGAGAAAGACGAGCGTTATCATGATTTGTATGTGTTCTAATTCGGAGAATCTGTTACTAAAAATAGATCGAAGAAAAAAACTATTTCCAGTGAGAAACTTTATATGTTCAGGAAAGCTTAAATAGCGATGTATGTAAACAATAATGCTAAACCAGATGTTATTATTACGTAAAATACCTCATACACGCGACAAATATTATGCCGACAATTTATGTTAGAATGTGTACAATAACAAAATAAATTGTTTTTTTTTCGTTTATTTTCACTTATGCATATAGTTTACACACATTTGTGTGAAAGTAATTGATTTTTAACCATTGATTTTATAAGAAAGCGGGTAATTGAAATATTATGTTGAGTTCAGGCATTAACTAAACAATTATTGTACAAAACGTTGATACAGTGTACACCAGTATATAATGGCGATGAGCTTTATGCTTAAGTCAAATAATAAGTATTTTGTTCCGTTCTGTTCTGTTCTGTAAAATCGCCCTGCACACATCTTTGGTGTTAAATGTGCGTCAGTCCTCGTACCGAGAACATGCTTTCTGGGAAACTGAATTCTTACAATAAAAAATGTACATACTCAAAGTGTTGTCGACTGGATGCGACATACTGTTCAAACACAAATGTTTTATTGAAAATCATTGGTGAATAGTTTTGTATAACCAGATCTTGTTTATTGAACTATGCTTGTGTAGTTATATTTTAATACCGTCGTCTTGACGATATTTAAACACTGACCGCAAAAACTTCCTTGTTCGATATTCTTTTTTTTTGATGCAATATCAAATGAATTCGAAAGAATTAAACTGTAATTTTATAATTACGCTACGGTGTACGGCGTATTGATTTTAGAATTAATTGACACTTGATGAATATGTTAAAGATACGAGGTTTTCTGTTTCAATACCACTACTATGAATGCATTGTCCTCACATGAATGGATTTTCTGTTGAGTGTTGTCAAGCCTGAATGTCAAGGCGTTTAGACTTTAAACGTAACCAGCAATTATTGACATTTAATATGAAAGGACTTATTTTTATCACAAAAAATTTACATTTAAACTTGACAGTAGATATTTTAACCGATTCATTGTGCTGATTTTCTTTTTAAACTTCCCCCGGATGTCGTAGTACTACAATGATAGGGGACGTAACTACATTGATTTTTTTTGTAAATTAAAACGTGGAGTTGTGTCCCTTTGATAGAATTTTGAGAATATTTCGTCGTTCATAATCTCCGGGTGAAATGGTATCAGCGCAAGAAATCAAAACTGAAACATTGAGCAATAGTGAAACCTTAGTATTTTATGCTAAAATAAGATTTGAAATAAATATTCTATAACATGATTACTTAAAAATAAAACAATATTTAAATAGTACAAAAATATTATAAAACATTCAGATATGACATAGCTGCATACACACCCCTTTCCCCGTATTTTAACAGAAGAACTTAATGCACAAATTGGCATGGTTACAAACAAAATAAACGTGTCAAATATGCCGTATGCAGTCAATTACGTATCTGTCGCTCATCTAAATGGCAAACTATTACAACTAACACATGATTTCAGGTGAGGTTGGGGCCGGAAAGTCGTCATTCATCAACTTGCTTCTGGGCTCACAAGTCTTCCCAGTGGACGCACTGAAATGTACCAACACCATATGTGAGATACGATGTAGTGACAGAGAGGAGGCAGTGTTTTATCTGAAACCACAACTTTCAGACAGCGAAGAAAGACAACGACGAATGGCTGACAAAACAATAAGTTTACGTGAGATTTCAAATTGTATATTCTTTTATTGTTGGAGCAGCTGCCGCTGATGATAACAATGTTTGAGAGTAAAATCTGGACCAGATGCTCATTTTCATCATCATCAAGTATTTTGCTTTGTCTCTTATCTCCGACCTTGTAAGCCTAGTATTTCGGATTACAAAAAAAAAAAAAAAAAAAAAAACATCAAATAAATCAGGTAACATTCCGTTCTGAAGTCGAATACTTACATAATTATTACACGATATGTTTGATTGTATAATACATGTATATTTTAATTATGCCTGTTTGTGTTATTTGTTCAATATATGTTCAAAACGTATGTATTTGGGAAAAACATACAGCGAAACATTTTTGCGTGGTATTATAGATAAAAGTAATATCATCTACGAATGAATGCCATCATTGTCGTCAGTATATATTTTTTATTTCGTTTATTTTTATTAGGCAGTCTAAAGGGACTTCAAGAGTTTAAAGATTGCATTGCTGAATTTGATCAACACGATGACAATCCTTACATACGATGTGAAGTGTATTATCCCTTCAAGACATTAAGTGTAAGTTACACGAATTTATTGACAATCCTTACATACGATGCGAAGTGTATTATCCCTTCGAGACATTAAGTGTACGTTACAAGAATTTAGTTAAATGATAATAATGATAGGACAGAACTCATGTTGAGACAATTAGAGAACAGACGAATAAAATTTGTTCTTCTTGACCCGCAAACAGTGAAGTGTCCTATTTCGTAAAAAAAACCACATTAATCCAACCTTTAAATTCAAGATTGAAATATTGCACACAAATATTTATGAAGATCATTAATTCTCATGTAAAATAATAAGAAATGCTCGCGTGAAAACCACAATGTTCATGTTTTTGATTTAGACTTTGTGTATGGTGAGTGGTTATGGTCTCTGGGTAGTAATCACTAGCTCCTCACAGTTGCTAGCCCGAGTCCCATCCTTGGCAAATTTCAGAGGAAGTTGTCCGGTTAGCTTACGGAAGGTCAGTTGTTCTACACAAGTGTGCGCATGGGGTCTTCCTCTGTCGTTAAAGCTGGAAAAGTCCGTAAATGACCCTGGTTGTTGGTGCGACGTTCAGCCCTTAAGAAAAAAAGAATTTAAGCATCCGAAAATCTATAAATAGCAATGTGTACCTTGAAATATATATTTTTAA
Source organism: Lutraria rhynchaena (assembly GCA_008271625.1). NCBI lineage: Eukaryota > Metazoa > Mollusca > Bivalvia > Venerida > Mactridae > Lutraria > Lutraria rhynchaena. The sequence continues at coordinate 1,402,700 of VIBL01000004.1, read as the reverse complement.
CCTGTGACACGATGACTTATTTTACTTACAGAAAGGTGTGGTCATAGTGGATACACCTGGTATCGAGGGAGGAAGTAATGTGGACCAGAAGCTACAGAAATATCTTTCCACTGCCTTTGGATTCATTTACATTATCAACACAAATGCTGCTGGCGGCGTTCAGAAAAGCAGGGTAAATATTAGAATACGTTGAACAAAACATTCAAACCATACAGCAATGATACACTATTCCAAACTATTCCCAAATGTTTAATCTATGCATAAGTAGTTAAGCAAGGGTGGGTCCAATGTTTTTTTAAAGGTCGTGGTCCCGATTTTAGTTGCAAGAATCTTGTGCATCGATACGAATTGAAGGTACATGTTGGGCGTAAAAATAGGTTTGTTTCCGGTTCCCAGACCGACCCATCTTTTACCTGCCGCCTCAAATGTTTTTACGGCATTTTAAAAAACGGGATGTTTTGTTTGTATGTTGTTCCTATGAATCCTTCCTTCATCTGTATGCAAATCAGTCAAATTAAATTGTAAATTGACGAATATTCTTTTAAATAAATGTTTACAATGCGTCACGAGACTAAACTATAATACGGAGCCCCTAAAGGGACATTCTACACTTACATTTTGACTTGTAGCATTCTTTTTTATTTCGTTTTTACGAAATAACATTTCGTTATTACGAATTAGTGTAAACGAAATACTAATTAGTAATTAAGAAAAGTTATTTCGTAGAAAAAAGAATAAAAAAGTATGCTATAAATTAAATAAAAGCGTAGAATGTCACTTTACAGTCTCCGTACCCATCATCTATTTTATTTTTTTAGCTTGGACATTTGTTGAGTACCGTGGTAAACTCGTGTGACGATTTCAGCCCAGAAGCGTCTCTGTTTATTGGCAATAAATGGGAACATGTTCCAGAATCCGACAAACCAGCAGTTAAAAATGAAATATTTCAAAAGTTGTCGGACGTTTATCCCGGCATAAAACATGACCAACTTCACTTCATGTCGGTCAAAAAGGTATACTTCTAGGTTGTATACGAACATTATTCAATTGTCCATGTTTAAGGGCATTACCTAAACAATAATCTATGATAAAACATGTGTATTTTTATATTCCATATAAGGTTTTGAACTTGTAAATATTAGATATGAAAAGAATGTCTAGCATTGTGCCAAATATAGATGACAGGCAACGATTTTCTGCTTGCTACATTACCGAGCTTTGTCTTATCTGGTGAAATCGTGTTTTATATACTCTCACAGAGGTCATTAAACATATTTTTCATGCATCTTTTGTATGACATAATTTTTTTATGTTTGCACAGTAAGCCAGCGTAGATCAGACATTTGATCGAGAGATCGTGGCTTGTTAAAAGGGCCAAAAGTGTTTAAGAGAAAGAAATATTCCAGGAAGGAAATCATAAAAGATTTCAGTAGATTTTTTAATGACTCTCTTTGGACGTAACTAGACTCAGTACATTACGTCTGGTCAATTTGATGTTGAGATTTTCTGTCTTAGGTTTTAGATATCATAAAAAATAATTTTATATTCCGGTATCCTGAATTAGTGTTCTATAAGACTTAACGATTATGTAATAATTTCTATATTATTTTGTTTCCAGTCCGCGGACATATATTTAAAGTATGGCGCAAGACTGAGCCAACATGATGTCATGATGCAGAAAGTATTTCAGCTGATTCCCTCGTGTCTGCGGCAAGGAATGATGTCAAACTATGGGTGAGAGAGCATTTAGTTGCTTACTTAAACAATAATCAATCATAAAACATGCGTACGTGCACTACATACACCCATACATACAAACATACAAGTTTAACAAGACAGTAAAAATGGATTTCCAGAAATTGTAATATGCCAAAGTTTCTACCTTACTGCACAGACATTATACATATCACCGTCCATCACATAGCGGAATCTGCAAAAAATGCAGTTCATACTAAAGTGAACTGTGGTATAATGAACACTAAATCAGGGGTGGGGTTCGGCATTTACTGTAACACATTTCATCGTAATATTGGCATACAATATCTTTATTTGATGTGCTTCAAAGTGATTTTCGTAATATTGTTTTTTTTTTGGTAATATTATAGTAAATTGTTGTATATTATTGTTTCTTCTAGTTGGCTGTCTACGTTTTTGTCTCGGACAACCTACCTTCTTCGCGTATCCAGGTTCCAACATGCTATGTCACGTGAGGAACTTGAAAGACAATTTACTGACTTGAGAAAACACGTGGAAGATTTGAAGGTGGGTCGCATGAATAAAATTGTATACCTATAATAAGTGAAATGATTTTAACGACATCATAATATTTTTCAAAAAAGGTTCTAACTTACATTTCGTTTATGTACAAACAAGATGTACAAATAGATAATGAATTCACAAAGTAATTCAAAGAAGAGTGACGATTACTCACAATTCCTTTGTAATTTATTACTTCTTTTTCGAAATTTCGGTTACTTGTGGTGGTTTGTTACTGGTGATTTCGTGTGAATTCCAATGAGACTGAATGCAGAAAAACCTTGATATAAAGCCCCCTTTTGGTGCCGAATAATCTGTCTAAATAATGTGGTGATCTTATGAAGGACATGCAGTGAAAATAATGGAAGCCCGTCCCAAATTAAAAGGTCATTATGGAGAGGTAGTCTGTGTACAAATACGGTCGCTAAATAATGATTACAGTAATTTTGTACTTTTTTTACAGTCTTTTCAGTTCTCTTTAGGGAGACTGTGTCTAATCTCCCATTATTTGTATGCTTCTGTATTTTGGTCGGGTTTCGGGTTGGTGGAATTTGGGGAAAGCAATATTTTGGGGAAGGTGGGATATTTTTGTGTGTGATTTTATTCTAGAGATACTTTTCTTGTGTATATTACTGTGTTGTTACTAACTTCTTTTGTATGGCGATCTAATTTACAGAAAAATACTGACGACTCCATCAAAAGGTTGAGGGACAAAGTGAATTATGAGATATACAAGATCACAAACCAGATACTTGAAATTATGAAAAGTAGAAATTTCATTGACAGGTACCTAAGCTAACAGTAATATCAGCCAAAATAGATAAAATTGAATTGCGTTTGAGGATCTGTGTTTCAGTACTGAATCACTCACTTTAACTCACGGAACAAAATTAGTACACTCGAACCTCTCTAATCCGAACCTTTCCAACCCAGAATCCTCTCGAAACCGAATACGTCAGCTGGTCCTGATTATTTCATTATGTGTTTAATTATAAAAACAAATTGTAATTCAGATCCTTTGTTTTCCGAAAACCTCTCTAATCCGAACATTTTTGTCAGTCCTACAAGATCAGATTAAAAAGGTTCTATTGAAGCTCCTCTTCCTAAGTCTGTCACAGAAAATGCGTATTGTTAAAACTCTCATTCAAATGTTTCGTCAGATCAAGCGCGTGATAACTGTCAATACTTTATCTTTCTGAGGTCTTTTCAGGACTCTCATATTGTATTTCATTTTCGAATTCTTTAATTAAACGTCGACGACTTCGGATCATACTCAAAAGATTTTGTATGAAAAAAACAGCTTTTCTTAATATTGCATTAATTTTGTCTTTCGTTGCAAGAGTTTGCAACTGGGAAGATTCGAACGAATGCCCAGCTCCAGAAAGGAGATGGAAGTCCACAGCAGATGCTGCAGCGGTGAAGATATCCGAACGATTGACTCGGATTTTGGACGCCTGGCAAAGAGAAAATGGTGTTCTTCGAGCAATTGACAGGGAAATTATTGGTGTATTCAGGAAAGAATTAGGTTTGATGGATAATCAAATCCAAGAACTAGAAGGTATGTCCTAGTCAAAATATATAAATATTGATATAACACAAATACATGTATAGCATTTTAGATAGATGTCCGATGTAACCTTTAATAGTGTCTCAGTTATGAAAGAGCCCAGTCAAGCTCATGGCCAATTTCGAGTTTTGGTTCCACTTAGATCTACTGTAGTTTTTTGTATTTGTTTCATCATCATAACCATATTACATTGCTTGTCCATCACTTCGTCCATCACTGGGATTGCTTTGCTTCTACTACACCATTTGCAAAGACTCAGCTTATGTTCTTGTATAGAAAGTTTCCTGTTTATAAAAAGTACAGCATGTATAACCATTGACAATTTATGTACGTATGTGAAAGATTAATTCAGACTAGAGAAAGTGCAACTGACGTTTTAAAAAATATTTCAGAATGTTTGGTAAGCAACAGGAGAGGTAATTTATGCAAAACAATGAAAATTGTACCGGTGAAAGCCCTGTTTGCCAAGAGGAAGAAGAAAATTGAGAAAACCTATTCGACGATAGGTGGCGCTGTATGCTGTATTGGAATTCTGGACACTGATAAAAAGGCTGTCCGGAATATTTTCAGGTGATTTTATTTCGACATTCAAAATTTCTTTGACATAAAAAGAAAAACATAGATATTTACTTATGGCCATCTGCAATAGAACGGCATTTGTAAGGGTATTATTAATATATTAATATTAATTCCTCTTTTATATCATGAAGGGACTACAATGATAAAAACAAGTGCACGATGATGGCGAAAGCAACGACGCTTTTCATCGAGACGATCATCACTAACAAAGATTTCGCTGTCAAACTCAAGAAGTTCTTTGACAGATTCTTCAAAGATATCGACGAGGCTGCTAATCGTATTCCCGGTTTCCTTCAGGTAACTAAATGTCTTCTTCATCTGAATTTCTATTTGCTTCATCATGTTGGGTTTTAATGTCGTACTTACTGTCTGGATAATCTGGTGACTTCTCAGTTTTTACGTTAGATGAAGACCCTAGGCATACACCTGAGTAGAACCACCGTCATTCAGTAAACTGTTTAGACAGTTTCTCACTTTTTCAGATCCCGGGTGGGATTCGAACTTATACCGGTTAAGGGCTAGTGATCATCTGTCAAAAACTTTCCCTATTCGTTCACGCAAGCCCTTGTCGCCAGCTAAAGTCTAAAAAAAAGTACAATGCTGTAAACCAAATATCATAGAATCATATAGAGATTAGATAAATTAAGTCCACATCAATTAATGTAAAATTGCTGACTTTTGTTCGGTAACTAACCAGGCTGGAACTTGATGTCAACATTTTCATTTTTCAATTATGTATCCAACCGCTGGTTCACTGTTAATATGGGTAATCTGGACTTACGATCCAAACTACTTGTGTAATGTAATAATGTAATAATGGTCTAACAGGCAGATCAACAGCTGATTGATACCTTACGTAGCAGCATCGAGGAGGGCGAAGTTCTCAAAGAAAAATTACCAAAACTTGTCGGGAAATGTTCCGACCAATTAGCATCACTGGACATATTCTATATCAACGATATTATGGCGTTTGATTATAACCCGTCCGAATTACATTGGAGTTACAAGAATAAGCTCGGATCAGGAAGTTTCGCCGACGTGTACGAAGGGAAGGAATTGAAGAAAAACAGACCAGTAGCGTTGAAGGTAACTCTAAGTCTTTTGATCATCAAACGCTGAAGAAATGAAGGAAATATAAAAGAATGTTTTTAATTTTTTTCATCAGAAAACGTCTGTGAGTAAATGTCAGCTATGATATATGAAATCATTAACTGACGAGTAGTACAAATATCTCACTAAGTTTTTCACAAACAATTAAAAGGAACCATAATTATTCTGAAGATACATCTTTTGAAACATCTGTAGCGTTATGTGAGCCTAATAAATGTATGTTTGTTTTGCTTAAGAGTAAGTTTACTAATTTTAAAGCAATGTTTTACCAATGGCAACATTTCCCAGAGGTGGGAAAAGGCATCAGTCGAAAAGTAGGATGACACCCCTATGATTCAATTTGAATGCATATAATCCGTACTCTGTCTGATTTTTTTCGAGTGTTGTCTGTAAGTCATTGTCTGATTGTAGGTAGCGAATTCAGTTGTTACTAGTGGGAATGTCACAGATATTTTGACTGAAGACAAAATCATGAGGTTTGTGGGTTATTATTTCAGTAATTAATATTTGGGTAATTGATCTGGGTGACGTTTCGTAGACGTATCTTAGAGAAGATAGCAATCAGCTTAAACATTATGGAAATGGTATACACAGTATAAACCCCAAAAAAACGGAAACAGCGATATTCATGACTATGGGGAAAATGCTAGTAATAATAATGTTTATCATACCAGTGATGGTGATAATGGTGGTTGTTGACACCAACAGTGTTGACTATAAAAAGTCATGTAGAAAACGATCGCTATCCTTGACGATAAACATGTTTTTTATGCTACAATCAATCGTTAAATACAATGTATATCATGAATTGAACAAGTCGATGTGTAAGTCTTTGGAGTACGAAATTTGATGACCAAATGTAAACAATGACAAAACAAATGATTATTTGTCCTTAATCAAATGTGCATGATATTATGGTATGCCCTTATAAATGAATCATATTTTGTTTTACACTCAGTGTTTCTTGCATTTTAAGGGATTTAAGACATCGGAATATTGTGAGATATTACGGAGCGTCTTTTGAGAGAGTTAAGGGCTCGGGTTTAAAATGGATAATGGTGATAGAGATGTGTAAAACAACACTAAAACACATGTATACGGAGAGAGGTAGGGTTATGTCCTATGTAGCTTGATTTCAATTAGTAACATTATATAGATATATACGTTATGGTATTATATAGATATTCCAATGCGATTTGTCTTTCGGAAGTTTGCGATCAGATAAATATACCTGTTTATTTAGGGTTTTATTATGATTTATTCTGTAATATATCGTCAAATAGTGCTGCTATTCTCCTAGCTTTATTTAGAAACTTTGACTTCTAAAAATTTGTTCGTGCTTTCAACAAGACCACTAAATTATTGGTTTGGTTGAGTATTTTGTTCGTTGAATTACGACTACAATGAACGAGTATAGCGTTGACCGAATCTAATCTTATAGTGTCATTGTTTTACTGTTGAAAAGTAACACTAAAAGAATATAAAAACAGTCTTAAAAGTGATTTGTTTACAAAATACTATCAATTATCCTAATCCATGTTATTTTATTGAAATATAAATGAAGACTTGTATATGTGAGTATCTTAAGGAACCTCCGTGGTCGAGAGGCTATGGTCTTTGTCTAGTAATCACACACCGCTCACTGCTGTGAGTTCGAATCCCACACGAAACCCAATCACACATTTAAGTAAGCTTTCCAGCTAGCTTATGGAAGGTCAGTGGCTCTACCCAGGTGTACGCCTGGGGTCTTCCTCCACCGTAAAAACTAGTAGGTCTCCAAATGACCCCAGATGCTGGTGCGACATCAGAGGAAAAGTGTCATAACATTATCAGATCCAAGACACGCATCTCTCGATTAATTTGTTTTGCGATTGTTTTCACAGGATCTGACCGAACTAAGATTCCAGGTCTTTTGGACAAGATGGACAAAAATTATCAGGCGGTCATGAGAAGGACCATTGATCACGCCTTACAAATGTATAAAGGGCTGGAGTATATACATGATAAAGGCTACACACACCGCGATATGAAACTGGAAAACGTTTTGGTAAGATAATAATGAGAAAATAAAGAGCGCAGCTTAATTCTATAAGATGTGTCCAGTTCCCAAAGATGTTAAATACAGTATGACCCATGAAAAGGGACCCCCTGAAAACAAACCGAAATTCCCTGATAATCGGAAGAATTTTCAAGACCATTTTCTTCTTTTCTTAAATCAATAGGTCTCTGAAAAACGGACTGCTCAGAAAACCGGATTTTTTGCCTAGTTCGGAAGGGGTGCAGTTTTCAGTGGTTATAATGTACCACTTACCGCGCATTATGACATGTTTTTTGTCCTGTAGATATATATTGTTGCAAAAAAACTAATAAATTGGTGAAATCAATTTATAAAATGTATAGGCCGCGGTCGCGATCTAGTGGATAGTGCGCTGCACTTGTAACCCGGAGATCCGGGTTCGAATTCCGGTCGCGGCAGGTCATACCCATCCATGAAAATTAGACAAAATGTCGATTTTTCTCCATATATGCATAAGTGACCGGCTCCTTGTTGAAGGGTGAGTTAGTACTGGTTAGTTTAAAGTCCAGGAAAACTGGTTAGGTGAACCGGTCGCAATATATGAAAATTTGTTGAAAAACGGTGTTAAACCCCAGTTACAGTGAGTCACACAAAAAAAAAAAAAAAAAAAAAAATGAAATGTATAAAATAATTTGGGTCTGTTATAGACAATACAATACATATATACGTATCATTTCATTTCATCTCTTATTACCAGTCTGGCTTAATTTGCTACTGAGCAAAATTTGAAAGAAAAGATATTTCTTACATGCTTGTTTTCATATTCTAGCTTGTATTTTTTGTAGGTATCTGCCGATGGTACTATAAAGATAACAGACGTTGGTGTTGCCAAGAAGACGCAAATGTTGCTGGCAACATGCAATGGTTCTCCGGCGTACATGGCACCCGAAGTCCTTAATTCAGACAGCAATCAGACAAATAAAATTGATATCTACAGTTCCTCCTTGATGTTGTGGGAAATGTGGTTCGGTCTTGATCTTGCGGATGAAATGAACGTTGCTTTTCTATCTCCGGGATTCAATGGAAATGCAATGGACGCCTTAAAGAACAATGTGGGACGAAAGGGTGGATGGAGGCCTTCATTGAGCTCTGCGAAACGGCCACCAGATGCAATCATCAGCATTATGCAAAAAGGCTGGGATTTTGACCAAAGCGTCAGACATACGGCAACCGAAATAGTGCGATTATTAGAATCCTTTTTGGCCAATAATTAAGGACACTTATACAATGTATTATTCATTTTTTTCAGATACAAGATAAAGCTTCGGTTCTTCAATATTCGGTGGTATTGTTTACCATGAATCAAATTCACTGACTTTTCACTCATTTAGTTACACATCTAATGCTGTCCACTACGTGGATGTTCGTTACACCAAACACAAACACATATGTATATTACATAAATATCGTCAAATTAACAAACGTCCCTATAAGCACAGATGTGTCCTACTTTGAAAAATTATACTTCCGTCCGGATGTTTCAGAGTTGGAATGTTATTCACACATACAAATGCCTAATGTTCAGGAGCTGTTCAACAGTATTAATATGTTGTATGTCAACAACAATACCATCATTAAATGAACTATATACGTATAATGAACAGAGAACATAGAAAATCATGTTCAAGTGGATAACCATGTAATATTACGTTTGAAATTATTTGTATCAATTGACAATGACAATTATAGCCGTATAACTGGTACACTTTCCCCCCGTATCTGCACCCTTGTAACGCGATAAGTCTGCCTTACTTAGTACATTTATACATTCTGAAACAAACTTTACATTTTACATCTCTGCGTGTTTCTTTGTATCATTTGCATGTTTATTCATACTGTGGCTTTTACCGACCTGTGTTATAGTTTGACACTATTGAAGTACACTTTTAGGCGCATTCGCCTTTCTCATAGAACGCGCATGCGCTATTGCGGAAGTGGTTCATTAAATTTCCACAAAGATAAAATCAACGATTGTCGATCAAATTTTGTCAAACTGTGTATTGATTTGATTTTATAAATTGGATTTCGCGACTGACCGCATTCATTGACTTAAGTGACAGACGGTCAATCAATAATTATCTGATATGAAATCAAAGTGTGATTTATTGTTATTGTGTAAATACATTACATCCTAGCAAGATGACTCCATGGTTACGACTGTGGAATAATATATTGATGCAGCAAAGTTATGTCCGTCTAGTATTAAATGTTTCGAAAAAAACCGTATACATTGTAATTATGTACTAGTACATGTTTAATGCTGTAACGTTTTATGTATGATTAAATTTATACTTTGTATTTTACTCATATTCTTCATTTATTCAACTGCGGTGTCTCTTTCTGAATATTCATAAGCATTACACCAAGCATTTGTTACCTTTCCATCGCTTACAACATTGACATTCCAAATTATGAACAATCATGACCATAATAACCTCCGTTACCTTAACAATTTGTTTGAATGTCGTCTCATTTGTTCAACCATACACGTCCGTGGTAATTATCAGTGACAGTTAGTTATGTGCATGTATAAATTCATCTAAATGTGTGTTGTTTTATCTATGTTTAGTTCTTCTATATTTAGAGTGCGACCTTACCTAACAACTCGTACACAAGTTTGTTGTTTAATGTCTAATCTCATTCGCTTACACACACTGGCATGAGTGAAATAATTGTAAACAAACAATACAGTTTTATACAGATAATGTCAGATTATAAATATATAACAACTTTATCAGTGACGAATTCATACAAACGTGTCTAAGAGCAATACATACGTTGTTAAATATGTAATTATGATGGAGCAAGGAAAACGAACAGGAAAACTCTTATAATGATAATAATGTCGCCGTGCTCTTAGTCAACAATAGTTAGATTGCCATGTAGAACTTGTTTATCTAGTCTATTACCATGCCATAGATGACGAAGTAGGTTGTCTCAATACGATTCGAAACTTAAAGAACTAGGCTATTCATTTTTTATTCATTGTGATAGTATAAGATAAATCGTATATCGCTTACCATGGCATAGTTACTAAATAGATTGCTATGTAGTACTTGCTTATCATGTCTATTACTGCGGGAGTAGGTTATCTAAATACGATTTGTAACTTAAAGAACAGACTGATTTCTTTATACATTGTAATATTATGAAATGAAGTAAAACTGAACAACAATGTCGCAAACAATAAGAATATTTTTAGTCTTATTTGTTTGCTATGGTTTTGGAGTTATAAATGCAGAATCGTCATGGTCAAAATTAGAGGCGCGCATAAATGAACTTGAGATAAGAGGTACGTCCTAAACAGTTATTTTCCACACCTGTTCTTACTTTCGTAACTTCAATTCCTTGAGAAAACTAAACATCTAAATTGATTGAGCACTCATTTAGAGTACAATAATGATTTGAGGCAGTAAATTATTTATGTTTGATAAATATGAATTTGTGTAGTATTTTGTCATATTAACACTGTCCTTATATTGCTTATTAATTCGCGTATCTGAAGATCAGTTAAGTCTGAAACAAGCTACTAGTTTTAAAGAAGGCCTGTAACGGCAGTCCGTGAAAGGTCAAGCATGTTTCAAATTTATATTGAAACAAAAAGATAATAAAAACGAAAAACACTAACCTTATGTCATTTTCATGTATTTCGGATAGGAAATATTTAAATAACTAGTGTTCAGTATATGTTTATGCTCCAAAATGAACCAGAATATGTGAATTGAAAAGTTCTACAAGTTTGAATGTTGTTTTCATTGAATTAGTGAACCACGAAATTCATTGGCATCTACCTATCAATACCGGATACGACAAGAGTCCTTGCGATACCCAGCCCTAGTGTCCATCAATTTATCAAAATAGTTTGTCCATATGAATGGAACGGACACAATAATTTCGTTACATCATGTTTACGCGTACAGACAATAAGTAATCTCTGAAAGTAATTTCCTTTTAGACCAGCAAATGATACAAGTACTTCAAGATCAAGGATTGATGATTCAAGCCTTGCAGAATGATAAGGACAAATTACATGATCAATTAAAAACCATGGAAGACCTGAACAGGAACCAGCAAGAAGTTATTGAATCATTGCAATCAGAACTTGAACAACTCAAGAATGCTGCTAAACCAACCAATCATTCTACTAAATCACTCCATGTAGGTGACTCTGAAGACGACGCTAGTAAAAACTCATTAAGTCACAAAATTGAGTCTTTTGATATTAAAGGTAAGGAATAAAATTAGTTGTTTCGGTAGTACGGCTATTATTTGAAATATTATTGATACAGTCCATGTATTAGATGTGTTACAAATTGACGAAAACAGAAATGTATTGTACTGTACTCCATATCAAATACTTATGCAACATGTTGTGTGGATCTTTGTCCATTGCTAAATACGATTGAAACAATATGAATACTGTGTATAGAGAATTTTCAATAAGTATATTGCAGTAATGTTGTAATATACTTTCGTTGTAGCTCGCCGGCAGGACGATACGCTAACTCGTAAGTTCATTCTAAATGGAGCAGAGTCTGTCGCATTCCATGCCACGCTAGATGGGGATGTTCATGTCTCGCATATTGCAGTCGGCACACCCATTGCCTTCCCTAATGTAAAGTTAAACATGGGCGGTGGTTACCATCCATCAACAAGCTTGTTCATAGCCCCACTTTCAGGCATCTATATCTTCTCAGCTTCAATAATGAGTTCTCTTAGAGATACACATGCTGTGCATGTCGGAATCCTGAAAAATGGAACTTACCTGGCCGGAGTATATGCAGGCAAATCAAGCACAGATGGTGGGCCTGAGCAAGGATCTGTTACCTTGACAACCCATCTAAACGTTGGTGATGAAGTATGGGTACAACATCATGTTCATGATGACGGGGAAATATATGGTGCTGGATTAACCAGCTTCATGGGTTGTCTGATCATGCCATTGTAATCTACTAAAATGTTTTTTTATAATATTACCTCGTTCGACTTATTTAAATTAGAATTTCTTCTCAACTTGTTTGTAACCTTCATTACACCATGTGTTAACCGCATTTTGTTTTAGTTCGTGCAAATAATCTAAACTGAAATACAGAATCGTTAATAGTTTATGAACGGTTGTGTTGTATTGTGTTTGGTACAATAATACAATAATAATCACAATAATATCACATCAAGCAAATATTGAAGCTTATCATGAGCGTCATTATAACGGTCTGTTCCAAGACGGTACTCTCCTAGAGACTGTGTCCTGTCCTCTATTTTGTAAGGTCTCGTATGGTGGATGAAGCTTGGGTTAGAGAGTTTTGGGGAAAGTGATATTTTTGTATGTTTTTTTTTTGTCTGGGAATCCTGTTTTATCTACATTGTTTAATTCACACATCGCCGCACTTGATTTGTTTTAGTTACGTGGACTGACTAAAGCTAGATTAAAAAAAGATATTGATAGGGTTTGCCACTGTTTATTTACTTCATTAATTGTCTGCACATATTGCCTATGTGTGTGTTATTAATTATCTATACGACATACAACAATGAGCTTTTGCACTTGCACACATCGCTTTAGATAACTTGGTAAATGATATACTAAACATTCGTTCTGAAGGAGTTGACCCAGTTACAAGATTGTATAAGTGGAACATATGTTAAAAGGACGCTATTTCCTGAAAAACAGCTAAGTAAACATATTACATAATGTAAACAACTGCAAACGGAAATTAGGTTTGTTTGGCTTTGATAACTTTGTTGGAATTCATGTTCAAATAAACACAGCGTGAGACATCATCAGTTTCCAGCATTACTAGTATCCTAGACTATCACTACCCATAACTATGAGCGGAATTCAAAGCCTGTAAATTTGTATGAAATTTTTTTAAGTTTTTAAAGTTTATTTTGAAACAATAACATCAATTGAATTTCCAGAACTTTGTGGTCGTACAGGTTTTTAATTAAATAAAATGTCAAATTATTTAAACAGACTAAACCAAACTCTCTGCCTTAATTCTATCAACTCACACCAGAATACTGTCTTTCTAAAAAACTGTCTCTCAGTCTTTCTCTCATTTCACTTTTGTTACTATTACTGGAATGTTATGGCAGATGGATGGTGGCAATGGATATCCAATTAAATTCATAATTTTGCATGACTTCAGCCAATCCAAACAGGCTGATGTAATATTGTGAAATAGTGAATTCCACTAAATCATCTGCACGGTCAATGTAGTTCCAAAAGTCCTGCTTATCTACACTGTCCTCAGATTCATATACTAGTATCAATTTCGATTTACGAACTTCACAGAAAGTACCTTCAACGAACAAAGTGCAAACATTATAGTAAGCATATTATCTAAACGGGAAGAACATATGCCAATAAAGAAACGAGCATATTTACGTACATGTCTTCTAGCGAGCATGTAGGAGAATTTCTATCAGTTAAAGCCCGGAAGGAAACAACTGTTGTAAAACAAGCCGACCTCGACAATAAGTTACCACGATTTCCTTCCAAAGCGGAAGCAGCCGTCAAAACTGCTTTCGAGTTCGCGAGATGAAATCGTCTGAAAATTTTGATGCACATGTTATCTGATCTAAGTTGACTGATTTCCATATTAAAATGAACTGCTTTTTCAATATTTTGTTACTCAGACTCACTGTTTAAAACGTTATGTATCGTAGAATTAAACATTCTTGGTATTAATCTCATCAATGCTATTATATATATATATATATTATTGATTCATTTTTTAAAATTCTCTACGTGGATAGAAGATAGAATTTTACAGAATGTCTTGCAGTTTCCACTCAACGGTAGATTACGTGAGAAAAAAATAGTTATAGGGTTACTTGACCTCAAGAATTAAGTTAGGTAGGTCGATACAAATTCAGTATCAATATTTTTGTTGAACACTTTTTGTGAGTATACGAGGTACGACTTATCCCCAAATATTATTGTATGTTGGATTTTTGCCGTAAAGATAGGGTCTGTGCCAAAAATGGGGTCGATCGAGTGACCGGAAACAAGAGTATTTTTTTCTAATAATCATATGGTTATAATGTTGACTAAACATTTATAATATACCATCATTCTTATCGTTTAAAATTATGATATCATGATTAATGATGTCTACTATAGCACACTCTAACAATCTATTGGAACTTGGAATTGCGGTCATACCTACAAATCATTCTGCATTAATAATCATTCGTACAATTCCCTTTATGTTTGGACATTTTAATCTGAATGAGAGGGAACTACAGTCATTCAATTCCGTTTCTTTCCTAAAATAAGTTAATTGTCTTGAACAGACATTGTCAAGGCAAACAATACAGTGCTTTGTCAGAACGCATTCATTCATTACAATTACGGTTAAAAAAAGACCACGATTGCCTTACAAACGAAACTAATTGAGTTTCACTTTTTACTTTGAATTAATCTTTAGATCAATGTTGTACAGATGTCTTTCTGATAATGGTTCAGTTTACGGATCATCAACAAAACTGATTTTCTTTTACTTTGTAAGTTCTAGAATGACCTTGACTGCAATTGCATGTATGTGTTGAAGTCTAATAAATTCGGCGTCATAAATACGGTTTTTTTTACATTGTGTTACTTACCCGTATTCCGTAATTATGTGCATTCTTGTCTACGTGCCATTATTACGTGTATTTTGATACTGTCAGCTTGTCGGTAAAGGTTTTCAAAATCAGGTTTGCAAGGAACACATTGTCGTAATAAAACGTGCTTTTGCCTTATGTTACAATTGGGTTTACCGGTAAATATAATAAATAATTAATATTATATAATATATATTCCTTTGTTAATGTAAAGAATAAGGATAAAAATATTCCTAATAATACAAAACATCCCACCTTCCAGAAAAAATACTACTTTCTCCAGACCCAAAACATTACAAAACTACGCATGATCATACAAAACTGGAGAAAAAAAACACAATTTCCTGGAGGGTACAGCCTTGGTATAGTCTGTGGCAAAGCGGCAGGGATTAATTAGTTTTAGCTTTAAGGACCCAATCTCACGTTTGTCTCCGAGGAAAACAGAAAATAAAGCGACATAAGTACATAATAGACGCATACGAACATAAAGAGCTAAATATGCTACAATCATTTGTATAGTATTACATACATAACATGTTGGTTGTTCTTGTCCTCCCCAACTTATTGCTGAAGTAACATGTCCATTCCATTATTGACTTAACTATTTATAGATACATTACGTACCCCATATTGTAATGTTTCAGCTGTTGTATGAAGCATGAAATGTGTAATGTTCGCTTAAAGTGTCGCCTTGCGCTTTATGCGGTAAACTTTGCTGTACGTTACGTCCAGTTCTCTGTGTGTGTTGTTGCGTGTTGAATGTTTTGTTCTTCATCAAGTATTACATTGTATATTCTTAAATATATGTTCTTATTTGAAAGGCCGCGACCGTGGTCCAGTGGTTAGTGCGCTGGACTTGTAACCCGGCGATCCGGGTCCATATCCCGGTCGCGATATGTCATACACTTCTATGAACATCTGGACATGTCCATTTTCCTCCCTATGTGGAGAAGTTGGCGGCTCCTTGTGGGAAGAGTAAGTTAATACTGATTTGTATACAGTCCACGAAAACTGGTTGGGTGTTTTGTTTTGAGATCCCTTCCATTGAAAGCTAATTGTTGTTGCTATTTTCCGTTAATGACAAATGGTTATTTGCTATTGTGTAATATTTGTTTTGGTGCCAATAATGACTGACAAAATGCAGTTTTGTCTCAATGACTTTTGTCGTAATTTATTTTGGTTCAAATTGAGTTTGTCTATCAAATATCAATGTTCAGATTTGATCATGTTTCTCAATAACGTCTGTAGTATTGAATAGGACCATGACTACAAGGAATAAATTCAAAATTACAAACACAAGCATTTTCAGAACTATAATTATGTTTAAGATGCAAGTTTTATATTGTCAACTTTATATTATCAAGCCAATTACACCCAGCATATTAGAATGTTAATCTTGAAAAAAAAGCGTCGCATTCGTGCAATCAAGTTATCAACTTGTTATTTCAGGAACATGAATACATTATGCTGGTCTGATCAATTCAATTCCGATACTATATCACTGTCGTTATCATCTATCTTTTGATTACATTTACATGTCTTTTCCGAAGCACAACTATATGTTGTTAATTTGATTCAAACTCATTTCCAGCATTGCCCATTTCTGTGTATGCATAGCCTGATGTGGTATGTCGGCGTAACGTACAATGAGTGGTTCATATGTATTGTAGCACCGTTGTCACGCCTTATATGGAATTCTTTGTTGTCTTTTCCAAAAAGAACGCTTTGCCTTTATCACATTGGGAGTAATTAATAATATAAAATGTTGGAAATGTATTGTTGGTATTAATCAATATTATCTGCATAAAACTAAAATTCTTATACAATTATGTTACTTAGCAACCACAAATAAAGACAACTTCATTATGACCACCACTTAGTTTCAGACCGTTTTTTCAATTATATTTCCTCCATATTTCAACTTGATAGCTAAACCACCTTTACATAATGATCACTCAAAATTTAATCCTGGAAATTCAATACACATCAATTAACTGTTTGAATCATCCATTGATGAATACGGTCACAAACTTTGATTATAGACATTTGTTAAGTAATAAAACATTGAATTGATTAGAATTTAATTAATCCGCTGGGAGGATATAATGTTTCAGCCATGTAATGAAATATGCTGATGTTTTATTGTTTATGAATCGAATCTAATCAAATCTAATTTAAAAAGACTTTAACAAACACCTCATGCTAGACAATTATTGGATACCGAGGTCGTGCCATATGCACCACCTAACATTTAATTTGCTATGGAATGAGTCGACAATAGAATTGATGAATTGCAAACATTTATATTATAAGTGACACAGATGTGTTATCACGACCGTAAGTCATTGTTGATGCTTCCAACGAGTCAGGGCAAAATTAGAATGATGTAATTATCTGACAATGATTGATACACCTATAGCATGTGGACAATGTTTTATTCATATAACTATTTTTACTTTCAGTAATTATTGCTACAGTGATTTGAATTAAGCATTCTGATTCTCACGTACTCGCTCACAGTGTGTGATATTTAAAGTTCTGTCGTATAATAGTTAAGATTTACTCCGTCACTCGTGTGTTGCAAATATATACAAACAAACCATTAGCATTGCATCAGTAACGAGATTTCAATATATAACAATAAGTTTTGACTTGTAACACTAGCTCTCTATTTGTTGAGGCAAGAAAACATAGATAAGACTTATTTAACTTACACTTGAAAACATATTTCGCTCTCACGGCTTAGGACATGACTTGTATAAAAATTCCGCACTGTGTTTATCTAACACTACATTATTGAGTACAAAATGTCAGCGTCCAACAGGGCATTGTCCAAATGTTTGCAACAGAAGCTTTCGGTGAATTTCTATGAAGAAATTCTATTTGTTCAAGACTAATTATTTCAGTAGATCAATAGATACAATTAAATGTGTGTCCTATATTTGGAAGAATAATGTAGAATTTATCTGTTTAAAGTAAGTCATTGTTTTCTTCGGCATAATTCTTTACAGAGACATAAAAGGAATCTTTTTATCTTTGACATTTTTTCGTGCAGGAAATAATCACGATTTATCAAACATTGGCTTCATTTGAACGACCGGACAACATATCCAAAAATACTTCATGAAAGAAATTCTTTTTGAAAAAAAATCCTGCTAAATGTCAAATCTGTCAAAAAGATCAGATGCTAAAATTAAGATTGCTCTAACAGGGTAACAACGTCACAGGATAGCACGATTAGTTATAGGGTATTGTAACTATAATGTTTCTTAAATGATGGATAAAGACCATAATGGAATACATGGTGTATCTTCATAGTTAAAAAATATTTTCATCGACTGTAACGTTCCATAATTAATATAGAAGGTTTATTGTCTACAGTCTGAAATCAATGTCATTTTTATTATCATGTTAAATCTATTCTTACGCTGCATTTCAAAGGCAAGAAAAAAGACATGATTGCGGTTACTTGACCAACAAAAATTAGTTTAAGTCGGTCGCAAAACTTTTCGTTTTTTTTCCAACAAACCTTTCTTATTATAGAGATGCTAATCATACCCAAATAATTTCGTTCTGTCAATTTTGCTGTTGGAAACTTCAGGCTCGATGCCGAAACGTTTGGTCTGTCGGGTAATCGGATCACAACTATTTACTTCCGGCCTTCTCATATCACGATTCACGAAGCTAAGTTTGCCATTTTCTGTAGCACATGTCACGTGGCACATTTCACGTGTCATGGACACATTGAGAATCTACTGCAGGAGCGGTCATTCGTTTAATTGCCTATGTTCTCCACGTATTACGCAAGGTCAAATTCTGTCTGATATATTATGCTACTTTATTATATAAAAGAAGTATGCCATATAATACAATTATAGCTTCATTAAGTGATAAAACAAATCCGTGCGTGATATTGAAAACGATTGTCTAACTACGGATTCATTTTCATTCACGCATGAAATTAATTAATTTTGCAAAACCAAGACAATGTAGTCAAAGAAAATATTATCTTTTTTATTGACCATCCTTCTTACATTATATTAATTATTTGTAAATACAATAATTTATCTTTTTTTATTTTTTTGTAGTTATGAAATGGCAATCAAACGATATCTCCTGATTTTGAACAACAAAATGGAGACTGCTTTGCGTTAGAAGCTCCATGAACGTCTTTTGACAATGTTTTATTACATGATTGAAGATGTTTATATGTCAGTAATAATCGATTATGCATAATCGGAACATAATCGGCACAATACATATCGCTGTACGGGAACGCCGATATGATAACGTATCGCGGTAAACGATTTCAACGACCAATGGTATGTGGGTATTTTTATTAATAAATGGATTCTGTTTGAACCATTTCAAGAACTTGCTAAATAAATAACCGAGTTTTACTTTGTTAAGTATTTATACTTTGAAACTTTCCGAGTTGCTATGGATTAGTGTTACATTTATTAAATTGATGATTTTGATTTGATGTACATATCGTATCACTCACTCACTGAGGCGTTATGATACGTCTACTGCTAAAGAACATATCACGGTTTACCGGAACATACCGGGATACACCGCGATATAGCAGAACATGCCGCGGTATACCGGAAGAACATGTGACCGTGCACCGGAACATATCGCGATATACTTGAACATGCCGCAGTATGCCCGAACATGACGCGATATACTTGAACATGCCGCAGTATGCCCGAACATGACGCGATATACTTGAACATGCCGCAGTATGCCCGAACATGACGCGATATACCGGAACATACTGTCGTGAACCGGAACTGTCTTACTAATAAACAACTCAACTGGAAATTCTACATTTCATAAACCCTATATACTATCAATGTATTAAATATACGTACAATGTACAAAAAATGCAATTAACACTATGGTATACAGATTGGCGTAATCAACCGTTTAGAAAAAAAAAACAAAGCTAAAGTACATCCTTGAAATAATGTTTTTTCTCTCTCACAACAAATAAAGTCAATGTAATTATGTTAAAGTACAAACACAAGAAGGAACGGTAAAAAGCAAACCCACAAGGGAACGCGTTTGCGATTACAAAATATCATCTGGCAACTGATTTGCAGCGCTAAATGGATTGTTGAAAACACAAATTACTTGATACTAGATTTGCATTTAATTTCGTTGAACTGTACAACATAAATGGATATTTTAACATGAGTTTAATCAACTATCTATCGGTCTCATGTTTCTAAATTGTCGACGCAACATCTGATCTATCAAGTACCATTATTTTTTTCATTTAATCCGCTAACTTTTCCGGCTTTTAAAGGTGGAGGACGAACACAGGCGTACACAGAACCACTGACCTTCCGTACACTATGTAGACAACTTCCTTATACATGAATATTCACAAGTCTCGGGTGGAATTCGAACGTACAGCGGTGAGGTGCAAGCGATTACTAGTAAAGGACTTTAGCCACTTGACTACAGAGGTCCGATACTCTTACTTTGTTTATGTTTATAGTTGTAGCTGTATAGATGGACATTGTATTCATCGAATTTCAGTAAAACTCGCACTCATTTTGGTCCTCCGGCCTCAAGCGTAAATTTATATTTTCGATCCACTTTGCTTGTTTGGACTTGTCAACATATGTTTTGATAACTTAAGCATCCATCCACTGGATTTATATTGCATTACAGGGATTTGCTCTTCTGTTATTTGCGCAGGTCATAAGTAAAACCTTACTTGATGAATTGCAACTAGTTACATTTTTTTCTAGGTTAGAACACTCTGTTAGAGTACAAGTCAATTTCTTCCAGTACATCTCCAAAAATAACGTAATCGTTCTGAAACAGACATTGTGATCGTCATTAAATTACTTCTTCATGTGAGCACCCCCATTAATCTTTATTACTGTTGGAATACGGCGACAATTGCTTATCGAGACTAATTGAGTTTCAATATTGACTTTGAATGTTGGTTTTTACACAATTTACATCTCTGCGTTGACCGCGTATTTTTTGTCTAAGATCGTCATAGAACTGGTTCCATTTTTCACCCTTGTCACATTCACGCTTTTGATTCGAATGAAGAAACAAAAGTCTGGATGCTACGCTTAATTACGCCCCCCTTGGTTAAACATTTTGAAGGAGTCTAGAACATATACATAATAGCTAAATAATTCAAGAATGGCGTATAAAAATACATGTATTGCAATTATAACTAATCTAAATAAATTTTGGGAGAACGACAGCAGTTTGAACCGGTATCAGAACTTTGAACACGCCAACTGATTGAAAATTTGCGCTGCTTCACTGACGAGTTATCGCCGCTAACTAAAATTACTTATCATATTAGTATTTTCGTGTACTTGGTCATTTGAAATAATTTACATAATTATCAACAAATATTAGTCATTAGTCATTACCTAATGCTTTTAACCCTTTAAACCCTGAGTATTTTAGTCTTAAAGAATAAATTACATTTTGCAAATAAAAAATATTTCGATTTTCGCTTTTAAGGAAACGTTTTGATTGGATCATGCTGGTCCTTTAATATTCCCCTTTTAATCCCTTTGCCTATCTCGTTATAATTCTATTCCATGCGAATTGAACGTAAATTCTCCTGCTCTGTCCATTTCATTTTCAGTTGATGCATCCTTTTTAGTTTTAATTTCGCGACGTTATATAAGGGTTTCCGTTGCAGACATCGAACACTGGTGCTGCATTTTACATGTAATTATCATTTAACAGTTTAATTCATAATCAATTTATGCAGGTTTCCACTATTGTTTCAGAAATTACCCTCAGATTCTGATAATGTTAATCTATAAATGCAGCAGCCAGCTGCTAGCGGAGCTGTCTGCTTTGTAATTTATTCGCTGAAAATGTGATCGCCTTTTATATGATGCGACTAAAATAATTGTCAACTATACTAGTTTGACAAATACGTCCCATTCAGTACAGATATGAGTCAATGGGTGTGATTCGTTTTTGTTTCGCATTAATTGCGCACGAAGCATGTACGCAAGAAATCGTCGACAAAAAAATAATAGTTTATTTCAGTTTTGAAGACAATGCATGTCGTACCATATACATGTAAGTTCAAAATTGAAGGCTAGTTTATAATTCAGTATTCAATTCACTCCTTTATAATCAACGTAAAAGGTAAGATAATATGTGTATACATTTCTTTGCAAGTTAGTAAAATATGGGCGAACTATTTTATTATGTACTTAAGTTTTTTTTTGGAAATGGTTCAAAATTATTTGATTAACCTTACATGTTGCGCAGCAACTATAATTTAGTAGACCCAAAAATGATTGCAGTTTTTCCACCAAAGATTTAGGAGTAAAATAATCATTAAGTAATTAATTGATAATAGCGAAATAAAACAATGGTACTAAAGCTAAATTATTGATAAAACTGGTTCATATATAAATAAAACTAGAAAGAAAAACAGTTGCAATTAACAGAAAAGTAATAAAGCAATTAACTTTAAAAACAATTACATCACTTCAATTAATTAGCGCTAGAATAATATTTTATTGGTATTTAGATGCATGCATCATATCGCGAGCTCTCGTTAATAATGCTATTAATCTTTACTCTTAATTAAGATAATATTCCAGTATGTGTTCAACTCGGGAGTTTGCACCAAATATTAGGAGTTTGCAATATACAGTAAAACCTCGATAATGAGATCACTTTCGAGACCCGAAAATCGGTCATAGAAATAAGGCCGTCTCATTATCAAGTTAAATAACAGGGAAGTTGTTGGATGACGGTCTGAAAATAAGAGGTCGTTATAACAAGATGATCGTAATATAGAGGTGGTCACTATTTGAGGTTTTACTGTATAGGAAATAACGATTATCGAATTTTTATGAGTATGCATCTATAAAACATTAAATCTAAATGTGAGGGAAACTATTTTTGTTTACTTCAAGAATATTAAGTGTTCGCGATATCTTGCAATAACTTAGTAAATAATGCAAAAAAAAAAAACAGTTTTAAGACAAGTTCTTTTAAGCAAAGTATATCGCAATAATGATCTCCTTATGATATAAACCTGCTGTCCACCCCAACAAAATTTAGTTAAGAAATCTATGATATGGTACTTAATTCTGTAACGATTAAAGTCATACAGTATGACCCCTAAAAACCGGACCCCTGCTGGACTGGGGAAAAAGTCCGGTTTTCTGAGAATTCCGCTTTTCAGAGAACTATTGTCATAGAAGAGGAAAAAATGGGACTTGAAAAATCATCTGATTTTCATGGAATCCGGTAATCAGGGGTTATACTGTATTATAAACTATCAGGTTTTAAAGAATTCAGTCAACTTCAAAAGTTTAATTTTCATGTCTTTACATTCTATCTTCCCAAAAATTACAGGAAACAGACATTCACCTACATATTGTATATTATAAACAACATTCTATCACTTCAGGTACGAATAGATATATATTTGATCTATGTATATCCAGACATTAAAACGTTTGAATTATATTTTGAAAGACGCTACATCCATTGTCTGATTCAGTGCATATTATTTTGCATTGCGAACTTTATATAAACTGATATTATTTTGATCCTGGTCGTAGAATAAATCACTCAGTGTAGTTCAGCAATAAAGCATTGAAGCATTACATTAATAAAAATGACTTTAAAAAGATTGTTTCATCGGCGATGATAAAGCCAGGGCTTAGGAAGTTTAAAAACACATATAAAATCATTTCTTTTCAATTTCATCACAGTGGAGGGATTTTATTTATTTATATATCTATAAATTTAATGTTACTTAACGTGAAAATTGAAATTCAGTCAAGATATTGTCTTATGCAGTAGTGTAACTGATTTATGGGATGTCGAACACGCAATAAATTCGACATTTTCAAATAATCTCTTAAAATAAGCATTTCTATGTTGATGT
The DNA here is from genome assembly GCA_008271625.1 of Lutraria rhynchaena. NCBI lineage: Eukaryota > Metazoa > Mollusca > Bivalvia > Venerida > Mactridae > Lutraria > Lutraria rhynchaena. Next base: position 1,378,589 of record VIBL01000004.1, on the reverse strand, counting down.
CAAAGTCTAGAAATAAAACAGCGTACGAGGCTATCCTTAAAAATGTTGTTTTGCGGTTAAGCGATCCAAACTTTAAATATTTACGGTAGGTAGATGGATGGGCATTTTATGATAACTTTATTTGCTTGTACACGAAAAGCTGGTAATAAGGAACCAAAGTCAAAACTGCTAAAATATCTGGGTAAGGAGATTTTTTAATGAGAAGGTAGCGTAACTGCAAAAATCCCCTATTTTTAAGATTAGTGTAATAAAGAAATTCTGACATGACCTTGTGTCCTTTTTGTCTATCTTTTTCGTATCTGTTTCACAACTTTGAACATCCCTAACTTGAACCTGTAGAGCGTAACAGCAAGTCCCCAGTTCATGCTGAACACAATTTGCAAACAAACTAAAATTGTTAAAACGTTTTATGTCAATGGTTTAATAACATCAATCATTCAAATTTAATTTCATTTTGACTGGTGCTGGATTAAGTCAATTTCTGTTCTGCAATTCGGAAAATATATTGACGTTTTAAGTTGTATTTTACGCTTTCCTCTTTTTTCTTCAGTTTTCGTACCCACTTCGCCACCAACCGAACCCATAATTTGATCCTGTACAGCGTGGCTACAAATCCACTGTTTCGTTTACACGTGTCGGGTAATTTGATTTGCAAACACATCATTATTGAAGGTTAATATCATTGCAAGAAATTTATATACCGCGATAAATTATGTAATTCAATCAAATTTAATTCAAATGTAACTTGGGATTGGATTAAGTCATTATCTGTTTTGAAATACAAATGAAATTGACTTTATTATCATTTCCCGAATTTAGTTTATGATATTGATATTGTAAAGCTAACTCCATAAATCATTAAATATTACAATCACATGGGGGGGGAATTATACACATGTGCATGTAATCTTTAAAACCGTTTCGTCTCTTATAAGTGAGAAAATATTTATAGCGCCGATCGTAAGGGTTCAAACGGTAAATTCCAGAGCACAAACATGCTTGGATATGAATCGTACCGCCTTATATTCTCAGAAAAGGTATGTTTAAAAAACAGTAAAGAAAAGTTTTTCGACCAACCAGTCCAGATTGCTTTGGTAAAGTAACCCTAGATACGTTATTCTTTAGCTTACGCATGACAATAATCTTGATGGCAATTTTTATATATTAGAACTATTTTTTTCTAATTTACATATTTTTCTTAGATATGTTCGATGTATGCTTAGATATATTATCATTTTTTTTATTCCTCGTAATCTAATTACACTTTTCTACTCGTGATATTGAGAATTGTGTTTAATCATTTCATTTTTTTTATTGCTTTAACCTCTCGTTTGATGTTTGTTTGTTTGTATATTCAGTTGTTTGTAGACAATGTAGGGTGCAACCTCTCCAGAGCGACCATCTCTTGAGCAGCAACCTCACAAAAGGATGTTGCTTTGGAGAAATTGCTCTGTACTATTATATGTGCAAGTTTTTAAGTGTTTATTCGGTTCTGTTCTGTTCTATTATTCAGCTGATCGATGTGTTTTACATTATGTCTGAATAATTGCCACGACAGACCCAGACTACAATGTATACGGATTAATTTCTGTGTCGTCCCATCAGCAGCTGACTACAATACCAAACAGCAGACATTTCTGAATGCAATAACAATGAAGTGATTTATACAATATTCTGGTTTTTGAATATTTAATATGAAATTATACTAATGATGAAGATATCTCAACAAGGTGCATATTCTGCGAATAATATGCTCAAAGACACGTTAAAAGCTAATTTAAAGCCCTCTAGATTTACTTTACTATCAGTACCACGATTGTGTCACACTAATATCATTCGACAAGTCATAAAATCCAGCATCACAATGAAAATTTACTGCGATTAACAAGGATAGATTATTGGTATCACTTCATAGACCATCGCTCACTTCAGAATTCCCTTATTACTGTTGTCATTATATCTTGTCACGTTTTACGTCTGGCTATTACTGTATTTTCAATACTTCACATTTTTATATGACTTCATATCCAAAAGTATGAACATGTACTTCGCGACTGTGTGGTCTGAAAAGTGAAGTTTGAGTTTATCATTCAATTTGATACCTTCTTCGCCTAATAAATAACCGTGGGGCACCCTACTTCACCTTTTTCACTCACTGGAGTATAACTTCACACTAACAGCCAATATGATTTTAACAGTGAAGGACAACCCCTGCTAGAACCACCGATATCAATAACAATACAGTGCAACCTCTCCAGAGCGGCCATCTCTTAAGCAACAAGCTCCCTTCAACAACAGCATGATTTTTCCCTCAGTAAGATTTAACCATTAATTTAACGTCTCTAGAGCAACAGCCTCTGAACAGCAACATAATTGTTCTTCCTAATGGGTGTTGTTTTGGAGAGGTTGCACTGTATTATACTTATTACGGTGTTACTCTAATTATATGGTAAAAGCTGAGTCGTCATGGTTATTAATTTTGTAACGTTTCTAGAAATGTCAAATCGTGCGACAATCTGCTTTAACTCCTTTTGTTACCAGTGCTAACTATTTTACCCACAGGAGGGTGACATTGTCTCATAAAGCAGAATTCAAATCTCGTCTACATTACCGTGAATTATAGTTACTAGGGTACTTAGATATTTATGACTGTCTGTCTGCGTCCTGTGAGATGTCAAATTCTACTTGTGTATATTTTATACGAGCGCGTCCTGTCATTAAGTCAAAACTTCTCTATCAGAATGATCAACCCATTCTGCAAGAATTGAATATTATGTATCTACTGAGACCATTCACGCCAAAGGTCTTTAAATCAGACTGAATATATTCAATATGTTATATGGTAAGTAAGTCTATTCGAACTGAATACTGATACAGTATAACCCCTCAAAACCGGACTCCCTGAGAACCGGAATTCTCTAAAAATCGGAATATTGTTCAAGTCCCATTTTCCCTTTCTATAATAAATGGTTCTCAGAAAACTGGAAATCTCAGAAAACGGGACTTTTGGTCTAGTCTGGAAGGGGTCCGGAGGGCGACCCAAACTTTTAACAGTGAGAGGCTTTTTTTTTGTTAACTTGATATACTTGTAGTGAAAACGAAAATACAATACGATAAAACAACGTTTGAAAGTTGAAATATTTTGAAGTGTGTTCTAGTTATATACCAATAAATATTTTCATGAAAAAAATCAGTAGATTTAAAATATTATTTTAAACAATGCCTTGGTCAAATTTAAAAGCCAAGGTAACTTAGTGTCCACTTCATTATAATATAACAATCACTTATTGACGGTGTTTATGTAGATGTTTCATTTAACGTTCACGTATTTGACGTTTCTTCCACGTCCTTTGTTTGAGGAAAACTAACATTGCATCTCCTTGGAAATTTGGATGCTAGAAGATTCAAACAATTCTTTTTTTTAATACGAAGGAATTCATCTCAATTACCGTTTAGGCTATCAATTGTTCATCTGAAGCTAATTGAGTAACATTATTGACTTTGAATGACGTTTTTATTTAATTAGTGTCAGTGGTTACATTGAATAGATTGCCCGATATTCCGATCTTCAAGCAAACTGGCCAATAAACAAGCCCCCTAGAATTATTTGTGGATATTTGCATAGTTTTGCGGGTTTTTTTTTCATGCAGAACTTTCACGAACAGAATCGGATTCAGGATCATGTTATGGATATGCCGAAATGGTGGATTCAGATCCATCGAATGAAAGTTTCCATGTCATAAGATGTTACAGGTAACAATAGTCATTTTATACCAAATAGTAAAAAAAAATAGCATACAGGTTCAAGTCCCGGTCACGACAGGTCCTACCCTTCCATGAAAATTTGACAAAAATGTCCATTTTCCTCCATATGTGGAGAAGTTGCCAGCTCCTTGTGGAGAGGTTAGTACTGATTAGTATACAGTCCAGGAAAACTGGTTAGGTGGTATATTACTGGTATTACTGAAAAGATTTTTGAAAAGAAAACGGCATTTAACCCAGTAAAAAAACTAACGTACGATGTGACCAATTCTATCACATTTATGCGTATTGACCAGAACAACAAATCATTTCAACACAAATTCAAAGGTGCTACGAAATTGACGCTTTTCTGTCTCTCTATATATATGTATGTATGCGCAAACTGTCTGCATATCACACATGAAGTTTAATACGATTTCAACGGTGCTGAAACTTATCCATCTTCAACTGAGTCCGCGGTTGTAAAATTTGAAACGAGAGCTTAGAGCCAGATCTCCAGTGTAACGAGATTAGATCCTGTACACGAGGCTCTTCTAATACTACACCAATCTTAAACACACGCATACGTGAGTGTGTGATTAAATTCAAGGTCATGAAATGAATTCTCATTTTTAGTTCAGAAATAATGAAATAACCTCAAAAGAAATCAAACAAGATAAAACGAGATTTGTAGTCGCTAAATTGGATACAACTTAATTTCATAGTATTATTGACTATAAGCAATCATATTGATACTTTTTACACTATACCGGAAGCGTCATCGACAATCCTTTCTTTCGCAAATGAAACAAAACAACACCGTGACTTAATTTCAGTCGAGGAAATACAAAGGATTGTTTAAATTCAACCAGTTTGTATTTATCCGGAACCGGAAGTACGTAGCTGTGATGTTTGTGTTATTGTTATGAATTTCCGGGAAAAATTCCAGTGAAGTCGGGACCACCATATTCAGCATGTTTAATAGTTTGATTCAGTAGCTTTATATAGCTTTCTGATATCGAACAGAAAAATATTCCTTTAGAACTTTTATTAAAACAAATATAACTATCTGAGTGCAGCAATCTTGCACATTCGAAATAAACTGTGCAACACATTGTCTTTTTTGAAGATTCAAAACTTCAAACGATACTGTTCACAAAATAACTGTGAATAAAGACCGCCGACGTTAAAAACTGCTATAAATTTCATTCCCTGAATGAATTGATCGACAATACTAATATTGTTATTATACACAAGCAGTAAAAAACAATGAAAATGTCCAACAGTACATCAATGGTGTCCCTTCCAACTTGTTGTCTGACATTTCTGCTCAAGAGATATACAGTACTTGTACCATTTTAACTCGGCTTATAATGTTACTCATGTTATCAATCATTAAATTCCCGCAACGCAAATATAAAGTTGTAGACAAACTTTCTGATAATACACAAATCTATTTCAATGTTCTAAGTGAGTAATGACAAAATCCTGCAATCTCTACGTATCTATATAATATTACATTAATTCGTAACTTCATTTAAACACCAATCGTAATATCTATGCACATTTGGGGCAAATTTGTGTTGTACTGGTGTAAACCCCCACTGAGTTCCTGCGTGAAGCACAAACTGCTAGATTTCAGTTGGAAGTATGGACAACTGAAACGCGTTTAGAACTTTAAATGTCTTGATTCTTAAAGTATGGATGCATTAATGTACGATTTGAATTGATTCACAACTGACATTTTTATTATAGTCACACTGTTAAACTTAATATTGCCGTCTTGGGAACAAGAAGTAATTTTGAAATTTCGATGATTGGTCACAAGAATTCATATCATTGCTAAAATGGATGATGTGACAATACCAACAATAAAAACACAGTACTACTTCATTGTGACCATGTAACAATAGGTATCAACCATGGTGAAAAAAACGTTAATGACAAAAAGCTAGAGGTAAAACATCCACTGGACGAAGCAAGCATCAACTACATGTCAGCATGACCATAGAGCACAGAAAGCGTGCGTAATATTACAGACACCTGTTAGAAATAGCATTTCCAAGACAAATTCCAATTGATCAATTTTGTTTGCGCAAGAATAGGTTTTCCCATGAAATCACTACAATTTATATGTCAAAAACACCACGCAAAATATTACTAAAGATGCAAAGCATGCATCGTTGGAAGCAAATTGCGATGTTAATTTGTGTTTCGCATGATAAATGTATCAATTTTAGTTAACCCGTTCTCTATTCGAAATTAATTCGTTTATTCGTGATTTCAGATAGTTACTCTTCATGCAAATGTCACTAAAATAAGTTTGAAGTGATCAATAATTCAGGGCCTACCAGGGTCATTGTTAATACAAAAAAAACACGTGTCTTAGCATCTTAAAGGTTAATTCAATCAGATAAATCAAATACAACAATACGACATAAAAATTAATACGACGATACTCCGACCGAGTTTCTGCTATTTAAGAAAGAATTGATCATGTTTCATGCCATTGTCATTTCCTTCCCGCCATTCGAATTATGCTTTCTGTTTTTTTAATAAAAGAATACAAATATATACACATGTTAAACGTGATTGTAAGGCAACAACTCTAAGAATTTTCTGTTTGCTTTATTTACAAGATTGAGTTACTATATTCTATTTGATTTGATTTTGCATACCATCCACGACAAGATAATTTGGCCATGTTTGCTTTTACATAAATTGAACGGCAAGAAAAATGAAAATTTTTGCTGTGGTTATTTGTCTACGTGGTTGAAACTTGGCTGAGAGACCTATCGTATTTGTTATATAAGACACAAGTTAAATCAAGTCAATATTTATCTACTTTCGTAAAGATATTTTATTTAGAAACATCAGATATGTAGGTGGTGGTGTATACTGGGTTAAAAGGTTTTGGGTTGGGTTGTTATGTTGCATGCGTTCTTTTTGTTTATAAATCGTTTTGTTGTGTGTATATATATATATACATATATAACTTTTTGTAGACATTAATGCGATTTTACTAAGTATATAGCAGACTGTTATTTAGTGGCCTTTTAAAAATATTTACTTTTAAATTGTTTGCCTAACTATCCTACTTTTGTTATAAGACAGTTTATCAACAATTCATTGTTTTCATTCAAAACCATGATCGAAATTTCAAATAATTTAACACTGAGACACGTTCAATGATCGTTTTAGAGCAGGAGACGAGACGGAGTGAATGCGGTCAAAAACCACGCTGTAAAACTTGTGAAAATCACCTTTTTACAAGATGCTACAAACGCGCAAAACCTCTATGAAACGCCACAATTGATAAAGTTTCGACGCCATCAAGTAATTCGATAAAATGCCCGTATTTAGAATATAATCGAAAGGGAAACCCTTTTCTTAATTTCAGAATGACTTTAAATGGCTTCCTGACTGATTGATGATAATTTATTTTGACAGTTTGAATAATTAAAATGTTAATAGTTTACGAATTTACCACCAGGACAATGCTTTCTCAATGTGTTGATTTTAACGGGTATGAAACTATTATAATTATTATGATCAAAACAAGAGAAAGGGCATAAAGTTATCCAAACCGTAGGCTCTTCTTTATATTTTAACGCTTGTATGTAAATTTTGACGGAGCGGACCTCATCTAAATTATTTACAGTCGCTAAATTCTCGAACCAAATCGAAATTGTACGTACATCTCGCTACATAATTTAGACGCATTCAAGACATTTATAAACAGGAAACGCCAGCCATTAGGTAGATTGTCATGGGAACAATTTGATTAAATATTCAATATCCAAAATTTAAAAAATTCATATTGTTACACTATATGCCATTTATCAATAACTACTTCAATACTAATGTCGAATATATAGTAACCAGAATTCAGACTTAAGATTGTTGTAGTATGAGTCTAAGGTCATTTTTCTGTGGAGTTTAACGTCGACCCAACAGCCAGGGTCACATGACTACTTGCCAGGGTCACATGACTACTTGCCAGGGTCACATGACTACTTTCCAGCTTTAAATGTGGAGGACGACCTCAGGATTACACATGGGTAAAACCATTGTCCTTTCGTGCGCTATCCGGACAGCTTCCTCACATGTGAAATTTTGTCCCGGGTGAGACTCGAATTCACAGTGGTGAGGGACTAGTGATTAAAATTCATAGACCATAACCACTCACATATAAGGTCGAATTATTAGTAACTTTGCAGTAACTTAATTACCATGATAACTTGCTCGGTCTCAAATTGGAAAAAAAAATGTTTCTTTATGGTGTATTTACATTTGCTTCCGACACAAATACTGATTGTTTAATGTCATGTCTATGAAAATCTCGTTAACAGCTCTGAAATATCGTTTAGCATTCTTCATCTTAGTAATTGTACCAATCTTATTTTAATCATTTTATCTTTCCAATAAAGAACTAACGCGCACCGGCAGAATATAATTATTATATCAAAATGGGTTTGAGACAATCAGGCTGGCCACGTGTAAGCGGACATGCATCAGACAGGCTGCGGGCAGGCATAATAATATATCCAGACGGGACATGACTTCGGCTTAGACAATATAAACAATCACTTACAGTGATAACGCCAATAGAAAGATTCAATGTAGCACTATATCCAATACTGGATGAAAATAACTACAATGGTGTATAATCATGTATTGTCGTACTTTTAAAACAGTGGACAACATAATTGATGCTCCTTATGAAACTCTTACCAGCGTCAGTAAGAAATCTTCAGAACATTTTTGTATATTGAATCAAGCAAATTATGTCAATATGTTAAAAGTTCAACGTTAAATATCACAACATAAGTCAAACATTGATTTTAGGTAATATTTGTTTAATGGAAGGATTTCTTGACATTGTTTGAGGATAGATTGGCCATTTCATTAAACGTACTTAAGTCTCCTTAAACAACGAGTATTGAATATGTGTCATCTCAGATTACCGTAAGCTAAATACGTGAGGTGATCGAAACGTTCGCGGAAAAGTGCTTTCATTTCTATATCTCTGGTAGCATTTGGATAAAAAATCACCATATTATAGATCCAGATTTTTCCCACCTATATCAACATGTTGTATAAATTCTGAATGACAAACATATTAAAAATTGATACAAACATGTTCACTCTCAATTCACCTTTATTGGACTTCACTGACTAGTTTTTTATCACAATCTTCGTGTTTGATCATTTCAAGTGAGCTCCGTTTGGGGCGGAGTGTTTTGGGGAAGTGACATATCCTTCTAATATAACGGCAAACTGTCGAATTTGACTATTGTTGCTACTCTTTGTAACTTGGTTCACTTTCGCCAAATGAAAAACAAAGTCTAGAATAACTTTATATTCCAATGAGGTGATGTTTATAAGAATACTTTGTGAAATGGGATGAATATTGAATTCCAGCAATAAATGCATTTTAATTGCTGTTCACATTCAAATAGAATATATTCAGCATCAAGAACATGAAATTATTCCTTGTCTACCATTACTGGTACCCAGCGTGATACTGACAATGAAACCATGCATGTAGTTATCTTTTAATCTTCCACTCAACCTCAACTTCTTAAGCTTAATTACATAACTATTCTAGTCTTGTGTGCGCATTCATCTGTGAATCCAGTAAAAACTGAAAAACACATCCATATTTGTAATTACGTAAAATTGTCATTTTTTAAAAGACGGAGATGTTATAAAAAGATATACAAAGACAAATTTACACCACATTCAACACAAAGATGGAAGAAAAGCAAGCCATCAGCAATAAAATTGCGTTACCACCTGGGTACCTGGCGTGACACTGACTATGAACACATACATTAAAGTATTAATTACCAACAATGACGCAATATGGAAATCATGTATTACTAACATTTCCTTGTGATGTATGTATCTATATATATATGTATCTCTCTCTCTCTCTCTCTCTCTCTCTCTCTCTCTCTCTCTCTCTCTATATATATATATATATATATATATATATATATATATATATATATATATATATATATATATATATATATATATATATATATATAATATATATATATGTACCGGTGTAATTTATGGAGACAGGGATTAAACGAGACACCGGATTTCTGACAATCTTTCAGACCACAAAGATGATGTATAAAACGAGAGGAATATTACAACAGTCTGTTAAGATTTATCCTACATGTTACTCAAAAGACAAAAAAAACCGCAGCTACACCATCCTTGAATCTGAGTCCCTCGTTTATCTAATAATTTCATTCAGTCTGTCCGACATTGACATTGCTAATGCTATCTATTAGCAATTTAATCCGACTGGAAGCTTTTCAATGACAAAAAATGTCAAATAGAAAAGAAAAAAATATATTAATATCATTCAAAGACACGTAATTGCCACGGCTGATTTATATTTCAAATGGTATTTCCTTATATGAATAGAATTATGTCAATATTATAAGAGTTTGATAAATCTATGACTTTGATACTTCGTGTAATTAAATACACCGATGTACGAGACAGACTAATACTTAACGCAGATCAAATAGAGGCCAGTGGGTTTGCTAAAGTTTCCGTGGAATTCAACATTATATTTGCGGGTTCCAAAATTATATTTTATTGCGGAGCAAACAACCCATATGATTACGAAAACCATCAAAGAGGTTCTAATAATAGTCTCAGATTTACATTAAGAACTTAAAGGTATAGATAAAAAATATTGAAATTAATACAACAACTGTATTTAAACAGCCAATGCACGGAACACTCACGTTTTTCAAATTGCCGTATTTCATGATTAGGCAAATTTGTTTGTTTGCAAAAAAGACTTTTATTTCCGTCTTTGACTTTGCTTTTTGTCTGGCATTTGTCAACTGAAATTAACGTTTTAATCATGTAATTTTAAAATTTACGGTTCAACACCATAATTCCTGCATGTAAATGTGCAACGCATACAATAAAATGCGATACTGCAAAAAAACGCATTTTCTATAATTAACAAAAAACGTCCATCAAAATGCAATTATATGACATGAATTCATTAAATATATTGAAAACAGCAAATTGCATCAACTATTGAAAGTGGCCAACTGAGCGAATCCTACTCGAATGCTACATAATCAAATTAATTTTTTTTGTATCTTACAAACTCAAGTGTAGTAACAATGCCAGGTCTCGCAATCTTTGTAACAGTGAGTTGAACAGCGAGTCACTCCTAATTTTACGGAAACTACAACCCCAGAAAAGTAAAAAGTTACAAGTGAACTCGAAGGACAATTTTTTGAAGTAGTGCTATATATGCAGTAAATTTGTAAGGGCGAATTCTGCATATCACACGGGTTTGGTGTCAACCATCTTTCTAATAACGGAATGGAGCTCTGCCAAATGAGCGAAACAGCAGAACGTCATATTTAACAAATAGAAAATAGCATAAAAACAATCGTTATGCCTTATTTGTAATACTTGACCATAAAAATAGGGCAGGTAAATAGAAAAATGTTTCTCCTATTTGTATCGTCTGTTTTTTCTGAACACCTGTAGTGAGAGTACTAATTACGAAGCATCCCCAAATATGTTCGAACTTTGGATTTTGCTGTTAGAAACTTTAGAGTTGGCGCAAAAAGTAGAATCGGTCAGGTAACCGTAAATACGACTTTTTTGCCTGACCTAAGTCAATTTAAGTTGAATTTCCTATCGAGAGAATGACTTGTTATCGGCGCCAAATAATGCGTCTGATGGATTTAAACATTTGGACATACTTCGGCAATAGTTCTGTTTAAAAAGCTAAACATCAGTCAGCTTCGATTTAATGATATTTGTACTACGCTTTTGCGTGTATGATATAATTTAGAGCCAAAGATCTGAAAATTATTTTCAAAATATACCTGACAAATCTCATTCACTTGGATATGTCAGGTTTCTCCCAAGAAATATCGGTACCGCATACAGACTTGTCTAAACAATGGCTTTTAAGAGAATACTTTGGCGTATTGATTGGAGTAGCTGTACCAAGGTTTACACAAATATCACATACACAAGGTCAACAGTTTACTAAAAACTAGCCATCTGACGTAATGTGTATTCATCCTTCGAACAATGGTCTCATTCTGAAGCCTTACGCAGAGTCTATTTATAAAGTCTATTTATAAAATCTATTTATAAAGTCTATTTATGAAGTCTATTTAGAAAATAGTCTGTTGATTATATTTTAGCACACATGGAATATTTTCTAAGGCACGTTTTCGTAAACGAACTGATTCTCATTAATTTCTTATTGTCATTGATTTCTTTAAATTCATTAATTATATCCTGGATCGGACAGATTTCACTTGTGAGGGAGCTGTCCAGCTGGATTACGAAATGTCGGTGGTTCAAACCAGACGTACGCTTAGGGTCTTCCTTCATCGTGAAAGCTTTATAAGTCGCCCAGTGACCCTAACTGTTGGTGTGCGCGATGTTAAACCCCAGAGATTAAAATAGGACTGACTTGTATTCATCTTCAAACGTACAAGATGAATCAGTAAGGAATAACATCACGTTTTCCCATAAGCTTTCCTCGCTTCAATATACGACATGTTTTGTTATAGATAGATAATATTATAACTATCTGGTATGCGTGAAATAAAAAAAGTGAACATAATACTTTTTTATTTTGTTTGAAACGAAGTAAAAAACAAATGAATACATATTAGATAGGATTACATAGGATTCCACGAAAACACAGATACAAAAGCCTTACCTTACCCTAAAACCCCACCGAACCGAACCCATCCACCATATAGGACCCGACCACACACTAAATATAGGACAAAACATTCTCCCGAAGTGTACCGCCGAGTAAAGATCTGAAGCAATGTTACATCAACTATGACAATTAGGACCATTGTTTTTTTGCAAATGTCAATCAACCTTTTCATAATTAGTTTTCAGTTTTTTGGGTGTTTTTATAATACAGTACTGACATTTATATGATTAAAAAATACGCCGAGACGCAAAACTGTAATATTTATACACTCGCTGTAATCATATGACATTCTTGAGGACACCTTAAGCACATCGACTTTTATTATAAAAAATATATAATTACATCTGATCAAATTCGCCCGCACCTTACACAACTATTACTATTTTCGAACCTGACACGTTCAGGCAAGTTGAAACGCACAGCTGCCAATATGATTGAGATTCGAGACGAACTATTAGATTTCAAGGAAACAGTTTGTTGTTAATTGTTTTTTTTGCCACGTGATCACTAAAGAAAGTGTGACTGTATATATATGTATATGTTCTCAATTGGTATTTAATGTATGTATGTGTAGCTTGTAAAATGTCAGTATTATGGCCATCAATAGAATGGACATTACTATTGATGGGGAATCTCTTTATACAGTCGAAATATAGACCAACTATTAAAAACCAGCCCGACAATATGTAGTAATTTTAATACGGTGGTTGTGACATGAGGTTTTACTGTTTGCACAAAATTCAGCGAATTTTGTCGTACTTTGTCAATTTATCTTATTGTTGGTTCAACCTTTCTAAACCCAAACTCGTGTGAATCACAGTGTATCAGGAAACAAAGGGAATATTTCTCGTTATAATTTTATCTTTTGTGACATCAATGAAGAACTTCTTTTAACTTATATTTAGGGTGATTCATTCCCCATCACTGATTCGCGTGATTGATGTGAAGAAATTAGCAGTTACTTGTTGGGAACAAGATTGGCACTGTTGCAGAATCCAAGAGTACCGGTTTGTTGAAGTGCCCGACGTCATATAACGAAAACACTGTTTAAAACATACTCAAAACACGAGATTCAAATTCAATTTTGCATTCCACGTCAATATGCTTTACTTTTTTACAATGTTCTATTTTTCTGTTTAGCAAATGTTTTTTGCAAATCCGGTTTTGTGTCTTGTCGTTTTTCTTTTTTTGTATATTTGTCATCAAACATCAAAGGTTCAATCATGTTAAATTTCTCATTGAAATTTTCTTTGCGTTTTGCGGAAATTCCCTAACGCGTAAGTTAGTTATATTATAATTCGAAAAAAAATGAACGAACGAGAGGTAATGTCAAATTAACGAATGTTTTGTCTGTTAAAAGAAAATTATACGGTTTTAAGATCAATTTTACATTCTGGTCGTTTTTTGAAAAAGTTTTCTTCGGTGTCATAAAGGTTATTTAATACCAATAAAACCAGTTTGCGTCAAGGCGTGTTAATCACACACGTTTTACCCGATACTAAACCATTCTGGCATGGGTAATTCCCGAACACAATACAAATAACAGTAAAGGAATGGGACTTGATGTTGTGGTTACCACTGTTGCATCGCCGTTGAAATATCGCGACCATCGCTATGTACTTAAACCTGTTTAGTTCTAGAAATGCTTTATTATTCATCGATTAATAACTGTTTCCATTGTAATACTATATCTTTAGACTTCACCTATCACATTAAAGCTACAATACTATCTCTGAATAAAGCCATTTGAGTAAGGGCTTCTACGGTAGAAACAGCTAAATCTTTTTTATGATGTGTTATGACTTATGTATACATTTTGAATAATTGAAAGTTTAAACTAATATAAGAGTAGTACGGTATGGCGAGTGATAAAACATGAGATAGTTCCAAATTTTGGGACCAATGTCAAATCCCATATTTTTTATGTCTTTATGGTAAGCAATGATAATATTAATAATACTTTCAACTGATATACGAGTATATAACTATAATTGATTTGGGTACGCATTTGAAGATAAACTGAAATTGATATTTGAGCCCAGGGAATGTTCGCGTCGATCAATCACGTTCTAACTTCAGTTTATGTTAAAATGAGAAGAAACTTCAATCCATGCTGTTTAAGCCTTTTCAGCGTGCTGGTTGTTTATTACAAACTCAATAAGATTCTTGTTTTTTTTGTATCTTTTATTAGTAGCAATCTACTATGTGATGTAATTATTTAATGCTCTGTTTGCACTGCTCTGGGTATATATATAAGCTTGTATTTTTCACCTAAGGCATGTTTACGTCAATTTGTGAATAAACAGAACTGAATTGGTATAAAAATATGTCAATGGTATTGAAAAATTATAAGATGAAATTTCGCATTGATCCACCCATACACGGTAAACACCATTGTATGATCTATTCAAAACAAAAAAAATACAAATACAAAGGATATAAATAAAACTATGATTAATTGAAAGTAAATTCCGAACCAAAAATACAATAAAATACGCAATTCATAGAATCTTTACATGCAAGTGTGATTTCCTGTTTGATAAAACTACAAACAGTCCAGAAACTATATCCACTCCGATCCATTTCGATCCACTTAGCCCAGGCTTCGCACAAAGACATGAAGCGGAACACACACTCGAAATCCGCTTCGTTCCGTTATTTGAGTTTCCCAAAATGAGACCAATGTTCGGTGAGTAAATAAAACTGTCAGGCGGCAAGTATAATGTAAACGACTGAACTGTGATTGTTTATATGAATTGTTAGTACAGAGATATTTTCGCTGATCCTTGTATAGCGAATTCTCCTATTTAGAGAAAAGCCTTTTTTCCTGAAAAGAACTTTTATTGAATGAATTCAGGAAAAAATGTCGATTTAAGAGCGTTATGTTGTCTCAGGAAACACAGACATGTACATTGCAAAGCTAATTCTCAATGCAATCAGCAACCTTGCGCTTTACTAAGTGTTCATAGAAGCTATTTTTATTGAATTACTCGGAAACTTGTTCCTTTGAATTCAGGACATTACTAATGTTTATTACGGCTTCGATGTGTGAAAGTAAAAGGGCTCTGAGTTCCATTACGCCCTCTCAATTTGGTGTCGGATTTTGTTTTTAGTCGCTTATCCTACCTGCATATTGGCTTGGAGAATGATTGCCAATTGCGTATCTTCAGACATTATATACATTTGTATAGCTAAGACTGAAATAACGAAGCTATGTAATTAAAAGAAACGTGTAAAAAGACATTAGCCTTAGTTCTTACGGTACTTACGTCTTGAAAAGAATACGAGAGGCAAAACAGTTCGTTGTTGAGCAGCTGTGTCTGAAATAGTGGTAAACAAATAACCAACTCACACATTTAATCTAGTTCCTGACAGGAAACCTTAAAACATGAAAAACGAGTAACACAGATGAGAATAAACAATAAAACGACAAACAAATAAGGCGGACTGTGTTTCAATATCCCTCATAGAGTTTCGACTCGGAAAATATGTTTAAGGTGCGTAAAACTGCTCGTTTAACGAATTTTAACTGACAAACTTAGACGGAAATGACAATTTACTCAAACTTTGGGTGGAAAATAAATATTGTCTAACAACCT